>CM038675.1:424601473-427341167 GCA_021605145.1 Aegilops bicornis | reverse complement strand
TCCCAAAGCAGATCTTTTGCTCTTTTGCAGACAAAAGTAACTCCTGGATCTCCTTTTGCTGCCTTTTTCCATTCTTGAACGAAGATCGGGATTTGGTCCCTGACGATAACTCTGCACTGACGGGTGAACTTGTTTGCATTCTTCTTAGGTTCAAGCGGTTCGCCATTTAGTTTGATGGCATCGATGTTGTACTTTATGCCATCCTGCAACTTTTTGGACGGGTCTCATACTGCCCTGCTGCTTGTAGAAGATTTGCTCGATCGGAGGGCTAACAGAAAAAAGATCGATTCGTTAATAATATATACAAATCAATTAAAACATGCGATGATCACCAGATGCCTTATATAAATATACCTCGCCGGTCTTTTTTATTTGAAGAACATTTCCTTCGTCATTATTGTTGTGGACTTCATCTATTCATTCGTCTTCATCAAATATCATACCCTCACCGGTATTGTTCAGATATTGCGAGCCGCCATCTTCAGGTTCATTCTCATCTGTGCTCGGGGAGCATATGATGTCGAACAGAGTCTCTTCTCCTTCTCTGTCGGTATTGTCCATAGCTTTTATTTAACTAATCCAGAAAAAAGATAAAACAATTTAGTATTCTAATTAGAATGCATGCAATCAATAAGGAAAAACAGAATCATAGTAGATAATATGCATCTCAAATAATATCACTAATATATACATCTCGAATAATCCAGATAATATGCATCATCGAATATAATCTCGAATACATCGTCTTCAATATTATCAAATAATATAATCTCGAATACATCGTCTCGAATATTATCATGAATACATCACTAGCTAAGACAGATCGAATATTATCGAATAATCTAGTTCACTCGCGGTTCCTGAGGCGTGGGAAGTGGACACCCAAAGAGAAGGAACCATCACAGGATCATAGCTCGGGTGAGATCCCTGAAGAAGCTACCAGGTATTGGAGAACCTGATGTCCAATGCTGTCGGGGAACGTAGCATGCAATTTCAAAAAAAATCCTACGATCACGCAGGATCTATCTAGGAGATGCAAAGCAATGAGAGGGGGAGAGTGTGTCCACGTACCCTCATAAACTGAAAGCAGAAGCGTTAGGTTAACGCGGTTGATGTAGTCGAACGTCTTCGCTATCCAACCGATCAAGTATCAAACGTACGGCACCTCCGAGTTTAGCACACGTTCAGCTCGATGACGTCCCTCGGACTCTTGATCCAGTAGAGGGTTGAGGGAGAGTTTCGTCAGCACGACGGAATGGTGACGGTGATGGTGATCTGATCCCCGCAGGGCTTCGCCTAAGCACTACGTGAATATGACCAGAGGAGTAAACCGTGGAGGGAGACGCCGCACACGGCTTGGAACAATTGGCGTGTCTCCAAGGGGTGCCCTGCCCACGTATATAAAGGAGGGAGAGGAGGAGGCCGGCCACCAGGGGCAAGCCATGGAAAGGGGAGTCCTACTAGCACTACGTCTATAGATGATATGGCCACAAAAGGCGCACCAGACATGTGGTGCGCCACTACTATATAGTAGTGGCGCACCAGACCCATGGTGCGCCACTAGTAACAATTTTTTTTCCAAAAATACTAATGGCGCACCAGGTAACTAGTAATGGCGCACCTTCCACAGAGTGCGCCACTACTATATTTTTTTATTTATTTTTTCCAAAATACTAATGGCGCACCAGACGCAGAGTGCGCCACTACTATATTTTTTTTGCAAAACTACTAATGGCGCAGCTGGTAGTAACCAGGGTTACTAATGGCGCATTTGTATGTGGTGCGCCATTAGTAACCTGGGACCAACTAGATATTTTGGACAGCCACACCTACACACTCACTTTCCCCACTTCATTCTCTCCACCTCCTCCTCCAAGCTTGTCTCGGCTGCCTCCTCCTCCTCACCTCATTTGCACCATCGATTCATCCAAATTAAGTGGTTAAATTACCTTTTTTTTGATAGGTAAGTAAGCGGGAAGCTATCTTTATGTTGTAGATCTACTTTTTTCTCCCTCCAACCACGTGCATATGCACTTTTTATGGCCTAGCTAGATCTATGTATGTTTGTGGTGTTGCATATGTTTGTGGTGTTGCATATATGTTTGTGTTTGCAGGTACCAGTATTTGAAATGCAGTAGTTGCCACTATTTTGCCGGAATGTTGGTTCATTTCCATTTCGGCGAGAATTTTGGCACTATGCATTCTTTTTGGTCCTATTTTTAGGCAAAGTTTAAAAGTGACATAGGCTCGAAAAGCCAAAAAACTTATTCAAAAGTTTAATGTCCGAACTAGATCAAGTGTTCGATGCCAATCCGAAAATTGGACTGTAAAAAAAAGTGCTTCTATCGTGCTTTAACATGACACGTCCTATCTCAAGACTCCAAGCGGGTCAGCCTATGGCCTCAACCTCCTTATCCTGAAGGTGGCGTGCATCTCCGAGGCTAGTTTAGCAAACTGCACTCGAGCAGATTTAGAGAGAAGCAAGTCTACCCGGCTATTCACCACACACTTGCATCGAGCAAGGAGTGATAGAAAAAAGACTTTGCAACGACCAAGAAGAAAAACAGCTCATACGAATTTAGGAGCCCCCACGTGACTTGGGTAAAAGAATTGTATGTATAATGATTGTATGTACCGAAGTACTAATATCACATCTTTGTTCACCCGAACTTTAAACGCATATTAACCGACCGTCGGCTTCTCCCTCTTCAGTCAAGGACCGAAAAGTGTTATGTACTCCTCCTTTCGAGAATATCAACGGTGTTTTCGATAACCAGGCAATCAGGTCATAAGGCTGTAACAGACAAAGCGCGCTCAGGGAACTTATGCTATATTACTAACAAAGTGTAAGAAGCATCTGCGAAGAAAATAGTACCCCCACTGATACCTTTTTCTTCGGTGCTCATTGTTACTATGAGACTTGTGCAATAGATTTTTTGTACTCATGAGTTCCGTTGTGTGCCGACCATAATTGAAAACAGTAAGAGCGCTAGCTTTCGGCTTCACCCAGTCTGAGGACCGGCTCGGGTGAACCGATCGTGACAATCGCAGAGGTGCTTGCTTTACTCCCTAGCCAAACAATCGGAAACGTAGGGGTAAACACAGGAGCAAGGCAACCCGGCATGCAAATCACTTAGGTCAATATGGGGCATATTGTGGCGTAATACACGAACAAGGAACGAAGCCGTACAAGTATAATCATATGCAAGAGGAAAGGCTTCATAAAGGAAGCCCCCAAGTAAACGGGGATTTGTGTGTCACAAACAAACTTTGGAGAAGGAAAAAATTTACAAGCAACTTTTTTTTCAAAAAAGTTTAATGCTTGGTTGAGCCGAACATAAGTAAAAAATTTAAAACTTTGAGTATGAAGGCAACTTAGCTGGTTAATGTGTTCGGTATTGATGACGCGGTCCGAGCTTGATGCGGGACAAAGCTCCATCCCCCAAGCCGGTCCCGAGGTGGCGGAGCAAAGAGCTCGGCACTCCAAAGTGGTGATATAGCACGCTCAATGCAGGCCGACAGAGTGATGCCGAAGTCCCCGGCATGGGGTAATGAAGTGTTGACGAAGCCCCCCGTCTAGCGAGGTGACGCCAGATATAGTCCGGCTGGATCATTTTCCTGTGCACAAAAAGTAGTGCAAACCGGGGATAATAGTAATAAAAAAATGTTGCATAATAAATAATTTATGCAAAGTGAGTAATAAAAGAAATATGGACTGGCGTCGAAGTCAATGTCGATGCAGGGCGTCGGCGTGATGCAGTAAAGGCGTGGCAAAGCCTGAATTCACAGGTCGGTCTGAGTTCCGGATGCGGCCACCATGCGACCACCATGCAAACGCCGGACTATGTACGGAAACTGACCGAACCATCATGCGACCGTCGATAATGCGGACACCATTTGATAGACCTGTGTACATATGATGGACAAACTAGAGTAATAATTCCTTGGGAAAAATGAACCCAAACAAGCAAAAAATACTAGGATTAATAGCACCTGGTTTATTTGTTGTAGCAATTCGAAGGAAGGTGATTCCCCAAATAGGGACTCGATCCGCACACCCATTGCCTGATGGGCGATAAAGTGACGGCATGGCGATGCTGGCAAAAGTTGGCTCGCCGAGGAAAATCCCTCGGTCCAGCTAACCTGACAGAGCTGGTCGGCTAGTGACGCCGAAGTTACCGGAGTGTGCTGATGAAGGGATGAAGAAGCCCCCGGTCCGGACAAGGAGACGGAGCAGATCGATGAGGAGATGTTGCAGCTGCCATGTCAGCCGAGTCGTTGAAGTAGTTCGGCATTGGTGGACATTGGCTCGATGAAGCAACAGTTCGGCCATGCCGATGCATGTCGTAACTTGTGACGTGGTCAATACTGGCTTGCTGAAGTGGCCGTGCGGCGATGCCGGTGTGCCCGCTCGGTGTAATCCGTGGGGCGGTGATGTTGGTGATGATTTATCCTTTCCGATTCCGAACTCTTGTTCGGCTTGCCGAGATGATGATCCAAAGAAGTTGAGCTCGGCTCAACAAAGTGACGACGTGTTTAGCGCAGGTCGGCGGCCGTGGAGCAATATTGCTGGACTGGTTTGACACCAGCATGATGTTGAAGATCATGTTCAAAAGATTTTAAAGTTAGTGGAATGTGTTCGGGAACAAAACACCATACCCCGTACAAAACTTCCTTCAAAAAGGATGTCCGAAATCCCGTTCATAAAAAAGACGAACTCGGGTCGGATTCGTTTTCGCGCAGAAAACAGATCCGAAAAGTGAAGCACTAATCGGAAGGTTCCCGGAGTTTGGACGGTCGGGATCGAGCCGAAATTTTGAGGGGTGGTGGATATAGGAATTCCGCAGCCGATCAATGGACGGATATTCCAAAGGACATCCTAGCTAGAAGATGGACACCACGCCTTAAACTCATCCAGATTCTCGTCCAGATTTAACAGTGCTCCGGTATATCGCGGATTGCAAGAGATTCCTTCATCGGAACTCGACGAAATTTTCCAGGGTTGTTGTGGACTCAATTCCGCACAATTCCACCGAAGCAATCGTTAAAGCAACACTCGAAGAGGCGGTGGTGGCGGATACAAGTTCGATGTCCAGAAAAACAGCATGGTCTCCCGAGGGCAATGTTGACGTTGAGCCCTTGAGCACCATGGATGATTCCTCCGTGATCTTGATAGAGATCGGAGTTGATGTTGATGAAGGCCCTCATCCGAACATGACGATCGGAGGTAGGGCGCAGTCTTTGGTCAAACCAAGGTGACCAGTCAAGCCGGTGACGAAGATGTCGATGTCGCAGCTGATCTGTAGGCGGGCCATCGACCTTTTGCCGAACACACAGCGGAACTCTCAATGAAAGCACCAATGTCGGTGTCAAAACCGGCGAATCTTGGGTAGGGGGTCCCGATCAGTGCGTCTTAGGCTGATGGTAACAGGAAGCAAAGGGACACAATGTTTACCCAGGTTCGGGCCCTTTCTATGGAGGTAATACCCTACTTCCTGCTTGATTGATCTTGATGAATATGAGTATTACAAGAGTTGATCTACCACGAGATCGTAGAGGCTAAACCCTAGAAGCTAGCCTACAGTATGATTGTTTTTTCCTACGGACTAAACCCTCCGGTTTATATAGACACCAGAGGGGGCTAGGGTTACATAGAGTCGGTTACAAGGGAGGAGATCTACATATCCATATCGCCAAGCTTGCCTTCCACGCCAAGCAGAGTCCCATCCGGACACAGGACAAAGTCTTCTATCTTGTATCTTCATAGTCCAACAGTCCGGCCAAAGGATATAGTCCGGCTGTCCGGAGACCCCCTAATCCAGGACTCCCTCAACGGTTACTCCATTGTATGAAGTATGCATGCCCGAGGATATCCACCTGAAAGTAACGCTCATGGCTCTGGAGATGAAGGTAAAACACAAAATGACCGACGCATGCTTCGACGAGAACATGTCATTCTGGCACGAACGTCTTCCCAAGGGGAACAAGTGCCCGACCAATTTCGTGGAGGCGAAGAAAATTGTGTGTCCTCTGGATTTACCGCACGTGAAATACCATGTGTGCATGAACAATTGCACCATTTATCGGGATGAGCACGCGGAGTCTACCATATGTCTGGTGTTCGGCGTCACTCGATACAAGAAGAGGAAGAAAGCTCCTCGAAAAGTGGTATGGTACTTTCCGATCACTCCTCGTCTGCAGTGGTATTTCGCGGACCCTAAGGTAGCAAAGCTCCTGCGTTGGCACGCGGATAGGGAGGAGAAGAAGCGAGAAGATGACGCAAATGATCCGCAGATAAATAAAAAAGACAAGATGCTGAGTCACCCTAAGGATGGGAGCTGGTGGCAAGCGTTGAACTTCGAACACCCATAATTTGGGAAGGATCCAAGGAACATCATGCTGGGCGCGAGCACCGATGGAGTCAATCCGTTTGGCAGCCAGAGAAGCACACATAGCACTGGACTGTGTTTGTGTGGATGTACAACCTTCCCCACAGTTGTGCTTGAAGAGGAAGTACATTCACATGAGTATGCTAATTGAAGGGCGAAACAACCAGGAACGACATCAATCATGCCTGGGCTGCTGAAAGAGGAGCTAGACACACTATGGAAAACGCCAGCCAATACGTGGGACGCCGCAGAGAAAGAATATTTCCCTATGAGAGTCGCACTGCTCACGACGGTGCATGACTATCTCGGTTACGTATATGTTGCGGGCAGGTGATCCACGGATTTTCTGGATGCGTCAGGTGCATGGATGACACAACGTATCTCCAGCTAGATAGAGATCCCGGGTCTTCGAAAACCGTGTTCATGGGACATCGAAGGTGGCTTCACGATGATGACCCATGGAGAAAACGAAGGATCTGTTCGATGGTGAAACCGAACCCCAAAGACGCCCGCGTATGAGGAGCGGCGAGGAAATAGACGTGTTGTTGAAAAATTGGAAAGATTGCCCACTGCTGGGAAAGAAGCAAAAGGCGCCAGAGCCGGGAAAGAAGCGAAAGGCGCCCGAGCTGCTGCTGAAGGTATCGAAAACGAGGTCTGTTTTCTGGGACTTGCCGTCTCAGAAGATCCACCGTGTGCCTCACAGCCTTGATGTCATGCATATCACGAAGAACGTGTGCGAGAGTCTGCTTGGTACCCTGCTCAACATGCCCGAGAGGACCAAATATGGGCCGAAAGCAAGGGCATACTTGAAATCAATGGGCATCAGGGAGGAGCTTCACACTAATGATGGTGATGATGAGGCGAAGCAGGACATGGAAAGTCGTCGCAAAGGCAAAAAGGCCAAGAAGAACGGAAATGACTTCCCTCCCGCGTGCTTCACTCTAAGTCAGGAGGAGATCGATCAGTTTTTCACCTGCCTCGTAGGAGTAAAACTTCCTTACGGTTACGCGGGGAAGATAAGCAGATACCTAGACTTAGCGAAGCATAAGTTCAGCGGGATGAGGTCTCACGACTGTCACGTGTTGATGACGCAGATACTTCCAGTTGCAATCCATGGGATCATGGACGCGCGCGTCCGTGAAATGCTATTTGGCCTATGCAACTTTTTTGACGTCATCTCTCGGAAGTCGGTTGGCGTGAGGCAACTCGTAAGGCTACGTGAAGAGATCATGGTGATACTATGCGAGCTTGAGATGTACTTCCCGCCCGCATTCTTCGACGTTATGGTGCATCTGCTGTTCCATATCGTGGAGGATATCATCCAACTCGGGCCGACGTTCCTGCACAACATGATGCCGTTCGAAAGGATGAATGGTGTCATCAAAGGATACGTTCGCAACATGTCACGTCCAGAGGGAAGCATAGCCAGCGGCTTTCTAACCGAAGAGTGCATCTCCTACTGCACGAATTATCTAGGCAAAAGGAAGATCATCGGAATGGATGGAGTCGCCAATGAGCAAGACTTCGACAAGTACGGCGACCCGAAGATGGAACATGACGACGACGATGAAGTATCAGCATACACCACAAGAAGAAGCAGGACCACCCTACCTAAAGGACCTCCGTTCAAGAGAAGAACTCCATTGACGAAAAATAAGGGCAAGAAGATTGTGAACAGATAGCTAGCTGAGATCGATTGTATTTAATTGTAGCCTTCATTTCTCGATTGTATTTCATGGGCACTTTTTTAACTCATGATTATTTTTAAATTTCATGGGCACTTTTTGAATTCATGAATATTTTTTCAAATTTGATGATATTTTTTCATATTCAATATGAAAAATATTGAATATTCATGAGGACACTCGATCTCGACCCCCTCCATCTCGAAGGCTACCCCCCTCCATCTCGATCTCGATCCCCGCACTCCTTCCCGCTCCACCATGACGACGACCCACCGCACCTCCCCGCTCCACCGCCGCCGCCACCCCCTGCACCCTCCCGGTAATGTTTTACCAATTCACAAATGAATGCAACTAAAAATAAAAAAACAAATTTGATTATATTTTCAAATAACAAATTTGATGATATTTTCAAATAACAAATTTCATGATATTTTTTCATATTCATAAATATTTTCAAATAACAAATTTGATGATATTTTCATAAATATTCATAAAATTATTACTGTTTTTGTAAAAAGTTATTACTGTTTCATATTCATATTCATTTTCTAAAAAATTATTAGATGCAACAAAAAATTAAAAAAAATTACTTATGGCGCACCGCTAGGTGGTGCGCCATTGTTGTGCAAAAAAAATTTACTTATGGCGCACCGCTGGGTGGTGCGCCATTGCTATCTAAAAAAAAGATTTCTAATGGCGCACCGCTCGGGGGTGCGCCATTGCTATAAAAAACATACTAATGGTGCACCGCTAGTGGGTGCGCCATTAGTAATCTTCCCCCTAACTAATTCGCCCGATTCCTTCGTCCCTCCCTCGCCAGATCCACTCCCCCCCCCCCCCCGCTGCTCCGACCCACGACGACGCCGCCCCCGCGCCCCCGTGCCCCCACCACTGCAGCTCCTCCGCCGCCCACCGGACAGCAAGCCGCCGCGGCCCCCAACCATCCCGCCGCCGACACGCAACCATCCCATCGCCGACGACCGCACGGGGTGCAGGACGACGACCGCCGCCGACCCGCGAAGCACGTGGCCGCCGGCCTCCCCACGACCAACCGAGGCGCCCAGGAGGACCACCGCTGTCTTCCTCTTTGACTACGAGGACCCAGACGAGCTCGGACACCCTCGATCCATCCCTTCGACGCCCGCCGATTTCCTCCGCCTCGGCCACCATCGCCACTGCTCGACGCCGAATTCACGCTGCCTCGACAAGCTCCGGCTACCCCGAGTCGCCCTCGACCTCCCCAATGAGCACCCGAGCCGCTTCCCCCTCTTTCCCCTTTCAAAATTTGAGTTTATCTTGGGGAGAGAAAGCAGTGGTTCTTCGGCCTGAATATCTCTTGCACTAGTTAGTTGTAATTTTCTTTTTGCTAATTTCCTAAGCAGTTCCATTGAATTGCAGTGACTGAAGATTATAACATAGAAATTTGTTTCATAACTTTGTGGTAGTAACTCTGTCATGTTCAATTCAGTAAGCTAAAAATATGTTTCAAAACCAATGTGACTTTCAGTTAGAATACATATCTATTGCACTAGCAATGTAAATCATATTAGTTTCAGGAAGTAATCATACGGTTTCGATTTAAGTTTCCTTATAGCTTAGTTCAATCTACAAGGTGTTAAACTGATTACACATACTTGAAGCGGGTACATCATTTCCCTTTCAATCTTTTTCTATGTTTAATATACACAATATAAACTCCCGCGTGATGCGTTGCTGCTTACTGCTTTGGGCCGATGCCGGTCTTGATGCTTCATCTTGTCGCCATCATGACTCGTTGCTTGCTTCTACTATGCCGCTATTTTGCTTGTGATGTCGCCGCTTGTTGTTTTTGCTGATGCTCCTCCATCTCGTAACCGTCACGCCGCCCCATAAAAAACCAACCTGACTGCTTGTCTCTGGTTATATGCCGCCCCGTAACAAATTTGATTCCTTCATCTTATAGTAATCATGCAGCTTGACCGGAAGCCTTGTCTGTTGTCTTTTTATTTTGCTGAAAATTGCACACGGGAAATAAATAAATGAAGATAAGCAAGTTTTACTATTTTTCCACAATCTCAAGTTTCATACATGTCATGTTCCTGCATTCTAGTTTGTGGCAGCCAAACTCTACTACCGTTGCATTTCAAGTTTTCACTAATGATATGTTGTTGTTATAACTGGTTTCATTAATGCTACGCTACGCTGTAGCTGTAATTTGCCACCTATGAAAACATATGCTCTTGCATTTATATTCCTGGTACTCATTATTTCCTTGCCTAACAGGAAGGTCTGCTTCCTGCCCTGCTCCACTAGCTGCTTCGGGGAGAGATTGTTATGTGCAAATATTTAATATATGCATCCATGCTAGTCATCGAGTTTTGTAGTCTACTGTGCCTTCATTGGGGTTTTCATGGATTGACCTAATGAGATGTTTTTTATAAAAATCTATCTGCTATCGGTAATGCCCTAGCTTATCTGCTATTTGTAATGCCCTAGATTTTTTTTTATAAAACTGTAGAATATCAGATTGAAATATTGGGGAGCCTGGTTTATGAACCAGTTTCTTAGTTTGCCCTAGCTTCATTACAGTTTTTATTGATTGCAAGATTGGTGAGCATTGTGCTACTGTTATGAGTACCCTCTCATCAATATTGGTGAGCATTGTCTACGATTTGTGATGCTTCTGCTGTACTACTTGCTGACTGTAAGATAACTTACGTGTGGACGAGCCTAGCACAACTAGCTATTTGCATACTTGATAGTTCTTCTTCTGAAGATATGAGTTAACTTTCTGAACCTATGCACACAAAACCAAGTATTTCTTTGATTTCTTTGCATGAGTTAACTTACTAAACAAATGCTTATGGCATCAAGTATTAGCTAGAGTTCTTTGCTTAAGCTATTGTCCATACAAGAATCTGGGCCATTTGGTTCAACTTCTACCAGCAAGAACACATTGTGAGGGCCAGGTGTGTAACATTTTTCTTATGAATATATGGTCTTCCAACAGTAACAACATTTGCAATCTAAAGGCCATCGGCCATAGCACACTCATGCATCAGGATGATGTACACCGCATGGGTATTAATACAAAAAAGTGAATATCGATAATGAAATATCCGAATATATGATGTACTTCAAGACCGGTAAATCAAGTGGGTAAATAGATGCTGCTGCTGTACTATATGTTCTGGACTATATGTTCATTGGTACTATATGTTCAGAATGAGTTAACTTGTTGTCATTTATCGAAATTCATAATGTGCTGGACTATATATTCATTGGTACTACTTGTGATGCTGCTCCTGTACTACTTGGGAATTTTGTCAACTTGTGATGTCAGTCTGCATTCTCGAGAGGCCCTTGAGTTTGCCGGAATGTCGATTAACTTCTGTTTTGGCAAATTCGGGTACTCCATATGTCATATTTTTAGCAAAGGTCGTACTGAAATATTTCGTGTACTTTAGCATGACTTTGCTAAAAATAGGACATATGGGTTACTTGCGACTAATGCATGGGCCGGGGTATCTTAGTACTTAAATTAAGTAGGATCAACTGCCCCTTTATTCTTGCTGCATTAAACACATATGATGAATTCATGTGTGGACAGACGAAAAAGTAACTGCCATAGATGGCAATAGAGCCAAGTGATTAGGCCCAACTTAGAATTATCCCTCCCTTTTCTTGATAGGGTATATTATTAGAAGATACCCATATATATATCAGTCAACCTAGGATGCCTCGGAATCGATAAACCCTAAATGATGAAAACTTAACTTAGCATTTAGGGTGCCTCAACGTCGACAAACCCTAAATGATAAAACGTTGGCTTTTAGGGTGCCTTGGTGTCGATAAGAACCTAAATGATGAAAGCTTAGGCTTTTAGGGTGCCTTGGCGTCGACAAACCCTAAATGATAATACCTTAGCTTTTACGATGCCTCGGTGTCGACAAACCCTAAATGATGAGACCATGATAATTCCTCACATACCCTAAATGATGAGATCTTGTTCCTTGACAATAACCAACTTTTTGACCAAACTTTTTTCCTATTTAGAGAGAAACATGGTCCACAACGATGAGGCCGGCGGTTCGGGCAAGCAATTCTGGGAGCTGTCCCAGGAGATGGAGGAAGAACCTCACCGCTTTGAGGACGCCGCGGAAGACACCGATCCTGACTACACAACCCCTAGTGGCGTCGGGGATGGCACCACTGATGGTGCCGCTGAGGATGCCACCAGTGATGATGGCAGCACACGCACAAATGGCAGCCATCCGAAGAGGCAATGGAAGGACCGGCGCTCGAACGTGCTCGGCACCGTCAAGGAGGAATTTACTGAAGTGAACTCCGACGGGCATCCAACGGCGCCCAAAGAAATAGTCAAGGGGTACTCGGTTCAGCTCGGGTGCATTCTCCGGAGCACCATCTCGATCAACACCGAGAACCTAAGGCATAAGGTCCGAGGGAATTTGCGCAACCTCCTCTTCACGAAGCTGCACGAACAATACAAGTTCCCCGCTGAATTTGAAAACACACGCCTCTCAGGGAATAAAGTGAACAGTGCCGCCCTCACGAGGATGAGCATGGCCCTGTCTACTTGGAGAAGCGCGGTGAAGAGAATGATTGACAAAGGTGATAGTTATGAGAAGATCAAGGCGAACAATCCTTCGATCAGCGAAGATGACTACAAGGAGTTCAAGATCAAGTGCGAGAGCAGCGCAACCTCTGAATCAAGTCAGTGGGGGAAAGAAATGCGGGAGTTGAACTTAGGGGTCCACCAACTCGGTCCCAGCGGTTATAGAGTGGCGAAGCATATATGGGACAAGGAGGACGCGGAGCGTGCCGAGCAAGGCCTACCGCCCCGCTTCGAGAAATACCGTGACAAGCAGACCAGGAACTATGTCAGGGCCCGGTACAAGGAGGACCCGGTAACAAAGGAGCTTACCACGGATCTGAAGACCAGGGCGCTTGAGCTTGTTCTGGTAAGGAATACACCCCCGCGTAATTAGCTCCATATGGTTGCATTCTAATTAATGAAGCCAAATTTCTAAATAGTTCACATTCCTTCCGCAGGAGACTGAAAGCAGTAGCGCCGGGTCGGCTCAGAGATCCCCTTGGTACAACACTTCAAATAGGGCGTTGAATGTAATGAAAACAAGGATAAGCTCAGTAAGCCGTCGCCAGCTGGTCGTGTGGTCGGCAAAGGCTTGTCCACAAAACGGTTGTCATACTATAACACTGGTGGGCGAAAGGAGAGAAAGACCAGCTCGGAAAGCCAGTCGCGCGAGGTTCAAGAACTCAAGGCACAAGTGGCACGGATTCCGGAGATTGTCCAAGAGCAAGAGCAACAACAACTGGGAACGACGCTCACCGCCATTGTGCCTACCTTGATTGAGGGGCTGCAGGCGTGGATTGCGGGCAGCCAACAGGGGCCGCCCCCGGTTCCTAGCTTCATGGCCAGCAACTCGCACAATGCGCAGGCGGCGCCATTGGTGTCTCCGGCAGAGGCGGTATTGGTGTCTCCGACGCCGGCACGGGCATTGGAGCTTAATGCACCCGGGTGTACGCCGGCCGGCACCTCGGCAGCAAGCGGCCCCTTCGTCAGTTGCACGCCCGCCGTTGGCGGCGCCTCGACATTAGCCGAGCTCGACGCCATCACGGTAACTAATTAAGCCTCTCGGCCGAGGACTTCATCTCCTTGCCTTTGAATGGGCATCCCTGACGCCCTACATGGTTTCGCAGGGCGCCGCCGATGTTCCGTGCACTCTCCTGCACTTCGTGAACGACGAGCTGGTCGATGTCGCTAAGGGCAGAATCGTTCAACTGGGCAACCCCGTGTTCCACGGTAATCCGATGCCACACACCGTGTATAGGGTTGAACTGGTTCGGGTGCTGCCAGGCTGCGACGAGTTGTTACCTCCGATTCGACCCGCCGGGGCCGACGAAGATGATGTGATGACCCTCAGCGCCTGCGTAAGCTGGCCCCTGCTTTGGCCGAAGAGCCAGATTCGTTTGGGGGCGGGGGACACCACCCCAAAGACAACACCGCCAGTCGTGCCGGCGCCAAGCCATGGCAAGACCGCCGCAACGCTACCGGACATGTCGGACATCCCTATGGCACAGGATCCGAACATGCATATGGCACAGGATCCGGACGACGACGACAACGACGACGATACATTTACCAACGTCGATAAGTACTTTGCCGAACATGGGAACGATGACGAATTCTTGGGGCCTCCTTCTCAAGAACCCAACCCTGCAGAAGACGATCGCGATCTAGCTGGTACCACGGAGAAACCCAATTGCAACAGGCGTCGTCTGGCGTTCAGTTCTTAGGAGACGCCTCCAGCTGCCGACTTCACCGAGCCTCAGATAGACGAGGTGCGAAATATTATCAGCCCCAACACACTCAAGAAGGCGGTCTGTGAGCAGAACTCGGTCCCATTACAACAGAAGAAGAAGGGACGGAAAAGAAAGAGTAACAAGGGTGCGAGCCAGCCGGCACCGAGTACGATCCGTGCTCAGGGCGGGCCACCTTCATGTAACGCCCTCGATGCGACTATATCTCCCACGTGTCGAGGCACGACTTAGAGGCATAACCGCATTCAAAGCAATGTCGCAAGTGAGGTAATCTTCACACAACCCATGTAATAAATAGGGGAAAGAGATACATAGTTGGCTTACAAATGCCACTTCACACAATACATAAATAAACATCCATCATTCAGAGTACACTCAAGGTCCGACTACGGAACCAACATAAAAGAAGATACCCCAAATGCTACACAGATCCCCGATCGTCCCAACTGGGCACCACTACTGATCATCAGGAAAAGACACATAGTAACGACCACGTTCCTCGTCGAACTCCCACTTGAGCTCGGTTGAGTCACCTGCACTGGCATCGTCGGCACCTGCAATTGTTTTGGTAGAATCCGTGAGTCACGGGGACTCAGCAATCTCACACCCGCGAGATCAAGACTATTTAAGCTTACAGGAAGGACAGGGTTGTAAAGTGGAGCTGCTGCAAGCGACTAGCATATATGGTGGCTACATTCGCAAAAGAGAGCGAGAAGAGGAGCAAAGCACGGTCGTGAAGCTCGTAGCGATCAAGAAGTGATCCTGAACTACTTACGTCAGACATAACTCCAACACCGTGTTCACTTCCCGGACTCCGCCGAAGAGACCATCACGGTTACACACGCGTTGATGTGTATTTTTTAATTGAGGTCGACTTCGGTTTTCTACAACCGACATTAACAAATTCCCATCTGCCTCATAACCGCAGGCACGGCTTTCGAAAGATATTACCCTGCAGGGTGTCCCAACTTAGCCCATAATAAGCTCTCACGGTCAACGAAGGATATTCCTTCTACCGAAGACCCGATCAATCTCGGAATCCCGGACTACAAGACATTTCGACAAAGAATAAAACAAGACCAGCAAAGCCGCCCGAATGTGCCGACAAATCCCGATAGGAGCTGCACATATCTCGTTCTCGTGGCACACCGGATAAGCGAAGCGTCTGAGAACCGACGTAATCCAAGTTGCCCAGAATGGTCCCGCACGGTGCTCTAGTTTGGACCAACACTCGTGAGGAGCATTGGCCCGGGGTTTAAAATAAGATGACCCTCGGGCTCGCGAAACCCGGGGAAAAAGGCTTAGGTGGCAAATGGTAAAACCAAAGTTGGGCCTTCTTTGGAGGAGTCTTATTCAAAGCGAACTGTCAAGGGGGTCCCATAAATCACCCAACCGTAAGGAACGCGAAATCAAGGAACATAACACCGGTATGACGGAAACTAGGGTGGCAAAAGTGGAACAAAACACTGGGCATAAGGCCGAGCCTTCCACCCTTTACCAAGTATAGAGATGTATTAATTATACCAGATATATATTGTGATATCCCCAACAAGTAAACATGTTCCAATAAGGAACAACATCTCCATGTTCCAACAAGGAACAAACTTCAGCTTCACCTGCAACTAGCAATGCTATAAGAGGGGCTGAGCAAAGCGGTAACATAGCCAAACAACGGTTTGCTAGGAAAGGATGGTTAGGGGCTGACATGGCAATATGGGTGGCATGATAAGAAAGTGATAGGCATCGTAGCATAGGCATAGCAAAAGAGCGAGCAACTAGCATAGCAAAGATAGAAGTGATTTCGAGGGTATGGTCATCTTGCCTGCAATGTTCTCGAGTTGTCGAAAGCTTGATCCTCGTAAAAGCGTTCTCAATGGGTTCCTCGTTCACGTACTCGTCTCCCGGCTCTACCCAAAGCAAGAACACAAACAAAGGAACCACAATAAATCACGGTGCAATGCACAAGCAACATGATGCAAAACATGACATGATATCCGAGATGTGATATGCAATGCGTATGTGCGCCCCGAAAGGAAAATGATGAACCAGGCATCAACTTGGCAAACCAAGTATGCCACTGGAAAGATGAGATGATTTTGGTTGAAATCGATATAAAGATCACCGGAATCGGATGCACGGTTTGGAAATGACAAGCAAAACAAGAATGGCACAAATCTGCCATTAACAGCATGATGCCACTTAGCAAGCAACAATAAATTAAGCTACTGCACCCAAACGTACCAACAAAGTATATGGCAATGATTTACACAAGATGCTTGACAAAAGATGAGCACTGAGTTTCGGCTAAATCACATCATAACAGGTTCAAACAAGCATGGCAAAAGTGCACAAAATATCAGGCTGGACATGGCAAAAACAGCATCAGGTTGCAATGTTCAGAGCAAGAAAACTACATGCTACAGGAACTTAAAATAGCAAAACAAGGCATAGCACGAATCTACTCAAAGCATAGAACAAAAGTCCCTTACTGACCATAAGCCAAAAAGGATCAGAAAATATAGTAACACCCATGTCAATATCGAAAGTTTCATTAACAGATTCAGACTTGGTGAAATCTCAGGTCATAGCAGAAACAGATTCAACATGGCATCTTTACCGGCTTGATTAACTCACTACAAGGCATGTCATGGCATGGAACACAATCTAGCATGAAGTAGGCATGATGAAGAACATGTTCATGTGCAAAACTACCTCATATCATAATTGCATAAATATACACATGAAAGACAACACAACACCATGATGTAAAATGACATGTTCAAGAACTTTCTCAAATGCAGAAACTAATGCCACCACTGAGTTGGTGCGATTTATCTACCCCAAAAACAAATATAAAATGATAGGGTTGCTGTAGAAAAATCATCACAAATGCACAAAGTTAAAACCACGCCTAAAATGGTAGGTACCAGAAATGGTATTTTCCATATTTGGAAACGTCCAGAAATGGACTTGCCCGAAAAGGACAGACTCCATATGCCAGAAATGGAATATTCGCCGGGAAAATAAAACAAATAGCAAAAATAAAATAAATAGAAAAAAAAACATACATCCTAAGAGAGTATGACAGGTGGGGCCACACTGTCATACTAACAGTGTCAGAATAGGGAAAAAGGGGGGGAGAAATATGCAGCCTCGGGGGATCGAACCCGGGTCTCCCCGGTGTGGCTCTGCATCAGCAGCCACTGGGCTAGGCGGGCGTGACTGATAGGGAAGGGCTTCGGCCCCTTTTAGGTAACCAAACCAGTCGAGCAACTCTGTTGCCATACAGAGAAGACGACGGCGCCGGCGAGGCAACGGCGGCAACCCAGCGGGCACGGGGCCTCCGGCGGCCGTGCGGGAAGGGAGAAGGCGCGTGCATACTACGAGGGAAAACAGGGCGCTCGAGCTCGAGCAGTGGCTCGACTCGGGGCCCTGGCGTCCGCGGCGACCGGCAGCAGCGGCTACGGCGTCCTCGGGAAAGGTTGGGTGCGCGCGGGAGCGCGAACGAGCGGCGTGAGCACGCTACGGGAGCACGATGGGGGTGAAACAGAGCGGGGAACACGGCACCCACGCACGGGCGAACATCACTGAACAAAACATTCAGATTACGTCGGAGCACGACGAGCGCGGGAAGGACACGGATCGGGACGCCCTACGGTTGCCTACATGCCAAGGAAATGGATGGGAGAGGGAGGTGTGTTACCCAGCTCACCCAAAGACACAAAGTAGTCGACGGAGACAAGTTTGGCGGCGGCAAGCGGAGCTCCGAACCTTGGCGCGTTTCTGACCGAGAGGAAGGAGGAAGCCGGGGACGTCGAGGAACTTGTCGTCCGGCGCACCGTAGTCGACGTCGTGGAAGGAGAAGACGACGGGGAAGAAGATGGACACGATCTGCAGGGTTGGGGGTGGCCGGAGAGCACGCCGGCGACGAGACGCTCTCGATTGCGCTCGGGCCGGAGCAGCTACGGTGGATCTGACGTTCCTACTCACCTGGCGGCGGCGGCGAGAGGAAGAGGGAAACCCTAGGGGGCGTGAGGACAAGGAGAGGGGATAAGTAGGGGCTAGGCGACGGATCGAGCTCACATGGCTCTCGTGCTCATGATCCCCATGGCAACAGCGAGAGGAGGGGGAAAAGGTGGGTGCGGGGAGCAGGGCAGACGCTGCCGAGCGGGGCCGGGATGGCCACGTGGAGAGGACCTAGCGGGGGTGGACGCGCGCGCAGGTGCATGAAGACAGGGAGGAGAGGAACGAGCGGGCTGGCGCGCGCTCTCTGTGGCTGCGGGGCTGGTTAGCTGGGCCGGCTTGGAGGCCGGAGCCCAGGTGGCTGCCGCTGCAGCTAGGCGGCTCTCCTGCAACTCTTTTCCAATTACTCTTCAGACAGAAATAAAAGGAAAAGCACAGGGTTAAAAGGAAGAATTTTGAGAAATCTGACAATATTCTCAAGGTCCTGAATTTATGTAGTATTTGGTAAAATTGATCTGGGTATTTTTAGGGGAAGTAAAATAATTCAAGTTTGAATTGGTTTCAAACTTGAACCATTTTAATACCAACCAAAACAACTTCAAAAGAGCTGAAGTTTGGCGGAGAGGCTAGGTACATATGGTTATAATATTGGTAAAAATATTAACATCTATGGTGGAGGCAAAAGGCACTCACAAAGAATGGAAGAAAAGGAAAAGAAAGGAGAAGTGATGGTGCAATGGTTTGAAAGGGGGGGGGTACAAGGGTCAGGCCCAAGATGCTCATGGAAACAACATGAATGACAAAATGCAACATGAGATGACATGAGATGAAAATGCACTATAAGATGATGACAAGAAGCTCCAATGCAAAAAGGCTAAAAAGGAATATGACAATGAAAAGAATAAAACCACACAACCAAACAAGATGAGGCCAAACATGAATAAAACCCACAAGAATTGGATGAGGTCAAGTTGATGTATTGCCAAAATGGGAAGTTTTACATCCGGGGTGTTACAACACTCCACCACTACAAGAGGATCTCGTCCCGAGATCTAGGACTGAAAGAACTCCGGATATTCGGAACGGAGGTGATCCTCGCGCTCCCAGGTGGCTTCTCGGTCGGAATGGTGTGACCACTTCACTTTCAGGAATTTGATTGACTTGTTGCGAGTCTTGCGCTCGGTTTCTTCAAGAATAGCAACGGGGTGCTCATGGTAAGAGAGATCTTCTTGAAGGTCAATCTCTTCGAAGTCGATAGTGCGTTCAGGAGTCTTGAAGCACTTGCGAAGCTGTGACACGTGAAACACATCGTGCACATTTGCGAAGTTGGATGGAAGCTCAAGTTGATAGGCGAGATCGCCTCTTTTGCCAATTATCTTGAAAGGACCCACGTATCTAGGGGCAAGCTTCCCTTTGATACCGGGCGACGAGTGCCTTTCATTGGAGAGACGCGGAGGTAGACATGGTCTCCGATTTCAAGAGCCACATCATGGTGCTTATCATCATAATAGCTCTTCCGGGCGCGATTGCGCGGCTTTGAGATTCTCACGAATGACTTGGCACATTTCTTCGCTTCAGTGATCAAGTCATTGCCAAGAAGTTGGCGTTCACCTGTCTCGCACCAATTGAGAGGAGTACGGCACTTTCGCCATAGAGAATTTCGAATGGGGCCTTGCCCGAACTCGCTTGGAAGAAGCTGTTGTTGTAGGAGAACTTCGGCATATGGAAGACAATCTTCCCACTTCATACCGAAGAAATGACACAAGCCCTGAGCATATCTTCAAGGATTTGATTGACTCGCTCGACTTGGCCACTTGTTTGAGGGTGGAAAGCTATGCTGAAACGAATGTTGGTGCCCATGGCTTTCTGAAAAGAATCCCAAAACTTGGAGGTAAAGATGTTGCCACGGTCTGAAGAGATCACTTGTGGAATGCCGTGCAAGGAGACAATCCTGGAGGTGTATAGCTCTGCCAACTGAGCTGTTGTGATAGATTCTTTGATAGGAAGAAAATGAGCCACTTTAGTAAGCTTGTCAATGACAACGAAGATAGCATCATTTCCACGCTTGGACTTTGGAAATCCAGTCACGAAGTCCATTTCAATATGATCAAACTTCCATTCTGAATAGCAAGAGGTTGAAGGAGACCAGCTGGTCTTTGGTGTTACTGCTTTCACTCTTCTGCAGACATCACACTCATTCACGAATTGAGCAATTTCTCACTTCATTCGAGTCCACCAATATGACTGCTTGAGATCATGGTACATCTTCGTACTTCCAGGATGAATGGATAGAAGCGAATTGTGAGCCTCGTTCATAATGACTTTTCTCAGATCACCCTTAGGAACCACAATCCGGTCCTCAAAGAAAAGAGTATCTTTGTCATCAACGTGGAAGCACTTGTACTTGAATGCCCTTGTCGATACCACGTTTCACCTTTTTCACCATGGTATCCGTAAGTTGAGCCTCACGAATCTGATCTTCCAAAGTAGGAGAGACTATGAGGTTGGCAAGAAAGCCTTGAGGAACAACTTGAAGATTCAGCTTATGGAAAGCTTCACGAGATCCGGTTGGAAGGGCTTGAGGATTAGACTGTTGCGATAAGCCTTCCTGCTCAAAGCATCTGCAATGACATTGGCCTTGACCGAGTATATTCAATACTTGGGTTGTACTCTTGAATCATTTCGACCCATCGAAGTCCGCCTCGAGGTTGAGGTTGGGCTGAGTGAAAATGTACTTGAGACTCTTGTGATCGGTGAAAATGTCCACTTTCCTTCCCAACAAGAGATGTCTCCACGTTATCAATGCATGGACAAGCCGCCAACTCAAGATCATGAGTGGGGTAGTTCTTTTCGTTGGGCTTCAATCAAGTAGAGGTATAAGCCAAAACCCTCTTCTCTTGCATTAACACAAGACCGAGACCTTGAAGAGAAGCATCACAGAAAACTTCGAATGGCTTGGATTCATCAGAGGAGTCAAGACAGAGCTGTGACGAGTTTCTCTTTGAGAGTATTGAAAGCAACATCACAATCGGGAGACCGGACATACTTCACATGCTTCCGGAGGAGGTTGGAAAGAGGCTTTGCAATCTTGGAGAAGTTCTCAACGAATCTTCGCAATAGCTTGCAAGACCAAGAAAACTGGGGAGCTGCTTGACATTCTGAGGAGGTTCCCAATTCACAATTGCGGACACCTTCTCGGGATTAACAGCGATGCCCTTGGCGGAGATGATATGACCAAGATAAAGCACTTCATCGAGCCAAAATTCACATTTGGAGAACTTCGCATAGAATTGATACTCTCTGAGTTTGTCTAGCACCAATCACAAATGTTTGGCATGATCCTTCTTATTCTTGGAGAAGACCAAAATATCATCAAGATAGACCAAGACGAATTCATTGGTGTAGGGGTTGAAGATGAAATTCATCATCCGAGAGAATGTTGGAGGAGCATTGACGAGGCCGAAAGACATGACAGTATATTCATAAGAACCAAAGCTTGTTCTGAATGCTGTCTTGGTAATATCTTGTTCACGAATGCGAATCTGATGATAACCCATACGAAGGTCAAGCTTGGAGAACACTATAGCACCTTTGAGTTGCTCAAAAAGCTCATTGATGTTGGGAAGTGGATACTTGTTCTTGATAGTCTTTTTATTCAATGGACGGTAATCGATGCAAAGTCGGTCTGTGCCATCCTTCTTCTGAACAAAAAGAACACCACAACCCCAAGGAGATGAACTCGGTCTGATCAAACCCAGACGCTCTTGTTCATCGAGCTGCTTCTTCAATTCCTTCAGCTCATTAGGTCCAAGCTTGTATGGACGCTTGCAAACGGGTTCGATGCGTGCTCAAGATCAATTACGAACTCAAGCGGCGGTGAGGAGGCATTCTGGAAGCTCTTACGGAAAGACATCTTGGTACTCACAAACGACCGAATCGAGAGATAGCATCCAACTCTCCCTTCTCATTGAGAGAAAACAACCGAATGGTTTCATCACGAAGCGGCATAGATGATCACATCATTAGAAGAGTGAGTCAATTGAATTTCCACGGCAGCACAATCAAGCTGAGCTTTGTCTTTGAGAAAGCCACCCATTCCGAGAATAAGATCAATATCCGAGTCACCAAGAACAATTGGTTTAGAAAGAAATCTATAATCGCCCATCTTGATAGAGACATCATGAACTATTGAGTTGGCTCTCATTGACTTCGCCGGAGAAATAACACCCAAAGGTTTATCCAGTAAGACCAAGAAAAATCATTCTTTGCAAAGAACGATCTTGACATGAAACAATGCGATGCACCAAAGATCAAATAAGACTTTTGCAGAATATCATTAATCGAGAGATTACCCATTATCACATCGGAAGAATCCTCCGCTTGAGCTGCATTCATCATATTCACCTTTGCGGACTTGGGATTATGCTTGACCACCGCATTGCCGGAAGATTTCACAGAGGAGGAGGCGGAAGGCGCCTTTGGTTGAAGCATTTGTTCGCATAGTGACCTTTCTGCCGACATTTGTTGCAAGTCACCTCGAGAGCGGACGGTGGTAAGGAGCACTTGACCTTGGAGCTTGAGAATTAGACTTGTTCGATAGCTTGGGTTGGGTGGGTGGGAAGATCCACGGCCACCGAAGTTCTTCTGGCGATAAGGCTGCCGGACGGAGGAGGAGGAAGGTAAAACTTCTGCTGCTTAGCTGCCACTTGAGAGGAAGAAGAAGACTGAACTGCATCCCCTGATTCTCTTCTTAGAAGCCTCACATTTGAGCTGGGCAGCTTCTTGCTTGATGCCATGTTGTAGAAATCATCATACTTATCTCGCTCAAAAGCACAAGAGCTAATTGCAGATCTTCTCTCGCACCACCTCACGAATTGATAGATCATACTCTTTTCATCGTGAACGTCTTGCTTAGCAAAGCGAAAGCGAGCTTCGGAACTGGATATTGTATTGATAGACGTACATGTTGCCCCTGCTTGAGATTGCGGAACTCCTCACGCTTGCTCTCAACAACACTTTTCGGAATGTGATGAGCTCCAAATCACGACGGAACTCATCCTGTAATGACACGACCTCCTCTCGAATCTTTGTATTCTTTGGTACCACTCAGCAGCTTGATCCTTGAGTTGAAACGATGCAAACTTGACAAAGTCCTCGTGTCTGATATTGCTACAATCAAAATGCTTGCAGATGTCCACAAGCCAATCGTCAGCCGTCTGTGGCCTCGACACGTAAACCGAAAGACTTCGCTGATTAGCGAGGAACCGGTGAGAGTAGCAAAGTGCGGCTGATTGTTGCCTTGACCTTGATTTCCTTGACTGCCTTGCCCTTGAGTACGTTCTTGCAAGAGCTGCAAAATCATCTGAGCATTGGCATTGGTGGCTGCCATGATAGCTTGACAGGCCTCTGGAGGCGGAGGTGGAGGTGGAGGGTTCGATCGATCCCCATCATTACGATCCGGATTCAGACGCCAGAGGCGGAGCCATCTGAAGAGGGTGACATCCGTTAGTCCTTTGATAGACAAAAGATAAGTAGAATCAACGGATAGAAATTGCAACATATAGTCTTCACAATAAACATTCGAACAAGAATGAACGAATGAATTCCAAAGTTAATCATCACACGTCCATTAAGGTGAGAAGCCACTTAGATAAAGATATGGAAACAACATCTGTCTTAGAAACAAATCGAATATCACAACTGAAAACAAAAGATTGGCTTCTAGAATGAGCGGAACAAACACATGATAGAGATTTACGCCCAAAGTGTTCGTGGTGGGGCCCACACGGACCACGACGATATGACCGTCACAAATGACAAACAAGACGTCCCGAATCAGCATAGCCAAGGATTCTTTAAGACGTCTCACGACCCTTTGTAAATCGACCGTGAATGGGCGGACCACTAGACGTTGAACCCCAATCTCAAATCATACATCTCTCGAAAAGATATCCTGTAAGCTACTAGAATTCCCACCTATAAACTCCGAAACTTTACGGTTATGCAATCTGGTGTTGGGGATACAGGGACACAAAATATATCACCCAAACTAACAATACCTAGATCCAACAGTATCCATCCGTCAACACATAACCAAGAAATCCTCGGAAATCGTGTACCTCGACCTTGAAAAACATCCGTTATACAAGTCATGGCAATACTCCCTTTTCGCCTCGATCTTTGGGCTATCGTGGTTATCTCACCAACAAGCGCACAAAAGAGATTTCGATGTCGGCAAAACTCAGGTATTCCAGAATCGCAACGATAAAATTGTGACGACAACACCTCGGAGCTCAACTCCCGGGACACCGCCACAACCCCTAAATGTCGAGGCACCAAGAACAATGTTCTCGTCACAAAACCATCGGAACGATTCCAAGATACCCACGTGATCCTAAAAAAAAATTAGTGAAATTTGAGGAGCGAAGAGTCAAAACACTACGTCAGATACCTCACAGAGCTTATGAAGGGACTGGGGAGTAAAAGAATCCTACTCTCCGATATATATAATCCTAAGACTCAAAACATTTTTCCATTCTAGACTCAACAACGCCAAGAAACAATCAAGTAGGGGGCTCCTAAGTCGTGGAAGGCTCTGATTACCAACTTGTAACGCCCTCGATGCGACTATATCTCCCACGTGTCGAGGCACGACTTACAGGCATAACCGCATTGAAAGCAATGTCGCAAGTGAGGTAATCTTCACACAACCCATGTAATAAATAGGGGAAAGAGATACATAGTTGGCTTACAGTCGCCACTTCACACAATACATAATTAAACATCCATCATTCAGAGTACACTCAAGGTCCGACTACGGAACCAACATAAAAGAAGATACCCCAAATGCTACACACGGATCCCGATCGTCCCAACTGGGCACCACTACTGATCATCAGGAAAAGACACATAGTAACGACCACGTTCCTCGTCGAACTCCCACTTGAGCTCGGTTGAGTCACCTGCTCTGGCATCGTCGGCACCTGCAACTGTTTTGGTAGTATCTGTGAGTCTCGGGACTCTGCTTTCTCTCACCGGCGTGATCATGACTATTTAAGCTTACTGGAAGGACAGGGTTGTAAAGTGGAGCTGCTGCAAGCGACTAGCATATATGGTGGCTACATTCGCAAAAGAGAGCGAGAAGAGGAGCAAAGCACGGTCGTGAAGCTAGTAGCGATCAAGAAGTGATCCTGAACTACTTACGTCAGACATAACTCCAACACCGTGTTCACTTCCCGGACTCCGCCGAGAAGAGACCATCATGGTTACACACGCGGTTGATGTGTATTTTTTTAATTGAGGTCGACTTCGGGTTTTCTACAACCGGACATTAACAAATTCCCATCTGCCTCATAACCGCGGGCACGGCTTTCGAAAGATATTACCCTGCAGGGGTGTCCCAACTTAGCCCATAATAAGCTCTCACGGTCAACGAAGGATATTCCTTCTACCGGGAAGACCCGATCAATCTCGGAATCCCGGACTACAAGACATTTCGACAGCAATAAAACAAGACCAGCAAAGCCGCCCGAATGTGCCGACAAATCCCGATAGGAGCTGCACATATCTCGTTCTCAGGGCACACCGGATAAGCGAAGCGTACAGGAACCGACGTAATCCAAGTTGCCCAGGAATGGTCCCGCACGGTGCTCTAGTTTGGACCAACACTCAGAGGAGCATTGGCCCAGGGGTTTAAAATAAGATGACCCTCGGGCTCGCGAAAACCCGGGGGAAAAGGCTTAGGTGGCAAATGGTAAAACCAAAGTTGGGCCTTCTTTGGAGGAGTCTTATTCAAAGCGAACTGTCAAGGGGTCCCATAAATCACCCAACCGTGTAAGGAACGCGAAATCAAGGAACATAACACCGGTATGACGGAAACTAGGGTGGCAAAAGTGGAACAAAACACCAGGCATAAGGCCGAGCCTTCCACCCTTTACCAAGTATATAGATGTATTAATTATAGCAGATATATATTGTGATATCCCCAACAAGTAAACATGTTCCAATAAGGAACAACATCTCCATGTTCCAACAAGGAACAAACTTCAGCTTCTCTTGTTCATCGAGGAGGGTGCATGTGGCGGGTAGGCCGATGCTACCGACTAATATGCTCAATGATGCAACCGGTGCTATGCGGAGTCTGCATGACAGTGTTCTTTATTTGGAGAAGCGGCGTCTCAGAGAGAATGATGTGGCATACCCGGTTTTCATGGCCAAGGTGCCAGAGGGCAAGGGCTTTGTGGATAACGGCATCGGGGGTACGATCGTCCTGTGGTTTGATGACATCTTCGCTATGTTTAACCTTCATCCGCTGCACTACACCTTCGTTCGGCTATTTTCGCTTAGTATGGAGATGCGGATCATTAGAGACAAGACCCCGGACATTGTGATAGTCGACCCCTTCTACATGTATGCCAAGATCTTGGGCAGCGCTGGGGACCGGCAAGTCGCGAGTTCTTACCTCGAACCCAGATAAGGATAACTTCCTCGTGCCTTACTTTCCCGAGTAAGTCATCCCCTCACCGCCCCGTAACATATGATTTCTTAGATTTTGATTGTGTTTTTTCTAACATTCCGTGTTTTGTGCAGTGACACACACTGCACACTCATCCTCTTAAGCCCGAAATATTCCATGGCCACGTATTTCGACTCGGACCGTTAGTCGAAGAAAGACTACACAAATATCAAGAAAGTTCTTGATGATGTTCTCCCCGGCTACGCCAAATCTGGAGGCACCATCACCAGGCCAGTTCGTAGGTACGGCAAGCATGTGTTCGCCCACAATACGACGTTCTCCTGCGTCAAGCAGCCGCTTGGCGGTCAGAAGGATTCCTATTATGCTCTCCATCACATGCGGGCGATCGTACGGGACCATAATCACCTTCTGCTACCAAATAATCTCAAAGATTGGGCCGCAAGCTTGTCGGCAATCCAGGACGCGGACATCAGACAAGAATTCTTTCGCATCCAGCCGGAGTTTGCTGAAATCATCCATCAAGATGTCCTTCCTACCTCAGGGTAGTTCTACCACAGATATCAACTGTCCAACAGTGAGATAGACACAACGCTACAAATGCAGGCTGACAACACCCGCGATTTCATGACCATCACGAGAGACGGCGGCTTCATCCACGCTCCGGTCCCTTGAGTCGAGTCGAAAGTAGTGATGATATGTGTAGTTCTGAAACATCGATTGGCTCATGTTGTAATTAAACTTTAATGAACTTGTATGTCACTTTGGTTTGGACAGTCGGTCAACTTAGATGTAATCGATGCTATTAATGTGTTGCCTTTCTCTTCCGATCCTTTTGTTGCATACTTATATATTGCTTATGTATTGTCTGTGAATTGTTACTAACATTTTGTTTGGCTAGTGCATAGAGATGCCGTCGTATGTCATGTACAAGGGTAAGGTTCCTGGAGTCTACGACGACTGGGAGGAGTGTCGGAGACAGGTTCACCATTTTAGCGGTAACAGTTACAAAGGGTACACCACTAGGGCGGAGGCGGAAGTTAGATACGCGCGCTATCTAGCGGGAGAGAGGAGGGAGCGTTGGAGGAACCGGATGAAGACCAGTTTCATCGCGATTATGCTCATCGTGATGACCGCAGCTCTCTTCTCTGTGATGCTAGTTTTGATGATCGATGTCGACTTGTAATGTGAAGACAAACTCGCTACTCGCGGTTTCGAGACTTGTAATGTTATAACTTTGTTCGGTATTTGAAATTCGGAGACTAATATGATGAATTGTATTCGGAGGCTAATCTTCTATTGTATTTGATAAATCTGTTGTTTATATGTTGTGCTCTCTATATTATGTGTAGTAATATGTTTTCTAACCTATGCAAATATCAGAAAAGAAAAAAAATCCCTAATATTCATACTAATGGCGCACCACTCAGCACACTAATGGCGCACTGCAGAAAGGACACTAATTGCACATCATACCCTAGTGCACCATTAGTATGCCAAAGCACATGGGTAAATATGGCCCCCTGGGAGGCATACTAATGGCGCACGGTGGGTTATAGTACTGGCGCACTGCATGGTGCGCTATTAGTATACCAGATACTAATGGCGCACCAGGGGTGCGCCATTAGTATTTAATTCTAATGGCGTGGTGATAGTGGCGCACCTGTAGTGCGCCATTAGTAGGCAAAATAGGTGCGCCACTAGCAGGTCTTTTCCTAGTAGTGTAGGACTCGAGTCCTAGGAGGATTCGCCCCCCCCCCCCACCTATTGCCTTCTCATGGAGGGGGAAAGAGGGAAGGGAGAGGGAAGAGGAGAAGGAAAGGGGGGCGCCCCCTCCACTAGTCCAATTCGGACTCCCTATGGGAGGGGGCGCGGACACCCCTTGTGGGCTGCCTCCCCTCTCCCCTATGGCCCATGTAGGCCCATTACTTTCCCCGGGGGGTTCCGGTAACCCCTCGGTACTCCGATAAATATCCGAAACATCCTGAAACCATTATGGTGTCCAAATACTATCGTCCAATATATCAATCTTTACCTCTCGACTATTTCGAGACTCTTCGTCATGTTCATGATCTCATTCGGGACTCCGAACAATCTTCGGTCACCAAAACACGTAACTCATAATACAAATCATAATCGAACATTAAGCTTGCGGACCCTACAGGTTCGAGAACTATGTAGACATGATCGAGACACATCTCTGATCAATAACCAACAGCGGAACCTGGATTCTCATATTGGTTCCTACATATTCTACGAAGATCTTTATCGGTCAAACTGCAATAACAACATATGTCATTCCCTTTGTCATCGGTATGTTACTTGCCCGAGATTCGATTGTCGGTATCCTCATACCTAGTTCAATCTCATTACCGGCAAGTATCTTTACTCGTTCCGTAATGCATCATCCCTTAACTAACCCATTAGTCACATGGCTTGCAAGGCTTATAGTGATGTGCATTACCGAGAGGACCCGGAGATACTTCTCTGATACTCGGAGTGACAAATCATAATCTTGATCTATGCCAACCCAACAAACACCTTTAGAGACACCTGTAGAGCATCTTTATAATCACACAGTTGCGTTGTGACGTTTGATAGCACAAAAGGTGTTCCTCCGGTATTCGGGAGTTGCATAATCTCATAGTCAGAGGAGTATGTATAAGTCATGAAGAAAGGAATAGCAATAAAATTAACGATCATTATGCTAAGCTAACCGATGGGTCATGTCCATCACATCATTCCCCTAATGATGTGATCTCTTTCATCAAATGACAACACATGCCTATGATTAGGAAACTTAACCATCTTTGATTAACGAGCTAGTCTAGTAGAGGCATACTAGGGACACTTTGTTTTGTCTATGTATTCACACATTTATCAAGTTTCCGGTTAATACAATTCTAGCATGAATAATAAACATTTATCATGATATATGGAAATATAAATAACAACTTTATTATTGCGTCTAGGGCATATTTCCTACATTCTACCACTTGCATTAGAGTCAATAATCTAGATTACATTGTAATGATTCTAACACCCATGGAGTCTTGGTGCTGATCATGTTTTTCTCGTGGAAGAGGCTTAGTCAACGTGTCTGCAACATTCAGATCCGTATGTATTTTGCAAATCTCTATGTCTCCCTCCTTCACTTGATCGCGGATGGAGTTGAAGCGTCTCTTGCACCTAGAACGGATATGAACTCGTTCGTCCAGACTCCTTCATTTGCTGCTTCCGAAGCAGCTATGTACTCCGCTTCACACGTAGATCTGGCCACGACGCTCTGCTAGGAACTGCACCAACTTACAGCTCCACCATTCAATATAAACACGTATCCGGTTTGTGACTTGGAGTCATCCGGATCAGTGTCAAAGCTAGCATCGACGTAACCATTTATGACAAGCTCTTTGTCACCTCCATAAACGAGAAACATATCCTTAGTCCTTTTCAGGTATTTCAGGATGTTCTTGACCGCTGTCCAGTGATCCACTCCTGGATTACTTTGGTACCTCCCTGCTAAGCTTATAGCAAGGCACATATTAGGTCTGGTACACAGCATTGCATACATGATAGAACCTATGGCTAAGTCATAGGGAATGAATTTCATTTTCTCTCTATCTTCTGAAGTGGTCGGGCATTGAGTCTGACTCTACTTCACACCTTGTAACACAGGCAAGAACCCTTTCTTTGACTGATCCATTTTGAACTTCTTCAAAACTTTATCAAGGTATGTGCTTTGTGAAAGTCCAATTAAGCGTCTTGATCTATCTCTATAGATCTTGATGCCCAATATATAAGCAGCTTCACCGAGGACTTTCACTGAAAAATTCTTATTCAAGTATCCTTTTATGCTATCCAGAAATTCTATAAAATTTCCAATCAACAATACGTCATCCACGTATAATATTAGAAACGCTATAGAGCTCCCACTCACTTTCTTGTAAGTACAGGCTTCTCCAAAAGTCTGTATAAAACCATATGCTTTAATCACACTATCAATGTGTATATTCCAACTCCGAGAGGCTTGCACCAGTCCATAAATGGATCGCTGGAGCTTGCACACTTTGTTAGCACCTTTAGGATCGACAAAACTTTCTGGTTGCATCATATACAACTCTTCTTTAAAAAATCCATTAAGGAATGTAGTTTTGACATCCATTTGCCAAATTTCATAATCATAACATGCGGCAATTGCTAACATGATTCGGACAGACTTAAGCATCGCGATGGGTGAGAAAGCCTCATCGTTGTCAACTCCTTGAACTTGTCGAAAACCTTTCGCAATAAGTCGACCTTTGTAGACAGTAACATTAGCGTTAACGTCATTCTTCTTCTTGAAGATCCATTTATTTTCTATGCCTTGCCGATCATCGGACAAGTCAACCAAAGTCCATACTTTGTTCTCATACATGGATCCCATCTCAGATTTCATGGTCTCAAGCCATTTCGCGGAATCTAGGCTCATCATCACTTCCTCATAGTTCGTAGGTTCGTCATGGTCTAGTAACATGACTTCTAGAACATGATTACTGTGCCACTCTGGTGCGGAACTTACTCTGGTTGACCTACGAGGTTCGGTAGTAACATGATCTGAAATTTCATGATCATCATCATTAACTTCCTCACTAATCGATGTAGGCATCACTGGAACTGATTTCTGTGATGTACTACTTACCAATTCGAGAGAAGGTACAACTACCTCATCAAGTTCTACTTTCCTCCCACTCAATTCTTTCTAGGGAAACTCCTTCTTTAGAAAGGATCCATTCTTAGCAACAAAGATCTTGCTTTCGAATCTTTGATAGAAGGTATAGCCAATAGTTTCTTTTGGGTATCCTGTGAAGACGCACTTCTCCAATTTGGGCTCAAGCTTATCAGGTTGAAGCTTTTTCACATAAGCATCGCAGGCCCAAACTTTAAGAAACGACAGCTTAGGTTTCATGCTAAACCACAGTTCATACGGTGTCATCTCAATGGATTTAGATGGTGCCCTATTTAATGTGAATGCAGCCGTCTCTAAAGCATAACCCCAAAATGACAGTGGTAAATCGGTAAGAGACATCATAGATTGCACCATATCTAATAAAGTACGGTTACAACGTTCGGACACACCATTACGCTGTGGTGTTCCAGGTGGCGTGAGTTGCAAAACTATTCCACATTTTCTCAAATGAAGACCAAACTCATAAATCAAATATTCGCCTATGTGATCTGATCGTAAAAACTTTATTTTCTTTTTATGATGATTTTCCACTTCACTCTGAAATTCTTTGAACTTTTCAAATGTTTCATAGTTATGTTTCATTAAGTAGATATACCCATATCTGCTCAAATCATCTGCCAAGGTAAGAAAATAAAGATACCTGCCATGAGCCTCAACACTCAATGCAACGCATACATCAGTATGTATTATTTCCTATAAGTTAGTGGCTCGCTCCATTGTTCCAGAGAACGAAGTCTTAGTCATCTTTCCCATGAGGCATGGTTCGCAAGCATCAAGTGATTCCAAAAGCCCATCTTCATGGAGTTTCTTCATGCACTTTACACCAATATGACCTAAACGGCAATGCCAAAAATAAGTTGCACTGTCATTATTAACTTTGCATCTTTTGGCATCAATATTATGAATATGTGCATCACTACGATCGAGATTCAACAAATATAGACCACTCATCAAGGGTGCATGACCATAAAAGATATTACTCATATAAATAGAACAGCCATTAGTCTATGATTTAAATGAATAACCATATCGCATCAAACAAGATCTAGATATAATGTTCATGCTCAACACTGGCACCAAATAACAATTATTTAGGTCTAATACTAATCCTGAAGGGAGATGTAGAGGTAGCGTGCCGACGGCGATCACATCGACCTTGGGACCATTTCTGACGTGCATCGTCACCTCGTCCTTAGCCAATCTTCGTTTAATCCGTAGCCCCTATTTCGAGTTGCAAATATGAGCAACAGAACCAGTATCAATTACCCATGCGCTACTACGAGCATTTAGTAAGGTACACATCAATAACATGTATATCAAATATACCTTTCACTTTGCCATCCTTCTTATCTGCCAAATACTGCGGGCAGTTCCGCTTCCAATGACCAGTCCCTTTGAAGTAGAAGCACTCAGTTTCAAGCTTAGGTCCAGACTTGGGCTTCTTCCCGGGAGCAAAAACTTGCTTGCTATTCTTCTTGAAGTTCCCCTTCTTACCTTTGCCCTTTTTCTTGAAACTAGTGGTCCTCTTAACCATCAACACTTGATGCTCCTTCTTGATTTCTACCTCCGCAGCCTTAAGCATCGCGAAGAGCTCAGGAATTGTCTTTTCCATCCCTTGCATATTATAGTTCATCATGAAGCCTTTATAGTTTGGTGGCAGTGATTGAAGAACTCTGTCAATGATACTATCATCCGGAAGATTAACTCCCAGCTGAGTCAAGTGGTTATGGTACCCAGACATTCTGAGTATGTGTTCACTGACAGAACTGTTCTCCTCCATTTTCGGATATAGAACTTGTTGGAGACTTCATATCTCTCAACTCAGGCATTTGCTTGAAATATTAAGTTCAACTCCTAGAACATCTCATATGCTCCATGATGTTCAAAACGTCTTTGAAGTCCCGACTCTAAGCTGTAAAGCATGGCACACTGAACTATCGAGTAGTCATCAGCTTTAGCTTGCCAGACGTTCATAACATCCAGAGTTGCTCCTGTAGCAGGCCTTCCACCTAGCGGTGCTTCCAGGACGTAATTCTTCTGTGCAGCAATGTGGATAATCCTCAAGTTACGGACACAGTTCGTGTAGTTGCTACAATCATCTTTCAACTTAGCTTTCTATAGGAACGCATTAAAATTCAAGGGAACGGTAGCAGGGGCCATTGATCTACAACAACATATATATGCAAAAACTATCAGGACAAAGTTCATGATAAATTTAAGTTCAATTAATCTTATTACTTAAGAACTCCCACTTAGATAGACATCCCTCTAGTCATCCAAATGATCATGTGATCCATATCAACTAAACCATGTCCGATCATCACGTGAGATGGAGTAGTTTTCAAGGTGAACATCTCTATGTTGGTCATATCTACTATATGATTCATGTTCGACCTTTCGGTCTCAGTGTTCCAAGGCCATATCTATATATGCTAGGCTCGTCAAGTTTAACTTGAGTATTCTACACGTGCAAAACCGTCTTACACCCGTTGTATGTGAACGTAGAGCTTATCACACCCGATCATCATGTGGTGTCTCGGCACGACGAACTGTAGCAATGGTGCATACTCAAAGTAACACTTATACCTTGAAATTTAGTGAGGGATCATCTTATAATGCTACCTCCGTACTAAGCAAAATCAGATGCATAAAAGATAAACATCACATGCAATCAAAATATGTGACATAATATGGCCATCATCATATTGTGCCTTTGATCTCCATCTCCAAAACACCGTCATGATCTCCATCATCACCGGCTTGACACCTTGATCTCCATCGTAGCATCGTTGTCGTCTCGCCAACTATTGCTCCAACAACTATCGCTACCGCATAGTGATAAAGTAAAGCAATTACATGGTGATTGCATTTCATACAATAAAGTGACAACCATAAAGCTCATTCCAGTTGCCGATAACTTTTACAAAACATGATCATCTCATACATTAACTTATATCACATCATGTCTTGCCCATATCACATCACAACATGCCCTGCAAAAACAAGTTAGACGTCCTCTACTTTGTTGTTGCAAGTTTAACGTGGCTGCTACAGGCTTCTAGCAAGAACCGTTCTTACCTACGCATTAAAACCACAACGATTTTTTGTTAAGTGTGTTGTTTTAACCTTCAACAAGGACCGACCGTAGTCAAATTCGATTCAACTAAAGTTGGAGAAACAGACACCCGCCAGCCACCTTTATGCAAAATAAGTTGTATGTCTGTCCGTGGAACCGGTCTCATGAACGCGGTCATGTAAGGTTGGTCCGGGCCGTTTCATCCAACAATACAACCGAATCAAAATAAGATGTTGGTGGTAAGCAGTATGACTATTATCGCCCACAATACTTTGTGTTATACTCGTGCATATCATCTACGCATAGACCTGGCTCGGATGCCACTGTTGGGGAACGTAGCATGCAATTTCAAAAAAATTAATACGATCACACAAGATCTATCTAGGAATAGCAACGAGAGGGGGAGAGTGTGTCCACATACCCTCGTAGACCGAAAGCAGAAGCGTTAGGTTAACGCAGTTGATGTAGTCGAACGTCTTCGCGATCCAACCGATCTAGTACCGAACATATGACACCTCCGAGTTCAGCACACGTTCAGCTCGATGACGTCCCTTGAACTCTTGGTCCAGCAGAGGGTCGAGGGAGAGTTTCGTCAGCACGACGGCGTGGTGACGGTGATGGTGATGTGATCCATGCTGGGCTTTGCCTAAGCACTACGTGAATATGACCGGAGGAGTAAACCGTGGAGGGAAACACAGCACACGGCTTGGAACAATTGGTGTGTCTCCAAGGGGTGCCCTGCCCACGTATATAAAGGAGGGAGAGGAGGAGGCCGGCCACCAGGCGCGCGCCAAGGAGAGGGGAGTCCTACTTGGACTCGAGTCCTAGTAGGATTCGCCCCCCCCCCCCCATTTTCCTTCTCATGGAGGGGGAAGAGAGGGAAGGGAGAGGGAAGAGGAGAAGGAAAGGGGGCGCTCCCCCTCCCCTAGTCCAATTCGGACTCCCTATGGGAGGGGGCGCGGCCACCCCTTGTGGGCTCCCTCCCCTCTCCCCTATGGCCCATGTAGGCCCATTACTTTCCTCGGGGGGTTCCGGTAACCCATCGGTACTTCGATAAATATCTGAAACATCCCAAAACCATTCCAGTGTCCAAATACTATCGTCCAATATATCAATCTTTACCTCTCGACTATTTCGAGACTCCTCGTCATGTCCGTGATCTCATCCGGGGCTCCGAACAATCTTCTGTCACCAAAACACATACCTCATAATACAAATCGTCATCGAACTTTAAGCGTGCGGACCCTACGGGTTCGAGAACTATGTAGACATGATCGAGACACATCTCCGATCAATAACCAATAAAGGAACCTGGATGCTCATATTGGTTCCTACATATTCTATGAAGATCTTTATCAGTCAAATTGCAATAACAACATACGTCATTCCCTTTGTCATCGGTATGTTACTTGCCCGAGATTCGATCGTCGGTATCCTCATACCTAGTTCAATCTCATTACCGGCAAGTCTCTTTACTCGTTCTGTAATGCGTCATCCCGTAACTAACTCACGAGTCACATTGCTTGCAAGTCTTATAGTGATGTGCATTACCGAGAGGGCCTAGAGATACCTCTCCGATACTCGGAGTGACAAATCCTAATCTTGATCTATGCCAACCCAACAAACACCTTCGGAGACACCAGTAGAGCATCTTTATAATCACCCAGTTACATTGTGACATTTAATAGCACACAAGGTGTTCCTCCGGTATTCGGGACTTGCATAATCTCACACTCAAAGGAATATGCATAAGTCATGAAGAAAGTAATAGCAATAAAACTTAACAATCATTATGCCAAGCTAACAGATGGGTCTTGTCCATCACATCATTCTCCTAATGATGTGATCTCGTTCATCAAATGACAACACATGTCTATGATTAGGAAACTTAGCCATCTTTGATTAACGAGCTAGTCTAGTAGAGGCATACTAGGGACACTTTGTTTTGTCTACGTATTCAAACATGTATCAAGCTTCCGGTTAATACAATTCTAGCATGAATAATAAACATTTATCATGATATAAGGAAATATAAATAACAACTTTATTATTGCCTCTAGGGAATATTTCCTTCAGTCTCCCACTTGCACTAGAGTCAATAATCTAGATTATATTGTAATGATTCTAATACCCATGGAGTCTTGGTGCTGATCATGTTTTTCCCATGGAAGAGGCTTAGTCAACGGGTCTGCAACATTTAGATCTGTATGTATTTTGCAAATATCTATGTCTCCCTTCTTGCCTTAATCGCGGATGGAGTTGAAGCGTCTCTTGATGTGTTTGGTTCTCTTGTGAAATCTGGATTCCTTCGCTATGGCAATTGCTCCAGTATTGATACAAAATATTTTCATTGGACCCGATGCACTAGGTATTACACCTATATCGGATATGAACTCCTCCATCCAGACTCCTTCATTTGCTGCTTCTGAAGTAGCTATGTACTCCGCTTCACACATAGATCCCGCCACCATGCACTTCTTGGAACTGCACCAACTGACAGCTCCACCATTCAATATAAATACATAGCCGGTTTGCGACTTAGAGTCATCCAGATCACTGTCAAAGCTAGCATCGACGTAACCATTTACAACAAGCTCTTTGTCACCTCCATAAACAGAAACATATCCTTAGTCCTTTTCAGGTATTTCAGGATGTTCTTGACTGCTGTCTAGTGATCCACTCCTGGATTACTTTGGTACCTCCCTGCTAAACTTATAGCAAGGCAGGTCTGGTACACAGCATTGCATACATGATAGAACCTATGGCTGAGGTATAGGGAATGACTTTCGTTTTCTCTCTATCTTCTGCAGTGGTCGGGCATTGAGTCTGACTCAACTTGACACCTTGTAAAACAGGCAAGAACCTTTTCTTTCACTGATCTAATTTGAACTTCTTCAAAACTTTATTAAGGTATGTGCTTTGTGGAAGTCCAATTAAGCGTCTTGATCTATTTCTATAGATCTTGATGCCCAATATATAAGCAGCATCACCGAGGTCTTTCATTGAAAATTTCTTATTCAAGTATCCTTTTATGCTATATAGAAATTCTATATCATTTCCAATCAATAATATGTTATCCACATATAATATTAGAAATGCTACAGAGCTCCCACTCACTCTCTTGTAAATACAGGCTTCTCCAAAAGTCTGTATAAAACCGTATGCTTTGATCACACTATCAAAGTGTATATTCCAACTCTGAGAGGCTTGGACCAGTCCAGAAATGGATCGCTGGAGCTTGCACACTTGTTAGCACCTTTAGGATCGACAAAACCTTCCAGTTGCATCATATACAACTCTTCTTTAAGAAATCCATTAAGGAATGCAGTTTTGACATCCATTTGCCAAATTTCATAATCATAAAATGCGGCAATTGCTAACATGATTCGGACAGACTTAAGCATTGCTACGTGTGAGAGAGTCTCATCGTAGTCAACTCCTTGAACTTGTTGGAAACCTTTCGCAACAAGTCATGCTTTGTAGACAGTAACATTACCATCAGCGTCAGTCTTCTTCTTGAAGATCCATTTATTTTCTATGGCTTGCCGATCATCGGGCAAGTCAACCAAAGTCCATACTTTGTTCTCATACATGGATCCCATCTCAGATTTCATGGCCTCAAGCCATTTCGCGAAATCAAGGCTCATCATCGCTTCCTCATAGTTCGTCGGTTTGTCATGGTCTAGTAACATGACTTCCAGAACAGGATTAGCATACCACTCTGGTACAGAACGTAATCTAGTTGACCTATGAGGTTTGGTAGTAACTTGAACTAAAGTTTCATGATCATCATCATTAACTTCCTCGCTAATCGGTGTAGGCATCACTGGAACTGATTTCTGTGATGTACTACTTACCAATTCGAGAGAAGGTACAACTACCTCATCAAGTTCTACTTTCCTCCCACTCACTTCTTTCAAGAGAAACTCCTTCTCTAGAAAGGATTCATTCTTAGCAACAAAGATCTTGCCTTCGGATCTGTGATAGAAGGTATACCCAAAAGTTCTTTTGGGTATCCTATGAAGACGCACTTCTCCGATTTGGGTTCGAGCTTCTCAGGTTGAAGTTTTTTCACATAAGCATCGCAGCACCAAACTTTAAGAAATGACAGCTTAGGTTTCTTGCTAAACCATAGTTCATATGGTGTCGTCTCAACCGATTTAGAAGGTACCCTATTTAACGTGAATGCAGCCGTCTTTAAAGCATAATCCCAAAATGATAGTGGTAAATCGGTAAGAGGCATCATAGTTCACACCATATCTAATAAAGTACGGTTACGATGTTCGGACACACCATTACGCTGTGGTTAGGGATGTAAACGGATCGGATCGGACCGGATAATGCCTTTACCATATCCTTTACCATATTTTTTCTTGGATTCAGAGCGGAGCGGATAATGACCGGATGCGGATTCGAATACGGATTATATTCGACTACGGATTCGGAGCCGATGCGGAGCGGACTCGGACCGGAAACGGACAAAAAATATCGGGTAATACGTGCAAAAAGACATGATTTAATTACTACTATGAAAACAATATGAACACACATTTTTATCCAACCCCGTAGCACTAGAGAGTGACCAAGCATTTTAAAGCCATAACTCACACTAATATGAGAACAATAAACAGGACGTATAAAATTATGATGGCATTAGACACTGCAAGACGAAGGTTGTACTTAAGAAATAGTACTTAGTTCTAAGTTTTATTGAAGTTTTTATTTATTATAAAAGGCTAGTATTTTATTATAAATACTTAATTCTAACTACTACTACGACTTAGTGTTTTCAAGTTTATTACGCCCTTGGTGTACTCTAAAAAAAGTCTATTACATATGTGTTCACAAGTCTACCAGCTATACTTGTGCGTGCATGCAAGCAACCACTACATGATCACTCAAGCCCATATTGGCTGACTTATATGTGCAAGTAAGCATATTGACGCCGCATATACGCACTCGCAGACCACCATCCCGTCGTCGTCATGGCATATATATGTACGCAGACCGCCGTCTGACGCACATCACGCAGGGACCGTAGCTTGACCTGGACTTGCCCATTGTCTTGTACGGGCGTTGATCATGGCTGTGAGCAGTGCCGATTACGCATGGTGATCTGCCACCACGACTAGTTTCAGGCTTAGGTCCAGACTTGGGCTTCTTCCCGGGAGCAACAACTTGCTTGCTATTCTTCTTGAAGTTCCCCTTCTTACCTTTACCCATTTTCTTGAAACTAGCGGTCTTGTTAACCATCAACACTTGATGCTCCTTCTTGATTTCTACCTCCGCAGCCTTAAGCATCGCGAAGAGCTCAGGAATTGTATTTTCCATCCCTTGCATATTATAGTTCATCATGAATCCTCTATAGCTTGGTGGCAGTGATTGAAGAACTCTGTCAGTGACACTATCATCAGGAAGATTAACTCCCAGCTGAGTCAAGTGGTTATGGTACCCAGACATTCTGAGTATGTGTTCACTGACAGAATCGTTCTCCTCCATGTTGCAGCTATAGAACTTGTTGGAGACTTCATATCTCTCAACTCGGGCATGTGCTTGAAATATTAAATTCAACTCCTGGAACATCTCATATGCTCCATGACATTCAAAACGTCTTTTAAGTCCCGATTCTAAGCCGTAAAGCATGGCACACTGAAGTATCAAGTAGTCATCAGATTTATCTTGCCAGACGTTCATAACATCCGGAGTTGCTCCTGCAGCAGGCCTTGCACCTAGCGGTGCTTCCAGGACGTAATTCTTCTATGCAGCAATGACGATAATCCTCAAGTTACGGACCCAGTCCGTGTAGTTGCTACCATCATCTTTGAACTTAGCTTTCTCTAGGAACGCATTAAACTTCAAGGGAACGGTAGCACGGGCCATTGATCTACAACAACATAGATATGCAAAATCTATCATGACTAAGTTCATGATAAATTTAAGTTCAATTAATCATATTACTTAAGAACTCCCACTTAGATATACATCCCTCTAGTCATCTAAATGATCACGTGATCCATATCAACTAGACCATGTCCGATCATCACGTGAGATGGAGTAGTTTTCAATGGTGAACATCTCTATGTTGATCGTATCTACTATATGATACACGTTCGACCTATTGGTCTCAGTGTTCCGAGGCAATATCTATATATGCTAGGCTCGTCAAGTTTAACCTGAGTATTCTGCACGTGCAAAACTGTCTTACACCCGTTGTACGTGAACATAGAGCTTATCACACCCGATCATCACGTGGTGTCTCGGCACGACGAAGTGTAGCAATGGTGCATACTCAGGGAGAACACTTAACCTTGAAATTTAGTGAGGGATCATCTTATAATGCTACCGCCGTACTAAGCAAAATAAGATGCATAAAAGATAAACATCACATGCAATCAAAATATGTGACATGATATGGCCATCATCATCTTGTGCCTTTGATCTCCATCTCCAAGGCACTGTCATGATCTCCATCGTCATCGGCTTGACACCTTGATCTCCATAGTAGCGTCGTTATCGTCTCGCCAACTATTGCTTCTACAACTATCGCTACCGCATAGTGATGAAGTAAAGCAATTAGATGGCGATTGCATTTCATACAATAAAGTGACAACCATAAAGCTCCTGCCAGTTGCCGATAACTTTTACAAAACATGATCATCTCATATAATAACTTATATCACATCATGTCTTGACCATATCACATCACAACATCCTCTACTTTGTCGTTGCAAGTTTTACGTGGTTGCTACGGGCTTCTAGCAAGAACCGTTCTTACCTACGCATCAAAACCACAACGATTTTTCCTCAAATGTGTCGTTTTAACCTTCAACAAGGACTGGTCGTAGTCAAATTTCATTCAACTAAAGTTGGACAACCAGACACCCGCCAGCCACCTTTATGCAAAACAAGTTGCTTGTCTGTCGGTAGAACCGGTCTCATGAACATGGTCATGTAAGGTTGGTCCGGGCCGCTTCATCCAACAATATCGTTGAGTCAACATAAGACGTTGGTGGTAAGCAGTATGGCTATATATTATCGCCCACAACTCTTTGTGTTCTACTCATGCATATCATCTACGCATAGACCTAGCTCGGATGCCACTGTTGGGGAACGTAGCATGCAATTTCAAAAAAATTCCTACGATCACGCAAGATCTATCGAGGAGATGCATAGCAAAGAGAGGAGGAGATAGGTTAACGCGGTTGATGTACTCGAACATGTGCGCAATCCAACCGATCAAGTACCGAACGTACGACACCTCCGAGTTCAGCACACGTTTAGGTCGATGACGTCCCTTGAACTCTTGGTCCAGAAGAGGGTCGAGGGAGAGTTTCGTCAGGACGACGGTGTGGCGACGGTGATGGTGATGTGATTCACGCAGGGCTTCGCCTAAGCACTACGTGAATATGACCGGAGGAGTAAACCATGGAGGGAGATGCCGCACACGGCTTGGAACAATTGGTGTGTCTCCAAGGAGTGCCCTGCCGACGTATATAAAGGAGGGAGAGGAGGAGGCTGGCCACCAGGGGCGCGCCAAGGAGAGGGGAGTCCTATTAGGACTCCAGTACTAGTAGGATTCCCCCCCCCCTTTTTCCTTCTCATGGAGGGGAAAAGAGGGAAGGGAGAGGGAAGAGGAGAAGGAAAGGGGGGGCGCCCCCTCCCCTAGTCCAATTCGGAGTCCCTATGGAATGGGGGCATGGCCACCCCTCGTGGGCTGCCTCCCCTCTCCCCTATTACCCATGTAGGCCCATTACTTTGCCCGGGGGGTTCCGGTAACCCCTCGGTACTACAATAAATATCCGAAACGTCCCAAAACCATTCCGGTGTCCAAATACTATCGTCCAATACATCAATCTTTACCTCTCAACTATTTCGAGACTCCTCGTCATGTCCGTGATCTCATCTGGGACTCGGAACAATCTTCGGTCACCAAAACACATAACTCATAAAACAAATCGTCATCGAATGTTAAGCGTACGGACCCTACGGGTTCGAGAACTATGTAGACATGATCAAGACACATCTCCGATCAATAACCAATAGCGGAACCTGGATGCTCATATTGGTTCCTACATATTCTACGAATATCTTTATCGGTCAAACCGCAATAACAACATACGTCATTCCCTTTGTCATCGGTATGTTACTTGCCCGAGATTCGATCGTCGGTATCCTCATACCTTGTTCAATCTCGTTACCGGCAAGTCTCTTTACTCGTTCCATAATGCATCATCCCGTAACTAACACATTAGTCACATTGCTTGCAAGGCTTATAGTGATGTGCATTACCGAGAGGGCCCAGACATGCCTCTCCGGTACTCCGAGTGACAAATCCTAATCTTGATCTATTCCCACCCAACAAACACCTTCAGAGACACCTGTAGAGCATCTTTATAATCACCCAATTACATTGTGAAGTTTGATAGCACACAAGGTGTTCCTCCGGTTTTCGGGAGTTGCATAATCTCATAGTCAGAGGAATATGTATAAGTCATGAAGAAAGCAGTACTAGGGACACTTAATGATCATTATGCTAAGCTCTTGTCCATCACATCATTCTCCTAACTATGTGATCTCGTTCATCAAATGACAACACATGTCTATGGTCAGGAATCTTAACCATCTTTGATTAACGAGCTAGTCTAGTAGAGGCATACTAGGGACACTTTGTTTTGTCCATGTATTCACACATGTATCATGTTTCCGGTTAATACAATTCTAGCATGAATAATAAACATTTATCATTATATAAGGAAATATAAATAACAACTTTATTATTGCCTCTAGGGCATATTTCCTTCAAACGCAACCATGTAGCGACGGACGTGCTCATCCTCCTCCCTGACATGGCAACTACCACCTCCGCGGGGGGCAGCTGCCTTTGCACCGAAAGTGTCCCAGGCGACCGCCACCAAATAAGCTCCGGGTCAATGACGGAAGCCCGGTTCCTCACCAAGTTGCGCGCCCCAGAAGGTAGCACCTCCCAGTGACAGCCCGGCTGAGCCTAGTCCCAGACATGGCGCCTCTGAAACAGGACATCGTCGTGAACGACTCGACGGCGAGGATGCGGGTCGGGCATCGTAGACGTCGAGAACAAATTCTATGTAAATTTAACACTTTTTAAATGCTTGATTGTGATTTTTGTAATTCTTTTTCACTTGATTTTGCAAATACATGACAAACCTTCACAAATACAACATTAAGATATATATTAACATTAAATTATTATTAATACATGGTCAACTTTTTTCTATGCAACTCTTTCCAATCCAACTTTTTTCTATAAGTATAAAAAACTAAAAAAATAGAAAATCTATGCAAATTCCAACATTCATCTACAATATATTTTATTTTCTCCTTTGGCAAGCATCATGTGGTGAGGAAAGATCTAGGCACATATATCCAGTTGGATGTGGGTAGCATGAGTTATTATTGTTGACATCACCCTTGAGGTGAATACGTTGGGAGGCGAAACTATAAGCATCTATCTTTATATGTGTCCGGTTGAAACGTTTTGCTCATGTGTATGCGGTGGGTGTTAGCAATCATAGAAGACTATATGATGGTTGAGTATGTGGACTTGCCAAAAAGGCTCCGATACGTGACCCTTCCTGAAAAGATGACGAATTGTAGTTGCAAAGTTGACTAAGAACATAGTTTGTTGGTTTTTAATAGAGTTTATGCTTTATACTTTGATGTTGTAATGAATTGTTACTTATTCATGAGAAGTCTATGATAAAAGTTCTATGATAAAGTTTTATCTTAAAGTTTGTTGATGTTATAATAATGTACATGATGCTTCAATGTCTGTATTTTGTTTTTATTGACACCTCTCTCTCCCTCTCTCTCTCCCTAAGCATGTGGACATGTTTTTTGATTTTGGTTTTTGCTTGAGGAAAAGCGAGGTCTAAGCTTGCACTAGTACGCGTCGGTGCTATACAAACGGTTTTTAACCCCTTTCCGCGAAGGCATTTGGAACCGTCGCCTAGTGAGTGTGGGCGATACGGGTGATCCTTCCCACACGACCCAGAAACTGTCGAGGATATGCCCTACTGGCACACACACGCTCGGCAAAATGAGGTCTTGTGCGACCGGCGAGTGCTCAAATACGGAAATACTTATAGTAGATCTAAAAAAATACAATTATACAGGCGAAATTGTTTTCGGTCGCAAGTACATCCCACATAGTCAGTCCCCGCTAAACGTTTCCATTCGTATGTACATCCCACACAGTCGCTCCAAGGAAAATGTTTCCGTTCACAGGTACATCACACACATTTTTTCCTGTTAAATCATTTGCATTATTGAATGTATCACACACGATCCGTAGAAGAAACTGTGTGGCAAAGGTTGTCCAACACAGTTTTTATGTGGTAAACATTTGCGCAAGGTGGCCTAACGCAAACAGTTTTCAAGAGAAAGTCGTGTGTGATCGTTCATTGATCCAACACGGTTTATTCCTAGAAACTGTGTGCGTTGCTTGAGGTCATCGCCCACAATTTTTTTTCAATAACAGTTTGCAATAGCAAAACCCAACTAGCAGGCTAATTGCCCTATTATTAATAATCCATTTATTAATCTAATTGACATTCATATTGTAGCGACCTAGCCTCAGACGGTCAAGTCTCTGTGCTTAAGTGCCATCCCTGGATCAGTATGCTGACACACATAGTACTCGAGGATTTATAACAGAGGTAAATCACATGTATAAAGTAACGTAAATACTTTTACCTCAATCCACATAGCAGAAGTAACAACAAGGTTGTGGATTCCCATCAACACCAACGGCAAAGTTGAGTGTAGAAATTGTAACCCTAACGTATCACTTACTCATCGTAAGATTCCTGCAACATGAGACGTTGCAGCCACAAAGGGTCAGTACATTGAATGTATTGTCAAATTCACACCATAGAGCAATGATGAATAAAGGCTATCACTACATGCATATATGGCTGGTGGAGGCTCTATGGTTATATTGTTTTTTTGCAAAAAGCCAATTTTTCCCTACATCAAAGGAATATATTTTATTTAACTATCATGGTTGTTGAAGCATTGAGAGTGGTAACCCCATCTCAATCCCAATTAAAAGTTAACAACCCAACAAACTAATTAAATAAAGTGATCAGATCCATATGATAATCCAGGAACCAGATACTCAAGATGTCCATAACAGGGGAAACGGCTAATCATGATTAGTTTGTACACTCTGCAGAGGTTTGTGCACTTTTCCCCACAAGACTCGATCTCCTCCGTTGGGTTTCTCACACTACATGGTATTTGAGAAACGGATGACTGAGACACAGTCTTTCAGAAGCATTAACTCTAACCCCGGGTAGACAATACCAACCTACATCCCCTACATCTGCTAGCCTACCACTGGAATAAGTCATCAAACCTACTCAACTATGCTAGAGCCCATCATAGCTTGTGGCTGCACATAGAAGTTTCTAGTATGAAAAATCTTATGATCCCTGAGCCTGGGTGGCGGACCATAGGAGGATCACACGGTATAACCCTGGGATCTCCTAAGACTACACTGATATGTCCCCAGGTGTCCGGGCAAGTCCACTGGTATATCCGCAGGGTGCCCCTAGCAATCCACCCAGATGTGTATTAAAGTTGCCACCTTAAGTTGAACCATGAAGTAAACAATCTCACATCTGTCATGGAATACACTCAAACCCAATCCACGTCTACGAGCATAGCATGGCAATATAAGCATAACGTAGAGGTAACTCCCCAAGGTTTGAATGCAGGACAATAGGTTCCTACCTCATCAACTACTTCCCAATATCAACATGTTATCAATTCCTAACCATGCAATGTTTGAGGGTTGAAACTAATGCATAAAAACTGGGTATGAAAGGGATGTGATCAAAGTGTGAACTTTCCTTGTACAGTTGATGAAGATGATTCACACTCATAACTCCTGATAGTTCTACTCGTCACACTCCGGTCAATCTATCGTAAGCAAGCAATAGTAACCACACATAAGCAATCACTCAAAACATCGGAAAGAACGAAGAAGACAATTCGGAAAGCATCAAAACCAAGCAAATAACTCTTGCAACATAAAACAATATCTAACAGTACCAAAATTAGGTGAATTTGGCCTTATTAGAAAGTTTAGGTCAAGAGCTTCGATTTGCAAAAAGAATCAACTCAAACGGAGTTACAAAACTCAAGTTACGAACGAAAGAAGTTTGAATACAAATCTGTTTGAATTCAAATTTAAAAACTTTCAAAAACATGTTTATGTTGTTTTACTAGATAGAGGGGATCGTAATGAAGTGGTGGGCGTTAGTTTCGTTGGATTTGGACAAACGGTGTAAAAGTTGTGAGAGTTCTAAGATCAGGGACTAATCTGCAAATGAAATAATTACGAACAGGTCCCTGGCTACAAAAAAATGTAATAAGCGAATGTCCATTGTTTAGGATTAAACAGTGAATATGTTCACTAAATACTACTAACTGGTGAACGTACTCTAATTATCTAACTAACAAAAAAACTGATCTAATCTAGGGTTTTTTTAAAAAGAAAACCGGATCTAGGTTTTAGAAAAAACCAAAAGAAAATGGTGGCTTTTACCGGCGGTTTCCGGCGGGTCATCGGCGGCGGCGGAGTCCGGTGGCGAGGGGCTAACAGCTGGCGGCTACAGGTGCGGGCGGCGAAGACTGCGGTGGCGGCATGCAAGCAAGAATGACGAGGCGCGGTGGCGGAGTGCATGGGAGGAGGCGCGGCACAAGCGGCGTGAGTGGCGATGCGGCGGCGGACGAGGCAAGGAAAGGCGGCGGCGACGGGGCGATGCGGGGAAAGAGAAAGAGGGGCCGGGCCTCGGGTTATATAGGCGGGGAAGGCGGCGACGATGCTTGGGTAAGGGGCAAGCAAAGGCGGCGACGACTCGGATGCCGAGGCCGACATGACGGCAGCGTCTGTGGAGGAGTCCAAAGATGGTGTGGGCGTGGCGGCGTGGCCGGGCCGCATGACATGGTCGGGCTAGGTGGGTCGGCCTGGTCCGGTCGGTCAAAAGTTTTTTTTAAAAAACACAGACAAACAAAACAAATAAAACAAAGGAGATAAAAATATTATATGGGCATATAATATATCAAATTTTTCAGAAAAAGATATTCTACGAGTTGAAAATTTTTCTAGCATCAAATAAAATATACAAAAAATAAAATAAAGCAAAGAGTGCTACTGCTCTAATAAAATCCAATAAAAAACATTTTAAAAATATCAAAATTATTTCAAATTTATTTCTCTCCAATTCTTTACTGTAGGGAATCATTTTACCCTATTTCCAATATATTTTATTTTTGGAGAAAAATAATTTGAGTAAGATCCAAATAACTCCAAATTTGAAAGTAATTTCAATGGGACTCTTAAATTTAATTCTTTTAAAACTTCCAACTCATATTTCATATGTTTTGAAGAAGTCATTTTATCTTCTCTCATGAAAATCATTGAGTTGCTTAAAGTTTATGAATTTGAAAATAGTTCCAAATGAAATTCAAATAATTTCAATTACCCTTTTCATTTAATTAAATGGAAGAAGTCATGTCATATTCTCCCCAGGGTTTTGTATTTGAAAAGAATTTGAATTCATGGAGATCAGAACGCAAAGGTGAAAGTTTGGGAAAGTCATTTCATTCCTTCTCGTTTAACTTTCAAAAGTTTTGAATTTCGCTCAGTTTCACTTAATCAATCACACAACAATCAAACAATCAATCAAAACTATATATTTGATATAACATTCCAAAATTTAGAATATTGGGATGTTACAAACCTACCACCCTTAAAATGAATCTCGTCCTCGAGATTCGGAGAGGCTAGAAAGAAATAGGTTAGGTTTGGGGTCTTCTCAAAATCCATCGATCGTCTCTGTGGTCTCGGGTGCTACCACCCTTAGAAGCATTGTTACGGTTCCATCAAAACTCATATATTCCATCCTTATTCTTGACAATGTTGGTCTTCTCAGATTCACAGGAAATTCCTTCTCTGGGCTCTTTCGGTAGTGGCATAACCTTTTCCTTTATACATATGTCTTTTCATCTTGGTAAGGTTATTCCGAGACTGGGTCTTCTTAGCTGACGGGTCTGGGTTGAACCTCACCGTATGAACTACGATTGGCAAGAGCTGCCTTGTACAAGGGGGAAATTGTCATACCATTGTAAGGCTTAAACAAGGTTTTGATCGTCGTCGCTCTACTATAGGTAAGTCACTCAGATTTACCATCCCGTATAGCAAGGCGAATAATAAGAGTAAGTCGGTATGCTGATCAATCCATCCCGCACCCAAATCATTACCTTGTATATGGTTTAGCGAATCTCGCATTCTAACACTCGGTCATCCTCACAAGCATTGCATAATTTCTCTTGTCGATGAACTAAGTTTGGATAAACCCATTGATTCAGCAAGCCAAGCAAACATCTATCGTTCCTTCACAACTCTCGGGTTTTGCGTAAACTCCTATAAGATCGGCTGTCGATAAAATCGTAACTTCTTCCAGGGTTTTTCCTTCAGCAAGTGTGTGCTTGCTTCTTGGCAGGTCCTGGGGCCTGTGGGTTATGGCCTATCTCATCACTTGTAAACCTTGAACTCGCCATCGGGGCAACTGATCATTATTCCAACATCCAGGTTTCTAGCATTCTTAATTCCATCCAATCGTACTGTCTCCCTTCCTTCTATGGGTACCAAGCTAAGATTGTGATTACTCAAACCCATCATGGAATTACAATTGCTCCATATTGTCAACATTATACCTCCTTTATATCCAATATCACTTCATCCCTTCATATTCTTGGGGTATCCCACTTATCGAGACAAAACTCATTCCTATTTTGTCCGAAATCCACTCCGTGGAATATCATAATCCTTCCAAGGGTCAAATCTCCTCACAGGGTACTACCACCCTTAAAATGCTCCAACTCTTCCAGGGACCAAATTTCTCATATCCTCGAAAAATGGTCAAAATCTTCCTTCATAGAGTCACTGATCATAAAATCCAAATCTTTACCAACGATGCTAACTTTATTGATTCTCCAATGATTTCAATATCTTGCTTTTCCATTACATGCATCAACTCATCGCCTTGATATAAAGGAAAATGTTCTCACTACTACTACTATACTTCTCATGGACACAACTAATTATCACAAGTCTCCTTCTCCTTGGGACAATCTCTGGCAAAGTGACCTGCTTCATTACAACGAAAACATATTACTTCTGGCAAGTCTCGTGGTTTCCTTATGACTACATAGCCTCCTTGGGTCCTCGGCTTCCTTTTTAGGCAACCGCTGAAGTAGTTCCCTGACTCCTTGCACCCGAAACAGGTCATATGACTCAGGTCCTTCCTGGAATCCAATCTTCTTCTTTTCCTAGACTTTTCCGTTCCAATCAGGGCTTCTATTTCCTGTAGGTCATACTCTACTTCCTCTGTCGGGAATTCTACTAGATCCCCATTCAAACAATTATGGGAGATGTGTCCTTCTTCTCTACATGAATAACAAGACTTGGTGCATGGTTTAATTGGTTCTTATTTGGGTGTGTCCTCCACCTCTTCCTTCATCACAGTTTCTTCTAAAATTTCCATGAGGGCTCCTTTCATTGCTTCTTTCTTCTACTGGATGGTTTTTCGAACCATGGGGTAAATGTGACACTGAGCAGGGTAGTGGGTAGCTCCTTCACATAAGAAACAAGTAATATGCCTAGTTGGGCATTCTTCAGTTGGGTGGCTTCCTTCACAAATAGGGCATTCATCCTTGTGTTCCTTATGGTTGTGTCCTATTTCTCCACAAAGCTTGCATGCACAAGGCTTCTTCATATCATTTCCATAAGGCTTCAATTTCTGGGACACAAACCGAGACTTTGGCAAAGTCGACTTAAATTCTTTCCAAGTGGTTACTCCTTGCCATCCATTAGTTGGTTCGGTACATCCTCCACCAAGTATTAGCACCTCTTTCAAAGCACTAAAGAGCATGCTGGGTCATATCCTTTCTGGCTATAGTGTTATTCTTCATATGATCTTCCATGTTATAAATCCATCGGTCCATCTCCAATTGACTCATCGGTATAGAAAATACAAGCTCGTCTCCATTCGTCCTCTATTGGGTCCATGGGTTTGGGGTGGGATAAGAGAGATAGAGAGGGATACACACAATACAAACAATAGTTTTGAAACACAGATTTTATTTTTGGCTGTCGGAAAACATCAAACAAATGACAGCTCACAATCATCGTCTAACGTAGGTATATAACAGGGGTTTTGTCTTCTAAAGGTCAACCTCGCCAAACTCTTCAAGTCTTTTTCATGTCTCTGATGGCTTCTTCCGATCATGCTTGTCCTTCCCAAGTTCTTTTGCCAGATCTTCTCTATTGATGTGAAATATCTCGTGACATCCTTCAATATTTCTGGAGTTGCGTTCCAAACTTCTGGGTTTCAACATCCTTGGCATAAACCCTGATCCTATTGTCCTTCAGTTTTTGACGAATTCTCCGGTATTGCTTTGCTCCTCCAGCTTGGCTACTTTCATCTTCTAGGTCCTGAGTTCTTCACGAAACACTTCCTTGTCAAATACGGCTTCCTGAAGTTCCATCTAAAAATTCTTCATGTAATACTCCATATCCCGGCGATACACCAGCTAAGGTTAAAACTTCATCTTTTGCTAATATATGCTCCATCATCCTTCTACCATCCAATCCTTCTGAAGAAATGCATGCTTATTTAAGCACGGTGACAATAGCATAAGCGGGAGACAACATCATGAATAGCAGTGTATATGCCAATGTTACTACCGTGAGCTAGCATTCCTTAGTTGATATCTCCTGCCTTTGGGTTTCTTGGCAAAAACTTTGAGTTTTAATGCTCCATGTTCTGGTCTTTCTCCGATACACCTTGATCTCGGGTATTGACAGCTCCCATAGTCTTCCAAGTTCCATAAGGGTAGCTGTCGTGGAATTGTCACGGCAGATGTCCTAGTGTGAGGACTTAATCGCGAGGCCAACGCATCTATGTGGTAGCTTGAGAGGGGTTGAGAGGAATCAAGAGACGCAACACACAGGACGAGGTTTTAGACAACTTCGGGCCCCGGGAAACATCATCCGGTAATAACCCTACATGTTGTTTGTGGCTAGGTCTCATTATGATCATGAGGGAGTCGCCGTAAGCCGGCTCTCCTAGTTGTGTCTAGCCTTATCGATTGTTTATTCTTGCCTGTCCCTCTTGGGAGCCCTGCCCCTCCTTATATAAGTTAGAGGGGTGGGTTACATGTGGAGTCCTAGTAGGACTAGGACTAGTCTATCTTTTCTTACAAATTGAATACAAGTCCGGGTCTTGCTTCCTTGTAAAGGAAATATTCGTCATCCCTTTCCTCTTAAGCCGACCCACCATAACATGAGTCGGCCTTCTGGGCCTTGGGCCTAGTCTTCTATCTAACCCGCCATTAGGGCCATCCGTGAGTCACCAGGCTCGTGAGTCGCCACTCCGGCGGGTTTACAAATGAAAACGCCAATCCCGGCCGGGTCATACCGCAGGGTATATCCCCGACATTAGACCCCAGTTTAATTTGGATTTATCCATGTTAAACTGATCCTGTAAAATAAACACAAGAACAAACTTGATAGGTTGTGCTCCGGGTTAAATATTTTTCTGAACCGGCACCTGATCATCCTTAAATCATTGCCATTTCCTCCTGGATGCATACTCAAGATCTTATAGCAAATCACTTTTAACAGATATGTCCAGACCTTGCCAATGCAAAAAATCTAGGCACTTCTTATAAAAAAAATCCGGGTCAATAAGCCAGCTTCATAACCAATTGGCTCTTGTAGAGAAATATTATAAGAAATAATCCATTTGAGTCGGCCTTCAATGCTCTGACTTGACAAAAATATTGGTCTTGAAATATTCAACTGATATTCAGCCGGCTTAAAGATGTAGATCTTCCCAATTTATGATTGCCAAAATTGCTGGGTTATAAATAAATGATGCCGGGTCATGATTGTTGCAGACACCGGGTTAATCTGGTCTACTCCAAACTAAGAATCTGAAGATTTTTTCTGCCTTATATGCATATCACCTGTAGCCCCCAAGTGCCGGGTTGTCATGCTTGCAGCAACCTGGGACTTGTAATTGCCTTATGATCATAAAACTTCAACCAGTGTAGCCCCCAAGGGCTGGGTCGTTATGCAATAATGAGCAGGGACTTTGTAAATATGATCATATAAACTGGAGCAGCAACATGTAGCCCCCAAGGGCCGGCTCAGTAAGATATTACTGAGCTAGGACTTTGTATATAATTCATTGATAATAACATCATATGATGTAATCTTCACCATGGGGCTTGAACCCACGTCCATAAGGTTAAGAGCTTTGTACTCTACTAACTGAGTAGTGGATATTTCAATGTAATGGACTGAGGCTTGTGTACCTTGAATTTTTGACAGGAGCGATTGGTAGCCCCCAAGGGTCGGCTCATTTAGAATGTGATGAGTCGATTCTTCAATAAGTTGAGAAAAAAATGACTTTGCATTAGCCCCCAAGTGTCATGGTGCATGCTGGCAGTGACATGGGACTTTGCATATTCGATGTAATCACAATTTGAATAATGTATCCCCCAAGTGTTGGGTCGTAAGCCTGCAGCGACTCAGGACTACTCCTTTCATTGTAGATAAATCATATCCATTGATAAAATACTAGCCATTGCGCTGAAGCGACTTTGAAAACCTCAACCATAATATTAGTTACTGATAACCATAATAAAAATCCAGCCATGTTGGCTATTAAATATTTGAATAACCCGGTTGGAAAACCTCAATCATTCAATATCATAAAGAAAATCCAGCCAAGTTTGGCTATTTAGAGATTCAAGTACCTTATCTGTGACAAGTAAATCCGGATTTTTAAATACCCGGTGGCTCTTGGCCGATGGTGATTTAATACGCCTCCATTGTAAACCGGAATTTTTATAACCCGACTATTTATAGCCTTTGAGAAAATCCAGCACAGATGATCATTCTGAAGCATCAATTTTAATGATGAGCTTGGACTTAAGCATTTATGTAAGTCATAGTTCTGCAAATCCTGCACAGAGTTTAAACAACATACGCCCTGGCGACTTAATGTCAAAAGCCAGGGCGGGAAACCACCCAAATGTAGTCTTATCCTGTGATATTGAATTTGCACTGTCGGTCTATGTGACCTGTGATATTGAATCGTACTGTCGGCTTATGATACCTCTGCATTAAGGGTGATAACCAAAAACTTTAGAAGTCAAACCTTCCAAGTATTAATATTGTCATATACTGGCGACTTGTTCGTCGAAAGCCAGTGCGGGTTAATAGAAACCACATATATATGCTTCAGTTATGAACAAAAAGTCTCAACACCCCAAAGATTGTTTTCAAAAAACTTAATCCAGACAAAAAGAAAATCAGGGCTTCTGATTCGAATACGATCAGTAAACCGTTCCAAAGTGATTAAGCTAGGATTAAAATACGATCATGTAGCCCCCAGTGGCTATGGCGTTGCCGATCAAGAGGGTACCGACAGCTATGTTCTCTTTGGTTCGAATACGACCTATGTTTGAACAGGAAGCCCCCAAACGACCTTTAGAGTTGTTTAACGACGCTGATTCGAATACGATCCACGTCGGACCCAAAAGGGGTTGAGCTATGATTCAAATACGATCAAGAAGCCCCCTAGTGAGTTTGGAAGTGTGCCGATCAAAAGGGTACCGACAGCTATGTTCTCTTTGGTTCGAATACGACCTATTTTTTAATAGGAAGCCCCCAAATGATCATATAAGTTTTGGCATTACACCGATCAAGAGGGTACTGACAGCTCTGCTCGATGAGCAGGAAGCCCCCGAGTGACCATGATAAGATAAGCCGTAAGGCGGGATACCCATGTTTGAATCGTGCATCATGGCAGCAAGCTCTTTTTGGCACCCTTTAATCTTTCTGAGAACTCGAACTTGCGAGAGATTAATTCCTTTAAACTGGAACTTTAAACCGGATTTGAAAGCTTCAAAACTTTGTGAGGGATAAATTTACCTTGGGCCGGATTTTGAACCGGATTTGAGAGCTTCAAAGCTTTGTGGTAAATAAATTTCCCTTGAACCGATTTTTAAACCGGATATTAAGTGCTTCGGTGCTTTGTGGGAGAGAGATTGTCCTTGAAGTGGATTTTGAACCAGAATCCTTATTTTGAGCCGGAAATCTTCAGACATCCCTTAAATTTTCATCGATCCAGCAGTAATCTCCGGGGCCTGGTTATTTTTCCCTTCAATGGCCCGGAGTTCTTGAATTCATTGAAACCGGCTAATTTTGCCGAGTCATACCATTGTAGCCCCCGAGTCTCAAGACGACTCGAGGAGTTGGCTCGAGATTCTCCATATTTGACCATAGCAGAAGGTGTATATCATTAGCGTTGATAGCACGATGTGAATCCACAGAAGGTTGAGGTGACTGCGGTGGGTTATAAATGATCCGGTATGAGCCGCGTCAGCAACTCGGCCAATGGTTCCTTCCAACTGGTTGTTTGAAGTTAATCAAACCGTAGCGGCGGTGGCTTGTGCACCTACCCATTGAGTCATCCAGTGCAGACGGCGGCTGATAAGACATGATAACTTGCCTCCAATTTGTTGGAAGAAAACCGGGCTACCCAAGCAGTGACTTGCTCATACTCAATAAACAGCTCATGCAGACAGGTGCGGCCCGGTGTGTTGATGTAGACCAGGCCACGAGAGACGGACGGTAAAGACGACCGCAATATCTGAGGCCGCACAGACAGATGAACCGGTTGTGGCGTTGTAAGTCGGTGCAGACAGGCAAGTTGTCCTCCTTGTTGTAAGCCGGCGCGGTTACGAGAGACGGCCACGGTGTATTAAGCCGGTGCGGTCGCGAGAGATGGCCATGGCGTTGTAAGCCGGTGTGGTCCGTATCCGCGGTATAATGCCACTTTTGTAGTAAATGGTTACCCTGCATATAAAAAACACCGTAGAGCAAAGTAGGTGTGCTCGGAATAATTAGTGTACTAAGAATATATATAGGAGAAATAGCACCTGATTAGTTTCATCTAATGATACTCAGCCACAAGGTTGATGAGGACTTCACGTCAGAATTAGTACTGATAGCACTATGCAACACACTAGCCACAGTAGTGTTTGTAGTCTGCCCTTGGTGTGCGCATAAGTGTGCGCAGAGGGAAGGGCGGCTCAACATGCCCCCGACGGCTCATCGCATGGCAGGTGCAGCTCAGGCTACGACGATTTAACCGTGGCGAGTCACGGCGAGTCAACGGGCCAGGGGGCGGCTCACCCACAGCGAAGGTGGAGTCAGGGCCGGTCCTGGATGTGGCAGCCCGACAATGTAAAACTGATCCTTGTACAAATCCTTGAAACCGTTCGTAGGCTTCCACGCCTGGTTCTGAAGATTGAAGACCATGATCAAGGCGACCATCACTTTCATAGTTGTGCCGTTCTCTGAAATCGTCGGCAGACGGCATAGGCTGGAGGTGCGGCATTGACGTGCCATGGTGCGGCGTGGGTATCTAGTGTCTGCTGCATGGTGGCGGCCAGTGGCTGGGGGCCCCTCATTTTCGTGGGCCCGGGGCGGCTGAGAGAAGAGTTCGCCCGGTGGACGACTCAGAGTAGATATTGGATGTTATTGACTTGCAACAACTTGACCTTGGTACTGATAGATTTGTTCGTGCCTCCAAATTGTGTGATATGGCTCCACACATCTTTGCATAATAGCTTGTTCCAGATTGCATAGTAATTCTCCTTTATGTCATGCGAGAACTCATCTTCTGCAAGTGGTCTGCACTTCCAAATAATTTTGAATCGAACCTGTTCTTGAGTCAGAAAAATCTAAAAACAGCTCTGTCAGCAACATTCGGTCCATCATCAGAAGCGGCCTCAAACACCCCGTAAAACTTGCGTTCATTGTAGTCAAAGGAAAGAGTGGCATCCCTTAGTTTTGTCATTGCCGACAAAAAGCTGATACTCTAAATCAAATCTGAAAACACCTGATAGGCATGCGAATCTTGTAACCACACACAAACACACTGGTAGCTCAGAGGCGAGGTCGGCTCTAACACAGCTGACAGCGGCAATTTGGGAACAGGCCAAGGCAGAGGCTCAACTGCGGTTGCGGGCGGCTCAACGAGGCGCGACGACGGAGGCCCGAGGCAAGGCGGTCGGGGCGACGGCCAAAACGGCAAGGCTGGCCCGATGCAGCAGCGGGTCGACGTACAAGGCGGAGAGGTGGCAGGCGCATCAGCGGCGGCTCAACAGACCTGCACTGACTCGAGCCCTGCTCCAGGGCGGCTCGGAGACGGTGGGAGTCCGTGTCCACAACCCACTCCCCTCCGGGTCGTAGTTGGTTTGACCCCTTTTTTATTATTTTTCGATTCGATTTCCTCCTGAGGCCAGCGTTCGCCAACTCGCTCGTACTGTCAAATCTTTGGAACTTGTGCCCTTCGAGCCTTTGTCTGAATGTACTACACTGCCGTCCTCCAGTTTGTTGCATATGAACAATGATTGACGCAATAGATTTTTTTTTGTCCGTCTCGGAGCACCTGATAGATTACATGAGGCTGCTACCACCAAAGGAAAAATTATCATCACAGTTTTGGTGGATCACCAGGGTTCTTGCAGCGGCCGCAAAAAACGCAACCCTAACTTTTTCTTCAACTTCAATCTCACGGATTGTAGAATCTTTATCCGGAAATTTGCAAACTCCTCGATCCCTGGGGAGATCCCTTCAAGAACTCATCACCACCGTGCACAGGCCCCATGGTGGGCCCAACTGTCGAGGAATTGTCACGGCTGATGTCCTAGTGTGAGGACTTAATCGCGAGGCCAACGCATCTATGTGGTAGCTTGAGAATGGTTGAGCGGAATCGAGAGACGCAACACACAGGACAAGGTTTTAGACAGCTTCGGGCCCCGGGAAACATCATCCGGTAATAACCCTACATGCTATTTCTGGCTAGGTCTCATTATGATCATGAGGGAGTCGCCGTAAGCCGGCTCTCCTAGTTGTGTCTAGCCTTATCGATTGTTTCTTCTTTCCTGTCCCTAATGGGGAGCCCTGCCCCTCCTTATATAAGTTAGAGGGGCGGGTTACATGTGGAGTCCTAGTAGGACTAGGACTAGTCTATCTTTTCTTACAATTTGAATACAAGTCCGGGTCTTGCTTCCTCGTAAAGGAAATATTCGTCATCCCTTTCCTCTTAAGCCGGCCCACCATAACATGAGCCGGCCTTCTGGGCCTTGGGCCTAGTCTTCTATGTGACCCGCCGTTAGGGCCATCCGTGAGTCGCCACTCTGGGGGGTTTACTGATACGTCTCCGTCGTATCTACTTTTCCAAACACTTTTGCCCTTGTTTTGGACTCTAACTTGTATGATTTGAATGGAACTAACCTGGACTGATGCTGTTTTCAGCAGAATTGCCATGATGTTGTTTTATGTGCAGAAAATAAAAGTTCTCGGAATGACCTGAAACTCCACGGAACATCTTAGAAAAATAATAAAAATCCTCGCCAAAGATGAAGACCAGGGGCCCACACCGTCCACGAGGTGGGGCGCCTCCTAGGTGCCCCCCCTCCCGGGCGCGCCCCCTACCTCGTGGGCCCCCTGGACACCCTCCGACGCCAACTCCAACTCTATATCTTTGCTTTCGGAGAGACAAAAATCAGAGAGAAGAAATCATCGCGTTTTACGATACGGAGCCGCCGCCAAGCCCTAAAACCGCTCGGGAGGGCTGATCTGGAGTCCGTTCGGGGCTCCGGAGAGGGGGATTCGTCGCCGTCGTCATCATCAACCATCCTCCATCACCAATTTCATGATGCTCACCGCCCGTCGTGAGTAATTCCATCATAGGCTTGCTGGACGGTGATGGGTTGGATGAGATCTATCATGTAATCGAGTTAGTTTTGTTAGGGTTTGATCCCTAGTATCCACTATGTTCTGAGATTGATGTTGTTATGACTTTGCTATGCTTAATGCTTGTCACTAGGGCCCGAGTGCCATGATTTCATATCTGAACCTATTATGTTTTCATGAATATATGTGAGTTCTTGATCCTATCTTGCAATTCTATAGTCACCTATTATGTGTTATGATCTGATAACCCTGAAGTGACAATAATCGGGATACTTCTTGGTGATGACCATAGTTTGAGGAGTTCATGTATTCACTATGTGCTAATGCTTTGTTCCGGTTCTTTATTAAAAGGAGGCCTTAATATCCCTTAGTTTCCATTAGGACCCTGCTGCCATGGGAGGGTAGGACAAAAGATGCCATGCAAGTTCTTTTCCATAAGCACGTATGACTATATTCGTAATACATGCCTACATTACATTGATGAATTGGAGCTAGTTCTGTGTCACCCTATGTTATGACTATTACATGATGAACCGCATCCGGCATAATTATCCATCACTGATCCAATGCCTACGAGCTTTCCATATACTGGTTTACGCTTATTTACTTTCCCGTTGTTACTGTTACAATTATTACAAAACGCCAAAAATATTACTTTTGCTTCCGTTACTTTTGTTACCGTTACCACCACTATCATACTACTTTGCTACTAAATACTTTGTTGTAGATATTAAGTTATCCAGGTGTGGCTGAATTGACAACTCAGTTGCTAATACTTGAGAATATTCTTTGGCTCCCCTTGTGTCGAATCAATAAATTTGGGTTGAATACTTTACCCTCGAAAGTTGTTGCGATCCCCTACACTTGTGGGTTATCAAGACTAATTTCTGGTGCCGTTGCCGGGGAGCATAGCTCTATTCTTTGAGTCACTTGGGATTTATATCTGTTGGACACTATGAAGAATTTGAAAGACGCTAAGACAAAAATTTATCCCTCAACTACTAGGGTAGGTAAGGAACCGCCATCTAGCTCGCACTTGATTCACCTTCTGTTATGAGTAAGCTTGCGACACCTAAACCTGCTTCGCTTATTCGCTCGATATGTCGCGGGTTATTGATGATGCCACTTCTGCTATGCATGATACTTATGATGAAAGTACTTCTATGCTTGATACTACTGTGCCCCTTGGTGAATTTCTTGATGAACAAATTTCTAGGGCTAGAGAGAAAGAAATTATTGAAACTGATAATGTTGATGAAATTGATGATAAAGATATGCCTGTTATTCCTGAGGGTTATGTTTTTGATATGGAATCTTCTGCAGCTATTTTTGCCTATAAGGATAGAAACGAACTTAAGAGGCTATTAGTTAAATGGAGTAAAGAATCTCTTAGGATAGAATGAAACCCGACCCCGCTTTTGCTACTTCACCTATTTGTGTTCCCGATAAGGATTATGAATTCTCTGTTGATCCTGATATAATTACTTTGTTTGAATCAGATCCTTTTCATGGTTATGAATCTAAAACTGTTGTGGCACATCTTACTAAATTAAATGATATAGCCACCCTGTTCACTAATGATGAGAGATCTCACTACTTTTATATCGTTAAAATATTTCCGTTCTCGTTAAAGGGTGATGCTAAGATATGGTTTAATTCTCTAGATCCTGGTTGTGCGTAGTCCCTGTGATATGATTTATTACTTCTCTGCTAAATATTTCCATGCTCATAAGAAACAAGCTGCTTTGAGGGAAATATACAACTTTGTGCAAGTTGAAGAAGAGAGTCTCCCACAAGCTTGGGGGAGGCTTCTCAAGTTACTTAATGCTTTGTGCTACGTCTTGAGCTTGCGTTGGTTTTCCCCGAAGAGGAGAGGATGATGCAGCACAGTAGCGTAAGTATTTCCCTCAGTTTTTGAGAACCGAGGTATCAATCCAGTAGGAGGCCACGCACAAGTCCCTCGTACCTGCACAAAACGATAGCTGCTCCCAACCAACGCGATTAGGGGTTGTCAATCCCTTCACGGTCACTTACGAGAGTGAGATCTGATAGAGATAATATTTTTGGTATTTTTGGTATAAAGATGCAAAGTACAAAGTAAAAGGCAAAGTAAAAACAAAGCAAGTATAGAAGTGATGGAGATTGATATGATGAGAATAGACCCGGGGGCCATAGGTTTCACTAGTGGCTTCTCTCAAGAGCATAAATATTCTACGGTGGGTGAACAAATTACTGTTGAGCAATTGACAGAATTGAGCATAGTTATGAGTATATCTAGGTATGATCATGTATATAGGCATCACGTCCGAGACAAGTAGACCGAAACGATTCTGCATCTACTACAATTACTCCACTCATCGACCGCTATCCAGCATGCATCTAGAGTATTAAGTTAAAAACAGAGTAACGCCTTAAGAAAGATGACATGATGTAGAGGAATAAATTCATGCAATATGATAAATACCCCATCTTGTTATCCTCGATGGCAACAATACAATACGTGCCTTGCAACCCTTTCTCACATCGGGTAAGGACACCGCAAGATTGAACCCAAAGCCATGCACTTCTCCCATTGCAAGAACTACCAATCTAGTTGGCCAAACCAAACGGGTAATTCAAGAGACTTGCAAAGATAACTCAATCATACATAAAAGAATTCAGAGAAGATTCAAATATTATTCATAGATAAGCTGGATCATAAACCCACAATTCATCGGTCTCAACAAACACACCGCAAAAAGAAGATTACATCGAATAGATCTCCACGAGAGAGGGGAGAACATTGTATTGAGATCCAAAAAGAGAGAAGAAGCCATCTAGCTACTAGCTATGGACCCGAAGGTCTGAAGTAAACTACTCACACTTCATCGGAGAGGCTATGGTCTTGATGTAGAAGCCCTCCATGGTGGATGCCCCCCCATGAGCTCCGCACAGGCCCCAAGATGGGATCTCGTGGGTACAGGAAGTTGCAGCGGTGGAATTAGGTTTTTGGCTCCTATTCTGATTGTTTGGGGATACGTAGGTATATATAGGAGGAAGGAGTACGTCGGTGGAGCATCAGGGGGCCCACGAGGCAGGGGGCGCGCCCTAGAGGGGGCGCGCCCCCACCCTTGTGACCGCCTCCGCTGTTCCTTGGCGTAGGGTCCAAGTCTCTGGATCACGTTCGGTGAGAAAATCACGTTTCCGAAGGTTTCATTCCGTTTGGACTCCGTTTGATATTCCGCTTTCTTGAACACCGAAAAAGGCAAAAACAACAATTCAGGTTGGGCCTCCGGTTAATAGGTTAGTCCCAAAAGTAATATAAAAGTGGAAAATAAAGCCCATTATAGTCCAAAACAATAGATAATGTAGCATGGAGCAATCAAAAATTATAGATACGTTGGAGACGTATCAGGCATCCCCAAGCTTAATTCCTGCTCGTCCTCGAGTAGGTAAATGATAAAAAGAGAATTTTTGATGCGGAGTGATACTTTGGCATAATTTTAATGTAAATCTTCTTAATCATGGTATGAATATTCAGATCCAAAGATTCAAGACAAAAGTTCATATTGACATAAAAATAATAATACTTCAAGCATATTAACTAAGCAATTATGTCTTCTCAAAATAACATGGCCAAAGAAAGTTATCCCTACAAAATCATATAGTCTGGCTATGCTCCATCTTCCCCACATAAAGTATTTAAATCATGCACAACCCCAATGACAAGCAAGCAATTGTTTCATACTTTAACATTTTCAAAACTTTTTCAATCTTCACGCAATACATGAGCGTGAGCCATGGATATAGCACTATATGTGGGATAGAACGGTGGTTGTGGAGAAGACAAAAAGAGGGAAGATAGTCTCACATCAACTAGGCGTATCAACAGGCTATGGAGATGCCCATCAATAGATATCAATGTGAGTGTGTAGGGATTGCCATGCAACGGATGCACTAGAGCTATAAGTATATGAAAGCTCAACAAAAGAAACTAAGTGGGTGTGCATCCAACTCGTTTGCTCACGAAGACCTAGGGCATTTGAGGGAGCCCATCATTGGAATACACAAGCCAAGTTCTATAATGAAAAATTCCCACTAGTATATGAAAGTGACAAAATGAGAGACTCTCTATCATGAAGATCATGGTGCTACTTTGAAGCACAAGTGTGGTAAAAGGATAGTAACATTGTCCCTTCTCTCTTTTTCTCTCATTTTTTTTAATTTGGCCTTTTCTATTTTTTTTATGGCCTCTTTTTTTATTTTATTTTATTTTTCATCCGGAGTCTCATCCCGACTTGTGGGGGAATCATAGTCTCCATCATCCTTTCCTCACTTGGGACAATGCTCTAATAATGATGATCATCACACTTTTATTTTTCTTACAACTCAACAATTACAACTCGATACTTAGAACAAAATATGACTCTATATGAATGCCTCCGTGATGTACCGGATAAGCAATGAAACATGAGTGACATGTATGAAAGAATTATGAACGGTGGCTTTGCTACAAATACGATGTCAACTAAATGATCATGCTAGCAATATGACAATGATGGAGCGTGTCATAATAAACGGAATGGTGGAAAGTTGCATGGCAATATATCTCGGAATGGCTATGGAAATGCCATGATAGATACGTATGGTGGGTGTATGATACCGGCGAAAGGTGCGCAGTATTAGAGAGGCTAGCAATGGTGGAAGGATGGGAAAAAGTGTGTATAATCCATGGACTCAACATTAGTCATAAAGAACTCATATACTTATTGCAAAAATCTATAAGTTATCAAAGCAAAGTATTACGCGCATGCTCCTAGGGGATAGATTGGTAGGAAAAGACCATCGCTCGTCCCCGACCGCCACTCATAAGGAAGACAATCAATAAATAAAGCATGCTCCTAGTTCATCACATAACGGTTCACCATACGTGCATGCTACGGGAATCAAAAACATCAACACAAGTATTCTTTGAATTCACAACTACTCAACTAGCATGACTCTAATATCATCATCTTCATATCTCAAAACAATTATCAAGCATCAAACTTATCTTAGTATTCGACTGTAACATCCCAAATTTTCAATTTGGCATGTTATACATAGGTCATCCATGCATATCATATTTTATTGCATTCTCGTTTTCCATCCTCGAAATCCTAAGCAACTCAAGGACCCTCGGAGAGAGTTGGGGATTTTCCGATTTTCATATTTGAATTTTATCAAATAATGAAGAAGAGGATTTTGGATTTTATTATTTTTCTCTCCGGAAAATATTTCATGTTTAATAATAAATGAGACGAGATAATATGAATTCTCCAAAAATAATTGAAATAGCGGTGGAAAACTGTTAAAATCATTATATGGAATTTTATTTTATTTATTTGGAATTTTATTTGCCTAGAGAAAAATTTGCATATATTTAAAAGTGCATTTTTGGGGCCAAGAAAAGTTCATCTTGTTCTAAATATTTTATTTAGGCAAATAAAAGTTGTTTTGGCATTTTTAGATTTTTATTTATTTTCCTAGGGCTTTTACAATTTTCGGCGGAATGTTTTAACAAAAAAAAGAACCGCGCCCGACTGGGCCAAAGGCCTCCCCACCGCCTTGCCCCCTCCTCCAAGCCACCACGCCGCCCCTCCCCCCCTCTTTAAATAGCACCCCCCTCTCTAACCACCGCCGCCGCCCACCTCGAGCCCGAGCCGAGCCAGCCCGCCGCCGCCGCCTTGGCCGTCGCCGCCGCCTCCCGCGCCGCCCGCCCGCTCGCCCGAGTCGCCGAGCCGCCGCCGCCCTCTAGCCGCCCTCGTCGGACGACCTCGCCGGAGGTAGCCCTCGTCGCCGGTTTTTTTAAAAAGAACCCTTCGGTTTTTTAGAAAACCCTAGCCGTTATATATATATATATATATATATATATATATATATATATATATAGATATATCGGGTTTATTTTTTTCTGGTTTATTTATTTTGCGAGCGGTCACCCGTTCGTTCGTTTAGCCATTCGTCGTTTTCTTTTATCGGTTTTATTCCGCGATTATTCCGATCGAGATTTCTGATCCGATGTTCGAATTAGTATAACTTTTCGCTCGTTTATCGGAATCAGGCGATTCAAGCACCTGGAGTTTCATCTCGAAACCCTCTTTCCGAATAGCCAACTTAAATCAGTTTTTGCCTCTATAAAATTTGACCCTAGTTCAGATTAGTAAACGGATCTTGTTTCTCTCGCCGTTTGAGTTTCGTTGCTCCGTTTGGTTTGATTCTTTTTGCAAACCGGAGTTCTTAAGTTGAACTCTCCGGTCAACCTCTTTCAGTTGAAGTTTCGTTTGTGCATCTTTGTTTGTTGCTTATGTATGTACTGTTTGCTTGCGATAGAATTCCCGGAGTGCGAAGCGTGTTACTATGAGTCTCTAGGATTCACGGATCGTCAGCAAGGCAAGTAACACTTGATCATACTCTTTTCATACCCAGTTTTTATGCATTAGCTCAGTCCACAAACATTGCTTGGTTAGGATGTCATTAATTTGTGGGTTGGGAAGTAGATGATGAGGTAGGAACCTATTGCCATGTTACTATCAAACCCTTGGGAGTTACTTCTACGTGTTGCTTATATTGCTATGCTATGCTCGTAGACGTGGTTTGGGTTTGAGAGATATTCATGACAGATGTGAGATTGTAAATTAATGGTTTACTTTAAGGTGGCAACTTTAATACACATCTGGGTGGATTGAGGCACTGGGGAACCCAAAGTGTTGTCTGTTTTATTTTTGGAAATCTCGGGGTACCCGTGTGATCTTCCTATGGACCGCCATCCAGGCTCAAAGGGAACTGAGATTATTCATGCTAGAAACTTCCGTGTGCAGCCACAAGCTATTATGGGCTCTAGCATAGTGGAGTAAGTTACGTGAAGCTCTCGAAGAGGTAGATCAGCAGGTAGTGGGTTTTATAGGTTTGGTATGATCTATCCGGAGTAGAGAGTTAATGTTTCTGAAAGACTGTGTCTCGGTCATCCGTTTCTCCAACACCATGTAGTGCGAGAAATCAACGGAGGCGATCGAGTCTTGTGGGGAAAAGTGCACAAACCTCTGCGGAGTGTACAATCTAATCATGGTTAGCCGTGTCCCCGGTTACGGACAATTCTGAGTATCTAGTACTTGAGTATTCACATGTATCTCATCACTGTAAATTAATATTGTTGGGTTGTTAAGTACTTTAATTGGGATTGAGTTGGGGTTATACCTTCTTAATGATGTTTCAACCACCATGATAGTTAAAGTAAAATTTATTCCTTTGATGTAGGGAAAAATTGGCTTTTTGCAAAATCAGAATCAGAGAGCTTTCCACCAGCCATATATGCATGTAGTATAGCTTATTCTTTCATTACTCTCTATGTGTTACATTGCCAGCATATTCCATGTGCTGACCCATTTTCGGGCTGCAACGTATTATGTTGCAGACTTTTCAGACGAGGAGTAAGGTTCGATAGGTCGTTGTCGTGCAGCTCAGTTATACCGTTGGAGTTGATGGACTCACTTTATCTTCCAAGCCTTCCGCTGTTATCGCATTAGATGGCCTTAGGCCATATTATTGTAATAAGTTCTCTTTTGAGACATTCGATGTAATAAGTGTGTGATTGCTACTCTGTTATAAATCCTTCGAGTAATCGTGGTGTGTCAAAGATTACTGATCCAGGGATGACACGGAAGCACAGAGACTTGACCATCTGAGGTCGGGTCGCTACAAGATGGTATCAGAGCACACGCTGAGTGTAGGACGCGACCACTAAGATAAAACCATAGGTCACTCCTCTCTACTCATTTCTGACCCCTCTCCATTTTTCCACTCTTTAGGATGACGGAGATGAAGTACAAGTTTGCACAACCAGATGAAGACACACCTTTTGGATGCCACTTGAAGGAAGTCACTAGGTACCTGAATATTGGAATACCAAGTTTCACCAGGACGTACAACGCCACCTTACCGTAAGAAGAATGTGGAAGATTCAAGCTCTAGTTCCTAAGGACGCTTATGCCAAGCACGGAGCCCATAGTGTGTGTTTTCAATGCACCAACATGGAGTTTGGGAAAGAGTATGGCAGCTCACATTACCATGGGACGCATTGGAGAAGCCTATAATAAGGAGCTTAAAGACACCATATATCAAATATGTGGGCGCCGAGACGAGCAATGGGAAGTAATCAGCACCAAGAAGGATAGATCCATTGCAGCTTACATCCAGGAGCTAAACCAGCACATTCGACGTCAGGAGAACCAGATGTGCGTAGACATGATGGATTTGAAGAAGGCGAAAACTAGGATCATCGAGCTGGAGGAAGAACTCAAGTCTACACGCGATGGATATGAGGAAGAAATCAAGACCCTACTGGAGAAGAATGACGACCTAGTCAAGAAGATCGGAGTCTTCATGGGAGGACCAGCACCCAAAGAAGAGGAGCAAGAAGAGGAAGAAGATCCCGCTTGTCCGGACAACTACATCATCATCGATTTACACCGACTCAGATCCAAGTGATGATGACTATGAAGACGAAGCCGGAGCAGACATCATGGAGTCTTCCACCGATCAAAATTTCTAGATGACCACCATATAATAGTAGTATTTCCCCATGTAACTAGTAGTAGTTGAGCACTTATGCGATAGTCCTAGACCGCTTTGTATGCCCTTGCTTGCTTGATTGAATGAATGTGTGTTTGCCTCATGTGCATATGGGTAGTGTTTTTCTCGCTATACCTCTTTCTATTCTAATCTCTTCCATCTAAACCTTCAGATGCCTCCGAGACGTGACCCCGTTTTTGTTTTCCCACCGGAGCTCACTCAGTTGATCCAACAGCAGAATGCCTTGATGCAACTGCTAGTTCGTAACTGTGGCAATGCCAACAACAACAACAACAACAACAACCCGCCGCCAAAGGGACAATTTAGCCCGTTTTACGAGGTTACAACCGCGGTGTTTTCCAAGAGCACCGAGCCAATAGTTGCAGATGATTGGCTACGCTTGTATTGGAAGGGAGTTAACCACCGCAGGATGCACGGATCTTTGAAAGAGTGCGCTTTGCCGCACATCAATTGGATGGACCAAAGACCGCATGGTGGGAGAATTACACGGCTACTTTTCCTATAGCCAATGTCACTTGGGACCAGTTCAACAAGCTTTCCGCACGGCCCATGTTTCAACCGGAGCCATGCGAGATAAAGAAGCGTGAGTTCCGCAACTTACGCCAGGGGAACCGCATCGTGGCTCAAGACGTGGATGAGTTTAGCAAGTTATCACGCTTATGCCCCCGATGATGTAGCCACGGATGCCGCCAAGCAAGAGAAGTTTATGGAAGGGCTGAATGATGAGATGAGTATGCAGTTGATGGTGGCAACTTCCAACAACTACCAGGAGTTGGTAGATAAGGCGCTAATGATTGAAGGAAAGCAGCAGCAAATTGAGAGTCATAAGAGAAAGTATGGACAAGGGAAGTATAACTCAGGAGCTCACCAGAAGCCTCGCTTAACCCCGAACTCGGGAGGACTTGTTCATAACCATGGAGGACATAACCATACGGGAGGAGGATCGCATAATGGTGCGAAGAATGGGAATGGGAATGGAGTCAACAATAATCAGAATCGCTCAAACCCAGCTACACCCGCCAAGAGGGACTTAAGCCAATTTATTTGCTTTAAGTGCGGGAAGACAGGCATTATGCCAATGACTGCCTGAAGGAAAGAATGGAAACGAAATGGAAGCACTGGAAGAAGCCCAATCCATTCAACAAAGGACAAGTGAACCACGTTAACGTGGAGGAAGTTGAAGAGCAGCGGACGCCGGTAATAGGTAAGTTTTTGGTTCAGTCATTTACCGCTATTGTTCTTTTCGATCTTTGGTGCATCGCATTCATACATATCAATGGGATTTGTGGATAAGTTTAAGTTACCAACCCAGACCCTTAGGACCCCTCTTTTAGTGAGCTCACCCGGAGCAGAGTACATGGCTAGCAAGTGGTGCACCCAGATACCCCTAATCATTGGCACGCATGTTTTTTCGTCTGACCTAATTATCTTGGAGTCGCAAGGATTGGATGTGATATTAGGTATGGACTGGATGTCAAAGTTTGGAGGAAGTATTGACTGTGCTAGCAAGTCAATTTATCTTACCACCCCAGAGGGAAAAAGGATTAAGTATATATCTAGGCATGTGCCTAGGAGGAGCCAAGTGAATACCCTCACGGGAGTTTTACAGGAGGAAGTACATGTAGTAAAGGATTATCCAGATGTTTTTCCAAAGGAGTTACCAGGCATGCCACCGGATCGAGACATCGAGTTTCTGATAGAACTAATGCCAGGTACAGGGCCAATATCAAAGAGACCCTACCGGATGCCCGCAAATGATCTGGAGGAAATTAAGAAGCGAGATCAAGGAGCTATTGGAGAAAGGTTACATTCAGAGAAGTTCATCACCTTGGGGAGCCCCAAAGACTTTTGGTGGAGAAGAAGGATAAATCCCTAAGGATGGTTGTTGATTACCGAGCTCTGAATGAAGTAACGATAAAGAACAAGTATCCATTACCGACGATCAATGATCTGTTTGATCAGTTGCAAGGAGCTAAGGTGTTTTCGAAGATTGATCTACGATCAGGATACCATCAGTTGAAGATTCGAGAGAAGGATATACCCAAGACAGCATTCACCACTCGATATGGATTATATGAGTATACGGTCATGTCGTTTGGACTGACTAACGCCCTTGCCTATTTCATGAGTATGATGAATAAAGTGTTCATGGAGTATTTGGACAAGTTTGTTGTGGTGTTTATTGATGATATTATGGTTTACTCGAAGAACGAAGAGGAGCACGCAGAACACCTACGTTTGGTTCTCGAGAAACTCAGGGAACACCATCTATACGCCAAATTCAGCAAGTGCGAGTTTTGGTTGAAAGAAGTTGGATTTCTTGGGCATGTTATATCAGGAGAGGGTATAGCAGAAGATCCCAGTAAAATTTAGTCGATCCATCGAATGGTTGGCACCCACTTCAGTCAGCGAGATTCGCAGTTTCCTTGGACTGGCAGGATATTACCGGAGATTCATTGAGAATTTTTCCAAGATTGCTAAACCAATGACAAAATTGCTAAAGAAGGATACTAAGTTCAAATGGACAGAGGATTGCGAAACAAGCTTTCAAGAGTTGAAGAAACGGTTGACTTCAGCCCCAATGCTGACCTTGCCAGATATACATAAGGAGTTTCAAGTGTATTGTGATGCCTCTCGCTTGGGACTTGGATGTGTTCTTATGCAGGACGGAAAAGTGGTTTCGTATGCCTCACGACAACTGAAGCCACATGAGTCGAACTATGCCACGCATGATTTGGAGTTAGCAGCTGTAGTGCATGCATTAAAGACCTGGAGAAATTATCTCATTGGAAACCGTTGTGATGTGTACATGGATCATAAAAGTTTTAAGTACATTTTCACACAGAAGGAGCTGAACCTCAGACAGAGGAGATGGCTGGAGCTTATAAAGGATTACGATATGAAGCTACACTACCATCCAGGAAAGGCCAACGTCGTAGCAGACGCTTTGAGTCGGAAGAGCTATGCCAATATCCTTGAAAGTTGAGTACCGCCCACGGAATTAGCAGAGGTTATTATGGAACTTCAGTTGGAGATTGTTCCAAGAGGTTTTCTTGCAACAATGGAGGTTCAGTCGACATTGTTAGACAAGATTCGATAAGCTCAGAAGGAGGATAAAGAGATTGCCGAGATAAAAGAGAAGATGGGCAAAGGAAAAGCCAAAGGTTTTCGCGAGGATGAACACGATACCTTGTGGTTTGAGGACCGGGTTTATGTGCCCAACAATTCGGAGATCGTAGTTAATACTTCAAGAGGCCCATGACTCACCATACTCGATTCAGCCCGAAACACCAAGATGTATTTGGACTTGAAGGAACGTTTACGGTGGACTGGTATGAAGAAGGATATTGCCGAGTATGTAGCCGCTATGCGATGTATGCCAGAGAGTGAAGGCAGAGCATCAAAAGCCAGCAGGACTGTTGCAGCCTATGCCAATACCCGAATGGAAGTGGGACAAACTTGGCATGGATTTTATCACCGGATTACCCAGAACCAAAGCAGGATATGATTCAATATGGGTAGTTGTGGATCGTTTGACCAAAGTAGCTCACTTCATCCCAAAGGAAAACAACTTATACAAGTGCCAAGTTGGCCAAGATATTTATGAACAGGATCGTATGTTTGCACGGAGTTCCGAGGAGCATCGTATCAGATAGAGGAACACAGTTTACTTCAAAATTTTGGCATCAACTACATCAGACCTTAGGTACCAGATTGGAATTGAAGAAGTGTTCCACCCACAGACGGATGGACAGACAGAGAGAGTTAACCAGATCCTGGAGGATATGTTAAGAGCCTGTGCGCTAGATTATGGATCTAGTTGGGATGACAATTTGCTGTACGCAGAATTTTCATATAATAACAGCTACCAGGCCAGTTTGAAGATGGCACCATTCGAAGCTCTGTATGGACGCAGATGTAGAACACCATTGATATGGGATGAGGTAGGAGACCGTCAGTTGGTTGGACCAGATTTGATCAAAGACTCAGAGGAGAAGGTTAAACTGATCAGAGACAGACTAAAGATTGCACAGTCTAGACAGAAGAGTTACGCAGATTCAAAACGCAAGGAAGTAACCTATGAAATTGGAGACAGAACCTATCTGCGACTATCACCCCTGAGGGGAGTGAAACGTTTTGGAGTAAAGGGAAAGTTAGCCCCAAGATTTGTAGGACCGTGTCGTGTTTTGGAACGGATGGGAGAAGTTGCCTACAAGCTGGAGTTACTCAAGGATTGTCGGGGAGTTCACGATGTGTTTCACGATCACAATCAAGAAGTGCCACACTGAGATGGCCGACATACCGTTAAAGGATACAAAGTGCCCCTAGAGGCGATATGCTTGGATAGTAATTTGACTTATGAGGAGAAGCCAAGAAGATTCTGGATTTCGACAGTCGAGTCACCCGCAGCAAAGTTATCAAGTTTTGCAAAGTTCAGTGGAGCCACCATATAGAGGAAGAAGCCACCTGGGAACGAGAAGGTGATATTCGCAAGGACCATCCGCACCTATTTTCTAGCCAACCCAAATCTCTAGGACGAGATTCATCTTAAGGGGGGTAGGTTTGTAACATCCCAAATTTTCAATTTGGCATGTTATACATAGGTCATCCATGCATATGATATTTTATTGCATTCTCGTTTGCCATCCTCGAAATCCTAAGCAACTCAAGGACCCTTGGAGAGAGTTGGGGATTTTCCGATTTTCATATTTGAATTTTATCAAATAATGAAGACGAGGATTTTGGATTTTATTATTTTTCTCTCCGAAAAATATTTCATGTTTAATAATAAATGAGAGGAGATAATATGACTTCTCCAAAAGTAATTGAAATACCGGAGGAAAAATGTTAAAATCATTATTTGGAATTTTATTTTATTTATTTGGAATTTATTTGCCTAGAGAAAAATTTGCATATATTTAAAATTGCATTTTAGGGGCCAAGAAAAGTTCATCTTGTTCTAAATATTTTATTTAGGCAAAGAAAACTTGTTTTGGCATTTTTAGATTTTTATTTATTTTTCTAGGGTTTTTACAATTTTCGGCGGAATGTTTTTAAAAAAAACGAACCGCGCCCGACTGGGCCAAAGGCCCAGCCGGGCCAGCTCGACCACCGCCTCACTTCTTGTAGCGCCCGCCGCCAGCACGGACAGTCCGAGCGGACTTCCCTCCCGCCGCCTGCCCTCCTCCAAGCCACCGCTCACCCCCCCGCCCTCTCTAACCACCGCCGCCGCCGCCCACCTCGAGCCCGAGCCAAGCCCGAGCCGAATCAGCGCCGCCCGCCTTGGCTGTCGCCCGCCGCCTTTGCCGCCGCCTCCGCGCGCCCGCCCCTCGCCGAGTCGCCGAGCCGCCGCCGCCCCTCTAGGCGCCCTCGCCGGACGACCTCGCCGGAGGTAGCCCTCGTCGCTGGTTTTTTTTAAAAGAACCCTTCGGTTTTTTTAGAAAACCCTAGCCGTTTTTTTATATATATAGATCGTTTTTTTTTGGTTTATTTATTTTGCGAGCGTTCACCCGTTCGCTCGCTTAGCCGTTCGTCGTTTTCTTTTATCGGTTTTATTCCGCGATTATTCCGATCGCGATTTACGATCCGATGTTCGAATTAGTATAACTTTTCGCTCGTTTATCGGAATCAGGCGATTCAAGCGCCTGGAGTTTCATCTCGAAACCCTCTTTCCGAATAGCCAACTTAAATCAGTTTTTGCCTCTGTAAAATTTGACCCTAGTTGAGATTAGTAAATGGATCTTGTTTCTCTCGCCGTTTGAGTTTCGTTGCTCCGTTTGGTTTGATTCTTTTTGCAAACCGGAGTTCTTAAGTTGAACTCTCTGGTCAACCTCTTTTAGTTGAAGTTTCGTTTGTGCATCTTTGTTTGTTGCTTATGTATGTATTGTTTGCTTGCGATAGAATTCCCGGAGTGCGAAGCGTGTTAGTACGAGTCTCTAGGATTCACGGATCGTCAGCAAGGAAAGTAACACTTGATCATACTCTTTTCATACCCAGTTTTTATGCATTAGCTCAATCCACAAACATTGCATGGTTAGGATGTCATTAATTTGTGGGTTGGGAAGTAGATGATGAGGTAGGAACCTATTGCCCTGTTACTATCAAACCCTTGGGAGTTACTTCTACGTGTTGCTTATATTGCTATGCTATGCTCAGAGACGTGGTTTGGGTTTGAGAGATATTCATGACAGATGTGAGATTGTAAATTAATGGTTTACTTTAAGGTGGCAACTTTAATACACATCTGGGTGGATTGAGGCACTGGGGAACCCAAGGTGTTGTCTGCTTTATTTTTGAAATCCCGTACCCGTGTGAAATTCCTATGGACCGCCACCAAGGCTCAAAGGGAACTGAGATTATTCATGCTAGAAACTTCCGTGTGCAGCCACAAGCTATTATGGGCTCTAGCATAGTGGAGTAAGTTACGTGAAGCTCTCGAAGAGGTAGATCAGCAGGTAGTGGGTTTTATAGGTTTGGTATGATCTATCCTAGTAGAGAGTTAATGTTTCTGAAAGACTGTGTCTCGGTCATCCGTTTCTCAAACACCCTGTAGTGCGAGAAACAACGGAGGCGATCGAGTCTTGTGGGGAAAAGTGCGCAAACCTCTGCAGAGTGTACAATCTAATCATGGTTAGCCGTGTCCCCGGTTACGGACAATTCTGAGTATCTAGTACTTGAGTATTCACATGTATCTCATCACTCTAAATTAACACTATTGGGTTGTTAATTACTTTAATTGGGATTGAGTTGGGGTTATACCTTCTCAATGATGTTTCAACCACCATGATAGTTAAAGTAAAATTTATTCCTTTGATGTAGGGAAAAATTGGCTTTTTGCAAAACTGTAACCGTAGAGCTTTCCATCAGCCATATATGCATGTAGTATAGCTTATTCTTTCATTACTCTCTATGTGTTACATTGCCAGCATATTCCATGTGTCGACCCGTTTCGGGCTGCAACGTATTATGTTGCGCACTTTTCGAACGAGGAGTAAGGTTCGATAGGTCGTCGCCGTGAAGCTCTGTTCTGCCGTTGGAGTTGATGGACTCACTTTATCTTCCAAGCCTTCCGCTGTTATCGCATTAGATGGCCTTAAGCCATATTGTTGTAATAAGTTCTCTTTTGAGACATTCGATGTAATAAGTGTGTGATTGCTACTCTGTTATAAATCCTTCGAGTACTGTGTGTGTCAGCATTACCGATCCAGGGATGACACAGAAGCACAGAGACTTGACCATCTGAGGTCGGGTCGCTACATCAACGCACTCAAAAGAAAGTTTCACATATTTTGAATACCAAGTATATTAACATTAAGCAAATTACCATGCTATTAATGACTCTCAAAATAATCTAAGTGAAGCATGAGAGATCAAGTTTCTTTAAAACAAATCCACCACCATGCTCTAAAAGATCTAAGTGAAGCACTAGAGCAAAAATTATCACGCTCAAAAGATATAAGTGAAGCACTATGAGCAAAACTATCAAGCTCAAAAAATATAAGTGAAGCACATAGAGTATTCTATCAAATTCCAATTCATGTATGGCTCTCTCAAAAGGTGTGTACAGCAAGGATGATTATGGTAAACTAACAAGCAAAGACGCAAATAATACAAGACGCTCCAAGCAAAACACATATCATGTGGTGAATAAAAATATAGCTCCAAGTAAATTACTGATGGAAGTGGACGAAAGAGGGGATGCCTTCCTTGGCATCCCCAAGCTTTGACTTTTTGGTGTCCTTGGATTATATTGGGGGTTCCATGGGCATCCCCAAGCTTAGGCTCTTGCCACTCCTTGTTCCATAATCCATCAAAAGAATTCACCCAAAACTTGAAAACTTCACAACACAAAACTCAATAGAAATCTCATGAGCTCCGTTAGAGAAATAAAACAAAAGACTACTTTAAGGTACTGTAATGAACTCATTCTTTATTTATATTTGTGTTAAACCTACTGTATTCCAACTTCTCTATGGATCATAAACTATTTTACTAGCCATAGATTCATCAAAATAAGCAAACAACACACGACAAACAGAATCTGTCAAAAAACAGAACAGTCTGTAGTAATCTGTAACTAACGCAAACTTCTGGAACTCAAACAATTCTACCAAAATTAGAAGACCTGGACAATTTTTTTATTGATCAGAAGCAATTGGAATCAGTATTTTATCACGTTCTGGTGATTTTTAACAATTCCGGCACTGAGCGCAAAGTTTCTGGAAATTACAGCAAGATCAAATAACTATCATCCAAGAAGATCCAATAGGTTTAACTTGGCACAAACACTAATTAAAAGATAAAACCACATCTAAGCAGAGGCTAGATGGATTATTTATTCCTAAATATACGCAAAAAAACTAAAAATAAAATTGGGTTGCCTCCCAACAAGCGCTATTGTTTAACGCCCCTAGCTAGGCATAAAAGCGAGGATAGATCTAGGTGTTGCCATCTTTGGTAGGCAATCCATAAGTGGCTCTCATGATAGATTCATATGGTAATTTTATTTTCTTTCTAGGGAAGTGTTCCATGCCTTTCTTTAATGGAAATTGGAATCTAATATTCCCTTCCTTCATATCAATAATTGCACCAATCGTTCTAAGGAAAGGTCTACCAAGAATAATAGGACATGAAGGATTGCAATCTATATCAAGAATGATAAAATCTACGGGCACATAATTCCGATTTGCAACAATAAGAACATCATTAATTCTTCCCATAGGCTTTTTAATAGTGGAATCCGCAAGATGCAAGTTTAGAGAGCAATCATCAAAGTCACGGAAATCTAGCAAATCACACAAATTTCTGGGAATAGTAGAGACACTAGCACCCAAATCACACAAAGCATTAAACTCATGATCTTTAATTTTAATTTTGATAGTAGGTTCCCACTCATCATAGAGTTTCCTAGGGATAGAAACTTTCAACTCAAGTTTTTCTTCATAAGATTGCATCAAGGCATCAACAATGTGTTCGGTAAAGGCCTTATTTTGACTATAAGCATGAGGAGAATTTAGCACGGATTGAAACAAGGAAATACAATCAATTAAAGAGCAATTTTCATAATTAAATTCATTGAGATCCAATATAGTGGGTTTAGCAACATCTAGGTTTTTATTTCTTTCAATCCCACTTTTATCAATTTCATCATCAAGATCTAAAAACTCCGAATTCTTGGAACGCCTTCTAGGTAAAGGAAGATCATATTCAGTTTCATCAAGATTCATATTGCAAAAAAAGATTTGATAGGGGACACATCAATAACTTTTAGATCTTCATCTTGATTAACATAGGAATTAGAAGAACACGCTTTAATAAAGGCATCTTTGGAAGCACGCATCCTGGCGGTTCTTTCTTTGCACTCATCAATGGAAATTCTCATAGCTTTGAGAGACTCATTGATATCATGCTTAGGAGGAATAGATCTAAGCTTCAAAGAATCAACCTCAAGATAAATTCTATCAATGTTCCTAGCCAAATCATCAACTTTAAGCAATTTCTCTTCAAGCAAAGCATTAAAATTATTTTCTGAATTCATAAACTCTTTAACACTATTCTCAAATTCAGAGGGCATCTTATTAAAATTTCCATAAGGGTTGTTGTAGGAATTTCCATAATTATTAGAAGGATTACTAGGATAAGGCCTAGGATTAAATTCCCTCTATACGCGTTGTTACCAAAATTATTCCTACCAACAAAATTCACATCCATAGATTCATTATTATTCTCAATCAAGGTAGACAAAGGCATATCATTAGGATCAGAAGAAACACTCTTAGTAGCAAATAATTTCATACGTTCATCCATCTTTCCACTCAAAACATTAATTTCTTCTATCGCATGCACTTCTTTATTAGTAGATATTTCAGTGTGCCATTGAGAATAGTTAACCATAATATTGTCTAGGAGTTTGGTAGCATCTCCTAAAGTGATTTCCATAAAACTGCCTCCCGCGGTCGAATCTAAAAGATTACTAGAAGCAAAATTCAATCCGTCATAAATTTTTTGTATAATCATCCACAAGTTCAAACCATGAGTAGGACAATTGCGTATCATTAATTTCATTCTCTCCCAAGCTTGTGCAACATGTTCATGATCAAGTTGCTTAAAATTCATAACAAGATTTAGCGGGAGGAAAATACTTAGAGATAAAAGCATCTTTGCACTTGTTCCAAGAATCAATACTATTTTTAGGCAAAGATGAAAACCATGCTTTAGCACGATCTCTAAGCGAAAAAGGATATAGCTTCAATTTAACGACATCATTATCGACATCTTTTTTCTTTTGCATATCACATAAATCAACGAAGCTATTCAGATGAGTAGCGGCATCTTCACTAGGAAGGCCGGCGAATTAATCTTTCATAACAAGATTCAACAAAGCAGTATTGATTTCACAAGATTCAGTATTGGCAAGAGGAGCAATCGGAGTGCTAAGGAAATCAGTATTATTGGTATTGGTGAAGTCACACAATTTGGTAGCATCTTGAGCCATCGCGACAAACAAGCAATCAAACACACGAGCAAACAAGCGGACGAGGAAAAGGCAATGGGAAAAAGAGGAGGAGATTGGGAAAGAGAGGGCGGATAAAACGACAAGGGTGAAGTGGGGGAGAGGAAAGCGAGAGGCAAATGCCAAATAATGTAATGCGAGAGATAGGGATTGTGATGGGTACTTGGTATGTTGACTTTTCCGTAGACTCCCCGGCAACGGTGCCAGAAATCCTTCTTGCTACGTCTTGAGCTTGCGTTGGTTTTCCCCGAAGAGGAGAGGATGATGCAGCACAGTAGCATAAGTATTTCCCTCAGTTTTTGAGAACCAAGGTATCAATCCAGTAGGAGGCCACGCACAAGTCCCTCGCACCTGCACAAAACGATAGCTGCTCACAACCAACGCGATTAGGGGTTGTCAATCCCTTCACGGTCACTTACGAGAGTGAGATCTGATAGAGATAATATTTTTGGTATTTTTGGTATAAAGATGCAAAGTGAAAAGTAAAAGGCAAAGTAAAAACAAAGCAAGTATAAAAGTGATGGACATTGATATGATGAGAATAGACCCGGAGGCCATAGGTTTCACTAGTGGCTTCTCTCAAGAGCATAAATATTCTACGGTGGGTGAACAAATTACTGTTGAGCAATTGATGTAATTGAGCATAGTTATGAGTATATCTAGGTATGATCATGTATATAGGCATCACGTCCGAGACAAGTAGACCGAAACGATTCTGCATCTACTACTATTACTCCACTCATCGACCGCTATCCAAAGATGCATCTAGAGTATTAAGTAAAAACAGAGTAACGCCTTAAGCAAGATGACATGATGTAGAGGAATAAATTCATGCAATATGATAAATACCCCATCTTTTATCCTCGATGGCAACAATACAATACGTGCCTTGCAACCCTTTACATCCTTTGGGTAAGGACACCGCAAGATTGAACCCAAAGCCATGCACTTCTCCCATTGCAAGAACTACCAATCTAGTTGGCCAAACCAAACGGATAATTCGAAGAGACTTGCAAAGATAACTCACTCATACATAAAAGAATTCAGAGAAGATTCAAATATTATTCATAGATAAGCTGGATCATAAACCCACAATTCATCATCTCAACAAACACACCGCAAAAAGAAGATTACATCGAATAGATCTCCACGAGAGAGGGGGAGAACATTGTATTGAGATCCAAGAGGAGAGAAGAAGCCATCTAACTACTAGCTATGGACCCGAAGGTCTGAAGTAAACTACTCACACTTCATCGGAGAGGCTATGGTGTTGATGTAGAAGCCCTCCGTGGTGGATGCCCCCTCCGGCGGAGCTCCAGAACAGGCCCCAAGATGGGATCTCGTGGGTACAGAAGTTGCGGCGGTGGAATTAGGTTTTTGGCTCCTGTTCTGATCGTTTGGGGATACGTAGGTATATAGGAGGAAGGAGTACGTCGGTGGAGCATCAGGGCGCCCACGAGGCAGGGGGCGCGCCCTAGGGGGGCGCCCCCCACCCTCGTGACCGCCTCCAATGTTCCTTGGCGTAGGGTCCAAGTCTCCTGGATCACGTTCGGTGAGAAAATCACGTTTCCGAAGGTTTCATTCCGTTTGGACTCCGTTTGATATTACATTTCTTGAACCTTTGAAAAAGGCAAAAAAACAGCAATTAGGTTGGGCCTCCGGTTAATAGGTTAGTCCCAAAAGTAATATAAAAGTGGAAAATAAAGCCCATTATAGTCCAAAACAATAGATAAAGTAGCATGGAGCAATCAAAAATTATAGTTACGTTGGAGACGTATCAGTTTTCCTGATCATCCTCTTAAGAAAAATGAAATACTTGATATCTTTTATAATGGACTAACCGATGCTTCCAGAGATTACCTGGATAGTTGTGCTGATTCTGTTTTCAGGGAAAGAACACCGGATGAAGCTGAAATTCTATTGAATAATATGTTGACAAATGAAAATAATTGGACACTTCACGAGCCATCTCTGAGCCAATTCGAGCCTATTCCTAAACCAACTCAAGAAGAGAGGTGTTCTATTTCTCGATCCACTGAAGATATGCAAGAGGCAAAGAAATCTATGAAAGAAAAAGGTATTAAAGCCAAATATGTTAAGAATTTACCTCCTATTGAAGAAATACATGGTCTTAATTTACCGCCTGTTGAAGAAACATTTGATCTTGATCCATTACCTATTGAAGAACCTCCAGATCTTGATATCCCGACACAGGTAGTAAGGGTAAATTCTCTCTATAGATATGATAAAACTGAAGTCCCTCCTACTAAAATTGCTAGTCAGTGCTTGGATGAGTTTGATAACTTTATGTTTAAGCAAGAAGACTTCAATGCTTATTTTGATAGACAATTAAAACAAAATACCTATATGATTAAACACTTGGGTGATTATATGGCTAATGTTAGATGTGAACTTAAACTAATTAGCAAACATGCTTATATGGTTACCACTCAAGTAGAACAAGTACTTAAGGCTCAAAATGATTTGCTCAATGAAATGAATAGTAAGAAAAATGATTATGCTATTAGAGTGGCTACTAGAACTGGTAAAATGACTCAGGAACCTTTGTATCCTGAAGGCCACCCTAAGAGAATTGAGCAAGATTCTCAGAGAAATAATATTGATGTACCTAGTTCTTCTAAAAGGAAGAAAAAGAAAACTGATAGAACTTTGCAAACTTCTAGTGAACCTATTGCTGAACCACCTGAGAATCCAAATGATATATCTATTTACGATCTTTGAAACACAATCTGGTAATGAACATGAACCTAGTGAAAATGTTAATGATGATGTTCATGATGATGCTCAACCTAGTAATGACAATGATGTAGAAACTGAACCTGCTGTTGATCTTGATAACCCACAATCAAAGAATCAATGTTATGATAAAAGAGACTTTGTTGCTAGGAAACATGGTAAAGAAAGAGAACCATGGGTTCAGAAACCCATGCCTTTTCCTCCCAAACCGTCCAAGAAAAAGGATGATGAGGATTTTGAGCGCTTTGCTGAAATGATTAGACCTATCTTTTTTGTGTATGCGATTAACTGATATGCTCAAAATGAATCCTTATGCTAAGTATATGAAAGATATTGTTACAAATAAGAGAAAGATACCGGAAGCTGAAATTTCCACCATGCTTGCTAATTATACTTTTAAGGGTGGAATACCAAAGAAACTTGGAGATCCAGAGTACCTACTATACCATGCTCCATTAAAAGGAACTATGTTAAAACTGCTTTATGTGATCTTGGAGCCGGTGTTAGTGTTATGCCTCTCTCTTTATATCGTAGACTTGATTTGAATAAGTTGACACCTACTGAAATATCTTTGCAAATGGCTGATAAATCAACTGCTATACCTGTCGGTATTTGCACTACTAGGGAAAAGGCTAGCAGCAGCGCGGGTTTTAGGTGTATCAGTAGCGCGGGGTGGGGCGCTACTAATAAGGCGCTACAACTAACATATAGCGATGGCGTGGTCACCGCGCTACTTCTACACAAGTGTAGCAGCAGCGCCTTGTTATCGGTAGCACGCCATCGCTAGTAGCTCTAAGCGCCCTTTGCAGCAATGCGCTATCGCTATAAGCGCGCTGCTAACTTCTATACACTCGCTACTGCTAATTTAACAGGTTTTTTGTTTTTTTGGGCATATTTGTTTTGTATTTGAACAGGCTTTATAGAAGAATCTTTAGCACATAGAAATGTCATCATGATACACATAAAAATACCTACGAGACCACGAATATAATCATAGCATGTACATACAAATAGTCTCATCATAATCATCATCCAACACAAAGTGGTCTCTCGTCATCATCTCGAAAATAGCGATACAAGTCCTTGATTACTTGCAAATACATCGTCATCCATCTAAACAATGGTATACGCGAGAAGAGCTATCACTTTAAGTACATGAGTTCAGATCCTCTCTCGCATTAGCGTGAACCTAAACTAACTACTGCTCGTCGCTCTAAACCGGAAAACCGGCAACACTGGGCACGACACTCCGGCCACTCATCGTATATATACTCTGGCGTAGCACTTCTTCGCCCTCGATGATCTATGCACATGCATCGTCACATGAGTCGATGATATGCAACATATATAGTTGAGCAACGAAAGAGACAGACTTGACAAAATAGAAACAACATATCATAAGCATAAATAACAAAGTTCATCGTACCCAAAATGCCCTAACTAGAGTGATCTTCGCTAGTCGAGGAGGAGGACGGTTTAATTACATCAAAAATAAAGTTTCACTGCGCATAACTCAAAGCTTTGTCATACGGAAAGTATGGACTAAATAGACACATTCTCATATATCGACAATCACTCCAACATGTCGTGCCATCCATCGAGGTCAGGGAGATAGTCCCCGAGCTTAGTGAAAGGCTTCATGTCGAGACGCTGAGGCTATCCATGTTCGGACGTCTTCCCACGACATTTGTCCTTCTCCGTTGAACATCCCTATTTTTCCGACGACCTCTTTCATGATGATTTGGGAAAGTTCGCGCTGGATGTTATAGAACTCAGCTCGAAGTCGATGATCCCCGATATCTCCTATGTCCTTTGCCCATTGCAGAATATGGGCATCGCCAGATCTAGGTGACATTTGAAGGTTCGGTGATCCCGTCAGACTCCGACATGTGGTGTAGGACATAGAATCCATCATTAAGAGAATCGTTCGGTTCTTTGGATGCGCAGAAGTCGGTCTTATGGCGAAGGCGGCCTGCCGCCTTCTCTTCTTGTCCCTAACCTCTCCACCCCTTGCTTGGTAGTAAAACATAGCACCGTCGAGAACATCTTTGATGTGGGTGTAATCCTTTTGTGAATGTTCTTGACGAGTCCAAGTAAAGAGCGTGGGAGAATCGGGGTAGAGGATGATGAGGATGGCGGCGCCATTGGCCAAGCAAAATAAGTACACCTCAAATTAATTAGCCTCCATCGTGCAAATGAACTATTGAAATCGAAGGAAGGATAGCAGCGCGGATGACTTACACGGGATGATAAGGCACGAGAATCGCCTCCTTGTCCTTATTGGCGAGCATGAAACTGACGATGTAATCCCTCGCGTATTCATGCTGCTCGCACGCACTCCCAAGAAGCTCGTGCATGTAGTACGGGTCAGCCACGTATATGACGATTCTGCTCAACCCCAATGATGTAGTTCATGTGCAAGGCATAAAGGCGGACAAACGTAAAATCCAGCTTCTTCACGTGAAACATGTCGAATATGTAATCGAATCGAGGAAGAACTTATCCGCAGGGAAGCTGTCGACGTATGACATTTGCCGCGGAACGTTAACCACGTACAATGGGTATCCTGGATCTTTCGAGGCGATGAGGCATTTCTCTACCCGCAGCACATCGTCATGAAGTCTCCTTAGATCGCCGAATCTGGCCCGTAGCGCTGTTGCAGGTAGGATTGGTTGATCGGGGATATGCCATTTATCCGCATCGGGGATATCTATACGGTCCTGAAGCCGAGGCTGCTGAGGCGGCAGGATCATAGAATCAGCTTTTTTGCCTTTCCTCGCTCTCTTCCTAGACTTCTGTACTACCGGAAGGTCGTCAATAATACGTTGAGACGGTAATTCAGGCACCGACTCATGACGCTAAGTATATGAAGGATATCATTACCAATAAGAGAAAGATACCGGAAGCTGAAATTTCCACCATGCTTGCTAATTATACTTTTAAGGGTGGAATACCAAAGAAACTTAGAGATCCAGGAGTACCCACTATACCATGCTCCATTAAAAGAAATTATGTTAAAACTGCTTTATGTGATCTTGGAGCCGGTGTTAGTATTATGCCACTCTCTTTATATCGTAGACTTGATTTGAATAAGTTGACACCTACTGAAATATCTTTGCAAATGGCTGATAAATCAACTGCCATACCTGTCGGTATTTGTGAAGATGTGCCTGTTGTGGTTGCAAACGTTACTATTTTAATGGACATTGTTATTCTTGATATTCCCGAGGACGATAGTATGTCTATTATTCTTGGAAGACCTTTTTTGAATACTGCAGGGGCTGTTATTGATTGCAACAAAGGCAATGTCACTTTTCATATAAATGGTAATGAGCATACTGTACAGTTTCCGAGGAAACAACCTAAAGTTTATAGCATCAACTCTATTGGAAAAATTCCATCGATTATATTTGGAGGTTTTGAATTTCCTCTTCCTACTGTCAAGAAGAAATATGATATTCTTATTATAGGGGATGTGCATATCCCCGTTGAGGTAACATAGTGCTATTCGAAATTTCTCCGATTCCATGTTAGTAGGAATGAGTTTGTTAACAAGACCTGATCAACCTTGTTAGTGGATTCCTTTTGATGAGCATGAGATGGATGAAACTAGAAGGCACAACCTTCTGTACGCTCTTTATACTTTCTGTTATTTAGTTTAAATAAAAGTAAAAATAGTATTTTTATGTCTGTTTCCTGATTTATCCGTGCAATATAAAAATATCTCGAAAATAAAAGCCCTCAGAATGCCATGCCAATTTAATATGATTTTTTTGGGAATATTTGAGGATTTATGGTGCAAAAATTACCACGGGGGGAGCTGCCACCTGGCCACCAGGGTGGAGGGCGCGCCTACCCCTGTGGCGCGCGCCTCGTGGGCCCACGGTGGCCCTCCTCCACTTATTCCTGCACCCATCCTCTTCTTCTTCCTCCCACAAACACGAATATCTGGCTCAAACACGAGTTCCAGCCCCCGTTGCTGTGATTTTTGTAGGATCTTGAGAAGAGGTGTCTAGAGGGGGGGTGATTAGACACTAAGTACCAAAGTTGCAGTTTTTAATTTCTTTTAGGTTTAAGTGGAGTTTAGGCACAAGTTTAACATTCTCAATTCATAACAAGCAAGCATGCAAAGAGTATGTAGGCAGGGGAAAATAAAGCATGCAACTTGCAAGAATGTAAAGGGAAGGGTTTGGAGAAATCAAACGCAATTGGAGACACGGATGTTTTTGTCGTGGTTCCGATAGGTGGTGCTATCGTACATCCACGTTGGTGGAGACTTCAACCCACGTAGGGTAACGGTTGCGCGAGTCCACGGAGGGCTCCACCCACGAAGGGTCCACGAAGAAGCAACCTTGTCTATCCCACCATGGCCGTCGCCCATGAAGGACTTGCCTCACTAGCGGTAGATCTTCACGAAGTAGGCGATCTCCTTGCCCTTATAAACTCTTTGGTTCAACTCCACAATCTTGTCGGAGGCTCCCAAGTGACACCAAGCCAATCTAGGAGACACCACTCTCCAAGAAGTAACAAATGGTGTGTTGATGATGAACTCCTTGCTCTTGTGCTTCAAATGATAGTCTCCCCAACACACAACTCTCTCACAGGATTTGGATCTGGTGGAAAAAGGATTTGAGTGGAAAGCAACTTGGGGAAGGCTAGAGATCAAGATTCATATGGTTGGAATGGAATATCTTGGCCTCAACACATGAGTAGTTAGTTCTCTCTCGTAAATAGGATGCTTTGGAAGTGTAGGTTTGATCGATGGCTCTCTCCACGAATGAAGAGGAGGTGGAGGGGTATATATAGCCTCCACACAAAATCTAACCGTTACACACAATTTACCAAACTCGGTGGGACCGAATCATCAAACTTCGGTCGGACCGATTTAGTAAACCTAGTGACCGTTAGGATTTTCGGTGGGACTGACATGCATCTCGGTAGGACCGATTTGGTTAGGGTTAGGGCATAATGTAATCTCGGTGAGACCGATTACACAAACTCGGTGAGACCGTATTTTGTAATTAGCTACCAGAGAGTTGGTCAGGCAAACTCGGTGAGACCGATTACTCAAACTCGGTGGGACCAATTTGGGTAATAAGTTAACTAGAAGGTTTGCATTGTAATCTCGGTAGTACCGATTGCACAAACTCGGTGAGACCAATTTTGGTAATGGACATACACAGAGAGATTACAATCCCATCTCGGTGAAACCGATTTGCCTAGGGTTTGTGGCAGTGGCTATGACATCTGAACTCGGTGGCGCCGGATAGAAAGAATCGGTAGGGCCGAGTTTGACTTTGGGTTTAGGTCATATGTGGATGTGAGAAAGTAGTGGAGGGTTTTGGAGCATATCACTAAGCACATGGAGCAAAAGGCTCATTAAGCAACACCTCATCCCTCCTTGATAGTATTGGCTTTTCCTATAGACTCAATGTGATCTTGGACCACTAAAATGTAAAATGAAGAGTCTTCAACTTGAAGCTTGAGCCAATCCTTTGTCCTTAGCATCTTGAAGGAGTTCCCACATCCTTTAGTCCATGCCACTCCATTGTTGAACTTATCTGAAACATACTAGTTAAAAGTGTTAGTCCAACAAAAGATATGTTGACATTAATTACCAAAACCACCAGGGAGCACTTGTGCTTTCAATCTCCCCCTTTTTGGTAATTGATGGCAACATACATCAAAGCTTTAGATAAAGATATAAAGAATAGCAAGTAAAGCTTCGGAAATACATGTAACAAGCATAGGCTCCCCCTATATGTATGCAATCATGTGAATATGGAATATAGAAACATGTGAGAGCAAAACCATGATAGAGTAGGCAATGTGTTACATGTATCTTGGCCATATGCATCAGAGCAAAGAATATTAAAGAAAATACCTTCATGCTCATGAGTCCTTCTTGCAAAACAGTATGTACATCAGCAAGAATTCCTCATACACATGAGTGTGATGCATATACTTACCTTGTAGTCTTGAGTTGACTTAGGGTGAAATGAACGTGCACAAACAAGGTTAGATAACACATGTACATCCACTAGCCAGAGCAAACATAAGAAACCACAAGAATACCAAGAATGGGATGACATGTAGAGAGTGAGTACTGAGTACCACATTGGATTAGACATGTCCCCAAGAGTAAAGATATGCAATGAATTTGAATGATTTCTTTCCCTTGGATGTCTTGCTCCCCCTGTATCTACCATGGGATATTGGGAGAAGATAGGGAACAGAAATTCAGAGCTGAAAGAAATAAATGAACAGAGCTTAAAGCAAATAAGCACATGAACATGTATTTCCCCCAAAAAGACATGTGGCATCTCTCCTCTTGAACACCAAGCATCTGGGATCCTTGAGAAATACTTCTACTTGAGTATTCTCTCCCCCTGGAGATCTCTTTCTCCCCCTTAATACTCTCTCTGATGTGATCTCTCTAAGTGATAAGCTTTGATGTGATCTCTCTCTCCCCCTTTGACATCAATTTCCAAGAAGGGTCTTCTGGTATTTGTTGTGTATGAGTTTGGTCCTTGAGTCACAACACAAAGCACTGGATAAAATTGTGATGCTTGTAGAGGAAAAGATTCATTGAGTGGAGCTGGATTTAAAAGAGACACAGACTAAGTGGCAAACTATTTTTCCTGTTGGGAAATCGGTGGCACCGAGTGGTATGCTTCGGTTGTACCAAAAAGATTCGGTTGGACCGAAAACAACAAAATGGTGAAACCGATTTCATCGCAGAGAAAACATTTGTCACCTCAGCTCACTAAACTAGAAAGGTCTCACAAAGATTTGCAAGGAATTGGATGCTGAAAATGCAGAGCAAATAGAAAGAAAAGAATGATATCAAGATATATTTGCTTTCGGAGAGAAAAAATCAGAGAGAAGAAATCATCACGTTTTACGATACGGAGCCACCGCCAAGCCCTAAAACCTCTCGGGAGGGCTGATCTGGAGTCCGTTCGTGGCTCCGGAGAGCGGGATTCGTCGCGTTCGTCATCATCGACCATCCTCCATCACCAATTTCATGATGCTCATCGCCATGCGTGAGTAATTCCATCGTAGGCTTGCTGGACGGTGATGGGTTGGATGAGATCTATCATGTAATCGAGTTAGTTTTGTTAGGGTTTGATCCCTAGTATCCACTATGTTCTGAGATTGATGTTGCTATGACTTTGCTACGCTTAATGCTTGTCACTAGGGCCCGAGTGCCATGATTTCAGATCTGAACGTATTATGTTTTCATGAATATATGTGAGTTCTTGATGCTATCTTGCAAGTCTATAGTCACCTATTATGTGTTTTTATGATCCGACAACCCCGAAGTGACAATAATCGGGATACTTCTCGGTGATGACCATAGTTTGAGGAGTTCATGTATTCACTATGTGCTAATGCTTTGTTCCGGTTCTCTATTAAAAGGAGTCCTTAATATCCCTTAGTTTCCATTAGGACCCCGCTGCCACGGGAGGGTGGGACAAAAGATGTCATGCAAGTTCTTTTCCATAAGCACGTATGACTATATTCAGATACATGCCTACATTACATTGATGAATTGGAGCTAGTTCTGTGTCACCCTATGTTATGATCGTTACATGATGAACCGCATCCTAAGCATAATTATCCATCACCGATCCAATGCCTACGAGCTTTCCATATACTGGTTTACGCTTATTTACTTTCCCGTTGTTACTATTACAATTATTACATAACACCAAAAATATTACTTTTGCTTCTCTTACTTTTGTTACCGTTACCAGCACTATCATACTACTTTGCTACTAAATAATTTACTGCAGATATTAAGTTATCTAGGTGTGGCTGAATTGACAACTCAGTTGCTAATACTTGAGAATATTCTTTGGCTCCCCTTGTGTCGAATCAATAAATTTGGGTTGAATACTTTACCCTCGAAAGCTGTTGCGATCCCCTACACTTGTGGGTTATCATTTACCAATGAAAACGCCAATCCCAGCCGGGTCATACTTCCGACCGGGTCATACCACGGGGTATATCCCCGATAGTAGCCTTCCTAGGTCATACCAATCCGGAAATTCTTCAGAGCCTTCAAATGCTCCTAGTCTTCAGAGTCTTCAAACGTTGTAGTTTGCATTATTATAATGCATGGTAAAATCCTCTTCATTCCGAAGTGGTCTTAGTTGTATGATATCTTGTACTTCTTGGAGTGGTCTCATCAGCCGAATCTTCGAGTGGTCAAAAATGGGAAAGGGGTATGGTCTCACTAAAATGGAATATTTGCATAAGCTCAGAAGAGAGGAGAGGTAAAAGATTTTTTTAAAATGAAGTTGTAGATAAAAATCTTTTCTATGGGCTTGCCAGTTTCTAGGGGTCACGTCCTACAGTCAACATGTGCTCTGATACCATCTTATAGCGACCCGACATCAGACGGCCAAGTCTCTATGCTTAAGTGTCATCCCTGGATCGATATGCTGACACACACAGTACTCGAGGATTTATAACAGATGTAAATCACATGTATAAAGTAACGTAAATACTATTACCTCAATCCACATAGCGGAAGTAACAACAATGTTGTGGATTCCCATCAACACCAAGGGCAAAGTTGAGTGTAGAAATCGTAATACTAACATATCACTTACTCGTTGTAAGATTCCTGCAACATGAGACGTTGCAGCCACAAAGGGTCAGTACATTGAATGTACGGGCAAATTCACACCATAGAGCAATGATGAATAAAGGCTATCTCTACATGCATATATAGCTGGTGGAGGCTCTATGGTTATAATGTTTTTTTGCGAAAAGCCAATTTTTTCCTACATCAAAGGAATATATTTTATTTAGCTATCATGGTAGTTGAAGCATTGAGAGTGGTACCCCCATCTCAATCCCAATTAAAAGTTAACAACCGAACAAATTAATTAAGTAAAGTGATGAGATCCATATGATAATCCAGGAACCAGATACTCAAGATGTCCATAACCGGGGACACGGCTAATCATGATTAGTTTGTACACTCTGCAGAGGTTTGTGCACTTTTCCCCACAAGACTCGATCTCCTCCGTTGGATTTCTCGCACTACATGGTGTTTGAGAAACGGATGACCGAGACACAGTCTTTCAGAAGCATTAACTCTAACCCCGGTTAGACAGTACCAGCCTACATCCCCTACATCTGCTAGCCTACCACTGGAAGAGGTCATGCAACCTACTCAACTATGCTAGATCCCATAATAGCTTGTGGCTGCACACGGAAGCTTCTAGTATGAAAAATATTATGATCCCTTTGAGCCTGGGTGGCGGACCATAGGAGGATCACATGGTATAACCCCGGGATCTCCTAGAACTACACTGGTATGTCCCCAGGTGTCCGGGAAAGTCCACTGGTATATCCCCAGGGTGCCCTTAGCAATCCACCCAGATGTGTATTAAAGTTGTCACCTTAAGTTGAACCATTAAGTAAACAATCTCACAGCTGTCATGGAATACACTCAAACCCAATCCACGTCTATGAGCATAGCATGGCAATATAAGCATAACGTAGAGGTAACTCCCCAAGGTTTGAATGCAGGACAATAGGTTCCTACCTCATCAACTACTTCCCAATACCCACATGTTATCAATTCCTAACCATGCACTGTTTGAGGGTTGAAACTAATGCATAAAAACTGGGTATGAAAGGGATATGATCAAAGTGTGAACCTGCCTTGTATAGTTGATGAAGATGATTCTCGCTCATAACTCCTGATAGTTCTACTTGTCACACTCCGGTCAATCTATCGTAAGCAAGCACTAGTAACCACACATAAGCAATCACTCAAAAGATCGGAAAGAACTGAGAAGAAAATTCGGAAAGCATCAAAACCAAGCAAATAACTCTTGCAACATAACAAGATTCTGACAGTACCAAAATTATGTGAATTTGGCCTTATCAGAAAGTTTAGGTCAAGAGCTTCGATTTGTAAAAAGAATCAACTCAAATGGAGTTATAAAACTCAAGTTATGAACAAAAGAAGTTTGAATACAAATCTGTTTGAATTCAAAATTTAAAACTTACAAAAACATGTTTAATTGTTTTATTGGATAGAGGGGATCGTAACGAAGCGGTGGGCGTTGGTTTCGTTGGATTTGGACAAACGGTGTAAAAGTTGTGAGAGTTCTAATATCAGGGACTAATCTGCAAATGAAATAATTATGAACATGTCCCTGGCTACAAAAAAAATCTAATAAGCGAATGTCCATTGTTTAGGATTAAACAGTGAATATGTTCACTGAAAACTACTAACTGGTGAACGTACTCTAATTATCTAACTAACAAAAAAATAGATCTAATCTAAGATTTTTTTTTAAAGAAAACCGGATCTAGGTTTTAGAAAAAACCGATAGAAAACGGTGGCTTTTACCGGCGGTTTTCCGGTGGGTCATCAGCGGCGGTGGAGTCTGGTGGCGAGGGGGCGAATGGCGGCGGCTGCGGGCGGCGAAGACGGCGGCGGTGGCGGCGGCAGCGGGAGGCGCGGGCGGCGGCGGAGCGCGACGGAGGAGGCGCGGCTGCGCGGCGGTGTGTGCAGCGATGTGGCGGTGGACGAGGCAAGGAGAGGCGACGGGGCGATGCGGAGAAAGAGAGAGAGAGAGAGAGAAAGGGGCCGGGCCTCGGGTTATATAGGCGGAGGAAGGCGGCGGCGATGCTTGGGTGAGGGGCAAGCAAAGGCGGCGGCGGCTTGGATGCCGAGGCCGACACGGCGGCGGCGCGTGCAGTGGGACGAGTCTCGCTCGATGCGGGCGAGCAGCGTGGGCCAGCTGGGCTGCGGCCTGGCTGGCTAGGTGGGCCGGCCCAGTCCAGTCGGTCAAAAGTTGTTTTATTTAAAAAAAACAAAGACAAACAAAACAAATAAAACAAAGGAGATAAAAATATTATATAGGCATATAATATATCAAAATTGTCACAAAAAGATATTCTACGAGTTGAACATTTTTCTAGCATCAAATAAAATATACAAAAAATAAAATAAAGCAAAGAGTGCTATTGCTCTAATAAAATCCAATAAAAATCATTTTAAAAATACCAAAATTATTTCAAATTTATTTCTCTCCAATTTACTACTGTAGGGAAACATTTTACCCTATTTTCAATATATTTTATTTTTGGAGAAAAATAATTTGAGTAGGATCCCAATTACTCCAAATTTGAAAATAATTTCAATGGGACTCTTAAATTTAATTCTTTTAAAACTTCCAACTCATATTTCATATGTTTTGAAGAAGTCATTTTATCTTTTCTCATGAAAATCATTGAGTTGCTTAAAGTTTCAGAATTTGAAAATAGTTCCAAATGAAATTCAAATAATTTCAAATACCCTTTTCATTTAATTAAATGGAAGAAGTCATGTCATCTTCTCTCTAGGGTTTTGTATTTGAAAATAATTTGAATTCACGTAGATCAGAAAGCAAAGGTGAAAGTTTGGGAAAGTCATTTCATTCCCTCTCATTTAACTTTCAAAAGTTTCGAATTTCACTCAGTTTCACTCAATCAATCACACAACAATCAAACAATCAATCAAAACTATCTATTTAATATAACATTCCAAAATTTAGAATTTTGGGATGTTACAAACCTACCACCCTTAAAATGAATCTCGTCCTCGAGAATCGGAGAGGCTAGAAAGAAATAGGTTAGGTTCGGGGTCTTCTCAAAATCCATCGATCGTCTCTGTGGTCTCAGGTGCTACCACCCTTAGAAGCATTGTTACAGATCCATCAAAACTCATATATTCCATCCTTACTCTTGACAGTGTCGGTCTTCTCAGATTCTCGGGAAATTCCTTCTCTGGGCTCTTCCGGTAGTGGCATAACCTTTTCCTTTATACTTATGTCCTTTCATCTTGGTAAGGTTATTCCGAGATTGGGTCTTCTTAGCTCACTGGTCTGGCGCCAATACTAAACAACTATCGATATCTCATGGTGGTCAACAAATTATGGTTTGTCCTGCAGGAAATGGGTCTGGGTTGAACCTCACCATATGAACTACGATTGGCAAGAGCTGCCATGTACATGGGGAAAAAATTGTCATACCATTCTAAGGCTTAAACAAGGTTTTGATCGTCGTCGCTCTACTATATAAGTCACTCAGATTTACCATCCCATATAGCAAGGCGAATAATAAGATTAAGTCGGTATGGTGATCAATCCATCCTGCACCCAAATCATTACCTTGTATATGGTTTAGCGAATCTGCATTCTAACACTTGGTCATCCTGACAAGCATTGCAGAATTTCTCTTGTCGACGAACTAAGTTCGGATAAATCGATTGATTCTGCAAGCCAAGCAAACATCTATCGTTCCTTCACAACTCTCAGGTTTTGCGTAAACTCCTATAGATCATCTGTCAATAAAATCGTAACTTCTTCCAGGTTTTTCCTTTAGCAAGAGTGTGCTTTCTTCTTGGCAAGTCCTGGGGCCTGTGCGGTTATGGCCCATCTCATCACTTGTAAACCTTGAACTCACCATCGGGGCAACTGATCATTATTCCAACATCCAACTTCCTAGCATTCTTAATTCCATCCAATCGTATTGTCTCCCTTCCTTCTATGGGTACCAAGCTAAGATTGTGATTACTCAAACTCATCATGGAATTACAATTGCTCCATATTGTCAACATTATACCTCTTTTATATCCAATATCACTTCATCCCTTCATATTCTTGGGGTACCCCACTTATTGAGACAAAACTCATTCTTATTTTGTCCGAAATCCACTTCGTGGAATATCATAATCCTTTCCAAGGGTCAAATATCCTCATAGGGTACTACCACCCTTAAAATGCTCCAACTCTTCCATAGACCAAATTTCTCATATCCTCGAAAAATGGTCAAAATCTTCCATCATAGATTCACTGATCATAAAATCCAAATCTTTACCAACGATGCTAACTTTATTGATTCTCTAATGATTTCAATCTCTTGCTTTTCCATTACATGCATGTAGCGACCAGACCTCAAACAGTCTGATCTCTGTGCATCAATGTCATCCCTGGATCGGTAATGCTGACACGCACAGTACTTGAGGATTTATAACAGAGTAGCAATCACACACTTATTACATCGAATGTCTCAAAAGAGAATTTATTACAATAAAGATGGCTTAAGGCCATCAAATACGATAACAGCGGAAGGCTTGGAAGATAAAGTGAGTCCATCAACTCCAACGGCATCGCTGAGTGAAAGACAATGACCTATATATGGCTCCTTACTCGTTGTCTGGAAAGTCTGCAACATGATACGTTGCAGCCCGAAACGTGTCAGCACATGGAATATGCTGACAAGACAACACAAAAGAGTAATGAACATAATAAAGCTATCACTACATGCAAATATGGCTGGTGGAGGCTGTATGGTTAATATGTTTTGCGGAAAGCCAATTTTTTCCTACAACAAAGGAATAAATTTTATTTAACTATCTTGGTGGTTGTTAAACATTGAGAAGGTTGACCTAATTCAATCCCAATTAAGCATCATCATTAAACCCAATCAAATTATATTAAGAGTGATAAGATCCACATGATAATCCAAGAGCTAGATACACAAGATGTCCATAACCAAGGACATGGCTAACCATGATTAGTTTGTACACTCTGCAGAGGTTTGTGCACTTTTCCCCATAAGACTCGATCTCGTCCGTTGGATTTCTCGCACTACATGATGTTTGAGAAACGGATGACCGAGACACAGTCTTTCCAAAGAGGTCCCCTTAACCGATAGATAGGCATGTATACCTAGAATCCCCTACATCTGCTAGCCCATCATGCAAAGGTTTCCCACAACTTACTCAACTATGCCAGAGCCCATAATGGCATGTGGCTGCACACGGAAGTTTCTAGCATGAATAATCTTATGATCCCTTTGAGCCTGGGTCGCAGTCCATAGGAGAATCACACGGTACCCCGAGGACAACACTGTGTTCCCCAGGTGCCTCAATCCGCCCAGATGTGTATTAAAGTTGCCACCTTAAGTTAACCATTAATTAGCAATACTCACATCTGTCATGAATACACTCAAACCCAAACCACGTCTACGAGCATAGCATAGCAATATAAGCAACGTAGAAATAACTCCCATAGGTTTGATAATAAACAGGTGAATAGGTACTACCTCATCTACTTCCCAAAACCCACAATTTAATCAGATCCTAACCATGCAATTGTTTGAGGATTGATCTAATGCAATAAAACTGGGGAGTAAAGAGGTATGATCAAAGTGTTACTTGCCTTGCTAATGATCCGTGAAACCTAGAGACTCGTAGTAGCACGCTTCGCACTCCGGGTACTCTATCGCAAACAAACAGGCATACAATAAGCAATCAAGCAAAGATGCACGGGTAAAACTCAAATAATAAGATCTAACCAGAAAGTTTAACTTAAGAACTCCGGTTTGCAAAAAGAATCAAATCAAACGAAGCAACAAAACTCAAACTGCGAAGGAAACAAGCTTCGTTTACAAATCTGGACTAAAGTCAAATTTTACAGTAGCAAAAAGTTGTTTAAGTTGATTAATTAGAAAGAGGGCTTCGAGACGAAACCCTAGGCGCTTGAATCGCCTGATTCCGATAAACGAGCGAAAAGATAAACAAAAACGAAAATCGAATCAGAAATCGCGATCGAAAATAATCACGAAAAATCCGAGAAAAAGAAAAACTGACGAAAAGACTAACGAACGAACGTTCGCTGTCTGCGGCTAAAGGGTGAAACCCGTTCGTTAAAACGAGCGAACGAGCGTTCGCTAAATAACTAAACCGGGAAAAAACCGATCTAAAATAAAAAAAACGGGATCTAGGGTTTTGAAAAGAAAACCGATCGGTTTTCTCATGAAAATCGAGTTGGCGGCGGCTACCTCCGGCAAGGTCCGGCGAAACGGCGGCGACGGCTACCTTCGGCGAGGTCCGGCGAAACGGCGGCGGGGCGGCGGCTCCGCAATGGTCGGGAGGCGGCGCTAGGGGCGACGCGGAAGAAGTCTTGGGCGGCGTCGGGCGGCAGTGGTGAGGCTCCGTGGCGGCGGATTCGAGCGGCGGCTAGGGTTTCGGGTGCGGGGGCTGCGGCTCGGGCCTCCGCGACTTATAAGGGTCGGGCGGGCTAGTGTCCAGGTCGGACACGGCCCGGTTAGGTCGGTAACTTTTTTAAAAAAAATTCCACGCAGAAAAACAAAGAAAAGAAATACTAAACAGACTCCAGAAATCCTGAAATAAATTTTCCCCTTCCTCTAAAAATCTACCGGACAAGGTGAACATTTATTTGTGCCTCTAGTGCAATTTTGAAAAACGCACATTTTTCCTAATTCAAATAAAATAGCAATAAAACTCCGAATAAAATTCTTATTTGATTTAATTATTAAATCTCCAATATTTCTTTGTTTTGAGGAAGTCATTTTATCCTCTCTCTTTTATTTTCATAAAAGAAATATTCTGTGAGAAAATAATTAAAATCAAACGATCCTCTTTTCAAAATTCGAGAAAACTCGAATATGAAAATAACGAAATTCCCAACTCTCTCTGTGGGTCCTTGAGTTGCGTAGAATTACTAGGATCAAGCCAAAATGCAATAAAATATGATATGCAATGATGACCTAATGTATAACATTCCAAATTGAAAATTTGGGATGTTACAAACCTACCCCCTTAAGAAGAATCTCGCCCTCGAGATTCGGGTTGGCTAGAAAATAGGTGAGGGTGATCCTTCCGTTGGTCTTCCTCTCGTTCCCAGGTGGCTTCATCTTCGGTATGGTGGCTCCACTGAACTTTACAGAACTTGATAACTTTGTTGAGTGTAACTCGGCAAGCAAATTTGAGGATCTTGACTGGCTTCTCCTCGTAGGTCAAATTGCTATCCAACTGAATCGCTTCCAGCTGCACTGTATCTCTTAGAGGGATATCAGCCATCTCTCCGTGACACTTCTTCCACTGAGAAACGTGGAACACATCGTGAACTCCTGACTATCCTTCGGGCAATTCCAACTTGTAAGCAACTTCTCCCATACGTTCCAAAACTTTGTATGGTCCCACAAAACATGGTGCTAACTTTCCCTTAATTCCAAAGCGCTTCACTCCTCGGAGTGGTGATACACGAAGATACACTCTGTCTCCCACTTCATAAACTGTCTCCTTGCATTTAGAATCCGCATAACTCTTCTTCCTGGACTGGGCTACCTTGAGTCTATCGTGAATCAGCTTAACCTTCTCTTCAGACTCTTTAATAAAATCTGGTCCAAACAGCTGTCAGTCTCCAACTTCATCCCACAACAACGGTGTCCTGCACCTCCTTCTGTACAATGCTTCGAAAGGGGCCATCTTCAAACTGGCTTGATAGCTGTTGTTGTAAGAGAACTCTGCGTAAGGCAAATTATCATCCCAACTAGATCCATAGTCTAGTGCACAAGCTCTCAACTTGTCCACCAGAATCTGATTGACTCTCTCTGTCTGTCCATCTGTCTGCGAGTCAAAAGTTGTACTGAACTCTAGCCTGGTTCCCAAAGTTTCATGCAACCGATTCCAAAACTTTGAGGTAAACTGGGTTCCTCTATCTGATACAGTGGTCCTCGGAACTCCATGCAAACATATGATCCTGGTCATGTATATCTTTGCCAACTTATCACTTGTGTAAGTGGTCTTCACTAGGATGAATTGAGCTACTTTCGTCAAACGATCGACTACAACCCATATCAAGTCATAGCATGAACGAGTCCTGGGCAATCCCGTGATAAAATCCATGCCTAGCTTGTCCTACTTCCATTCGGGTATCGGCAATGGTTGTAGCAATCCTGCTGGCTTCTGATGCTCTGCCTTCACTCTCTGGCATGCATCACAAACTGCTACATACTTTGCAATATCCTTCTTCATTCCGGTCCACCAGAAACCATCCTTCAAATCCAGATACATCTTGGTATTTCCTGGGTGAATCGAATATGGCGAATCATGGGCCTCCTGCAAAATCAGCTTCCTGATCTCCTGATCATTTGGCACATATACGCGGTCCTCAAACCATAAGGTATCATGCTCATCCTCATGAAATCCTTTAGCCTTTCCTTTGCACATCCTTTCCTTTATCTCGACTATCTCCTTGTCCGTCTTCTGAGCTTCTCTGATCTTATCCATCAGAGTAGACTGAATCTCCAATGCTGCTACATAGCCTCTCAGAACTATTTCCAAACATAGCTCGCGAAGGTCCTCTGCTAACTCCTTGGGTAATTCTCCGGTCATGAGTGTATTGAAATGACTCTTGCGGCTCAACGCATCGGCCACTATGTTAGCCGTTCCGGGATGATAATGCAACTTCATATCATAATCCTTAATGAGTTCCAACCATCTCCTCTGCCTGAGATTCAACTCCTTCTGCGTGAAGATATACTTCAAACTCTTGTGATCTGTGTATACCTCACAATGGTTTCCGATGAGAAAATGTCTCCAAGTCTTCAACGCATGTACTACGGCTGCTAACTCCAAATCATGTGTAGCATAATTTAACTCATGGGGTTTAAGCTTTCATGAGGCATATGAAACAACTCTTCCCTCATGCATAAGTACGGCTCCAAGTCCTCGACGAGAAGCGTCGCAATACACTTCATAATCCTTGCGTTGATCTGCCAGAATCAACACTGGTGATGTAACCAAGCGTTTCTTCAACTCCTGAAAAGTGGCCTCACGTTCCTCAGTCCATTTGAACTTGGTGTCCTTCTTCAACAACTCCGTCATAGGCTTTGCAATCTTCAAGAAATTCTCAACGAACCTCCGTTAGTATCCTGCGAGTCCAAGAAAACTCTGGATCTCTCCAACTGACGTGGGTGCTTCCCAGTTTGTCACAGTGACAACTTTGGTGGGATCTACCGCTATTCCTTCTCCGAATATAACATGTCCAAGGAATCCGACTTCCTTCAACCAAAACTGACACTTGCTGAACTTGGCGTATAGCTGATGTTCTTTGAGCTTCCCAAGTACCAAATGCAAATGCTCTTTATGTTCCTCTTTGTTCTTCGAGTAGACCAGAATATCATCAATGAACACCACAACGAACTTATCCAAAAACTCCATAAACGCCTTGTTCATCATGTTCATAAAATAGGCAGGTGTGTTAGTCAGGCCAAATGACATAACGGTATACTCATATAGCCCGTACCTCGTGGTAAAAGCTGTCTTAGGTATATCCTGCTCTCGAATCATTAGCTGGTGGTACCCTGATCGCAGATCGATCTTGGAAAACACCTTAGCTCCTTGCAGCTGGTCAAAAAAATCATTGATCATCGGCAGTGGGTACTTGTTCTTGATCGTCACCTCATTCAATCCTCGATAATCAACAACCATCCTTAACGATCCATCATTCTTCTCCACTAGAAGCACTGGTGATCCCCAAGGTGACGAACTTGGGCGTATATAATCTTTATCCAGTAACTCCTTAATCTACTTCTTAATTTCCTCCAAATCCTTTGCGGGCATTCTGTACGGTCTCTTAGATATTGGCCATGTGCCTGGCAAAAGCTCAATCAAAAACTCAATGTCTCTATCCGGTGGCATGCCTGGCAACTCTTCTAGAAATACATCCGGCAAATCCTTCACCACTGGTACTTCCTCCTGTACAACTCCTAATAAGGAATTTACTTGAGTCCTACTCGGCACATGCTGGGATACATACTTGATCCTTCTTCCTTCTGGGGTGGTGAGCAAAATTGACTTACTGGCGCAATCGATGTTTCCTCCATACATCGATAGCCAATCCATACCCAGAATCACATCCAAACCTTGCGACTCCAAAATTATCAGATCTGAGGGGGAAACATGCCTACCTATGGTCAATGGCATCTAAAAACATCCTTGGCTTGCCATATACTCTGCACCTGGTGAGCTCACTAACATAGTTGTACTAAGAACTTTGGTGGGCAGTTTATACTTATCCACAAATCCCCTTGATATGTATGAATGTGATGCACCAGTATTGAAAAGAACAACTGCAGTAAATGACTTAACCAAAAACTTACCTATTAATACATCTGGCTGGGCTTCAACCTCTTCCACGTTAACGTGGTTCACTTGTCCCCTGTTGAAAGGGTTGGGCTTCTTCCCAGAGCTTCCATTGTCGTTTCCATTCTTAGCTTCAGGACATTCATTGGTGTAATGTCCAGTCTTTTGGCACTTGTAGCAAGTAACGTGACTTAGATCTTTCTTGGCGGGCATTGCCGGGTTGGAACGGTTCTGTCCGTTGCTTCCTCCATTAACATTCCCGTTCTTGGAGCCACTATGGTTGTGCAAACTTCCTCCAGTGTGATTGTGACCTCCATGGTTATGCTGAAGGGGTCCTCCCGAGTTCGGGGTAAAACGGGTCTTCTTTGAGCTCGAATTATACTTCCCTTGTCCATACTTCCTATTGCGGTTGTCAATCTGCTGCTGCTTCCCTTCAATCATGAGAGCTCTATCTACCCAACTCCTGGTAGTTATTGAAATTTTCCACCATCAATTGCATGCTTAGCTCATCATTCAGTCCTTCCAGAAACTTCTCCTGCTTAGCTGCATCTGTAGCGATGCCATCTGGGGCATAACGTGCTAGCATACTAAAATCATCCACATACTGGCGAACCGTGCGTCCTCCTTGGCATAAGTTGCAAAACTCGCGCTTCTTCATGGCCATAGCTCCTGTTGATACATGGGCAGTGCGAAAAGCCTGCTGGAATTGGTCCCATATAACAATGTCGGTGGGGTAAGTGACTGTGAAATTCTCCCACCATGATGCTGCGGGTCCATCAAGATGATGTGCGGCAAAACGCACTCTCTCCGCATCTGCGCATCCTGCAGTGGTCAACTCCCTTCCATTATTGCGGAGCCAATCATCTGCAACTATCGGCTCGGTGCTACTAGAGAACACCAGCGGATTCAGCCTTAGAAAACGGGCTAAGTGATCAACTAGTGGTGGTGGTGGTGGGTTGTTTTTGTTGTTGTTCCCCTGATTCTGATTCTGGACTAGTATCTGCATCAATGCATTCTGCTGCTGGATCAACTGAGTGAGCTCCGGTGGGAAAGCAAATCCATTGTCGCGTCTCGGAGGCATCTGCTGGGTTTAGAAAAGATGAGAAAACAGAATAGAATGAGGTCTAGGGGGAAAACACTACCCATATGCACATGAGACAAACACAAACATATCACTCAATCAAACAAGCAAGGGCATACAATCGGTCTAGAAGTATCGTTACAAAAGTGCTCGGACTATACTATATACATGGTGGAATACTACTACTGATATGGTGGTCAACTAGAAAAATTGATCGGTCGAAGACTCCATGATATCCGCTCCAGCTTCATCAACATAGTCATCATCACTATCGTCGGGGTCCAAGTCGGTGTCGTCGATGATGATGTAATTCTTCGGGCAAGTGGAACCGTCATCTTCTCCTCCTGGCGCGGGATCTCCCATGAATACTCTGATCTTCTTTATCAGGTCATCATTTTTCCACAACAGTGTTGCGATTTCCTCCTCATATCCATCGCGTGTAGACTTGAGTTCTTCCTCCAGCTCCATGATCCTTGTCATCGCCTTCTTCAAATCTGTCATGCCTGCGCACATCTGGTTCTCCTGGCATCGAATGTGCTGGTTTAACTCCTGGATGAAAGTTGCAATCGATCTATCCTTCCTGGTGTTGATCATCTCCCATTGCTCATCTCAGCGCCCACAAATCTGGTAGATAGTATCCTTGAGATCCTTGTGGTAAACTTCTTGAATGCGTCCCATGGTGTTGTGGGCTGCCATACTCTTTCCTAGACTCCAGGTTGGTGCATCAAAGGAAAACTCTATGGGCTCAGTGACTGGCGTGAATGTCCTTCCTGGAACTTGAACTTAAATCATCCAGCGCTCCTCTTCTGGTAAAGTGGAGTTGTAAGTCCCGGTGAAGCTTGGTATTCCAATGTTCAGGTACCTAGTGACTTCCTTCAAGTGGCGTCCAAAGGGGGTGTCTTCATCCGGTTGTGCAAACTTGTTCCTTGCGTCCGCCATCCTAAAGAGTAGAAAAATGGAGCGGAGTCATAAATGAGAAGAGAGTAGTGATCTAGGGCTTTAGCTTAGTGGTCGTGTCCTACAGTCAGCATGTGCCCTGATACCATCTTGTAGCGACCAGACCTCAAACAGTCTGATCTCTCTGCATCAGTGTCATCCCTAGATTGGTAATGCTGACACGCACAGTACTTGAGGATTTAATACAGAGTAGCAATCACACACTTATTACATCGAATGTCTCAAAAGAGAACTTATTACAATAAATATGGCTTAAGGCCATCAAATATGATAAACAGTGGAAAGCTTGGAAGATAAAGTGAGTCCATCAACTCCAACGGAATCACTGAGTGAAAGACAACGACCTATGGCTCCTTACTCGTCGTCTGAAATGTCTGCAACATGATACGTTGCAGCGCGAAATGGGTCAGCACATGGAATATGCTGGCAAGGCAACACAAAAGAGTACTGAACAGAATAAAGCTATCACTACATGCAAATATGGCTGGTGGAGGCTGTATGGTTAATATGTTTTGCGGAAAGCCAATTTTTTCCTACAACAAAGGAATAAATTTTATTTAACTATCTTGGTGGTTGTTAAAGATTGAGAAGGTTGACCCAACTCAATCCCAATTAAGCATCATCATTAAACCCAATCAAATTATATTAAGAGTGATGAGATCCACATGATAATCCAAGAACTAGATATTCAAGATGTCCATAACCGGGGACACGGCTAACCATGATTAGTTTGTACACTCTGGAGAGGTTTGTGCACTTTTCCCCACAAGACTCGATCTCCTCCATTGGATTTCCCGCACTACATGATGTTTGAGAAACGGATGACCGAGACACAGTCTTTCTGAAGAGGTCCTCTTAACCGATAGATAGGCATGTACACCTACAATCCCCTACATCTGCTAGCCCATCATGGAAAGGTTTCCCACAACTTACTCAACTATGCCAGAGCCCATAATGGCATGTGGTTGCACACAGAAGTTTCTAGCATGAATAATCTTATGATCCCTTTGAGCCTGGGTGGCAGCCCATAGGAGAATCACACGGTACCCCGGGATTTCCAAAAATACAGACAACACTGGGTTCCCGAGGTTCCTCAATCCGCCCAGATGTGTATTAAAGTTGCCACCTTAAGTTAACCATTAATTAGCAATACTCACATCTGTCATGAATACACTCAAACCCAAACCACGTCTATGAGCATAGCATAGCAATATAAGCAACGTAGAAATAACTCCCATAGGTTTGATAATAAACAGGTGAATAGGTACTACCTCATCTACTTCCCAAAACCCACAATTTAATCAGATCCTAACCATGCAATTGTTTGAGGATTGATCTAATGCAATAAAACTGGGGAGTAAAGAGGTATGATCAAAGTGTTACTTGCCTTGCTGATGATCCGTGAAACCTAGAGACTCATAGTAGCACGCTTCGCACTCCGGGTGCTCTATCACAAACAAACAGGCATACAATAAGCAATCAAACAAAGATGCATAGGTAAAACTCAAATAAGAAGATCTAACCAGAAATTTCAACTTAAGAACTCCGGTTTGCAAAAAGAATCAAATCAAACAAAGCAACAAAACTCAAAATGCGAAAGAAACAAGCTTCGTTTAGTAATCTGGACTAAAGTCAAATTTTACAGTAGCAAAAACTTGTTTAAGTTGATTAAACAGAAAGAGGGCTTCGAGAAAAAACCGTAGGTGCTTGAATCGCCTGATTCTGATAAACGAGCGAAAATATAAACTAAAACGAAAATCGGATCAGAAATGCGATCGAAAATAATCACGAAAAATCCGAGAAAAAGAAAAACTGACGAACAGACTAACGAACGAACACTCGCTGTCTGCGGCTAAATGGTGAAAATGTTCGCTAAAACAAACAAACGGGCATTCGCTAAATAACTAAACCGGAAAAACCGATCTAAAATAAAAAACGGTATCTAGGGTTTCGAAAAAACCGATCGGTTTTCTCGCAAAAACTGAGGCGGCGGCGGCTACCTCCGACGAGGTCAGCAAAATGGCGGCGGCGGCGAGCGGCGAGCGGCGGCGGGGTCGGGCGGCGGCGGCGGGCGGCGGCGGTGGGCGGCTTATTTGGGCGGGTTGGCGGCATCGCGGCGGCGTGGCGAGCTCCGTGGCGGCGGCGGTTCGGCGGCTAGGGTTTCGGGTGGCTGCGGCTCGGGCCTCCGCGGCTTATAAGGGCCGGCCGGGCTAGTGTCCAGGTCGGACACGACCCGGTTAGGTCGGTAACTTTTTTTTAAATAATTGCGCGCTGAAAAACAAAAAAAGAAATACAAAACGGACTCCGAAAATCCTGAAATAAATTTTCCCCGTCCTCTAAAAATCTACCGGACAAGGTGAACATGTATTTGGGCCTCTAATGCAATTTTAAAAAACGCACATTTTTCCTAATTCAAATAAAATAGCGATAAAACTCTGAATAAAATTCTTATTCGATTTTAATATTAAATCTCCAATATTTCTTTGTTTCCAGGAAGTCATTTTATCCTCTCTCTTTTATTTTCATAAAAGAAATATTCGAAGAGAAAATAATTAAAATCAAACGATCCTCTTTTCAAAATTCAAGAAAACTCGAATATGAAAATAACGAAATTCCCAACACTCTCCGTGGGTCCTTGAGTTGCGTAGAATTTCTAGTATCAAGCCAAAATGCAATAAAATATGATATGCAATGATGATCTAATGTATAACATTCCAAATTGAAAATTTGGGATGTTACAATGCATCAACTCATCGCCTCGATATAAAGGAAAATGTTCTCACTACTACTACTATACTTCTCACGGACACAACTAATTATCACAAGTCTCCTTCTCCTTGGGACAATCTCTGGCAAAGTGACCTGCTTCATTACAGCGAAAACATATTACTTCTGATAAGTCTCGTGGTTTCCTTATGACTACATAGCCTCCTTGGGTCCACAGCTTCCTTTTTGGGCAACCGCTGAAGTAGTGCCCTAACTCCTTGCACCTGAAACAGGTCATATGACTCAGGTCCTTCCTGGAATCCAATCTTCATCTCTTCCTAGAATTTTCTGTTCCAATAAGGGCTTCTATTTCCTGTAGGTCATACTCTACTTCCTCTGTCGGGAATTCTACTAGATCCCCATTCAAACAATTCTGGGAGATGTGTCCTTCTTCTCCACATGAATAACAAGACTTGGTGCATGGTTTAATTGGTTCTTCTTTGGGTGTGTCCTCCACCTCTTCCTTCATCACAGTTTCTTCTAAAATTTCCGTAAGGGCTCCTTTCATTGCTTGTTTCTTCTGTTGGATGGTTTTTTGAACCATGGAGTAAATGTGACACTGAGCAGGGTAGTGGGTAGCTCCTTCACATAAGAAACAAGTAATATGCCTAGTTGGGCATTCTTCAGTTGGGTGACTTCCTTCACAATTAGGGCATTCATCCTTGTGTTCCTTATGGTTGTGTCCTATTTCTCCACAAAGCTTGCATGCACAAGGCTTCTTCACATCATTTCCATAAGGATTCAATTTCTGGAACACAAACCGAGACTTTGGCAAACTCGACTTAAATTCTTTCCAAGTAGTTACTCCTCGCCATCCATTGATGGTTTGGTACATCCTCCACAAAGTATCAGCACCTCTTTCAAAGCACTGAAGAGCATGATGGGTCATATCCTTTCCGTCTATAGTATTATTCTTCCTATGATCTTCCATGTTCTAAATCCATCGGTCCGTCTCCACTTGACTCATCGGTCCAGAAAATACAAGCTCATCTCCATTCGTCCTCTATTGGGTCCATGGGTTTGGGGTGGGATAAGAGAGATAGAGAGGGATACACACAATACAAATAGTAGTTTTGAAAGACAGATTTTATTTGTTCCTGTCGGAAAACATCAAACAAATGACAGCTCACAATCGTCGCATCTAACGTAGGTACATAACAGGGGTTTGGTCTTGTAAAGGTCAAAGTCGCCAAACTCTTCAAGTCTTGTTCATGTCTCCGATGGCTTCTTCCGATCATGCTTGTCCTTCTCAAGTTCTTTTTCCATATCTTCTCTGTTGACGTGAAATATCTCGTGTTGTCCTTCAATATTTCTGGAGTTGCGTTCCAAACTTCTGGGTTTCGACATCCTTGGCATAAACCCTGATCCTATTGTCCTTCAGTTCCTGACGAATTCTCCGGTATCTCGAGGCTTTGCTCCTCCAGCTTGGCTACTTTCATCTTCTAGGTCCTAAGTTCTTCACGAAACACTTCCTTGTCAAATACGGCTTCCTGAAGATCCATATAAAATTCTTCATGTAATACTCCATATCCTGGCGATACACCAGCTAAGGTTAAAACTTCATCTTTTGCTAATAGATGCTCTATCAGCCTTCTACCATCCAATCCTTGTGAAGAAATGCATGCTTAATTAAGCACGGTGACAATAGCATAAGTGGGAGACAACATCATGAATAGCAGTGTTTATGCCCATGTTACTACCATGAGCTATCATTCCTTAGTTGATATCTCCCGCCTTTGCGTTTCTTGGCAAAAACTTTGAGTTTTAATGCTCCATGTTCTGGTCTTTCTCCGATACACCTTGATCTTGGGTATTGATAGCTCCCATAGTCTGCCAAGTTCCATAAGGGTAGCCTTCCTAGGTCATACCAATCCGGAAATTCTTTAGAGCCTTCAAATGCTCCTAGTCTTCGGAGTCTTCAAACGTTGTAGTTTCCATTATTATAATGCACGGTAAAATCCTCTTCATTCCGAAGTGGTCTTAGTTGTCTGATATCTTGTACTTCTTGGAGTGGTCTCATCAGCCGAATCTTCCAGTGGTCAAAAATGGGAAAGGGGTATGGTCTCACTAAAAGGGAATATTTGCATAAGCTCAGAAGAGACGAGAGGTAAAAGATTTTTTTTTGAAAATGAAGTTGTAGAGAAAAATATTTTCTATGGGCTTGCTAGTTTCTAGGGGTCACGTCCTACAATCAATATGTGCTCTGATACCATCTTGTAGCGACCCGACCTCAGACGGTCAAGTCTCTGTGCTTAAGTGTCAACCCTGGATGGGTATGCTGACACACACAATACTCGAGATTTATAACAGAGGTAAATCACATGTATGAAGTAACATAAATACTATTACCTAAATCCACATAGCGGAAGTAAAAACAAGGTTGTGGATTCCCATCAACACCAACAGCAAAGCTGAGTGTAGAAATCGTAACCCTAACGTATCACTTACTCGTCGTAAGATTCCTGCAGCATGAGACGTTGCAGCCATAAAGGGTCAGTACATTGAATGTACTGGCAAATTCACACCATAGAGCAATGATGAATAAAGGCTATCACTACATGCATATATGGCTGGTGGAGGCTCTATGGTTATAATGTTTTTTGCGAAAAGCCAATTTTTCCCTACATCAAAGGAATATATTTTATTTTACTATCATGGTAGTTGAAGCATTGAGAGTGGTACCCCCGTCTCAATCCAAATTAAAAGTTAACAACCCAACAAATTAATTAAGTAAAGTGATGAGATCCATATGATAATCCAGGAACCAGATACTCAAGATGTCCATAACCGGGGACACGGCTAATCATGATTAGTTTGTACACTCTACAGAGGTCTGTGCACTTTTCCCCACAGGACTCGATCTCCTCTATTGGATTTCTCGCACCACATGGTGTTTGAGAAACGGATGACCGAGACACAGTCTTTCAGAAGCATTAACTCTAACCCCAGGTAGACAGTACCAACCTACATCCCCTACATCTGCTAGCCTACCACTGGAAGAGGTCATGCAACCTACTCAACTATGCTAGATCCCATAATAGCTTGTGGCTGCACACGGAAGTTTCTAGTATGAAAAATCTTATGATCCCTTTGAGCCTGGGTGGCGGACCATAGGAGGATCACACGATATAACCCCGGGATCTCCTAGGACTACACTGGTTTGTCCCCAGGTGTCCGGGCAAGTCCACTGGTATATCCCCAGGGTGCCCCTAGCACTCCAGCCAGATGTGTATGAAAGTTGCCACCTTAAGTTGAACCATTAAGTAAACAATCTAACATCTGTCATGGAATACACTCAAACCCAATCCATGTCTACGAGCATAGGATGGCAATATAAGCATAACGTAGAGTTAACTCCCCAAGGTTTGAATGCAGGACAATAGGTTCCTACCTCATCAACTACTTCCCAATATCCACATGTTATTAATTCCTAACCATGCAATGTTTGAGGGTTGAAACTAATGCATTAAAACTGGGTATGAAAGGGATATGATCAAAGTGTGAACTTGCCTTGTACAGTTGATGAATATGATTCACACTCATAACTCCTGATAGTTCTACTCGTCACACTCCGGTCAATCTATCGTAAGCAAGCAATAGTAACCACACATAGGCAATCACTCAAAATATCGGAAAGAACGAAGAAGACAATTCAGAAAGCATCAAAACCAAGCAAATAACTCTTGCAACATAAAATAATTTCTAACAGTACCAAAATTATGTGAATTTGGCCTTAGCAAAAAATTTAGGTCAAGAGCTTCGATTCGCAAAAAGAATCAACTCAAACGGAGTTATCAAACTCAAGTTATGAACAAAAGAAGTTTGAATATAAATCTATTTGAATTCAAATTATAAAACTTTCAAAAACATGTTTAAGTTATTTTAATGGATAGAGGGGATCGTAACGAAGCGGTGGGCGTTGGTTTTGTTGGATTTGGACAAACGGTGTAAAAGTTGTGAGAGTTCTAAGATCAGGGACTAATCTGCAAATGAAATAATTATGAACAGGTCCCTGGCTACAAAAAAATATAATAAGCGAACGTCCACTGTATAGGATTAAACAGTGAATATGTTCACAAAAAACTACTAACTGGTGAACGTACTCTAATTATCTAACTAACAAAAAAACCAGATCTAATCTAGGGTTTTTTAAGAAAACCGGATCTAGGTTTTAGAAAAAAACGAAAGAAAACGGTGGCTTTTACCGGCGGTTTTCCGGCGGGTCGTCGGTGGCGGCGGAGTCCGGTGGTGAGGGGGTGAACGGCAGCGACTCCGGGCGTGGCTGCGGGCGGCGAAGACGGTGGTGGTGGCGGCGTCGGCAAGAAGCCGGGCGAGCGCGGCAACAAGTGAGTCTGGCAGAGGAGGCGCGAGGCCAGCGGCGTGAGCGGCGATGGGTGGTGGACGAGGCAAGGAGAGGTGGCGGCGACGGCGCGATGCATGGAAAGAGAGAGAGGGGCCGGGCCTCGGGTTATATAGGCGGGGAAGGCGGTGTCGATGCTTGGGTGAGGGGCAAGCAAAGGCGACGGCGGCTCGGATGCCGAGGCCGACACGATGGCGACGCGTGCATCGAGAGGAGTCCTGCTCTGGCTAGGTGGGCCGGCCCGGTCCGGTCGGTCAAAAGTTTTTTTTATTTTATTTTTTAAAAAACACAGAGAAACAAAACAAATAAAATGAAGGAGATAAAAACATTATATAGGCATATAATAAATCAAAATTTTCAGAAAAAGATATTCTACGAGTGCTACTGCTCCAAAGATTTTCTAGCATCAAATAAAATATACAAAAAATAAAATAAAGAAAAGAGTGCTATTGCTCCAATAAAAATACCAAAATTATTTCAAATTTATTTCTCTCCAATTTTCTACTGTAGGGAATCATTTTACCCTATTTTCAATATATTTTATTTTTGGAGAAAAATAATTTGAGTAAGATCCAAATAACTCCAAATTTGAAAGTAATTTAGATGGGACTCTTAAATTTAATCCTTTTAAAACTTCCAACTCATATTTCATATGTTTTGAAGAAGTCATTTTATCTTCTCTCATGAATATCATTGAGTTGCTTAAAGTTTCTAAATTTGAAAATAGTTCCAAATGAAATTCAAATAACTTCAAATACCCTTTTCATTTAATTAAATGGAAGAAGTCATGTCATCTTCCCTCTAGGGTTTTGTATTTCAAAAGAATTTGAATTCACAGAGATCGGAAAGCATAGGTGGAAGTTTGGGAAAGTCATTTCATTCCCTCTAATTTAACTTTCAAAAGTTTCGAATTTCACTCAGTTTCGCTCAATCAATCACACAACAATCAAACAATCAATCAAAACTATCTATTTAGGGACAATTGTATTTTTACCCCTAGTTGGTTCCTACCCACGGGTTTTGCCCTTACTTTTCGAGCTTGCTCAGTTTTGCCCTTACTTTTTGCGTTGAGGTCCCTCGAATGCCCTTTGACCGTTTGACCAAAACTTTGAAAATCATAACTAATTCATATGAACTCAGAAAAATGCAAATAAGATATCAAAATGTTCAGATAAACATTACCTTTATGTGCATATCATTTGCATTCAGGACAAATGCACCCTTTAAACTGCCCGAGGTAATTAATATTATTAACATTATTAAAAATAAAAAGGTATAAACAATTTTTTTCATGAATAAAATTACATGCAAATGTAGGTGATGTTTTACGAACATCCGGATATCTTATTTGCATTTTTACGAGTTCGTATCATCTTGTTAAGAAGGTTCTAACGACTTTGACCATTATTTGGAAACTTCATAACAAGTTGATACGAACTGAGAAAAATGAAAATAAGATATCAGGATGTTTAGAAAACATCACCTACATTTGCATGTAATTTTTATTCATGAAAAAAAATATTGTTTATACCTTTTATTTTTAATAATGTTAATAACATTAATTACCTCAGGTAGTTTAAAGGGTGCTTTTGTCCTAAATGCAAATGATATGCACATAAAGGTAATGTTTATCTAAACATTTTGATATCTTATTTGCATTTTTTTGAGTTCATATGAATTAGTTATGAATTTTCAAAGTTTTGGTCAAACGGTCAAAGGGCATTCGAGGGACCTCGATGGAAAAGTAAGGGCAAAACTGAGCAAGCTCGAAAAGTAAGGGCAAAACCCGTGGGTAGAAACCAACTAGGGGTAAAAATGCAATTGTCCCATCTATTTAATATAACATTCCAAAATTTAGAATTTTGGGATTTTACACATATTAAGCACATAATATATTTCATTTCCATATTAAGGAAGCAGAATTTCATAATTGAAATACATCTGAGTACAATATGATATAGCTTCGGCACTCAGCTACCCCATACACAACTACACCAACACAAAGTTTCACATGCAACATGTAGAACCTTTCAAAATTAGCATCATAGACGGTATATAGACAGATCCATCTCATCTGGAAAACTGCAGAAGCGGAAGGCGAATATTAAGCCTTCACTCCTGTTGATTTGCAACTTCAGGCCAGTACCTGTGGATGATTGACCGTCTGTCCTTCATCCTCTTCAGGAACACTTTAATATTGAACCATGGGTGTTGTATGAAAACCTTCCTCGCCTCCTGACCATAAAGGTGGTTTGAGAGGTAATCATCAGTGAACTGCTTTGGAAAGGCCTGAAAACAAGGTGAAGGAAATATGCCCTAGAGGCAATAATAAATTAATTAATTATTACCTTATTTCATGATAAATGTTTCTTATTCATTCTAGAATTGTATTAACCAAAAAACTTAGTATATGTGTGAATACATAGACAAAACAAAGTGTCCCTAGTATGCCTCTACTTGACTAGCTCGTTTATCAAAGATGGTTATGTTTCCCAACCATAGACATGTGTTGTCATTTGATGAACAGGATCACATCATTAGGAGAATGATGTGATGGACAAGACCCATTCGTTAGCTTAGCATTATGATCGTTACAGTTTCATTTCTACTGCTTTCTTCATGACTTATACATGTTTCTCAGACTATGAGATTATGCAACTCCCGAATACCAGAGGAACACCTTGTGTACTATCAAACGTCACAACGTAACTGAGTGATTATAAAGATGCTCTATTGGTGTCTCCGATGGTGTTTTTTGAGTTGGCATAGATCGAGATTAGGATTTGTCACTCCGTGTATCGGAGAGGTATCTCTGGGCCCTCTCAGTAATGCACATCACTATAAGCCTTGCAAGCATTGTGACTAATGAGTTAGTTGTGGGATAATGCATTATGGAACGAGTAAAGGGACCTGCTGGTAACGAGATTGAACTAGGTATGAGTATACTGACGATCGAATCTTGGGCAAGTAACATACCGATGACAAAGGGAACAACGTATGTTGTTATGCGGTTTGACCGATAAAGATCTTCGTAGAATATGTATGAGCCAATATGAGCATCCAGGTTCCGCTATTGGTTATTGACCGGAGATGTGTCTCGATCATGTCTACATAGTTCTTCAACCCGTAGGGTGCGCACGCTTAACGTTCGATGACGATTTGTATTATGAGTTATGTGATTTGATGACCGAAGTTCGTTCGGATTCCCGGCTGACATCGGGGACATGACGAGGAGTCTCGAAATGGTCGAGAGGTAAAGATCGATATATTGGAAGGCTATGTTCGGACATCGGAAAGGTTCCGATTGATTCGGGTATTTTTCGGAGTACCGGAGAGTTATGGGAATTCGCTGGGAGAAGTATTGGGCCTTATTGGGCCATACGGGAATAGAGGAGGCAGGTTAAAGGGAAGGAGGCGATCGCCCCCCCCCCCCCCCTTGCCCTTTCCTACTCCCTCTCTCTTTCCCTCTTTCTTCTCTCCTACTCCGGAAAGGAAAAGGGGAATCCTACTAGGACTTGGGAGTCCTAGTAGGACTCCCCACACTTGGAGTGCACCCTCTAGGGCCGGCCTCCTCCCCCTCCCTTCTTTATATACGTGGGCAGGGGCACCCCAAAGGCACTCCAGGATTTGTCTTAGCCGTGTGTGGTGCCCCCCTCCACAGTTACACACCTCGGTCATATCGTCGTAGTGCTTAGGCGAAGCCCTGCACCGGTAACTTCATCATCACCGTCACCACGCCGTCGTGACGGAACTCTCCCTCGGCCTCAACTGGATCAAGAGTTCGAGGGACGTCACCGAGCTGAACGTGTGCAGATCGCGGAGGTGTCGTGCGTTCGGTACTTGGATCGGTTGGATCGTGAAGATGTTCGACTACATCAACCGCGTTACTAAACGCTTTCGCTTTCAGCCTATGAGGGTAAGTGGACACACTCTCCGCGCTTGTTTCTATGCATCTCCTAGATAGATCTTGCGTGATTGTAGGAATTTTTTTGAAATTACTGTGTTCCCAACAGTGGCATCCGAGCCAGGTCTATGCGTAGATGTTATATGCATGAGTTGAACACAAATGAGTTGTGGGCGATAATAGTCATACTGCTTACCAGCATGTCATACATTGATTCGGCGGTATTGTTGGATGAAGCGGCCCGGACCGACATTATGCGTACGCTTACGTGAGACTGGTTCTCTTGGCGTGCTTCGCTGCAATTGGTGGCGGGTGTCAGTTTCTCCAACTTTAGTTGAATCGAGTGTGGCTACGCCCGGTCCTTGTTGAAGGTTAAAACAGCACATACTTGACGAAAAATCATTGTGGTTTTGATGCGTAAAACTTGCAACAACAAAGTAGAGGACGTCTATCTTGTTTTTGCAGGGCATGTTGTGATGTGATATGGTCAAGACGTGATGAGATATAAATTGTTATATGAGATGATCATGTTTTGTAAAGTTATTGGCAACTGGCAGGAGCCTTATGGTTGTCTCTTTATTGCATAAGATGCAAGCGCCATGTAATTGCTTTACTTTATCGCTATGCGATAGCAATAGTTGCAAAAGCAATAGTTGGCGAGACGACCATATGACGACACGTTGATAGAGATCAAGATGATAGAGATCATGGTGTCATGCCGGTGACGAAAGAAATCATGACGGTACTTTGGAGATGGAGATCAAAGGCACAAGATGATGATGGCCATATCATGTCACGTATTTTGATTTCATGTGATGTTTATCTTTTATACATATTATTTTGCTTGGTTCGGCGGTAGCTTTATAAGATGATCCCTTACTAAAATGTCAAGGTATAAGTGTTCTCCCTGAGTATGCACCGTTCCGACAGTTCTTCGTGCTGAAACACCACGTGATGATCGGGTGTGATAAGCTCTACGTTCACATACAACGCGTGCAAGCCAGTTTTGCACATGCAGAATATTCAGGTTAAACTTGACGAGCCTAGCATATGCAGATATGGCCTCGGAACACTTGAGACCAAAAGGTCGAATGTGAATCATATAGTAGATATGATCAACATAGTGATGTTCACCATTGAAAACTACTCCATCTCACATGATGATCGGACATGGTTTAGTTGATATGGATCACGTGATCATTTAGATGACTCGAGGGATGTCTATCTAAGTGGGAGTTCTTAAGTAATATGATTAACTAAACTTAAATTGATCATGAACTTAGTCCTGATAGTATTTGCATATCTATGTTGTAGATCAATAGCTCGCAAATAGCTTCCCTGTTTTATTTATGATATGTTCCTAGAGAAAACTAAGTTGAAAAATGATAGTAGCAATGATGTGGACTTGGTCCGTGATCTGAGGATTATCCTCCTTGCTGCACAGAAGAATTATGTCCTTGATGCACCGCTAGATGACACCCCTATTGCAGGAGCAGATACAGACGTTATGAACGTTTGACAAAGTTCGGTATGATGACTACTTGATAGTTTAGTGCACCATGCTTTACGGCTTAGAACCGGGACTTCAAAAAAGTTTTGAACGCTATGGAGCATATAATATTGTAGCGACCCGACCTCAGATGGTCAAGTCTCTGTGTTTCAAATGTCATCCCCTGGATCGAATGTCACACACACGTAGTACTCGAAGGATTTATAACAGAGTAGCAATCACACACTTATTACATCGAATGTCTCAAAAGAGAACTTATTACAATAATATGGCTTAAGGCCATCTAATGAGATAACAGCGGAAGGCTTGGAAGATAAAGTGAGTCCATCAACTCCAACGGAATAGCTGAGCTGCACGGCAACGACCTATCGAACCTTACTCCTCGTCTGAAAAGTCTGCAACATAATACGTTGCAGCCCGAGAATGGGTCAGCACATGTAATATGCTGGCAATGTAACACAAAAGAGCAATAACAGAATAATGCTACCACTACATGCATATTTGGCTGGTGGAAAGCTCTACGGTTACAGTTTTTGCGAAAAGCCAATTTTTCCCTACAACAAAGGAATAGATTTTAATTTAACTATCATGGTGGTTGAAACATCATTGAGAAGGTATAACCCCAACTCAATCCCAATTAAGGTAATTAACATCCCAGCAATATTAGTTAAGAGTGATGAGATACATGTGAATACTCAAGTACTAGATACTCAGAATTGTCCATAACCCGGGACACGGCTAACCATGATTAGATTGTACACTCTGCAGAGGTTTGCGCACTTTTCCCCACAAGACTCGATCGCCTCCGTTGATTTCTCGTGACTACATGGTGTTTGAGAAACAGATGACCGAGACAGATCTTTCGTAAACATTAACTCTCTATTCGTGGTAGACCATACCAAACCTACAAAACCCACTACCGCCGATCTACCTCTTCAAGAGCTTCACGTAACTTACTCAACTATGCTAGAGCCCATAATAGCTTGTGGCTGCAAACGGAAGTTTCTAGCATGAATAATCTAAGTTCCCTTTGAGCCTGGGTGGCGGTCCATAGGAAGATCACACGGGTACCCCGGGATTTCCTAAAAAATACAGGTAACACTGGGTTCCCCAGTTGCCTCAATCCAACCAGATGTGTATTAAAGTTGCCACCTTAAGTTGAACCATTAATTAATAATCTCACATCTGTCATGGATACACTGAAATCCAATCCACGTCTACGAGCATAGCATAGCAGTATAAGCAATACGTAGAAGTAACTCCCAAGGGTTTGATAGTAATAGGGCAATAGGTTCCTACCTCATCGTCTACTTCCCAACCCACAAAATAATGACATCCTAACCATGCAATGTTTGAGGGTTGAAACTAATGCATAAAAACTGGGTATGAAAAGAGTATGATCAAAGTGTTACTTGCCTTGCAGACCATCCGTGAATCCTAGAGACTTGTAGTAACACGCTTCGCACTCCGGGAATTCTATCACAAGCAAACAATACATACATAAGCAACAAGCAAAGATGCACGAACGAAACTTCAACTGAAAGAGGCCGACCATAAAGTTCAAACTAAGAACTCCGGTTCGCAAAAAGAATCAAACCAAACGGAGCAACGAAACTCAAACGGCGAAAGAAATAAGATCCGTTTTACTAATCTGAACTAGGGTCAAATTTTACAGAGATAAAAACTTGTTTGAGTTGATTATTCGGAAAGAGGGTTTCGAGATGAAACTCCAGGCGCTTGAATCGCCTGATTCTGATAAACGAGCGAAAAGTTAAACTAGTACGAACATCGGATCAGAAATCGTGATCAGGAAAATCGCGGAATAAATCCGATAAAAAGAAAAACGACGAACGGCTTAACGAATGAACATTCGTTAGCAGAAACTAAACGACGAACACGTTCGTCAAAACGAACGAACGAGTGAACGCTCGCTAAGCAAATAAACCGAAGAATAAAACCGATCTATAAAAAAACAAACTAGGGTTTTTCCAAAAAAAACCGAAGGGGTTTTCTAAAAAAACCAGGCGGCGGGGTGGCTACCTCCGGCGAGGTCATCTGGCGGGCGGCGAGGGCGCGGGTGGCGGCGGAGGGCAGCGGCTAGAGGCGGCAGCGGCGCTTAGGGCGGCGGCGGCTCGGGCTCCGGGGCGGTGGTGGTGGTGGCTAGAGGGGGGGTGGCGGCGTATATAAAGGGGGCGGGGGCGGCGACTTGGAGGAGGGGGCAAGGCGCGGCGGAGGCGGAGTCCCACTCGGACTCCGGTCCGAGTGCGGCAGCGTCGGTGCGTGCGCAGGAGGCGGCGACGGCGGGCGGCTGGGCCGACCTGCTCGGTTGGGCCCTAGGCCCAGTCGGGCGCGGGTTTTCCTTAAAAAAAACATTCCGCCGAAACTCAGAAAAATCCTAGAAAAATAAATAAAATCTAAAAATTCCAAAACAAGTTTTCTCCGTCTAAATAAAATATTTAGAACAAGATGAACTTTTCTTGGCCCCTAAAATGCAATTTTTAAAACATGCAAATTTTTCTAGGGCAAATAAAATTCCAAAAAAAATCAAATAAAAACCAAATAATGATTTTAACATTTTTCCTCTGATATTTCAATTATTTTGGAGAAGTCATATTATCTCCCCCTCATTTATTATTTTAAAATGAAATATTTTTCGGAGAGAAAAATAATTAAAAATAAAAAATCCTCGTCTTCATTATTTGATAAAATTCAAATATGAAAATCGGAAAATCCCCAACTCTCTCCGAGGGTCCTTGAGCTGCTTAGGATTTCGAGGATTCCAAACGAAAATGCAATAAAATATGATATGCATGGATGACCTATGTATAACATTCCAAATTGAAAATTTGGGATGTTACAAATATGTTCCAAGAGTTGAAATTGGTATTTCATACTCATGCCCGTGTCGAGAGGTATGAGACCTCTGACAGTACTTTGCCTACAAAATGAAGGAGAATGGCTCAACCAGTGAGCATGTGCTCAGATTGTCTGGGTACTGTGGGAGTTAATCTTCTAGATAAGATAGTAATTGACAAAGTTCTCTAGTCACTATCACCAAGTTAATAGAACTTCGTGATGAACTATAATATGCAAGGGATGACGAAAGTAATTCCCGAGCTCTTCACGATGTTGAAATTAGCGAAGGTAGAAATCAAGAAAGAGCATCAAGTGTTGATGGTTTACAAGACCATTAGTTTCAAGAAAAAGGGCAAAATAATAGAAAGGGAACTTCAAGAAGAATGACAAAAAAGTTTTCACTCCCGTGAAGAAACCCAAAGCTAAACTCAAGCCTGAAACCAAGTGCTTCTACTGCAAAGGAAATGGTCACTGGAAGTGGAACTTCCCCTAGATACTTGGCAGATAAGAAGGATGGCAAAATGAACAAAGGTATATTTGATATACATATTATTGATGTGTACTTTACTAGTGTTTATAGCAACCACTCAGTTTTTGATACTAGTTCAGTTGCTAAGAGTAGTAACTCGAAACGAAAGTTGCAAAATAAACAGAGACTAGTTAAGGGCGAGGTGACGATGTGTGTTGGAAATGATTCCAAGGTTGATAAGATCACCATCGCACACTCCTTTTACCTTCGGGATTAGTGTTGAACCTAAAATAAATGTTATTTGTTGTTTGCGTTAAGCATAAATATGATTGGGTCATGTTTATTGCAATACGGTTATTCATTTTAAGTCAAAGAATAATTTTTGTTCTATTTACATGAATAAAAACCTTTTATGGTCATACACTCAATGTAAATGGTTTACTGAATCTCGATCGTAGTGATACACATATTCATAAATATTGAAGCCAAAACATGCAAAGTTAATAATGATAGTGCAACTTATTTGTGGCACTGCCGTTTAGGTCATATTGGTGTAAAGCGCATGACGAAACTCCATGCCGATGGACTTTTGGAATCACTTTAGTATGAATCATTTGATGCTTGCGAACCATGCCTCATGGGCAAGATGACTAAGACTCCGTTCTCCGAAACAATGGAGCGAGCCACTGACTTATTGGAAATAATACATACCGATGTATGCGGTCCAATGAGTGTTGAGGCTCACGGCGGGTATCATTGTTTTCTGACCTTCATAGATGATTTGAGCAGATATGTGTATATCTACTTGATGAAACACAAATCTGAAACACTTGAAAAGTTCAAAGATTTTCAGAGTGAAGTAGAGAATCATCGTAACAAGAAAAAAAGTTTCTACGATCTGATCGTAGAGGCAAATATTTGAGTTACGAGTTTGGCCTGCAATTAAAACAATGTCGAACAGTTTCAAAAACTCATGCCACCTGGAACACCACAGCATAATGGTGGGTCCGAACGTCATAACCGTACTTTATTGGATATAGTGCAGTCTATGATGTCTCTTACCAATTTACCACTATCGTTTTGGGTTATGCATTAGAGACAGCTGCATTCACGTTAAATAGGGCACCATCTAAATCCGTTGAGACGACACTTTATGAACTGTGGTTTGGCAAGAAACCCAAGTTGTCGTTTCTTAAAGTTTGAGGCTGCGATGCTTATGTGAAAAAGCTTCAACCTGATAAGCTCGAACCCAAATCGGAGAAATGTGTCTTCATAGGATACCCAAAAGAGACTATTGGGTACACCTTCTATCACATATCCGAAGGCAAGATCTTTGTTGCTAAGAATGGATCCTTTCTGGAGAAGGAGTTTCTCTCGAAAGAAGTGAGTGGGAGGAAGGTAGAACTTGATGAGGTAATTGTACCTTCTCCCGAATTGGAAAGTATTTCTTCACTAAAATCAGTTCAAGTGATGCTTACACAAATTAGTGAGGAAGTTAATGATGATGATCATGAAGCTTTGGATCAAGTTACTACCGAACCTCGTAGGTCAACCAGAGTGGTACGGTAATCCTATTATGGAGTTCATGTTACTTGACCGTGACGAACCTACGAACTATGAGGAAGCGATGATGAGTTCAGATTCCGTGAAATGGCTTGAGGCCATGAAATCTGAAATGGGATCCATGTATGAGAACAGAGTGTGGACTTTGTTTGACTTGCCCGATGATCGGCAAGCCATAGAAAATAAATAGATCTTCAAGAGGAAGACGGACGCTGATAGTAGTGTTACTATCTACAAAGCTAGACTTGTCAAAAAAGGTTTTTGACAAAGTTCAAGGTGTTGATTACTGTCAGTGTGGAACGACACCTATGGGATCACAAGAATCCCTACTACGGTTGCCGGGGCGCAGGGTTGCGAGGAGAGCAGGGCTTGTAGATAGCACAAGGATCGTTTACCCAGGTTCGGGCCGCGAGGATGCGTAAAACCCTAGTCCTGCTTTGGTGGGTGTATTTCTGAGAGTTCTTGAGCTCTCGAACTAGCTGTGGTCAGCGTGTGGTTCCAAAAAGCCGAATCCCTCTCCTGGTCGCCTCAGGCCTCCTTTTATAGGAAAAAGGGGTTGCCATAGTGGCACACAGGAGGTGGAAAGGCGTACAGTGTTGCGAGGTTATCCCTCGTATTACAGGACAAGATGCATTTAATGCACCGCTTAGGTGTCCCCTTGCTTTATCGGGGACGGGGGCAAGGCCCGTACCGTCCGTTGCCGCTCCTCCTCGCTTCGACAGACGCCCTGGCCAGTGATGCGTGCGGTGCCATGTAGGCAGGCAGGCAACTGAGGTGGCGCAGTGGTGGAGCCTTCACGAAGATCTGCATGCCGCCACGCAGGCGCTTGATGAATTGGCCTGGGAGCTGCATGCTGCCACGCAAGTGCCCGCCTAGCTGGTTGGGCTGGCAGCTGTATGGGAACAGTGGTGGAAGCTTGGTCGTCGGCGGGCCTGGCGGTGGCCCTGCTGGCGCCCTTGGCGAGGGCCTTGCCGGGTGGCCCGGCAAGGGTCTTGTCGTGGCGTGCTGTCGTCCCCGGGAAGGATCTTGCTGGGGGGGCTGGTGGCCTTCCTCGTCAAGGGTCTTGCCAGGAATCGTCGTCTTCTAATCCTCATCTGATCTTGAACATGTCTTCACAAAGATCTGCATGCCACCACGGAGGTGCCTCCCAAGCCCTGGCCCCATGTGGATGATGGTGTTGGGGATCGTGGGCTCAAGGGTGGCTTGCTCTGTTAGTGTGGGGCGAGCTGTCCCGGCAAGGGACTTGCCGGGGCCGCTGAGGCCGCCCGGCAAGGGTCTTGCCGGGGCCGCTGAGGCCGCCCGGCAAGGGTCTTGCCGAGGGAACCTGCTTCGTTCCTTTGTTCTTTATGGTCTTGGCCTTGGCGTTGCCTTGATTGTCTTGCGCTCTGGTATTACCTTGGCTCACCTCCCTTGCTCTGCTTGGTGTGACCGTGGGCGCGGCTCTGACTGCCCGTGCACAGGTATAGGGGTACAAAAAGTGCATCCCTCTTTTTGTACACCGACAACTATGATGATATTTTCTCACTCGTAGCGATGCTTAAGTATGTCCGAATCATGTTAGCAATTTGCCACATTTTATAAAATCTGGCAAATCGATGTCAAAACTACATTCCTTAATGGATTTCTTAAAGAAGAGTTGTATATGGTGCAACCAGAAGGTTTTGTCGATCCTAAAGGTGCTCACAAAATGTGTAAGCTCCAGTGATCCATCCATGGACTGGTACAAAGCATCTCAGAGTTGGAATATACGCTTTGATGAGTTGTTCAAAGCATATAGTTTTATACAGACTTGCGATGAAGCCTGTATTTACAAGAAAGTGAGTGGGAGCACTACAACCTTTCTGATAAGTATATGTGAATGACATATTGTTGATCGGAAATGATGTAGACTTTTCTGGAAAGCATAAAAGGAGTATTTGGAAGAAGTTTTTCAAAGAAAGACCTCGATGAAGCTGCTTACATATTGAGCATCAAGATCTATAGAGATAGATCAAGACGCTTGATAAGTTTTTTCAATGAGTACATACCTTGATAAAAAAAATTGAAGTAGTTCAAAATGGAACAGTCAAAGAAGGAGTTCTTGCCTGTATTGCAAGGTGTGAAATTGAGTAAGACTCAAAGCCCGACCACAGCAGAAGATAGAAAGAGAATGAAAGTCAGTTCCCTATGCCTCAGCCATAGGTTCTATAAAGTATGCCATGTTGTGTACTAGATCTACTGTATACCCTACACTGAGTTTGATAAGGGAGTACAATAGTGATCTAGGAGTAGTGTCGGTGTCAAAACCGGCGGATCTCGGGTAGGGGGTCCCGAACTGTGCGTCTAGGCGGATGGTAACAGGAGACAAGGGACACGATGTTTTTACCTATGTTCGGGCCCTCTCGATGGTTGTAATACCCTACTCCTGCTTGATTAATATTGTTAATATGGGTAGTACAAGAGTAGATCTACCACTAGATAAAGGAGGCTAAACCCTAGAATCTAGCCTATGGTATGATTGTTGTTCGATCCCCACGGACTAAAACCCTCCGGTTTATATAGACATCGGATAGGTTAGGGTTACACAGAGTCGGTTACAATGGTAGGAGATCTACATATCCGTATCGCCAAGCTTGCCTTCCACGCCAAGGAAAGCCCCATCCGGACACGGGACAAAGTCTTCAATCTTGTATCTTCATAGTCTTGGAGTCCGGCCGTGACGATAGTCCGGCTATCCGGACACCCCCTAGTCCGGGACTCCCTCAATAGCCCCTGAATCAGGCTTCAATGACGACGAGTCCGGCGCGTTGATTGTCTTTGGCATTGCGAGGCGGGTTCCTCCTCCGAATACTTCATAGAAGGTTTTGAACACAAGGACAGTTTCCGGCTCTGCAAAACAAGTTCCACATAACACCGTAGAGAGAATAATTTTTGCACGGATCTGCTGACGTATTCCGCGGCGTGGCATCACACCACGGCCAGGCCTTTTTATGAATCGCTTTTTACCGTTCCGCCTTAGCGTGTTTAGCGAGGCAGTTTCCTTGGCACGTCTTATCAAAGCATAGATCGTGCCCCCTTATTCCGGGATTCTCATCAATACGGACGTGGGTAACCCATCTGCGCCGTTGATTACGGCGCTTGGAAAATAAGCGAGTTTTACCAGGCTGGTGGGGGACGCATAGCTTCGTCCGTCCATATAAGGCGATAAGGATCCACCCTTTCACCTACGCCTTCTTCCTCCTTTGCTTATCCATTCCCGCGCACTCGAGCTCCATCGCCCAAGTCCGCACATCCCACCTCAACCTTTTTCAACCATGTCAGGAGCGGGAGGCAGGTGGATGGCCTCCTCCATCACGGAGGGGCACATCACAAGACTGCGGGTGGCCGGACACTTGTCCGGCGACATCGCGCACAGGCTGCCCGACGCGGGGCAGCTTATTCCAACCCCCGGGCCCCATGAGAGGGTGGTGTTTCTCCCCCACTTCCTTCGCGGACTAGGTTTTCCACTTCACCCATTTGTCCGGGGGCTCATGTTCTACTACGGCCTGGACTTCCATGACCTGGCCCCGAATTTCATCCTCAACATCTCGGCGTTTATCATCGTGTGCGAGGCCTTCCTCTGCATCCAGCCCCACTTCGCTTATGGCTGAAGATCTTCAACGTCCGGCCGAAGGTAGTGGGCGGCCGTCAAGCGGAGTGCGGAGGCGCCATGGTTGGAAAGACGGCCAAGGTCCTATGGCTCGAGGGCGCCTTTGTGGAGACAATAAAGGGGTGGCAATCGGGGCGGTTCTACATCACCGAGCCACGCGACCCCGAATGGGCGGCGGCCCCCGAATTCAGATCTGGCTTCCCCACACGGCTCTCTTCATGGAAAGACACGGGCCTGACGTGGGGGAATTCAGAAGAGCTATCCGGACTCCAAACATGCGTCCAAAACCTGGTGGACAAGAATCTCAGGCTTGTCGACGTAATCCAGGTGATGCTCATCCGCCGGATTCTCCCATGCCAACAATGGGCCTTCAATTTGTGGGAGTTCGATCTAGCACAGCACCGAACCTTGAGCCGGCTCTTCGACACTACGTACGAAGATGCCCGGAAGGTGCTTTTCAAGGGCGCTGAAGCCCCAACATCCGCTACAAAAGATCGCGGATACAGCTCGCGGCGTCCAGCCGGCGAGGTAAGTTATTTTACCCTTTACGGGACTCTTTTTTCATAGATTGACTCTATTTGGGATCTAAAACTCCCTAATCTTTGACAGGACTGGCTGAAGACGCGTCCAGACTTTAACTGTCTGGCTCCTTTGCCGGAAGACCCGGAGGACACCCGATTGACGGGGCTGCTGGCTCCGGCTCCCCATGTGGTGCCGGAGAAGAAGGCCAAGAAGGAGGCCACGGGAACTCGAAGGAGCTCCCGATGCCAGGTGCTGTCAGATTTTGATGCAGAATCTTCTCCCGAGGACGAGGAGGAGGAAGAAGAAGCTCCTCCCCCAGCGGGGGAGGAGAAGAAAAGGAAGGCCGCCCCAACTGGGGAGGCCGAAGGGTCCAAGAAGGGACTTCTCCACCAACGTCGACGACGACGAGGAGGATTGGCCTACAAGGGCCAAGCCCCTAGCGAGATCGTAAGTGTTCGGACACCCATGGCTTTTTATTATTGCAGAGTGTTCTCTAATGTCGAACAACCGTGCAGCCCGCCCAAGGGCGAGTTCGCCGATTCATCGAGCGGGTCCCTGGGCTCGTCGGACATGGAGAGTACTTCGCTTCCGACTGCCTCCTCGCCTCACGCTTCGGACGACGCCACGGTGGGGCCCCAAGGGGGGCTTGGTCAAGAGGAGGTAGCGCAGGAGGCGCCACAAGGCAACCTCCCGGACTCCAGGCGCGCGGGGGGCAAGACCCCATGGGTTTCTAAGCCCGACCCTCGTCCGGACTCCATGCCGGAACCATCAGCCGTTCAAGTCCGGACAGCGGATCCTTCGCAAGAAGGTAAGACGCCGGTGTCCTCCGTCCAACCGAGGCACCGGATTGCTTCTTGAGGCGCTCAACAGCGCCTCCATCGAAGGAGCACCGCCGTTATGAGTGCGGTGATCCGGACGGTTCGATCCGCCAAGAGCGGATCGACTGAAGCCTGTACCAGCCTTCTAACAAGGCTTTGAGGTAAGTTTAGAATATATAAAAATATTACCGCATAGACAGTAGCCCACGATGCTTGTTCGGTGTTCGGAAAGAAAAGCCGGACTAAGGATCTAAAAGATATACGCAGGAGTCTAACATAAGTATGTCAATATGGGAATGCAGGCTGCTTGACCTCTGCCAAGACCTTGACTGCGGAGGTCAATGCATTGAAGCAGAACCTCGAGTGGTCCGAGAACGAGCTCGGACAAGCCAAGAAGCAGCTCAAGGACAAGGAAGGTAAGTAATACCTTATTAAAGAAATACCTTATAGAAAAGGTTTTGGTTGCAAAAAATAACAGGAATAACATGGGTACTGCAGGGCCACGAACTAGGTGGCGACCACAAGGAAGCGGTGTCCGTGGGCTAAAAACAAAGCGGCTGCGGAACGCACCGAGCGAGAGAAGGGGAGGCGCAGCTGGCCAAGAATGCGTCAAGAGCTCCAAGCTCGTGGAAAAACACGAGGGTTTGAGCGTGACTCGAAGACTCGAGAGTCCGAGCTCGCCTCAGCTCTTGAGAGTGCCAAAGCTGCTAAGGCCGAGGCCCAAAAAGCCCTCCAAGAAATTGAGTCGTTGAAGAAGATAGCGGCGGGTAAGGCATTCTTTATGCAAAGCAAGCATGTGAAAGTGGATTACCTATTACTTACCCGGATTCGGAGCTCTCCAGGAGCATTCGCAGATTTGCCCGTAGTGTGTCCGATGTCGCCGCATTCTACCGCGCCAAGGAGGGAGCTCAACGAAAAAGGTGTTCTGGTCTCGATGTCTGAGGCCGGACATCCGGTGCCCCTGAGCGACCAGCCGAAGCAGCTGGTCGAGCTCCACAAGGTCGCCGAACAGGCCATGAAGGGCCTTATAGCGCGGCTGTGGCCATTGGAGGCCATGCCCGGGAGCTACTTCGGCTTGGTGCAGCGGCTGGTGGATGCCTATCCACGGATTGAAGTCATCAAGCGCTCCGTCTGCATTGAAGGTGTCTGTCAGGCCCTTGCCCGTGCTAAAGTGCACTGGGCAAGCTGGATGCGGAGAAGCTTGTGACGGACGGGCCACCGAAGGGCCATGAGCATCGCACGCCCGAAATGTACTATGAGGGCCTCCTGAAGGGTGCCCGCCGAATAGCGGATGAGTGCTCCAAGGATGTAATTTTTGAATAGGCTCGCATTTGTTATCCTCAGACGCTGAAAACTTGTTCATATGCGCAATGCAACGATTATTAATTTAAAATATTACCTTACTGGCGGCCGTTTATCAAATTTGAGAGATGGCAAGTCGTTGGCTTCAGCCCCCATGCCACGAGTGCTGGGGTGTTCGGGATAAACTTGAGCGCTCTTGTTCCCATTCTTGGGTCCATCAAGGGAGGAGCTCAACACAACGAACAAGGCAACCGGACTTATAATGCTTGAACACTCTCACTTAGCCATAGAATTCTATAATTTTAAATTTCGGTGAAGCCCCTAGTATTCGGAATACCGAGTTCGGGGCGCTATCCACGCCTTGGCCGGACAATTTCGGTTCCTCGCTCTAAGCGGCATAAGTCTTTAGGGACCTGAAAAAACCTCTCGGACAGCGACCGGCTCTCGCCCTATCATGACGGTCAGTTTTAGCTTTCTCCACTGAGGTGCTCGACCCAGCTCAACTGGGGCACAATCGCGATGGTTCTCCCGTGCTACCTTAGCCGATATAGCGGAACGTAAGGTACCAAAACACGGAGCCGGCAAACCCAACTATTGACCCAAGACATGATTCGAGCCAATTCATATAATGCTACAAGTTCGGGTGCTGCACTTGTGAAAGTGTTCGGACTTATCACACCATAATTTTGGGATACTTAAGCCCACGGTGTATTGGCCGTACCAAAGTGTACAGTTGCAACATGTCGTGAAATGAACATATGTATATATAAAGGAAGTAGAGCAATAATAAGCAAATGCTATGTATTGTTTATTCAAAAAGGTACTGCAATGGAAGAAGAACGATACAAATAGTGTGATAAGCAAGGGATGGGACTATCTAACATGTCCCCCTCCAGGGGTAAGCTGCGGGATGGTATGTAAAACAGGTATAATGCTCGTAATAGAGACCACCTGAACACTTGACGTGGCTTTTTGCTTCCCTGGCTGTTGCATCGTGAGTTCGGCGATTCTAGTGCCAGACAGGACTGATGAAAGACGGAGTCCTGAAAGTAAGAAAAAGGAAAAAAAAGGAAAAAAGAAAAAGAATGACACAATCGGGAGCCCCTGGTGCGGTCGAGCCGCATTCTCGGCGTGCCGTGGTCTTGCCCCTCCCCATATGCCTATGGTATCTCCAGAGCGTAATTATGTACGCGTAATACTAGCTTCGCAATTTCGCGAGGCGGGGTTGGGGCGGATTACTACGCATGCTTGAATCATGCCAGGCGGTCTTGTTGTAGGTTACTCCGGGCGCGCTTGACAGTGTCCGAACGCTTAGTGGCCGGACTCAAGAATTGCTGTGAGAGGCTGCTTTGTACCTCCGCCGCGAGGGCCGCCGTGTGCTCCTTCGTTCGGAGAGAGCGTTTGGTGTTTCCATTGACCGTGATTACTCCTCGAGGGCCTGGCATCTTGAGCTTGAGGTATGCGTAGTGCGGCACCGCATTGAACTTTGCAAATGCGGTTCGTCCGAGCAAAGGTGCATGATAGCCATCATGCGGAATGGGACGATGTCGAAGATTAACTCTTCGCCCGGAAGTTATCCAGGATCCGAAGACCACTGCGAGTGTAATCGAGCCCGCATAACCGGCCTCTACACCCGGTATGACGCCTTTAAAGGTCGTTTTTGTAGGTTTAATCCTTGAGGGGTCTATGCCCATTTTGCGCACTGTATCCTGATAAAGTAGGTTCAGGCTGCTGACGCCGTCCATCAGGACTCTGGTTAGGTGAAATCCGTCGATAATTGGGTCAAGAACCAATGCGGCAAAACCGCCGTGATGGATGCTAGTGGGGTGATCCCTTCGATCGAAGGTGATCGTGCAGGAAGACCATGGGTTGAACTTCGGGGCTACTGGCTCCATCGCATATACGTCCCTTAGTGCATGCTTCCGCTCCCTTTTGGGTATATGGGTTGTGTATATCATGTTCACCGTCCGCACTTGTGTGGGAAAACCCTTCTTTCCTCTATTGTTCGGCGGCCGGGGCTCTTCCTCGTCATCGCTATGCAGCCCCTTGTCATTGAGTTCGGCACTTAACTTGCCTGCTTGCTTGAACACCCAACAGTCCTGTTGGTGTGATTGGCTGGTTTTTCGGGGTGCCATGTATCCGCACAAGCGATCGAGTATTCGGTCCAAGTTGGACGGGCCTGGATATTTCTTTTGAATGGCTTCTTCCGTGACCAGGTTTAGAGCCTCTGAATCCGGCATTGACGGCCGTATCTTCGTGATATCGCCGTTAATGCGGGCGCTTGTTCTTGTTGCGACGCCGACACCGCCATTGCTGTCCTTGGTATCCGAACTATCAGGATGTTTGGCCAAGTTGTTGCTTCGAGCTAGCCAGATGTCCTCTCCCGCACAAAAGCGGGTCATGAGTGTTGTGAGGGATGCCATGGATTTTGGCTTTTCCTGTCCTAGGTGCCGAGCAAGCCACTCGTCGCGGATGTTATGTTTGAAGGCTGCAGGGGCCTATGCATCCGGACAGTCAACAATTTGATTTTTCTTTGTTAGGAACCGTGTCCAGAATTGTCTGGCCGATTCTTCTGGCTGCTGGGTTATGTGGCTAAGGTCATCGGCGTCTGGTGGTCGCACATATGTGCCCTGGAAGTTATCAAGGAATGCGGCTTCCAGGTCCTCCCAACAACCAATTGATTCTGCTAGCAAGCTGTTGAGCCAATGCCGAGCTGGTCCTTTAATCTTGAGTGGGAGGTATTTGATGGCATGTGGATCATCACCGCGGGCCATGTGGATATGGAGGAGATAATCCTCGATCCAGACCGCAGGATCTGTGGTACCATCGTATGATTCGATGTTTACGGGCTTGAAGCCCTCGGGGATTTGATGATCCATTACTTCATCTGTGAAGCATAGTGGGTGTCTTGGCGCCTCAGATTGGGCTATATCACGGCGTAGCTCATATGAGCTTTGTCTCATCGTGTTCGCCCGGCGGGTTTGCTGTATCCGCGCGACGGTAATCATCCTGCGTCGTTACGCACGCCGATCCGTAGATCGATCTTGCATGTTTTGCCTTATCCTCCAATATATCTCGCAAGTCCGGCGCGTTTTCCGTGCCTTGGTACTTTTTGAGCGTCGGGGTGTGGCTTGAGCGGAGGGCCGAGAGGCTTCTCCTGTCATGCCACGGGTGGCCGGGTCTGCCATGTCGTCTTGCTGGTGACTTGGGTGCTTCCTCCTCTAGTCGAGGCAACGGCCTGCGTTTGGGGTAGCTTTTGGAGGGCGTTCAAGTTCATACTCTTGGCTGCAAGGACTTCAGTCCATCCGCCGCCTAGTAGGTCTTGATCAGCTCTAAGCTATTGCTGCTTTTTCTTGAGGCTGCTTGCCGTGGCTATAAGCCCACGCTTTAAACGCTCCTGTTCGGCGGGATCCTCGTGCACGACAAATTAAATGTTGTCGAGGCTTGCCCCATCTTCGGAGGGAGGCGCATAATTATCGCCCTCGACCTCTCTTTTCTGCCCGACCGTCAGGCGGACTTGCTTCTCCCTCCTCCTGCCGAGTCCTGCTGGAGGGGTTCTCTTCAACCGTCCGGGGTGTTATTATCTCCGTGCGGAATCACTTTTTTATTGTGGCGGGATTTAGAGCGGCGCCACGACGCCGGGCGCTTCGGCTGTTTCTTGGAGGGGTCATCCTCCGTTGTTCCATCGCCGTTCCCATCTTTTGGGATGTCCACCATATATATGTCATATGACGAGGTGGCCTTCCAGTGCCCTGTAGGCGCTGGGTCTTGGTCGTCTCCGGCATCGTCGTCCATACCGTCGATGTCTTGGTCGAAGTCTAGCATGTCGGTTAAATCATCGACAGTGGCTACAAAGTGGGTGGTGGGTGGGCGTTGAATTTCTTTGTCGTCCGCATCCCAACCTTCATGTCCGTAGTCCGGCCAGGGCTATCCGGATAAAGAGAGAGACTTCAGTGAATTCAGGATGTCGCCAAAGGGCGAAGTCTTTGAAAGATGTCCATGATAGTGAACTCCATGACCGGGCGCCCAATCAGATTCGATTGGCGGCGCGGAGGGTTCGGAGTCCGAGAGGAGTCCGGCACCGGAGTCGAGGTCTTCGCAGCGACAGGATGGAGTTCGCCCGATCGCCGTAGAGATTGTAGCCCCGGCGGTGTCCAACCACTCGTCCTCGATCGGGAATCCGGCTCCGGATTAAGGGTCGGAGCGGATATCGTGCGGCCTCTAGGGCACTCGTTCGCAGCAGAGCTAGATCATGCCCATCGAGACAAGGCGGCACGCTGGCTGCGGCTCGAATCCGTCGAAGATCAAGTCTCCGCGGATATCGGTCGTATAGTTCAAACTTCAAATCTGACCTGATGGCCGGCGTAGCTTCGATCTGCTTCCGGATGGCCTGCCGAATTGCCCGCAGCAAAGCCGCCGAACACGAAGACCTGTCCGGGGAGAAAAGTCTCACCCTGGACCGCGTCGTTGTTGATGATCGAAGGAGCCATTGGGCATATCGGTGACGACACAGAGGAACTCTCAATGAAAACACCAATGTCGGTGTCAAAACCGGCGTATCTCGGGTAGGGGTCCCGAACTGTGCGTGTAGGCAGATGGTAACAGGAGACAAGGGACACGATGTTTTTACACAGGTTCGGGCCCTTTCGATGGAGGTAATACCCTACTCCTGCTTGATTAATTGATGATATGGGTAGTACAAGAGTAGATCTACCACGAGATCAAGGAGGCTAAACCCTAGAAGCTAGCCTATGGTATGATTGTTGTTCGTCCTACGGACTAAAACCCTCTGGTTTATATAGACACCGGATAGGTTAGGGTTACACAGAGTCGGTTACAATGGTAGGAGATCTACATATCCGTATTGCCAAGCTTGCCTTCCACGCCAAGGAAAGCCCCATCCGGACACGGGACGAAGTCTTCAATCTTGTATCTTCATAGTCTTGGAGTCCGGCCGTGACGATAGTCCGGCTATCCGGACACCCCCTAGTCCGGGACTCCCTCAAGTAGATTAATGGACAGCGGTCAAAATTATCCTTAGTGGAATAAGGATATGTTTCTCGATTATCGAGGTGACAAAAGGTTTGTCGTAAAGGGTTACGTTGATGCAAGTTTTGACACTGATCCAGATGACTCTAAGTGTCATTCTGAATACATATTGAAAGTGGGAGCAATTAGTTAGAGTAGCTCTGTGCAAAGCATTGTTGACATAGAAATTTGCAAAATACATATGGATCTGAATATGGTAGACCCATTGAGTAAACTTCTCTCACAAGCAAAACATGATCACACCTTAGTACTCTTTGGGTGTTAATCACATGGCAATGAGAACTAAGATTACTGACTATAGTAAACCCTTTGAGTGTTGGTCACATGGTGATGTGAACTATGGGTGTTAATCACGTGGTGATGTGAACTATTGGTGTTAAATCACATGGCGATGTGAACTAGATTATTGACTAGTGAAAGTGGGAGACTGAAGGAAATATGCCCTAGAGGCAATAATAAAGTTATTATTTATTTCCTTATTTCATGATAAATGTTTATTATTCATGCTAGAATTGTACTAACCGGAAAATTAGTACATGTGTGAATACATAGACAAAACAAAGTGTCCCTAGTATGCCTCCACTTTACTAGCTTGTTTATCAAAGATGGTTATGTTTCCTAACCATAGACATGTGTTGTCATTTGATGAACGGGATCACATCATCAGGAGAATGATGTGATGGACAAGACCCATTCGTTAGCTTAGCATTATGAACGTTACTGTTTTGTTGCTACAGCTTTCTTCATGACTTATACATGTTCTCAGACATTGATATTATGCAACTCCCGAATACAGGAGGAACACCTTGTGTGCTATCAAACGTCACAACGTAACTGGGTGATTATAAAGATGCTCTACAGGTGTCTCCGATGGTGTTTGTTGAGTTGGCATAGATCGAGATTAGGATTTGTCACTCCGTGTATCGGAGAGTTATCTCTGGGCCCTCTCGGTAATGCACATCACTATAAGCTTTGCAAGCATTGTGACTAATGAGTTAGTTGTGGGATGATGCATTACGGAACAAGTAAAGAGACTTGCCGGTAACGAGATTGAACTAGGTATGAGGATACCAACGATCGAATCTCGGGCAAGTAACATACCGATGTCAAAGGGAACAACGTATGTTGTTATGCGGTTTGACCGATAAAGATCTTCGTAGAATATGTAGGAGCCAATATGAGCATCCAGGTTCCGCTATTGGTTATTGACCGTAGATGTGTCTCGGTCATGTCTACATAGTTCTCGAACCCGTAGGTCCACACGCTTAACGTTCGATGACGATTTGTATTATGAGTTATGTGATTTGATGACTTAAGTTTGTTTGGAGTCCCGGATGAGATCGGGGACATGATGAGGAGTCTCGAAATGGTCGAGAGGTAAAGATCGATATATTGGAAGGCTATATTCGGACATCGGAAAGGTTCCGAGTGATTCGGGTATTTTTCGGAGTACCGGAGAGTTACGGGAATTCACCGGGAGAAGTATTGGGCCTTTTTGGGCCATATGGGAATAGAGGAGGTAGGCCAAAGGGATGGAGGCGCCCCCCTCCCCTCATGGGTCCGAATTTGACTATGGGAAAGGGGGCGGCACCCCCCTTGCCCTTTTCTACTCCCTCTCTCTTTCCCTCTTCCTTCTCTCCTACTCCTGAAAGGAAAAGGGGAATCCTACTAGGACTTGGGAGTCCTAGTAGGACTCCCCACACTTGGCGCGCTCCCTCTAGGGCCGGCCTCCTCCTCCTCCCTCCTTTATATACGTGGGCAGGGGACACACCGAAGGCACTCCAAGATTTGTCTTAGCCGTGTGCGGTGCCGCCCCTCCACAGTTACACACCTCGGTCATATCGCCGTAGTGCTTAGGCAAAGCCCTGCACCGGTAACTTCATCATCACCGCCGTCCTGCCGTCGTCTTGTGGAACTCTACCTCGGCCTCAACTGGATTAAGAGTTCGAGGGACGTCACCGAGCTGAACGTGTGCAGATCGCGGAGGTGCCATGCGTTCGGTACCAGGATCGGTAGGATCGCGAAGACGTTCGACAACATCAACCGTGTTACTAAACGCTTCCGCTTTTGGTCTACGAGGGTACGTGGACACACTCTCCCCGCTCGTTGCTATGCATCTCCAAGGTAGATCTTGTGTGGTCGTAGGAAAATTTTTGAAATTACTGCGTTCCCCAACACAAGGATGTGCATAAATATCTTCTCTAGATTGGAAATGGGGCAAAGGAATAAAAAAATACAAGGTATAATAGTTACTACCATCTTGTAGTGAACTGATGTCTTCTTCATTGTGCATACAAAGATCTTGTTATTTTTTGTCGCTAATTTATTTATCCTAACAATCTTTCTGAGTTTCTTGATTTGATTGATATTCATGGACAACTCATTTCCCCATATGTGAAAAGGGTCGAACAATGGGTCAAAACCTCTAACAGCATGACCTACATGTGCAAGACCAAATTGTTAAAAACCTAAATATTAGAATGGTTCCTGCAATTGCACAATAATGTGCTATTAGACAACGGACCATGCACGTGCTAACCTCGATTGTAAACCTCAGTGCTTCCCATTGTTTCCCTGCAACACATATAAGGTAGTTAGTCATCAGGTTAAGTAAGGGTTCGCACGCTATCTGTAAAATATGTTGATGAAAAATAAGCACATTGCAGATTCATCAGATAAATTCAAGCCACATGGAAAACCCATTTATCCGAACCAAGCATGATTAAGAACTAGGAAATATAGCACTTGTATATGTTTCTCATGTATTTAGTACAGCCAAATTCAATTTATTTCTCACATGGTATACAATAACAGAATGCGGCCACAACAATTGGACATCACATTGCAGAATTGAACCATGCAGTTAAGTAAAAACCACAACAAATGAACCAAATATTTACTGAGAACCACATTGCACAATATAACATACTCCTAATAGAAGATCAGACAGTTAACCAAACCAAGCATGCTTAACAACTTCGAAATATAGCAATTGTATTAGTTTCTCATGTATTTACTACAACCAAATTCAATTTATTCCTCACATGGTATACAATAACAGAATGCACCCACAACTATTGAACATCGCATTGCAGAATTGAACCAAACAGTTAACTAAACACCACAACACAAATGAACCAAATGTTAACTGAGCACCACATTGCACAATGTATAACCTAACCAAGCATGCTTGACAACTTGGAAATATAGTAATTGTATTCGTTTCTCATGTATTTTGTAAAGATAAATTCGATTTATTTCTCACATGGAAGACAATACAAAATTGCAGCCTGAAGAATCGAACATCACATTTGCAGAATTAAACCAAATAGTTAACTGAAGACGACAACTAATTAACAAAACAGTTAATAGGTGAGCACCACACTTCACGACATATAGAACATGTACATGATATGTCTCCAACGTATCTATAATTTTTTATTGTTCCATGCTATTATATTATCTGTTTTGGATGTTTATGGGCTTTCTTATACACTTATATATTATTTTTGGGACTAACTTATTAACCGGAGGCCCGGCCCAAATTGTTGTTTTCTTGACTATTTCAGTGTTTTGAAGAAAAGGAATATCAAATGGAGTCCAAATGGAATGAAACCTTCGGGAGAGTTATTTTTGGAACGGAAGCAATCCAGGAGACTTGGAGTAGACGTCACGGAAGCTTCGAGGTGGCCATGAGGCAGGGAGGTGCGCCTGCCCCCCTGGGCGCACCCCCCACCCTCGTGGGCCCCTCGTGGCTCCCCTGACCGACATCTTTCGCCTATATATGTCCATATACCCTAAAAACATCTAGACACACAATAGATCGGGAGTTCCGCCAAGAAGCCTCTCAGTAGCCACTGAAACCAATCGGGACCTGTTCAAGCACCACGGAGGGGGGATCCCTCACCGGTGGCCATCTTCATCATCCCGGCGATCTCCATGATGGAGAGGGAGTATTTCACCCTCGGGGCTGAGGGTATGTACCAGTAGCTATGTGTTTGATCTCTCTCTCATGTTCATGAGGTTGTACGATCTTGATGTATCGCGAGCTTTGCTATTATAGTTGTATCTTATGATGTTTCTCCCCCTCTACTCTCTTGTAATGGATTGAGTTTTCCCTTTGATGTTATCTTATCGGATTGAGTCTTTAAGGATTTGAGAACACTTGATGTATGTCTTGCATGTGCTTATCTGTGGTGACAATGGGATATCACGCGATCTACTTGATGTATGTTTTAGTGATCAACTTGCCGGTTCAGTGACCTTGTGAACTTATGCATAGGGGTTGGCACACGTTTTAGTCTTGACTCTCCGGTAGAAACTTTGGGGCACTCTTTGAAGTTCTTTGTGTCGGTTGAATAGATGAATCTGAGATTGTGTGATGCATATCGTATAATCATACCCACGGATACTTGAGGTGACATTGGAGTATCTAGGTGACATTAGCGTTTTGGTTGATTTGTGTCTTAAGGTGTTATTGTAGTACGAACTCAATGATAGATCGAACAGAAAGAATAGCTTCGTGTTATTTTACTACGGACTCTTGAATAGATCGCTCAGAAAGGATAACTTTGATGTGGTTTCGTACCCTACAATAATCTCTTCGTTTGTTCTCCGCTATTACTGACTTTGGAGTGACTCTTTGTTGCATGTTGAGGGATAGTTATATGATCCAATTATGTTATTATTGTTGAGAGAACTTGCACTAGTGAAAGTATGAACCCTAGGCCTTGTTTCCTAGCATTGCAAAGCCGTTTACGCTCACTTTTATCATTAGTTACCTTGCTGTTTTTATATTTTCAGATTACAAAAACCTACTTCTACCATCCATATTGCACTTGTATCACCATCTCTTCGCCGAACTAGTGCACCTATACAATTTACCATTGTATTGGGTGTGTTGGGGACACAAGAGACTCTTTGTTATTTGGTTGCAGGGTTGCTTGAGAGAGACTATCTTCATCCCTCGCCTCCCACGGATTGATAAACCTTAGGTCATCCACTTGAGGGAAATTTGCTACTGTCCTACAAACCTCTGCACTTGGAGGCCCAACAACGTCTACAAGAAGAAGGTCGTCTAGTAGACATCAAGCTTTCTTCTGGCGCCGTTGTCGGCGAGGTGAGTGCTTGAAGGTATATCTTTAGATCTTGCAATCGAATCTTTTTGTTTCTTGTTTTATCACTAGTTTAGTCTATAAAAGAAAACAAAAAAATGGAATTGAGGGTGCCTCATATGCTTCATCTTTTTAGTATCTTTCATGAGAATAAGGATTCCGATAATTGTGCTCAATTGCTAGACGAAGAATGCATTAGAATGTTTGGCACTAAATCTTTGAATGATGAGCATGATTGCAATGTTGTTAGTATGAACTCCTTGAATATCCATAGTACTAATGATGATTGCACTAGTCATGATGAAAATGTCTCTTATAAGTATGTCAACTTTTGTGGTGTGCATAGAGCTTGCAAGTACACACCAAATAGGGAAAATACATTTTGCACGAGGCATAAGTATTTGGAAACTAAATGGTTGCAAGAAAGGCTAGATGTTTGTGCTGAAAATTTAAACTTTCTTTGCCGACCTTGTGAACTTTGCAATGAACGTGATCATTTCAATACCCAATGCAAATTGTTTCATGATCGTATCGTGTCCAAAAATTGTGATGAGTTGATTTCCCTTGCACATCATAATGAACTCAGTTTTCTTTTGGGTTATGAAGAAATGAAGCGTATAACTAAGGATCTTCCAGAATTTGTCCTTGATAAAGTTCTTGATTTTGATATAGAAGAAATTTATACGTATTCTGTGGTGAATTGCATTGAAAATCCTTATATTGCCAATTACATAAGGACAAGGAAACAAATAGAAGATGAAGAGAATACTAATGAAAGGAAAGAGACTTCCCAATATCCTCCTATTATTTCTTATGACGAATCAAGTAACGGGGAAGAGCCTTCTATTCAACCAATCTCATCAATAAGGAGCTCAAAAAAGAGGGTTAAACCCACACATGAGGTGAATAAGAAAAATAAAAGACAGATAAGCAAAGGTAGAAAGGTATCCTTCTCAAATGATGTTGCTCTTGTTACTCATTGTGATGATGATAATTGCTATACTATTGGTGCTATCCATACTGTTAATGATGAGAGCGATTATGCTTATGATATGAAAAGGCCAAAGCTTGGGGATGCTATGTTTGATGAGGATGAAAAGTTTGATAATATATTTGCTGAAATTAATGTTTGTCCCAAGCTTGGGGATGCTATGTTTAATGAAGATGATATTTTTAGTCTCCCAAGTTTTGATATGCAAATTTGTTATGATGATAGCATGCCCCTACTTATGATGATTATATTGATGAAAGTGGGTTTGGAAGAGTGTCAACTTTAGGAAGTAATGATCCCACTATTTTGGAGGGTGTTGAATCCTATTGTGACAATTATGAAAGTGGGTTTGGAGAGGTCATGACTTTATTTAGTAATGATTCCACTATCTTGGAAGAGGTTTAAATCGATTATGATGAGAACAAAGTTTCTACTTATGATGATTATTGTGATGACACTTATGCTATAAAAAGTAGTGATGATTTTATTTATAAAAATTTTAATGATTATTATTGCCCTTTTTCTGAACATTACTCTTTTATTGTGGAAACAATTTATAGTATTCGAGTTTCTTATGATACTCGCACTATTCCGAATGAGAAGAAATTTGCTTATGTGGAGAGTAGTAAAAATTCTATGCTTGTAGATCATGAAAAGAATGCTTTATGTGATGGTTATATTGTTGAAATTATTCATGATGCTACTGAAAATTATTATGGGGGAGGAATATATGCTTGTAGGAATTGCAATAATATCAAGTTTCCTCTCTATGTGCTTAAATTTTTAAAGTTATGCGTGTTTTGCCTTCCTATGCTAGTTGATTATTGTTCCCATAAGTTGTTTGCTCACAAAATCCCTATGCATAGGAAGTGGGTTAGACGTAAATGTGCTAGTCATATTCTTCATGATGCTCTCTTTATGTTTCAATTCTTATCTTTTATGTGAGCATCATTCAAATCATCATGCCTAGCTAGGGGCGTTAAACGTTAGCGCTTGTTGGGAGGCAACCCAATTTTATTTTTGTTCCTTGCTTTTTGTTCCTGTTTAGTAATGACTAAATCATCTAGCCTATGGTTAGATGTGGTTTTATGTTTTAATTAGTGTTTGTGCCAAGTAAGACCTATAGGATCTTCTTGGATGATAATTATTTGATCTTGCTGAAAAAGATAGAAAATTTCTGCTCACGAAAACAATTGTTAAAAATCACCAGAAAGCAATAAAATAATGATTCCAATTCCAGTAGATCAATAATCATATTATATAGGTTTTCCTATTTTGGCAGATTTTTCTGAGTTCCAGAAGTTTGCGTTTGATACAGATTACTACAGACTGTTTTGTTTTTGAAAGATTCTGTTTTCTATGTGTTGTTTGCTTATTTTGATGAATCTATGAGTAGTATCGGTGGGTATGAACCATAGAGAAGTTGGAATACAGTATATATTACGCAAATATGAATTTATAATGAGTTCACAATAGTACCTCAGTGGTGATTTATTTTCTTACACTAACGGAGCTTACGAGTTTTCTGTTAAGTTTTGTGTTGTGAAGTTTTCAAGTTTTGGGTAAAGATTCGATGGACTATGGAATAAGGAGTGTCAAGAGCCTAATCTTGGGGATGCCCAAGGCACCCCAAGGTAATATTCAAGGATAACCAAGAGCCTAAGCTTGGGGATGCCCCGGATGGCATCCCCTCTTTCATCTTCCTTCATCGGTAACTTTACTTGGAGCTATATTTTTATTCACCACATGATATGTGTTTTGCTTGGAGCATCATTTTATTTTCTTTTGTTTTGCTTGCTGTTTGAATAAAATACCAAGATCTGAAATTTTTAAATGTTAAAGAGTCTTCACATAGTTACATAATTATTCAACTACTCTTTGATCTTCACTTATATCTTTCGCAGTAGTTTGTCATTTGCTCTAGTGCTTCACTTACATCCTTTTAGACCATGGTGGTGGTTTTATTTTGAAGAAATAGATGAACTCTCATGCTTCACTTATATTATTTTGAGAGTCCTAAACAGCATGGTAATTTGCTTTGGTTATGAATTTAGTCCTAATATGATGGCATCCAAGATGGATTTAATAAAAAACTTTCATATAAAGTGCATTGAATACTATGAGAAGTTTGATACTTGATGATTGTTTTGATATATGAAGATGGTGATATTAGAGTCATGCTAGTGGAGTAGTTGTGAATTTGAGAAATAATTGTGTTAAAGTTTGTGATTCCCGTACCATGCACGTATGGTGAACCGTTATGTGATGAAGTCGGAGCATGATTTATTTTTTGATTGTCTTCCTTATGAGTGGCGGTCGGGGACGAGCGATGGTCTTTTCCTACCAATCTATCCCCCTAGGAGCATGCGCATAGTACTTTGTTTCGATAACTAATAGATTTTTGCAATAAGTATGTGAGTTCTTTATGACTAATGTTGAGTCCATGGATTATACGCACTCTCACCCTTCCACCATTACTAGCCTCTCTTGTGCCGCGCAACTTTTGCTGGTATCATACACCCACCATATACCTTCCTCAAAACAGCCACCATACCTACCTATTATGGCATTTCCATAGCCATTCCGAGATATATTGCCATGCAACTTTCCACCGTTCCGTTTATTATGACACGCTCCATCATTGTCATATTGCTTTGCATGATCATGTACTTGACATCATATTTGTGGCAAAGCCACCGTTCATAATTCTTTCATACATGTCACTCATGAGTCATTGCACATCCCGGTACACCACCGGAGGCATTCATATAGAGTCATATTTTGTTCCAAGTATCGAGTTGTAATTCTTGAGTTGTAAGTAAATAAAAGTGTGATAATCATCATTATTAGAGCATTGTCCTAGTGAGGAAAGGATGATGGAGACTATGATTCCCCCACAAGTCGGGATGAGACTCCGGACTAAAAAAAGAGGCCATAAAAAAAGGCCCAAATAAAAAATAAAAAATGAGAGAAAAAGAGAGAAGGGACAATGCTACTATCCTTTTACCACACTTGTGCTTCAAAGTAGCACCATGATCTTCATGATAGAGAGTCTCCTATGTTGTCACTTTCATATACTAGTGGGAATCTTTCATTATAGAACTTGGCTTGCATATTCCAATGATGGGCTTCCTCAAAATGCCCTAGGTCTTCGTGAGCAAGCGAGTTGGATGCACACCCACTTAGTTTATTTTGTTGAGCTTTCATACACTTATAGCTCTAGTGCATCCATTGCATGGCAATCCCTACTCACTCGCATTGATATCTATTGATGGGTATCTCCATAGCCCGTTGATACTCCTGGTTGATGTGAGACTATCTTCTCATTTTTGTCTTCTCCACAACCACCATTATATTCCATCTATAGTGCTATGTCCATGGCTCACGCTCATGTATTGCGTGAAGATTGAAATAGTTTGAGAACATCAAAAGTATGAAACAATTGCTTGGCTTGTCATCGAGGTTGTGCATGATTTAAATATTTTGTGTGATGAAGATAGAGCATAGCCGCACTATATGATTTTGTAGGGATAGCTTTCTTTGGCCATGTTATTTTGAGAAGACATGATTACTTTGTTAGTATGCTTGAAGTATTATTATTTTTATGTCAATATTAAAATTTTGTCTTGAATCTTATGGATCTGAATATTCTTGCCACAATAAAGAGAATTGCATGGATAAATATGTTAGGTAGCATTCCACATCAAAAATTCTGTTTTTATCAATTTACCTACTCGAGGACGAGCAGGAATTAAGCTTGGGGATGTTGATACGTCTCGAACGTATCTGTGGCGCCCCCGATTCGACCGTACACTAATCATACTCGCAAATGTGTACGATCAAGATCAGGGACTCACGGGAAGATATCACAACACAACTCTAGACACAAATAAAATAATACAAGCTTCATATTACAAGCCAGGGGCCTCGAGGGCTCGAATACAAGCTCGATACATAGGAGTCAGCGGAAGCAACAATATCTGAGTACAGACATAAGTTTAACAAGGATGCCTTAAGAAGGCTAGCACAAAAGCAACACGATCGAAGAGGCAAGGCCTCCTGCCTGGGACCTCCTAACTACTCCTGGTCGTCGGCGGTCTCCATGTAGTAACATCCGTCGGCGGTGGCATCTAGCTCCAAGGATCCACCATCTGGTTGCATCAACCGGAAAGAAGAAGGAAGGGGAAAAAGGGGTAGCAAAGCAACCGTGAGTACTCATCTAAAGTACTCGCAAGCATCAGATCTACACTAAGTATGCATTGGTATCAAATGGAAGGGTTGTACCTGTGGACTGAACTGCAGAATGCCAGAATAGAGGGGGAAGGCCTAGCCTATCGAAGACTAGCATCTTCACGCAGCTCCAAGCATCTTGCAGCATGTAGAAGAGTAAAGAATAGGAGTTTATATTTAACAAGCATGTTGTAACACTAATGCCCAGAGATCCTTCCTCGACTCCCTGTGAGAAAGCGATCCTGGAGCCACATATCTTAAGTATCCATTTCTAGTTGTATTAGATCAAGATATAAGTCTGAACGTCCATTACCGTGGACGCGGTATTCGAATAAAGATCTTCCCTGCAGGGGTGCACCACGTTACCCAACACTCTCGATCACTCTAGCCAGACACACCTTTCTGGGGTCAATGCCCGGCCTCGGAAGATCAACACGTCGCAGCCTGACCTAGGCTCAGTAGAGAGGTCCCCACCGGTCTACCTCCTAAGCACTCCGAGGTCTGGGTCCATCGCCTATTGCACTCCGGGTCGTTGCGAGCAGGGCGGACCAAGCTCCACCACTACAGGATGGCGCCGGCCCAGCCGTGCCGCACTGCTGAACTCGACGTCTGACAATGCTTCGGCTGATACCACGATGCCGAGGCCCATATCTATTCTCGCGTGGTGGTTAGTGTGTAAAGGCCAAAGGCCAATTCAGAACAAATACCCAAACCATAGTGTATTGTTAGCTCGCGGAGACGAGCAGAGACTCACGATAATGTGACCCCGTCGCCCTGTCTCGAGGAAATACGGCAAGGGCAAGCCCAGCCCACATGAGGGTTGCCTGACTTCCCGGCCGTGCCTCGTAATCATCTTGCGGGTGCTCTCCAGGCCCGCCCGACTTTCCCAAAGTTCTCAAGTAATGTCAAGGTAACCGTGTGTCCAAACATCAAAGGGAAAACCCAAGGAATCACCCTCGAAGGATTCCACTCGATGTAATCATCAAGGTGAACATAAGAGGAACCACCCTCGAGGTTCACACTTGAGGGTTACTGCAACGAGCCGTATCGGGAATGGTGAAGGAGGAAATCACCCTCGATGACCACGACCGAATAGCTACACTACAGAATTATCATCAGGAGTGCGTTATTAGGGATCACCCTCGGTACCTGATAATAGCTCTGCAGAGTCGGGCAACTAAAGGGGCGTGATGTGATGTTAGGTGCCAGGCTCTGGTCGTCGGTCAAGTTGATCGAGTCATCGATGATGAAGCAGGGGCAGCAAGGACGAGGTGGGGTCACTGATGGATCACTAACCAACCTATACTAAGCAGTTTAGGATAAGCAGGTAAGGTACAACAGCAGGTACAAAAGCAGGCTATGCATCACAATAGGAGCAAGCAATAATAGTAGCAAAATCTAATGCAAGCATGAGAGTATAGAATGGGCGATATCGGGATGATCAAAGGGGGGGCTTGCCTGGTTGCTCAGACAAGAAGGAGGGTTGTTGTCGACGTAGTCGATCACAGGGGCATCAGCAGCGGTCTCGGGGTCTAGCAGAGAGAAGAGGGGGAAGAAATAGTAAATACACGCAAACATATGCACAACATGATTATAAGCGGGGCTAGAGGTGTTCTAACGCAGTGCTAGGCGTTACTGGCGAAGGGGGAAGCATCCGGGAAAGTTTTCCCGGTCCCGGACGTCTGTCAGACAAATGAACCGGAGGAGAAAGTTTGCAGGCTTGCTATGCTAGAGACGTGTGGCAGACGAACGGACCTCGTACCCGGATTTGTCTCGAAATTCCGAGCAACTTTCATGTAGAAAACTTTTTCATCCGAGCTACGGTTTAATTTCTATTAATTTTTAAAGTTTTAAATCCTTTTTTAAATTATTATCTATTTAATTCTAACATTACCGAGAATAGTGTATGCTGACATCATCATGACGTCAGCAGTAAACGGGTAATTGACTGGGTCAATCTGACGTGTGGGTCCCGCATGTCATACTCTGTTTACTCTAATTAGGATTTAACAAATCTAATTACAGTTTAATAAGTTAACAATAGTTAATTAGGTTAACTAAACAAGATTAATTAAGTCAATTAACTTTTAAACTAATTAATTAATTAACTAATTAATTTTATCACTAATTATTTTTATTTATTTCTTTTTTTTGAAAAAGGTGGTGTGGGGGCCCCTGGGTCAATGGCCCACAAGGCCTTAGCGGGCGAGTGAAGCGGGGCGGGCGTCGGTGTCCGTGGAGGACGAACCCGCCTGGGCGCGGGGCAAGGCCACCGGCGACGGGGAAGCCCGCCGGGCGGGGCAGTGGGGAGGCGGCGGCGGGCGGCGCGTGTGGGGAGGCCACGCGTGAGCGGCGCATTTGAGGAGGCAGTCTTGGCTGCGGAGGCGCTGAGGTGAGGCGTGGCCATGGCGCGGTGGGATGCGGGCTTGCGCTCGTTCGGGAGGCCGCGGGCGGCGAGCAGGCAACCGCAAAGCGGGGCGCACAAGCCAAGGCAGAGGAGCGGGAAGGGGGAAGAGGGGAGCGTGCTCACGGTGCCCTGTAGAGGTGCTAAAGTGTGCGCGAGGAGGAGTCGGGGAGGTGTCGGAGCTCGGGCGGCGGCGGTCGACGACGGGACGGTGATGGGGTGGCGGTGACTACGGGCGACGGCGTCGGGTCGACGATGAGGCGAGGCCGCGGCGTCAGGCAGGTGTCGCGCGAAGGAGAGGAGGGCGAGGAGTAAGGCGAGGCGGCCGGCGAGCGATGGGGAGGAGGTCCGGCGACGGGACGGCCCGACGCGGAGTCGGGGACGCCTCCAGCGACGGCGGTTGGTGTCGGGGCGCCGGTTTCGGTCTGATCCAGATAAGATAAGGAGGGGAAAGGAGTGGGGAGTGGGGGGATCGTGCGGGGGTTAGGGTTCGCTAGGGGTGAGGGGATCAGGTAGGGAAGGTGGGCCGGCCGGCTTGGCTGGTGCAGGGTGTGATGTCCAGCTGGGTCGGTCAGTTGTCCAAGGCCCAAGGGCAGTGGGGGGGGGGGGTTATTCTAATAAAACTGCCCCACTGTTTTCTTTAAAAAAAGCAAGACTAACAGAGCTTTGTTAGAAAATAGGCTTGTCAAATGAAACAAGCACATTATTTCTAGGAGTCGCAAAAAGTTTTGAGGCCAAGAGTAGTTGCCTAACCATTTTTAGAAATTGGAAAGGCCAATTTAAAAGCCGCTGGACAACTAAATAAATTTCACAGGGCACCTAGGAGTCCAAAAGAGGTTGATTCCAACATGAAAAATAACCAGAGATTATTTGCCACAGTTTGAACATTTTAGATTTTATGTTTGAAATTTTTTATTTTTGACTTTACTTTAAATTGAATTTGAATTATGATTCAGATCAACCGAGGATTAGCAACAGTAAGAGTGGTGACGTTGCACCATTAACTTGGGATTACTGTAGCTTAATTATCTGGGCGTCACAGTATCTATAAATTTTTATTGTTCCATGCTATTATATTATCTGTTTTGGATGTTTATGGGCTTTATTATACACTTTTATATTATTTTTGGGACTAACCTATTAATCGGAGGCCCAGCCCAAATTGCTATTTTCTTGCCTATTTCAGTGTTTCAAAGAAAAGGAATATCAAACGGAGTCCAAACGGCATGAAACCTTCAGGAGAGTTATTTTTCGAACGGAAGCAATCTAGGAGACTTGGGGTAGACGTCGGGGAAGCTTCGAGGTGGCCACGAGGCAGGGAGGCGTGCCTGCCCCCTGGGCGCGCCCCCACCCTCGTGGGCCCCTCGTGGCTCCCCTGGCCGACTTCTTTCGCCTATATATGTCCATATACCCTAAAAACATCTAGACACACAATAGATCGGGAGTTCCACCACCACAAGCCTCTATAGCCACCAAAAACCAATCGGGATCCTGTTCCGGCACCCTGCCGGAGGGGGGATCCCTCACCGGTGGCCATCTTCATCATCCCGGCGATCTCCATGACGGGGAGGGAGTAGTTCACCCTCGGGGCTGAGGGTATGTACCAATAGCTATGTGTTTGATCTCTCTCTCTCTCTCTCTCTCTCTCTCTCTCGTGTTCTTGAGGTTGTACGATCTTGATGTATCGCGAGCTTTGCTATTATAGTTGGATCTTATGATGTTACTCCCCCTCTACTCTCTTGTAATGGATTGAGTTTTCCCTTTGAAGTTATCTTATCGGATTGAGTCTTTAAGGATTTGAGAACACTTGATGTATGTCTTGCATGTGCTTATCTGTGGTGACAATGGGATATCACGTGATCTACTTGATGTATGTTTTGGTGATCAACTTGCGGGTTCAGTGACCTTGTGAACTTATGCATAGGGGTTGGCACACGTTTTCGTCTTGACTCTCCGGTAGAAACTTTGGGGCACTCTTTGAAGTTCTTTGTGTTGGTTTAATAGATGAATCTGAGATTGTGTGATGCATATCATATAATCATACCCACTGATACTTGAGGTGACATTGGAGTATCTAGGTGACATTGGGGTTTTCGTTGATTTGTGTCTTAAGGTGTTATTCTAGTACGAACTCTATGATAGATTGAATAGAAAGAATAGCTTTGTGTTATTTTAATACGGACTCTTGAATAGATCGATCAGAAAGGATAACTTTGAGGTGGTTCTGTACCCTACAATAATCTTTTCGTTTGTTCTCCACTATTAGTGACTTTGGAGTGACTCTTTGTTGCATGTTGAGGGATAGTTATATGATCCAATTATGTTATTATTGTTGAGAGAACTTGCACTAGTGAAAGTATGAACCCTAAGCCTTGTTTCCTAGCATTGCAATATCGTTTACGCTTGTCGGTGTACTAGAGTAAGGGGTACCCTAGTATCCCGAACTTGTGCACGGGCAGTTGCAGCCCTCCGCGGCAAGGCTTACCGGGTGACCGCCAAGGTCCTCCGTGGTTCCTTTGGAGCCATTCAAGAACAAAGTATTCAAGCCTAAGAGATAAGGCCCCGGCAAGAGGAGCTTGCGGGAAGGCCCGATGAGCGACAAGCTTCGGCGCGACAAGACAACAACATGCGGCAAAGGCGCTTGCATGACAGACCACCACTCTCTACTGCGCTCCGGCACATCCACTAACGTGTCGCCCCAGGACCTTTCCAGCGCAGCGTGGCGAGAGGTCAGGCAGCCAGCGGTCGAGTGTGGCAAGCGGCGCCGACAAGATTGTCATCGTGGCAAGCGGTGGCGCCCTGACGGTCCCTCGCTTTGCACCGTTAGGGCGACGTAGACGGGCATTTAATGCCTTTGTCCCCTGCCGTCAGGGTTAGGTATGATACACTGTACACTGTACACTGTACAAGTAGCTGTACCAACCACTCCTTTTCCACTTTTACCCTTGTCTACGTTGCCACCTGTCGGAGACCCCTTTAGCATATAAAAGGAGGCCCATGCGCAACGTAGAGGAGGTTCAGAAGGTTCGAAGCCAGACATGCTCGGTCTCGTTAGCAGCTTGAGTGTACTGTAGCACTCAAGCGCTCCCGAGCAGGAACTCAATCTGATCGGACATGCAGCAGTAGGAATGTTATCTCTCGGAGAGCTCTGGCTGGGTAAACCTCTCGTGTGCTTCGCCTCGATCTGCTCTTCGTGCGACCTCCGCCCCCGCTTGAACCAAAAGGGGCTCGGTCCGCCGGTCCCATAGGTGTTCGTGGGCCAGATCAGCCTACCCCGACATCTTTGGCGCGCCAGGTAGGGGGAGCGTCGAGCTTGTGTGAACCTGATCCAGCGTCCACACGAGCTAGATCTTCATCATCTTCTTCGACATGCCACCGAAGAAGAAGGCTTCGGTGGCAGACGCTCCGTCCGCGTCGAACCCACCACCACCGGAGCAGACAGGTGGTGGGGTAGACGCCGGCGGAAGAATGGACGTCGACGGAGGAGCCCACGGTGCCGCCAAGTCCAAGGACAAGGCTGCGCAGACCTCGGCGTCCGTACATGCACCGCGCCCGTCTCAGGAGGCGCGGGACCGACAGCGTCATGGCATTCACAACGCCATACGCTCGTTGGACCGAGATCGAGCTAGAGGATCTCGGGATGCTCAAGACCAGCATGCACGCCAACATCTTTGGCGCGAAGCGAGGCACGATCGCTGGGACGGGATATCGCTCCTTCTAACATAGTTAGGAGTCCGAGCATATCCCGCTCCTCGCGCCGTTCGCCACTGCCACCCACCACTCCAGTAGAAGCTTTGGCGAGAGCTCAGCTGCTCCTGGATTACCCTCCAACAGCCGACAAGGTCGATGAGTGGAGGACCACCATTCAGAGTCTCATTGGCTTTGCCAGCGGCTACGCTCCGCGGAAGCCGAGTGCATCGCTGCCACGGCAAGACCGCCAAACACGAGCCGATGGCGACGAAACCGGTGGGGGTGCAACCACCATGCACTCTCCGCCCTGAAGGCCAAGATCGCCGACTCGCCGGATCCACCACGACAGCGACTCCACCGCATCATCGGATCCACGAGCTCGTCGTGACCAGCGCCAAGTTCTTCACACGAGCAGCGGCAAGAAGACGCTCGAACTCGCATCGAGCGCCGACGAGACGCGCGGCGTCAATCCGACAAGCGCGCTGGGCCCTTTGTCGACAGGCATGCGCCCGAGGAACCAGGCGACTTGCCGTACGCGGTAGGTTGCCCTGCGTTCACTCGTGAGCTGCGGCAAGTCGATGGCCCGGCAAAGAATTTCAAGCCGACGTGCGAGAGAAATGCACGACGGCAAGACGCATCCATCGGAGTTCCTCGGCATCTACACCATCACGGTGCAGGCTGCGGGGCGAGACGACAAGATCCTGGCCAACTACTTCCCGGTGCTCAAACCCAATGTCGATCTGGCTCATGCACTTGCCGGACAACTCCATATCCTCTTGGGCAGATCTATGCCATCAGTTTGTCGGCGCCTTTACAGGTGGCCACAAGCCCCATGGCCAGAAAGCGACCTTCATCTGCCGCCCGAGAAGGAAGGAGAGCCCTAGCAAGTACATTCAGAGATTCACCAGCGTCTGACACAACATCCCAGATGTCCACCCTGCCGCATGGTGATCGGTAGCGTTCCATCAGAACATGCGAAACCGCGGGATGCGGGAGGAGATGGCGATGTGCAAGATCAGAGACGTCAGTGAGCTATATGCCCTGGCCGACAAGTGTGCACGTGCTGAGGAAGGGAGGAGACTCCCCGGAGAGAATACTGAAGCAAGAGGATCTGATAGTGAGGAAACCGCCCCGACAAAGAAAAACCGGCGGCGGAGCAACAGGAAGAAGAAAGGCAGAGATGTGCTAGTTGTTGAGCAGTCCGGCAACGGAGGTGGCGCCAAGAAAGCCAAAGCTGGTAGCTCCGGCAAGGAGGTTGCCGCCGCACCAACTGCCAGTATGGCGGTCGCCGACAAGCAGGACGGCTCCAATAAGCAGTACTGCAAGATCCACCGCACCAAGGGTCATGACCTCCAGAGCTGCAAGAAGGTCGAGCAGCTTGTCGAGCAGCAGAAGGCTGAATACGAGCGACGCGACAAGGAGAAGGCCCAGGAGGGTGTTGGAGGAGCTAGCAAGAAACGCCCCGGCCGGGGAGGACGCCGCGGCAAGGCCAAGCAGCGGCAAGGAGACAGACCTCCCCGCGGCCGCGACAAGGATGAAGACGACGACGATGATGAAGACATGGATGATGACGAGACCGATGAGCAGGAGTTCCGTAGCCCACGAGAGGTCATGTGCGTTGGCGACGGTGCTTCTCTGCATACTTCACACCGCCGGCTCAAGCGGTGGATGCGGGAAGTCAATGCGCGAGAACCATCCATCGAGTCACGCAAGCCTCTGAAATGGTCCAAAGACGCCTATCATCTTTGATATTGAGGACCACCACGATCACAGAATCGCGGTCGGGTGCTTGCCGATGTTGGTTTCACCAACTATCCGCAACCTCAAGGTCACTAAGATGCTAGTTGACGGCGGGTCGGCTTGAACCTGATCTCCTCCACCGTGCTCCGTAAACTCCGGATCCACGATGGCGAGCTCGAAGAGACCGCACGCGTTCAAGGAATCAATCCGGAAGGAGCAAGCGAAGGGAAAGATCACGTTGTCGGTGACATTTGGCGTGAAGTTGAACTTCAGGACCGAGAGGGTCACTTTTGACGTTCTTGACTTTCCATTGCCTTACAATGGGATACTTGGCCGTCGGCGCTTGCCAAATTCATGGCAGCCTCTCACTATGCATACAACATGCTAAAGATGCCGGGCCCGATAAGTGTCATCTGTCCTGGCGACAGGAAGGATGCTCTTATCTCTGCCGACAAGATCTACCGGGAAGCAGCTACTCTGACAGATTGCAAGCCACTTGCCGCCGAAGCTCCGGGCGAAGAAGAAGACAAAGTCCGGCTGAGCTCGATGCCCACTCCGGCAAGCGCACCTCTTGAGTGCTGCGCTACCGTCGAGGACGCACCATCGAGCTCCACCGGCAAGTGTAAGAAGGCGATGGCAGCTCCACCAGAGACCAAGAAGGTGTCCGCCAAGGAGGACGGCACCGGTGGTACCTTCACCATCGATGCCTCTCTCGACCCTAAATAGGAAGGCGCTTCGTTGCTTTCCTGCAGGCGAACGTCGGCGTGTTTGCGTGGCAACCGTCGACATCCCGGTGTTCCTGTGAAAGTAATTGAGCACCATCTTGCCGTTTGTCCTCATGCGCGGCCCGTCAAGCGAAGAAAGTCGAAGCGGCGGTGGGCGCCAAGAATTCATCGCAGAAGAAATCAAGAAATTGGAAGCAGCATGCCTTGTCGAGGAGTGCTCCATCCTACGTGGTTGGCCAATCCTGTAGTTGTATGCCAAGGCAAACGGGAAATGGAGGCTTTGTATCGACTTTAGCGATGTCAATAAAGCTTGTCCCAAAGACCCATTTCCTTGCCGCGCATCGACCAGATTGTTGACTCAGCGGCGGGTGTGATTTGCTTTCATTTACGGATGCATACTCGAGGATATCATCAGATCTTCATGGCGTAAGAGGATGAGGAGAAGACCGCATTCATCACCCCATGTGGCACATATCTTTGTTTACGTCTGGATGCCTTTCGGATTAAAGAATGCCGGTTCAACATTTGCAAGAGTAGTCCATTATGCTTTTGAGCCGCAAATGCACAGTAAATGTGGAAGCCTACATGGATGACATAGTGGTCAAAAGCCGGGACAAGGAGACTCGATTCAAGATTTAGATGAAACCTTTGCAAATCTGCGCAAGATCAACCTCAAGCTCAACCACGAGAAGTGTGTGTTTGGAGTCCCTTAAGCAAGCTTCTCGGGTTCTTCGTGGTCTCGGCGGGGAATTGAAGCCAATCCCGACAAGATCAAGGCCATTGAGCAGATTGAAGCACCAAAGCGCGTCAAGGATGTACGAAGACTTGCCGGTTGCGTAGCTGCTCTCAGCAGGTTTATCTCTAGGTCTGCTGAGCGCACCCTGCCATTTTTCAAAATTTTGAAAAAGGCAGGTCCGATGAAATGGACTCCGGAAGCGGAGGCTGCGCTGCAAGACTTGAAGAGATACCTGTCCTCCACTCCAACACTTGTCGCACCTAGGCCACAAGAGAAGTTGCTGCTATATATAGCGGCAACCAATCAAGTGGTTAGTGCTGCGTTAGTAGCGGAGAGGGAGGCGGATGATGAGCTAGCGACCATGGCAGATGCATCCGGCGACAAGCGAGGGGCTTCACCGGCAAGCTCTGGTCCCGACAAGGATGGATCTGCGCGGACACATGAGAAGATCACGAGAAAAGAATGGTGTAGCACCCAGTTTACTTTGTCAGTTCCCTTCTGCAGGGGGCTAGGTCAAGGTACTCTGGTGTGCGAAATTGCTTTTCGGCCTCCTCATGGCCTCGAGAAAGCTGCGCCATTACTTCCAGGCACATGAGATCACAGTCGTCACTCGTTTTCCGGAAGAGGATACGCAAAATCCAGAGGCAACAGGCAGGATTGTCGAGTAGGCACTTGGGCTGTCAAGCTTTGGCCTCAAGTTTGAGAGCACTTAAACTATCCAAAGCGAGCATTGGCGGAGTTCATAGCAGAATGGGCGCCAACACAAGATGAAGAAATTACGTAAACGAGCATCCCGTCAAGGAAGCAAGCAAGGAGTGGCTGATGTACTTTGATGGTGCCTTCTTCTTTGCAAAGGCGCCCGGTCTTGAGCGTGCTACTCGTTGCACCTACCGGGAGCACCTCAAGTCGTAGTCCGGATGCACTTTCCCAAGGAGCAAGCAACAAACAATACTGCAGTCTGAAGGTTTGCTTGCGGTCTCGAGATCGTAGTAGACCTTGGGGTCAAGAAGCTCATTGTCGGGGTGACTCACAGCTTGTCATCCGCCAAGTGAACAAGAGTTATCGAGTCCGTTGATGGAAGCTTATGTTGATGAAGTGAGAAAGCTAGAAGAGCACTTTGACGGCCTACAGATGGAGTATATTCCAAGAGCTCGAGCGACATTGTTGATGGCTCGTCGAAGTGCGCCGCCTCAAGTTACACAATGGAACCGAGGATCTTTGTGCTCAAGCTGACTCAACCGTCTGTAACGCCATCAACCGGGCCGAGCAAGAAGAGGAAGTTGATTTTGGTGACTATTTTCCGGCAGAGCTTCCGAAGCCGCCGCCAAGAAGGTCCCTGTGCTCAACACCAATAGATCTTTGAGGAGCAGTCTGCTCCGACAAGCCCTAGGGTTTGTTTCGTTGAAGCAGACGCTCCCGACAAGTTTTGCTCCGGCAAGCTTGCCGGGGAATGTCAAGCTCCGGCAGAGCCGCAGGTTCTCGCCGTAGAAGCGGATGTTCCCGCAGCAGCAGATGTGCCTTTAGTCCTTGTTGTCGAGCCGCAAGCTCCAGCATGGGCACAGCAGATTGTCCAATTCCTTGACGGAGAACTTCCGAAGAGCAAGAAGAAGCGGAAAGAGTAGCCGGCGGTCAAGTATGTACCAGTTTGTCGACAACACACCTGCATGTAAGAAGACTCAACGGCGTGAAATTGAAGTGTATTCACCGAAGAAGGACAAAAGCTATTGGCGAGATACATGGAGGCATATGTGGTCACCACATTGGCGCCAGAGCACTTGCCGGCAAAGCGTTCGGCAAGGTTTCTTTTGGCCGACAGCCCTCCGGGATGCAAGCGCACAAGTAACCAAGTGTGAAGCGTGCAGTTCCATTCCAAGCAGATACACCAGCCAGCTCAAGCTCTCCAAACGATCTCTTTATCCTGGCCATTTTCGGTCCAGGGGCTCGACATCCTCGGCCCCTTTCCCGAAGTTGTCGGGGCTTTGAGTACTTATGCGTTGCAATCAACAAGTTCACAAAGTGGCGGAAGTGGAAGCGATGAGGAAGGTGACAGCCACGGTCGGCCAGTCAAGTTCTTGAGTTGATTGTTTTCCGTTTGAATCCCTAACAGGATCATCACCGACAACGGCACACAATTCACGAGCCGCACCTTCATGCAGTACGTCCAAGATCTTGGCGCCAAGGTCTGCTTCGCTTCTGTTGCTCATCCGAGAAGTAACGGTCAAGCGGAGAGGGCGAATGCTGAAGTGTTGTGCGAGCTCAAGACCAGAACTTTCGACTGGCTACACAGGTGCGGAAGAAACTAGATTGAGGAGCCGCCGGTGGTTCTTTGGTCGATCAGGACGACGCCAAATCGAGCTACTGGCCAGACACCTTTCGCTCTAGTCTATGGAGCAGAGGCAGTTCTCCCCACGGAACTTGTATACGGATCACCTCGAGTGCTCGCTTATGATGAGCTTGAGCAAGAGCAGCTGCGACAAGATGACGCTGCTCCTTGAGGAGGATCGTCTTCAGGCTGCTGTACGAGCTGCTCGATACCAGCAAGCTTTGCGCCGCTATCATAGCAGCAAAGTTAATGCGAAGTCTCGAGGAAGGCGACCTTGTTCTTCGGTAGCGTTCAGTCCGCCAAGAATTCCAACAAGTTGGCGCCAAAGTGGGAAGGCCCTTACCGAGTGAAGCGAAGTCACTAGGCTGGCGTTGTCCGCCTTGAGACCGAAGATGGCATTCCGGTGAGAAACTCCTGGAACATTGAGCATCTTCGTAAGTTTTACTCAGAGGCGGTTGCGGAACCTGTTCCGGCAACCACCTTTTGTACAAGTCTTGCCGCTGTTGCATGTAATCCTTTGTACAAAGCGAGCGCAGACCCGTGCATAAGTAAAGCTAGCGTGCTTCGCACATCTTGTCAATTTCATGCTTTTTACTTCTATTTTGCATGCGTTATCTGACACTTTGTGCAGCACCTACCCCGGTAAGCGATAACGAGCCACAAGGCTCCATATCTTTATTTTCTCTCCTTTCTCTTTCTCAAAGAAAGGAAGGTTCCCTCGCCCACAAGTTTGCCGGGAGGGAAGGAGAAGATAATGGTGTGGACCAAGCGTCGCTCAAGGAAGTATAGCCTTACCGGGAAGCAAACGACAGAAAAGCTAAGTTGCTAAAGTTTGAGCAATCAGTTTTAAAATTTTTAAGTTATCTTCCTCTAACGACTGTACTTTGTATGGAAAACACATGCTTGAAGGAACCAACTCGTAGCTAGTTGCGCCCTTACTTTGTTTGAATCAGCTCAACAACTTAAGTGAGCTGCGACTAGTTGCGACAAGGTTACTTGTCGGAAGCGGCACCGCCAAAGAAGTCTTGGACGTCTCAAGGCTTTCATGACCCAGTGCTGCTCGAGTTCCCTTAAAGCGTAGGGCAAAAACATACAAATGAAGGGATCAAGTAAAGGAAATAACATAGCAATTGCCAACCCGAAATAGAGTTATATTACAAGATAGCTTGTCGCAGCTCTAATAGATTGTTCTCATAACATGATCAGCAGCGGCAAGAAAAAGAGAAAGCGGGCGGCCTAATCTACGCGATCGCCCTCAACCCTCTTGATCCCGCTCACCCTGTCCACGATGAGTGCGACAAGGGTCTTGAGCGCCTCCACATCGACATCCGTGGCAAGGACTTGAGGACGTTGGTGAGGTTGAGGCCTGGATTGCGGAAGGCCACCTTCATCAGCACCTTTTGAAGAGCTCCCACGCAGATCTGGCGCGACTCCTCGGCCAGCTGCTTTGGGACTTCTTCCTGGAGTCGCTGGAGGGCCGTCACCACGCCCTTCAATAACAAGCTGAGCTTGGCGCTGGGTTGGAGGTGCTCATCGGAGGAATATCCAAGATCCACCATCCCCAGCTCCGCCAGCTCCACAGCCGATGGTCTGCGGCAACATCCACGAGACCCTCGGTCCAGTGCTCCACATTCTCCCTCAAGGCATTACAGGCAGCGGCGGCACTTCGCCCGGCCAGCGCCTCGTCGGCCTTGATCTTTTCCTTCAAGACCACCTCCTGCTCCTGGCGCCGTCCGGCTCGAGTCAAGGTGGTCGGCTTCACTCAAGATCTGCGTTGGAGTCCTTGGCGGCGCTGAGCTCCTTGCTCCTCTCGGCGAGGCAGCCTGCAGCTTGCCAAGAGTGTAGGCGTCCTTCTCGCGCTCATGCTTGAGTGCAGCAAGCTCCTCGCCGCTCTCCTTGAGATTGGCCTCCAACTCCGCCACCTTCGTCTCCAGCTCCTTCTTGGCGGCCTCGGCAGCTGCGGCAGCATCCTTTGCTTCCTTGAGAGCCCCGCCAAATGTTTGCTCGCGCATGGCTAGATCCTCCTCATGGCTGTCAAGATTAACCTTCCTCTGCGCCAACTCGCCTTCCTCAAGGCAGATAGCTTCTCGGCAACAAGCCGCTGTTCCTCTTCAGCTTCAGCCTTCTCGAGGAGGAAGGCCTTGCGCTCCTCGGTGATTTGCTCCCGCTCCTCTGCCAGGGACCGGAGAGCTTCCTGGTTGAGGCCCCGAAGCTCCTCCGCGCGCTTCTCCATGTCTGCTCCCGCCTTCGCGACAAGCGCTTCCCGGGATTCCAGCTTGGCTTGTCGGGCGCGGTAGAGCGACAGCAGCCCTTCGCGGCTGCTCCTCCTCGAACTTCGCCCAGCTGCTGCTCGGTAGCGTCGACCAGCGTCGATCCAATGGAGGCGAGCAGCTCTTCATCGAACGTTTGTCCTTCGGCCGGCGCCCGGGAGCTCGACGCCCATGGGAGCTTGATGAAGACGCCATCGCCGGCCTTCAAATAAGCGCCGGGCTGGGGCTCTTGAACTGACGCTGCCGCGATGGCGGAGGGATCGGCGGTCGGCGTGGCGCTGGCGCTCCTGCGCCTCGGGGCCGTCGGTCGATCGCCGGACCCTCGCCCGGCTCTGCGGCGGCAGCTGGCTTTGGGCCTCTTTGCCGGCGGGCTCGTCAGCGCCAGCGTCTTCTTTGGTGGCGGCGGCGTCGTCAGTATTGCCGCGCGCGTCCTCCTCGCCGGCGACCTCGGTCTCCATTGGCTCTGTGGCGGATGGATGAGGAAAAGTCAAGCAAATATTCAAAAAGAAAATCATAAGAAGAAGAACACAAGGGAAGTTTTCAGGCAAGAGGATTACCTGTGCTAGGGTCTGCATTCATGGTCTCCGCCGCCAGGGGATCGTTGGTGTTGTCCCTTGCCGGAGAGCTGCCCCTTGCCGGAGAACTGTCCCTTGCCGGAGAACGCTCCCTCGCCGGGGAATCCTCCCTTGGCGGTGTAGTCGAAGCAGTTGGCATGTCGGGGAGGCGGCTTGAGGCACTCTGGTGAGGCTGCTCTGCTCCTACACAAATCAGCGATCGAGATATCGGCAAAGAAAGAGCATCCATGCACGCCCGAACAGCAGGAAGTGAACCATATACTTACGCTGGGGGCTGCGCTGAGGCTGCTTTGAGGAAGAGTTGCAGCGTCCGGCAAGGTGGTCTCGACGCGCCTCCTGCTGTCAGCGGTGGGTTCGTCCTCGATGTCAATCACGGGGCCTTGGCTCTCTTCGACGCTCTCTGGGCCAGCGTCACGAAAAGGAATGGGTTCGTAATGAAGCAAATCAGATACAAGACAAAGCAACAAGCGAAGAACTACAAATGCTGCAAAGAATCTTACTCTTCTTCTTCCTCGTCGGAGCTGGCGCGAGAGATCAAAGTCTGGCCTGCCTCCAGATCGACGAGGCGGAGGAGTAGGTTCCCTTGGCCGCTTGGCGGGGAGCAGAGCGGTGGTCTGCGAGGGCCCCGCTCCGATTCTTGCGGCGGCGTGAGGTGCTCAGCGGCAGCGGTGCTTGCAGCGGTGGAAGCGCGTCATGGCAACCTTCTTGCTGTTGACCCGTCTGCCGCCCGCTACTTCTCGGCCTTGCGGAGACGCCTTCTTAGTGGAGCTGGGGGCTCACCGCGGCAAGCTGTTTGAAGGTGGAGGAGGCGCCCTCGGCGGGCTCGCTCGACTCAGCTTCAGGCTCGGCAAGCTCCTCCTCGCCGGCAAACTCCTTTCGCTCGACAAGGCTTGCCGCCTCTGCTGCCTCTGCCTCCTCCATGGTGAATCCGAACTGCTTCGCCATGGCGGCCGCCGCCTCTTCCCGCCTGGTGGTGATGCGCTGCATCTCATCACCGGTGGTGTCGCGGGTGAGGCCCCTCTGTTCATCGGGGCGGACCGGCAATTCTACCAGGTTGTCAAAGAACTCTCGCACGACGTCATCTGCAGGCTCTTGCCAAGTTGGGACAATCCCATGCGAGTCGCTGGCAACGGCATCATTGCGGATGCGGTCAAGCGAGGAATTGTTGCACAGCGAACGACGCCCTCGGCAATCTAAACATTTCTGGATGATCAGGATCGGGCTTGAACAGCTCCAAGAGCATTGCATCAAGTTCCAAGACGGTGAAGTTGAAGTTGAGGCCTGGGCGCAGCCTCATGATATCTGCCGCGTTCTGAAACTCCCGGTGGTCTCCTCCTCTCCTGCAAGGGGCGTCTGTGGCCGAAGAAAGTCTGCAACGGTGCCTCACGGTGAGCCCGGCAAGTCTAAGGCGAAGGATTCGGTGATCGCAATCTTCAGCCTAGCGTCTTCCGGGGCCAGATTGCTCCAATCGTTGCAGCGCCTCTTTGGGGTTTGGCGTTGGGCGGTAAATGGCTGCGGGTTCTCCTCGACAATCCAGCACCATTCCGCCTCCATTCCTCCCATTTGCTCTACGGAGCTCTCCCTCCGGATAGGCTTCCTTCTTGCCGACCCTCGAGATCCAAGCGATTCCTCCGGCAAGAGGCTCCCTCTCTCAACTCGGGGTATAAAGAAGTGGCGGAAAAGGGCTACATTTGGATGGACTCCGACAAAGTTTTGCGAGATGTCGAAAACTGCCATGGTCGTAACAGCATTGGGGGTGAAATCAAGGAGGCGGAACTTCGTAGGTGTTCATGATGTCACGAAAAATTGAGAGAAAGGCGGGCGAGCCCGCAGAGAAGAAGAGCGCCTTGAAGAAGGGATATCCGTTCGGAGCTAGTTCAGCAAAGCGGTAGGAGTACCTTCGTCTTGGATGCTCAGCGTCTCCGTCGACCGGAAGAGGTAGTAGTTCTCCCTCGGCTCCCTTGCGGCTGGGGGAAAGATTGCCGCTCCTTCCGCAGCGCCATGAGCAGCTGCGCCTCGGCCGACTTCACGCCCTTCCCTTGTCGTCTTCGGAGCCATGGCGGGCGGTGGAGGAGATCGACGGCGTTGGTGATGCTGAGTGGCGATGAAGTGAGCGCTGCTCTCTTCAGCCTTGGGAAGAAGGGGGGAGCAGCGGTGGTTTTCTCGAGATTGGACAGCAACTGGCAAGGTGGGCGACCTGCCCTGTTTCCCCTGCTTATAAAGAGGGAGGGGCGGACGTTCCGTCGTTCCGAATAAAGAAACCACCCACGATCTCGCCCACGATCTCTCACACGACGCCGCATTCGACGCGTGCCATTCGTGGAGGGCGTGGTGGGTCCGGGGTGAGTTACTGGCGTGACCCGGGCAGCGTGTGCCGTGCCTGTTTGGGCTGGCCCAACAGCGCTTCGGCACGTGTGTAGCCCAGAGCCGAGGCTCTGTCGGTGTACTAGAGTAAAGGGTACCCTAGTATCCCGAACTTGTGCACGGGCGATTGCAGCCCTCGCGGCAAGGCTTACCGGGTGACCGCCAAGGTCCTCCGTGGTTCCTTTGGAGCCATTCAAGAACAAAGTATTCAAGCCTAGGAGACAAGGCCCGGCAAGAGGAGCTTGCGGAAGGCCCGATGAGCGACAAGCTTCCGGTAGCGACAAAGACAACAACAGCGGCAAGGCACTTGCCGCGACAGTTCACCACTACGTACTGCGCTCCAAAGCACATCCACTAACGTGTCGCCACAGGACCTTTCCGGTAGCGGCGTGGCGAGAGGCTGTCTGACCCGGTGCGAGGTGGCAAGTGGCGTGACAAGATTGCCATCGTGGCAAGCGGTGGCGCCCTGACGGTCCATGTTTGCCTTTGTTAGAGGCGGCGTGAAGCGGGCATTTAATGCCTTTGTCCCCTGCCGTCAGGGTTAGGTATGATACAACATACCTTTGTACCTTTGTACAAGTAGCTGTACCAACCACTCCTTTTCCACTTTTACCCTTGTCTACGTTGCCACTGTCGGAGACCCTTTAGCATATAAAAAGGAGGCCCATGCATAGCGTGGGGAGGTTCGAAGGTTGAAGCCAGGACATGCTCGGTCTCGTTAGCGGCTTGAGTGTCTTGTAGCACTCAAGCGCTCCCGAGCAGGAACTCAATACACTCGGACATGCAGCAGTAGGAGTGTTATCTCTCCGGAGAGCTCCGAAGCTGGGTAAACCTCTCGTGTGCTTCGCCTCGATCTGCTCTTCGTGCGACCTCCACCCCCCGCCGAACCAAAAGGGGCTCGGTCCGCCGGTCCCAAAGGTGTTCGTGAGCCAGATCAGCCTGCCCCGACAATGCTCACTTTTATCATTAGTTACCTTGCTGTTTTTATATTTTCAGATTACAAAAACCTACTTCTACCATCCATATTGCACTTGTATCACCATCTCTTCGCCGAACTAGTGCACCTATACAATTTACCATTGTATTGGGTGTGTTGGGGACACAAGAGACTCTTTGTTATTTGGTTGCAGGGTTGCTTGAGAGAGACTATCTTCATCCTACGCCTCCCACGGATTGATAAACCTTAGGTCATCCACTTGAGGGAAATTTGCTACTGTCCTACAAATATCTCTACTTGGAGGCCCAACAACGTCTACAAGAAGAAGGTTGTGTAGTAGACATCAATACACTAGAGCAACAGATTGCATGGTAAAATTAGATAGCACAATTCACTAGAATTTGTGAAGGAAAGGCAGGAGCAGCACAAGCAATGGGTAAACCGAGCATGCTTAACCGGCGTAGATAGCAAATGACAAGCTGATCCTCCAAGATCTGGGGGTGGCACGAATGGCAGCGATCGCGACCTCATCCGCGCGTGCAGTCGCGATTTGCTTCTCCGCTGCCAAAGGCTCCTTGAGATCCTGGCTAAACTGCATGCACCATGGCTTAGGGCGGCGCTTATTTGGTAAAGGGGCCGGTGATTTGGGTGGAAGGTGTCGCGCTCGCGCCGGCGGTCGGGGCATATGGGATGTGGAAGGAGGAGGAGGATGGGGGTCGGGTGTGGATTACCTGCCTGGATAGACGAGGCCGAGCAGCGTGAAGGAGGGTCGCCAGCGAGGAGTGATACATCTCCAACGTATCTATAATTTATGAAGTATTCATGATGTTATTTTATCATTCTTGGGTGTTTTACAATCATTTTATAGCAACTTTATATCATTTTTTGGGACTAACCTATTGACCCAATGCGCAGTGCCAGTTGTTGTCTTTTGCTTGTTTTTTACATCGCAGGAAATCAATACCAAACAGAGTCCAAATGCAACGAAACTCCACGATGATTTTTATGGACCAGGAGACAACCTTTGGGCCAGAGAAGCACCTGGAGGTGCCCCGAGGGGGGCAGAACCCACCAGGGCGCGCCAGGCCCACCTGGCGCGCCCACCTCGGTGGCCTCTCGCACCCCCTCTTTGCACTATAAATTCTCAAATATTCTGAAACCCATCGGGGTTAACCTAGATCAGAAGTTCCGCTGCCGCAAGGCTCTGTATCCACGAGAAACCAATCTAGACCCCGTTCCGGCACCCTGCCGGAGGGGGGGAATCATCTCCAATGGCCATCTTCATCATCCTGGTGGCCACCACGATGAGGAGGGAGTAGTCCACCCTCGGGGCTGAGGGTTTGTACCAGTAGCTATGTGTTTAATCTCTCTCTCTCGTGATCTATATCATGGGCTTTGTTAATGTAGTCGGATCATATGATGTTTCTCCCCTCTATACTCTTGTTGTGATGAATTGAGTCTTTACCCTTTGAAGTTTTGTATTGTCGGATTGAATATTCAGACATGAGAACACATGATGTATGTCTTGCGGTATGAATACTTGAGGTGACAATTGGGGTATCATATTGATTCACTTGATATGTGTTATGGCATTCAGCTCGCGGATTCCCGCGATGATATTGGGGTAATCTATGCATAGGGGTTGATGCATGTTTTTATTATCTTTTCTCTGATAGAAACTTTGGGGTCCCCTTGTAGTTCTTTGTGTGGATTGAGTATTATGAATATGAGTTTGCTTTGGTGCTACTTTAGTACGAACTCTTGATTAGATCGATCGGAAAGAATAGCTTGCGTTATTCTAGTACAAACTCTAGGATAGATCAAATGGAAAGAATAACTTTGAGGTGGTTTCGTACCCTACAAACAATTTATATCTTTTGTTCTCTCCGCTAATAGGAACTCGGGAGTGATTCTTTATTGCACTTTGAGGGATAATCATATGATCAACTATGTTAGCATTGTTGAGAGGTTGCACTAGTGAAAGTACAGACCCTAGGCCTTGTTTTCAAGCATTGCAATACCGTTTTTGTGCCTGTTTACTATTTGCTACCTTGCTGTTTTTATTTATTCAGATTATAAAAACATATTTCTACCATCAATATTACACTTTTATCACCATCTCTTCGCCGAACTAGTGCACCTATACAATTTGCCATTGTATTGGGTGTGTTGAGGACACAAGAGATTTCTTGTATTTGGTTGCAGGGTCGTTTGATAGAGACCATCTTCATCCTACACCTCTCATGGATTGATAAACCTTAGGTCATCCACTTGAGGGAAAATTGCTACTGTCCTACAAAACTCTACGCTTGGAGGCCCAACACGTGTCTACTGTTGGGGAACGTAGCAGAATTTAAAATTTTCTACGCATCACCAAGATCAATCTATGGAGTCTTCTAGCAACGAGAGGGGAAGGAGTTCATCTACATACCCTTGTAGATTGCGAGCGGAAGCGTTCAAGAGAACGGGGTTGATGGAGTCGTACTCGTCGTGATCCAAATCACCGATGACCGAGCGTCGAACGGACGGCACCTCCGCGTTCAACACACGTACGGTTGGGAAGACGTCTCCTCCTTCTTGATCCAGCAAGGGGAAAGGAGAGGTTGATGGAGATCCAGCAGCACGACGGTGTGGTGGTGGAAGCAGTGGCGATCTCGGCAGGGCTTCGCCAAGCACTACGAGAGGGAGATGTGTCATGAGAGGGAGAGCGAGGCGCCAGGGGCTAGGGTGCGGCTGCCCTCCCAGCCCCCCCCCCCACTATATATAGGCCCCCAAGGGGGGCCCAAGGAGATCCAATCTCCAAGGGGGGCGGCGACCAAGGGGGTGGCTTGCCCCCCAAGCCAAGTGGGGCGCCCCCACCCCAAGGGTTTCCAACCCTAGGCGCAGGGGAGGCCCAAGGGGGGCGCACCAGCCCACCAGGGGCTGGTTCCCTTCCCCAATTCAGCCCATGGGCCCCTCCGAGATAGGTGGCCCCACCCGGTGGACCCCCGGACCCTTCCGGTGATCCCGGTACAATACCGGTGACCCCCGAAACTTTCCCAATGGCCGAAAACGTACTTCCTATATATAATTCTTCACCTCCGGACCATTCCGGAACTCCTTGTGACGTCCGGGATCTCATACGGGACTCCAAACAACTTTCGGGTTACCGCATACTAATATCTCTACAACCCTAGCGTCACCGAACCTTAAGTGTGTAGACCCTACGGGTTCGGGAGACAAGCAGACATGACCGAGACGACTCTCCGGCCAATAACCAACAGCGGGATCTGGATACCCATGTTGGCTCCCAGATGCTCCTCGATGATCTCATCGGATGAACCACGATGTCGAGGATTCAATCAATCCCGTATATAATTCCCTTTGTCAATCGGTACGTTACTTGCCCGAGATTCGATCGTCGGTATCCCAATACCTCGTTCAATCTCGTTACCGGCAACTCACTTTACTCGTACCGTAATGCATGATCTCGTGACCAAACACTTGGTCACATTGAGCTCATTATGATGATGCATTACCGAGTGGGCCCAGAGATACCTCTCCGTCATACGGAGTGACAAATCTCAGTCTCGATTCGTGCCAACCCAACAGACACTTTCGGAGATACACGTGATACGTCTCTGTCATATCTATAATTTTTTATTGTTCCATGCCAATATTATTCACTTTCATATACTTTTTGGCAACTTTTTATATTATTTTTGGGACTAACATATTGATCCAGTACCCGATTGCGGTTCACATGCATTGCATGTTTTATGTTTCGCGAGAATATCCATATCAAACGGAGTCCAAACAGGATAAAAAGCAGACGGAGCTTATTTTTGGAAAATATGGAAAATTCGGAAGAAAAATCCACGCGAGGCGGTGCGAGGTGGTCACGAGGTAGAGGCGCCCCTACCCTCGTGAGCCCACTGTAATGCGATTAACGCTCTTCTTTTGCCGCAAGAAAGCTAATATTTGGAAAAAATCACGGCGAAGGTTTCAGGCCAATCGGATTCACGGATCTCCATATATCGTGAAAGCGGTGAAACAGAGCGAGCAGAGCAGAAACAAAGAGATAGATCCAATCTCGGAGGGGCTCTCGCCCTCCCAAGCCATGGGAGCCAAGGACCGGAGGAAACCCTTCTCCCATCTAGGGAGAAGGTCAAGGAAGAAAAAGAAGGAGGGGGCTCTCTCCCCTCGCTTCGATGGCCGGAGCATGCCAGGGGCCATCATCATCACCATGATCTACACCAACACCTCCGCCATCTTCACCAACATCTCCATCACCTTCCCCCCCTCTATCTACAGCGGTCCACTCTCCCGCAACACGCTGTACCCTCTACTTGAACATGGTGCTTTATGCTTCATATTATTTTCGATGATGTGTTGCCATCCTATGATGTCTGAGTAGATTTTCGTTGTCCTATTGGTGGCTGATGAATTGCTATGATTGATCTAATTTGCTTGTGGTTATGTTGTTGTTCTTTGGTGCCCATCATATGAGCGCGCGCGTGGATCACACCATAGGGTTAGTTGTATGTTGATAGGGCTATGTATTGGAGGGCAAGAGTGACAGAAGCTTCAACCTAGCATATAAATTGATGCATACGGGATTGAAGGGGGACCAATATATCTTAATGCTATGGTTGGGTTTTACCTTAATGAACGCTTGCTAATAGTTCCAATCATAAGTGCATAGAATTCCAAGTAAGGGATAACATGCTAGCAGTGGCCACTCCCACATAATACTTGCTATCGGTCTAGTAAAGTAGTCAATTGACTAAGGGACAATTTCACCACACCTACCATCACTCTTCCACACTCGCTATATTTACTCTAGTTGTGTATTTACTTAAACAGCCCCTAGTTTTATTTTCGTGCTCTTTACTTTCTTGCAAGCCTATCCGGAAACACCTACAAAGTACTTCTAGTTTTATACTTGTTCTAGGTAAAGTGAACGTTAAGCGTGCGTAGAGTTGTATCGGTGGTCGATAGAACTTTAGGGAATATTTGTTCTACCTTTTGCTCCTTGTTGGGTTCGACACTCTTACTTATCGAAAACTGTTGCGATCCCCTATACTTGTGGGTTATCAACCCGTAGTGCACCTTTATAGCCACCCAGTTACGTTGTGACGTGTGGCACACCCAAAGCACTCCTACTGTATCCGGGAGTTGCACAATCTCATGGTCTAAGGAAATGATACTTGACATTTGGAAAAGCTCTAGCAAACGAACTACACGATCTTGTGCTATGCTTAGGATTGGGTCTTGTCCATCACATCATTCTCCTAGTGATGTGATCCCGTTATCAATGACATCCAATGTCCATAGTCAGGAAACCATGACTATCTGTTGATCAACGAGCTAGTCAACTAGAGGCTCACTAGGGACATGTTGTGGTCTATGTATTCACACATGTATAACGATTTCCGGATAACACAATTATAGCATGAACAATAGACTAGACAATTATCATGAACAAAGAAATATAATAATAACCATTTTATTATTGCCTCTAGGGCATATTTCCAACATCTACAAGAATAAAGTTGCATAGTAGACATCAAGGAGGCAGAGTTGTAAGCAAGAAGTGAAGGTTTCAACTTGGAAAGGAAGGCGGAAACAGGGGAAATGTGGCTTTTGGTAAGGGGGAGGAGGCGGGGAGGTAGATATTTCCGTGGAAGCCGAAAATTTGGAATCGCTTCAAATAAAAAAGCTGGCGTAAAGTGTCATCGGACCACGGTCCCTTATTCAGAACTGTGTATGATATGTGAACATCACAAGCGATTCAGATAGCTTAACCCGTGTGTGATGAGTTTGAACGTCAAAAATTTTGGTTCGAATTTCCATGGTTACAGTGGTCATCCACGTCATTGCATAATTAGGGTACACAAAGGAGACTACAGCACACCCACACTTCTTAATCGAGCAAGTTCAGCAATTAAACAGAGCTAGCTGACCTAAACATTACTCTAACAAATTAAAGACCGACACTCTTAATTAAACAAAATAAATAGTACTAGTACTACGGCTGGTCCTCGTCGATCTCCGCCGCCACCTCCATGTCCAGCTCGCGCCCGACGGTCTCCTGGGGAAGGGGCTCCATGGCATCCATTGCACCATACTCGGCAAGCATCTCGCCATCTGCGTCCGCCATCTCTTTGGAAAAGGCCGCCACAAGCTGGGCGTGGGTGGCCGCGATCTGGGCTTGGACGGGCTCCGTCGTCGCATAAGGTATCTTGTTGGAGGAGCAGAGTGCTTTCGAGCAGCTCTCGGCGATTGCCAACTCTTAGGCCGTGGGTTGCCGACCGTTGTCGGAGAAGCTTCATTCGATTTGTGTGGTAACCGCCACGAGCTGGGCGTGGGCGGCCTCGACATGGTCATGGGCGGCCTCCATCAGGGCTAAGGTCGCCACTGCGGAAAGGACAGCTGCTATGTTGCTCTCGCCAATTGCTATCCCCGAGGCAGATCTTGCTGCCGCCACCTGAGAAGCAACAACGGCTGTTTGGGCTGCCTTGGCCGCCCGGTCGCAGATTGCGGCCGCGCTCATGCACCTTGTTAGCACGCACATGGCGGCTACGGCCACACTCTTGCCGGAGTGGGCCACCGAAGTTGCCCTCGCGACGCGGGTCCACGTGCCCATCTTTCACCGGCGACGATTGAACAGTGAAATGATATTTGGGGAGCGAGCTAGTGTGCTTGAGACACCGGCTGTGGACTGTACCGACGCACCTTCTCGCAGCCATAGGCATACTATACACCGACGGTACTCCAGGATATTTTGTGTTGCATCTCACACGGTTGGTGATAATAAACTGTGTGCAATCTACTTAATTTTTCATCTTGATTTGAATTACATAATGGGGTCACAGCGGCAATGGACGGTGTTTGAATTGCTATACCTTTTATCTACAGTGAACATGCAACTATATGTATGTTGTAAAAGAATTGGAATTATTCAGGGTTCGTTTGAACATTTTATACATTAAATTGGTTTTCTAGCCATTTCAGGTGCACAATTCAAAATTAAACTACATGCAGATGCTCCGGTGCACCAACAAGGGTTGTAAAATCATATATGTGTCCATGGCTTTATGCTTATGTCCCATGCAAGAAATGGGGATGAAATTCAAACACCACGACACCATGGCTCTCCGGCAAACATCGACGTACTTGCTTTTGTAATTCTAGTAAATCCAAAATTCGTCCGAAATTCATGAAACTTGGCATGCTATCATGGAGCGGCATCAAAATGTCATGGTAAAATTTTTTGTCCCATTTGGGGCAGGTTTGGGTATAATCTTCTCATAAACCAGAGCTTCTCACAACAAGTGTGATGGTTTCGGTAGGGAATGTTTCACCTTTCTGGATGAAACGATATTCGTTGTCTCTCCTCTATTTCAAATTGTTTCCTAGTGTCAACATAGAACAACAGGAGTGTTGTGTCGATTTTTGGGATTTTTCGGGGTTCGCTTGGACATTTTTATACATTAACTGAGTTTTCTATGCATTCATGTGCATAATTCAAATTTGAACTACAGGCACATGCTCTAATGCATATAGATTAGCTGAAAATTCAAATTGGTGTCCTTGGTTGCCTGCTTAGGTCCCATGCAAGAAATGGGAATGAATGTCAAACACCCTGCCACTGTCACTCGGCCGCAAACATTGACATACCTGGTTTTTAAATTCTAGTAAATCCAAAACTAAATAAAATTCATGAAACTTGGCATGCTATCATGGAGCAGATCAACATGCCGTGGTAAATTTTTGTCCCATTTGGGGCAGGTTTGGGTATATGCTTCTCACAAACCGAGCTTCTCACAACAAGCATGATGGTTTCGGTGAGGGAACGTCCCACCTTTGGGGAATGACGATATCCATAACCTCTCATTGCTTTCAAAAAAATTCTCATGTCAACATAGAACAACAGGAGTGTTGTGTCAATTTTTGTGATTTTTCGGGGTTTGTTTGGACATTTTTATGCATTAACTGAGTTTTCAATGCATTTATGTGCATAATTCAAATTTGAACTACATGCACATGCTCCAGTGCATATAAATTGGTTGAAAAATAAAATCTATGTCCTTGGGTGCATGCTTAGGTCCCATGCAAGAAATAGTAATGAATTCATACACCAGGGCACCGTTGATTGCCGGCAAAACATTGAGATACCTGGTTTTTAAATTCTAGTAAATCCAAAACTCGTCTAAAATTCATGAAACTTGGCATGCTATCATGGAGCGGCATCAACATGCGGTGATAAAATTTGTGTCCCATTTGGGGCAGGTTAGGGTATATGCTTCTCACAAACCGGAGCTTCTCACAACAAGCATGATGGTTTCGGTAGGGAACGTCCCACCTTTGGGGACGAAACGATATCCATTGCCTCTCATTGCTTTCAAAACATTTCTCGTGTCAACATAGAACAACAGGAGTGTTGTGTCAATTTTTGTGATTTTTCGGGGTTCGTTGGGACAGTGTTATGCATTAACTGAAGTTTTCAATGCATTTATGTGCATAATTCAAATTTGAACTACATGCACATGCTCCAGTGCATATAAATTGGTTGAAAAAACAAATCTGTGTCCTTGGGTGCATGCTTAGGTCCCATGCAAGAAATGGCAATGAATTTCAAACACCAAGGCACCACTGATTGCCGGCAAAACATTGAGATACCTGGTTTTTTAATTCTAGTCAATCCAAAACTCGTCTGGAATTCATGAAACTTGGCATGCTATCATGGAGCGGCATCAACATGATGTGGTAAAATATTTGTCCCATTTGGGCAGGTTTGGGTATATGCTTCTCTCAAACCAGAGTTTCTCACAACAAGCATGATGGTTTCGGTAGGGACGTCCCACCTTTGGGGACGAATCAATATCCATTGTTTCTTATTGCTTTCAATTTTTTTTCTCGTGTCAATATAGAACAACAGGAGTGTTGTGTCAATTTTTTTGATTTTTCGGGGTTCGTTTGGATATTTTTATATATTAACTGAGTTTTCAATGCATTTATGTGCATAATTCAAATTTTAACTACATGCACATGCTCCAGTGCATATACATCTATTTATATATAAAAAATACTTGACGGGTTAACCAGAAAAAAGAAAATAAGCTAAAAATTATCATAATAATTAGACACATCTAACCGTTAATTTAATAGACTAAAAAATCTATAACCACTAGATCGGATTTAATTTGAAAATTACCCACCTCTTACCTTTTCCTCTAAAAAATTATATCCTGTCAAGGTGAACGACCAGACAACAATAAACAAGCTAAAAAATCACAAGAAACCCTAGCTTGGCGACACCATCTTCATCGCCAAGCCACGCCATCTTCATCGCCATTGGCTTAGGGCACTACCATGCAACGATCCAGGCTTTCAGGAATTCAGGCTACATCCTTCCTCAGGTCTTTTTTTATGGATACAAACAAAAGCAAGACCCAAAAAGATAGGGCTGGCAGGCACATGTCGCCTCCTACAAGGTGGCTCGCAGAGCAATATGCAGCATGAGCAGCAGCCAAGACCAAGGTTGGTACGCTGATCGCTTCTCCCAAACTATCCAGCCCTACATCAATCATTTGCATGCATGTCCTTTACACCAATCTCACAATAATATTACATATTCTTTACACCAATCTCATGACCCCAAAACAAAACTCAAGATAGGTTGGTCTCATATCCATCACAAGCAACCCTACAGGATTTTTAGTTGTTGTTCTTGCAGATGGTGTAGCTATTATTCCAGATCAATATACACCACCATGATGGCTTGCCCTAAAAAAGAGAAATTGGATCAATATTTAATCTAAAGATACAGTAAACACATAGGTTATGAATTGATTGTTGTCATTTTAGGCTACTAACTGCCACCTCCCATATAACAATATGATAGTTTCTTATATCTATAAAGGATAGCCTGAAATATATACAAGCTTCCAATGACAAAGTTTACATGAAACAATTTTATTCGTGCTATGTTTATTACAGATCAATATATATCGCCATGATGGCTTTCCCTAAGAAAAAGGAACTCCCACGAGTGAGTACCCCAATTTCCTCGATTGCGTCATCGGCTCCATCGAGCGAGCAGACCACCTCCAGCAAGATATCATACAGAACTAAAATAAAGCTTAATCTTTTGTCGAAAGCAAGAGTAGAAACGATAGTACAACTTACGTCTACAATTAAAGGTATGAACACACAATCAAATACTACCTCTGTAACTAAATATAAGATGTTTGACATAAGAAGTTTTTGCAGTTCACATATAAGACGTTTTAGTTACGGAGGTAGTAGCTTTTAATCATGTCCTAGGTTCCCCTTGTAATTTATAGTCATTATTGTACATCAACTTCGCATCCTCGATTGCAATCTTAACATATTTTTAGAGTTCAATTTTATCAATAGCAACAACATAATCAGCAGTGCAACCCATGTCTTTAATTCAAGGTGTAACAACACAATCAAATAGCTTTTTTAAGTTCAGATAAGGTCGTAAGATCCCCTTGAGATTTTCCAGTCGTGATTGTACATGAACTTGCCAGCCTCAATTGCCATCTTATTCTACACTAAACATATGCTTTTATGGACTTGCATGTAACTACACCACTAGGTCAAAAGATACTCACAATATATGTTTTCACATGAAGATTGGAACTTAACATCTGTTGGTCTTAGAAGTTGATCTTCTTTAATTCTACAACAAAGACAAAAATTTGTAAGCTAAAAAACAATCAAAACCATAAATCTTCATAACCTTGAGCAGTACTCCAAAACAATGTTACAATATCTCATCTTGTATTCAATAATATGTGCACTCTATTGTACAGGAAGAATCAAGGAAAATAGAAGGGAATCACATATAGCAAAAATGTGAGAAATCTGCCAAGGTGGTTAAAAGCACCAAATATGCAATACAATAAGCTGAGCCATTACTAACCATGAATCTTTACTAGATGGTATCACAAGAAAAATATTTAAGCTTGGATTTGTGATTCAAGTTAGGCACACGTGGGTTTGTGATTTAAGCTTGGACGGGAAAAATATTTTAAATTACTATCTTATTGATGTGAATCCAGTCAATAAACACTTACAAGATACGAGAGGAGAAAGAAACTTCAATGCAAGAAAAAGAGACAACCTTCTATCATACATTGAGATGTGCCAGACTGCATAACTAAGCCGAAAGAACAACCTCTGAACCACGTGCAGTAAGAAAATGTTTACAAACTTATTTCCTTATGTGTATTATCATCCACTATCTTTACTTACTGTTCTGAATTCAATTGTTAAACTTCCCTTATATCATGCACAGACGTAGTAACGTGTACTGGAAGCAGCATTATACCTTTGCTTCTGCTTTGCAATTCAATTGTGCTACCTATGTGTTCCATTCTCTCCAACCTTACACAAGTTTCTTCAACCCAGTGGATTTGAATATTTGATCTTACACAGTTTACCATTCGCAAATGTTTATCATGCCCATCCACCTATGCATTTCCATACGATCTGTGGCTAATTTAAATATTGTATCAAATATAAAAAGGGTTACATTTGGTTCCGACTGTGCCTATCAATTATTTCTGTAACAAAAACATGAGAACAAATTCCCATGCACTATGGCTTAACCAAGACAGGCAAAATCAGCATTGTTGAATTACGACAGGGAACCATATCATGTACATATGTTAATCATATACTTTAACCACTACAGTCATAAATTGCACGTGTTGCAAAACAAATCTCTTATTTCTACTAAATGGAATTTATGTTTATGCAGGGAACGTAATTAAACAGAGATAGCTAGAGATGTAAGACAATATAGGAAAAGAAAAACACAAAGAAAGAGCAATGGAGAACCAGCGACACAAAAGAATTCAATAATCATTCAGGTTGGTAAGACTAAGAGGTGAGAAACAAGAAAGTTCAATCCAGATCTTCAATTTGTACATTCATGAACCTGGTATCTCTTTTATGCATGTGTACAGGACTAAAAGTAACACAAACTGTACAACATGAAAATCGAGGATAGAGAAAAAAACTAAAGATATGTACGTTCTATTAAGTTTGTTTTTAGTACGAACAAGAACAACCAAACATTATGAATATATAAACGGATGCTAAATTCAGAATCTTTAAGAGGACATCAGAGAGGACCAATATGGAAATTCGGAAAGGCGTAAAACCAAGCTCCAAGTGTAAGTGATGTGGTGCAATTTTCTGGTACAAAGAACTAAGATAAAAGGGAGTCAACTGATCCTCACATTGTGAAGGCCTTAAAAATATGCTGGATAGAGATAATAGACTATCAAAAACACTCAGAATGGCAAGGGATAAATTTGAAGAAGGTGACTATCACAACATGAGATTAAGATGACATCACATGCCATCTGCAACTAAAGATGCAGCCTTGATTATAAATGATACAACAGAATAGAAAAGGCCGGGATATCATTGTTCAGTACAAAGACTTGAGACCGAAAAGAATATGAGAGAACCATTCAAAATTCATGGCTATGCAGTATCCATTATCATTCCCCTATGGAGAAGATGGGTACAGAGGAAATATACATTACACACTAAAAGAGGTGTAAAATGCAAGAGAAAGAATGTAACTATGTTGGAATACTACGAGAATCATATAAAACAATGTACTAACCAGTCGAAACACTTGCTGGTGTGTGAAAAGCTTAAATTGAAATTCAACGTGGATGCCCTTTCATACATTTTGCAGTACAAATAGACTGGATCGAATGACATCAAGGAAATCTAAGAACCGAATTATATGTTGCCTTGCAAGATGCAATAGAAATACAACAGTTGACCAGGTATGCTAGAGAGTACTACTGCCGTGTGCCATCCAGCTTCATGGATAGCCCAAGATACAAAGCGCAAACTACCAAGATGCTATGGCAATATGTTAGTGGGCTGGATACACAAACCAATTTCTAACATTCACAAGCAACACAGCTTGGTTGGAGGTTTGATCTATACTACAGGAAGTAGGCCAAACAGCATCAGAAACACCTGATAGTGTTCCACATAAAGCTCAAGGAGTTCATGAGAAACGCAAGAGAAGGGGAATACTTTGGAAAAACACTCCCAGGTAGTAACCTACAGACTTGATCAAACCTGTTATTGTTTTCTTTTCTATAGCAAATGAACTAACAACGAGGATGATGTGGTCAAGAACATAGTATACACAAGAATATTCTAAAGGTAGGAACTAAAAACACACTTACAAATGCTAACGACATTTTTAGATAACCATAAGTAGATGGAACAACACTGACTTTTCTATGCTAATAACATGATATGGAGGAGCGACATGATCTACTACCCCCAGAAGTACTGGAAACATGCATCAACATTTGATAGAAAAATTTAGTAATACCAATTGTCGACACTATATTATCTAATATTTGAAGCTTATTCTATTATACAACACAACGGTGACAACATCCACGGATCGTTACCCTCTGTTCCAAAACAAGTGTCATTGTTTTAGTTCAACTAAAACCAAGAAACTTATTCTAGAACGGAGGGAATAGTTAATATGTAAATTACAATAGCACCTTTTTTCATATTCACTTATTAAAATCAATTCTATCTTTGGGAAATCGTAAAATTATAGCTAATCACAAATAAACAAATTACTAACTGTATTAAATTTGTTCAATATGAATGGGGGCGGGGGGCTCTGCCAATGCCAGTCCAACTACGAAAAAAGGTGGAGGGGCATCAATAAATTTACATCTTTCACTAACAAGTTCTAACTTACTTCACATGCACATACACATCCAGAGAAATGATTAGAAACAAGAAAACAAATATGAGAAACGCAGGAGAAGGGAGAAGGGGGGACCTGCAGGTAGAATAATGAGCCGCTGAAGTCAGGCTGCAGGATGAGGACGACAAGCCAGGCTGCCTTGCTCGGGGACAGCCAGTTCCTCACAATCAAGGTGGATCCAAGCTTGTTGCATGAGACGAGATCCATGCTCACATCGCCTCGCCGAGAACAAAGGCACTGTCAAGGTCAACAAGCACGCATCGCGCACCTTCTCATCGAGCCATAGTAACCCTCCGTTGTCGTTGACCGACCTGAGGGATCGAGGAGGCATACAGGGGGCCAAACAAGCCTCATCCAGTGTCTGTGTCGGTCAGCTGAACTGCAGCGTTGCGTGCAGGTGAGGACGAGCAAGGTCACAACAAGGAATCAAGAGGGGAAATTCAGGTGTTGTTGGTAATTAAATTCGCAGTGCTCAGGTGGAAGCTGTAGCGAGAGGATAGAAGGAGATGGAAAGGGGATAATGTAAGAGCTACGTGGGTTCTCAAAAGAAAATAAGAGCTTCTTTTTAGGGGTAAAAAAGTAAGAACTACGTGTGAGTGTGAGTGTGTGAAGGTGCGGGTGTGACTGTGAGAGAAGTGATCTATTTGGGCTTCCACTAGAAAAAAAAGGTTGGTCTTGGTTTTTATCAATCATAGCAGAGCTTAATATATATTCTACACTTCCACTTTCTTTTGTTACTATAGCATGTATTTCCTACTCTAAAATTGTTTGTCAGACAGTGCTTCATTCCGGGTAGCAAAGGAAACGAGCCTCGGCTGTTCTAGCTATGGAGGCGATCCTTCATTAGGAGAAACAGTTGTGACTGAGAAGCTTTAATATTAATTGTATCTTCAGTTTTTTCAAGCAATTAAGTTATGCTGACGACATGGAAACCTTCAAGGACAAGCTACCTAAACAGTTTCTACCTGATTACTGAGCTAGACCATTATACTATGCGGACAGTTATTTGTTGCAAGTTACCTCCCATAGCTTCAAAATACTGCACTTTGGTTGCATATTTGCTGCAAATAATGACACATGAACAAGGTAATACATTTAAGCAATGATAAAAGATAGTACACAAGCTTTAGTAGTTTGCTTTAGTACAGATGTTTTCCCACTACTTTGAAAATGGATGTGAGAAGGACACTGCTCCTAAAAGAAACATAATTACAGTATTGTTGCACGTAATCTTCAACTTTAGTACAAAATTGAGTCCTTATTTTGGGACGAAGAGAGTATATTATTATGAAGAAATATAAAAATATATACTACGCGGTCATAAAAAACATCTCATATAAAAGTATCATTACATGTCAAGCCATCACAAACTATCAAGATGGTCTTGCAACCGCATGCGGCCTAGAGCGAGGTGCTCCCAAAAATATTGGTGAGGAAGTTCATGCCCAATAATTTTTTTCAAACATGAAAGAAAAATTCTTCATATAATTAAAACCACCAAAGAAATGTCTAAGGATAAAATCATGTTTACAACCAACACTTGGTGTACAAACAATAAAAATGTCATATACTTACTTTATTAGTTAACTAAACTTTGTAAGTACTAGCCCGCGCATCGAGCGGGCCACTTTCCTAGTTGGTTGAAAAATAAAATCCGTTTTCTTGGGTGCATGTTTAGGTCCCATGCAAGAAATGGTAATGAATTTTAATCACCAGGGCACCGTTGATTGCCGGCACAACATTGAGATACCTGGTTTTTTAAATTCTGGTAAATCCAAAACTCGTCTGAAATTCATGAAACTTGGCATGCTATCATGGAGCGGCATCAACATGCCATGGTAAAATTTTTGTCCCATTTGGGGCAGGTTTGGGTATATGCTTCTCACAAACTAGAGCTTCTCACAAACCAGAGCTTCTCACAACAAGCATGATGGTTTCGATAGGGAATGTCCCACCTTTGGGGACGAAACGATATCCATTGCCTCTTGTTGCTTTCAAAAAATTTCTCGTGTCAACATAGAACAACAGGAGTGTTGTGTCAATTTTTGTGATTTTTCGGGGTTCGTTTGGACATCTTTATGCCTTAACTGAGTTTTTCAATGCATTTATGTGCATAATTCAAATTTGAACTACATGCACGTGCTCCAGCGCATATAAATTGGTTGAAAAATCAAATATGTGTCCTTGGGTGCATGCTTAGGTCCCATGCAAGAAATGGGAATGTATTTCAAACACCAGGGCACCGTTGATTGCCGGCAAAACGTCGAGATACTTTATTTTTCAATTCTAGTAAATCCAAAACTCGTCTGAAATTCATGAAACTTGGCATGTTATCATGGAATGGCACCCAACATGTTGTGGTATTTTTTGTGTCCATTTTGAGAGAAGGCGCACTCGAATAATGATAGCCAACAAAGGCATTTTGGAAAAATAGCTGCCACTTTAATATCTCAAACGTTTGTATAATTCAAACCGTGTGCATTCTGTTAACCATTCACGTGACGCCACGTGTCTTGGTTTTAATGGATGTAGGAGGTGGCATGGGGACAGTTGCTTGAACTTGACTGAACGGGAGGCATGCGAGCGCAGTCCGGTGCGTAGGCTGACCGAGAGGCGTGCAAGCTATCTTCGAATGTGCAGGCTCACCGGGAAACGTGCGAGCTATACACTACGCAGGCTCACTGGGAAGCGAGCCCTTTGACTTTCATGTCCGCCCGCCTTCCTCTCCATGCATGCGCCCCCCTCAGCGGCATGGGACACCGCCGTCGAACGCTACCTCATAGCGCCGCCAGCTGCCGTCCTCCCGCGCCCCACCCGTCGACCCCGGGACGACATGATGCAAAGTGAGAGCAGGATTTGTGCATCTCTTTAACGCAAACGGTTCTTTTGGATGACCTGTGTGCAACCACTTACAAACAATTTGGTGTGATTTGCATCTGTCATATTGGGTATGTTGCCATTTGTCAAACTGGAAAGATTGACATTTGTTGATCTAGTAACATTGTCATTTGTCAACCTTGTAACACTGCGATTTGTCAAAGTATCTAATTTTTGCAACTAAAATTCAGTAATTAAGCATAGATTTCATTCATAGATTAAGCAGTCGTTCTTAATTTATACAAACAGTTCAACTCGATAGCTGAACCGACCAAACTTTTCCCCAATTGTTGCCAACCACGTACTGAAATAGCTAGTTCAACTATATATACTAGCTAATTTTAAGTACGTTGTACAGTTCCACCACATCTATAGTCAGATGAATTGAACAAAATAGCCCCTAAATACTACTACTGCTGCGAAGGGGCTTTGTACTACTTTCGGCCGCCTCTCCTCTGCCGAGCGCGCTTAGTAAGAGGCGGTGGAGGAGGAGCCAACCGACGAGCTGGGAAACCGCAATACGGTGCCTGCCGCTGTTGCAGCTTCAGCGATGCTCACCTCGAACGCCCTCTGCCGCTCCAGACGACCCCTCTCGAAGTGGTGGTTCCCCTCGTAGATCTCTTGATTCCTCGCCTCTAAGGAGGCGTGTGCCGCGGCCACGACGACGGTAAGGCTCTTTGCGTGCTCGATGAGGCGCTCCTCCTCCTCCCGCAGGAACTCGGTGTAGCGCGCAAGGTCGTTGACGCACGTGCGGGCATCCACCTCCGCCTCCCGCCTTCGGGCGGCGGTGGCGGAGCGGGTGATGACCCCAGCGATCGACGGTGGGCTGGCGGCCATGACCACCACCTCCCGCCTTCGGGCCGTGGTGGCAGAGTGGGTGATGGCCACGGTGGCCGACATTGGGGTGGCGGCCACGACGGCCACCTCCTGTCTTCGGGGCGCGGCGGTGGAGCGGGCGATGGGCCTGGCTTTCTACCGTGGTGTGGCAGCAACAGCGGCCGGCAATAGTTGCCGATGGGCACCGACGGTGGAGCGTGTGGTGGATGTTCCGCGCACACCCAACAGGGACGCCACACGCACTACACTATGCCGGGGACTGCGCCGCCGCCGCGGTGTAGCCTCCCAGCTGGAGCTGTCCTCTGATGACGGAGGAGTGGTTGAGTGATGACGACGGACCGGTGCCATTGGCGATTGTGGGAGAAGCAGACGAGATAAGCTACAGGGAGGGAGGGGAAAATGCGACGCAGGACTCGCCGGCCGTGAGGGTTTTTATAGCAGGCCGGTAAGCAGTGGGATTTTGGGGGATTTCACCGAGTCGGCCGGGAAGCTTGCGCGGGAACCTGCGAGGTTGCGCGGGAACCTGCAAGGCTGCGCTGTAAGCCGTCTGCGGCAGCGGGGTGACAAGACGTGCGAGAGGAGGACGAAAAGCCACGTACACACATGGTTAATAAAAAACATTTCCGATTTAATTACCTACTATACCCCCGTCCTAGTTTATAAGTATGATTTAACTAATAAAATACGAATGCATGTCGCCAAAGATTATATAGTTGGATTCGTATTTGAACATAGTTTCCAATTATATAATTTTTATAACATGCATTAACATTTTGTGGATTAAATTTGAGGGCAAAGTATGGCACGGAATATAAAGGGGACTATAGACTAGACGGAGGTGGTAGCACACGGCCGCTCTCTACGCAGCAATGCAACTGTCGGCCGGCTTGTAGGCGACCATTTCCTGCGTGTTCAACTGCTCTATGCATGTGGTTGCTTGCGTTTCAGGCGGCCGCGGCACGCTCTTCTCACGTCCTGCCACGCGCGCTCTGCTCTCGCATCCCTTCGGGTGCTCGCCCTCGTCCCTCCATGCACGCCGCCAGTGTTTGGGGCCGGCGCACGATCACGCACATTCGTGTCATGCGGTTGCACCGGGCGCGGTGCGTCGATGCAGTTACCCGCTGCAAAAACTGCCATGTAGACGCGCAGAGCATCTAGGCCGCCCGGCCCCCATTTATTCCTGCGGTCATTTACCTTATATCTCTCGCGTCACACGACAAAATAAGCACACCCATCACGACACATACAGAGAGGACATCCAGCGGTTCCAATGGCGCTCCACGTGGCTCCAATGGCGTTCCCAGCGGCCGACGACAACAATGGCGGGCATCTCACCACGCATCACATAGTGGACACCCACGTGAGGGGGAAGGCCCTCTTGGTTGTGTACACGAAAGATCCGGTCTCGGTGGAGAGCTCCAACCAAACTATGGAACAGTTCCTTGCCGAGGACAAGTACCGGGTGGTCGGCTTCGACCTCGAGTACACCATGGGTCGTGCCAGGCACGATCAAAAGGTTGTCGTCGCCCAGTTGTGTGTGCGACATGACATCCTCGTCTACCACTACCACCTTGCCACAAGGCCTAGCGAGCGTTTCTCCAGGTTTATCAACAGCTCCGACTATAGTTTCGCTACGGTGGACACCACCAACGATCTAAAAGTGCTCAAGGTTTCGGGCTTGAAATGCCTGAATCTTGTCAACATCTAGCACCATTACAAGGTCTGGGGGAGCGACAACAACAAACTTAACTCCCTGGTTGACCTCGCCTCGGCCATCATCGAACCCTACTACGCGAAGATGAAGGAAGAGAGCAAGAAGGACAAGAACGCCTGGCACAGTGTTTGGCATGAGAGTGTGGGCACCCCGACTCATAAGTCGTGATCACCGAATGCACATGTAAAGTGATCCTAGTGATCAATGCTCACTGAACACACAGAAGCTGAATAGCAAGAGTCTTACATCCATACATACCATATTACACAAGTAGGACCACTATGGTCAAGTCTTGAGTATATCATCGCAGCGGAAATCTTCGTTGACATCTTGGACCCATGCCATCTGCCTTAACCCTACAGGCATTCTGACTGGGAAGTGTCCTAGCTCGCATGTTCGCCACCGAAGTAGTCTTCATCATATCATGTTCTTTCATGCATGGCCAATAAAATAACCAGTGGCAAGCCAATGAGTACTTTGAATGTACTGGCAAGCAACCCGTGATTGGAACAAGGCACAATAATGCAATGATATAGCACTAAGTAGGTAGTTTGCAGAAAGCCAGTTTTTTGTGCAATGACATGATCTATCAACCTATAAAGTATGCACCATGGGAGTACAGATATCCGTATGGACAAGTTACAGATATCAACATAATCAGAGTTGGACACCAATCCAACTTGATCATCGTGTCAAGTCATCTGACTTAACCCAAATAGTTTCATGAACACACACGCGCGCGGTTTGTAAAACTCTGGACGTAGTTTAAGCAGCACCACCCAACTGTCCTTGACCATGAACACGGCCATTCGAATAGTTTTACACTCTGCAGAGGTTGCACGCTTTACCCACAAGATCCAGGGAACTTCTGTGTCATCCACGACCCGCGGTACCTCAAGTACCCGGGGTAAGCACCCGATCACTATCTTTCCCTAGACGACACTAACATAGAGTCCACTCGGTTGGTAGTAACCCCCGTGCCCAACATTTCACATCTTAAAATTGTGGAGCCTTGCTCCCATATTCATCACATACCACTGGCACGGGGTACCAACGGTGTGTCCGATGCCCTGTGAATACAGTCATGGCCGCCCTACCTGGCACGACCCCGTCCCGAGAGTGACCTCATGTCACCTCCGTCACTAGTAATGTGGGCACCATGCTAGTATTGACCTAGGTAATCAATAATGCCCTTTCCCATATAAGGGTAGAGTGGTTGCGCATGTAAGGTTGGGACAGTCGACAAACCTTAAATCTAATCCGTTTTCGAAAACACTCCCACACAACTTGCTCCGGTACACCACTTCTTTATCAAGTGGTAATCTAGCTCACATCTCCCTCGGGCATTAATGGCACCGATGGGGTTTTTGAAAAGTCTTTGAAAACAACTTGGTTTCCTTCACCATGCATATACCCATCCCATTTGCGTAGAAGCTACTTAGCATCCTAACTACACCCACTCGCATAACCCTCATAGAAAGGTAGGGTCATGCATCATGCAAGTGTCAACGAGAAAAGCAATGGAGGCAAACCACCTCAAGTGGTCACCACATTATCATGACTTCGATGCAAGCAATAAAAGTGCCATATGACATGCACAAAAAGGGTTTCTTAGATATGTTCAAAGGGCTGCTTGCCTGGTTCAGCAAAGTCTTCTGGGCTTTCAAAGTCTTCTGATTCTTCTCCAAGTACTCTGTCTACTTTGTCAACTAACGTCAGAAACAAGCACAATAAGCAACACAACAATGCAAAAATAGAAGTGCTCTAAAAATGTGAGTTGGACTTTTCTAGGATACCCTTGGTCATATGAGGAGTGACCGAAGTGGTTTCATTGGGATTTGATGAATGGATATCTCTGAACATTTCAATATGATGGAATCAAGGGATTTGTGGATTTGCAAGAAGTGTACAGAAACATTATTTTGAAAAATGAGCAAAGACACCCATTTAACAAGGAATAATTTTAGAAGCGCCAAGGAGTTGGTTTCACTGGATTTGGAGTTCAACTGATTTTTCTATGAATTTGTAAACTTGGCTATACATGGAGAAATGTACCAATATTTTATATGACGCAGAAGGTATTGGGAAAAATGTACCAAACCTAATTTATGAACTTAGAAGTATCTAGGAATTTGAATAATTTCGTTTGGATAAAAAATGGGCTCTATGTGATTTTCTAAAGTTTATCACATAAATGAAAAAATGGGATTTCATAAGTATTTGTGTAGGAAATGTTTTTGGAAAATGTGCAAATCGCACCATGTGATAGAGCAAGAATTTAGGAATTACTAGAATTTTGAATCATCAAGTTTGGAGTCAATTTGATTATTCTATGGATTTTACAAGTCTATAGATAAAGAAAAAGAAAAAGAATTTACCAAAATGGGTCGGATCTGGGCAGCGGTTGGGCGCACCGGGCGAGATTTAGTGGCGTGGTGCTCTTGGGCGGCCCGCGGCCTCGCGACGCTGCTGCCAGGGGGCCGCGTCGAAGGCTGGTTCGTCAGAATGCGCCTTCGCGCGAGGGAGGCGGCAACGGCGGAAGCCGTCTCCACTTAAACGGGCGGGGCCCGCTGCCGACGTCGCTGACCTGTGGGTCCCATGCTAACTGTCTCTCTCCTCCTGCCTCGTCCTTCTTCCTCCCGACGGGCAGAGGCAGGGGACAGACGGCGAGCGCGCCAACGACGATTCCAGCCACTCCGCTGCGCCCGGGGCCAGGCCGGTGGACTGGGCTGATGCCCCGTTCCATGTCGCACCCAGAGGTGGTCGCGCTGGACGAGGGGAGCGCCAGACTTGGGTGGAGCGTCGGCCATGGCGGAGACCGGTGACGGCGAGGATGGGCACGGCGAGGCAGGCATGGGGAGGAGGTCCTAGTGTGCGGGAGAGGCTTCTTGGGGTCGTGGGAGTCCTCGGGATGGGTTAGTGGGAGCGGGAAAGCAACGATGGCTCGGCTACGCCCGAGGGCACGACGGCGGCACTCCGGTCATGGAGGTGGGAAGAGGGCACAAGGGGGAGATTGGGCATGTTCTAGAGGTTCACGGGAGTGATGGGGGTCCAGCAGAGGCGAGGAAGAGCTCGGGGGAAGGCTCTATATAGGGGGGCACCGGTGCACCATGGGCGCGGTCCAAGCCGCGCTCGGGTGAGTGATACGTCTCTGTCGTATCTACTTTTCCAAACACTTTTTCCCTTGTTTTGGACTCTAACTTGCATGATTTGAATGGAACTAACCCGGACTGACGCTGTTTTGTAGAATTGCCATGATGTTGTTTTATGTGCAGAAAACAAAAGTTTTGGGAATGACCTGAAACTCCACGGAACATCTAGTTAAAAATAATAAAAAATCATTGCCAAAGATGAAGACCAAGGGGCCCACACCCTGTCCACGAGGGTGGGGGGCGCCCCCCCTAGGGCGCGGCCCCCTACCTCGTCGGCCCCCTGGAGCTCCTCCGACGCCAACTCCAACTCTATATATTTGCTTTCGGGGAGAAAAAATCAAGGAGAAGAAATCATCGCGTTTTACGATACGAAGCCGCCGCCAAGCCCTAAAACCTCTCGGGAGGGCTGATGTGGAGTCCGTTCGGGGCTCCGGAGAGGGGGATTCGTCGCCGTCATCATCATCAACCATCCTCCACCAATTTCATGATGCTCACCACCGTGCGTGAGTAATTCCATCGTAGGCTTGGTGGACGGTGATGGGTTGGATGAGATTTATCATGTAATCAAGTTAGTTTTGTTAGGGTTTGATCCCTAGTATCCACTATGTTCTGAGATTGATGTTGCTATGACTTTGCTATGCCTAATGCTTGTCACTAGGGCCCGAGTGCCATGATTTCAAATCTGAACCTATTATGCTTTCATGAATATATGTGAGTTCTTGATCCTATCTTGGAAGTCTATAGTCACCTACTATGTGTTATGATCCGCAACCCGAAGTGACAATAATCGGGACCACTCCTGGTGATGACCATAGTTTGAGGAGTTCATGTATTCACTAAGTGTTAATGCTTTGTTCCGGTTCTCTATTAAAAGGAGGCCTTAATATCCCTTAGTTTCCGTTAGGACCCCGCTGCCACTGGAGGGTAGGACAAAAGATGTCATGCAAGTTATTTTCCGTAAGCACGTATGACTATATTCGGAATACATGCCTACATTACATTGATGAATTGGAGCTAGTTTTGTGTCACCCTATGTTATGACTATTACATGATGAACCGTGATCCGCATAATTATCCATCACCGATCCAATGCCTACGAGCTTTCCATATCTTTGGTTTACGCTTATTTACTTTCCCCTTACTCTTTGTTACAATCATTACAAAACACCAAAAATATTACTTTTCCTTTCATTACTCTTTTGTTACCATTACCACTACTATCATATTACTTTGCTACTAAATACCTTCTTTGCGAGATATTAAGTTATCCGGTGTGGCTGAATTGATAACTCAGTTGCTAATACTTGAGAATATTCTTTGGCTCCCCTTGTGTCGAATCAATAAATTTGGGTTGAATACTTTACCCTCGAAAAGCTGTTGCGATCCCCTACACTTGTGGGTTATCAAGACTAATTTAAAGCGCCGTTCTTGAAGCATAGCTCTATTCTTTGAGTCACTTGGGATTTATATCTGCTGGTCACTATGAAGAACTTGAAAGACGCTAAGACAACAATTTATCCCTCAACTACGAGGGGAGGTAAGGAAGCGCCATCTAGCTCGCACTTGATTCACCTTACATTTTGAGTAAGCTTGCGACACCTAAACACCTTACGCTATTCGCTTACGATATGTCGCATGTTATTGATGATGCCACTTCTGCTATGCATGATGAAACTACTTCTATGCTTGATACTATTGTGCCCCTTAGTGATTTTCTTGATGAACAAATTGCTAGGGCTAGAGGGAAAGAAATTATTGAAACTGATCATGTTGATGAAATCGATGATGAAAACATGCCTGTTATTCCCGAGGGTTATATTTTTGATAAAGAAGCTTCTGCTGCTATTTTCGCTTGCAAAGATAACAATGAGCTTAGAAGGTTATTGGCTAAATGGAATAAGCAATCTCTTAATGATAGAATGAGGCCCGACCACCTTTTTGCTACTTCACCTATTTGTGTTGCCGATAAGGATTATGAATTCTCTGTTGATCCCGATATAGTTACTTTGGTTGAATCTGATCCCTTTCATGGCTATGAATCAAACTGTTGTGGCACATCTTACTAAATTAAATGATATAGCCACCATGTTCACTAATGATGAGAGATCTCAAGTTACTTTTATATCCTTAAAATATTTCCGTTCTCATTAAAGGGTGATGCTAAGATGTGGTTTAATTCTCTTGATCCTGGTTGTGTGTGTACTCCGCGGGATATGATTTATTACTTCTCTGCTAAATATTTCCCTGCTCATAAGAAACAAGCTGCTTTAAAGGAAATATACAACTTTGTGCAAATTAAAGAAGAGAGTCTCCCACAAGCTTGGGGGAGGCTTCTCAAGTAACTTAATGCTTTGCCTGATCATCCTCTTAAGAAAAATGAAATACTTGATATCTTTTATAATGGACTAACCGATGCTTCCAGAGATTACCTGGATAGTTGTGCTGGTTCTCTTTTCAGGGAAAGAACACTGGATGAAGCTGTAATTCTATTGAATAATATGTTGACAAATGAAAATAATTGGGCACCTCCTGAGCCAGCTCCTGCTCCAATTCCTGAGCCTATTCCTAAACCAACTCTGAAGAAGAGAGGTGTTCTATTTCTCAGTCCGGAAGATATGCAAGAGGCAAAGAAATCTATGAAAGAAAAAGGTATTAGAGCTTAAGATGTTAAGAATTTACCTCCTATTGAAGAAATACATGGTCTTAATTTACCGCCTGTCGTGGAATTGTCACGGCAGATGTCCTAGTGTGAGGACTTAGTCGTGAGGCCAACGCATCTATGTGGTAGCTTGAGAGGGGTTGATTGGGATGAGAGATGCAGCACAAGACAAGGATTTAGACAGCTTCGGGCCCCGGGAAACATCATCCGGTAACAACCCTACATGCTGTTTGAGGCTAGATCTCATTATCATCACGAGGGAGTCGCCGTAAACCGGCTCTCCTCTAATTGTGTCTATCCCTAGAGATTGTTTCTTGCTTGTCCCTCTTTGGGGAGCCCTGCCCCTCCTTATATATGTTGAAGGGGTGGTTTACATGACTAGTCCTAGTTGGATTAGGATTACTCTATTACAAGTGGAGTCCTAGTCTTGCTTCCTTTGTAGTAGAATACTCCTTATGTCTTCCTCTTAAATCAGCCCACCATAGCATGATCCGGCCTTCCATAAACCGCCCGTTGGGCCACCCGGTCTTGTCGCTCCTCTGACCCGCCTGCCGGATTACCAATGAATCTTAAACCGCTAGGTCCAAGTGGGTCGCCGGTGAATCACCAAACTCTAGCCGGGTCATATATCTGGCGGTTTATACCGCGGGGTATATCCCCGACATTAGGCCCCAGTTTAATTTGGATTCATCCATGTTAAACTGATCTGCAACATAAACACAAGAACAAATTTGTCGGGTTGTGCTCCGGTTTAAATATTCTTGTAAATCGGCACTTGATCATCCTTAATTCCTTGTCATTTCTTTCTTCTGAAAAATCCGAGTCAATATACTAGCTTTATAATCAATTTGCTTGCAGAAGAAATATTGTAAATAAATAATCCCTTTGATTCGGCCTTCAATGCTCTGACTTGACAAAAATATTGGTCTTCAAATATTCAATTGATATCCAGCTGGTTTGAAAATATAGAACTTGCCGGTTTATGATTACCACCATTGTCAGGTTATTAATACTGATACTTCCGGGTCATGATTGTTGCCAACGCCGGTTCATGATTGTTCCTAACACCGGTTCATGATTGTTGCCAACGCCGGTTCATGATTATTGATGACGCCGGGTTGTAGACACAGGGTTTGTAGCCCCCAAGTCTTTGAGCAGAACAAAGTGATGGCTTAAGACTTGCTTTAATATCAATATTGCCACTTTTTGAAGAAATCCATGTTGTTCATCCCAGTCACTAGTAAAAACTGTATATTCCATATATGTAGCCCCCAAGTACCGGGTTGTCATGCTTGCAGCAACCTGGGACTTGAAATTGCATTATGCTCATAAAAACTTCAATCAGTGTAGCCCCCAAGGGCCGGGTCATTATGCAATAATGAGCAGGGACTTTGTAGGTATAATCATGTAGATTTGAGCAATGATGTGTATCCCCCAAGGGCCGGCTCAGTAAGATAATATTGAGCTAGGACTTGATATATACTTCAATGAAAATAACATCATATGATGTAACCCCCATCATGGGACTTGAATCCACGTCTGCAAGGTTAAGAGCCTTGTGCTTTACCATCTAAGCAATGGACCCTTCAGTATAATGAATAAAAAGCTTTGTACCTTGAATTGTTGATAGAGGCAATTGGTAGCCCCCAAGGGCCGGCTCATTATGATGTGATGAGTCGGGTCTTCAATGAGGTGAGCAAAAAATGACTTTGCATTAGCCCCCAAGTGTCATGGTGCATGCTTGCAGCGACATGAGACTTGCATATTTGAATAATGTAGCCCCCAAGTGCCGGGTTGTAAGCCTGCAGTGACTCGGGACTATTCCTGCAATTGTAGAATAAATCATACCCATTGATAAAATAATATCCAGTGCGCTGAAGCGACTTTGAAAACCTCAATCATAATACTGGTTACTAATAACCATAATATAAATCCAGCCATGTTGGCTATTTGAATAATATACCCAATGATTTATAAGCGCATAATTCCAATGGCGCAATCCAAATATATACTGGCGACTTATAGTCCAAAGCCAGGCCGGGTCAATAAACACCGGATTATAAGTGATTATGTCTTGACAACTTGTAGTTGAAAGTCGAAGTGGGTTAATGAACACCGGGTTAATTTGATGACTGATAGTCATGCCGGGTCAATAGACATCGGTTCAACATAAATTTTCAAAAGAGAAAAATCTTGACAAAGGCAAATAAAACCGTGTAGTCGAGGCTTTTCAAGGGCTACCAGGCCCAAATTCGAGGCTTTTCATGGGCTGCCAGGCCGCTGAGTTAAACCATTTTACAAAGCCTTTTAAGATGGGCCTCCAACTAACCAATCGTCGTTTTAACTTTGACAAGTTCGAGTCCAGTATAAGAGTAACTTGTCAAACGTTCGGCGGTTCATGCCAGGATTACCTGGATAGGAGTGGCTTACTAGATGAAGGCAGATTAACCCGGGGTTTTAGGTGAATACACCAGGCTTCCAAGCCGTTGGTGGATACCCAATTACAAGGGTCCTTTCAAACTCTTTGTTACTTTACACAAAGAGCCCCCAAGTAACTTTGTGAGCTGTGCTCAATGGGTGCCTATGTTTGAGTTGTGCTTTTAGCAACTGTCGGGGATATACCCCGCGGCGTAAACCGGCCGGAAGTATAACCCGGCCGGACTTGGCGATTTACCTGAAGAACCCGCTGACACTTGGCGGTTCACTGGCGACCCGGCGGTTTATGGTTCATTGGTAATCCGGCGGGCGGGTCCGAGGAGCGGCAAGACCGGTGGCTTTGTTGGCGGTTCATGAAGGCGGTTCAACTACGGTGGGCGGTTTAAGAGGAAAGGCGTGAGGAATATTTGTCTTACAAGGAGCTAAGACATGGACTTGTATCCCACTTGTAATACAAGATAGGCTAGTCCTAGTCCTAATAGGACTCCACATGTAACCCGCCCTTTCCACATATATAAGGAGGGCAGGGCTCCCCAAAGAGGGACAAAGCTACAAGCAAACAACAATATCTAGGGCTAGACACAACTAGAGGAGAGCCGGTTTACGGCGACTCCCTCATGATCATAATGAGACCTAGCCTCAAAGCGGCCACGTGGGGCTATTACCGGATGTTGTTTCCCGGGGCCAGTAGCTGTCTAAATCCCTGTCTGGTGTTGCGTCTTTCGATTTCGCTCAACCCCTCTCAATCTACCACATTGATTCTTTGGCCTCGCGACTAAGTCCTGACACTAAGGACATCTGGCGTGTTAATTCCACGACGGTTGGCGCCCAAGTGGGGCCTGCGCGCGGTGGTGATGAGTTCTTGAAGGATTTCTTTAATGGATTGAGAAGTTGGTGATTTTCCGGATAAAAGCGCCGGTTCAGAAAGATCTGCGTCAACATTGAATTCATCAGCCGGGTTAGTCAACCTGCAAAGATTTATGTCATTGCGAGCCGTTAGAGCGATGGATATGAGATTGAGATTGAACGATGTGTATGTGTATGAGATCGGTACCGTCAGACGCTACCGTCATGATCCGTGAAACCGAAACCATGCGAGGAATCTGCCACGAGTCATCAAGATCACAGATTGCGAAAAGCGTCAGATTCGGCTGTTGAACTCTGAGGGTACAACCGCTGTTGCTATAGTTTGCTCAAATCGAGCTACACCGTTGGTTTGGTGCTGCTATTCTCCACGTGGTGTTATCTACATGCGTGATCAAGTCCCGAGGAGACTATACATCGCTGCTACTACTACTACTTATCACAAAGAAAGCGAGACTATACATGCAGGATCAAGTCCTCGAGTCGGCCTCGCCCGGCGTGCCGAGCTGGCTGCGACCCGCCTCGGCCTCACTCCGCCTCGAACCGGACCTCGGCCGCGGCTGCCTCGGCCTCGCCCGGGCCTTTCTTTGCGCTATTGTTGCCGTGAGACGAGTCGACCGTCCTCTCGAGCCACGGACCCGTTACGAGGTGATGGCGGCTGGACAATGAGAAGCAATGCTGCTACAACGCACACATCAAATCCATCAGGATCTTCAAACCATCCGTATGCCTATATTGAAATTATCAACTAAACAATTGCGGCTAGTACAAGTCGGATCCACGGAGACCACGACCGGATTTCTTCTCTATTGATGAGTCGCTCATGGCGGTCAAACCACCGCTTGGCCCGCCTCCTATATGACGGGTCAACACCGCCACACACGGCCTCGTCTCGAGCTGTCCTCCCGCCGAGCGACTCCTCTTCTGAGCCGCCGTTTTTCTATCGTGGTCAGCCCGTAAATTACTTGTGAGCCGCTGTCATTAACTCACCTCGACTTACCTCTCCTTCAGCCCGGCTCGACCGAGCCAAACCGCCCGTTTGAGTCACCGCCCACCGCCTCCGCGGTTGGTTCCATACTTGAACCCACCGGTCTGTAGCGACCATCTCTGTTCCCCAATGATCGGCCTCGCATGCGCTTTGGTTGCCGGGTCGCCGCGCGCGTGGATTTGATCACAAGGCTGCGATCGTCAAGCCCCTTGACGGTGCCGTCTCATTGCTAAGGCCCGCGTCTTCATGGACACCGGGTGATGGTGCTCGCATCCCATCATTGTGGTTCCCGCCATTGGTCGGTCGTCGGTGTTGTTTTCTTTGTTCTTTGTGTAAGTAAATGGGAGGAGGACTCAGTTCTGAAAATAAGCGAGCAAGCCGTAATGTGTGTTTGTTGGAGATAAGGTGCGGAGAGAGGAAGCGACGTGGAGTCCAGATGACATGTGTTAGCAAAGGGAGGCGTATGGCGTTACGTCATTTTCTCTTCCGGTTTAAAAGCGGCATGGATCAAGTTATCCTCTACGTACTTGATAGTCACAGATGGGGGCATGACTCACGGCGACCACAATGTGCATGCGTTGAAGCATTGATGGCATTTTAATCAAAGCGTTCCACGTACAAACATCATGTGAGATAAGAAAAAGACGGAGGACAAGGTTACATGGAGGCCTGGTAATACAGCTATATAAAAATCCATTCAACACCAAAGATCCGGTTCATCCGATAAAAATATCAGGTGCTATTTTTTCTATTTATTTTTAAGTATATATTAAATTATCCAAGAACAATTGCTCTGGCTTGCGAGGTTTTCTATGCAGGATAATTATTCACTACAAGAATAATCATTATGTCACGGATATAAAGCTCGCGCCAATATTATCCAAATACCAACATCCAGCCATACCGTATTGTTCAACAAATTTGTGTGCAAACCACCACCTACGTGGTTCGGTCTACAACAACAACCCCGCGGCCGCCTCACTCGCCTGTGCCGGTTTACAACACCGGCGCCGGCTCACCCGTCTGCGCCGGTTTACAACACCGGCGCTGGCTCACCCGTCTGCGCCGATTTACAACGCCGCGGCCGACTCTCGTCCACGCCGGTTTACAACGCCGCGGCCGACTCATCTGTCAGTGCCGCCTCTGATACTACGGTCGTCTTTTCCGTTCATCTCTTGCGGCTTGGTCTACATCAACACGCCAGCCGCACTGTCTGCATGAGCTGTTCATTGAGTATGAGCAAGTCACGGCTTGGGTAGCCCGGTTTTCTTTCAACAAAATGAAGGCAACTTATCATATACTATCAACCGCCGTCTACGATTGGGTGGCTCAATGGCGGCGCACAAATCGCCGCCACTACAGTTTGGTTAACTTCAAATCACCGGTTGGAAGGAACCATTGGCGAGGTCTTGACACGGCTCATACGAGATCATTTATAATCCGCCGCAGTCACCTCAACTTCCTGTGGATTCACATCATGCTATCAACACCAATGACATACAAGTTATGCCGGTTCATATCACAGTCAAATATGAGAGTTTCAAGCCAACTCCTCGAGTCACCTTTGAGACTCGGGGGCTATGATGACATGACTCGGCAAATCTTGCCGATTTCAACAAATTTAAGAACCCGGGACGATGGGGAAAGATAACCGGTCCTGGAGGCTACTATTATTTGAATGCCGTCAGAAAAATTCCGGCTTAGAAAGTGTATGACAGTTACAAAATCCCGACTCAACGAAGAAGTTCCGGGTCATCAGAAAGGATTCCGGTTTAAAATCCGGCTTAAAGGAAGTCAGTCTCACTGAAGCTCTCAAATATCCGGTTTACAATCCGGTTCAAGGAAAATCTGTCTCCCACAAAGCTCAAGCTCTCAAATCCGGTTTAAGAATTTCCGGTTCAAAAGGAATTAATTTCGCAAGTTTGAGTTTAAAGGCCGTCGAGAAAATTTCCGGCTGAAACGAAGATTCCGGTTTAAGATCCGGTTCGAGGGAAAGTTGTCTCCCATAAAGCTCAAGCTCTCAATATCCGGTTCAAAATCCCGGTTCAAGAAGGATTTATCTCTTGCAAAAAGTTAAAGGGTGCCAAAGAGGACCTGCCGCCATGATGCGCGGTTCAAACATGGGTATCATGCCTTGTTGGCTTATCATATTATTGATCACTTGGGGGCTTGGTCATGTCTCGAACCATAGTCACACCTCTTGATCGGCGCAATGCCACAAAGTATCACTTGGGGGCCTTTGGTCGTGTCCGAACCATAGCAATGCCATTTGGTAGGCGAAAAGCCACAAGATCACTTGGGGACTTGTGGTCACGCGTCGAACCATAGTCACGCCTCTTGATCGGCCTAGTGCCACAAAGATCACTTGGGGCTTTGGTCGAACCGAACCATCGCTACACCTCTTGATCGGCGTAATGCCAATGCATCATTTGGGGACTGGCCGACTCGAACCATAGCTACGCCTTTTGGGGGCTTGGTCGTGTCCGACCATGGTAATGCCTCTTGATCGCTCAAAGCCTCATTTGCAATGGTTTTATATTTGCCTTTGCTTGAATTTTGTTCTCTTTTAAATTATTTCTTTTGTTGTGTTTTCAAACCGACATTATTAATCCAGTTCAAACTGTCAACTACAAATTGATTAACACGGTCAAATCCTAATCCGGAGACTATTTGCCCGGTTTGATTTTAACCATCTTATATATGGAGTAAACCGGTGTTCATTAACCCGGCTTGACTTTCAATTACAAATTGTCAGTACATGATCAAATCATAATCCGGAGACTATCCGCCCGGTCTGGTTTTGACTATAAGTCGCCATGATATTATATATGGTTAAACCGGTGTTTATCACAACCCGATGCGGTTTTATCATAAACCGACCACGGTATGAAAGGAGTTATCATTACTCAAGATTGGGGTCATCACCCTTACTACAAAAAATTGGTAAACCAATGATGTGATTCAATGTCACGTGTATGATATATTTCATTGATTATTCTTAAAGTGCAGCCTTGGTTATAAACACAGGTTATCTGTTGGGCATTATGACCCGTCCGGTGGTAAACCGCCAGGACACTTTAAACTTGTTGTATGCGAGACAAGGTTGAATAAAGCATGATGATAAATTATCCGGTGTTTATTAAACCGGCCTGGCTTTAAGGCGATAAGTCGCCAAGATATGATGAGAAATTATCCGGTGTTTGTTAACCCGGCACGGCTTTGGACTATAAGTCGCCAAGATTACCTATTTGGATTGGCGCCATTGGAATCATGCGCTTATAAATCATTGGGTTATATTATTCAAATAGCCAAACTTGGCTGAATTTTCATTATGGTATTGAATGAATAAGGTTTTTCATACCAGTTATGTTATCTTTAATAGCCAACATGGCTGGATTTTTATTATGGTTATCAATACCCAATATTATAATTGAGGTTTTCAAAGTTGCTTTTAGCGCAATGGTTATCATATTATTAATGGATATGATTATTCTACAATTGAAGGAATAGTCCCGAGTCGCTGCAGGCTTACGACCCGGCACTTGGGGGCTACATTAATTAAAATGAGATTACATCAAATGTGCAAGTCTCATGTCCCTGAAAACATGCACCATTACACATGGGGGCTATCAAATTCTCCTGTCAACAGCTTGAAGGTACAAAGCTTTTTATTCATTATATTGAAGGGTCCACTGCTCGATTGGTAAAGCACAAGGCTCTTAACCTTGTGGACGTGGATTCAAGTCCCATGATGGGAGTTACATCATATGATGTTATTATCATTGAAGTCTATATTTAGTCCCAGCTCAATATTATCTTCTTGAGCGGCCCTTGGGGCTACACATCATTGCTCAAATCTACATGATTACACCTACAAAGTCCCCTTTCAAGATACATAATGACCCGACCCTTGGGGGCTACACTTTGGTGGAAGTTTTATGAGTATAAGACAATTACAAGTCCTGTGTTGCTTTGCAAGCGAGACAACCCGACACTTGGGGGCTACATAGTATGGAGTATTCAGTTTTGCTAGTCACGGATGAACAACACGGATTTCTTTGAAAGTGGCAGTATTTATATTGAAGCAAAAGTCTTAAGCTACCACTTTGTTACGCTCAAAGACTTGAGGCTACAGATATTATATTATTATCGAGGAAATATTTTCAAATTCTCCGATTGAGCAAACTAGGTTGACCCGGCGTCACCAATCATTATGGCCCTGTGGCTGCAACCGGCGTCATTAATAATCATGAACCGACGTTGGCAAACAATCATGAACCGATGTCTCAACAATCATGACCCGGTACCATCAATATTTATAAGCCGGTGATCTTGGCAATGATAAACCGCAAGTTTTACGATCCTTAAACCGGTGAAGATTGGATGAATATTTCAAGGACCGATATTGTTTTTAAGCATTGGGAGTTGAATCAAAGGAGTTATCCTTCACAATATATTTTCTATGAGAAACCAATGTCGACAAGTTGATTATGAAGCTGGCCTATTAAACCGGATTTTATATAAGGAGGAAATGACAAGGATTTAAGGATGATCGGATGCGGTTTACAAGAATTCTTAAACCGAGCATAATCTGTCAAGTTTGTTCTTGTGTTTATTTCACAGATCAGTTTAACATGGATAAATCCAAATTAAACTGGGGCTAATGTCGGGATATACCCCTTGGCGTAAACCGGCGGAAGTATAACCCGGCGGACTTGGCGATTTACGAAGAACCCGGCGACACTTGGCGGTTCATGGCGACCGGCGGTTTATGGTTCATTGGTAATCCGGCAGCGGGTCGAGGAGCGGCAAGACCCGGTGGCTTTGTTGGCGGTTCATGAAGGCGGTTCAACTACGGTGGGCCGGTTTAAGAGGAAAGGCGTGAGGAATATTTGTCTTACAAGGAGCTAAGACATGGACTTGTATCCGACTTGTAATACAAGATAGGCTAGTCCTAGTCCTAATAGGACTCCACATGTAACCCGCCCTTTCCACATATATAAGGAGGGGCAGGGCTCCCCAAAGAGGGACAGGCTACAAGCAAACAACAATATCTAGGGCTAGACACAACTAGAGGAGAGCCGGTTTCTGGCGACTCCCTCATGATCATAATGAGACCTAGCCTCAAACAGCACGTAGGGCTATTGCGGATGATGTTTCACAGGGCCCGAAGCTGTCTAAATCCCTGTCTTGTGTTGCGTCTTTCGATTTCGCTCAACCCCTCTCAAGCTACCACATAGATGCGTTGGCCTCGCGACTAAGTCCTGACACTAAGGACATCTGGCGTGTTAATTCCACGACAGCAACAATACTCTCTTTGGCCCCTTGGGTGTGAAGCTCCCAAGCTTTGTTGTGGCGTGATAGCCGGATTAATGGACAGGACTCCGCTTTGTCAGCTGAAGCCCCCATGTGCTATATTTTTTAGCTATGTTCGTTGGGTGCCTATGTTTGAGTTGTGCTGTGCAACAAACTCTCTTTGGCCCCTTATAATAATATTGGCTTGATAGCATGCATCAAGAGGGTAGTAATGCTATGTTCTCTTTGGTGAACACACCCATGTTTGAACAGAAAGCCCCCATGTGATCATATGAAGATGAGCCCATAAGGCAGGATACCCATGTTTGAACCGCGCGTCAGGGCAGCAGGTCCTCTTCGGCAACTTTTAACTTTTTGCAAGAGATAAATTCTTCTTGAACTGGGATTTGGAACCGGATATTTAAGAGCTTCAAAGCTTTATGGGAGACATCTTCCCTTGAACCGGATTTTAAATCGGAATCTTCATTTTCAGCCGGAAATTTTCTGACGGCCTTTAAACTCGAACTTGTGAGAAGTTAATTCCTTTTTGAACCGGAAATTCTTAAACCGGATTTGAGAGCTTCAGAGCTTTGTGGGAGATAGATTTCCCTTGAACCGGATTGTAAAACGGATATTTGAGAGCTTCAGTGAGACCGACTTCCTTTGAACCGGATTTTGAACCGAATCCTTTCGATGACCCGTAACTTCTTCATCGAGCCGATTTTGTCATATACTTTTTGAGCCGGAAATTCTCCTGGCGGCCTTTAAATTTTCATGAATATAGAAGTAGCCTCCGGGACAGGGTTATCTTTCTCTCCATCGTCCTAAGGTTCTTAAATTTGCTGAAACTGGCAAGATTTGCTGAGTCATGTCATCGTAGCCCCCAAGTCTTAAGACAACTCGAGGAGTTGTCTTGAGATTCTTCATACTTAGCGTTGATATAAACCGCATATAGTTGAGTAGCGAAACAACGCCATATGTTGAAGTTGGAAGCAAGGTGGCGAAGTTCTTGATCTTCGCAACACTCATTGTATATCCTTGGCGTTTGATAACGCGATGTGAATCCACGAAAACTTGAGGTCGATTGTGGCGGGTTGTGAATGCCCGTATGATTTATGCGTTAATGTCTGACGGCCAGTTCATCCCGGTGGCTGCTGAAATTTAATCAAACTGTAGTGATGGCGATTTGTGCTTTGCCCATTGGGTCATTCAAGATAGATGTAAGCTGATATAATTATTTGCTCCAGATTTTGTTGGAATAAACCGGACCGCATGGCGGCGGTTTACAAACGCCCATCGGGCAGCTTGTATGGCCGGGTGTAACCACGATGTCTTTGTTATAGATTGGTCACCTTATAAAAATATACCAAACAACGTAAATGTTCTTTGACAAAAACAATATGTGTCAAACAAAATAAACTTGAATGGATATCACCTGATTTATTTAGACGATGAAAGATCCGCGTCTGTGAATAACCTCTGGTAACTTCAATGGTGTTCTAGCCACTCTCTTTGTTAGAGACAAGACGACATTGACGAGACCGTAACGAAGGTGGAGGCCTTTAAAGCGCCGGTCGGCTTAAAACAGATCCTCCGGGTCATGTTGACTTTGCCTTTGCCTAAATCCCATAGATAATTGAAGCAGTATGTTCAACGCCCTTGTGATTGAAGCGGCACCTAGGCTGCCCGTGCACGCATTGTTCCCTGGCAACGTGGAACCCTCAGTCTCCCAACCGATAGATCTTGTTGTCAAGGACATTTGATGTATTATCTCCAAACACTAGCACCCAGAGCAGCTGGTTTTTGTCTTCACTGAAGCCAAATAAATAATTAACCTTGTACTCGCTTTGGTTATTGATGTGAGAGCCAGTATAGTCCTTGGTGATGTGAGTACATGCTTTCCTTTGCTGATCTTCACATCAAAAACTTGGTTAGAATACTTCACACTATCATAACCAGGGGAGGCCGTGGCAGAAGCGGAGGTGACAAACCGATGAAGCAAGGCGGCGGCTTGACCATGGACCACAACAGAGCAGAACCGGACAGATAATATCAGCATGCGGATGAAGTTTTTTTTGCCTTATGCACGCCAGCGAGCTGGCCATTCGTTCTTCTTTAACGCGATGTTGTCAACTGCCGGTGATCTTCATAATCCGTGTCATCCCATGGAACTGGTGAATTAAACCTCGACCTCAGCTCCTTTTATTACAACCTCATGTTCCAAAGTGAACAAGATCGCTTCTCCAAAATTTCAGTTTCCTTTTCCTCACAGTAATCGATTATGAAGCACATTCAGACTTGTCCTTCACCTCATTCAGTTCCGTGTCTCTGAAAAATCAGGCTTAAGATCTGTTGCTCTTTGTAAAGAACAGCTGCAGCCAAACAAGTGCTATCTTTCTCAATATCCACAACAGAGATCAAATCCTCAACTCGATGTTCAATGTTTCAAAATCCAAAATGTCATGGAGGCCATCCACCACTTCTTTCTTGTATTTTACACTTTTTACTCCAGCAGAGGCAAACTCGTAAACCGGCGAGTCTTGGTACAGTAGGGGCTGCTTGCGGCTAAGGCGTAAGGGAGGCCAACCCCGGTGGCGTTGGCGACTCAGGCGAGCGGTAGTTCGGCCCGAGATGCTACAGTTCAGAGGCAGGGACGGCCGCGACGCCGACGGGGCACTGGAAGAGCAAGGCTGCGGCCACGTCGGAGAGGTAGAGGCGAGGCGAGGTTGCACGGGGACGACCGGGTGGCGAGGCCGGGCAAGCGGTAGGCTCGGCCTGGGGGACTTACGGCGGGCGGCAACGGGGACGGCCGAGACGCCGACGGCGCCGGGGAGCAAGGCCACGGCCACAAGTGAGAGGGTACCATGAGGCGAGGCGAGGTTGCGTGGGGACGACCCGACGGCGAAGAAGTGTGGCCGGCAGTAGAAGACCCCAGCGCGACGTGCTTGCTCCGGTAGTGAGGCAGAGGAGACTCAACGGCGGCTCAATCATAACGGCGACGGAGTCACATGTCGCAATATTGAGACCCGGCGGCGGTTTGAAGCAAGGCCAAGCTCGTCGGCGGTTTACTTGCTGCGGGCAACTTGGTCACGAAGCAATGGCGACTCGTAGTGGCGAGTCACATGGAAGTAACTCGGCGACAGGGCAATTCATAGAGGGCGGCCTCGCAGCAGGGGCGGAGGTGCCCACGGTGGCTCTGCGATGCGGGAGCAGCGGGAGGTGACAGGCGGCGCAAGGGCACAGAGCGACAACGGAAACATGGCCGGCCCGCGACTACGGCGAGTTGGAGCAGAAGGCGGCTTCAGGCCCGGTGATGGTCGTGTCAGCGCGAGCGGGTCTCGCGCAGGGTGAAGTAGCAACGGCTCGGCCGCAGAGGAACGGCGCCGTAGATGCCGACGTGGGCTGCGAGCCAGAGGCGAGAGGCAGCAGCTGGCCAAATGCTTGTGGCAGAGGCGGCCGCTGGCTCTAAGGCGTCCCGGAATCGACCCAGTGCGAGGCGAATCATAGCGAGTTCTTGGCTGCAATGTTGAATCCGGGATGTACCTTAATGCTTGGCCATGACTTTTTTGTGAGCTGATCTTGTTAGAGCTCACGTGCCAATAGTAATAGTAGCACTACTACTCCTAATACTTGGCCATGACTTTTCTGTGAGTGTAGCAACTGCAATGATCAATTCAATCTTCTTGGGAGCTGCTCCAGTCGCTGTTCGTTGCTTTTGTTTATCCGACGAGTAGCAAAGAGTCCGGCCAGGACACGACTAACTTGCTAAATCAGATATCATCTCGGTTTGTTCGGCGACCGCTGCAACAGATGTCGATTTGTTTATCGCTGTATCCTGCATCTGGGTCGTGGCATTTTTTTAGAGCTCATGTGAGCAAGTACAGGTTTCCAAGTAGTATTCATGGTAGGAGTAGCACCAGCAGCTACGAGTTGACGACCCGGGGACTTGAACAGTACATGATAGCACAAATTGACTGTCTCGGTGACTTGGCAACCTGACGGCTTGATGTAGACGCGCTAGTAGTTTTGGCGGATTGACGACTTCCGCTGCTGCGTACGAATCGACTCAGCACTAAAAATACTTGTCGGTCTCGATAAAGTCTGACTACACCGAAGAAAAACGATCTTGCTTAGGATTGATGGATCGTCAGGTCGCATCGGCGGCGGCTCACGCGACGCTGCAACCCTAATTTCTCCGACTGCTCGTTGATGACGTAGATCCTTTCTTCATCCGAAAAAAATTGTGAACTCCACAATCCCTGAAAGAAATCCCTCCAAGAACTCAACACCACCGTGCGCAGGCCCCACGGTGGGCGCCAACTATCGTAGAATTGTCACGACAGATGTCCTAGTGTGAGGACTTAGTCGTGAGGCCAACGCATCTATGTGGTAGCTTGAGAGGGGTTGATTGGGATGAGAGACGCAACACAAGACAAGGATTTAGACAGCTTCGGGCCCCGGGAAACATCATCCGGTAACAACCCTACATGCTGTTTGAGGCTAGATCTCATTATCATCACGAGGGAGTCGCCGTAAACCAGCTCTCCTCTAATTGTGTCTAGCCCTAGAGATTGTTTCTTACTTGTCCCTCTATGGGGAGCCCTGCCCCTCCTTATATATGTTGAAGGGGCGGTTTACATGACTAGTCCTAGTTGGATTAGGATTACTCTATTACAAGTGGAGTCCTAGTCTTGCTTCCTTTGTAGTAGAATACTCCTTATGTCTTCCTCTTAAACCGGCCCACCATAGCGTGATCTGGCCTTCCATAAACCGCCCGTTGGGCCACCAGGTCTTGTCGCTCCTCTGACCCGCCTGCCGGATTACCAATGAATCTTAAACTGCCAGGTCCAAGTGGTCGCCGGTGAATCACCAAACTCTAGCCGGGTCATACATCTGGCGGTTTATACTGCGGGGTATATCCCCGACACCGCCTGTTCAAGAAACATATGATCTTTATCCATTACCTATTGAAGAACCTCCAGGTCTTGATAACCCGACACAGGTAGTAAAGGTAAATTCTCTCTATAGATTTGATGAAGGTGATATTCCTCACTATAAGGCTGCTAGAGTGCTTAGAAGAGTTTGATAATTTTATTGTCAAACAAGAAAATTTCAATGCTTATTTTGGCAGACAATTAAAACAAAATGCTTATATGATTAAACACTTGGGTGATTATATGGCTGATGTTAGATGTGAACTTAAAGTTGTTAGGAAACATGCTTCTGTGCTTACCACTCAAGTAGAACAAGTACTTAAAGCTCAAAATGATTTGCTCAATGAAATGAATGGTAAGAAAAATGATTATGCTATTAGAGTGGCTACTAGAACTGGTACAATGACTCAGGAACCTTTGTATCCCGAAGGCCACCCTAAGAGAATTGAGCAAGATTCTCAGAGAAATAATATTGATGTACCTAGTTCTTCTAAAAGGAAGAAAAAGAAAACTGATAGAACTTTGCAAACTTCTAGTGAACCTATTGCTGAACCACCTGAGAATCCAAATGATATATCTATTTCTGATGCTGAAACACAATTTGGTAATGAACATGAACCTAGTGAAACTTTCAATGATGATGTTCACGATGATGCTAAACCTAGTAATGACAATGATGTAGAAATTGAAACTGCTGTTGATCTTGATAACCCACAATCAAAGAATCAACGTTATGATAAAAGAGACTTTGTTGCTAGGAAACATGGTAAAGAAAGAGAACCATGGGTTCAGAAACCCATGCCTTTTCCTCCCAAACCGTCCAAGAAAAAGGATGATGAGGATTTTGAGCGCTTTCTTTGAAATGATTAGACCTATCTTTTTGCGTATGCGATTAAGCGATATGCTCAAAATGAATCCTTATGCTAAGTATATGAAAGATATTGTTACAAATAAGAGAAAGATACCGAAGCTGAAATTTCCACCATGCTTGCTAATTATACTTATAAGGGTGGAATACCAAAGAAACTTGGAGATCCAGTAGTACCTACTATACCATGCTCCATTAAAAGGAACTATGTTAAAACTGCTTTATGTGATCTTGGAGCCGGCGTTAGTGTTATGCCTCTCTCTTTATATCGTAGACTTGATTTGAATAAGTTGACACCTACTAAAATATCTTTGCAAATGGTCGATAAATCAATCGCTATACACCGGTATTTGCACTACTAGGAAAAGGCTAGCAGCAGCGCTGGTTTTAGGTGTATCGATGGCGCTGGGTGGGCGCTACTAATAAGGCGCTTCAACTAACATATAGCGATGGCGGCGTGGTCACCGCGCTCTTGCTACACAAGTGTAGCAACAGCGATTCTTTGAGAGCACGCTCTTGCTAGTAGCTCTAGCGCCCTTTGCAAAGAACGCTCTTCGCTATATAGCGGCCGCCGCTAACTTCTATACACTCGCTACTGCTAATTTAACAGGTTTTTTGTTTTTTTTGGGCATATTTTTTTTGTATTTGAACAGGCTTTATAGAAAAATCTTTAGCACATAGAAATGTCATCATGATACACATACAAATGCCTGCGAGACCACGAATATAATCATAGCATGTACATACAAATAGTCTCATCATAATCATCATCCAACACAAGGTGGTCTCTCATCATCATCTCGAAAATAGCGATACAAGTCCTTGATTACTTGCAAATATATCGTCATCCATCTAAACAATGGTATACGCGAGAAGAGCTATCACTTTGAGTACATGAGTTCGTATCCCTCTCTCGCATTAGCGTGAACCTAAACTAACTCTCGCCTGTCGCTCGGAAACCGGAAACCGGCAACACCTGGGCCTGACACTCCGGCCACTCATCGTATATATACTCCTGGCGTAGCACTTCTTCGCCCTCGATGATCTATGCACATGCATCGTCACATGAGTCGATGATATGCAACATATATAGTTGAGCAACAGAAAGAGACAGACTTGACAAAAATAGAAACAACATATCATAAGCATAAATAACAAAGTTCATCGTACCCAAAATGCCCTAACTAGAGTGATCTTCGCTAGTCGAGGAGGAGGACGGTTTAATTACATCACAAATAAAGTTTCATCACAAGATAACTCAAAGCTTTGTCATACGGAAAGTATGGACTAAGCAGACACATTGTCATATATCGACAATCACTCCAACATGCCGTGCCATCCATCGAGGTCGTGAGATAGTCCCCGAGCTTAGTGAAAGGCTTCATGTCGAGACGCCGAGAGGCTATCCATGTTCGGACGTCTTCCCACGACATTTGTCCTTCTCCGTAGAACATCCCTGTTTTTCCGGCGACCTCTTTCATGATGATTTGGGCAAGTTCGCGCTGGATGTTATAGAACTCAGCTCGAAGTCGATGATCCTCGATATCTCCTATGTCCTTTGCCCATTGCGTAATATGGGCATCGCCGAGATCTAGGTGACATTTGAAGGTTCTCGTGATCCCGTCTGTACTCCAAAGATGTGGTGTAGGACATAGAATCCATCATTAAGAGAATCGTTCGGTTCTTTGGATGCGGTGAAGTCGGTCTTATGGCGAAGCGGCCCTGCCGCCCTTCTCTTCTTGTCCCTAACCTCTCCACCCCTTGCTTGGTAGTAAAACATAGCACTGCCGAGAACATCTTTGATGTGGGTGTAATCCTTTTGTGAATGTTCTTCGACGAGTCCAAGTAAAGAGCGTGGGAGAATCGGGGTAGAGGATGATGAGGACGGCGCCGCCTGCCAAGCAAAAATAAGTACACCTCAAATTAATTAGCCTCCACCATGCAAATGAACTATTGAAATCGAAGGAAGGATAGTAGCGCAGATGACTTACACGGGATGATAAGGCACGAGAATCGCCTCCTTGTCCTTATTGGCGAGCATGAAACTGATGATGTAATCCCACGCGTATTCATGCTGCTCTGCCATGCACTCCCAAGAAGCCCTCGTGCATGTAGTACGGGTCAGTGACACCTATATGACGTATCTGCTCAACCTCAATGATGTAGTTCATGTGCAAGGCATAAAGGCGGACAAACGTAAAATCCAGCTTCTTCACGTGAAACATGTCGAATATGTAATCGAATCGGAGGAAGAACTTATCCGCAGGGAAGCTGTTGACGTACGACATTTGCCACGGAACGTTAACCACGTACAGTGGATATCCTGGATCTTTCGAGGCGATGAGGCATTTCTCTACCCGCAGCACATCGTCATGAAGTCTCCTTAGATCGCCGAATCTGGCCCGTAGCGCTGTTGCAGGTAGGATTGGTTGATAGGGGATATGCCATTTATCCGCATCGGGGATATCTATACGGTCCTGAAGCCGAGGCTGCCGAGGCGGCTGGATCATAGAATCAGCTTTTTTGCCTTTCCTCGCTCTCTTCCTAGACTTCTTTACTACCGGAAGGTCGTCAATAATACGTTGAGACGGTAATTCAGGCACCGACTCATGACGCTCAAACCCTCGTGAGGCGCCCGGTATAGACATACCGTTCGGCGCCATCGTCATCCTCATCCTCATCCATGGCGACGTCATCAGCGACTAATGGAGCCTCCTCCTTACCCCGTCCGCTATCACCCAACCCGACACCCGACGCTAATTGGGTAGGTGGGGTTGTTGATGTTCATACCTTGCTGAGGCTGCGTGCTCGTGGATGTGCTCCCGGCCGCCTCCGAATAAGCGGAACTCTTTGGCCACAACAGGACCCACCCATTGCAACAATCACCAAGCCGCCGCAGTGTCTCCTCGTCATCCACCAGTAGTGTTGGAGGAGGCAAATTCTCGTGGCCCGGTTCGACACTGGCCATGGAAACCTTGAAGACGTTCGGGGGGATCGGCCGACTATTGAACAAGGGTTCCTTCGGCTTCATTATCGTCGCCTTCCCTACGGCCACCTTCTGGTCACCGATGGTGTACAATATGGTGCACGGGGTTTCGTCGGCCTGCAAAGAAAAGTCTGCAACGTGAGACATCCGAAAGGCAACGAAAACGGGAGATTATACATTTATATTGAAGGGGGCCGGTGTGACAGATACCGTGAGGGCGTCGAGCTCAGCCAAAGACGAAGCACCGCCGAGCACGTCCGGTCAAGGGAGTCGGGAGCGAGCAAAAGGGAGCTGCAAGGGAGCAGTGCTCCCAAGAAGTCGCAAGGGAAAGTCCTCTGCATTTTTTCTCGATTTTTCCTTGTCCAAGTGATAACGCCCGTCACCAAGGAAGTAGACAAATCTGCAGCCACCTGTTTTGCAAAGAGCTACCGCTATTGCGTTCGAGATGATTTCTTCTCAACCGCAATCTGAACCTTCTTGTCGATGTTTTCTTGATTAACCTCCGTCTTTCCTTTCTCTCCTCCGTGGTCTCACAAGAGTACTTCTTCCACGTGGCGCCGTCTCCGACACCGTGCACGTCCATACGATGGTCGAGTATCCACCGTTGTCGTTTCAATATGTTCAATGCCCGGTTGAATGGAGTGTCCCGATTGGGCCTCGCCAATGCCTCGAGACGGCGAAGTCGCTTTCGCCGCAATCCGGTGCTGCTCTCTCTACAAAAGGCACAAGGATCGTTTACAAATATGACTAACGTGTGCGCTTGAATTGATCGAAACTAAAATTACCAGCAGTCTCATGAACTCCGTAATGACCGGTGTTGTCTCGTAAACCTTCTTCACTGGGTCCCAACGGTGCGGGCCCTCGGGGCGCCACGCCTCCTGCGGGCGGTGAAATCCGCCAAAGGGGTGCAGGATGCCTAGACTCATGGCTTCCGCATCCTCCTTGGCCCATTTGGACCTCTTTCGCCCGTAACCACGGCTTCCGAGGTGGTGGCTCCCAATGTTCCTCTTTTGAAGCCCCTTCATGTACTTAGACTTTTTGGCAGCTTCGGCCTCGCAAGCCTCCTTGAATATTTGAAACTGCTCTTCCGTGATTGTAGGATTATCCTTTACAATCTTGGAGTAGGGTTCCCGTCGTTGATCTTTGCTTTCACTCGATTTTTCCAGCGGCCAACGGCGTCGCTAAACTTGGTCATGGCGTGTTTGTTTATCTTCTTCATTCCCGGGTCCTCGTCTGGATCTTCATAGTCCTTCTCATTCCGGCCCAGGAACAAGAATATCTGGTGAAACTTCTTTAGGAGGGAGCTCCTCTGTAACGCCCCGGATACAACTTTCCATTTTTGTATCTCCAACTCTTGCCATTTCCGGCTATGTGATATGTTATTTCCTTCGTGGTTGGGTTTTTGTCTTTTGTTTTGCATTTTGTTCATGTCATGCATCTTATCTCATAGCATCATGCGCATTGCATCTGCATGTTTTCATAAAGCTTGCATCCGTTCGTAGTTGCCGCGTTCCCCCCTTGCCTTCGTTGACTGATCCGAGTCCAAACGTGTTTTTCATTTCCCTCTTGTCCGACCACCTAACCTCTCTTGCCAGCTCGCAGCCCCCTCACGTGCGTGTCCGAAACTTACCCGAACCCAACCTGCTCAGTCATCTCCATTGCTTTCGGTTCATCCCCAAACATCTATAAAACATCTCAGTTTTCTTATTTGGACCCCCTAGCCTATTTTTTTCTCGACTGCCCGATTTCGATCGGACGTACCGAGTTTATCCCAACCTTAATCCCCTACCTATATAAAGTGCCTAACCCTAAATCTAGGGAGATGTCCAATCCATCCCATCACCGCGCCGCCACTCCACCCGGTCTCTCCTTCCACCTCGGGATCTTACCAGATCCAAATCCTCCCCTCCTCGATTTCTGCCACCAGCCAACCATCGCTCTCCACTGCTCCTCCTCGATCCAGCGCTCGCCGACCTCCATGCTTGTTTTGGTTTGGGAGAGGAGCTCCCGGCCGTGCCTCCCGCTGGCGAGAGCCCACCGGATCCAAATCCGACTGCCTCCGGCAAACCCAGCAGGACCAGCCCCGTCGCCCCTCCTTCCTTCCTCCATTTCCTTCCTCTCGCTCTCTCTAATGGTGTCGCGACGCCGCCCTTTTGCAGGAACCTGCCGCCCATGGAGCTCCTGGAGGTTCCTGTCGCCTCTGCCTCGTTCTAGGGAGGGAAGTCCTCACGCCCGCGTTGACCTGTCCCCTCGCCAAGCCACCGAGTCGCCCGAGCGCCAAGTTCGCCGCCACCGCTCCCCTGCATCCCGTCTCCGCCTCCCCTGCTTCTGCGAGCTCTCGAGGACGAGGACGAGCCCCTGCCTCCTTGCCTCCCCGACTCGGCCTGGCCCGATCCGGCCATCTCCGACGCCTCGCCGCCTCGATCCGCTTCCTCCGCCGCCTCCACCTCCTGTGGCCCCGACGACCTCACCGTCTGAGCCTCCTTCGCCGTCTCCGCAAGTTCCAGTGGCGCTTCTGCCTCGTCGCCGCTGGAGTCAAAGCCGTGCCGCCTCCCTCGCTTCAAGGCCGAACCACTCTAGCCCTCTCACGTTGACCAAGCCAGCGGCGCCTTGGCCTAGCCTCCCAGCGCCAAGTCGGCCCAGCCCAGCTGCCCGCCACCGCTTCACCAAGCCGTCCTATCTGCTCCTCTAGGCCCAATGTGAGCAGCGCACCAGTTCCAGCCTGATCCATTTTTTTTCTGCTCTGGACAATTTATCTAATTTCCAGAGAAACTGCATATTTACAGATTGACCCCTATTGTTCATGCATTAATAATTCACAAACCGTGCATCGGATTAAAATGATTTATATATGTAAAATGATTAGAATTTCATCTAGTTTCACTTTATGCCACTTTCATCCAGGTTTAAAATGTTTAAAATGCTGTTTGTTTAAATTTTCTCAAATGCCATGTTGAAATGATTTATTTCATAACTAAATAACCGTAGCTCCAAATTTAATAAACTTTATATGTAAATGGGGTAGAAAAATGCATAGATTAACTTGCTGCACTTTATTTTGCTGTTTAACAACAATAAAATGTGATTTAGGGCAGAACAGTACCAAATCTAAAAAATTGCTCATGAGGATTTTCCGGAATTGTTGTTTGTTGTTCCGGCCTCATTTAAACTTGCCTAGATAGGTAGTTTAATTATGCTTCACCTCTTGCCATGTTTAACAACATTTAATATTGTTTGGTAGCTTAAACAAGATTAAACTAAATATGTCAATGTGGTGTTTCATCAATATGCAACTCGTTGGATATTGAGCTCCACTTAACTTGTAGTATTGTTTGTTGCACTTTGCCATGCCATGCCTCATTAAACCGTATATGCATCATACTTGTTTGTGCATCATGCCATGTTTATGCTTGTGCATTTACCATGTTGTTTGTTTCTTTCCGTGTTGCTTCTCGGTTCCCTAATGTTGCGATTGTGAGGATTCGTTCGACTACTCCCGTTCATCTTCTTCATGGACTCATTCTTCTTCCTAGCGGGATTTCAGGCAAGATGACCGTCACCTTGGATCTCATTACTATCATAGCTATGCTAGTTTCCTTGATGCTATTGCTATGCTGCATTACCTACCACTTGCTGCTCAAGCCTCCCAAATTGCCATGAACCTCTAACCCTTGTCCCCCTTCCTAGCAAACCATTGTTTGGCTATGTTACCGCTTTTGCTCAGCCCCTCTTATAGCATTGCTAGTTGCAGGTGAAGATGAAGATTGCTCCATGTTGGATTATGTTTATGTTGGGATATAACAATATCTCTTATATTATTAATGCATCTATATACTTGGTAAAGGGTGGAAGGCTCGGCCTTATGCCTGGTGTTTTGTTCCACTCTTGCCACCCTAGTTTCCGTCATATCGGTATTATGTTCCCGGATTTTGCGTCCCTAACGCGGTTGGATGATTTATGGGACCCCCTTGACAATTCGCTTTGAATAAAACTCCTCCAGCAAGGCCCAACCTTGGTTTTACCATTTGCCTCACCACCACCTACTTTTCCCTTGGGAGTCGCTCTCTCGAGGGTCATCTTTATTTTAGCCCCCCCTGGGCTAGTGCTTCTCTAAGTGCTGGTTTGAACCAAGCCGCCTGCGGGACCACCACGGGGAAACTCGAGGCCTGGTTTTACTCGTAGCCTGTCTCATCCGGTGTTGCCCTGAGAACGAGATATGTGCAGCTCCTATCGGGATTGTCGGCACATCGGGCGGTCTTGCTGGTCTTGTTTTACCATTGTCGAAATGTCTTGTAAACCGGGATTCCGAGACTGATCGGGTCTTCCCGGGAGAAGGAATATCCTTCATTGATCGCGAGATCTTATCATGGGCTAAGTTGGGACACCCCTGCAGGGTTTGAACTTTCGAAAGCTGTGCCCGCGGTTATGTGGTAGATGGGAATTTGTTGATATCCGGTTGTAGTAAACTTGAAGTAAAACTCTTCTAAAATACACCAACCGTAAAGCGTAATCGTGAGTGTCTCTTTTCGGGTTGATCGAGAGGAGTACACGGTTTCGGGTTATGTCCGACGTAAGTAGGAGTTCGTGATCACTTCTTGATCATTACTAGTTGACGACCACTTGCTTTGCTTCTCTTCTCGCTCCTATTTGGCGTAAGTTAGCCACCATACATTGCTTAGCTGCTGCAACCTCACCACTTTACCCCTTCCTTACCCATTAAGCTTTGCTAGTCTTGATACCCATGGTAATGGGATTGCTGAGTCCTCGTGGCTCACAGATTACTACACCACCAGTTGTAGGTACAGGTTTGCGATGATCATGACGCGAGAGCGATGTTTATTTGTTTTGGAGTTCTTCTTCTGTCACGAACGGATTTTCAATAAAAATATTTATTGAACAACCGACCCATGAAATCCGATATGAGGATAAATCCTCCATATCGGTAGACAAAACTTTGATACAAGAAGCCAGTAGCATTACAATATTACAAGGGTCGGACTAAAGATGCCCAACCAATTATTACAACACGCCAATACTTATACATGATGGCGGATATGGCACAAGGTGTAGGGTGGAAATACTACTGACTTGGAGTATGCGTGGTTGGTGGAATAACACAAAGGTGGTTAATAAGTCTCATCAGATCGCGGCTCATCGGCGTCGAGGTGAGGCTCGATGAATTTATTTGGGTAGCGAAGCGGATATTTTACAAGGACTAATCCAGGGTCGCACGAGACCGACTGGGATTCCTCTAGGCCTCGGACTCGCTATCGAACTCTTCATCCATGAGATCGCTTTCACAAGATCTCGCCAAATCAACAAGCCAGGTGTGTACTATGAAAGTACTCGCAAGACAGTTCGGACAAAAGATACAACAAATGGAAGCATGAATGCGACATAGTTAATCTTAACAATGCTCAATGAAAGCAGTATAGAAAAATAATTAAAATGGGAGTCGGCGGTAGTCCGCTCGAAAACCCAAGGTGGCGAACTTAAAACCGATCGGGTGTCTGAAGCGACGCCTCGAAAGGTGAATAAATAAGCAAAATATTGCCAAAGTCGGGCGTCTGAGCGACACCTCATAAAGGGCTTATATTGAAATAAAATGCATGCGTGCCGCAGTCGGACGTCTGAGCGACATCACATAAAGGGCTTACAATAAAAATAAGTAACATCAATGCCGCAGTCGGACGTCTGAGCGACATCATAGAAAGGGCTTATAAGAAAAATAAGTAACGGCAATGCTGCTGTCGGACGTCTGAGCGACAACACATAAAGGGCTTATAATGAAAATAAGTAACAGCAATGCCGCAGTCGGACATCTGAGCGACATCACAGAAAGGGCTTATAATAAAAATAAGTAACAACAATGTCATGATCGGACGTCTGAGCGACATCACGTAAAGGGCTTATAATAAAAATACGTAACAGCAATGTCAGCGATGGACGTCTGAGCGACATCACGTAAAGGGCTTATAATAAAAATAAGTAACGGCAATGTCAGCAATGGACGTCTGAGCGACATCACGTAAAGGGCTTTATCACAAAGATATAGCACTCATAATATTCAACACATGAATTTAAACGGGTTAGTCCATCCACATGAATAAACATTTAACCGGACTTAGTACTCATGTGATTCACCGGAGTATCTGTCATCAAAACTGACACTTGTCAGGATAAGATAATACAGAACTTGGACATGGATAAGATGATTCGAGGATTTATGACTCTGCAGAGTTTGTACTAAAATTACCCACAGCCAACGGATTTCGTAGTCCTGAAGGACTAGTTCCGTTTATGGTATTTCGGAAGAAACACAGCTAACCAAGACACACCCATCCTACCTCACGATGCCGTGAATCACCCTAGACATCGACCAAGAAAAAATTTTGAGACGGGAGATCACAATCTCGAATAGCATGGGATCAAATTTATATTCGCTGCGCTCTAAGGTGCCCCTCTCGGTCCCAACCGGAAACACCCATGCCCCTCGACGGATGACTGGCTTTAATCGGGGCCATGGAACCATCATCACGGCCTCTCCATTTGGTGTGTACCAGAAAGCGGTTTGCTACTTACTAAGCCATATCCCTATGGAAAACATGTGGTAGTACGGGAAGGAAATGGATGGGAACCGAATCGACACGGGTTGACATCAAGTCAAATAGTATGGCCTAAGACCGGCATGCTACAACACTGCCATCTTACCCATCCTCATGCCAACACATGGTCAGTGCACATTCACATCCAACACGTATGGATTATCGAACTCACTTGCCTCAACTTTGCATGAAAAATAACATTCATCGGTATGCTCACAAACATGCCATGAAACTACTTAATGCAAACCTGTCGAACACTCATCATATCAAAAGTTCAAACATGCTTGCACAGTTCGTAGTAGTCGGAGCCTAGCTCGGTGAAGTTTGCGGTCCCGTCACCTCCTTCGGTATCTACGGTATAAACAAAACATACGCCGCTTAACGTAAATACCGTGAGGTGCACAAAATTACTCCAAATATTTTTCAAATAAATCTGATAAAAACTAGACAAAATTTTAAAGAGGACAGAAAAGAATCAATCAAAAATACTTTCTCGATTAAAAGTTATAAGAGTTTTGGTCCAAGGACCCATCTGTAATGAAACAGAAAGTTCCTGTGGGGTTCTCATGGAAAAGTCCAGATAACGCTTCGCTTAAAAGAAATGGTCGAGAGATCGACAGCGGGCTCCACCCGTCAGGTTTGAATTTTCAAACGAGGGAAAACAGAGCCGAGGGCGCCGAGAGGTGGTGGTCGCCGCGGCGATCCACGGCGAGGTAAGGTGATCGGGTGTACCTTCGTGATCGCGTCGCCTTCCGCGTCTATGGGTGGTGGCAGAGGTCGTCGGCGAGCACCACGTCGACGGCGGCCCTTGCTCCGGCGGACGATGGTTCGGACGGTCGTGGATCTCGCCGGAGAGAGCTGCGGGGCCAAAATTGAGGTGGGGGTTATCCTAGTAGAGGTGGTACGAGGCTACGGGCGAAAGTAGGGCGGCGGAGGAGTTCTCACCGGAGAGAATGATGCCGGAGCCCGAGGCGGACGGAGGTGGCCGGAGTCGAGGAAGAAAGGCCCCTCGAGGCCCCCTCCAGTGGCTAGGCGGGGTCTGGTGAGGTGGTGGAGTCGTGCGGAGGCGAGAGTAAGCTCGGGGTGCTATATATAGCCGGCCCGAGTCGGTTGCCGTGAATGGATAAGTCCGGCGAAGTCGACACGGCCATTGTGGCTGGACGGTCGGCTTAGGAGCTTGAGCATCGCCTAGGAGGAGTATTGGAGCCGTTCCCGTGTCCAACTCAACACGGGAGGGCTAGGTACGGTCTGCCCTCAATGGAACGGCCGCGACGCCCGTCGGGCGTCGAGAGGCCTGCGTGCCAAGCCACGGCGACAAAGGCCGCATGCGTGTCTTGGCAAGGAGGTGGCCACGCGAGCCACCAGATGCTTAGGCGGCGCTGAACGGCGCTGCGCCAGCTTTTGCCCCCTGTCGTCCGTTACGGTGGTGCAGCCGCCGCAAAGCACGCCGGCGCAGGCGGGCCAGGGCGCCACCGACGCCAGGAACGCGCCAAGCGCTCGTGTGAAGCTCCGGACAAGAGGGATAGGCTGCGAGCAACGTGCCAAGGGCACTGTGGACTCGTGACTGAAGTTACTGACGGAGATCGACACTGAACTTCTGAATTTTCTGAAAGTGAACAGTACTAGTGCATGCAAGGTGTTCGACAAAATGATCTAGGCATGTAGGGATTTTTTCCTTGAGCTGGTTTTTGGTGGAGGGGCCTCTCATTGCATCTAGAGGCTGCCTGAATATTTGTGGAATTTTTGGAGTAATGTAGATATGAATTTCACCAAATTTGGCAAATCTGGTCCAAACTTGCAAGGACTATAATTTGAAATTTTTGAACAGAAGAGGAGTGGATCTTGATAGTTCTAGGTTGTGGGTACCAAGGACTATCCAAGGGAGTTGGTTTGAGGTCAAAATTCAAATGCATTAAGGTACTTGCTTTGCAAATTACCTAGGCTCAAAATAATAGATGTAAAAGGTTTGGGGGAGAATTAATTGAAATAAAAATTCAGAAGAGGGTTGAACTAGTAGAGATAGAGTGTTTGGATTGCCCAAAGTGGAAGGAGATATATTTGGGAAGATTTTACCATGTGGTGTATGGCCAAATCACGTATGATTTCAAATATGGGAGAGAATGAAAAACCCTTAGAGTTTCTTTTTGAAAGAAAAAAATAAACTTCAAAGATTTTTCTTGAATCCTTGAGAAGAGAGTAATTAGAGGAAAAATTTAAAAACTAAACACCAGAGTTGAAGGAGATGCAAAAGTAAAATATTTGCCAGAGGGAAAAAGCTTTTGATAGAGATTTTTTTTGGAAGGGTTTTGGTGACCTCCTTCAAATCCAACAAAGTTTTGAAGAAAACCAAAGAAAAATTTTTGGAGTGTCACAACACCTACCCCCTTAGGAAAAATCTCGTCTCCGAGATTCCAGATGATCCTCAAATAATTGTGATTGCTTCGCTCGAAGGAAATCCTCTCTTTCCCAAGTGGCTTCACTCTCGGTGTGGTTGCTCCACTGAACTTTGAAGAACTTGATGGTTTTCTGTCGGGTTCTCCTTTCTGACTCTTCCAAGATTTTTATCGGATGCTCCCGATACGTAAGGTCTGGTTGCACGTCAATGTTTTTATGGGGTACTTGTTTCTCTGGGTTGCTTACGCACTTCCTCAATTGGGAGACGTGGAACACGTCGTGGATGTCGGATAATTCTTGGTAAGTCCAATTTGGTAGGCCACCGTGCCTCTTCGTGCTACTATGCGTAAAGGTCCGATGAATCTTGGTGCTAGCTTCCCTTTAATCTTGAATCGGTGCTGGCCTCTCATGGGTGATACTCGTAGGTACACAAATTCACCGGGTTCAAAATGGACTCCACGATGCTTCTGATCGTAATAACTCTTTTGTCGTCTTTGGGCTGTCTTGAGTCGGTCCTTAATTACCTTGACTTTATCTTCAGCCTCTTTGAGCAGGTCTGGGCGAAGATATGGTATCTCCGGTTCCGACCAATTTAGCGGGTACGCCATCTTCGTCTGCAGAGCTTCAAATGGTGCCATTTGCAGGCTGGATCGATAGCTGTTGTTATATGCGAATTCTGCGTATGGTAAGCTCTCCTCCCGACTGGTCCCATAGGTGAGGACACATGCTCGAGCATATCTTCTAGAATCTAGTTTACTCGCTCGCCGCCCATCCGTCTGGGATGGTATGCGGTCTTGAATGCCACCGAGTTCCCAGAGCTTGTTGTAAGTGATCCCAAAACCGGAGACGAATTGAGTGCCTCTGTCCGAGATTATTTTCTTTGGGACTCCATGTAGGCAAACGATATGGGAGAGGTAGAGCCTAGCAAGCTTCTCGAGTGGTGTGTGTTGTCTTCACGGGATGAAGTGAGCAACTTTAGTCGATCTATCGCTGATTACCCATATGGCATCATGTCCGTGTCGCGACCGAGGTAGTCCAACAATAAAATCCATTCCAATCTCGTCCCATTTCCACTCGGGTATCTTATTTGGTTGCAATAGCACGGCGGTTTCTGGTGCTCGGCCTTGATGCGTTGACAAGAGTCACAACATGCAATAAACGTGGCTATGTCTCTTTTTATACCATGCCACCAAAATGTTTCCTGAAGATCTTTGTACATTTTTGTTCCTCCAAGATGGATTGAATATGGAGCGGTGTGGCCTTCAGCCAGGATTTGCTGTTTAAGGTCATGGATATTTGGTACGCAAAGCCTATTCCCGCATTCACAATATTCCTTGCTCATCAATAATGAATTCTCGAGGCCTTGCCCAACTTCATCTTCCGTTTTATGCCTTCAATGCTGGGGTGTCCACGTTGAGCCTCTTTAACCTTCTCTATGAGGGTAGGCTGTACTTCTAAGTTTGACACACTGCCTTCGGTGACCACCATCAGGTTGAGCTTTGCGAATTCCTGCTGGAATTCAGATCTTAAGTCTGGCATGCCGTCGTTGTCCGGACTGGGGTTCCGACTCAGAGCATCTGCTACAACATTTGCCTTGCCCGAATGGTAGTGGATCCCAACATCATAATCCTTTACTAATTCCAACCAGCATCGCTGCCAGAATTTAGTTCTGGTTGTGTGAAAATATACTTGAGGCTTTTGTGGTCCGTGTATATTTCACAACGATTACCAAGTAAAAAGTGTCTCCATTCCTTGAGTGCATGAATAATCGCCGCTAATTCCGTGTCATGAGTAGGGTAATTTTCCTCATGCTTGTGAAGTTGTCTCGAAACATATGCGACAACCTTGCCCTCTTGCATCAATACGCACCCGAGGCCCTTTCGAGATGCATCACAAAATACCTCAAAATTTTTGTGTATATCCGCACAATTAGTATCGTGTCGTTGTCGCTTCCTCTTCAGTTCTTGGAAACTTTTCTCGCAAGCTTCTGTCCATTCAAACTTCCTGTCTTTCTTGAGTAGTTGTGTCATTGGCTTTGCTATGGTGGAGAATCCTTGAATAAATCTTCGGTAGTATCCTGCCATACCCAAGAAACTTCGTACATCCGTCACGCCGGTCAAGCGGCTTCCAAATAAGTACGGCCTTGACTTTTTCCGGGTCACGACGATACCTTCTTGAGTCAAGATGCGGGCCCAAAACCCACTTGCTTTAGCCAAAATTCACACTTGCTGAATTTAGCGCATAACCGATGTTTCCTGAGTTCTCCTAGTACAATCCGGAGATGTTCAAATGTTCTTCCGGTGTTTTGGAGTATACCGAATATCATCGATAAATACCACAACAAACTTATCCATAAACTTCATGAATACTTTGTTCATGAGGTGAACAAAATATCTTGAGGGCATTTGTTCGTCCGAATGGCATCACGGTGAACTCGTACAATCCAGATCACGGAGGTGAATGCGGTCTTGGGAATATCCTCGGTTCGTACTTTCGCTTGATGATATCCCGATCTCAAGTCAATCTTTGAGAACACCTTGGCCTTAGCGAGTTGATCGAATAAATCATTTATTCGCGGCATCGGATATTTTTTCTTGATTGTGACCATGTTTAGCGCTCGATAGTCTATGCACAATCTCAGTGTTCCATCCTTCTTTTTGACGAATAAAATTGGTGAACCCCAAGGTGAGGATCTGGCTCGTATGTACCCTTTTTCCAACGGTTCCTTTATTTGCTTCTTTAGTTCCACCAATTCGGATGGTGCCATTCTGTATAGTTTCTTGTATATGGGAGCGGTTCCGGGTGCTAGCTCAATGCTGAATTCAATCTCTATCTGTTGGCATGCCCGGTAGTTCTTCGGGAATACATCCGAAATTCACACACTATCGGCACTTTGCTCAATTCGTAAATATCTACCTTGTTCAATCTCGGTTGCGGCATATTTTTCTTTCCTTGGCTGAAACCTTTATGGTCTTCCCGTGGTGATGGGTGAGAATTACGGTCCTGTTGAAGCATTCAATAAAACCTTTGTTGGTGGTTAACCAATCCATCCCTAAGATGACATCCAACCCTTTATTTTCCAATACGATAAGATTTGCGCGGAACTTCAACCCTTCAAACTCGATAACCACATCCTGGCAATAATTCTGGGTAACTTGCTTGATTCCTGGGGACTTGGCGATCATAGATTTTCCCAAGAGAAGCATCGAAAAATTATTTTGCAAAGCAAAACTTTTCGAAACGAACGAGTGAGAAGCTCCAGAATCAAACAAAACCATGGCAGGTATTGTGTTGATGTGAAACGCATCGAGTACGATATATCCGGGGCATTTTGTGCTTCCTCTTTGGTCATGTGGTTCAGATGACCCTTCCCGTGGTTGTTATTTGGGTTGAAATTGTTGCGCTTTGGTGCCAATTATTGCCTCCGTTGTTCGGCTTTGGGGCCGAAGTTCCTTGGCTTGGGGCGTTGCTTGGCATAGTGCCCTTCTTCTCCACAAGCGTAGCAATGTAACGCCGGTGGTATGTGAACTCCTTGTCCCTTGCGTGGAAATTCTTGCTTGGGCGTGAGACGTTTGTCGTGGGTTTGGGTGTCCAGTTTTTCCGAACGTCTGTCTTGCTTTGCGGTGGTTGCGGGTGTGTTTAGATCGTCCCTCTTCCGCTTATGGAAGTCTTCAAAGTTCGCTCTCATTTTCCAAGGTAATGGCCTTATCTACCAGGCGTCTTAAAATCTGGAAATGTGTGTACGACCAACCGACATTTAAGCCGGGTGTCAAATTGCCTAGGAACTTCTCCATCTTTTTGTTTTCTGACATTCGTTCCTCGTTGGCTAGCGAGACAGTAGGGTAAACTGACTGTTATATTCGCACACTGTCATTGTTCTTTGCTTGAGTTCATCAAATTCTCTCTTTTTGATCTTCATCAGACTCTTAGGAATATGTGCCCCACGAAAACCTTCTTTAAATTCCTCCCATGATATATTATTTTCGTTGGGGTGCATGTGTAGGAAATTTTCCCACCCTGATGCGGCTGCTCCAAAGGAGATAGTGCGGAGCATAATGCACTTTCTCAAGGTCTGAACATCGGGCGATAATTAATTTTCTCTCCATGTCTCAAGCTACCCTCGGCTTCCAGCCGGTTTGTCGCTGTGAGAAAATGTTTGGGGACGCGTCTTCAGTAGCTCGGATAACTTGGATTGTCAGCTGAGCATCGTCATGGTGATTCCCCATATTGATGACTTGGTTCAAGATTCCTGATGTTGCTGCTGACTTTGTTCGTAAAGACGACACATCTGGGAAAGTGCCGTTTCACTGTCCTGTTGACTTGTCTGTCCCTGTGTGAAATTGTTGCCTCGGGGTGTGCCATAATTTTCCTCTGTCGAAGTTGGCATGGAGCGCGTCCAAGGACGAGACATAATTTACTCCGGGGATATATATTGAAACACTCATAAGAAAGTGGAAGAAGTCGCAAAAATTAAGTCCATAAACGCATAAGGATGGCAAATAAATTAAAAGCCCAAGATTTTTTTTCAAGAAAACAAGTCGATTGTGCACGGAGAAGGACTGCTCATTACATATCTTACACGCATAGCGAGATAGTAGCGACCCGACCTCAGACGGTCAAGCCTTCCGTATATCTGTACATCCTCGATCAAGATGTCGGCACACACAGGACATCAATGTATATATCAAAGTGCAATCACATGTATAATTAACGTAAAACTGATATATACCTCATAAGTCACAGCGGAAACAAGTAGTCGGGTGTGGAGTCCCATCAACGCCATCGGCAGGTTGAGTGTAGACCGTAACCCTGTATCGTAACTCTTACTCGTCGAAGAAAAATCCTGCAACATGATACGTTGCAGCCGTGTAGGTCAGTACATTGAATGTACCGCAAGATCACAATATGAGAAAACAGATGATAAAACTATACTATATGCAATATGGCTTTATGGCTCAGATCTCGAGTTTTGTTTATGTAAAAGCTGGTTTTATTTTCCCTACATCAAAGGAATAAATGAAGTCTGTACTATGGAGTTTTCTATCATGACATGATTCCGCCAACCGATGTCTCATAGCCCAAATTCATCATAAGTTGCCCACAATTAAGTTATCAATCCGGCGTTGAGAGTTCCGAGATAGATCCAAGTCCAGAGGCTCAAATTGTCCGTAACCGGGGACACGGCTAATCGATTAGGTTTATAACCCTCTGCAGAGGTTTGTACACTTTACCCGCAAGATTCGATCCCTCTCTTTACGTTCTCGCACTTCGTGGTGTTTGAGAACAAGATGACCGAAACATGGTCTTCCAAGAGTTCCTCCGACCACCGTCCGGTGCTCATCCAATCCTACCATAGTTCTACATCTGCTAGCACCGTCCCCACCAGATTCACCACTAAGGTCAACCAAGCCAGAGCCCATATTGACTTGCGGTTGCACGGGTAAGCTTCCGGGCATGAAGTATTCTTCCGTCTCTTTGAGTCTGGGTGAAGCTTTCCGCAAGATGTCATGGCGCTTCTCCATGCATCCCGCCAACCACCGGGTTTCTCCAGGTGCCCACAACCGTCCTTCACCCAAGAGTGTGTAATGAATTCTTGTCTCGAGTCTTGAAGTCTTGAGGCCTTGAAGATGCAGTCCTTGTAGATGCCATCATGGAGTTGTCGTCATTGGCGTAGAGTCCTCCTTCTTCACACCACTCGTGCACTCATACCAAACCCCGCCTACTATAGCGTAGCATTAAAATAAATGACGCCCCGGGCTTGGTAACAGGTGATGGGTTCCTACCTCATGCATACTACTCAACTACAAGGATTCAATAACACCACTGAGGGGTGGTTGCAATGATGCCACTATATGCAATAAAAACGTAGGTATGAAAGCATGGTCAAAGTGAACGTGCCTTGCTGACTATCTTCGAAAACTAGGGACTCGTGGTAGCAAGCTTCAAGACCGGAAATTCTACCGAGGCAAACAACAATCATATAAGCATACAAACATATGATCACTTAACATAATAGCATGCTAACATAACACACAAATCACTTGAATCAAAACCCAAAGAAAAACTCAAAGAAATCCAACTCAATGCTTTCCTACTTCAAGCAACAACTAAAAATAGTTTTACATAACAAAAATTTTCTCAACAGAACCTAATCATGGTTTTATGCTAACTTAACAGAAAAGAATGCATTATGCAACTAGGAGCAAAAAGAATCACTTTAAAATCTATTATAAAACTCCTGTTAGGCCTAAAGCAAATTCTAGTAGGAAAATAAAATAAAAGTTTTATTTATTATAAATAAAAGTTCATGCTCTAAAGTTACAGAAACTGACCTAGAATAATCTATCACATATGAAAAATAAATTTATTTGCTAATTAAAACAATAGGAAAACAAGTAGTTAGTTAAATAATTAAGAATAAAATGATTCTGGTTAAAACTATTTTTATTAATCCTAAAATGCCCAAATAAATTCCTACGGTTAGGCAATGTCAAAACAAAGTTGTGACAAAAGAATCACTAAAAAATAATTTTCCTAACTCACTTTATAGTAGATTTACTATTCTGTCTAAATCTAAAATAAAGCAATTCTAAATAATTTTAACATAGCTAATTATATTTTCTAAAGAAACTATAAGAAATTTGCAAACCAACAAAAAAAGAATCACTTAAAATATTAAGTATATTAAAAGATATGAATTTTTCAAATCAAACTATTCTGTTAAAACAGAAAACGAAAATAAAAGAAAAATGGCCTAATGGGCCTAACCAACGCCCTGTGCGTAATATAACTAATCGGGCCCTAGGGTTAAATGAATCGGGCCGGTACAAAATAAAAACCCTAACTAAAATATTAAACCGGAACTAAACCGGATCTATTTAAAAAAACCATACCCCTTCGGGGATCTAATCTAAACCCTAGAAAACAGATCGGACGGCGGGGGTGGGCTCCGGCGACTTACCGGTCGTCGACGGCGACGGCGGCTCAAGGGCGAAGTGCTCGGCGACTCGGTGGTCGGGACGTCGGAGGGGTCCGGCGGTGCGGACGGGCGAGGGGTCCGTTTGGTGGAGTTGATGGAGCTCGGGGTGGCAAGGCGTCGGCGACGGGGTTAATGGCGGCGGCGGCGCTCGGTTGCTCCGGCGAGCGCGTGCGGCGAGAGGGAGGGGTCAGGCGAGGGGAGAGGGGGGGGGAACGGGGTCGGGTGAGGGTTTATATAGGGGGGGGGCACCCGGCTTGGGCGAGGGGGCAATCGGGCGAGGGGATCGCGGCCGGATCCGGCGAGCGGCGGCGCTGCGGGTGTGGCGTGGGGAGGAAGAAGATGGGTGGGGGTCCACCCGTCGAAAGTGAGGGGGAGGCGTTGGTCGGTCGACCGACGCGGAGGTTTTCGCGAGGGTCGGTCGGGCCGGTTGGGTGGCGCGGTCACGCCTGGTCGGCGCCTGGTGGGCCTCGGCTGGTCGGGCCGCCTCGGCCGGGCAATGGTTCGGTGGCGCTGAGGTTTCTTTCTTTCTTTTTTTTGAATCTAAAGAGAGAGAGAAAAATAATATAAATATAAATATTTTATATAGGACATATATATCTATATCAAAATGATCGTAAAAAGATTTCCTACAACTTTGAACTATTTTTCAAGTTCAAATAAAATACACAAAGTTCAAATAAAACAAAGAGTGTTTCTGCTCTAATAAAATCCAATAAAAATCATTTTAAAAATACCAAAATGACTTCAAATTTATTTTCTCCTAATTTTCCATTGAAGGGAATCATTTTACCCATATTTCCATTTATTTATTTTTAGGAGAAAAATAATTTTGAATAAAATCCAAATAATTCCAAATTTGGAGGGGAGTTTCAAAATACCTTCAAATGACTTTCAATTTGATTCTTTTTAACTTCCAACTCATATTTCATATAATTGAAGAAGTCCTTTATCTTCCCTCATGAAAATCATTGAGTTGCATAAAGCTTTGAATTTGAAATATTCTCAAATGAAATTCAAATCTTTTCAAAACCCTTTTCATTTCAAATGGAAGAAGTCATTTCATCTTCACTCTAGGGTTTTGGTGTTGGAATGAAATTGAATTCATTGAGATCCAAAAAAGGCAAAGGGGAAAGTTTGGGAAAGTCATTTCATTCCCTCTCATTCAACTTTCAAAAAGTTTCAAATTCCACTTAATTTCACTCAATCAATCACACAACAAACAATCAATCAATCAAAACTATTTATTTATTATAACATTCCAAAATTTAGAATTTTGGGATGTTACAAATCTACCACACTTAAAATGAATCTCGCCCCTCGAGATTCAAGAGGCTAGCAAGAAAGGGTTAGGGTTGGGGTCTGCTAGCAAACGCTTGGTCGGAAAGGTCAGGTGCTACCACACTTAAAAGCAGGGTTATGGTTCCAATAAACTCAGATACTTCCTCCGAGTGCCGACAATGTATGTCTCTTCCCATATTTTACAATAGCTCCTTCATTAACGCTCTTCTGTCGGAAGCATAGAGTTTTCCTCAAAATCTTGGGTCGGTTCGTCAAAGTTGAAGTTCGTCCGAGACTGGATCTTCTTAGCTAATAGGTCTGTGTCCATTCTAGACAACTATCGAAATACTCATGGTGGTCTACCATTAATGGTTTCTCCTGCAGAAAACGGGTCTGGGTTGAACCTCACCGTATGATCTACGATTGGCAACGGTTGCCTGTAAAGGGGTTCCATCGTCCTACCATTCTATGGTTTTATGGCTTATCGCGTCGACACTCTTCTAAGGTTTCCGAGGCTCTCTGATTTTCCATCAACATATGCTAGTTCATGATAGAAGTCTCCGGTATGGGGGCCAATCCATCCCGTACTTGAATCATTACCACATACGTAAATATCGAATCACGTATTCTAACACTTGGGCATACTCACAAGCATTGCGGAATTTCTCTTGTTGACGAACTGAGTTCGAATAAATCCTTTGGTTCTGCAAGCCAAACAAAACATCTATCGTTCTTCACAACTCTTGGGTTTTCGTAACCTCCTAAGAAACGTATGCTGATTGGATCACTGATTCTTCCAAATTTATTCCTTTATCAAGGTTACATCTGTTCCTTTTCAAAATCCTGGGCCTGTGGGTTATGGCCCACTTCAACACTAGTGCAGCTTTAACTCATCCTTGGAGTAACTCTCTTGTTCCATATTTCACCTCCTTTAAATCCAGTAGTACTTTGTTTCTTCATACCCTTGTGGTGACTATCATACAAAACTCCAACTTATTTTGTCCAGCCTCCTTCTATGGACCGTCATGAATAACACATTTCTTTCTTCATTGATCATGTGGCTTTACGGAGTACTACGACACCAAAAGAAGGCACTAGTTTATCCATAAATCATATTATTTTTCATATCAAATCTTTTATTACATCCTTAACCTTTTTCATAAATCCAAATTCCAAAAAGTTTATTACAAATGCTGCCACTCACATGGTTCGGTATGGTCAGACATTACTTCCAACTTTATTCATTTTTCCTCCTTGAGGATTCTTCAGTCCCACTGGAATTGTGCGACATGCGCCTTGAAATCTTCAATCTTCTGTTTCATCGTGGTGGCCTTGAGCTTCATCTCCATCATCTCTGCATGCACTTCTCTGAGGTATTCCTGAGTATAACGGAGTCTTGCTTCAAGTATTTCTCCGATTCTGGCGTATGGCTTCCATGGCTGCTTCACGAACGGCATCGAAGAAAGTTGCTTGTGGCACACGTGAGATGAAAAGTACTGCCCCATCATCTTTGGGCAAACTCCTTTCGAACGGTGGAGGTGTACCTCCACATACCAAAATTCCACTCCCTTTTGTATGAAGGTGGCCTTTGTAGACCGCATCTCCTTCAAGGTGAATATGCTTCATCATGTCTTTCAGATCTTCGGTAATCATGATCACTTGTCGTGGTCATGATCGCTTTCAGGACCTTTAAGGAAGGACTCATAAAGGGTTGTCATCTGCATGTGTAGGATAAGAGGGGTGCTCAGAACAAGGAATGTATCTCCATGGGGAAATTGCAATTGTCTCTAGAAAAGTTTGGTGTTCAATTGTCCATGGGTTCAAGATTTCGGGGTCTGGTTGAGATAGAAAGAGAAAGAAAATACCCACCCATCAACAAAAGAATCCTAGCTCAAAAGTACCGTTTGTAATGGGCCGTTCTACTATGGTTTCGTTTCTAAGTCCTCATTTCTTCAGGTCTTCAATGCTCGGGAGTTTCCAATTCCTGATGCTTTTCCCATATGAAGGCCTTCTACCATTCTTCCGTAACTTACGCTCTCATGGTTGAAATAAATACAAGCCTCACGAATATCGCATCTATCCAACCATTCAATAAACACACAAAAAATAGCAACCAATCATTCATTTATTCAATCAATTCTACAAAGATCGCCACCCACATAAATTGGTATGGTCGATACTTAAATCGAGAAGGCGTTCATCTTTATTTCTCTCATGGTGGGATACTACTAAGCTAATTTATTAGGAACTTGATCATTGTCCCCACTGGGGCTTCTTCTGTGTGGACTTGATCTCTTCCAGTTTTTCTGCTAGATTTTCCCTGTCGACGCGGAGTTTCTTGTGACGGCCCTGTATGTCCTGAAGTTGTTCCTTGAGCTTCTGGATCTCAACGTCCTTGGCATGAGACATGGTCCTGCTGTTTTTCAGTTCCTGACGCATTCTCGGATCTCGAGGTTCTCCTCCTCCAAGTTGTTTACCTTCACCTGAGTCTCAACTTCTTCTCGTAGTGCTTCATTGTCAAATAGGGCTTCCAGGAGGTCCATCCAAGATTCTTGATGTATTGTTCTAGATCCTAATTGTATACTAACAAAGTGGGGAGAACTTCATCTTTTGCGCTTCCGTCAAGGCAATAGTTGCTCCATCAAACTTCTGCCATCCAATCCTTCCAAAGAAGTGTGGGTTTAGTGCAAGACGATGACGATAGCATAAACGTGCAATAGCATCATGGACGGCGGTGTTGATGCCCATATCACGATCACCATTTATAGTTCAAGCTGATGTCCGCCGCCTTGGGGTCTTCTTTACGACCAAAAACTTGGGTCTTGACTCCCCATGATCTAGACTTCCTCTTAGTTGCCTTGATCTCAGGTATCGGTAACTTCAGCAGCCTGACTAGCTCCACAAGGAAGGGGCCTCCAAGAACCTTCTCGTAGTGTTCCCTTTTGTTCAGAACGTAGCTCTCCATCTATAGTTTGAAATAAGGAAGGCTCAGTAAAAGGAATCAGGTGTTACGAGAGTAGTAACAAAACAAATGTCGTTCCTGTTGGGGTCTTCATATTACTAAGTCATTTCCTAGGGTCACGCCCCATACCAACATGTGCTCGATACCATCTTCAGAAGCGACCCGACCTCGCACGGTCAAGCCTTCGTATATCTGTGCCATCCTCGGATCAAGATGTCGGGCACACACAGTACATCAATGTATATATCAAACTGCAAGCACATGTATAATTAACGTAAAACTGATATATACCTCATAAGTCACGGCGGAAACAAGTAGTCGGGTGTGGAGTCCCATCAACGCCATCGGCAGGTTGAGTGTAGACCGTAACCACAAGATCGTAACTCTTACTCGTCGAAGAAAAATCCTGCAACATGATACGTTGCAGCCGTGTAGGTCAAGACATTGAATGTACCGCAAGATCACAATATGAGAAAACAGATGATAAAACTATACTATATGCAATATGGCTTTATGGCTCAGATTCGAGTTTTGTTTATGCGTAAAAGCTGGTTTTATTTTCCCTACATCAAAGGAATAAATGAAGTCTGTACTATGGAGTTTTCTATCATGACATGATTCCGCCAACCGATGTCTCATAGCCCAAATTCATCATAAGTTGCCCACAATTAAGTTATCAATCCGGTGTTGAGAGTTCCAGATAGATCCAAGTCCAGAGGCTCAAATTGTCCGTGAACCGGGACACGGCTAATCGATTAGGTTTATAACCCTCTGCAGAGGTTTGTACACTTTACCCGCAAGATTCGATCCCTCTCTTTACGTTCTCGCACTTCGTGGTGTTTGAGAACAAGACGACCGAAACATGGTCTTCCGAAGAGTTCCTCTGACCACTGTCCGGTGCTCAACCAATCCTACCGTAGTTCTACATCTGCTAGCACCGTCCCAGCCAGATTCACCACTAAGGTCAACCAAGCCAGAGCCCATATTGACTTGCGGTTGCATGTAAGCTTCCGCATGAAGTATTCTTCCGTCTCTTTGAGTCTGGGTGAAGCTTTCCGCAAGATGTCATGGCGCTTCTCCATGCATCCCGGCCAACCACTGGTTTCTCCAGGTGCCCACAACCGCCCTTCACCCAAAGAGTGTGTAATGAATTCTTGTCTCGAGTCTTGAAGTCTTGAGGCCTTGAAGATGCAGTCCTTGCAGATGCCATCATGGAGTTGTCGTCATTGACGTAGAGTCCTCCTTCTTCACACCACTCTCGTGCACTCATACCAAACCCCGTCTACTATAGCGTAGCATTAAAATAAATGATGTCCCGAGCTTGGTAACAGGGTGATGGGTTCCTACCTCATGCATACTACTCAACTACAAGGATTCAATAACACTACTGAGGGGTGGTTGCAAAGATGCCACTAAATGCAATAAAAACGTAGGTATGAAAGCATGGTCAAAGTGAACTTGCCTTGTCGACGATCTTCAAAACTAGGGACTCGTGGTAGCAAGTTTCAAGACTCAAAATTCTACCGAGGCAAACAACAATCATATAAGCATACAAACATATGATCACTTAACATAATAGCATGCTAACATAACACACAAAGCACTTGAATCAAAACCCAAAGAAAACTCAAAGAAATCCAACTCAATGCTTTCCTACTTCAAGCAACAACTAAAAATAGTTTTACATAACAAAAATTTTCTCAACAGAACCTAATCATGGTTTTATGCTAACTTAATGTAAAAGAATGCATTATGCAACTAGGAGCAAAAAGAATCACTTTAAAATCTATTATAGAACTCCTATTAGGCCTAAAGCAAATTCTAGTAGGAAAATAAAATAAAAGTTTTATTTATTATAAATAAAAGTTCATGCTCTAAAGTTACAGAAACTGACCTAGAATAATCTATCACATATGAAAAATAAATTTATTTGCTAATTAAAACAATAGGAAAACAGTAGTTAGTTAAATAATTAAGAATAAAATGATTCTGGTTAAAACTATTTTTTTATTAATCCTAAAATGCCCAAATAAATTCCTACGGTTAGGCAATGTCAAAACAAAGTTGTGACAAAAAGAATCACTAAAAAATAATTTTCCTAACTCACTTTATAGCAGATTTACTATTCTGTCTAAATCTAAAATAAAGCAATTCTAAATAATTTTAACATAGCTAATTATATTTTCTACAGAAACTATAAGAAATTTGCAAACCAACAAAAAAAGAATCACTTAAAATATTAAGTATATTAAAAGATATGAATTTTTCAAATCTGAAACTATTCTGTTAAAACAGAAAACGAAAATAAAAGAAAAATGGCCTAATGGGCCTAACCAACGCCCTGTGCGTAATATAACTAATCGGGCCCGAGGGTTAAACGAATCGGGCCGGTACAAAATAAAAACCCTAACTAAAATATTAAACCGGAACTAAACCGGATCTATTTAAAAAAACCATACCCCTTCGGGGATCTAATCTAAACCCTAGAAAACAGATCGGACGGCGGGGGTGGGCTCCGGCGACTTACCGGTCGTCGACGGCGACGGCGGCTCGGGCGGCGAGTGCTCCGGCGACTCCGGTGGTCGGGGACGTCGGCGGAGGGTCCCGGCGAGTGCGGACGGGCGAGGGGTCCGTTTGGTGGAGTTGATGGAGCCTGGTGGGTGGCCGGGCGACGGCAGGGTTAATGACGCCGGCTGTTGCTCCGGCGAAGCGTCTGCGAGAGAGGGAGGGGTCAGGCGGGGCGAGGGGGGAACGGGTCGGGTGAGGGTTTATATAGGGGGCACCGGCTTGGGCGAGGGCAATCAGGCGAGGATCATGGCGAATCCCGGATCCTGGGATCCGTGAGCGGCAGCCATGGTGTGGCGTGGGGAGGAAGAAGATGGGTGGGGGTCCACCCGTCAGCGAGTGAGGGGGGGAGCGCGTTCGGTCGGTCGATCGACGCGGGAGGTTTTCGGTATGAGGTCAGTCGGGCGGTTGGGTGGCTGGGCCGCCTGGTCAAGCGCTGAGTGGGCCTCGGTTACTGGCCGCCTCGGCCCATTTGGGCGATTAGCTGGTAGCGCTGAGGTTTCTTTCTTTCTTTCTTTTTTGAATCTAAAGAGAGAGAGAGAAAAATAATATAAATATAAATATTTTATATAGGACATATATATATATCAAAATGATCAGAAAAAGATTTCCTATAACCTGAACTATTTTTCAAGTTCAAATAAAATACACAAAATTCAAATAAAACAAAGAGTGTTTCGCTCTAATAAAATCCAATAAAAATCATTTTAAAAATACCAAAATGACTTCAAATTTATTTTCTCCTAATTTTCCATTGAAGGGAATCATTTTACCCATATTTCCATTTATTTATTTTTAGGAGAAAAATAATTTTGAATAAAATCCAAATAATTCCAAATTTGGAGGGGAGTTTCAAAATACCTTCAAATGACTTTCAATTTGATTCATTTTAACATCCAACTCATATTTCATATAATTGAAGAAGTCCTTTTATCTTCCCTCATGAAAATCATTGAGTTGCATAAAGCTTTGAATTTGAAATATTCTCAAATGAAATTCAAATCTTTTCAAAACCCTTTTCATTTCAAATGGAAGAAGTCATTTCATCTTCACTCTAGGGTTTTGGTGTTGGAATGAAATTGAATTCATTGAGATCCAAAAAAAGGCAAAGGGGAAAGTTTGGGAAAGTCATTTCATTCCCTCTCATTCAACTTTCAAAAAGTTTCAAATTCCACTTAATTTCACTCAATCAATCACACAACAAGCAATCAATCAATCAAAACTATTTATTTATTATAACATTCCAAAATTTAGAATTTTGGGATGTTACACAGTAATTATACAATACATCACTCAGGATATGCGTACATAAATCCTGACATGTTATTTAGTCTAGTGCACTCCTCCAGATCCTACATGATGCGCAAACAAACTACTTCTCATAGCCTAATTACATATAAACATATCGTACAAGTCGGTACATCGCATGGCGGCTAAGCGTACTTAGTCGGAGATGGTAAGGATTTCCCTTGGCCTGCCAAAGGTGAGGCGTAGAGAGGCTGGTGACTCAACCTCCTCTTCGGAGATAGGTTCCAGACGAGAGGTGCTGCACGGAGTTGGTGGAGCAGGTGCCCTGTGTGGGATAACTCGAATCTGAGCGGGCACAAGGGGTGGTGCAGAACAAACCGGAGTAGGTGCAATGACATGGTTGAATTCCTCCGTGGTAGGCAGGCGACGAGTAGCGGTGCGAGCAGTAGGAGCGAACGATGCTGATGACGAGACGAAAGTATGTGGCGGTGCAGCACGCAGGAGCTCCCTCCTGTTGGCGGCACAACCATGGACTGAGTCCATGCGGGCAGCTACAAAGTCGTCCACCAGGTTGTCGAAGGCTGCCTCCAAAGCCCGGAGATACTCGATGAGCATCTCAAAGCTTCGCCCCGCTTCTCCTCTCGGGGCAAGAGAACGCGTGAGTGGCAGGTGTATGGCACGTGACATGGCAGGTAGCGGTAGCGACGAAGTCTTCATTGAAGGCGGGATATCCACGAGACGGGCTATCGCCTCACGGGCTGCCATCTGTAGCGCGTGCTTCTCTCAGGCATGGCTCTCCCCACGAACCGGTAACACTCAACTCGTCCTCTCTTGAATTCCACCGCGGCTTGGTGCATGGTTAGACGGTCATTGACCTTGTGCTGAGAGAGAGAGAGAAGACTGGGCGCACATCAGGCCCCATCGCGACTCGCAGTCGTTGCTAGCCATCTACAAAAGTAGGCAAAAATCCTGAGTAGTCAAATCATAAATTTATGCTGACTGTCATAAATTGACTACATTTGTAAAAATAATAAATAGCTCTATTATGCTAATAACCGATTAGCGATCGCACCTAGAAGCTTCCTGATCGGCTGGCTCGTACCAAGCTTGTCACGACCGGATTTTCAATAAAATATTTATTGAACAACCGACCCATGAAATCCAATATGAGGATAAATCCTCCATATCGGTAGACAAAACTTTGATACAAGAAGCCGTAGCATTACAATATTACAAGGGTCGGACTAAAGATGCCCAACCAATTATTACAACACGCCAATAATTATACATGATGGCGTATATGGCACAAGGTGTAGGGTGGAAATACTACTGACTTGGAGTATGCGTGGTTGGTGGAATAACACAGTGGGGTGGTTAATAAGTCTACTGCACTGGCGGCTCATCGAGCGTCGAGGTGAGGCTCGATGAATTTATTTGGGTAGCGAAAGCGGATATTTCACAAGGACTAATCCAGGGTCGCACGAGACCGACCGGTATTCCTCTAGGCGTCGGACTCGCTATCGAACTCTTCATCCATGAGATCGCCTTTCACAAGATCTGGCCAAATCAACAAGCCGTGAGTACTATGAAAGTACTAAGACAGTTCGGACAAAAGATACAACAAATGGAAGCATGAATGCGACATAGTTAATCTTAACAATGCTCAATTAAAGCAGTATAGAAAATAATTAAAATGGGAGTCGGCGGTAGTCCGCTCGAAACCCAAGGAGGCAAACTTAAAACCGATCGGTGTCAAGCGGCGCCTCGAAGGTGAATAAATAAGCAAAATATTGCCACGGTCGAGTCGTGGCGACACCTCATAAAGGGCTTATATTGAAATAAAATGCATGCGTGCCGCAATGGACGTCTGGCGACATCACGTAAAGGGCTTATAATAAAAATAAGTAACATCAATGCCGCAATGGACGTCTGCGACATCACGTAAAGGGCTTATAAGAAAAATAAGTAACGGCAATGTCATGATCCAGACGTCTGGCGACATCACGTAAAGGGCTTATAATGAAAATAAGTAACAGCAATGCAGCGATCGGACGTCTGAGCGACATCACGTAAAGGGCTTATAATAAAAATAAGTAACAAAGAATGTCATAATGGACGTCTGAGCGACATCACGTAAAGGGCTTATAATAAAAATACGTAATAAAGCAATGTCATAATGGACGTCTGAGCGACATCACAGAAAGGGCTTATAATAAAAATAAGTAACTACAATGCCGCGGTCGGACGTCTGAGCGACATCACAGAAAGGGCTTTTATCACAAAGATATAGCACTCATAATATTCAACACATGAATTTAAACGGGTTAGTCCATCCACATGAATAAACATTTAACCGGACTTAGTACTCATGTGATTCACCGGAGTATCTGTCATCAAAACTGACACTTGTCGTGATAAGATAATACGTAACTTGGACATGGATAAGATGATTCGAGGATTTATGACTCTGCAGAGTTTGTACTAAAATTACCCACAGCCAACGGATTTCGTAGTCCTGAAGGACTAGTTCCGTTTATGGAATTTCTAAGAAACACAGCTAACCAAGACACACCCATCCTACCTCACGATGCCAGGAATCACCCTAGACATCGTCCAAGAAAAACTTTTGAGATGGGGAGATCACAATCTCGAATAGCATGGGATCAAATTTATATTCGCACGCTCTAAGGGGTGCCCCCCTCTCGGTCCCAACCGGAAACACCCATGCCCCCTGACCGGATGACTAGCTTTAATCCAGGGCCATGGAACCATCGTCACGACCTCTCCATTTGGTGTGTACCAGGAAAGCGGTTTGCTACTTACTAAGCCATATCCCTTGCGGAAAACATGTGGTAGTACGGGAAGGGAAATGGATGGGAACCGAGCTGATATGGGTTGACACTGAAGTCAAATAGTATGGCCTAAGACTGGCATGCTACAACACTTCAATCTTACCCGTCCTCATGCCAACACATGGCCGTGCACATTCACATCCAACACGTATGGATTATCGAACTCACTTGCCTCAACTTTGCATGAAAAATAACATTCATCGGTATGCTCACAAACATGCCATGAAACTACTTAATGCAAACCTGCCAGAACACTGATCATATCAAAAGTTCAAACATGCTTGCCTGGTTCAGAGTAGTCGGATCCTAGCTCGGTGAAGTTTGCGGTCCTGTCACCTCCTTCGGTATCTACGGTATAAAGAAAACATACGCGCTAACGTAAATACCGTGAGGTGCACAAAAATTACTCCAAATATTTTTCAAATAAATCTGATAAAAAACTAGACAAAATTTTAAAGAGGACAGAAAAAGAATCAATCAAAATACTTTTCTGATTAAAAGTTATAAGAGTTTTGGTCCAAGGACCCATCTGTAATGAAACGTAAAGTTCCTGTGGGGTTCTGCGGAAAAGTCCAGATAACGCTTCGTTTAAAAGAAACGGCCGAGAGATCGACAGCGGGCTCCACCCGTCAGGTTTGAATTTTCAAACGAGGGAAAATAGAGCGCGACGGCGCCGAGAGGTCTTGATGGTCGCCGGCGGCGATCCACGGCGAGGTAAGGTGATCGGGGTGTACCTTCGTGATCAGTCCGCCCTTCCGCGTCTGTGGGTGGTGGCAGAGGTCGTCGGCGAGCACCACATCAACGGCGGCCCTTGCTCCAACAGACGGCGGTTCGGACGGTTGTGGATCTCACTGAGAGAGTCATGGGCCAAAATTGAGGTGGGGTTATCCTACTAGAGGTGGTACGAGGCTACAGGCGAAAGTAGGGCGGCGGAGGAGTTCTCACCGAGAGAACGATGCCGGAGCCCGAGGCGGACGGAGGTGGCCGGAGTCGAGGAAGAAAGGCCCCTCGAGGCCCCCTCCAATGGCTAGGCGGGGTCTGGTGAGGTGGTGGAGTCGTGCGGAGGCGAGAGCAAGCTCGGGGTGCTATATATAGCCGACCCGAGTCGGTTGCCGTGAACGGATAAGTCCGGCGAGTCGATTACGGCGGCGCTGTGGCTGGATGGTCGGCTTAGGAGCTTGAGCATCGCCTAGGAGGAGTATTGGAGCCGTTCCCGTGTTCAACTCAGCACGCTTCATGTTCCTCAAATGAATACCAAGTCTTCAAGGTCACACCGGTATTCATTTGGTGTGACCTTGAAGACTTGGTATTCATTTGAGGAACATGAAGCGTGAAGACTTTTGTTTTCGTAGTTTCGTTTTTCTCTTTCTTGAGTCATAGGAAACACCGTACTGTTAAAGGGGGACGAGGAAATACTAAGGAAAAATTTCCATGTGATGCTCAACTCAAAATCCTACACCTACCAATCCCTTCGAGTGAAGCCTTTTGGAAATCTCATACAGTTCAGTCAAATTTCTTCAAAGGATGTGAGACGAAGTTCTTCCGTCACGAGGAATTTGTTCTGACCGAGGAGTTAGGAATTCGCCAAAGGCGGATTGCCTACACAAAGTGAGGAACATGATAGCCCCGAGGAATTTGAGATTCAAATTTCCGATCAAGTTCGCTTCTTGCCACCGTCCCAAAATATCTTATCCACCTAACGGTCATATCATTGAAGGGCATTTATGTCTTATCATGTCGGGCTGCTCCCTAGGCTATAAATAGCCGCCTCACAACCACTAGCTGGTTGGCTGCTCCGAGAGAAACTTGACACTTGTCATTTGAGAGCAACCCATCCTCTGAGGACTTTGAGCGAAAAACATAGAGTGAGGGAAAACCCAAACACCAAACCCCTACAAACCCAAAGTGATTGAGCATCATCAAGAGATTGATCCTGCGTGGATCCGACGCTTGTTACCTTTGAAGACTGTGCTTCTTCCGGACGGTTAGGCATCATGGTCTAGAGCATCCAAGAGGAATTGTGGATCGCCGAGTGACCAAGTCTGTGAAGGTTTGGAAGTCGCCTGAAGACTTACCACGAGTGATTGGACGAGGTCTGCGTGACCTTAGTTCAAGGAGAATACGGTGAGGACTTGGTGTCCTGAGCTGTGTGCTCAGTGACTGGGTGTCCGGGACTGTGTGTCCTCGAGTTTAAATACTCAGCCGCTCCAACCAGACGTACAACTGAGACAACAGTTGGAACTGGTCTACCAAATCATTGTCTTCACCAACCTAACTGGTTCTATTTCCTCAACCCTTTCATTTCCTCATTATTGCGTTGAGTGGTTGTTCATATCTATGTTTGAAGACTTTGACTGAAGACTTTCTCAATTTCCTCAGTTCAATTTCTTCAGTCTGTTTGTCTTCATCTTGTGCTATCCTGTGTTTACGCTTTCTGTACTCTTTGTTTGTCGTCATTTCATCATGATGACCATGCCCGCATTCTCTTATGCTTACTTCTGAGTACTTATTCCGCTGCAAGTAGTTCTTCGCTAAGGAATTTCCTCACGGGCAAATTCCTCAGTGAAGAATTCATAAAAATCGCCTATTCCCCCCCTCTAGTCGATATAACGACTTTCAATTGGTATCGAGCAAGGTACTCCCTTGTTCGTGTGATTTTGGTTTAAGCACCGGAGTTTTAGTTATGTCGACCGCAGTATGATCAAGGTCTCAGCAGGTGTCCTACCTTTGATGGAACGGACTACCCCTTTATCGGAAGAACAAGATGCGAATGCATCTTGAAGCAATTGACAACGATCTCGGTATGTTGTGGAAAATGGTGTTCCATCACCACACCTTCTCCGAATGTCATTGATGTGAAGAGATTCAAGCAACTCGATTCTCAAGCAAAGAATATCATATGTGGCCATCCGAGCAAAGGTCAATATGGAAGAGTGAGTGCTTTGAAACCGCCAATCTCATCCGGGACAGGCTGTCCAAAGTGAATGAAGGAGTCTCAACTCAGCGTGACTCTCGAGTTGATGTTCTTCGAATCTCTTCAACCGCTTCAAAAGACTCGACAACGAAAATGTTCAACAAACCTTCGATCGCCTCACTGACATCTCAAATGAGCTTCAAGCACTTGGCGCCACTGACATCACCGACCATGAGGTGGTGAAGAAATTGTTAAGATTGCTTGATTCCTCATTTGATACTCTGGCACTGATGATACAAGAGCGTGCTGACTACAAGTCACTTGATCCTGCTGATATCCTCGAGAGGCAAAATACTCATGAGTTCCAAATTCTTCAAAAGAGAGATCTCTATGGTTCTAGCTATGGAAAAACACGTGCCTCAAGGCCAAGGCTGTGTCTCGAATCTGAGTGTGAAGACTCGGTAGTAGCCTTGGAGATCCTCAAGAATTAGGCCAGAGCTAGCACCGTCCGTGAAGAAATTCCGTAAGTTCTCAAGACATGGTCGATTTGGAAAATCCTCAAGGAGCAAAGTGATTCCTCATCCAAAGGACTATAAGAGAAGACTTTGTCACAAATGCAAGAAACCTGGTCACTACATCCAAGATTGTCCTCAGTGGGAAAAGGAATTAAAGAAGAAGAAACACAAGGATTACATTTCTGATGACGTTAAGAAGAAGAAGAAATCATCAAAATCTTCATCATCAAAATCCTCAAAGCCTTCTTCTCACAAGAAGAGCAGCTCCAAAAAGGCTCGGGCATTCATTGGCAAGGAAATGGACTCAAGCTGAATCGAGGAACATGAGGAAGAGGAGGCATCGAAGAATCTGAAGTCTGGTGTGGCGAGTCTAGCACTCGCCATCGCTTTCACGCCAAGTCTATCTTCAACTCAAGAAAATGACCTCACCAACAAAGTCGATGAAGATAGTGATGACTACGCCCCACCTATTGCTTCATGGCAAAGGGTGCCAAGGTACTCAAATATACCTCCTCCGAATCTAGTGAAAATGAATCGATGAAGATCTAAAGCCCGATTACTCAAAACTTGCTAAGATTGCTGTAAAACAACAAAGGGCTTTAGAAAAGGTTCAAAACATGCTAGATAAGAGTGATGATATGTTAGGTGAAGAAATGGATCGCACTAAAGCCCCGATCGAAAATCTTCGTAGACTTCAGCCTAGGTTTGACAACCTTCAAGGTCATCATAACACTCTCTTATCTCGATCATGAGAAACTTTCTTATGAATTTCTTCAAAGAAAGCAAGATCTTGAGAAGCTAAGAGTGAGTTATGAAGATCTTCGAAGGAGCGCGATTCATTACTTGCTCAACAAATCAGCGCTTCTCGTGAAGAATTTGTTCCTCCATGCTTAAAGTGCATTGAACGTGAATCGCTAATTCTTCAACTGAATGTTCAAATGCTTCAACTGTTACAAATTCTTCACTTGCCTCTGTTATCACTAATTCCTCATCCGAGGACATTGCTAGTATCACTGACGATGCAGGGCTGAAGGAATTGTATATGACAGGCATGTACAAAAGCCTCAAAGGGCATCAGACTCTTTGTGATGTGCTTAAAAGCAGATCCTCAACAGAACCCTAGGAAAGAGGGTATTGCCTTTGAGAGGAAACTCAATGCCGATGGGACATATTGGAAGCCCGAAGCGGTATCCCAAAACCTCATGGGTTCTTTGCAAAGGGACCTCCAATTGATCCATCTAACTTATCTAGCTTTACATGCGAATCTCCTCATTCTTCTGATGAGTCATTTGACTCCAACTATAAACTGTTCAAAAATCAGAATGGTGAAGTATTTGCTAGATATGTTGGCACTAATCGCAGGAACGGTTCCCCTATGAAGAAAATCTGGGTTCCCAAGAAGTGCCTTGAAAGTCTTCAGGTGAATGTCCTCATGACACCACCTGTGAAGAATAGGAACCCCAGATCAAATGCTTCATATGGACCAAATTCTTCATATGGATCCAAGTCTTCATATGGACCAAATTCTTCATATGGATCCAAGTCCTCATACGGACCAAATTCCTCACGTGGATCAAAGTCCTCATATGATTATCATCATGCTAACAACTCTGTTTCGCAGGGTAGAGCTAAGGGCTATGAATATGTGCATTACTCTTCAAACCAAGATGTTCATAAGTCCTCGAAGAATTTCTCTGCTTATTCATATGCTTACCCTAACCCCTCTTATGTGAAACGAAATGGATTGGCCTCTATGCCACCATTCTCATATGGTGCTCGCAGAGTGATGAACTCTTTGCCACCCCTTTAGATGTGGGTGGTGAAGAAAAAGAACTAACCTCTTCTGCAGGATCAGGTCTCCAGACGTGCATTAAACGTCTGAAGAATTTGCTGGGGACCTGACAAAATGCCTGAAAGGACGCAGGCTAATCATGATGAAATGAACTTTCATTTCACACGTCCTCATACTGCTTATCTCATATCTTGGTCGATGAAATTCATCTGATGAACTTGATATCATATTCTTCACTGATGAAGTATATGAGATCGTAAGTTGCACTAATTCATCTGCAGGATGATCAACCGAAAGCCACTGAGTGGGTTCTCGATAGTGGATGTACAAATCACATGACTGGTGACAAGAATCTATTGATGGATGCTCCCTTATCACCGCCACATCTGAAGCATATCATCTTTGCTGACATAGGCAAAAGTCGGTATTGGGTCTTGGTAAGGTTACGATCTCTAAGGACATACACATGGACAAAGTCATGCTTGTTGAGTCCTTAGGATACAACCTCATGTCGATCTCAATGCTTTGTGATCTTGATATGGTTGTTATCTTTGGCAAGTATCGTTGTGTTGTGATTATGGAAGTCGACAATTCCAAAGTCTTCAAGGCTTTAGGAGAGGAGACTTGTATATTGTTGATTTCTCTACAGACCACAACCAGCCGTGTGTCTACTTGCAAAAGCTTCAGAAGGCTGGCTATGGCATCGGCGACTTGGTCACGCAGGCATGAGGAATTTGCATACGCTTGCAAAGAAGAAGCATGTCATTGGCATTGAAAATGTCAAATTCCTCAAGGATCACTTATGCGGAGCCTGTGAAGCTGGAAAAATGACCAAGGCCAAGCACCCAAATAAGACTATCATGACCACTACTCGTGCCTTGAATTGCTTCACATGGACCTCTTTGGTCCCAATCATTACTCAAATTTGTCGTTAATGATGCATCTCTATATGGCTTTGTTATTGTTGATGATTACTCTCGTTACACATGGGTACACATTGTTACTTACAAAAATCAAGTGCAGGAAGTCTTCAAACGATTTTCCTCAAGGGCTTCAACTAACTTTGGTGTGAAGATCAAGCACATCAGGAGTGACAATGGAACTGAGTTCAAGAATTCCGGTCTTGATGCCTATCTTGATGAACTTGGTATTACTCATGAGTTATCTGCTCCTTATACTCCTCAAAGAAATGGCGTCGTGGAGCGCAAGAATGTAACCCTTGTTGAGATGGCTCGCACTATGCTTGATGAATACAAAACGCCTAGTCGTTTTGGATTGATGCAATTGATCTTGCGTGCCACATCATCAATGAGTATATCTTCACAAATTCTTCAAGAAGACTGCCTATGAACTCCTCAACGACAAGAAACCCAATGTAAGTTATTTCAAAGTCTTGATTGCTAAATGCTGGATTAGAGATCCTCATCACAATTCTAAATTTGCACCGAAAGCACATGAAGGTTTTATGCTTGGTTACGGAAAGGACTCGCACACCTACAAAGTCTTCAACATCGCTCTTCACAAGATTGTTGACACTCTAGATGTGCGGTTCGATGAAACTAATGGCTCGTGGAAGAGAGCACCTACCTTCGTGTTAGATGAACCAGCACCGAGGAATCTATCAAGTTCAAGGCAACCGAGGATGTCATTCCCATCAAGAAACTGGCGAAGAATTCATTCTCAGACGCGAAGAACGTCAAGTCGATGCACCAAGATAATGTCAAGACAATGGTGCTGAGGAAAATGATCAAATTCCTCGACGACAACCAGCTCATCCTCGCGTTGCAAAAGAAGTGCAAGTGGAGAAGATCATCGATGACATTGAAGCGCCAGGTCCTCTCACACGCTCAAAAGCTTCACATTTATCTAACTTTTGTGGGCACTATGCTTTTGTATCTATCACAGAGCCCACTAAGGTAGATGAAGCATTTCTGGAGCCGGAGTGGATTCATGCTATGCAAGAAGAATTACATCACTTCGAGCTCAACCATGTCTGGGAACTGGTCAAACGTCCAGATCCTCGCAAGCATAATATCATTGGCACAAAGTGGATCTACCGCAACAAGCAAGATGAAAATGGTCTTGTGGTAAGGAATAAGGCACGACTGGTAGCTCAAGGCTACACAAAGTTGAAGGAATTGATTTCGATGAAACTTTTGCACATGTTGCTAGACTTGAGTCTATTCAAGATATTACTCGCCTATGCTAACCATCACAATATCACTTTATATCAAATGGATGTGAAAAGTGCATTCCTCAATGGTAAGCTTGAGGAAGAAGTATATGTTGCTCAACCCCGTGTTTTGAAGATCCAAAGAATCTCGACAAAGTCTTCAGACTTAATAAGGCCCTCTATGGCCTTAAGCAAGCCCCTAGGCGTGGTATGATACATTGAAGGAATTCTTCGTGAAGAATGGCTTCACACCCGTTCACTCGACCCTACTCTCTTTACTAAATCTTATGATGGTGAACTGTTTGTGTGCCAAATATATGTTGATGATATTATCTTTGGTCATCTTGACCAACGTTATAGTGATGAATTTGCCTATATGATGAGTGAAGAATATCAAATGTCTATGATGTGAGAGTTGAAATTCTTCTTAGGTCTTCAAATTCGTCAACATCGCAATAGCATATTCATATCTCAGGAGAAATACCTCAAAGATGTTTTGAGGAAATTCGGCATGCAAGATTGCAAAGGCGTCAAAATTCCTATGCCCACAAATGGCCATCTATGCACTGATGAAAATGGTATTGACTTCGATCATAAGGTATACCGCTCCATGATTGGTTCTTTATTGTACTTATGTGCATCTAGGCCAGATATAATGCTTAGTGTTTGCATGTGTGCCCGATTTCAAGCTACACCAAGGAATCACACCATAAGGTCATGAAGCATATTCTTCGATATCTAGCTCACACACCAACACTAGGATTATGGTACCCCAAGGGCTCTGCTTTTGATCTCATTGGATATTCGACTCGACTATGCTTTGGTGATCGTGTGGACCGCAAGTCAACTGCAGCACTTGTCATTTCCTCGGACGATCTTTGGTCCGTTGGTCCTCGAAGAAACAGAATCATGCGTATCCGCTCATCGCGAAGCTGAATACATTGCTGCCGCTCGTGTTGTGCTCAATTGCCGTGGATGAAGCAGACTCTCAAGGACTACGGCATCAACGTGAAGAATGTGCCTCTCATCTGCGACAATGAGAGTGCAATCAAGATTGCTCACAACCCAGTTCAAGACTCGAAGACAAAGCACATTCAGATTCGCTCATCATTTTCTTCGTGATCATGTGTTGAAGGGCGAAATCTCCATCGAGCACATGAAGATCAAGAACAGCTAGCTGATATCTTCACTAAGCCCTTGGATGAGAAGAGATTTAGCAAGTTGCGGTGTGAGCTAAATATCTTAGAATCTTCGAACGTTCTTTGAAAAGGACACACATCCTGACACTTATGCAAAATTGATGACTTAGATGTGCAACACATGAAGAAACCTTTTTCTTCAATCAATGAAGAGTAACACTCTAAGTGTGAAGAAATTAATGAAGAATTTGATTCTCAGAACCCTGAGACAATTGTACGCGGTGTCTGAAATCATCATTCTTATACGGTGGGTCACGCCACCACCAAAGTTGAAAATCTTCAATTTGAGTTTTTCCTTAGTTTTTGAAATTCTTCAGTTTTTCAAATTCTTCAACTTTGCAAAATCTTCACTGTTTCCGTCGTTTTTCTTCATTGGCAATACATATTTATATGGGTTTATGTACTCTACAGAATTCACTTATGGCTATTTCTTCAAGTCGTTTTTTCTGCTAAGTGAATGTGATCGGACCCTTCCCCCTCTATGCTATACTCAACCCAATCTATTCACAAATTCTTCATGTGCGTTCTATTTGAAACTCGTTCAAAATCTTCACTGTGTCCTTGTCACCAAGAAATTGCGAACGGAACTTTAAAACTGATCTTATCCAAATTTTCGGTTTTGCCGCTCAAACCGCTCCGCATCCCATGATGCATTATTTTACTCACCCACGATCGTACTTTCGATCTCCACTACACAAGACGTGGGTGACACATGTCGTGAGAAGGAGAATGGTCAGGGGCACGTTCGTCCTAAATCTTCGGGCGAACAGTTTTCATTGCCTCTATAAATACCCCTCTCTCCATCCTCGCTTCTTTTACTCCGCTCGACCTCTCTTTCCCGCTCGAGCTCCTCAAACCCTAGCGCCGCCGCTACTCCATCGTCGCTGGTGAGGAAGAGCTTCGCTGCCTCGACCTCGTCGCCGTCGTACTCACGCCGACTGCGGAAATCCTCACTCCGCCGCCGCCGTAGCTGTCTTCCTCCGCCAAGTTATGGCGTGGAAGATCTGAACAGACGAGCTTCACATCTACAAACACCCAGTTCGTTGTGTTCTTCATTTAGGGTACTCATGTCCGCTGATGAATCACTAGGTTCTCATCAACTTAACTCATTTGCAGCGTTCCTCGAAGAAAAGTTGCATACTTCTTCAGAGAACTCAATTGTTCAAATTCGTCAACTGAAGAATATGGCAGACGGTAAGAAGCCACATAAAGGAGGAAAGAAACCTGAGGTTATGACTGCTTTTGAGATACCTGAGGAAATTTATGCTTACTATTGCACACCTGATGAAGCAAAATTTGGCAAAGAAAATAAAAATCAGCGCAAGGTGCGAATTCATAAGATTGAACGGAGATGGGCAAGGGAATGGAGGGAATACAGATATGTGACTCCAAAGTACATGAAGAAATTCGCTCTCAATCCTCCATGCCCAAGAGCTCCATTGGCACCTGGCCAAGTAGCTGACCCCACCAGCATCAAGCGTGGTGAGGACTTTCCTGAAGAATGGGCTAAGCGCCAAGCTAAATTGGCAAGACAAGCCAAGGAGGCAGTGAAGAAATTCAATGAGGATTCTGCCATCGCTATCGCTCACGAGGCCTCACCAAACCGAGGAAATCCATGCCTAAGAAGCCTGCTCATAAGCCAAGTGCTTCACCATCGCCTCACTCACGGCCAAGTTCCTCAGCAGCACCCTCAAGGCAAATTCCTCACACTGCTACAGCTCCACCAAAGTCCTCAACAACTCCATCAAAGTCCTCAGTTCCTGTGCATCTGGCTACATGTCAAAGGACTGCTGGCTTCTCGATTGCCTCTGGCGTTTCAGCAAGTTCCTCAGCAGCACCAATTCCATCATCTGGCCCGACTCTGCTGAAGACCAAAGCAACAGCTGGACGAGGTCCTCGGCCAAGTCCAAGGAAGAAATAGGTTGCATTCCATGTGCCTTCTGATGATGAAGCTTCTGATGATGAACTTGCGGAAATCATCAGAGAACGCCAAGAAAGGCCCGCTAGAGCCAAAGGCACATCTGCAAGCATCGCTGTTGGATCCAAGAAAATCCTTGATTACATTGATCTCGCACAAGGATCCAAACACCCCTATGCCTGATTTTCATCTCGACCCTGGACAAAGTCATATGTTGACCCATTTCATCGCTGAAGAGAAATGGAAGTTTGAAAAGGCAAGAGAGATCAAGAAGGCTCAATACGTAGAAAGGAGAAGTTCCTCAAGAAAAACGTTGTCAAAATGACACCGAGGAACTTCTCAAGGTCCAGACGAAATTCAAGACCTCAAAGAAAAACTTCGATTCTTATTATGCGATTGGCAAGGAGCCAAGGTCGGATTCATTAACTGACGAAGAATTCACCAATGTTGCTGCCCCAACGCAACATGAAATTCCTCCGTCGAAGCCTCACTCAGCCGATCAAGAACATGCCAAAGACCAGATGAAGTTCAGCGATCGATGAAAATGCTAGTTCCAGGCTGATGATCCCATTCCAAATTACCGAAGAAATTGCCGTGGCATCCACTAGTGGTGTGCCCGAAGAAATCGAAGAAGTCGTGGCAATCGCATCGCCATACCGAGGAAATTCAACCAGATTCCTCAGCTCCTCCTGCGCCAACACCAACTCCAATTCTTCCAGCTGCCTCTGATGTGAAGAAAACCAAGGCTACAGAACGAGCTGTTGTGAAGAAAAGGAAGGCGTCGGTATGTCAAATTCTTCTACCGCAAAGAAAATGAAGCCAATGACCAGCTCATTCGAAAATCCAATTGATGTTGTTCGATTTCCTCCATGCCATCAAAGGACCTTGTTCCTTTGGAGAAGACTATGAGATCCCAATCGGATCTCGATGAAGAACATCATTATGTCGCTTCGTCAGAGCAGATTGATGAAGAAATTGAAGTGGACGCAATCCCTTCAACCCCGCCATTTCCTCACCTATGCCTCGGTTCACGGTGAAGAGGCTGGTGTTGAGGAAATTGAAGATGAAGATGTGGATATAGGGTGCACCACACTGTGATGAATGATGACTTTTGGGAAAGTCAGCATCCTAATACTCCTCTCTTCACCCCGCCTCCAACAGATTCCTCGGCCCCTGCACCAACAGCTCAAATGGACTCAAGAAACTCAACCCACTTGCTCAGGCATGAAGAAATTCCAGCCACTAGTGTCGATGAACTCGCCGTCACGATCCTCGATCGCACTCGTTGAGGAACAAGAAATTCCTCAGCCTGAAGAACCTGAGCTCGCGATTCCTGAGGTGGTGATGCAACTCACCGAAGACGCTGAAGACGTGAACTCATGGGTATTAGACTGGATGTCTGAAAATACTCACTACAAGGCACCAGCAACTGAATTGCTTCGTACTCACCGGACACCCCTCTGCCCAAGCAAAGAATCCGTTCTCAAGCAAACAAAAGTTCAAGGCTGATGATTTCTTTGCCGAGCACGTATTCTTCACTAACTATAATCCATATGATTCTGCTCGCATAAGGAAGAGGCGTTTCTGGACTGCAAGCCAATCCAATTTCTATTCCTCAGTGCTCTTCAACAAAGACAAAGTCTTCGATCATGCTCATATTCCTCATGTGGACATGGAGTCTCTGCCCGGCTTTGAGCCAGTCCTCAGTGTTCTTCATGACGCAGGACTTCTGAATTTCTGCACTGATATCTGTGACTGGAATGAAGAACTCATTCTTCAATTCTATGCAATGCTGCACATCTCCGGAGACGCCAAGACGTGAACTCATGGGTCTTAGACCGATGTCCGAAAATACTCACTACAAGGCACCAAAGAATCGAATTGCTTCGTGCTCTACCACTCGATCCTCCACTTGATGGTGCTCGTTGTATCTACAACGAACCAGAACTTTCAAATCACTATATGAAAGTGTTGATGAAGCCTTTGAAGCCAAGGCAGGCCCCAAGAACCAAATTCCTCGTCAAGGAATTATTGTATGTGCCTCGGACTGTCTATCGGATTCGACGAAGACAATGAGTCCTATCAAAGGCCACGACTCGAATGATGAAGAAGTCATTGGCATCATGAAGAATACGCTTTTCAACATCATCCATGGTGTTCCCGTCAACTTCCATGATTTCTTCATGAGGACTCTGGCAAACATTGCTATGTCACCATTTGAGCTGAAGCCTTATGCGCCTTGGATAATGAGATTCATCAGGACAAGGTCTTCACTCAATTACAAGGCTGATACTCTGAACCAAGATTTGGGAGAGAATTAATTGAAATAAAAATTCAGAAGAGGGTTGAACTAGTAGAGATAGAGTGTTTGGATTGCCCAAAGTGGAAGGAGATATATTTGTGAAGATTTTACCATGTGGTGTATGGCCAAATCATGTATGATTTCAAATATGGGAGAGAACGAAAAACCCTTAGAGTTTCTTTTTGAAAGAAAAAATAAACTTCAAAGATTTTTCTTGAATCCTTGAGAAGAGAGTAATTAGAGGAAAAATTTAAAAACTAAACACCAGAGTTGAAGGAGATGCAAAAGTAAAATATTTGCCAGAGGGAAAAGGCTTTTGATAGAGATTTTTTTGGGAAGGGTTTTGGTGACCTCCTTCAAATCCAACAAAGTTTTGAAGAAAACCAAAGAAAAAATTTTGGAGTGTCACATCTTCTGCTTCTTCGATCAGGGCATAGGTTCCAGGTCGGCAGCCTGGGCTAGCAGGGTGGATATTGTTTGAGTTTCTGTTTATGTTTCATCCGTAGTCGGATGTTGATCTTGTATGATGTATTGTTGTATTCATGTGACATTGTATGTCTTGGTTGTACCCCCACAATTATGTAATGTTGATGTAATGATATCCACCTTGCAAAAGCGTCTTCAAGATGCGCTTCTATCCTTGGTGGGACCTTCGAGTTCCTTTAGGATAGGGCCGCATCTTGGGCGTGACAAGTTGGTATCAGAGCCTCGACCGACCATAGGAGCCCCTTGATTGTTGGCCGTTGTTGAGTCTAGGAAAAACTATTTTGAGTCTTAGGATTATATATATTAGAGAGTAGGATTCTTTTTACTCCTCAGTCCCTTCGTCGCTCTGGTGAGGCCTCCTGACGTAGATGTTTTGTCTTTCCTCTCCTCAAATTTCACGAATTTTTTTTAGGATTACGCGGGTATCTTGGGATCGTTCGATAGTCTTGTGACGAGAACATTGTTCTTGGTGCCTCGACATTTAGGGGTTGTGGCAGTGTCCTGTGGAGTTGAGCTCCGAGGTGTTGTCGCCACAATTTTATCATTGCGATTCTGGAATACCCGAGTTTTGCCGACATCGAAAATCTCTTTTATGCGCTTGTTGGTGAGATAACCTCGACGCCACCCAAGATCTTGGGAGTTCGAGTATTGCCATAGCTCGTATAACGGATGCTTTTCAAGGTTGAGGTACACGATTTCCGGAGTTTTCTTGGTTATGTGTTGACGGATGGATACAAATGGATCTAGGTATTGTTAGTTTGGGTGATATATTTTGTGTCCCCTGTATCCCCAACACCAGATTGCATAACCAGAAAGTTTCAGGGGTTTATAGGTGGGAATTCAAGTAGCTCCTAGAATATCTTTCCGACAGATGCATGATATGGGATTGGGTAAATCTCTATCAGATGTATTTGTTCCGGCTTATTTCCTAAGCCAATCCTTTGTTTTGTTTTATTTGTGGTATTCGAGTTGCTTCGATGTCAAGTGTTGATTCCATACCTTTCAAGTGGTGTTCTCATATTGCTATGTGAATACTAATCCTTCTTGATCATCGAGGTCTTCATGTTAATTCTTTTCCAACCGGCGTGCTTCTCTTTAAGTGGATCTGATCATTTCAACATCCGCAAGATAAATTCTAAGTTTTTCACAACGGTATCTGTTTCATCCGTCCCCAAGTTGCCTTTGTTTTCCCGCCCTCCCACCCCTTTTTCTTCGAGGACTCAGATTTCTTTATCATGTATCCTTTTTATTTGAGAGAAGTCTCTTCATTCTTTTCTTTCGATGTTCTTATCCGGTGATTTCCCATGAAGATGCTCAACAGTTTCAAGTTCATCATCCTTCATTGTTGTTTCTTCTCCGGCGGATCCAATTTCAAGCTTTAGGTGTTGATCATATTCCTTTCCTCGTTTCAAATGTTTTTTGCATGCCGGTGTACCTGTTAGTTGTTCACCTCTCTCTATTCTTATCCGGAGTGTTGAAGATATCTCAGAAGGCTCGTCTTTTCATTCCGGATCCTTTCAAGTTATTTTGAGGTTGTTATCTCATTCAAGTCATTTAATTCTACTGGTGCAATCTTTTTTTCAAGCAATCGTTCAACGGTGTTTCTTTTGAGTGGGCCCTAACCCACAGGTCTTTTCCCAGGATCTTACCTGACTCTTCTAATTTTCCCGGAACTTCTAAAATTCTTTTCAAAGTTTGACATAAGAATGAGTTATCATCAGTCAAATGTCTTTCTCCAAGATCTTCCAAATTATTTTCATCGTTGGTTCAACCTTTCTAATTTTCATCCCGGAGTGTCTCAACAATTCATGGTGATGTTTCTCATTGTCATTCTCAACATTTGAAGACCGAAGAAGAGTTTCTCTTAAATCTTGATCCATTCTCTTCAAGATTCATGGTTCAAGCTTGATGCCATCCTCTCATAATTGTTTTCGATTGTGACAATTCTTTTCTTACCATCCGGAGCATTTCATGAGTTGTTTCCATTTCTTTCCTCCGAAGGCCATCATGTCATAATTCTTCATTATCAGCGTGTAGCTACCGTTCTCCAAATCTTACTGATGAATCGTTCAAATATCCTCTAATCAGTTCATGATCTCTTCATTCTATTGTATCTAAATTCTCTCAAGCATCTTCATTCGTTTTCCAATTCTTCCCGGTGAATTGTGCCTTTGCTACGTTCATTTTCAATTCTAATTGTGGTTCGTTCAAGATTTCACTTCCTTCATTATCATATTAATTCATTCGTTGTTTCCAAATTCCACCGGTGGTTCCATCAATACCTTCTCAAGTTTGCGCTATATCTCTCTTAATCCTTACTACGGGAATAAGTAGTATGCCAACTCTGTTATTTGTCATCAATTTAAATTGGTGAAGGATACGCATAACGTAATTCTTATTATTGTTTCATCCAAGTGATCTAGTTTCTTATTTCCAGAGTTGTCCATCATGTCACATTCTCGGTTCGAGTTGATTCACCTTTCTTTTCTGGAGTTCCAAGTTTTCGGCATTATCTCGCGAAGCTCCTTCTAAATCATAGCAAGGCTTCACCTGGTGTTTTCAACTTCTCCTTCTTTTTATCATCCTTTTATTACCGGAGTTCTTCATAGAGGCTCTACATGGTGGCTCGTCAAGGATTCTTTTAATTATTCAATTGTTCTTCAAGATTTCTCTTGAAGTTATGATCCGCCAAACTATACTCCAAAATAAACATGGTGCCCAACACATGTTTTGTTTTGAGGAGCTCTAGTATTCTTCATCTTGCATTCCGAAGTGCAATTCTTTCTACCTTATCTTTTGAGATGGTGTTATGTCATCCTTGGCAATTTCTCCTCGTGCTTCATGAGTCACTTGTTGTCAAGAATGAGGTATTTTAAATCCACCAATCTCTTCGTTGGAGTCATCTTGTGTCATGTTTCACCTAAAGCCTTCCATTGGGAATGTTGCTATTTGTGGTGCTTGTCAATGATCCAAGTTATCTCTTTATCTTCTTGGTGGAGGAAGTGTTCATCTCTTCGTCGATCTAAAGCAAGCAACCATTTCCATCGGTGGCCGGTTGTCACCTCATAGTCTCGAGATGTTTTCCATAAGCCCACAACAAGCTTGTGCTTCTCGTTGTTGATTTTCCAACAACTCCGTTCGATTCTTCTTTGCAAGGATGCTTTCCAAGTTCACTTGTGGCAAAAGTTGTCATTTTCTTCTCCGTCCCTTTATCCCAACGGTCTAACTTCTATTCTATCGTTACGGAGACATTGTGATGTTGTGCTCTTTACCCATCACCTCGTTTTGTGAGGATCGTGTTCTTTTCTTGCTTATCCATTTAACCGGACTGTTGTATCATCTCTTCAATATCTTTTCATCTCATCAAGTTTTCTTCTCTTTTCTACCGGAGTGCTATCCAAATTCTGTCATTCTTGTTCCTTGGCTATCTCATTATACCGAGGTGGTCATATTCTTTTCGTTTGTGAAGCTCTTATTTCCAAGTCTTTATACCTTCAAGTTCTCGTAATACTCCTTGTTCCTCTTTTCTACCGGATTATTTGCAATCTCGTTCATCTCTGTTGTACTCTTTCTTTTAAATTGCTCAACCTCTCAAGGTTCATGGTTTCACTCTTTCGTCAAAGAAGCAACTTATTTTACCTCTTATCTTCCTCTTCCTTTTCCCTCTGGTGCCATCCTAGATCTCGGGACAAGATCCTCTCGTAGTGGTGGAGTGTTGTAACGCCCCGGATACAACTTTCCATTTTTGTATCTCCAACTCTTGCCATTTCCGGCTATGTGATATGTTATTTCCTTTGTGGTTGGGTTTTTGTCTTTTGTTTTGCATTTTGTTCATGTCATGCATCTCATCTCATAGCATCATGCGCATTGCATCTGCATGTTTTCATAAAGCTTGCATCCGTTCGTAGTTGCCGCGTTCCCCCCTTGCCTTTGTTGACCGATCCGAGTCCAAACATGTTTTTCGTTTCCCTCTTGTCCGACCACCTAACCTCTCTTGCCAGCTCGCAGCCCCCTCGCGCGCGTGTCCGAAACTTACCCGAACCCAACCTGCTCAATCATCTCCATTGCTTTCGGTTCATCCCCAAACATCTATAAAACATCTCCGTTTTCTTATTTGGACCCCCTAGCCTATTTTTTTCTTGACCGCCCGATTTCGATAGGACGTACCAAGTTAATCCCAACCTTAATCCCCTACCTATATAAACTGCCTAACCCTAAAATCTAGGGAGTTGTCCCATCCATCCCATCACCGCGCCGCCACTCCACCCGGTCTCTCCTTCCACCTCGGGATCTTCCCAGATCCAAATCCTCCCCTCCTCGATTTACGCCACCAGCCAACCATCGCTCTCCTTGCTCCTCCTCGATCCAGCGCCACGACCTCCATGCTCGTTTTGGTTTGGGAGAGGAGCTCCCGTGCCTCCCGCTGGCGAGAGCCCACCGGATCCAGCCGCCGACCGTCTCCGGCAAACCCAGCAGGACCAGCCCCGTCGCCCCTCTCCTTCCTTCCTCCATTTCCTCCCTCTCGCTCTCTCTGATGGTGTCGCAACGCCGCCCTTTTGCAGGAACCTGCAACCCATGGAGCTCCTGGAGGTTCCTGTCGCCTCCGCCTCGTTCCAGGGAGGGAAGTCCTCACGCCCGTGTTGACCTCTCCCCTCGCCAAGCCGCCGAGTCGCCCGAGCGCCAAGTTCGCCGCCACCGCTCCCCTGCATCCCGTCTCCGCCTCCCCTGCTTCTGCGAGCTCTCGAGGACGAGGACGAGCCCCTGCCTCCTTGCCTCCCCGACTCGACCTGGCCCGATCCGGCCATCTCCGACGCCTCCTCGCCGCCCGGATCCGCTTCCTCCGGCCGCCTCCACCTCCCAGGGCCCCGACGACCTCACCGTCTGAGCCTCCTTCGCCGTCTCCCGCAAGTTCCAGGGCGCCGCTTCTCTGCCTCGTCGTCGCCGGAGTCAAAGCCGTGCCTGCCGCCTCCCCTGCTTCGCGTCGAACCACTCCAGCCCTCTTGCGTTGACCAAGCCAAGCGAGCGCCTTGGCCTAGCCTCCCGCGCAAGTCGGCCCAGCTCCAGCTCCAGCCGCGGCCTGCCAGCTGCTTCACCAAGCCGGCCCATCTGCTCCTCTGGGCCCAATGTGAGCAGCGCACCAGTTCCAGCCCGATCTATTTTTTTCTGCTCTGGACGATTTATCTAATTTCCAGAGAAACTGCATATTTACAGATTGACCCCTATTGTTCATGCATTAATAATTCACAAACCGATTTATATATGTAAAATGCTTAGAATTTCATCTAGTTTCACTTTATGCCACTTTCATCCAGGTTTAAAATGTTAAATTGTTGTTTGTTTAAATTTGCTCAAATGCCATGTTGAAATGATTTATTTCATAACTAAATAACCGTAGCTCCAAATTTAATAAACTTTATATGTAAATGGGGTGGCAAAATGCATAGATTAACTTGCTGCACTTTATTTTGCTGTTTAACAACAATAAAATGTGATTTAGGGCAGAACAGTACCAAATCTAAAATATTGCTCATGAGGATTTTCCGGAATTGTTGTTTGTTGTTCCGGCCTCATTTAAACTTGCCTAGATAGGTAGTTTAATTATGCTTCACCTCTTGCCATGTTTAACAACATTTAATATTGTTTGGTAGCTTAAACAAGATTAAACTAAATATGTCAATGTGGTGTTTCGTCAATATGCAACTCGTTGGATATTGAGCTCCACTTAACTTGTAGTATTGTTTGTTGCACTTTGCCATGCCATGCCTCATTAAACCGGACATGCATCATACTTGTTTGTGCATCATGCCATGTTTATGCTTGTGCATTTACCATGTTGTTTGCTTCTTTCCGGTGTTGCTTCTCGGTTCCGGTAATGTTGCGATTGTGAGGATTCGTTCGACTACTCCCGTTCATCTTCTTCATGGACTCGTTCTTCTTCCTAGCGGGATTTCAGGCAAGATGACCGTCACCTTGGATCTCATTACTATCATAGCTATGCTAGTTGCCTCGATGCTATTGCTATGCTGTGTTACCTACCACTTGCTGCTCAAGCCTCCCAAATTGCCATGAACCTCTAACCCTTGTCCCCCTTCCTAGCAAACCGTTGTTTGGCTATGTTACCGCTTTTGCTCAGCCCCTCTTATAGCGTTGCTAGTTGCAGGTGAAGATGAAGATTGCTCCATGTTGGATTATGTTTATATTGGGATATCACATTATCTCTTATATTATTAATGCATCTATATACTTGCTAAAGGATGGAAGGCTCGGCCTTATGCCTGGTGTTTTGTTCCACTCTTGCCACCCTAGTTTCCGTCATATCGGTATTATGTTCCCGGATTTTGCATCCCTAACGCGGTTGGGTGATTTATGGGACCCCCTTGACAGTTCGCTTTGAATAAAACTCCTCTAGCAAGGCCCAACCTTGGTTTTACCATTTGCCTCACCACCACCTACTTTTCCCTTGGGAGTCGCTCTCTCGAGGGTCATCTTTATTTTAGCCCCCCCGGGCCAGTGCTTCTCTAAGTGCTGTTCGAACCGATCCGCCTGCGGGGCCACCACGGGGAAACTCGAGGCCTGGTTTTACTTGTAGCCTGTCTTATCCGGTGTTGCCCCGAGAACGAGATATGTGTAGCTCCTATCGGGATTGTCGGCACATCGGGCGGTCTTGCTGGTCTTGTTTTACCATTGTCGAAATGTCTTGTAAACCGGGATTCCGAGACTGATCGGGTCTTCCCGGGAGAAGGAATATCCTTTGTTGATCGCGAGAGCTTATCATGGGCTAAGTTGGGACACCCCTGCAGGGTTTGAACTTTCGAAAGCCGTGCCCGTGGTTATGTGGCAGATGGGAATTTGTTGATATCCGGTTGTAGTAAACTTGAATAAAAACTCTTCTAAAATACACCAACCGTGTGCGTAACCGTGAGTGTCTCTTTTCGGGGTTGATCGAGAGGAGAATACGGTTTCGGGTTATGTCGGCGTAAGTAGGAGTTCAGGATCACTTCTTGATCATTACTAGTTGACGACCGCTTGCTTTGCTTCTCAACTCGCTCTAATTTGCGTAAGATAGCCACCATACATTGCTTAGCCGATGCTGCAACCTCACCACTTTACACCTTCCTTTCCCTTTAAGCTTTGCTAGTCTTGATACCCATGGTAATTGGATTGCTGAGTCCTCTTTGCTCACAGATTACTACACCACCAGTTGCAGGTACAGGTTTGCGATGATCATGACACGAGAGCGATGTTTACTTGTTTTGGAGTTCTTCTTCTGCTTCTTCGATCAGGGGATAGGTTCCAGGTCGGCACCCTAGGCTAGCAGGGTGGATATTGTTTGAGTTTTTGTTTATGTTTCATCCGTAGTCGGATGTTGATCTTGTATGATGTATTGTTGTATTCATGTGACATTGTATGTCTTGGTTGTACCCCCACAATTATGTAATGTTGATGTAATGATATCCACCTTGCAAAAGCGTCTTCAAGATGCGCTTCTATCCTTGGTGGGACCTTCGAGTTCCTTTAGGATAGGGCCGCATCTTGGGCGTGACATCGTCATATTTTCTATCTTCTGTAGTTTCTCATCATTGATGGTGGCGGTTGTCCGTACGATGCAGCCAATTTGATTGCCGTAGCACGCGCGCGCTTCCTCGGGCGCCTTTGGCTCAAAATTGCCGTCGTCCACCTCCGTGACCACCAGTCTAGTAGTCCCGAGTTTGTTAGGAACCCGTTGCCTCTTTGCTTTCGGTTCTACACGGCTCCGCTCCCGAGGCAGCACCGGTCTCGGCGCCGGTCTCGATGTCGGTCTGAATCTCAGCGCCGGTCTCGATCTCAAGACCGGTCTGCGTGTCGGTCTCGATCCCGATGCCACCGGTGGGCCCAACAACAACATCGGTTGATCGTCAGATGCGGCTAAAATATTAAATGCGCCGCCCGGTAGACGTCGTCATAATCACCGTAACCACATCCTTCATCGTTGCTAGCCATGTTTCCTATGATTAAATCTAGTCAATTAATTCTAGACCTAATAAAATGAATAATGACGTAAAAAAGGACTATTGTTTTGCAGGAATGTTGACTCCTTCCTGGTGCGGCAAATCCCGGACACTCGATATGTCCTAGTTTGTAGCACAAGTCATGCCGAAATTCACGGAAAATTTCGGCATGAACTTTGCTAAAAAGTGGACAAATCGAGAACCTAAAATTTGCCGAAACAGAAATGAATCAACATTCCGGCAAAACATAAACCACTCAAAGATCATTCACAGAAACAACAAAGCCACTTGGGCACAATCGAACAACTTCAATGAAAAGATATAACATGAGCAAACACTATTGAGGAATTTGCATATAACATGGCCACTTCAATGAAAAGATATAATCAACAATAATGGAATATGCAAATGAACATCAATGACATATAGCTACTGTTATGTTTGACCAAGTTTTTGAAAAGAAAAACAATTCTGTTTTTGGTTATAGCTAAATGCCATAGCTACTGTTTTTTATTTATAGCTAAATACTTTTGTTTTTTGTCTAAAGCTAAAAGTCTAGGAACTACATTTTCTCTAACCCTTTTGACCTCACCAGATTTTCCACAGCAAGACCTTAGTACCTACACCCAATTTCTTCAAAAATATTCAGGTCCATAGTCCAAATAATTCAAATTTCATTTGAATGAAATTTGGAACAAATTCAGGTCCGTAGTCAAAATATTTTTTATAGCTAAGTGTTTTTTGTTTATACCCTCTGTTAATTTAAATCTAAATGCTACTATTATTTATATACCCTCTATTAGTTTCAAGCTAAATGGAATTACTGTTTAGGTATTTTCATTAAAATTGCCCTAGCTAATTTCCTAAAAAAATTGCAAATCATTTTTCCTAAAAGCTATAAAATGCCTACTGCCCTAAAAAAATCTAGGGTTCATATGAACATCAACACAGTATCAACACATATATATATATATATATATATATATATATATATAATTGCCCTAGCAGAGAGAAATAGGAGGGTAGGGACAGGAGAGGCATAGCCTTACTAGGGCGGCGAGGGCAGGCTCGCTCGGGCAGCGGCGGTGAGGTCGAGGAGGCGACAGTGAGGTCGACGACGGCCTCCTGCAGCTGTGAGGTCGAGGGGGCGGCCCTCAAGGTGATGTGGTCGGCATGGCGGCGGTGTGGTCGGCTGCCACAAGGCAGGCAACGGCGATGGAGCAGTTGGGGGACAGGGAGTAGAGAGGGGAAAAGGACTTAGCGAAATTTTGAGCCAGGGCCGGATTTTAGTCAAACTAGCAAGCTGCGTTTCTTTGAAAGCAGCGCTATAGCTAAGATAGCTATAGCGTGTTCCAGAAACGCTACCGCAGCCTAACCCTTTCTGCTTTCTTTTTCTTTTCTTTTGTTTTCTTTACTTTTTTTTTCATTTCTCCTTTTTCTATTTCTTTCATTTTCATTTACTTTTCTACTTATTTTTCTATTTATTTTCTTTTTACATAGCGATGCTACTGTAAAGAAGAAAGCGGCTACTACAATGTTTTTAGCGATGGCGTGCTTACGGGAGAAGCCGCTACTATTCCTAGCCTACTGGCACTAGTGAGAGAATTTTAGTAGTAGCGCTTTTCTGTGAAGACGCGCTGCTGCTAAAATAATGATTGCTGCATGGTTTTGCAACAAGCGCTACTACTAAGTAGCGCTAGCGCCGAGTTTTGACCAACGCTACTGCTATACCTCTGTGTATTGCGTTTTCCCTAGTAGTGTTGTGAGGATGTGCCTGTTGTGGTTGCAAACATTACTATTTTAACGGAGTTTGTTATTCTTGATATTCCAGAGGACGATAGTATGTCTCTTATTCTTTGTAGCGACCAGACCTCAAGCGATCGATCTACGTGCTCGGTGTCATCCACGGATCAAGAATGCCGACACCACACAAGATCTTGGAAGGATTTATAACAGAGTAGCAATCACACACACTTATTACAATCGAATGTCTCAAGAGAGAACTTAATAAAATAAATATGGCTTAAGGCCATCTAATAGCGATAACAGCGGAAGGCTTGGAAGATAAGCGAGTCCATCAACTCCAACGGCATCATTGAGTATAGAACCACGACCTAAGCACCTTACTCTCGTCTGAAAAGTCTGCAACATGAAACGTTGCAGCCCGAAACGGGTCAAGACATGGAATATGCCGCAATGTAACACATAGAGAATAATGGAATAATAAGCCTATACTACATGCATATTTGGCTGGTGGAAAGCTACGTGGTTACGATTTTGCATAAAGCCAATTTTTCCCTACTGCAAAGGAATAAATTTATTTAACTATCATGGTGGTTGTTAAACATTGAGAATGGTTGACAGCATTCTCAATCCCAATTAAAAGTACTCATTAAAAACCCAACAATATTAATTTAGAAGTAACATGATGAGATTCACATGATATCCAAGTACTAGATACTCAAGATGTCCATAACCGGGGCACGGCTAACCATGATTAGTTTATACACTCTGCAGAGGTTTGCGCACTTTTCCCCACAAGACTCGATCTCCTCCGTTGGATTTCTCGCACTACATGATGTTTGAGAAACGGATGACCGAGACATAGTCTTTCAGAAGCACTAGCACCTTACATGTGGGTAGACCGGTACACATACTTTCCCCTACATCTGCTAGTCTACGCGTAAGAGTTCACACAACTTAATCAACTATGCCAGAGCCCATAATGGCTTGTGGCTGCACACGGAAGTTTCTAGATTGAATAATCTCATGATCCCTTTGAGCCTGGGTGGCGGTCCGAAGAAATACAGGCAAGTCCTGATAGAAACCAGGTGCCTCAATCCACCCAGATGTGTGTTTAAGTTGCCACCTTAAATAAACCATTAATTTAACAATCTCACATCTGTCATGGATACACTCACCCAATCCACGTCTACTAGCGTAGCATGGCGTAATAAGAAAACGTAGAAGTAACTCCCAAGGGTTTGATAATAAAACAGGTAATAGGTACTACCTCAATCTACTTCCCAAAACCCACAATTTAATTAGATCCTAATCATGCAATGTTTGAGGATAGATCTAATGCATAAAAACTGGGTATGAGAAGAGGTATGATCAAAGTGTTACTTGCCTTGCTGATGATTCGCGAAACCTAGAGACTCGAAGTAACAGGCGGCGCACTCCGGGTATTCTATCGCAGACAAACAAACAAGCATACAATAAGTACTCATCTAATGCACAGGTAAAACTCAAATAGATCTAACTAGATAGTTCAACTTAAGAACTCCGTTTTGCAAAAAGAATCAAATCAAACGAAGCAACGAAAGTCAAACGGCGGAAGAAAACAGCTCCGTTTTACTAATCTGGATCTAGGTCAAATTTTATAGGAGCAAAAACTTGTTTAAGTAGGTTATTCGGAAAGAGGGTTTCGAGGCGAAACTCTAGGCGCTTGAATCGCCTGATTCCGATAAACGAGCGAAAAGTTATACTAAAACGAAAATCGGATCAAGAATCGCGATCAGAAAAATCGCGGATTAAATCCGAGAAAAAGAAAAACGACGAACGGGTTAACGAACGAACGTTCGTTAACAAAACTAATCTGACGAACTCATTCGTTTAAACGAACTAACGGACGAACGTCCGCTAAATAACCTAAACCGAAAAAAAACCCGAAACTAAAAAAATGAAACTAAAAAAACCAAAAAAACGAAATAAAAACCGCCCGGTTTTTTTAAAAAAACCGGCGGCACGCGGAATGAGGCGGCGGCAAACCTCGGCGGTGGGGTCGTGGCCGGAGTCAGGCGGCGGTAGCGGCAATGGTCGGCTAGGGTTAGGTTCTGGCCAAGGTGGTAGGCGTATGATGAAAGGCGGTGGGCGGTGGGCTCGGGCGGGACGGCTGGGCCTGGGCGCCGGGGTTGCGCTTATATAGTGCGCCTCGAAGGAGTCCCTTCGAGCACGCCCAGGCGGTTCGCTTTCTTAATAATTCACAAGAAGAAAAATAAAAAGAAATACTAAGTCGACTCAAAAATCCCGAAATAAATTTTCCTGGCTTCTAAAATCAAGCCGGACTAGATGAACATTTATTTGGGGCCTAAATGCAATTTTGAAAAATGCATTTTTCCTAAATTCAAATAAAAAGGCTTAAAAACTCCAAAATAAAAACTTATTTGATTTTATTATTAAATCTTCATTATTTCTTTATTTTGGGAAAGTCATTTTATTCCCTCTCTCATATTTTGATAGTAGAAATAATTGAAGATAAAATAATTAAAATCAAATGATCCTATTTTCAAAATTTGAGAAAACTCAAATATGAAAATAACGAAATCCCCAACTCTCTCCGTGGGTCCTTGAGTTGTGTAAAATTTCTAGGATCAAGCAAAAATGCAACGAAAAAATATGATATGCAATGATGCTCTATGTATAACATTCCAAATTGAAAATTTGGGATGTTACATTCTTGGAAGACCCTTTTTGAATACTGCAGGGGCTGTTATTGATTGCAACAAAGGCAATGTCACTTTTCATGTTAATGGTAATGAGCACACGGTACACTTTCCGAGGAAACAACCTCAAGTTCATAGTATCAACTCTATTGGAAAAATTCCATCGATTATATTTGGAGGTTTTGAATTTCCTCTTCCCTCTTGTCAAGAAGAAATATGATATTCTTATTATTGGGGATGTGCATATTCCCGTTGAGGTAACATAGTGTTATTCAAATTTCTCCTGTTCCATGTTAGTCGAATGAGTTTGTTAACAAGACCTGATCAACCTTGTTAGTGGATTCCTTTTGATGAGCATGAGACGGATGAAACTAGAAGGCACAACCTTCATGCCCTCTTTATACTTTACATTATTTAGTTGAAATAAAGTAAAAGTAGTATTTTTTTGTCCTGTTCCTGATTTATCATGCAATATAAAAATACCCCGAAAATAAAAGTCCTCCAAATGCCATGCCAATTTAATATGATTTTTTCTAGAATATTTGAGGACTTATGGTATTGAAAACACCGCGGGAGGAGCTGCCACCTGGCCACGAGGGTGGAGGGCGCGCCCTACCCCCCAGGGCGTGCCCCCTGCCTCATGGGCCCGCGGTGGCCCTCATCCACTTATTCCTGCACACATACAATCATTCTTCCTCCCACAAACACGAATATCTAGCTCAAGCACGAGTTCTAGCTGATTTTGCTGCGATTTTCGATCTCCTTGCTCAAAGCACCTCTCACAAAACTGCTTGGGGAGATTGTTCTTTGGTATGTGACTCCTCCATTGGTCCAATTAATTTTTGCTCTAATGCTTTATTCATTGAAAATTTGTACTGCCTAGGTGACCATGTTCTTGAACTTGCATGTCAAATTTATATGGTTCCAAGTAGTTCTAATGCTTGATAGAGGCTCTAGGCACTTGTAGGAGTAGTTGCTATCAATTTTATTGATCTTGGCTCACTTTTGTTTGAAGTTACTTAAAATTTCAGAAAACGATGAAGAGACTTTTGAGGGGCTCATCGAGCCGAATCTCGAAGGAAAAGCAAAATGAAGAAGCACCAAGGCCCAAATATAATTTGCCTCGTACCGCGGAGCTCCGGCCATGTGAATGGCCTTCCGATGACTTCTTGAGACAAGCCGGGATTTATGAGGATTTTTATTCATTGACCGAGAATGCTGGCCTCACCGACTTCCTCCGCGACCAACGTCATCAGTATCTCTTACTCACTAATACTTTTGTGCAAAACTTCTACTATTATCCTAAGGAATCACCTCCTTCAGTAGAGTTTCATTTATATGACATTGTTAAGAAGATGCCACTAGATGAATTTTGCAAGGTTTGCAAAATACCCTTCGAGGGTACCTTAGATGAACCACATCGTAAGGATGTGGAAGAATTTATTAACACCATCACTGTGGGGGAAACCAGGAAGGTTTCCGATGCGAGAATCACTATCATACATTTTTCCCGTTTTACGCTACTTTGCCTTATTTGCTAGTCGATGCTTGATTGGTCGCGGAAACTGTGGAAACCTTAATGTTCCTAATATTATCATTTTGTTCCATGGTTTATACTGCGATAACACTGTTAGTATGGGCGGAATTATTGCTAAACGGTTAAGTTTGAACCGTACTAAAGGCCCCATCTTTGGAGGTATTTATGCTTCGCGCCTAGCTGCACATTTTAACATACCCATTAGGTTTTATGAGAAAGAACAAAAATTGCTGCCTAGTGCTTATTTAGATTATAAGAGTATGCTAGCGCATGATTTTATTGTTAAGGGCAGGGAAGGGGAGCTTAAATATAAATTGTACTTTAATAAACATCACCCTGAGACTATTACTTTGCCTGCTCCTTCTTTGTTTAACTTGTCTGAAGGTCATTACCTCGTCTCCGGGCTGACAGTTCAAGCCTATCGAATCTCGCACCAGCCCGGAGCCGGAACCACAATACGAGCCTCCACGCCACTGCTTATTCTTGGGATCCAGAGATGGCTGCCGGCCGATGGCGATCCACAGTCCTCTTCATCACAAGATCGACCCCAGCTACACCTACGGGTATCCGCCAGGCCATCCCTGGCAATGAACCAACTTAGGGCAAAAGCCTAAGCTTGGGGGAGTACGTATTTCCCACCGACATTACTTTTATGTTCACACACACTCATTACTAGATGTCGGTGCTCATACTCTTTCACTGTAATATCCATGCTAGTTTATTTTCCTTTTCTTGTTTTCTTCTTGTGTGTCTGTTAAACTTTAAGAAAACCAAAAAAATTACTGTAGTTTTTAGTTAGTTTACTTTTCCTGCTGTAGTAGTAATAATTAAAAAGAAAACCCAAAAAGATTTCCCATTCTTCTTTTGCTTGTTGGGAGCTTTCCCGTGTAAATAGTTTTATTTCTTTTCTTTTCTTTGGGGGTCGATAGGAGAAGACCATGATTAAATTGTTGAAGTGGCTCTTATATGCATTATTGCTGATTTAACCGAGAGCCCATATTGCCTTGTATTCTCCTGCTTATTGAATGCTCGCAGATTCCAGCATAGTCCAATGCACGTACACTCTAATTATTATTCACATCGTTCGGTCGTGCAAGTGAAAGGCAATAATGACGATATATGATGAATTGATTGGGATAAGCGAAGCTGGTATGAACTCGACCTCTCTTGTTTTTGTAAATATGATGAGTTCATCGTTCTTGATTCAACTTATTATGAATAAACATGTTTGCAATGACAATTAGAGATCATAGTTGCTTATGACATGCTTGATTAGCTATGAGTTATAATGGTTTACCTTGCGTGCCAACATGCTATTAAAATGGTTGTGATGTGGTATAGTGGGGTGGTATCCTCCTTTGAATGATTCAAGTGACTTGACTTGGCACATGTTCACACATGTAGTTGAAATAAATCAACATAACCTTCACGATATTTATGTTCATGGTGGATTATATCTTACTCATGCTTGCATCCAATGTTTATTAATTTTAATGCATGTTCATGGTTGTTGTCGCTCTCTAGTTGGTCGCTTCCCAGTCTTTTGCTAGCCTTCACTTGTACTAAGCGGGAATACTGCTTGTGCATCCAATCTCTTAAACCCCAAAGTTATTCCAGATGAGTCCTGTCGGTGTACTAGAGTATGGGTACCCTAGTATCCCGAATTTGTGCATGGGCAGTTGCAGCCCTCCGCGGCAAGGCTTACCGGGTGACCGCCAAGGTCCTCCGTGGTTCCTTTGGAGCCATTCAAGAACAAAGTATTCAAGCCAAGGAGACAAGGCCCCGACAAAGAGGAGCTTGCCGGGAAGGCCACCCAAAGCACGTAGGAGACAAGGCCCCGACAAGAGGAGCTTGCCGGGAAGGCCACCCCAGGCACTTACAAGACAAGGCCCCGGCAAGAGGAGCTTGCCGGGAAGACCCGGTGAGCGACAAGCTTCCGGGCGCGACAAGACAACAACCGCGGCAAGGCGCTTGCTGCGGCAGACCACCTCTCTGTACCTACGCTCCAGCACAACCACTAACATGTCGCCCTGGGGCCTTTCCAGGCGCGCGTGGCGAGAGGGTGTGCAGCCAGCGGTGCAAGGTGGCAATCAGCGCTGACAAGTTTGCCATCGTGGCGAACGGTGGCGCCCCTGACGGTCCCTGTTTGCACTGTTAGGGTGACTAGACGGGCATTTAATGCCTTTGTCCCCTGCCGTCAGGGTTAGGTATATTACACTGTACATTGTACAAGTAGGTGTACCAACCACTATTTTTCCATTTGTACCCCCGCTCACGTTGCCACCGTCGGAGCCCCTTGAGCATATAAAAGGAGGCCCATGCGCAACGTAGAAAGGGTTAATCGATCGATTCCTCCACGCCAGCCTCGTTAGCAGCTCGTCTGCATCAGAAGCACTCGAGCGCTCCGAGCAAGAACGCAATACACCTAGACATGCAGCAGAGGAGTATTATCTCTCCGGAGAGCTCCGAAGCTGGGTAAACCTCTCGCATGCTTCGCCTCGATCTGCTCTTCTTGCGACCTCCGCTCCCCGCCGAACCGAAAGGGGCTCGGTCCGCCGGCCCCATAGGTGTTCGTGGGCCAGATCAGCCTGCCCCGACATCTACGTACTTGAGCTCTCAAACTTCTTGTTCCGGCAAGGTTTCTTTTGGCCGACAGCCCTCCAGGATGCAACTGCACAAGTAACCAAGTGTGAAGCGTGCCTGTTCCATTCCAAACAGATACACCAGCCAGCTCAAGCTCTCTAGACGATCCCTTTATCACAGCCATTTTGATGCAGGGGCTCGACATCCTCGGCCCCTTCCCCGAGCTGTCGGGGCTTTGAGTACTTTATGTTGCAATCGACAAGTTCACAAAGTGGCGGAAGTGGAAGCGATGAGGAAGGTGACAGCCGCGATCGTGATCAAGTTCTTCAGTCGATTGTTTGTCGTTTCGGAATCCCTAACAGGATCATCACCAACAACGGCACACAGTTCACAAGCCGCACCTTCACGCCGTACGACCAAGATCTTGGCGCCAAGGTCTGCTTCGCTCGCTGCTCATCCGAGAAGCAACAGTCAAGCGGAGAGGGCAAATCTTGAAGTGCTGCGCGGACTCAAGACCGTAACTTTCGGCTGTGCTGCACAAGTGCGGAAGAAACCGGATTGAGGAGCTGCCGGTGGTTCTTTTGGTCGATCGGGGCGATGCCAAATCGAGCCACCGCCGGACACCTTTCGCTCTAGTCTATGGAGCAGAGGCAGTTCTCCCCACGGAACTTCAGATACGGATCGCCTCGAGTGCTCGCTTATGATGAGCTTGAGCAAGAGCAGCTGCGACAAGATGACGCTGCTCCTTGAGGAAGATCGTCTTCGTGCTCTTTGTCTGAGCTGCTCGGTACCGACAAAGCTTTGCGCCGCTACCATAGCCGCAAAGTCAATGCCGTAAGTCTCGAGGAAGGCGACCTTGTTCTTCGCTGCGTTCGATCCGCCAAGAATTCCAACAAGTTGACGCCTTGAAGTGGGAAGGCCCTTATCGGGTGAAGCGAGTCACTAGGCCTGGCTGTCATCCGCCTTGAGACCGAAGATGGCATTCCGGTGAGCAACTCCTGGAATATTGAGCATCTTCGTAAGTTTTACCCGTAGGGCGAGGTTGCCGGAACCTGTTCCGGCAACCACCTTTTGTACAAGTCTTGCCGCTGATGCATGTAATCCTTTGTACAAAGTCGGGCGCAGACCCCGTGCATCAGTAAAGCTAGCGTGCTTCGCACATCTTGGCGATTTCATGCTTTTTACTCCTATTTTGCATGCATTATCTGACACTTTGTGTAGCACCTACCCCTGGTAAGTGATAACGAGCCACAAGGCTCCATATCTTTATTTTCTCTTCTTTCTCTTTCTCAAAGAAAGGAAGGTTCCCTTGCACACAAGTTTGCCGGGGGGAAAGGAGAAGATAATGGTGTGGACCAAGCGTCGCTCAAGGAAGTCCGCCTTACCGGAAGCAAACGACGAAAAGCTAAGTTGCCAAAGTTTGAGCAATCAGTTTTAAAATTTTTAAGTTATCTTCCTTGAACGACCGAACTTTGTATGGAAAACCTGCGCGAGAGGAACCAATTCGTAGCTAGTTGCGCCCTTACTTTGTTTCGAGTCCGCTCAACAACTTAAGTGAGCTGCGACTAGTTGCGACAAGGTTGCTTGTCGGAGCGGCACCGCCAAATAGGTCTTGGACGTCCCTCAGCGCTCGCGGCTCAAAGTGCCCGCTACCGACAAGTTCCCTAAAAGCATAAAGGAAAAAACATACAAAGGAAGGAATCAAGTAAAGGAAATAACGTGGCGATTGATATCCAAAATAAAGTTATATTACAAGATAGCTTGCCGCAACTCTAATGGATTGTTCCTGTGACATGACCAGCAGCGGCAAGGGAAAGAGAAAAGCAGGCGGCCTAATCTACGCGATCGCCCTCAACCCTCTTGATTCTGCTCACCCTGTCCACAATGGAGTGCGACAAGGTCTTGAGCGCCTCCACATCAAGATCCGTGGCGGGGACTTGAGGACGTTGGTGAAGTTGAGGCCCGGGTTGCGGAAGGCCACCTTCATCAAGACCTTCTGGAGAGCTCCCGCGCAGATCTGGTGCGACTCCTCGGCCAGCTGCTTTGGGACTTCTTCCCGGAGTCGCTGGAGGCCCGTCACCACGCCCTTGAAGAATAAGCTAAGCTTGGCGCTGGGTTGGAGGTCCTCGTCGGAGGAGTATCCAAGATCCACCATCCCAGCTCCATCATTTCATTGTGGATGGCGGCAGCGAGATCCACGAGACCCTCGGTCCAGTGCTCCACATTCTCCCTCAAGGCACTCTGGCGGCAACAACATTCACCAACAGCTCCTCGTCGGCCTTGATCTTCTCCTTCAAGGCCACCTCCCGCTCCTTGGCGCCGCCCAGCCACCGAGTCAAAGTAGTTAGCTTCAACTCAAGGTCTGCATTGGAGTCCCTAGCGGCGCTGAGCTCCTTGCTCCTCTTGGCGAGACGGCCTGCAGCTCGCCAAGAGTGTAGGCGTCCTTCTCGCTCGTGCTTGAGTGCGGCAAGCTCCTCGCCGCTCTTCTTGAGGCTGGCCTCCAACTGCGCCACCTTCGTCTCTAGCTCCTTCTTGGCGGCCTCGGCAGCATGGCGGCATCCCTTGCCTCCTTGAGAGCCCGCCAAATGTTTCTCGCGCATGGCGAGATCCTCCTCGTGGCTGTCCAGGTTAACCTTCCGCTTTGACCGCTCGCCTTCCTGCGCAGACAGCTTCTCGGCGGCAAGCCGCTGTTCCTCCTCAGCTGCAGCCTTCTCGAGGATGAAGGCCTTGCGCTCCTCGGCGAGTTGCTCCCGCTCCTCCGCCAAGGACCGGAGAGCTTCCTGGTTGCGGCCCCGGAGCTCCTCCGCACGCTTCTCGATGTCTGCTCCCGCCTTCGCGACAAGCGCCTCCCGGGATGCCAGTTTGGCTTGTCGGGCGCGGTAGAGCGACAGCAGCTTCCGCGGCTGCTCTTCCTCGAGCTCGCCATTGCTGCTACTTGGCGCGTCAACTAAGCGTCGGCCAGTGAGGCGAGCAGCTCTTCATCGAAGGTTTCTCCTTCGCCGGCGCCACTGAACACGACTCCCATGGGAGCTTGATGAAGACGCCGTCGCCACCTTCAAGTAAGCGCGGGCTGGGGCTCTTGAACTGGCGCAGCTGCGGCAGCGGCGGAGGCTCGGCGGTCGGTGTAGCGCTGGCGCTCCTGCCGCCTCAGGTCGTCGGTCGATCGCTGCACCCCTCGCCCGGCTTCTGCGGCGGCGGCCAGTGGCCTCTTCGCGGCGAGCTCGTCGGCGCCGGTTTCTTCTTCCACGGCGGCTTTGTCAAGAAGTGTTGCCAAGACGTCCTCCCTCGGCCCGACCTCGGTCTCCATTGGCTCTGTGGCGGACGGATGAAGAAAGTCAAGCAAATATTCAAAGACAAAATCAGAAGAAGAAAAACACAAGGGAAGTACTCGGGCGAGAAGGTTACCGGCGCCGAGGGCTGCGGTCATGGTCTCCGCCGCCAAGGCATCGCTGGTGCCGTCCCTTATCGGAGAGCTGCCCCTTGCCGGAGAAGGCTCCCTTGCGGGAGAAGGTTCCCTTGCCGGGGAACGATCCCTTGCCGGGGAATCCACCCTTGGCGGCGTAGTCGAAGCAGAAGGAGGCTGCTCTGCTCCTACACAAGTCAACAGTCAGATATCAGCAAAGGAAAAATCACCCATGCACTCCGAACAGCAAGAAGTAGACCATATACTTACTCTGGGGGCTTTGCTGGGGGCTGCTTTGAAGTAGAGTTGCCTCATCCGGCAAAGGTTGTCTCGACGCGCCTCCTGCCGTCGCAGTAGGTTCGTCTCGACGACAATCACCGGGGTCTTGGCCCTCTTCGACATCCTCTGGGCCAGCGTCACGAAAAGGAATGGATTCAGTAAGCGGATCGAGATACAAGACAAGGCAACAAATCAAGAATTACAAGTACAGCAAGGAATCTTACTCTTCCTCTTCCTCGCCGGAGCTGGCGCGGAGAGGTCGATTCTGTCCCACCTCCCAGACGCAGCAGGCGGAGGTGGGCTCCCTTGGGCGCTTGGCGGGAGCGGGACCGGTGGCCTGCGAGGCCCGCTCCGATTACCCGGCGTGAGGTGCTCCAGCTGCTTGATGCTTGCGGTGGAGCCGTCGCCTGCACGGCGCTGCGGCTGTTGGCCCGTCTGCCGCCCCACTGCGTCTCCGGCCTTGTGAAGACGCCTTCTTGGTGGAGCCGGTGGCTCCGCTCGCGGCAAGCTGCTTGGAGGTGGGGAGGATGCGCCCTCGGCGGGCTCGCTCGACTCGGCTTCAGGCTCGGCAAGCTCTTCCTCGCCGACGAACTCCTTTCGCTCGACAAGGCTTGCCGCCTCGGCTGCCTCTGCCTCCTCCACGGTGAAGCCAAACTTCGCCCATGGCAGCCCTTTCTGCCGCCTCTTCTAGCCTGGTGGCGATGCGCTGCATCTCGTCGTCAGTAGTGTCGCGGGTGAGGCCCCTCTGCTCGTTGGGGCGGACCGGCATTTCCACTAGATTGTCAAAAAACTGCCGCACCACGTCATCTGCCGGCTCTTGCCAAGTGGGGACAATTCCATGGGAGTCACACAACGGCATCATTGCACGGATGCGGTCAAGCGACGAGTTGTTGCATAGCGGAACGACGCCCCTCGGCAACCTAAACATCTCCGGATGATCGTGATCAGGCTTGAACAGCTCTAAGAGCATTGCGTCAAGCTCCAAGACAGTGAAGTTGAAGTTGAGGCACAGGCGCAGCCTCATGATGTCTGCTGCGTTCTGAAATTCCTGTGCAGGTCTCCTTCTCTCCTGCAAGAAGCGTCTGGCGGCGAAGAAAGTCTCATGCCAACAGTGCCTCTGATGAGTCCGGCAAGTCCGAGGCGGAGGATTCGGGTAATCGCGATCTTCAGCCTAGCATCCTCCGGGGCCGATTGCTCCAATCATTGCAGCGTACTCACTGGGGTTTGGCGCTGGGCGGTAAAAGGCTGCGGGTTCTCCTCAACAATCCAGCACCAATCTGCCCTCCACTCCTCCCATTTACTACGGAGCTCTCCCTCCAGATAGGCCTCTTTCTTGCCGACCCTGGAAACCCAAGCAATTCCTCCGGCAAGGGGCTCTCCTCTCTCGGCTCGGGGTAAAAAGAAGTGACGGAAAAGAGCTACATTTGGGTGGACTCCGACAAAGTTTTCGCAGAGATGTGCGAAAACTGCCATGGTCAGAACGGCGTTGGGGGTGAAATCAAGGAGGCGGAACCCGTAGGTGTTCATAATGTCACAAAAGAACTCAGAGAAAGGCGGGCAGAGCCCGCAGTAGAAGAAGAGCACGAAGAAGGGATACCCCGACGGGGCCAGTTCTGCAGCAGCGGCGGGGAGTACCTTCGTGCGCGGATGCGCACGCGTCTCCGTCGACCAGAAGAGGTAGTAGTTCTCCCTCAGCTCCCTCGCGGCGAGCTGAGGGGGGAAGACGGCCCGCTCCTTCCGCAGCGCCGCAAGCCGCAGCGCCTCGGCCGACTTCACGGTCTTCCCCTTGTCGGCTTTCGGGCCCATGGCGGAGGCGGTGGAGGAGATCGACGGCGTTGAGTGTGCTGGTGGCGATGGGGGGCGGAGCGCTGCTCTCTTTTAGGCCTTGAGAAGAAGGGGGGAGCAGCGGTGGTTTTTTGATGGGACAGCAACTGGCAAGGTAGGCGACGTGCCCCTGTTTCCCCTGCTTATAAAGGGGGAGGGGGCGGACGTTCCGATTTTCCGAATAAAGAAACCCCCACGATCTCGCCCACGATCTCTCACGCAACGCCACGTTCGATGCGTGCCGTTCGTGGGAGGCGTGGTGGGTCCGGGGTGAGTTATGGTGTGACCCGGGCCGCGTGTGCCCGTGCCCTGTTTTGGGCCTGGCCCAACAGCGCTCGGGACCGTATGTGGCCCAGGCCTGGCTCCTGCCGGTGTACTAGAGTAGGGGTACCCTAGTATCCTGAACTTGTGCACGCTAGCGCTTGCAGCCCTCCATGGCAAGGCTTACCGGGTGACCGCCTAGATCCTCCGTGGTTCGTTTGGAGCCTTTCAAGTACATAGTTTTCAAGCCAATGAGACAAGGCCCCGGAAAGAGGAGCTTTCCGGTAAGGCCACCCAAAGCACGTAGGAGAAAGGCCCCGGCAAGAGGAGCTTGCCGGGAATGCCACCCCAGGCACTTACAAGACAAGGCCCCGGCAAGAGGAGCTTGCGGGAAGGCCCGATGAGCGACAAGCTTCCGGCGCGACAAGACAACAACCGCAAAAGGCGCTTGCCGCGGCAGACCACCTCTGTACCTATGCTCCGGCACAACCACTAACGTGTCGCCACAGGGCCTTTCCAGCGCCAAGCGTGGCGAGAGGTCAGGCAGCCAGCGGTCGCGGTGGCAAGCAGCCGACAAGTTTGCCATCGTGGCGAGCGGTGGCGCCCTGACGGTCCCTGTTTGCCTTTGTTAGGGTGACTAGACGGGCATTTAATGCCTTTGTCCCCTGCCGTCGAGGTTAGGTATATTACACTGCATAATCGCTTTGTACAAGTAGGTGTACCAACCACTATTTTTCCATTTGTACCCCGTCTACGTTGCCACTGTCGGAGCCCGTTGAGCATATAAAGGAGGCCCATGCACAACGTAGAAAGGGTTGGTCGATCGATTCCTCCACGCTCGGTCTCGTTAGCAGCTCGTCTGTCTTTGTAGCACTCGGCGCTCTAAGCAAGAACACAATACACCTAGACATGCAGCGGTAGGAGTATTATCTCTCCGGAGAGCTCAAGCTGGGTAAACCTCTCGCGTGCTTCGCCTCGATCTGCTCTTCGTGCGACCTCCGCTCCCCGCCGAACCGAAAGGGGCTCGGTCCGCCGGCCCCATAGGTGTTCGTGGGCCAGATCAGCCTGCCCCGACAAGTCCATTATACCTTCCTATATGCGGTATTTACCTACCGTTCCAAGTAAATTTGTATGTGCCAAACTCTAAACCTTCAAATAAACATTCTGTTTTGTATGCTCGAATAGCTCATGTATCAACTAGGGTTGTCCTTATCTTCCATGTTAGGCGGGTTATTCTCACGAGGAGTGGACTCCGCTCCTCATTCACGAGAACATGGCTGGTCACCAGGATGCCCAGTCCCATGCTTTATGCAAACTAAATCAAAATAATTGCAAACAAAACTCCCCACAGAATTTGTTGCTAGTTGGAGACACTCGTTGTTTCGAGCAAGTCATGGATTGATGCTTGTTGGTGGAGGGGGAGTATAAACTTTACCATTCTGTTTGGGAACCGCGTATAATGTGTGTAGCATGGAAGATATCGCCATCTCTTAGTTGCTATGTTGAGAATGAAAGTATGCCGCTCAAAATATTATTTATCTCTATTTCAAAACCGAGCTATGGCACCTCTACAAATCCCTGCTTCCCTCTGCGAAGGGCCTATCTATTTACTTTCAAGTTGAGTCATTGCTACGTCTGAGTTGGTTTTCCTCGAAGAGGAGAGGGTGATGCAGCAAGTGTAGCGTAAGTATTTCCCTCAGTTTTGAGAACCAAGGTATCAATCCAGTAGGAGGCTCCTCAAAAGTCCCACGAACCTACACAAACAAGCGAGAACTCGCAACCAACGCAATAAAGGGGTTGTCAATCCCTTCACGGCCACTTCATGAAAGTGAGATCTAATAAAGATAGTATGATAAGATAAATATATTTTTGGTATTTTATAATATTGATGGAAAAAGTAAAGATGCAAATAAAAGTAGATTGGGAGCAAATATGATAAGAGATAGACCCGGGGGCCATAGGTTTCACTAGTGGCTTCTCTCAAGATAGCATAAGTATTAAGGTGGGTGAACAAATTACTGTCGGGCAATTGATAGAAAAGCGCATAGCTATGAGATTATCTAGGCATGATCATGTATATATGCATCACGTCCATAACAAGTAGACCGACTCACCTGCATCTACTACTATTACTCCACACATCGACCGCTATCCAAAGATGCATCTAGAGTATTAAGTTCATAAGAATAGAGTAACGCATTAAGCAAGATGACATGATGTAGAGGGATAAACTCATGCAATATGATATAAACCCCATCTTGTTATCCTCGATGGCAACAATACAATACGTGCCTTGCAACCCTTTACATCCTTTGGTAAGGACACCGCAAGATTGAACCCAAAGCTAAGCACTTCTCCCATGGCAAGAAAGATCAATCTAGTAGGCCAAACCAAACTGATAATTCGAAGAGACTTGCAAACATAACTTAATCATACATAAAAGAATTCAGAGAAGATTCAAATATTATTCATAGATAAACTTGATCATAAACCAACAATTCATCGGATCTCGACAAACACACCGCAAAAAGAGTTTACATCGAATAGATCTCCACAAGAGAGGGGGAGAACATTGTATTGAGATCCAAAAAGAGAGAAGAAGCCATCTAGCTAATTACTATGGACCCGTAGGTCGGTGGTAAACTAATCACAACTCATCGGAGGGGCAAGGATGTTGATGTAGAGGCCCTCCGTGGTGGATTCCCCCTCCGGCAGAGTGCCGTGAAGGCTCAAGATGGGATCTCGCGGATCTGAAGGATTCTGGCGGTGGAAGTTGTGTTTAAGTGGTGCCCCGGATGTTTCCGTGCGTGAGGTATATATAGGAGGAAGAAATGCGTCGGTGGCGCCGAGGCCCACGAGACAGGGGGCGCGCCCTCCTATATCATGGATGCCTCGGCTGCTTCTTGACTTGCACTCCAAGTCCTCTGGATCATGTTCATTCCAAAAATCACGCTCCCGAAGGTTTCATTCCATTTTGACTCCGTTTGATATTCCTTTTCTTCGAAATACTGAAATAGGAAAAAAGACCAGCAATATGGGCTGGGCCTCCGGTTAGTAGGTTAGTCCCAAAAATGATTTAAATGTGTAAAATAGAGCCCATAAACATCCAAAAGGGTTAATATAATAGCATGGAACAATCAAAAATTATAGATACGTTGGAGACGTATCAGTCATCACCCTCTTATTAAAAGCACTAGCTGGAGAGCGCAGCTATCATTTGCATCCATTACTATTAATTTATATTGGGTATGACTATGATTGGATCTCTTTTACCATGAATTACAATGTCTAGTCAGTCCTTGATCTTTAAAGGTGCTCTGCATTTATGTTTTGCGGTCTCAGAAAGGGCTAGTGATATACCATCTTGTTATATCATATTATAATTGTTTTGAGAAAGTGTTGTCATCTGAGATTTATTATTATGACTCGCTAGTTGATTATGCCATTGGTATGAGTAAACATGAGACCTGAGAATTATTGCAAATGTGGTTAGTTATAATCTTTCTTTGAAAACCTGAATCTTTGGCTTTACATATTTACAACAACAACAGCAAACAGAGTTTGTAAAATTTTTTCTTTTTCTCTTTCAGTTTATCAACTGAATTGCTTGAGGACAAGCAAATGTTTAAGCTTGGGGGAGTTGATACGTCTCCAAACACTTTTGCCCTTGTTTTGGACTCTAACTTGCATGATTTGAACGGAACTAACCCGGACTGACGTTGTTTTCAGCAGAATTGCCATGATGTTGTTTTATGTGCAGAAAACAAAAGTTCTTGGAATGACTTGAAACTCCACGGAACATCTAGTTAAAAATAATAAAAAATCCTTGCCGAAGATGAAGACCAGGGGGCCCACACCCTGTCCACGAGCGTGGGGGGCACCCCCCAGGGCGCGCCTCCCTACCTCGTGGGCCCCCTGGAGCACCTCCGACGCCAACTCCAACTCTATATATTTGCTTTCAGGGAGAAAAATATCAAGGAGAAGAAATCATCGCGTTTTACGATATGGAACCGCCGCCAAGCCCTAAAACCTCTCGGGAGGGCTGATCTGGAGTCCGTTCGGGGCTCCGGAGAGGGGGATTCATCGCCGTCGTCATCATCAACCATCCTCCATCACCAATTTCATGATGCTCACCGCCGCGTGAGTAATTCCATCGTGAGGCTTGCTGGATGGTGATGGATTGGATGAGATTTATCATGTAATCGAGTTAGTTTTGTTAGGGTTTGATCCCTAGTATCCACTATGTTCTGAGATTGATGTTGCTATGACTTTGCTATGCTTAATGCTTGTCATTAGGGCCCGAGTGCCATGATTTCAGATCTGAACCTATTATGTTTTCATGAATATATGTGAGTTCTTGATCCTATCTTGCAAGTCTATAGTCACCTACTATGTGTTATGATCCGGGAACCCCGAAGTGACAATAATCGGGACCACTCCTGGTGATGACCATAGTTTGAGGAGTTCATGTATTCACGAAGTGTTAATACTTTGTTCCGGTTCTTTATTAAAAGGAGGCCTTAATATCCCTTAGTTTCCGTTAGGACCCCGCTGCCACGGGAGGGTAGGACAAAAGATGTCATGCAAGTTCTTTTCCATAAGCACGTCTGACTATATTCGGAATACATGCCCACATTACATTGATGAATTGGAGCTAGTTCTGTGTCACCCTATGTTATGACTGTTACATGATGAACAACATCCGGCATAATTATCCATCACCGATCCAATGCCTACGAGCTTTCCATATACTGGTTTACGCTTATTTACTTTCCGTTACTCTTGTTACAATCATTACAAAACACCAAAAATATTACTTTTGCTTTCATTACTATTTTGTTACCATTACCACTACTACCATATTACTTTGCTACTAAATACCTTGCTGCAGATATTAAGTTATCCAGGTGTGGCTGAATTGACAACTCAGTTGCTAATACTTGAGAATATTCTTTGGCCCCCCTTGTGTCGAATCAATAAATTTGGGTTGAATACTTTACCCTCGAAAGCTGTTGCGATCCCCTACACTTGTGGGTTATCAGTGAGCTCTAGGAGGAGTGAGGAGAGAGGCTCAGGAGGGGGCCGATAGCTTGCCGTGTCCCGGACGCCGAGGCGGCCTCGGGGGACACGAGGGGGAGGCCCTAGGTCGTCGGTTGTCTTGGCGGAAGGCGGCTACAGTCTTGAGGCGCCTTGTATGCACGCTCCACAAAGATGCATATGGTCGGCATGGCGATTTTAAAAGGCCAGGGGCATGTCCTCTTGTGTCTTGGAGCTTCCTTGGATGCTCTAGAGTAGATAGGAAATAGGTGGGGTGCTGCATATAGAAATGGGAAAGAGAAGAGGTGTTGACATGGGTGAACACAGAGAGAAAGAGGTGGGTTTTACCCCCAAATAATTGAGCTGATGAAGAAGGAGAGTTACTGGAGGTGGGAGGTAACCTGGGGCAGCTATGGTAAAAAGATAGGGTCATGGAGATTACTGGAAGTGGTCAAAATGGAATTTTGGTAAGGTGGCAGATGGTGTTTGATGCTTGTTTGGGTAAGAAAATGAACTCCATTTGGCATGAGACTCCACAGGGTGAAATGGCACATATAATTAGGTCCTTCCACCTATTTTGAGCTTATTTGGGCAAAGTTGCCAATGCAACTTTTGTAAACCCTAGAAATCAATGTAAATGCATTTACCAAGATCTAGTCATGCAAAACCATTCCCCTTAATGCACCACTTGGTGTAGTGTCATCATTTGGGTTTGTGAGCATGACCACAAAGTTTGGGGGCATTTGGAATAAGTTGGCAATGTAAAGTTGTTCAAACTTGAATCTGGACAGAGATGGTTTTGGGGCACTTTGGTGAACCAAAACAGTTTCGATTGAGCTGAAACTTTGCAAGGTCATCATATTATGCATATGTGACTTGCTAGAATTTTCCTGGATTTATTTGAAAATATTTCTTGTAGAAATATTTCAAATACTTGAAATGGACAGAAATAGTTTTGGAGGGTTTTGCCCAATATTTTGAACATGACCATGTGTTGAAACTCTTATATATGGAAAATATATGTCCACTGAGTTTCCCTGATTTTGCTCAAATATTTTTGAAGCTTTAAATAATTTTAACCTATTAAAGACCATTTATGGCCTTAAGAAAAATCCTATAAATAAAATGGGAAAATAACTTTTAAAATTATATTTTTGTGGTTTATGGGAGTCCTATACCTAATAGGTTTCAAATGTACCTTTTGAAAGATTTTTTACACCCCAAATCAAGTACTTGCACTGCAAATATCAATTCAGGAGTTTTTGGAAAACTAATTTTTGAAAATGCTATTTGGCCAAATTATTTTTGTAAGAAAATACTATAATGTTCTATACACATGGTATGGTCATTGGGCAGAAGGTTGGAGCAAGGGGATGAAGTATAAGAGTTGGAAGATTTATTTGATTTTTAGAGCACTTGCAAACATCAAACAGAAAACTAGATCAATCATAGTCCAAATCACTCAAAAGTTTTTGTCAAACCATATTTTAGCATGACTAATAGCTTAAGTGTAGTGGCATGAAAAACAGGGTGTGACAGAGATACTGGATGCAGAACACGTCAAGTACGCGGCCAAGGACGCGTACACAAGCTACGAGATGTATAGGCTGATCGTTGACATGAGGAACTGTCTTCTTCCTGCCCCAGACGAGGGATCGAGCCACATAGCAGTGGCAGGAGTGTCACAAGAAGTAGATGACTAGACGATCGTTTTTCCTACTTTAGAATGCATGCAATTGTTGATTGAGGTGTGTGTGAATGATCTGTATAGTCACTTATGTAATTGGATGTTTATTTCAGTTAGATATATATATATATATATATATATATACATATATAAATACATGTTATTCTACTATAGACAGAGCAAATCACACGACTTATTAGCAGCAATCGTTTGTGTTATTATTGGTCTTCACACACATTTCTGATTACGGACCTGTTTGCCGCGTATCACACACGTCTTGTTCAGTTGAACCGTTTCCATTGTGTTGCCTAATCTGTCAGGACCCCGATCCTAAGTCACACCGATCTAGCATGTAGCACCTCATATCACTTTGCGGCCTCACGCACGGTATTCCCACGGGTGCCACCTTACCTGGCCCGGGACCTTTTGCGCCTTTTGGCTCATGTATATGATAGTGTCGCTAGCATCCATATGACAAAGAACCCGGGCCTACATGACTAGTCGTAAACCCAAAGTGGCACTAACTTACAGGGACAGGCATACATGACCCAGCAATAAACGTGTTAGTCATCAGCGAGTGAATCTGGTCAGAAATTTGGGCTAACAGGACTCCGGAGAATCTGGGCTATAGCAGGCTAACAGGACTCCGGTAGACACCGCGTGACATTTGCCCGAAGGGACAGACACAGGAATGAAGAAGGGCACATGACGGCCAGCCTAAGTGTTCCGGAGCAGTAGCAAGCTACCATGGCTTAGTGGAAGCACTAGGAGACATTTCCCCATAAGAGAGGCTACCAAGAATAAACAACTAGGTTGTCTGATCCTGTTGGGGATATAACTATTTGTGTAAGCCGGCCAGGAGGGGCCGGGTTACGTAAATAGTTACCAGACAGAAGCCCAAGTCCAAGCATGAAGATGGCGACTCAACAAGGAGCCTAAGGCCCACAGGATACTTAAGGCCCGTTGTAGTAAACCGCCATAATGGCATGACTTGTATCATAAGGTAGACTTGACTAGTCACCGAGCCGGACCTTTGTTTATGAGCGGCGGGATTACGTAAGCCGCAGGCGTCAACCCGTGTATATAAGGGGCGACCGGCAGCGGCTTAGGGCAAGAAACAACACTTCGAGAACCGGGCATAGCGTATCTCGCTCCCTGGTCATCGAAACCCCAAGCAATACCAACCCAACTAGACGTAGGCTTACCTTCACTGTAAGGAGCCGAACTAGTATAAACCCTCTCGTGTCCTTTGTCCCGATTAACCCCTTTAAGCTTCCTAGTTGCGATGGCTCCGCGATTAAGTCCTTGCAAGAGGACATCTGCAGTGACAATTCCACGACAATTGGCGCCCACCGTGGGGCCAGCGCACGGTGGATTTGAGTTCTTGAAGGGGAGCTTCGAAGGGCTCAAGGGATCTGTGATGGGCGGATGACCAAGAGTCGTCGGCAAGATCTACATCGACAACGAAGGCTGGGGCCCCGACGCCGACTCAATTGAGTACGGGTACCGGGTCCCCTTTGGCGGAATCCACGTCTTCGTCGGCCGGATTGGTGAGCCGGGCCTAGAGCCGGACAGCTGTACCAGCCTCATTGAGACGGCTCAGCGTGCGATACCCGCTCAGATTCAACCTATGATGAAGCGTGCCTTTGTTGGCTGTGTTCATGGAGAGGCACTTTCGGAAGGATCTAAAGATGGCGAAGAGACGGCCGTCCCATCAGATGATGATTCGTCCTCTGGCTCAACAGATTCTCTGTATCAGGTCCAAGAAGGCATGCTAGGGGGCTGTTCTGACGGCTCTAGCGTTCCGGTTGCTATGAGCCGCCAAGCTGGGCAGGAGTCTTTATGGCTGGTACCCAACCCAGCCAAAACTTCGACGGTCAGCGACAAAGAATAACGTCCGGGTTAGGAGCGGCGGCGGGGAGGCCCAGCGCCCGCCCGGCTCAGTCTTTGGTAGATCTTATGGACAAGTTGACGGCCTTGTTAACCTCCACGATCATTCCTGCAAATCCAGATGAGCATAACGCGGAGGTCGCAAAGGTGCGTGAGGAGATAGCCCAGGCCAAGGGGGCTTTGGCGGTGAGGACACCGAGTTAGGCTGGAGCGGGCGACTTTAGATGCACGCAGGCGCAGCGCCTCCAAATGAGGCTTTCCAGCTTAACATGAATCTGAATGCATCCAATGAGGAGATGAGAAGGAGACATCGAAAACCCAGTCCGTCGCCTCCGACTTCGACCCCGGAATCTTTTCACGACACCGGAGCTGGTCCTAGCAATCCGCCCGAAGCCAATCAATTTGTGACACCGGAGCGGGAGGGCGGTTCAGCCTCGAGAGACGGCACCTCTTCACGGGAGCATGGCCCCGCCCCGATACATACCAACACCTCCGGGCCACTTTTCCAACCTCATGGAGAACCTGATAGCGGCATCGGCGCGTCTGGCGGCTCTTCCAGCAGATGGTGACGACCCGACAGCGGTGGAAACCCGGAGGGTTAGGGAGCTTCTTCAGACGGCTTTGGCGCAGCAAGAGGCCTATTCTTACAGCAGAGACAGGATTCATTCCACTCCTCAGCCTTGGGTAGCACCTCGACCAAACCGGAGTCCGAGTTACAGCAGACACATGGAGTCAGAGGCTTTATCATGTAATGCCCAGTGTCGCAACCAGCCCGACGGCTATAACCCGGTGCAGGATCAATTGCGTCAGGAGGATGAACGGGCGGCTCAATTAGCGGCTCAGCAGACGGCGTATGATGGTTTCCCAGAGTATCCAATGACTTCTGTTGGAGCCGAGGTGGCCACTAGAACCGGCGGTGTCCCTTATGCAGTGCGGCTCTTGAGATGTGCGTCTGCCCAAGGATTTCAAGGGTCCTCAAAAGGTGCCGAATTACACGGCCGACTTACAACCGGCGTGGATTGAAAGTTACGAGATGGCCATGGAATTATTGGAAGTCAGTGACGCGGCAATGGCTAAGTATTTCACCATGATGTTAGATGGATCGGCCCGAACTTGGTTGAAAAGCTTGCCTCCCAATTCCATCAGTTCATGGGCTGAGTTAAAGGCCTGGTTTATCCAGAACTTTAAAGATACTTGCAAGCAATCTATGTCCATTGTGGACTTGACCAATTGTAAGCAGGAGGAGGGTGAGTCCACAACTCATTGGGTGCACCGGGTCAAAGAAATAATACAATCATCAGATAAGATGGATGCCGTCTCTAGATACTTATGCTCCATCGTAATTGTCGTTTTGTGCCACCAAGCGTAAGCTGGGGCGCCTTAAGCGTGATTGCAATGACATGGGTAGGCTGATGGCGGCTTTGGTTAAGTATGCCGATTCTAATACTACTGAAGATCCCGTGTATGAGGAGGAAAAGACAGGGAAGGGAAAGAAGAACGGCAACGGAAAGGGTCAAGCAAGAATAAGCAAATCAAGGTGGTAACAAGCGTAAGCGGACGGTAACCCGGCGTTTGTGGCCAATGCTAATGCTCAAGGTAATAACAGGAAGCGTAAGGGGAGAGGACCTCCTCGATCTGGTGGCTCAGGCCCATCTCTTGAGCAGCTTCTGAATGAGCCTTGTCCAAGACACGGTACTCGAGAAAATCCTGCCACCCACTTATGGAAGGACTGCGCGATCATGAAGGTGTTCAAGAATTCAAACATGTTTGATGGCAATCATGGGTCAGGCGGCGGTTCAGGAGCATGTGGTTTCCATGGCCCGGGTGGCGGCTCAAGTTCCGGCTTTCAAGGTGGTCAAGGTGGCTATAATCAGCAGCAGTCCGGTCAAGGAGGACAGCGGCGGCAACGATCGAGTTATCGAGCCATCCAAAACAGTTAAGCGGTGGGCAATACCATGTGTTTACCACTAACTTGTGTAAACGTGACCGGAAGGTTCATAAAAGGGTTGTGAATTCGGTTGAACCGGCGGTTCCCGTTATCGAGGTGGTCGAATAGCCTATAATTTGGAGTAGATAAGATCACCCCCCCCCCCCCCGGGTTGATAACCCGGGTCAGTTAGCCTTGGTGGTAGCCCCTAAGGTTGGTGGATATAAATTCACTAAGGTGCTGATGGACGGCGGAAGCAGCATCAATATTCTCTATTATGAGACCTTTGGCCGTATGGGTCTGATTGATAAGGACTTGAGGACTTCCAACACTGTTTTCCATGGGGTGGTACCCGGTAAGTCGGCGTATCCTGTTGGAAAGATCGAGCTGGAAGTGGCTTTTGGAGACGAATACGATTCCAGGGCTGAGAAGCTGACGTTTGAGGTAGTCAAAATCGAAGCCCATATCATGCTCTGTTTGACTGACGGCTTATGCCAAGTTTATGGCAGTCGTGTTATGTTTATCTGTAGCTCAAGATGCCGAGTTACAAGGGCACCATCACCGCATGGGAATCGAAGGTGGCCTTGGAGTGCGAGGAAGGAGATGCGGCTTATGCTTTGAATCCGTTTGTCTTTGAAGAGGACTGAAGTTTTATCAAACTAATGTTGACCCGACAGATATGACCTCTTTGAAGAAGCCAACCACGATTACAAGACTCGGCTTTGAAATTTAAGTCGGCCGCCGAGACAAAACTGGTTGACTTCACTCCAGGTGACTCTTCCAAGCAGTTCAGCATCAGTACCAATTTGGATCCCAAATAGGAAAGCGCGCTCATCGAGTTCATCTGTGAGAACCAGGACATCTTTGCATGGAAACCTTCTGACATGCCGGGTGTCTCGAGAGAACTGGCTGAGCACACTCTTAATATTGATCCAAAGTATAAGCCGGTCAGGCAGTTTCTCCGGCGATTCAATGAGGAAAGGCGAAAGGCTATAGGGGAAGAGGTCGCTCGGCTCTTAGCGGCAGGGTTCATCGTGGAAGTTTTTCACCCGGAGTGGTTGGCTTACCCGGTGCTTGTGCTCAAGAAGAACGGCACCTGGCGGATGTGTGTTGATTACACGGACCTAAATAAAGCTTGTCCGGCTGATCCCTTTGCTTTGCCCCGCATTGATCAAATCATCGATGCCACTGCGGGTTGCAAGCGGTTGAGCTTTTTGGATGCTTACTCTGGTTATCATCAGATCAAGATGGCAATTAAGGACCAAGAGAAAACGGCTTTCATTATTCCATTTGGAGCCTTCTGCTATGTGTCTATGCCGTTTGGGCTTAAGAGTGCCCAGGCGACTTATCAGCGATGTGTGCAGAATTGTCTCCACAATCAGATTGGGCGCAATGTTCATGCTTATGTGGATGGCATTGTGGTGAAGTCCAGAGAAAAGGAAACCTTGATCTCCGATTTAAAGGAAACCTTTGATAATCTCCGGGTCTACTAGATGATGCTTAACCCGGACAAGTGCGTATTTGGTGTACCTGCAGGCAAACTTCTGGGATTCCTGGTCTCAAACAGGGGCATTGAAGCTAACCCGGAGAAGATCAAGGCGATTACCTCTCTGGCTAAGCCGGCGTGCATCAATGATGTTCAAAGGTGGTGGGTCGCGTTTGCGACTAAGCCGATTCATAAGCCTGCTAGGGAGAAGGCTTTCTTGTTGTATCGAGATGATGAAGAAAGCGTACACCTTTATGCAGGTGAGGCTGCTGATACTGCTTTTGAAGATTTAAAGAGACAATTGGCTGAAATTTGCCGGTTCTAGCAGCTCCGATTGATAAAGAGCCATTGCTATTGTATGTTGCTGCTAACTCACGTCTTTGTTAGTGTGGCTATTGTGGTGGAGCGTAAGGAGGCGGCAAGGAGCATCCGGTTCAGCGGCGGTTTATTACATCGGTGAGGTGCTCATAGAGTCCAAGCAAAGGTATCCGCATTGGCGTAAACTGGTTTATGGGGTGTTCATGGCGAGCCGAAGCTAAAGAAGTACTTCCTGGGTCATCCTATAAGCGTAGTAAGTTCAGCCCCTTGGGAGACATCATCCGAATAGGGAAGCCACGGAGACGAGTTGCCAAGTGGGCCATCGAGCTTGGGCCTCACGGTTTGAAGTATATGCCGCGCACAGCTATCAAGTCTCAAACCTTAGTGGACTTTATTAATGATTGGGACGGAGTTGCAGGCACCGTGAGGAGAAGCGGATAACACGTATTGGACTATTCACTTTTATGGGTCCAGACAGTTGGAAGGCTCGGGGGCTGGAGTTGTTTTAACTTCCCCTCGAGGTGACAAATTTTGTTATGTGCTCCGGCTTATGTTTCCCTGTACTAACAATGCAGCTGAATATGAGGCTTTACTCCATGGCCTCCGGATGGCCAAAGAGATGAATTTGAGCCGGGTAAGATGTTTGGGCGATTCAGACCTCGTCGCTCAACAGGTGTCAGGCACATGGGATTCTAAGGATCCCCTCATGGTGGCTTATCGTCGTGAGGTTGATGCGGTGGCTGGACACTTCAAAGGTTATCAAGTAGAGCACATTAATCGAAGGAAGAATAAGGCGGTTGATGCTTTAAGCCGGCTCGGGTCTCAACGTAAGCCGGTGCCGCCTAATACCTTTCTTGACGTTTTGCATAACCCTTCTGTTAGAGTGCCTACAGAGGAAGATCTTGCGATGCAGACCGAGGCGCAGGTGGTGGCGGCTCTCCATGCCACCCGGACCGGACGGTCCCATACTTAGCCTATATGACCCGGGAGAATTGCACGAGGGCGAGACCTTGGCAAGACAAATGTCGGCCGGTCCAAATCCATGACAATTGTTCATGGTGAGTTGTATCACCTTGGCGTCACGAGGCGTTTCAACGTTGTGTGTCACCCTACGGAGGGTCGTGAGATACTTCATGAGATTCATGAAGGTGATTGTGGTCATCATGCGGTTCAAAGTCTCGGTGGCCATGGCTTTTCGTCACGGTTTTTATTGTCTGACGTCTCATGCTGATGCGGAAGATCTGGTCAGCAAATGTGACGGATGTCAAAAATTCTCAAGACGAGCTCATGTGCCGGCTCAAGAATTGAGGATGATTCCAATTACTTGGCCGTTTGCAGTCTGGGGCCTTGATATGGCTGGACCTTTCGAAAGGTCTAAAGATAAGAAGACACACTGTTGGTGCCAGTGGATAAATTCACCAAGTGGGTTGAAGCGAGCCGGTCGATAAGTGTGATGCAGCCACGGCGGTTCAGTTCATCAAAAAGGTGATCTTTCGTTTTGGTTTTCCGCACAGTATTATAACTGATAATGGCACTAATCTCTCCAAGGGTGCCATGGAAGAGTTATGTCAACAAGAACACATCCGGCTTGATGTTTCGGCTGTTGCTCACCCTCAGTCTAATGGTCGTGCGTAAAGAGCTAATCAAGAGATCTTGAAAGGTATCAAACCCCGGCTCTTAGTTCCTTTCTGGCGAACTTCGGGTTGTTGGGTGGAGGAGTTACCTTACGTGCTATGGAGCATCAACACAACGCCTAACAGGTCTCTTTGGTTATACACCTTTCTTCATGGTGTACGGAGGCGAGGCGGTTACGCCAAGTGACATCCGGCATGATTCACCCCGGGTGGCGGCTTACGTTGAGGCTGATAACGAGAAAGCTCGACAGGATGCACTTGACTTGTTGGATGAAGAAGCGAGACTTGGCCATAGCCGCTCGGCGATTTACCAAGAAGACCTGTGCTGCTATCACAGCCGCGGGTTAGAAGCAGAACTTTCCAGGAAGGCGATTTAGTGCTCCAGCTCATCCAGGATCAAACGGATATGCACAAGTTGTCCCCTCCTTGGGAAGGACCTTTTGTGGTTAGCAAGAATCTCAACAACGGGCCATATTACCTCATTGATGTTCGAGAGCACAAAGACTCACGTAAGTCGAAGGAGGAGACCCACCCGCCGTGGAACATAGCGCATCTCCGACCCTACTATACTTAAGCCGCTGGCTTCACAGTATATTTATCTTTTCTTTTTTAGCAATGTATATATAAAGCAATAAAGCAGGACCTCTTTCTTTTCCATCCTACAAGGTTTATGTGTCTTCTTTACCAGGTGATGGAAACGACTAATGAGGCCGGATCATATCTGAATTCGGTTTTCCCTTTGGTCCAGCTTATGATCATATCTGAATCAAGCCATGGTCATTTGGGGGCTTCCTATTCAAACATAGGTCGTATTCAAACCAAAGAGAACATAGATGTCGATACCCAATTGATTGGCACACTGCCGAACCCACTTAGGGGCTTCTTAATCATATTTGAATCATAGCTTAACCTCTTTTGGGCCTGACGTACATCGTATTCGAATCAGCGTCATTAAACAACTCTCATGGTCATTTGGTGGCTTCTTGTTCAAACATAGGTCGTATTCGAACCAAAGAGAACATAGCTGTCGATACCCAATTGATTGGCACACTGGCGAACCCACTTGGGGGCTTCTTGATCATATTTGAATCATAGCTTAACCTCTTCTGGGCCTGACATGGATCGTATTCGAATCAGCGTCATTAAACAACTCTCATGGTCACTTGGGGGCTTCCTGTTCAAACATAGGTCGTATTCCAACCAAAGAGAACATAGATGTCTATACCCATTTGATCGGCATCGCCAAAGCCATTGGGGGCTATATGATCGTATCCGAATCTTAGCTTAACCCCTCTGGAACGGTTCTACTGATCGTATTCGAATCAGAGGCCTTTGAAAGTCAGGTTAACTTTATTCTATAAGAGTAAATAATACTAAGGGCCAGGTAAACATTATATGTGCCAATTTTCAGAAGTTAAGTATAAATGTCTGTTTTTTTGGGATCAAGTAAGCCGGTAAGGTATGCCATAAATCGGCTGATACTTATGATGTTTTGGTTCCTATTCTGGATTAACGTTATCTTACATGACCCCGGATGTGGTGAGATGCCAAAGGAAATTTTTGTTTTGTGCATAGAGTAAAGCAGAAAGCTTTTGGATGATTCAAGTAAGCGGCGGTGCACATTCTTTGGCGGCTTGAGACATTGTTAAGCACCGCAAAACATGCGCGAAGGCATGACAGAGTTAAGGAGTTTTCCCTATCCTATTACAAGACTCCCCGAGTCTAAAGTAAGTGAAGCATTGTATTGCAAAAGTCATAATACATCTGGCGGCTCATTCTTCCGGATGGCTTGATGACTCCGGGTTATCCTTCCCCGCCTCTCCTTCGGTTGTTTTGTCCTGGAAGGTTGATTTAGATCCGATCAATGCCGCTTAAAGCTTCAAATTCAGCTTCATCATCTATTAAGCGGGCGGGTCAACTTCGTGAGCGAAGGTATGCTTACGAGTTGGAGGGATCAAATGATGTCATCATAATGTGGAGTTGGAATCCTCCGGTTCTCGCTGTCATAACCCGGCTGGTACTTTGTAAGATCAATATCGTTGCCGATGATGGTGGCCACAGGATGTACGACTCTCACACAGGTGGTGAAGTCTGATTGACTGAATGCAGAGCCATCCTCCTTTAAACTGGGGTATCCAAGAGCAACATCGCTTAAGTCTAGCTCTGGAGCCAATGCTTTGGCCCGGCTTAAGGAGGCTATGGCCATGGCTCTACCAGATGCTCGCCTTAACTCCTGAATCCGTTGAGGTAACACGGCAAGCCGCTAGAGTACATCTTGCAGGAGATAAGGGGCATCATTTGATAAATCCACAACGGCTAAAGCACGCCAGACCCGGTGTATAGTTGTTCCACCAGAGTGTACACCGCCTTAAGCTTGACCAGCATATTCTGCTTGAGGTTCGTACTCTTGGGGCCTGTGTTTATACCTATAAGGTGAGCCGGAGTTAGCAATTAAGATAGACATCAAAGGAACCATTGTGATATTCAGAATTATACATAGTAAACTTACCGAAGATTGCTGAGACCATTTGAGATATCTGGCGCTTTAAGCCGGACAACTCGGCGGTTGCCTCGGCAAGAGATGCCTCTGCTGTTTCAGCCCGAGTCACCAGTGAAGCTCTCTCTTCAACCCAAGTTTTCTTCTCTGATTCAAATTTTTTCTTCAGTTTCTCTTGTTCGGAGACACTGAATTCAAACTTGGAGTTGGCTTTCTGAGCTTCAAGCTCTTGGGTTTCTAACTGACTCTTCAGATCAACAATCTCCGCCTCAAACTGACTTATGGTGGCCTGCATCGACATCAGGTTATGGTAAGAATCATGGTAAGATTACATTCAAGTCCCAAGCACTTTACAAGTAAAGATACTTGGCACTTGGGGGCTAATGTATGCTTAAAGAATTTCTTAACCTATTTTACCGGGTCATGTATATTAAGTCTCAAGCACTTTACAAGTAAATGCACTTGACACTTGGGGGCTAATGTGTAACCCAAATTCAAAGTTTCATGCTATCACCGGGTTAAATATGTTCAATTTAAGCCGGACTAAGCTGACAGTAAGTAGATTTCTAAGTCTACAGCATATTCATTCATAAGCAATAGACTTGGGGGCTGATACAGTAAGTAAGGTTCAGGAAAAAGTTAAAGGTATACCTCAGATTTATGTTGTATTTGCTTTACCATGTCAATTTCCAGGTCACGGCTATTTTGCACTTGATTCAGATAGCCCGAGACTATATCACCAATGCTTAGGTGAGTATAATCAGTGATGTCCTGTTTGGTTTTCCGACGCTGGGCAAACTCCTCTTTGGAAGTGCATCGAGCAAGGACAGTGGGCCGGCCCGGGTCAACGTATTGGCTTTTCATAAATTCAACTTCTGGTTCAGTCGTCTTGACCGGGCTAGGAGTCTCCGGCTTATCAGAATCGCGGACAACGTTTTCTGCAGGCGGGTCAGAGGTTGACACCGGAATATCAAAAGCCGTTTCAAGCGGTGGCTGGTGAATGGAGATCTCAGGAACGGATGAGTCAATTGCCGGTTCAGTGATCACCGGGTCTTGAGACAAATTATTCTTTCTGGCCCTCTTGCTAGGCTTCGCTTGCAGGCTGTCAGTCAAAGTGGAAGGATGAGTGCCAATGAATAAGTATGGAAAAAACTTAAAGTAAGAAAGCTGGCATTACCCGGGAGCTGTTTTAAAAGCCATCATGTTTGATTGCATCGACTCGCCGGAAGACGGAGATGTATCCTGATAATTGGAGTCAGATGAATTGAGGGGTCGACGAAATAAACCTGCCAAAGGATAAACAGAATGCAAAGCGGAGATGACCTCAGTTCGATGCTTCCTGGTTATATCGGGTAAGCCGGAGGAGAGTTCTGCATCTTGAGTGGCCCGAGTTTGCCTCCGGTTCTCAAGTTGTTGTTGCTTCAAAAGAAATTGAGGATCTTGGTAAGCTAGAGGGTGTGAAAACCTTACTTTCCGGGTCACCCTTCGGATTTTTTGTGTTGGCAAGGGCTCTGAGTTGGAGGAAATTATAGTTACCTCTTCACCACCGCTGACTGCTTCCGAGATCCTCTGAAAGGATCAAATGTTAGTAAGGAATGGCAAATGAGTTAAAGAAAATTGAAAAAGATTACCTCTTCCTCATTCGAAGAAGAGTCATCTAGTTTAAGCAGATCAGAGGCGTTGGGTCTCTTCTTCTTAGATGTGCCCGTCCTGGCGGTTTTTCTTTCAGTCTTCTTGGCTGCCCTAGCCTGTTTAGCAGCCTCATGGTCATACTTGACCTTCCAGAAGTCATCGCCGGCCTGTGGAAACAGATAAAGAATCATAAGTATAAGAAGGTAACGAATAAAAGAGTATTTGTGAAGACTAGTAACTTACATCAAGAAGAGCCGGGTTCTTCTTACGTAAGGGAAGTAAGCCGAAGGCATTCTTTGATTCTGATGCCTTCCTTCAACAGAGTTTGGACTGTAGCATCTATTGCATCGTCTGATAAATCATCAGAGCTATGACGCATCGAGTCATCTTTTTCTCATGTATAAGTACACATTAAGCCGGAGCGGCGGCTTAATGGTAGTATCTGCCAGGTGACCCAGACTCGAACCAGATCGATGCTATTTAAACTGTTCCCTAGAAGATCTTTGATCTTCTTGATGGTGGGGTTGAGAGGCAGGCGTTCAACACCGGATAACTTATCTGCCAGCGGGTGATTGGATTCGAGGCAGGCGGTAGCGAAAAGCTGGGCGATGGCTTCTCATCAGCCGGTGATGTATCTTGGCACTAGAACCACGTCTGGTTCCGATCTTTCGGTGACTTGGCAGCTCAAGCATAAGGAAAAGACAATCTCTTCGCCGTTGGATGGAGATGCCGCCAAGTTCAAGACTAGGCCCGTTGGCACGTTCGTTTTGCCGGTTCAAATAAAAAAGTTCTCTGAACAAGAGCAGACTTGGTTCTTCTCCCAGGTACACTTCGCAGGAAACTTGAAAATTGCAGAGATTTGACACATAATTGGGCCCGATGTCTTGAGGTCTAAGGTCAAAGAAATTCAGAACTTCTCTGAAAATTTTTGAGCCGGGAGGGGCAAATCCCCGGTTCATGTGATCCGTGAAAACTATCACTTCCCCGTCTTTTGGTTGAGGCTTTTCTTTGGATGGGTCAGGAACACGATAACACATGACCTCCTTTTTTGGCAAGTGACCAGACTTCACAAATTCAGCCAGCTTGCTTTTGGTGACAGTGGATGGAACCCGATTGCGAGTTCTGAGGAGCTTTGGTTGGCTTAGGCGCCATGACAACAGATTGACCTATTGCAAAATAAGAAGTTTCGACTTAAATTTTAACCCAGAAGAAGATATTCAAAATTGCTGAATGGTAGCGGCTTAAAGGGGCCTAATGACATAAGGATAATTGGACAGCATTATTTAAGCCGCCACAAGTGTTAGCGATAGTTCAAAGGTGTTAAAGACCTGAGAAGGTGCCAAGGTTTACAGACCCAGTGGGATGCGTTTAAACCAGACATTTGGACAGTCATGTTGAAGGTATTTAACATAAGAAGCGTTCCGGGTGATAAAAACAGATTTCATCAGTTACAAACTATTATTTTGGATCAAATGGTCGTTCAGAAAAGAAAAATTTCTAGACCTAAATCATCATACAGAGGAGTTCATGCATCCTAATGAGGATTCTTTGCAAGAAAAGAAGATCTGCTAGTATATAAAATGGATGCTGAATAGGGACCGCACGAGATTTATGTTACTGTGGGATCAAAAGAAGCCCCGGTAGAGGAAAGACGAAGAACAGAGATGAACTGCGAACTGTACAGAAGAACTATTAACCCTAGCATAGATGCAGAAAGGGGAAACTTACAGTACTAGATCTGTGGCAGAGAGGCGCTGCCGTTCTCTGGTCAGATTCCAGTTGATGCAGCGGCCAAGGTCGATGAAGACCAGGGGTTCGACGGCGGCGGCGGCGGAGCTTGAGTGACAGAGAAGAGAGGAAGAAGACGACTGGAAGGAGAAGAATGAAAGACCTAAAAGTCGCGCCTATTTATAGGGAGAAGGTAACCGAGACGGCGCGGGAAACAAGGAGATAAGAATTACTATCCAGCGGCCCCGACGCCTCGATTCTCGGAACGGGCAATAAAGACAAAGATCCGCTGGGCCGATTCGGCGGAATTAAAGGAAGATGACGTCATGACGGGTTAACACGGATCCAAAGAGTGACGTCACGCCGGGTTAAAGAATTTTTTTTTTGCGCAGCCCGAAGACTGAAGATTTATGTTTTAAGTTATTTTAAGATTGACATGAACAGGTTCAAATCAATCTGGGGCCTAATGTTGGGGATATAACTATTTGTGTAAGCCGGCCAGGAGGGGTCGGGTTACGTAAATAGTTAACAGACAGAAGCCCAAGTCCAAGCATGAAGATGGCGACTCAACAAGGAGCCTAAGGCCCATAGGCGACTTAAGGCCCATTGTAGTAAACCGCCATAATGGCATGACTTGTATCATAAGGTAGACTTGACTAGTCACCGAGCGACACCGCTTATGAGCCATTGGGTTACTAGTAAACAGGCATCAACCCGTGTATATAAGGGGACGACCGGCAGCGGCTTAGGGCAAGAAACAACACTTCGAGAACCGGGCATAGCGTATCTCGCTCCCTGGTCATCGAAACCTCAAGAAATACCAACCCAACTAGACGTAGGCTTACCTTCACCGTAAGGAGCCGAACTAGTATAAACCCTCTCGTGTCCTTTGTCCCGATTAACCCCTTTAAGCTTCCTAGTTGTGATGGCTCCACGATTAAGTCCTTGCAAGAGGACATCTGCAGTGACAATTCCACGACAGATCCCACACATACCAAGCATTTCAATAACATACACACAATATGCTCGATATGTGCAAATACAACATGGCATCACAACATAACTCTATGACTCAAGTATTTATTCATTAGGATCCGAGGAGCCAAGTATTACAAACATGGGTCTCATGACCCAACATACAGAGCATACAAGCAACAAGAGGAAGCATAAACATGCCTGAGTACAGACAACTACAAATGAAAAAGGCTGAGAAGCCTGACTATCTACAAGACCCTGCCGAGGGCACAAGATCGTAGCTGAGGTAACAAGCTAAACGTCGAAGTCCACGTGGAACTACTAGCAAGACTGGAGTCTCTCTGCAAAAACATAGATTAAGAAAACGTGAGTACAAATGTACCCAGCAAGACTTACATCAGAACTAGCTACATATGCATCAGTATCAACAAAGGGATGGTGGGGTTTAATTGCAGCAAGCCAGCTTTGACTCAGTGGCTATCCTGAACTACGACTGCAAGTAACTTTTTTGAGGTGGCGCACATGAGTCCACATATTCACCATATCAATACACCACTATGGATTCGCTCCCGTCTCCCTATGAGAACTCCATCCATAGCACTCACGCTTATCTTGTGCATTTTAGAGTATCCACTTTCACTTGTCTATGAACTGTATAGGCAACCCAGAGGTCCTTTACCACGGACGCGGCTATTCGAATAGATGATGTTAACCCTGTAGGGGTGTACTTCTTCACACACGCTCTCACCACTTATCGTCGTTTACATGACATGTACTTGGCAACCTTCAAGCGGAAGCCCAGCGAGGGTGTCGGCCATGATCTGACTAACCACACAAGTCCCTAGTCCAGGTTTATCGCCTATTCAGGTTCCATCCGCAGGGAGTCCAGACGAGGTTTCCACATACGGCCCCGAATGATGTGTGCAGGGTTCCCGGGTCACCAAACGGGCGACTCGGTACACTGGGCCACGTGCCTACCGCATCACAGCCCACCCCTCGGGTCAGCGCTGTGCACGACCTCCAGCATACTACAAACACCAGAAACTACTTGCAACTCCCGGACAGAGGACAGGGGCGGTTAATAAGTCGAGAGGGTCCATTGGTTTCGGGCCCAACGTGTGGTAGTAGCTATTCATGGATCACAAACACAGAACTCAGTTCTTGAGGACGGTTTCAATGAGACAACCCACCATGTACTCCTACATGGCCTCTCACCGCTACCTTTACCAAATCGTGCTCACACACTTAGCTCACACACAGTAGGTCATGTTCACCACATTCCAATTCATCCCGATGAATCAGACCTGACTCAACTCTAAGCAGTAGCAGGCATGACAACAAGCATGAATGAGTAGGCACATCAGGGGTCAAACAACTCCTACTCATGCTAGTGGGTTTCATCTATTTACTGTGGCAATGACAGGTCATGCAAAGGAAAGGGTTTCAACTATCGCAGCATGTAACAGTTGAATCGTTGTTGTCCTAATGCAGTAAAAGAGAGCAGGAGCGAGAGAGTAGGATTGTATCGGAATGAACAAGGGGGTTTTGCTTGCCTGGCACTTCTTGATATAGTATAGCTCTTCATCGGTGTCATCGAACTCATCGTCGGAACACGTCTATAGAGAGGGAACAACCACCGGCAACAGAGAAGGAACACAATCAATGCAATGCACAATATGATGCATGATCATGACATGTCAATATGCTGTGATTTGAGCTAATGCAACTAGCAATAGGTTAAATGGAGTTGGTTTGAATCCAAGATTCAAATTCAAACTCCGTAAGTGGATATTCAAATGTCATTTATATGATTGGTCCTAAACAACAGCTATAAGTTTTTCTAACATGCATGAAAATGGTACAGATGGAAAGATTGGATTTTTCTGATCATTTTTCATATATAAATTATTTCATTTGGAGTTAAGGTTGAATTTCTATGATTTTTCAAAGTTTTGGCTATACTCTGGAATTTTCAGACATTTCTAAAATAGAAATAATCCAGAAAAGGGTTTATTGCGTCAGCACTGCGTCATGCCTGCATCAGCAAGTCAACAGGGCGGTCCAGGTCAAACCTGACCCGTGGGACCCGCATGTCAGTGTCACAGTGTCTAACAGAATTTAATTAGCAGGCATTGGGGCCCACTGTCAGTGACCCTAGGTATTAATTAGGTGGGGGAGTAGTTAGTCCCTAATAACCACACCATGTTAGCTAAACGTCATTTAGCCGCCGGCGCTACCCGAGGACGCCGGAGTTGCCATCCCGGCCATTTCCGGCGACGGGAGCTCGCGTGGCTGGGTTCAACGGATGCAGCCAATCGAGGCGCATCGGTTGGTGGTGGAAGAAGTCGCTAGGGTGGACGGAATCGTCGACGGTGTCGAGTTCCACGGCGGCTGCAGCTCGGCCTCGAGCGGGCGCGTTGTTTTAGTGCTGGCTGGAGCAAGAGGCGCGGCGCATTACCTTCCCGGGGACGCGGTGAGCATGCTGGTGCTGCTTGGAAGAGCGGGGGGAGGTCGGGAGCGCGGAGCTGGCCGGCCATGGCGGGCGGCGGCGCTCGGGAGCTTTGCGGGGCAGCGGCTAGAGGGCGAGCGCGATAAAGCGAGGAGGGGGAAAAGACTACAGGGCTCACATCGGATCTTCTGGTACGGACGGCGAGCTCAGGGATGTCCCGTAGCCGGTGAATCGACGATGGCGGCCGTCAGGGTAGAGGATGAAGATGGTGATGGTGCCGATGCTGCAGGGCTCCCTAGGGTCTCCATCTTTGGCTTAGAGGGGCTTAAAGGCATGGTGAACCTTGGGAACAAGGTGCTAGGCAAGGGGGGGCTCGGTGGCCGTGGTGGTGCTCGTCAGCGGTGGCGGGTGTGTTCGGTGGTGCTACGCAGAGAGCAGGGGAGGGGAAGGGGTCCAGGGGAGAGGTGCAGGAGGGTGTTGGGCGTCTCTGTGGCGCTCGAATGGGGACGGGGAGGCAGCAGGAGGTGGAAGCAGGAGGTGGCCGCGAGTGCGCGTGCAGGTGACACACCTCTGCCTACTGGCAGAGGTGGAAGAAGACATCGGCGCCCCTGGTGGGCTAGGCCGATTCTCTCCTAGGCCTGGTAAATAGGTAAGATTCTGGTTTGTTTTATTTTTCTGTTCTGTTTTCTTTTATTTATTCATTTTGCCACTGTTTTTGAATTCCAACAAATGTAAAAACGGTGAAAACATTCCTCTGAATATTTTTATATTACACAATGGGGTTATCCAAAGGCACATAAATTATTTCAGAGTTATCTGAAATTATATTCCATATATTAAGAATATAAAACCGAATCCAAATACAATATTGATTTAAATTCAATGCCCGAAATAATTCCTTAAAAATGTTCATTATTTTCGGTTTGGATCAAAGCCCTTGCCAAAAATACCAAATATCAATAAAGATCATTTTGGTTTCATTGAATGCAAATTTTAGTTGAACCTAGTTTGGTTCAAGTGATGCTAGGGTTTGAACATCCCCATTTCAAGATTAATTGAAAATGAAAATGATGCATGGATGCAATGCCACTAATTACAAGCAGAATTGTAGGGCTGTGAAAACTCACCCCCACTAAACAAGAATCTTGTCCCGAGAATCAAGACGTGAGGTAAGAAGACAGAGGGGACACAACGCCAACACAATCTTCTCGATCCAACTGCCCTTCCTGAAGATGTTGATTTATTGCATCATCTTGGTCTCGATGTCTTGCATTGAGAACATCATCCAACACGACAATGAGAAGAAAGGGAAAACTTTAGAAGAATCGATCTTCTCGAAGATCGAGCAACTGACGATCAACTCACAGAATGAGACGTAGGAACATCTCTTGAGTTGTGACACAAAACATACATCCAGAGGAATGGAGTGAAACAGATGGCGAAGGTTCACTTGGTAGGCAACAATTCCACGCTTGAATAAGATGGTGCATGGGGTCAAAGAAGCAACGAGATAATTGCCATGATTCCATAACAGGACACCTCGGGGGAGGTGACTCGTAAAATTATTCCCTTAAATGCCAAAAAGAATTACTTTTTATCCATAGATCATTGAAACTCTCTATACCAGCCTTAGGCAAATCTCAATCGATCGTTTGAAGGAATTCGAAAGAATGGCATACTCAGTTTGGAAAGGAAACTAGAGTTATAAGGCAACTCGGCAAACGGAAGGCGCATTCCAATTGATACTGAGGATATAACCTAGTGTATGAGCGTGCTCTCAAGAACTTGAGCATTTCCATATTCATCATGGTCTTACCAACATCCGTGCCGATGATCCTGGCAACACATCATACTACCATGATGAATAGTGATGGACGATGCAGATGCAAAGGAAGACAACACTTTCTCAGATTTCACCTTAGCTATGCCAAGGAAACAAAATTTGGATGATCGACCGAGACACATTTAGCACTTTGCTTCTAATGTTCTCCTTGATGCTCTAGCTACCACGGTCATGCTTAAAAAGCATCAACATGGCCATCAAGTAAAGGTAGGACTTCGGGAGCACAAAATCCATAAGGAACAACTTCTAGAATAAGTCATGCGAAATCCTCATGGGAAATGACCGAACGGCTTAATCAAGATACTACAATAATAGTGCTTCTAGCTAGGTGCGTCCACTTCACTGGAACCTATATCATAGTTCCTGGAAGAAGCTCCAACCATCATATCTGCCTGAGATTCAAATCTAGTTGGTAACAGGATAATTCAGACAACATGTCTGGAAAAGAAAGTTTGCAACACAAACCGACGAGATGACGTTGCGAGATTCTCGGGAGACGAACTACGATAGCAAGCTCCAAAACATGAGCTGGTTCTGCTACATACATGTGAACACGCTGTCCAAGACAAACATGACCACGTAGAAGTCTTACAACAAAACACTACCGGGTTCAGGTGGGAAGCCATCATGAAGGATATCGAGGTCCTCGCGTAAGTCTAACTCTTAGGAAGGAACTTATTCTCCTTGAACAAATCAATCAGTGGCTTGGTGTGCTAGGGAATACATATGGAATGAAGATGATCAGTCTATTAGACCATAGAATACTTCACACATGCATGACTGACTTGGGATGATTCCAGAGGAAGCAAAAACAGGCTTTCTCGAATTCACGGCGGCAACTTGCACCAAATGCACGTGAATTAGAGGAAGTCTCTTCTTTCATCCGAACATATACCTCATGAACGGAACACAAAGGTATTGCTTACAAAGTTTCCAACACTAGCTTAATGTTCAACATGAATCATGCAGGAGATAAAATGTCAGCGATGGGCTCAAGCAACAAGTCATCAAGATTTCCGTGAAGATGGAATTCCATGATTATGTGGACAAGGTGATAGCATTGGTCAGACCCAAAAGATATAATGGTGTACGCTCGAGGAAACAACCACGAGTAAGACAACATTACGAACATCATTGGTTCTGATTTGATTTGACGATAGCCCATACTCAAATCAAAGACTGGATAAGACAATAGCTCCAACAATTGATCATGAGGACCAATCGATGAAGATATCATCTTTCTTCAACACACACACAGACACACACACACACACACACACACACACACACACACACATAGAGATATCCCCTTGAATTGAACTAAGTTAGGCAAAGCTTTTATCTTCCAACTCTCCAAGTTGTTGTTTAGCTTGAAAACTAGCTCAGGGGTATCCAACACAGATTCTTGGAGAATGGCTGGTTTAGAGGAAAACCAACTTGATCATGAGCTCAACATAATGGTCAGGGGACAACCTGGTAATAATTCCGAGAAGATATTCGGAAAATCACGAACCACCGATATGTTACTAAGCTCGAGAACAACCTTGCTTTTCAGGGAAAGATGGCATGATCAAAAGAGTGAGGGATTGACACAATCCTAACTCATTGATCAAAGATTGCACCAGAAATAAGTACTAGGTAGCACGATCAATCTCAGGATGATGATTCAATAACCAAAACACTAAGAATGAGAATATTGTCCATTAACTACCAAGCAACAGAGTTGCTAGGAGTATGGATTTCACACATCATGACTCACTTGTCGGCATTCTGGTTACAATAACACGAGAACCGAGGAATGAAAAATGATGGCAAGAAGTATCACTGCTTCAAAAATTCATAAGAGGTGGTGCATTCTCATGAAAATCCTGACATAAAGGGGGTAATACTCCATGGTAGAACAGAACAAAAGCTGGTGTGGCATTTGACCTGCGGAATACAACTACTTTGACCCAATCCTAGAAATGGATAAGGCACTAGAGTTATTTTCTCCTAGTCATTCTGGAATAGAACGGACCGAGGGACCACAAGAATAATAGGCATCGATAACACAAATGCACAACTAGTCCTGACTATCAATTGATAGACAGAGGTCAGAATACAAATAAAGAGAGACAACTCAAAGGAGCATACGATTTTATGAGTTGTGGGTGCATAGATTAGCATGTCAAACGAGTTCAACATATTTCTTCCGGATAACCGATGCATAAAGGTAGAACTGGCAGATTCACAATATGAATGGAGTACTCCTCAAGAGCACCCTGGTTGTGATCTTTTGGTTCGAAGAACTTCTGCCATGATGGTTCATGGTATTGGAAGAATGAGATACCACAGACCTCGAAGACTATCGCAAAGGTTACTAATATCCTAAAGGTACGAGCAGCACTATCAACTCGAGGTAAGTAGAGTGAATCTTGGGCTTAAGAACCCAGAAATAGAAGGCCTACTAACTAAATGGCATCACGAGATGCTTTCGAGAATGACGGCCAGAATCATCACACTGGGAGCACAAAACATGGACATATTACTGCGTGGTTCTATAAAATACCCTAGTGTCATAATAATATATAGCTTTAGTATATATGTCGAGGCAATGGAGCACCTCAACACCAATTAGTGTGCTTAATCCGGCCCAAAAGGACATCGGGAACATGGAGGAAAGATTTGCAAGTGCATCAGATTATTTAGAAACCTGGGATGACTCGGACAACATAACGGCTGTAAATGCTCAAAAAGATTTGAGACATCATGCAAAGTGGTGGCATAACCACTTAGCATCGCAGTATCAAGGTTCCGAAATCAACTATCAACATACGAAAGTAGTAAGAACTGAACTGAGGCTTGAAACCATCAATCATGTAAGTCTACGGATTAGTAACACGTGATCCTGATAGAAAGACGAGAAAGCCTAGTTCCTTAACCCCGTAGGAAAGATAGGATGACTCAGATCGAAAGGGCATAAGGTAAAGGAGTAAAAAGAGCCTTACGTTCCCTTCCACAATCAATTCCCTTATATAACAAAAGCGTTTCTAGACTCGACTTCGACCAGTTTGGCTTGGTAATCCTATGATACGTCTCCAACGTATCTATAATTTTTGATTGCTCCATGCTATATTATCTACTGTTTTGGACCATATTGGGCTTTATTTTCCAATTTTCTATTACTTTTGGGACTAACCTATTAACCGGAGGCCCAGCCCAGAATTGCTATTTTTTTGCCTATTTCGGTGTTTGAAGAAAGCGGAATATCAAACGGAGTCCAAACGGAATGAAACCTTCGGGAACGTGATTTTCTCACCGAATATGACCCAGGAGACTTGGACCCTATGTTAAGAAAGCCACGAGGTGGGCACGAGGTAGGGGGGCGTGCCTACCCCCTAGGGCGCACCCCCACCCCACGTGGGCCCCATGAAGCTCCACCGACGTACTTCTTCCTCCTATATATACCTACGTACCCCCAAACGATCAGATACGGAGCCAAAAACCTAATTCCACGGCCGCAACCTTCTGTACCCACGAGATCCCATCTTGGGGCCTGTTCCGAGTTCACTTAAGGGGAATCCACCACGGAGGGCTTCTACATCATCACCATAGCCTTTCCGATGAAGTTTGAGTAGTTTACTTCAGACCTTCGGATCCATAGTTAGTAGCTAGATGGCTTCTTCTCTCTTTTTGGATCTCAATACAATGTTCTCCCCCTCTCTTGTGGAGATCTATTCGATGTAATCTTCTTTTTGCGGTGTGTTTGTTGAGACCGATGAATTGTGGGTTTATGATCAAGATTATCTATGAACAATATTTGAATCTTCTCTGAATTCTTTTATGTATGATTGGTTATTTTTTGCAAGTCCTTCGAATTATCAATTTGGTTTGGCCTACTAGATTGTTATGCTTGCAATGGGAGAAGTGCTTAGCTTTGGGTTCAATCTTGCGGTGTCCTTTCCCAGTGACAGTAGGGGCAGCAAGGCACGTATTGTATTGTTGCCATCGAGGATAACAATATGGGGTTTTTACCATATTGCATGAATTTATCCCTCTACATCATGTCATCTTGCTTAAGGCGTTACTCTGTTTTCTTGAACTTAATACTCTAGATGCATGCTTTGGATAGCGGTCGATGAGTGGAGTAATAGTAGTAGATACAAAGGAGTCGGTCTACTTGTCTCGGACGTGATGCCTATATACATGATCATACCTAGATACTCTCATAACTATGCTCAATTCTGTCAATTGCTCAATAGTAATTCGTTCACCCACTGTAAAATACTTATGCTCTTGAGAGAAGCCACTAGTGAAACCTATGGCCCCCGGGTCTATTCTCATCATACCAATCTTTCATCACTTTATTATTGCTTTGCTTTTTTACTTTGCTTTTTATTTTTACTTTGCATCTTTATACCAAAAATACAAAAATATTATCTATCATCTCTATCAGATCTCACTCTCGTAAGTGACAGTGAAGGATTGACAACCCCTATTCGCGTTGGTTGCGTGGAGCTATTTGTTTTATGTAGGTACGAGGGACTCGCGTGTGGCCTCCTACTGGATTGATACCTTGGTTCTCAAAAACTGAGGGAAATACTTACGCTACTTTGCTGCATCATCCTTTCCTCTTCAAGGAAATCCAACGCAGTGCTCAAGAGGTAGCAAGAAGAATTTCTGGCGCCGTTGTCGGGGACTCTACGCAAAAGTCAACATACCAAGTACCCATCACAATCCCTTATCTCTACTCGTGACTACATTATTTGCCATTTGCCTCTCGTTTTCCTCTTCCCCACTTCACCCTTGCCGTTTTATTCGCCCTCTCTTTTCCGTTTGCCTTTTTCTCGCTTGTTTTTTGTTCGCTCGTGTGTTGGATTGCTTGTCTATCACGATGGCTCAAGATAATACCAAATTGTGTGACTTTACCAATACCAACAATAATTATTTCCTTAGCACTCCGATTGCTCCTCTTACCAATACTGAATCTTGTGAAATCAATACTGCTTTGTTGAATCTTGTTATGAAAGATCAATTCGCCGCCTTCCCAAAGTGAAGATGCCGCTACTCATCTGAATAGCTTCGTTGATTTAAGTGATATGCAAAAGAAGAAAGATATTGATAATTATATTGTTAAATTGAAGCTATTTCCTTTTTCGCTTAGAGATCGTGCTAAAGCTTGGTTTTTGTCTTTGCCTAAAAATAGTATTGATTCTTGGAACAAGTGCAAAGATGTTTTTATCTCTAAGTATTTTCCTCCCGCTAAGATCATCTCTCTTAGAAATGATATTATGAATTTTAAGCAACTTGATCATGAACATGTTGCACAAGCTTGGGAGAGGATGAAATTAATGATACGTAATTGCCCTACTCATGGTCTGAATTTGTGGATGGTTATACAAAAATTTTATGCAAGATTGAATTTTGCTTCTAGAAATCTTTTAGATTCGGCCGCGGGAGGTACTTTTATGGAAATCACGTTAGGAGAAGCTACTAAACTCCTAGATAATATTATGGTTAATTATTCTCAATGGCACACTGAAAGATCTACTAATAAAAAAGTGCATGCGATAGAAGAAATTAATGTTTTGAGTGGAAAGATGGATGAACTTATGAAATTATTTGCTACTAAGAGTGTTTCTTCCGATCCTAATGATATGCCTTTGTCTACTTTGATTGAGAATAATAATGAATCTATGGATGTGAATTTTGTTGGTAGGAATAATTTTGGTAACAACGCGTATAGAGGGAACTTTAATCCTAGGCCTTATCCTAGTAATCCTTCTAATAATTATGGAAATTCCTACAACAACTCTTATGGAAATTTTAATAAGATGCCCTCTGAATTTGAGACTAGTGTAAAGAGTTTATGAATTCACAAAAGAATTTTAATGCTTTGCTTGAAGAGAAATTGCTTAAAGTTGATGAATTGGCCAGGAATGTTGATAGAATTTCTCTTGATATTGATTCTTTAAAGCTTAGATCTATTCCTCCTATGCATGATGTCAATGAGTCTCTCAAAGCCATGAGAATTTCCATTGATGAGTGCAAGGAAAGAACCGCTAGGATGCATGCTACGAAAGATGCCTTTATTAAAGCGTGTTCTTCCAATACCTATGAAAATCAAGATGAAGATCTAAAAGTTATTGATGTGTCCCCTATTAAATCTTTGTTTTGCAATATGAATCTTGATAATGATGGGACTGAATAAAATCCACCTTTACCTAGAGGGCGTTCCAAAAATTCAGAGTTTTTAGATCTTGATACTAAAATTGATAAAAGTGGGATTGAAGAAATCAAAACCTAGATGTTGCTAAACCTACTATTTTGGATTTCAAGGAATTTAATTATGAAAGTTGCTCTTTAATTGATTGTATTTCCTTGTTGCAATCCGTGCTAAATTATCCTCATGCGTATAGTCAAAATAAGGCGTTTACTAAACATATCGTTGATGCCTTGATGCAATCTTATGAAGAAAAACTTGAGTTGGAAGTTTCTATCCCTAGAAAACTTTATGATTAGTGGGAACCAACTATTAAAATTAGATTAAGGATCATGAATTTTATGCTTTATGTGATTTGGGTGCTAGTGTTTCCACTATTCCCAAAACTTTGTGCGATTTGCTAGATTTCCGCGATTTTGATGATTGCTCTCTAAACTTGCATCTTCCGGACTCCACTATTAAGAAACCTATGGGAAGAATTAATGATGTTCTTATTGTTGCAAATAGGAATTATGTGCCTGTAGATTTTATCGTTCTTGATATAGATTGCAATCCTTCATGTCCTATTATCCTTGTTAGACCTTTCCTTAGAACGATTGGTGCAATTATTGACATGAAGGAAGGGAATATTAGATTCCAATTTCCATTAAAGAAAGGCATGGAACACTTCTGTAGCAATAAAATAAAATTACCATATGAATCTATCATGAGAGCCACTTATGGATTGCCTACCAAAGATGGCAATACCTAGATCTATCCTTGCTACTATGCCTAGCTAGGGGCGTTAAACGATAGCGCTTGTTGGGAGGCAACCCAATTTTATTTTTAGTTTTTTGCTTTTTGCTTCTGTTTAGGAATAAATAATCCATCTACCTTCTGTTTAGATGTGGTTTTATGTTTTAATTAGTGTTTGTGCCAAGTTAAACCTATAGGATCTTCTTGGATGATAGTTATTTGATCTTGCTGTAATTTCCAAAAACTTTCGGTTCATGAAAACAATTGTTAAAAATCACTAGAACGTGATAAAATAGTAATTCCAATTGCTGATGATCAATAAACAAATTTCCTAGGTCGTCATATTTTGGCTGAATTTTTCGAGTTCCATAAGTTTGCGTTAGTTACAGATTACTACAGACTGTTCTGTTTTTGACAGATTCTGTATTTCGTGTGTTGTTTGCTTATTTTGATGAATCCATGGCTAGTAAAATAGTTTATAAACCATAGAGAAGTTGGAATACAGTAGGTTTACACCAATATAAATAAAGAATGAGTTCATTACATTTAACCCCAGGATTCGATGCGCCAGGTGTTTGCCAGTTATTCGCCGTCTTTGCCATGTCGTGTTCCTGTGTGTTGCATTTTGCCATGTCATCATCTGCATTGCATCATCATGTTTTTCAAAACTTGCATCCGGTCCTTTTCCCCGTTGTCCGTTTCGCGATCCGACACTCCCACTCGCGCCTGTTGCCCCTCTAAGACCTTGTTTCGTGAGTGGCATAAAAATGTTCTCGGAATGGGATGAAACTTGGCGTGCGGTCTTATTATAGTGTAGACAGAGTGCCTGTCAAGTTTCGTCGCATTTGGAGCTCGTTTGATAGCCCAACGTTAAACATATAGCGGCATTATAGCCGGTCCATCGTCGGATGTTTTCGGTCTCCGGAAAAAGCCGCCGGGCTGCATTCCTCCTCTTTCCTCGTAGACCACCTCCTCTCTACACATCCCACTATCCCCACCGGCAGCCCACCTACCCCTTCTCGCGTCCAGAGCCGTCCGATGGCAATCGCACGGTTCGAAAACCCCTCCTAACCCCTCAAACCCTAACCCTGCCTATAAAAGGAAGCCTCCCCTTCCATTTTTGGCAGCAGACAACTCCCTACTCAAAATCAGCGCACCGCCGGCCTCCTCTCACCTCCACCTCGCTTTCAGTGCCGCTCCTCCCGCGCGCCGACACTTGTCGCCGCCGCCGCCACGCCCTTCGGCCTATCCCACGCTGCCACATCGCCCTCGCCGCCGCCCGCAGCCACTGGGGAGCTGCCACGCGTCCCCAGCGCGTCCCCTGCCCGTTCCCCACCGCCAGGCCGCCCAGCCCTTGAGCCCGCAGAGCCCATCCGGGCCCGACCCGTCAGCCCCTGGCTCCCTCGCCGCTTCGCCTGGTTCCTTTGCTCGATCTCCTCGCCGTCGCCTCGTCCTTGCGCTCCGGCCACCAGGGGCCTCGCCGGAGCAAGGGCGCCCGACCCCGCCGCCTTGCAGCCGCGTCGCCGGCGGGCAACCCAGGCCGACCCTGCCTCCTCTCTCCCCGCCCTCCTCCGTTTTTCCTCTCTCTCTCTCCGGTCTCAAGCTCTCTCTCTCTCCTGCAGGTACCCGCGCCGCGCCGCCCCTAGCTCGCCGTGGCCAGATCCGGATGAGATCCGCCGGATCCGGCCACCCGCGCCCCGTTCCCGGCTTCCTCCGCTCGCCGGAGTCACGCCGGTGCCGCTGCCCACCTGCCATCGCCGCGCTGCCCCTGCTCGTGCGAGCGCACGAGGAGGCCGACCTCCAGCCCCGCGTCTTGTGGGCCCGACCACGTCGGCCCAGCCCAGCCTCCCGGCCTGCCCCAGCTCCTCCCTGACCTGGGCCGAGCCCAGTGGTTAGCCACCTTCTAAAGCCCGCCCGTGCACGTTTTAACTATTTGACGCTCGCTGTGAAATTTGCTAAGTCCCTTAAACCATACATTCTGGTGCACTATTCATCCTGCCATAACTTTGTTGACCGTGAGAGCTTGTGATGGGCTAAGTTGGGACACCCCTGCAGGGTTTGAACTTTCGAAAGCCGTGCCCGCGGTTATGTGGCAGATGGGAATTTGTTAATGTCCGGTTGTAGTAAACTTGAAGTAAACTCTTCTAAAATACACCAACAGTGTGCGTAATCATGATGGTCTCTTTTCGGGGTTGTTCGAGAGGAGAACATGGTCTTTGGGTTATGTTTGACGTAAGTAGGAGTTCAGGATCACTTCTTGATCATTACTAGTTGACGACTGCTTGCTTTGCTTTTCTTCTCGCTCTTATTTGCGTAAGTTAGCCACTATACATGCTTAGTCGCTGCTGCAACCTCACCACTTTACCCCTTCCTTACCCATTAAGCTTTGCTAGCCTTGATACCCATGGTAATGGGATTGCTGAGTCCTCGTGGCTCACAGATTACTACACCAACAGTTGCAGGTACAGGTTATGCGATGATCATGACGCGAGAGCGATGTTTACTTGTTTTGGAGTTCTTCTTCTTCTTCGTCGATCTTGGGTTAGGTTCCTGGTCGGTAGCCTGGGCTAGCAGGGTGGATGTCATTTGAGTTTATGTTTATGTTTCATCCGTAGTCGGATGTTGATCTTGTATATGATGTATTGTTGTATTCTTGTGACATTGTATGTCTTGGTTGTATCCCCACTATGATGTAATGTTGATGTAATGATATCCACCTTGCAGAAGCGTCTTCAAGATGCGCTTCTATCCTTGGTGGGACCTTCGAGTTCCTTTAGGATAGGGTCGCATCTTGGGCGTGACATTACAGTACCTTGAAGTGGTCTTTTGTTTTCTTTCGCTAACGGAGCTCACAAGATTTCTGTTGAGTTTTGTGTTGTGAAGTTTTCAAGTTTTGGGTGAAATCTTTTGATGGATTATGGAACAAGGAGTGGCAAGAGCCTAAGCTTGGGGATGCCCATGGCACCCCAATATAATCTAAGGACACCAAAAAGTCAAAGCTTGGGGATGCCCCGGAAGGCATCCCCTCTTTCGTCTACTTCCATCGGTAACTTTACTTGGAGCTATATTTTTATTCACCATGTGATATGTGTTTTGCTTGGAGTGTCTTGTATTATTTGAGTCTTTGCTTCTTATTTTTCCACAATCATCTTTGTTGTACACACGTTTTGAGAGAGCCATACATGATTTGGAATTTGTTAGAATACTCTATGTGCTTCACTTATATCTTTTGAGTTATATAGTTTTGCTCTAGTGCTTCACTTATATCTTTTAGAGCACGGTGGTGGATTTGTTTTATAGAAACTATTGATCTCTCATGCTTCACTTAGATTATTTTGAGAGTCTTAAATAGCATGGTAATTTGCTTAAACAATCCTAATATGCTTGGTATTCAAGATTTGTAAAACTTTCTTTTGAGTGCGTTGAATACTAAGAAAACTTTGATGCTTGATAATTGTTTTGAGATATGAAGATGGTGATATTAGAGTCATGCTAGTTGAGTAGTTGTGAATTTGAGAAATACTTGTGTTAAAGTTTGTGATTCCCGTAGCATGCACGTATGGTGAACCGTTATGTGATGAAGTCGGAGCATGATTTATTTATTGATTGTATTCCTTATGAGTGGCGGTCGGGGATGAGCGATGGTCTTTTCCTACCAATCTATCTCCCTAGGAGCATGCGCGTAATACTTTGCTTTGATAACTTCTAGTTTTTTGCAATAAGTATATGAGTTCTTTATGACTAATGTTGAGTCCATGGATTATACGCACTTTTCTCATCCTTCCACCATTGCTAGCCTCTCTAATACCGCGCACTTTTCGCCGGTATCATACACCCACCATATACCTTCCTCAAAACAGCCACCATACCTACCTATCATGGCATTTCCATAGGCATTCCGAGATATATTGCCATGCAACTTTCCACCGTTCCATTTATGATGACACGCTCCATCATTGTCATATTGCTAGCATGATCACGTAGTTGACATAGTATTTGTGGCAAAGCCACCGTTCATAATTATTTCATACATGTCACTTGATTCATTGCATATCCCGGTACACCGCCGGAGGCATTCATATAGAGTCATATTTTGTTCTAAGTATTGAGTTGTAACTGTTGAGTTGTAAGAAAAATAAAAGTGTGATGATCATCATTTTTAGAGCATTGTCCCAAGTGAGGAAAGGATGATGGAGACTATGACTCCCCCATAAGTCGGGATGAGACTCCGGACGAAAAAAAGAAAAAGAAAAGAGGCCTAAAAAAGAGAAAAGGCCCAAATAAAAAAATGATGAGAGAAAAAGAGAGAAGGGACAATGTTACTATCCTTTTACCACACTTGCGCTCCAAAGTAGCACCATGATCTTCATGATAGAGAGTCTCTCATTTTGTCACTTTCATATACTAGTGGGAATTTTTCATTATAGAACTTGGCTTGTATATTACAATGATGGGCTTCCTCAAATGCCCTAGGTCTTCGTGAGCAAGCGAGTTGGATGCACACCCACTTAGTTTCTTTTGTTGAGCTTTCATATACTTATAGCTCTAGTGCATCCGTTGCATGGCAATCCCTACTCACTCACATTGATATCTATTGATGGGCATCTCCATAGCCCGTTGATATGCCTAGTTGATGTGAGACTATCTTCCCCTTTTTTGTCTTCTCCCCAACCACCATTCTATTCCACATATAGTGCTATGTCCATGGCTCACGCTCATGTATTGCGTGAAGATTGAATTTTTTTTGAAAATGTCAAAGGTATGAAACAATTTCTTGGCTTGTCATCGGGGTTGTGCATGATTTAAATACTTTGTGTGGTGAAGATAGAGCATAGCCAGACTATATGATTTTGTAGGGATAACTTTATTTGGCCATGTTATTTTGAGAAGACATAATTGATTTGATTCTTCTTAGTGAGAAATTTGTTCCAAAACTTTCGAGCTGGCTCTCCGGGCTATTGAATTATATGACTTAAATCGTCTGCATCCGGAGATCGGACATAGGTCCCTCGAAAGTAAGCCCTAAAAGCATCCTCGAGCTCCTCCCAACTTCCAATTAATTTTTGGGGAGGCTCTTCATCCAGTGCCGAGTTGGTCCTTTCAACTTGAGGGGAAAGTATTTGATGGCGTGGAGATCGTCTCCGCGAGCCATATGAATATGGAGGATGAAGTCCTTAATCGAGACCCCAGGGTCTGTCGTTCCGTCGTACGCTTCTATGTTCACGGGTTTGAATCCCTCTGGAAATTCATGATCCAGCACCTCATCGGTGAAACATAGGGGGTGCACGGCACCCCTATATTTGGATGTGTCATGGTGTTCTGATGGTTGTAGAGTTCGGTTCTGATTATGCACTGGAGCGCGCTTCCTAGATCCGTAGATGGATCTGGTCATGCTGGCCTTTTGATGCAAGTCCTTGCTTGGATCGTGTGCTAACTTATGTGCGGCCTTGTTAGTCGCCCTATCGCGGCCACGAGGTGGTCGATCCGACTAGTCGGCCGTTTTATTTTTTGGCTGTGTGGGCTCTAAGGCCTCGTCACCGAATACGGGCAACAACTTGCGCTTTGGATAGCTCTTTGTGTGGCAACTGCCACCATACTTTTCTTTAGTGTCAAGCACTTTGTTCCATCCACTGTTGAGCGTATTCTGCGCGGCCTTAAGCCTTTGCTTATGCTTCTTCAGACTCCTCGCGGTGGCAATAAGCCTTCTACGGAGGTTCTCTTGTTCCAAGTGCCTTTCCGGGATGATGTGTGCATCCTCGTCTGGACTATTTTCCTCTCCAGAGAGAGGTTGATGAGCTTTATCCTCGGCGTCGTCGTGTTCGGATAGCGGATCCGTACTATGTTCGCCATCCGCTGGTTCATCCTGTTCTATCGCTGGGTCAATGTGGTCGTCGTTTCCTATGGAGTCGACCGGGGTGTTATTTTTCCTTGTGTTGTTATCGCTGTTCTTGCCGAGGCGGAATTTGGAGCGGCGCCTACGCCGTCGCTTTGGTTGCTTCTCGAGGGAGCTATCCTTCGCTGCATCCTTCCGTTCCTCGTGATTGTTTTCTTTGGGTGTATCCACCATATATATATCGTGTGATGAAGTGGCTGTCCAGCGCCCTGTGGGCGGTGGTTCCTGTTCCTCTCCTGCATCGTCGTCCATACCATCGATATCTTCGGAGTTGAAATCGAGCAAATCGGTTAAATCGTCGAAAGTGGCTATTAAGTGGGTGGTGGGTGGGAAGCGAATTTCTTCGTCGTCCGCATCCCATTCTAGCCGGACATAGTTCGGCCAAGGGTCTCCTGACAGGGAGAGAGACCTCAACGAGTTTAGCACGTCGCCAAAGGGCGAGTGCTGAAAGATATCCGCGGAGGTAAACTCCATGATTGGTGCCCAATCGGATTCAATAGGCACGGACGCAGGTGGCTCGGCGCCCATGGCTGGGGACGAATCCAATGGTTCGGCAACACGGGTCTCGGAAGAGGTGAAGTCAGTATTCGGCTCTATCGCCGATAAGTGTGCAGTCTCCATGGTGGGGTCCATCCACCCGTCCTCGGACGGCGTAATCTGCTCTGGATCAAGGGCCGGAGTAGCTGCAGGTGTGATCTCCCGAACATTGTCCGACGGCAGGGCTAAGTCGTGCTCGCCGTGATTGTGTGGTGCACCTGACATGGGCTCGAATCCATCAAAGATCAAGTCTCCGTGGATGTCGGCAGTATAGTTCAAGTTTCCAAACCTGACCTGATGGCCAGGGGCGTAGCTCTCGATCTGCTCCAGATGGCCAAGCGAGTTGGCCCGTAGTACGAAGCCGCCGAATACGAAGATCTGTCCGGGGAGGAAAACCTCACCCTGGATCGCATCATTGCCGATGATCGAAGGAGCCATCTAGCCTTACGGTGACGGCACAGTGGAACTCTCAATGAAAGCACCAATGTCAGTGTCAAAACCGGCGGATCTCGGGTAGGGGGTCCCGAACTGTGCGTCTAAGGCGGATGGTAACATGAGGCAGGGGACAGGATGTTTACCCAGGTTCGGGCCCTCTCGATGGAGGTAATACCCTACTTCCTGCTTGATTTAACTTGATGATATGAGTATTACAAGAGTTGATCTACCACGAGATCGTAGAGGCTAAACCCTAGAAGCTAGCCTATGGTATGATTGTTGTTGTCCTACGGACTAAAACCCTCCGGCTTATATAGACACCGGAGGGGGCTAGGGTTACATAGAGTCGGTTACAAGGGAGGAGATCTACATATCCGTATTGCCAAGCTTGCCTTCCACGCCAAGGTGAGTCCCATCCGGACATGGGACGAAGTCTTGAGTCTTGTATCTTCATAGTCCAACAGTCCGGCAGAAGTATATAGTCCGGCTGTCCAAGGACCCCCTAATCCAGGACTCCCTCAGTCGCGTTCTCTGCACAGCCATACGGACCATCACTTTGCCTGAGGTCGACTGTCATGGCTGCCACCGGCGTCGGTGGGAACGACTCTTTGATGGCACCTGAGGACTCCACAGGTGATTTGCTATATTGCTTCGTGAGTCGTCGTCCGCTGATCTTGTGCAGGCCTTGGAGGAGTTTTTGACAGTCATTCTAGGGATGGCAAAGAATGGTAACTCAACTCTTTGATCTGTACACCTCGACCTCGTGCTTGATCCATCTTAATTTGCTCAGAAAATGGTCGAGGTTATTGGGAAAAAAAGACAATATCTTGTTCACACCATTCTTTTGTTTAATTATTTGATTTGAAGGGACTGAGTTGGAAGACAAGATATAGATTGCATGGATGAATCAAGAAGATGATGCAGAGGTATAGTCAATCTTTGTTTGTTGCATGGATAAAACACGAAGATTAACATGTCTCTGTGTTGGCGAGGCAGCGGTGCCAGCGCTGATGCGAGGTGCCATCGGTGCTGCACATGATGGCAATGCTCCGCTTATCATGAGCAAATTCCCTGCTCCTGCCAAAGATGTCTCTTGAAGGATACCATGCCAAAGTATCTGAAGGTTAATTCCTACTGCGACTGAATAAAACAAGTAGTATATGTTTCAATCTTTCTGAATGTCTGTACTCTTGTACTTTCCACTTTCTAGAGAACAAACGCGCTTATGTAGAGATATTCCTTAAGGCAGCCGGGCACCTAGAGTGCGCCATGCAGCATGTTCTTCCTAGGATGTCGTCCTAAAAGAGGTGCAGATCTTGCCACTTGCCCTAGCCATCTCGGCATGATGAGAAATGCTCCAAGCTTCCATTTTTCTTCAGTTATTGTTCAGTAAGGACTGAGTACTGGCTGCCATTGTGTAGGAAAGGTTTTCCTGTGGACCTATCTGAATGGGTCCTGAAAGCTACCTACATGCAAGCACTTGGCCAGGTAACAATAATGTTTTTTTCTTGTTATTATCTGATAGTAACTACCTAGAGAATCAAACAGAGGTCACATGATTCATCATGCATGGTGCAAGTAACATAGCATGCAGTTGAGATGTCGGCTTCTCGGTTAGTTCATCGACTATGCTATCTATGTCTGTGATTGTTTGCCAGGCAATTGATGTTCAACTTGGGTTGGCAATTGATAGTCCAAAGGCTACCCTGGCTATCAAAAGGAGTCTGGCATGTGAGATGGTCAAGTGCTGGCAGCAGGTAGGCATCATCATTGATTCATTTATATCGATTTCTGGTTATTTTGCATCTTCTATTTGGATAATGATATTTGTATATATGTCAGAGTTCTGCTTATGCTTGAAAATGCCAGGTATATGTACTTGTTCATCTCCGCATGAAGCATAATATAATTACATAAACAAATAAAACATAGAAAAAAATATAATCTATCCCAGTTTTAAAATATAGTATGTACAATCATGATGGTTTCATCCACAGGCACATGAAAGCATCGCGGATATACCTCTCTGCTTTCGGTCATGCGAAAAGCACATGCTCTTTGTAAAGTGGAAGCACATGGAAGCAAAAGTACATATGCAGGCATTGCTCATATCTCTGAACTCTGAAATGATTAAATGACTGAATTTTGGTCACTAAGAAAAAAATTAATAATATGATGCAGGCTGCGGCGTGTTACTACAACGCGCTTATCCTTGACGAAGGCAACACCGAGAAGTCTCAACGAGCGGCCGTAGCGGCACTGTAGTCCGCGGAGGAGTCCCTAAGGGAGAGCAGAGCTGTCTGTGAGGCCTTCCACTCTGCATCCCCCTTTTCGAGTTGACAGGGAGCATGATATGGTGCTCCCACTGCAAGAGAGGGATCCATGCAAATAGTTAGTTGTGGGCTTGTGGTGCTGGTCGCGACCACCGCATCACCAACCATGATCATCCAGGCTGTGGCATGGGGGTTGTGCTTGCTGCTGGTGATCCCTCCATCATGATGATAAGGCGACTCCCCAACCCCGATGATAAGGCTTCATCCATTCAATTTTGACTCTGTAGACAACTAGCTTTTGGTAAGTGCAGCATGCTCAAGTTTACTTTGTAGCTATTTTCGTTCTGCATTTTAGTGGTACAAGATTGTGTTGCTAATTGATAGACTGTCACGTAAGGGAAAATAATGCACATGTGATGACCCACAAGTATAGGGGATCTATCGTAGTCCTTTTGATAAGTAAGAGTGTCGAACCCAACAAGGAGCAGAAGGAAATGATAAGCGGTTTTCAGCAAGGTATTCTCTGCAAGCACTGAAATTATAGGTAACAGATAGTTTTGTGATAGGATAATTGGTAACGAGCAACAGGTAACAAAAGTAAATAAGTGCAGCAAGGTAGCCCAATCCTTTTTGTAGCAAAGGACAAGCCTGGACAAACTCTTATATAAAGAAAAGCGTTCTCGAGGACACGTGGGAATTATCGTCAAGCTAGTTTTCATCACGTTCATATGATTCGCGTTCAGTACTTTGATAATTTGATATGTGGGTGGACCGGTGCTTGGGTTCTATTCTTACTTGAACAAGCATCCCACTTATGATTAACCTCTATTGCAAGCATCCGCAACTACAACAAAAGTATTAAGATAAACCTAACCATAGCATGAAACATATGGATCCGAATCAGGCCCTTACGAAGCAACGCATAAACTAGGGTTTAAGCTTCTGTCACTCTAGCAACCCATCATCTACTTATTACTTCCCAATGCCTTCCTCTAGGCCCAAATAATGGTGAAGGTTATGTAGTCGATGTTCACATAACACCACTAGAGGCTAGACAACATACATCTCATCAAAATAACGAACGAATACCAAATTCACATGACTACTAATAGCAAGACTTCTCCCATGTCCTCAGGAACAAACGTAACTACTCACAAAGCATATTCATGTCCATAATCAGAGGAATATTAATATGCATATAGGATCTGAACATATGATCTTCCACCAAATAAACCAACTAGCATCAACTACAAGGAGTAATCAACACTACTAGCAACCTACAGGTACCAATCCCAGACTTAGAGACAAGAATTGGATACAATAGATGAACTAGGGTTTGAGAGGAGATGGTGCTGGTGAATATGTTGATGGAGATTGCCCTCTCCCGATGAGAGGAGAGTTGGTGATGACGATGGCGATGATTTCCCCCTCCCGGAGGGAAGTGTCCCCGGCAGAACAGCTCTGCCGGAGCCCTAGATTGGTTCCGCCAAGGTTCCGCCTCGTGGCAGTGGAGTCTCATCCCGAAAGCTTGCTTATGATTTTTCTTCGGACGAAATACTTCATATAGCAGAAGATGGGCACCGGAGGGTCAACAGGGGGCCCACGAGGAAGGGGGCGCGCCCAGGGGGGTAGGGCGCGCCCCCACCCTCGTGGATAGGTGGAGGCCCCCCTGATGTATTTCTTACGCTAAATATTTTTTATTATTTCTAAAAATAACTTTCGTGGGGTTTCAGGACTTTTGGAGTTGTGCAGAATAGGTCTCTAATATTTGCTCCTTTTCCAAATTTCATTCCAGGCCAAAGATTCTCCTCCTTATGTAAACCTTGTAAAATAAGAGAGAATAGGCATAAGTATTGTGACATAATGTGTAATAACAGCCCATAATGCAATAAATATCTATATAAAAGCATGATGCAAAATGGACGTATCAACTCCCCAAGCTTAGACCTCGCTTGTCCTCAAGCGAAAGCCGATAACGATAAATATGTCCATATGTTTAGAGGTAGAGGTGTCGATAAAATAAAATACGGACATGAGGGCATCATGATTATTCTCATAACAGCAACATAAATGGATATTGTCATATGATCTTATGCTCAAGTAATAATCTATTCACAATGCAAACTATGAATCAGAAACTTTATTGAGAACTAACAAATTATAATCTCGGTCATTGAAGCAATTGCAATTTATCATAACATCAGAAAGAGTCTATGTCAGAGCTTTCTAGCAAGTCCACATACTCAACTATCATTTAGTCTTTCATAATTGCTAATACTCACGCAATACTTGTGGTTACGGAATTTTAATCGGACACAGAGAAAGATAGGGGCTTATAGTTTCGCCTCCCAACCTTTTACCTCAAGGGTAATGTCAACAATAATAATTAATGCTAACTTACATCCAATTAGATATATATTTCAGGATCTTTCCAACATAATGTGCTTGCCAAAGGATAAAACGTAAAAGGATAGGTGAAGATCACCATGACTCTTGCATAAGGTAGAAGATAATAAAAGATAGGCCCTTCGCAGAGGGAAGAAGAGGTTGCCATGCGCTTTTAGGATTGGATGCACAAAATCTTAATGCAAAAGAACGTCACTTTATATTGCCACTTGTGATATGAACCTTTATAATGCAGTCCGTCGCTTTTATTTCTTCCACATCACAAGATCGTATAAATCTTATTTCCTCCACACCAATTAATCATACATATTTAGAGAGCAATTTTTATTGCTTGCACCGATGACAACTTACTTGAAGGATCTTACTCAATCCATAGGTAGGTATGGTGGACTCTTATGGCAAAACTGGGTTTTAAGGGTATTTGGAAGCACAAGTAGTATCTCTACTTGGTGCAAAGAATTTGGCTAGCATTAGGGGGAAAGGCAAGCTCAACATGTTGGATGATCCATGACAATATACTTTATCTCAGATATAAGAAAACATAGCCCATTACATTGTCTTCCTTGTCCAACATCAACTCTTTAGCATGTCATATTTTAATGATTGCTCCCAATCATAAAAGATGTCCAAGATAGTATATTTATATGTGAAACCTCTCTTTCTTTATTACTTCCTATTAATTGCACCGATGACCAAAGTTATGTTTGTCAACTCTCAACAACTTTTAATCATCATACTCTTCATACGTGAAGTCATTACTCTTCATAAGATCAATATGATCTCTTTTTATTTCTTTTTATTCTTTTTCTTTTATTCCCTCAATATCATAGCAAAATAACCAAGCCCTTGACTCAACACTAATCTTTATTATATAGCTTACGGACTCGATTACATAGAGAGATCATAAAGCAAAACTCAAAACTAGATCATACCAAAACTCTATTCTACTAGACCAAGATACTACCAATAGGATCAAACTAAGAAAAATGGTAAAGATAGGAGTGTGATGATGATACGATACCGGGGCATCTCCCTCAAGCTTGGTAGTTGCCAAGGGGAGTGCCCATACCCATGTGATTATGTCTCCTTCTTCGGGGATGGTGATGTGATATTCTTGGCGATAATGCCCCTCGGAATACGATTCTCTTCCTCGAGCTTATTGAGTTGCTGCTTGAGATCCATTAACTCCTTACGAAGCTTCCCCGTAACGGCTAAAGCTCCTTGCACCCAAGGGTGTTGCATAGCTGCGGGAGAACAAGTGACACTCTTCTTCATATTTTCATAAGAAAGAAATCTAACATTGGCAGGGATAACCGAATTTGGAATGGCTGAGCTCTGTAGTTCCCCCATCGTGAACCCAGCTCGGAAGCGAGAAGTGACTTCTTGATCCTCCATGGCATCTATCTTCATCAAATTAGCCTCCATCTCTTCCTCCGTTGCTAGCCCAAAGTGGTCAGCATCGTTGTTTGTCGATGCCCGATGAGACACCCGGCTCTCCCCGACTGACTCTTGAGAAGACATCTTGCTCTAATCTGCAGCAGCAATAGCTCGAAACAAGAACAGAGAATATTTGCGTGATACAGGAGTCAAAACCTTCGGGAGAATATATAATGAATTTTTCCCGACCAAAATACGTATAGTGTAAGAAAACGGAGTCCGGAGAGCACACAAGGTGCCCACGAGGTAGGGGGCGTGCCCTCCACCCTCATGGAGGCCTCGTGTCCTTCCCGGACTGCTTCTAATTTTTCTATTTTTCTAAATATTCCAAAACGGAGAAAAATTGCCATTGGAACTGTTTTGGAGTCAGTTTATGTACCGTACCACCTACCTATTCCTTTTCGGAGTCTGAAATGTTCCGGAAAGTGTCCCTTATGTATTCCTCCGGGGTTACGGTTTCAATAACATTGGTTTCAACATTTATAGGATTACCTGAGATATAATGTTTAATTCTTTGACCGTTCACCACTTTCGGATTTGTACCTTCGAAGTTGTTGATTTCTATGGCACCGGAACGATAGACCTCCTCGATAACGTAAGGACCTTCCCATTTAGAGAGAAGTTTTCCTGCAAAAAATCTTAAACGAGAGTTGTATAGCAATACATAATCACCTACATTAAACTCACGCTTTTGTATCCTTTTGTCATGCCATCTTTTAACTTTTTCTTTAAACAATTTGGCATTCTCATAGGCTTGGGTTCTCCATTCATCAAGTGAGCTAATGTCAAATAACCTCTTCTCACCGCAAGTTTGAAATCATAGTTGAGCTCTTTAATAGCCCAATAAGCCTTATGTTCTAGTTCGAGAGGTAAGTGACATGCTTTTCCATAAACCATTTTATACGGAGACATACCCATAGGATTTTTATATGCAGTTCTATAGGCCCATAATGCATCATCAAGTTTCTTGGACGAATTCTTTCTAGATCTATTAACAGTCTTTTGCAAAATTAATTTGAGCTCTCTATTGCTCAATTCTACTTGACCACTAGACTGCGGGTGATAAGGAGATGCAATTCTATGATTAACATCATATTTAGCAAGCATTTTACGAAAAGCACCATGAATAAATGTGAACCACCATCAATCATTAAATATCTAGGGACTCCAAACCTCGGAAAACTAACTTCTTTAAGCATCTTAATAGAAGTGTTATGATCAGCACTACTAGTTGGAATAGCTTCTACCCACTTAGTAACATAATCAACAGCAACTAAAATATGTGTGTATCCATTAGAAGCAGGAAAAGGTCCCATATAATCGAAACCCCAAACATCAAATGGTTCAATAACAAGTGAATAGTTCATAGGCATTTCTTGACGTCTACTAATATTGCCAATTCTTTGACATTCATCACAAGACAAGACAAACTTACGGGCATCCTTGAAGAGAGTAGGCCAATAAAAACCGGATTGCAATACCTTATGCGCAGTTCTGTCTCCAGCATGGTGTCCTCCATAAGAATCGGAATGACACTTGCGTAGGATCTGTTCATGTTCATGCTCAGGTACACAACGTCTAATAACACCATCTACTCCTTCTTTATAAAGATATGGGTCATCCCAAAAGTAATGTCTCAAATCATAGAAGAATTTTTTCTTTTGTTGGTATGTGAAACCACTACAAAAAAAGACACATCCGTGACATTTTGGGCCGAACGAATTTTTTTTCTATCATACATATGACACTTCTATGACGATAATTGTGACAAAACCCGGTATCATCATAGATGTGGTGGGCTCCTACTTCTATGACAAAAAATCATGACAGAAAATGGGCTTTTCGTCCTGGGCGGGCCGGAGACGCAGCTGCATGACATTCTTTGGGCCGTCCATGACGAGAAAAACCATGGTAGAAGAGAGGGGGAGGAAAATTTCGGGGAGTTCCCGGTTATGGTGGGAGGTCGGGGGCCGAGCGATGCTGCTTTCTCAGACACGTGACGCTACCTGTGCGTAGGCGTTGGCTCTAATCGAACCCAAGCAAGGCGTTGGGCTCTAATCGAACCCGGCGATTGCAGACCGCAGGCTACGCGTTACTCAACCCGAAGCGATCGATCGATGGTCGTTAATCGAACCCGATCGAGCGATTCGCCCGCTACTGCTGCTAATCGAATCCGGTCGATCTTGCCTCTGGGATGAACAGTGAGCGTTGCGGGGTTTGGATGAATAGCGGCGATGGCGTTGCCTCTGGATGAACAGGACCCGTGGTGTGGTGGAGGGCTGGATGAGCGATGAGACGGTGGAGGGTGCCCGTGGAGGGGTGGTTGAACAAGACCCCGTGGTGTGGAGGGCTGGATGAACAGTAGACGGTGGAGGGGTGGTTGAACAGTAGTCGGTGGAGTAGCGCGCGGTGGAGGCTGGATGAACAGGAGCCCGTGGAGGCTGGAGGAGGTCAACGGTAGCCCGTGGAGGCTGGAGGAGGTCGACGATAGAGATGAACAGTATCCCGTGGAGTCCCATTTTGCGGTACGCCACACCCCTCCCGCTGAACAGGACCCCCGGTTCGACCGTAGGAGGTCCGTTTCGTCCGTTTTGCGGTACGCCACACCCCTCCACCCCCGTTTTGACCATATGAGGTCCGTTTCCTCCGTTTTGCGGTACGCCACACCCCTCCCGATCAACAGGACCCCCGTTTCGACCGTAGGAGGTTCGTTTCCTCCGTTTTGCGGTACGCCACACCCCTCCCGATCAACATGACCCCGTTTCGAACGTAGGAGGTCCGTTTCCTCCTTGTGCGGTACGCCAGGCCTCGTTTCCATCGCCTGTTCCATCCAAGCCCTCCCGATGAACACGACCACGCATTCCGTTCCGAACCCGCCGGTTGGCTCCCACGCGTTCCGTTGCCTCCCGATGAACACGACGCATTCCGTTGCCTCCCCATGAACACGACGCACTCCGTTGCCTCCCCATGAACATGACGACGACGTTGTTTCTCCGTTCCGACCCAGCCATGTACCTGAGCCCTGGCCGTACGTATGCGCGAGTAGGTGTTTGAGACCCCGCCCGTATGTACACATACGTGGCCGTATTTTCTTTCTTGCACCCTGGCCGCTGTACGTCCATCAACATGCTACGTGCGCGCCTCTAATACAACACGTGCGCGCCTCTACAACGACCAGTATGTACGTACACGTTCGCGACCAGAATGACAACGCTGCATACGCTTCGACCAGGTGGGTCCCGACTGTCAGGCACTTCCTTGCGTGCGAAGATGTAGCTGGTGGGTCCGAGCAGCCGGGGAAGCCTGCGCGGCATCACAGCGGGCCACAAGAGGAGGGAGCAGGCAGTCCCGCCGGCGCTAGTTTAGGCGACTGGAGCAGGAAGATCAGAGATTGAAGAAGCACGTTGGCCGTTGGATGGACATCCAACAGTCACTGCTGCTAGAATCGTGTGTTCACTGACAAAGCCTTGCGTAAACAAGTCAGCCATTTGCTATTATTTTTATAATTTTTACTCATTTTCTAATTCATATGGAATTTATTGCAACCCGTTTTCCATTTTTAGAATTGTTGGCCATTTTCTGGTCAGTACCAGGGTCAAAAAATTAACTAAATATGTGGGAAATTTGAAAATTCGCAAATTTTTGTTGGGGAACGAAATATTCTTAACCCAAAATTAATAGCCATAATTTAAAAATAAATCAGTACTATGTCATGTTAAATCCAATGAAATACGTATAAGATATCAGTGAAGAACAAAAACAAAAAAACTAATATCCCATTTGCTATAAATTTTTTGGAATTTTCAACCCCTTTTGATATTACTTTTAACAGACATTGACCATACTCTTTGGCCAGGACGGAATGCATCCCTCCTCGTCTTGAAAGATTTGCAGCCCAATAATTCGGAGAAAACAAATAGGCCTAGCTTGGGTATTCTTCAAAAAGAAATACTGGGCTACCTATTTTCCCAAAGAACTGGTGCATGAGCATTTAGCTTTATTTATTTATTTACTTATTTATGTTTAGGGACCATGAGCATGTACACAGGCCAGATTCATGTGAGAGCCTCCCTTCCAGTTAATTATGGGCTTCTCTATTGGGCTTTCAATAGTGGGCTGCATCTTATCAACAAGTGGAAAATGTGTTCCGTACGAAAAATAGTATGAGCTACGTACGGTACGGGGCACTAAAGGATCGAAACGTGCAACGACTTCCAAAACATTGTGTTTGTCGTTCTAACAACACATTTATTCAATCAACAGACGAAATATACTACTAATTGTACATTGAAAACAGCAGCAGCAGCAACCAGGGTTGGGGTGCAACAGAAGCAGTAAGCAGGCCAGAAGAGTGAAGATGCAGCTCTCTCTTCCAAACCAAACATCAGCCATCACTACAAAAGGGCTACCAAAAAAGAACAAGTGTATGCATCAAACTAAATAAAGATCCTACTACACCAAGTGTACGCATCTAACTAACTGGCTCAGTTAGACGTTACTATTTATTAAGCTGTGGAGATTAGCTGACGGCTTGAACCAGATGGGCGCTGACGGGGAAACTCCAGCCAAGAGGGTCGAAGTCTGATACTTGCGACCGTCTCTCCTACTTTGGACTGCAGAGCGTGGTGGCACATATCAGGGTATGGTGCATGCAGAGACACATGGTATGCTGTGTACACACAGTTTTGCCTGATGAACGAAACCGCGCTGCCATCATGATCCTTGTCGTCGGTTATCTCCTGGTTAATCAGATAATTCAGTCTGACAAACCGTGCACCAAGGCTACTTACCAGCCTCCAGTCAAAAATTCCTGAAGGCCCAGAGAAGCTGGGATCCTGCTCAAAGACCTTGCAGTGACTGTGATTGTATTCCGCGAAACAACACATCCGGTATGTGTGAACGATCATCAACCTTTCATTGTTGTCTGATCGAGCCAGGAACCACCTGCAACTCCATGCCGCTTTTCTTTGAAAGGTTCTGGGATTAGGAAGGGCAGGGACATCAGGCGGCCTACAACATCATATCAAGTTGGAGTCAAATAAAAAATGGCTCTTGATTTAGTCAATCTTAAGAGCAGCATGTTATGAGCATGAATATTTTTCCAAAGAATGTTGATGATAATATAAGCAAGCCATCATGATATTATAGGAAAGTAACATACTGCTGTAATAGCCGTTTGTAGCGATGACTGGAGTAGGCCAGCAATACGTCCAACCATAGAAGGAGTCGACAACGTAAATGAAGCCCTTGTGTTCAATGGCATCAGAGAACCATGGAGGATGTATGATCCTGCGATGGACGTGCAGATTTATCCACTTACCGCAGTGACACATCGAGATAGGCGAGACCGCGGTTGAAGAACACAATTAGCTCAAGTCTTTATAATTCGCAGATCTTGTGGGCACTTGGCAGATTACAACCTTGAGCAAATCAAACTTGGTATCATGTTGGCTACTGTAAGATTCCGAGTATTCTGGGCCGTGGTGCCAAAGAAGTGCAGTGTTAATCGAAGGAAGGGGGGTCAATCGCCGGGTATAGACCTCCACGAGCATCCAGCTGCCGCGACCGTCGACGAGCACCATCCAAGACGTGTTCATGCCAAACCAGTACATACCGTTAATGTAGCTGAGGCTGACGGGGATCAGATCGCAGTGAAGGGGGTTGATGCTCGCCACCCTACGATCGTCATGCTGCATGACACGCCGTTTCTGAAGATCAGGCGGCATCAGCAAGCAAGGAGCTGGCTTAAAAAGCTCCGCCCTGAGGGATTTGAGTAAACGGTACAGCCCCGACGAGCACGCGGAGAGCGGCATGGTACTGAGATTGTCCACATGCGAAACAATGAGCTTGATTACCTCTGTGGGGAGAGAATTCCAGCCACTCTTTTGGCGGACGCTGGTCGGTTCTGCCATTGTTAGTGCTTGGGTTTCGGACGGTCTATACTACAAGATGGCAGGCATACTATCATCACCAACTCGGTTTTCTATAAGAGTAGTGATAACCCACAAGTATAGGGGATCGCAACAGCTTTCGAGGGTAGAGTATTCAACCCAAATTTATTGATTCGACACAAGGGGAGCCAAAAAATATTCTTGAGTATTAGCAGTTGAGTTGTCAATTCAACCACACCTGGATAACTTAGTATCTGCAGCAAAGTGTTTAGTAGCAAAAGTGGTATGATAATAATAGTAACGGTAGCAAAAGTAAAGATAAATGTTTTTGGGGTTTTGTAGTAGTTGTAATAGTAGCAACGGAAAAGTAAATAAGCGAAGAACAGTATATGAATAGCTCGTAGGCAATGGATCAGTGATGGATAATTATGCCGGATGCGATTCCTCATGTAATAGCTATAACATAGGGTGATATAGAACTAGCTCCAATTCATCAATGTAATGTAGGCATGTATTCCGTAAATAGTCATACGTGCTTATGGAAAAGAACTTGTATGACGTCTTACATCCTACCCTCCCAGAGAAGCGGGTCCTAGCGGAAACTAAGGGATATTAAGGCCTCCTTTTAATAGAGAACCGGGCCAAAGCATTAACACATAGTGAATACATGAACTCCTCAAACTACGGTCATCATCGAGAAGTATCCCGATTATTGTCACTTGAGGTTGTCGGATCATAACACATAATAGGTGACTATAGACTTGCAAGATAGGATCAAGAGCACACATATATTCATGAAAACATAATAGGTCCAGATCTGAAATCATGGCACTCGGGCCCTAGTGACAAGCATTAAGCATAGCAAAGTCATAGCAACATCAATCTCACAACATAGTGGATAGGGATCAAACCCTAACAAAACTAACTTGATTACATGGTAAATCTCATCCAACCTATCACCGTCCAGCAAGCCTACGATGGAATTACTCACGCACGGCGGTGAGCATCATGAAATTGGCGATGGAGGATGGTTGATGATGACGACGGCGACGAATCCCCTCTCCTAACCCCGAACGGACTCCAGATCAGCCCTCCCGAGAGAGATTAGGGCTTGGCGGCGGCTCCGTGTCGTGAAACGCGATGAAACTTTCTCTCTGATTTTTCTTCCCCGAACATGAATATATGGAGTTGGAGTTGAGGTCGGTGGAGGTCCAGGGGGCCCACGAGATAGGAGGCCGCGCCCTAGGGTGGGGCGCGCCCCCCTGTCTCATGGACAGGCTGTGGGCCCCCTGGCATTAATTCTTTCGCCAAAAATTCTTATTAATTCCAAAAAGTGCCTCCGTGGATTTCCAGGACATTCCGAGAACTTTTGTTTTCTACACATAAAACAACATCATGGTAGTTCTGCTGAAAACAGCGTTAGTCCGGGTTAGTTTCATTCAAATCATGCAAGTTAGAGTCCAAAACAAGGGCAAAAGTGTTTGGAAAAGTAGATACGTTGGAGACGTATCAACTCCCCAAGCTTAAACCTTTGCTTGTCCTCAAGCAATTCAGTTGATAATCTGAAAGTGATAAAGAAAAACTTTTACAAACTCTGTTTTCTCTTGTTGTTGTAACATGAAAAGCCAGCATTCAAGTTTCAGGAAATATTACGAACTAACCATACTCACAGTAACACATAGGTCTCACAATTACTCATATCAATAGCATAATCAGCTAGCGAGCCATAATAATAAAACTCGAATGACAACACTTTCTCAAAATAATCATAACATGATATAACAAAATGGTATCTCTATCACACCCTGATTTCATGGCACAACACTTAAGATGATAAATCATGATAAAAATGTGGTTTGACAAAAACTTTTGCATTATTTGACTTTTTATTTGGAGTTGGTTTTCTCTCTATGTTTTCTAGTGCTCTTAAAGGTCAACATAGCTTCACCTTCTATACTTCCTTTCCTTGATCCAAAACTTCTGCCCAATGATCATACCATGTGTATAGTACAATAAAGAATTTTCTTACAAAAAAATAATTTGGCCAAAAAGTATTTTTCTAAATTTAGTTTTCCAAAGACCCCTGAATTGAGGTTTGCACTGCAAGTACTTGATTTGGGGTATGAAAAATCTTTCAAAGAGTATGTTTGATTCCTATTAGGTGTAAGACACCCAGAAACCACAAAAATATAATTTTAAAAGTTATTTTCCTATTTTATTGAAAAGCTTTTTCTTAAGGCCAGAAATGGTCTTTAATAGGAAAAAATTATTTTATTGTTTCAAAAATATTTGACAAAAACCTAGGGAAACTCAGTGGACATATATTGCCCATATATAAGTTTCAACACATGGTCATGTTCAAAATATTGGTCAAACCCCTCAAAATCCCTTTCTGGATATTTCAAGCTTTTGAAATATTTACAAAGGAAATATTCTCCAAAAATTCCAAGAAAATTCTATAATGTCAAATATGACATGTTGGATGATCTTGATAAGTATCATGTCATGTAGAATAGTATAACCCCATGAAATCCCCTCAAAACCATTTCTGTCCATTTTGAAGTTTGAGCAACTTTACATTGCCAAACATGTCCAAATTCTCTAATATCTTGTGAACATGCTCAAGTGGTCTAATCATTCATCTAGACCAAATGGCACAAGTTGGAGAAAATGTTATATTGATCAAAGTGCCCCAAAACCCTCTCTCGACAGAATCTAATTTGAACAACTTTGTACTACCAACTTTCTCTCCTTGAACTCAACTTTGGTGAGCATATTCACATGACCAAATGAGGCCACTACACCAAGTGGTGCATCAAGGAGAATTGATTTGCTCAACTAGATCTACACAAGTCCATTTCTGCTAATTTCTAGGGTTTACAAAAGTTGTATTGACAACTTTGCCCAAATGGACTCAACCTTGGTGGAACCTATTATTATCTCATTCCATTTGACCCTGTAAAGCCTCATGACAAGAGGAGTTCATCTTCTTGCCCAAACCAGCATCAAACACCTTCTGCCATTTTACTAAATCCCCTGTTTTGACCACTTCCACTCTTCTCCATGGCCTCAGCTTTTTACCACAGCCCTTCCTAGTCCTCCTCTACCTCTAGTAACAATGGCTGCATCTCAGCTCAATGATTGAGGGGTGAAACCACCTCATTTACCCCTCTGGACAGCCCCTGTACCCCTCTTCCTCACCTCCCTCCTCACTCCAGTGGCCATCCATGGCATCCAATGCACCACCCCATTTCTTTACTCAATCCTATACCTGCTAGACACCAAAGGACGCGCTCACCATGCATAAAGAACTGCCATGCCGGCCATTTGGGCGCTCTGGAGCGTGCTCTGATCTTGCGCTCCCTTGTAGCCGCCCCTTCCAACCGCCTCCGCCACCTCGGGCCTCCCAAAGACGCCAACTAACGCCGACGTCCAAGGCCACGACACGGCGCTGTCCCCTTCCTCTCTCCTCCTCCCCGCGCCTCCGCGCTAGCAAACACCGGCCGCCAGAACGCGCCAATAGCGCAGCTCACACGCGCGCGCCTCTGACCTCTCCCCACTCCCTCTCTCTATCTCTCCCGACGTAGTCGACGTCCAGGAACACCCCAGACTCGGCGCAGCACCCTCCCGAGGCCCGTAGCGACGAGCACAAGCTCGCCGGCGCACGAGCCCACGGTGGACCGCCGCTCGCCTATATAAGGCATCCCCGAGCCCTCCTCTCGCCACCACTCGTCCCCTCCCACTCCAAATAGCCCGACTGGGCCTCCCGTTCACCCCCAGAGCCGCCCAAGCTCGAGATCAAGCTCGAGCTCCGCCGCTTCCGCTCGCCGTCAATCTCGTGGTACAGGCCTCCTTTGCCCTCTCTCACTCTTGATCTGGAACCGCCTCACCTCTCTTACCACTTCCCCTCTGTCTCCCCTCTCTATTGCAGCCGGAATCGACCGGGGCAAGCTCCTCCGGCTCTGCCGCCCGGCTTCCTCGTCAGCCGTGAACCCTCAGACTCCGGCCGCCTCCACCTCCACCCGAACGGCGACTCCGCCTGAGCACGCCCGGTGCCCTCGGATCGCCTGGCCGTCGACCACAGCGACGCCGGTGAGCTCGCCTCCCTCTCTGCTCGAGGTAGAAGGCAGACGTGGGGCCCGTCGACCTCACATACTAACGGGTGGGCCCCACCCGTCAGTTCAAAATGCACGCTGCATCGTTCGTCATTGTCGGTGAAGGCGTATTTTCCTTTACGCCTTCGATGTGGCAGCCTCGTGGGCTGAAACCCATCCTGGGCCTGCTGCATCAGTGGTCTTTCTGGCCCAGTGACACAGCTCCATTTTTCCTTTTTCTTTTTTCTGTTATATTTCAAATAATTCCACAGGATTAAATAATAATCAAATGCAATAATTCCAACTCCTAAATTCTTCTAAAAATCCCACCTATTTAATGGTATAACTTTCATATATATATCCATCAAACTTTTCTGCACTGTTTAAATTTAAATTCAAATTTGAGCATTTATATTCCCCTCTCAAAATCCATTTCTCCTATTCTACAACTCCAAATCCATAACTAGAAATTTCCCCCTTCTTAGATTTCCTCCTAGAATTTATCAAAAATGAGTTGACATTTTTCTGAGAACTTTGGTTTTTCTGTTTTACTATTGCCTTATTTTCTCGTTATTTTCTTGCGACGATTAGATCCCGTATTAGACGAAGTTGCTGAAGAAGAAGGAGAAGGATTTGAAGAACTTGAAGACCAAGCCAAACAAGGAAAGAAGCCCTTTGACCATGTCTATGAAACCCTTTTTATGCATGCCATATAGCACTTTTATTGCTTGCATCGGAGACATGATATTGTGGTGACCACATGGGGTGGCTTGCCACCGTTACTTCCTCATTGATACTTGCATTGTGCGTGACCCTACCTTCTTATGAGGGTTATGCGGTGGGAGTAGATAGGATGCTAATGTAGTGCTACATAAAGGGACGGGTATATGCATGGTGAAGGAGATAAAGTATTTTCAAAGGACTTTTCAAAACCCGTCGGTGCCACTTATGCCCAAGGGAGATGATGAGATGGGTAACCACTTGATGACGAAGTGGTGTACCGAGGCAAGTGTGTGTGTTGTTTTCAAAACGGATTGGTTTAAGTTGCGACCGTTATTCCAACCTTACATGCGCAACCACTCTACCCTTGTATGGGAAAGGGCATTATTGATTACCTAGGCCGATACTAGCTTGGAGCCTGACATTACTAGTGACGGGGAGAGTTGGTGCTCTCTCTCGGGGACGGGGTCGTGCCAGGTAGGGCGGCCATGACTGTTTTCACAGGGCACCGGATACACCGTTGTGTCCCCTCTCGGATGTTACGATCTCGAGAGAGTCTCGTATGATGTATATCGTGAGGATACGGAACAACGAGTGGACTCCTTGTTAGTGTCGTCTAGGGAAAGATAGTGATCGGGTGCTTACCCCGGGTACTTGAGGTATCGTGGGTCGTGGATGACACGGAAGTTCCCCGGATCTTGTGGGTAAAGTGTGCAACCTCTGCAGAGTGTAAAACTATTCGAATAGCCGTGTCCACGGTCAAGGACAGTTGGGTAACTGCTCTTGGGCTACGTCCACATGTTTACAAACCAGTGTGTGTGTTTGGATAAGTGGGAAGATCTACTTGGGTCAAGTCAAAGGACTTGACATGATTGAGTTGGGTTGGTGCCCACTCTATCTATGTTGATACCTGTAACTTGTCCTCATGGTTACTTGAATTCTCCTCATGCATGTATTACAAGTTGTTGAACATATTATTGCACTCAAAACTAGCTTTCTGCAAAAATTTACCTATATCATGCATTGTTATATCTGGAACCAAAACATGGGTTGCTAGCGAGTACATTCAAAGTACTCATTGGCTTTCCACTGGTTATTTAATTGGCCAGGCATGGAAGAACCAGAGTTCGATGAAGAGTTCTTTGGAGACGAACATGCGAACTAGGACGTTTCCCAGTCAGAATGCCTGTAGGGTTAAGGTAGATGGCATGGGTTCTACTTATCAACGAAGATTTCCGTTGCTTGTGTTTCATTTGATGTTCAGCCCTTAAGGCTTTATCAATGTAAGACTTGACCATAATGGTCATAATTTGTGTAAGACGATATGTGTGGATGTAAGACTCTTGTTATTTAGCTTCTGTGTGTTCAGTGAGTATTGATCTCTGGGATCACTGTACACGTGCATTCGGTGATCACGACTTATGAGTCGGGGTCCCCACAATCTCGCTAGCCCTTTGTGAGACCGCAAAACATAAATGCAGAGCACCTTTAAGGATCAAGGACTGACTGTAACATCCCAAAATTCTAAATTTTGGAATGTTAATATAATTAATTGAATTGTTTGTTTGTTTGCTTGAGTGAATTAAACTTGAGTGAAATTTGAACCTTTTCAAAAACTTTTGAATGAGAGGGAATAAAATGACTTTCCCTTCTCCGTAAATTCAAATTCATCCTATTAAAATCAATGAGAGAAGATGACATGACTTCTTCAACTATAAAGAATTTGAACGGAGTTTTGCAATTTAATTCTTTCAAATATTTGCACTTGCTTCTCTATTTTTCTTCCCGAGAAATACCCGAAAATAAATTCTTGCAAGCAAGAAAGAGCGGAGGAAAATGACCCTCCAAAATCAGGGGCATTTTTGAAAATATTTGAGCCAAGAAAAACCAAAGTTTTTATTTAAAAATTATTTGCAAAAAGAAATAAAGCCTTTAGGGATTTTCTGAAGAACATTTTTTTAAGTTTTTATTTTGGCCGTGGAATAATGCTCATCATCTACATTTTATTTTTCTGATAATTTTAGTATATAAAAACTCTTTATTCGAATTGATTTGATTTCCTTTTTATTGTTTTAGTTTCCTAATTTTAAAAATAGGAATGGAATCGTTTTATTAGGAAAAACCTGCTGGCCCATTAAGCACTTTCCTATTCTAGCCCAACAAGAGATCATCTCCTTCCTCTGTTTCCTCTCACGTTACAGAAGCTTTCCATATCCATGGAGACATGAATCTCCACCTTCCCGATCTCCCTCGTCTTTCCATCCCAGCGCCTCCCGAGACCGCCTATAAAAACCCCTCCCTATCCTCGGTCAATTTTTCCCATCATCACGCCCCTCCTGCCCGTAGCCTCCTCGCCACCGTCCTCCTTTTCCTGCCTAGAACGCTCACCAGAGCTCTCCTGGAACCTCCCCATCGCCCAGCGCCACCTCCCCAGCGCCGACCCCTACTCCGCCACCCCCACCCTCGGCGACCTCGCCCCTCGCCGGAGCAGCCTCCACATCGCCGTCTCCTTCCTGCCATCTCTGCCTCACGTCTGGTAACTCCGCTTTCGTTTTCAGATTTATTTCCGTAACAGATTTAGTTCCGTTCTTGTTTAGCTTATAACTTTTGATCTAGGAGTCCAATGATGCTGATTCTTTTTGCGTTAGATCACAATTTTCTTGTAGTTTCCAAAAATATATAATTTGTCTATGTTTGGATTTATAAAAATTGAGTTAGATCAGATTTGAATTAAAGCTTGTTTTGCTTATTCCGGGAGTTTAAAAATAGGTTTTTAATTAATTATTTTTGCTCCTGGTCTCTAGGACCTTTGTTTATCCATTAGTATTTAGTATTTTATTTTCAGGTTAATTTAAATTAGGTTTTTAGCAAAACAGTACTGTTTTAATATTAGTTCTGTTTTAGCTTTTTATTTATTGTTTTTATTAGTTTTAAATTATTTCTTTTTGTCACTTTTGACAAAATTAGTTGTGTTTCTGTTAGACAACAGGAGAAAATTTATTTTTATTTAAAAAAAAATTTCCTTAGTTTTATATGAAACCTTCTATAGGTCATAGTTTGAGTTTTATAAAAGTTTTTATTTGTTTCTTTTTGCAAATAAAATTTTATGGAAAAAATACTTTCTGTTAAATTAGTTATTTTACATTTTATTTTCTGTTAATTTATTAGTTTAGTATTTTAATTGTTGTTAAGCTTTTACTTACGGCAAAACTATATTAGATGTTTGTAGCAAAGTCATAGATCTTCGTTAGTAGTTTTTCTTTGTAGTTTTATTTGAAGTTTCTTTTGATTTTGTTTGAGTTTTATTATCGATTTTCCTTGCTGTTTTGATTGTTATTTCGAAGTGCTAAAATTGTTTGCTAGGATGTTTGCTTATGTGAATGCTATGTTTGACTATATAGATTTTCAACGGAGTAACGATTAGTTCTACCAAGTCATTTTCTGACAGCGTTGTTATCTTCATCAAGTATTACCAGGCAAGTTCACTTTGACCATTGCTTTCATACCTATGTTTTATTGCATTTAGTGGCATCTTTGCAACCACTCCTCAGTAGTGTTATTGAATCCTTGTAGTTGAGTAGTATGCATGAGGTAGGAACCCATCCCCCTGTTACCAAGCCCGGGACGATATTTTATTTTAGTGCTACGCTATAATAGACGGGGTTTGGTATGAGTACTGGAGTGGTGTGAGAATGGAGGATCTACGTCAATGACGACAACTCCATGATGGAATCTGCAAGGACTGCATCTTCAAGACCTCAAGACTTCAAGACTCGAGACAATAATTCAATACACACTACTGGGTGAAGGACGGTTGACGGGCACCCTGGAGAATCCAGTGGTTGGCCGGGTGCATGGAGAAGCGCCATGACATCTTGCGGAAAGCTTCACCCAGACTCAAAGAGACGGAAGAATACTTCATGACCGGAAGCTTACCCGTGCAACCGCAAGTCATTATGGGCTCGCTTGGTTGACCTTAGTTGTGACTGGCTGGGGACGGTGCTAGCAGATGTAGAACTACGGTAGGATTGGATGGGCACCGACGGTGGTCGAGGAACTCTTCGAAGACCATGTTTCGTCATCTTGTTCTCAAACACCCTGAAGTGCGAGAACGTAAAGAGAGGGATCGAATCTTGCGGGTAAAGTGTACAAACCTCTGCAGAGGGTTATAACCTAATCGATTAGCCGTGTCCCCGGTTACGGACAATTTGAGCATCTGGACTTGGATCTATCTCGGAACTCTCAACACCGGATTGATAACTTAATTGTGGGCAACATATGATGAATTTTGGGCTATGAGACATCGGTTGGTGGAACCATGTCGTGATAGAAAACTCCTTAGTACAGACTTCATTTATTCCTTTGATGTAGGGAAAATAAAATCAGCTTTTATGCAAACAAAACTCGAATCTGAGCCATAAAGCCATATTGCATATAGTATAGTTTTATCATCTGTTTATTCATGTTGTGATCTTGCCGGTACATTCAATGTATCGACCTACGGCTGCAACGTATCATGTTGCGTATATTTCCTCGACGAGTAAGAGTTACGGTGCAGGTTACGGTCTACACTCAACCTGCCGATGGCGTTGATGGGACTCCACACCCGCTTGATTGTTTCCGCTGAGTATTATGAGGTATATATCAGTTTTACGTTATTTATGCATGTGATTGCACTTTGATATATACATTGATGTACTGTGTGTGCCAGCATACTGATCCAGGGATGGCATAGAACACAGAGGCTTGACCGTCTGAGGTCGGGTCGCTACACTGACTAAACATTGTAATTCATGCTAAAAGAGATCCAGTCAAGTCATACCCAATATAAACCAATAATAATGAATGCAAATGACAATGTGCTCTCCAGCGGGTGCTTTTTAATAAGAAGGGATGATGACTCAACATAAAAGTAAATAGGTAGGCCCTTCGCAGAGGGAAGCAGGGATTTGTAGAGGTGCCAGAGCTCGATTTTAAAATAGAGATTGAATAACATTTTGAGCGGCATACTTTCGCTGTCAACGCAACAACTATGAGATGGTTGTATCTTCCATACTACATGCATTATAGGCAGTTCCCAAACAGAATGGTAAAGGTTTATACTCCCCCAACCACCAACAAGCATCAATCTATGGCTTGCTCGAAAGAACGAGTGCCTCCAACATACAACAGCCCTGGGGGAGTTTTGTTTAATTGTTTTAATTTGCTTTGATCTTTTGGATCATGGGATGGGCATCCGGTTACTGCCCTTTCTCGTGAATGAGGAGCGGAGTCCACTCCTCTTGAGAATAACCCACCTAGCATGGAAGATATAGGCATCCCTAGTTGAAACATGAGTTGCTCGAGCATACAAAACAGAATTTCATTTGAAGGTTTGGTGTTTGGCACATACAAATTACTTGGAACGGCAGGTAAATACCGCATATAGGAAGGTATAGTGGACTCATATGGAACAACTTAGGGGTTTAAGGAGTTTGGATGCACAAGCAGTATTCCCGCTTAGTACAGGTGAAGGCTAGCAAAAGACTAGGAAGCGACCAACTAAGAGAGCGACAACAGTCGTAAACATGCATTAAAATTAATTCACACCGAGTACAAGCATGAGTCGGATATAATCTACCATGAACATAAATATCGTGAAGGCTATGTTGATTTATTTCAACTACATGCGTGAACATGTGCCAAGTCGAGTCACTCAATTCATTCAAAGGAGGATACCATCCCATCATATCTCATCATAATCATTCTAATAGCATGTTGGCACGCAAGGTAAACCATTATAACTCATAGCTGATCAAGCATGGCACAAGCAACTATAATCTCTAAATGTCATTGCAAATATGTTTACTTCATAATAGCTGACTCAGGAACGATGAACTCATCATATTTACAAAAACAAGAGAGGTCGAGTTCATACCAGCTTTTCTCATCCCAATAAGTCCATCATATATCGTCATTATTGCCTTTCACTGCACGACCGAACGATGTGTATAATAATAAGAGTGCACGTGCATTGGACTAAGCTGGAATCTGCAAGCATTCAACTCAAGAGAGAAGACAAGTAATATGGGCTCTAAGTTAAAGAGACAATCATGCATATAAGAGCCACTAAGCATTTTCAATACGATCTTCTCGACCCCCAAAGGAAAGAAAAGAAAATAAAACTATTTACACGGGAAATCTCCCAACAAGTAAGAAGAAGAATTAGAAATCTTTTTGGGTTTTCATTTTAATTCTACTACAAGCATGGAAATTAAACTAACTAATTTTTTGGTTTTTCTCAAGGTTTATCAAACACACAAGAAGAAAACTAGAAAAAGAAATTTAAACTAGCATGGATAATACAATGAAAGAGTATGAGCACCGACGACTAGTGTGTGAACATGAATGTAAAGTCGGTGAGAAATACATACTCCCCAAGCTTAGGCTTTTGGCCTAAGTTGGTTTAATACCAATGACCGCTATGGCTGATATCCATAAGTGAAACTGGGTAGTATCGAGATGCAGAGGCGATCAGCCTCTGAGCAGCAGCGTGTTCATGAGCTGCCTCCATTCCCTCTCATATTAAGTTGCTTCTTCCCTGGTGACAACATATCTTCCTTTTGCACGATAATCAAAAGGTAGGGAGCAGGAAGAGTAACAGGACGATGTTAAATGCATCATAGATTAGTCGATAATGGAGGAATTGTTCATTCCTCTCAAGAAAATGATGATCAAACATAGCTTCTTTATCCAAATAAACAGGGGGTACAATCATATCTCCCTCTCGTGGAGCTATATTAAGAAAATTAGCCACACGGGTTGCATAAATTCCTCCAAAGAAATCTCCCCTTCTACTATTATTCTGCAACCTACGTGCAACTATTGCCCCAAGTTATAACCTTTATAACCTGACACAAAGACTCTTGAGGACACAAAGATCAGGAGCACACATGTGACATACTTCGTCCTTACCGTTAATGCATCTACCAATAAAGAGAGCAAAATAATGTATAGCAGGAAAATGAATGCTCCCTATGGTAGCTTGTGCTATGTCCCTAGATTCGACCACGGTAATACTAGCAAGAAAATCTCTAAATTCAGATTTGTGAGGATCATTGATATTACCCCATCAAGGCAGTTCGCATAGCGATTGTAAATCCTCTAAATCCATGGTATAAGATGTATCATAAATATCAAACATGACACTAGGAGAATTACGCGCAGAAATATATTCGAACCTCCACACAAAGGAATCGGTCAATTGATAATATTGAGGACACTTATCTTGTAAGAAGTCCTCCAGCTCAGCATTACGCACATATGCGTCAAGTTCCTCCTTGAAGCCTGCTTCGACCATAAAATCATCGGATGGCCGCTCACAAGCCCGTACATTTGCGTCCCTTGGCAAATTAACATCTTGTTCACGTATAGCAATCCTTGGCCCTTTCTTTGCCGAGGAACCTCCTTGGTACATTCTTCTAAGCATATTTCTTTTTTTGAAAATTTCTGAAATTTTAGTAACTTCAAAATAAAAGTGAATAAAACTGAACAGGATTGATAGCAACTACTCCTACAAGTGCCTAGAGCCTATATCATGCATTGGGATTGCTTTAGACCTCAAAAATTTAACATGCAAGCTCAAGAACATGGTCACCTATGCAGCAAAAATTTGCAATGAATAAAGCATTAGAAGAATTGGACCAATGGATGAGTCACATACCAAGCAACAATCTCCCAAAGCAGTTTTGCGAATGGAGCTTTGAGCTAAGAGATCAAAAATCGCAGCAAAACGAGCTAGAACTCGTGCTTGAGCCGGATGGGGATTTTTTGGGTAGAATATGAAGTGTGTGGGTGCTGGCATAAGTGGAGGGGGCCACCAGGGGCCCACGAGACAGGGGGCGCGCCCTCCTCTCTTGTGGCCTGGTGCTTGCCCCTCCTGCAGTGTTTTCAGTGCCTAAAATCCTCAAATATTCCAGAAAAAATCATACTAAATTTGCAGGGCATTTGGAGCACTTTTATTTTCGGACTATTTTTAATGCACGGATAATACTATTTTTGCTTTATTTATTCTAAATAACAGAAAGTAAAAGGAGGGTACAGAAGGTTGTGCCTTCTAGTTTCATCCATCTCGTGATCAGCAAAATGAACCCACTAACAAGGTTGATCAAGTCTAGTTAACAAACTCATTCCGAATAACACGGAACCGGAGAAATTTCGAATAACACTAAGTTACCTCAACGGGGATATGAAAATCCCCAATAATAAGAATATCATACTTTTTCTTGTGGTAGGGAGAGGAAATTCAAAACCTCCAAAAATAATAGTTGGAACTTTTTCAATAGAATTGATGCTATGAACTTGAGATTGTTTCCTCGGAAAGTGTATCGTATGCTCATTACCATTAACATGAAAAGTGACATTGCCTTTGTTGCAATCAATAACAGCCCCTGCAGCATTAAGAAAAGGTCTACCAAGGATAATAGACATACTATCATCCTCAGGAATATCAAGAATAATAAAGTCCGTTAAGATAGTGACATTTGCAACCACAATAGGCACATCCTCACAAATACCGACAGGTATAGCAGTTGATTTATCAGCCATTTGCAAAGATATTTCAGTAGGTGTCAACTTATTCAATTCAAGTCTACGATATAAAGAGAGAGGCATAACACTAACACCGACTCCAAGATCGCATAAAGCAGTTCTAACATAATTTATTTTAATAGAGCATGGTATAGTTGGTACACCCGGATCTCCAAGTTTCTTTGGTATTCCACCTTTAAAGTGTAATTAGCAAGCATGGTGGAAATTTCAGCTTAAGGTATCTTTCTTTTATTTGTGATGATATCCTTCATATACTTAGCATAAGGATTTACTTTAAGCATATCAGTTAAGCGCATACGTAAGAAAATAGGTCTAATCATTTCAGCAAAGCGCTCAAAATCCTCATCATCCTTTGACTTGGATGGTTTAGGAGGAAAGGGCATGGGTTCTGAACCCATGGTTCTCTTTTTTTACCGTGCTTCCTAGCAACAAAATCTCTCTTATCATAACGTTGATTCTTTGATTGTGGGTTATCAAGATCAACAGTAGGTTCAATCTCTACATCATTATCTTTGCTAGGTTGAGCATCAACATGAACATTATCATTAACATTATCACTAGGTTCATGTTCATCACCTGATTGAGTTTCAGCATCAGAAATAGAAATATCATTGGGATTCTCAGGTGTGTCTGCAGTAGGTTCACTAGAAGCATGAAAAGTTATATCGTTTTTCTTTTTCTTCTTTTTAAAAGAACTAGGTGCCTCTAAATTATTTCTCTGAGAATCTTGCTCGATTCTCTTAGGGTGGCCTTCAGGATACAAAGGTTCCTGAGTCCTTCTACTAGTTCTAGTAGCCACTCTAACAGAAAGTCATTTTATTATTTAATTCATCAAGCAAATCATTTTGAGCTTTAAGTACTTGCTCAGCTTGAGTAGCAACCATAGAAGCATATTTGCTAACGCGGTGAAGTTCATCTTTAACTCTAGCCAGGTTATCACCTACGCGTCCTATCTCGAAAGCATTATTCTTTAACTCTCTACCAACATAAGCATTAAAACTTTCTTACCTAGCCATAAAGTCATCAAATTCATCTAAGCATGGGCTATGAAATTTAGTAGAGGGTATTTCAACTTTATTATATCTATAGAGAGAATTTACCTTTACTACCTGTGTCGGGTTATCAAGACAATGTGGTTCTTCAGGCGGTAAATTAAGACCATGTATTTCTTCAATAGGGGGTAAATTCTTACCATCTTCAGCTTTCATACCTTTTTCTTTCATTGATTTATTTGCCTCTTCCATATCTTCAGGACTGAGAAATAAAACACCTCTCTTCTTCGGAGTGGGTTTAGGAATAGGCTCAGGAGTTGGCTCAATTGGTTCAGGAATTACTTCAGGAACTGGCTTGGGAAGAGTCCAATTATTTTCATTAGTCAACATATTACTCAATAATATTTCAGCTTCGTCGACTGTTCTTACCCTAAAAACACAACCAGCACAACTATCCAAGTAGTCCTTGGAAGCATCGGTTAGTCCATTCTAAAAGATATCAAGTATTTCATTTTTCTTAAGAGCATGATCAGGCAAAGCATTAAGTAACTGGAGAAGCCTCCCCCAAGCTTGTGGGAGACTCTCTTCTTTGATTTGCACAAAATTATATATTTCCCGCAAGGCAGCTTGTTTGTTATGAGCAGGGAAATATTTAGCAGAGAAGTAACAAATCATATCCTGGGGACTACGCACACAACCAGGAGCAAGAGAATTATACCAAGTCTTAGCATCACCCTTTAATGAGAACGGAAATATCTTAAGGATGTATAAATAGCGAGACTTCTCATCATGAGTAAACATGGTGTCTTTATCATTCAATGCGGTAAGATGTGCCACAACAGTTTCAGATTCAAGGCCATAAAAAGGATCAGATTCAACTAAAGTAATAATATCAGGATCAACAGAGAATTCATAATCCTTATCAGTAACACAAATAGGTGAAGTAGCAAAAGTAGGGTCAGGTTTCATTCTAGCATTAAGAGACTGCTGCTTCCATTTAGCTAATAATTTCTTAAGATCATTTCTATCATTGCAAGCAAGAATTTCCATAGCAGCTACTTCATTCATAACATAGCCCTTAGGAACAACGGGTAATACATAATCATTGGGGGAACCTTCGTCATCACTATCATCAATAATAGGTTCTTCAATATTTTCATTCCCCCTAACTCTAGCAAGTTGTTCATCTAGAAATTCACCTAATGGCAAAGTAGTATCATGCATGTAAGTAGTTTCATCATGCATAGCGTAGTGGCATCATCAATAACATGCGACATATCGTAATTCATAGCAGTAGCAGGTTTAGGTGTCGCAAGCTTACTAATAACGGAAGGAGAATCTAGTGAGAGCTAGATGGCAGTTCCTTACCTCCCCTCGTAGTTGAGGGCAAAATCTTGGTCTTAGCGTCTTTCAAGTTCTTCATAGTGATCAACAGATATAAATCCCAAGTGACTCAGAGAATAGAGCTATGATCCCCGGCAACGGCGCAAGAAATTAGTCTTGATAACCCACAAGTATAGGGGATCGCAACATCTTTCGAGGGTAGAGTATTCAACCCAAATTTATTGATTCGACACAAGGGGAGCCAAAGAATATTCTTGAGTATTAGCAGTTGAGTTGTCAATTCAACCACACCTGGATAACTTAGTATCTGCAGCAAAGTGTTTAGTAGCAAAAGTGGTATGATAATAATAGTAACGGTAGCAAAAGTAAAGATAAATGCTTTTGGGTTTTTGTAGTAGTTGTAACAGTAGCAACGGAAAAGTAAATAAGCGAAGAACAGTACACTACAGGAATCAGCTACTTTGCCGTCTGCCATGGCAAAATTTCCTTTGCCGTCCGCCGCTGACGGCAAAATTTCTAGTGTCTTTGCCGTCTGCCACTGATGGCAAAGTGCAGGTTCTTTGCCGTCTGCCACGGATGGCAAAGTGCAGGTTCTTTGCCATCTGCCACTGATGGCAAAGTGACCAAATGGGTCAGCTTCAGGAAGCACAGCTAGATGCCACGTGTCTTCTTTGCCGTCCCGCGGAAGACGGCAGAAGAGCGCTGTTACCGTCGATGGCGAACGGCAAAGAGCCAATATTGGCTCTTTTATCTGTTTTTTATTAAATCCAACAATTTTCATCACAAATATATATGACATATATAGATATATTTCAAAAGGCCATTACAGAGCAAACATATAAGATATCCAACACATAACTTCATCATCCAAACATATATATTACATGCATAGTTCCATCATACATAACAAGTTCAACATAGAGGCATCCAACCATATATATTACAATAGTTTCATCCAACGATACATGCATAGTTCAACGATACAAAAGAAAGCAGAGAAAGGGATAAGGAGCACTCCATCTATGCAAGCTTTAAGTCAAGTGAATGAAATCTGCAAAATGAAAAATAAGAAAGTTAGAACAAGAAGAGTAGAACAAGAAGAAGACTAGAACAAGAAGAGTAGAACAAGAAGAAGACTAGAACAAGAAGAGTATGCCATTTATGAGCTAACTTACGTGAAATGGATCATATATGAGCTAACTAAGTTGAAATGGGTCGCTTATGAGCTAGCTAAGGTGAAATGGATCATTTATGAGCTAACTAAGTTGAAATGGGTCGTTTATGAGCTAGCTAAGGTGAAATGGATCATTTATGAGCTAACTTAGTTGAAATGGATCATTTATGAGCTAATTTAGTTGAAATGGATCTTTTATGAGCTAACTTAGTTGAAATGGATCGTTTTTGAGCTAATTTAGTTGAAATAGATCTTTTTGAGCTAACTTAGGTGAAATGGATCATTTAAGAGCTAATTTAGGTGAAATGGATCGTTTTGTAGCTAACTTGGTGAAATGGATCATTTAAGAGCTAATTTAGGTGAAATGGGTCATTTTTGAGCTAACTTGGATGAACTGGATCATTTATAAGCTAACCTAGGTAAAATGGGTCATTTTAGAGCTAACTTAGGTAAAATGGATCGTCTATGAGCTAACTAAGCTAAATATGCAATTTTTGACATAAGTAAGCTAAGTACAGATTGTTTTAGAGCTAACTTAGGTAAAATGGATGGTTTTGGAGGTCAGTAAGCTTATTGTACCTTAAGAATTACTAAATGAAGGAACTTAACTAGAGAAGGCCTTAAGAATTACCTTCATGTACTGCTCCTTACTCAGGAACTTATCGCGGCACGCCGGCTTGGTCTTCTTGATACCACGCAAGGCGTAGTAGTCTCGAACAGCCTGCACCCGAGCCTCATGCCGTAAGTTCTGGAGTAGGCGCTTGCAGACGTTCTCGATAACATGTGCCCCGTCCTCCTCGTATCCCTCCTCACACCTGTAGAATGTCTGCAATCAAATGAGACAATATTGATTAGTACAATTAATAACTAGCTAGTTGAAGATTTTTAAATGTGTAAAGGAGAAATTACCTGTAACTTTCCGATCACCATGTTCCGCCTCGTGTCGCACACGACACCGCCGATAATCTCATCCGGCGGGGCGAAACAGCCACGTAGTGCTCCCAGCTCAATCCAAGCTCGAAGTCGACCCTCACCAGCAACGTGACAAACCCGGGAAGTTTTGCGGCAAAGAACTCCAAGGGCGGAGTTGGGCGGCGGACACTATGATGGTGGTCCCAACCTCTGCAAAGATGACAAGGCCAACGCATTAGTTATTTGAAAAAGCGTGAATGCACAAGGTACAAAAATATTAAATGCACTTACGTACCTCTCCCCATCGGGGAAAATCAACCACCTCTGCTTTCATGGTCACCGCAGACGGACGGGAGCCGTGTAGCACCACGCTGGTAGACGGTGCCCCCCTCCTCCTCAAGATCAGTCGGCTCCCCGCAAGACACATATATAGCTAGCTATCAAGTTTCATCGGAATAGATCAAATAATTAATGGGGGAGGAGGAGTTGTTTCGGGGTCGGGGTGTCGGGGTAGTGCCGTGTCGGTGTCGGGGTGTTGTTTGAATTCGGGTTTGGTGTCGGGTCGTGGTGTCGGGTCAGCTCGGGTCGGGTGTTGGGTCAGGCTCGGGGTCGGGGTGTCGGGTCGGGGTGTCGGGTCAGCCTTGGGGGTCGGGGTGTCGGGGTCGGGTCGGGTGTCGGGGTCGGGGTCTCGGTCGGGGTCTCGGGTCGGGGTCAGAGTGTCGGGGTCGGGTCGGGGTGTCGGGTCGGGTCTCGGGTCGGGGTCTCGGGTCGGGTCGGGTCTCGGGGTCTGTCGTGTCGGGTGCTGGTCGGGTCCTGGGTACCGTGTCGGGTCGGGGTCGGGGCAGGGGTCGGGGTGTCGGTCGGGGTCGGGGTCGGGGTGTCGGGGTCGGGGTGTCGGGTCAGCCTTGGGGGGTCGGGGTGTCTTCTTCTTCTTCTTCCTTTTCCTTTTCTTCCTTTTTTTCCTTTTCTTCTTCTTCCTCCTTTTCCTTTTCTTCCTTTTTTTCCTTCTTCTTCTTCTTCTTCTTCTTCTTGTAATAGCTATAACATATATGAAAAGCTCGTAGGCAATGGATCAGTGATGGATAATTATGTCGGATGCAATTCCTCATGTAATAGCTATAACATAGGGTGATATAAAACTAGCTCCAATTCATCAATGTAATGTAGGCATGTATTCTGTAAATAGTCATACGTGCTTATGGAAAAGAACTTGTATGACGTCTTCTGTCCTACCCTCCCGTTGAAGCGGGGTCCTAGCGGAAACTAAGGGATATTAAGGCCTCCTTTTAATAGAGAACCGAACCAAAGCATTAACACATAGTGAATACATGAACTCCTCAAACTACGGTCATCACCGAGAAGTATCCCGATTATTGTCACTTGAGGTTGTAGGATCATAACACATAATAGGTGACTATAGACTTGCAAGATAGGATCAAGAACACACATATATTCATGAAAACATAATAGGTTCAGATCTGAAATCATGGCACTCGGGCCCTAGTGACAAGCATTAAGCATAGCAAAGTCATAGCAACATCAATCTCAGAACATAGTGGATACTAGGGATCAAACCCTAAAAAAACTAACTTGATTACATGGTAAATCTCATCCAACCCATCACCGTCCAGCAAGCCTACAATGGAATTACTCACGCACGGCGGTGAGCATCATGAAATTGGTGGTGGAGGATGGTTGATGATGACGACGGCGAGGAATCCCCCTCTCCGGAGCCCCGAACGGACTCCAAATCAGCCCTCCCGAGAGAGATTAGGGCTTGGCGGCGGCTCCGTGTCGTAAAACGCGATGAAACTTTCTCTCTGATTTTTTCTCCCCGAACGTGAATATATGGAGTTGGAGTTGGGGTCGGTGGAGGTCCAGGGGGCCCACGAGATAGGAGGCAGCGCCCTAGGGGGGCGCCCCCTGTCTCGTGGACAGGTTGTGGGCCCCCTGGCATTAATTCGTTTGCCAAAATTTCTTATTAATTCCAAAAAGGGCCTCCGTGGATTTCCAGGACATTCCGAGAACTTTTCTTTTCTACACATAAAACAACATCATGGTAGTTCTGCTGAAAACAGCGTTAGTACGGGTTAGTTTCATTGAAATCATGCAAGTTAGAGTCCAAAACAAGGGCAAAAGTGTTTGGAAAAGTAGATACATTGGAGACGTATCAAGTAGATATATATAGATATAGATAGATAGAGACTAGGGAGTACTAGTAAGGACACCATCTACTGCTTCGTGTGCTACTCCTGTGCTCCATTCGGTGACATAACGTCCCCTGACCACCCTCCTGCGCTCCATTCGTGGTATTTGTTGAAATCCGGATTGCACTTTCGTGATCGGCCGGCAGCCACGACTTCACCGACGATGACTTCTTCCCGACCTCGGCAACCTCTTCCTCAACGACATGGGCGACAACCTCAACGCCAATGGTGCGCTCCGTTGCACCATATGTGTTTCTGTCCTTCCTGTTCAAATCGTGGTAGAATTCATGTTTCTACTCAGTATCCTACTACTATGCTACTCCACATGATTAGTTTCATCTCTGTTATAGCCGTCATGATTTATTTTGTGCTTATTCGGATTAAATCTCATAGTAACTTGCTCATATATTCAATCGGCGCATAGCGTCCCCTACAGCCACTCCCGTTTCATGGACGGCTGGTCGATGCCTCCAAGGAGCCCTTCGTCCATCGCTATGAGTGCCCGATGCCATTTTGTGGCTCATGGGCGGACATGGTGCATCACCTCACGAGATGCGCAGCGGTCACCTGGCCCTTGGCGGAGAACATCAAGTACGACACATGCTACCGGTTCACCATGCCGGAGTCGCTGGAGGATCACCACTGCCTGCTAGTCTCGGAGGAGGACGGCAGCGTCTTCCTCTTGATCGTGGGCACCGGCGAGGCCCGTGCAGGCCGCCGCCCCATCTCTGTAATGTGCGTCGAGGCGTCCATCACGACGCCGACATCGACGAGGCAGATGTACAGGTGCGTGGTCAGTGTTACTACCCCTCCGGGTCACGTGGGCGGCGACACCGGCCTCATCGGACGGACTTGGACTCTGGGGAGCTGGGACTATCCCGCCAATGTGGACTTGGAAAACCCATGGCATCCTTTACCCACCGACGCGGTGCACGAGGACTCCAAGGAGGTTCACCTAGACATACGCATTATCAAGTGCACTTACAAAACATGTAGTGTGTGTGTGAGCGCTTATGGCCCGTGTCTTTGCCGCTTTTGATTCTGTAAGCTTGTCGTTAAACTTGAGTGGCTTTCGTCGCAGTCCTTCCTTTGAACTGCTCCTCTCAGTGAGCTGATGTAAGACACTTTGGGTTTCATTTGATAATGGAACCGGGGAGGAGCCTCCCTGTTCTTCTAAAAAATTACGCATTATCAAGTTAAATGTTGATCATTAGTCTTCGTTCAATGTAATCCACTGTCTAAGCATGTGGAGACTTCCATGCAGGATCTTGCTTTATTGGAGTATCGCACATGAATAAAAGTGTATCCGTTTATGGTTTAGTCTAGAATCTTCCATGTATGAATTTTTACTACAAGATCTTGGTGAAAGACTTACGATGAACCATTTCTTACATCTCCTCCGCCCCTTGCAAGTCATCCTGATTTAATCCCTACGTCTAGGTGTATAAGGGCATGGTTAATATTACTTAATAGTATGGCCAACTGTTGACTATAAGAAAGTGCCATGTCATCTGTAGCCAACATGTATAACAATCGATACTCAAAAACTAATTCTTAAAGATCATTTCTTGCAAAGCACAATAAGTGTTATTTCTTCACAAGTTTAGGATGCAGGTTGAACAGTTGAACGCTTTTGTTTGCACAAGATACCTGGTTATCTATTTCACCCGGATGTTTGTGAGATCTAGAGATGAGATAATATCCGAAGAAACCTATCGATACCCGTTACACATGAGATGACCCCCACATCCTTTGTCAAAATAAACAACTCCCCGATCTCACTCTTCGGTGCAACGCACGGGCACCTTACTACTATAGATTAGTACGATCAAAAATTGAACTAACATTATATATAGTACGATAAATACTGATGCATGTCACCTAAAATTATATCATTCAAAACTATGTTCAAATACGAATCCAACGATATAGTTTTTGTTGACATGCACTAACATTTTGTCAGTTAAATCTTCAGTCAAATTCAATGGGGGACTAATAAACCACGACCGATGTAGTACAAGTGTAGAGGGCAGCGCTGCATGGGAGTCTCACCTCTCACCCCGCTCGTGGCACGGCAGTAAAGCCGTCATATCACAAAACCCAACCACTCCCAGTAATAAGTGGCCTGGTAAAATAAACGGACAAGCAACCATCACATCCCTCCGTCTTTTTTGCATTTCATCTCTCTGCATTTACTTTCTCTGGTTCATCTCACACACTCGATCCCTAGCTACTACTCCTAGGACCAGTTCTTTTGGCGGCTTCCCCAGCATTTCCCACAAGACTAGTCACAGTGGAGAGTAACAATAAGGTGCCTCACTCATTTATTTGGGCTTCTAAACTACTACTCCGTCCTGGTTTATTCCTCACCATTGTATTTTTTGCTAAATTTTGACCAAAGATTTAACTGATAAAATGTTACTCCCTCCGTCTAGGTGTGTAAGTCATCTTATGAAAACCAAATAATCCCAAAACACTTAGGCACGGTGCATTAACTTCTACCTCATTTCTTGTTTCTTTACATATCAACCAATAAGAGATAAAGAGTGTGCATGCTTTTAATGACTCGAGATATCAAACACGACATGCAGTGGTTAGTTCATCGCATGCAATACTATTAATTAGCAAATAAACATTAACGTTTCTCGTTTTCTCCTCCTCCTTGGTCATGGTGCACAACCTAAGATGACTTACTCACCTAGACGGATGGAGTAGTGCATGTGACATGCACTAACATTTCATTAGTTAAATTTATGATCAAAATTTGACACAGATTACAATGGGGACCAATAAACCAGGACGGAGGTAGTAGTTATGGGATTACTAATCTAGAAGCCTAAAAGAACTGGCCCCTAGTACTCCTACTAGTAGTAGTACTCAAGTTGGAATTCCAATTGCACGGCACAACTTGTTAGGCAAAAAATTCGATACAGGGTGTAGGAAGCGGTTTGGGAATTTGCATGACTTTCCAACCAGTGAAATACTCCGTACAAAGTACGACAGAGAAATAACGACAAAGAAGGAAGCTAAAAGTAAACAATCAAACGAGCATTTTTGCATTTGTTTTGCATTGAATCGTTTCACAAGCTTGACTAGTGTTGTTTTTCTACTTTTACAAAAACTGCATCGTAATGTTAAAACGTGCATTTGCACGTACATAAGTAATAGTAGTACTCCCTCCGTCTAGGTGTACAAGTCTTCCCTCCTTGGTCACGGTGCACAACCAAACCAAAGATGACTTATTGACCTGGACGGAGGGAGTAGCACAGTCTGCAAGCATATGTCGAGAGAGACGTGTAGTGCGATAGTATATAGTAAATTTTGTGCTATATGCACGTACTTGCAAAATGCGTACGAATACACAAGATTTCCAAACTTTCCCTTTTACATACTTAATTAAGGACGCTAAAAATTCCTGAATGTTCGGGATTTATCATTTGCGTCCCAAAACTAATGAGATCGCTTTACGAAACAAAAATTATACTCCTCCTAAAAGCCACGGCGCTCGCAGGAGCGCTTGCGGCGCGCCACGAGTGCCCTGGTGCGCGGCCGTTTCCCAGCGCGCCGACACAATGCCTCTTCCTCAGCCTCGCAACTCGCGAGGTGCTGATTGGCGGCTTGCCGGCAGGCGAGCGCGATCTCACCGGTGTGGTGATCCGGCACCAAAAGGTACTCCGCCTCGCTGGAAGCGTGCACCTGGTCCATGTACCGCCAAGCGTAGATGAGACGCTTGGGCCCGACTGCACTCAGGGCGTCGGCACGGGCGTCCTCCGCCACCCTCACGACCCTCGCACGAGCCTTCTGCCAAAGAGCCAATTGCCTGACTCTCTCGGATGCGACATAGGCCTCCCAGGCAGCTTGTTCCATGGTGCGCTTCTCTTCCTCGGCTTTCTTCTCCGCCTCTATTTTGGCGCTCTCTGCTGGAGGCAAAGCCTCCCACTAGGCGACATCCATTTCTTTCCAAAGCTCCTCAAGGCTGGGGGGGCTCGGCGGGCGGCACGGCGTGCTCCTCATAGCGGGGAGCCGACGCGTCCTCCGACGCGCGTGCTGGCGAGATTGAGAACGCCGACGCGTCCACCTCGACGCGTCGAGGCGAGGAGCAGAACACCGACGCGTCCTCCTCGACTAGTGGCGGCGAGGAACGGAACAGCGACGCGTCGCGTAGCGGCGAGGAGCGAAACACCGACGCGTCCTCCTCGACTAGTGGCGGCGAGGAACGGAACGGCAACGCGTGACCGTCCACGCGGTGCAGCGAGGGGCTCCTATGGCTTGGGAGGGGCGATGCCATGGTGGTGGACGTGAGAGGGAGCGGGAGGAGATAGCGATGAACGTGAACGTGAGGGGGAGGAGATAGCGATGTCGTGGGAGGCGCAGTATTTATAGCGAGCAATGGCACATCTACGTAAGATATGGATCGAAGTTGCATCGACTTAATCGCAGGTTCAGTTGCGTCAGCGACATGTGGGCCAAACACCTGTTGGGCCCATATGTCGCTGACTCCAATGCACCTGCAGCTTAAGTAACAGCTATGTGGGCATATTTGTTGGAGTAAATTACGGGGGAGCGAAGGGGTGGAAATATTGCTGGTCACAACGGATTGGACGAGCGTGGGGGGAGGAGAGTCATGCATGCAGATTTTTTTCACACGGGGTGGAGTGGTGGGGCCGTCGGAGGGAGGAGAGTTTGGCAGGCATATTGTATCCACACATGGAGAGGAAAAGATTTGGAGATGAACGGGCTTCCTGCAGGTATGAGGAACGGTGCATAATAAGTCATCTTGCATGCCGGGCTAGGTATAGTCTCAAGTCATTAAAAACATACAGGCCCCACACATGTTCATATTTCAAGGTGCACTAAATTATTGCATGCGATGATTAAGGCTGGCCATAATGGTGGTATCTTAGCTGGTATCATGCACACGGAATACTAGCAAACATGCTGATGTGGCAAAGAATTAAAGAAGAGAGGGGGTTAGAGTAACTAGTGTTCATGCATGCAATGGTAAACACATTTTTGTGTGAAGAACGACAAAGACTAGTTGAGTACTTTTGCAGACTTCAAAAACTATTCCACCGCCTCTACTATCTTGCTAAGAGTAGGTGAAATTTTTGAATCGAGCCCTTTAAACTAGAAGGGAGGTAGTGGTACTCTAATAACTAACCTTGTTGTGATGACAAGATAGGACATGGCACGCACAGACGGAGGAACTAGTCTGCATTGTGCATTTAAGTTTTTATGCGAAGTCAATGTACCTCTACTTTCACCGGACTTATAGAAAATGTATCAACATTCACAATGTCAAATCAATATTTTTACACTCATTATAAAAGCGTAGTTCTTATACTCATTATAATCAGTATTGTAGATACGATATTTAGTATAAATTTGGTCGTGGATTTCATTGATGCTGTCAAAGCGTGGAGGAAGCGGAGCTTAGGCTTGCATTGCCGGTCTCTACATAGGTATTTCTCTTCATAATCCTGTAATTTTAGAGACTGATTGCGCTTTTGTGGTAGCGTCTCTTGCATCGGGGACTATGACAGTCTGCTATGCGTGACCTGAAGATGAAAATGTTGAGCATCTCGAAGTTGATCAACAATCTTCAATTGTCAAAGATTAGTCGTTCGGCCAATAAGGTGGCACACTTAATCGCTAAGTATAGCTTTGATAATAGATTAGATGGTATTCTTGTAAATAACGTACATCACTGTGTGGTGAATATTGTATCGAATGAGTGTCTTTGGTGTGGCTGGTTAATTAATATAAGGTGGTGTTCAAAAAAGTATAAATTTGGTCAAATACTTTTGCAAACGGTTGTGACGGGAGTAAAAAGGACCAGAGGAGTATCATGCATGTGGAGTAGCCAAAAAATTGCTCATTTATAGCGGTCGAAGTCTCAAAGGCGCGACCATGAGCGAGGGAGGCGAAAATTAAGTGGGAGGCGCGGTTGACGGAATTAAGTGACGTTACATCCACGCGCCGGCATGGCGTGCGAACAGGCAGAAGCTATACCGCCTGGCCTATGATTATGGGTCTAGTAGACATGACATCTAGTGGGTCCCGCATAGTTCTCGAGAACTCTTTGGGGGCTTGCAGTCGTTTATCCACCGGGCAAGCCAGCAACCCCACACCGTTCGCATGCCCTACTTGTCCCCGTCTTCTAATACCTTACAACAGTTCGCTCCCAGTCGTCCCATCCTTTCACATTAGTTCGCTCCCAGTTTTTGCGGGGTACAACAGTTCAACTTCTCCTAACCCTCCTCCAAAATCCATGGCCTCCCAAATCTCCATGGTCGCCGCTGAGTGCAAGGTTAGAGCCATCACCGGCGATCAGTTCATCGTCATCTACACACGTGGATCCGCAACGGTGAAAGAATGGCTTGCTCGCTTCCTACGCATGTTCAACAGTTCAACGGATGAGTGGGTCGCTGGGCTAGATGTTGAGTACACCATAGTCCTGGGACGAGAGATCGTCTTCCGCCGCGACAACCACCATGCGCGCCTCCTCCGCGTGGGCGGAGACGACAATGACACGCTAGTTCCTCCTCGCCGGCGTGCTGGAGCACGCGCTCGTCCTCCTCTTCGTACGCTGCGTGCATAGACGCGGCTCCACCAGCTGCTCGCGTGCTTGGCAGCGCGGCGGCATCACGAGGAGGGACTGCAGACGACGTGAGCGGGCGAGCCTTCGGCTTCATGGCACAGGGATGGCGGCGACACGGCGGTGATGGGCGAGAAATTGTTGGCCGGAGCAGGCGGGTGCCGGCATGCGCAACGGCGGCGGCGGCATATTGATGAGTGCGCGTGTGGGAGCTTACTTTAGTTTTATATAAGGTTGGTCAAACTTAAAAGAAAACCGTACTAGTACACGTAAACATTAGACTTAGGCAGCGCTTTTATTAGTTAGTATCCCAGCCATGATACGGAATCCTGTGCAAGCGCGTGAACCGCGGCCGCGCGGTCGATCGAACGGTGCGTCACCGTGTCGCGCTCGAAGAACATCCACCGAACCTTTTTGTGTGTGTGAAAACAATCCTCGAATATTACTCAACTTTTTTTTCGTGGGAAAGTGCTTGACGCTGCAATATTTCCATATATTTGAATTTAGCTCCAGTTCGTGTTTATTTGGATATGGACGTTTTAGGTGCGCCCTAGTTTTTTTTAATACTGATTTTGTGTGTGTGACTGAGAGAGAACGTGTGTATGTGTCCATATGTGCGTTGTGGTGGAAGGGCAATGTGGAGACGGTGTGCGTGTGATACAGACATAGAGAGGTGTGAATGTGCAAATGATCATGCGTGAGTGAGACATAGACAGATATGCCGATACATTGTGTATACATGCGAGAACGGTCTTCTAGTTTACTTGTGTGTGTGTGAGAGAGAGAGAGAGGGAGAGAGAGAGAGGGAGAGAGAGAGAGAGGAGCATCCGTAACACAACAACCATCTCTCTCGATTCGTCTGTCCCTCGCACGGTCGCATGCAACACATGCATCAACGCGCACATTTTGACACCCTCACCCGGCCCCTGCCCACCTCAAGGCCCGCACAATCTCTTTGTGAATACCCATTTCTCTCCTTAGGTTTGTTTTCTCTCAATATCTCTCTCTCTCTCTCTCACACACACACACAGAGAGACAGACACACGTAACACAACACACACACACACACTCCCCCGAGCACACAATTCATCCCCAACCAAGGTTATACGGCGACCACTCTCGCTTGTGCTTCTTTGCACCCCAACATGCACAACACCTCAATCTTCAAAGAGGGCATCGAGCAGATCGAAGACGGCGACCACACCGCGCTAGAGAATGCGGGGTCATTTGGAAGCAGGGTGATGTGACGACGGTTGACTAACTCCTCCCCCACCCTCTCTCTCTCTCTCTTGCACAAAATTACCAATCCCTCTCTCCCCCGCACAAAATTGTCAATCCCTCAACCCACGAGATCCTTCCCCTCTCGTCCATGTTTTTCCAGCTCTCTCATCAAACATGTTGTCTCTTCTCCTTCCACGTATACAGAATCTAGATGCACACGCATCTCACGTATATTACATGTCTCCATCTTTCTCACATGCCTAACTTCTTCATCTCTCTTTCTCTCTCTATCTCTCTCCCTCTGTCTCGTTAGGTTTGTCTCCTACTCTCTCATCCACATACATACAATCTTTCCTGCCCTATCTGCTCCATCTTCAAAAGCTCTCTCTGCACGTTTCATTCACACATTGGGATATGTCAAAATGTTGCTTCTATAATGGCCCTGTTTGGATCATGGGGTTAGAGCTAGTTTGGGTTAGTTGGGGCTCAAATAACCCAAAAGTATCCAAACAGGAAGGGTTAGAGTGGTTAGTTTCATCTAACCCAACTATCCTGGTGGAGAGGTGCTTATTTGGGTTAGAGTGGGTTAGAAAATAACTCTAACTCAAACTGTGTTAGAGTATCCAAACAGGGCCAATGGCTGATGTAGAGTTATGGTTGTTTTTGTTGCATCCTACAAAGTAATAACTATAAAATACATTTAGATTCTCATTTGACTGGGATTATGTGAGTTTGAGCATGTTGTGAAGTACTATAGACCTAGGATTCGGCAATGATTGTAACTATTGAATTGTATAGACCATTACATTCAAAGTCAATAGCCTAATATATTTATTTCACAATTTCAACAAATGATTAGTTCACTACAAACTAAGAAAACAAATGTGTACTCCCTCCGCTTTTTGTTTAAGTCCGCGTATTAGCATTGGTCAAAGTCAAGTTTTGTAAACTCTCGGAAAGCTTATAACAAAAATATTAACATATACAATAACAAATAAATACCATTAGATTCATTATTGAATGTACTTTCACATCATACATATTTGTTATGGTAAATGTTTATATTTTTCTATAAACTTGGTCAAACTTTAGGAAGTTTGACTTGGTCAAACCTAATATGCAGAGTTTACTACTACTACTCGCTAGTTGCTTAGCCGAATCACTCAACACGCCACACGGGGAGTCCAGTGTCACAAAATTTTGAGGTCAGCGGGAAAATCTCCCGCGACCCTGATTCGAGCAGTGGGAAGTTACCATCATAGCCTTCGGAACAGGCCTACGGATGATGCTTTGTAGGGGGTTGTTTTCATAACTTCAGGTTCACCCTACCCAGCCAACCCCACCCCGGCACCCACAGTAGTACACCTGAATACTCCCCATTTTCTATCCCCGCTGCAAAATAGACTTCTCCACGGCACCGCAGCCTTCGTGCTCCTCCCCTTTACATCGGTGTACTCATCCACCGCAGCGCATCTGCCTCATCGACGACCTTGTATGCCGCACTGGAGCCAGTCCACCCTCGTCGTCGTCGTACACGGAGCCTCTTCCCCGGCATCGTCTTCCACGGTCTTGGATCTGCTTCCCAGAAGCCGACGCCAAGCGCAGAAGTACCACCGTCGTGGACAATGAACTGACTCCCGTTGCCGACCATGACTCATAGAGGCCGCCGCGACCATCGTTCTCCTCCTCGATTGGTAATGTGTGTGTTGAATCACTTAGCAGTACATGTGCAGTTCCAATTTTGTTCATACCTACCCTTCAAATTTCCTGGGTGCTATTGTTCCCGTAAAAGTAATTGGTTATAGCCTCCATTGTCCAACAGAATATCAGCTTGTAATTGTGCGTCGCTCCTATATCGCGCTGTGCTTGGGTTGGTTTTTCATCTGCAACCAGTAGTGTGGCAAATGATGGAAAGGTTTTTAGAACTTGCAAGATGCCCATGCGTTGCACGCATCAAGATGCATTTGTATGAGTAGTTTATCTTGTGGGAGAAGAGGATGAAACGAGGTAAGGCCTTATTTGCAAATCTGGAGAGGGGTATGGGTATCTTTTTGCAAAATTCCCATTTGTTTCCTTCCTATCATCGCCGATATAAATCGGACGGCCTATATTGCAAGAAAAAAAGTATAGAGAAAAAAGTAGACAGTAAAGGAAGTAGAGATAAATATTAAATATTAAATATAAAATAAATATAACAGTAGAGAAGAGAGTAGAGATAGCAGAGACATCGGGAAAGGATCGTCTTGGCAGAAAAAAGTGGCAGGCGTGCACTAGTTTTATGCTGCGTCCGGCACGCTTTATAAAATCCAATGCCCTCCCACCGCTCTGTGCCTTGCCACCGCTCTCTCCCCACTCATTTTCGCCTCACCGCCGCCACGCCACCATGCCGCCGCATCACCGGGAAACTTGGGGATACCGCGGCGTTCGCGCGCACCCCTTCGGTGGCTTCTCCGCCGAGATCCGGTTCCGCGGGATGCGCCTCGGCCTTGGCAATTTCGACACCGCCAACGAGGCCGCCCGCGCGTACGACGCGGCGATGTGGCGCCTCCGGTGGCCTCATAGAACATTGAACTTCCCCAACGTGCCGACGCGGGAGCGGGCGCAGGAGCTCGCGCCTCTGCCATGGCTTAGCACCGACGAAGATCGTCGCGACAACCGGAGGCGGGAGCACCGTCTCGGCATCGCCGAGAAGGACGAGGAAGCCATGGCGCTGTGGCGCCAACACTTCCCGCAGGACTTCATCAACGAGCGCGAGTTCTACGCGCAAAGGAGGGCAGAGAGGGATAAGAGGAGGGCAGAGCGAGCCGCCTATCGCGAGGACAAGCGTAGGCGAAAAGCGGACGCTCAATTCAACATGAGGCTAGGAGCAGCGTCATACAGGAATCCGATGATGATCGGTATCTTAACGCCTCTGATCGGGGCGTCGGAGGAGGACATCACCGAGGAGGAGTCGGACGACGGGGAGTAGTTGAATTATCTTTTTTTATCTATCTATGCTGAGAACTATCCTCTACTCTATCTACTTCTCGATCTCAGCATTGTAAACGCTTTTTTAAAGTGTCGTGCGTTGCGATTCTGTTGGAGATGCTCTAACATGGTAGACGAGTGCTTTAATGTTGCCCACAAGATACGCGAGTATTACTAGTAGTATATTTTTCTTGCCATGTTGAGATTTTAAAACCACGAGTGCAAACATGCAGAGGAGCAATGAAGACCAAACACGGGATATTCGGGACATCTTCAAGGAGCGTGGCAAGTTAAAGAGGAGCTGCACCGAACCTGTAAAACGAGCTTTGGTAAGTAACACCCTTTCAATTACTTTCGTGTAGCCTCGTGTTCTTCAATGTGTATATGTCGTAGTTTCTGTTTCTCTTAAGTGTGCTATTCTTCGATGTGTAATAAGAAGAGTCTTAATTGTCCTAATGCTTTCGTTTTTAGCTTGATGTAGGAAGTGGGTGTTCTCACCTTGTAGTCTGCTTTTATATATTTTTTTCCTTTTGAATTCGCTTCTCCGAGTTTTGTTTATCTGGCTTCTACTAAATGGATCTAGGTTGCTCTGAGTATTGATCTAAAAAAGAAGTAACTTCATGTCAGGAAGCAGTTCCTGCGAGGAGGGAAGTATGGTCAACCTCGAGATCATGTTTCCAAAATGAGGCTGGATTACACACAAGGTTCCAGTTCCCTAATGATGCTTTGGATTAGACACAAGGTGCAAATTCCGAGATGATGCCGGATTACACACAAGCCGTGGAGTCGTCACTGTTCGTGTCCTCGTGGCATTAGTAAAGGCTAAAAGAAAGCGTGCAAAGCAGCCCTTGAGAATGTAGCTGAGTTCTGAAGAAGCGAAAAGAGCAATCAGATGTTGTCTTCACCCAAGCCAAAGAAGAGATGGAAGAAGCCGGAAATAAGCTAGCGAGGCGGAAGCAGGCTAGGCGTCTCCTGCTATCTAAAACTGTTGTCAATACAAAATTTCCTTCATAATATCTAGGTTCAAATGTTTATCCAGTTAGCATGCCTGTTGTGATGTCCGTGCATCTACTGATGTGGCACAAAATGTTTTTTGGGTCATGTAATAACAGCAATTACTTTCCAAACAATAACAGACGAAGCATTGGACATGGCATAGTTCACGCGCAAGCCCGACATTCCAAGTTCAACTTCCACATCAAACTCATGTTCACAGATATCTGCACATTTCATACATAATGTCCACAACCATGATTCATTTCAAAGCCAAGAAAATGTGAGGAGAGTTATAAATAAAGAAAAACCTCTACTAGTTCCTGCTACCAGTGCAAGCACAACAAGTCAAGACCATGCGTAAATTAATTATATTTTAGTCATTTTTTGTGTTCTAAAATGCCTGCCCGGCTCATGGAAGGGCGTGTTGCAGACACACCCATGGATTCAATGAAGGCGGTAGGGCAGTCTTAAGCTGGTTGCACGCAGCGGTGAGGAGGCGTGCTCGGTCAGACCCTACAATGAGTGAGGCCCTCTTGGCCGGCGTGCCGGTTCAATGCCTGCGCTATGAGAGGTCGCGTACGTGTCAGAGCAATCACTCCCTCGAGTCCTTTTTTGTTTGGGTATAACAAAATCTCGTTTTCCATTCACATTTTACAAGTAAAATTCATGGACAAACTTTGACCCAAAGTACGATGGGGACTAGTAAACCAGAATGGAGGTAGTAGTTTTTATTAATCAAAGAAGGGTTTCCCCTTCCAATTTTCATTACTGAAAACCAGCATCTAAATCTAAACCATAGTATTTGCCCTAGAACTACCAGGTTCAACATCTCGCAACATAAACCCATACAACCTCCATCGCCAAAAAAAAACCGTACAACCATACGCCAAGGAGGTACGTAGTACTATGAATTCCATTTTCACTCCATACCAATTGTTCTGAAAACTACTTACTACTTATAACGCGCCATTGAAAATCGGAACTCTTAACCCTGCTAGAAAAACGATATTTTAAACATGGCTACTCGATCTATGGCAACTGGCGAGCCACGCGCTCCAAGTCATTCACCTGTGGTCCCGACCATCAACTCCTACGGATCAAATTATCACGCGAGCTGACTATTCCTACAAAGGTGCTCCACCACGTACCCGGTACCCGCGAATGCAGCAATCGTGCACCTAGGGTTTTAGGGTTTATTTGTTAACGTCGCCTTTACGTAACACTCATGTGTGCGAGACAGCGAGAGGCCGACTGCGTGCGTGCGCCTCTTCTCTTCGTATATGTACTCCACCATTTTATGCGGTGTCCAAGAAATTATAATAACTACTAGCAATGTGCCAATGCGTTGCCACACGATCAAAGTAGATTATTACATATTCACCAATTTGATAGAAAAAAAAGTCTAGTTTTGAAATACGTATATCACTAAAAATATGTTATGTTTCACTCAAAATATATTCCTTTGGTGTTTTTGATGAGATAAGGGAGGAATGTTGTTGGTTTCAAGATTCGAGAAGTGGTATATGTCTAATTTCTACTCTTACTAGCAAGATGCTCGTGCGTTGCACGAAACATCAAGGTCTTGTGGGAGAAAAGGATGAACGATGGAATGCCTTATCTGCAAATGTGGTGAAGAGTGCGGGTAAATTGCCATATTTTCCTTCCTATCCGTCAGATATAAATCGGACAACCTACATTGTAGATGGCAGGCCCACCATCATCACCAACTCTATTTTTATCCCTACTCTTATAAAAAGCATTGTCGGTGATGATCGTGTGCCTGCCATCCTGCAATATAGGTCGTCCGATCTATATCTCGACGGATGAAAGGAAACTATGTCAATTTTCCAAAAAGATACCCACACCCCTCTCCACATTTGCAAATAAGGCCTTCCCTCGTTCATCCTTTTCCCCCACAAGATAAACTACTCATACAAATGCATCTTGATGTTCCATACAACGCATGGCATCTTGCTAGTTGTTGCGAAAAGCCCATGTGTGTGTGAGAGAGAGGGAGAGTGGAGGAGGACGGAGTGCATGTGTGACAAAGACACAAGGAGTGTGTGTGCGATAGGTATCAGCTTAAAATGAGGCGATAGTGCGTGTGTGCACGATCAAGAGGGCGTGTCTCGAGAAGGGAAGAAAAATCTACATAGATACAAGGAGCAGGAGAGAGACATGTATGCGATGGTGGAAGCACGAGTGTGCGGGTGTATAAACCTATCTAGAGGCTAGCTAGTCGATAAATGTTTGTGAGAGAAGTACGAGTCGGGGTGCGAAAGCGAGAGTTTCGTGTGTGGGAGAGAGAGACGATAGTCGGGAAGGGGAGTGGAAGCAGGAGTTGTGTGTGTGTGTGTGTGTCTGTGTGAGAGAGAGAGAGGAGACGGTAGTTGGGATTGTCTGATCGGTCAACAAATGAATAATGTCAGTCTGGGATGGAGACGAAAAGGAGACCGCAACAAATGTTGTGTCTACAGGAGAGAGAGAGAGAGAGAGAGAGAGAGTAATTTTAGTGGTATGAGTCATATGTAGAGACATATAGGGTGTGTGAGAGAATCCCATAGAGAGAAAGACAAAGTGAAATACCAGAGGAGACTGTGTGTGTGGCGGTGAAAAAGAAAGCTTAGGTACCGAGTACCAGAGAACAGTAGAGACGTGAGAGATAATGAAAACCGTGTAATGTATAATGATAGGAAGAGTGTGACACTTCTCAAGGGAGACGTCGAGAGACCATGTTTGCGAGGATAGGAGAAACATGAAGTGAGCGTGCGGGTGTGCTGGACAAAAGAGAGTGATAGCTACCTGAAGGAGCATGCATGCGAGAGAGATGGGCGTGAAAGGAGTGAACAAAAAAGGGATTCAAATATTTGAATTCGATATGATGATACATGTAATCCATACTCGAACCAAAATTGATCTATCAAACATGCATACTCATATGAATTCACGCACATCTATGTTATTTAATATGTAGATATTACTGATCCATACATTTTAGTAGAACATAATTTGGTTAAATTTTTTCAAATTCAACCTTAAGATTTCGAGATCGTTGTATTTGTAAATCATATTATACATATAAAGGAGCAGAAATCTTTGTTGTGCTTTTGAAAGTATATAAAAAATGATGTATATAGAATGTAATTCCAATTGAAAATGGATGCTGCCCAAAAAAATAGAATACAAACGGGATTCGAATTGAGTTGGCATGGTAAACGTGCACTCTGCAAAATTTGAACGAAGCGGGAAAGTCGCAAAGAATCACCAAATCAAAATCTGCGAGATGGAAATCACTACTGCCTATCCCTGCCACGCAAAGCCTATCTACTGGATTTCTATAGGTTTCGATAGGGGCAGGTTTGTAATTTCACCCAAACGTGTCGTAACCGCCTCTCACCCAGATTCATACACGGTGGGCGCCAAAACACAGTGTGTCCTCGGTCGAAATCGACTCCCTCCCCGATTCATATTCATACACGGTGGGTGCCAAAAACAAACTCTCGTCGGCAAATATTCGATGTATGCGAGATTACCGTCCTATCCCCAACCGACTAATGTTGTTGTGATGTAGTAGAAATTTGAAACAGGGGCTAAGTTTGTAAATTTCCTCGCATTTGAGACAAGCGCACCCTGAATACATGGTTCCCCCTTCCTCTCTACCTCCCTTTTCCCCATTCGTACTCCGTGGGCGCCAAAACACCCTCTCCACCCCACCCTCCTCCGTCCGCCGCCGTCCGCCACCCCATCCACCGTCGTCCTCCTCCACCATGTCGGAGCTGATACCCCGCCGCCGCCGTCCATTACAAGAGTTCGACCTGTCTCATCCACGCCTTCGGACCGGGATCCTTGCATCCCGTCCTCTCGCTTCATCCCCGCCGTCGTCCACCTTGCCAGCGCCGCTCCTACGACCGTCTCGTCCATCGTGCCCCGCTGCCATCGTCTACCCTCCTAGATCTGCTTCCATGCCGCCGACAGCCATCACTCAGCAGATTCGTACACGGCGCCGCACCAGAGGCGGTACTCTTCCGTATCTGCTCAACTTATTTATCGCAGCAAGAAAATAGATCGCCACTACTTTACTCTGATTTATTGTCTTGGTTGCGAAGTTGCCTTTGTCCGGTTTGCACCTTTAGATCCGCCATGGCACGCTCAACACTATACTCCCAATGCTTATGGTTTTCCCCTTTTATATTCCACACTAGTTAAATCACAGTAGACTAAATTTCAAAATTGGGTCAGTCGATTTTTCAGAGCTCGCCGGAGTTTGCCAGTGCGATCGAAGGGGCTCGGGTGGTTGTGGGGCCTCGCCGAACAAAGAAAACTCGACGCGGGTGGGGGTTGGGGCGCGGGTGGGGTGGGGGTGGCGGAGGAACACAGGCGGTGGGGGCGGTGGTCCGGCCGTGCGGCCCGTCGGTGTTGTATGGGAAGAATCGAGAGACGAGGAAGAAGAAGGGTTAGGAGGCATAGGGTCTTCATCCAACTGCCTGAAATGGTCGAGAGATGGCTGGGAGTTGCATTCTTAATGCGCTCTGGTTCATCATGTGTGGGCACTGCGCAACCAACATTTTATTATCCAAAATCTGCTTGCTCTTCTTTACCATGTTCCTCTTCCGTTCTTCTTTAATATGTACTCTGTCCGTTCCTAAATACAAGTCTTTGTATAGATTCCACCATGGACTACATATGGAGCAAAATGAGTGAATCTACACTCTAAAATGTATCTGGATACATCTGTATGTGATCCATAGTGGAAATCTCTACCAAGACTTATATTTTGGAACGGATGGAGTATGCTAGTAGTACAGTATGTTCCTTGTACTGAAGATGAGCAGGGACATTTGCATTGTAGAAGTCTATACGGTCGGTTGTGATGGACACTTTGAGCCTCTTTGATTCGTAGGATCTTGTAAACATAGGAATAGGATTTGTAGTGGCCTGCCCACTTGAATCCTATAAGAATAGCAAGGAAATGCGGGAGTTGTGTCGCCTTTGAGAGTTACTTGATATTAACGATCAAGCACCTTCACTTGAAGAGAGCTGGTATCCGAAGCCTTTCTAGCCGCATTCGGCTATACTAGCACATATATTCCAAAGCAAGTTCCACTTTGCTGATTTTACTCTGATGCTTACGGTTTTCCCGTTATATCTACACTATGATCTGTGTAGCTGCTTTGTGTCGCACTAGCAACAGTCCACTCTTGAAGCTAAACACCGCAATGACTTATTGGCACCAAGGCATTGAGTGCCATTCTGGATGCAATGAAGCTCATACGCTCCCCACTGCTGACTCTTGTTCAGAATATGATCCTAATGACTATTCTAACCTCGAGGAGTCAAAGGCAGATGGCCTGTCCTGTTCACCCATCAAGGTGCCTGTTCTAATTTGGCAATGTTTATTGATTGCGGGTATCTTGCATATGTTGTCTTGCATTTCTTCTACTTTGTTGCACCGCTATCTGCTTAGTTTACTCATCATATATGTCCAGATGCCATGCCCATCCATTATCAATACATATTCCATCTGTCATCATACCATGTTTTTCCACTCAAATGTTGTTCTTGTGCATAAGACATCAAAAAGGAAGAGGGTTATTGTCGAACCTGAAGGAGCACCAACAAAGTCCTTGAAAAACGTGGTGGTGCCGGAGAAATCGACAAAGACCCACTTATATTGGCTGTACAACCGGTGACACAAAACATAGGACCGACTCAAGCAGACTGTACTCCATACTTCACCGGCCACACCACTAGCCCCACCACACAGACCTGCACTCCAAAGAAAAGGTATACCGATTCCATTTGCCATAGCACCAATTGTACCACGTAAAAATCCCACTCCAAAGAAAAAGTACAGCAAGTCCACCGGCGTAGACCTATCCCAACTGCAGAGACGGCCAATTCCTGCAGATTGGAACCCCATTCCATTTATTCCCAGTTTAAAAGACAATGCTTTCAATGTTGTTAGGGACTACGTGCATATATTCCCATCATGGGAAGATTATAGTGAAGACAAACACCATTTTCACATCTTCCTGTCCAACTTACGTGTAAGTGCTATTATTCATGGTTATTATTTTCCTGTTTTCTGCTAATTGAACACATCAATGATTTACATTACATTGTTGTAACTAGGCGAGGGTCAATCTGGATAGTCATGACGAGCAAAGCTTGCTTGTGCTTTTCAAGGAAGCATTGCAGCAGTATCGGTGTTACCTGAGGAAATCACACTTTGATGGCAAGTCTATAAACGAATTTCCGGTGAAGTCTCCTGTGCTAAATTTAGAAGACATTGAATGGAAAAACCTTGTTATGCACGGATCTTTTTTGCAGGAAATCTGCTCGAAGAAGAATTCTGGTTTGAAAAGAACGACAGGATATCACAAATATGCTGCCCGCTGCTTTGCTCTTGTTAGTACCTATTGTCCTGTATCACTGTACTTGCATACATACCTGGTTCATTGTGTGACAGCAGTATGCATGATAGCTTGCTTATCAATTGTTCGCACCAAATTATCTCGATCTGTATGAATGGTTACATTAGTGTAGAATATATCCAATGCCAATGTTTTTTAGCTCTGCATTGTTCTTGTAAGTACATGATGTCCTTTATCGATGTACTTATAATGACAGTAGTTATTCATGTACCATCACTCTGCAGCTTATTTTCCTTTGCCCTCCATTTTCTACACATCATATCTATATTTACTCTTACCATAAGGTTGGTAATCAAGAAGTTTAGCTGTGCATTGCTCTTGGCTGTACCTTTTGCCTGTATCCTTTGCACTTACATTTATAGCTACTTGGTTATGTAGCATCACTCTTCATCTTATCTTAAATATTCTCCATTTTTTCGTATATTATCACATCTATATTTACTCTTAACAAAATGTAGAATAAAGGCAATGCTTTTGAAGAAGATTCTGTGGTAAACTTCTTGAATTGCCCCCCCCCCAATCAGCATGGACAAGGCCTTTATAGAGCCTGTCTTCACCAATAATGTAAGTTTGTCCATCTCAAGCCTTCAAACTTTGTTGTATATATTTGGTTAGGCATGACTACAACAGCTGTTTATTTTTGGTGTTTGCATCAAATTGCTTATTTAAAGTTTATTATGTAGTTCATAAACAAAAGTTTGTCCTTTCTCAATTTAAGTTTTCAGTTGTACAACCAAGTTCCTTCTTCATACCATGTAAATTAAACTATACAGAGCAAGTGATCTTCTTTTGCACTGCATGTATGCTTCTGTTCTTCATCCGTAATCCAGTGGTGTGGTGAACCTACCCACTACAACACAATGTCATATTCTGCAATGTCTTAACTATGAACAATGTCATATCATTCTACTATTATTTAAACTGTCTCTTTATTTGCCAATCTGAAATGGTATAAATTGACAGCACACTAACCATTGATACTTATGAGTTCTGTAATCCAGTGTTGTCGTGAAGCTGTCAACTCCTTCACAATGTCATTTCCTGCCATGTCTTGACCTGAACAATACCATGTTGTGTTAGTGCAATTTTAAACTATGTCACTTTATTCGTCAGTAAGAAATGTGATGAATTGTCAGCACTGATACTTTTACGTGCAAAACATGTCATATGTTTGCTTGTTTATCTTTCAGAGTGAGGAAGATATAAGTGTTGAACAAGCGCAGTCTCATCATCTTGCTCGATTAACTTGCTGCAGCTCCCGGCAGGCTAGCCTTTCTTGAACTCTATTGAAGTCTTTGTCGGTTTTGTATATTATTTTGTCGGCATGTTTATTTGCACCGGTGGCGATCTTTGATGCCCAAAGATATGTAATCTATCGTCTGCTTGTGCTTTATTATCATAGTGGCAAACTTTGATGCCCGATGGATGTAATATGCCGTAATTTCTTTATTGTATAGTCTAGGTTTTTCTTATTCACGATGCTGCAGTTATTTTATCAGATATATATCCTGTCTTTGCGATAAACCGCCAAACCATAAAATTACGATACATAATCGGGCCGTCATGCAATCACGATGTAGGTTGGGCCCTAAACGTCGAACAGCTCACGGGCGGCAGCAGCCGAAATGAACCCCGGCCCATGATTGTGCGAATCAAATCACGGGCTTTTAACAGGCCAAAATTGTCTCGGTCCTTGTTTGGCCCAATCAGATATCGGCTGCGAGCAGGCCGGATGAAAATCGGGTCGTAGTTAGGCCCAACTATATGACGGGCTTTTAAGAGGCCGAAATTAATATAGGGACGAAATGTTAAACGGGCCCTTAACATGCCAAAACTAATATCAGGCCGAATTACTAAGTGGGCCTTTAGCAAGTGGGCCCAAAAGCATAGTGTCCAGTTGACGGGCCGAATTTGATATGGGCCATAATTGAGCCCAAAGCCTCTTAAAGGGACGCACCTGATCTGGGCCGTAATTTGGCCCAGAACATGGTAGGCTTATAACAAGCCGGATCTCATATGGGCCACTTTTAGGCCCGGAAATGGCAGGCCATTAATGGACCGGATCAAATATGGGCCGGCATTTGGCCCAAAACATGGCAGCCAGTTAATGGGCCGGCCTACTAGGGTCCTCAAAATCTTGTGGGTTTGCCACCGGGCCGGCCCATTAATGTCGGCGAAATCTCGTGGGCCTTTAGTCGGGCCGTCCCATTATGATCCGCAAGAATCTTGTGGGCTTTTACTGGCCGCCCATTATGGCACACAAAAATCTTGTGGGCCTTTAGCTGGGCCGGCCCATTATGGCCCGCAAAATCTTGTGGGCCTTTACCTGGGCCGGCCCATTATGGCCCGCAAAATCTCATGGGCCTTTAGTTGGGCCGGCCCATTATGGTCCGCAAAATCTTGTGGGCCTTTAGCTGGGCCGGCCCATTATGGTCCGCAAAACTTGTGGGCCTTTAATTGGGCCGGCCCAATTAAACTTGATGGGCCGGTCCACGTGTCAACATATCATAGGCGCGTCTCGCCCATTGGATGAGTGACACCGTGCTAACGCGACCGACACGTGTCTCCTCCAGCCAATGATGATTTTACACATGGAAAATCCCCATTGGTCGGGGCTGTTAACGGGTTATCGTATCCAAAACCCGACCCGATAGCTTAACGGTGTTCCGTTACGGTGGATGCCACGTGTCGGTCACCCTTGACGAAAGCACTTCTGTGACGCGCGATTTATCGTCATGGAAGTGGAAACTTCCGTGATGATAATTTTGTTAATGTCATGGAACACTTCTACGATAGCAGAGGTATGACTATCTTGATTCTGTCATAAATTTGTCATGGATGTACATGCATGACAGAAAACGCGACCTACTGTGACAAACACGTATCATCACGGAAGTGTATTTTTTGAAGTGAACTAGGTGGTATAAATTTAGCAACGATGTAATTAGCATAATCAGCATACCATGGAGCAGTACGAGAAGCATTTATGACATTTAATTGCTCATCAGGGAAGCTATCATCAATATGCAGTGGGTCATCAAGAACATTTTCTAACCTAGACAAGTTATCTGCAACGGGGTTCTCAGCTCCCTTTCTATCAATAATATGCAAATCAAATTCTTGTAATACGAGAACCCATCTAATAAGTCTAGGTTTAGCATCTTTCTTTTCCATAAGATATTTAATAGTAGCATGATCCGTGTGAATAGTTACTTTAGAATCAACAATATAAGGTCTGAACTTATCACAAGCAAATACAACTGCTAAGAATTCTTTTTCAGTAGTAGCATAGTTTCTCTGAGCATTGTCTAGAGTTTTACTAGCATATTGGATAACATTTAATTTCTTGTCAACTCTTTGCCCTAGAACAACACCTACAAAGATAATCACTAGCATCACACATGATTTCAAAGGGTAAATTCCAATCGTGTGGTTGAACAATAGGTGCAGAGATCAATGCTTTCTTAAGTATTTCAAATGCTTCTACACAATCATCATCAAAGACAAATGGTATATCTTTTTGTAATAAATTAGTCGAGGTCGAGATATTTTTGAGAAGTACTTAATGAACCTCCTATAAAAACCGGCGTGACCAAGGAAACTTCTTATACCTTTGATGTCCTTAGGACATGGCATCTTTTCAATAGCATCAACCTTGGCTTTATCAACTTCAATACCTCTTTCAGAAACTTTATGTCCCAAGACAATACCTTCATTAACCATAAAGTGGCACTTTTCCCAGTTCAAGACAAGATTAGTTTCTTCACATCTCTGCAAAACACGATCAAGGTTGCTTAAGCAATCATCAAAAGAGGATCCATAAACGGAGAACTCATCCATGAAAACCTCACATATATTTTCACAAAAGTCAGAGAATATAGCCATCATGCATCTTTGAAAGGTAGCAGGTGCATTACATAAACCAAAAGGCATACGTCTATAAGCAAAAGTACCGAAAGGGCAAGTAAAGGTGGTCTTTGATTGACCATCGGTACACGTGTATTTGAGAGAAACCAGAATAACCATCTAGAAAGCAAAAAATGTGTATGTTTGGATAATCTTTCTAGCATTTGATCGATAAAAGGTAAGGGGTAATGATCCTTTTTAGTAGCTTTATTTAATTTGTGGAAATCAATTACCATCCTATAACATGTAATAATTCTTTTCGGAATCAATTCATCTTTATCATTAGGAACGAAAGTAATACCTCCTTTCTTAGGGACACAATGGACATGACTTACCCACTGACTATCAGCAACGGGATAAATTATACCTGCCTCAAGGAGCTTTAGTATTTGCTTTCTTACCACTTCTTTCATCTTAGGATTTAGCCGTCGTTGATGATCACGAACTGGTTTGGCATCTTTCTCCAAATTTATTTTGTGTTGACATAGAGTGGGACTAATGCCCTTAAGATCATCAAGAGTATATCCAATAGCAGCACGGTGCTTCTTCAGATTTTTCAATAATCTCTCTTCTTCATACTCTGAAAGGTTAGCACTAATAATAACAGGATATATCTTCTTTTCATCAAGATAAGCATATTTAAGAGTATCAGGTAACGGTTTAAGCTCAAACACGGGATCACCCTTGGGTGGAGGAGGATCCCCTAGGATTTCAACAGGCAGATTGTGTTTCAGGATAGGTTCCTGTTTAAAGAATACTTTCATCTGTTTCCCTTCTTTCATTCATAAACATATCATTTTCATGGTCTAGCAAATATTGTTCTAAAGGATCACTAGGAGGTACGGCAATAGAAGCAAGACCAATTATTTCAACCTTACTAGGCAATTCCTCTTCACGGTGTTGTCTACTAAATTTAGAGAAATTAAACTCATGAGACATATCACCCAAGCCAATAGTAACGACATCCTTTTTGCAGTCTATCCTAGCATTAATAAAGGTTCGTGAAGGGTCTACCAAATATAATGGGACAAAAGCTATCTTGTGGGGAACCAAGAACAAGAAAATCAGCAGGATATTTAGTTTTCCCACATAAGACTTCAACATCTCTAACAATTCCCATGGGTGAAATAATATCTCTATTGGCAAGTTTAATTGTGACATCAATATCTTCTAACTCAGTGGGTGCAATATCATGCATAATTTCTGTGTATAAGTCAATAGGTATTGCACTAGCACTAGCACCCATGTCACATAAGCCATGATAACAATGATCTCCTATTTTAATGTAAATAACAGGCATGCCTACCACAGGTATATATTTATCTTTAGCACAAGGTTTGGCAATTCTGGCAGTTTCATCATGAAAATGAATAACATGCCCATCGATATTATCAGACAAGAGATCTTTAACAATAGCAATATTAGGTTCAACTTTAACTTGCTCAGGAGGTGTATAATTTCTAATATTGCTTTTACGAACCACAGTTGAAGCTTTAGCATGATCCTTTATTCTAACAGGGAAATGTGGTTTCTCAACATAAGTAGTAGGAACAATAGGATCATTATAAGTGATAGTCTTTTCTTCAACTGTAATAGGTGCAGCTACTTTTACTTCTATGGGAGGATGATATTTAAACCACTTATCCTTAGGGAGATCAACATGAGCAGCAAAAGATTCACAGAAAGAAGCTACTATCTCAGAGTCAAGTCCATATTTAGTGCTAAATTTACGGAAAACATCGGTATCCATAAAAGATTTAACACAATCAAACTTAGGTGTCATACGACTCCTTACCTTCGTCGAGATCCCAATCTTGAGTTGCGTTTAATTCTTTCCAATAAGTTCCATTTGAATTCAATAGTCTTCATCATAAAAGAGCCAACACAAGAAGTATCGAGCATGGTGCAATTGTTATCAGAAAGTCGAGCATAAAAACTTTGAATAATTATTTCTCTTGGGAGCTCATGATTGGGGCATGAATATAACATTGATTTAAGCCTCCCCCAAGCTTGAGCGATGCTTTCTCCTTCGTGAGGCCAAAAATTATATATATAATTGCGATCACGACGAACAAGATGCATAGGATAAAACTTCTGATGAAATTCCAATTTCAATCGTTTGTAGTTCCATGACTCCATATCATCACATAGCCTATACCATGTCAATGCATCTCCCTTCAAAGATAAAGGGAAGACCTTCTTATTAATAACATCATCGGGTATACCTACAAGCTTAAATAATCCACAAACTTCATCCACATAGATTAGGTGCTCATCAGGATGCATTGTTCCATCTCCTGCAAAAGGATTAGCTAGCAGTTTTTCTAACATACCCGAAGGAATTTCAAAGTAGACATTTTCATTTTCAGTAGGTTCAGTAGGTTGAGGAGCAACTCTTTGCTCTACTGGTCGGGGTGAAGATACCCCGAACAAGCCCCTCACAGGATTACTTTCCATAGTAACAAGTGACAGTAAATTTCAGCACACTATATAAATTTTTCCTTACCAAATTCCACCTACCAAAGGCTCTTCACTCCCCGGCAACGGCGCCAGAAAAGATTCTTGATGACCCACAAGTATAGGGTATCTATCGTAGTCCTTTTGATAAGTAAGAGTGTCGAACCCAACGAGGAGCAGAAGGAAATGATAAGCGGTTTTCAACAAGGTATTCTCTGCAAGCACTGAAATTATAGGTAACAGATAGTTTTGTGATAGGATAATTGGTAACGAGCAACAAGTAACAAAATTAAATAAGTGCAGCAAGGTGGCCCAATCCTTTTTGTAGCAAAGGACAAGCCTGGACAAACTCTTATATAAAGAAAAGCTCACCCGATGACACATGGGAATTATCGTCAAGCTAGTTTTCATCACGTTCATATGATTCGCGTTCGTACTTTGATAATTTGATATGTGGGTGGACCGGTGCTTGGGTGCTGTTCTTACTTGAACAAGCATCCCACTTATGATTAACCTCTATTGCAAGCATCCGCAACTACAACAAAAGTATTAAGGTAAACCTAACCATAGCATGAAACATATGGATTCAAATTAGCCCCTTATGAAGCAATGCATAAACTAGGGTTTAAGCTTCTGTCACTCTAGCAACCCATCATCTACTTATTACTTCCCAATGCCTTCCTCTAGGCCCAAATAATGGTGAAGTGTTATGTAGTCGACATTCACATAACACCACTAGAGGAGAGACAACATACATCTCATCAAAATATCGAACGAATACCAAATTCACATGACTACTAATAGCAAGACTTCTCCCAAGTCCTCAGGAACTAACGTAACTACTCACAAAGCATATTCATGTTCATAATCAGAGTTGTAGTAATATGCATATAGGATCTGAACATATGATCTTCCACCAAATAAACCAACTAGCATCAACTACAAGGAGTAATCAACACTACTAGCAACCTAAAGGTACCAATCCCAGACTTAGAGACAAGAATTGGATACAAGATATGAACTAGGGTTTGAGAGGAGATGGTGCTGGTGAAGATATTGATGGAGATTTCCCTCTCCTGATGAGAGGAGCGTTGGTGATGACGATGGTGATGATTTCCCCCTCCCGGAGGGAAGTGTCCCCGGCAGAACAGCTCTGTCGGAGCCCTAGATTGGTTCCGCCAAGGTTCCGCCTCGTGGCGGTGGAGTCTCGTCCCGAAAGCTTGCTTATGATTTTTCTTTGGACGAAAGACTTCATATAGCAGAAGATGGGCACCGGAGGGTCAACAAGGGGCCCACGAGGTAGGGGGCGCGCCCCCCACCCTCGTGGACAGGTGGAGGCCCCCTAATGTATTTCTTCCGCTCAGTATTTTTTATTATTTCTAAAAATAACTTCCGTGGAGTTTAAGGACTTTTGGAGTTGTGCAGAATAGGTCTCTAATATTTGCTCCTTTTCTAGCCCAGAATTCCAGCTGCCGGCATTCTTCCTCCTTATGTAAACCTTGTAAAATAAGAGAGAATAGGCATAAGTATTGTGACATAATGTGTAATAACAGCCCATAATGCAATAAATATCGATATAAAGCATGATTCAAAATGGACGTATCAACATGTTGTGGAAATTGAAATATAGAATAATCTAGCTTGAGTCCACTGGATGCGAGATAGAGAGATAGATGATTTGCCTTGTTAACTACTAAATATGCATGCCCAGTTGCAACGCACGGGATATTAACTAGCCTGACGCTCGGTGGTGGGGTGGTGGGGTGGTGGGAGGTGAGTAAAAATTGGTGAACAAAAGCACCACACGCAGCCGCCAAAAAAACACCACACGCCCCTCCAAATCCCTAGCCTCACCCGTCTCTGACAAGAGTCGGGTACAGGATAGCCACCACCGCCTCCAACAATCCCAATCTCTGATAAGATCCGGGTACAGGGTAGCCGACGGGTACAAGGGAGCCGTCTCTATCATCGGGGACAAGGACACATGTGTAAACCGCCGATGCATCAGGTCCTTCGATCTCTCCCCTGCTCGTCACTCCTCACTGTTCGCCCCACACGGCTCTGCCTCCACGCGGGGATTCACTCTATGGCGTCCATGAGAGGCGGCTGCAGGCGCCATGGTGCCGATCCGGTCATTGTTGGTACTCAAGTTGCCACATGACTTGTCTGTTTTTATTTCTTATTAGGTACCTGAACCTGATCAGATGAAGTTGCATGCTCATAGAATTCAGTCTATGTTCTTTGTCAAGAGCTACTTAAAATTTTCTCTAGGAATTCGAGCATCGCTAATAGAATTCCAGTCTACCTTCTTTGTCGAAAGCTACTATAAATTTTCTCTAGAAATCCGAGCATCGATGAGAAGGTTTTCTGAGAATTTTTGTTTCTTGTTCAATAAAATTATATGCATAGATTAGTGATTTATTCATTTTCCTTTTCAACAAAGTGATTCAAGGATTCGAGGCGAGTTTTACTCTACGTGTATTTCTTTTAAGGACATAGATCAGGCGGATAAAGCCTTTGATGAACTAGACGGCCAACAGACTAAGGTACGGCTGAGTTCATAGCTTGGGAGTGTCTAAAAATTTCTCAACTACTCTGATGTTCCATAAAATGTAAGTTTACTGAAAAAGGAAGGAGCTACCATCCTGGTTTGATTATGCTCATCCCGGACTAACTATACAACAGCTTCATGCCTTTATTTCTCCACAAGGTTATGAATTATTTCTTCCATACTCTTATGATCTTGTGTTCAAGTAAGTAATCTTTACCATTGTGTAATATCTTCTGAATTTAACTGTACCTAAAAGAATATGCTTTTTGGTTTTGAAGGGGGCAACAACTACATGTTATGTTTGGGCTCAACCATATCAGCTGAAGGGAGTGACAAGCAAGTACTTTGTTGACAATGAGGAGAAGACGAGCAATATGGTAAAGAGTGACTCCTTGGTGAAGCAACTTCATGAATTCATTGAAGTGGTTGATATCGTAATTTTCACGTCTTGTTTTTCTTTGTTCTAGAATAGATAATCATGTATACACAATAGAGAGAAAATCTTTATCTATTCTTTGCATCCTTCCTATTGATGATGAGAAAATATACCACTGTAAATTTGAGTGGTGTGACCTATCAACTTCCCTTTATTTTTCATTGCAGTATTTTGGTTTTGATGCCCTGAGGGTACAAAAGGTTTACAATTTAGTTGCGTTCAACACTCAAAGATGATATACCATTTTTGTCTTACATATACTAAATCATCAATGTGCACAAGACTATTTGAGTTCCATTTTTTATCCTTCAATAAACTAGAAGGCCACGATAGAGACCCTGAATTTTATTTTCTTTATGTAAAATGACATCAAGGTTTTTTTGAATTTTTTATTCATTGAGAGGGAGGGATGCCTCTTAAAGTACTAATTGGTCTGGTAGTACAGCTTATTTATTCTTTATGAAAGAAATCGCTTTTTCTCAGTATTAGTACTTTGTTTGATCCTAGAGGAAGTAGCTGAGGGGTTGTTGTTTTTTCACCACTGATCATAATTAAAATATTGTCCTCCTTCTCTTTTGTTGAAGTTGATGCATATCATGGTAAAGCATACAGTACCCAAATTTCAATTTTGTAGTGTTTCCATTACTCTCTAATGAAACATGCACAACGGTTGTAAAAAACAAAGCTCTAAGCTTCGTCGTTTGTATGTTTCTGCAATATTACTGCTTGGTCGAACATGTTTGATGTAGTTGCACATTAATAAAAATTATGTAACATTCATGCCGAATTATTTGGGTTTTGTCCTCTTCTTTTCTATTGTTTATTTACTGATTGAAAGTGCAACTATCCCTAGGTGGTTTTGGTAATTCATAACAACATATAGCTCATTGAGCTAATGCTATTCCAAGACTATTATTTCAGGAAAGCTCAATGAATGGCATGGCGTGGATGATGAAAGTGGATCCCTCAAAATACTAAGGGCAAAGGATTGGCTCAAGCTCAAAAGCTCAAGACTCTTCATTTTACATTTTAGTGGTCCAAGATCACATTGAGTCTATAGGAAAAGCCAATACTATAAAGGAGGGATGAGGTGTTGCTTAATGAGCCTCTTGCTTCATGTGCTTAGTGATATGCTCCAAAAACCCTCAGCTACTTTCTCACAATCCACAAATGACCTAAACCTAAAGCCAAAATTGGTCACACCGAATCTTCCTACCCGGCGCCACCGATTTCAAAAGTCATAGCCACTGCCACAAACCCTAGGCAAATCGGTCCTACCGATAGGGATCTCGGTCTCACCTAGATGGGATTGTAATCTCTGCTTCCCTTCAGAACGCTTCGGTCTAACCAAGTGAGCGATCGGTCCCACCGAGATTGCAATGTAAACTCTCTGTTTCCTTTTGTAACATTTTGGTCTCACCGAAAAGAGCATATCGGTCCCACCGAAGTTTACTCCGACCAACTCTCTGAAAGCTAATTACCAAAATCGGTCTCACCGAGTTTGTGTAATCGGTCTTACCGAGATTACGTTATGCCCTAACCCTAACCGAATCGGTCTCACCGAGTTGCATGTCAGTCCCACCGAAAATCACTAACGGTCACTAGGTTTACTAAATCGGTTCGACCGAGTCTGTTGAATCGGTCCCACCGAGTTTGGTAAATTGTGTGTAATGGTTAGATTTTGTGTGGAGACTATATATACCCCTCCACCTCCTCTTCATTCGTGGAGACAGCCATCAGAATGAACTTACACTTCCAACTTACCATTTCTGAGAGAGAACCACCTACTCATGTGTTGAGGCCAAGATATTCCATTCCAACCATATGAATCTTGATCTCTAGCCTTCACCAAGTTGCTTTCCACTCAAATCTTCTTTCCACCAAATCCATATCCTGTGAGAGAGAGTTGAGTGTTGGGGAGACTATCATTTGAAGCACAAGAGCAAGGAGTTCATCATCAACACACCATTTGTTACTTCTTGGAGAGTGGTGTCTCCTAGATTGGCTAGGTGTCACTTGGGAGCCTCCGACAAGATTGTGGAGTTGAACCAAGGAGTTTGTAAGGGCAAGGAGATCGCCTACTTCGTGAAGATCTACCGCTAGTGAGGCAAGTCCTTCGTGGGCGGCGACCATGGTGGGATAGACAAGGTTGCTTCTTCGTGGACCCTTCGTGGGTGGAGCCCTCCATGGACTCACAAGAACTGTTAACCTTCGTGGGTTGAAGTCTCCATCAACGTGGAGGTACGATAGCACCACCTATCGGAACCACGCCAAAAACATCCGTGTCTCCAATTGCGTTTGAATCCTCCAAACCCTTCCCTTTACTTTCTTGCAAGTTGCATGCTTTAATTTCCACTGCCTATATACTCTTTGCATGCTTGCTTGATTTGTGTGATGATTGCTTGACTTGTCCTAAGATAGCTAAAATCTGTCAAACTCTAAAATTGGGAAAAGGTTAAGTTTTTAATTGGTCAAGTAGTCTAATCACCCCCCTCTAGACATACTTCAAGGTCCTACAAGTGGTATCGAGCTTTGGTCTCCATTTGCTTTGATTTCCATAGCTTTTGGTGGTCATAGCCTTGGTTTCACAACCTAGGAGAGTATGGCGTCTAGCTTAGGAAATTATCACCGTAGAGGTCCTTACTTTGATGCTACTAACTTTGCTAGTTGGAAGCATAAGATGAAAATGCATATTCTCGGACATAACCCCGCCGTTTGGGCAATTATTTGTATTGGCTTGCAAGGTGAATTCTTTGATGGGAGAGAGCCGAACCGTGAAGCTAATGCGGAAGAATTGAAGATGTTGCAATACAACGCTCAAGCTTGTGATATCATCTTCAACGGATTGTGTCCCGAAGAATTCAACAAAATCAGCCGTCTTGAGAATGCAAAAGAAATTTGGGATACTTTGATTGATATGCATGAAGGTACCGAATCCGTCAAGGAATCCAAGTTGGATGTGCTCCAAAGTCAGCTTGACAAGTTCAAAATGAAGGATGGTGAAGGTGTCGCTGAAATGTACTCTAGGCTTGCTCTTATTACAAATGAGATTGTCGGCTTAGGGAGTGAAGAGATGACCGATGATTCATCATCAAGAAGATCCTAAGATCATTGGATGGAAATTATGATACCGTGCACATTGATCCAAATGATGCCAAACTACAAAGATCTCAAGCCAACGGAAGTCATTGGAAGAATTGTTGCTCATGAGATGTCACTCAAGGATAAGGAGGAACTTCACAACAAGTCAAGTGGTGCTTACAAAGCCTCAAGTGAAGCCCCCACATCATCAAGTGAGAAACAAACCTTCAATGAAGAATTGAGCTTAATGGTGAAGAACTTCAACAAATTCTATAAGAGTAGAAGCAAAGAAAGAAGCTCCAAGTCAAGGACTTACCATGACAAAAGATCTTCTAGTCGAGAGCGCAATTGCTACAATTGTGGGAGGCCTGGACACTATTCCAATGAGTGTACGGCACCCTACAAAAGAAGAGAAGATTCTCCAAGAAGAAGAAGCAAAAGAGAAGAATCACTACCAAGAGAGACAAGGAGTAGAGATGATCGTTATGAACGAAGACCCTCACGGAGAAGCAAGGATTCGGAAAGGAAGGACAAGTCATCAAAGAGCTACAAAAAACAAAGACATCAAGCTCATGTTGGTGAATGGGTATCCGGCTCCGACTCCGACAAACACTCCGAGAGAAGCTATCACTCCTACTCCGAATATACTCAAGATGAAGGTGTTGCCGGTCTAGCACTTGTGTCAACCAACTCCTATGACATATTTGATTCACCAAATGAAGGAATTGGAAGATGCTTCATGGCCAAAGGTCCAAAGGTAACACATCCCGAGTATGTTGATTTCAATAGTGATGAAGATGACTTGCTTGTGGATGATGATTTACTTGTTGACAACTCTAGTGATGAATACTATGATGAAACGTTAATTAATCATGCTAATCAAGATGAAACGAATGACAATGATAAGGATAAGATTGAGCTTCTAACTAAAGAACTAAACACTCTTAAGTTGGCTCATGAAACTATCTTCGAAGATCATCGAGAACTTTTAAGGGCTCATGAGAAGTTACGCTTTGAAAAGCTCAATCTTGAGCAAGAGCATGAGTTCTTAAAAGCAATCAATGATGATCTCTGTAAGAAAAGTTCTTCTTACATTGCCAAGCGTTTACTCCTATCTACTTACATGCCTCAAGTCAAGTCTAGTAACAAGTACAAGAAAGATACTTCCTCTAGTAGTAACAATAATAATGTCAAATCCAATATTGTTGCTTCTAGTAGTTCTCTTGATTCCACTAATGATTCTCTTAGCCAAGTTACACTTGAGCAAGAAAATAGCTTATTGAAGGGAATTATACAGAAAGGTGTTTACAAGAGCCTTGTCGGGAGTAAGCAATTCGAGAAAATTGTACGCAAGCAAGCAAGACACCGGAAGAATCAAGGTGTTGGTTTTGAACGAAAGTTCAATGCCAATGGATTTTAGTGGGATGAAGATCAATACCCCAAGACGAAGTTTGTTCCTCAACAAGTGAAGTATGATCCTACTTCCTTCAAGGGAACACAAGCACAAGATGATCTTCCACCACAAGACCACAAGAACAAAGGCAAGGACAAGCTTCAAGAAGAGATTGATGCATTTGAAGAAGCACCTAAGGCCTCGTTCAAGTGGATTCCCAAGACTACTACAAGTTCTACTTCATCAAGTACAACTACAACTCCAAGGATTCCCGATGTGGATCCCGAAGAAGAAGAACTAGAGAGTTCTTGAGGGTGACTCCGCCAACATTCTTCACACACATCATTATGGCAAGGACAAGTGCAATCAACTTCCACATCTTGCACTAGTTCAAGGAGTCACAAACCCTCATGTTGGTAAGGCAAGGGACAAGGTAACCTAATGGTTTCATGGACATCATTTTATGTGTGCATCACTCTATGTCTACGGATATTCTTGTTTGTTCCTTGTGGGACTAACCCATGTAGGCAAGTTGAAAGTGCAACTCACTCCAAAGGATTGCTCCAATTGATCTACATCAACATTGAGCATCCACATCTTCAACACCTACATGAAGTCATCATCGACAAAACCCAAGGTTAGTTCATCCCTCTAAGGGGGATCTCACATCTAGGGGGAGCTTAACTCTAAGAATTGAGTCAAAGCAACTCTAATGGTGTGAACACATCAATGCATTATGTAAAAGTGGTAACCCCACTTGAGCTTAAACGATGAGTATGACCTATGATCAAATGTTTCTCATTTGATTCCTAAGTCAATATACTCATATATAGATGACCTAGTCATCGCCAATTGTTTGATAGATGCTAGAATTGGTTGTGCATGCTTTGTCACATATTTTATTTGTCATCTTATTGTGTGAGCATGTTGGTTGCATATTTACTCATTCGAGGACATCCACTTGTTGTTTTGATTGTTTGGTTCTTTCTTCTTTTGGCCAAGTGGATGGACAAGAATGCCTAAGAACCTTCTCTAGCTATCTATGCTTTTCTCGTCTCAAACTCTATTCATGCTACATCACAAAATTTGATCAAGTCATATTTGAACCACTCTGTGTGAGGAGCACTCAGAGTCCCCGATTCGTCATAGACTTAAACTTCCAAAACTTCTTTGTGATTCTCGGTCTGACCGATTCCTCCATTTCGGTCCTATCGAGATCACTAAGTCAATCTAGGTTTTCAATCTCGGTGCAACCGATTTGAACTTTTCGGTCACACCGAGTTGCTGTAACTGAACACAGTTATGCATCTCGGTGCCACCGAGTTGTTCCACTCGGTCACACCGACAGGGACGGGCTATATATAGTCCCGGGCAAAAATTTGGAAATTTCTCCGAACCCCTTCGCCCGCGCAATAGCTCGCTCTACCTCCAAGGTCTCCGGATCGTCTCCTTGTTGCCAGCCGCCTCCTGTCGCTGGTCTCCGCCGCCGTCAACGGAATTCAACCCCGGTGTTGCCGCCGTAGCGAATTCATCGCCGAGCTAGGGTATGGACTCGATCATAGTGCTATCCTCGTCCGATTCCTAGCACATTGTGTTCTTATTGATTCTTGCCACGATTGAAACACTCCTATCCAATCAATGAAATCCGTAGATTAGATAAGATTTGAAAATTTAGGGTTAGGTTTCCGCCGAAACCATCTCGGACCTACCGAGTTGAAAAACTCGGTCCCACCGATTTGGCTTATGCCATTGCACTAGTAACTCTCGGTCTGACCGAGAATTGCTAATCGGTGCGACCGATTTTAAGACTTTGTGAAACCCTAGCAGTCTTGGTGCCACCAAACTGTGACTCGGTCCAACCGAGTTCATCAGTTTAGGTTCTAAAACTGCTTCGGTATCACCGAGTTTGAAAATCGGTTGATCCGAAATGCTTTCTGTGGAAAACTAAAACTGAATTTTTGAATCATTCTTTTGCAAAAATCTCTGCATTTTGTGATGCTCATGCACTCTATCTCATCTATAACTCTTCACAGGGTCAGCAGTCAGTGTTTCCAGCATGTCAGACCAGAGTGATAGTTAGAACAGGTCAGCAGAGCAGATTGACATGAGTGAGGGCACTAGTCCCTCAAGCAGCTCAGATGAGGGCAGCAGAAGCACTCCTAGCAACCTGCCTAAGGCTGCTACCAGGCAAAGGAAGAAGAACCTCAGACTCTGAAGATGAGGATTATAGAGCAGAAGAAGATGAGGCTACCTCCAAGAAAGTAGTACTCAAAAAGGAGTATGGCTCAGCTAAGCATACAAAGCCGTGCATGAAGATTAAAAGGCCTGCAAGAAGACAACCAATGTCCAAAGCCGTAATCTCAACTCAACAACCCGAGAAGCCCTGATCCCAAAGAGCCACATTGAAGGAAAGAAAAGGAAGGAAAGGGTCAAGAAGACCATGGCCAGAGTTGTTGGTCAACCTTCCATGATGGAAGAGGAAGAAGAGCTTGCACCAGCACCCAAGGCACCAAAGCTTATGGGTGATGCTATTAGATCGTGGGCTGCAACATCTAAGCCCAAGGAAGAACCCAAAGCTTCCCCCAAGGCCAAGTCTACACCAAAGAGGAATACCAGAGTATTCCAAATTCGAGAAGAACAAGGCCCCAAAGTGCTCGAGGTTGCCGAGGAGGAAGATGAAGAAGGACAAGTTCTGAGGAAGCTCAAGCCCAAGATACTGCACCACAATGATGCCCATCCTGTGGGTGAGGACATGAACATCGTAAAAGATTCGTGGTTGAGGCTATGGAGGATGGCAGATCCATATGCCACAAGGAGAAGGACTGCTGTTGATTACGGTGTTCCATACAAAGGAACAACAGGACTTCTATGAGACAATCTTGTTGGACAAGAAGCCCATTGTGTGTGATGTGAGGTGGGTCGACTGGACCTACATGAAGGAAAATGAAGAGCACTATCCTGGAGCGTGAGACAGTTTTGTTGCTTGTGGAGTTGCAGATTTTGTTGGGCAAAAGCTCACAAACTGGAATGATGAACTTATCATGCAATTCTACTCCACAGCACACTTCTATCCAGATGGGAGGATAGTTTGGATGTCCGAAGGTACAAGGTACCAAATCAACTGTTGAGGAGTGGGCAAAACTGATAAATGCCCCAAAGGAAAATGATGATGACCTGGATGTATATGCAAAGAAGAAAATGGGACACGATACCATGGCACATATGTACAAGGAGATCCCAGACGAAGCCCTAGAGACTTTCTCTTTTGGATTAGTCCACTTTCTTCTGTCAGGGCTGCCTACAATCAATTGGATCCTAAGGCACACTCTATTGCCTAAGTCAGGTGACCATAACATGATCAGAGGGCATGCAATCAATATGTTGCATTTATTTGATGTGCCTCAGAAATTTAAGGTCATGAGCCTTATGGTTGAAACCATTAAGAGGACTGCAGCAGACCAGAAGAGGAGTTGTGGATATGACCCTCAGGTTCAGGAGTTGATTAACTCAAAGATGGGCACAGGCAAATATCTATTGGATAAGGAACATTTTCCTCTCTATCCAGACTTTGAGGACAATCAGGTTGTCATGAATGAGAATGATCCATCATCAGTTCAAGCTCAAGAGAAGAAGGAGGAGGCAAGGAAGGAGAAGGCTGCCAAGATGCCAACTCAAGAGGAGGCATCTGAGTATTTCTTGAAGAACAAGCAGAGCAGCTTGGTTACTTGATAGCATCATCTCTGAGGATTGAGAAGGGATTGGCCACCCTCACTCAAAATCGGAGAGCTTGGAAAGAATCATGGAACAAAATTCTATGATCTACATGTCAAAATGGCGAGATTGATCGGTTGTGAAGCATTGCAGGATGACATCTTGAGGAGAGGAAGGGCAATTATACCACTAATGTATTTGCCAGAGTGCCTAGAGCTCAGAGATCAGATGCAGTGCTAGTACCAGACACTAGAGCAACATCATCTGCACGAGCTACAGCTCCTACAGCTCCAGTGCAACCAGCTCCAGCACCAAGTCCTCCAGCTCCCTCTACATCAACTGAAGTCTTCGTCCAAGGAGCCATCTCTACACCACCATCTGAAGATCAAGCCTGAGAGTCGATCTAGCACTATGCATTTTCTATGAACTTTTTGGTGACTTGTTGCCAAAGGGGGAGAAAAATGTATAGATCATAGGCTTCGAGAGAGAGAGTGTTGCTTTTGTTCTCTCTTGATTTGATGGTTCAAACTTGTTTGAACTTGTTTGCTTTTGATTGCTTGAGATACTATGCTATTCTTGTGAGACATTGATGATCATGTGTTTGATCATAAGCTACACTTATGCATGTTTGATGATATTATCTTATCTAGCCTATGTGATCATTCACTTTGCTTGGTGATGAGTGCATGTATTCAATCTTTATCATTTTGAGCGCTCCACCAAGATGTATGTGACATGGAAGAGTAACCCATGAGCCTAATTCCTTGTGCATTTGTAGTCCAAAGCAAATCTTAAACTATGCACAAATTTAGGGGGAGCTCTTTCTTATCACATACTTCTCAAAGCGACGATGTTTTTCAATCTTATTATCATTTGTCGAAGCTTAGATCTATATGTTGTCATCAATTACCAAAAGGGGAGATTGAAAGTGCAACTATCCCTAGGTGGTTTTGGTAATTCATAACAACATATAGCTCATTGAGCTAATGCTATTCCAAGACTATTATTTCAGGAAAGCTTAATGAATGGCATGGCGTGGATGATGAAAGTGGATCCCTCAAAATACTAAGGACAAAGGATTGGCTCAATCTCAAAAGCTCAAGACTCTTCATTTTACATTTTAGTGGTCCAAGATCACATTGAGTCTATAGGAAAAGCCAATACTATCAAGGAGGGATGAGGTGTTTCTTAATGAGCCTCTTGCTTCATGTGCTTAGTGATATGCTCCAAAAACCCTCAGCTACTTTCTCACAATCCACAAATGACCTAAACCTAAAGCCAAAATCGGTCACACCAAATCTTCCTACCCGGCGACACCGATTTCAAAAGTCATAGCCACTGCCACAAACCCTAGGCAAATCGGTCCTACCGATAGGGATCTCGGTCTCACCGAGATGGGATTGTAATCTCTCGGTTTCCCTTCGTAATGTTTCGGTCTAACCGAAGTGAGCGATCGGTCCCACCGAGATTGCAATGTAAACTCTCTGTTTCCCTTTTGTAGCATTTCGGTCTCACCGAAAAGAGCAAATCGGTCCCACCGAGTTTACCTGACCAACTCTCTGGAAAGCTTATTACCAAAATCGGTCTCACCGAGTTTGTGTAATCGGTCTTACCAAGATTACGTTATGCCCTAACCCTAACTGAATCGGTCTCACCGAGTTGCATGTCAGTCCCACCGAAAATCACTAACGATCACTAGGTTTACTAAATCGGTCCGACCGAGTCTGTTGAATCGGTCCCACCGAGTTTGGTAAATTGTGTGTAACGGTTAGATTTTGTGTGGAGGCTATATATACCCCTCCACCTCCTCTTCATTCATGGAGAGAGCCATCAGACTGAACTTACACTTCCAACTTACCATTTCTGAGAGAGAACCACCTACTCATGTGTTGAGCCCAAGATATTCCATTCCAACCATATGAATCTTGATCTCTGGCCTTCCACAAGTTGCTTTCCACTCAAATCTTCTTTCCACCAAATCCATATCCTGTGAGAGAGAGTTGAGTGTTGGGGAGACTATCATTTGAAGCACAAGAGCAAGGAGTTCATCATCAACACACCATTTGTTACTTCTTGGAGAGTGGTGTCTCCTAGATTGGCTAGGTGTCACTTGGGAGCCTCCGACAAGATTGTGGAGTTGAACCAAGGAGTTTGTAAGGGCAAGGAGATCGCCTACTTCGTGAAGATCTACCGCTAGTGAGGCAAGTCCTTCGTGGGCAACGACCATGGTGGGATAGACAAGGTTGCTTCTTCGTGGACCCTTCGTGGGTGGAGCCCTCCATGGACTCACGCAACCGTTACCCTTCGTGGGTTGAAGTCTCCATCAACGTGGAGGTACAATAGCACCACCTATCGGAACCACGCCAAAAACATCCGTGTCTCCAATTGCATTTGAATCCTCCAAACCCTTCCCTTTACTTTCTTGCAAGTTGCATGCTTTAATTTCCGCTGCCTATATACTCTTTGCATGCTTGCTTGATTTGTGTGATGATTGCTTGACTTGTCCTAAGATAGCTAAAATCTGTCAAACTCTAAAATTGGGAAAAGGTTAAGTTTTTAATTGGTCAAGTATTCTAATCACCCCCCCCCTCTAGACATACTTCAAGGTCCTACACTGATGAAGATAGCAAATGTTCTTGTTTTTAAATATAGTTATTTGTGCTTCCAATTGGTAGATATTGAAGTATTAACTCATTGATGTAGGATAAAATAGCTCTTTTATAGACACTACTAGCATTGGATAAATGGTGAGCCTTTTTGAAGTTGTTTTATGAAATAAGGCCAGGTCTGGTCTTTTGGGTATACAATCCTTTCTTGAGAATACTATACTTGAAGTAGAATAACACTCTTATAATAGAATGCCACTTTGTAAGCTTCCATGCAGAAAAGCATAGAGTAGCATATTTGATGGATGAGCATGGCGGCTCTTCTAAATCTGTGTTTACCATTTAACAATGAACTATGTAATTTAATCAATAGGCTCACTTGAGTTGCCATGTTGACTGAAAATCTATATAGTCTCTCGTATACATTGCTTGTCTTTTTGTATTGTTATACTAACTGTCACTATATATTATGCCAAATGATGTGACTGTCAAGCATAAGTTACTTATATTTCTTATGTCACCTGAGAAGTTTTTTTGAGCAATCACCTGGAAAGCTTATTTAAGTGTAGCCGAAGTGTAAAATGTATCTTCAGTGATCACTTGGACTATATCTATATTATCATTGAGGTAAATAAAGCTGAACAAGTCATTGTGAAACAAAAAATAGGGAACTAATGTCTACATCTTGTATTTACCATCTGAGATTTGCATAATTTTTTTGAGAATGGGAGAGTTGCACCCATAGTAGCCCGTTGCCGTAACCTATCAACATGCCTCTGAAATTGCAGGAACAATAGGCATGTCTATGTTAGTTTCTCTACTTCCCAGCAAATCTTAGGGCCAAAAATGGGAGCCAAATTCACCTTCATATGAACAAGCACATGCCCACATTCACCTTTATATGACCAAGCATCTTCTAAAAAAGGACCACCGTAAGTGGCATCATCAGTACATGCCTCCATGAATGGGTGCATATACTACTCAATATAGATGACTAAACATGCAATGTGCACTTAAAGTTTAGCATGGTTCAGTGAAGGTGCAATTAATTTCATTTTTTAAATTTACCCAAGGAGTTTATTCTTCTTAATGACTTTCAACAATAATTGATGGTGGGGAGGTAGTGGAGGGTGGGTGCTCAACAGCGTCGTGGAAGGGGGAGGGGGTTATAGGTATGGTCGGGGGAAACATTGGACCGTCGGAGAAGGCGGCTTGGTCAGGGTGGTACACGACATTGGCATGAGGATGGAAGGAGGAAGAAGGCGACAACGAGCATGGAATTTTAGAACAGGGAGTGGGGTAAAGGAATGTCAGGGGAAACGATGAACCTACGGAGAAGGGCGACTCGGGCAAGGTGGTGCACGACATCGGCACCAGCCGCGACCAATGTCGAAAAAAGGGTCGTGGGGACGAGACGAAGAGGACGAAGAAGACAACCATTTTCTTTTACCACAAAAAAGGCGACTGGTTCATAGTTTCTCTCATGTATCCACTAAATAAATAGATAGATAGATAAAAGATGATATATATTTGAAGGACTTCACTCATGTCACTTAGTCATCTGTTCGATTCAATTTTTTGTATTTTGCACGTAGCAACGCACGGGCATTTTACTAGTAGGACTAGTTTGATGGATGCATATCCTCAGTAGTCTGGTGGCTAATGGTTCTCATTATAACAATAATAGTTTTGCATTTTTCATGTAAAGTAAAGTTCTAATGATTTTTTCCTCACTGCTTTTATGATGCCATCTGTCTCCAGCAGTAAGAGCAACTCCAACATGCTGATGCATTTCATTCGCACGTCTCCATTTGCATCAAAACAGACATAAAAGTCGGTCCAATGCGCCGATCCAAATGGATGCGCGTCCGCTTTTCGTCCACCGGGCGAACCACTCCTGGCCCAAATTTAGCATCATTTACGTCAGCGCGGACATGAGGTGGACACTCGCGATGCCCTCCTACTCCTCCCCCTGGCTCGCTGCTGGTGACACATAGGGCATTCTCTTCCTCCCCCATCGACAACAAGCCCCCACCCGCCCCACCCTATCGTTGCCGCCGCCCAATTTTGGTGCCCTTGCTAGCAGTCCGACCCACATACCTGAAGGAAATATGCCCTAGAGGCAATAATAAAGTTATTATTTATTTCCTTATTTCATGATAAATGTTTATTATTCATGCTAGAATTGTATTAACCGGAAACTTAGTACATGTGTGAATACATAGACAAAACAAAGTGTCCCTAGTATGCCTCTACTTGACTAGCTCGTTTATCAAAGATGGTTATGTTTCCTAAACCATAGACATGTGTTGTCATTTGATGAATGGGATCATATCATTAGGAGAATGATGTGATGGACAAGACCCATTCGTTAGCTTAGCATTATGATCATTACAGTTTCATTGCTCGCTTTCTTCATGACTTATACATGTTCCTCAGACTATGAGATTATGCAACTCCCGAATACCGGAGGAACACCTTGTGTGCTATCAAACGTCACAATGTAACTGGGTGATTATAAAAATGCTCTACAGGTGTCTCCGATGGTACTTGTTGAGTTGGCATAGATCGAGATTAGGATTTGTCACTCCGATTGTCGGAGAGGTATCTCTGGGCCCTATCGGTAATGCACATCACTATAAGCCTTGCAAGCAATGTGACTAATGAGTTAGTTGCGGGATGATGCATTACAGAATGAGTAAAGAGACTTGTCGGTAACGATATTGAACTAGGTATTGAGATACCGACGATCGAATCTCGGGCAAGCAACGTACCGATGACAAAGGGAACAACGTATGTTGTCATGCAGTTTGACCGATAAAGATCTTCGTAGAATATGTAGGAACCAATATGAGCATCCAGGTTCCGCTATTGGTTATTGACCGAAGATGAGTCTCGGTCATGTCTACATAGTTCTTGAACCCGTAGGGTCCGCACGCTTAACGTTTTGTGATGATTTGTATTATGAGTTATGTGATTTGATGACCGAAGTTTGTTCAGAGTCCTGGATGAGATCGGGGAGATGATGAGGAGTCTCGAAATGGTCGAGACGTAAAGATCGATATATTGGAAGGCTATATTCGGACATCGGAAAGGTTCCGAGTGATTCGGGTATTTTTCGGAGTACCGAATACGGGAATTCGTATTGGGCCTTAATGGGCCATACGGGAAAGGAGAGAAACGCCTCAAGGGTGGCCGCGCACCTTCCCCATGGACTGGCCCGAATTGGACTATGGAAAGGGGGCGCCCCCTTCCTTCCTTCTCCTTCTCCCTTCCATTTTTCCTATTCCATGTGGGAGGTGGAATCCTACTAGGACTAGGGAATCCTAGTAGGACTCCACACCTTGGGTGCGCCCTATGAGGGCCGGCCTCCTCCTCCCTCCATCCTTTATATACGTGGCCAGGGGGCACCTCATAGACACACAAGTTGATCATTGATCTTTTAGCCGTGTGCGGTGCCCCCAACACCATAATCCATCTCAGTCATATCATTGCAGTGCTTAGGTGAAGCTCTGCGCCGGTAGCTTCATCATCACCATCATCACACTGTCGTGCTGACGAAGCTCTCCCTCGACACTCTGCTGGATCATGAGTTCGTGGGATGTCACCAAGCCGAACGTGTGCAGATCACGGAGGTGTCGTAGTTTCGGTACTGGGATCGGTCGATCATGAAGACGTATGACTACATCAACCAAGTTGTCATAACACTTCTGCTTACGGTCTATGATGATGCGTGGACAACACTCTCCCCTCTCGTTGCTATGCATCACCATGATCTTGCGTGTGCGTAGGAATTTTTTTTGAAATTACTACGTTCCCCAATAGTGGTATCAGAGCCAGGTTTACGCGTAGATGTTATATGCACGAGTAGAACACAAGTGAGTTGTGAGCGATAATAGTCATACTGCTTACCAGCATGTCATACTTTGATTCGGCAGTATTGTTCGATGAAGCGGCCCGGACCAACATTACGCGTACGCTTACGCGAGACTGGTTCTACCGACGTGCTTCGCATACGTGTGTGGTGGCGGGTGTCAGTTCCTCCAACTTTAGTTGAATCAAGTGTGGCTACGCCCGGTCCTTGTTGAAGGTTAAAACAGCACACACTTGACGAAAAATCGTTGTGGTTTTGATGCGTAGGAACGATTCTTGCTCAGCCCGTAGCAGCCACGTAAAACTTGCAACAACAAAGTAGAGGATGTCTAACTTGTTTTTGCAGGGCATGTTGTGATGTGATATGGTCAAGACATGATGCTAAATTTTATTGTATGAGATGATCATGTTTTCTAACATAGTTATCGGCAACTGGCAAGATCCATATGGTTGTTGATTTATTGTATGAAATGCAATTGCCATGTAATTGCTTTACTTTATCACTAAGCGGTAGCGATAGTCATAGAAGCAATAGTTGGTGAGACGACAACGATGCTACGATGGAGATCAAGGTGTCGCGCCGGTGACAATAGTGATCATGACAGTGCTTTGGAGATGGAGATCAAAGGCACAAGATGATGATGGCCATATCATATCACTTATATTGATTGCATGTGATGTTTATCCTTTATGCATCTTATTTTTCTTAGTTTGACGATAGCATTATAAGATGATATCTCACTAAATTTCAAGGTATAAGTGTTCTTCCTGAGTATGCACCATTGCGACAGTTCGTCGTGCCGAGAAACCACGTGATGATCGGATGTGATAATCTCTATGTTCAAATACAACGGGTGCAAGCCAGTTTTGCACACGCAGAATACTCGGTTTAAACTTGACGAGCCTAGCATATGCATATATGGCCTCGGAACACTGGAGACCGAAAGGTCGAGCATGAATCATATAGTAGATATGATCAACATAGTGATGTTCACCATTGAAAACTACTCCATCTCACATGATGATCGGACATGGTTTAGTTGATTTGGATCACATGATCATTTAGATGACTAGAGGGATGTCTATCTAAGTGGGAGTTCTTAAGTAATATGATTAATTGAACTTTAATTTATCATGAACTTAGTCCTGATAGTATTTGCATATCTATGTTGTAGATAATAGCTCGCATTTAGCTCCCCTATTTCATTTTTGATATGTTCCTAGAGAAAACTAAGTTGAAAGATGTTAGTAGCAATGATGCGGATTGGATCCGTGATTTGAGGATTACCCTCATTGCTGCACAGAAGAATTATGTCCTTGATGCACCGCTAGGTGACAAACCGATTGCAGGAGCAGATGCAGTCTTATGAACATTTGGCAAGCTTGATATGATGACTACTTGATAGTTTAGTGCACCATGCTTTACGGCTTAGAATCGGGGCTTCAAAGATGTTTTGAACGCCACGGAGCATATGAGATGTTCCAAGAGTTGAAATTAGTATTTTAGACTCATGCCCATGTCGAAAGGTATGAGACCTTTGACAAGTACTTTGCCTACAAGATGGAGGAGAATAGCTCAGCTAGTGAGCATGTGCTCGGAATGTCTGATTACTACAATCACTTGAATCAAGTGGGAGTTAATATTCCAGATAAGATAGTGATTGACAGAGTTCTCTAGTCACTATCACCAAGTTACTAGTACTTCGTGATGAACTATATTATGCAAGGAATAACAAAAACAATTCCCAAGCTCTTCGTGATGCTGAAATCGACGAAGGTAGAAATCAAGAAAAGCATCAAGTGTTGATGGTTGACAAGACCACTAGTTTCAATAAAAGGGCAAAGGGAAGAAGGGGAAATTCAAGAAGAACGGCAAGCAAGTTGCTGCTCAAGTGAAGAAGCTCAAGTCTAGACCTAAGCGTGAGACTAAGTGCTTCTACTACAAAGGGACTGATCACTGGAAGCAGAACTGCCCCAAGTATTTGGCGGATAAGAAGGATGGCAATGTGAACAAAGGTATATTCGATATACATGTTATTGATGTGTACTTTACTAGTGTTTATAGCAACCCCTCGGTATTTGATACTAGTTCAGTTGCTAAGAGTAGTAACTCGAAACAAGAGTTGCAAAATAAACAGAGACTAGTTAAGGGCGAGGTGACGATGTGTGATTCCAAGGATGATAAGATCACTATTGCACACTCCCTTTACCTTCGAGATTAGTGTTGAACCTAAAATAAATGTTATTTGGTGTTTGCTTTGAGCATGAATATGATTAGATCATGTTTATTGAAATACTATTATTCATTTAAGTCAAAGAATAATTGTTGTTCTGTTTACATGAATAAAACCTTCTATGGTCATACACTCAAAATAAATGGTTTATTGAATCTCGATCGTGTTGATACACATATTCATAATATTGATGCCAAAAGATGCAAAGTTGACAATGATAGTGCAACATATTTGTGGCACTGCCGTTTAGGTCATATTGGTGTAAAGCGCATGAAGAAACTCCATGCTGATGGGATTTTGGAATCACTTGATTATGAATCACTTGATGCTTGCGAACCATGCCTCATGAGCAAGATGACTAAGACTCCGTTCTCCGGAACAATGGAGCGAGCCACTGACTTATTGGAAATAATACATACCGATGTATGTTGTCCAATGAGTGTTGAGGCTCACGGTGGGTATCATTGTTTTCTGACATTCACAGATGATTTGAGCAGATATGTGTATATCTACTTGATGAAATACAAGTCCGGAACACTTGAAAAGTTCAAAGATTTTCAGAATGAAGTAGAGAATCATCATAACAAGAAAATAAAGTTTCTATGATCTGATCGCAGAGGCAAATATTTGAGTTACGAGTTTGGCCTTCAATTAAAACAATGTGGAATAGTTTCACAAACTCATGCCACCTGGAACACCACAGCATAATGGTGTGTCCAAACGTCATAACCATAATTTATTGGATATAATGCAATCTATGATGTCTCTTACCGATTTACCACTATCGTTTTGGGGTTATGCATTAGAGACAGCTACATTCACGTTAAATAGGGCACCATCTAAATCCGTTGAGACGACACCGTATGACCTATGGTTTGGCAAGAAACCTAAGTTGTCGTTTCTTAAAGTTTGAGGTTGTAATGCTTATGTGAAAAAGTTTCAACCTGATAAGCTCAAACCCAATTCGGAGAAGTGCGTCTTCATAGGATACCCAAAATAAAATGTTGGGTACACCTTCTATCATAGATCCGAAGGCAAGATCTTTGTTGCTAAGAATGGATCCTTTCTAGAGAAAGGAGTTTCTCTCGAAAGAAGTGAGTGGGAGGAAAGTAGAACTTGATGAGTTAACTGTACCTGCTCCCTTATTGGAAAGTAGTTCATCGCAGAAATCAGTTCCTGTGACTCCTACACCAATTAGTGGGGAAGCTAATGATGATGATCATATAACTTCAGGTCAAGTTACTACTGAACCTTGTAGGTCAACCAGAGTAAGATCCGCACCAGAGTGGTACAGTAATCCTGTTCTAGAGGTCATGTTACTTAACCATGACGAAACTACGAACTACGAGGAAGCGATGATGAGCCCAGATTCCGCGAAATGGCTTGAGGCCATGAAATCTGAGATGGGATCCATGTATGAGAACAAACTATGGAGTTTGGTTGACTTGCTCGATGATCGGCAAGCAATAGAGAATAAATGGATCTTCAAGAGGAAGACGGACGCTGACAGTAGTGTTACTATCTACAAAGCTCGAATTGTCGCAAAAATGTTTTCGACAAGTTCAAGGTGTTGACTACGATGAGATTTTCTCACTTGTATCGATGCTTAAAAGTCTGTCTGAATCATCTTAGCAATTGCCGCATTTTATGAAATTTGGCAAATGGATGTCAGACCTGCATTCCTTAATAGATTTATTAAAGAAGAGTTGTATGTGATGCAACCAGAAGGTTTTGTCGATCCTAAAGGTGCTAACAAAATATGCAAGCTCCAAATGATCCATCTATGGACTGGTGCAAGCATCTCGGAGTTGGAATATACGCTTTGATAAGTTGATCAAAGCATATAGTTTTATACAGACTTAAGGTGAAGCCTGTATTTACAAGAAAGTGAGTGAGCACTACATCATTTATGATAAGTATATGTGAATGACATATTGTTGATCGGAAATAATGTAGAATTTTTTGGAAAGCATAAAGGAGTGTTTGAGAGGGGTTTTTGAAAGAAAGACCTTGGTGAAGCTGCTTACATATTGAGCATCAAGATCTACAGAGATAGATCTGTTGGGGAACGCAGTAATTTCAAAAAATTTCCTACGATCACGCAAGACCATGGTGATGGCATAGCAACGAGAGGGGAGAGTGTCCGTCACGCACTCGTAGACCGAAAGCGAAGGCGTTATAACAACGCTGTTGATGTAGTCGTGCGTCTTCACGATCCGACCGATCCAAGCACCGAACGTCACGGCACCTCCGAGTTACGCACACGTTCAGCTCGATGGCGATCCCCGGACTCCGATCCGGCAAAGTGTCGGGGATGAGTTCCGTCAACCTGACGGCGTGGTGACGATGTAGATGCTCCACCGACGCAGGCTTCGCCTAAGCTCATGACGATATGACTTCTCCGGTAGCAGGCTTCGCCTAAGCTCTCTGACGATATGACCGAAGTGGAATATGGTGGAAGGGGCACCGCACACGGCTAGGAGAGATCCGTAGATCAACTTGTGTGTCTTGGGGTGCCCCTGCCCGTGATATAAAGGAGCCAAGGGGGAGGTGGCGGCCCAAGGGGAGGCGCGCAAGGAGTCCTACTCCTCCTCGGGAGTAGGACTCCCCCTCCAATCCTAGTTGGATTAGGATTCCCGGAGGGGGAAAGAGAGAGAGGGGCCGGCCCACCTTTCCTAGTCCTAATAGGACTAGGGGAAGGGGGCGCAGCCACCTAGGGCTGGCCTCTCTCCTTTCCACTAAGGCCCACTATGGCCCATGTAGTTCCCGGGGGTTCCGTAACCTCCCGGTACTCCGATAAATTCGATTTCACTCGGAACCCTTCCGAAGTCCAAACATAGGCTTCCAATATATCAATCTTTATGTCTCGACCATTTCGAGACTCCTCGTCATGTCCGTGATCACATCCGGACTCGAACAAACTTCGGTGCATCAATACTTATAAACTCATTATGAGCATCGCCGAAGCGTTAGCGTGCGGACCCTACGGGTTCGAGAACTATGTAGACATGACCTAGAACTATTCTCGGTCAATAACCAATAGCGGAACCTGGATGCCCATATTGGTTCCTACATATTCTCTGAAGATCTTTATCGGTCAAACCGCATAACAACATACGTTTGTTCCCTTTGTCATCGGTATGTTACTTGCCCGAGATTCGATCGTCGGTATCCAATACCTAGTTCAATCTCGTTACGGTAAGTCTCTTTACTCGTTCCGTAATACATCATCTCACAACTAACTCATTAGTTGTAATGCTTGCAAGGCTTAAGTGATGTGCATTACCGAGAAGGCTGGAGATACCTCTCCGACAATCGGAGTGACAAAACCTAATCTCGAAATACGCCAACCCAACAAGTACCTTTGGAGACACCTGTAATACTCCTTTATAATCACCCAGTTACGTTGTGACGTTTGGTAGTACCAAAGTGTTCCTCCGGTAAACGGGAGTTGCATAATCTCATAGTTACAGGAACATGTATGGGTCATGAAGAAAGCATTAACATACTAAACGATCAAGTGTTAAGCTAACGGAATGGGTCATGTCAATCAGATCATTCTACTAATGATGTGACCTTGTTAATCAAATAACAACTCCTTGTTCATGGTTAGGAAACATAACCATCTTTGATTAACAAGCTAGTTTAGTAGAGGCATACTAGTGACATATTGTTTGTCTATATATTCACACATGTATCATGTTTCCGGTTAATACAATTCTAGCATGAATAATAAATATTTATCATGATATAGGAAATAAATAATAACTTTATTATTGCCTCTAGGGCATATTTCCTTGATCTCCCACTTGCACTAGAGTCAATAATCTAGATTACAAAGTAATGATCCTAACACCCATGGAGTCTTGGTGCCGATCATGTTTTGCTCGTGGAAGAGGCTTAGTCAACGGGTCTCGCAACATTCAGATCCGTGTGTATTTTGCAAATCTCTATGTCTCCCACTTGGACTTGGTCCCGAATGGAATTGAAGCGTCTCTTGATGTGCTTGGTCCTCTTGTGAAATCTGGATTCCTTTGCCAAGGCAATTGCACCAAAGATTGTCACAGAAGATCTTCATCGGTCCCGATGCACTAGGTATGACACCTAGATCGGAAATGAACTCTTTCATCCAGACTCCTTCATTTGCTGCTTCAAGCAGCTATGTACTCCGCTTCACATGTAGATCCTGCCACGACGCTTTGTTTAGAACTGCACCAACCGACAGCTCCACCGTTTAATAAAAACACGTATCCGGTTTGCGATTTAGAATCGTCCGGATCGATTGTCAAAGCTTTAACGTCGGCGTAACCATTTACGACTAGCTCTTTGTCACCTCCATATACGAGAAACATATCCTTAGTCCTTTTCGTGTATTTCAGGATGTTCTTGACCGCTGTCCGATGATCCATTCCTGGATTACTTTGGTACCTTCCTGCCAAGCTTATGGCTAAGCATACGTCAGTGCGGTACACAAGATTGCATACATGATAGAGCCTATGGCTGAAGCATAGGGAACATCTTTCATTTTCTCTCTATCTTCTGCGTGGTCGGGCATTGAGTCTTACTCAATCTTATACCTTGCAACACAGGCAAAAACCTTTCTTTGCACGATCCATTTTGAACTTTTCAAAATTTTATCAAGGTATGTGCTTTGTGAAAGTCCAATTAAGCGTCTTGATCTATCTCTATAGATCTTGATGCCTAATATGTAAGCAGCTTCACCGAGGTCTTTCATTGAAAAACTTTTATTCAAGTATCCTTTTATGCCATCCAGAAATTCTATATCATTTCCAATTAATAATATGTCGTCCACATATAATATCGTAAATGCTCTGAGCTCCCACTCACTTTCTTGTAAATACAAAGCTTCTCCAAAGTCTCAGATAAACCCATATGCTTTGATCACACTATCAAAGCGTTTATTCCAACTCCGAGAGGCTTGCACTGGACCATAAATTGATCGTTGGAGCTTGCACACTTTGTTAGCACCTTTTGGATCGACAAAACCTTCTGGTTGCATCATATACAACTCTTCTTCTAGAAATCCATTCAAGAATGCAGTTTTACATCCATTTGCCAAATTTCATAATCATAAAATGCGGCAATTGCTAACATGATTCGGACAGACTTAAGCATCGCTACGGGTGAGAAAGTCTCATCGTAGTCAACCCCTTGAACTTGTCGAAAACCTTTCGCAACAAGTCGAGCTTTGTAGACGGTTACATTACCATCGGCGTCGATCTTCTTCTTAAAGATCCATTTATTTTCAATGGCTTGCCGATCATCGGGCAAGTCAACCAAAGTCCATACTTTGTTCTCATACATGGATCCCATCTCAGATTTCATGGCTTCCGGCCATTTTATGAATCTGGGCTCACCATCGCTTCTTCATAGTTTGTAGGTTCGCCATGGTCAAGTAACATGACTTCCGAATAGGATTACCGTACCACTGCAGTGCGTATTTTATTCTGGACCTCTGAGGTTCAGTAGTAACTTGATCTCAAGCTTCATGATCATCATCATTAGTTTTTTCACTAATTGGTGTAGTTGTCACGGGAACCATTTCTTGTGATGAACTACTTTCCAATAAGGGAGCAGAATCTGATTATCTCATCAAGTTCTACTTTCCTCCCACTCACTTCTTTCGAGAGAAACTCTTTCTCTAGAAAGGATCCGAATTTAGCAACGAAAATCTTGCCTTCAGATCTGTGATAGAAGGTGTACCCAACAGTTTCCTTTGGGTATCCTATGAAGACACATTTTTCCGATTTGGGTTCGAGCTTATCTGGTTGAAGTTTCTTCACATAAGCATCGCAGCCCCAAACTTTAAGAAACGATAACTTTGGTTTCTTGCCAAACCACAGTTCATAAGGCGTCGTCTCAACGGATTTTGACGGTGTCCTATTTAACGTGAATGCGGCCGTCTCTAAAGAATAACCCCAAAAGCGATAGCGGTAAATCGGAAATAGACATCATAGATCGCACCATATCTAGTAAAATACGATTCTGACGTTCGGACACACCATTTCTCTGTGGTGTTCCGGTGGCTGAGTTGAAACTATTCCACATTGTTTCAAATGTAAACCAAACTCGTAACTCAAATATTCACCTCCACGATCAGATCGTAGAAACTTTATTTTCTTGCTACGATGATTTTCTACTTCACTCTGAAATTCTTTGAACTTTTCAAATGTTTCAGATTTGTGTTTCATTAAGTAGATATACCCATATCTGCTCAAATCATCTGTGAAGGTGAGGAAATAACTTGATACCACGCGTGCCTCAACATTCATTGGACCACAAACATCGGTATGTATGATTTCCAATAAATCATTGCTCGCTCCATAGTTCCGAGAACGGCGTTTTGGTCATCTTGCCCATGAGGCACGGTTACAAGTACCAAGTGATTCATAATCAAGTGATTCCGAAGCCCATCAAGATGGAGTTTCTTCATGCGTTTTACACCGATATGACCTAAACGGCGATTGCCACAAATAAGTTGCACTATCATTATCAACTCTGCATCTTTTGGCTTCAACATTATGAATATGTGTATCACTACTGTCGAGATTCAACAAGAATAGACCATTCTACAAGGGTGCATGACCATAAAAGATATTATTCATATAAATAGAACAACCATTATTCTCTCGATTTAAATGAATAACCGTCTCGCATTAAACAAGATCCAGATATAATGTTCATGCTCAACGCGGCACCAAATAACAATTATTTAGGTCTAAAACTAATCCCGAAGGTAGATGTAGAGGTAGCGTGCCGACCGCGATCACATTGACTTTGGAACCATTTCCCACGCGCATCGTCACCTCGTCCTTTGCCGATTGCTCGACTATTCCGTAGTCCCTGTTTGAGTTGCAAATATTAGCAATGTAACCAGATCAAATACCCAGTGCTACTACGAGCTCTAGTAAGGTACACATCAATAACATGTATATCATATATACCTTTGTTCACCTTGCCATCCTTTTATCCGCCAAATACTTGGGGCAGTTCCGCTTCCGATGTCCGGTTTGCTTGCGGTAAAAACACTCAGTTTCAGGCTTAGGTCCGGACTTGGGTTTCTTCTCTTGATCAAGAACTTTCTTCTTGTTCTTTTGAAGTTTCCTTCTTCTTCCCTTTGCCCTTTTTCTTGAAACTAGTGGTCTTGTTGACCATCAACACTTGATGCTCCTTTTGATTTCTACCTCCGCAGCTTTTAGCATCGCGAAGAGCTCGAGGAATTGTCTTAGTCATCCCTTGCATATTATAGTTCATCACGAAGCTCTTGTAGCTTGGTGGCGATGATTGGAGAATTACATCAATGACACTATCATCCGGAAGATTAACTCCCAGCTGAATTAAGTGATTGTTATACCCGGACATTTTGAGTATGTGCTCCTTGACAGAACTATTCTCCTCCATCTTGCAGCTATAGAACTTGTTGGAGACTTCATATCTCTCAATCCGGGCATTTGCTTGAAATATTAACTTCAACTCCTGGAACATCTCATATGCTCCATGACGCGTTCAAAACGTCGTTGAAGACCCGGTTCTAAGCCGTAAAGCATGGCACACTGAACTATAGAGTAGTCATCGGCTCTGCTTTGCAGGACGTTCATAACTTCGGCTCAAAGATCTGCAGCAGTTCGCTACCCAAATGTGCTTCCAGACGTAATTTTTCTGGCAGCAATGAGGATAATCCTCAAGTTACGGACCCAGTCCGTGTAATTGCTACCATCATCTTTCAACTTCGCTTTCTCAAGGAACGCATTAAAATTCAACGGAACAACAAAGACGAGCCATCTATCTACATCAAACATAGACAAGCAAAATACTATCGGTACTAAGTTCATGATAAATTTAAGTTTGATTAATCATATTAAAAACTCCCACTTAGACAGACATCTCTCTAGTCATCTAAGTGATCACGTGATCCATATCAACTAAACCGTGTCCGATCATCACGTGAGACGGAGTAGTTTCAACGGTGAACATCACTATGTTGATCATATCTACTATATGATTCACGTTCGACCTTTCGGTCTCCGTGTTCCGAGGCCATATCTGTTATATGCTAGGCTCGTCCAAGTTTAACTCGAGTATTCCGCGTGTGCAACTGTTTTGCACCCGTTGTAGATGGACGTAGAACTTATCACACCCGATCATCACGTGGTGTCCGGGTACTACGAACTTTGGCAACGGTGCATACTCGAGGAGAACACTTCTTGATAATTTTTAGTGAGAGATCATCTTATAATGCTACCGTCAATCTAAGCAAGATAAGATGCATAAAGGATAAACATCACATGCAATCAATATAAGTGATATGATATGGTCATCATCATCTTGTGCTTGTGATCTCCATCGCCAAGCATCGTCATGATCACCATCGTCACCGGTAGCGACACCTTGATCTCCATCGTAGCATCGTTGTCGTCTCGCCAATCTTATGCTTCCACGACTATCACTACCGTTTAGTAATAAAGTAAAGCATTTACATCGCGATTGCATTGCATACAATAAAGCGACAACCATATGGCTCTGCCCGATTGCCGATAACTTCGGTTACAAAACATGATCATCTCATACAATAAAATATAGCATCACGTCTTGACCATATCACATCACAACATGCCCTGCAAAAACAAGTTAGACGTCCTCTACTTTGTTGTTGCAAGTTTTACGTGGCTGCTACGGGCTGAGCAAGAACCGTTCTTACCTACGCATCAAAACCACAACGATAGTTTGTCAAATAGACTCCGTTTAACCTTCTCAAGGACGGGCGTAGCCATACTCGGTTCAACTAAAGTTGGAGAGACAGTCTTCCGCAAGCCATCTATGTGCAAAGCACGTCGAGGAACCGGTCTCGCGTAAGCGTCTGGCGTAAGGTTGGTCCGGATCGTCTCGTCCAACAATACCGCTGAACCAAAGTATGACATGCTGGTAGGCGGTATGACTTGTATCGTCCACAACTCACTTGTGTTCTACTCGTGCATATGACATCAACGCATAAAACCAGGCTCGATACCCTTTGTTGGGGAACGCAGTAATTTCAAAAAATTTCCTACGATCACGCCAAGACCATGGTGATGGCATAGCAACGAGAGGGAGAGTGTCCGTCCACGTACCCTCGTGAACCCGAAAGCGGAAGCGTTATAACAACGCGGTTGATGTAGTCGTGCGTCTTCACGATCCGACCGATCCAAGCACCGAACGTCACGGCACCTCCGAGTTACGCACACGTTCAGCTCGATGGCGATCCCGGACTCCGATCCAGCAAAGTGTCGGGGATGAGTTCCGTCGGACGACGGCGTGGTGACGATGTAGATGCTCCACCGACGCAGGCTTCGCCTAAGCTCCATGACGATATGACTTCTCGGCGCGAGGCTTCGCCTAAGCTCTCTGACGATATGACCGAAGTGGAATATGGTGGAAGGGGCACCGCACACGGCTAAGGAGAGATCCGTAGATCAACTTGTGTGTCTTTGGGTGCCCCCGCCTGTGATATAAAGGAGCCAAGGGGAGGTGGCGGCCCAAGGGGGCGCGCAAGGAGTCCTACTCCCTCGGGAGTAGGACTCCCCCTCCAAGCCTTGTTGGATTAGGATCCCCGGAGGGGGAAGAGAGAGAGAGGGGGGCCGGCCCACATTTCCTAGTCCTAATAGGACTCGGGGAAGGGGGGGGGGAGCGCGGCCACCTAGGGCGGCCCCTCTCTCCTTTCCACAAAGGCCCACTATGGCCCATGTAGATCCCGGGGGTTCGGTAACCTCCGGTACTCTGAAATTCCCGATTTCACTCGGAACCCTTCCAAGTCCAAACATAGGCTTCCAATATATCAATCTTTATGTCTCGACCATTTCGAGACTCCTCGTCATGTCCGTGATCACATCCGGGACTCGAACAAACTTGGTGCATCAATACTTATAAACTCATTATGAACTGTCATCGAAGCGTTAAGCGTGCGGACCCTACGGGTTCGAGAACTATGTAGACATGACCTAGAACTATTCTCGGTCAATAACCAATAGCGGAACCTGGATGCCCATATTGGTTCCTACATATTCTACGAAGATCTTTATCGGTCAAACCGCATAACAACATACGTTTGTTCCCTTTGTCATCGGTATGTTACTTGCCGAGATTCGATCGTCGGTATCCAATACCTAGTTCAATCTCGTTACGGTAAGTCTCTTTACTCGTTCCGTAATACATCATCTCACAACTAACTCATTAGTTGTAATGCTTGCAAGGCTTAAGTGATGTGCATTACCGAGAAGGCACGGAGATACCTCTCCCGACAATCGGAGTGACAAAACCTAATCTCGAAATCGCCAACCCAACAAGTACCTTTGGAGACACCTGTAATACTCCTTTATAATCACCCGATTACGTTGTGACGTTTGGTAGTACCCAAAGTGTTCCTCCGATGGCAGGAGTTGCATAATCTCATAGTTACAGGAACATGTATGGGTCATGAAGAAAGCATTAACATACTAAAGCGATCAAGTGTTAAGCTAACGGAATGGGTCATGTCAATCAGATCATTCTACTAATGATGTGACCTTGTTAATCAAATAACAACTCCTTGTTCATGGTTAGGAAACATAACCATCTTTGATTAACAAGCTAGTTTAGTAGAGGCATACTAGTGACATATTGTTTGTCTATATATTCACACATGTATCATGTTTCCGGTTAATACAATTCTAGCATGAATAATAAATATTTATCATGATATAAGGAAATAAATAATAACTTTATTATTGCCTCTAGGGCATATTTCCTTCAAGATCAAGACGCTTGATAAGTTTTTTTCAATGAGTACATACCTTGACAAGTTTTTGAAGTAGTTCAAAATGGAATAGTCAAAGAAGGATTTCTTGCATGTGTTGCAAGGTGTGAAGTTGAGTAAGACTCAAAGCACGACCACGGCAGAAGATAGAGAGAGAATGAAAGTCATTTCCTCTGCCTCAGCCATAGGTTATATAAAGTATGTCATGTTGTGTACCAGACCTATTGTATACCATGCCCTGAGTATGGCAAGCGAGTACAATTTTGATCTAGGAGTAGATCACTGGACAGCGGTCAAAATTATCCTTAGAGGACTAATAAAATATTTCTCGGTTATGGAGGTGATAAAGAGTTCATCGTAAATAGTTACGTCGATGCAAGCTTTGACACCGATCTGGATGACTCTAAGTCACAATCCGGATACATATTAAAAGTGGGAGCAATTAGCTAAAGTAGCTCCGTGCAGAGAATTGTAGACATACAAATTTGCAAAATACATACGGATCTGAATATGGCAGACCCTTTGACTAAACTTCTCTCACAAGAAAAACATGATCACACCTTAGTACTCTTTGGGTGTTAATCACATGGCAATGTGAACTAGATTACTGACTCTAGTAAATCCTTTGAGTGTTGGTCACATGACGATGTGAACTATGGGTGTTAAATCACATGGCGATGTGAACTATTGGTGTTAAATCACATGGCGATGTGAACTAGATTATTGACTCTAGTGCAAGTGGGAGACTGAAGGAAATATGCCCTAGAGGCAATAATAAAGTTATTATTTATTTCCTTATTTCATGATAAATGTTTATTATTAATGCTAGAATTGTATTAACCGGAAACTTAGTACATGTGTGAATACATAGACAAAACAAAGTGTCCCTAGTATGCCTCTACTTGACTAGTTCGTTTATCAAAGATGGTTATGTTTCCTAAACCACAGACATGTTTTGTCATTTGATGAACGGGATCACATCATTAGGAGAATGATGTGATGGACAAGACCCATTCCTTAGCTTAGCATTATGATCGTTACAGTTTCATTGCTACTACTTTCTTCATGACTTATACATGTTCCTTAGACTATGAGATTATGCAACTCCCGAATACCGGAGGAACACCTTGTGTGCTATCAAACTTTACAACATAACTGGGTGATTATAAAAATGCTCTACAGGTGTCTCCGATGGTACTTGTTGAGTTGGCATAGATCGAGATTAGGATTTGTCACTCCGATTGTCGGAGAGGTATCTCTGGGCCCTCTCGGTAATGCACATCACTATAAGCCTTGCAAGCAATGTGACTAATGAGTTAATTGCGGGATGATGCATTACAGAACGAGTAAAGAGACTTGCCGGTAACGAGATTGAACTAGGTATTGAGATACCGACGATCGTATCTGGGCAAGTATATGTAGGAACCAATATGAGCATCCAGGTTCCGCTATTGGTTATTGACCGGAGATGAGTCTCAGTCATGTCTACATAGTTCTCGAACCCGTAGGGTCCGCACGCTTAACGTTCTGTGACGATTTGTATTATGTGTTATGTGATTTGATGACCGAAGTTTGTTCGGAGTCCCGGATGAGATCGGGGACATGACGAGGAGTCTCGAAATGGTCGAGACGTAAAGATCGATATATTGGAAGGCTATATTTGGACATCGGAAAGGTTCCGAGTGATTCGGGTATTTTTCGGAGTACCAGAGAGTTACGGGAATTCGTATTGGGCCTTAATGGGCCATACGGGAAAGGAGAGAAAGGCCTCAAGCACTAGTGCAGAACCTGGCTTTAGCACCGGTTCGTAAGGGCCTTTAGTGCCGGTTCCACAACCGGCACTAAAGAGTGGGGACTAAAGCCCCCCCCCCCTTTAGTACCGGTTCATCACGAACCAGCGCTAAAGCGCCACCACGTGGCATGAGCCAGGCCCGGTTGCATGCAGGACTTTAGTACCGGTTGGTAACACCAACCGGTACTAAATGTTTGGGGGGGTGTTTTGGTATTTTTTTAATTTTTCCTTTAATTTTTTGTTTTCAATTTAATTTAGTGATTATTTTAGTTGTTAAATCATTAGGTGAAAGTACATGAATTAGTTTTATTTGGATGCATGTGGATCCTAGCTAGCTAATTAAGTGATCAAGTATATGCCATATCCATATTATACTTGATCACCTATAATTAAGTGATCAAGTATAATATGGATATGGCATATACTTGATCACTTAGCTAGGATCCATCCAGCTTAAACTAATCTACGGTTTCTTTCATAATTGATATAATAACTCATCATCATCATCATATTAATATAAAAACTCTTGCATCATATCATCAACAACAGTATATATACTAGCTAGCTAAAAATCATCATAGTCGTCATTACCATTGTTTAATCATCATAGTCATTACCGCCATCGAATCACCACCAACACTAGCTTAAAGAAAAAACATTCACTTGTACTAGAAGCAAAGATATCGTCGAGTTGAACATGGTCATGATATTATAAGCGTTCATAACACCACAAAAGCAAATCACCCTTTGAGATTAAGTTTAGGACGAAGAACACGGACATGAGAGGACAAGTACTAAGAGCATGAACTAGCTAAATCACTCCTGCTACTCTCTCTCTCTCAGGTAAAATAGCATAGAACATGTATAGCTCTCCTGATTCATCATACTGGAGCATGCAGATTAACCTGTCTCCTAATCGTGGGTTGCGCTTCTCATTGCGAACCCCTAGTACTTCTCTGGGATCGTTAATATTTTTTCTCCAATCTTTCACTATTAAGCATTCATCGCTATTAGAAATCCTGAATGCACTCATGTGCAATGTAGGATATCTTGGCCGTAAGCTAACCATTGACATGTGACCTTTAGTCTCGATCCACTGAGGCACAACTGTCATCGGGAGTCCCTGTTAAAGAACATCATATAGTAATTAATATACTTAGCAATGAAAGTTTAGTAAAAAAAACTAATGTATGCAAAAGATGCACTGAGGACAAATAGTAAAAATCTTACCATCTTTCATAAATAGATGTGACCGTAGTTCAATGCGATCAATATTGGTCGCATTTTTTGATTACTAACATTTCTAAGTGCCGGAAGAAAATTTGTCTTGACAGTATGAAGATCCTCAAGCCATGAAACATAATGACTTATCTCCTCACAGTTTAGTTCAGCTCCAGGACAGTAGTAGGTCCTGTCTACCAAGCGTCGGACATGTTTGCTTGAATGGAAATAAGCTGTCAATAGGAATTAGTTGTCAACTATTTTTGAATAAACAATATCAAAGACTTAAATATGGTTGAGAAACTCACATAATGGTAGAACTGGAGGCGTCTGCACATCGACCCAGATGTCTTTATTACCTTCAATATCATCTTCCGGATGAATATCAAAGGTGATAACCATATCAGGCTCAAATGCATAAGCCTTGCATAGTGCTTGCCAAGTTTTGCATTCAAAATAGTTGTACGTGTCTGCATTGTATAATTTGATGTTGAAAGTATAACCATGCTTGGTCTTCAGGTAAACTCTCTTTACCTCCATAGTTTCCATAGCACTGAAACCTATCTTATCCAAGACAAAAATTCTTGCATGGCAGGGGATGCGCTAGTAGAATAGTGAAAATTTAAAATTATAAGTTGAAGCAAATGAAATATATATAAGTCATGCTTAATAGCGAAAAAGACTTGTCGTTGTGACTTACTGTATCCACTTGAAGGTCTCATCCACTTGATCTTTGAGCGCCTATCATCAACAAGGAAATTTACATGCATACGAGCCGCTGGTCTTCACAAGATTCGCACTTAATGAAATCTTTTTCGTCGTCAGACGACATTTCCTATGTTCATATAGGTGAAACATTAAACACTTACTAGTTCTATTAGTTCAACTAATTCAACTACTTCTATTAATTCAACTAGTTCTATTAATTCAACTAATTCAACTAAGCATTTACGAAAAATAAACTTGTTCTATTAATTTTCTTACTAAAATAAAGTAGCTAGTTCTATATAGTAATATTTTAATTAGATCATCAAATCTCAGATATCTAAATTTTCTTACTAAAAATAAACTAGTTGTATTAATTCAAATAATTCAACTAAGAATTTATTAAAAATAAACTAGTTCTATTAATTTTCTTACTAAAATATATAAAGTAGCTATATATAGTAATATTTTAATTAGATCATCAAATCTCATATACCTAAATTTTCTTACTCACTCTGTTCACTTTTGTAAGTCGTTTAGGACAACTGAAATTGAACTGTTTTAGGTGCTGTCTTAAATGTCTAAAAGGTCTTAAAAAGTGAACGGAGGGAGTACTAAAAATGAACTAGTTCTACTAATTCAACTAGTTCAACTAAGCATTTACTAAAAATAAACTAGTTATATTAATTCAACTAGTTCAAATAATCTCATATACCTAAATTTTCTTACTAAAACTAAACTTGTTCTATTAATTTTCATACTAAAATAAACTAGTTATATTAATTCAACTAGTTCAAATCTCATATATATACATATATCTAGCTAATTCATCTAAAATTGACATTAATATTTAACATATTTTCCGTATAATTCATCTAACATTAACATTCTAACATTCTTATCTACGTAATTCATCTAATTAACATTAATCTAAACAACAGAAAACAAAAAATAAGTAAAAAAATGTGTGTGTGTATGCAGGCGGCGGCGTGCAGGCGGCGGGCAGGCGCCCGACAGGGGCACGACGGGACGGCGACGCGAGACAGCGTCTGACGAAGGCGAGACGACGGCAACGGAGGCAGTGGGGCATGGCGAGGCGGCGAGGCGGTCTTGCGATGGGCGGCAGCGGCTGCAGCGGCGATGTCGCGCGAAGCAGTTGAAGAAGAACTGGTGGTCGATGAAACTGAATTTTTTGGAAGTGTGATATATATAGGAGGGGCCTTTAGTACCGGTTAGAGCTACCAACCGGTACTAAAAACCAATTCGCCAGTCAAGCGGCGAAGCATTGCCCCTTAGTACCGGTTGGAGCCACCAACCGGTACTAAAGACCCCCGCATTACTACCGGTTAGAGCTACCAACCGGTACTAATTGTTGTGCGCTACCACAGGAGGTGCACAATGTTTAGTCCCACCTCGCCCGGCGAAGGCAGCCGCCTTTGGTTTATAAACTTCGATGCTGCTCATCTCAACTTCTCTATATAGCAGGCTTCTGGGCCTAACTATGGCGCGCTGCCCTGTGAGCCTGCTGGCACTTCTGGGCCTGAATTTGCACACCCTAGGTCTGGCAGCCCCACTAGGCAGCGCCCCAACAATTTTTTACATCGTTTTTTTTATTTTCTTCTATTTATTTTTGAGTAATTTTTTATATAGTTTTTGTCTTTTCTGTTTTATTTATTTTCTTCTATTTATTTCTGAGTAGTTTTTTTGTTGTATTTAGTTTCTTTGTGAATATTTTTGCTTTCTAAATATTTCTGAGTAGTTTTTTATAGAGTTCATTTTGTAGTGATTTTCAATTTCATGGTCATTTAGCTCTCTAAACAAATCGGTAAATGACTGAAAAACAGCAAATGATGTCAGAACGTGTTGGAAATTGATGACGTCGCTTGAATGTGCATACTGAACGCAAAAATAGTCTGGAGTTCAATTAAGTTTAAAAAACATGAAGTGCCGGTGTAACAGATGAGTTCTCGTCCGAAGCCCTGATACTCCGGAAGAGATTGTCCAGTTTGTACACAAAGTGCATCCAATTTTCGCCGTGACCCTCTCTACTCTTCTGCACATGCTATGCGGGTGAAATGATGATACCATGCCAAGTTCCAACATTTTCAGAGTTCATTTTGTAGTGATTTTCAATTTCACCGTCATTTAGCTCTCTAAACAAATCGGCAAATGGTGAAAAACAGCAAATGATGTCGAACGTGTTGGAAATTGATGACGCCGCTTTGAATGATGCATCTTGAACGCATAAAAATAGGCTGGAGTTCAAATAAGTTTAAAAAACATTGAAGTGCCCGTGTAATGTATGGGTTCTCGTCCAAACCCCGACGATACTCAAAGAGATTGTCCAGTTTGTACACGATGTGCGTCCAGTTTTCGCCGTGACCCTCTCTACTCTTTTGCACATGCTATGCGGGTGAAATGATGATACCATGCCATGTTCCAACATTTTCAGAGTTCATTTTGTAGTGATTTTCAATTTCACCGCCACTTAGCTCTCTAAACAAATCGGTAAATGACTGAAAAACAGCAAATAATGTCAGAATGTGTTGGAAATTGATGATGTCGTTTTGAATGATGCATACTGAACGCAAAAATAGGCTGGAGTTCAAATAAGTTTAAAAAACATTGAAGTGCCCGTGTAATAGATGAGTTCTCGTCCGAAACCCTGATACTCCGAAAGAGATTGTCCAGTTTGTACACGAGGTGCGTCCAGTTTTTGCCGTGACCCTCTCTACTCTTTTGCACATGCTATGCGGGTGAAATGATGATACCATGCCAACTTCCAACATTTTGAGTTCATTTTATAGTGATTTTCAATTTCACCGTCATTTAGCTCTCTAAACAAATCGGTAAATGGTGAAAAACAGCAAATGATGTCGAGCGTGTTGGAAATTGATGACGTCGCTTTGAATGATGCATACTGAACGCAAAAAATAGGCTAGAGTTCAAAAAAGTTTAAAAAACATTGATTATCATAAAAAAATACATTGATTATCAATGATCTTTTTGTGTACAATCTGAATTGTCAATATGAGTCCTCAATGGTTTAGAAACCGGTGAAGACTCATATTGCGACCACAAATTCTACACATAGAGTTCAATGAAGACCAAGTGCTTGTGATAGTTTGAGAAGTAACATATTTAAGGTGGTAAAAATCTTGCTAGGGGAGCGGTGGGACTAAAAACAGCCTGCCACAACCTCTTTACTACCGGTTCGTGCCACGAACCGGTACTAAAGGTGTTGGCCGGGCCCCATCCTCTTTAGTACCGGTTCGTGGCATGAACCGGTACTAAAGGTTCGCCCCGAACCGGTACTAAAGATCTCCTCCCGCCTAGCCATTTGAACCGGCACTAATGGACACATTAGTGCCAGCTCAAATGCAAACCGGCACTAATATGTCTCACATTTGACCCTTTTTCTACTAGTGAAGGGTGGCCGCGCCCCTTCCCCATGGACTGATCCGAATTGGACTATGGAAAGGGGGCGCCCCCTTCCTTCCTTCTCCTTCTCCCTTCCCTTTTTCCTATTCCATGTGGGAGGTGGAATCCTACTAGGACTAGGGAGTCCTAGTAGGACTCCACACTTTGGGCGCGCCCTATGAGGGCCGACCTCCTCCTCCCTCCATCCTTTATATATGTGGCCAGGGGGCACCCCATAGACACACAAGTTGATCATTGATCTTTTAGCCGTGTGCGGTGCCCCCCTCCACCATAATCCACCTCGGTCATATCATTGCAGTGCTTAGGCGAAGCCTTGCGCCGGTAGCTTCATCATCACCGTCATCACGCCCTCGTGCTGACGAAGCTCTCCCTCGACACTCTGCTGGATTGTGAGTTCGTGGGACGTCACCGAGCCGAACATGTGCAGATCGCGGAGGTGTCGTACTTTCGGTACTGGGATCGGTCAATCATGAAGATGTACGACTACATCAACCGCGTTGTCATAACGCTTCCGCTTACGGTCTACAAGGATAAGTGAACAACACTCTCCCCTCTCGTTGCTATGCATCACCATGATCTTGCGTGTGCGTAGGAATTTTTTTGAAATTACTACGTTCCCCAACAATACCTCCCTCGCACACCGCCACCTTCCCACATCGCTGCCACCGCAGCTACCCTCCCCCCTCCCCCCCCCCCCCCCGGCGTCGCCGCGAGCACGAACTCACCCCTGCGCCCCCGACCAGCTCCTTCGTCTGACGCCGCCAGGCCAGCTACCAGGTCCAGGGGAGGCGCGCGTCTCTTCGTCGGCCTGCTTCTTCAACGATGCCCACAAGTTGTTCGACGGTTTGCCCCCAAGGTACAAATGGACTCCGCCAACGAGTTATTTTTTCCACAATTTCCTCTACGACTCCGTGATTGCTCATCCGACGATAAGAAGATGGTGGTTGTTGTGTTGGTCGTCCATGACCACCTTAGTAAGCAGCGGCCGTCGTTCCGGGGCACACTCCGGCGTTGAATCGCAACCGAGAGAACAGCAATTTCCTTCTTTGCAAGGACTACTTCGAGACATCCAACCCGCTCTTCAAACATCACCAATTCCGGCGTCGTTTCCGTATGGCTAGGCATGTTTTCAACCGTATTCGGGAGGGGCTGCTAAGTATTTCGAGTGCAAAGAGGATGCCCTTGGAAAGATTGACTTCTCCTCTTATCAGAAATGCACTGCAGTTATCCGAGTGCTTGCATATAAAGTTCCCGGTGATCTCATTGATGAGTACGTATGTATGAGCGAGTCTACGTGCCTAGACTCCAAGTACAAGTTCTACAAGGCCATTATTGCATTGTTTGGCCCTGAGTACTTGAGAGAGCCAAATGCTGAAGGTACAGCCTGCTTGTTGACGATGAATGCCAGCAGGGGCTTTCCAAGGATGCTTGGTAGCATAGACTGTATGCACAGGGAGTGGAAGAACTACCCTTTTGCTTGGCAAGGGCAGTACAGGGGCCATGTCAAGGCTTGCACTGCCATACTTCAGGTCGTGGTCTCATAAGATCTCTGGATTTGGCACTCTTTCTTCGGCATGGCCGGATCGAATGATATCAACGTGCTTCAACGCTTGTCGGTGTTTGCAAGGCTTGCTGAAGGCAGCTGCCCGCCGATGAGTCTTAACATCACAGCCACAGCAGCAGCAGCAGCAACAACAGCAACAACAACAACAACAAAGGATACTACCTAGCTGACGGTATATATCCTCAGTGGACTACTATTGTGAAGACAATCTCCAATCCTGTAGGAGAGAAGAGGAGATTTGCACAAGAGCAAGAGAGTGCTAGGAAGGATGTGGAGCGTGCCTTTGGTGTTCTGCAATCTCAATGGGCATCGTTCATATCCTTCTAGAACTTGGAGCATCAAGAAGTTGTGGGAGATGATGACAGCTTATGTGATCATACACAATATGATCAGAGAGGATGAGCGCTCGAAATGTATCTACGGCCAAGGGTTTCAGTTTCAGGGTGACGATGTTTTGTCTGAGCATGGAGGAGCGACAACATTTGCACAGTTCACCCAATTTTATTATCAATTGCGTGATTGAAAAACTCACATTCAGCTGCAAGATGATTTGGTTGAGCATATGTGGGCTCACATTGACAACCAATAGATGTATCTTTTTCTAAATGTATTTAAGACAATTTAATTTTTATTTGGCTTGTAAACTATGATCTATTTATTTTGTTTGTGAACTATGATATATTTGTTTACTTGTGAAATTATATAAAATGTGTGTGCTTTGTTCAATTTATGTTTGAAAAACGATGGCAAGCCGGCCGCACGAGCGAAAATGAGTCTGCGCGTTGGGCACACTGCTAACCCAAATGAAAACAGGACGGCCGACCCAAATGGGCAAAAGGCAAACAAAGCATGCGTCCGACTGGGTCGCCCGGTTGGTGTTGCTCTAACAAGGTTATACTAAGAAGTTGCTCTAACAAGGTATACTAAGAAGCGATCGGATATTGAGAATGCAACACTCCAAAGAACATAAAAGTAGTTCTGAAACAACTTATTGTTAAATATAGAGAATGATAAAAGCGAACAAATATAACTTCTCTTCTATTTAGATGAATTATCCAAGCACCTGGAAACTGGTCTAACCTCTAGGTAAAATTGTGAAACTGAGCTACAGCATAAGATGATGGAAGGTGAAAGAAGAATATGACAAGTCATGTGAAAGAAATATTCTGGAAATTCTAGCAGCACACTTTTTCGCTCTAGTATTCAAATTGAAACAAATCTTGATCTTCCAACAGAAATGGCAGAATGCAAGAGATAATCTGAGCATTGAGTTTGATATCGATATTTAAAAGACAAATTTGGATAACCATTTGTATGTGGATGCAAGAAGATATGAAAGTGAACCGAAACATGAACATGCATACCATGTTATCATTTATCAATCCAGTAGATTATCACATTTCACAGAATATACAAATATCATGCCCATCCAAAATCACAAGTGTTTATACAAAACAAGAATCCAACAGGTCAAACTGCCCTGGGGAAGTGTCTATTGTCTCTCATAAAATTTAGTTTCGATGATGAAAATCTGCGGTAGTTGGGACAACACTAGAATATGGATTTTACAAGAATACATAACAAAGTCACAACTTCCAACAAAATAAATGACCATTACACTATCAATCCATGCTAAGACATTAGACACTCAAATAGAACTTTACGTTTAGTTAAACCCACATCATAGACCAGGTGTTGTTAAAGCAGATTGCAACACATCTTCAAGGTACTTCTCTGCAGCTGCATACTGCCTCTTTTTGTCCTCTATAGCTAACGCAGCGAGAGCTTTATCCTGATTACAGTTGCCACAGATGACAAAGAATAAGCAAAGAATTGCATCGAAAGTAAAAAAAGAACAAAAAGACGAGGCAAAAGACATACTGGAGGCAAATCCTGGTAGCTACGCAATGTGTCGGCAATGGGTTTAGTTTTCCTCTCAAGATCCTTCTTATGCTCCGCCATTTCCATCAACACACAATGATTAATTTCTGGCGTGTATCCAACTCTGTTGAGCATTGCCTGATAGAGAAAAGAAGGCCTCCTTTGGTTTAGAGGAATCTTGTAGGAATTTCATAGGATAAGATTTTTATAGGAAAAATTCCTTTAGAGCCCTTTGGTTTGTAGGAATGAAATCCTATTCCTATGGAGGAATTCTTCCTATCCTCCACATTTCATAGGAAAATAAACATTAGCGTAGACTCAATGGAAAGAAATCCTATGATGTGAATCAAAGGGCATCTCCTTTCCTATTCCTACTCATAGGATTTGAGATACATGTCATCTCATTTCCTATAACTTTTCTATTCCTACGATTTTCCTACCCTATGAACCAAAGGAGGCCGAAGACAGTGAATGACTCCTTTGATTCAAGGGAATTCCATAGGATTTTTGGAGGATTCGAATCCCTCGTAATTTTTCCTACGGTGGTCATTTGATTCACAGGGTTGAAATCCTTAAAAAACATAGGATTCATTTGTGCTACATTTTGGAGGAAATTTCCATTCACTCAAACCTCTCGGTAGAATTACTCTGTTTTTTCTGCGCGATCAAACACTCTTCCATCCAAATTCATGTAGTTTTGTAATCATGTACGATACAAGAGGACATGGCATTCTATTCCTGCGTTTTAATAATCCTGTGAATCAAAGATGCCCTAAAGGTATGGAAATGTATTTCGTAATCAGACAACAGTGTGTAACTCGAGTAATATGCAAAGTTGGTCCAAAAAGGGGCACACAGATAGCTCATGTAGCTCAGGCACTAATATAAGACTGACAACCATCTGACCTTCCCCCAGACTAGAGCACTATCTGAGAAACATCTCTGCCTTCTGCCTAAAACCTACACTAAAAAATAGGGATGAAAACAGAGCGGAAACAGACAGAACTATGCGCTGCCATATTAGTTTCTGTATTTTTTTTAGAAGAAATCCCGGAAACGAATAGAGAAGCAGGTACTGCTGGAAATGAATACAGGCCAAAATATGGTGCGGACACAAATACAAAACGAAAGTTCCCCCAACTAAAAAACCTCTAGAACCAGAAAGAAAAACACAAGGGAACTAACAAATTCAATTGCTAAGATGACTACAATTATTATGATATATATCATGGATATATAATAAGGTATACTACTTTGCATGAGTTTCCACTTTTGGCAACATAATAAGGTATACTGTTCCAGAAGAATGGGAGTAGGGAGAGGATTAGGGTTTTGGTAGTAGGGTTGAGTTGGGCCAAAAGCGTATATGTGTTGTTCTGGAGTTGGCTATATTGACAAAAAATAAACGGAAACTTCCGCACGTGCGGATACGGAAACGGAATACTGGTCAAGAAGAATGGGATGCAGAGAAGGGTCATGGGAGTAGGGAAGTATTAGGGTTTTGGTAGTAAGGTTGAGTTGGGCCAAAAGTGTAAATGTGTTGGTCTGGAGTTGGCTATATAGACAAAAAAATAAATGGAAACTTCCGCACGCTCTGTTTGCACATTTTTCCTGAAATAGATGAAAGTTTCCGGTGCATTTTCATCCCTACTAAAATAGTGTCAAAGATATGTTCATGGTACAATAAGAAACACAAGACCATGATTGCTGGCTTTTTAATTCATGACGATATTACTTAGTTCATCACTAGGTAATAATTACAGTACTGGAAACTGATGATGCAGGAGCACATCGATTATCAAGAAAAATGTGATTAAACCGAGTTCTACCAATTAGTTGGATGAAAATATTATAAAAGCTGGATGACTTAGTTCATCAGCATTCAACATTTTTACTGTTTTGCTATGAATGCACATTATATAGATATCTCCCTCTCTAGAGAACAGACAGACATGTCGTATAAGCAAAATTTGGTCCCATCACACAATTCTCACGTGAAAATATTAAGCTATAGCATATACTCCCTCCGTCCGAAAATACTTGTCATCAAAATGGATAAAAAGGGATGTATCTAGAACTAAAATACATCTAGATACATCCCCTTTTATTCATTTTGATGACAACTATTTCCGGACGGAGGGAGTATATTCAAGACGCATGTCAATTCATGTCAGGGATTGAGTAGTTATCATTAGCAGCACCATAGTCCACCTCTATGAAGGCTTAAATCTTATGATTGGTTTCTGTCAGGGGTGCAGGTTAGGGAGGCGGGGTGCACCTTGGGACTACAGCTATCCGGCCATGGCATCCACACTTATCAGTTGGTTATAGGAAAGATATCAAGTAGTTTAGCTATCATGTAGCTATGGATAGTCTTCAACGCGGTTGAGTGTGTCACAGTTTGTTGTTTACAATCTGTACCGAACCGGCTATATAAAGCCAGTTTAAAAAAAAATTAAGCTACATCTTGTAACTTCCTACTTAAGCACTCAGAAACCAATCAGCTATCCCCCAAGGTTCATCTCTCTCATCTATGATCTAAACCAATTCCCAACCAAGCCGGCGCAGCCTGGCCATCCTCCCGGTAGTGTTTATCCTGTAGTGTACCTTGGTACATAAAGGTTTCATTCTTTTCAGGAAACAAATTTACACAAGTCAGCTCCTCCAGCCGTTCCCTATCCCGTGTTCCTCTTCCCTCCAGCCGCCGTAGAGAGGAGATGAGACCACAGCTCTGCCGCCTGTACCTTCTTGCTCATCAGTGGCATCCCTTCCCATCCGCCCAAATCTTCTTACTTGCTGGCGGCTGCAGTCCCTGTCGTCCTCGCTGTCCGGAGCATTTTCCTCGTCGGCGGCCGCCTTGCCTTCTACCTTTCTGCCTGGACCTTCTTCCTTGCAGCGACCGCCGTGGTTGCCTGCTCGAGCGTGGTAGCCGTTGGAAGGAGGGCTAGGTAGCGGCTCGGTTGCTGGAGGCTGGATCCCGAGTCCCACTGTGTCCACACCGTACTAGGCCGTATCCCGATTTGTTTCTCTTTTATTTTTTAATTCAGAGAAGATGGGATACTGCAGGATACGCGTATCCTGGCGTATCCGTACGTACCCCCGTGTCCCCCCGTACTAGGACGCCAATACGGCAGCTTCTGCCGTATCCATGCTTTGTAGCTGACCTCTGCTTCTTCAAGTTGAAAAATAAAGTGACAGAATTGATTCAGAAGCTACAAATTTATTTTGATAATCATACATTAACCATGCCTAATTCACTTTACAACGGAATGATAACTTGCGGGAAACTTCTAGGATCCAAGGGTTGACAGTTTCTAGAAAACACCATTGGCTTTAGCGGTGCAAACTGCCAATACAAGTTTGTTTCAGAGTGGGCCACGTAAAGCAGGTCAATATCAAAGAACTAAGAAGTAAGGGTCTGTTTGGTTTCCAGCCACGGTTTGCACGCCTTAATATTCCTATCGCCCATGGGTCATAAGAGTCAACTATTCGCCAAATCTTGACACAATTGTGGGCAGCTTTTTCTTGGAAAAATTTGTATCTAAAGCCACAAAGTTAGCTATGAACCAAACATGCCCTTAATCCATACTCAGATTACACAACTTCACAGAACACAACTTACCTTGTAATTTGAGACTTGGAGGATATATTGCCGCTCCTTCGAGTCCATCATGACCAATTTTGTCTGCCAGTCTGCCATTTGCTCCACTTGTTGCTTCTCCACATCATTTTAAATTTCTCCAGCATCCTGTAAACAGATTATTCTATATTACATTCTTCACAAAAGATCTAGTTGGTGATGATTAGTAAGTACTCCTTAAGTAACTAATAACTGAACGATTATCAAATCACCTCTTGAGCTCAGTAAGCTTGGTGATGGCCTTCCTTGTGTAATCAAGAAGTGCCTTTGACTCTTTATGCACTTTGTCCCTCTTCTCCTCCACCTCTGCTCTCCTCAGCCATAAATCTGCACTGGCCACCACATAGCTGCAAAGCCACCATTTCAAACTTATAAGAAAAATTGAAGCACCGAGAAAATCACATGCATACTCCCTATACTACCCGCAAACATTAATATTCTCAGTTCAGTGGGGTTGTCAAAAAAGTTTGGCTCAGCTCAAGCCAGGTAAAACTCAAGGCCGACAAGATCTCAAACCAAGACAAGCCCAAGCATGCACTCAGACGTCAATCCTTTGAAAGAGCCGAGCACAGTGGCTAGACAAGTGCTCATATGCATAAACTCATCTTAGTTAGTTAGTTTCCCCAGCTTATATTTTTCACAAGGCTCACAATCATTTTTCCCCAAACACTACAATCCTAACTGCAGTGTACCCTCACTGAAAGCACTCACACCCCTTGCTAATATTGTGTGTCTTTATGGACAGGAAAGCATCTTTCTTCTCCCAGGTCCAGTCTCTCAGAAACTCCCCGGTCAAATAGATGCTACATTGCACTTGCTAGTCATATCCCTAGCTCCAACAGAAGTATTCAACCAGTCGAAGCTTTCTGATTGAATCGTCTTTTTTTCGTATTAAGTTGTTCCATCTTTTGATATTGATGCTGTGCATTTCCCAGTATCATGCAAATTTTGCCGACTGGATCAACAACCAATACTCAGGATTCCCCACTATGATGTGCTACAGTATTTCAAGCTTGAGCTTCAAGCAGAGCTCACTCAGGTTTGATTCGAGTATGCTCAGAGACTGAGATAAGCCAGGCCAATTTTGATGATACCGTTGCAGAATACGGACGCAATGCACAGACTAGACCAAAGCAAGCTCGAATGCAAACTAGCAGGGCGCTTACAGGACCGGTCTTTCTATTTGGCTAAAATACCTACACCGGTAACACTGGCAAACACCCTGCTCACTGAAATGGCACATTCGTCGGAATTCATCCAATTTCGGGGTAAAAGTTAGAGGCCATGAATGATTCTTCCCATCAGAGGCCTAGATCTAAAACTCATTAGGTCCATGAGAGAAAATAAACGAAACTCGGAACCCTAACCACGAGTGACCTGCTCATCTCGGTGTCGCGGATGGCCAGGAGGTTCGCGACAGCGGCGACGGCGCGCGCGGCCGACGCAGCAGGCGCAGGGAGCGCGTCCCGCGCAAGGCCGGCCCGCTCTAGCGCCTCCCGCAAGCGCGCTGCCTCCGCCTGATACTCCGCGGCCTGCGCGCGCAGCCCCGAAGCAGCGATCCCGGCTGCGTGGGACCGCGCCTGCGACGCCGCCGCGAGCGCGCGGAGATAGGATACCCCGCGCGGCGTGGGGTCGGGCCCCAGCGATAACTCGGAGACCACCGCCCCACCGCCGCGCCCTCCCACTCCGCCGCCCTCCGCTGCCAGGGAAGCCAGCCACGCGTTGACATCGGCGACGGATGCGGGCGCGGACGCCGAGGCTGCGGGGTCGAGGTGCTCCCCGGTGTGATCCATTGCTGGTAGGAAATATTTGGGGGATGGTTTGAGGGGGGCTGTCCGCCGGCGGAACTTTTAAAAGATACACCATCTTGCGCGGGTCAGCGTGGACCTTGTTGACGTCTGCTGCTTTCAGCTTTACAATGGTGCTCGGCAACCAGTCCGTCAATGACACGGGGATGATTGCTAGCACGGGGATGAGACTAGACCGGCACAGGGGCAGCATCCGTCGCGGCCTCGTTCATGACCATGTTTATAAGGTGTCATTCCTCCTTATTTTCTATCTCTTTCGATTTGGAGTAGACTTCATCAAACCGAAAGATTAGATGCAGATGATGTTGGGAAATATAGTAAAAAAAATCGGCCTACAAACACCCAGGAACATGCGAAGGTGCATTAGGGGATTGGATCATGATCGTTACCAACTTCGAGTATGTAGCGGAAGCAGACGAGTCGGTGCAGATCGTGTTTGGAGCCCCTCGAACCATCGATGAATGATCCGGTAGCGCTTCGCCATCCAGAACTAATCATCGCCGGAGAATTAAAGAAGAAGTTTAGAATCACTTGGGACTTCTAATTATAAGGATTAGCGTAACTAGAACTGGCTCTAATTATAACTTGTTGGGCTAGAAACTTGTGTGAAGAAAAGGGCCAATACCTCCACTTTATATAGGTTGGAGCCCCTCGAACCATCGATGAACGATCCGGTAGGGCTTCGCCATCCAGAACTAATCATCGCCGGAGAATTAAAGAAGAAGATTAAAATCACTTGGGACTTCTAATTATAAGGATTAGCGTAACTAGAACTGGCTCTAATTATAACTTGTTGGGCTAGAAACTTGTGTGAAGAAAAGGGCCAATACCTTCACTTTATATAGGTTAGCGGGGAGAGAGAGGGCAGCCACCAAGGAGGGAAATCCTCCTTGGGGCGCCCCAGCTCCTCCCCCAATCCAATCCCCCCACCCCCCCCCCCCCCCCCACCGGAAAGGGGGCGCACCTCCACTTAGGCCTTCATGGCCCAAGTTTCCTTTCACCACTAGCCCCTTTAAGGCCTGATGATATTTAATTAATTATAAAAGCTCTCTAACAATTACTAGAGCCTTTTATATATAATTTAGCATCACCGAAAATATTTTCCATCTATATATTAATTATCAGGAATACCTAGTATTGTCTGATAAACTCTGAAACCCTTCCGATGACCCTGAAACCACGATACGCTTCTGGCCTCTCGGAACTATTCGAATATTAATAGAACTATTGCACAAATAAATCCTCGATGCTCCCGTCCTACTAACACTCAACAGATGGTGATTACCTTAAGCTTGTGATCATGTAGGTTCGGTAAATCATAGACATGAACGAAACCCCTTCGTTCAATGACCGATGGAATCGTCGACGTCCATATCGACCCCTATGATTACACGAATGTCATGTGAACCTTTGGTTATCATGTGATATTTCCTTTTGCTTCGTGGTACTTTACAAAACCCAAGGTGAGATATATCGGTATCCTCTTGAGTCATGCACATGCTCACTATACGGATATCCTCGTTACCGGTTTTGTTCTTCTTTCTCGTTGTCGTATTTCGGCATCCCCGTGACAAAGTCACGTGTGTCTGGCCAGATCATGATGGATGCCGTCACATCGAGAGGGACCTAAGAATATATCTCCATCGTTGGAGAAGCAAATTTCACTCTTGAGCTATCATGTCCCTTGTCAAAATTTTCAATCAACCTATAAGTTGTCGTTATGATCATCAAGTTACTGATGACATTTGAGCAACCCTAAAGCTCATAGTACAGCAAGAAGTGACTATGACATCTCATGGTACTAAAATCACAAGTTAACACTCCGTGTTATAGCAATTGACTCATGGCGATATTATCTCAAAGTATAACAAACAAGTTTGGGTTGATTCAATATGATAGTTTTTTCTAACGTCATACTCCCGATGTTGTTCTGAGACTATCATTACACTTAACAATATCTCAACAGTTGAGCTAGTCTAAGAGGCGGGACTAGGAATTTATTTTACCGTTTATCGTTCTATATGTGCATACGGGTTTTCCACTAGATCGCATATTTCAGGATCATAGCAGTTATAACATAGAATATAAACTCTTAATTATGAACACAGAAATATAATAATACAATATTATTGCCTCTAGGGCATACTTCCAACAAACTCACAATTGCACTAGAGTCAATAATCTAGTTAGCACATTTTCTTTTACACCAATGGCAATCTGGTGTTTAATTCATGCTTTGCGTGTGGTATAGTCTTTGTCCTATCAGATCTTGACAACTTTAGATCCGCGTATATCATTTGCATTTCTATGAATCTATCATGCTTACATGAGAATTCATAATTTGTGTGCAAACATCTTTGTATGTATTGAATCACTGGTATAATCCGTGATTCCCTAGATTGAGCTATGGAATCATTATTAAGAAAAATGTTCCATTGGTACGATCATCTAGAAACCATACCAAGCTCATAAATGAACGTTTGATTCATCACCCTCCATCTTAGCTTCTAAAGCGACAATATACTCAACCTGCCAGCCTGCTGTTATAGAATTTACCACAGTAACTTTCTTGGACCAATTCCAACTTACTGTGCCACCATAAATCATTTATTGAAATTGAAGATCGTTTGGAGAACTAATGAAGATTTTATCGATGTACTACTTGCAACGAGCATGTACTGATGTAACTCTTTACAACAATAACTGCATCTTCTCTGTATGCGAGAAACGTGTCATTAGTACTTAATGGCATTTTTCACTGTTGTCCTATGATTAACAATTTGATCATTCTGGTAATTTTACTCACAACTTACTTTGAGTACTGGACATATATGGTTGCTTATATACCATGGAACATATTTAGCACAAATATGATTTTATTTCGCTCATCAGTATTTTAGAATACCGATTCTTGCTTAAAACTCCTTCCATGTGACTTTTACAAGAAACTCTTCTTGCGTATTTCATATTAAAATGCTTTAGTATTCTGTCAATATGTATTTTGGCTAAGCCTAATGAGACACTACTATCTCCATAGATTATTATGTCTAATACCAACAATATATATTGCCTAAGTACTTTACCGAAAAACTAGTTTCAATAAAGTCTTAATCCGTGATGAACTAAGCATGTGTGAGGGGACTTGGTGGCGTGTGTTGGAGTGGGCGTGCAGGGCTTGGCGACCTCGCGACCTGGCGGCGCGAGCGGGACTGCATACAGCGAGGGATGAATACGTCCGTGGAGGCATCACGGTGGACTGGGATCTGGATGGGGGGGGAGATGGGCTGGGAAGGAGATAGATGGATAGAGGAGGGAAGGGGAAATTTATAGTCACTGAATCTCAGTAAATTGGTGGGATTAGGAGAGGTTCTAGTGCCATGGATTAGCAGGAGAAGACAAAGAGGTAGAACAAAATCAACCAGTTGCTGAAATTAGAGATGACAACAGTTTCCCATAGGGGATAGTGGAGAGGAGACAAACCGGGGGGTGAATGTCAGAGAGCCGTTGAGGTATGACGAACGGGCGGTCATGCCGGTGGTGCACCCTCATGGCGTAGTAAATCCATTTTTATGGATGGCTTAGTAAATCCTGGAATGCCGTGGTGAGTCGAACGGGCAGTCATAGCGGTGGAGCACCCTCACGGCGAGGTGGGATCCCGGCTGTCGCGCCCTACTGCCATTATAGGGGGAAATATTTTTTAGGGAAAAGGGAATGAGCACTCTATGTGTTGCAGCTTGCGAGAGGACTCGATCGAGGGAGGGAGAGGTGCATTGAGTTCAGTTTGTTACGGTCCACTTACATTGGTCGGTTACGTAGCAGAATGCAAAACATGTAGTACTATCTTACATGCAAGAGTTGCTGACTTAGCATAGTTTCTTAGGTGGATAGGCTGCATGTCAAGAGAAATATGATAGTGGGGATGACTATTTAGTATTATAGATTTCCAATCAACATGGTGTTTAGAAATATTATCATGCTCTCTCTTACTTTCTTGCAAATACAAGCATATTTGCTTTTCTTGATGAGATCAAATTGTTTGACCATTTCATCAATACGAAGATTCCAACTCCACTATGCTTGCTTCAGATCATTACAGGATCTCTTCAAGTTTGCACACTTACTAGCATCCTCTGGATTGACAAGATTACCTTGGATCGTATCAAATATACAAACTTGGTTCTATTTCCATCCCATAGTGATCATTTTGACATCCGTCTATTATATATCATAATTGAAATAGTTAGTAATTGCTAATTTAACCCGAACTGACTTTACGTACTGTTATGATGAACAATCTTGTCATAGTCAACTACTTGATATTGTCACAAAATATTTGTAACAAGTCAAGCATTATATTTTTTATATCTTTGTCAGTTTATAGATCCATTACTATTCATTAGACTCTAAGTCTTTCAAAGGGTTCATCAAGTTCTAAGCTTGATTTATGTGTATGGATACTATCTCGAATTATGTTGGCATATCCAATTTTCAGAGTCAAGGCCCATCAACGCTTCTTTGTGTATTATAGGTTCATTATTTGTTCAACAATATTTCGTCTACACACCACAAAACTCTGCACGAATTTGCTCAACCTATATAGTTCAACTGCAAGTTCGACCGAACTCTCTATATCTCATGTAGAGGTTTTTCGTGTCGATTCTTGATGGAAATTCTAGAATTTCTTCCAGCATTTCTTTTCTTTGAACTGATCACGGAGATTCTGCAATCTCGTTGAGTTGCACTGTCCTCACACTCACTATTTGCAGAAAAAATTCTCTTCAAAATTTCCGCACTCTATGGCAAAACACTTTGCCTTGGTGTAGTGATAGAGGAATACCCAATCATTTGGGATAACCTACAAAGTAGCATTTATTTCAACAAATTTGATGGCGCTCTTTTCAGTGTAAAAGCCACAGTCTCTAAAGCATAACATTAAAATGTATATTGGCAAAATAATCAATGTCATCTTTGATCTCACCATGTCATACATAGCTTCATTACATCTACTCAAAACATTCTAATCTTAGTAATGTTCTCGGAAGTGCAAGCTGTAATTTCTTTTCATAACTCACCAGTCATTCGCTTAATCTGTAACTCAAATATTTCTTTCTACAATCCAGTTGTAGAAACATAATTTTTGTTACAGTTAGTTCTATTTCATTGTGGAAAAATCTTTCGGAAGATCCAGACTTATGTCTCAGTAAATATAAATATCTACTTGAGTCATCCTTGAACATAGATAAATCCACTTCTTGCAACAATACTTATTGGACTACACACATCAATATGTATGTTCCAATTATTTTTTTGCTCATTCTTTATGGCCCGTGAACGGTAGTTTAGTTCACTTTGCTATTTCGACGAAAGTTGCAAGTGTCAGATGACTTCAAAATCCATCACAATGGAGTTTCTCCATGCTGGTTTCTCTAATGTGACTAAATGCAATGCCACACATATGTGGTATTCTTTTAGTCTTATGACATCTAGCATCAGTGTTACGTATGTTCATTTTTATCATCAATATTCATAACATACATTCTATTCACAATAAGAGTATGGCTTCATAACATCAAACAACTATTGTTCTCTCATGAACAACCACCTTGCAACTTCTATGTAATAGGCTAGAGTGCACAAAACTCTAAAATGAATTCTAACAATAAACACAGAGGTAATAAGCTGATGGGAAGTCCTGTAACTTCTACAAAGTTTCAATCAAGTATTTTAACCTCACTATTTGTTGGTTATTTAGGTCATTGTAGTTTCTTGCAATGATTCACAACAATATACAATTGAGTCAATATCCTTGTGATCAACTTTTAACCACAATATCAAAAAATTAATTATCAACAATTTGATCATAATTCTCAAGAACTACACTTGACCAACTTTCTCTACATCTTATAACTTGTATGACATTCATACTTGAGCTGGACATTCCAGTCTTCTTTTCTTTTTGCCTTTTACTTCTTATAGTTTTACTTCCAATATTTTCCCTACTCATAGAAGAAGCATCTAACTTCTAATAGTGGTGTGAGCGCCGAACTTCCATAAGCATCTAGGTCTTATTACATCCTTTCGATTTGTTCTTTCTCTTTAAGTTCTCACCATCAACTCATGATCGGCGTTCTTCCGGATCTTATGTAGTTCAATATTAACCATAGCTGAACGCTTCACTAGATCTTGAAGCAAAACACTTATTTAGATGTCACATATATTTTAATCTTTTTTGTTTATGAAAACAATTTTCAAATCCAAGAATATCACATAACTATCCCAAACATTTTGAAGTTCGGGTTTCTTGGAAGCAAGCAGACCGTAATCCAATTCTAGCCTTTTTGATTGATAAACAAGAGTCTCATTATCCACGGCTTCCGCATGAGAGTATTGAGAGCATGCGATGGGACAAAGTTCTTCTCACCACTCTAGAGGATGATCCTCTCATTATGTTTACCAATCGTAAAGATTCAACCAGATAAAACAGCTAATCAATTTCAACAGAAAAAGGTGGAACCGTGAGCCATTATTCTACAACTATAATGCAAAGTACACATAAACATTGTTCATAATTAATTTTCACTAGTGATTAAACTTAATCAATTCATAATTGTGGCCCCACTCAAATCAATATCTCTCATAATTGATAGTGAGTGATTCAAGACCCTGATCTTGTTCACAACCATTGATATGGAAATCACTTATGACATGAATTTTGACCGATAGGCAATCTTTTGTTGATCATATCTCCATATGACTCTTGTTCCTCTTTCGATGCTTTGTGCTCCGAGTTCAGGATGATTATGCCAAAATTTCAAGAAAACTGAGTGCTATCTGCTTGTTCGGTCTGACCTCGCTCGCATTACACTTCAGATCCATTTGTAGTCATGTTGACATGACGCACTCTGGAAAGCCACATGTTATAGACGGTTGCAACACTAGGAAGAGCACCTTTTAACTTGATATTTTCAGTGAGAGATCACCCTAGTAATTGGTTATTGCGCAATCAAAGGGTGCTAACGGCAAAGGGATAAATAACTCAGGCAATTCATAATAGCATGATATGGTATAGCCCTAGGAGCCTGGAAGTCTTCATGGTCTTCTTGAATCTTCAACTGAAGTGTCGCCACGGCGGTAGAAAAATATTGTCGTGGCGACAATTTAAAAAATGTTGTCGTGGCGGTAATTTTAGAAAACATTGTTGTGGCGACCGTTTCAAAAATGTTGTCCTGGCGCCAATTTCAGAAAACACTGTCGTGGCATTCAGCACCTCCACCTATGCTTGGTACACCTTCTCCACGCTGGGTCCTCCATGTACACTTTCCACCATCACCTGTAACTTGTAGGCTATCTCTACATCTTTTACATTAAAGTGGCAATCTTGTGGCTCCAGCCATCATGACGTGACATGAGGCCACTTAACGTTACAACATATAACCATCTCATACATAAACTCATTATCATGACAAAGCTATACCACAACATATGCAAACCTGCAAAACCAAGTTAGACGTTCTCTAATCGGTTTGGAGAATTTTAATTATGTGGCTGCCAAGGTTTACGAACAACACTAGCTGCCCGCATTCACAAACAACTTTGTGAAAAGCTAAGCAACACTCGTGGGAAGCATAGCAAGAACATTAGCCCTCACATCCACATGTGATCTAGATTGCAACTGCACGTACTCATAAAACCGCTCATGATGCCACTGTTGGGAAATGTAGTAGAAAACAAAAAATCGGCCTACGAACACCCAGGAACAATATGAAGGTGCATTAGGGGATTGGATCATGATCGTTACCAACTTCGAGTATGTAGCGGAAGTAGACTAGTCGGGGTAGATCGTACTTGGAGTCTGAAAGTGCTAGTTATCGACTAGAGGGGGTGAATAGGCGATTTTTATGAAAGTCTACAAGACAGGCAATGTCTTCAAAGACGCGAAAGCGAAATAGTAACTAAATAGGATACAACAGAAGATAACCTACACTCAACATGATGGAATGTCAATCAACGAATAAAGTGAGATGCGGAGACAAACATCAACTAGGTAGAACAAAGTAGTTTAGGAAGATAGTGTGAAGACAAAGATATAATCAGTGGGAATGTCTTCATACAATGTCTTCGAACAAAATGAGAATGCAAAGGATTCACAAAACTAAATAGTAAGTAAAGGAGTGAAGTGATAGAACCAGTTGCTTAGTGAAGACAATTGATATGTTTGACCAGTTCCACTTGTTGTGACAACTGTACGTCTGGTTAGGGAGGCTAAGATTGAACTCAGAAGACCATGTCTTCACCTTATTTCCCTTGAGCTAAGATCCGCAAATCTCGCCCAATCACTTAGGTAAGTCTTCAAGGTAGACTTCCAAACCTTCACAGACTTCGTTCACCGGCAATCCATAATGACTCTTAGATGCTTAGGACGCGACATCTAACCGACTGGAAGACCACAGTCTTCAAGTGTAACAAGTCTTCAGTTCAAGTAGAACAGAAGGGCTTCAGTGATTCTCTCTTAAAGGATTCGGAAGTGGGTTGCTCCCAAATGAAAAAAGCCATGCACTAACCAGAGCAGTCACCAATTTATGGTGGAGGGGTGGGCTATTTATAGCCAGGAGGCAACCCGACATGATATGTCCGAAATGACCCTGGGTTAGTGGACAACCAACACATGTCCAACGGTCGAATTTCAAACACACGTGGCAACTTTACTTGAGCTCCAGGTAAAGCTGACTCAACCAACTCTGGAAGAGGTTTTCACTCATTGTCTTTGCTCGAAGACATATGATTTTAGGTTGAGCATCACGTCAGTTTTCTGACGTTGTTTACCTCGACCCCACTTAATAGTGCGGTGGTTCCTATGACACGTGAAAGAATAAAATGAAACTACCAAAAGACTATGTCTTCGCGTTCCATTGTCTTCAAGTGAAAGTCTCTGCATACCATTATCTTCAACACGAATGTCTTCGCGAACCACCATTATCTTCAATATCTCCATACATTTTTAGGGGTCATCTTCGATGGGTAAACTGGATCAATAGAGACTTCTACATGTTCTTCTGTGAATCTCACAAACACATTAGTCCCTCAACCAAGTTTGTCGCTAATACTCTAAAACCAACAAAGGGTGGCACTAGATGCACTTACAGTCTCCCCCTTTTGGTGATTGATGACAAACTGGTTAAAGTTTTCAACATGGCCAAAAATATGTAAAAGTTAATTAACAAGGTCTTTGGCTTCATGAAATTGAAAAGGGGCTTCCCCTGAAGATGTGCATACAAGTAATTTGATTTCAAATGCAAATGCACATGGCAGGATTTACTTTGTGAAGATCTCCCTCTTTCCATGAAGTTAAATCATAGTGCATATAAAGAATACTTTGAAGGTAATGACACGCATAATAAGAAAAGGGCGTTTGCATAATGACTTCATGGGCCTAAAATTAATCAAGGCAACATGCAAGAAACGGAAGTGGCAAATGTAGAAGATGTCCATCAGGACTTCAGTTTACAACCCCAAACAACAAATGTTCACGAATCAGAGTTGCAAACTTAACAAAATATAGCCAATCCCAGCCCATAATGCATGCTTGAAGACTAATAACCCATTTAATTCTCCCTCTTTGTCATCGAATGACCAAAACGGTGTGAAGACATAGGGCGTCTAAACATCCCCTGGAGGCGGCGAAGATGTTATTGCGGTGGAATTCGGCCTTTGGAGTTTGGTGGTGCGAGACAAGCACAGTGCGGACATCTCGATGTAGTGAAGTCATATCTGGAGAAGTGGCATCCTCTTCTTCATCGACAACCCGAGCATGAACCGTGGGGGCTGGAGATGAATACTCAGAGTCTTCAATTGAAGGTTTAGCATGCCACTTCTCACCAGATAGGCACTTGTAGTTGAATCCGAAGCTTTCCTTGAAGCCATCGACTGCAAGATCATCTTCAGAGCATAAAAGCGTGAGGCTGTTCCAAGCACAACGGCAGGATTCATGAGCGACAAGCGTATTTTATTTTTGGTAGATAAGTTTCTGATGCGATTGACATCAGTGAGAAGACTTTGCATCTGACGCTTCTGCCATAGATGATGCATGTCCTGTTTTTGATGAAGGGAAACTATAAGTTCCCTATTTGTCATCACTCTTGCATGCTTCTGAGGCCTTTGGGGTACTGTGCTGGTAGTGGCTTCAGTATTTGCGGGATGAGGTTGCCAAAAGTGACCAGCGAGACCAGTAGTGGAGGCCGCATTAGGAATGTGAATGGCTTCCATGTGTGCAAAGTGGATTGGTTCCACAAGCCTTGGATATTTATCTGCTGAAGGATAACTGACTTCATGAGGGGCATCAACTTGAGGCAGAAAAATGTGGTAAGTACGGCTAGAGGGTTCATATTGCACGAAGGAGCGAAGCTTGATTAGGCGCATGATCCATGGTGCATAGAATTTGAGTCCAAAAAGATCCATTCATGAAGCTGCAAGCTGCCTAAGGAAGAAGTTATGCATATTGAATCTTATGCCATTGAGGACATGGTAGGCCATTGTCTTCATGGCGCTTTCTAGCTTGACTGAAGATGAATGCTCTTTAATTGGCCATAGAGTATGCCGAAGAAGGTGATAAATAGTGCGAGGCAAATACTCAAGGTCCTTTATAAGAAACTCCCTTGGGTAATTGGTTCAACTGACAATGGCTTCATCATTGTGAACATCTTAGTCATGTTTGGCTCAAGTCTATGGAAGATGCTTTCAACTTCATTCTCATAGGCTTGACAACTTGGATTTTAGTTATCACTAGGAGTGGGCAGGTTTGTGAGCTCAAGTAGCTTGCGAGTATGAACCTTGTGATGTACATCACCTATCATCCACTCAACAACCCAAGTGTTTGGTTTCCTGTTGTAGCCTGAGATGTGGAGAGTTGCATAAAATTGGAGGATTAACTCATCATTCCAATGTTCTTTGTGAGTGACAAAGGGCAATAGTCCAACATATTTGAAGCATTCTAGTGCTTGATCAAGGTGAGGGAGCCCTGGACTAACGGGTCCTCAGGCCGTCGACTCGTTACCTATGGGCCGAACTGGTGGGCCACTAGGAGCCCAAGCTAGAGTGTGGACCCGTGACCGGACAGGAGATCTACGGAGTCGTGATGTTCCCTCCAAGTCAAGATTAGCATGATGTTTCCTTCATTGTAACCGATCACAGGTAACCCTAACCCTACCGGTGCCTATATAAACATGAGGGTTTTAGTCTTTAGGGCTAGAGCTACATTCATCACCTCATCGATTTAGGGTTTAGCTCATCTGATCTTGAGGTAGATCTACTCTGTAACCACATCATACATCAAATACAATGAAGCAGGACGTAGGGTTTTACCTCTTCGAGAGGGCCCGAACCTGGGTAAACACTGTGTTACCCGTCCCCGGTTCCCCATTGATCTAGATCCACAGCTCGGGGCCCCCTACCCGAGATCCGCCGGTTTTGACACCGACATTGGTGCTTTCATTGAGAGCTCCACTGCAGATCGCTAAAGGATCGATGGCTGAGCCATTCGTGGGAAACTCCACCAAAGCCAGGGACATCTTCGTCCCCAACCAGATCTTTACATTTCGCAGCATCACTTTCCACGCTGACCTCACCGGATGATTAAACCCGGTTGAATACCTCATCGCCGATCGCGAAACTAGCCACCAGAACTTAGAATCCAGCATCTGCCCTCGGCGAAACTCTGCTTACGAAGAACCCACTGAGCCCGATGCCTTGACCTCGGGTTCTGCAGGTGTAAAAGGAACTGTCTGGGATATACCCCGCGGCGTAAACTGGCCGGAAGTATAAACCGGACGGACTTGGCAGTTTACTTGAGACCCGGCTGATACTTGGCGTTTCATTTGTAAAGCCGCCCGAAGATTAGTCACTCACTGGTGACCCGGCGGGCGGGTTAGACGGATGACAAGGCCCAAGGCCTAGAAGGCTGGTTTATGTTAATGGTGGGCCGGTTCAAGAGGAAAGGCATGAGGAATATTTACCTACAAGGAGTTAAGACTAGGACTTGTATCCGGTTTGTATTAGAAGGTAGACTAGTCCTAATCCTAATAGGACTCCACATGTAAACCGCCCCTTCAACATATATAAGGAGGGGCAAGGCTCCCCAAAGATGGAGGACAAGCAAGAAGAAACAATTTCTAGGGCTAGACACAAAGAGCTGGTAAACCGGCAACTCTCTCATGATCATAATGAGACCTTGCCACAAACAACATGTAGGGTTATTACTGTCGGATTTCGGGTTTCGGCAGACCCTCTAGGTTCAAACTCTGGGGTGCACGCGGAGATCTCACCCCCTACCTACCTGCACCTCATCCCCTCGCAAGGATCTAAACTACACAAAGAACAACACAAGGGACACAAGGTTTATACTGGTTCGGGCCACCATTGTGGTGTAATACCCTACTACAGTGTGTGGTGTGGTGGATTGCCTCAGGGGCTGATGACGAACAATACAAGGAAGAACAGCCTCGCGAGGGCACATTCTTGGCGGTCTGACGAACTTCTAGGGGAGTTCGGTGGCTCTCTCTCTCTAGATTGCTTGACCTCTAGCTCATGCTCGATTCCGGATCCCTCTACCCTGTGGGAGGCTAGTCCTATTTATAGGCGGAGGCCACAGGCCTCTTCCCAAATATTGAGCGGGAAGGGAGCCAACAATTGGCCATTTTGAAGGGGAACATCTAGTACACTTATCCTGACTAAAGTTGGTCCTCGCCTATCAAAGGCTCTGACGGTGACGCCGGCTTGGGCTCCACGATGACATCCTTCCTGCCGTTGTGATGGTCTTGGTCTTGTTGCACCGAAATGGTTGCCTTTTCTTGATGCTCTCGCCTGCGCTTGCCTCCTTTGCACCAAAGAGGAAATGAGGACACTGCGCGGGCTGGCGCCCTCCTGGCGCCCTCGGTCGTCATGGCTTGCGTCATGGGCACCTCGTGAGGTACCCCGCCTTGATCTCTCCGCCTCCGCGAGCCAGCCTGACGAGGCCGTGCTTGAGGAAGCTTCCTGTCGTCCGGCCCGCGAGGCTTACCCCTCGCGAGGTCTTGAGCTTGTCTTGATGAAGATGGGCCGTCTTTGGGCCACCCTTTGAGCCACGCCGCAGTCGCAGTGCAAGTCTGGTACCCCGTTCCCGAATCCATTTACAAGAGCCCGGGCCCAAGGCGCGCCTAGACTTGGCTTAGCAGAGAAACGAAGGGGCAAGTGCGAAGTGCCGCGGGCCCTAACAGCCTGCGGCCTCGGGCGCTGCGTGGCGGTTGATTGGACGTGGGTGTTGTCGGTGTCAAAACCGGCGGAACTCGGGTAGGGGGTCCCGAACTGTGCGTCTAGGCGGATGGTAACAGGAGACAAGGGACACGATGTTTTTACCCAGGTTCGGGCCCTCTCGATGGAGGTAATACCCTACTCACCTTGATTAATATTGATGATATGGGTAGTACAAGAGTAGATCTACCACGAGATCAAGGAGGCTAAACCCTAGAAGCTAGCCTATGGTATGATTGTTGTTCGTCCTCACGGACTAAAACCCTCCGGTTTATATAGACACCGGATAGGTTAGGGTTACACAGTCGGTTACAATGGTAGGAGATCTACATATCCGTATCGCCAAGCTTGCCTTCCACGCCAAGGAAAGTCCCATCCGGACACGGGACGAGGTCTTCAATCTTGTATCTTCATAGTCTTGGAGTCCGGCCGTGATGGTAGTTCGGCTATCCGGACACCCCCTAGTCCAGGACTCCCTCAGTAGCCCCTGAACCAGGCTTCAATGACGACGAGTCCGGCGCGTTGATTGTCTTCGGCATTGCGAGGCGGGTTCCTCCTCCGAATACTTCATAGAAGGTTTTGAACACAAGGATAGACTCCGGCTCTGCAAAACAAGTTCCACATACCACCGTAGAGAATAACTTTTTGCATGAGATCTGTGGCGTATTCCGCGGCGTGACATCACACCACGGCCAGGCCTCTACATGAATTGTTTTTTTATTGTTCCACCCCAGCGTGTTTAGCGAGGTGGTTTCCCTGGCACGTCTTATCAAAGCATAGATCGTGCCCCCTTATTCCGGGATTCCCATCAATACGGACGTGGGTAACCCAACCGTGCCTGTTGGCACGCCTCCTCTATCAAAGGCGAGTCCTAATCGACCACGGGGTGGGCTCTTGGTATTCAACCTCTTTATAATGAGACCAAGGCCCTCTTCTTTTACACCCTCCATCGAGTTCGCCTCGTGCTTCGAAGTTCTAACACCCAAAGCTTCAGATTTAGGCGCTTGGACCCTCGGCGATGTCCGGCTCCGACCCGGCCACGGCCGATGGATGTCTTCTTCCATCACGGAAGAAGATGTGCTAAAGCTGCGAGACGCCAGTATCTAACCAAATGAGATTTCGCATAGGCTGCTGCTCGAGGCAGGTCATTCCCACTCCTGAGCCCGGCGAGAACGTGGTGTTCGTGTCTCACTTCCTTCGGGGTTTAGGCTTCCCGACGGATCCCTTTGTGCGGGGGCTCATGTTTTACTATGGGCTGGATTTCCATGACTTGAATCCGGAGTCCATCCTCCATATCTCGTCATTCATTGTCATATGTGAGGCCTTCCTCCATATTACCCCTCACTTTGGATTGTGGCTCAAGACCTTCAAGGTGGAGCCAAAGATGATCGAGGGGCAGCAAGCAGAGTGCGGAGGGGCGGTCATAAGCAAATGTGCTGACGCTCAGGTGGCCGAGGGCTCTTTTCAAGAGGAGCTTGGTTTGTGGCAACAGAGGTGGTTTTATATCACCGCTCCTAGGGGCACCAAATGGGTGGCGCTTCCGCCTTCCGCTCGGAGTCCACCACAATGGTGGTGTCATGGGTCAAAAGGGCTCAACTGGTGCCGTCCAAGGACGTCCCTTTGTTGCGGGGCCGTGTCGAGACCTCCAAGAAAGAGAGATCGATCTGGTTGCGATGGCGCAGGTTATGTTGATTCGGCGCCTTCTGCCTGCAAGAACGCCCCCTCCGCCTGTGGGAATTTAATCCGGAGGGACCACGAGCTCTCCAAAATTTCATGGGTCACGCCTGTGGAGATGTATAAACTGTTCTTGGATCACAAGAGAAGTGTCCGGACTGGCCGAGGACGCAGGACTAAGCTGCAATCGCCTTGATACTCAAGTAAGTAGTCCCAGAATCGGACAGGCTGTTCATTCATTTATCATATACATGCCCTTTAAAGGAGCCGTTTCTTGAGCAGAGTGGATAGCCAAGGCAAAGTTAATAAGGTGTCCGGCTCCCCTCCCGAAGAACACGGCGGATCCCATCTTGGCCAAGATGTTGAAGGCCGCGCCTTTTAAAGAAGGCGAGGGAGCGGAAGCAACCGCCTCCATGAAGGAGGCCTTTGAGGAGGAGAGATCAAAAGTCCCACCCTCCAAGGAGAGAAGAGGACCGCTTCAAGATCTGGAGGTCAAGGCCTCAAGAGGGAAATAAATCTTCGTCAAAGAGTCCGGTCTTTGGGAAGTACCCCAGCCGCCTTGTTTCCCCAAGGGGATCAGCCCTCCAAATGAGCCGTAAGTAAAAATGAAGGGTTTTTAAGTAAGGAACATCCTGTATTTATTTACGAAGATAACCGAATTTGTACCTTGTAGTTCGGATCTCAGCCCTTCTCAGTGAGCTCGTCTTGGAGATCTTCTTCCGGAGATGATGGAGAGCGAACGCCTCCACCTGTCGCACCCTCATGCGAGGCGGACGACCGAGGTGTCGCCGGAGGGTTCCCCAAGTCCGTGGCCCGGAAGGTCCGGCGCCAAGTGGTGTGCGGTCGGAGGAGCTGAAGGATCTGCTCGGGCGAGCGGCTATCTCAGAGGATCACCGTGTGCTAATGGGTACGGTGATTGAAAGGATTGCATCCGCGGAGAGCGGATTACTGCAAGCCGTCAGAAGCTTACTGACGGGGTTCGAGGTACGCAAAAATGATGTACCTTCTAACAGCTATGCATATAGAATGCGCCCTGTATAGATAGTAGCCCCTGAGACTCGGTACGTTGTCAAAATTGACAGCATGCCGAGGATCAAAATCTCAGTTATAACATATCGCCGCACCTAAACAGGTGGCGGGGCGTCTGGTGGCCAGCCGGATCGATGAATATGCCGAACTAAAGCGGCAACTTGACGAGGCGGATGCGGACATCATTTGGTCAATAAGCGGTTTGACGAGTCACAAGGTATGCGACTTCTCTGGCGGACACATGGTAAGGGAGCTTGACGCCCATGCCTTACTACGTGTATGCTTAATGCGGATGGTGCCGCTCATTGTGGAGGAGCTGGCGGAACTCGCCCGGCGAAAGAGCAAGCCGAAATAGTAATGTGGCCGCTTTAAGGGCGGCGAAGAGCTAGAAGCGAGCAGGTTGCTCCTTCTTTGAAGCAAAGAGGAAATGGCTGATATGGCGGAAAGTTGAAGAATATGACCGATCGCTGCGAGGTTCTTGAAAAAGAACGTCAAGCGGAGCAAGAGGGCCTGAAAAAGGCCACCGCCGAATCCAAGGATGCCCGTTCGGCTTTGAGAGCTGCCAAGGAGGAGCTGAGTCAGGCCGGGGCTATTGCGGCTGGAAAACCGTTTACGCTGCGGAGGAAATATCTGGATCCAAAGTATGCTCGATTGGACAAGTTGTGGAGTTCGGAGGATGCATATCTGGACTTAGCGGCGAAAGGCCATGACGTGATTGAGCACTTCCGAGGCCGGAAGGGCATGAAGGGAAGAGCTATATTGGTCGCAATTCCATAGTCCGGAACGTCCTCTTCCGTTGACCGATCGGTTGGACGAATGGGCCGAGCTGGATCGATTATCCGGACTTGCCATGAAGCATGTCATGACTCATTTGTGGCCGGGCGGACCCCAGCCGAAGAGTTATTTTGGTTTAGTGCAGCAGTTCCTTGGTGCGGTACCGCGTATCGACGCAATGAAGCGGTCGGCGTGTATTGAGGGAGCGCGGATGGCTCTGGCCCGTGACAATACATACTAGGAAGAGATGAAGGCCACCGACGTTGCATCCCAAGATTCGGACAGAAGCCGAGTACCTGCCGAGCACTACTTTGAGGAAGTCCTGCAGGGCGCTCGTTTAATAGAGACGCAGTGCTTGAAGGATATTATGTTTAAATGACATGTATGATTTGTGAAAACAATGTTTCAATAGAATATAAGAGATTTTTATACTTGTGCGTTCAAGTAGTAAAGCGACTCCACATGCGGCGGTTTATGTATATGTATATATAACTTTGAAAGATGGCAGTCCTTGGCTTCATTTCACGCACATAGTGCGGGGTGTTTGCAAAGAAGGCGCTTTTTCACACTTAATCCAACGTCTTGGTCCTGTTAAGGAGGTGGTAGTAGCAAACTAGGCAACCGGACTATAATGCTTTATCACTTTCACTTAGCCATAGGAGTTCGAGGGTGGGGCTACTATATAGCCCCTGGGGGCACCGCACCCTCCCGAATTGAAGTGCGTATGTGCTGATCGAAAACCGGTCGCTTCGTTAATGCAAGAGGAATTCTAAACATTCCGGTGAGTCATCGAGTGGTTGACCAGTCTCTCGCTATATCATGACAGTCGGTTTTCGGCTTTCTCTCTTTGAGGTGCTCGCCCGGCGAACGGGCACAATCGCGATAGTTCTCCTAGTGCCGCGTTAGCCGATAGAACGGAACGTAAGGCAGCAAAACACAGGAGCAAGGCAAACCCAACATTTGACCAAAGACATGATTCGGAGCTGATGCATATAAGGCCTAACTCGAGACGCCGGATACTCCCTAAGGTATTCGGTCTTTATAAAAACGGGGAGAATAATGCCCTAAGCCCCTGGTGTCCAGGTACATGCAAAAATTCTGGTGCGGCCAATGCCAAAACGCTAGCCTCCTCCTCGGTTATAGTAAGAAACCGGGGGATGTATATCAACAAGAGACAGTAAAAAAGGTTTACGCAGGGTCTTAATCTGAAAAGAATCCTTGCAACGGGTCCCTACTACACGTCTGCGCCTGTGTCTCCGTTGTGCCGTATTCTGGATGGGTGTAGCACGTTGTTCATCTGTAAAAGAGAGGAACTTAGTTTAAAAGAAGAAGGATCGTGCAAAAGATGTACTTTATATTAAATAAGCAGAGTACGATTCAAGAAGTGAAGAAAATTGAGCTTTATTGTCTCTTGTTGTACATGCATGCAGCCCCTTGTATGGGGGTATGCCGCTAGTAAGGCGCCGGACTCGTCTAGCCGTGTCCGGGTTTGAATGACCTATTCAGGTTCTTTGACTAGCGGAGCCGGATAGGTGTGGGGCTGTCAAGGCAGTCTCACGTTCTTCCGTGCTCGAGTAACACTTAATAGTCCCTTTTAATGAGATGATGCCGCATGGACCGAGCATTTTAAGTGTTAGAGATGCATAATGTGGTATTGCGTTAAAGCGGGCGAAAGCTTCATGTCCCAATAGTGCTTGATGGCTACTTTTAAATGGGGCGACATGGAAGACTAACTTTTCACGACGGAAGTTGTCGGATGAACTGAACACAACTTCTAACAGTAGGGAGCCCGTACAATGGGCATATGGGCCTGGCATTACCCCTTTAAAGGAGGTGTTGCTATGGCGAACTTTGGTTGGGTCTATCCCCATCCAGCGGATTGTGTCCTGATATATCAGGTTTATGTCACTACCGCCATCCATGAGGACCTGTGTAAATTGGAATCCCTCGATTATAGGATCCAATATCAAGGCAGTCCATCCTACGTTCCGGATACTTTCGGAGTAGTCCTGATGGTCGAAGGTGATTGGTTTTGACAACCAGTGTTCATACTCCGCTAGGGTAGTATGTGCGGCACGCGTCTTAGTGGGCGCCGCTCTGTTTTTTCCTTTTATCACGTGAAGTGAGTTTACTGTTTTAACTTCTTGTGGGAAATTCTTTTGTTTTCCGGGGCTCTGCTGGTGGTGCTCGTCATCATATTCACTTGGTGTGTCGAGCCCCTTGTGTTCGGCGTTGAGTCTGCCGGACTGTTTGAAGACCCAACAATTTTTGTGGGTATGGTTTGCAGGCTTCCCGGGAGTACTGTGGATTTGACATATCTTGTCCAAGATTTTGTTTAAGTTGGATAGCTCATCGCTATTGTCCTTAAGGGGCAGTTTTTTATTGTTATGCCGTGAGCTTTTGAATCCGGCGTTACCGCCGGCGCTCTTTGGACCGTTCCTTTTAATCCGGCTGGTCCTTGTTGCACCGTGGTTTCCGCTTCCATCCACGACTTCGGATGTACTTGGGTCATTGGTCTGCATCTTGCTAGCCAACTATCCTCTCCAGCAAAAGCGGGTCATGAGGCTTGTTAGTGCGACCATTGTTCTTGGCTTTTCTTGGCGAGGTGTCCGGCAAGCCATTCGTCTCGGACGTTGTGTTTGAAGGCTGCTAAGGCTTGGCGTCCGGAACAATCGACTATTTGGTTCTTTTTAGTAAGGAACCTGTTCTGAATTTCGGGCTGACTCTCCGGGCTGTTGAGTTATGTGACTTAGATCGTTCGCATCTGGAGGGCGGACATAGATCCCCCAGAAAATTTGCCCGAAACGCATCCTCGAGCTCTTCCCAGCTTCCAATGGTATTTTCGGGGAGGCTTTTAAGCCAATGCCGAGCTGGCCCTTTGAGTTTGAGGGGTAAGTATTTTATGGCGTGGAGATCATCTCCTCTAGCCATGTGTATGTGGAGGATATAATCCTCAATCCAGACTCCAGGGTCTGTTGTTCCGTCGTATGCCTCTATGTTTACGGGTTTGAATCCCGCTGGGAATTCGTGATCCAGCACCTCATCGGTGAAACACAGGGGGTGTCCGGCGCCCCTATATTTGGGTGTGCCGTGATGTTCGGATTTTTGGCGTGTTGCATTGCTTTGAATAGCTTGCTTTCTTGGCCCATAGATGGACCTAACTGGGCCATCCTTTTGATGTGAATCCTTATGCGGATCGCATATCGGCTTGTGTGCAGCGCCCTTTGCCGCTCTCTTTTTGCTGTGGGGTCGTCCATCCGACCGGGTGGCCTTCTCACCTTTTGATTGTGGGGGCTCTAAGGCCTCCTCGTCAAATTCAGGCGATAGCTTTCTTTTTGGGTAGCTCTTTGTTCGTATCGTCAGCCAGTATTTGTCTCTTGATGTTGAATACTTTGCTCCATCCGATCCTGAGTGCATCTTCTGCTGTTTTGAGCTTCCGCTTTTTTCAAAGCTATCTTGTGATGGCGGCGAGCCTTTCTCGAGGTTATTTTGCTCCAACAATTTGTCCGGCGTGAGATCGTCTCGGATCGTTGTCTTCGCCGGGGATGGGTTGTTTATCCAAGTTGTCTTGTTCGGACGATTGCTCGATAGCATGTTCGTCGTCCACCGGTTTGCCCTGCTCTATGGCTGGGTCTCTGTTGAGGCGGGACTTGGTTCGGCTTTTAAGTTGCCGTTTTGACTGCTTTTCGAGGGATTTATCCTTCGTAGCGTCCCGTTGTTCTTCGTCTTCATTTCCTTTAGGTGTATCCACCATGTATACATCATGGGATGAGGTGGTTGTCCAGCATCCTATAGGCGCTAGTTCATGGTTGTCTCCTACATCGTCGTCCATACCGTCGATGTCTTGAATCGAAATCGAGCACGCGTCGTGTAAGCTTTCGGCGGTGGCTCTGAAGTGGGTGGTGGGTGGGCGTTGAATTTCTTCGTCGTCCGCATCCCAACCTTCCTGACCGTAGTCCGGCCATGGCTCTCCGGATAAAGAGAGAGACTTTAGTGAATTTAGGATGTCGCCAAAGGGCGAGTGCTGAAAGATGTCCGCGGCAGTGAACTCCATGACCGGCGCCCGATCGGATTCGATTGGCATGGGCGCAGAGGGTTCGGAGTCCGGAGAGGAGTCCGACACCTGGGAGTCATGGTCTTCACAAAGGACAGGGATCATGTTCGGCTTAATCGCCGTAAAGATTTCAGCCTCCGAGGTGGCGTCCATCCAACCATCCCCAATCGGCGAGATCGGCTCCGAATCAATGTTCGGAGCGGACACTAATCTTGACCTCCGTGACCTTTGTTCAGCGGCAGAGTTAGAGCATGCCCATCGAGACAGTGCGGCGCGCTTGGCTGTGGCTCGAATCCGTCGAAGATCAAGTCTCCGTGGATGTCGGCCGTATAATTCAAGCTTCGAAATCTGACCTGATGGCCAGGGGCGTGGATTTCAATCTGCTCCAGATGGCCAAGTGAATTGGCCCGCAGTGCAAAGCCGCCGAATACGAAGATCTGTCCGAGGAGAAAAGTCTCACCCTAGACCGCGTCGTTGTTGATGATCGAAGGTGCCATCGGGCCTATAGGTGACTACACAGAGGAACTCTCAATGAAAGCACCAATGTCGGTGTCAAAACCGGCGGATCTCGGGTAGGGGGTCCCGAACTGTGCGTCTAGGCGGATGGTAACAGGAGACAAGGGACACGATGTTTTTACCCGAGTTCGGGCCCTCTCGATGGAGGTAATACCCTACTCTGCTTGATTAATATTGATGATATGGGTAGTACAAGAGTAGATCTACCACGAGATCAAGGAGGCTAAACCCTAGAAGCTAGCCTATGGTATGATTGTTGTTCGTCCTCACGGACTAAAACCCTCCGGTTTATATAGACACCGGATAGGTTAGGGTTACACAGAGTCGGTTACAATGGTAGGAGATCTACATATCCGTATCGCCAAGCTTGCCTTCCACGCCAAGGAAAGTCCCATCCGGACACGGGACGAGGTCTTCAATCTTGTATCTTCATAGTCTTGGATTCCGGCCGTGATGGTAGTTCGGCTATCCGGACACCCCCTAGTCCAGGACTCCCTTAGGCGTCCCTGTTCCCCCACGCCTCCTTATTTTGCGCCCAGCTAGACGGACCTGTGGTTGCACACAGTCATCCCTCTTCTCGCCGCTCGACCGTCTCCTGCTCTTCCTCCTCTCGAGCTCCAGTCTCCGCTTCCAATCCAATCTCGAATCCTCCCCCTTCCTGTCGCCATGGCTCCGACGAAGAAGGGGAAAGGGAAAAAGCCTGTGCCTCCGCCCCGCTCGCCGTCGCCGACGGCTCCTGCTGTCGATCGGTCGATCATACTCAACCGAGAAGGCTTGGACAAGGTCAGTTCTGCCCTCGCCACTATCTTCAACGAGTGCGGGAGGACGACGGTCTGGCCCGGCTCACTTCTCCATTGATGTAATAGTCACCGAGGTCCGGATTTCGCCGACGCCTGGGCGGACTGGTTCCCCTTTTCCAATTTCTTCAACGCTGTGCTTTCCCATTACCAGATCCATATGATGCATTTGGGTCCTGAATCCATTACTCTTCTTGCCGTTTTCGCCTTTGTCTGCGAGGCGATGATGGGCATCCCTCCTTCAGTTGCCTTGCTGCGCCACTTCTTCTCTTTGCGCCTCATCAACCCCACCCAATGCTCGGGGTGCGTGAGCTTCATTGCCACACCAGAAACAGCGGCTTCAGGGATTGATTTCAGCCTTCCTCCGCCCGCGTCTGGGTTCCGCGAGCGGTGGCTGTATGTGGATGTCGGGGTGCCCAGCCCCTGCTTTCAGAGCCAACATTGCCCGCTATCCCCAATTCGGGCTCGGGTCAGGAGATGCTCACGAGCCCCCGGCTCGTCTTCGTCTGGCATCGCTTCGCGTACTTGAGGGCGCTCGGCTTGACGGCACCCAAGGTGGTGAATGAGTTCCTCCTATGCCGCATTTCCCCTCTCCAGCGCCATTCCCGCCGGATGTGGGCCTTCGGCGGGCGTGAGGACCGCATGAGGCTCCAGGAGGAGGACTGGCGCTGAAGTCTTTGAGGAAGGTTCTCATGATCCTGGGGGACCCTTCCCCTGGCAGCATCCGGCAAGGGGTGCTTTCTTTGTACCTTTGCTCGAGCAGGGTGACTTCGTGAAGCGGATGCCCGGCTTGACGAATGGGGGCTGCGCCCGCAGCCTCATGGGACCTCGCGAGAACCCAGGTTGTGATGACTGCCCTTCTAGTTGCCCTCGGTGGTCCTTCCTCGAGTGGTGGAGCAGGAGGCAAGGGCCACCGGAGGCTGAGGGGGCCTCCGCCCGGGATGACGACGCCAGCGGCACTCCCGAGGTGGCAGCTCCCGAGGCTGACCTTCTTTGCTGTCAAGGCGTTGAGCTGACCCAGCGGCTCCCGTGGCTGAGGCCCCTGAGGCCCCGGCTACCCTTCTTGGTGAGGCGACCGGCGGCGTGCGCCAGGATGACGCCCCTGACGCTGGTCACCTTGGTGTTTCTTCCTCGTCACAGGCTGACCCCTGCGCTGAACTCCTGGGCCGCTTCCGCGTGGACTTCGAGGCTCTCCGGAAGAGAAGGGAGGCCTTGGGTGATGATTACCCTTGCCGCTCTTTGAAGCGCAGGAAGTATTTCTCCATTGATGAGTAAGCCTTCCCCTTTCCTAGTTCCTTATTTTCCCGTTGCTTCGGCTGATCCTCGCTCCGCAGGGCCCTTCCTGCCGAGCTCACGGAGATGGCTGAGGAGCCATCCCCCCAGGCCTCGCCCTCTCCACTGTCTCCAAACGCTCCGAGCTCAAGCACTGCCCTTGTGGTGAGGCCGGTCGGAGAGGTGAGCCATCCTGTGGCGCATCATGGTTCTGCGCACCTCGCGACCCTCCTTCGCGAACCTTCCCGGGGCATAGCCAGCTTGCCTTGGGCTCCTCGACTGGTCATGGACGGCGATTGGCTGAGGTCGGCCCTTCATTCTTCATTCGGGGACAAGACGGCTCTAGGCCGGGCTTCTGGCGAGGCGTGCCTAGCCATCGCGGGGGCGCCAGCCCCCAGCCCCCTGCCCAGAGGGGGAGTGCTGATTCGCGGCCCCCCCGCGCACACCTAGGGCGGATGACGACGTGAAAGACGTGCTTGAGCGCGCCTGGGAGCGCCATGCCCTTCGCCAAGGGTTTCTCCAGAGGGCGGCTGACGCAGTGAGCCAGCTTGGTGTAGAGCTCGCTGACGAAGACGCGCGCCTTGAAGCTAAGGGCCTGCGCCTAGCTGAAGAGGGGCGCAAGCTGAAGGTGGCCGTTGCCCTTGCGCACCACCAGCGTGACCTCGACAATGAGAAAGCCGAGATGTCGCTAGCGGCTTCACGGGAGGCCCGTTCCCGGGCCGTCGAGGAGGCCCGGGAGGCTGACCGGCGGCGTGAGGCGGCGGAGGAGCGGGCGTGGAAGCTCCAGGCCTGGAGCAATTCCCTGGAGCAGCAGGTGGAGCTACGTGAGACAGCCCTTGCGTCGATGAAGGGGGCTTCGGTCGACCAGGCGGAGCTCCAGAGGCGCGAGGAGGCACTGACGCTGGAAGCAGCCGAGCGCGCCCGCGATCTTGAGAAGCTAGAGACGAGGGAGCGCTTGTGACGCAGGCGGAGGACGATGTCGCTGCGCGGGAGGCCCGAGTCCTGGAAGAGGTTGATCGCCGGGTGGCGACGGCTCGCTTGAACCTCGAGCGCGAGTTCGAGGAGAGGCTGGGGTTGATCAGGGCTGAAGCGGAAGGCAGGACCGCCGCCACGAGGGCCAAGCCGGATGAAGTGACGCCACGGGTGGCGCTTCTCGGTCCGCCCTTAGCGTGGCGCAGAGGAGCTGACTTCCTCCAGCCGAGGTGCTTCTTCACGTCGGCGGGTGGGCGCGCCAATGCCGTTACTGCAGCGGCGAACGAGGGCAGATACGCCCGGCCAGATCACGGAGCACGAGCATGGCCCTATGCTCCACACGCTCAGGAAAGAGGTAACACGGCCTTGGGCAACATCTGCGGCGGCCGTTGGCGAGCCTCATGCGATTAACTATCTTTGGTAACCTCCGGTTCTTCATCGATGTGGTGACGCACCGGAGGTGCGGTCGGGCGAGCCAACAGGTTGGTGGAGGAGAGGAGTCGCGCCTGCCGCGTGCCTTTCTCGCGTCTTCAGCCATCTTGGGACATGGACCCCAACCCGATTTTGATGTCGCCATCGCCCGGTACCCGGGCCGTCCGGGACGACTTTGGCGCATTGGGTGGAAGACAACGTGGATGCCCTCGCCAGGGCCTTCGCCATCGACGACGACGGCGTGGTCGTGGCGGTGATGAAAGGCGGCGTGGTGAACGGCCCCGACGCCGGCCCGACGCGACGCGGAGGGCGATGGCGAGGCCAGCGACCCAGCCGATGATTCGAGAGGTGACCTCGAGGATGCATTGGGGATTTATCCGATTGACGCGTGCTGCTCACCTTTCTTATCCTGCGCAGACAGAGTTCGGGCTTGGCCTCAAGGTTGTAAGAGCATTTTGGGAGGAGCCCTCGTGTAAAATCTTGCAGTTAGCGTATTAGTAGATGCAATATCACCCGTCCGCCCGCGCCAAGTGTCTGGCCTTGCGACGAGATGGCTGGCTTGTTTACCTTCGACCCGCGTGGGCCCCGAGATAGCCTGCGGAGGGTCATGGCGCCCGTGTGCTCCCTGAACGAGCCCATTGAACCTGTGATGAGAACCTCCTCAGAGGGTGCGGTGATGGCGGTCCGGTCTGCACGCATGCTAGGCCTGGCCCGGCTCGCGAGGGGCTCACGAGGGGAGGCAGCTGAGGCAGAGTGGTAACCAGAACGCGAGAGATTGCTCGAACGAGACTAAACACCCCTTCCCCGAACACACGCAAATCACAAGCTCAAATCCAACTTAAACCCAAACGGGGGAAAAAGCGACAGCCAAGGGGAAAAGCAAGAAAAGCAAAAAAAGCCGCGTCCGGCACCTAGTCTAGTCTTGGACGTCTTCTCACCAGTGCGGAGCTAAGTGCTGCCACTGGGCGTGGGAGGGAGCCCCAGGGCCTGAGGCCGGCGCTCCTGAGACTCCGGGGCGTGTATAGCCCCACTCATTATTACGTGAGAGTGTCACGGGGCGACGAGCTTCACAGGCACTGGGCCTTCTTCACAGGTATCGGCCTTGCTTCATATCGCCAGACGAGGGCCCCGCCTTGCGCCACACTCTAGTGCCATCGGCAGCCGGAGACCGAGGACGCCGCCGATGGGGTAGAGCGGTCGCCAGCGGTTCCCCCGACGACCACGGGTCCTCTGCCGGGGGTAGGCCCTGAGGCACCTCCTCGGCAGAGGGCCTACCTCCTGAGGACGCCTTGCTCCAAACGCCGCGGTGGTGATGCCGGATCTCGGCCCCTCTCCTGCAGCCCCCGGCGCCCTCCTCCTGAGGGGTAGGAAACTGCGGGATTGGGGAAGCCGTCCGCTGCGATGACCTGTACCTCCTGCGATCCATGGTTAGCGCATGCCTGCTCCTGAGGAATTAGCAGTACCCAATAATCGTTGCTTCCGGCGCGGTCGACGGGGCTTTCCCGGGGCTCCTGGAAGAGCTTAGCTTCGGGTGCCTCGTCCCCCTAGCTTGGGCCGAGGAGCGAGTCGTGTTCGTCTTCCTGCGCGTGCCCTTGATCCATCATGTGGGGCACGTACTCTTCCGGGGCCGCCATCCCGAATGCTGCACCATAGTGCCCCGTGTGTCATGCAGCCCTGCTTGAGGCGCCCACCTAGGGGTGGTAGCGGTGTGCCCCAGGGCCGTGGGCATGATGAGTCCTCCTTCTGGCCGGGGCGGAGGCAGGCTGCTAGCCCGGTGGCCGACGGCCCTGGCCGGGCGTTGGGTGGCCTTGGAGTCCGCTTTGGAGCTGCGCGGGCGTGCGCGTGTGGCCTCGCGTGGGCCGCCCTCGACCCGAGGTGGCGATTGGGTGCGAAGGGTGAGCCCCGATCATGAGCCAGGAAGCTACGCCACCCGCTCCAAAGAAGACGTCGCGGCCGCCCTCCGGCCTTTGCATTACGGTAGCTCTCGGGCCACCGTGAGCGCTGCCCTTGAGTTCGCCTGCTCCGTTGGGTGTCTGGCGCCCGTGGTCATGGCGTGGTTTGAGGCCCTCGCCGCCCGACCGCGCCTGCCAGAAGCGTGAGAGCTGTGGTTGCTGACGCGTCGCCTGGCCCGCAGCGCGCCTGCGGACGCGAGCTGCCTAGGGCATGGGGTCGCCCGGGGCGAGCGGCTCTGCGTGGGCAGGCCAGGCCGCCCAGAGATCAGGGTGCCCGCCTGGTCGCCGGACATGATGATGACGATGCGACGGGGCGCGAAGCGGCAGAAGGCGGATTCCGGCGCACCCCTACCTGGCGCGCCAAATGTCGGATTTCGGGTTCCGGCAGACCCTCTAGGTTCGAACTCTGGGGTGCGCGCGGAGATCTCACCCCCTACCTACCTGCACCTCATCGCCTCACAAGGATCTAAACTACCCAAAGAGCAACTCAAGGGACACAATGTTTATACTGGTTTGGGCCACCATTGTGGTGTAATACCCTACTCCAGTGTGTGGTGTGGTGGATTGCCTCAGGGGCTGATGACGAACAATACAAGGAAGAACAGCCTTGCGAGGGCCTGTTCTTGGCCGGTGCGACAAACTGCTAGGGGGAGTTTGGTCGCTCTCTCTCTCTCTCTAGATTGCTTGACCTCTAGCTCTGTTCTGGATTCCGGATCCCTCTACCTTGTGGGAGGCTAGTCCTATTTATAGGCAGAGGCCCTGGGCCTCTTCCCAAATATTGAGCGGGAAGGGCGCCAACAATTGGCCATTTTGAAGGGGAACATCTAGTACCCGGATCCGGACTCAAGTTGGTCCTCTTTGTCAAAGGCTCGACGGTGGCCCGGCTTGGGCACCACGATGACCTCCTTCCTGCCGTTGTGATGGTCTTGGTCTTGCTGCACCGAAATGGTTGCCTTTGCTTGATGCTCTCGCCTGCGCTTGCCTCCTTTGCACCAAAGAGGAAATGAGGATACTTCACGGGCTGGCGCCCTCCTGGCGCCCTCCTGGCGCCCTCGTTCGTCATGGCTTGCGTCATGGGCACCTCGTGAGGTACCCCGCCTTGATCTCTCCGCCTCCTCGCGAGCCAGCCTGACAAGGCCGTGCCTGAGGAAGCTTCCAGTCGTCCGCCCCGTGAGGCTTGGCCCCTCGCGAGGGTCTTGAGCTTGTGCTGATGAAGATGGGCCGTGCTGGGCCACCCTTTGAGCGACGCCGCAAGCCGCGGGCAGGCAAGTCTGGGTACCCCCGTTCCCAGAACGCCGACAATTACCAGATGATGTTTCCCGGGGCCCGAAGCTGTCTAAATCCTTGTCTTGTGTTGCGTCTCTCGATTCCACTCAACCCCTCTCAAGCTACTACAAAGATGCGTTGGCCTCACGACTAAGTCCTCACATTAGGACATCTGCCGTGACAAATCTACGACAGTTGGCGCCCACCGTGGGGCCCGCGCACGATGGTGTTGAGTTCTTGGAGGGATCTCATCTATGGTTCGAGAAGTTTGAATCTGGATGAAGAAAATACCGGTTTTTTGAAGGATCTACATCAACTTCAAGTTCATTGGTTCAGATTTTACAATACACGAGATTTAAGTCAAAGAGCAGAAACTAGGGTTACGTGCGCCACCGCGCGTGTCTGGCGTTCCGACGAATCAGATCGGGATTGTGTTTCCGCCAAGCACCGCTTACCAAGTCGAACTGACAGTGTTCCGTCTCCAACGTTCATGTCCAAGGTACAACCGTTTTTGTCCGATCCGCCGAAGTCATTGTTTTACGCATACAGCTGCAAGTTGCGATTTGTGTCGCTACTACATACAAGATCAAGACCCAAAAGTTCTGCGGCTGTCATGGTCCCATCCGCCACGTTTTCTACTACTGGTCGCTTGAAATCCTGAGGTAAAACAGCAATCGGCTGCCTTTAATTCACGTGAAGATCGAAGAAACTAAGAAAAGAAGAAAGTACTACTAAAGAAGAAAGTACTACTCTATCGCTGGGAGGACTCCTCGGTTTGCCTGGCCGCCGTGACCTCGTACTACGCTGGCCTGATGCACCGCGTCTGAATAGCCGCCACGCCTTGAGCCGCCGCATCGCGGCTCGGCCGTGCGCCCCGCTTCTATGGGAGCTTCTTCGAGTCGGGCTTGGAGTTGACCCCGCCTCTCAGTCGTTGGACATGCTGCTCCAATCAAAGTCGTCGTCTCTGAAGCCGCCTTGCAGTTGGGAAAAACTTTGAGGCCTAAACCGCCCCGACCTCCGCAGCCGTGCCATGCCTCAACCGTCCCGACTCCGAGCCGACCTCTCTGCCACAGCATGAGCCGCCTCGCCAGTCTGCCGCAGGCCGCTGCCTCCACGACCGAGCCACTGATCTGCTTGATGCTTTGATTTGCCTCGTGACCGAGGCTGTGAGTCCCGAAGCAACAAACGACCCACAACACGATTACTACCACTACTTCACGTCAATTGATCCAAGCAGCAGTACTTCCATGTGAAGACAAGTACACGATTATTAGTGGGGTTTGATGACTATTGCTTACATGGAGGGTTGAAGATTTCTACACTGGCTCGCCTCCGTTGTCGGGCCGTCAGCATCACTCCGCCGTCGGGCGTCGAGCCGCCCTTGCACTACCCTTGAGCCGCCGTGCCTCGCGAGCAGGCCCTGCTCACCTTGCTGGATCACACCCCCGCCTCAACCGTTCCTCCGGGCGGTTTGCCTCAGCTGCCACTGTCCGAGTCGCGGCCCTCACTCAGACTGCCGGCTGCTTCCAAGGCACCTCCGCCCCTGTGGCCGTTAAAACTGTCGCCGTGGCCTTATTCCACCTACGTCGTGGTCTACTTCGCCTCGAACCAACATACACGAGCGATACTAATTCATCATGCGTGCATGTATATACTTGCAGAAATATGAGCTTTACCGGCCAGCAGTGGTGTCACTCTCAGGTCACGTATCACCTTCACCATGGCTGTGCCTTGAGTCGCCTCCGCCGTGGCCGTGCCTGTGGGGCGCCGCCACAGTTTGCCTTTGCTTCCATATTGCCTCCATCTTCAACCCGGCCTACCGCCTGCCGTGCCACGGTCATATTTGTTTCAACTTGCTTCCTCGATTGTTTACGCGTCGAGCCGCTGACCACCGTTGTCCTCTTGCCGGCCTCGCACCAAGTTCAGTCGCCGTTTCACCGAATCACCAACGCTTCTCTACTGTAACTGCCTCCAAGTTGCTGGCCGAATCCTCACCGCTAACTCCAAGCAGATCAGTCCAAAGATATAAAAAAAGAAGGGAAAGGAGGGCGGTGGGTGTTGGTTGTATCAGGAGGGACAAACATCACATCTCATAAGGGAAAACAGTAGAAGATAAATAGCAGAAGATCAAAGCTAGTGGCGTGGTGTGCCATGCATTACTTTGGACTTGTTAAAAAAAGGGGGATTGTCTCCCCACGTGGAGGCTTCAATCATTCTAGGTATTTGAAGACAAGAGTGCCACTATTACTACTCCTCTCAACATGGCATGACTTCCAAGATCAATTCTTAAAAAAACGAAAGCAGCATTATGCATTATCCAGCGCCACCATCCGTGTTCGTCCGACAAAAAATATCTTAGGTGATATCCCTCCTATCTGTTTTATCCATAATACAGTAATCAATCTGTGAACAGTTACTCTGGCTTGCAACATTTTTATGCAAGGCAATTATTTATGACAAAAGGTGTTATTATACCACGGATATGGGGCATCAGCATCATTATATACCGACGTTCATCCGTGCCGCGCTGATTAAACGGACTTGCGTAAACCGTCGCCTGTGCCACTCGGTCTACATCAACATGATCCGGCTCATTGCACCTGCGATTGATTCGTCCATCCATGCTGGTTTACAACACCGTGGCCGACTCATCTGTGTGAGCCGCCTCTGATGCTGCGGTCGTTTTTGTCGTCCGTCTCTCGCGGCCTGGTCTACATCAACACATCGGGCCGCACCTGTCTGCATAAGCTGTTTATTGAGTATAAAACCAGTCACTGTTCGGGTAGCCCGTTTTTCTTTCAAATTGGAGGCAAATTAACATCAACCGCCGTCTGCACTGGATGGCACAGGTCGCCGCCACTATAGTTTGGTTAAACTTCAAATTGCCAGTTGGAAGGAACCATTGGCCGAGTTGCTGACACAGCTCATACGGGATCATTTATAACCCGCCGCAGTCACCTCAACCTTCTGTGGATTCACATCATGCTATCGACACCAATGATATACAAGTTATGCCGGTTTAAATCACGGTCCAATATGGAGAGTTTCAAGCCAACTCCTCGAGTCACCTTTGAGACTCGGGGGCTATGATGACATGACTCAAAGAATTTTGCCGGCCAAAGAAAGTTAAGAACCCCTGACGATGGAGGGAAAGATAACCCGGTCCCGGAGGCTATCAAGATATTGATGAAAATTTAAAGGCCGTCAGAAAATTTCTGGCTTAGAAAGTATATGACAGTTACAAAATCCCGGCTCAATGAAGAAGTTCCGGGTCATCAGAAAGGGTTCCGGTTTAAAATCTGGCTCAAGGGAAGTCAGTCTCACTGAAGCTCTCAAACATCCGGTTTACAATCCGGCTCAAGGGAAATCTGTCTCCCACAAAGCTCTGAAGCTCTCAAATCTGGTTTAAGAATTTCCGGTTCAAAAAGGAATTAACTTCTAGCAAGTTCGAGTTTAAAGGCCATCAGAAAATTTCCGGCTGAAAATGAAGATTCCGGCTTATAATCCGGTTCAAGGGAAAGATGTCTCTCACAAAGCTTTGAAGCTCTCAATATTCGGTTCAAAATCCCGGTTCAAGAAGAATTTATCTCTTGCAAAAAGTTAAAGGTTGCCGAAGAGGACCTGCTGCCATGATCTTGTGGTTCAAACATGGGTATCCTACCTTATTGGCTTATCATATTATTGATCACGTGGGGGCTTCTGTTATAAAGTGGCGTCCTATTTGCTCATTGATCCGGCTTATAAAGTTATATATGAAGAATCACTTGGGGGCTTGGTCGTATCCGAACCATAGCTACACCTCTTGATCGGTGCAATGCCACAACATCACTTGGGGGCTTGGTCGTATCCGAACCATAGTCACGCCTCTTGATCGGCTCAAAGCCAAATTACTCCGGGGCCAAAGAGAGTGTTGTAAAACAACAACTCAAACATAGGCACCCACTGAGCACAACTCAAAATGTTACTTGGGGATTCTTTGCTGTCAAAATGAACAAAGAATCTACACTTGTAATAGGCTATCAAGCCAAGGCTTGGAATCCTGGTGTATACACCTAAAACCCCGTGTTAGCCTGCCTTTTTAAGTAAGTTACTCCGCCCAGGTAAACCTGGTATGACCCATCGAACTTTGACAAGTTACTCTAATAAGACCCTGAACTTGTCAAGTTAAAATGATGATTGGTTAAGGATTGAGGACCATCTTAAAAGGCTTTGTAAAATGGTTTAACTTAGTGGCCTGACAACCCATGAAAAGCCTTAAATTTGGGGCCTGGCAACCCGTGAAAAGCCTCGACTACAAGGGTTTCATATGCTTTTGTTTGCCATGTTTTTTTTCTCTTTTGGTGACATTTGTAATGTTTTGATAAACTGGTGTTCATTAAACCGGCTTGACTTTCAACTACAAGTTGTCAGTACATGATCAATTATAATCCGGTGTTTATTAACCCGGTCTGGTTTTACAAGTCGCCAGTGTTATATATGGATAATCTGGTGTTTATTACAAACCGATACGGTTTTATCATAAACCGGCACAATATGGAAGGAGTTATCAGTACCAAAGATTGGGGTTATCACCATCACTACCAAAGCGTGGTCAACCAACGTTGTGATTCAATGTCACAGGTATGATATATTTCATATTTGATTATTCTTAAGTGCAGCCTTGGTTATAGACCCGGGTTATATGTTGGGCATTATGACCCGTCCGGCGGTAAACCGCCAGGACACTTTAAACTTGCTGTATGCAGAAACAGGTTGAATAAAGCGTAATTATAAATCACCGGTGTTTATTAACACGGCCTGGCTTTAAGACGATAAGTCGCCAGTATATGATGAGAAATTATCCGGTATTTGTTAACCCGGCCTGGCTTTGGACTATAAGTCGCCAGTATATATTTGGATGGCGCCATTGGAATCATGCGCTTATAAATCATTGGGTATATTGTTCAAATCTTTATTAGCCAACATGGCTGGATTTTTATTATTATGGTTATCAATAACCAGTATTATGATTAAAGTTTTCAAAGTCGCTTTAGCGCAATGGCTATCGTATTATCAATGGATATGATTTATTCTACAATTGAAGGAATAGTCCCGAGTTGCTGCAGGCTTACGACCCGACACTTAGGGGCTATATTATTCAAGTTGAGATTACATGAAATATGCAAGTCCCATGTCAGTGCCAGCATGCACCATGACACTTGGGGGCTAATGCAAAGTCATTTTTACTGGCCTTATTGAAGACCTGACTCATCACATCATAATGAGCCAGCTCTTGGGGGCTACCAATTTCTCCTATCAATGATTCAAGGTACACAAGTTTTAATCTATTATATTCAAGGGTCCACTGCTCAGTTGGTAAAGCACAAAGCTCTTAACCGTGTGGATGTGGATTTAAGCCCCATGGTGGAGTTACATCATATGACGTTATTATTCAATGAAGCATGATTATATTTATAAAGTCCCTGCTCATTATTGCATAATGACCCGGCCCTTGGGGGCTACACTGGTTGGAGTTTTTTGAGCATCAAGCAATTACAAGTCCTAGGTTGCTGCAAGCATGACAACCCGGCACTTGGGGGCTACATAATATGGAGTATTCAGTTTTTACTAAGAGACTGGGATGAACAACATGGATTTCTTCTTAAGTGGCAGTATTTATATTGAAGCAAGTCTTAAGCCATCACTTTGTTCTGCTCAAGACTTGGGGGCTACAGGTAATATGGATATAAGGGAGAAAAAATCTTCAAATTCTCAGTTTTGAATAAACCAGATTGACCCGGTGTCTGCAACAATCATAACCCGACGTCGTCAGTAATCATGAACCGGTGTTAGAAACAATCATGAACCAGCGTTGGCAACAATCATGACCCGGAATTATCAGTTTTTATAACCCGCCGAGTTTGGAAATCATAACTCGGCAAGTTCTACATTTTCAAGCCGGCTGAATATCAGTTGAATATTTGAAGATCAATATTTTTGTCAAGTCAGAGCATTCAAGGCCGATTCAAGTGGATTCTTTATTTACAAAATATCTTCTACAAGCAAATTGATTATGAAGCTGGTATATTGACTCGGATTTTTCAGAAGGAAGAAATGACAAGGAATTAAGGATGATCAAGTTGCGGTTCATAAGAATATTTAAACCGGAGCACAACCCGCCAAATTTGTTCTTGTGTTTATGTTGCAGATCAGTTTAACATGGATAAATCCAAATTAAACTGGGGGCTAATGTCGGGGATATACCCCACAGCGTAAACCGGCCGGAAGTATAAACCGGCCGGACTTGGCGGTTTACTGGAGACCCGACTGATACTTGGCGTTTCATTTGTAAGGCCGCCCAAAGATTAGTCACTCACTGGTGACCCGGCGGGCGGGTTAGACGGATGACAAGGCCCAAGGCCCAGAAGGCCGGTTTATGTTAATGGTGGGCCGGTTCAAGAGGAAAGGCATGAGGAATATTTACCTACAAGGAGTTAAGACCAGGACTTGTATCCGGTTTGTATTAGAAGGTAGACTAGTCCTAATCCTAATAGGACTCCACATGTAAACCGCCCCTTCAACATATATAAGGAGGGGCAGGGCTCCCCAAAGAGGGAGGACAAGCAAGAAGAAACAATTTCTAGGGCTAGACACAAAGAGCCGGTAAACCGGCGACTCTCTCGTGATCATAATGAGGCCTAGCCACAAACAGCATGTAGGGTTATTACCAGATGATGTTTCCCGGGGCCCAAAGCTGTCTAAATCCTTGTCTTGTGTTGAGTCTCTCGATTCCGCTCAACCCCTCTCAAGCTACTACAAAGATGCGTTGGCCTCATGACTAAGTCCTCACATTAGGACATCTGCCGTGACAAATCCACGACAGGAACCAACGCAGACCTGGATCTGTCCCTAAAGTCGGATCCTATCGAAGCGTCCGAAGAATGTCTCGCCGAACACCCAGGAGGCATGTCCCCGATGGGGACCTCTTTGGTAAATGACCTTTCGGATCGATTCCTGGCCACGGGAATCTCCGTCAGCAGGCCTACTGAAGGAAATATGCCCTAGAAGCAATAATAAAGTTATTATTTATTTCCTTATTTCATGATAAATGTTTATTATTCATGTTATATTTGTATTAACCAGAAACTTAGTACATGTGTGAATACATAGAAAAAACAAAGTGTCCCTAGTATGCTTCTACTTGACTAGCTTGTTTATCAAAGATGGTTATGTTTCCTAACCATAGACATGTGTTGTCATTTGATGAACGGGATCACATCATTAGGAGAATGATGTGATGGACAAGAACCATACGTTAGCTTAGCATTATGATCGTTACAATTTCATTGCTACTGCTTTCTTCATGACTTATACATGTTCCTCAGACTATGAGATTATGCAACTCCCGAATATTTGTGTGCTATCAAACGTCACAACGTAACTGGGTGATTATAAAGATGCTCTACGGGTGTCTCCGATGGTGTTTGTTGAGTTGGCATAGATCGATATTAGGATTTGTCACTCCGTGTATCGGAGAGGTATCTCTGGGCCCTCTCAGTAATGCACATCACTATAAGCCTTGCAAGCATTGTGACTAATGAGTTAGTTGCGGGATGATGCATTACAGAACAAGTAAAGAGACTTTCCGATGCTTGAGATTGAACTAGGTATGAGGATACCGACGATCGAATCTCGGGCAAGTAACATACCGATGACAAAGGGAACAACGTATGTTGTTATGCGGTTTGACCGATATAGATCTTTGTAGAATATGTAGGAGCCAATATGATCATCCAGGTTCCACCATTGGTTATTAACCGGAGATGTGTCTCGGTCATGTCTACATAGTTCTCGAACCCGTAGGGTCCGCACGCTTAACGTTCGATGACGATTTGTATTATGAGTTATGTGATTTGATGACCTAAGTTTTTTCGGAGTCCCAGATGAGATGGGGGTCATGACGAGGAGTCTCGAAATGGTCGAGAGGTAAAGATCGATATATTAGAAGGATATATTCGGACGTCGGAAAGGTTCTGAGTGATTCGGGTATTTTTCGGACTACTGGAGAGTTACGGGAATTTGCCAGGAGAAGTATTGGGCCTTATTGGGCCATACGGGAATAGAGGAGGCAGGCCAAAGGGAAGGAGGGGCGCCCCCCATGGGTCTGAATTGGACTAGGGGAAAGGGGGCGGCGCCCCCTTGCCCTTTCCTACTCCCTCTCTCTTTCCTATTTCTTCTCTCCTACTCCGAAAAGGAAAAGGGGAATCCCCTCTAGGGCCGGCCTCCTCCTCCTCCCTCCTTTATATACATGGGCAGGGGACACCCCAAAGGAACAACAGACAATCTCTTAGCCGTGTGCGGTGCCCCCCTCCACCATAATCCACCTCGCTCATATCGTCGTAGTGCTTAGGCGAAGCCCTGCGCCAGTAGCTTCATCATAACCGTCATCACGCCGTCGTGCTGACGAAGCTCTCCCTTGACACTCAGCTGGATCAAGAGTTCGTGGGACGTCACCGAGCTGAAGGTGTGCAGACTGCGGAGGGGCCGTACTTTCGGTACTAGGATCGTTCGGATCGTGAAGACGTACGACTACATCAACCGCGTTGTCATAATGCTTCTGCTTACGGTCTATGAGGGTACGTGGACTATACTCTTCCCTCTCGTTGCTATGCATCACCATGATCTTGCGTGTGCATAGGAATTTTTTTGAAATTACTGCATTCCCCAACAGTGGCATCCGAACCAGGTCTATGTGTAGATGTTATATGCACGGGTAGAACACAAGTGAGTTGTGGGCGATAATAGTCATACTGCTTACCAACATGTCATACTTTGATTCGGCGGTATTGTTGGATGAAGCGGCCCGGACTGACATTACGCGTACGCTTACGTGAGACTGGTTCTACCGACGTGCTTCGCACACAGGTGGCTGGCGGGGCTCAGTTTCTCCAACTTTAGTTGAATCGAGTGTGGCTACGCCCGATCCTTGTTGAAGGTTAAAACAACACATACTTGACGAAAAATCATTGTGGTTTTGATGCGTTTGTAAGAACGGTTCTTGCTAAGCCCGTAGCAGCCACGTAAAACTTGCAACAACAAAGTAGAGGACGTCTAACTTGTTTTTGCAGGGCTTGTTGTGATGTGATATGGTCAAGACGTGATGAGATATAAGTTGTTTTATGAGATGATCATGTTTTGTTGAAGTTATCGGCAACTGGCAGAAGCCTTATGGTTGTCTCTTTATTGCATAAGATGCAAGCGCCAAATAACTGCTTTACTTTATCGCTATGCAATAGCAATAGTTGCAAGAGCAATAGTTGGCGAGACGACCATGTGACGACACGTTGATAGAGATGAAGATGATGGAGATCATGGTGTCATGCCGGTGACGATAGAGATCATGACAGTACTTTGGAGACGGAGATCGAAGGCGCAAGATGATCATGGCCATATCATGTCACATATTTTGATTGCATGTGATGTTTATCCTTTATGCATCTTATTTTGCTTAGTTCGGCGGTAGCATTTTAAGATGATCTCTCACTAAATTTCAAGGTATAAGAGTTCTCCCTGAGTATGCACCATTGCGACAGTTCGTCGCGCCGAGACACCACGTGATGATCGGGTGTGATAAGCTTTACGTTCACATACAAGGGTGCAAGCCAGTTTTGCACACACGGAATACTTGGGTTAAACTTGACAAGCCTAGCATATGCAGATATGGCCTCGGAACACTGGAGACGGAAAGGTCGAGCGTGAATCATATAGTAGATATGATCAACGGAAGGAGGCAAGCGCGTAAGGAAGGAAAGGAGCAGAGGACAAGCGCGACGGGCAATGATGGCAGGGGCGCGGTTGCGACAAGCGGTCGTCGAGTTGGGAAGTTGTCGAGGCTGTGTGGGGAAGTGGAGATGCCCACATCCCATCAATCGCCACCCGTCGTCTTGGTACGCAGTCGATTGGGGCCCGCGATGCTTTGCCCCTGCCCTTCGGCTTCACTCCGAAACCTAGTCCGAGCGCGCCTTGGGACCGGGGGCTATTGTCAGTGTTCTGGGAACCAGGATACCCTGACCTGCCTGCCTGCGGTGCGCGGTGTGGCTCCATCGGCGGCCTGGTACGGCCCATCTTTGGCATCAACAAGACAAGACCCTTGCGAGGGGCCAAGCCTCACGAGGCGGACGACGCCAAGACCTCCGGAGGGAGCGATCTCCTCAGGCTAGCTCCTAAGAAGCGGAGATTCCTATGCAAGCACCCACCTCCTGAGGCTCGGGTGACGTAAGCCAGGACGATGAAGGCCAGGCGGGCGCCAGCAAACTAAGTACCACAGTGAAAGTGCAGCTAATCCCTGGGTGGTTTTGGTAATTCTTAACAACATATAGCTCATTGAACTAATACTCTTGCAAGATGATCATTTCAGAAAGTTCAATGATTGGTATGGCATGGACCCCTCAAAATGCTAAGGACACATCGGCAAAAGCTCAAGACTCTATATTTTCATTTTAGTGATCCAAGATCACATTGAGTCCATAGGAAAAGCCAATACTACTAAAATGGGATGAGGTGTTGCTTAATGGCTTGCTTGCTCAAAATGTTTAGTGATATGCTCCAAAAGCCCTCAACCACTTTCTCAATTCCACATATGTCCTAAAGCTAAAGTCAAACTCGGCCCCACCGATTTGATCTATCCGGCAACACCGAGTTCACTTGACATAGCCATAGCCAGAAACCCTAATCAGTTCGGCCTCACCGATAGGGATCTCGATCTCACCGAGATGGGATCGCTAACTCTCTGTTTCCCTTAATAATTTTTCGGTCTAACCGAAATGAGCGATCGGTCCCATCGAGTTCGCAATGCAAAATCTCTGTTTCCTTTTCGTAACATTTCGGTCTCACCGAAATGAGCGATCGGTCCCATCGAGTTTGCCTGACCAACTCTCTATTTACCTATTACTGGAATTGGTCTCACCGAGTTCATGTGATCGGTCTCACAGAGATCAAGTTATGCCCTAACCCTAGCGCATCGGTCCCACCGAAAAGCCTAACGTTCACATTTTGAACTGAACCGGTCTGGCCGAGTTTCACTATTCGGTCCCACCCAGTTTGGTAAATTGTGTGTAACAGTTAGATTTTGTGTGGAGGCTATATATAGCCCTCCACCCGTCCTCCATTCAACGAGAGAGCTATTAGAACATGCCTACACTTCCACTACTCATTTTCTGAGAGAGAACCACCTACTCATGTGTTGAGACCAAGATATTCCAATCCAACCACAAGAATCTTGATCTCTAGCCTTCCCAAGTTACTTTCCACTCAAATCATCTTTCCACCAAATCCAAATCTGTGTGAGAGAGTTCAGTATTGGGGAGATTATCATTTGAAGCACAAGAGCAAGGAGTTCATCATCAACACACCATCGATTACCTTTTGGAGAGTGGTGTCTCCTAGATTGGTTAGGTGTTACTTGGGAGCCTCCGTCAATATCGTGGAGTTGAACCAAGGAGTTTGTACGGGCAAGGAGATCACCTACTTCATGAAGATCTATCCAAGTGAGGCAAGTCCTTCATTGGCGATGGCCATGGTGGGATAGACAAGGTTGCTTCTTTGTAGACTCTTTGTGGGTGGAGCCCTCCGTGGACTCGCGCAACCATTACCCTTCGTGGGTTGAAGTCTCCATCAACGTGGATGTACGATAGCACCACCTATCGGAACAACGCCAAAAATCTTCGTGTCTACATTGCATTTGCTCCCTTCAAACTCGTCCCATTTACCTTCATATGCAATGATTTACATTCCACTGTTATACTCTTAAATTACATGTGTAGGTTGATTGCTTGACTTGTGCTAAGTTGCTAAAATCTACCAAGACTTAAAATTAGGAAAAGGCTAGATTTTTATTTGGTCAAGTAGTCTAATCACCCCCTTCTAGACATACTTTCAATCCTACAAGTAGTATCAGAGCTTTGTTCTCCATTTTCCATAGCATTGGTGATCATAGCCTTGGTTTCACAAACTAGGAGAGTATGGCGTCTAGCGAGGGAAATTACCACCATAGAGGTCCTTACTTTGATGGTACTAATTTTGCTAGTTGGAAGCATAAGATGAAAATGCATATTCTTGGACATAACCCCGCTGTTTGGTCTATTGTGTGTATTGGCTTGCAAGGTGAATTCTTCGATAGGAGAGAACCTAATCGTGAAGCTACCGCCGAAGAATTGAAGATGTTGCAATACAATGCTCAAGCTTGCGATATCCTCTTCAACGGATTGTGCCCCGAAGAATTCAACAAAATCAGCCATCTTGAGAATGCAAAGAAAATTTGGGATACTTTGATTGATATGCACGAAGGTACCGACTCCGTCAAGGAATCCAAATTGGATGTGCTTCAAAGTCAGCTTGATAAGTTCAAAATGAAGGATGGTGAAGGTGTCATTTGAAATGTACTCTAGGCTTGCTCTCATCACAAATGAGATTGCCGGCTTAGGGAGTGAAGAGATGACCGATAGATTCATCATCAAGAAGATCCTAAGAGCCTTGGATGGAAAATATGATATCGTGTGCACTTTGATCCAAATGATGCCCAATTACAAAGATCTCAAGCCAACCGAAGTCATTGGAAGAATTGTTGCTCATGAGATGTCACTCAAGGATAAAGAAGATATTGGCAACACGTCTAGTGGTGCTTACAAAGCCTCATGTGATGCTCCTAGATCATCAAGTGAGAAACAAGCCTTCAATGAAGAATTGAGCCTAATGGTGAAGAACTTCAACTAGTTCTACAAGAATAGAAGCAAAGAAAGAAGTTCCAAGTCAAGGTCCTACAATGACAAAAGATCTTCTAGTCGTGAGCGTAATTGATACAATTGTGGAAGACTCGGACACTACTCCAATGAGTGTACGACTCCCTACAAAAGAAGAGAAGAATCACCTAAAAGGAGAAGCAAATGAGAAGAATCACCTCCAAGGGAGAGAAGGCGTAGAGATGATCGTTATGAACGAAGAACCTCTTGCAGAAGCAAGGATTCGGAAAGGAAGGACAAGTCATCAAGGAGCTATAAAAAACGAAGACATCAAGCTCATGTTGGTGAATGGGTATCCGACTCCGATTCCGACCATCACTCTGAGAGAAGTTATCACTCCGACTCGGAATATACTCAAGATGAAGGTGTTGCCGGTCTAGCACTTGTGTCAACCAACTCCTATGACATTTTTGATTCACCAAATGAAGGAATTGGAAGATGCTTCATGGCTAAAGGCCCAAAGGTATCACACCCCGAGTATGTTGATTTCAATAGTGATGAAGATGATTCGCTAGGTGATGATGATTTACTTGTTGACAACTCTAGTGATGAAAACTATGATGAACTTGCTATTAATCATGCTTATCAAGATAAAACGAATGACGATGATAAGAAGGAGATTGAGCGTCTAACTAAAGAACTAAACACTCTTAAGTTAGCTCATGAAACTACCTTAGAAGATCATCGAGTGCTTTTAAAGACTCACGAGAAGATACGCTTTGAAAAGCTCAACCTAGAGCAGGAGCATGGGTTCTTAAAAGTAATCAATGATGATCTTCATAAGAAAAGTTCTTCTTACATTGCCAAGCGTTTACTCTTGTCTACTTACATGCCACAAGTAAAATCTAGCAACAAGAGCAAGAAATATTCTTCATCTAGTAATAACAATAATCATGCTAAATCCAATATTGCTGTTTCTAGTAGTTCTCTTGATTCCACTAATGATTATCTTAGCCAAGTTACACTTGAGCAAGAAAATAGCTTATTGAAGGGAATTATAGAGAAAGGTGCTTACAAGAGCCTTGCCGGAAGTAAGCAATTTGAGGAAATTGTACGCAAGCAAGGAAGGCACCGGAAGAATCAAGGTGTTGGTTTTGAACAAAAGTTCAATGCCAATTGATTTGAGTGGGAAGAAGATCAATACCCAAGACGAAGTTTGTTTCTCAACAAGAGAAGTATGATTCTACTTCCTTCAAGGGGACACAAGCTCAAGGTGATCTTCCACCACAAGACCACAAGCAAAAAGGCAAGGACAAGCTTCAAGAGGAGATTGATGCATTTGAAGAATCTCCTAAGGCCTCAGTCAAGTGGGTTCCCAAGACTACATCAAGTTCTACTTCATCAAGTACGACTACAACTCCAAGGATTCCCATCAAGTTGATGTGGATCCTGAAGAAGAAGAACTAGAAAGCTCTTGAGGGTGACTCCGCCGACATACTTCACTCATATCATTTTGGCAAGAACAAGTGCAAACAACTTCCACATCTTGCACTAGTTCAAGGAGTCACAAACCCTCTTGTTGGTAAGACAAGGGACAAGGTAACCTAATGCTTTCATGGACATCATATTGTGTGTACTTCACTCTATGTCTATGGACATCCTTGTTTGTTCCTTGTGGGACTAACCCATGTAGGTATTGAAAGTGCAACTCACTCCAATGGATTGCTCCAAATGATCTACATCAACATTGAGCATCCACATCTTCAACAGCTACATGAAGTCATCATCGACAAAACCCAAGGTCAGTTCATCCCTCTTAGGGGGGATCTCACATCTAGGGGGAGCTTTACTCTAAGAACTGAGTAAAGCAACTCTAATGATGTGAACACAACAACACTTTATGTAAAAGTGGTAACCCCACTTGTGCTTAAACGATGAGTATGACCTATGATCAAATGTTCTCATTTGACTCCTAAGTCAATATACTCATATATAGATGACATAGTCATCGCCAATTGCTTGATAGATGCTCTACATCAACATTGAGCATCCACATCTTCAACATCTACATGAAGTCATCATCGACAAAACCCAAGGTTAGTTCATCCCTCTTGGGGGGATATCACATCTAGCGGGAGCTTTACTCTAAGATTGAGCATCCACATCTTTCAAGATGATCATTTCAGAAAGTTCAATGATTGGCATGGAATGGACTAGAGATGTGGACCCCTCAAAATGCTAAGGACACATATTGGCAAAAGCTCAAGACTCTATATTTTCATTTTAGTGATCCAAGATCACATTGAGTCCATAAGAAAAGCCAATACTATTAAAAGGGGATGAGGTGTTGCTTAATGGCTTGCTTGCTCAAAATGCTTAGTGATATGCTCCAAAAGCCCTCAACCACTTTATCAATTCCACATATGTCCTAAACCTAAAGTCAAACTCGGCCCCACCGATTTGATCTATCCGGCACCACCGAGTTCATTTGACATAGCCATAGCCAGAAACCCTAATAAGTTCAGTCTCACCGATAGGGATCTTGGTCTCACCGAGATGGGATTGCAAAATCTCTGTTTCCCTTCGTAACGTTTCGGCCTAACCGAAATGAGCGATCGGTCCCACAAATGAGTTCGCGATGCAAACTATCTGTTTCCTTTTCGTAACGATTCGGTCTCACCGAAATGAGTGTTCGGTCCCATCGAGTTTGCTTGACCAACTCTCTGTTTGCCTATTAATGAAATCGATCTCATCGATATCAAGTTATGCCCTAACCCTAGCGCATCGGTTCCACCGAGTTGATTATGTCGGTCCCATCGAAAAGCCTAACGTTCACATTTTGAACTGAATCGGTCTGACCGAGTTTCACTATTCGGTCCCACCGAGTTTGGTAAATTGTGTGTAACGGTTATATTTTGTGTGGAGGCTATATATACCCATCCACCCTTCCTCCATTCGACAAGAGATCTATTAGAATGTGCCTACACTTCCACTACTCATTTTCTGAGAGAGAACCACCTACTCATGTGTTGAGACCAAGATATTCCAATCCAACCACAAGAATCTTGATCTCTAGCCTTCCCAAGTTGCTTTCCACTCAAATCATCTTTCCACCAAATCCAAATCTGTGAGAGAGAGTTGAGTGTTGGGGAGACTATCATTTGAAGCACAAGAGCAAGGAGTTCATCATCAACACACCATCTATTACCTTGTGGAGAGTGGTGTCTCCTAGATTGGTTAGGTGTTATTTGGGAGCCTACGTGAAGATTGTGGAGTTGAACCAAATAGTTTGTACGGGCAAGGATGTTGCCTACTTCGTGAAGATCTACCCAAGTGAGGCAAGTCCTTCATGGGCGATGGCCATGGTGGGATAGACAAGGTTGCTTCTTCGTGGACCCTTTGTGGGTGGAGCCCTCCATGGACTCACGCAACCGTTACCCTTCATGGGTTGAAGTCTCCATCAACGTGGATGTATGATAGCACCACCTGTCGGAACCACGCCAAAAATCTCCTTGTCTACATTGCGTTTGCTCCCTTAAAATTCCTCCCCTTTTACCTACATATGCAATGATTTACATTCCGCTGTTATACTCTTAGAATTGCATGTGTAGGTTGATTGCTTGACTTGTGCTAAGTTGCTAAAATCTGCCAAGACTTGAAATTGGGAAAAGGCTAGATTTTTATTTGGTCAAGTAGTCTAATCACCCCCCTTCTAGACATACTTTCGATCCTACAAGCAGGTTTCCTCTTTGGTGCTAAGGAGGCAAGCGCAGGCGTGGGGTCCTGAGGAATCACCCAAAGGTTTCCATTCCCGCGCTATAATACCAAGACCGCTAGGACGAATGTCATCGCCGAGCCCGCCACAATGTCACGACTAGAAGCTTTGCAGGCAAAGACCACCTTTCATCAGGATAAGATGTACTTCTTGTCCCCCTTCAAACTTGGCCAATGTGGGATCCCTTCCCGCCTTTCTTTTGGAGGAAGAGGAGCGAGGCCACTATAAATATAGGCTAGCCACTACCATGGAGGGGGATGGGATCCTAAGATCACACCCACACGAGAACAAACCTCCCGAGGTTGTTCTTCCCCTGTACTAGTTCATCTTCAGCCCCCCGCGAGGCTAATCCACCGCAAAGCAGGAGTAGGGTCTTACACCGCAAGGTGGCCCAAACCTGGGTAAACTGATGAGTTCCTTTTCTTCCCGTTCATCGAGCTAGGCTGTGAGAGCGACGAGTTGGTAGGATGGAGAGATTGAGTTCTTCACACACACCCAGAGTTCCAACCTTTCTTGTGTCTGTGGAGCCCTAAATCCAACAAAACTGCTCAGATTTATTGTCTCCCATAGAGGAATTGAGGCCAGTCCGGCCAAAATCAAGGCCCTATCCTAGCTTGCAATACCAATGAAACTCAAACACATCCAGAAGCTGGCAGGTTGCGTGGCAGCTCTAAGTCATTTCATCTCCCGCCTCGGTGAAAAAGCACTAGCTCTCTACAAGCTGCTTAAGAAAACAAAAAACTTCGAGTGGATCAACGAGGAGACAGCCACACTAGAAGAAATCAAAGCACTCCTGGCAAGCTACCCCATCCTAGCCACACCAGGTACAGGTGAACCTATGTTGCTATACATCTCAGCCACCAACCAGGTGGTGAGTGCGGTGCTCATCGTAGAACGGGAATCAGAGGGACACAAACTCACGGTCCAAAAACCGTTCTACTACGTGTCAGATGTCCTCACACCGTGCATGTCCCGGTACCCTCACTACCAGAACATAGCATACACGGTATTTATTGCAACACTACTTTCAAGAGTGTTCGATGACAGTAGTATCTGAGGTACCCCTCAATGATATAATCAATAATAGGGATGCCACGGGCCACATTGCAAAATGGGACATAGAGCTCCTTCCCTTCGATATCATATACAAACCACGCCGAGCTATTAAATCTCAGGTGTTTGCCGATTTTCTATTCGAATGGACAGAAGCCGAACTCCCCAAGGAATATAGTGCATATGCATACTGGACAATGTACTTTGGCAGCTCTAAAATGCTAACCGGATTGGGGGCTAGGGTAATCCTAATATCCCCCACAGGTGATAATATCCGGTACGTTTTACAGATCATGTAAACAGACTCCAATAATTTAGCCAAATATGAGGCACTGTTGCATGGTCTTCGGATGGCAACGTCGATGGGTGTTCGGTGGCTTGAGGTGTGAGAGGATTTGAACCTTGCCATCTCCCAGGTCAACGACGAATTTGATGCCAAAGATCCAAATATGGCGGCATATAGAAACGCCGTCCTCAGGATGTCAGCCTGATTTGAGACTCTAGAATTTCATCATGTCTCTAGAGACAGTAACCAGGCTGCGGATGTTCTCGCCCGCATGGGCACCAAGCAAGACCCGATACCAAAAAATACCTTCCTAGAAAGGCTATTCAAGTTGTTCATAGTATGGCAGGGCGAGGACAGCGGTACCTCAATCATTGAGCCCACCCAGACAACCCCCAAAAATTGAACCAGATGATCATATTATTGAAGGCTCCGCACTTGAAGAAACACCCTTGGCCCATGAGATCATGGCAATAATCGTCCCTGGACCAAACCACTACTCGCCTACCTCCTGCGACAGGAGCTCCTTGATGATCAACCGGAGGCACGATGCTCCGACACTCTAAAGCTACAAGGTCAACGAGGGCATGCTCTACAAAAGGAGCACTACGGGTGTCGGGGATATACCCCGCGGCGTAAACCGGCCGGAAGTATAACCCGGCCGGACTTGGCGGTTTACCTGAAGAACCCGCTGACACTTGGCGGTTTACTGGCGACCCGGCGGTTTACGGTTCATTGGTAATCCGACAGGCGGGTCAGAGGAGCGACAAGACCGGTGGCCCGACTGGCGGTTCATGAAGGCCGGCTCAACTACGGTGGGCGGTTTAAGAGGAAAGACATAAGGAATATTTGTCTTACAAGGAGTTAAGACACGGACTTGTATCCGGTTTGTATTAGAGATAGACTAGTCCTAATCCTAATAGGACTCCACATGTAACCCGCCCTTCAACATATATAAGGAGGGGCAGGGCTCTAAAGGAAAAGGGAGAAGCAAACAACAATATCTAGGGCTAGACACAACTAGAGGAGAGCCGGTTTACGGCGACTCCCTCATGATCATAATGAGACCTAGCCTCAAACAACACGTAGGGCTATTACCGGATGATGTTTCCCGGGGCCCGAAGCTGTCTAAATCCCTGTCTTGTGTTGCGTCTCTCGATTCCGCTCAACCCCTCTCAAGCTACCACATAGATGCGTTGGCCTCGCGACTAAGTCCTGACACTAAGGACATCTGACGTGTTAATTCCACGACAGTTGGCGCCCACCGTGGGGCCTGCGCACGGTGGTGATGAGTTCTTGGAGGGATCACTTCAAGGGATCGAAAAGCTCGCAATTGGTTGGATGAGGAGGAACTAGCGCGAAACAACCGCGCACGGTAACCCGGCATGGAAACAATCTCGGGAAGAGCCGGCGAACTCATTAGAAGCCTGATTAATTTTGGAGCGGGCAGTATAAGTTTTGAGTTCAGAAGGAAAAGAAATTAGGGTTGTTGTCCGCCGCCGCCGTATGTGTGATCTGTCAGATTGCAATTTCTGTAGATTCAATGGTCGGGACCAATTGCTTTTGGGCGGCTGTCCAATCGTTGCGTCTGTGCTGTCCACATACTCACGGCTTCCAAGTTACCTGAGTACGTTTCAAGTCCGGAGTTTTTTGGTACCCTCTTTTCGTATACACGTGAAGCTACGTTGCTGAGGCACACATCAAATCCATCGTAATCGTCAAACCGTCCGGCGTGGGGATTGAGCTAGTCGGCTAGCCCATACCAGAATTACCAAATACTAGTACTCATCATATCAAGCTACGAGCTTGATCCTCGCCTTCTGTGTCTTTATGCGTGCAAACCAAAGAATCTATCAAGTGCTCTTGTCTGAGTCGAGCTGAGAAACAATCAAGAAAGGAGAAGTTAAAAAAAAAAGAAGGACCGGAGGCCACGACCCAGAAACGGATAAGGTAACGATCCAGACTCCCCCATCATCCGCGCCTCGCGGCCACGACCCGAAGTCATCCATCGAGGCCAGCTTTCTTGCCTCCACCTGTTCGTGGCCTGTCCTCACCGCCTGCTCACGGAACGCCACCACCGTTGAGCTACCGTCGAGCCCTGCGAGCTCTTTGTCTGCCTCAAGCCTCTGTTGCCGCAGGCTGCTTCTTCATCCTCAAGCCGGCCTTACGCCTTTTCTGCCACTTCAAGCTGCCGCCTGACCGGTGCCGGGCTGCCCCGGACCTCCGCGGCTTCTACCTCCGTCGTCTCACCATGCCGGGTCACTGCCGTCACATCTGAGGCTGCATCCGAGCCGCTGTGTTTTCGATTGCCGGCTTGCTAGTCGCGCCGTGAGCCGCCCCGTGGCCGGTTTCCCCTGAGGTTGTGACCCGTCACCTTCAAAACGCCGGCAGAGCCGCCGCTGCGGCACCGAGCTGGCCGCTGTTAAATCGCGCCTGTGAGTCGCCGCCCTCACCTAGCTTTGGAGCAGCCTCTGCGAGTCTCTGTGCTTGCACGCCTGTCGCCGTCGCACTGATTAGGCTGTTGCAGTGGCCTTGGAATCACCACTCCGGATTGTCGTTCTCACCTCGAACCATCAAGTTAAACCGGCCTTGCTTCCGCTGCTGCAAGATGAAGATGCATTTTACCCTACCAGAAGCTGCGTAAAATGAGGTTTGGAGAATTAGACATACTCAAAAGCGTCGTAGATGGAATATTATTATTACAAGTTACAAGCACCAATCCTTCACGGAGGTTACAACGAAACAGTATACACACGGCTTCCAATGCCTAACAGATGGCGTACTCATATCATATTTCCATGAGGACCATTGTTCGTTACAAAGGTGTGGCAAAAGGGCATGCGCCAACATTATTTTTGCACTAGGGCTTGTTTGGGCCATGCTGCTCGATGGATACGTGCACAAATTGCCGCCCCCGCTACATCAACACGATCGGCCGACTTGCCTGTCTGCGCCGCCTTACAACACGACGCGGCTAACTCGCCTGTTCGCGCGACTTACCGCGTCTGCGATTAACTCGCCCGTCCACGCCGGCTTACAGCGCCGCGGCCGGCTCACTCGTGAATTGATTCCCGCTTCACCATAGTGATCATCAACTCCGCGGTGGATAATCACTAGCTGACATATCAGGGGAAATCCATCCAATTTATTTTATTAAACATATTGTTTTCATAAAGAACAATTACTTTGGTCTCAGATATTTTTATGTGCAGCAAAGGTGGTGCCATGTTGTGCCTAGGAAGTGTATCGCCGGCACCATCACGCACCGGCGTCTGCGCTTTGTTCTTGATGGAACAGGTGTGCACAAGTCGCCGCCGTGTAGCTTAATCTACATCAACCCGCCCGAGCTGCGTTGAGCCGCCCTTGCCGCTTGAGCGGCTGGGGTATATTAAGCCGCCCGGTCTACGAGCCGCCGGGACTATATTGAGTCGTTAGTGCACTCGAGCCACCTCTGTCATGATAAACGGGTCATCCGTCATTCAAACAGATCAGGTGATATCCATCCAAGTTTGTTTTATCAGCACATGTTGTTTTTGTCAAAAAGAGCAGTTTATCTTTGCCTTGGTCTGCAATATTGTATGCAGGACAATGATTCATTATAAACGTGGTTTATACCATGGGTACGAAGCACGCGCTGGCAACGTCCTGCCCGGTGTTCGTCCGTGCCATATTACACGGTGAATGGACGCATGCAAGACGCCGCCCTTACGGCCCGGTTTACATCAGCTTGCCGGGACCGTGCCTGCGTTTGACTCGCCCGTCCGAACCGGTTTACAACATCGGGGCGGTTCATCCGCCCAAGCCACCTCTATCATGGGCGTCTCTACCGTCCATTTATTGTGGCCTGGTCTACATCAACATACCAGGCCGCACTCGTTCGCATGAGCAAGTCACAGCTTGGGTAGCCCGATTTTCTTTCAAAATGGAGGCAAATTATCACACCTTTGGATGGCTCAATGGGCAGGCGCACAAGTCGCCGCCACTACAGTTTGGTTAACTTCAAATCGCCAGTTGGAAGGAACTATTGGCGAGTTCTTGACCACGGCTCATACGGGATCATTTATAACCCGCCGCAATCATCACAACCTTACGTGGATTTGCATCGTGTTATCAACACCAATGAGTCGTGAACCACCAAATATGGAGAGTTTCAAGCCAACTCCTCGAGTCACCTTGAGACTCGGGGCTACGATGACATGACTAAGCAAATCTTGCCAGCAAATTTAAGAACCCCGGGGCGATGGAGGGAAAGATAACCCGGTCCGGAGGCTCTTGTTATTTGAAGGCCGTCGAGAAAATTTCCGGCTTAATAAGTATATGACAGTTACAAAATCCCGGCTCAAGCAAGAAGTTCCGGATCATCAGAAAGGATTCCGGTTTAAAATCCGGCTCAAGGGGAGTCAGTCTCACTGAAGCTCTCAAGTATCCGGTTTAACATCCGGTTCAAGGGGAAGATATCTCCCACAAAGCTTTGAAGCTCTCAATATCTGGTTCAAAATCCCGGTTCAAGAAGGATTTATCTCTTGCAAAAAGTTAAAGGGTGCCAAAGAGGACCTGCTGCCATGATGCGCGGTTCAAACATGGGTATCATGCCTTATTGGCTTATCATATTATTGATCACTTGGGGGCTTGGTCATGTCTGAACCATAGTCACACCTCTTGATCGACGCAATGCCACAGTATCACTTGGGGGCTTTGGTCGTGTCTGAACCATAGCAACACCATTTGGTAGGCGAAAAGCCACAGCATCACTTGGGGACTTGTGGTCACGTCTGAACCATAGTCACGCCTCTTGATCGGCCAAGTGCCACGGCATCACTTGGGGGCTTTGGTCGAACCCGAACCATCGCTACACCTCTTGATCGGCGTAATGCCAATGCATCATTTGGGGACCTGGCTGACTCGAACCATAGCTACGCCTTTTGGGGGCTTGGTCGTGTCCGACCATGGTAATGCCTCTTGATCGGCTCAAAGCCTCATTTGCAATGGTTTTATATTTGCCTTTGCTTGAATTTTGTTCTCTTTTAAATTATCTCGTTTGTTGTGTTTTCAAAACCGACATTATTAATCCGGTTCAAACTGTCAATTACAAATTGACGGAACACGGTCAAATCCTAATCCGGAGACTATTTGCCCGGTTTGATTTTAACCATCTTATATATGGAGTAAACCGGTGTTCATTAACCCGGCTTGACTTTCAATTACAAATTGTCGAGACATGATCAAATCATAATCCGGAGACTATCCGCCCGGTCTGGTTTGACCGTAAGTCGCCAAAGATATATATGGTTAAACCGGTGTTTATCACAACCCGATGCGGTTTTATCATAAACCGACACGGTATGAAAGGAGTTATCATTACTCAAGATTGGGGTCATCACCCTTACTACAAAAAAATTGGTAAACCAATGATGTGATTCAATGTCACGGTATGATATATTTCATTGATTATTCTTAAAGTGCAGCCTTGGTTATAAACCTGGGTTATCTCTGTTGGGCATTATGACCCGTCCGGTGGTAAACCGCCAGACACTTTAAACTTGTTGTATGCGTAGACAAAGTTGAATAAAGCATGATGATAAATTATCCGGTGTTTATTAAACCGGCCCTGGCTTTAAGACGATAAGTCGCCAAGATATGATGAGAAATTATCCGGTGTTTGTTAACCCGGCCTGGCTTTGGACTATAAGTCGCCAATACCTATTTGGATTGCGCCATTGGAATCATGCGCTTATAAATCATTGGGTTATATTATTCAAATAGCCAAACTTGTCTGAATTTTCATTATGGTATTGAATGAATAAGGTTTTTCATACCAGATTATGTTATCTTTAATAGCCAACATGGCTGGATTTTTATTATGGTTATCAATACCCAATATTATAATTGAGGTTTTCAAAGTCGCTTTTAGCGCAATGGTTATCATATTATTAATGGATATGATTTATTCTACAATTGAAGGAATAGTCCCGAGTCATTGCGAGCTTACGACCCGGCAATTGGGGGATACATTATTTAAATTGAGATTACATCAAATGTGCAAGTCTCATGTCGCTGCAAGCATGCACCATGACACTTGGGGGCTATCAATTGCTCCTGTCAAGAGTTGAAGGTACAAAGCTCAGTTGAAGGGTCCACTGCTCAGTTGGTAAAGCACAAGGCTCTTAACCTTGTGGACGTGGATTCAAGTCCCATGATGGGAGTTACATCATATGATGTTATTATCATTGAAGTCTATATTTAGTCCCAACTCAATATTATCTTACTGAGCCGGCCCTTGGGGGCTACACATCATTGCTCAAATCTACATGATTACACCTACAAAGTCCCTGCTCATTATTACATAATGACCCGGCCCTTGGGGGGCTACACTGGTGGAAGTTTTTATGAGTATAAGACAATTACAAGTCCTGTGTTCTTTTAAGCGAGACAACCCGACACTTGGGGGCTACATAGTATGGAGTATTCAGTTTTTGCTAGTCCTTTGGGATGAACAACACGGATTTCTTTGAAAGTGGCAGTATTTATATTGAAGCAAAAGTCTTAAGATACCACTTTGTTCTGCTCAAAGACTTGGGGGCTACAGATATTATATTATTATCGAGGAAATATTTTCAAATTCTTTGATTGAGCAAACTAGGTTGACCCGGCGTCACCAATCATTATGGCCCTGTGGCTGCAACCCGGCGTCATTAATAATCATGAACCGACATTGGCAAACAATCATGAACCGATGTCTGCAACAATCATGACCCGGTACCATCAATATTTATAAACCGGTGATCTTGGCAATGATAAACCGGCAAGTTTTACGTCCTTAAACCGGCTGAAGATTGGATGAATATTTCAAGGACCGATATTGTTTTTAAGCATTGGGAGTTGAATCAAAGGAGTTATCCTTCACAATATATTTTCTCTGTGAGAAATCAACGTCAGCAAATTGAGTATGAAGCTGGCTTGTTGACCCGAATTATCTAGAAGGAGGAAATGACAAGGATTTAAGGATGATCAGATGCCGGTTTACAAGAATTCTTAACCCGGAGCATAATCTATCAAGTTTATTCTTGTGTTTATTTCACAGGATCAGTTTAACATGGATAAATCCAAATTAAACTGGGGGCTAATGTCGGGGATATACCCGGCCGGACTTGGCGGTTTACCTGAAGAACCCGCTGAGACTTGGCGGTTCACTGGCGACCCGGCGGTTTACGGTTCATTGGTAATCTGGCAGGCAGGTCAGAGGAGCAACAAGACCCGGTGGCCTGACTGGCGGTTCATGAAGGCCGGTTCAACTACGGTGGGCCGGTTTAAGAGGAAAGACATAAGGAATATTTGTCTTACAAGGAGTTAAGACCTGGACTTGTATCCGGTTTGTATTAGAGATAGACTAGTCCTAATCCTAATAGGACTCCACATGTAACCCGCCCCTTCAACATATATAAGGAGGGGCAGGGCTCCCCAAAGGAAAAAGGGAGAAGCAAACAACAATATCTAGGGCTAGACACAACTAGAGGAGAGCCGGTTTACGGCGACTCCCTCATGATCATAATGAGACCTAGCCTCAAACAGCACGTAGGGCTATTACCGGATGATGTTTCCCGGGGCCCGAAGCTGTCTAAATCCCTGTCTTGTGTTGCGTCTCTCGATTCCGCTCAACCCCTCTCAAGCTACCACATAGATGCGTTGGCCTCGCGACTAAGTCCTGACACTAAGGACATCTGGCGTGTTAATTCCACGACAACGGGGGTCCTTCAGAGATGCATCTCCGAAGATGAAGGGCAACAACTTCTCGCTGAAATACATGCCGGCATGGGCAGCCACCACGCAGCAGCTCGGGCCTTGGTCAGCAAGGCCTTCAGAGCAGGGTTCTTCTGGGCCACGGCACGCGTGAACGCACATACCCTGGTCAAACATTGTATTGGGTGCTAGCTCTTTGCAAATCAAAGCCATATGCCTCTCACAGCTCTTCGGACTATACCCATATGTGGCCATTTGCCGTTTGGGGGCTTGACATGGTCGGACCTCTTAAAGGGGGACCAAGAACAAGAAATACCTCCTAGTTATGGTACATAAATTAACTAAATGGATTGAAGCAAAACCGGTAACCTCTGTAGAATCCGTACCAGTAGTGGACTTCATATCCAACATCGTACATTGTTATGGTGTTCCCCACAGCATAATCACCCATAAGGGGTCTAATTTTACCGCCCAATAGGTTAAAGATTGGTGTGCTAAGATGGGCATAAAGCTTGATTACGCCTCAGTATACCACCCACAAACTAATGGGCAGGTAGAGCGGGCAAATGGATTAATTATGAGCGGAATAAAACCTCACTTAATCCGCTCACTCAAGCAATCAGATCATCACTGGGTAGAGGAGTTGGACTCCGTGCTATGGGGACTGCACACTACTCCTAATCGGTCAACAGGATATACCCCATTCTTCATGGTGTACGGTGCCGAAGTAGTCCTTCCATGTGATCTAATCCATGACGCACCCATAGTACGTATGTATGAAGAGAAGGAGGCCGAGTTAGATCGCAAGGATGACTTGGACGCCCTGGAAGGAGAACGCGACATTGCACAGGCATGCTCCGCATTCTATCAACAACAAGCACGACGGTAACAAAATCGGGAGGTTCGGGCAAAAGCATACAACATGGGAGAACTCGTCCTCTAGCTTCTGGAGAAGTAGAAAGATAAGCTATCACCCAAATGGGAAGGCCCCTTAATCATAGACGAAGTGCTCACAGGTGGAGCATATCACCTCCGTGGCCCGTCAAATAGCTGACCTGAGCTGTCAGATTTCGGGTTTTGCGGACCCTTGAGAGGTTCGAACTCTAGGGTGCATGTGAAGAACTCGTCCTCCCCAGTCTGCCTACTCACTAATCTCAGGGCCTAGCTCGACGAACTGAATGGAAAAGAGACACAACAATTTACCCAGGTTCGGGCCACCTCGCGGTGTAAAACCCTACTCCTGCTTTGTGGTGGATTGGGCTCGAGGGGCTGGTGATGAACTGGTACAGTGGGAGAACAACCTCAGGAGGAGGAGTGTTCTTGGGCTCAAGTGAGCTGGCGAGGGAGAGGATGATCTGAATGATCCATCCCGGGTCCAGCCCCCTCTCTACGGTGGTGGTACTACTCTACTTATAGTGGCCTTGGTCCTCTTCCCAAATGTAGGCGGGAAGGGATCCCACAACGGCCAAATTTGAAGGGAGACAACTAGTACATGCTATCCTGGCAAAAGTAGTCTTTGTGTGCAAAAGCCTCTGGTCGTGACACCATGGTGGGCTCGGCGATGACCTCCGTCCTGGCGGTCTTGGTCTTGTTGCATGGGAATGGAAACCTTTGGCTGATTCCTCGGGACTCCGCGCCCGCGCTTGCCTCCTTAGCACCAAGGAGGAAACTAGTACACTGCACCCGCTGGCGCCCGCCTGGCCTTGTTCGTCATGGCTCACGTCGTCTAGACCTCGCGAGGTGAGGCTTGCATATAAATTTCCGCTCCTCGGGAGCCAGCCTGGAGAGAATGCTCCTCGTGGAGGTCTTGGTGTCGTCTGCCTCGCAAGGCTTGGCCCCTCGCGAGGGTCTTGATCTGTGGATGTTGAAGCTGGGCCGTACCAGGCCGTCGATGGAGCCATGCCGTGGGCTGCAGGTAGGCAAGTTTGGGTACCCCCGTTCCCAGAACGCCAACAGTAGCCCCCGGGCCCAAGGTGCGCTCGAACTTGGATTCGAGGCGAAGCCAAAGGGCAAGTGCAGACCGCCGCGGGCCCTAACCACCTGCGGCCTTGGTTGAGCGTGGCGATTGGTGGGCGTCTTCGCTTCCCCATGCAGCCTCAACAACTGTTCCTTGCTGACAAAAAGGCTGGTGCCTGATGCAAAGCCTTCATCGCCCTTCCTTCATCTTGCTCCAGATCCCCTTCTCCTTCTGCTCAGAAAAACCTCCAGATCTGCCGATCCTCCCTGAGCTCGCCATCAATGGCCTCCGACAAGGTGAAGTCTTCCGCAACGGCTGCGCGCCCAGCCTCTTGGTTTGAGCCGGCCCTGAGCGCATCCACCATCACTGAAGATAAGCACCTTGCCGCCGTGCTTCCGCTGACCGCGCGCAGCGGTAGTGAGGGGGGAGAGGTGGCGCTCTGGGCTGGCTCCACCAAGCCGGAAGCCTTGGGGGACACCGTTTACCCCTTCTTCCTGCACAGCGTCCTTGCCGGGTTGGTTCCCACTTTCTCCAATTTCTTCTACGCCGTCCTCCGCCACTATGGGCTCCACGCCCTCCATATTCATCCCAACTCCATCCTCCTCCTGTCGGTCTTCGCCTTCTACTGCGAGGCATTTTTGGGGGCGATGTCCTCTGTTGCGCTGTTCTACCACTTCTTCTATCTCCAGATCAATGGAAGCCAGTGCTCGGGGTGTGCCTACTTCATCGCGCCCAACGGCAGCAACGCGATCTCACGAACCGGGAAGAAGGCGGAGGACTTCCGGAACAAGTGGGTCTTCCTGGACGCCAAGCGCACCCACACCCGACTGGAGTTGCCGACCATGCCGCCAACGCCCCTGGAAGGATGGGCTCACGAGAAGCTTACCAACCCCCGGGCATAACTGTTGCTGGAGAAGATGACGGCTGACCTGAAGGCAGAGAAGTTGACAGTGGCTATGGTTGTCAAGGAGTTCCTGACGGAGTGCCTGGCTTTGCTCCAGGCGCACTCGCGTCCCCTGTGGAGATTCATGGGCACGGAAGACAATCTCTGGCTGCGCTCGAACAACTTGTCCGACGAGGAACCGAGCAAGGTCATGCGCACCTTGCTTGGGAAGGACCAGGGTTGCCCTCCAGACACCCACCTCCCGTTGTACCGCCGCACTGACAGGAAGAAGATTGCCGACGCCATGCCTATCTTCAATGAACGTGGGCTCGCACCTCTGGAGCTTTCCCAGCCCTCGATCTCCCCGGTGACGGTGTCCTCCGACGAGTCCGGCGAGGAGGAGAAGGCGGACTTGGGGGTGACCCGGGAAGGTGCGGGGGAGACCTCTCTCCCGCGCCAGAACGATCTCCTCCGCATCCTTTCCAATGACGATGACGCCAGCGAGCACCCGGTCAGGGAGTCGCCGCGCTCCACTGGGGTCACCACAAGGTCCAGGGGCACCCCTCCGAAGAAGCTGAAGCTGGGGGTCCCGAAGAAGGGCTGGTCGGCGCTGCTTTCCCGAGGCGACGCCTCTGCCTGGTCGCCGGCTGATGCAGCCATAGATCTAGTCGTGCGCTCATCCGCCCATGAGTCTGGCGCAATGGCGCCCATGCCTATGAAGCCCGCGGGCATCGCGCTCCTGAACAGGACGAAGGATTACATCGCTGTGGACTAGTAAGTGCGCCGTCTTGTCTTTGCTCCCTGCTCTTGACGCAGTGTTCTGGCATTTCCCTCTCTGCGGCTAGGCCAACGCCGGCGGCGAAGAGGAAGAAGGAGGAGCCCAGAACCACCAAGGCCAAGCAGCTTGTCGTGGCCGCACCACCTCCAACACAGAAGGACAAGGCGGGCTCGCGTGCTCCCACGGCAGGGTTGTCCTCCCGAGGCTCGGAGGCCCAACCTCAGGAGAAGGCAGTCCCTATGGCCAAGCCGGCTCCAGAGGCGCCCGCCCTCAGCTCGCCTGCTGAGGTTCCAAAGGCTCTGGATCCCCCGGCCCTCTCTGCTGCTACTGCCTCGCCAGTCTTGACGTTGGCGCCGTCTCCTCCCCCGTCCAACACGCCGTCGGGCCGTGATTCTTCTGCCACGCCCAGTGTTCTGGAGGAGGCCTTCTCCACGCTGGACCAGCTTTGGGGTGATCTTCAGGGCCCCGACCGGCGCAGGGCGTTGGGGCGCCTGGAATTGATCTCAGGGTGGCTCCGGGCCGACGCATCCGTCAGGGCGACCTGGGGCCAGGCCGTGGTGGCCTCAGAGGAGGGCCGGCAGGTAGCCGACCTAGCCGCAACTGCCCGCGACGCGGCGGTGAAGGACGCCAAGGCAGCCGAGGAGCACTATCACACGGCGGAGGCCGAACTGAAGAACCTCCATGACAAGCAGGCCGCCCACGCGCGCCAGCTCGAGGTGCAGGAGGAGGAGCTGAAGGCCCGGGAAGCTGCAGTTGCCGATCGTGACACCAAGCTGGAGCAAGCAGCCCGGGAGCAGGCCACGGAGTGCGGCTGCCTGGAGAAGTTGAAGGAGGAGGTGGAGAAGGCCCGGTTGGAGGCCAGGAAGAAAATCCTTGCCGAGGCTGAGGAGGCAGCCGCCGCAAGGCGTGCCGCCTTTGACTCCCTCGAGAAGAGGTCCCGCAAGGAACTACAGGATCTCTACGGGGGCGGGTACAAGGAGCCGCTGGTGACTCCGGAGGAAGGCCCCGCCGGGCTGCTCCTCAAGCTCCTCGCGGTGCTCGAGGACATCGTCGTTGGTGTGGGCCCCATGGTGGAGGGAGAAGCCCACGCACTCTCCACCTCAGCCGTGATGCGCGCCTTCAGCCACCTCTATCTTCGGGACCCCATCTTCGACCTTGGTGTTCTGCTCGAGCCCGTGGACCCCGGGCTCCAAGACGCTGCTGCCAAGGCTGTGAATGTCGGTGTTCTGGGAACGGAGGTACCCAGACTTGCCTGCCTGCGGCCTGCCGCGTGGCTCAAGGGGTGGCCCAGTACGACCCATCTTCATCAACACAAGCTCAAGACCCTCGTAGGGCGGACGACAGAAAGCTTCCTCAGGCACGGCCTCGTCAGGCTGGCTCGCGAGGAGGCGGAGAGATCAAGGCGGGGTACCTCACGAAGTGCCCATGACGCAAGCCATGACGACCAAGGGCGCCAGGCGGGTGCCAGCCTGCGCAGTGTCCTCATTTCCCCTTTGGTGCAAAGGGGGCAAGCGCAGGCCAAGGGTATCAAGCAAAGGCAACCATTTCGGTGCAACAAGACCAAGACCAGCAGAACGGTAGGAAGGAGGTCATCATGGAGCCCAAGCCGGCGTCACCGTCAGAGTCTTTGGCAGGCGAGGACCAACTTTAGTCAGGATAAGTGTACTAGATGTTCCCCTTCAAGATGGACAATTGTTGGCGCCCTTCCCGCTCAATGTTTGGGGAGAGGCCCAGGGCTTCCACCTATAAATAGGACTAGTCACCCACGGGGTAGGGGCATCTGGATCGGCATCTAGAGAGAGAGAAAGAGAGGCGACCGAACTCCCCTAGAAGTTCATCGCACCGGCCAAGAACAGACCCTCGCGAGGCTGTTCTTCCCTTGTATCGTTCATCATCAGCCCCAGAGGCAATCCACCACACCACACACTGGAGTAGGGTATTACACCACAATGGTGACCTGAACCAGTATAAACCTCGTGTCTCTTGTGTTGTTCTTTGTGTAGTTTAGATCCTCGCGAGGCGACAAGGCGTAGGTAGGTTAGAGGGGCGATCTCCGCGTGCACCCCAGAGTTCGAACCTAGAGGGTCTGCCGGAACCCGAAATCCGACATTTAGCGCGCTAGGTAGGGGTGCACCAGAATCCGCCTTCCGCCGCCCCGCTCTTCACCGCCCTTCGCATCCATGTCAGACGCTCGTCGGGCCCGTGCCGAGCGCCGGGCCGCTCTCGCTGCTTGCGTCGCCCAGACGGCTCCCCTCGGCGGCCGCCCCCTCCGTTCCCCGTCGCCTGCCGTCAACGCCGCCACCGGCCCGGCGGGGAACGAGCAGCAGGCATCGTCTCTGCACCCTTCGGTACGGCGAGAAGGCCGCACCGCCACCCCGTCGCTGGCTCCAGCCGGTTCTTCGTCCCACGCCCGTCGCGCTCCTGCGGACGCGCACGCCTCGTTGCTCCTGGCACGGGAACTTCTGCATTACCGTCCCGTCGACGACCTCTACGACGAGTGGCTCGCCCGCATCACCGAGCTCGTCAGCGCCGCTGGGGGCTCCCCTGCGCCATCCCTCTCGCTGCACCGCGCCCCGTCATGCGTGGGCAATGAAGCTCCGGGGGCGCCTGAGCCGCCTCCTCCTCAAGAAGGCGCCTTGGCCCCAAGGCGCGTGGCCCCTGGGCGAAACCCACTCCGTCCAGCACCAGCACAACAAGAGAAGAGCTGCCAAGAAGTCCCTTGTCCCCAAGAAGCTGCCCGAGTGCTCCCCGCACCAGCCCGTCACGACCGCGCTCCTGCTCCAGCGCCAAGACCATGCTGCTCCCGTGGCGGTGCACGGAGACCTCCAAGATCAAGCCCTCCGTCACCAAAGGCCTCCCGTAGCCCGCTGCGGCAGCCGCGTGCCTTCACCGCTGAGCTGCGCAACGTGGCCTGGCCAGGCAAGTTCAAGCCAGACCTGCCCCCACGCTACGATGGCACGGCCGACCCTGCGGAGTTCCTCCAGCTCTATGAGCTGGGCATCGAAGCCGCCAACGGGGACGAGAAGGTCATGGCGAACTGGTTTCCCATGGCGCTCAAGGACGGTGCCCGCACCTGGCTCCTGAACCTGGCTCCTGGCACGATTTCCTCTTGGAACGAGATGCGCACCAGATTCATCGCCAACTTCCAAGGCACCCGCGATCGGCCCCCGGCCATGAGTGACTTGCGCCGCATCAAGCAGCAGGCAGGGGAGACCCCGCAAAAGTTCATACAACGTTTCAACAACGCTCGCCTTAAGATCCCCAGGGTGTTTGAGGAGGCCATCATCTCAGCCTTCTCCGACGGTGTGCGTGACGTCAAGATGAAGGAAGAGCTCGCGATCCATGAAAACCTGTGCACATCCCTGGAGCTGTTCAACTTGGCGACCAAGTGCACCAGGGCTGAGGAAGGACGCCTTTCCCTTCTCGAGCTGCTGGCTGCCGACCCAAAAGCGAAGAAGCCCAAGGTCAGGGACGTGAAGCGCAAGGGGGCTGCCGTGCTTGCAGCAGAGCCGGACACCAAGCAAGGAAGGGATCATCCTGAGTCATCCAAGGGCAGTCGATACTGCGTGTACCATGACCTCCACACCCACAACACCAATGAATGCCAAGAGCTCAGGGCCGTGCGGGACGTGCGTGCCGGCCGACGCCGCGAGCGCACCGACCGGGGCTATGGCCGAGGAGGAGGAAGAGGTGGAGGACGATGGGAAGACCGTGGCCCTCGCCAAGGGTGGCGTGACCGACCTCGCGAGGACCGCTGGCAGGATCAGCCTCGCGAGGGAGGTTGGAGGACCCGCCTCGCGAGGGACGCCTGGAGGATCAGCCTCGCGAGGATCGCCCACAAGGCAACGCAGGCCTCCCTCCTCTGCCACTGCAGCCAAGGAGAAATGAAGACCATCATCAGGACGAGGGGGCCGGGGGCTTCCAGGAGCCGCGCGCAATCGCTTGTATCCTAGGCGAAGCTCAAGCCCCACCTCTCAAGCATCTTCAAGCGATTCACGGCCAAAGTGAATGCAGTCCTCCCCAGGCTCGAGGCCACACGCCCCCTCAGGTGGTCAGCGTGCACCATCACATTCAGCTCAACGGATCAGCTCAAGTGCACAGCCACAGCCGGAGTCCTCCCAATGCTGTGTACCCCCACCATCTGCCAGGTGGCCGTCACCAGGACTCTCATCGGCGGCGGAGAATGTGGGCATCATTCGTCATCATGGACCCTCGTTGGCAAGGTGTTCCGCAGCGGGTTCTATTGGCCCACGGCGCTCAATGATGCCGTGGAACTGGCGAAAGCTTGCGAGGCCTGCCAATTCCATGCCAAGCAGATCCATCAGCCGGCGGGAGGTCTGCAAACTATACCCCTCTCGTGGCCATTCGCAGTCTGTGGGCTGGATATCCTGGGCCCGTTCCCTCGGGCGCCGGGAGGCTATCGCTACCTCTACGTCGCCATGGACAAGTTCACCAAGTGGGCTGAAGTGGAAGCTGTCTGCACAATCCCCGCAGGTTCCGCGGTCAAGTTCATCAAGGGCATCGTGAGCCGGTTCGGGGTGCCAAGCCGCATCATCACTGACAACGGTTCGCAGTTCACCAGTAACCTCTTCAAAATATACTGTGCTAACCTTGGGACGCAGGTATGCTACGCTTCGGTAGCTCACCCGCAGAGCAACAGTCAGGCTGAGCGGGCCAACGCAGAGGTCCTGAGGGGCCTCAAAACCAGGACCTTCAAGAAGAAGCTGGAAGCTGCGGCGAGGCTGGTACGATGAGCTTCAGTCTGTGTTGTGGTCTATCCGCACGACCGCGACCAAGCCGACTGGCGAGACCCCGTTCTTCATGGTTTATGGAGCTGAAGCGGTCCTCCCTCACGAGGTCAGACGTTGTTTCGTACGGGTCCTGGCGTTCGACGAGGCGCAGCAGGACGCCATGCGGGGGACAGACCTCGTGCTGGGGGAGGAGCATCGTCGAGAAGCCGTGCTCTGACGGCAAGAAGGTACCAACAAGCACTACGGGCGATACCACTCGCAACATTCGCCCCAGACTCTTCGTGTAGGGGACCTCATGCTCGCGGATTCTCTCCGGGGAGGGAATGCATAAGCTCTCTCCCATGTAGGAGGGCCCGTTCAAGGTTTTCATGTTTCCGAGCCCTGGCTCGCGGCTTGGAGACTCAGGAGGGGGTGCCCGTCCAGAACGCGTGGAACATCCAACATCTCCGAAGGTTTTACCCCTGAAAAGGCCCGGTGCCTATGAACAAGGCGAATGCCTGTTAAGCTGTTGCGTTTTGGAAAAGGCCCGGTGCCTGTGAAGAAGGCGAATGCCTGTGAAGCTGTTGCATTTTGGAAAAGGCACGGTGCCTGTGAAGAAGGCGAATGCCTATGAAGCTGTTGCATTTTGGAAAAGGCCCGGTGCCTATGAAGAAGGCGAATGCCTGTGAAGCTGTTGCGTTTTGGAAAAGGCCCGGTGCCTGCGAAGAAGGCAAATGCCTGTGAAGCTCGCCGCTCGTGACACTCTCACGTAATAATGAGTGGGGCTGTACACGCCCCGGAGTCTCCGGAGTGCCGCCCTCGGGCCTCGGGGGCTCCCGCCCACGCCCAGTGGTAGCACTTAGCTCCGCGCTGGTGAGAAGACGTCGAAGACTAGATTAGGTGCTGGACGCGACTTCTTTCATTTGCTTTCTGCAGTTGGTTTGTTCATTCCCATTTGAAGTTTTATTGAAGTTGTTGCCGTCTTTTGCTTGTGACTCTCTGCCTTTTTCGCTCCCCTACCTCGGTTTCTTTCACGTGAGTCTCGCGAGGGAGCGGCGCGGGCACCCTAGCGAGTGTTTTTCGCCCTCGTTGCGAGGCTTCAAGAAGCCGGGTCCGCTTCTGTGAAAGCACCCCTCCCAAATTCCGTGCCCCACGGGCACCGAGACGCCAACACAGGCCTGGGTGGTCGCCCACAACTGAGGCCAGAAGCTACCTCTCATGACTAACCTTTGCAGGACTTGAAGCGTTTGACGAGGCCTCGGCCTCGGGAAGCGAAGACCACGGCAGGTCCCCCCGAGCTAAGTAATTTCTACACGTAGGTGTGAGGCACAAAGGCATAATACAGAAATAGCAGAAACAGTACGACAATTAATAGGTCCAAGCACACCCCCGCGGGGCCCTACACTACTGTCTCTTTTGTGCAGGAAGGGGGGAGGACAAAATAGGCGCGGCTCGCTTGGCACCAACTCGCGGCGAAGGCTTGTACCGCCTCCGGAGCTCAGGCGGACTCCCTCTCGCGCTTCACCGGGGCGCGGCAGCGGGCAGACCCGCTACCTCCCTCCAGGCGGGCGCGGCGGCACAGGGGCTGGTCGCGACCACCGCTGGAGGAGCTGCTGTCCGAAGGAGAGCCGCAGAAGCTCGACGAGCCCCGAGCGCCGCCGACCACGCACGCGTTGCCATCTTCATCCCGATCGTCGCCAGGGCTGAGCCGGCGGCCGCGGTCGTCGTCCTCGGGGTAGCACCCGACGCGGCGACCGTCTTCCCCGAACACCCTCACGTAGAGGGCGGCATCGCCGTCGAACTTGAAGTGCAGGGTGCACTGCCAGCTTAGACCACGCACGCGGGCAAATGTTTGCCAGCCGCGGGTCAGGGCCACGCTCTCGGCGGTGGAGACCTCCAGCGAAGCCCAGGAGGCCCGGCAGCGAACCGTCCGCTCGAGCGAGGCTGCCCGGGGCGCCGGCCGAAAGTTCACCTAAAAGGAAGCGGGGAAGCTGGAGCCAGGTGCTGGTCGGCTCCACCGACCACACGACAAACTCCGGCAGCACCTCTGTCGAGTGGAAGCGCGGCCTGGGAGGACGCGCGGTCGTAGTGCGCCCCCCATCAACGGCCTGGCGCCCATCGCCGCATAGGCAATTGCCTCCACGGCTGCGGGAAGCCGCTGCAGGAGCCACAGGGTACTTGCGAGGACGGCCTCGACCGCGCTTGGCTGGGGGAGAGTCAGGCTCCACCTGGCGGGCCTTTCCCTTCTCCGCGGCCGAGAACCTCTTCGACGGAGCCATGGAGAAGAGGGATGAGCAAGAAGAGATGGGCAGGAAGAGCTCGCGTTGTTCCGTACTTATAGCCGGAGGAGGCCAATCGTCGGCCCCCACGATCGCAGGTAATCATGACCCGTTTCTGCAGCAGGGACTTGTCAAGTCATGCGGTTGCCGAGGCGTCGTGGGGAAGTGGAAACGCCCACGACCAACCAACCGCCACGCGGCGCTCAAGGCCGCAGGATGTTGGGGCCCGTGGCGCTTCGCACTTGCTCCTTCGCTTCTCTGATAAGCCAAGTCCAGGCGCGCCTTGGGCCCGAGGGCTACTGTTGGTGTTCTGGGAACAGGGGTACCCAAACTTGCCTGCCTACGACCTGCGGCGTGGCTCAAGGGGTGGCCCAGTACGACCTATCTTTATCAACACAAGCTCAAGACCCTCGCGAGGGGCCAAGCCTCGCGGGGCGGACGACAAAAAGCTTCCTCAGGCACGGCCTCGTCAAGCTGGCTCGCGAGGAGGCGGAGAGATCAAGGCGGGGTACCTCACGAGGTGCTCATGACGCAAGCCATGACGACCAAGGGTGCCAGGCGGGCGCCAGCCTGCGCAGTGTCCTTATTTCCCCTTTGGTGCAAAGGGGGCAAGCGTAGGCCAAGGATATCAAGCAAAGGCAACCATTTTGGTGCAACAAGACAAAGACCAGCAGAACGGCAGGAAGGAGGTCATCGTGGAGCCCAAGCCGGCGTCACCGTCAGAGTCTTTGGCACGCGAGGACCGACTTTAGTCAGGATAAGTGTACTAGATGTTCCCCTTCAAAATGGCCAATTGTTGGCGCCCTTCCCGCTCAATGTTTGGGGAGAGGCCCAGGGCTTCCTCCTATAAATAAGACTAGCCACCCACGGGGTAGGGGCATCTGGATCGGCATCTAGAGAGAGAGAAAGAGAGGCGACCGAACTCCCCTAGCAGTCCATCGCACCGGCCAAGAACAGACCCTCGCGAGGCTGTTCTTCCCTTGTATCGTTCATCATCAGCCCCAGAGGCAATCCACCACACCACACACTGGAGTAGGGTATTACACCACAATGGTGGCCTGAACCAGTATAAACCTCGTGTCTCTTGTGTTGTTCTTTGTGTAGTTTAGATCCTTGCAAGGAGATGATGCGTAGGTAGGTTGGAGGTGCGATCTCCGCGTGCACCCCAGAGATCGAACCTAGAGGGTCTGCCGGAACCCGAAATCCGACAGTGAAGGATCAGGTGGAGGCCCTTCTGCGGAAGTTCCTCGCTGTTGACCCCGCGCCTACGGCTGACGGCTAGAATAGCGAGGACGTTGTCGGTGATGGGGCTCCCTAGGCAGGCAACAGTGGCGTCCAAGGATGAAGAAGATGCTCGGTGGCGGTGCTCCGCCTTGTTTAAGTCCTGCGACATGTATCATGCCTCGTGGAGGCGTAAGAACTTATGCTTGGTACTTTTAAGAGACAGTATGTTTTGTAATAATTTGCTAGGTTTATGTGGTCTCCTTTCTGTTTGCTTTGATGTTCTACGTCGGCATGGCCCAGCCCCGCGCATACCTCAACCGCCGTTGGGTCATCCGGATCACCAGGACGAGACCAAGAGGTGAGGGGCTACATGACCAGTTAGGCTCCTGAGTCGCGATGCTCAGGAGTCCCCCTTGACGCACAAACAACTCTCGGGAAGGAGATGCGAGAGTAAGCCTTAGCATTCTGCGTCGGCAGGGCCCGGCCCCGCGCATACCTTAGCCATCGTTGGGTCGTTCGGATCACCAAGATGAGCCAAGAGGTGAGGGGCTATGTGACCAGTTAGGCTCCTGAGTCGTGATGCTCAGGAGTCCCCCTTGACATACGAACAAACCTCCATACCTTTCCTCGCCGAGGTCCCGATTGGGAGGGGCGAGTGAAGACCAGGTCCGAGGGACCTGGCAGGGTGGCGTATGCTAGGCGTGACCTAAGCGTAGCCCCCATGCCCAGCCCCCTCGCGCGACTCTCCCGAAGGGAAAGCTTTGCGCTGAGGCTGAACACCAAGCCTGGCGGCTCCCTGAGGTTATTGCGGCCGTGAGGTCGCCCTCAGTTGTTTATCACCAGTGCGGAGCATGGCGCTTCCTCTCTTGCACGGGCATAGCCGCTCCTCGTTCGTGTCGACTACCAGCACGGAGCATGGTGCTTCTACTGGTGCGTGGGTGGGGGCTCCCTCTGAGTGGAGACCCTGGGGCGTGTACAGCCCCACCCTGACACGTGGCTTGCACGGCAGGGCTAGAGGAGGTGTGTATAGGCACTCGTGAGCCAACACGGGACTCATGAGGCCCTACATGAAGGTGGGTTGCGCCTGAATTTGATTCGGAACACTTGTGATAGCCCTGCGAGATGGTTAGGCAACCTGTGCCGAATGAATCTCCTAAGGTTATCACATGAGAAGGCCAAACACCAACAACCCCAGGAGGTGACGTGAATGGGGCCGGCCCGCCAGACAGAGCTCAGTCGTTGGGTTTATCGACGCTGCAGGGACGGACACGAGCACAGATGCCGTGCCCAGTCGTCTCATGCGAAAGTCCTGCAGAAAGACAGCCGGGGCGTGGCTCCCGTGGTGACGAGGCACCGGGTCGCGCGCCCTAGCTCATCCACCCGCGATTAGCTCATGCGAGAACAAGGCACTAAGGACCATGGGAGGCGACGTGCACGGGGCTGGCCCGCGAGCCAGAGTTCAGCCACTTGGGTTTAGCGACGCTGCAGGGACGGACCTGAGCACAGACGCCGTGCCAGTCCTTAATAATGAGGCAGTCAAGGGTGGGTTTGGAAGGGCGTACGACACTGATGACCCACAAGTATAGGGGATCTATTGTAGTCCTTTCGATAAGTAAGAGTGTCGAACCCAACGAGGAGCAGAAGGAAATGATAAGCGGTTTTCAGCAAGGTATTCTCTACAAGTACTGAAATAAGTGGTAACAGATAGTTTTGTGATAGGATAATTTGTAACGAGCAACAAGTAACAAAAGTAAATAAAGTGCAGCAAGATGTCCCAATCCTTTTTGTAGCAAAGGACAAGCCTGGACAAACTCTTATATAGAGAAAAGCGCTCCCGAGGACACATGGGAATTATCGTCAAGCTAGTTTTCATCACATTCATATGATTCGCGTTCGGTACTTTTATATTTTGATATGTGGGTGGACCGGTGCTTGGGTGCTGTTCTTACTTGAACAAGCATCCCACTTATGATTAACCTCTATTGCAAGCATCCGCAACTACAACAAAAGTATTAAGGTAAACCTAACCATAGCATGAAACATATGGATCCAAATCAGCCCTTACGAAGCAACGCATAAACTAGGGTTTAAGCTTACATCACTCTAGCAACCCATCATCTACTTATTACTTCCCAATGCCTTCCTCTAGGCCCAAATAATGGTGAAGTGTTATGTAGTCAATGTTCACATAACACCACTAGAGGCTAGACAACATACATCTCATCAAAATATCAAACGAATACCAAATTCACTTGACTACTAATAGCAAGACTTCTCCCATGTCCTCAGGAACAAACGTAACTACTCACAAAGCATATTCATGTTCATAATCAGAGGAGTATTAATATGCATAAAGGATCTGAACATATGATCTTCCACCAAATAAACCAACTAGCATCAACTACAAGGAGTAATCAACACTACTAGCAACCTACTAGTACCAATCCCGGACTTGGAGACAAGAATTGGATACAAGAGATGAACTAGGGTTTTGAGAGGAGATGGTGTTGGTGAAGATGTTGATGGAGATTGCCCTCTCCGATGAGAGGAGCGTTGGTGATGATGATGGCGATGATTTCCCCCTCCCGGGAGGAAGTGTCCCAGCCGAGCAGCTCTGCGAGCCCTAGATTGGTTCCGCCTCGTGGCGGTGAGTTTCGTCCCGAAGGTTGCTTATGATTTTTCCTCGACGAGAGACCTCATATAGCGTAAGATGGCCACGGAGAGCCAGCAGGGGCCCACGAGGCAGGCGCACCACAGGGGTAGGCGCGCCCCCACCCTCGTGCCAGGTGGGTCCCCCTCTGGCGTACTTCTTCCGCTCAATATTTTTTATTATTTCCAAAAATAACTTTCGTGGAGTTTCAGGACTTTTGGAGTTGTGCAGAATAGGTCTCTAATATTTGCTCCCTTTCCAGCCCAGAATTCCAGCTGCCGGCATTCTCCCTCCTTATGTAAACCTTGTAAAATAAGAGAGAATAGGCATAAGTATTGTGACATAACATGTCATAACAGGCCATAATGCAATAAATATCGATATAAAAGCATGATGCAAAATGGATGTATCAACTCCCCCAAGCTTAGACCTCGCTTGTCCTCAAGCGGAAGCCGATAACGATAAATATGTCCACATGTTTAGAGGTAGAGGTGTCGATAAAAATAAAATACGGACATGAGGGCATCATGATTATTCTCATAACAACAACATATAAGGATATTGTGATATGATTTCTTATGCTCAAGTAATAATCTATTCACAATGCAAAAGTACGAATTATAAACTTTATTGAGAACCAACAAACTATAATCTCAGTCATTGAAACAATTGCAATTTATCATAACATCAGAAAGAGTCTATGTCAGAGCTTTCTAGCAAGTCCACACACTCAACTATCATTTAGTCTTTCATAATTGCCAACACTCACGCAATACTTGTGGTTACGGAGTTTTAATCGGACACAGAGAAAGATAGGGGCTTATAGTTTCGCCTCCCAACCTTTTACCTCAAGGGTAATGTCAAAAATAATAACTCATGCTCCCCTACATCCAATTAGATATATCTATCAGGATCTTTCCAACACCTTGTGCTTGCCAAAGGATAAAATGTAAAAAGGAAAGGTGAAGATCACCATGACTCTTGCATAAGGTAGAAGATAATAATAAAAGACAGGCCCTTCGCAGAGGGAAGCAGAGGTTGCCATGCGCTTTTATGGTTGGATGCACAAAATCTTAATGCGAAAGAACGTCACTTTATATTGCCCCTTGTGATATGAACCTTTATTATGCAGTCCGTTGCTTTTATTTCTTCCACATCACAAGATTGTATAAAGCTTATTTTCTCCCACACTAATAAGTCATACATATTTAGAGAGCAATTTTTATTGCTTGCACCGATGACAACTTACTTGAAGGATCTTACTTAATCCATAGGTAGATATGGTGGACTCTTATGGCAAAACTGGTTTAAGGGATATTTGGAAGCACAAGTAGTATCTCTACTTGGTGCTAAGAATTTGGCTAGCATGAGGGGAAAGGCAAGCTCAACATGTTTGATGATCCATGACAATATACTTTATCTCAGATATAAGAAAACATAACCCATTATGTTGTCTTCCTTGTCCAACGTCAACTCTTTAGCATGTCATATTTTAATGAGTGTTCCCAATCATAAAAGATGTCCATGATAATATATTTATATGTGAAACCTCTCTTTCCTTATTACTTCCTATTAATTGCAACGATGACCAAAGCTATGTTTGCCAACTCCCAACAACTTTTAATCATCATACTCTTTTTATGTGAAGTCATTACTCTCAATAAGATCAATATGAATTCTTTATTTCTTTTTACTCCTTTTCTCTTTTCTTTTATTCACTCAAGATCATGGCAAAATAATCAAGCCCTTGAATCAACACTAATCTTTATTATATAGCTCACGGACTCGATTACATAGAGGGATCATAAAGCAAAACTCAAAACTAGATCATGCCATAAACTTTATTCTACTAGATCAAGATACTACTAATAGGATCAAACTAAGAAAAACGGTAAAGAAAGGAGTGTGATTGTGATACGATACCGGGGCATCTCCCCCGAGCTTGGCAGTTGCCAAGGGGAGTGCCCATACCCATGTGATTATATCTCCTTCTACGTTGATGGTGTTATATTCTTGGCGATGATGCCCCTCAGGATACGATTCTCCTCCTCGAGCTTATTAACTTGCTTCTTGAGGTGCATTATTTCCTTATGAAGCTTTCCTGTAATAGCTAAAGCTCCTTGCACCCAAGGGTGTTGCATGGCCGCGGGAGAACAAGAGACACTTCTCTTCATATTTTCATAAGAAAGAAATCTAACATTGGAAGGGATAACCGAGTTTGGAATAGCGGAGCTCTGTAGTTCCCCCATCGTGAATCTAGCTCGGAAGCGAGAAGTGACTTCTTGATCCTCCATAGCATCTATCCTCATCAAGTTAGCCTCCATCTCTTCCTCCGTTGCTGGCCCAAAGTGGTCAGCATCGCTGTTTGTCCTTGGTTCCGATGCCGGATGAGACACCCGGCTCTTCCCAACTGACTCTTGAGAAGACATCTTGCACTAATCTGCAGCAGCAACAAATCGAAACAAGAACAAAGGATATTTGCGTGATACAGGAGTCAAAACCTTCGGGAGAATATATAATGAATTTTTACCAACCAAAATACGTATCGTGCAAGAAAGCAGTCCGGAGGGCACGAGGTGCCCACGAGGTAGGGGCGCGCCCGAGGGTAGGGCGCACCCCCCACCCTCGTGGGTCCCTCGTGTCCTTCCGGACTGCTTCTTATTTTTCTATTTTTCTAAATATTCCAAAACAGAAAAATATTGCCATAAAAACTGTTTTGGAGTCGGTTTACTTACCGTACCACATACCCATTCCTTTTCGGAGTCTGAAATGTTCCGGAAAGTGTCCCTTATGTATTCCTTCGGGGTTACGGTTTCAATAACATTGGTTTCAACATTTATGGGATTAACTGAGATATAATGTTTGATTCTTTGACCGTTCACCACCTTCGGGTTTGTACCTTCGAAGTTGTTGATTTTTATGGCACCGGAACGATAGACCTCCTCGATAAAGTAGGGGCCTTCCCATTTAGAGAGAAGTTTTCCTGCAAAAAATCTTAAACGAGAGTTGTATAGCAATACATAATCACCTACATTAAACTCACGCTTTTGTATCCTTTTGTCATGCCATCTTTTAACTTTTTCTTTAAACAACTTGGCATTTTCATAAGCTTGGGTTCTCCATTCATCAAGTGTGCTAATATCAAATAACCTCTTCTCACCAGCAAGTTTGAAATCATAGTTGAGCTCTTTAATAGCCCAGTATGCCGTATGTTCTAGTTTGAGAGGTAAGTGACATGCTTTTCCATAAACCATTTTATACGGAGACATACCCATAGGATTTTTATATGCAATTCTATAGGCCCATAATGCATCATCAAGTTTCTTGGACCAATTCTTCCTAAATCTATTAACAGTCTTTCGCAAAATTAATTTGAGCTCTCTATTACTCAGTTCCACTTGACCACTAGACTGTGGGTGATAAGGAGATGCAGTTCTATGATTAACATTATATTTAGCAAGCATTTTACGGAAAGCACCATGAATAAAATGTGAACCACCATCAGTCATTAAATATCTAGGGACTCCAAACCTCGGGAAAATAACTTCTTTAAGCATCTTAATAGAAGCAGTTAATTATACAGAAGTACCACAATTGGGGCATTACATGCAGATTGGTACCACTTTTGGTAACTTTTCCATGTCAGTACCAAGTTTGGGGCAAGATTACAAAAGATCTCGAACAGCGTATAAACACGTATTGACAATTATGTCCGATCAAGCGGGGCCTGCACATAGGTGCTGACGTTGCATGTTTTTTGCAGAAAACTCCCTGGCTTTGTACGTAATCACATAAATGCCCAATTATTTTGCGGGAAAAGGCTCAAATGAGAGGCTTTTTTCCGTTCGTAAGTTCCACCACCGAATCAGACTCATTTTAAAATTTGTGTCGGCTTGAACAGATAGATAAAATAACCGAAATTGAATCTCACACAGGATTCGAACCGGTGACTCATTGCTCAATATGTCACATTAGCCACCGCACTGTAGCAAGCTCTTGACATAAAGCAGGTGAGAAGCTTTTTATAGTAGCTCAGGCACGCTACCTAGCGCGCGTGTTGGGGCTCATTCGTTGCCTAGATTTCTTTACTTTTCATTTCTCTTACTTATTATGCTTTATTTTTGTTTCTGGTTTTGGCTTATTTTTAGGTTTTTCTTTCTTCTTTTTTCATTCACTAGGTTGGTTTTTCTCCTGGATTTTTAACATATTTACTGAACATTTTTTATGATGGGTTTTAGTATATGATGAACATGTTTTCAAATATGCATGAACATTTGTTAATGTACAGTGAGCATTTTTTATGCTTATAGTGAACATTTTTCACTATAATGTGCGGTGAAATTTTCGTAATTTATGGTCAACATATTCTTAATACAAGAAGAGTTTCAAGAATATTATGATTACACAATTTCTTAATTTATAGTGAACATTTTTAATGCACGATGAACTATTTTTTTACAAACGGTGAACTTTTTTCTAATAATATGAGCATTGAACATATTTTGAACGAAAAAAAGCCTCTCATAGGAGCCTTTTCCCCGAAATAATTGGGCCTTTATCAAACGAGTCTGAATCGGTGGTGGATATTACGAACGAAAAAAGCCTCTCATAGGAGCCTTTTCCCCCGAAATAATTGGGCATTTATGTGATTACGTACAAGGCAAGGGAGTTTTCTGCAAAAAACATGGCACGTCAGCACCCGACAGGCGGGCCCAACCAGTTAGTTTCCCTGTCAATACATATAAACAACAGTTTTAGCCTCTTCTGCAACACCTCGTCCCAAAGTTGGTACTGACACATAAAAATTACCAATCTTGATACCAATCTGCTTCCAATGCCTCAATTGTGGTACTTCTGTGCAATTTACTCTAATAGAAGTGTTATGATCAACACTACTAGTTGGAATAGCTTCTACCCACTTAGTAACATAATCAACAACAACTAGAATATGTGTATATCCATTAGAGGCAGGAAAAGGTCCCATATAATCAAAGTCCCAAACATCAAATGGTTCAATAACAAGTGAATAGTTCATAGGCATTTCTTGACGTCTACTAATGTTACCAATTCTTTGACATTCATCACAAGATAAGACAAACTTACGGGTATCCTTGAAGAGAGTAGGCCAATAAAAACCGGATTGCAATACCTTATGTGCAGTTCTATCTCCAAATGGTGCCCTCCATAAGCTTCGGAGTGACACTTGCGTAGGATATGTTCCTGTTCATGCTCAGTACACAACGTCTAATAACACCATCTACTCCTTCTTTATAAAGATGTGGGTCATCCCAAAAGTAATGTCTCAAATCATAGAAAAACTTTTTCTTTTGCTGATATGTGAAACTAGGTGGTATAAATTTAGCAACGATGTAATTAGCATAATCAACATACCACTGAGTACTACGAGAGGCATTTATGACATTTAATTGCTCATCAGGAAAGCTATCATCAATAGGTAGTGGGTCATCAAGAACATTTTCTAACCTAGACAAGTTGTCTGCAACGGGGTTCTCAACTCCCATTCTATCAACAATATGCAAATCAAATTCTTGAGAACCCATCTAATAAGTCTAGGTTTAGCATCTTTCTTTTCCATAAGATATTTAATAGCAGCATGATCCGTGTGAATAGTTACTTTAGAATCAACAATATAAGGTCTAAACTTATCACAAGCAAATACAAGCGCTAAGAATTCTTTCTCGATAGTAGCATAATTTCTTTGAGCATTGTCTAGAGTTTTACTAGCATATTGAATAACATTCAATTTCTTATCAACTCTTTGCCCTAAAACAGCACCTACAAAGATAATCACTAGCATCACACATAATTTCAAAGGGTAAATTCCAATCAGGTGGCTGAACAATAGGTGCAGAGATCAATGCTTTCTTAAGTATTTCAAATGCTTCTACACAATCATCATCAAAGACAAATGGTATATCTTTTTGTAATAAATTAGTCAGAGGCCGAGAAATTTTTGAGAAGTCCTTAATGAACCTCCTATAAAAACCGGCATGACCAAGGAAACTTCTTATACCTTTAATGTCCTTGGGACATGGCATCTTTTCAATAGCATCAACCTTGGCTTTATTAACCTCAATACCCCTTTCAGAAACTTTATGCCCCAAGACAATACCTTCATTAACCATAAAGTGGCACTTTTCCCAATTCAAGACAAGATTAGTTTCTTCACATCTCTGCAAAACTCGATCAAGGTTACTCAAGCAATCATCAAAAGAGGATCCATAGACGGAGAAGTCATCCATGAAAACCTCATAAATCTTTTCACAAAAGTCAGAGAATATAGCCATCATGCATCTTTGAAAAGTAGCAGGTGCATTACATAAACCAAAAGGCATACGTCTATAAGCAAAAGTACCAAAAGGGTAGGTAAAAGTAGTGTTTGATTGATCATTAGCTGACACAGGTATTTGAGAGAAACCAGAATAACCATCTAGAAAGCAATAGTGTGTATGTTTGCATAATATTTCTAGCATTTGATCGATAAAAGGTAAGGGGTAATGATCTTTCTTAGTAGCCTTATTTAATTTGCGGAAATCAATTACCATCCTATAACCTGTAATAGTTCTTTGTGGGATCAACTCATCTTTATCATTAGGAACAACAGTAATACCTCCCTTCTTAGGGACACAATGGACAAGACTTACCCATTTACTATCAGCAACAGGATAAATTATACCTGCCTCCAGAAGCTTTAGTATTTCTTTTCTTACCACTTCTTTCATCTTAGGATTCAGCCTTCGTTGATGATCACAGACTGGTTTAGCATCTTCTTCCAAATTTATTTTATGTTGACATAGAGTGGGACTAATTGTAACGCCCCGGATTCGATGCGCCAGGTGTCTGCCAGTTATTTGCCGTCATTGCCATGCCATGTGCTTGCGTGTTGCACTTTGCCATGTCATCAGCCGCATTTTATATCATGTCATCATGTGCATTTCATTTTGCATACGTGTTCGTCTCATGCATCCGAGCATTTTCCCGTTGTCCGCTTTTGCAATCCGCACTCCTATGTCTCCGGCGCCCCCTTTGCCTCTTTTCGTGTGTGGGTATTAAACTTTCTCGGAATGGATGAGTCTTGCCAGCGGCCTTGGTATACCACCGGTGAACCGCTGTCAAGTTTCGTGCCATTTGGAGGTCGTTTGGTACTCCAACGGTTAACCAAGAATAGTAAAGCCCTCTTTTGTTGCAGCCCAACACCCCTTTCAAAGTGGCCCAAAACCCAGCAAACTCCCCTCCATGCTCTCAGTCGTTCGATCACGATCGCGTGGCCGAAAACCGCACCTCATTTGGACTCTCATAGCTCCCTCTACCTATAAAACTAGCCCCTCCCCCGAAATTCGCGGTCAAATCCCCCCGAAACCCTAATTTTTCCCTCCGCGCCGCGCCGGACGCGTCCGCCCGCGCCGGACATGTCCGGCCCGCTCCCCCCAGCCAATCTTAAATCCGCGCGTGTCCTCCGCCGCCCGTCAGCGCCCGCCAGGGGCAGTCGAACCCAGCAGCCCTTGCCGCCCATGCTCACATGCCCGGCCGGCCTGTCGCCCTCGCCGCCCGACCGCGCCGGCCTCCGCGCCCTGCCCGCCGCCCGGTCGCCCGTCCTCGCCGCCAGTCGCCTCCGCCCGCCCGCCCTTGTCGCCGCACCAGCCGCCAGCGCGCCATGCCGAACTCACGCTCCGCGCTGATTCTGCCAGCCTCCTCCGGCCAGATCCGGGCAGCGCCGCCCGGATCCGTCCATCCCCGGCGCCCTCTCCGGCCTCCTCCCTCGTCGCCGGCGTTGCCCAGCTCCGGCGAGCCCGGCCCCGCCTCGAAAACCGTGCATCTCGAAGGTTGACTTTCCCCCCCTCCGTTTTTCTCCAAGTACCCGAGTATTTCAGTATTTTTATGCATTTTCATCGCATCATAACTATGCATCCATAGCTTTGTTTTGGGCGTGTAATATGTCAAATTATTCGCCTCGACGAGTACATCATTTCATCTCATTGCATCATGTTCATTTGAGCTCATCTTGATGTCCGAAATGCTGTTTAAGAGGGCTATGTGATGTTAGTTTCAGATTCTTATCAGAACATGCACTTTTGTCATTTTTGCCATGATTGATGTGTGCATCCTTTGAACTTAAGTCCTACATGTGTTTTGTAGTATGCCATGCCATCTTTATAGGGGGGTATGCCATGTATTTTTGTGATCTCTATGGTGACTAGCACAAGCATGCAAACTAGGCTTCATGATGTTGCTGATTTCGGCCCCTGTTTTGCTGATATTTATATGCCATGTTAACTTGATGCTACCGAGAGATCTATGCTTATTTTGAGATACTTCAATAAAGATGTTTTGAACATATGGTTATTCTCTATCCATCCATGCCCTTTTTTGCAATTATGGAGTGCCATAGCTTGAGTGAATCGAGCTCTACTTTTGCTATTAAATGTTTCCTGGCAGGTTGTTTACATGTTATTCAATTTTGCCAAGGTTGTTGTAGTTGATCCGTGTATGCTATGATGTTGCTCTTGCCATGCTTAGCTTCATAAACATGTCTTCTTACGGTTGGTTGCCTTGCCATGCCATGTATTGCTCTGTAGTGAGTGGTTCAAGCTCACCAACATGCCTACTTATTGTTGTTCCTGCCATGTATGAATCTGTAATATAACTTTCCATGTTTACATGTGTTCCATCATATTTTCTGATCCTTTTTGGCTCATGGTCAATAAGGGACATTTGGTCTATGCATTTAGTAGTATCATTCCATGCCTTTGTTTGCCATGATAAGCTCCTGTAACATGTTGTTTGATAGCTCTAAACATTGCAACCTGATGTTATTTCTGCTAAAGTCTGAAACTGTTCATTATTTGCAATCTTGCCATGTGTTTTTGAGCATATTCTAGTGATTTCTGGAGATAGCGCAGTGTTCATGATTTGTCATGCTTTACCGGTATATAATGCCCATGCCTTTTGTTTTCTTGTTGAGGTCCTGTAGCATGTTGTTTTGATGCTTGCAATATGCCTACTTGCTGTTATGGACAGATTGTTATGACTTGTATAGGGCGTATGTGTTGAACCGTTGCTCCGTTTTGAGTGTGCTCTATATGAAACTTGCTTATAATTGCATGTGGCTTCATATTATCATGTTGCATCCTTGTTTTGAGGTGTTTGCTTGATGTTGGTATGCATTTCGCATCAATGCCATGCTTATCTTGTTTTGCTCATATCTTCTAGGCCGTAGCTCCGAATTTAATGAACTTTATATGTAACTTGACTAGAATTTCGTGTAGATCATCGTGGTGCATCTTAACTTGCTGTTTAACAACTTGAACATAAGGTTTATTCAGATCTGGACCAATTTCAAAATTTGCATATGAGGACTTACCGGAATTGTTATATGTTGTTCCCGGCCTCATTTAAACTTGCCTTGATGTGTTGCTCTTGTATGCATCATCTCTTGCCATGAGTAGCTTCATGTAGCTTTGTCATGCATCATGCTTTGTTGTGCATCATTTCTTGTTCATGTGTGGTGTGTTTACTATGTTGTGTGCTTCTTCTTGTTAGTTCCTGTTTCGTTGCGATCGTGAGGATTCGTTCGTCTACGCTTGGTTCTTCTTCGTAGCTTCATCTTCTTCATGGACTCGCTCTTCTTCCTTGCGGGATTTCAGGCAAGATGACCGCTACCCTGGATCTCACTACTATCATTGCTATGCTAGTTGCTTCGTTCTATCGCTTTGCTGCGCTACCTATTACCTGCTTATCAAGCCATCCCAAATTGCCATGTCGCCTCTAACCTTTTGCACCCTTCCTAGCAAACCGTTGATTGGCTATGTTACCGCTTTGCTCAGCCCCTCTTATAGCGTCGCTAGTTGCAGGTGAAGATGAAGTTTGTTCCTTGTTGGAACATGGAGATGTTGTTCCTTATTTGGAACATGTTTACTTGTTTGGGATATCACAATATATCTTATATTTTTAATGCATCTATATACTTGGTAAAGGGTGGAAGGCTCGGCCTTATGCCTGGTGTTTTGTTCCACTCTTGCTGCCCTAGTTTCCGTCATATCGGTATTATGTTCCCGGATTTTGCGTCCCTAACGCGGTCGGGTGATTTATGGGACCCCCTTGACGATTCGCTTTGAATAAGACTCCTCCAAAGAAGGCCCAACATTGGTTTTACCATTTGCCTCACCACTACCTACCTTTCCCTTGGGAGTAATTAACCCAAGGGTCATCTTTATTTTAGCCCCCCCGGGCCAGTGCTTCTCTAAATGCTGGTTCGAACCGACCCGCCTACGGGGCCACCGCGGGGAAACTCGAGGCCTGGTTTTACTCGTAGCCTGTCTCATCCGGTGTTGCCCTGAGAACGAGATATGTGCAGCTCCTATCGGGATTGTCGGCGCATCGGGCGGTCTTGCTGGTCTTGTTTTATTCTTTGTCGAAATGTCTTGTAGCCGGGATTCCGAGACTGATCGGGTCTTCCCGGGAGAAGGAATATCCTTCGTTGATCGCGTGAGCTTATCATGGGCTAAGTTGGGACACCCTGCAGGTATAAACTTTCGAGAGCCGTGCCAGCGGTTATGTGGCAGATGGGAATTTGTTAATATCTGGTTGTAGTAAACTTGAAGCAAACTCTTATAAAATACACCAACCGTGTGCGTAACCGTGAGTGTCTCTTTTCGGGGTTGATCAAGAGGAGAACACGGTTTCTTGGGTTATGCCTGACGTAAGTAGGAGTTCAGGATCACTTCTTGATCATTACTAGTTGACGACCGTTCCTTTGTTTCTCTTCTCGCTCTCATTTATGTATGTTAGCCACCATATATGCTTAGCTGCTGCAACCTCACCACTTTACCTCTTCCTTAGCCATTAAGCTTTGCTAGTCTTGATACCCATGGTAATGGGATTGCTGAGTCCTCGTGGCTCACAGATTACTACACCACCAGTTTCAGGTACCGGTTATGCGATGATCATGACGCGAGAGCGATGTTTGCTTGTGTTGGAGTTCTTCTTCCTCGTCGATCAGGGGAGAGGTTCCAGGTCGGCAGCCTGGGCTAGCAGGGTGGATATTGTTTGAGTTTCTGTTTATGTTTCATCCGTAGTCGGATGTTGATCTTGTATATGATGTTGATGTATTCTTGTGGCATTTGTGCCTTATGTATGTATCCCCATCTATTATGTAATGTTGATGTAATGATATCCACCTTGCAAAAGCGTTCCAATATGCGGGTCTATCCTTGGTGGGACCGTCGAGTTCCTTTTGGATAGGGTCGCATATTGGGCGTGACAAGTTGGTATCAGAGCCTCGAACGACCTTAGGAGCCCCCTTGATTGATCGTGTAGTTTGGCCGTTGTTGAGTAGAAGAAAACTGTTTTCGGAGTCTAGTTATATCGGAGAGTAGGAATTCTTTTTACTCCTCAGCCCCTTCGTCGCTCTGGTGAGGAATCTTGACGTAGGTGTTTTGAATTACTCCTCTTCCCCTTCAAAATTTTTTTAGGTTCACGCAGTTGGGTTTCCGATCGTTGGCTCTCATCTCTTTTCATCCGGTGCATTTTCTCGTCAAGGCGATTCGACCCTCTTTATTTTTGCAAGTTCAATCCTCAGTTGTCTTATTTTCCCGCCCGCCCTCCCCTTCTTCTTCTCGGAACCGGAGTCCGTAATCGAGTATCCATCCTGAAGTTTTTGCTCTCTCTCCTCAATGATTTCAACCGGTGTTTTCTCTTCAAGATATTCGTCGTTTCCCCTTCCAAGTTGCCTTTGTTTTTCCCGCCCTCCCACCCTCTTCTTCCCGGAGCTTGAATTTCTTACGACCATCAATTCCATTCGTGTGGAGCCTCTTCAGTCTTCCCTCAATTATTTTAACCGGTGAATTCTCTTCTTGTTCGTCATTCTTCATCTCTTTATCTTCTCCGGTGGATTCAATTCCAATTCTCGTTAGTGATTATATTCTTTTCCCTCGGCTCAAGTGTTTCCCCGGCTCGTTCGCCTCTCGCCAGTTTATCCTTCCGGAGTGATGAACACATCTCAGGAGATTCGTCTGTGTTCCAATTACTTCGAGGTTGTCACCTCAGTCAAATATTTCAGTTCTTCCGGTGAATCATCTATCTGTTCAACATCCTTTTCCAACGGTGTTTTCTTTTAGTGGGCCCTAACCCACAGGTCTTTTCCTAGGATCTTACCTGACTCTTCTAATTATTCTGGAGCCATTCCTAGGCCTTTTCGAAGTTGACGTAAGAATGGATCCCATCAGTCACATGTCTTCTCCAAGATCGCTTTCAAATTCTTTTCATTGTTGGCTCAACTTCTTCGCTTTTCATTCTCCCGGAGTATCTCAATAATTTTGGTGCTGTTTCCCGTCGTCATTTGAAGATCAAAGAAGAGTTTTCTCTCTCAATTTTGTCCATTCTCCCGGAGATTCATGGTGATAGCTCGATGTTATCCTATCTAGTTGTTTCTAGTTGTGCAATTCTTTTCATCCATCCGGAGTATTTCAGGAGTTGTTTTCCATCTCCATCATCCGGAGGTCATCTTTTCGGAATATTTCTTCGTTCCAAGTTTTCAGCTTCGTTCATCTCAATATTCTTCCGGTGCTTCGTTCAAGTATTCTTCTATCAGTTCGCGATCTCTTTGTTCTCTTGCATTTTAATTCCCTCAAGTATCTCCGTGCTTCTCTAGTTCTTCCCGGTGATTCATTCTCTTTCGTCAGTCATTTCCAAATTCTTACGGTGGTTCATTCAAGATTCTTTTTCTTTGGTTATCATTTAATCCTTTTGTTCTTTCCAATCCTACCGGTGGTTCATGAAGTCCTTCTCAAGTTTGTGATTTGTCACTTCTCAATTCTTTTTCAAGAAGAATAAGTAGTTTGCAAAATCCATTGTTGGTCATCAATTTAATTTGATGAAGGATAAGCATACAATAAATCTTATTCTTATTTCATCAAAGTGATTAATCTTTTCCTTCGGAGTTTGTTCTTGATGAATAAATTCTAGATCCAAGTGTTTTCATCTTTTCTTTCCGGAGTTCAATTATTTCCTCGCCCATCTCGTCGGAACCTCCATCTTAATCATCGCAAGGCTCATCTTATTCTTTTGCTACCGGAGTTCTTCATGGTGGTTCTTCATGATTTACTCTTTTCTTCAAGAGTTCATCAAGATTTTGTTGGTGGAGTTCAAGTATCTTTTCTTCTCGCATCTCGAAGCGCAAGTAATTCTTCATTTTCTTTTGAAGTGGAGTTTTGCATTTCTTCGTTCCTCTCAGCTTTCCAATCATTTCCGTTTGCGGCTGGTTACCACCTCATAATTTCTGAGATGTTATCCATAACTCCACGACAATCTTATTCTTTCGTTGTTGATTTTCTCAACAACTCCGTTCAATCCTTCTTCTAAGGTTGCTTTCAATTTCATTCGTGGCACAAGTTGTCATTTTCGCTCCGTTCTTTTCATTCAACTCTTTCAATTCTTTCCGGAGGTTTTGTGTCTTGTCTTCATCAAGTAGCATTCCATCCCCTCTAGTTCATGTTCTTTCCCTTCCATTTTCAACCGGAGTGCTGCCTGAAACCTTTCAATCTTATTCGTTTCTTATCTTGTTCTAACCAGAGTGCTTTCATAGTCTATCTAATTTTCGTGAGCTTTCGATTCTCGTCATTCTCGTCGTTCCTCTCTTCTTCTCGAGTGCTCTCGATTCTTTTCTTCTTATCTTGAGTTCTTGTTTCACCTCATCCCTTTTCCCTTCCGTCTCGGTCCTAAGATCTCGGGACGAGATCTCTTGTTAGTGGAGGAGTGTTGTAACGCCCCGGATTCGATGCGCCAGGTGTCTGTCAGTTATTTGCCGTCATTGCCATGTCATGTGCTTGCGTGTTGCACTTTGCCATGTCATCATCCGCATTTTATATCATGTCATCATGTGCATTTCATTTTGCATACGTGTTCGTCTCATGCATCCGAGCATCTTCCCCGCTGTCCGTTTTGCAATCCGGCACTCCTATGTCTCCCGGCGCCCCCCTTTGCCTCTTTTCGTGTGCGGGTATTAAACTTTCTCGGAATGGACCGAGTCTTGCCAAGCGGCCTTGGTATACCACCGGTAGACCGCCTGTCAAGTTTCGTGCCATTCGGAGGTCGTTTGGTACTCAGCAGTTAGCAAGATGGTAACCGTAAAGCCCTCTTTTGTTGCAGCCCAACACCCCTTTCAAAGTGGCCCAAAACCCATCAAACTCCCCTCCATGCTCTCGGTCGTTCGATCACGATCGCGTGGCCGAAAACCGCACCTCATTTGGACTCTCATAGCTCCCTCTACCTATAAAACTAGCCCCTCCCCCGAAATTCGCGGTCAAATCCCCCCGAAACCCTAATTTTTTCCTCCGCGCCCTTGGCGCGTCATCGCCCGGACATATCCGGCCCGCCCCCAGCCAATGTCGTCGTCCGCCCGCGTGTCCAGCAGCCCGTCGCGCCGCCCAGCCAGCGAGGCCAATCGAACCCAGCAGCCCCGCCCGCCGCCGCCCGCCTCCATTGCTCCCGCCGCCCGGCCGGCCGCCGCCTCGCCCTACGGCCCGGCCGTCTGCGGCCTCCGCGCCCTGCCCGCCGCCGTCGCCCGTCCTCGCCGCCGAGTCGCCTCCGCCGCCGCCCGCCGGTCGCCGCACCAGCAGCGCCCATGCGCGCCGCCGAACTCACGCTCCGCGCCCGATTGCCGCCTCCTCCGGCAGAATCTGGTAGCGCCGCCCGGATCCGTCCATCCCCGCCGCCCCGGCCCTCTCCGGTGCCCTCTCCGGCCTCCTCCCTCGTCGCCGGCGTCGCCCAGCTCCGGCGAGCCCGGCCCTTGAAAACCGTGCATCCCGAAGGTTGACTTCCCCCCTCCGTTTTCTCCAAGTCCCCGAGTATTTCAGTATTTTTATGCATTTTCATCGCTTCATAACTCTGTATCCGCAGCACCGTTTTGGGCGTGTAATATGTCAAATTGTTCGTCTCGACGAGTACAACATTTCATCTCATTGCATCATGTTTATTTGAGCTCATCTTGATGCCCGAAATGCTGTTTAAGAGGGCTATGTGATGTTAGTTTCAGATCCTTATCAGAACATGCACTTTTGTCATTTTTTCCATGATTGATGTGTGCATCCTTTGAACTTAAGTCCTACATGTGTTTTGTAATATGGCATGCCATCTTTACAGGGGTGTATGCCATGTATTTTTGTGATCTCTGTGGTGACGAGCACAAGCATGCAAACTAGACTTCATGATGTTGCTGATTTCAGCCCCTGTTTTGCTGATATTTTTATGCCATGTTAACTTGATGCTACCGAGAGATCCATGCTTATTTTGAGATACTTCAATAAGGATGTTTTGAACATATGGTTATTCTCTATCCATCCATGCCCTTTTTTGCAATTATGGAGTGCCATAGCGTGAGTCAATCGAGCTCTACTTTTGCTATTAAATGTTTCCTGGCAGGTTGTTTACATGTTATTCAATTTTGCCAAGGTTGTTGTAGTTGATCCGTGTATGCTATGATGTTGCTCTTGCCATTCTTAGCTTCATAAACATGTCTTCTTACGGTTGGTTGCCTTGCCATGCCATGTATTGCTCTGTAGTGAGTGGTTCAAGCTCACCAACATGCCTACTTATTGTTGTTCCTGCCATGTATGAATCTGTAATATAACTTTCCATGTTTACATGTGTTCCATCATATTTTCTGATCCTTTTTGGCTCATGGTCAATAAGGGACATTTGGTCTATGCATTTAGTAGTATCATTCCATGCCTTTGTTTGCCATGATAAGCTCCTGTAACATGTTGTTTGATAGCTCTAAACATTGCAACCTGACGTTATTTCTGCTAAAGTCTGAAACTGTTATTATTTGCAATCTTGCCATGTGTTTTTGAGCATATTCTAGTGATTTCTGGAGATAGCGCAGTGTTCATGATTTGTCATGCTTTACCGGTATATAATGCCCATGCCTTTTGTTTTCTTGTTGAGGTCCTGTAGCATGTTGTTTTGATGCTTGCAATATGCCTACTTGCTGTTATGGACAGATTGTTGTTATGACTTGTATAGGGCGTATGTGTTGAACCGTTGCTCCGTTTTGAGTGTGCTCTATATGAAACTTGCTTAGAATTGCATGTGGCTTCATATTATCATGTTGCATCATTGTTTTGAGGTGTTTTCTTGATGTTGGTATGCATTTCGCATCAATGCCATGCTTATCTTGTTTTGCTCATATCTTCTAGGCCGTAGCTCCGAATTTAATGAACTTTATATGTAACTTGACTAGAATTTCGTGTAGATCATCCTGGTGCATCTTAACTTGCTGTTTAACAACTTGAACATAAGGTTTATTCAGATCTGGACCAATTTCGAAATTTGCATATGAGGACTTACCGGAATTGTTATATGTTGTTCTTGTATGCATCATCTCTTGCCATGAGTAGCTTCATGTAGCTTTGTCATGCAAATGCTTTGTTGTGCATCATTTCTTGTTCATGTGTGGTGTGTTTACTATGTTGTGTGCTTCTTCTTGTTAGTTCCTGTTTCGTTGCGATCGTGAGGATTCGTTCGTCTACGCTTGGTTCGTCTTCGTAGCTTCATCTTCTTCATGGACTCGCTCTTCTTCCTTGCGGGATTTCAGGCAAGATGACCGCTACCCTAGATCTCACTACTATCATTGCTATGCTAGTTGCTTCGTTCTATCGCTTTCCTGTGCTACCTATTACCTGTTTATCAAGCCATCCCAAATTGCCATGTCAGCCTCTAACCTTTTGCACCCTTCCTAGCAAACCGTTGTTTGGCTATGTTGCCGCTTTGCTCAGCCCCTCTTATAGCGTTGTGAGTTGCAGGTGAAGATGAAGTTTGTTCCTTGTTGGAACATGGAGATGTTGTTCCTTGCTGGAACATGTTTACTTGTTGGGATATCACAATATATCTTATATTTTTAATGCATCTATATACTTGGTAAAGGGTGGAAGGCTCGGCCTTATGCAGTGTTTTGTTCCACTCTTGCCGCCCTAGTTTCCGTCATATCGGTATTATGTTCCCGGATTTTGCGTCCCTAACGGTCGGGTGATTTATGGGACCCCCTTGACGATTCGCTTTGAATAAGACTCCTCCAAAGAAGGCTCAACATTGGTTTTACCATTTGCCTCACCACTACCTACCTTTCCCTTGGGAGTAATTAACCCAAGGGTCATCTTTATTTTAGCCCCCGGGCCAGTGCTTCTCTAAGTGCTGGTTCGAATCGAGCCGCTTGAGGGCCACCCTTGAGGAAACTTCGAGGCCTGGTTTTACTCGTAGCTTTGTCTCATCCGGTGTTGCCACGAGAGCGAGATATGTGCAGCTCCTATCGGGATTGTCGGCGCATCGGGCGGTCTTGCTGGTCTTGTTTTATTCTTTGTCGAAATGTCTTGTAGCCGGATTCCGAGACTGATCGGGTCTTTCCGGGAGAAGGAATATCCTTCGTTGATCGCGTGAGCTTATCATGGGCTAAGTTGGGACACCCCTGCAGGTATAAACTTTCGAGAGCCGTGCAGCGGTTATGTGGCGGATGGGAATTTGTTAATATCCGGTTGTAGTAAACTTGAAGCAAACTCTTATAAAATACACCAACCGTGTGCGTAACCGTGAGTGTCTCTTTTCGGGTTGATCGAGAGGAGAACACGGTTTCTTGGGTTATGCTGGCGTAAGTAGGAGTTCGTGCTCACTTCTTGATCATTACTAGTTGACGACCGTTACTTTGTTACTCTTCTCGCTCTCATTTTCGTATGTTAGCCACCATATATGCTTAGCAGCAGATGAAACCTCACCACTTTACACATTCATTAACCATTAATCTTTGATAGTCTTTATACCTATGGTAATGGGATTGCGAGTCCTCGTGGCTCACAGATTACTACACCACCGATTGCGGTACGGTTGTCACGATGATCATGACGCGAGAGCGATGTTTGCTTGTGTTGGAGTTCTTGTTCCTCGTCGATCAGGGGATAGGTTCCAGGTCGGCAGCCTGGGCTAGCAGGATGGATATTGTTTGAGTTTCTGTTTATGTTTCATCCGTAGTTGGAGTTGATCTTGTATATGATGTTGATGTATTCTTGTGGCATTTGTGCCTTATGTATGTATCCCCATCTATTATGTAATGTTGATGTAATGATATCCACCTTGCAAAAGCGTTCCAATATGCGGGTCTATCCTTGGTGGGACCGTCGAGTTCCTTTTGGATAGGGTCGCATATTGGGCGTGACACTAATGCCCTTAAGACTATCAAGAGTATATCCAATAGCAGGTCGGTGCTTCTTCAGAGTTTTCAATAATCTCTCTTCTTCATGCTCTGAAAGGTTAGCACTAATAATAACAGGATATATCTTCTTTTCATCAAGATAAGCATATTTAAGAGTATCGAACAGCGGTTTAAGCTCGAACACGGGATCACCCTTGGGTGGAGGAGGATCCCCTAGGATTTCAACAGGCAAATTGTGTTTCAGAATAGGTTCCTATTTAAAGAATACTTCATCTATTTCCCTTCTTTCGTGCATAAACATATCATTTTCATGGTCTAGCAAATATTGTTCTAATGGATCACTAGGAGGTACGGCAATAGAAGCAAGACCAATAATTTCATCCTTACTAGGCAATTCTTCTTCACGGTGTTGTCTACTTAATTTAGAGAAATTAAACTCATGAGACATATCACCCAAGCCAATAGTAACAACATTCTTTTTAGCAGTCTATTTTAGCATTGACAAAGGTTCAAGAAGGGTCTACCAAAAATAATGGGACAAAAGCTATCTTTTGGGGAACCAAGAATAAGAAAATCAGCAGGATATTTAGTTTTCCCACACAAGACTTCAACATCTCTAACAATTCCCATTGGTGATATAGTATCTCTATTGGCAAGCTTAATTGTGACATCAATATCTTCTAACTCAAAGTGCAATATCATGCTTAATTTCGTTGTATAAGGCAATAGGTATAGCGCTAATGCTAGCACCCATATCACATAAGCCATGATAACAATGATCTCCTATTTTAACAGAACTAACAGGTATGCCTACCACAGGTCTATGTTTATCTTTAGCACAAGGTTTGGCAATTCTAGTAGTTTCTCCGCAGAAATAAATAACATGCCCATCAATATTATCAGCCAAGAGATCTTTAACAATAGCAATATTAGGTTCAACTTTAACTTGCTCAGGAGGTGTATAAGTCCTAATATTGCTTTTACGAACCATAGTTGAAGCTTTAGCATGATCCTTTATTCTAACAGGGAAAGGTGGTTTCTCAACATAAGAAGTAGGAACAATAGGATCATTATAAGCAACAGTCTTTTCTTCAACTTTAGTAGGTGCAGCTACTTTTACTTCTATGGGAGGATGATATTTAAACCACTTCTCCTTGGGGAGGTCAACATAAGTAGCAAAATATTCACAGAAAGAATCTACTATCTCAGAGTCAAGTCTATATTTAGTGCTAAACTTACGGAAAACATCGGTATCCATAAAAGATTTAACACAATCAAACTTAGGTGTCATACCTGACTCCTTACCTTCGTCGAGATCCCAATCTTCAGAGTTGCGTTTAATTCTATATAATAAATTCCATTTGAATTCAATAGTCTTCATCATAAAAGAGCCAGCACAAGAAGTATCGAGCATGGATTGATTATTACGAGAAAGCCGAGCATAAAAACTTTGGAGAATTATTTCTCTTGGGAGATCATGATTGGGGCATGAATATAACATTGATTTCAGCCTCCCCCAAGCTTGAGCGATGATTTCTCCTTCGCGAGGCCAAAAATTATATATATAATTGCGATCACGATGAACAAGATGCATAGGATAAAACTTCTGATGAAATTCCAATTTCAATCGTTTATAGTTCCATGATCCCGTATTATCACATAGCCTATACCATGTCGATGCATCTTCCTTCAAAGATAAAGGAAAGAACTTCTTCTTAACAACATCATCGGGTATACATGCAAGCTTAAATAATCCACAAACTTCATCCACATAGATTAGGTGCTCATCAGGATGCTTTTTTCCATCTCCTAAAAAGGATTAGCTAGCATTTTTTCTAATATACCCGAAGGAACTTCAAAGGGAACATTTTCATTTGCAATAGGTTCAGTAGGTTGAGGAGCAACTCTTTGCTCTACTGGTCGGGGTGAAGATACCCCAAACAAGCCCCTCATAGGATTACTTTCCATAGTAACAAGTGACAATAAATTTCAGCACACTATATAAATTTTTCCTTACCAAATTGCACCTACAAAGGCGCTTCACTCCACAACAGCGGCCTTGAAAAGAGTCTTGATGACCCACAAGTATAGGGGATCTATCGTAGTCCTTTCGATAAGTAAGAGTGTCGAACCCAACGAGGAGCAGAAGGAAATGATAAGCGGTTTTCACCAAGGTATTCTCTGCAAGTACATAAATAAGTTGTAACAGATAGTTTTGTGATAGGATAATTTGTAACGAGAAACAAGTAACAAAAGTAAATAAAGTGCAGCAAGATGGACCAATCTTTTTTGTAGCAAAGGACAAGCCTGGACAAACTCTTATATAGTTAAAAGTGCTCCCAAGGACACATGCGAATTATCGTCAAGCTAGTTTTCATCACGTTCATATGATTCGCGTTCGGTACTTTGATAATTTGATATGTGGGTGGACGGGTGCTTGGGTACTGTTCTTACTTGAACAAGCATCCCACTTATGATTAACCTCTATTGCAAGCATCCGCAACTACAACAAAAGTATTAAGGTAAACCTAACCATAGCATGAAACATATGGATCCAAATCAGCCCCTTACGAAGCAACCATAAACTAGGGTTTAAGCTTCTGCCACTCTAGCAACCCATCATCTACTTATTACTTCCCAATGCCTTCCTCTAGCCCAAATAATGGTGAAGTGTTATGTAGTCGATGTTCACATCACCACTAGAGGCTAGACAACATACATCTCATCAAAATATCAAACGAATACCAAATTCACATGACTACTAATAGCAAGACTTCTCCCATGTCCTCAGGAACAAACGTAACTACTCACAAAGCATATTCATGTTCATAATCAGAGGGGTATTAATATGCATAAAGGATCTGAACATATGATCTTCCACCAAATAAACCAACTAGCATCAACTACAAGGAGTAATCAACACTACTAGCAACCTACTAGTACCAATCTGGACTTGGAGACAAGAATTGGATATAAGAGATGAACTAGGGTTTTGAGAGGAGATGGTGCTGGTGAAGATGTTGATGGAGATTGCCCTCTCCGGATGAGAGGAGGCGTTGGTGATGACGATGGCGATGATTTCCCCCTCCGGGAAGTGTCCCCGGCAGAACAGCTCTGCCAGAGCCCTAGATTGGTTCCGCCAAGGTTCCGCCTCGTGGCGGCGGAGTTTCGTCCCGAAAGGTTGCTTATGAATTTTTCCTCAACGAAAGACCTCATATAGCAGAAGATGGCAACTGGAGAGCCAGCAAGGGGCCCACGAGGCTGGGGGGCATACAGGGGTAGGCGCGCCCCCCACCCTCGTGCCTGTGGGAGCCCCCTCGGCGATATTCTTCCGCTCAATATTTTTTATTATTTCCAAAAATAACTTTCGTGGAGTTTCAGGACTTTTGGAGTTGTGCGTAATAGGTCTCTAATATTTGCTCCCTTTCCATTGAGAATTCAGCTGCCGGCATTCTCCCTCCTTATGTAAACCTTGTAAAATAAGGGAGAATAGGCAGAAGTATTGTGACATAACGTGTAATAACAGCCCATAATGCAATAAATATCGATATAAAAGCATGATGGAAAATGGACGTATCAGACACTCCTGGTGTCGATGCATTGGACAGACAGGTGATGATTTGACAAGCAACTTATGGTAGAAGGTAAAAGCTAGCTCTGACAGATGCAAGAAGGATACATGTCGCAGGGATAGACCCTTGCGGCCTGGGGATAATGCAGCCCGAGGGGCCCCCAACTGAATAAACCAGAAAATATCAACTGGCACCATTGCTGAAGAGATGTTGAAGTAGCCGAAGACGCGTGCCGTAGAAGTTGCTCCTCATGAGCCACCTAGGTCCTAAACCTCAGGAGGCTCTGGAGGCCCAGGAGGCTCGCGTGGATCCATCGCCATCTCCGACAGGATCGCTAGGTGTCTGGCTTCCTAAGCTGCCAGGACGCCGCGCATGTGGTGCTGAAGCAGGACAGCCCTGTTCAGCAAGCCAAAGGGCATGTGAACGAAGCTGTGTGGTGGGCCCTTGCACCAGCCAACGCGGGACAGCCAGAGGAGCTCCTGAGATGCGGCTCTGTTGAGCCCAAGGATGTTGACGCAGTCGCGCAACTCGCTATCCTCGTAGATACAAGGAGCCGCGTCGGGTGGTGGGCGGTGGTCGCCGCGCATGGCTCTCGCCTCTTGGGGCTCCTCGGTTGCCTTGGTCATGAAATCCTGAGCACCTGGCACCCCGTGCCTTGTGCCCTCCTGGCAGAAGCGCGCGCTGAAGCACGCCTCCACGTGGTGCCCGAGCGCCTCCCTCGTGACGTTGGCTAGGTCAGAGGCCCTCCATAGGAGAGCCCCCGAGCCCAGCCTGAGAGGGGCGCCGGGTGCGCCTTCCTATGCGAGAGAGGGAGGCGCCCCGTCCGTGGGCGCGGGTCCTGAGGTGGTGCCGCTGGACACCCCACTCTCCTGTGGTCCTTGGCAGAGCAGCTGCTTCTTCTTCTTGGGGACAGCCTCAGGAGGGTAGATGGTTCCTTCGTCGTCTAGGTTCTCGACTGCTGTAGCCTGGTAGGCGCGCTCGAGAGAGCACACCGCGTCCTTCTCCTCGAAGGCGACGTGATGATGCCGCAGCTCCCTGGCATCTTGAGGACTTTGTAAGCATGATGAGTCACTGCCATGAACTTGGCCAGGGCCGGATACCCAAGGATGACATTGTATGGAAGGCAGATGTGGGCGACGTCGAAGTTGATGAGCTCAGTGCAGTAGTTGTCGTGCTTGCCGAAGGTGACAGGGAGGCGGATCTGCCCTATCGAGGTGGTGGAGCCGTCGGTCACTCCTGAGAAGGGCTTGGTGGGCTGCAGCTGGTCGTAGGGCACCTGGAGGTGGTCGAACGTCTCGACGGAGAGAACGTTGAGCCCCGCACTGCTATTGATGAGTGCCTTGGCAACGAGCACGTTGCTGATGATGGGCGAGCAGAGCATCGGGAGGGCACCGACAGTTGCCGTGCACTTGAGTTGGTCGGACGAGCTGAAGGTGATGGTGCACTTGGACCACCTGAGTGGACGCGTAGCCTCGAGCTTGGGGAAGGCCGCGTTCACCTCACGGAAAACTGCTTGAAGATGCGATGAGGGGCAGGGGCCTGAGCGCCGCCCAGGATGCAGACGATGGCACGAGGCTCCTGGAAGCCCCCAGCCCCCTTGTCCTGGTGGTGGTCATCGTTCCTTCTTGGTGGTGGTGGCAGCGGAGGGAGGCCAGCGTTGCCCTTAGGACGGTCCTCACGAGGCTGGTCCCTCTAGGGGCCCTCGCGAGGGTGGCCCTGCCAGCGTTCCTCATGAAGCTGATCGCGCCACTCTTGGCGGGGGCATGATCGTCCTAGTGTCCTCCACTTCGGCCTCCTCGGCGGCCGTAGCCTCGGTCGCTGCGCTCGGGGCGACGACCAAGGCGCCCGTCGTGGATGGCCCTGAGCTCCTGGCAGTCATTGGTGTTCTGGATGTGTATGTTGTGGAAGACGCAGAACAGGCGGCTGCCTTGGATGACTCCGGGTGATCGCATCCACGCTTCATCTCTGGTTCAGCCGCAAGCACGGCCGGTCCCTTGCGCTTCACGTCCTTGGCTTTGGCCTTCTTGTCTTCTAGGTCAGCCCTCGGGAGCTCCAGGAGGGAGAGGCGACCCTCCTCAGCTCTCGCACACTTGGTTGCCATGTTGAACATCTCCAGAGCCGCGCATAGGTCCTTGTGTATGGCGAGCTCATTCATCTTGACGTCGTGGACACCATCAGTGTATGCCGAGATGATGGCCTCATTCGATACCTTGGGGATCTTGAGGCAAACAGTGTTGAAGCGCTGGATGTATTTCTGCAAGGTCTCCCACAGGCTGCTTGATGCGCCATGGTCACCCATGACCGTGACGGTCATGGTGCCACAGAGTTAGCGACGAAATGCTCTCGCATTTCGTCCCTGGAGGAGATCGATCTCGTGGGAAGATTCAGGAGCCACGAGCACGCGCAATCCTTGAGGGTCATGGGAAACCAGTTCGCCATAACCTTCTCATCGCCGTTGGCCACCTCGATGCTTAGCTTGTAGAGCTGCAGGAACTCAGCAGGGTCGGGGGTGCCGTCGTAGCATGGAGGCAGGTCGGGCTTGAACTTCCCCGGCCAGACGACGCTGCGTAGCTCCGGAGTGAAGGTGCAGCAAGCCACGGTGGTCACAGGAGCCCGTCGTGGAGGTGGGGCCTGATCCTGGAGCTCCCGTGCCACCGCCGCAGGCGACGCGTGGTCTTGACGTGGCGGTGCTGGGAGCGCACGAGCATCTTCTGTCGGCCGCTGGACCATCTGGCAGCTTTCTTCCTCATGCGTCGGTGCCCTGTGCGGCGGGTCACATCGCGGGGCCTAGCACCTTGGCCCGCGGGCGACGTCTTGATGGGGAGGTGGGGGAGGTGCTCCGTGGGCTACGTCACCCGCAGCAGGCGGCGGGAGAGGCAGCGAGAGAGACAGTGCAGGAGAGCCCCCGGCGGCGTTGACAAGCTCGGCGATGCGGTCTAGCCAGTCTTCATAGAGTTCATCAACGTGGCGGTAGCGCAGGAGCTCGCGCGCCATGAGCAACGCAGCCTACACGTCACCGGTCCGCGACGAGCATGGGACGACCAACCAGCCGGAGTCAGCGACGGGGTGGCGGCGCGCCCACCACGCTGCATAGAGGGGTGCAGCGATGAGGCTTACTGCTCGTGCCCCGCTGGGCCGGTAGCGATGTTCGCAGGTGGGGACGGGGGGCGGCAAGGACAGCCATCACCCCCTGACGCTGTCTGAGCGGCACGGGCGACAAGGGTGGCCTGGCGCTCAACACGAGCTCAATGGGCGTCAGCCATGGAAGCGGTGGAGCGGTGGTGGGTCGACTGGCGGAAGAGAGGCTCCGACGCACCCCTACCTGGCGCGCCAAATGTCGGATTTCGGGTTCCACGGACCCTTGAGAGGTTCAAACTCTGGGGTGCGTGCTAAGAACTCGTCCTCCCCAGTCTGCCTACTCGCTAATCTCACGGCCTAGCTCAACGAGCTGAATGGAAAAGAGACACAACAGTTTACCCAGGTTCGTGCCACCTTGTGGTGTAAAACCCTACTCCTTTGTGGTGGATTGGCCTCGAGGGGCTGGTGATGAACTGGTACAATGGGAGAACAACCTCAGGAGGAGGAGTGTTCTTGGGCTCAATTGAGCTGGTGAGGGAGAGGATGATCTGAATGATCCGTCCCTGGTCCGGTCCCCTCTCTACAGTGGTGGTACTGCTCTACTTATAGTGGCCTTGGTCCTCTTCCCAAATGTAGGCGGGAAGGGATCCCACAACGGCCAAATTTGAAGGGAGACAACTAGTACATGCTATCCTGACAAAAGTAGTCTTTGCCTGCAAAATCCTCTGGTCATGACGCCGTGGTGGGCTCGGCGATGACCTCCGTCCTGCCGTCCTGGCGGTGTTGGTCTTGTTGCACAAGAATGGAAACCTTCGACTGATTCCTCGGGACTCTGTGCCTGAGCTTGCCTCCTTAGCACCAAATAGGAAACCAGTACACTGCACCCGCCGGCGCCCGCCTGGCCTTGGTCGTCATGGCTCACGTCATCTGGACTGCGCGAGGTGAGGCTTGCATAGAAATCTCCGCTCCTCGGGAGCCAGCCTGGAGAGACTGCTCCTCGTGGAGGTCTTGGTGTTGTCCGCCTCGCGAGGCTTGGCCCCTCCCGAGGGTCTTGAGCTATGGATGTTGAAGCTGGGCCGTACCAGGCCAGCCATGGAGCCACGCCGCAGGCCGCAGGCCGGCATGTCTGGGTACCCCCGTTCCCAGAACGCCGACACGAGCCGAACCCATGGAATGCCGCTCGGCTTCGGCGTTTCTACGCCTAATCCGGGATCGTCATCAACACTCCATGCTCTGTTCTTGCCTTTTTATCATCATTTTAATCTTTGGAGCCTTAGCCTCCCCGACCTATAGTTCGGAGAAACCGTAATACGACAGGTCACCATTGTACACATTTTGTGATGTACTACCAGCTTTACTTGGGAGCTTCTTTTAAAAGCAACTAATTACAATATACTTCATACAACCTTGTCTCTGTTGTTCTGAAATGAAACCTTCTCACATCTTCCAAGCCATTATATGCTCCTATTTGACTTAAGTCCTTTGCCAAGCTGGGTTGCCTGGCTCTTGTGTTTACACCTACATTTCCGATTGTTCGGCTAGGAAGTAAAGGGAGCACCTCTGTGATTACTACGCCCGGGTAATCCGGATACGTACCTCAGACTGGTGAAGCCGAAAGCTAGCGTTCTTACAGTAAATATTGGGTCGTCCTCTGGGGAAGTGAAAATAAACAGCCGCCAGCCGCCACCCAACTATTCTCGGTTCCTAAAAACCACAAAGCATCTGTGTGTCACCGGCTTTCGAACTCACGGCTAATGGTCAACATACCTCACTGGAAGAAAGGAACCCTTGGAGGAACTATTTTCTTTGGAAGATGTTTCTTACGCTAAAAAGTAATATGACATTGCTCGTTGCGCACGTTTTGTCTGCCCGCACGAAAGGGCCGGATTGCCTGGTTCTAGAATTATCCCCTGTTCGTCAGGGCGCATAGTACGGAAAACTCCCTGATCACTGGTCAGGGAGGCGGAAGCCAATGGCCGATTAAGACAACGTTCATACCGCGGCTTGAGAATTGCGCGATGTAAGGTACATGGATACATAGAATCACCCACCCTACTCTTTATCAATACCATCTATCAACCTGTCCAAGGCACAATCCTTCTGGGAGTACCGAGCAGCGGGCATCACTTGGTCATATACTAAGCTAAGAGGTATTTCCTGCCCATCCAGCCCCGGGTCCCACTCGAGCCATATGTTCGGGTTCGAGTTTGGTAAATCGGGTCTTCACCATTGCCCAGGCCTCGCGCGCCCCTTCCCGGCATGCTGACATCTTCCGCAATTCAAAGCGTCGCCTCGCCTCTTTAAAGCGGTTAGCCAGCTCAACCATGCTCTCTAATGGCACCTCCTCTGGCCATAGTGCCTTAACCATGCTCTTCATGGACTTCCGGGCTCTTTCATGCGCCTTGGTCAGTTCTTTCAAAAGGTTCCCACTAAAGGAACCCACCTCCTCTTCGGGCATACATCAGGAGACCTAGCAAGCAGGGTATGCGCATTTGAAAATCTTGTTATCATCCACATTCGCGTGACATTGAATTCATGACTTACTGAATATACCACCATTTAGCTTCTGGTTCTCCTCCAAGGCCTGATCCAATTGAGACTTCAACTGCTCGATTTCCCTGGCTTTTCGCTGATTTTCTGCCTTGAGCCCATTCTTCTCTTCCCGACTTCTTGTCAGCACTCATTTGCCAGCCTCTAGTTCCCTTCACAGTTGACTCATCACTTCGGCGGCTGCAGGGAAAGCATGGCATCAATATGCAAAGGACTTCATACAGTTTGTAGCATCCGAAAGCTTTTTCACTTACCATCATTTTCGCTGGGAGCCTTTTGGCCGCTTCTAGATCGGCCATAGCACTGGCTAAATGTGTTCGTCTCAGCTTGAGGTCTTCTGACAACTTGCTATTCTGCTCCCACACGACCTACGGAATCAAGACAATACAAGGATCCTTAACTCGGTTGTCCCGCCCAAATTAAGGAGGGGGCTGCTATGTTAGGAACTATAAAATGCTTTTAACCCATGTCGCGCCTGCATTTTTGAAGAAAAGAGACCGGCGATCCCTTCGAGTCCAGTTCGGGCCGCTCCAAGGTATGCGTTCACTGAATTAAATGTGTTGAACTCCTAATCGGTAAAGGTAACATGGCGCAAGGATTGTCTCTAGCGGCGATGATTCATTACACTTTCGACCTCGGAGTTGGTCACTGAAACATCGTCGGAGTCCTTTGGGGGTGCCCCAGCCGCTGTGTGTTTGGCAGGGTCCTTAGCATGCGCCGAGGGCACAAGGTTGGAATCATGCCTCGGCGCACCCTGGGAGTCCTCGAACTGGCGCACTGGAGCTCTTCTCCTGCAAAGTTAAGCAAACGCCAGAGAAAGAAATTGAAAATGACCCCTTCTCGTGGTCCCAAAGCATGTTACCTTTTAGCCGAGGCAGCGGTTGCTTCCGCTCCGGCAGAGGGCTTCCTCTTGGATGCCACATTAGGGGCCGAGACCGGCGTAGGCTGTGCTCCTCCCACAGTTGTTCAGTGTGTAGTACGGCGACCCTTGGGATTAGAAGTTAGAGAATGCGGGATGGTGCGAGGCGATCGCCCTGTTCGAGAGGAGCTCCTATTTTCACTTACAGTGGAGGAAGGAAGAGCCCCAGGGTGATCAGCCATCACGGCAACTTCAGTGCCATCAAGGCTTTCTTGGTAAAATACCCCATCTTTTAAATCGACCGACATTTCTGGATCATCATGATAGCCCGAGTTGTTGGCGCGGGAATGATTCTCCGGTTGAGGGGAAGGGAAATAGATGGACTCGACCTGGCGCCTCTAGCTTTGTACGAATACAGTATAATCAGCAGGTGTTTGGACGGCACGGCCGCACTACAGACAAAGAATTGAAGCTTACCCAGTCTGCCGGATTACAGCCGGAGCAACCCTCCCAGACACTCAATTCAACAAAGTCTTCCTCCTCTCCTTTAAAGAGGTCGGCTAATGTCTTGGCCATGGCCGCTTTGTCATCCGGCCCTTGTCGCTTATAGCGGGTCGCATCGCTGGTCTCGTTGTAGCACCATAAATGATGCCCCTTTGTTGAAGGGGCTGTACACACCGGGTTATGGCAACCACCATTACTTTGATCATAGTCAGTTTACTATGGGTTAGCAGTCGAACCTTGGCGGCCAAAAGGTGCACCTCCTCACTGTCTAGCTCGGAAGGGCTCTTGGGTTGCCAGTTGAGCCGCTTTCTTAGAGGAGCAATTCAGTATTTGGGCAGACCCTTTCGGATTGGGTCGAAGAGCGGGACATCTTCAATATAGAACCATTCTGAGGGCCATTCCTCGGGATCCTTCCTTGGGGTCTGATGTAGGGTAGAACCCTAGGTGGCCCGATGTTTCACGATTGGAGCGGATGACACGAAGAACACGAGGGGAAACGCGAGGGAAAACACGAGAGAATCACTCAAACAAACAAGATTCGATTACACATGTGCTAGATCCTTGGAACACAATGAGATCCACGATCCACAATCAACTAAGGACGATACAAGTAGCGCGATCTTCTCCGTGAGGAGGTCTTGAGGTCCTTCCCGTCATGGGGTCTTGAATCCGCTTGGAAGGATCTTCTCTGAGGAGGTGCGATCTCCAAGGAGAAGCTAACCAAGTGGATGAGCAAAACTCTCACACAAACATGAGCTAATCCTGTTCTAACCCTCAAAGGGTGGAGGAGGAGGAGGAGTATATATAGGCTAGGGGGGCGAAGGGGTATATGGGCTTTGGCCCAAGTCACGCACGCAGGCGGGGTCCATATGATCCGGATGCTGGCCCGGATGATCCGGGTGTCAGGGGTCCGGATGATCCGGGTGGTCGTTCGGATGATCCGGATTCGTCGAGCAGGCTTCGGGTGTCTTCGGGCACATTACCCGGATCATCCGGGTCGGGGTCCGGATCATCCGGGCTTGGTCCAGATCGTCCGGCTAGGGATCTGGATGATCCGGGCAAATCCAGTCTTGCTCCAATCTTCTTCTTCCTTCTCCTCTTCCATGCTTGGCCTTGGTCCTTGGATCCTCCATGGTCATCTCGGTTGTACCTGATTATATGCAAGGTCCATGCATGAGGTAGTAACCATGTCTCATATGTGGAAAGTGACGGTTCGAAGAGGAGTGAGTTCACCTTGTGTCCAATGGCGTATGGTCGAGGTCTCATCGTGTGTCCTCTTGGGGCTTGGGGACTAGTTGAAGTGTACATGGGGATGATCGTGGGATGCTCCGCACCAGGGTCCGAATGGGGTAGCCCGTCCTGGCTATCCCCCACACCTCTGCTCCTCCCACTTTGAAGATTGACCCCTCATGGGTACGAGGGACGAGGCAGAAGTATTTCCTCCACAAATCAAAGTGGGGTTCACAGCTCTGGAATATTTCGCAGACGGCCACGAAGCCAGAAATATGCAGTATGGACCCTGGGGTGAGGTTGTGGAGCTGGATCCTATAGAACACTAATAAGCCCCATAAGAAGGGATGAATGGATAAACCTAGGCCTCTTAGAAGGAAGGGCACAAAGCATACACTCTCTTCCTTGCTTGGAGCAGGGGAGCGTTCGGCAAATGCCTGGCCATCGACAGAGATTAGTCCAGCGCGGACGGGAACGAGATCCGCCACGGGAAGATAGCCCTGCATCTCTATATTGCTCAATTGGAGGCGCGAGACTAAACAACTCGCCCAATCACCGGGGAGAGGACCATGAGGGCACGAGGATGAACTGCGAATGTCGGCCATGGTGCCTAAGGATTTCTTTAGCGCTGTTTTTTGACAAGGGGGATGGGTAGACCTCCCCTCGTACCTCTGGATCTATAAATAGGTGCTTCACTTCAAAGCTGAAGGGACGGGCTTGCAAAAAGCAGCATTGGGCTGTCTGCCATCTAAAAAAGGGTGCGTGGCGATCAAAAGTAACCCCCACCCGAGGCAAGCATTAAAATACAATGGTCCCATGGTGTTACGGTGCGGTCCTAAACATCCGGATTGTCAAACCGGTCAGGCACAGATACAATTTTGATCTGGACTATACTAAGTAGTAAGCCTTCGATATTGATCCGGATAGTATTCGGCCATTAAATCATTCTCCGAACAATTCAGATAGAAGATGAAGAACTCACCTCGTAAGGTGAAGATTTGGAGCATGCTAGGTGACGATCCTCGACGTTGGAGGCCAGTTCCGGGGCTACCGAGGGAGTCCTGGACTAACGGGTCCTCAGGCCGTTGACTTGTTACGTATGGGCCAAACTGGTGGGCCATTAGGATCCCAAGCTAGAGTGTGGACCCGTGAGTGGACAGGAGATCTGTAGAGTCATGGTGTGCCCTCCAAGTCAAGATTAGCATGATCTTTCCTTCATTGTAACCGATCAAATGTAACCCTAACCCTACCGGTGCCTATATAAATAGGAGGGTTTTAGTCTTTAGGGCTAGATCTACATTCATCACCTCATCGACTTAGGCTTTAGCTCATTTGATCTCAAGGTAGATCTACTTTGTAACCACATCATACATCAAATACAATCAAGCAGGACGTAGGGTTTTACCTCTTCGAGAGGGCCCAAACCTGGGTAAACACTATGTTCATCGTCCCCTGTTCCCCATTTATCCTAGATCCACAGCTCGGGACCCCCAACCTGAGATCCGCCGGTTTTGACACCGACACAAGGCACGACAGACCAGACATGGCCTCATAGCTAAGCCTCTTGTGCAGATGAATTCTGTCATGGTTATATAGCACACACATGTAATAGCTTCTCTGAAGATGGCTCCAGAACCAATCAGAAGATATACATGGCTTGTTGTCGGGGTTTTTGGCGTGGTTAAAGAACATGGAGTGCTCTCTGAAGCTTAATACACTGAAGGTGCAGTCAGTGGAAGACGCACTGCAAAGCCTTGGCAGTCTAGGCATTGGCTTCTGAATTTGAGGCATGTTCTGGACATTGAATTCATTTTGGGTTCTAGGTACATCCAGAGGAGTGAGATTTGGCCATTGGACATGTACAAGTTGAACTTCAGGCCCAGATTTATCTTCAGCAAGGACAATGCCATCATTGACTTTGGGCTGAGCAATCACTTCAGAAGTATTGGCTTCAATGGATGCATTCATATTGGTAAATCCTTAGTGACTTCAGCCTCAGGTGCCACAGTGGCAGCAATGGTTTCAGAAGCTGGAGCTTGACTATCGTCGGCTGATGCAGTCGGAATATATTTGATCTGTTTGGCTTCAAGCTCAGTAGTGGTACTGGTAGGTGATGGAGTAATTAAGCATGGGGTATGATCGATTTACTAAAATATATGAACTCGCTCGATGGTAAATACATGTTTTATTTTTACCTCTAAAAATACCATGGTAGTAAAAAAGTAGAAAATAGGTGAAACGAGGCAGCGCAACCTCCACACAAGATCCCCGAGGAGCCTTTGACGTCACCCATGACGCACGGGGGCTGCCTCCCCAAGCTGGCAAGGACACGCATTAGCGGAGAAAGGCTAACCTTGCAGCACACTCCACCGGCCAAGCTTTGAATGCCTGATCGGGCTACTCACGCAGCTCGATGTAGGGCTACACCTAGGGCCATCATCACAATGACCTGGAGGACACGAGACAATACGGGACACTAGCCGTCAATAAAGGTAGGAGGCAGTGCGGCGTTTCACATCGGGGAAGCTACTCGAGGACCTGACCTCGTGTAGTGTCAGGTTATCTCCTGGCCCATTGTCAGGAGCAAGTGGGAGAGGTGTGTCAAATATCTCCGTATGATCGTGCTATTGTATTTATTAGGATGACCAAATCTGGTACCCCAGGGATCTATATAAGGGGAGGACCGTGGTCGAGTAGGAGGACAACTTTTCCTTGAAAGAGCACTCGCATAGCAAGCACTGAGCATAAGATAGGAGGAGAAGACATAAGTTGTACTCAGGGTCTTCTTGCGAGCACCCCGACTACCCCATATCTCACCCTGACCACTTCTTTTGTACACCCAAAGACTTGTATTCTTGAGCTGATATTGAATACCAATAGGATGTAGGGTTTTACGCCTTGAAGGCGGCCTAAACCTGTATAAACTCCCCCATGTCCATGCGTGTCTTGGTTATCTTGGTGAGTTGGTTGGCTTAGTGTTTTATCCCTTGGCCGAACTAACAAATACGGGGTATTCTTGATCCCCAATGTCCGAAGATCAGCCCCCGGCATCTGGTGCACCAGGTAGGGGGCTAAGGCTAGGCCAACTAGACTTGGAGCAAGAATAACTAAGCATGGCTAGGGTGCACGAGCCACCACCCCCAGAACACACCCCCGGAGGTTTCATACGTAGGGAGCTTAGGACGTACAATCTAAAAACAGGGCACCAGGTGGAGGACGATACCCTGAGAGGGTACGCCACCCAGCGCATCGGCAGCTCAGCTTTGAGACATCACCCACAACTGCTTTGTGAGTAGCCCGAGCCCTGCTACGCCACCCACCTACCCCTGCGCAAGAGCATCCCCTTCTGGGATCATGGCTCGGTGAGGGGGCGGAAATGCTGAGTCTAGCTCAATAGCGCTCTATGGGGAGCGCAGTTCGTATACCGTCTAGGCCGAGGCGAGCACGGTCGGTTGCCTTTGTGGCTTCGCCACACCGTTCTGAAGAAAATGGTCGACATGCTGTCAACCTCCCTCCTCCTGCCCGAGAGGGACACAAGACATCCATAGGGCCCACCCCTTACAGGGACGAAGAACAGGGGCCCCCTATTGGGAAACATAGTAAACAAAAATTTCGCTCCTACGATCACCCAAGATAATAATGGGTTGGGATCACGATCGACACCATCACCGAGTTGCAACGGAAGAAGAACATGTCTGTGTAGATCATACTCGAAGTCCCTCGAACCGTCGATGAATGATCACTCGTACATTCGTACCACCCATGAACAGTTGTCGGCGTCAAAACAGGCAGATCTTAGGTAGGGGGTCCCGGGCTATGGATCTTGGATCAAAGGGGAACAGTGGATGCAGGGACGGTATTTACCCAGGTTCGGGCCCTCTCGAAGAGGTAAAACCCTACGTATACTTGATTATATTGATGTGTATATGATTGTTACATAGTTGATCTACCACGAGATCGGATGAACTAAACCCTAGATGAGTAGGATAATGGTTCTCGCCTCTACGAACTAAACCCTCTAGTTTATATAGACACCAGGGGTACCTAGGGTTACATATGTCAATTGCCATCTGGAGACAAATACGCCGGTTATGCTAAATCTTCCTTGGAGGAGACGCCAAGTTCCGAGTTTTCCTTTTGTAGTACGGAGTTATCTCAAGCTCGGCCTTCATTAACAGAATCCGGAGTGGCCCACCAGGGCGGCCCATGGGAGATAGGTCGGCAGCCTGAGGACTCCCTAATACAGGAAGCCTTAGCAGCCTTACACGCCGAAAGTCTCTGGCTTGCGTGGTGAGTTCCTTTCCCCCTTTTTGTCCGGCTGACAATAGTTCGGCCACTGATGATTTTCCGACTCGTCGAAGTATTGCAGGGCCCACATCAACTTGCTTGCTTATGTCAATGACACCCTTCGATTTCCATGCGCCAGAGGGAGGCAGACAGTCCAGTAGTCTTTTACAGAAATGCCCCTCACGGGCCAGAGAAAAAGTGCCTATTAAATAGGCTAGGGGCGTGATGGGTAACACATCCTATTCCCAAATAATTAAGAGGCCAAAAAATTAGAGAACTCTAAGAAATGGCAAGCGCCCCAGGCTCCTCCTCACGCCCTCACGGCCCCCTCCAAGGCAATTGTGCAAGCTGTTCGGTCTCCCATCTCCGACTAAGCAGCCTCGAGATGCAAGGGTATTGTCGGTGTCAAAACCGGCGGATCTCGGGTAGGGGGTCCCGAACTGTGCGTCTAGGAGGATGGTAACAGGAGACAAGGGACACGATGTTTTACCCAGGTTCGGGCCCTCTTAATGGAGGTAAAACCCTACGTCACTTGATTAATATTGATGATGTGTGTTACAAGAGTGGATCTACCACGAGATCAAAGAGGCTAAACCCTAGAAGCTAGCCTATGGTATGATTGTTGTTCGTCCTATGGACTAAAGCCATCCAGTTTATATAGACACCGGAGAGGGCTAGGGTTACACAAATTCGGTTACAATGGTAGGAGATCTACATATCCGTATCGCCAAGCTTGCCTTCCACGCCAAGGAAAGTCCCATCCGGACACGGGACGAAGTCTTCAATCTTGTATCTTCATAGTCTTGGAGTCCGATCGATGATGATAGTTCGGCTATCCGGACACCCCCTAGTCCGAACTCCCTCAAGAGCCCACGAACCGGGCTTCAATGATGGCGAGCCCAGTAGCGTTGATTGTCTTCGGCATTGCGAGGCGGGTTCCTCCTCCGAATACTTCATAGAAGGTTTTGAACACAACGATAGTGTCCGGTTCTGCAAAACAAGTTCCACATAACACCGTAGAGAGAATAATTTTTGCACAGATCTGCTGACGTATTCCGCGGCGTGACATCACACCACGGCCAGGCCTTTGTATGAATCATTTTTTGTTGTTCCATCTCAGCGTGTTTTAGCGAGGCGGTATCCCTGGCACGTCTTATCAAAGCGTAGATCGTGCCCCCTTATTCCGGGATTCTCATCAATACGGACGTGGGAAACCCAACCATGCCCGTTGGCCTGCCTTCTCTATCAAAGGTGAGTCCTAATCGACCACGGGGTGGGCTCTTGGTATTCAACCTCTTTATAATGAGACCAAGGCCCTCTTCTTTTTACACCCTCCATCGAGTTCGCCTCGCGCTTCGAGTTCCAATCACCCAAAGCTTCAGATTTAGGCGCTTGGACTTTCGACGATGTCCGGCTCCGACCAAAGACAAACGATGGATGTCTTCCTCCGTCATAGAAGATGATGTGCTAAAGCTGTGAGATGCCAGGTATCTAACCGGCGAGATCTCGCATAGGCTGCCTACTCTAGGGCAGGTCATTCCCACTCCTGAGCCCGGCGAGAACGTGGTCTTCGTGTCCCACTTCCTTTGAGGTTTAGGCTTCCCGATGGATCCCTTTGTGCGGGGGCTCATGTTTTATTATGGGCTGGAATTTCACGACTTGAATCCGGAGTCCATCCTCCATATCTCGTCATTCATTGTCGTATGTGAGGCCTTCCTCCATATTACCCCCCACTTTGGATTGTGGCTCAAGAACTTCAAGGTGGAGCCAAAGATGATCAAGGGGCAACAAGCAGAGTGCGGAGGGGCGGTCATAAGCAAATGTGTTGATGCTCCATGGCCCGAGGGCTCTTTTTAAGAGGAGCTTGGTTTGTGGCAACGGGAGTGGTTTTATGTCACCGCTCCCAGGGGCAACAAATGGGCGGCGCTCCCTGCCTTCCACTCAGGTCCACCACAGCGGCTGGCATCATGGGTCAACAAGGGGCTCGACTGGGGATCATCCAAGGACGTTCCCCTGTTGCAGGGCCGTATTCGAGACCTCCAGGAAAGAGGGATCAATCTGGTTGCAGTGGCGCAGGTTATGGTGATCCGGCGCCTTCAGCCCTGCAAACGTCGCCCCCTCCGCTTGTGGGAATTCAATCCAGGGACCATGAGCTCTCCAAAATTTTATGGGCACGGCGCCCGTGGAGATGTATAAACTGTTCTTCGGATCACAAGAGAAGTGTCCGGTCTTGACCGAGGACGCAGGACTAAGCTGCAATCGCCCAGATACTCAAGTAAGTAGTCCTGTAACCGGACAAGCTATTCATTCATTTATTTCATATATATATGCCCTTTAAAGGAGCCGTTTATTGAACAGGAGTGGATAGCCAAGGCAAAGTTAATAAGGTGTGCGGCTCCCCTCCCAGAGACCACGCCGGATCCCATGTTGACCAAGATGTTGAAGGTCGCGCCTTTTGAAGAAGGCGAAGGGGGGAGCGGGGAAGCAACCGCCTCTGCGAAGGAGGCTATCAAGGAAGGAGGGTTTAAGAGTCCCACCTTCCGAGGAGAGAAGAGGACCGCTTCGGAAGATCCGGAGGTCAAGGCCTCAATGAGGGGGAAGGAATCTTCGGCAGAGTCCGGCTGGAAGTAACCCAGCCGCATTATTTCCCCAAGGGATCAGCCCTCCAAATTCGGCCGTAAGTAAAAGAAGGGGTCTTGTAAATAAGGAACATCCACTGTATTTATTTATGAAGATACCGAAATTGTACCTTGTAGTTCGGACCTCAGCCCTTCTCAGCAGAGCTCGTCTTCGGGGGATCTTCTTCCGGAGATGATGGAGAGCGAAACGCCTCCACCTATCGCACCCTCATGTGAAGCGGATGACCCGGAGGTGTCGTCGCGGAGGGTTCCCCCAAGTCCGGTGGGGCCGGAAGGTCCGGCGCCAAGTGGTGTGCGGTCGGAGGAGCTGAAGGATCTGCTCGGGCGAGCGGCTATTTCAGAGGATCACCATGCTCTAATGGGTACGGTGATTGAAAGAATTGCATCCGGAGAGCGGATTACATGAAGCCGTCGAAGCTTCTTGGCCGGGATTTGAGGTACGCAAGAATGATGTACCTTCTGACAGTTATGCATATAAAATGCGCCCTGTATAGATAGTAGCCCCTGAGACTTGGTATGTTGTCGAAATTGACAATGTGCCGAGGATCAAATTCTCAGTTATAACATATCGCCGCTCCTGAACAGGTGGCGGGGCGTCCGGAGGCCAGCCGGACTGCTGAATATGCCGAACTAAAGCGGCAACTTGACGAGGCGGATGCGGACATCGCGCTGGTCAATAAAGCGGTTTTAATGAGTCACAAGGTATGCGACCTCTATGCGGACACCTTGTAAGGGAGCTTGACGCCCATGTCTTCTTGTTTGTATTCTTAATGCAGATGGTGCCGCTGCCGTGGAGGAGCTGCGGGCAAAACTCGCTGACGAAAGAGCAAGCCAGAATTAGTAATGTCTGACGGCTGTAAAAGGCGGTCGAAGAGCTAGAAGCTATGCGGGCTGCTCCTTTGCCCGAAGCAAAGAGGAGATGGCCGATATGGCCAAAAATTTAAGGAATACTACCGATCGCTCTTGCGCAGTTCTTGAAAAGGAACGTCAAGCGGAACAAGAGGACCTAAAGAAGGCCGCCGCCGAATCCAAGAATGCCCAATCGGCTTTGAGGGCTGCCAAGGAGGAGCTGAGTCAGGCCGGGGCAATTGCGACTGGAAAACCGTTTCTGCTGCGGAGGAAATATACAGATCCAAAGTATGCTCAGTTGGATAAATTGTGGAGTTCAGAGGATGCTTATACGGACTTGGCGGCGGCTGTGGGCCAGTTGAGCATTTCCGGGGCAAGAAGGGGCACGAAGGAAGAGCTATATTGGTCGCAATTCCATAGTCTGGAGCGTCCTCTGCGCCACGACCGATCGGTTGGCGAATGGGCGAGCTGAATCGATTGTCCGGATTTTCCATGAAGCATGTCTTGACTCACTTGTGGCGAACGGACCCCAGCCAAGAGCTATTTTGGTTTAGTGCAGCGGTTTCTTGGTGCGGTGCAGCGTATCGGCGCAATGAAGCGATCGGCGTGTATTGAGGGCGCGGATGGCTCTTGCCGTGTCAAGACATACTGGCAGAGATGAAGGCCACCGACGTTGCATCCCGGATTCGGACAGAGGCGAGTACCGCCGAGCACTACTTTGAAGAAGTCCTGTCGAGCGCTCGTTTAATAGAGACGCAGCGATGCTTTCGAAGGATATTATGTTTAAATGACATGTATGATTTGTGAAAACAATGTTTCCATGTAATATAAGTGCTTTTTTATACTTGTGCGTTCAAGTAGTAAACTACTCTCCTGTCTTGGCCGTTTATGTATATGTGTATATAACCTGAAAGATGGCAGTCCTTGGCTTCAGCCCCCACGCACATATTGCGGGGGTGTTTGCAAAAAAAAGCTCTTTTTCACACTTAATCCAACGTCTTCGTCCTATTAAGGAGGTGATAGCGTAGCAAACCAGGCAACCAGACTATAATGCTTTATCACTTTCACTTAGCCATAGGAGTTCGAGGGTGGGGCTACTATATAGCCTCTGGGGGCACCGCACTCTCCCGAATTCGGGGTGCGTATGTGCCTGACCGAAAACCGGTCCTTTGTTAATGCGGAGGAATCCTAAACATTCCTGTGAGTCATCGAGTGGTTGACCAGTCTCTCGCTATATCATGACAGTCAGTTTTCGGCTTTCTCTACTGAGGTGCTCGCCCGGCCGAACCGAGCACAATCGCGATAGTTCTCCTGGTGCCGCGTTAGCCGTGGAAAGCGGGCGTAAGGCAGCAAAACACGAGCCGAGCAACCCAACATTTGACCAAAGACATGATTCGAGCTGATGCATATAAGGCCTAACTCGAGGCGCCGAATACTCCCTAAGGTATTCGGTCTTTATGAAAATGGGCAGAATAATGCCCTAAGCCCCACAGTGTCTAGATGCAGCGCAAAAAATTCTGGTGCGGCCAATGCCAAAGCACCAGCCTCCTCCTCGGTTATATTAAGGAACCGGGGATGTATATCAACAAGAGACAGTGAAAAAGGTTTACGCAGGTCTTAATCTGAAAAGAATCCTTGCAGCGGGTCCCTCTTGCGTCTGCGCTGTGTCTCCGTTGTGCCGTATCACGGGCGGGTGTAGCACGTTGTTCATCTGTAAAGAGAGAAACTTAGTTTGAAAGAAAAGGGTCGTGCGAAAGGTGTACTTAATATTAAATAAACAGATGCAGTTCGAAGAATTAAATAAAATTGAGCTTTATTGTCCCTTGTTATACATGTATGCGGCCCCTCGTATGGGGGTATGCCGCTAGTAGGCGCCTGACTCGTCTAACCGAGTCCGGGTTTGAATGACCGATTCAGGTTCTTTGCCTAGCAGAGCCGGATAGCTGTGGGGCTGTCAAAGGCAGTCTCCCGTTCTTCCGTGCTCAAGTGACACTTAATACTTCCTTTTAACGATATGATGCCGCGTGGACCGGGCATTTTAAGTGTTAGAGATGCATAATGCGGTATTGCGTAAAAGCGGGCGAAAGTTGTACGCCTCAGTAGTGCTTAAGGGCTACTACTGAATGGGGCGATGGGGAGTGAGCTTTCCGCGACGGGGGTTGTCGGATGAACCGAACACAACCTGTAGTGGTACAGAGCCTGTATTATAAAGAAGGCCTGGCGTCATTCCTTTGAAGGAAGTGCTGTTATAGAGAATTTTGGTAGGTTCTATCCCCATTATGCGGACGGTGTCCTGGTATGGCAGGTGTCGCGCTGTGTGTTATCACATGAAGTGAGTTCACTGTTTTGACTTCTAGTGGGAAAGTCTTTTGTTTTCCGGAGTGCTGCTTTTGGGTTTCGTCACTTTCACTTGGTGTGTCGAGCCCCTTGTGTTCGGCGTTAAGTCGGCTGGACTGCTTGAAGACCCAACAATCTCTGTGGGTATGGTTTGCAGGCTTCCCGGAGGTACCATGTATTTGGCACAGTCTATCCGTAATCTTGTTTAGGTTGGATAGCTCGTCCTTTATTATCCTTTAGGGCGGTGTTTTGTTGTTCGGTGAGAGCTTTTGAATCTGGCGTTGACCGCCATACTATTTGGGCCATTTTCCTTATTCCGCGCTGATCTTTTCCGTCGTGATTTCCCATTTCCATCCCTGATTTCGGATGTACTCGGGTCATTTGGTGCTGCATCTAGCCAGCCAACTGTCTTCCCTAGCAAAGCAGGTCATCGAACTTGTTAATGCGGCCATTGTTCTTGGCTTTTCTTGGCGAGGTGTCTGGCGAGCCATTCGTCTCGGACGTTGTGTTTGAAAGCTGCCAAGGCTTGGCGTCCGGACGATCGACTATTTGGTTCTTTTTGGTAAGGAACCTGTTCGAAATTTCGGGCTGACTCTCCGGGCTGTTGAGTTATGTTACTTAGATCGTCTCAATGCCCCGAGGGCGGACGAGGTCCCCAAAATTTGCCCGAAATGCATCCTCGAGCTCTTCCCAGCTTCCAATGGTATTTTCGGGAGGCTCTTAAGCCAATGCCGAGCTGGCCCTTTGAGTTTAAGGGTAAGTATTTTACGGCGTGGAGATCATCTCCTCTAGCCATATGTATGTGGAGGATGTAATCCTCAATCCGAGACTCGAGTGGTCTGTTGTTCCGTCGTATGCCTCTATGTTTACGGGTTTGAATCCTGCTGAAATTCATGATCCGGCACCTCATCGATGAAATATAGGGGTGTCTGGCGCCCCTATATTGGGTGTGCCGTGTTTTTGAATTTTGGCGTGTTGCATTGCTTTGTGGCGTGCTTTCTTGGCCCATTGATGGACCTAACTGGGCCATCCTTTTGATGTGGATCCTTAGGCGGATCGCATATTGGCTTGTGTCTTGGCACCATTCGCGGTCTATTTTTTGCCGTGAGGTTGTCCATCCGACCGGTGGCCTTCTTGCTTTTTAATTGTGGGGGCTCTAAGGCCTCCTCGTCGGTCGGTCGATAGCTTTCTTTTCGGTAGCTCTTTGTTCGCGATCGTCAGCATTTATTTGCGGTGCTGAATACTTTGCTCCATCTAATCCTGAGTGCATCTTCCGCTGTTTTGAGCTTCCATACCTTTTTTAGGGCTACAGCGATGGCGACCAGCCTTTTCTGGAGGTCATTTTGCTCCAATGGTTTGTCCGGCGTGAGATCGTCTGGACTGTTGTCTTCGCCGGGGACAGATTGTTTACCCAAGTTGTCTTGTTCGGACAATTGCTCGATAGCTTGTTCGTTGTCCACGAGTTCGCCCTGCTCTATGGCTGGGTCTTTGTTGAGGCGGGACTTTGTTCGGCGTTTACGTTGCCGTTTTGACTGCTTTTCGAGGGATTTATCCTTCGTAGCGTCCCGTGTTTCCTCGTCTTCATTTCATTTAGGTGTATCCACCATGTATAAATCATGGGATGAGGTTGTCCAGCATCCTATAGGTGCTGGTTCATTGTTGTCTCCTACATCATCGTCCATACCGTCGATGTCTTCGGTGTCGAAATCGAGCACGTCGTGTAAGCTTTCGACAGTGGCTATGAAGTGGGTGGTGGGTGGGCATTGAGTTTCTTCATCGTCCGCATCCCAACCTTCCTGTTAAGTAGTCCGCCAGGGCTCTCCGGATAAAGAGAGAGACTTTAGTGAATTCAGGATGTCGCCAAAGGCGAGTCTTTGAAAAGATGTCATGACCGTGAACTCCATAACGGGCGCCCAATCGGATTCGATTGGCAAGGGCGCGGAGGGTTGAGTCCGGCACCACAGGTCGAGGTCTTCGCAAGGACAGGGATGGAGTTCGCTCGATCGCCGTAGAGATTAAAGCCCCGGCGGTGTCCAACCACTCGTCCTCGATCGGGAATCCGGCTCCGGATTAAGGGTCGGGCGGATCTTGGTGCGGCCTCCGAGCCTTTGTTCGCTGCAGAGCTAGATCATGCCCATCGAGACAAGTGTGGCGGCGCTTGGCTGCGGCTCGAATCCGTCGAAGATCAAGTCTCCGCGGATATCGGGCCGTATAGTTTAAACTTCCAAATCTGACTGACGGCGAGCGTAGCTTTCGATCTGCTCCAGATGGCCAAGCGAATTGGCCCGCAGTGCAAAGCCGCCGAACGCGAAGATCTGTCCGGGGAGAAAAGTCTCACCCTGGACCGCGTCGTTGTTGATGATCAAAGGAACCATCGAGCCTATCGGTGACGACACAGAGGAACTCTCAATGAAAGCACCAATGTCGGTGTCAAAACCGGCGGATCTCGGGTAGGGGTCCCGGAATGTGCGTCTAGGCGGATGGAAAGCAGGAGACAAGGGACACGATGTTTTACCCAGGTTGGGCCCTCTTGATGGAGGTAAAACCCTACGTCACTGCTTGATTAATATTTATGATGTGTGTTACAAGAGTGGATCTACCACGAGATCAATGAGGCTAAACCCTAGAAGCTAGCCTATGGTATGATTGTTGTTCGTCCTATGGACTAAAGCCATCTGGTTTATATAGACACCGGAGAGGGCTAGGGTTACACAGAGTCGGTTACAATGGTAGGAGATCTACATATCCGTATCGCCAAGCTTGGCTTCCACGCCAAGGAAAGTCACATCCGGACACGGGACGAAGTCTTCAATCTTGTATCTTCATAGTCTTGGAGTCCGGCCAATGATGATAGTTCGGCTATCCGGACACCCCCTAGTCCGGAACTCCCTCAGGTATCTTCCTACTTCAGATCTTGCGTCCACCCGCCCTGGATTGATTTCCGTGAATGGTGAAGCTTTTGCAGAAAACTTCCCTGACCCACGCAGGGAAGAGAGGGTATGATTCATGCCCTTCCTCTTATGAGGCTTGTGCTTTCCCATTCACCCCTTCATAAGGGGTTTACTGGAGTGTTCAGGGATCTAGCTCCATCATCTCACCCCATGATCCATTCTGCATATCTCAAGCTATGTTACCCTTTGCGAGATGTTTCTGGGCTGTGCGGCCCATTTCGAATTATGGAGAAAATACATATGTCTTGTCCCTGCACCCCGGGAGGGACAATCTTTGAGATCGGCCAGCCAAAGTATGGCGTGCTGCCGGGACAGGGTACCCTCACTACAAAAAAAATACACATTTGTGACATTTTGGCCGAACGAATTTTTTTCCTGTCATGCTTATGACACTTCTATGACGATAATTGTGACAAAACCCGGTATCATCATAGATGTGGTGGGATACTACTTCTATGAAAAAAAATCATGACAGAAAATGGGCTTTTCGTCCTGGGCGGGCCGGAGACGCAGTCGCATGACATTCTTTGGGCCGTCCATGACGAAAAAAACCGTGGTAGAAGCTAGGGCGAGGAAAATATTGGGGAGTTCCCGGTTACGGTGGGTGGTCGGGGGCCGAGGGATGCGCGTTTCTCTTGTACACGTACACACGTGGGTGCGAGGTGTTGGGCTCTAACTGAACCGAGCGAGGCGTTCGCCTACTGAACCTGAGTGATCAATCGACCCCTGGCTGTTAACTGAACCCGATCGAGCGATTCCTTTGCTACTGCTGCTAACTGAAGCCGATTGAACTTGTTGCCTCTTGATGAACAGTGAGCGTTGTTGGGGTGGGGGGGTGGATGAACAGTTCTTGGTGGGGGGTTGGATGAACAGGACCCCATGGTAGTAGAGGCCGTTGCCGCTAGATGAACAGGACCCCGATCGAGCTGGTTGGGGGTGGATGAATAGGACCCCGTGGAGGGCTGGATGAACATGACGACCCCGGGAGGGCTGGATGAACAGTAGCTGGTGGAGGGCTAGATGAACAGTAGCCCGTGGAGGGGTGGTTGAACAAGACCCCGTGGAGAGGGCTGGTTGAACAGTAACCAGTGGAGGAGCGGTGGAGGCTGGATGAACAGGAGCCCGTGGATGAACAGTCGCAGGTGGAGGCCGGAGGAGGTCGACGGTGGAGATGAACAGTATCCCGTGGAGTCCCGTTTTGCGGTACGCCACACCCCTCCCAATGAACAGGACCCCCGTTTCGATCTTCGCGCTCCAACACAAGTCTGTTTCCTCCGTTTTGCGGTACGCCACACCCCTTCCAATCAACAGGACCCCGTTTTGATCGTAGGAGGTCTAAGAGAAGTCTGTTTCCTCTGTTTTGCGGTAAGCCAGACCCCTCCCGATGAACATGATCCTGTTTAAACCGTGGCCGGTCGAACACAGGGCCGTCTCCTTCATTCTGCGGTACGCCAGGCCTCGTTTTGATCGGATGTTCCGTCCAAGCCGGTTGGCTCCCGATGAACATGATGACGCAATTTCTCCGTTCCGACCCAGCCATGTACACGAGCCCTGGCCGTACGTATGCGCGAGTAGGCGTTCGAGACCCCGTTCGTATGTACGTACGTGGCCTTATTTACTTTCTTACACCCTGGCTGTATGTACGTGTACATGATATTAACGGGACTGCGTGACATGCTACGCGCGCGCCTCTACTATGACACGTGCGCGCCTATACTACGACACATGCCCTTCCTTACACGGCCACGGTTCATCGCTGCAGCCTGCAGTCTGCAGACCGACCGATCGTATGTACGTACATGTTCATGACCAGAATTACAATGCTACGTACGCTACGACCAGGTGGGTCCCGACTGTCAGGCACTTCCTTGCATGCGAAGATCTAGCTGGTGGGTCCCAGCAGTCAGGGGGAAACATTTTTTTTCACGAAATACGGTGGCCCGTCCGATGGGTCCCTGCTGTCAGGTGGAGTAACAATTATTTTCCGCATAATAAGGAGGCACTTCCTTGCTGCGACCGTGGACCCAGCTATCAGCCACCACACGTACAGTACTCTTCCGATGGAAGTCATTCCTTGACCACGTTGACCACGCCGCGCCGAGAGCACCCGGGCGGTGGATGATTGCGAGGCCTAGGAAGGGGACGACGTGGAGCCGGGGAAGACGCGGCAGTGGATGCCCACACGGAGAGGAGTACGAGGCTGCTATCGCCGTAGGGCCTGGCTAGCAGTGGGAATAGTAGGGGGCGGTGAGGCCTCCGTGGCAGCACAGCCGACCACGGGAGGCAGGAGCACGCGACACGACCGACGCTGGTTTGGGCGGGTGGAGCAAGAAGACCAGAGGTTGAAGAAGCACTACGACCGTTGGATGGACATTGTACGGTCACCGGAACTAGAATCGTTCATATTGACTAAGTTGACAAAGCCCTCCGTCACCGTCAACTTAGCAGGCCCACAAGTCGGCCTCCCACTATAGTGGGTCCCAGCTAGCAGGGGGAGTATTCATTTTTTGCCCGTAATAAGGAGCACTTCCTTGCGTGCAAAGATGTAGCTAGTGGGCCCGAGCTGTCAGCGGGGGAACATTTTTTTCGCGAAATACAGAGGCCCTTCCGGTGGGTCCTAGCTGTCAGGTGGAGGAATCATTATTTTGTGCGTAATAAGGAGGCATTTCCTTGTGTGCGGCTGTGGACCCAGCTATACCTGGCCATGGGCCGGGCCGGGCCTTAAAAAGCCCATGGCAGAAAACTGAGGCCCAGGCCCTACCATCGGGCCTACTTTTCAAGCCCAAGCCCGACCCATCTGGTAAAAAGCCCTTAAAAGCCCCTAGGGCTTAGGGCCGTGGGCCGGGCCTCTTCCGTGAAATGGCAACATGCCAAGCCCAAGCCCGTCCAGGCCCTGCTGGTGGGCTCAAAACTCAGGCCCAAGCCTGGCCCATGGGCAACCCCATCAGGCATAGGCCCTGGATTATAGGGTCGGGTCTGGGTGGGCCGACAGGGACAGGCCGTAGATGGCTAGGACTAGACCCAGCTGTCAGCCTCTCCATGTACCGTCCACTTCCGATGGATGTCGTTCATTGACCATGTTGACCACGCCGCGCCGAGAGCACCAGGGCGGTGGACGACGGCGATGCATAGGAAGGGAACGACACAGAGCCGGGGAAGACGCGGCAGTGGATGGCCACGCTGAGGGGAGTATGAGCGCTCACTGGTCGGCTGCCGGGTGAGGCTGACGTCGCCGGAAAATAACAGGATTTGCGGGTGGGTAGAGGGATGGCCTGGCGGCAGCACAGCTGGCTAAGGGAGGAGGGAGCAGGCAGTCTCGCTGATGCTGGTTTGGGCGGGTGGAGCAGGAAGATCAGAGATTGAAGAAGCATGGCGGCCGTTGGATGGACATCCAACAGTGACTGCTCTGTGTTGACTAAGTTGACAAAGCCTTGCGTACGCATCAATTTTTTTTAGGACAGCGTCATCATCAACCTAGTAGGCCCAGAAGTCAGCCTCCAAATCTGTGGAAAACAGCATACAGCCCATTAGCCATTATTTTCAATAATTTACAGCCCATTTGCTAATTCTTAAGGATATTTTGAAGCCCATATTCTTTTTATTAGCATTACAGACCATATATTCTGGGCACTGCTAAAAAATTCAACGAAAGTTTTCATATTTTGGTGGGGTCCGAACTCTTTTAATCACGAAATTTCGAGTCAAGTTAAAAATAATTTTTAAAAAATTATATAAAAAAATTCTTCGCAAAATGACCCTGGTTGCGTAATGAATGACCCTGGTAGGTCCCTACTGTCAGCCTCTCCACGTACAATCATCTCCTGATTCCTCTCGGTTGTTGCCCATGTTGATAACGCCAGACGGCAGCGAGCACAGCAGGCGAACCATGGCGGAGAACGACGGCGAGGCCTCGGACAGGAACAAACTGGAGCAGTGGAAGGTGCGGCAGTGTAGTGGCAGGCGGAGGGGAGTACGAGGGAAACAACATGTAACTGAAGCTTACAAATAGTACAAAAAGCCCAAGGATTATTGTTCATCAAATTTAGACAAGACCCAGATTGAACATGGCAATAACATCTAACCCAACCACTCTTTTTCGCAGTCACAAACAAATGGATCGGTCTGATCCATAAAATCAACATCCTATGCAAAAAAATTATTGGAGGATGACTACAAGTTGTTGCAAATAGAAGCTAAGCACGTTCAGAAGCCCATTTGTCCACCCGAAACTTCTTTTTTTGCTGTTCAACATGTCCGTCCATGAGAAATCTCTTTATGAAAAACTCAAGCCTGATGGACAATAGTAACCTCGCATTCAACAGGAAGAATGTGATAAAGCTTCTGTTTGCCTGGTTGGATGCATATTTGTCCATTGTTATTGTCCTAAAATGAATGTTACGAGAACTGAGAAAATCCTGGTGCTTATTACGCCGCCGATTGGTTATACGTTTTTCTCCATGTGGTAGCAGTGCCTAAGTAGAGATGAAGATTGAAAACAGTTAAGGTCTGAAAAAAGAGTATGTCGAAAGAGCGACAGCTAAACGGTTAATTCTAGTACAATATATACGGGCTTTCAATGTGCATGAAATCATCACCTTTATATATAAATTCTGCAGAGATCGAAAGCATCGTAGCAAGCCAATAATTATGTTCAGATCAAAACTAAACATTCTGATAGATAAGATCTTGACAGAATCTAGAAGTATTGATAGGCTATCCATGGCCGAACTCTTCATTGAGCATATAACATAATATTAGTACCCAAAGTGTGCTCCAAGATGATATATAACTTATGCGCACAAATGAAAAATGCAGCTTATGATTACAAATGTGTAGATGATAATATACGGTGCCTGAAAAAGTGAGGAGCCAAACACCAACTTCCTGTGATCATTAAATGGATCACGAATTACACCCAAGGTCTCCAGTTTGGGCGCGGAGATGACATGGTTTATAACAATCATCAAGGAGAAACCTTTGAAGTGGAGGGGCATCTTCGCTGATGAGCTACTGTCCTTCAAAACAAATTCCAATGCTTTTACGGTGAGGCGACTTTATTTGGAGACAACTGATAGGGATTTCTATTCCCAAAACAATCAGCAAGCGCTCTAGGGCAGGGCAACTGGAGTGGATGATGTTGTGCAGTGAGGCCTCCGATAGATAAACCACCACAAGCGGAAGTTTTTTTAGTAGTGGGAGTCAAAGCATTTGTACCAGATCGTGTGGTAGATGGCACCGGGCGTAGGTGGCGGTGTGGAGAGAGGAGGAAAACCATGAGATGGACAAGGTGGTGTGGGCACAAATTCTTGGTGTGTTCGTGGTACGAAACTTTCGTGGTAATGGTAGAACTCACACTGCTGGAGTTTTCCGAATTCAGGGGATGTTAGCCAAGCGTCCATCATGCAGGGTATGGACAGCAGGTAGCGTGTCGAGATGCATAGGCGTTGAATAGGGCCCTTCTGGTGAGAGGATACGATGGCTCTGAGGAGATCAAATTCAGGAAGGATAGAAATCTGACGACAATCGAGATTGAGGGGCGCGGTGCGCCATATCGGGCGCCACCGAGTTGAGAGGACTTGTGTGCGGCAGCAATCCTTGGTGGGGAGAAGCGAGATGATCTCCTCGAGGATGCCGTCCCGGAGATTGCTAATGCGGTCCACCGGAGATTCTACTGGTTTCTCAGATCCGGGTGGTGGTGGGGGGGGGGGAGGGTTGCCGCTTCTCCCCGCGCTACCGGGTGCGGGATCTACAACCGACGTCGCCGCTGGCGGGAGCCTCATCTTCTTGGTGCTGGGGCCAGCCGACTCCATTTTCCTTGCGGGCGTCGCGTTGAGCTCATGGGTTTGAGCAGAGTAGCCAGAGACGAGCCTAGTGGCAGTGCAAGTGGGGAAGAAGGAGGGCTGGGGTTTTCTGTACGAGTGGAACAAGAGGAGAAGGCGTTTTCTGTACGAGTGAGGAAGAAGGTGAGCGGGGGTTTTCTGGACGAGTGAGGAAGATGGGGAGCGGGGGGAATTAGGGGGAGATGAAAGCGGTAGAGTCCAGCGAGCTGCAGTATAAGTGGAAGTGACAAGGATGGAGGGTTTTTCTGGGATCACCCCCTCTTCAAGAAATATGGGCTTCTCCACGCAAAAAAACAAAAAAAGGGCTTTAAGATGGATAGGCTTTTGTATCGGCCCAGTCAGCTGCCCATGTTTCGTACTGGAGGGCCTTGTGCTAGAGGCAGCCCGAGACACTCTCCAGCTTATTTCCCATTCAAAAGAAAAAAAGAGATGCCTCCAGCTTATGGCTACTCATCGGTAACCTTTTTCAACTTGGCATCCACCAAATTAGAAGATGCGGTACTGGATGCAGACACTCACACTGGTCACATAGCGCGGCAAAGTGAGGTGTCAAATAACAGGCCTACAATATACTTACTAGATTGTGAAGTTTCATAGGCTAGTAGACATTCACATTAAACTAAGATTCAGAAGATACGGTATGCATACTAACATTCAGAAGAACAAAAGTTTAGCATGTTTATGCATCTCAATGATTCACCATACTATAACCAATGCAAAGTTGTGAGAAGGTGTGGAAATAAAGAAAATCGGTCGATGCTTCTCTGAGCAAAGGGCCTCCCTACACACGCATTAATTTCTTGGGCATGCTTGTTTCTTCTCAATGTTGCGAGCACTTTGAGCATGTTGGCAACTCCACAACTAGCTAGCTGCCTCATCTTGCAATTGATGTTGACACATTTGCAGCAAACACATGATGCAATAGAGATGACTCAACATCAGTCCATATTGTGCAGTTCCCCTGAAATCATCTTCATTGTCCTGAATCTGAAAAGATAGGAAAACAATAGCTATACTTTAACGGTGTTGCAAAACAGTAGCACATATCAATAGCTCGGCATGACAAAACACGATCATCTAGACGAAGGGGATACTGACCTGCCTGAGGAAGATTATATATAATTTCATAAGTCCTTAGTTGATTTCCACCTTCGACTGCACTGCTTGTCTGCAACTCCACACATGACAGGATCGTTCCACACTGCAATCAAGAAGTCAACGTAGGGAATAAGCTTATTTCATCTTGCGGTGGTCATTGTACCTAGTTACGAATGTAGGAATACCTGGAGCACCATGAGGTTAGCTGACAGCAGGTAGATGTAGCCATATAATTTTGTGCGGTGCTACCAAAATTGAGGTTTGTGTCCCTTCCCGTTGTGAGAATTCTTCTTGATGTTGGTAGAATGTGACAGCTTGTTCTTTGCATCAAACTTGCCTTTCCCCTGATATTTGTTCTTGTTGTTTTGGGGCTGGTTGGGCTGGAAGTTCTTCTAGTGTACAATGTGGGCAGTAGAAGCTCCCTCAGCGACCCGAGCATGTGTGTATTTTGCTCTCTTCAAAATCAAGAGTGCTAATGAGATCTGAAACGGAAAACACATGTCTCTTGTTTTTCAGAGAAGTAGCAAAATTGTTCCACAAAGGTGGAAGCTTGGCAATGATGTCCTAGCAACAAATTTTTCCGGCAAGACACACTTAAAATACTCAAGTTCCTTAGCGAGTGACTGTATCTCATGAGTCTGCTAAACAACAGAGCGCTCATCAGTCATCTTGTAGTCATAGAATTGCTCCATGATGTACAACTCGCTGCCAGCGCCCGAGGCCCCAAACGTGGCCTCGAGCGCAGCCCACATGTCTTTGCTGGTGTCAAACGACATATATGAATCCATAATGGAATCGTCAAGAACACTCAGGAGGGCGGCTTTGAAGAGGATCTCCATGTTCTCAAAAGCTTCCTGTTGCGTAAGATTAAGATCACCCTTAGGCTTACCCTTAGTGGCGTCATAGCAATACATGATCTAAAACCAAATATAGTACTTTTGTGCGCCACCTTTTATATTGCACCCCCTTAAAAGTAGGCGGCTTCAAAAGCACAGCAAAACCACTCGGATTAAATTGCCTATAATCAGGTTTTTGGATTGGATTGTTGAATATATGAGCAATTTACTATGAGATTTAATCTGAATCAATAGTAAATAGATCATGAAGATAATTGCAAAGATCAAAGTAATGATGCGGACTATACCATGAGGACAGAATCACATACTGTACAGCGGGAGCAGAACCGGTGTGGTTGATGTTGTCACTCATGTCGTTGATGAAGAGGTTATTGAGGTCGGGGAAGAAGGGTGTCGTTGAGGAAGTCGTCGCTGGCAGCAGTCACAGGAGTGTGCTCCCAAAAAACCTGATCACCCCTCTCCCGTACAGGATCACAAAAGGCGGGGTTCGTAGGACTGCTGTCCCTTCTCGTGGTGCATGCCGGAAGGAGGGATGGAGAAGAATTGCGTGGCGGCGCTAAGATCTGGAACAGTGCAAAACCATATGATACAGCGGCAGCTAGGGTAGAGCCTGTCAGGTTGGTCGTGGAGTAAGACCAAGTATAATAGTAGGCCTTTGGCCCAAACCCCACGACCAATTCAATAATAGCCCCACTATCCAAAAGAATCAGAAACGGCTGAGTAATTAAGGCGTCTATTAATTATTAATTAATGACTTAATAAATTTTCCGACCAACAAAAATATAGACCATGTGCATAGCTTTTGTCCTTGGGCAGGCTCATTCCCGAAGAGCGCGTGTGCAGGTTTCCTATTATCATGCTCATGCAAATGCTAGAATAGATCACATTATAAAGTGGTGCAACTCACACTCACCTAGCAGTATGGGACTAAACTTTAGTCCCACTGACACCACACTTAGAGCATGGTTAATAGTATAGCTAACATCCGACTATATGAAGTTGACACATCATCTAGAACCAACCTAATAGCCTGCTAGTACAATAGTTAGTCCCTTCAGTATAATACTATATCATTAATAATGGCCCCACCTTTTGTCTCACAAAGTATGTTGGAGCTCGTGCTATAACCGGCTACAAGTTTACAACCCGCTTCTCTTCTCTCTCCTCTTCTCTCTCCTTCAACTAAGCACAAATACTATATTTAAATCCTTGTAGCCTGCTTATGTCACCCAATTGTAGTACTTGCTCTAAAGTTACTCTCCACTGTGTAGTCTAAAATGCCGGGCGTGTAGCGGGCGGTGCCCTCGGTCGGCGCACCGCTTCAATGGTGGAAGCAGTGAGACGTCGCGTCGCCCTGACTTACCATCAATGTGGAGCGGCGGGCTCGGTGGCGCCAGGCGGAAGCAGCAGCGGGAGGAGGGGTTTTTGGTGGGCCAAGAAGGTGAGAAGCCAACTTGGGATCGGCCCGAATGGGGAAATATCATGTGCTCCCATACTCACTAGTTTCATTCATATGACACTAGTCTATGTTATTACCTTCATAGTGCAAAGTAACATAGTATTAATGTTACAGATGGCTTCATTTACTAGCTTGTAGACTCATCTTGTCTTGGGAAACGCTATGTACTCGGCCTACGTTGGTGACCGTTGGTGAGTCTCACTTAAACTAGTCACATTGGGTAGTAACTTAGAGTAGTAACATGCATATGTTACTAGTCTATGTTACTACCTCTACAGCGGGGAGTAACATACGTGTGGTGTCATACAACACTTTATTTTTTAGGTTGTAGACTCATCTTGTCTTGGTATGTGTGATGTTACAGTAACTAGCTATGTTACCACATGCCTCTCTTTCCTCATTAATTACTCGCCACATCATCTATTTTGCCTAGAGTTGTGTGATGTTACCACCTATGTTACTTCCACTGTGGGTAGTCTTATCTCTACATCTCAACATGTACATCTACATCTGCATCTACGTCTACACTACATCTACATCTACCTCTACTATAGTACCGCAAGTTTTAAACATGAGACCAGCCATTTTCTTGCGTGACACGACCAGCCCGTATCGCTTCTTGCTCCTCGCCTCCCTCAAAGTGCTTCCGGCAGGCGATTTTGCCGTCGATTGAGGTCGGTTCGCTCACTCGGTCCCACATGTTATAAATCTAAAAAGAATACTCTGACCATCGGACCATTGAAAGAAGTATATTTTCACCCTCAAATGTAAGTTGATGGACAAATAACCCCCCAAAGTCAATTTTGGTACGATTTTTACCCTCAAATCTCTAAAATCGGGTATATCACCCCCTTGAACGGTTTTAGTGTTCACATGTTAGAGTTTAGGCGGTTTTGATTGTTGACTAGGAATTGACTAATTATTTACACTAATGAAATGGCAACGACGCCGTCGGAAGCCGTGGATGTCATCGGAGATGTACCCAATGGACCCCGACCTTTCCTACGAGGAGACGAGATCATGCGGGTGCCTTTCAAGCTCAAGGGGTCGTCGGGCTACCTCGTCGGCTCGTCGCCCGCCAACCTCTACTCCTCCCAGAGCCTCTATCATTGTCGCGCAGCTCACGGTGGCGCTCATTTGAAGGTGGTTGCTGCTAGCCCTACTTGAAAATTAATTGTCTCCTTGGCCTAAGCTCCGCCACTACTAGAAGAAAACTCCTGCAGAGGAGGTCGATGAGAGGCAACATCGTGCTACCTACATTGGTCGTTTGATTCATAGGATAGAATGCTATAAGATTTTTTTCCCATGTAATCATGTGTTAATTGGCAATCTAGCATCCACCAAACTTTTTTCACTTCCTTTGTTTTTCCTGTGTCAAACACTCTGGTTTCTTTTTTAGGGGAACACTGTGTTAATGCTATGGGATTCAAGTGGACATGCCACTCCAATCCTTTATTTTTCTTTACGAAGAGAGTACTTGCTGCTCCAGGAGCACTGTGTTAATGATGTGCCGCTGCAAGAGCCGCCTATATTAATTAACGATGCTCTAAAAAGGTGGACCAGCTTTGGCTATACTAGTACTAGGTTAGTAGGTGACCTTGCGCTTGGCTCTTCTCCTCTTCCGGAAGTCGAACAATAATGATGGTACTACAGTAGTACTTCTGGCAATCTGACACCAAATGAACTGCTTCAACTCCACCGCTTGTAAGCAAAAGTTTCTCCTCGTGCTGCGAGCCACCGCACACGCGTTGGCGAGGGAGCTCGTCATTCTATGAGTTGACGGGACACATCAAAGTTATTTAGTACTCTCTCCAAAAAGGGCCGACCATGTCCATGGCTACCATCCAGTGCTCTGTCATTGAGTACATGCACTATTCACGTGCCATCGAGGAGGAAAAATATTGCGTAGTACTAGGTGTCATCGAAGTGCACGACTCACTTACGCACTACTTATCTCCATTTTCTTGCATGACACGTGCACCTTGATGCTAGATCTCCCGCGTGTTGGCAAAAGGATGAACAAAGCTCACGTGAAAAAAAGAGTGGAAGAATATAGGGCCTGTTTGGTTCCCAGCCTAAGGTTGCCACGTCTAACCTTAGTCATGCCACAACATCTTAGACACGTGTTTGGTTCATTGCCACACTTGTGGCTTGCCACACTTCTCTAGTTATATGGTCCACATGTCATAGGCTCAATTTTTTGCCAAATCTTGCCACACTTGTGGTGGCCATAGCCACACTTTTTATGGTAGCCACACTTTGCCTAAGGTTAGTTGTGGCAAAGGGGCTATTTGGTTCTAGGCCTAGCATTGCCACACTTTGCCACACATTTTTGCCAAGCTGGCCTAAGGTTAGTTCATCAAAATGAGAGCCACAAGTTGGCAAGCGTAAGGGAATTTTGCCTTATTTTTTGTGTGTATGCCATGTGGGGTCCAAGTGTGGCTTGAACCAAACACTCACCTCATAGATTCTACGTGGTGTGGCCATGAACCAAACATCCTCATAGATTCCCGACGACCGAGAAGGAGGAAGGAACCTCGTGGTAGAGCGTCCGCACTCATAAAATTTTATATTACTCCCTCCGTCTAGGTGAATAAGTCATCTTCGGTTGTGCACCATGACCAAGGAGGGAAAAACAAGAGAACTTAATGTTTATTTGCTAATTAATAGCATTGCATGCAATGAACTAACCACTGCATGTTGTGTTTGGTAGTCTCGAGTCATTGAAAACATGCACGCCCACATCTCCTATTGGTTGATATGTCAAGAAACAAGAATGTTTATTTGCTAATTAATAGCATTACATGCACGCCCGATGACCGAGAAGGAGCAAGGAACCTCGTGGTGGAGCATTTGCACTATTTTATATTATTCAGCGATATAAAATGAACCAATCATCTCAACAGTAGACCAGAAGAGTACGAAACACGACAGCCCAGTGTAGTTACATCATACTGTACATGGCCAACCCACGCTATCACCATATTTCTTGGCCTCCGTGCGACACCTAGCTCTAGTAATCCACCAGCCCGTATCGCTTCTTGCTCCTTGTCTCTCTCAAAGTGCGGCGGGCTGGTGTTTTTGACGTCTATTGAGGTCGGTTAACTCATCACATGTTAGCGACATGCTAGGAGCATTCTAAAAAAATTACTGTGCTCTATTGTTATGCCAAGAAGAGGAAGTGCTTTGACCGACTGACCAAACGAGACAGGCATGCCATGCCGTGAGTGGGTCTAGTTTCTCGCTTTGAACTTTGTTTGGTGTAGTAGTAACACTTCGTTTTGATTTTTGATTCAGTTACTATGCTGCTACCGTCCTATATTCGCGTGTGGTTGTTTCTAGAATAAAAAGGAGGTACTCCCTCCTTTCCGGTTTATAGGGCTCATCTCAAAAAGTTTGTTTTTCCGTTTTATAACTCTCAATTCTACTACTTACCATCACATGTTCAGATTTCAAGGTGTATTAAATCACTGCATACAAGGATGAAGAAAAAACTCAGCAATGCGTGTAGAAGTTCTTGGTCATTAAGTGGTCATGCATGCATGTGGTGTAATTAATGCATCGGTTTACACAAATTTTTGAGAAAAACGAGAGTAGTACTTTTGCAAACTAAGAAATTAATTCCACCATTCATCATCTACCTTGGCTGAAGAGATTTTCAAATTAAGCCCTATAAACCGGAAAGGAGGGAGTAGTGAGGGAGTCCTGGATTAGGGGGTCCTCGGACAGCCGGACTATATACTTCTGCCGGACTGTTGGAGTGTGAAGATACAAGACTCAAGACTTCGTCCAGTGTCCGGATGGGACTCACCTTGGCGTGGAAGGCAAGCTTGGCAATAAGGATATGCAGATCTCCTCCCTTGTAACCGACTATGTGTAACCCTAGCCCCCTCCGGTGTCTATATAAACCAGAGGGTTTTAGTACGTAGGACAACAACAATCATACCATAGGCTAGCTTCTAGGGTTTAGCCTCCCGTGGTAGATCAACTCTTGTAATACTCATATCATCAAGATCCATCAAGCAGGAAGTAGGGTATTACCTCCATCGAGAGGGCCCGAACCTGGGTAAACATTGTGTCCCCCGCCTGCTGTTACCATCCGCCTTAGATGCACAGTTCGGGACCCCCTACCCGAGATCCGTCGGTTTTGACACCGACATTGGTGCTTTCATTGAGAGTTCCACTGTGCCGTCACCGTAAGGCTAGATGGCTCCTTCAATCATCGGCAACGATGCGATCCAGGGTGAGGTTTTCCTCCCCGGACAGATCTTCATATTCGGCGGCCTCGTACTGCGGACCAACTCGCTTGGCCATCTAGAGCAGATCGAGAGCTACGCCCCTGGCCATCAGGTCAGGTTTGGACACTTGAACTATACTGCCGACATCCGCGAGACTTGATCTTCGACGGATTCGAGCCCATGTCAGGTGCACCACACAATCACGGCGAGCACGACTTAGCCCTGCCGTCGGACAATGTTCAGGAGATCACACCTGCAGCTAATCGGGCCCGTGATCCAGAGCAGATTACGCCGTCCGAGGACGGATGGATGGACCCCGCCACGGAGGCCGCACACTCAGCGGCGATAGAGCCGAATACTGTGACGCCCCCGATTCAATCGTACACTAATCATGCACGCAAATGTGTACGATCAAGATCAGGGACTCACGGGAAGATATCACAACACAACTCTAAAACATAAATAAGTCATACAAGCATCATAATACAAGCTAGGGGCCTCGAGGGCTCGAATACAAGTGCTCGATCATAGGCAGTCATGGAAGAAACAATATCTGAGTACAGACATAAGTTAAACAAGTTGCCATAAGATGGCTAGCACAAACTAGGATACATATCGAAAGAGGCGCAGGCCTCCTGCCTGGGATCCTCCTAAACTACTCATGTTCATCGTCAGCGGGCTGCACGTAGTAGTAGGCACCTCCGGGGTAGTAGTCGTCATCGACGGTGGCGTCGCTCCACAGGATCCATCGTGCAGTCGCAGCAATCGAGTAGAGATAGGGGCAAAGGGGAACAAGGCAACCGTGAGTACTCAACCAAAGTACTACATAAGCAAGGAGCTACACTACATATGCATGGATATATGTGTAAAGGGCCATATCGGTGGGTGAGCTGCAGAATGCCGAATAAGAGGGGATAGCTAATCACAGCCGAAGACTACGCTTGGAAGCCTCCGTCTTGCAACATGTAGAAGAGAGTAGGCCCAAGTCCTCCAAGTAGCATCGCATAGCATAATCCTACCCGGCGATCCCTCCTCGTAACCACGAGAGAGAGCGACCACCGGGTTGTATCTGGCACTTGGAAGGGTGTGTTTTATTAAGTATCCGGTTCTAGTTGTCATAAGGTCAAGGTACAACCCCAAGTCGTCCTGTTACCGAAGATCACGGCTATTCGAATAGATTAACTTCCCTGCAGGGGTGCCCCACATAACCCAACACGCTTGATCCCATTTGGCCGGACACACTTTCCTGGGTCATGCCCGGCCGCGGGAGATCAACACGTCACAGCCCCACCTAGGCACAACAGAGAGGCCCGCACGCCGGTCTAAACCTAAGCGCACAGGGGTCTGGGCCCATCGCCCTTAGCACACACGACGTTGAGGCGGCCGAAAGCGTAACTAGCCCCTTAATACAAGAGCATGCTTACGTTCCAATTGGTAGCGCGCCGCTCGGCCATTGGCGTCCACGAAGGCTTCGGTGATACCACGGCGCGGGATACCCATAACTACTCCCGCGTAGATGGTTAGTGCGTATAGACCAAATGGCGGACTTCGGATCAAATACCCAGATCTCGTTAAGCGTGTTAAGTATCCGCGAACACCGACCGAGGCGAGCCCACCTCTCACCCAGTAGTCTCGGCCTGCCGTCGTTCCGCCTCAAAGATCCACTCATGGGTGCTCCACAAGCCGACCGACTTTAGACACCACATGTATCATGTATAAGTATATAGTATATACCCGTGATCACCTCCCGAGTGATCACGGCCCGATAGTATAGCATAGCAGACGGACAAGAATGTAGGGCCGCAGATGGAAATACTAGCATCCTATACTAAGCATGTAGGATTGCAGGCAAAGGTAACAACAGTAGTAGCAAGGTCAGGCTATGCATCAGGATAGGTATAACGGAAAGCAGTAACATGCCACACTACTCTAATGCAAGCAGTATAGAGTAGAATAGGCGATATTTGGTGATCAAGGGGGGGCTTGCCTGGTTGCTCTGGCAAGGAGGGGTTGTCAACACCGTAGTCGAATGGGGCACCAGCAGTTGCGTTGGTCTCGTAGTCTACCGGAGAGAAGAGGGGGGAAGAAACAATGAATACCATGCAAACAGATGCATATTGATGCATGACAAAGCAATATGTGATGCTAGGCGTGCCCTAACACGGTATGAGGTGATACCGGTGAAGGGGGGAAACATCCGGGAAAGTATTCCCGGTGTTTCGCGTTTTTGGACAGATGAACCGGAGGGGGAAAGTTGCGTGTTTGATATGTTAGGTGTGTGTGGTGGACGAACGGGCTACGTATCCAGGTTCTTCTCGTCGTTCTGAGCAACTTTCATGTTGAAAACATTTTCATCCGAGTTACAGATTAAAAGATATGATTTTCTAAAGATTTAAATCATTTTTTTGATTTTAGTTATTTATTTAATTCCAACATTATCCAAAACAGTGAATGATGACACAGGCATGACATCAGAGTGATGTCAGCAGGTCAACTGGTCGGTTGACCAGTCAAACCAGACAGGTGGGTCCATTGGGACCAACATGTCGTGTCGAGGCACTAACGGGGGTTTTAGACTAACTAAACAGGTTAATTAGAGGGTGGGGCCCGGTGGTGATGACTAATTAGGTTTTAGTTAATTAGCTTAACTAATTAGCAGTTTATATATTTGTATTTATTTGTTTTATGGAACGGGCCCGCATGTCGGTGCCCTTTGGGCTGCCCAAGACGGCATCGTTGGTCAACCCAGTCAACGGGGCCCCCATGGCCCACTGGCAGTGACCCAGGGGTGGGGCCCACTGAGCCACGTCGGCATCGGCGCCGGAGACAACTCCGGCGACCAAAAACGCGGCGGAGCTCGCCAGACTTGGCCGGAAGAACGCTACGGCGCTCCGTTAAAGGCGTGCCAGGCGCTCGTTTGGGACGAGCGTTCAACGCCGCATCCATCTACGGAGAGGTGCGGCCGTAACAGCCGGAAGCTTACTGGCGGCGGCGGCGAGCAGACGCGGAGATTCGCCTCGCGCGAATCAAGGCCGGAGGGCAGGAGGACTACTGGGGAGGCTCACGGGGTCTGGCGAGTCCCGAAAGCAGTGGAGAGGTCGGTGAGCACGACATCGGCGAGGGCGACGGTGACGAGCACGGCGGCGGAGGTGCGCTTCGGCCAGGACGGTAGCTATGGCTAGAAGCGCGATGAGGCGAGGAAGGAGAGGGAGAGGGCCAGTGGAGCTCACCGAGCGGTCAAGAAAGACCCTTGGTGGCTTAGGAGCGTGAGCTCGCCGGGGAGGAAGGGGATCGTCGGCGGCCGTCGAGGAAGAAGACGACTCGATCCGTGGCCTGCGGTGCTCCTCGAGCTCGATGGCGAGCCGTAGTCGAGGTAGAGGTCGTCGGCGCGTCTCGTGGACGTGCTGGCGAGGCGCGGGTGGTGGCGGTGGTCATGTTAGGCCGGAGCCATGGTGTCGGTGGCGTCCGCAGGCGGAGGGGGCCGCGGGGGGAGAGGCGCGGGGGATCGGGAGGGGCGGAGAAAATATCTGCGGGGGGAGGGGATCTGATGAGGCCGAGAGGGGGCCGTGGCGGCCTTATCCTCCCCCGCCGCCCGGCCAGTCGGTGGCGACCAGCGCCACTGTGGCGTCAGGAAACAGGAAGGGGGTCGGTGCACGGGAGGCGGTAATGGGCCGACCAGCTGGTTCTTGATCCGGGGAGGCAGGGCTATGGCGGTTTGAGCTGGGCCGCTTTGGTCGAGGGCTTCCCCTTTTGTTTTTGTAACTCCTTTCTTTTATTTATTTTCCCTTTTACATTTTATTTAGTTTTAGGGCATTTAGGTAATTTGTAAAATTGTGTCCTCTACACCATAAATACCGATTGCATTATTTGGCATCCACCTAACATTTTTGCTTTAATATTGGAAAACTTTTGTCGTTTGACTTATTTAGGATTTAAATTCGAAACGGTTTGAACTAGCGAAAGTTTAGCAACAGTAATCAAAAGATGACATGGAATCATTAGGAGAGATTTACTGTAGCCAAATTATCCGGGCGTTACAAATACTGAATTCACCTCCTCCGAGACCCGTGTTGCCTAACCATTGGATTCGTCCCCGGCCATGGGCTCCGAGCCGCCTGCGTCTGTGCTTATCGAATCCTATTGGGCACCGATCATCGAGTTTACCTACGCGGATATCTTTCAGCACTCGCCCTTTGGCGATGTTCGAAACTCATTGAGGTCTCTCTCCCTGTCAGGAGACCTGATGCGGAGCATCCTACAGACATCACCATGTCAAGAGTTCATTCGGCAGGTGACACGTGCGGCATCTACTTCACATACACAAAGGTGAATCATCTCCTTTACGCTTGCTCGCTTGACCCCTTCGAGGATGGTATACTACTTGACACTCCACTCATGTGCATACATAGGTATTGTCGGAGCTTCACGGATGACGAGGAGGAGTGCAAGCGCCAAGGATCACCTACACCATCCGCGAGTGAAGCGTGGAAGAGAAGGAAGAAGAAGAGTGGACAAGCTTCTGGAAAGCCCAGAACTTCCGGCCGCTGCCCGGAACTTCCGGCCACCGGAACTTCCGGCCACCGGAACCTCCGGCCAATCCGGAGCTTCCGGCCTTGCTGCACCGAAGCCGTCCAAGAGTGTGCCAACTCTCTGCATAGCCCGGACCCTGCCCGGACCTTCGCCCGGAACCTTCGGCGCCCGGACCTTCCCGCCGTCCCCGGAACATCCGGCCCTGCCTGCGCGCAGAGACTTGGGCCAAGGCCCATGTACCCATTCGCCCCTCACTTACCCCTCCGTGGCTACTACTATATATACTCATCCCCCTCCTCCATTCTAGGGTTAGCAAAGTGATAGCTCATTTGTATGTGAGCTTTGCTCCTACCTTCTCCTCTTGAGAGAGAGAGAGACCACCACTCCCATGGAGTTCAAGACCTCCACGTGAGAAGATCCTACGGGATATATCGATCAAGACCCCCTCTTGGGCGGCCCCCTTCAAGACCTCCTCATGGAGATGAACCTTACCTTGTATCTTTCCCTTTGTTGTTCATGTACCTTGTGGATCTTGTGTGTTTGATTGTCTAGTGGATGTGTGATTGGACTTGTTCTTCAGTGTTTCCCCTTGTGATTTCTCTCCGTTCTTCCCCGTGTTCATCGTGTTCTTCGAGGGATCTCGCTCCTTTCGCGAAAGATCGGCCGTATGGAGTTCCACTCCACATCATCTTGGTATCATGAGCCACGTTGATCACGAATTTGGAGCCTCCCCCACCGTTTTCTAGCCTTCTTTTGCTTGATTTCGTCCTAAATCCGAAAATCCCCACCGAAAATAGCCCCAATTTTTTTTTGATTTGTTGGTTTTGATGATGTTTTGTTGATTTTGATCCATGGATTTGTTGTGTTTCAAGTGGATCTAGCTTTCCCCCATCTTTTTCCCTCTTTCCATCCATGAAATCTCCCCAATTTTGACCTTGGAAATCGAGTTTTCCACCCCGTTCTCAGATCTGGAATTTAGGGTTCGTCCCGGAAGAAATTCCATGACCCCCGGAACTTCCGGACTCCCCCGGAACTTCCGTCCCAGCCCCGGAACTTCCGGGCTAAACAGAAAGTTTACCCAAAATCCCCCGGCTTCCCCGAGACTTTTTCCGCGACCCCTGGAACTTCCGGCCAACCCCCGGAACTTCCGGAGCCCGGAACTTCCGGCCAAACCAGAGACATTGCACAGAATTTCAGCATCAGTCTTCTTCACCGTTTTCATCATAACTTTTCACTCCGAACTCTGATTTGAGTGTTCTTTGGCTTGTTTTGAAACTATCGACGTGCCGAGGTCCTCAAGTTGGTTTTACCACCTTTTGACACCATCAAATTTTTGGTACTTTTTCATCTTTGCCTAGGGCTTCCACCACATCATCCGCAATACCACCATAGCTTTCCACAACCTAACCCATTTTGTTCCCCATAGAATTTGAGGTTGTTTGAGTAGTGATTCAAGTCTCCTAAGGTGTTTCGGCTACTTAGGGATGGTTGCTTCCTCATCAACCACCACCACCACTTCCGCATAGGCTTACCCACCATACACTTCCGCCACCCCAACTTAACCCAATTTTGTTTGAGTTGTGAGTTCTGTCTCCTAAGGTATTTCGGCTACTTAGGGACGGTGACCTTCAACTCCGACTCACATAACCCAATAGCCCTCCACCACCGCATTACCTACTCGCAAAATCCATCATTGTATTTCCACAACCACCACCGCTTTCCGCTACCACCATTTGACATTTTCCTTTGGAGATTTTGAGTTTGCGGTTTTTCCGTTTCCTAAGGTGTTTCGGCTACTTAGGGACAAGTCTCTATCATCTTGGTATCTACATCAAGAACACCGCCACTCATCATTGCCATTGACGGTAACCTCTATTTCATCTTGTTATAGTGGTATCCCTCCATTGTATATTCCCTTGCAATTGCATTGATAACCCCTAGCCCATTTTGCGTTACTTGCCTATCGAGACTAGCCATTTGAGTATTGCCGGCAACGTTACTTGTGCACATTAGTGATCCACCCTTCCATTGCATACGTACCATATCATATTGGTATCATCATATCATCCCTTGTGTCACAAGATTGTTCCCGCATATACACAATTGCTATCTTGGTTTGTGCATTTCACATTGTGGCTATATAAAAAAAGCTTTTAAGCAAAAAAGAGAAAGAGCAAAGAAGCTTGGAAGCAAGTGCCATAGCATCATACCACATTGCATATAAGATTGTCATATCCGATCATCTTGGATCAAACACCGGGAACCATACATATATAGCATACTTGGGATAGAAAGTTTATCCATTTTGCATCTTATAGGTTGTGCACAAGTGTCGTATCCGCCTATTGAGCAATCGTGCTAGCGTCTCTCTTGAGTTATGCAACACGAGCGTTTTGGTGGATTCCACATTTTGAGCTTATTCCTTTGTTGCACGGCCCCATTTATCTATCCGTGTGTGCGTTTCTGTGTGCCATTCATTGCTATTGGTCTACTTGTTTCACTTGCGAATTTGTGAATATCTTTCAACATTATTGACTCTTGCTAACATTTTGCATCAAATTTTTGTGCCACTATCCTCACCGAGCCACTCCATAAGCTTTACTTGATAGGTGTGAGTGAACAAGTCCGGTACCAATTCCACTATTCTTTCATCTCACATTGAGTGAAACAGGATACATCCTCAACTTTGGGAAAAGGTAACTTGGTATTGTTTATCTCATTTCCTACTCACCTCTACTCGAGTCTTGTGATGGATAGGCAAGGCATTTCACCTTCGGTCTACAACAACAACAACGAGTTCAATGCCACAAACAACTCCAACGACGCCGAGATGAAAGCTCAAATGGAGGAGATCAAAGCCCTCATCAAGTCCTACAAGAGACCTTCCTCATCTTCGAGAAGACGCTCAAGAGCACATGCTTCCGAGCTACCATATCCGGCAAGATCACATCGGCATCGATACCACCACCAAGAACGTGAAGGTCATGAGCTCAACACCAACAACCGCTCAACGACTTCACCATCTCCCTTGGCATCTTCACCAAGCAACTTCAAGGCATCTTCGCCTACGGACATACGACATCTTCGCCAACAAGCACCTCAAGACTATTCTCAAGAGAATCTCCCCAAGCTCAAGTCCGTGACTTCCACGAGCTACTACGACCTCGACACCGACCACGAGATTCCTTTCTATGGAACTCAAGAACCGGAGGAGTATCTCGAGTGGGAGCACCTCATGGACGACTACCTCAAGCTACATCAAGTTCGTCTTGAAGATCAAGTGAAGTGCGCCACAAGGAACTTCCACGACTACGCGTACACATGGTGGCTTCACACACCTTCGGAGAGCTACGACATGAGTTGGCCCAAGATGAAGAAAGCTTTGCGGCAAGAGTTTGTGCCTCCAACCTACACGGAACAACTTCAACGCCAATTGGAGAACACCATCCAAGGATCCAAGTCCATCGACGAGTACTTCAAGGAGATGAATATTGCCTTGCGACGAGCCGGCGTGGACGACCCAATGTCGATGAAATTCCACTTCATGATGGGATTGCACAACGACATCTCCAAGATAATCTTCCTCGAGAACTACAAGTCCCTCGACGACAACTACATTGGTGCTCTCAAGGCAGAACAAGAACTCATGAAAGCCAAGGCTTCTCCACCCCAAGCACACTTCTCGAAGACCATGCTCCAAGAAGGCGAGCATGAGGATAGTACCACCAAGATGTCCAAGCCCGATGAGCTCCAAGACGATGCTCCCAAGTTCGACTTCACCGCCATCCCTCTTTGTGGCATTGATGATGCCGAGTCCTCCACGACTCTTTTTCAAGACGGTGCGGCGACGAGTACGACTACTGAGACCTTCAAGGACCAAGCTTTGGAGGCATGTGACATGGTGACGAGCAAGGATGATGCTTCCATCTTAGGATGCGAGAGTGATGATGTGCCATATTCGGCCTTCATCCACGGCGACGGTGACGAGATGGTTGAGTATTTCACTTCGACCATGGCGACGTATGATGACTTGAGTGACTTGTGCCACCATATTGAGAGTGAGAGTGACCTCACCACTAGCCCCATATATGACGAGTTGACCCAATTCCCATGTGAGGAGAGCCACAACCCCACCACTTGAGTGAGATGAGTGACTCCACCATATGTGACTTTGAGTGCACCTATTTTGAGGGAGTGAGTGAACCACCACATAGAGAGAGTGTGATAGTTGATAGGGCATGTGAGGCCACTTCAATTTCTAACGACTTAACCTCTACCTCTATTGTGTCTTCTCATATGGTGCTAGGTCCCATATATGATGACGCCACGATACTCGGCGACTTACGTCCTCCCTTTGGACAAGATGATGGCCATGGTGGAATATGATGCACCCCCCACATGGTTCCATCAAGATGAAGATGACCACCATTTGGTCTTTCCACCTCACCTACACTACATGAGTGGAATGACATAGGTAACAAAGGTGAAGGTGATGCTCTAGTCCCACTAGTGGACGTTCTTAACTTTGATTGCTTGCATGATGTTGATCAACCTATTACCATGCCTCATGCTAGTTCGACTTCCCCATGTGATGAATTGCCCATTTATGATGAGTTTGATGATTACCATGTGGAGTCTATTAGTTGTGATGCCATGTTACATAGGATTTCTTGTGACAATTCTTTAGGTCACATCATGTTTGACAATCCGCTTGACTTGTCATATGCTCCGCATGAGATCAATCATATGTCATATTTGCAATATCTTTGTAGTGCCTATGCATATGCCCTTAAAATGAACCCAATTTGCACATATGGCATAGATGACAAGCCCATGGTTATTGGCATTTGTTTCTCTTGTGATGATATTGATATGCTCCCTTTGCATCATTTATCTCATATGCCATGCCAGGACCACCTAGCTTCAGATATGCATTGTTTTGGATGTTGTCCATTTTCTCCATATGATGTTTCCAATATTACTCATGAGGATACCCCCATAGTTCCCTCGTACATTTTAGGAGATTTTGATCCATTCCATCAATTGCATGATCCTCATAATTATGTGCACAATATGCTCCCCATGAATAAACATGCTATTGATGTGCCATATAATTGTATGCTCAATTTGCATCCCCATCATGTCATACATAACAACTATTCTTTCATGATGGATGACATGTTCTTATACCATGCATCAAATTTCTTTGACCGATGCTTATCTTGTGCTAACTCACACATGTACATACACATCATGATGGATGATGTGTACATTTACCACGCACACAATTTTTTCGGTTTGTGTCTCTTTTGTGTAGGTACCCATGAACATTTGTCAACCTCACAATCCCATGAGTTGACAAAACGAGCTCTAGAGAGCAATGATGACTTGGGATACCATGGATTTCCTTTCCCACCGCTCTCTTCACGTGAAGACTTCGAGCATTTCTTCTACATGACCCTCACATGGTTATGGGTTATTGTCAATTACATATTCTATGCCCATCTTGCCATGTTCACTTTGCATGATATGCTCATTACTATGCCTTTGCCATGCATTCGTGTCCCATTTTTTGCATTACACATGATGATTGATTCTCATACTTGTATGTGTATTTGCAAGCTTGGTGGAGATATTGCTTGTTCTTGCCATGTTTACTTTGTGCCCAATGCTTATGATCATGCTTTGATCTTGCTTTGTGTTAGATGCTTGCGATATGTCATGTGCATTGCCTATGCCCATTAATTGCTCACATGACATGATTACCATGATTTCCTCTAGTGTGTTGCATCTTCGCTCCACTAGTTTGCACGACTTGATTACTATGATTTCTTACCTTGTTGCATCACCGATGATTCAAACTTGCTCACTTCATGCGGTTGATGACAACCATCTACAAGATTTGCACATGATTGTTATTGCTTCTTGTCATATCTCTCCATATGTTGCCTCCCTCATGCTAAATGATTTGCCATGTATTGAGCGCAACTATGCCTTTAGTCTCGATAATGAGTGTGCCCCCATAGCATTCTCACATATATTTGGAGATTTTGACATAGTTCTTGTTGTCGGTGTTCTGGGAACGGGGGTCCCCAGACTTGCCTACCTGCGACGTGGCTCAAGTGGGGGCCCAGCGCGGCCAAGCTTCATCAGCTCAAGCTCAAGACCCTCGCGAGGGGCCAAGCCTCATGAGGCGGGCAGCAGGAACCTTCCTCGGGAGCAGCCTCGTCAGGCAGGCTCATGAGGAGGCGGAGAGATCAAGGCAGGGTACCTCACGAGGGTGCCCCGTGACGCAAGCCATGACGATTGAGACTAGGCGGGCGCCAGGCGGGCGCCAGCCTGCGCAGTGTCCTCGTTTCCCCTTTGGTGCAAAGGAGGCGAGCACAGGCCAAGGCATCAGGCAAAGGTTACCGCTTCGGTGCAACAAGACCAAGACCAGCAGAGCGGCAGGACGGAGGTCATCATGGAGCCCAGGACGGCATCACCGTCAGAGCCTTTGGCAGCCGAAGACCAACTTTAGTCAGGATAAGTGTACTAGATGTTCCCCTTCAAAATGGCCAATTGTTGGCGCCCTTCCCGCTCATTATTTGGGAAGAGGCCCAGGGCCTCCCTCTATAAATAGGACTAGCCACCACAGAGAAAGGGACAAGTCGAACCCACTAGAGAGAGAGAGAGAGAAGCGACTGGACTCACCCAAGCAGTCCATCGCACCAGCTCAAGAACATCCCCTCGCGAGGTTGTTCTTCCTTTGTCTTATTCTTCATCAGCCCCCAGAGGCAATCCACCACATCATACCTTTGGGTAGGGTATTACACCACAACGGTGGCCCAACCAGTATAAATCTTGTGTCTCTTGTGCTGTTCATCGTTCCTAGTTTAGATCCCTTGCAAACCATTAACGCGTGAGCTGGTAGGGGAAAGATCTTCGTGCACACCCCAGTGTTCGAACCTCAAGGGTCTGTCGGAACCCGAAATCCGACATTTGGCGCGCCAGGTAGGGGTGCACCGGAATCCTTCCTCCACCGCCTCGCGTTTCGTCGCCTCGTCGTTCGATGTCAAGCGACCCGGCAGCCGACACCGACCGCTGGGCGGCGTGGCCCGCCCACACCGTGCAGCCAGCCCAGGGCTACCTCAACCTTGCACCTCAGGCAGCTCGCGCTCCATAAAGCTGCGAAGCGCGCGGCAGCGGCTAAACGCCGCCAGCCCTCACGCTGCGGCGAGTGCGGTCGTGACGAGCCTCAAGCCACGCCCGTAGCCACATCGCCCGACACCCGGCGGGGCGAGGCAAACTCGAGGCAGCGCTCACGGTGGCCGAGAGCTGCTCTGATGCGGCTTCTAGAGGGTGGCCGCGACGTGCTGTTAGAGCGAGTGGCGGAGCTCCTGGCCGCCGCCGCCTCGGGAGCACCTCCTTTCTGCGTCCGGCTACCACCTCTGGCCCAGAGCGTGCCGTATGGCGGCCCCATACACGCCCATGCAACCTCAAGCAGGCTACAGGGCCTACTCGACGCCAACCTGGCCAGCAGCACCAAGCGGCAAGCCGCGCAGACCCCATCTCCGGCCGGCGAAGGAGCGCACGCCGTGACCTTCGGCCTCGGTGGACCACCACGCCACCACTCTCAAGACAACGCTCCAGGCCGGACTACGTGAAATGAGGGGTACTACGGCGAGACCTACGGGGCAGCGTCCCCATAAGCTTATGTGCCTCGCATGATGGATAAAGAAAGCGCACGGGAAGAAGACCATGGCTCGTTCCTTGGGCCAGGCTGGGGCGAAGAGACACCACAAGCTGAGCTATTTCAGGAACCCCAAGAGGGCCTCGATGACCGCGCCGGCGGCAGCAACTATCTGGTACCATTAATTCCTCAGGAGCAAGCTTATGCTAACCATGTGCCGCAGGAGGTACAGGTCGCCGTGACAGGTGGCTGCCCCAACACTGCAGCCTCTTACCCCTCAGGAGGAGGGCACCGGGGGCTGCAGGAGAGGGGCCGAGATCCGGGTTCGTCCCCGCGGCGCTTGGCGCAAGACGTTCTCAGGAGGTAGGCCCTCTGCCGGGGAGGTGCCTCAGGGCCTGCCCCCGGCAGAGGACCCGTGGTCGTCGGGGGAACCGCTAGCGACCGATCTACCCCATTGGCGCCGTCCTTGGTCTCCGGCCGCCGCCAGTGGTGGTAGAGTGTGGCGCAAGGCGGGGCCCTCATCTGGCGATATGAAGCAAGGCCGGTACCTGTGAAGAAGGCCCAGTGCCTGTGAAGCTCGCCGCCCGTGACACTCTCACGTAATAATGAGTGGGGCTGTACACGCCCTGGAGTCTCCGGAGAGCCGCCCTCGGGCCTCGGGGGCTCCCTCCCACACCTAGTGGCAGCACTTAGCTCCGCGCTGGTGAGAAGACGTCGAAGACTAGACTAGGTGCCGGACGCGACCTTTTGCTTTTTTGCCTTTTGCTCTGTTGACAAGTTTCTTCGATTTGAATTTAAGTTGGATTTGAGTTCGAGCCTTGCGTGCGTTTGGGGAAGGGGTGTTTAGTCTCATTCGAGCAATCTCTCGTGTTCTGGTTTCGGCTTTGCGTCCAAAGCTAGCGTCAGCTGCCTCCCCTCGCGAGCCCCTCGCGAGCCGGGCCGGGCCAACCACGTCCACAGCTCGGACGGCTATCGCCACGCCCTCTCCGGAGGTTCTTATCGTAGGATCAATGGGTTCACCCAGAAGACACATATGGCGCTATGGCCCCCACAGACCCGCTCGGGGCTCACCAGGGTCAAAAGGTAAACGAGCCAGCTGACCCACCACGGGCGGCCGTTAAGCTCACGCTGCGTTAAGATTACCAGGGCATTTACCGCAAACCTTTACATGAGGGGCTTCCCCTCCCAAAATGCTCTCACAGTCTTCAGGGCCAAGCCCGAACCTCTTTCGTGCAGGGTAAATAGCGGTGACAAACAATCAATCGGACATAACGCTCGCCGCGTATACGGGTCACCTCCGGGCGTCGGCTGGCATCAACGACATCATCGCCGCCACCAACACCTCCGCCAGCACGGGACCGTCCACCACGCCGCCTTCGCCATCGGGCCACGATCACGCCGTCATCATCGCACGTGAAAGGCCTCGACAAGGTCGCCCACGTGATCCTCCACCCATTGCGCCCGGAGTCGCCCCGGGGCGACTATGGGCACCCGTGCGATGGCGGCATCGAAGTCGAAGTGGGGATCCCTGTCCCGCAGATAACTGAAGACACGGGAGAAAGCACGCCCGAGCAAGGCTCGGCTCCTCTCCTCGACGAGCCAACGAGACCTCTCGGAGCGGTTCTCCAGGAGCGTCACCACGTCAGCAAAATACTGGAGGTTGCCGGCATAGTTGGTCTCATGCGGCTCCTCAGCGGCGGCCTCGCAAATGTTGCCCAGGGCCGCGTTAGCCTGTTCCCTGAGCGTACGGAGCATGGGGGCGTGCTCGTGATCCAGAACCCGCCGCCGACGAATCTCATCCTCGTTCTGCCGAGCGGTGGCCTCGGCGCCATCAATCCTCTGTCGGAGAAGAAGCAGTTCAGCGCGGGAGGAGGTCAGCTCCGCCTGCGCTGCGCAAAGGGCGGCTACGGAGGAGTCCGCACCCCGCGTCCCTTCGTCTAGTTTGGCCTTGAGGGTCGCGGTCCTGCCCTCAGCTTCGGCCCTGACCAACTCCAACCTCAACTCATACTGGCGCTCGAGGCCTGAGCGAGCTTCCGCTACGCGGCGGTCGATCTCTTCTTGGGCTCGGGCTTCGCGCGCGGCGACATCGTCCTCCGCCTGAGCCACCAGGCGCTCCCTCGTCTCCAACCGCTCAAGGTCGAGGTTGCGCTCGGCGGCCTCCAGCGTCAGTGCCTCCTCGCGCTTCTGGAGCTCCGCCTGGTCGACGGAAGCCTCCTTCAGCGACACAAGTGCAGCCTGGCACAACTCCACCTGCTACTCCAGAGAGTTGCTCCAGGCTTGGAGCTCCCACGCACGCTCCTCCGCGTCCCTGCGCCGCCGATCTGCCTCCAAGGCCTCCTCGACGGTTCGAGAGCAAGCCTCTTGCGAGGCCGCCAGCGACGCCTCAGCCTTCGCATTGTTAAGGTCACGCTGGTGACGCGCGAGGGCAATGGCTACCTTCAGCTTGCGCCTCTCCTCAGCAAGGCACAAACCTTCGGCCTCGAGACGCGCATCCTCGCCGGCAAGCTCTGCCCAGAGCCGGTTCACCGCGTCCGTCGCCCCACGAAGAAATTCTTGACGACGGGCGCAGCGTTCGCAAGCACGCCTGAGCATGTCTTCCGCGTCACCCTCTGCTGCTGATGTATGCCGAGGGCCCAGAGGTGGCGCGCCTCCTCCCGGTGCAGGGCAGGGGGCTGGCGCCCCAACAATCGCCGGACGGGCCTTGCCAGGAGCAGGGCCTGGCGCCGGTCTGTCCCCAGAAGAAGAGCTCAAGATTGACTTCAACCAATCACCGCCCACGATCAAGGAAGGAGCACGGGGCAAGCTGGCTGTGCCCCAGGAGAACTCGTGAAGGGAAGACAGCAGGCGCACAGGCTCGGGACGCTCAGCTGAACGGGCCACCTCTCCGACCGGCTGAGTGATAAGGGCGCCGCTTGAACCCGACGCACCAAGGACCAGCAACAAAGACGGAGCTTGGGGAGATGGATCCTTGGCCGTCTCCGTGAATTCGGCAGGAAGGGCCCTGAAAGGTCACAGTCAGGTGCAAGAACCAAGAAGTAGAGGAGCAGAGAGAGAAGAGGACTTACTCATCTGTGGCGAAGTACCTCCTGCACTTCAGCAAGCGGCAAGGGCGATCATCACCGCCCGAGGCCTCCTTCCTCTTGCGGAGGGCCACGAAGTCTATGCGGAACCGGCCTAAGCGCTCGGCACAGGGGTCGGTTTGTGGCGTGGAGGAGGCGGTAAGGTGATCAGCGCCAATGGGACCAGCCTGGGGAACGCCACCAAGCGTCACCTCATGAGGGACGACTGGGGCCTTGGGAGCCCCAACCTCGGGAGCCGGAGGCCGTGACTCCTCACCTATCACTATTTCGGAACGAGCTCCAAGAGATGCCGCCCTCAGGGCTCCGCGCGGCGTCACCACCTCAATGTCGTCCCCTTCAACTCCTGACGGTTCTCGTCTCCCTGCTCCATCACCCGAGACAGGGCCACTTTGGGCGATCGGAAGAGCTGCCACGGCAATTGGGTTCTCGCGAGGCCCCCCGAGGCCAGCCGGGCGCAACCCCCACTCGTCAAAGCTGGGCATCTGCTTCACGAAATCGGCCTTGCCCGAACAGAGATACAAGAGGGCACCACCATGTCGAAGGCTGCCTGGGGAAGGATCGCCAACTAGGACCCTGAGCATCGTCCTCGGCACTTCAGGCGCCAAGTCCCCTTCCTGAAGTCGCATGCGGTCCTTGCGCCCCGCAAAGTCCCACATCCGATGAGAGTGGCACTGGAGAGGAGCAATGCGACACTAGATGAACTCCTTCACCACCTTGGGCACCGTCACGTTGAGCGCCCTCAAGCTCTTGAAGCGGCGCCACATGAATGCAAGCCGGGTGTCCGCGAGCGTCTCATGACCCCAGCCTGAGTTGGGAGCAGCAGGCAAGGTAGGGTGCGAGAGCAAGGGGCTGGGCACCCCAACGTCCACATACAACCACCGCTCTCTGAACTTGGCCTCAGGGGGAGGGAGACCGAAATCGATCCCCGAAGCAGCCGTCTCTGGCACCGCAAGGAAGCTCACACACCCCAAACATTGAGTAGGATCACTCAGGCGCAAAGAGAAGAAGTGACGCAGCAGGGCAACGGAAGGAGGGATGCCCACCATTGCCTCACAGACAAAGGCAAAGACAGCCAGGAGGGTAATGGACTCAGTCCCGAGATGCATCATGTGGATCTGATAATGGGAGAGCACCGTGTTGAAGAAAGCGGAAAAGGGGGGAACCAGACCCGCCCACAGGGCATCAGCGAAGAACTGGACCTCCGTGACAATCCTATCGAAGGAGGCATGGGACGCAGGCCATGCCGTGGTCCTGCCGCACTCATTGAAGATGGTGGCAAGAGCAGAGCGGACCTTGCCCAAGGCCTCGGGTTTGAGTATGATAGATCGATCGACGGCGGGGGCCACCGCCGGAGGCGAGCGGGACGAAGGCATGGGCTTCTTCACCTTTTCCTTTTTCGTTGGCGCCATGGCGACAGGAAGGGTGAGAGTCCGAGTTGGATCAAGGGCGGAAGTTGGAGCCAGAGGAAGAAGGAAGGGCCGGGAGTGCGCGGACGGCGAAAGGGGAATGGCTGTGTGCAACCTCGGGTCCGCTTAGCCGGGCGTGTAATGAGGCATCATGGGGAAGCGAAGACGCCCATGACCAATCAATCGCCACGCGGCGCCCAAGGCCGCAGACTATTGGGGCCCACGGCGCTTCGCACTTGCCCCTTCGCTTCTCTGCTAAGCCAAGTCCGGGCGCGCCTTGGGCCCGGGGGCTACTGTCGGCGTTCTGGGAACGGGGGTCCCCAGACTTGCCTGCCTACGGCCTGCGGCGTGGCTCAAGTGGGGGCCCAGCGCGGCCCAACTTCATCAGCTCAAGCTCAAGACCCTCGCGAGGGGCCAAGCCTCGCGGGGCGGACGACAGGAACCTTCCTCAGGAGCAGCCTCGTCAGGCAGGCTCACGAGGAGGCGGAGAGATCAAGGCAGGGTACCTCACAAGGGTGCCCCGTGACGCAAGCCATGACGATCGAGACCAGGCGGGCGCCAGCCTGCGCAGTGTCCTCGTTTCCCCTTTGGTGCAAAGGAGGCGAGCACAGGCCAAGGCATCAGGCAAAGGTTACCGCTTCGGTGCAACAAGACCAAGACCAGCAGAGCGGCAGGACGGAGTTCATCGTGGAGCCCAGGACGGCGTCATCGTCAGAGCCTTTGGCAGCTGAAGACCAACATTAGTCAGGATAAGTGTACTAGATGTTCCCCTTCAAAATGGCCAATTGTTGGCGCCCTTCCCGCTCATTATTTGGGAAGAGGCCCAGGGCCTCCCTCTATAAATAGGACTAGCCACCACAGAGAAAGGGACAAGTCGAACCCACTAGAGAGAGAGAGAGAGAAGCGATCGGACTCACCCAAGCAGTCCATCACACCAGCTCAAGAACAGCCCTCATGAGGCTGTTCTTCCTTTATCTTGTTCTTCATCAGCCCCGGAGGCAATCCACCACACCACACACTGGAGTAGGGTATTACACCACAACGGTGGCCCGAACCAGTATAAATCTTGTGTCTCTTGTGCTGTTCATCGCTCCTAGTTTAGATCCCTTGCAAACCATTAACGCGTGAGCTGGTAGGGGAAAGATCTCCGTGCGCACCCCAGTGTTCGAACCTCAAGGGTCTGCCGGAACCCGAAATCCGACACTTGTGAAGCATGCTTGTCTTCCTTCTTTGCACCATATACCTAGTGTCATGAATATAGCCATTGTTGCATCTTATTATTCATGCACTTGTGCTTCTAATGGTTATGTGCAAGAGAAGAGAACCATCATGATGGATGATGTGTTTATCTACCATGCGCATACGTTCATTTTTTGTTGTGTGCATGTGTAGGATACTTGGACTACATGTCGACTTCCACTTCACGTGAGTTCACCATTCAAGCTCTTGAGAGCGAGCCTCATACATTGTAGCACGAGTCGCTTCTACACCGCTTTTGCTTGTGTTTTGGCATTGTGAAGGACGCACAAGGACATGCTTTCAAGGTGATATCCTTCTCTTTTGAGAACCCCCAAACCATGATCATGGATATTATGGTTCATACTACTTGTGTTGCTTACCCCATGAGACTTATTGTTCATCTTGAACCACTTGATTGCACACATGTTAGAGATCTTGCTTCGACTTGTCATTTTCACCATTCCATGCATCATGATATATATGCCTTGTGTGTTGCATCCAATTCTTGGAGTACTTGTTCCTCTCACATGTTTGGTTGCAACAATGTCATCACTTCACATATGACATGTTCCATTGATTGCTACATCCTTGTCTTGATTTACTCACACATGATGAACAATTGCTCTTTCTATTGTGTTGAGTGCCATACTATCTTCACTACACCCTATGCACGTTATGCATGGATTGTCTTGCACTTAACCCATGTGTTTAGACACTTCATTTTACTTGGTGTTGTGAATGATTCCTATGCCTACCATCGACCATTTGTCGAGCGCTTTATGAATGATCGCTATGACCGTGAGGTTGATGCTTCTTCTCTTGTTACACATATTTGCATCACTACCTCACATTTACATGCTTGTTTCCATGATGTCCTTCTTTGTGCTCAATTTATGTGCTTACATGCCATGTCACAATCCTTTGTGACACCATATGCTATGCTTGCCTCTTGAATGCGTGGTTTTGCACTAACACTAACCGCATTAGTTTTTCCAAGTGTTTGTTCTCCTTGCTCCTTTTGAAGGAATCACGAGATGGTGCGACATTGGAGAGTGCCCATTTCAAGCTTCAAGATGACGAGAACTTGGTGATCGACCACTACTACATGGCGTCGCCATATCTTTCCCATGGTGATTTGGATTTTGATACGAGGTCGGATCTTTCCGAAGGGGGAGGGGATGATGCGGAGCATCCTATAGACATCACCATGTCAAGAGTTCATTCGGCAAGTGACACGTGCGACATCTACTTCACATACACAAAGGTGAATCATCTCCTTTACGCGTGCTCGCTTGACCCCTTCGAGGATGGTATACTACTTGACACTCCACTCGTGTGCATGCATAGGTATTGTCGGAGCTTCACGGATGACGAGGAGGAGTGCAAGCACCAAGGATCACCTACACCATCCGCGAGGGAAGCGTGGAAGAGAAGGAAGAAGAAGCATGGACAAGCTTCTGGAAAGCCCGGAACTTCCGGCCGCTGCCGGAACCTCCGGCCATTCTGGAGCTTCCGGCCCTGCTGCACCGAAGCCGTCCAAGAGTGTGCCAACTCTCTGGATAGCCCGGACCCTTCCCGGACCTTCGCCCGAAACCTCCGGCGCCCGGACCTTCCGGCCGTCCCTGGAACTTCCGCCCGCTCAAGACGTTAGAGACTCCGGCCAAGGCCCATGTACCCATTCGTCCCTCACTTACCCCTTCGCGGCTACTACTATATATACTCATCCCCCTCCTCCATTCTAGGGTTAGCAAAGTGATAGCTCATTTATATGTGAGCTTTGCTCCTACCTTCTCCTCTTGAGAGAGAGAGAGACCACCACTCCCATGGAGTTCAAGACCTCCATGTGAGAAGATCCTGCAGGATATATCGATCAAGACCCCCTCTTGGGCGGCCCCCTTCAAGACCTCCTCATGGAGATGAACCTTACCTTGTCTCTTTTCCTTTGTTGTTCATGTACCTTGTGGATCTTGTGTGTTTGATTGTCTAGTGGATGTGTGATTGGACTTGTTCTTGAGTGTTTCCCCTTGTGATTTCTCTCCGTTCTTCCTCGTGTTCGTCGTGTTCTTCGAGGGATCTCGCTCCTTTCGTGAAAGATCGGCCGTATGGAGTTCCACTCCACATCAAGACCCTTGGCCAAACTATGTCCGGCTAGAATGGGATGCGGACGACGAAGATATTCGCTCCCCACCCACCACCCACTTAATAGCCGCTGTCGATGATTTAACCGACATGCTCGATTTCGACTCCGAAGACATCGACGGTATGGACGACGATGCAGGAGAGGAACAGGAACCACCGCCCACAGGGCGCTGGACAACCACTTCATCACATAATATATATATGGTGGATGCACCCAAAGAAAACAATGACGAGGAATGGAAGGATGCAGCGAAGGATAGCTCCCTCGAGAAGCAACCAAAGCGACGACGTAGGCACCGCTCCAAATCCCGCCTCGGCAAGAACTGCGATAACAGCGCAAGGAAAAATAACACCCCGGTCGACTCTAGAGGAAACGCCGACCACATTGACCCAGCGACAGAACAAGATGAACCGGCGGACGGCGAACATAGTACGGATCCGCTATCCAAACACGGCGACGCCGAGGATAAAGCTCATCAACCTCTCTTCGGAGAGGAAAACAGTCCGGACGAGGATGCACACATCATCCCAGAAAGGCACTTGGAACAAGAGAACCTCCGTAGAAGGCTTATTGCCCCCGCGAGGAGTCTGAAGAAGCAGAAGCAAAGGCTTAAGGCCGCGGAGAATATGCTCAACAGTAGATGGAACAAAGTGCTTGACACTGAAGAAAAGTATGGTGGCAGTTGCCACACAAAGAGCTATCCAAAGTGCAAGTTGTTGCCCGAATTCGATGACGAGGCCTTAGAGCCCACACAACTGAAAAATAAAACGGCTAACGAGGCCGCACATAAGTCAGCACACGATCCAAGCAAGGACTTGCATCAAAAGACCAGCATGACCAGATCCATCTACGGATCTTGGAAGCGCGCTCCAGCGCATAATCAAAACCGAACTCTACAACCGTTAGAACGCCATGATACATCCAAATATAGGGGTGCCGCGCACCCCCTATGTTTCACCGATGAGGTGCTGGATCACGAATTTCCAGAGGGATTCAAACCCGTGAACATAGAAGCGTACGACGGAACGATTGCACTGGGTCTGACCGAGGACTTCATCCTCCATATTCATATGGCTCGCGGAGACGATCTCCACGCCATCAAATACTTGCCCCTCAAGTTGAAAGGACCAACTCGGCACTGGCTAAAGAGCCTCCCCGAAAATTCAATTGGAAGTTGGGAGGAGCTCGAGGATGCTTTTAGGGCTAACTTTCAAGGGGCCTATGTCCGATCTCCGGATGCGCATTTATTTAAGTCATATAATTCAACAGCCCGGAGAGTCAGCCCGAAAGCTTTGGAACAAATTTCTCACTAAGAAGAATCAAACCGTCGACTGCCCGGACGCCGAAGCCTTAGCAGCTTTCAAACACAGCATCCGAGATGAATGGCTGGCCAGACACCTTGGCCAAGAAAACCAAGGACAGTGGCATCCCTGCCAAGCCTTATGACCCGCTTTTGCGCGGGCGAAGATAGCTGGCTGGCCCGTAGTAGCACCAGCGACCCAGGCACATCTGAAGTCAGGGATGGTAATGGAAAACCACGACGCAGTAAAAGCAAGCATCAAAATAACGAAGACATTCCATACAACATGGCGGTAAACGCCGGATTTAGGGGCTCTCGACCCGGTCAACGGAAAAAACCTTTCAAAGGCAACAAAGATGGACCGTCCAGCCTAAACAAGATTCTAGACAAATTATGTCAGATTCATGGCACCTCCGATAGACCTGCAAATCACAATCACAGAGAATGTTGGGTCTTCAAGCAGGCCGGCAAGTTAAACGCCGAACACAAGGGGAGGGATACACCAAGTGAAGACGAGGATGAGCCTCGCCAACAAAGCACTGGGGGACAGAAAAAATTCCCACCAGACGTCAAAACAGTGAACATGATTCACGTAACGAAGAGGAGAAGCAAACATGCACTCCGAGACATACGCGTCGTAGAGCCTGTCACCCCCAAGTTCAACCCTTTGCCGGCCTGCCCGATCACTTTTGATCGCAGGGACCACCTGACAAGTATCCGGCACGTGGTATTGGCTGCCCTGGTGCTAGACCCAATTATCGACGGATACCATCTCACCCAAGTCCACATGGACGGCGGCGATGAGTCTTAATCGATATATCGTGACACGACCGCAAAATGGGGATAGACTCGACAAGAATCAGCCACAGTAATACTACCTTTAAAGGAGTAATACTAGGCCCGTGAGGCCCATTGACGGGCTCTCTAGTACTAGAGGTTGTATTCGGTTCTCCTGACAACTTCCGAAGTGAAAAGTTAACCTTCGACATCACTCCATTGCGAAGCGGCTATCAAGCACTACTCGAAAGAACAGCTTTCGCTCGTTATAATACAGTACCGCATTACGCTTCTCTTAAGCTTAAGATCCACGGTCCAGGTGGCATCATCACAGTCAGCGGAAATGTTGAGCGTTCCTTACGCGCGGAGGAATGTGCAGCGGCTTTAGCAGCCGAACATTAAACGGCCCCTCCAACCAGAATAAATGATCAATCGTCAAGACCGAGGACACGGCTAGACGAGTCCGGCGCATCTCTAGCTGTAACAGCTTAGATAAACCTGAGATTGATTTGATGGATATACCCCCATAGGCGGTACCAGGGGCTCCCCGCATGTACAAAGGACTACAGTTTGGCTCGACCTTACTTATCTTGAATTTTAATGGTTTATTAAGAATAACCAATTTTTCGCACGACAACTTTCACCTAAGCTCTTCTCTTTTACAGATGATAATCGTGCTATACCCTTCTAGGATACGGCACAACGGAGACACAGGCGCAGACGTGCAGCAGGGCCCCGCTCAAAGGTTTCTTTTTAGATTAAGACCCTGTGTAAACCTTTTTTACTGTCTCTTGTTGCTTCACATCCTCTGGATACTCAGTATAACCGAGAGGGATGCTGACGTTATTGGCATTTCGCCACGTCAGAATAATGCACGTACCTGGACACTCGGGGTTCATTATCAAGGGCGTTACTCAGCCCGGTATATGTTGTAAAGACTGAGTACCTTAGGGAGTGTTCGGCGTCGCGAGTTTGGCCTTATATGCATCAGCTCCGAATCATGTCTTTGGTCAAATGTTGGGTTTGCCCGGCTCCCGCGTTTTGCTACCTTACGTTCCGCTCTATCGGCTAAGGTGGCACCGGGAGAACTACTGTGATTGTGCCCCGGTTCATCCGGAGGAGCACCTCAGTAGAGAAAGCCGAAAACTAACTGTCATGATAAAGCGTGAGACTGGTCAACCACTCGATGACTCATCGGAATCTTCGGGATTCCTCCGCATTAACGAAGGACCGGTTTCCCCGGTCATGTATGCGTCGCGCACCATATTCGGATAGTCAGCGGAAATACTAGGGGCTATATAGTAGCCCCACAGTCAAACTCCTATGGTTAAGTGAAAGTGTTAAAGCAATATAGTCGGATTGCCTCGTTCGCCGCGCTACCACCTCCTTAATGGACCAAGACTTTGGATCAAGTGTGAAAACGCTTTTGCGAACACCCCGCATTATATGCGTAAATTTGAAGCCAAACTTATCGCAAACTTTCTGGATATATATATATATATATATATATATATATATATATATATATACACACACACACACACATAAACGACCGCACAGGAGGCACAATAATACTCTCAGGAAAAAGTATAAACACAACCTTTATAATTCAAATAACACTGTTCTTAAAATTGGGATACATGTCACTAGAACATGATACTCTTCGAGCACTGAGCCTCTATTAAATGAGCGCCTTCTAAGACTTCCTCAAAATAGTGCTCGGCCGATATCCAGCCCACGGCCGAACTCTGGGTTGCAATAGCGGTGGCCTCCATCTCTGCCCAATATGTCTTGACACGGGCAAGAGCCATCCGCGCACCCTCTATGCACGCCGACCTCTTCACAGCGTCGATATGCGGCACATCACCAAGGAATTGTTGCACTAAGCCAAAATAACTATTCAGCTTTGGTCCTTCCGGCCAAAGATGCCACAACAGACCTCATGGCAAGCCCGGACAACCTATGGAGCTCGGCCCACTCGGCCATTTTCTCATTTAACAGCAGTGAACGCGCCGGAGCATTGAACTGTGACCAGAACAACTTTTCCACTTCATGATCCTTTTGATCTTTGAAAAACTTGGTTGCATCAGCAGCACTTGCTAACAAATCCAGGTACGCGTCCGCAGAACTCCATAATTGATCCAGAAGGGCATACTTAGGATCTCCGAACTTCGCCCGCAACAAAAAGGGCTTCCCAGCCACGATATCTCCGGCTTGACGCAGCTCCTCCTTCGCCGCTCTGATTTTAGAGCGGGCTTCCTTGGCTACTACCGTGGCCTTCTCCAGGTCCGCCATCTTCGTTTGGCTTTCCTTTTCAAGAAGCTTATAATGGTCGGCGGCATCTTTCAGCTCAACAGCCATCTTGGCTATTTTCTCTTTGCTCTGGCAATGTGCAGCCTATTCGGCTCTTAGCTCTTCGACCGCCTTTAGGGCGGTCGCATCACTCTTCCTGGCTTGTTCCTTGGCTTGGGCAAGTTCCGCCCGAAGGGTCTCCATGGCGATAGCTCCATCTGCAGTTACAACATATTACAGATACTAGCATCATGCTCCTCTTAATATGTGTTGATCATAGGAGAATTCATACCCTGTGCCTCGTCAATTCGCTTGTTTACAAGCATGATGTCGGCATCTGCCGCATCAAGTTGCCGCTTCAGTACGGCAAACTCACCAGTCCGGCTAGCCACCGCACCCTCAGCCGCCTGCACGTGAAAGCAGCATGGTTATTACCTGGGACTATGATCCTCTATTTGCCGTCCTTTTTGACAAAGAACCGAGTCTCGTGGGCTACTATCTCGCATAGGGCACACCTAAGCGTGTCCGCACCGTCAAAAATATATTACTTTATGCACCTCAAAGCCTCTCAGGCTCCATGAAAGCTTCATGCAACCCGCTTTTCGGCGGATGAAATCTTCTCAACTACCGTACCCATTAACGTACGGTGTGCTTCTGAGATAGCCGCTTGCTCCAGAAGATTCCGCAGTGAGTCTGGTCGCGCACTGGATAGTTCCGGACTCTTTTTGTTGCCCTCCCTAGGAGCCGAATACTCCGGGCTTCGGGTGGCGGATCAGGAGAAATCCTCCTTGACGACACCTCAGGGTCGTCCACTTCACGAGGCGAGGAGGCACGGGGAGGCGTTTCGCTCCCCATCATCTCCGGAAGAAGATCCCCCGAAGACAAACTCTGTCGAGAAAGGCTACGATCTGAACTACAAGACATACGTCTCGATTATTGTTCTCAGAAAGGAAGCAGGGTATATTTACTATAAAGTACTCTTATTTACTTACAGCTCGGTAGAGGGCTGGTCCCCTTGCGGGTACTGTGCGGTAAGGATGCCCTCCGGGGTAGGGCCCTATGACAAAGGTTTCTTCCCTCGTTTGAAAACCATTGTTTCCAATTCTTCAGAGGCGGCCCTCTTCCTTCCTTGGGGAGGGGGAATTTTAGATTCTTCTCCCCGGTTATCCTCCTTCGCGGAGGCTAATTCCCCCGGTTTGGATGAGAAATGAGTGAGGCTCGCTTTTGGCTTCTTTATTCCTCCCTTTATCTTCCCCTGATGGCGCCTGATAAGGTGCAAGCTCGAGCATCCTGGCTAGTGCGGGATCCAGTGAGCCCTCGGGAAGGGGAGCCAAACACCTGATCGTCTTCGCCTTTTTTATCCAGTCCTGGTCAAAAAGTGACTTTTTAGAATGATGTTGTGGTAAACTAAAAGACCACGTGTTCGGCCGCGGAATTACTTACTTGGGTGTCTGGACGATTGAAGTTCAGACCCGCATCGTCGGAGGTGTCCGAACACTTTATTTGTGATCCGAAGAACAATTTGTACATCTCTTCGAGCGTCACGCTGAAGAAGTGCTAAATAGTTCGCGGTCCTTCTGGGTTGAACTCCCACATACGGAGAGATCGACGTTTGCAAGGTAGGACTCGACGAATTAGCATGACTTGCATTACCTTGACAAGGCTGACATCTCTCTCGAGGAGATCTCGGATGCGACTCTGCAATATTGGCACATCATTTATCGCCCCAGTCCAGCCCCTTGTTGATCCATGACGCCAGCTTGTGGCGGGGGGCGAAAGGCAGGGGCGGCTACCCACTTAGTACCCCCGGGGAGCTGTGATGTAAAACCACTCCCGTTGCCATAACTTGGATGTCTCCGGGAAGGAACCCTTTGGCCATGGAGCATCGGTGCCTTTGTTTATCATGGTGCCTCCGCACTCTGCGTGTCGCCCCTCAATTATCTTCGGCGTCACATTGAAGGTCTTGAGCCATCAGCCGAAGTGTGGGGTGATGCGGAGGAATGCTTCACACACGATGATGAATGATGAGATGTGAAGGATGGAATCCGGAGCCAGATCATGGAAATCGAGCCCGTAGTAGAACATAAGCCCCCTGATGAAGGGATCAAGACTAAAGCCTAGCCCTTGGAGTAAGTGGAAAATAAATACGACACTCTCGTTGGGTTCGGGAGTGGGGATGACCTGCCCTCGAGCAGGCAACCTGTGCGAGATTTCGGCGGTCAGATAACTGGCTCCTCTCAGCTTCTTGATGTCCTCCTCCGTGACAGAGGAGGGCATCCACCGACCTTGAAGGTTGGATCCGGACATGATTGAAGGTCCGAAGCGCGTAGCCTGAGCCTTGGGTGTTGGAACTCGAGGTGGGGGAAGGATTCGATTGAGTGCGAGAAGAAAAGGACATGCCTTGGCCCCTTTATAAAGAGGGTGAATATCAAGCGTCCTCCGGGTGGTCGTTTGGAACTCGCCTAAAATCAAGGAGTCATACAAACAGGCACGACCGGGTTACCCATACGCGTATTGATGAGAATCCCATGAAAAGAGGGACGCGATCTCTGCTTCGACAAGACGTGCCAGTAAAACCGCCTCGCAACACGTGCAGTGGCAGGCTCGGAAAAACGGTTCGTCAGGACCAGACCACGGTAGAACGTCACGCTATGAAAGGCTGTCAGCAGATTAGGTTTGTGGAAATATTATTCTCTCTACAGTGGTATGTGGAATTTGTTTTGCAGAGCTGGACACTATCCTTGTGTTCAAAATCTTCTATGGAGTATTCGGAGGAGCAACCCGCCTTGCAATGTCGAAGACAATCTGCATGCCGGACTCATCGTCATTGACGCCTGGTTCAGGGGCTACTGAGGGAGTCCTGGATTAGGGGGCCCTCGGACAGCCGGACTATATACTTCTGCCGGACTGTTGGACTATGAAGATACAAGACTCAAGACTTCGTCCTGTGTCCGGATGGGACTCACCTTGGCGTGGAAGGTAAGCTTGGCAACATGGATATGTAGATCTCCTCCCTTGTAACCGACTCTGTGTAACCCTAGCCCCCTCCGGTGTCTATATAAACCGGAGGGTTTTAGTCCGTAGGACAACAACAATCATACCATAGGCTAGCTTCTAGGGTTTAGCCTCTACGATCTCGTGGTAGATCAACTCTTGTAATACTCATATCATCAAGATCAATCAAGCAGGAAGTAGGGTATTACCTCCATCGAGAGGGCCCGAACCTGGGTAAACATCGTGTCCCCCGCCTCCTGTTACCATCCGCCTTAGACGCACAGTTCGGGACCCCCTACCCGAGATCCACCGGTTTTGACACCGACAAGTAGTACTTACCGTGGGAAAGGTGAAGTGATGGTTGCTTCTCCCGAGCAACTTATTACTCTGAGAATATGGGAGTACCAGCGGATTCAACAAACAGAGAAATGATGGTTGCTTCATCTGAGCAACTTACTTTGGCGAAGGTGGGGCTCTATGATTTGACTGCTCACTAGTCATTACTACTGCGGCGCAATGATCGGGGTGAATCTTTCCCTGCAATTGTGCACTCAATATTGCTGCATGGAAGGTGGAGCCGGATGAAGGATGTCCCACATGTCGGCGAAATGAAGTTGAATTGTTTTTGGCATTACTATCAATCCTTCAGGATTTGTTTATATGTACACATAATTTTAATCAAATTGTACTGTGTTGCTATGAAGGTTTCAACTTTGGTTCCCGCGGGGAAAAAAGGTTTCAACTTAGGATTCATGTGTCCTCTTGCCTCAAGATTATCTCGTTACAATATTCCATCAAATACAAATGAAACTACCATGGCTGCTAATGCATCTCAATGGTTCGCAGATCAGCGCCAATATTCACATCACAACTGAAGACAAAGTTGTGAGAAGGTGTACAAATAAAGAAAAATATATAATGATCGATGTTATTCGTAGGCATGGCTCCATTTCACAGGCACAAGTGTTCATTGGTTGGCAGCTAGTTTCACCCAGCTCTGTAGCCAAAAAAGAGGTGTATGGAGGACATCACAATCCGATCATTTTGTGCAGCTCCACTAAAATCGAGCTGACCATCCCTATTTGCAAAGATATCCAGTCAATCTGATTACAATAATAGTGGAACTAGATGATGAAACATGACACACACAAATAGAAGCCGATCACCTCTGCGATCTCTCTTTAGGACTAACTACTTGTTGGAGAAGATTAGGCACGGAGTTGGATGAGGAGGATAGCAAAACCAATCTCCCATTCTGCAGTCCCACAGAAATGTAAAAACGTTGCCCGTGTGACATTTTGGCGGAACTGCACAAAACACACTTAAGAAAAAAGTGATTTGTGCAGTTCACCAAAAGGTCATAATAGCAACGAGGTGAAATGGATAGACCTATTTGCAAAAGTAGGTAGAAAGGAAACAATTACTGCCCAATAACACGAGTTGAAGACACATACGCCGACAAAAAATAAGCATATTCCATGTAATAAGGGAAAGATAGCAGCATGGTGGTTTATCAAAAATGGTTTGAGGACGAGATTGCAAGATGGAAAGTACACCGGCCGAGATACGTTTTAAGCAAACAACTAAAGAATATCCACATGCAGCAACGTGGGAAGATGGGCAGTGGAGCAAGGCCAGAGGAAGCTGTACCTAAGGGTTGTTGGGATGAAACTAGGAGGGTGCCGACGGCTGGGATCTGCCCATACTGCGGCAGCGAGCAAGTGGCGAAGGCCCTGCCGCGCCGGAGCTTGGTCAGAGAGAACGGCGGGTACCGCAGATCGGGATGTGCTGCCTCAATGTCGTCGAATGAAGAAATGATCCACATCCTCCCTTTCCACCAGCGGACGGGATGTGGCCGAATCACTGACCAACGGTGAGGGAGAGAGAGGCCACTGCCACCTTGTGTGAGATGGTGTGACGAGAGACAAACCCCGGCAGGTAGGCTCCGTTGTATATAGTGGAGCGGATTTTTCCATTTTTCCCACGACAATCATTTTATATTCTGTACGTGCCATTGAGGAATATATATCTTTATTCAGTACTAACGCGTCAAGTCGAACTTTGTTTCGTATATGCGTGGTACACGACCCTCCTTCGAGTAAACAACCGCTACACGCGTCAAATTATCACATGGGCCGCCTTTTCGTACAGAAACGAACTCCACCGTGTACCTGCGCGGGTGTGGTCGGGAACGAGACGTGAGTACATGCGTCCCGCGTGCACCTCTTCTTTAGGTGCAAGTACGTACGTGGGTGGGTGTGAGAGAGATGGTTTGTGTGAAACAGAGGCAATGTGTCGATGATATCTCAAACAAAAAAATGTAACATATGCAATGTGTGTGAAACAGAGTCATGGATATATCATATATAGAGGGAGCGATCCATGAGAAGAGAGTGGAGGGATCATCGGCGTGAGATATCGATAGAATCGAAAACAAGGATGAAGTATGTGGCTGCGCGATCGATAAAGAGTGACATTGAATTTGTGTTAGCTGACATCAAAGATACAAGGCGGCTGGCCTACTGGAATTTGAGAGGGCAGAGGTGCAGTTTTTCTCTGTGGCATGGATACCTACCTACAACGTTCGACTATCGGTGTGTGTGGGGGGGGGAGGGGGCAGAGACCAAACTGTAGAGAGGTAGATCAACTAGTATATGTGTGGACAAGGAGAGAGACCTAGCTATGCATTGAGGGAGATCAATCGGCATCCATGCATATGTGTAGCAGAGGAATATGGTTGGGAGAAAGAGAAAGGTAGAGTGTCGGAGGGTTGGTGGTGGAGTGGCGTCTCACAAATGGTGGGAGAGGCCCGCTAGACAAACGGAGGGTACGAGTGCAATATCAATAAGAGAGGTCGGGGATGTCTGTCTGTCTATGCACGTGCGTGTGAGATATGGGTCGGGAGGTATTCAAGGATGATGAGGGGAGACGATATGGTTGTGGTAAGCATACGTAACTACATTGGAAGATCAACCGCCGTGTGTCCGAGAAGGTGAGAGACATAACTAGTGAGGTAAGTCTATCGGTGCATGGGGAAAAAGAATTATAATCGACCTAGCTATATGTAGGGAGATCGGTACGTATACATGCATGCATGTGTTAGAAGCAAATAAGGTCTGGAGAGACAGACAGGGGGAGAGGGGTGCGGCTAGGAGGTGGTGCGAGAGGCCTACTATGTCGAGGGGGGAGGAGTGTGCGAGTATGAGATCGACGAAAAGAGGGGCGGGAGTATGCACCTGCGTGGAACCGTATTGGACATAGGGGGGGCATGGACGGTGAGAAGAGAAGAGGGGAAGTATGTGTTTGTGGTAGACACACTTGGCTAGAGAGGTATATCGACCGCTGTGTTCCGGAAAGGAGCCGGGGGGCCTACACACACCGCGGGTGAACGACCTAAAGAGAAATAACGACCGTGCACGATGGAGGGGACGCTGAGGGAGGGTGAGAGGGGGGCGGGCGTGTGCATGCACAATAGAAAGTTAGCGCTAGCTAGCTACAAAAAGAAGAGGATCATGAAGGAGTAAAAGACAAACAAAGATCATAATTCATTATAAAAAAGTGGATACAGATACTTTAAGAAGATATCATAATGTAGAACATTGATTATAATTTGGGCTAATGTGTGGCTTTTGCACCTCAGGGCTAAATACTTGTCATAATGTAGGGGGCGGGGCACTATACTTTGTGTGATAAACACGGTGTACGTATGGAACACGGTTTAGATTATGAATATCTAGTTAGTACATCAAATGTACTATTATTTGGAATCAACATCAAGTGTATAAAATTGAATTCGAGTTCATATAGTACACATAGTTCATATCTATCTCTATAGTAATCATGTGGTGTGTTGTTAAGATAATACACGAATGATGGCTGAAGTTGGCAACAATCATGATTGTAGATTCTTATTCAAATAGAGAAACAAATTCAAATTTAGTTCGAATTGCAGTGGTAGTATAGACATTTGGAATGCACTAAAATGTTGGTATGAGTAGGTTACATGCATTATACAGCTAGCAATTTTTTTTAATTGGACATAACATGGATTCATAGCTTTGAATAGCATTTGTATAGTAAAACGGGACAAGACTCTCTCTTTGTGTGGTGTGAATAGTTTTATTTTTTTCCTTTTTTCGTTGAGGGGAGTGCGAATTGATTTTGTACGTACAAGTACAATATTACACGTTAGGCTTGTCCCTAAAATTCAATCCGCGCCTTGTTATATCCCGAAAATTCAGATATCGTGCTCAAAAAACTCGTGCCTTCACAACCCACCCCTTGCTATCCCGAAATTACAATGCGCGCGAAAACTCCCTCCAGCTGCCAAATCCCGACACGTGAAATCCCCCTTCTAACCCTGAGCCAAAAGGGCCGCTAGTTCAAATCGGTGGGGGTACTTTTGTAACACACCCTACATTTTGGACAAGCGCGTCCCTAAGTCATGGTCCCCCCTCCCATCACCTCCTTTTCGCCATTCGAAATCCCAGGCCGCCATAACCTCTCCGCTCCAGCCGCGAAACCCCACCCTTCTCCGTCCGCCACCTCACCGTTGCCCAGCCAGAGCCTCTTCCCCGACGACGTCGTCCACCGCAACAACTCGACGTCCCTCATCCACCTCCCCAGATGAGGATCCGTCGTCCATCCCGTTGTCCCGCCGGTTCAGCCGCCCCGTCCTACCTCCAAGGAGCTGCTCCGACGATCACCTCATCTATCGCGGCTGCTCCATCCCCACAGCGCCGCCTTAACCTGCTCCACCAGAACCGCAACATCCTCACCGACTCCTCGGACGAAGCCGAGGCCTACTCGGCGCCACCAAAGAGGTTGTACACTCATCGCATCACACCTTCTCCTTCACTCGACCTTCCGACGCAGATGGTGCTTCATCCCACACCCCCATGGAGCGGCTAGCTCGAAGCCGGCACCGCGGGCGACATCTCCACGTCGGCTCTCCCCTGGTGCGAGGCCCCTTCGGCGGCGGCGGCCATACCAGCTGGATCTGCTGCTGCTGCTTCGGCTCTCACTCGCTCGCACTACGGCTGCTCCGGATCTCACTCGCTCGCTCGCTCGCGTTGGTGCTGCTCTCCCCCTCGCTCGTGCTGCTGCTCTGCTCTAATTTAGCTACACCTCAGTCGACTGAATCGACTTTTGGGTCAGTCGATTTTCAGGGGGTGGGGGGGCTCGCCGAAGTTAAGGAAGAACCACCAGCAGCGGGGAGGGGGGCTCACCGGAGAGGTACCCCACTATCTATCTTAGGGTTCAGGGTGGGGGCGGTGGTCGCCGGCGGTGGTGGGGCGGTGGCGTGGGGATCACCGGACAAAAAGCTCAGAGGGGGGGCTAGAGGGCTGGCTAAGGCGGTGGTGGACCGGCGGTGGGGAGTTGTTTCGTGGCCGCGAGGCGGCGGTGGACCGGCGTTGGGGAGTTGTTTCGGGGCAGCGAGGCGGCGAGGTGGCGCGGGGGCCGGCGGTTCGGCCGGTGGTGGCTGGAGGCTCACGGGGGTGCAGGTTGAAAATGAACTACATGCCCTCCCTATACTACATGTAACTGCCTCTCTCCTACCATTGTGTTCAGTTTCAACAGTAACATTCACATTCCACAGTAAATTTCAGTTTCGACAGTTAAGTTCAGAGTCAACAGTTTTTACCTCATCTGTTGTAGTCAGGTGGTTTTTGGTGATGTAAATTTTATGAGCATAATTGGTTTGGTGCCAAAAATAGGCATGCTAATGTTTGGCATTGTGCCAAATATTGGCTACTACTTGGTTGGTTACCGAGTTGTCTTGCCTATCTCACATAAAGTTGCCAATATTTGGCAAGTCTTGGAATTCCAATATTTGGCAATTCCAACATTTGGCTAGCCAAATATTGTCAGCAAACGAATCATGCTCTACATCTATCACTTTTTGGTAATGTATTTTACATCATCTATACGAGATGCTATTAGAATCCCACTTGAGATTAACGATGTCTGTCTTGTGCTGCTTCAGCCTCGACATCTTACGGCTCACCGGAGCTGCTCCAATGACGGAATGATCCATCACAACAGAGCAGTGCCCTGGACGCTGTCTACAGATTCCTCATATCTTCCTCCACACCTCCGACAGCCACCTCTGCCTCAACTTCTTTAGCGACCCACCCAATGATGCTGAGGTCGACATGGCTACGGAAAAGAGGTTGTACACTTGTCGCATCACTTATTACTCTACATTCATGTCGATCCATGAGGGCTATTTTGGTTCAACAAAAAAACATAGCAATAGGAAATTTTTCTATGGAAATCTACTATTCAATTATTCATGCATTTTGTTGAAAGGAATGGAGCAAAACATCTACCTAGACATACTTGTCAAAATCCTATGCATGAAAACAAGACCAAGTGCATTAGTGGCAGAATAACATTCTAACTGTACACGCTTTCATATGGTTTCACTTTATTTTGGCCATGTTTCTTTGCATTCCTCTGCTCCTCCAATTCCTGCGAACCAAACACCCAAGTTGACAGAAATCCTGTGTTCACAAATGCTCTGTTTCCCATGTGCATTCCTATCCTATTCCGGTGTTTTTCCTATCCCTACGTTTTTAGAATCATGCAAGCCAAATGAGCCCTTACAGAATTACTTCAGTTACAGGTAGGTGTCGAAGAAAACTTTGTGTGGTTTGTCCTGCTCCTGCCACGATGTCGTCCACCTCACCTGAGCTGATCCATCGATAGAAGCATCCACCAAACCTGACATCGCGACTCCTGATCGTATTTCTCCGCCTCAGATCTCCTTCCCTGCCGCCGGCACCCACCGCAATGGCATCACCATCATCAACTCAGCAGATGAACCTGAGGAGTACACGGGTCCACAAGAGTGGTCGCACTCTTTTGTTTCTGCTTATGTTATGGATTGCTTAATATTACCTACTACTTTATCGTCCTGTTCACCTCTAACTCCAAGTCAAGTCCAAATTGATGTTCAAACTTGAGTTCTAAATTAGTTGTGGGGCACATATCGAGGCAGCAATGAATAGTATATCTGTCTAATATCTGGTTCACCTAGGGTATGCCTATGTTGTTCATCTTGGGTGGGAAACAAATAGTAAATCAATCATCATCTGTTTTTTATTAAATTAAAGCTATCATCAGCCTGCTATCATTATTTTTGGATCCACCCACTGGTTGTTACCATTACTCTAGATTTCTGCATGCTCTCCTTACATAATCTCACTATAATTTTTTTTGTACGCATGTCAGATATTGTACACAGTCATGCTGAACATGTAGAGAAAAATAGAAGAGTTTTGCGCGGCAATACAATGTCATGCAGACATCGCCCCATGGTGGGTTCAATGGCAAACCCTCCCCCCCTCTCCAGATTGTAATCCAGAGGAAGATATCTTTTAAAGGCGGATTCGCACGCAATGACCACTCCTATTTACCCCCAAGGTGTTTGCTCTAACTTGGCATGATGATGTTAGTCATATCATGCATATGTTGCCTTGCAGTGCCTACTTTCGACATTATATATGTCATCTGCTTAGTTTAGACATGTTCTGTAATGCCATCTGTTTAGTTTCAATATCATATATGGGAACTATGCAGTCTCATGTCTTTTTGCCAACCATAATATATGTGAAATGTGCAATGCCATCCCGTTTAACCAGGCATCATATATTTGAATGATATCTTGCCATCCTTTTCTTCATTACATTTCCATTTGTCGACAGTGTTTGTACATTAAACTACTCTTCCTGTGAATCAGCCATTTGAGTGGGTGATGGAAAAATCTGGAGTGAAAACAAGGCCTTCAGAGAAGACAGTGCTACCTGTCAGAGCAGATCTCTTGCGGGTCCCGGTAGCTCCACAGAGATGGGTTCAGAGACAGATGACCAGTCCTATTCCCCCACCGAGGTGTATGCTCCAACTTGGCACGGTTATACTGCTCATATCATGCATATGGTGTCTTACATTGCATAGTTTAGACATCATATACACAATATTCAACACCATGTTCTTAGTTCAGACATCATATATGTGAATGCCCTCTGCTTAGCATATAAATCACACATGTGAATTAAATTATGCGATCCTGATTACCTAGATAACATGTATGTGAATTATGTCCATCATATCTTTGAATTATGTTATGTAACGCCCACGATGCGGCTATATCTCCCACGTGTCGAGGCACGACTTGGAGGCATAACCGCATGGTGGTTTTGTCGCAAGAAGGGTCATCTTCACACAATCTCATGTAATGAACAAGAATGGGATAAAGAGTTGGCTTACAATCGCCACTTCACACAATACATAAATTAAACATCCATCATTCAGAGTACAAACAAGGTCCGAGTACGGAACCAAAATAAAAGAAGACAACCCCAAATGCTAGATCCCCGATCGTCCCAACTGGGCTCCACTACTGATCATCAGGAAACGAAACATAGTAACAACCACGTTTCTCGTCGAACTCCTACTTGAGCTCGGTTGCGTCTCCTGCACTGGCATCGCTGGCACCTGCATCTGTTTTGATAGAATCTGTGAGTCACGAGGACTCAGCAATCTCACACCCGCGAGATCAAGACTATTTAAGCTTATGGGTAGGATGGGGTAATTAGGTGGAGCTGCAGCAAGCACTAAGCATATATGGTGGCTAGCATACGCAAAAGAGAGCGAGAAGAGAAGCAAAGCACAATCGTGAAGCTAGAAGTGATCAAGAAGTGATCCTGAAACTACTTACGTTCAAGCATAACACAAGAACCGTGTTCACTTCCCGGACTCCGCCGAAAAGAGACCATCATGGCTACACACGCGGTTGATGCATTTTAATTAAGTCAAGTGTCAAGTTCTCTACAACCGGACACTAAAAAATTCCCATCTGCCACATAACCGCGGGCACGGCTTTCGAAAGATAATACCCTGCAGGGGTGTCCCAACTTAGCCCATCATAAGCTCTCACGGTAAACGAAGAATATTCCTTCTTCCGGAAGACCCGATCGATCTCGGAATCCCGGTTTACAAGACATTTCGACAATGGTAAAACAAGACCAGAAAGCCGCCTGACGTGTCTTGACAAATCCCGATAGGAGCCGCACATATCTCGTTCTCGAGGCACATCCGGATGAGACATCCTACGAGTAAAACCAGCCCTCAAGTTTCCCAAGGTGGCCCATGATGCTTTCGTTGGACCCGGACTCGAGAGGAGCACCGGCCCGGGGGCTAAAATAAAGATGACCCTCGGGCTCAAAAACCCAAGGGAAAGGTGTAGGTGGTAGGCAAATGTAAAACCAAGGTTGGGCCTTCTTTGGAGGAGTTTTATTCAAAGCGAACTGTCAAGGGGGTCCCATAAATCACCCAATCGCGTAAGGAACGCAAAATCAAGGAACATAACACCGGTATGACGGAAACTAGGGCGGCAAGAGTGGAACAAAACACAAGGCATAAGGCCGAGCCTGCCACCCTTTACCAAGTATATAGATGCATTAATTAACTAAGAGATATTGTGATATCCCAAAATATCCATGTTCCAACATGGAACCAACTTCATCTTCACCTGCAACTAGCAACTCTATAAGAGGGGCTGAGCAAAAGCGGTAATTTAGCCAAATAACGGTTTGCTAGGAAAGGTGGGTTAGAGGCTTGACATGGCAATGTGGGCGACATGATATAGCAAGTGGTAGGTATCACGGCATAGCAAAAGAGGGAGCAATTAGCAAGCAAAGATAGAAGTGATTTCGAGGGTATGGTCATCTTGCCTTAAATCCCGCAAAGAAGAAGAATGAGTCCATGAATAAGACAAACGGACGCAGTCGAACAAATCCTCACAACTCCGGAACGAAACCAAAGCTAACGAGAGAAGCAAACCGGAAAGAAGCAAACAACATAATAAACAACCATCTCATAAACATGTCATGATGCACAATCATGTATGATGCATGTCCATTTTAAATAGGCATGGCATGGCAATAGTGCACAAACAACACTACAAATTAAGTGGAGCTCAATATGCAACGAGTTGCATATTGACGAAACACCACATCAAGTATTTAGTTCTCTCTTGTTTATGTATCCAACAATATTAAACGTTGTTAAACATGGCAAGGGGTGAAGCATATGAAAACTACCTATCTAGGCAAGTTTAAATGAGGCCGAAACAACAAACAACAATTCCGAAAAATCCCCATGTGCATATTTTGAATTAGCTACCATTCTGCCCTAAACCTTATTTTAATATTGTTAAACGGTAAAACAAAGGGGACCATATTAATCTATGCATTTTCCACCCCATTTACATAAAGTTTATTAAAAACCGAGTTACGGTTAATTAGTTATGAAATAAAACATTTTAACATGCTATTTATGTAAAATAAATGCAAACAACAAGTTCAACATTTTAAACATGGATGAAAGCAGCATATTATGAAACTATATGAAATTCTAAGCATTTTTCATATATGAAGTATTTTAATCTAATGCACGGTTAATGAGTTATTATATGCATCAAGACTAGGGACTTTTCTGTAAAACAGGCGTTCTCTGGAGAATAGCTAAATCCGTCCAGGAAAAAAAACAAGAGTTGGCCGAATCTGCTGGCCCAATAGGGCACAGGGCAGAGGGCTCTCAGGAGGCTCACCATGGGCTTCGGCCCAGATCGGTGAGGTGGGACTGGCCTCGGTCAACGGGCGAAGAGGAGGCGGCCCAAGCGCGCGGAGGCGCGGTCAACAGGTCGAGCGGGGTCGAGGCACTCGTCCTCTGCTCGATGCAGAGCTACGGGCGGCGCCTGGAGCAGAGCTCTGGCGAGCGAGGCGAAGGGGCGGCGAGGCGAGGGACTTGGCATAGGCAGGGGAGGTCGGCGACGAGCCCTGTGGCGTCAAACAGCGGCGGCAGGCGGGAGCTGCAAGGCCAGGCGGAAGCAGATGACGGCGGTGAGAATCCTGGCGAGGTCGAGGTCGTCAGATCCGGGGGCGCCGGCGTGGATCCGGGAGCGGGGTTCCATTCTCGGCGCCGGAATGGAGGCGGGATGCACCGGCAGGGGAGCTTGGAGCTTCGAGTGGTTCGGGCGTCCATGGGTCTCCTGTTGACGAACAGAGACAAAGGGAGCGATGTGAGAGAGAGAGGAAAGCACCGGGAAGGAGGAAGGGGCGCAGGTGAGTGTGACGGCCTGGTCGTGGTCGTCGACGGGGATGAGGCCTCGGGCGCGAGGAGATCGGGAGCTCCCCTCCTGATCGAGCTCGTGGATGAGGGGGGGTCGAGCGCTCGGGCTCTGGATCGAGAGGAGGAGCTCGGGGCCTTGGGAGCAGAGGAGGTGGCGGCTGTGGTTGGTCGGCGGTGCAAATCCAGGGAGGTGGTCGGAGGCGCTGGTTGGGTGGAGAAGGATCGGGAGGGGATCCCGAGAGGATTTGGTGGAGTGGCGTCGCAGAATAGGAAGGATGGGACAGCTCCCTACGTTTTTAGGGTTGGACCTCTTATATAGCAAATGAAATTTAGGAAGGGGTCTAGAATGACCCTTCTATTTAAATCGGACGCTCGAGATAAATAGGTTGGAGAGTCCAACAAAAACACGGAGATGTTTAAGGGATGTTTGAAGATGAATCGGACCCATCGGTCACGACTGCTCGGTTCGGGTTCGGATAAGTTTCGGACACACACGCAAGGGGGGTTTGGTCGTCACGGTCAAGAGGGAAGCGAAAACCCGATTGGTCTGGAACGGTCAGCGTGGGCAAGGCGATCCGAGGGAAGGTGATGAAGGCAAAGGGAGAAACGGCAACGACGAACGAATGCAAGTTTTAAAACATGACGGCAACGGAGTGCCGATGCAATGCGAATGATGCGATTATGAAATGCAACAAGCAAATAAAACACACGACGACAACGAAAAACATGGAAGGCTTCTGGCGCGCCGGTCTTGGGGCGTTACATGTTATGCCTCAAGTTTAGATAGACATCATATATGTGAAATTATGTCATGCTATCCGTTTAGATAGACATCATATATGTGAAATTATGTCATGCTATCCGTTTTAGTTAAACAATATACATGCCAACTATTTCATGCCCTCTTTTTTCCACACTATCTATTGCATATGTCTCTCATACAATGTATGTACATTCAACTATGTTTCCTGTTTATCATCCATTTGAATTGGAGCGGGTGATGGCAATATCTAGCGGAGTAAAAACACGATCTTCAAATAAAACAGTGCTGCCTCTTGGTGGAGATAGCAACCCGGTTGTACATACACGAGAACCAGCCCTACCACATAACCCAGACTCTCGCAGATTTTACCCCTACTATGATGGACAGAGAACCAGCTTCACCCAATCTAACCCCAACCCCAGCAGATAGTAACCCAGTTCCTGTTGACACATCACCATCTCCACCACACAGCTCCCAAACAAGAGCAGTCAGTAAGGCAGCTCCAGTGCCCAAAGCGCCAAAGATTACCACGGCGAACCCCAACTCCACCAGTTAATACACCTATTCCTATGGAGGAAGCATAACCAGCCATTCATAGTTTAGCATCTATCGCATTTGATGTTGTTAAATCCTATGTGAGTATCTTCCCATCATGGAAATATTATACTGAAGATGAAGGAAAATGCCAGTTGCAGGTGTTTGTCTAGGAGTTATATGTAAGTAATGTTATTCATGGCAATTACTTTGCTTTGTCCAATACATTTGTCGAGGAAAACGACACCTATGGGATCACTGGAATCCCTTTTACGGTTGGCGGGCGCGGGGTTGTGAGAAGAGCAGGTTTAGGAGCTAGCACCAAGATCGTTTACCCAGGTTCGGGCCGCAAGGATGCGTAATACCCTAGTCCTGCTTTGGTGTGTATTTCAGAGTGTTCTTGAGCTCTCGAACTAGCTACGGTGGCTGCGTAGTTCCAAAGAGCCGAATCCCTCTCCTGGTCGCCTCGGGCCTCCTTTTATAGGCAAAAGGGGTTGCCACAAGGGCACACGGAGGTGGAAAGCGTCTGACAAAGGCGTGAGCTTATCGCCTGTCATTACGGGACAAAGCGCATTAAATGCGCTACTTAGGTGTCCATTAGCTTTATCAGGGACGAAAACGAGGCCCGTCCCGTCCGCCGCCGCTCTGCCTGCTTCGGCACGCGCCCAGGCCAGCGATGTGTGCAACACCATGTAGGAAGGCAGGCTGCTGAGGTGGTGATAAGCACATTTCATATATATAATTTCGGCATACAAATATATCATTTATTATGACCTGACCTTTAATTCTTGCTATGAATTGTTGCATATTTGCATGAAAATCATATAAAAGGATTGTTGTCTGTCACTTGTTTATTTTGCAGGAAAGTGTGACTAAGGCACAAAATTCTTCTACTACAGATGATCAAGTGATGGAGTCAAGGAGCTGAGCGTGAAGGAAAGAAGCAACTGAGGGGCCAAACTAAAGAAGGGACGACCTTCTTGTGAAGAAAGAAGAAAATGAGAAGGGCCAAAACTGCAAAATGCCAGATCAGGGAGGGGATCAAAATCCCTAGCCCGCCTCAATTTTGGATCGGGCCTGGCCACATCTTCATCTCTCTCCCCCTCACCACTCCTTCTCCATCTCCGGCCGCTACCATGGCCAGGCCGGCATGGTGGTGCGCCTCCGCAGCCCATCCACCCACCAACGCCATCCATCACCAGCACCAACACCCAGCGCCACCATCACCTCCTGCCGCCAGTGCCACCATCACCTCCCGCCGCCGCGCCTAGATCCTTTCCCCTGCTGCTCGCTTCTCTCTTCTTCTCTCCAATCTTCTTCTCCTAACCCTTCTGCTCCTCCTTCCCTCGTCCTTGCTGCTGCTCTCTCCTTCTCCAAGCGCTGCTGCTCTTCTCTTCAACGCCCATCTGCCGCTTCTTCTTGTGCCCCCTACTGTTGCTCTCTTCCTCTTTCTTGCTCCTCCCATCTCTACGCTGCTTCCTCTCCCTCGCCCCTCTGCTGCTACTCCACTTCCTCAAATCTTGCTGCTGCTTCTCTGAATCCTTCTCTGCTGGTGCTCTCTACCGCTTCTACTCCATCTCCTTGCACCCCTGTTGTTCCTCTTCAGAGTCTGAACCTCAACTTCTTGTTGCTGCCTTCTCTCTCTCTCTCTCTCTCTCTCTCTCTCTCGCTCTCTCTCTCTGAAATATCTGTGCAATTGAGATGTTTGAGATCTTGTAAGGTTCAGATTTTGTAAAATTCAGAATTGAGATGTGTATGGCGTGTATTGTTTATATGACTAGTACTTAAATCGCTATGCGTTCAGTTTCGTACTTTTAAATATAGTGCATCTCTTTATGTGTTCTTACTATTTAATGTCCAGTTGATCAGAGAATGTTATTTCAGTGTGATTTTGCTCTGTGAATTAGTTATCTGCCATCCTATTTGTGTATTCATGCATGTTTGTTTGTCCCTGTACTAGTAAATTTGTAGTCCTAGTTATTGTTATCCTGACATTTTATTTCCTGTTAGTAGTCCCTTTAGTAGAGCTCAATCATCTATGGTAAGTTCCCCTTTGTCCTGCCGATTGGTTGTGTGCCTTATTAAAATACAAAAATACCATACAAAACAGTGTGTAAATTCCGAACTTCCCTTTGCTTGTTTTGTATTTTCTTTGGCAACGATCTTCGGGAACAACCTTGTTTAGTTTAGGTTCATTTTCTATTTTTATCACTAAATATCGTGTCACCTAGCTTTAGCTGAGCATATTTGTCGCCGCCTAGTCCCTGTGGAGTTCTTTGGCAACCCGCAGTTTGGGCGAAATATCCCACTGTTTTTACAACCGATCATTTTGGCGCCGTTGCCGGGGACTAGCGTCGAACGATTGTGTGAGGTTATAGACTAGGGTTTTCTTGTTTTTCCCTTTGTGCTATATATATGTGATGTATCTCTAACCCCTAACCCTTGTTCAAGTTATTTTCTCTTTCTTTGCTTGGTCATTCTGCAGGTTATTGCATCTTCTCAGATATGGCTTACTATTCAGATCATCGTGCTTATGCGAGCAACACTAAAAACAACACGGAAAGTATTCAAGAACCGATAAGTAAGATTTCCCATCGATTAGATGATTTAGCTCAGCAGCGAGAGGTAGTTTTTGAGGATAGGCCTAGCTCTTATGATCCTTATTCTAGAGGCCATTCTTATGTTGCTCCTACATGTCATATTTGTGGATTTCCGGGCCATTCACCCGCTGAATGTCAGCATGGTTACTCTCACCCTCCCGATTGTTATGGCATGAGCTTCGCCACACAGCCTAGCTCATACCAAAACAATTACACACATGGGTGGCCTGAAAACCAGAATATGTCATATAGGAACAACAGCCCCGAGATCTCACAGTTTGCTTCTAGTAATCATATGCAGGGATTTAGGTACAATGAGGAGAGCAACAACTATGCACATCAACAATTTTATTCAGCTCCTACTCATATACCTCAACACCAGGAGATGTTGCCAATGGAGTTAAATGGTCCTCCATTTGGTCAACCAACACCTTCAACACAAGTACCCACACAATATGATTTTGATGATATAGACAAGCTCACATTGCTTAGTCTCGAGTTCACTTGGAGTGCCGAAGATGATCCAATTAGGCTGGTGATACTAGAGGAAATGAAGAAGATCAAGAGTGGAAAAGAGCTAGTGGAAGAAGTAAGGAAGATTGAGAAGAACATCAATGCTGGCAGCACTATTTCTTCACAGCTTGAGCTGAGTGTTTCTGGGATTCCTCTTGATACATGTGAGGTTCCAACACCGTCACATCCAGCTGCGCAAGATAGCAAGAGCCTTGAGGAAGAGATACCTCAGATTGAAGAAGATGAACTAGAAGACAACGAACAAGATGATCAAGAGCTGCAATTCCCAAGTGATCAAGTTGAAGACACATCATCTACTACTCCTGTAGAAGTACAAGAAGCTGCTGTAGATGAAGATGAAGAACCTGAGATTCATTGGCCTATTGTCATACATGAGCGTGATGTGTCAGGTTTACCCAGTCCTCTTGATGACATGCTCCCTAATGATTTCTTTGCTTCTAACTTGCATTGCATGATGCCATCACTTAAGGTAGATTTGAAAAACTATTTTCTTGGACATGATCATACACACCCTGTTAGTGGCATTACTCTCATTTGTGATCATCACAATTACTTTCCTCGTGCTAGTTCTATGCTTAATGAAACATATCATTCCCATGCTAGTCTTGAGCTTAATGATAAATATCATCCTCATGTTAGTGTTGACCTTGCTGATTTCTACCATCCTAAACATGTGCTTTATAGATATGCTTATGTAATTGGATATTCGATTGATGACTTGGAGGGTATTATCCCTACCACTTGCATTGTCTCTGTTGTTGAGTGTTTTTCCAGGTTTTTGCTTCTGCACCGTTCACTTCATGCTGACCAGGTTCGAGGTGACATTCCTTGGGATCCTGGTGGACTCAGAGCATGGTGAAGAGGAGAAGCAAGGGGCACACACGAAGAAGAGTGAAGATGGGGTATGCATGAGGAAGCAAAAGGAGAAGAGCTGCAGCTTAGAGAGTGATCAAGTGAGTGCTACTTCATAGTGCCCGGTGAGCTGTTTCATGACGCATTCCGAGTATATCATCCATTGATACATGCTGAAATCAAATGTTATTTGGGTTGCTTAAGTTGCTTCGATTTTATGGGGTACCTTTTGTCTTAAATGTTGCCCCACTGAATTTTATTTCACATATGGTGCTTGATGAGAATATGCGAACTGATTGTTGAATGCCATGTAAACTAGTGATCTACATATTGCTTGCTTTGCTGAAATTAGTGAAAGCTATTAGTTTTGAGTGCTCAAATCCCTAGTACACTAGAAAAGTTAATCATTTTCTGCTTTTACCTCGATACACCTAGATCATTAAGTGTTAGATGCTGAGTTTGTGCCTAATGTGTTCCCATTCAGAGCAATCACTTACCACTATGGATTAGCATGCTATGTTCTCTGGATCGGTAGCATGTGAACTAGACATGGATGAGTGATGATTCTTGTTTTTGTTCATTTGAAAAGTAAAAAAAGTATATCCTATAATGAATAAGTCTGGTCTACCTACAGTAGCATGTCATGTTCCCTGGATCGATGGCATGTGAAATCCTGGTAGCTTGGACAAGAATAATAAAAATGTAATTGTCGAACCAGGTGTATACCATGTTCTCGGGATCAGTGGTATGTTCCTTTCGGGAGACAAACTAAAAAAACTAATAATTGGTCGAGCTAGGTGTATACCATGTTCTCGGGATCGGTGGTATGTTCCTTTGGTGAGACTGATAAAATACTATCATTACTTTCTTCAAATACAATAAGTGCTTTCAACTGCAATGTTTTGTTCCTGGTAATAAGTGATCTGATCACAAGTTTAAGTTCTTTTTGTTTTTGGGATCATGCTCTCTTTAGGAACCTTTTGGCACAATCAGCATTTGAACTTGCTAATCTTCTTTTATCATTGTAAAAGTTTAAAATGGTCAAGTATACTAGTATCCTACTGCTTTGTAGCACTCTAACCATTAATTTTCACTAACTAAGTCTGAAGTATGCACTGTTTAGAGATCTAGTTCACTTGACATTATGTAGTCAGTTCACTATTCACTATCTAGTTCTTGTCATATTCCTTTGCTTGAGGACAAGCAAAGATTTAAGTGTGGGGGAACTTGATAAGCACATTTCATATATATAATTTTGGCATAAAAATATATCATTTAGTGTGATCTGACCTTTAATTCTTGCTATGAATTGTTGCATATTTGCATGAAAATCATATAAAAGGATTGTTGACTATCACTTGTTTATTTTGCAGGAAAGTGCAACTAAGGCACACAATTCTTCTACTACAGATGATCAAGTGATGGAGTCAAGGAGCTTAGCGTGAAGGAAAGAAGCAACCGAGGGGCCAAACTAAAGAAGGGACGACCTTCTTGTGAAGAAAGAAGAAAAGGAGAAGGGCCAAAACTGCAAAATGCCAGATAAGGGAGGGGATCAAAATCCCAAGCCCGCCTCAGTTTTGGATCGAGCCTGGCCACATCTTCATCTCTCTCCCCCTCACCACTCCTTCTCCACCTCTGGCCGCCGCCACGGCCAGGCCGGCATGGTGGTGCGCCTCCGCAGCCCATCCACCCACCAGCGCCATCCATCACCAGCACCAACACCCAGTGCCACCATCACCTCCTGCCGCCAGTGCCACCATCACCTCCCGCCTCTGCGCCTATATCCTTTCCCCTGTTGTTCGCTTCTCTCTTCTTCTCTCCAATCTTCTTCTCCTAACCCTTCTGCTCCTCCTTCCCTCGTCCTTGTTACTGCTCACTCCCTCTCCAAGCGCTGCTCCTCCTCTTCTCTTCAACGCCTACTGTTGCTTCTTCTTGTGCCCCCTGCTGTTGCTCTCTCCCTCTTTGCTGCTCCTCCCATCTCTACGCTGCTGCTCCTCCCATCTCTACGCTGCTGCTCCTCTCCCCCCCCGCCCTACTGCTGCTACTCCACTTCCTCAAATCTTGCTGCTGCTTCTCTGAATCCTTCTCTGCTGCTGCTCTCTACCGCTTCTACTCCATCTCCTTGCACCCCTGTTGTTCCTCTTCAGAGTCTGAACCTCAACTTCTTGTTGCTGCCTTCTCTCTCTCTCTCTCTCTCTCTCTCTCTCTCTCTGAAATATCTGTGCAATTGAGATGTTTGAGATCTTGTAAGGTTCAGATTTTGTAAAATTCAGAATTGAGATGTGTATGGCGTGTATTGTTTACATGACTAGTACTTAAATCGATATGCGTTCAGTTTCATACTTCTAAATATAGCGCATCTTTTTATGTGTTCTTACTAGTTAATGTCCAGCTGATCAGAGAATGTTATGTCAGTGTGATTTTGCTCTGTGAATTAGTTATCTGGCATCCTATATGTATATTCATGCATGTGTGTTTGTCCCTGTACTAGTAAATTTCTAGTCCTAGTTATTGTTATCCTGACATTTTATTTCCTGTTAGTAGTCCCATTAGTAGAGCTCAATCATCTATAGTAAGTTCCCCTTTGTCTTGCTGATTGGTTGTGTGCCTTAATAAAATAAAAAAAATACCAAAGAAAACAGTGAGTAAATTCCGAACTTCCCTTTGCTTGTTTTGTTTTTTCTTTGGCAACGATCTTCGGGAACAACCTTGTTTAGTTTAGGTTCATTTTCTATTTTTATCACCAAATATCGTGTCACCTAGCTTTAGCCGAGCATATTTGTCGCCGCCTAGTCCCTGTGGAGTTCTTCGACAACCCGCAGTTTGGGCAAAATATCCCACTGTTTTTACAACCGATCAGATGGCGCGGTGGTGGAGCCTTCACGAAGATCTGCATGCCACCACGCAGGTGCTTGCTGGGTCGGTGTAGAGGCCGCCCGTCGCCACACAGGTGCCTGCCCAGCTGGTTGAGCTAGTAGCTGCTTGGGGATGGCGGCGGAGTATTGGCTAGTGCGGGCCTGGCTGTGGACCTGCTGATGTCCTCGGCAAGGGTCTTGCCGGGGGGCCCGGCAAGGGTCTTGCCGTGGCGCTGCGGTCGTCCCCGGCAAGGCGCTTACCGGGGGTCTTGTTGGTTTCCTCGACTAGAATCCCGCCGAGGGTTGTTGTCTTCTGGTCCTCATCTGATCTCATGTATCTATGATCTTGACAAAGATCTGCATGCCACCACAGAGGTGCCTCCCGAGCCCTGGGCCCAATGTAGTTGTTGGCGGCCTTTGGAACCCTTGGGCTCAAGGGTGACTGCTACCTTTTGAGCACTGCGTTGTTTTTCCCTTGAAGAGGAAAGGGTGATGCAGTAAAGCAGCGTATGTATTTCCCTCAGTTTTTGAGAACCAAGGTATCAATCCAGTAGGAGGCCACGTACGAGTCCCTCACACCTACACAAACAAGTAAATCCTCGCAACCAACGCAATAAAGGGGTTGTCAAATTCCTGCACGGTCACTTACGAGAGTGAGATATGATAAGATAATATTTTTGGTATTTTTATGATAAAGATGCAAACTAAAATAGAAGGCAATAAAAATAGCTAAGTGTTGGAAGATAATATGATGGAAGATAGACCCGGGGGCCATAGGTTTCACTAGTGCCTTCTCTCGGGAGCATAAGTATTACGGTGGGTGAACAAATTACTGTTGAGAAATTTACAGAATTGAGCATAGTTATGAGAATGTCTAGGTATGATCATGTATATAGGCATCACGCCCGCGACAAGTAGGCCGACTCCTGCCTGTATCTACTACTATTACTCCACACATCGATCGCTATCCAACATGCATCTAGAGTATTAAGTTCATAAGAACAGTGTAACACTTTAAGTAAGATGACATGATGTAGAGGGATAAACTCATGCAATATGATATAAACCCCATCTTGTTATCCTCGATGGCAACAATACAATACGTGCCTTGCTGCCCCTCATCACACCGGGAAAGGACACCGCAAGATCGAACCCAAAGCTAAGCACTTCTCCCATTGCAAGAAAGATCAATCTAGTAGGCCAAACCAAACTGATAATTCAAGAGACTTCCAAAGATAATCAATCATACATAAAAGAATTCAGAGAAGATTCAAATATTGTTCATAGATAAACTTGATCATAAACCCACAATTCATCGGTCTCAACAAACACACCGCAAAAGAAGATTACATCGAATAGATCTCCACGAGAATCATGGAGAACTTGAAGCCATCTAGCTAATAACTATGGACCCGAAGGTCTGAGGTAAACTACTCACACATCATCAGAGAGGCTATGGTGTTGATGTAGAAGCCATCCGTGATCGATGCCCCCTCCGGCGGAGCTCCGGAAAAGGCCCCAAGATGGGATCTCATGGAGTGCAGAAGGTTGCGGGGTGGAATTAGGTTTTTGGCTCAGATGTCCGTAGTTTGGGGGTACGTAGGTATATATAGGAGGAAGAAGTACGTCGGTGGAGCAACATGGGGCCCACGAGGGTGGAGGGCGCGCCCAGGGGGGTAGGCGCGCCCCCCTACCTCGTGCCTTCCTGGTTGATGTCTTGACATAGGGTCCAAGTCCTTTGGATCACGTTCGTTCCGAAAATCACGTTCCCGAAGGTTTCATTCCGTTTGGACTCCATTTGATATTATTTTTCTGCGAAACTCTGAAATAGGCAAAAAACAGCAATTCTGGGCTGGTCCTTCGGTTAATAGGTTAGTCCAAAAATAATATAAAATTGTATAATAAAGCCCATTAATGTCCAAAACGGAATGTAATATAGCATGGAACAGTCAAAAATTATAGATACGGTTGAGAAGTATCAAGCATCCCCAAGCTTAATTCCTGCTCGTCCTCGAGTAGGTAAGTGATAAAAATAGAATTTTTGATGTGGAATGCTAGTTGGCATAATTTCAATGTAATTCTCTTAATTGTGGTATGAATATTCAGATCCGAAAGATTCAAGATAAAAGTTTAATATTGACATAAAAGTAATAATACTTCAAGCATACCAACTAAGCAATTATGTCCTCTCAAAATAACATGGCCAAAGAAAGCCCATCCCTACAAAATCATATAGTTTAGTCATGCTCCATTTTCGTCACACAAGAATGCTCTCATCATGCACAACCCCGATGACAAGCCAAGCAATTGTTTCATACTTTAGTAATCTCAAACTTTTTCAACCTTCACGCAATACATGAGCATGAGCCATGGATATAGCACTATGGGTGGAATAGAATATAATGATGGGGGATTTTTGGAGAAGACAAACAAGGAGAAAGTCTCACATCAACGCGGCTAATCAATGAGCTATGGAGATGCTCATCGATTGATGTTAATGCAAGGAGTAGGGATTGCCATGCAACGGATGCACTAGAGCTATAAATGCAAGAAAGCTCAACAAAAGAAACTAAGTGTGTGTGCATCCAACTTGCTTGCTCACGAAGACCTAGGGCACTTGAGGAAGCCCATTGTTGGAATATACAAGACAAGTTCTATAATGAAAACTTCCCACTAGTATATGAAAGTGACAAAACAAGAGACTCTCTATCATGAAGATCATGGTGCTACTTTGAAGCACAAGTGTGGAAAAAGGATAGTAGCATTGTCCCCCCTTTTTTTGGGCCTTCTTTTTTTTGGCCTTTCTCTTTTGTTGTTGTTGGGACAATGCTCTATGAATGATGATCATCACACTTCTATTTATTTACAACTTGATGATTACAACTCGATACTAGAACAAAGTATGACTCTATATGAATGCGTCCGACGGTATACCGGGATAGCAATGAATCAAGAGTGACATGTATGAAAAAATTATGAACGGTGGCTTTGCCACAAGTACGATGTCAACTACATGATCATGCAAAGCAATATGACAATGATGAACATGTCATGATAAACGGAACGATGGAAAGTTGCATGGCAATATATCTCGGAATGGCTATGGAAATGCCATAATAGGTAGGTATGGTGGCTGTTTTGAGGAGGATATAAGGAGGTTTATGTGTGAAAGAGCGTATCATATCCCGAGGTTTGGATGCACCGCAAAGTTTGCACCAACTCTCAATGTGAGAAAGGGCAATGCACGGTACCGAAGAGGCTAGCAATGATGAAGGGTAAGAGTGCGTATAATCCATGGACTCAACATTAGTCATAAAGAACTCACATACTTATTGCAAAAATCTACAAGTCATCAAAAGCTAAGCACTACACGCATGCTCCTAGGGGGATAGATTGGTAGGAAAAGACCATCGCTCATCCCCGACTGCCACTCATAAGGAGGACAATCAAAAAACACCTCATCTTTCAAATTTGTTACATAACGTTTACCATACGTGCATGCTACGGGACTTGCAAACTTCAACACAAGTATTTCTCAAATTCACAACTACTCAACTAGCACAACTTTAATATCACTACGTCCATATCTCAAAACAATCATCAAGCATCAAACTTCTCTTAGCATTCAACACATTTATAAGAAAGTTTTTTACTAGTCTTGAATACCTAACATATTAGGATTAATTTCCCAATTTAAGCAAATTACCATGCTGTTTAAGACTCTCAAAATAATATAAGTGAAGCATGAGAGAATAATAGTTTCTAAAAAACAAAACCACCGCCGTGCTCTAAAAGATATAAGTGAAGCACTAGAGCAAAAACTATATAGGTTAAAAGATATAAGTGAAGCGCATAGAGTATTCTAATAAATTCCGAATCATGTCTGTCTCTCTCAAAAGGTGTGTATAGCAAAGATGATTGTGGTAAACTAAAAAGCAAAGACTCAAATCATACAATACGCTCCAAGCAAAACACATATCATGTGGTGAATAAAAATATAGCTCCAAGTAAAGTTACCGATGGAAGTAGACGAAAGAGGGGATGCCTTCCGGGGCATCCCCAAGCTTTGGCTTTTTGGTGTACTTAGATTATCTTGGGGTGCCATGGGAATCCCCAAGCTTAGGCTCTTGCTACTCCTTGTTCCATAATCCATCAAATCTTTTACCCAAAACTTGAAAACTTCACAACAAACAACTTAGCAGAAAATCTCGTGAGCTCCTTTAGCGAAAGAAAACAAAACACCACTTCAAGGTAATGTAATGAACTCATTATTTATTTATATTGGTGTTAAACCTACTGTATTCCAACTTCTCTATGGTTTATAAACTATTTTACTAGCCATAGATTCATCAAAATAAGCAAATAACACACGAAAAGCAGAATCTGTCAAAAACAAAACAGTCTGTAGTAATCTGTAACTAATGCAAACTTCTGGAACTCCAAAATTCAGCCAAAATAGGAAGACCTAGATAATTTGTGGTGATTTTTAAAAATTATTTTCGTTAACAGAAAGTTTCTGGAATTTTTAGCAAGATCAAATAACTAACATCCAAGAAGATCCTATAGGTCAAACTTGGCACAAACACTAATTAAAACATAAAAACACATCTAACCAGAGGCTAGATTAAATATTTATTCCTAAACAGAAGCAAAAAGAAAAACTAAAAATAAAATTGGGTTGCCTCCCAACAAGTGCTATCGTTTAACGCCCCTAGCTAGGCATTGATAATTTTGATGATGCTCGCATGAAAGACAAGAATTGAAGCACAAAGAGAGCATCATAAAACATGTGACAAATACATCTAAGTCTAACATACTTCCTATGCATAGGAATCTTATAGGCAAACAAATGATCATAGCAAGCAAAAACTAGCATATGCAAGGAAGAGGAAAGAAACAATAGCAATCTCAACATGACGAGAGGTAATTTAGCAACATGAAAATTTCTACAGCCATATTTCCCTCTCTCATAATAATTACATGTGGGATCATAAGCAAATTCAACAAAAATAGCTATCACATAAAATATTTTCTACATGATCCACATGCATGCAAAGTTGACACTCTTCCGAAATAGTGGGATTAACATTAACTAAAGTCATGACCTCTCCAAACCCACTTTTATCAAAAATTTCATAAGATTGAATATTCTCCAAATATGTGGTATCTAAAGTTGACACTCTTCCAAACCCACTTTCAATAATATTGCAAACACTATTATCAATATCATATTCATCATGGGGCTTAAATAAATTTTCAAGATCAAAAGAAGAATCACCCCAATCATGATCATTGCAACAAGTAGTAGACATAGCAAAACTAGCATCCCCAAGCTTAGGGTTTTGCAAATTATTAGCACAATTGACATTAAGAAAATTTATAGTAAAATTATTGCAATCATGCTTTTCATTGAAGGAACTACCAAGTATGGGTGCATTAGCAACGATCTCATGTTTAACGTAAGGAACTATAGCAAATTCATCTTCATAAATATTGGCATCATGGCCACCAAGATAGCAAGCATCATGTTCATCAAGGGATATTTCAATCAAATCATCGGAATCATAATTATCTATAGATTCATGCATATCATTATTTTCTTTAGAAGCAACGGTCATTCTTTCAATAAATTCTTTAACATAGAAATTAAGAGCATAGTCTTCATAGCAATATTCAAGTATGTCAAGATTTTCAGATTCGTAAAGAGTAGTATCATACTTTTCAAGCAAAGAAGCAACTTCAAAAGAACCCTTAAAAGCAACAAATTCTTCAGTTTCTTCAATATCATAGTAGCTATAAACACCCTTTGCATAAGAAGATAAGATTTCATTTTTATTAAACTCACATAGGTAGGTGTTTTTTAGGGTTCTTAGAGCAACAAGTAATATCACAAATTTCACAAAGATTCCAAGCATAACATAGTAATTTGTTTATTTGATTCCATAAGAGTTTCCCTTTTTCAGACAAGCGGTGGCGCAAAAATGAGCATGCTCATCTAAAGATTTCCCATCAACTAGGCTAGTTGGGGTTTCAAAGACCTGGCGCTTACGGATCAAAGATGATCCAAGTAGAACACTTTAAGTGGATCCATATCAATAGATTTTTAGCAAGCAAAGATGCAAGCAAATAGAAGGCACGTGGAAACACAAACAAAAAGGCATACGGGAAGAAGGCGAATAAAACGGCAAGGGTGAAGTGGGGGAGAGGAAAACGAGAGGCAAATGGCAAATAATGTAATGCGAGAGATAAGGGTTTGTGATGGGTACTTGGTATGTTGACTTTTGCGTAGACTCCCCGGCAACGGCGCCAGAAATCCTTGTTGCTACCTTTTGAGCACTGCGTTGGTTTTCCCTTGAAGAGGAAAGGGTGATGCAGTAAAGCAGCGTAAGTATTTCCCTCAGTTTTTGAGAATAAATGTATCAATCCAGTAAGAGGCCATGCACGAGTCCCTCGCACCTACACAAACAAATAAATCCTTGCAACCAACGTAATGAAGGGGTTGTCAATCCCTTCACGGTCACTTACGAGAGTGAGATCTGATAGATATGATAAGATAATATTTTTGGTATTTTTATGATAAAGATGCAAAGTAAAATAAAAGGCAATAAAAATAGCTAAGTGTTGGAAGATTAATATGATGGAAGATAGACCTGGGGGCCATAGGTTTCACTAGTGGCTTCTCTCAAGAGCATAAGTATTACAGTGGGTGAACAAATTACTATTGACCAATTGACATAATTGAGCATAGTTATGAGAATATCTAAGTATGATCATGTATATAGGCATCACGTCCGCAACAAGTAGACCAACTCCTGCCTTCATCTACTACTATTACTCCACACATCGACCGCTATCCAACATGCATCTAGAGTATTAAGTTCATAAGAACAGAGTAATGCTTTAAGTAAGATGACATGATGTAGAGGGATAAACTCACGCAATATGATATAAACCCCATCTTGTTATCCTCGATGGCAACAATACAATGCGTGCCTTGCTGCCCCTCATCACTGGAAAGGACACCGCAAGATTGAATCAAAAGCTAAGCACTTCGGCCATTGCAAGAAAGATCAATCTAGTAGGCCAAACCAAACTGATAATTCGAAGAGACTTGCAACGATAACCAATCACACATAAAAGAATTCAGAGAAGATTCAAATATTGTTCATAGATAAACTTGATCATAAACCCACAATTCATTGGTCTCAACAATCACACCGCAAAAGAAGATTACATCGAATAGATCTCCACGAGAATCATGGAGAACTTTGTATTGAGATCCAAAGAGAGAGAAGAAGCCATCTAGCTAATAACTATGGACCCGAAGGTCTGATGTAAACTACTCACACATCATCGGAGAGGCTATGGTGTTGATGTAGAAGCCCTCCGTGATCGATGCCCCCTCCGGCGGAGCTCCGGAAAAGGCCCCAAGATGGGATCTCACGGGTACAGAAGGTTGCGGCGGTGGAATTAGGTTTTTGGCTCCGTATCTGGTAGTTTGGGGGATACGTAGGTATATATAGGAGAAAGAAGTATGTCGGTGGAGAAACATGGGGCCCACGAGGGTGGAGGGCGCGCCCAGGGGGTAGGCGCGCCCCCTACCTCGTGCCTTCCTGGTTGATGTCTTGACGTAGGGTCCAAGTCCTCTGGATCACGTTCATTCGGAAAATCTCGTTCCCGAAATTTTCGTTCCGTTTGGACTCCATTTGATATTCTTTTTCTACGAAACTCTGAAATAGGCAAAAAACAGCAATTTTGGGCTGGGCTTCCGGTTAATAGGTTAGTCCCAAAAATAATATAAAAGTGTATAATAAAGCCCAATAATGTCCAAAACAGAATATAATATACAATGGAACAATAAAAAATTATAGATACGTTGGAGACGTATTAGTGGCTTGCTCTACTGGCGTTGGGCAAGTTGCCCCGGCAAGGCTCTTGCCGGGGCCGCGGAGGGCGCCCCGGCAAGGCTCTTGCCGTGGCCGCGGAGGCCGCCCCGGCAAGGCTCTTGCCGGGGGAGTCCACCTTGCCCCTTTGCTCTTTGTGTTTCTGGTCTTGGCGTTGCTTTGTTTGCCTTGTGCTTCGGCTTCTCTCCCGCTTCCCTCCTCTGCCCTGCTATGTGCGGCCCAGCTGCGCTGCCTCGACTGCCTGCACAAGTAAAGGGGTCAGAAGGAGGGCCCCTACTTTTGTACATCGACAGGAGCCCCCGGGTCTGGGCCACACATAAGTGCGACGCGTTGTTGGGCCAGGCCCAGAACGGTGTGCGGGCAGGTGGGGCGGATTTCACCGCAGTAACTTTTCATCCGCTGCGCTTCCCCATGACCCGCGTTGAATGCGCGACGTGGAGGGTTGTGCGTGACGTGGGGATCATGCGTGGGGCGGTTCCTGCAGGCATGCGTCACATCGTAGTTAATGGGAAAAGAGGCAGCCCGCGCCTTCCTCGTAAAAAGGAATAACCGTGGGCGCGCTGCTCATTTACCCTCCGTGCTTTCCCCAATCTCGGAACCGCCGTCCCCTTCTTCCTTCTTCTCAATCTCTTGCCTTCTCTCACCGCCGCCACGCCTTCGCCATCCTCCATTCCTTGCCTCCCGCAGCCGCCATGGCACCCAAGACCAGCAGAGGCAAGGGAGTGGCCAAGGACGCCGGGGAGAAGGAGCCGCCGGAGAGCGAGTTGGCGGTGCGGCGGACGCAGCACGCCTACTTCCCGTCGACGGTCGACGCGGTCAAACTCCGGGACTACTTCAAGCACCTGTGGGGGTGCAAGACGGGAAGCGAGACGACGGGGAATCCGGCCACGTGTGTCATCCCCGTCGCCTTCGCTGAAGCCGGCCCGAATTGGTACCCGTTCTTCGTCGACTACTTTTCTTGCGGCCTCTGCCCCCTCCCCCTTCTCCAATTTGTTCAGCGACATCATGCACACCTACGACTTCCAACTTCTGGATTTTACTCCAAATGTCGTGGCGTGCATGGCTCTTTGTGCGCACCTCTGCGAGGGTTTCGCCAGGGTGCATCCCAACACGGCGCTCTTCCGCCACTACTTCTTCCCTCGAATCCAAAAGGGGGCTCCATTTCCGGTTGCGTCGCCTGGATCCCAAGGACCCAGGAGAAAAGGGCATATCCGAACGGCGCCCAGAAGGAGAGGTGGGAGGAGTGGCGGGACCGGTGGTGCTGGATTGAGGAGAAGGACCCACCAGCATTCTATGAGGTTCTCCAGGCGCCGCCAGTCCGCAGAAACGACTGGAGCGATGTCGATGTCAACGACAAGAAGCTCACGGTCGCCATCACTAGAATTCTTTGTCTTACCGAGGCCGGGATCACCCTTGAGACGATCGGGGCGGATTTCATCCGCCACCGAATCGCTCCGCAACACAACAAAGAGAGGCCGGCCTGGCTCTTGAGAACGCCACTGACATCATGAGGGTCCGACCCGGCTTGGACCACAACTTCATGGTGATGGGGACGCCCACTTCTGCCAGCGGCTCTTCCAGCTCGACGTGAACCGCGACGGCAAGGTCGAGCGGTCCGGAAGGCCGCGAAGGCTGGCAAGGTCGCCAAGGGGCCCTTGTTTAAGTTGCCGGCGGGGGGTGGTCCCGCTGAGCAACAACTCGCGCCAAACCGACATCATTTCCATGATGCGAGGGTTCAACGCGCACGGCCTCGTCCCAAGTTGGGCCGAGCCGCCAGCGGATCAGGTGCAAGAGTGTTTTGACACCCTGGTGGAGAAGTATGTCTGTGATGAACCGCGGTTCGTCTAGGACACCACCCAGGCGGAGCTGGACTACAACGCCGCCAGTCAGTGGAGGCAGAGCTCGCCAAGGAGGCCGGCAGCGCCGGCGGCGTGGAGGACAAGGTCGCGGCGGCTGCAGAGGAAAAGGAGCTTGCCCAGTGGGCGGAGTCCGCTGGGGAGGCCAGCAGCGCCGGCACCGGGGTCCCCTAATCAAGGACGTGGCCGATGAGTCGTCGGAGGAGGAGGCCGGGGCTGTCGACCCTCCGGTCATGGGGAGAGGGCGAGTCTTGCGGCGGGCCACCTCCGGCGAGCTGGTTTGGCCCGGCAGGGCCATGCAACCGCGGCAAGCCCAGGAGGGGTCCGCACGCCAGAAAGGGGCCACGGCGGCGAAGAAGTTGGTGAAGGCCGCGGTGGCGAAGAAGAAAGCATCTGCCTCTTTTTCGTCCAAGCGTCCACATATCCCATCTGCTTCCCCTCCGGCAGCAGATGACGACGCGGAGGTTGTCTTTGATTTCGGGTCCCTCAGCCCAAGGAGGAAGAGGAAGGCGACAGAGGAGGAGGTGGAGGACGAGTAAGTATCTTGTTCCCTTTTTCTTGCCATCTCTGCCTCCTCAATCTGTGCCGCCTGTCTTGATTTGTTCTTCTTCTTTGCAGGGATGCGGAGACACTGGCCCAGAGGGTGAAGAGGGTCAGGGCTTCGGCGATCGGCCAGCCCCCGACAGGCGCTTCCGGTATGCCACTGGTGGCGTTGAGCAGCCCGGACAACAACCCCCGGCACAGCCCCCAGCGTAAGTTCATCACTCACCCCTTGTCGACGTGTGTTAGGGGTATGATCCTTTGACGCTGACCTCGCCATGGTTGCAGGAGGAGGGCAACAACAAGAGGAGCTACCGAGGGCTAACCCCAACATGCCGCCCCCATCGACCACGCCGCCCCGAGGGGCGTCCCCGGCAAGGGCGCCAAGCACCAAGCCCATGCACACAAAGGAGGAGGAGGCGAACTCGGGCGCTAGTGGCTTCGCCTCAGCGCCAAATGTTGGCGGGGAGGGGACCTCTGCTTCCCAGCCCGGCACGGGTAAGTCACTCGCCTTCTGTCCCTGTTCCTTTTTCTCTTCTTTCTGAATCTTGGTCTTGGCTTCACCTCATCCTCTTCTCGGTATCCAGATCCTTCCTCGGCGGATCCGAAGGATATAGACACTGTCATCGAGGACATCGCCAAGGATGCTGCAGCGGAGGACGAGAAGATCACCACCAAGGAAGCCGCCAAGGGTGCTGCTGAGGACGCTGCCAAGGGGCCCGCCAGGGAGCCCGGCAAGGCTGCTGCCAAGGAGGCCAGCAATGGGCCTGCCGAGGAGGCCGGCAAGGCCGCTGCCGAGGAGGAGGTGGTTGACGACCAACCTTCCTCCTCCGCTGCCTCTGGCTCAGGCAGGTACCTGAGGGTGAGAGACGACTTGTTCGTCCACCTCCTAGGGATGGCGAGCACCAGGGCACCCGTCGAGGGGGAGGTGTTCGACGACGAGGTGCTTGCCGCCGGGCTTGAGGTCGTTGACGAGCCGAGCGCCGATGGCAGCGGTTCCCAGGAAGAGCAGCTCCTCCAGGCCATGGGCGCCAACTTCCAGAAACTCCTGGCGCTTCACCGCGCTCGCCTAGACAAGGCCAAATCAAGGATGGCGGTGCTGGACAAGGCGGAGGCGGACCTCGAGGAGCGTGTCGCCAAGGTGCAGGCCTGGTTCTGCCAGGCCCACAAGGACCTGAAGGCCGCCCAGGACACGCTGGCTGAGCGCGAGGTGGAGCTCACCATGAAGCGGGCCGACATCGAGAAGGCCCAGGAGACAACGAAGAACCTGGCCGATGAAGCCGAGGCCGCTCGAACCCAGCACCAGGCTGCGCTGAACTCCCAGGAGGAGGACCTTGCCACGCGTGAGGGGAAGCTTGCCGCAACGCTCCGCAGCAAGGATGAGGAGGTGGAGAAGCTCGTCGTGCAGCAGACCCAGGGGCTGGATGTCAGGACCCAGATCCCAAGTCACACCGATCTAGCATGTAACACATCATATCACTTTGCAGCCTCATGCACGGTATTCCCACGGGTGCCACCTTACCTGGCCCGGGACCGTTTGCGCCTTTTGGCTCACGTATATGATAAGTGTCGCTAGCATCCATATGACAGAGAACCCGGGCCGACATGACTAGTCGTGAACCCAAAGTGGCAGTAACTTACAGGGACATGCATACATGACCCAGCATCGAACGTGTCCGTCATTAGCGAGTGATTCCGGGCTGTAGCAACTGGGCTAGCAGGACTCCGGTAACCCGGGCTATAGCAGGCTAGCAGGACTCTGGTATACACCGCGTGACATTTCCTCGAAGGGACAGACACATGATCGAAGTAGGACACATGCCGGCCAGTCTAAGTGTTCCGGAGCAGTAGCAACTGGGCTAACAGGACTCCAGTAAACCGGGCTGTAGCACACTACCATGGCTCAGTGGAAGCACTAGACTACATGTCCCCAAAAGAGAGGCTACCAAGGATAGACAACTAGGTTGTCGGATCCCACTCATACCAAGCATTTCAAATCATACACACAATATTCTCGATATGTGTAAATACAACATGGCTTCACAACAAAACTCTAAGACCCAAAGTATTTATTCATTAGGCTCCGAAGAGCCAGATATTACAAACATGGGTCTGATGACCCAACATTCAAGTCATACAAGCAACAAGCACATGCGGAAGCTTATCTTGTCTGAGTACGGACAACTACAAATGAAAAGGGCTGAGAAGCCTGACTATCTACAAGACCCTCCCAAGGGTACAAGATCGTAGCTGAGGTAACAAGCTAAACGCCGAAGTCCACGCGGAACTACTAGTGATACTGAAGTCTCTCTGCAAAAACATAAATTAAACAAACGTGAGTACAAATGTACCAAAGAAGACTTACATCAGAACTAACTACATATGCATCAGTATCAACAAAGGGGTGGTGGGGTGTAACTGCAGCAAGCCAGCTTTGACTCAGTGGCTATCCTGTACTACGACTGCAAGTAACTCTTTTGAGGTGGCGCACACGAGTCCACATATTCACCATATCAATACACCACTATGGATCTGCTCCCGTCTCCCTACGAGAAGGCCATCCATAGCACTCACGCTCATCTTGCGCATTTTAGAGTATCCACTTTCACTTGTCTATGGACTGTACAGGCAACCGAGAAGTCCTTTACCGTGGACACGGCTATTCGAATAGATGATGTTAACCCTGCAAGGGTATACTTCTTCACACACGCTCTCGCCACTTACCACCATGTACACGTCGTGTATCTCGGCAACCTTCAAGCGGAAGCCTGGGGAGGGAGTCGGCCATGACCTGACTAATCACACAAGTCTCTAGTCCAGGTTTATCGCCTATTCGGGTTCCATCCGCAAGGAGATCCGGCCGGGGTGTCGCTCACGGCCCCAAACGGTGTGTGCAGGGTTCCCAAGCCCACCTCGATGGATGGATCTATGCTTGGTACACCGTGCCATGGTGCCTAGTCTGTCCCAAGCCCACCTGTACCGGGTGCCACTTGGTAGACTACTAACACAACATACAAACACCAGAAACTAGTTGCAACTTCTAGACAAAGATTAGGTTGATTAATAAGTCGAGAGAGCTTGGAATGCCCGGAGCCCAATGTGTGGTAGTAGCTGTTCATGGATCACAAACACAGAACTCAGTTCCTGAGGACGGTTTCAATGAGACGAGCCACCATGTACTCCTACATGGCCTCTCACTGCTACCTTTACCAAATCATGTTCACACACTTAGCTCTCAACCGTAGGACATGTTCACAACTCTCCAATTCATCCCCGATGAATCAGACCTGACACAACTCTAAGCAATAGCAGGCATGACAAACAAGCATGAATGATTAGGCACATCAGGGCTCAAACAACTCCTACTCATGCTAGTGGGTTTCATCTATTTACTGTGGCAATGACAGGTTATGCAGAGGAAAGGGGTTCAACTACCGCAACATGTAACAGTTGAAGCATTGTTGTCCTAATGCAGTAAAAGAGAGCAGGAGCGAGAGAGTGGGATTGTATCAGAATGAACAACGGGGTTTTGGTTGCCTGACAGAGTGGTAGAGGGGTACTGCCCTTCAGCTGGATACTCGTGAATATCCTCGGAGGCACAACCTACCACGATGATCACACCGGTAACACAATCAATACATGGCGATATGCAACAATATGATGCATGCACATGACATGGAAAAATGAGTGTGTTGGGCTAATGCAACTACATCCAGATGGGTTTGAGCCATTTTGAACCAAAGATTCAAAGTTCAAACTTATTTGTGATCTTAAATAGTGCTTTATCATGTTTTGCACTAAACAGCAAGTTAACTTGTTTAAACATGCATAGAACAAGTAAAGATGTATAGATTGGATTTTTCTGATAATTTTTCATATATAAATTATTTCATTTGGAGTTACGGTTGATTTTCTATGATTTTTAGAAGTTTATAGCATTTTCTGGAATTCATAAATCATTTCCGATTTATTTAAAATCGCAGAAAAAGTTTACTGCTGTCGGATGTGGGGTTCCGGCAAAACCCTTAAGGTTCGAACTCTGGGGTGCGCGCGAAGTCTTTCCCTCCTACCGATCCACGCCCTGGCTCACTAAGATCTCGCGGACGAACTCGGATTTAACTCGCAAATACGTAAAGACATGAGATTTATACTGGTTCGGGCCACTGTTGTGGTGTAATACCGTACTCCAGTGTGGTGGTGGTGGATTGCCTCTTGGGCTGATGATGAGCAGTACAAAGGGAAGAACAACCTCCTGAGGTTGAGGTGTTCTTGTGGCTAGGGTAGGCTCTTGATCAGATCAGATCAAGCTGAGCTGCCCCTACCGTGGTGGCTAGTTCTACTTATATAGGCCCTGGTCCTCTCCCCAAATATTGAGCAGGAAGGGATCCAACAACGGCGGGCAAATTTGAAGGGGGACAACTAGTACAAGCTATCCTGACAGAAGTGGTATTCGGCTGCGAAAGGCTCTGGTGGTGACGCCGTCTTGGGCTCCACGATGACCTCCGTCCTGCCGTCCTTCTGGTCTTGGTCTCGTTGCACCGATATGGCAACCTTTGCCTGATGCCTCAGTACTCCTCGCCTACGCTTTCCTCCTTAGCACCAAAGAGGAAACAAGGACGCTGTGCGCGCTAGCGCTCGCCTAGTGCCGATCGTCATGGCTCACGTCATGAGACCCTCGTGAGGTTTGCCCCGCCTTGATATCTCCGCTCCTCGTGAGCCTGCCTGGCTAGGCCAGACCTGAGGAGGTCTTGCGTCGTCCGCCTCGCGAGGGTCTTGGATGCCTTGTTGATGAAGATGGGCCGTATGGCCTGCTGACTTAGCCACGCCGTGGGCCGCAGGCAGGCAAGTCTGGGGACCCCCATTCCCAGAACGCCGATAGTAGCCCCCGGGCCCAAGGTGCGCTCGGGCTTGGCTTCGCGGTGAAGCCAAGGGTCAAGTATGGAGCGCCGTGGGCCCCAAAAGCCTGCGGCCTCGGTTGACGCATGGCGATTGATTGGACGTGGGCGTCTCCGCTTCCCCACGCTGCCTCGGCAACTGCTCGATTGGACAAAAGGCTGGCGTGGACAGTGCTTGCCTTCATTGTTTCTTCCTCACCTTGCTCCAGATCCCCTTTCTCGCTCCTCGTCACCGCTACCTCAGATCTGCTCCAATCTCGCTCCGCATCTGCGACCCATGGCGCCGCGCAAGGTGAGGACTTCCTCAGTGCCAGCTTGGTATGAGCCGGCTCTTGAAGCGCCCACCATCACAGAGAAGAGCCTCGCCTCCGTGCGCCTGCTGACGGCGGGGGAGAGCAACGAGTGGGGGAAGACGGAGCTCCGGCTCGCCTCCGATGTGCCGGAGCCTGAGGGAAGCACCTTCTTCCCCTTCTTCTCGAGCAGCGTCGCCGTCGGGTTGGTCCCTCCTTTCTCCGACTTCTTTTATGAGGTTATCGACCACTACGGGCTGCTGGCGTTGCACCTCCATCCCAACTCTGTCCTCCTCTTGTCCATCTTCGCCTACTACTGCGAGGCGTACTTGGGCGTGCTGCCATCCGTGGCACTTCTACGCCACTTCTTCTTCCTTTGCGTCAGTGATGGGCCACTCTCCGGATGCGCCAACTTCGTCGCGTCTGGCAAGGCCAACTCGATCTCGAGCACCGGAAGAGGTCCGACAATATCCGATCCCAATGGGTCATGATGGACGCCAAGCGCGCCCATCCGCGCCTGGCGTTATCGACGGAGGCGCCCCAGCTCAACAAGGGGTGGCCCAAGGCGGAGCTTGCCGATGAGCGGGCGTTGTCTGTGTTGGGGCAGATGATGACTGACTTGAATCTGGGCAACGCGAAGGTAGCCAAGGTGACGGGGGCAATGCTCCTGAGGGAGTTCTTGATGCTGCAAGTTGCCCCTCTCCAGGCGCGCTCGCGCCCCTTGTGGGAGCTTGAAGAATAGGGGAACATGACCCGTCTGAGGCCTGGGGCCCTTCCTGGCGATGGATTGGATGCTGTCCTGCGCCTCATAGTTGGGGACAACCAGGAGTACCCGCCTACTACCTTCGTTCCTCCACAAGGATTGGGAGGAACTTGTCGCCTCCAGGCCGACCTTTGACGCGTGCGACCTGGTGTTGCAGGCGCTCGCAGGAGCTCCTGCAGCACCGAAGCCGGTGGAGATGTCCTCCGACGAGTCTCGTGGAGGGGAGGAGGAGGAGGTGGACACGAAGAAGACACTTGAAGAGGTGGGGGAGAATTCTCCTCTGAGCAAGGCCGAGATCCTCCGCACCCTGCCCGACGATGCTGAGGCCGACGCCCGCCAGGAGGAGAGGGAGCAGCCCCTCATCCCGACAAGGGGCAGGTCGTCGTTGGTTCCTCGAGATGCCGCCGCTGTCTCGACGCCTCCTGAGGCCGGCTCCGGCCCTTCTGTCGCCGGGGCCCGCGTCCCCACTCCTCAGGTCCCGACGTTGTCAGGCTTCAAGCTCCCCAAGCGGAAATATGTTGCAGTAGATCGGTAAGTGCCTTAAGCTTCGCCTTGTCCCTCCTTGTACTTGTTATTTCCTGACGTTCGCCCTTGGTCAATCAGGCCAACTGTCACGCCCAATATGCGACCCTATCCAAAAGGAACTCGACGGTCCCACCAAGAATAGACCCGCATATTGAAACGCTTTTGCAAGGTGGATATCATTACATCAACATTACATAATACATAGGGATACATACATAAGGCACGAGTGCCACAAGAATACATCAACATCATATACAAGATCAACATCCGACTACGGATGAAACATAAACAGAAGCTCAAACACTATCCACCCTGCTAGCCCAGGCTGCCGACCTGGAACCTATCCCCTGATTGAAGAAGTAGAAGAAGAACTCAAGACAAGCAAGCATCGCTCTCGCGTCATGATCATCGCAAAACCTGTACCTGCAACTGGTGGTGTAGTAATCTGTGAGCCACGAGGACTCAGCAATCCCATTACCATGGGTATCAAGACTAGCAAAGCTTAATGGGAAAGGAAGGGGTAAAGTGGTGAGGTTGCAGCAGCGACTAAGCATATATGGTGGCTAACATACGCAAATGAGAGCGAGAAGAGAAACAAAGGAACGGTCGTCAACTAGCAATGATCAAGAAGTGATCCCGAACTCCTACTTACGCCGACATAACCCGAAACCGTGTTCTCCTCTCGATCAACCCGAAAAGAGACACTCACGATTACGCATTAACGGTTGGTGTATTTTAGAAGAGTTTGCTTCAAGTTTACTACAACCGGATATTAACAAATTCCCATCGCCACATAACCGCAGCACGGCTCTCGAAAGTTTATACCTGCAGGGTGTCCTAACTTAGCCCATGATAAGCTCTCGCGATCAACGAAGGATATTCCTTCTCCCCGAAGACCCGATCAGTCTCGGAATCCCGGCTACAAGATATTTCGACAAAGAATAAAACAAGACCAGCAAAGCCGCCCGATGTGCCGACAAATCCCGATAGGAGTCGTGACGCACCTCGCTCTCGTGGCACACCGGATAGGTCAGCCCTACGAGTAAAACCAGACCTCGAGTTGCCCGTGCAGGCCCCTTAGTCTGCCTGCTTCGGACCAACACTCAAGGAGCACCGCCCGGGGTGCTAAAATAAAGATGACCCTTGGGCTCCGGAACCCAAGGGAAAAAGGGCTAGGTGAGGCAAATGGTAAAACCAATGTTGGGCCTTGCTGGAGGAGTCTTATTCAAAGCGAACTGTCAAGGGGGTCCCATAAATCACCCGACCGCGTTAGGGACGCAAAATCCGGGAACATAATACCGATATGACGGAAACTAGGGCGACAAGAGTGGAACAAAACACCGTGCATAAGGCCGAGCCTTCCACCCTTTACCAAGTATATAGATGCATTAAGTAAATAAGATATATTGTGATATCCCAACAAGTAAACATGTTCCAACAAGGAACAACATCTCCATGTTTCAACAAGGAACAAACTTCATCTTCACCTGCAACTAACAACGCTATAAGAGGGGCTGAGCAAAGCGGTAACGTAGCCAAACAACGGTTAGGAATGGTGCAAAAGGTTAGAGGCTGACATGGCAATTTGGGAGGCTTGAGGAACAAGTGATAGGCAGCGCAACATAGCGATAGAACGAAACAACTAGCATAGCAATGATAGTAGTGAGATCCAGGGTAGCGGTCATCTTGCCTAAAATCCCGCAAGGAAGAAGAACGAGTCCATGAAGAAGATGAACGGATGAAGCCGAACCAAGCGTAGACGAACGAATCCTCACGATCATAGCGAAACAGAACTAACAAGAAGAAGCACACAACAAAGTAAACACACCACCATGAACAAGGCAAGATGCACAACAAGCATGATGCATGACAAGACTACATGAAACTACTCATGGCAAGAGATGATGCAAACAAGAACAACGCATCAAGGCAAGTTTAAATGAGGCCGGAAACAACATATAACAATTCCGGTAAATCCTCATATGCAAATTTCGAAATTGGTCCAGATCTGAATAAACCTTATGTTCAAGTTGTTAAACAGCAATTTAAAATGCACCAATATGATCTACACGAAATTCTAGTCAAGTTACATATAAAGTTCATTAGATTCGGAGTTACGGCCTAGAAGATATGAGCAAAACAAGATAAACATGGCATTGATGCAAAATGCATACAAACATCAAGCAAACACTCTCAAAACATGGATGCAACATGATAATATGAAACTACATGCAAAATCAAGCAAGTCTCATATAGAGCACACTCAAAACGGAGCAACGGTTCAACACATACACCCTATACAAGTTATAGCTACAATCTGTCCAAAACAGCAACTAGGCATATTGCAAGTATCAAAACAACAAGCTACAGCATCTTAACAGGATAACAAAAGGCATAGGCATGATTTACAGGTAAATCATTACAAAACATGAACACTGAACTATCTCCAGAAATCACTAGAACATGCTCAAAATGACATGGCAAGATTGCAAATAATAACAGTTTCAGGCATTGGCAGACATAACATCAGGTTGCAATGTTTAGAGCTATCAAACAACATGTTACAGGAACTTAACATGGCAAACAAAGGCATGCCATGAATGTACTCAAAGCATAGAACAAAAGTCCCTTACTGACCATAAGCCAAAAAGGACCATAAAATATGATGGCACCCATGTAAACATGGCAAGTTATATTACAGATTCATACATGGCAGGAACAACAATAAGTAGGCATGTTGGTGAGCTTGAATCACTCACCACAGAGCAATACATGGCATGGCAAGGCAACCAACAACAAGAATACATGGCATAGAAGCTATACATGGCAAGAACAACATCATAGCATACACGGATCAACTACAAAAACCTTGGCAAAATTGAATAACATGTAAACAACCTACCAGGAAACATTTTATAGCAAAAGTAGAGCTCGATTGACTCAAGCTATGGCACTCCATAATTGCAAACAAGGGCATGGATGGATAGATAATAACCATATGTTCAAAACATCATTACTGAAGTATCTCAAAATAAGCATGGAACTCTCGGTAGCATCAAGTTTACATGGCATAAAAATATCAGCAGAACAAGGGCTGAAATCAGCAACATCATGAAGCCTAGTTTGCATGCTTGTGCTAGTCACCACAGAGATCACAAAAATACATGGCATACACCCCTGGAAAGATGGCATGGCATATTACAAAACACATGTAGGACTCAAGTTCATAGGATGCACACATCAATCTTGGCAAAAAAATGACAAAAGTGCATGTTCTGATAAGAATCAGAAACTAACATCACATAGCACTCTTCGAATAGCATTTCGGGCATCAAGATGAGCTCAAATGAAAATGATGCAATAAGATGAAATGATGTACTCGACGAGGCGAACAATTTGACATATTACACGCACGCAACGGAGCTACGGATGCAGAGTTATGGCATGATGAAAATGCATGAAAATACTGGAATATCTGGGACTCAGAGAAATATACCCTTCCGGAAAAATCAACCCGGGACGACGCGGTACCGGGACGGAGTGGATCGGGGGAGGCGTTTGGACCCGGCGTTTGGTGGATCTGGTCCCGGCCGACCAGATCCGGACCCGACCGGACTCCGGCGACTGGCGCCACGGCGAGGGGTGGAGGAGGCCGGCGACGGGGCGGCGAGGCGGCGGCGGCGATCGCCGGAGGCGGAGCGGGCGAGGCCGAGGCGGGCGGCGATGCCGGCGCCCGGCGAGGGGAGACGGGAGGCGGGCGGCGCGCCTGCCGTGGTGCGGCGGGCGAACGGCGCGCCGGGCGAGGCGCGAAGGCGCCGGGCGCGGCTGAAGCCGGGCGGCGGAGCTGGGAGCTCGGCCCGCGGCACGGAAGCCGAGGGCGGCGGCGGAGCGCGCCTGCCGGGCGGCGGCGCTGGGCGTGAGGGGGCGGCGACGCGCCGCCGACGGCGGGGCGAAGCGGCGGAGGCCGAGCGGGCGGCGCGGAGGGAGCTGGCGCGCTGGCCACCGGCGGCGGGCGGGCTCGCTGGTCCGCTGGCGGGCTGGCCTCGGCGGCGGGCGGCGGCGGGAGGCCACGTGGCAGGCGGCGGTTGGCTGGAGGCGGCGGCGCGGGCTTTGTCCGGCGCGGCGGACATGTCCGGTTCGGCGCAGAGGGAATTTTAGGGTTTCGGGGGAGAAAACATCCGCGAATTTTCGGGGGGAGAGCATATATATAGGTAGAGGGAGCTAGGAGAGTCCAAATGGAGCACGGTTTTCGGCCACGCGATCGTGATCGAACGACCGAGAGCATGGAGATGAGTTTGGTGGGTTTTGGGCCACTTTGAAGGGGTGTTGGGCTGCAAAGAGAAGGAGGGTTTTGCGGTTACCAAGTTAACCGATGGAGTACCAAACGACCTCCAAATGGCACGAAACTTGACAGGCGGTCTACCGGTTCTATACCAAGGCCGCTTGAGAAACCTCGGTCCATTCCGAGACCGTTTAACACCCGCACATGGAAAGAGGTAAAAGAGGGCGCCGGGAGACATAGGAGTGCCGGATTGCAAAACGGACAACGGGGAAAATGCTCGGATGCATGAGACGAACACGTATGCAAATGCGATGCACATGATGACATAATAAAAAATGCAGATGATGACATGGCAAAGTGCAACACGCAAGCAAATGACATGGAAAAGACGGCGAATAACTGGCGGACACCTGGCGCATCGGATCCGGGGCGTTACACCAACACCTTCAACGAAGAAGAGGAGGGAAGATACGGCGGCCGTGCCTTCCTCCGCAGAGAAAGGAGGCAGCAGTGCCCGCACCTCCCCAACCCAGTCGTCCTCGCGAGGCCAAGAGGAACATCACCGTGTGGAATCAGCCCCCATGGCCCCGCTGGCTCCGGAAGTGCCGGCGTCTGGCGCGGTTGATGAGGTCCTAGCTGCTCCGGAACCCGCAATCTCCCAGGCCCTACCGATGACGTCGCCTCCTCATACTGCTGCACCTTCACTCCCAGGTTCTTCTACCTCTGCTGCTGTCCTGGAGCGTGCTCTTTTGGAGATGACCTGGGCCAGGTGCGTATCTCCCCGAAAAGCGGACTCGCGCTCGTGGCCGGGCGCTCGAGCTGGCCTCTCGCTGGCTTTACTCCGACTTGGCGGTTCGCGCGCGACATCGAAGTCGAGGCTGCGGTGTCCTCCGGTGCGAGAAGCAGAGTGCTGCCACTGCTACAGCCGATCGTGAGGTGGCACTGAAGGACGCCAAGGCCGCCCGCGACCGCTGCCGAGAGCTGGAGGACGAGCTGAAGAGCATGTGCGACAAGCACGCCAAAGAAGCACGCTGGCGCCAAGCGAAGGAGGAGGAGATGAAGGCCCGGGAGGACGCCGTCAAGAACCGTGATGCTGAGCTCGCGGAGTTGGGGAAGACGCAGGCCGCCGAGCGCAACCGGTTGGAAGAGCTGGAGCGGAAGGTGGAGGCGAGGGAGGTTGATCTGGATGCCAAGGTGCGAGTCCTGGCCGAAGACCGTGTGGCCTTTGCCGATCTCGAGAAGAGATCTCGCAAGGCACTGAAGACGCTCTACGAGCACGGCCTGGAGAAGTCGCTGGCCACTGATCAGGACGGCCCCGCTCGGCTGCTTCCTCTCTTGGTGAAGGCGCTCGAGGAAGTCGTTGATGGTGTCGGTCCCATGGCGGAGGCAGAAGCTCACGTCCTGTCTTCAGCTGCATTGACTCGCATCTTCAGCCATCTGCACCTCCTCGACCCCAACGCTTGCATTGACGAGCTGCTGGAGCCCGTGGCCGATGATCTTAGCGCAGCCGCCGCCGCAGCTGTACAAGGTAAAGTGGAGGCCTTGCTGAAGAAGTTCCGCGGCTTTGTCTCCGCTCCTTTCTCCGACGATGCTGCCGATCCTGCGGCTGGTGATGAAGGTGAAGACGATGTCACCCATGGAGGGGCACCTTCCGCAGGCGATGGCGGTGTCCAGGGGTGACCTGCGGCTATTCTCCCGTTTCGTTCATGCAACATGTATCAGGCCTCGTGGAGGTGTTTAGACTTTTCATTTGGTATTGTGAGGACAATGTGCTTGTAATATTTGCTTCGAGATTTTGTGCTTTCCTTCCTATCTGCTTTGCATTCTACGTCAGCAGAGCCCGGCCCCGCGCATACCTCAACCGCCATTGGGCCGACCGGAGACCAGGACGGACCAAGGAGTGAGGGGCTACGTGACCAGTTAGGCTCCTGAGTCGCGATGCTCAGGAGTCCCCCTTGACGCACGAACAACATATAGGGAGAGTTCACGAGGATAGGTTGATGTTCTACGTCGGCAGAGCCCGGCCCCGCACATACCTCAACCGCCATTGGGCCGACCGGAGACCAGGACGGACCAAGGAGTGAGGGGCTACGTGACCAGTTAGGCTCCTGAGTCGCGATGCTCAGGAGTCCCCTTTGATGCGCAAACAATCTCCATACCTTCCCTCGCCGAGGCCTCGGGAGGGGCGTGCAACGACCAGGTCCGGGAGGTCTGTTTGGGCGGTGTGCGCTTTGGCGTGACCCGAAAGCAGCCCCCATGCCCGGGAGGCCTGGTTGGGTGGCGAGCGCTTGGGCGTGACCCGAGCGCAGCCCTCGTGCCCCGCCCCCTCGCGCGGCACTCCCGAGGGGAGGCGTTGCGCTGAGGCCGGACGCTGAGCTCTGGGCTCCCTGAGGTTGGTACGACCGTGAAGCCGCCCTTAGTTGTTTATCACCAGCGCGGAGCATGGTGCTTCCACTTGTGCGTGGGAGGGGGACCCCTCCGGGAGGAGCCCCCAGGGTGTGTACAGCACCGCCCTGACACGTGGATTGCACGGCAGGGCTGCGAGGTGTATCTGGGCACTTGTGAGCCAGCGCGGACTCACGAGGCTCTACCTCAAGGCGGGTTGCGCCTGGTCTTGAGTCTTGGTTGCTGCGTGTTCCTGCAACGCGGTTAGGTGCAAGCACTCTGCGTCCTCAGGTCCCGGCCCTCGAGCGAGCTCAGCCGCCACTGGTATAACACCCACGATGCGGCTACATCTCCCACGTGTCGAGGCACGACTTGGAGGCATAACCACATTGTGGTTTTGTCGCAAGAAGGGTCATCTTCACACAATCCCATGTAATGAACAAGAATGGGATAAAGAGAGTTGGCTTACAATCGCCACTTCACATAATACATAAATAAATTCATACATCATTCGGAGTACGCACATAGGTCCGGCTATGGAACCAAAAGAAAAGAAGACAACCCCAAATGCTAGATCCCCGATCGTCCCAACTGGGCTCCACTACTGATCAACAGGAAACGAAACCACACAACGAACAAGATCTTCATCGAGCTCCCACTTGAGCTCGCTGCGCCACCCGTGACCGCATCGCTTGCACCTACAACTGTTTTGGTAGAATCTGTGAGTCACGAGGACTCAAAGCAATCTCACACCCATGAGATCAAGACTATTTAAGCTTATAGGAAGGATGGAGTAATGAGGTGGAGCTGCAGCAAGCACTAAGCATATTTGGTGGCTAACCTACGCAAAAGAGAGCGAGAAGAGAAGCAACGCACGGTCGCGAAGCTAGAAGTGATCAAGAAGTGATCCTGAAACTACTTACGTTCATACATAACCCAAACCGTGTTCACTTCCCGGACTCCCCAGAAAAGAGACTATCACGGCTACACACGCGGTTGATGCATTTTAATCAAGTCAAGTGTCAAGTTCTCTACAACCGGACATTAACAAATTCACATCTGCCACATAACCGCGGGCACGGCTTTTGAAAGATAATACCCTGCAGGGGTGTCCCAACTTAGTCCATCACAAGCTCTCACGGTCAACGAAGGACATTCCTTCTCCCAGGAAGACCCGATCAGACTCGGTATCCTGGTTACAAGACATTTCGACAATGGTAAAACAAGACCAGCAAAGCCGCCCGAATGTGCCGACAAATCCCGATAGGAGCTGCACATATCTCGTTCTCATGGCACACCGGATGAGCCAGGCGTCGGGTTGGCATAGACCCTGATTGCCCAGGGGCGCCGGACATCGCTCGGTTTGGACCAGCACTCGAAGGAGCACTGGACCGGGGGTTAAAATAAAGATGACCCTCGGGCTTGCGAAAACCCGGGGGAAAAAGGCTTAGGTGGTAAATGGTAAAACCAAGGTTGGGCCTTGCTGGAGGAGTTTTATTCAAGGCGAATTGTCAAGGGGGTCCCATAAATCACCCAACCGTGTAAGGAACGCAAAATCAAGGAACATAATACCGGTATGACGAAAACTAGGGCGGCAAGAGTGGAACAAAACACCAGGCATAAGGCCGGGCCTTCCACCCTTTACCAAGTATATAGATGCATTAATTAAATAAGAGATATTGTGATATCCCAAAATATCCATGTTCTAACATGGAACCAACTTCATCTTCACCAGCAACTAGCAACACTATAAGAGGGGCTGAGCAAAAGCGGTAACATAGCCAAACAACGGTCTGCTAGGATAGGTTGGTTAGAGGCTTGACATGGCAATATGGGAGGCATGATATAGCAAATGGTAGGTATCGCGGCATAGCAAAAGAGTGAGCAACTAGCAAGCAAAGATAGAAGTGATTTCGAGGGTATGGTCATCTTGCCTGAGATCCCTCAAGGAAGAAGAACGAGTCCATGAAGAAGGCAAACAGACGTAGTCGAACGAATCCTCACAACTCCGGAACGAAACCAAAGCTAACGAGAGAAGCAAACTGGAAAGAAGCAGACAACATAATAAGCAACCATCACATAAAATGGCATGATGCACAATCAAGTATGATGCATGTCCGATTTAATGAGCATGGCATGGCAAGACAAAGTGCAACAAACAATACTACAAGATAAGTGGAGCTCAATATACAACGAGTTGCATAATGAAACACCACATGACTCATTTATTCTCTCTCGGTTATGTACCCAACAATATTAAATGTTTTTAAACATTGCAAGGGGTGAATCATATGAAAACTACCTATCTAGGCAAGTTTAAATGAGGCCGGAACAACAAACAACAATTCCGGAAAATCCTCATGTGCATATTTTAGATTTGGTACTGTTCTGGCATAAACAGAATTTTAATGTTGTTAAACAGCAAAATAAAGTGCACCAAATTAATCTATGCATTTTTCTACCCCATTTACATATAAAGTTTATTTAAAACCGAGCTACGGTTATTTAGTTATGAAATAAATCATTTTAGAATGGCATTTGAGTAAAATTAATCCAACAACAATTTAAACATACTTAACATGGATGAAAGTAGAAGATTACGAAACTAGATGAAATTCTAAGCATTTTACATATATAATTTGTTTTAATCCGATGCACGGTTTGTGAGATATTAAATGCATGAACATAAGGGCCAATCAGATATGCGATTTTCTCGATAATAGACAAAATCGCAGACGGTAAAAAAAGGAACTGGCCGATCTCGGGTGGATCGGGCTTCTCACCGAAGGGCCAGTCGGGCCGGTGGTGGAGGGAGGTCAAGCAGGCGGATTGGGGAGGTTCTTTGGTGGCCGAGAGGCAAAGGAGATGGGCAGGTCGCGTCAACGCGAAGCGAAGGCGTCTCGCAGCCTCCTCTTGAACAGAGGCAGAAGCGGGACTTGGCGCGATGCAGAGGACGGGCAGAGCAGGGTCAGGGGACCAGTGGGGCTTCACCGGCGGCTGGGCTCGTCGGCAATGAGCGACCGGAGGTGGGGGAAGGCGTTGGGGACGACCCGGAGCGGCGGCTTGTGCGGGACTCCGACGAGGAGGAGGTCGGAGGCGCCGGTGACCCGTACCGGCGATGAAGCAGAGGAACGAGCGAACGCCGCGGTTCAGGCGGACGAAGGCAAGGACAGCGGGGAAGAGGCCGGATCCAGGCGGAGGGGAAGGAACGGCGACGAGGACAAACGGTGGCTGGACGGAGCGGACTGGCCTGGCCGGCTGCTCGCCTGCGAGGTTCAGGTGACGTCGCCGGTCGGTGGAGGCGGGGCTGCTCCTGTAGGCAAACAGAGAAGGAGGGGAGTCGGGTAAGAGAGAGGTCGAGTGGAAGGAGGAGACGGACGAGAGGTGCGGCGACCTGCTGGTTGTTCGGGCGATGGAGGAGGGAGCTCGGCTGCGGTTCTCTGGTGGTGACGGCGCCACGGAGGGAGGAGCAAACAGGAGGAGCTCCCTCTCGATCCTAGATCGAGCGAGCAGGGAGGCTCTCAGCCACGGGCACACTGGAGCGAGGGCTGTGGGGCTCTGTTGCGGCTTTCTGGGGATTTTGGTGGCGCGGAAATCACGGGAGGTGGTCGGGGAGGATTTGGATCGGGAGGAGATCCCAAGGAGGAAGAGGCAGGAGGAGTGTGGCGGCGGGGGGAATGGAATGGATGGATGGATGGGACAGGGCTGGGGTTAGACTGCTACTTATAGCATTGGGTTTTTGGTTAGGGCTATTTGGAACCTCTGATTAAAATCGAACGGTCGAGAAAGAAAGGTTAAGAGAGATCAAATAATAAACCGGAGATATTAGAGGGATGTTTGGAGATGATCCGAATCCAACGGTGATAACTGAGCGGGTCGGGTTCGGGACAGCTTTCGGACGCGCGCGAGGGTTCAAGCATTGAGCAAAGAGATTAAGCGGCCAGGCAAGAGGGACTCGGAAAACCCGGTTGGTCTCGGAACGGACAACGGAGAGACGCGGCAACTACGAACGAACTAAGAGTTTTAAGAAAACATGCGGATGATGCAATGATGAATGCAACAAATAAATAAATCACACGGCGACAACGAAATACATGGAAGCCGTCTGGAGCGTCGGTCTCGGGGCGTTACAACACTCCACCACTATAAGAGGATCTCATCCCAAGATCTAGGATGGCACCGGAGAGAAACGGAAGAGAAGAGGTAAACTAAGTTGCTTCTTGGAAAAACTAGTGAAAACACAAACCTTGAGAGGTTGAACAGATTGAAAGAAAGAATACAACGAAGACGAACAAAGTTGAAGACACTCCGTTAGAAAAGAGGAACAAGGAACATTCGAGAACCTTGTAGGTTGAAAGACATAAAATAAGAGCTTCAAGAATCAAAAGAATATGACCCCACCGGTATAATGAGATAGCCAAGGAACAAGAATTACAGAATTTGGACAGCACTCCGGTAGAAAAGATAAGAAAACTTGATAAGATGAAAAGATATTGAAGAGATGATCCAACACTCCGGTTGGAAATGGAAGGAATAGAATTTGAACTTGGCAAAATGAAAGCACTTGGATGAGACTCCGGTTAAAAGAGGAATGATAGACACAACAGTCCGGTTTAATGGATAAGCATGTAAAAGAGCATGATCTTGATAAAACGAGACGATGGGTCAAAGAGAGCAACATCACAATGCCTCCGGGACGAACGAATAGAAGATAGATCGTCGGAATAAGAGAACGGAGAAGGAAATGATAAGTTCTAGCACAATTGAATTTGGGAAGCATCCTTCCAAGAAGGTTAGAATGGAGTTGTTGGAAAACCAAAAACGAAAAGAACAAGCTTGTTGAGGGCTTATGGAAAAAACTTCTCAAAACTTGAGGAGAAATCCTGCCACAAATGGAAGCAATTGCTTGCTTTAAATCGACGAGAAGATGAAAAACTTCTTCCGAGGATAGGAGAAAACTTGGATCATTGATAAGCACCATAATAGCAACAAACCTTAGGGAAAGCTTTAGGTGACATATGACACAAGATAACTCCAACGAAGAGATTGATGGATTTAAAATACCTCATTCTTGACAACATGTGAATCGCGAAACATGAATGGAAATCATCAAGAATGATATAACGCCATCTCAAAAGATAAGGTAGAAAGAATTGCATTTCGGAATGCAAGAAGAATAAAGCTTGGACTCCTCAAAAAAAACATGTGTTGAGCACCATGTTTAATTTTGAGTATAGCTTGGCGGATCATAACTTCGAGAGAAATTTTGAAGAACAATTGAAGAATGAAAAGAATCCTTGACGAACCACCATGTAGAGCCTCCATGAAGAACTCCGGTAATAAGAGGATGATAAAAATAAAGAGAAGTTGAAAACACAGGGTGAAGCCTTGCGATGATTTAGATGGAGCTTCCCGACGAGATAATGCAGAAAAAAATGGAACTCCGGAAAAGAAAAGATGAAACACTAGAACCGAGAATTACTTCATCATGAACAAACTCCGAAGGAAGGGATTAAACACTTGGATGAAACAAGAACAAGAATTATGTTATGCTTATCCTTCACCAATTTAGATTGATGACAAGCAACGGATTTAGCATACTACTTTTTCTCGTAGAAAGGATTAAGAGTGACATAGCGCAAACTTGGGAACGTCTTCAACGAACCACCCGTAGGATTTGGGAAGAACGAATGAATTGATACGGTAACAAAGGAAGAGGAATCTTGAACAAACCACCGTAAGAATTGAGAATGAAAGTAGCAAAGGCACAATTCACTGGGAAGAATTGGCAAACGAATGAAGATACTTGAGGGTATCTAGATATATGAGAACGAAGAGATCAAGAGCTGACTAGAGGATACTTGAACGATTCACCGATAAGATTTGGAGAACGAGAGCTGAAAGCTGGAATGAATACTTCTGAGATGATGGGCTCCGGAGAATCAAACTGAACAATCCCGAGATAACAGAACAATCCTGAGATATTTTGACCTACACAGTCTTCTGGGACAACAGAACAATCCTGAGATATTTCAAGATTTAGAAAAGCCTTTCTCTGATGAAGAAATACATCAAATTGTCAAGGAGCTGCCACATGATAAATCCCCTGGTCCAGATGGTTTCAATAATGAGTTCATTCAGTCTTGTTGGGATATTATAGGAACATATGTCAAAAACCTTATCCATGCTTTTCATGCTGGCAACATCTCTTTGGAAAGCATCAACACTTCCTATATCACATTGATTCCAAAGAAAGAGGTGCCTATGACCCCAAATGACTTCAGGCCTATATCTTTACTGAATGGGGTGTTCAAAATTATTACAAAATTATTGGCCAATAGACTCCAAAAAATAATTTTGCAACTCATCCATATCAATCAGTATGGGTTCTTAAAAGACAGGGTGATCCAAGCTTGTCTTGGCTGGTCCTATGAATATCTACACCAATGTTTCAAATCAAGGAAGGAACTACTGGTCCTGAAATTAGATTTTGAAAAGGCTTTTGACACAATTGAACATCAAGCCATAATTTACATCCTGAGAGCAAAAGGTTTTGGGGAAAGGTGGATATCCTGGATTCAAATATTATTCAGCTCTGCTTCTAATCATGTTAAATGGTGTTCCTGGCAAAAAATTCTATTGTAGAAGGGGAGTCAGGCAGGGAGACCCTCTTTCCCCCCTCCTATTTGTGTTGGCTGCTGATCTATTACAATCCATTCTCAACAAAGCAAGGTGTCGGTGTCAAAACCGGCGGATCTCGGGTAGGGGGTCCCGAACTGTGCGTCTAGGCGGATGGTAACAGGAGACAAGGGACACGATGTTTTACCCAGGTTCGGGCCCTCTTGATGGAGGTAAAACCCTACGTCCTGCTAGATTAATATTGATGATGTGTGTTACAAGAGTGGATCTACCATGAGATCAAAGAGGCTAAACCCTAGAAGCTAGCCTATGGTATGATTGTTTTTCGTCCTACGGACTAAAACCCTCCGGTTTATATAGACACCGGATAGGGTTAGGGTTACACGTAGTCGGTTACAAAGGTAGGAGATCTACATATCCGTATCGCCAAGCTTGCCTTCCACGCCAAGGAAAGTCCCATCCGGACACGGGACGAAGTCTTCAATCTTGTATCTTCATAGTCTCGAGTCCGCCGATGATGATAGTTCGCTATCCTGGACACCCCTAGTCCGAACTCCTCAAGAGTCTCCTGAACCAGACTTCAATGACGACGAGACCGGGCGCGCATGTTGTCTTCGGCATTGCAAGGCGGGTTCTTCCTCCTAATAATTTATAGAAGATTTTGAACACCAGGATAGTGTCCGCTCGCAAAAATAAATGCCACATACCACCGTAGAGAGAATAATATTACATAAGATCAATCTGGCGACGTATTTTGTGGCGTGACGTCGCACCACTACCAAGCCTTTTAATCAAATTGTTTTTATTGTTCCACCTCGGTAGCGTTTAGCTGCGGTTTCCTTGGCACGCCTTGTCGAGCGGATCGTGTTCCCCTTATTCCGGGATTCCCATCAATACGGACGTGGGTAACCCAACCGCGCCATGGATTGTGGCACTTTGGAGATAAGCGAGTTTTACCAGGCCGGTGGGGACACATGTTTTTGTCCGCCCATATAAGGGGATAAAGAACCAACATTTTTACCTGCGCCTTCCTCCTCCTTGGCTTATCCATCTCCGCGAACTCGAGCTCCAGCGCCCAAGTCTGCACTTCTCACCTCAACCTTCTCCAACTATGTCCGGAGCGGGAGGCAAGTGGATGGCCTCCTCCGTCACGAAGGGGCAGATCCGTGGTTGCGCGACGCCGGATATCTGTCCGGCAACATCGCAGATCGGCTCCCCGACGAGGGAGAGCTCGTCCCCAACCCTGCACCCCATGAGAGGGTAGTATTTCTTCCCATTTCCTCTGCGGACTGGGCTTCCCGCTTCATCCCTTTGTCCGGGGCTCATGTTCTACTATGGCCTAGATTTCCATGATCCGCCCCGAATTTCATCCTCAACATCTCGGCATTTATCGTCAGGTGCGAGGCATTCCTTCGCATCCAGCCCCACTTCGCTTAGGCTCAAGACCTTCAAAGGTCAAGCCAAGGTTGTGAAGGGCAGCCAAGCAGAAAAGTGAGGCGCCATGGTGGGCGTGATGTCCCACGTTACGTGGTCGGAGGGCACTTTCGTGGAAACCATCAAGGGGTGGCAATCGGGTGGTTCTACATCACCGAGCCGCTGTGACCTGATTGGGCAGTGACCCCGAATTCAGATCTGGCATTCCCCACACGGCTCACCTCCCCGTAAGAGAGTGGCCGGATTTGGGGGATTCGAGGAGCTGACCGACTCCAAGCCCTGTATCCGTAAGCTGGTGGACAAGAAGCTCAAGCTTGTCAACGTAGTCCGGTCATGCTCATCCGCCGGATTCTCCGATGCCGGCGACGGGCTTTAATATGTGGGAGTTTGATCCGCGCAGCACTGCACTCGAGCGGGCTCTTCGACACTATGTACGAAGATGTCTGGAAGGTGCTGTTCAAGGGCGCCGAAGCTCCCGCATCCGCTACCGAAGATCGCGGATTCTGCTCGCAGCGTCCAGCTGACGAGGTAAGTGATTTCACCACTTGTTTTCATAGTTTGTCTCTATGCAGGATCTAAACTCCCTTTACCTTTGACAGGAATGGCTGGCGAAGGCCGACCGGATTACCTGTCCGACCCCATTGCCAGAGGACCCAGCGGACGCCCGCCTTAACGGGTCTTGGCTCCGGCACCCACGTGGTGCCGAGAAGAAGGCCAAGAAGACGCCACGGGACTCGGAAGAGTTCCCGCTTTAAGGTGCTATCGGATGATGAATCAGGTCGACTCCTCCCACCAAGGTGAGGAGGAGAAGAAGAGCCTCTCCCCGGGGAGGATAGAAAGGAAGGCCTCCCCAACAAGGGAGGCCAAGGGTCCAAGAAGGAAAAACTCCTCCTCCGGACTGCTCCGCCAACGCCAAAGTGATTTACAACGAAGATCGGCATCCAAGGGCCAAGCCCTGGCGAGATCGTAAGTATCCGGACTCCCGAAAAACTTCAAGGTTTTTATTTTCGCCACATACTTTCTGTCTAATGCCGCATACAACCCTGCATTCAGCCCAAGGAGGATCTTCCCGTTTTTTCGAGCGGGTCCTTGGGTGCGCCGGATATGGATTCCTTCCGACCGCCTCCACCCCGTGCAGCCGGACGACGCCGAGGTGGGATCCCGAAAAGGACCCACCAGAGGAGGAGGCCCCGAGGTGTCACAGACACCCTCCCGGACTGTGCACCGGACTCAGCCCCGAGCCCACAAAGTGGCTTGAGTCCGGGCGGCGCACCCTTCGTAAGAAGGGCAAGACCGAGACGCCGGCTGCCTCGGTCCAACCAGAGGTGCCGGATAATTTGCTGGAGGCGCTCAACGGCGCCTCCATCAAAGAGGAACACCACACTGTTATGAGTGCGGTGATTCAGAAGGTTTAGCTCGCCAAGAGCGGGCTGACCGAAGCCTGCAGCAGCCTTCTAACAGGTTTTGAGGTAAGAATTTCAATATATGTAAAAATGGTACCGCATAGACAGTAGCCCCTGATGCTCGGTTCGGTGTTCGGAAAGAAAAGCCGGACTGAGGATCTTTAGAAAGATAAACGCAGGAGTCATATAAAAAATATGTCAATATGGGATTGCAGGCTGTGCTGCTGACCTCCGCCGCACTAACTGCGGAGGTCAATACTTTGAAGGAAAACCTCGAGCGGTCCGAGAACGAAGCTCGCCATGCCAAGAAGCAGCTCGAGGAAAAAGAAGGTGAGTAATACCTTATGAAAAATGTACCTTACAGAAAAGGATTTGGTTGCAAGAAAAATGACAAGGATAACGTGGGTATTGTAGGGCCACTAACGAGGTGGCGACCCTGAAGGAGGCGGTGGCCGCGGCCGAACGCAATGCGGCCGCGGAGCACACCGAGCGAGAGAAGTAGGAGGCACGGGTGGTGGAGGTACAACAATAGCTCCAGGATCTCGTGAAAAAACATGAGAGCTTGCAGCGTGACTCGAAGACTCAAGAGTCCGAGCTAGCAACGGCTCTTGAGAGTGCCAAAGCTGCTAAGGCCGAAGCCTACAAGGCCCTCCAGGAGATTGAGGCGGTGAAGAAAATAGCGGCGGGTAAGGCATTTTTCATGCAGAGTAAGCATGTGAGTGTTAATTACCTGTTGCTTACCCGAATTCGGAGCTCTCCAGGGGCGTTCGCAGATCTTCCTCGCAGCGTGTCCGGTGCTGCCGCATTCTACCGGGCCAAGGAGGGGAGCTTGACAGAGAAGGTCTTCTGGTCTCAGTATGCTGAGACCGGACATCCGGTGCCCCTTAGCGACCAGCTGAAGGAGCTGGTCGAGCTCCACAAGGCGGCCGAACAGGCCATGAAGGGCCTCATAGTTCGGCTGTGGCCTAAGGAGGCCATGCCTCGAGCTACTTGGCCTCGTCTGGCGGCTGATGGATGCGTGCCCGTCGGTTGAAGTGATCAAGCATTCCGCTTGTATTGAGGGTGCCTGTCGGGCCCTTGCCGCTAAAGGTGCACTGGGGCAAGATGGATGCCTGTAAGCTTGTGACGGACCCGCCACCAGAGGGCAAGGAGCATCGCATCGCCCGAGATGTATTATAAGAGTGTGTCAAGGGCGCCCGCACTATTGCGGGTGAGTGCTCCCAAGATGTCATATTTGAGTAGACTCGCATTTTGTTATCCCTGCGCTGAAAACTTAGTTCATATGCGCTTAAGCAACGCTTGTTAATTTAAATATTACCTTCAGGCGGCTGTTTATCAAATCGAGAGATGGCAAGTCGTCGGCTTCAAATTTCATGCCACGAAAAGTCTTTGGGGTGTTCGGGATAAACTTGAGCGCTCTTGTTCCCACTTTTGGGTCCATCTAGGAGGCGCCAACACAATGTAACTGTGCAACCGGACTTATAATGCTTGAACACTCTCACTTAGCCATAGAATTCTATAATTTTAAATTTCGTGAAACCCCTAGTCTTGGAAGGTCAATTTGGGGCGCTATTCACGCCTTGGCGGACAAGATCCGGCTCCTCGCCTAAGCGGCATAAGTATTTAAGGACTCGCAAAAACCTCTCGAACAGCGACCGGTCTCTCGCCTCATCCCGACGGGCAGTTTTAGCTTTCTCCAGGCGTTAACCCAGCTGAACTGGGCGGAATCGCGGTGGTTCTCCGATGCTACCTTAGCCGATATAACGGAACGTAAGGTACCAAAACACGGGAGCCGGGCAAACCCAACTATTGACCCAAGACATGAGTCGGAGCCGATGCATATAGTGCTATAAGTTCGGGGTGCCGCACTTGTCAAAGTGTTCGGACTCATCACACCATAAAGCGGGAAACATAAGCCCCTGGTTTATATTAGCCGTACCAAAGTGTACGGATGCAACATGCCGTGAATGAACATATGTATAAAAAAGAAATACAATTATAAGCAAAAAGGTGCTTCATTGTTTTATTCAAAAAGTGCTGCTATGAATGCAGAACGATACAAATAGTGCGATAAGCAAGGTATGGAACTGTTAAACATGTCTGCCTCCAAGGGTAGGCTGCAGATTGGTGTATAAAAATGCTCGTAATGGAGACCACCTGTATATTCGTTGTAGCCTTTATCCTTCCCTGGCTGTTGCATCGTGAGTTCGGCAGGTCTGCTGCCGGACATGGCTTCTGACAAACAGAGTCCTGTGGGTAAAAAGTAAAAGGTAAAAAGAAAAGAAAAAGGAATGACACACTTGAGAGCCCCTGGTGTGGTTGAGCCGCAGTCTGGGTTTATCGTGGTCGTGCCCCTCTCCCCATGCCCATGGTATCTTCAGAGCGTAATGGTGTACGCTGGCGACCAACTTTGACGCTTCGCAGAGGCTGGGTTGGGGCCGCATCGCCACGCTGCGTTTCTAACGCGTGCCGGTGGTCCTGTTGTAAGTTACTCCAGCGCTGCTATGGCGTGTCCGCCGCTTAACGGCCGGACTCGAGAATTGCCTTAAGAGGCTGCATTGCACTTCCGCCGCGAGAGCGCCAGATGTTCCTCCGTCGGAGAGAACGTTGATGTTTCCGCTGACCGTAATGACTCCTCGAGGGCCTGGCATCTTGAGCTTGAGGTATGCGTGGTCGCGGCACCGCGTTGAACTTTGCAAACGCTGCACGTCCGAGCAAGGCATGATAGCCGCTGCGGAACGGGACTATGTCGGTTTAACTCCTCGCCGGAAGTTATCCGGGATCCAAGACCACTTCCAGCAGTAATTGAGCCTGCATAATTGGCTTCTACACTGCATGACGCCTTTAAAGGTCGTTTTGGTAGGTTTAATCCTTGAGGGTCTATGCCCATCTTGGCGACCGTATCCCGGTAAAGCAGGTTCAGTCTTGCCGCCGCCCATCGTGACTCGTTAGGTGAAATCCATCGACGATTGGGTCTAAGACCGGTCTGGCGAATCCACCGTGGCGGATGTCGGTGGGGTGGTCCCTTCGGTCAAAAGTGATCAGCAGGAGGACCATGGATTGAACTGTGGCAACTGGCTCCATCGCGTAGACATCCTCGATTACGCTTCCGCTCCCTTTTGGGTATGTGCGTTGCGTATATCATGTTCACCGTCCGCACTTTTGGGAAACCTTCATCCTCTATTGTTCGGGCGGTTGGGTCTCGTCCTCGCCATCGCTATGCAGCCCCTTGTCATTGCTTTCGGCAATTAACTTTCCTGCCGCTTGAATACCCAACAGTCCCTCGCTGGTATGGTTAGCTGGCTTTTCGGGGTGCCGTGTATCCGCACAAGCGGTCGAGTATTCGGTCCAAATTGGACGGACCTGCAGTAGTTCTTTTGAATGGCTTTTTCCATCGACCGGTTTAGAGCCTCGAATCCGCATTGACCGCCGTATCCTCAATATTGTCGCCGCACGCGGCGCTTGTTTTTGTTACGACGCTGCCTGCCATTTCGGTCCTTGAAGTCCGGACCGCCAGAATTTTACCGAGGTTGTTGCTGCGTGCTAGCTACCTGTCCTCACCCAGCAGAAGCGGGTCATGAGTGATGTGAGGGCTGCCATGGATTTCGGCTTTTCCTGTCCTAGGTGCCGGGCAAGACACTCGTCACACGGATGTTATGCTTGAAGGCCGCGAGGGCCTCCGCATCCGGACAATCGACGATTTGGTTTTTCTTGGTTAAGAACCGTGTCCGTAATTGTCCGCCGATTCATCCGCTGCTGAATTATGTGGCTTAGGTCATCAACGTCTGGTGGTCGCACATAAGTGCCCCGAAGTTATCGAGGAATGCGGCTTCCAGGTCCTCCCAGCCCCAATTGACTCTGCCGGCAAGCTGTTGAGCCAATGCCGGGCTGGTCCTTTAAGCTTGAGGGGGAGGTATTTGATGGCGTGGAGATCGCCACCAAGGGCCATCCGGATGTGAAGGAGATAGTCTTCGATCCAAACCGCTGGGTCTGTTGTGCCATCATAGGATTCAATATTGACGAAGTTTAAACCCTTCGGGATTTGATGATCCATTACTTCGTCTGTGAAGCATAGTGGGTGTCATGCGCCTGCATCGGGCGATATCACAACGGAGCTCAAAAGAGCTTGGTCTGCTTTTGTTCGGCCCGGACTTATCAGGTCCGCGCGACGGGTTGTCGCCACGCATCAGGCGCCACGCCGATCCATAGATTGATCTCGATTGTTTTGCCTTGTCCTCCAATATATCTCGCAGGTCCGGAGCGTTCCCCTTTGTCCATGTGCTTTTTGAGCGATGCCAGGGTACGGTTCTAGTGAATGGCCTAGAGGCCTCTCTATCGCGACCACGGGGTGGTCGGTCAGCCGTATTGTCTCCTGGTGATGCGGGTTTGTAAGCCTCCTCCTCTAATCGGGGGACCAGCTTGCGTTTTGGGTAGCTTTTGGAGGGGCGTTCGAGCTCATGCTCTTCGGCCGCGAGGACTTCAGTCCATCTGTCGGCTAGCAGATCCTGATCAGCTCTAAGCTGTTGCTTCTTTTTCTTGATGCTGTTCATCGTGGCTATAAGCCTGTGTCTAAAACGCTCTTGTTTGATGGGATCCTCAGGCATGACAAATTCATTGTCGTCGAGGCTTGCTTCGTCTTCGGAGGGAGGCATATAATCCTCTACCTCTTCTTCTTCCGCTCTCTCATGAGGGCTAGCGTCTCCATCTTCCTGCGCTGGATCTTGCTGGAGTGGATTGTCTTCAGCACTGTCCGGTGTATTGTTATCTCTGGTGCCGGAATCTTCATTCTTGCTGTGGCGGGATTTAGAGCGGCGCCGCTGACGCCGGGCGCTTGGGCTGCTTCTTGGAGGGTCATCCTCCGTTGTTCCATCGCCGTTCCCATCTTTTGGGATGTCCACCATATATATGTCGATGACGAGGTGGCCTTCCAGTTCCTCAGAGGGCGCTGGTCTTGGTCGCCTCCGCATCGCCGTCCATACCGCCGATGTCTTCGGAGTCGTAGTCTAGCATGTCGGTTAGATCGTCGACAGCCGCTACCATGTGGGTGGTGGGTGGGCGTTGAATTTCTTCGTCGTCCGCATCCCAACCTTCCGACCATAATCCGCCAGGCTCTCCGGATAAAGAGAGAGACTTTAGTGAATTCAGGATGTCGCCAAAGGGCGAAAGTGCCGAAAGATGTCCGCGCAGTGAACTCCATGACGGCGCCCAATCAGATTCGCCAAGGTGGGCGCTGGGGTTCGGATTCGGAGAGGAGTCCGCACCGGAGTCGAGGTATTCGCAGCGACAGGAGGGAGTTTGGCTCGATCGCCAGAAGATTAAAGCCCCGAGGCGGTGTCCAACCACTCTTCCTCGATCGGGAATCCGCCCGGATTAAGGGTCGGAGCGGATTCGGTGCGGCCTCCGTGGCACCGCTCGGCCGCAGAGCTAGATCATGCCCATCGAGACAATGGGCGCTGCTATTGCGGCTCGAATCCGTCGAAGATTAAGTCTCCGCGGATATCGGCCGTATAGTTTAAACTTCCAAATCTGACCTGACGGCCAGGGGCGTAGCTTTCGATTTGCTCCAGATGGCCAAGCGAATTGGCCCGTAGTGCAAAGCCGCCGAACACGAAGATCTGTCCGGGGAGAGAAGTCTCACCCTGGACCGTGTCGTTGTTGATGATCGAAGGAGCCGTCGAGCCTATCGGTGACGACACAGAGGAACTCTCAATGAAAGCACCAATTCTTCGTGATAAAGCACCAATAGGCTCGATGGCTCCTTCGATCATCAACAACGACGCGGTCCAGGGTGAGACTTCTTCGTATGTGGCTGACCGAGACCCCTTCTTCCATCGTGTCTCTCAATGAAAGCACCAATGTTGGTGTCAAAACCGGCGGATCTCGGGTAGGGGGTCCCGAACTGTGCGTCTAGGCGGATGGTAACATGAGACAAGGGACACGATGTTTTATCCAGGTTCGGGCCCTCTTGATGGAGGTAAAACCCTACGTCCTGCTAGATTAATATTGATGATGTGTGTTACAAGAGTGGATCTACCACGAGATCAAAGAGGCTAAACCCTAGAAGCTAGCCTATGGTATGATTGTTTTTCGCCCCACGGACTAAAACCCTCCGTTTATATAGACACCGGATAGGGTTAGGGTTACACAGTCGGTTACAAAGGTAGGAGATCTACATATCCGTGACGCCAAGCTTGCCTTCCACGCCAAGGAAAGTCCCATCCGGACACGGGACGAAGTCTTCAATCTTGTATCTTCATAGTATTGGAGTCCGGCCGATGATGATAGTTCGGCTATCCGGACACCCCCTAGTCCGGAACTCCCTCACAAGGGATCTTGGACTAATCACTGCTCCTATTCAACTTAACTCATGCCCTGATTTCCCAGTAGTTCAATATGCAGATGACACATTGTTGATTATGAAAGCAGATGCCAGGGAATTATTTTGTCTCAAAGCTCTCCTGAATTCTTTTTCCACAGCCACAAGTCTCAAAGTAAACTATCAGAAATCTTTCATGGTTCCAATTAATATCACTGAGGATAGGGTTGATATCTTTACAAATACTTTGAATTGCCAAAGAGGAGTTTTCCCCTTCACCTACCTGGGACTTCCTTTAGGCTTATCCAAGCCCACTGTGGAGCAATGTATGCCAATGGTTCAAAGAATTGCAAAAAGGTTAGCTGGCTTGGCTACCTTTATGACAAGTGCTGGAAGATTGCTTCTGGTGAAATCTGTGCTGGCCTCCTTGCCAATATTTTTCATGGCTTGTCTAGATGTGCCTGTAACTATCAAACAACAAGTGATAAAGTACTTGAGACACTATTTATGGAGAGGATCTGACATGGAGGATCACAGGCCAGCCTCCGTTGCATGGACAACTGTTTGTAGACCAAAGGTGTAAGGTGGTCTGGGAGTTATGGACATTTTTGCTCAAAACAAAGCTTTGTTAATGAAAAATCTACACAAATTTTACAACATGCATGATATCCCTTGGGTTAAGCTCATCTAGGAAACACACTACCAGGACAATAAATTACCAGGGAATGATTTGGTTGGGTCTTTCTGGTGGAGGTCCATCCTTCAATTAACTGATCAATATAAAGCCATGGCCAGATGCAACTTAGGGGATGGTAGAACTGCTGTAACGCCCTCGATGCGGCTATATCTCCCACGTGTCGAAGCACGACTTAGAGGCATAACCGCATTGAAAGCAATGTCGCAAGTTAGGTAATCTTCACACAACCCATGTAATACATAAGGGAAAGAGATACATAGTTGGCTTACAATCGCCACTTCACACAATACATGAGTAAAGCATTACATCATACAGATACAATCAAGGTCCGACTACGGAACCAAAATAAAAGAAGACTACCCCAAATGCTACACAGATCCCCGATCATCCCAACTGGGCTCCACTACTGATCAACTGAAATGGAACAACACAATGAATAGGATCTTTATCGAGCTCCTCCTTGAGCTCGGATGCGTCACCTGCACGGTTTCATCGGCACCTGCAAACTGGTTTTGGAAGTATCTGTGAGTCACGGGGACTCAAAGAATCTCACAACCCGCCGAGATCAAGACTATTTAAGCTTATGGGTAGGAGAAGGTAGTGAGGTGGAGCTGCAGCAAGCGACTCAGCATATCCGGTGTCTAACATACGCAAATGAGAGCGAGAAGAGAAGGCAAAAGCACTACGAACAACTATGATCAAGAAGTGATCCTAGAACAACCTACGCCAAGCATAACTCCAACACCGTGTTCACTTCCGGACTCACGAGAAGAGACCATCACGGTTACACACGCCGGTTGGTGTATTTTAATTAAGATCAACTTCGGTTTTCTACAACCGACATTAACAAATTCCCATCTGCCTCATAACCGCTGGTCACGGCTTTCGAAAGATAATACCTGCAGGGTGTCCCAACTTAGCCCATCATAAGCTCTCACGGTCAACGAAGGATATTCCTTCTCCGGAAGACCCGATCGATCTCGGAATCCCGGTTTACAAAACATTTCGACAATGGTAAAACAAGACCAAGAAGCCGCCCGAATGTGCCGACAAACTCGGATAGGAGCTGCACATATCTCGCTCGTGGCACACCGGATGAACACCACGACGGCAACCGAAGATACCCCAAGTTGCCTCGGGCGGCACCGCAAGTGGTTTAATTTGGACCAAAGCACTGAGGAGCACCGCCCGGGGTTGTAATAAAGATGACCCTTGAGTCTGCAGAACCCAAGGGAAAAAGGCTTAGGTGGCAAATGGTAAAACCAAGGTTGGGCCTTATTGGAGGAGTCTTATTCAAAGCAAACTGTCAAGGGGGTCCCATAAATCACCCAATCGTGTAAGGAACGCAAAATCAAGGAACATAACACCGGTATGACGGAAACTAGGGCGGCAAGAGTGGAACAACACACCAGGCATAAGGCCGAGCCTTCCACCCTTTACCAAGTATATAGATGCATTCATTAAATAAGATATATTGTGATATCCCAACATAAACATGTTCCAACATGGAGCAATCTTCAACTTCACCTGCAACTAGCAACGCTATAAGAGGGGCTGAGCAAAGCGGCAACATAGCCAAAAAACGGTTTGCTAGGAAAGGTGGGTTAGAGGCTTGACATGGCAACATAGGAGGAATGATATAGCAAGTGGTAGGCATCGTGAATAGGCATAGCAAAAGAGCAAGCAACTAGCAAGCAAAGATAGAAGTGATTTCGAGGGTATGGTCATCTTGCCTGAGATCCCGCAAGGAAGAAGAACGAGTCCATGAAGAAGATAAAAGGATGTAGATTTAACGAATCCTCACAACTCCAGAACGGAACCGAAGCTAGCGAGAGAAGCAAACCGGAAAGAAGCAAACAACATGGTAAACACACAAGCATAAACATGTCATGATGCACAAACAAGTATGATGCATGTCCGGTTTAATGAGGCATGGCATGGCAATATGCACAAACAACACTACAAGTTAAGTGGAGATCAATATGCAACGAGTTGCATATTGACGAAACACCACATCAACTATTTAGTTTAATCTCGTTTAGGTACTCAACAATATTAAATGTTATTAAACATGGCAAGAGATGAAGCATAATTAAACTAACTATTTAGGCAAGTTTAAGTGAGGCCGGAAATAACAAACATCAATTCCGAAAAAATCCCCATATGTCATTTAGCAATTTTAATGCAAACAACAATTTTAAACATTGAAATGTTGTTAACATGATGCGGATGACATAAACAAGTTTTATGCAATTTTTATGCAAATGTTGACATGAGCATGTTATGAAGCATTTGGTCACCATGGCGGAACGAAAGGGGTGCCATGGCAACGTCAATGGAAATGGTGCCACGGCAACATTTCGATGATCCAACAACCCATTGAGATGCCGGTGCAAAAGAGCAAGTGTGCGGATGTGCAGAACATGCAAAAGATGGTGGGGTGATCCCGGATACCGGGTGTCCCACATGACGGTGGCATGGCAAACGAGGAACGTGCAAAGACAATTCGATCACGGTGCAAAACTCGAGCATCTCATACAACACACAAGCATTCGTTCACGGGCGGTCGTCTCGGGGTTATACCTTCGAACCGTGCATTTTCGGGGCGGATCGAAATCGATGCAATGAAGAGGAAGTAGACGTTCTCGCAACGGTCGTAGTGGAAGTAGTTGTACACGTTCGCTTCAAGAGGCACTTGACGAATCCAACATCTTCGTGGCGACCGTAGTGGAAGTAGTGGTACACGCCTCAAGAGGGAGTTGACGCTCCGATGTCTCCGGGTCGATGGTTGTGGTACACGGTCATCGTGGTACTTGGCGAGTCCGCTGTAGTCGTAGATGTTCCAAGGTACTTGACGATCGCCAGTGTAGTCGTACATGCACGTAAATGAACTTGATGGGTCCCATGAGTAGTCGTGACTTGGCGAATCCGCGTGGTTGCACATATCTTTGTGTCAGAGTCGAACTTGATGAAAACCCACGGTGACGGTAGACGACACGGTCGGCTTGATGGAACTTGGCGGTGGTCTCCTCAGGTCAACAAGGATGTGCAAGGGCTAGAACGCCCGGCCTTGGGCTGCTCAAGGCCATGGAGATGACAGCAGCAGGAGGTTGCTAGTGGAGGCAGAGCCACGATGAGGAGGTCCTGCTCCGGCAGCTGCAAGTGGTGGACGGACGCAGGCAGCGTCAAGGCTCGGGCGTGAGGGAGAAGGAGCCGACACGAGGTGGGTGATGGACGAGAGCATCTCACGCGCAGGGAAGGAGGTTGAGGTCTGGTGCTGGAGAGGAAGCAGGAGCAGAGGGGCGGCGGAGCTTGACGGATCCAGGCGAGGTGTTTATCCATGGCAGCGTCGGGCAGGGCTCGAGCTCGGACTCGAGGAAGAGGGCAAACGTGAACCGCAGAGGTGCGACAACAGAGGCCGAAGGGGAGGTCGATGCCGCGAGAACGGCAGCAGTAAGCAGGGAACGACGGGCTCAGCCATGGGCGGACGGAGCAGCTCATGTGGCGGGGTACAAGGCGAGGACGAAGAAGCAGAGGGGAGGCGTCGCATGGAGGAGAGTCGACAGGCGGGCGCCGCCAGAGTCGGGGCCAAGGGAACGGGTCGAGGGGCTCTCCCCTGGCGACGGAGCTGACGAGGCGATGGCACCGGGTAGACGAGGAGGCAGGCGAGGAGGTCCTGGCCCGGTGGCGAGCTTGAGGGGATCGGGCGCGGGCGCTCCTCTCGTGTGCGATGCGTGTGTGTGGCGGCGCGAGGGAGGAGACGAGGGAGAGTGGGGGATCGGGCAGGGGGGTTCGGGCTAGGGTTAGGAGGGATTGGTGGTGGCGGCTGGGCCTTGGCCTTGAGCCGGCGCGGGAGGTTGGGAGGCCCAGGCTGCTGGGCTCCTTCTCTCTCTCTCTCTCTTTCCAAAATTCTCTTTTCAAAACAGAAAAAAAGAGAAAGAAAAAGGGAAGAAAAGAAAGGTTAGAGAAAGAGTTTGGGCACGGGGATAATTTTCACGGACTCGTAAAAATGTGCACGGTCCATGAAAAATAGGAGTGGCATGATTGCAGGAATTAAATTCAAAGTCATTTGAATTTAATTCAAAAGGTTTGAGCAAGGACTAGGAATTAGAGGTTTCCAAAAATGTTGGGATTTTTGGTGGAGCTCCGGAAGATGATGAAAGAATAAATGGCAAAGTTGGAGATCAAGAATTAAGACAACAAAGGCATTAGGATATTTTGCAAGTGTGTTTGTGGTAAATCCAAATAATTGGAATATTTACTATAGCTCTCTAAATATCGAGAGGATATGTTTTAAAGAGAATCACCATGTGAATTCCTCGATTTAAATGGATCAAAGATCCATGCCATTTATTTAGTTGAGTTGCAAAAGATTTATGAGATGATGGCATGATGACATGATGCAATGCAAAAAATAAAAAGGGCAGGCACAAATGAAACACACGGCGAAACCCGGAATATATGGAAGTCTTCTCGAGCATCGGTCTCGGGGCGTTACAACTGCCTTCTTTTGGTCTGATTTGTGGGGCACCGCTGTCTTACAGCAAGAATACCCTCATCTTTATTCTTTTGTGCAAGATGCTACAATGACAGTTCAACAAGTGGTGAATACTGAGTACCTTGAGGATTTGTTTCACCTGCCTCTGTCCAACCAAGCATACCAGCAGTTTCTTCTGTTAGAAGAAGTTTGCCATGATCTGAGACAATCTGAATTTTTACATATGTCTGACACTTGGAGTTATATATGGGGCAACAGTATCTTCTCTGCTTCAAAGGCATACAGAGTGATCATAGGAGTCAAACAAGTTCCACCTCACTTTGCCTGGATTTGGATGTCTTCATGTCAACCTAAGCACAAAATGTTCTTCTGGATGCTTCTACATGATAGACCTAACACAAGAAACCTCGCCGAGAAGGAAAACTATGATCTTGGAGGAATACACTTGTGCTGTGATGAATTGCCAACAAGAAGAAACTCTACATCATTTATTCTGGGGGTGCCAATTCTCTAGGATATGTTGGAATTTCATTTGTCCACAAAGATCTCCAAACTTGTCTATGCTAAAGGCCTTCCAAGATCTGAAGGAAAAGTTGAAGGTTCCTTTCTTCATGGAGATCATCATCCTGGGTTCTTGGGCTATATGGATTACAAGAAACAATAAGATTTTTGAAAACATTCAGCCCTCCTTCCAAGGTTGGAAGCACATCTACTTTGAGGAATTGAAGTTGTTGTCCCACAGGATCAAGGCTAAATATGCTGCTGAGTTCAACACCTGGCTGGCTAGCTTGCTAGTCTCTTGAGGAGTCCTTCTTTTAGTTTTAGTCTTAGTTTTCCTTTCAGGGGCTCAACTCAAGCCCTTGTCTGTATATTTTTGTTGTTTTCTTTTTTCCTACTCTTAGCTAGCTACCTTAGCTTGCTGTATAGTTTGTTTTATTTCCTTTTCTGTTTGGTTAGTGATACTCTTTTTATTTTAATAAAAATTGCAGTGGCGTTTTACCCTACTATTCATAGTAAGAAAAATCAAACTGAAAAGACTCCTGAAATGCTCCGGATGGGTGAAATGAATTCTCACAATCGAAAACAATTATGAGAGGATGGCATCAAGCTAGAACCATGAATCTTGAAGAGAATGGAGCAAGATTTAAGAGAAACTCTTCTTCGGTCTTCAAATGTTGAGAATGACGATGAGAAACACCACCATGAATTTTTGAGATACTCCGGGATGATGAAGAATAGCAAGGTTGAATTAACGATGAAAGAATTTGAAAGATCTTGGAGAAAATTCATTCTTACGTCAAACTTTGCAATGAAATTTGAGAATAACTATGGAAAATTAGAAGAGTCAGGTAAGATCATGGGAAAAGACCTGTGGGTTAGGGCCCACTCAAAAGATGCACCGTTGAATGAAAGAAAGATTGCGTCGGTTCAATTAAATGGCTTGAATAAGGTAAGACCTCGAAATAGCTAGAAAGGATTAAGAATAGAAACATGAATCCTCTGGGATACGCTCAAGACTCCGGATAAAACATGAATAGCAAGAGGTGGATGATTAAGAGATGCACCGGCATGAGAAAAAAAAATTAACGAGGAAAGGATATGATGGACAAAGCTTGAATTGAATCCATCGGAGAAGAAAAAGAACGAAGAATAATAAACTTGAAGCTCCGTTAGTATCTTCATGGGAAATCACCAGATAAGAACATTGAAAGAAAAAAATGAAGAGACTTCGCATCAACAAAAAGGATACATGATTAAGAAATCTGAGTCCTTGAAGAAAAGGGTGGGAGGGTGGGAAAACAAAGGCAACTTGGGTCGGGTGAAACGAACAACGTTAGGAAACTGAGAGGTGATCTTGCGAATGTTAAAATGACCGGATCCACTTGATGAGAAGCACGCCGGTTGGAAAAGAGTTGACATGACAACCTCAGTGATCAAGATGGATTAGCACTCCCATAGAAATATGAGAACACCATTCAGGAAAGGTATGGAATCCACAATTGACTTCGAAGCAACTCGAATCCCACAAACCAAAACAAAACTAAGGATTTGGCTCGCAGAATAAGCCGGAAACAAACATATGATAGATCCCATATAGTATCATGTGTCTGTTGGAAAGATATCCTACGGGATACTTGAATTCCCACTTATATACTCCCGAAACTTTCTGGTTATGCAATCAGGTGTTGGGGATACAGGGGACACAATATATCTCACCCAAACTAACAATCCCTAGATCTAGCTGTATCCATTTGTCAACACATAACCAAGAAAACTCCAGAAATCGTGTACCTCAACCTTCGAAAAGCATCCGTTATACGAGTTATGGCAATACTCCCGAACTCCCGCCCCAAAGATCGGGTGGCGCCGAGGTGATCTCACCAACAACTACATAAAAGAGATTTTCTATGTCGGCGTAAACTCAGGTATTCCGTAACTGCAACGATAAAATTGTGACGACAAAACCTCGGAGCTCAACTCCCCGGACACCGCCACAACCCCTAAATGTCGAGGCACCAAGAACAATGTTCTCGCTAAAAACCATCTAACGATTCCAAGATACCCACGTGATCCTAAATTTTTTAGTGAAATTTGAGGAGAGGAGAGTCAAAACTTATACGTAAGGGGCCTCACCAGAGCGATTTAAGGGATGAGGAGTAAAAAGAATCCTACTCTCCGATATATATAATCCTAAGACTCAAAACATTTTTTTTCTAGACTCAACAACGTCAGCGATTCGATCAGGTAGGGGGCTCCTAAGTCGGGGATGGCTCTGATTACCAACTTGTAACGCCCATGATGCGGCTATATCTCCCACGTGTCGAGGCACGACTTGGAGGCATAACCGCATTGTGGTTTTGTCGCAAGAAGGGTCATCTTCACATAATCTCATGTAATGAACAAGAATGGGATAAAGAGAGTTGGCGTACAATCGCCACTTCACACAATACATAAATAAATTCATACATCATTCAGAGTACGCACATAGGTCCGACTACGGAACCAAAAGAAAAGAAGACAACCCCAAATGCTAGATCCCCGATCGTCCCAACTGGGCTCCACTACTGATCAACAGGAAACGAAACAACACAACGAACAAGATCTTCATCGAGCTCCCACTTGAGCTCGGGCCATGCCACCTGCACCGGCATTGTCGGCACTGCAATCGCTTTTGGTAGAATCTGTGAGTGAGGAGGACTCAGCAATCTCACACCCGCGAGATCAAGACTATTTAAGCTTATAGGAAGGATGGAGTAATGAGGTGGAGCTGCAGCAAGCACTAAGCATATATGGTGGCTAACCTACGCAAAAGAGAGCAAGAAGAGAAGCAACGCACGATCGTGAAGCTAGAAGTGATCAAGAAGCGATCCTGAAACTACTTACGTTCATACATAACCCAAATCGTGGCCACTTCCCGGACTCTGTCGAAAAAAGACCATCACGGCTACACACGCGGTTGATGCATTTTAATTAAGTCAAGTGTCAAGTTCTCTACAACCGGACATTAACAAATTCCCATCTGCCACATAACCGCGGGCACGACTTTCGAAAGATAATACCCTGCAGGGGTGTCCCAACTTAGCCCAGCACAAGCTCTCACGGTGAACGAAGGACATTCCTTCTCATGGGAATACCCGATCAGACTCGGTATCCTGGTTACAAGACATTTCGACAATGGTAAAACAAGACCAGCAAAGCCGCTCGGATGTGCCGACAAATCCCGATAGGAGCTGCACATATCTCGTTCTCAGGGCACACCGGATGAACCAGACGTTGGGTTGGCATAGACCGTGATTGCCGAGGGGGCACCGGACATCGCTCGGTTTGGACCAGCACTCGAAGGAGCACTGGACCGGGGGTTAAAATAAATATGACCCTCGGGCTCGCGAAAACCCGGGGGAAAAAGGCTTAGGTGGCAAAATGGTAAAACCAAGGTTGGGCCTTGCTGGAGGAGTTTTATTCAAGGCGAACTGTCAAGGGGGTCCCATAAATCACCCAACCGTGTAAGGAACGCAAAATCAAGGAACATAACACCGGTATGACGAAAACTAGGGCGGTAAGAGTGGAACAAAACACCAGGCATAAGGCCGGGCCTTCCACCCTTTACCAAGTATATAGATGCATTAATTAAATAAGAGATATTGTGATATCCCAAAATATCCATGTTCTAACATGGAACCAACTTCATATTCACCTGCAACTAGCAACGCTATAAGAGGGGCTGAGCAAAAGCGGTAACATAGCCAAAGAATGGTCTGCTAGGATAGGTGGGTTAGAGGCTTGACATGGCAATGTGGGAGGCATGATATAGCAAATGGTAGGTATCACGGCATAGCAAAAGAGCGAGTAACTAGCAAGCAAAGATAGAAGTGATTTCGAGGGTATGGTCATCTTGCCTGAGATCCCGCAAGGAAGAAGAACGAGTCCATGAAGAAGGCAAACGGACGTAGTCGAACGAATCCTCACAACTCCGGAACAAAATCGAAGCTAACGAGAGAAGCAAACCGTAAAAAAGCAAACAACATAATAAACAACAATCACATAAACATGGCATGATGCACAATCAAGTATGATGCATGTCCGATTTAATGAGCATGGCATGGCAAGACAAAGTGCAACAAACAATACTACAAGTTAAGTGGAGCTCAATATACAACGAGTTGCATATTGATGAAACACCAGATGACTCATTTAATTCTCTCTCGGTTATGTACCCACCAATATTAAATGGTTTTAAACATTGCAAGGGGTTAATCATATCAAAACTACCTATCTAGGCAAGTTTAAATGAGGCCGGAACAACAAACAACAATTCCGGAAAATCCTCATGTGCATATTTTAGATTTGGCACTGTTCTGCCATAAACACAATTTTAATGTTGTTAAACAGAAAAATAAAGTGCACCAAATTAATCTATGCATTTTTCTACCCCATTTACATATAAAGTTTATTTAAAACTGAGCTACGGTTGTTTAGTTATGAAATAAATCATTTTAGAATGGCATTTGAGTAAAATTAATCCAACAGCAATTTAAACATACTTAACATGGATGAAAGTAGCAGATAAATTCTAAGCATTTTACATATATAATTTGTTTTAATCCGATGCACGGTTTGTGAGATATTAAATGCATGAACATAAGGGCCAATCAGAATATGCAGCTTTACGGATAATAGACAAAATCACAGACGGTAAAAAAGGAACTGGCCGCATCTCGGGCGGACTGGGCTTCTCACCAAAGGGCCAGGTCGGGCCGGTGGTGGAGGGAGGTCGAAGCAGGCCGGATTGGGGAGGTTGCTGGTGGCCCAGAGGCAAAGGAGATGGGAAGGTCGCGGTCAACGCGAGCGACCGGGCGCGTCTGCAGCCTCCTCTTGAACAGAGGCAGAAGCGGGACTTGGCGCGATGCAGAGGACGGGCAGAGCAGGGTCAGGGGACCAGTGGGCTTCACCGGCGGCTGGGCTCGTCGGCAATGAGCGACCGAAGGTGGGGGAAGGCGTTGGGGACGACCCGCAGCGGCGGCCTGTGCGGGACTCCGGCGAGGAGGAGGTCGGAGGCGCTGGTGACCTGTCCCGGCGATGAAGCAGAGGAACGAGCGGACGCCGCGGTTCAGGCTGAAGAAGGCAAGGACGGTGGGGAAGAGGCCGGATCTGGGCGGAGGGGAAGGAACGATGACGAGGGCAAACAGTGGCCGGACGGAGCGGACTGGCCTGCGGGTTGCTCGCCTGCGAGGTTCAGGTGAGGTCGCCGGCCGGTGGAGGCGGGGCTGCTCCTGTAGGCAAACAGAGAAGGAGGGGAGTCGGGTAAGAGAGAGGTCGAGTGGAAGAAGGAGACGGACGAGAGGTGCGGCGACCTACTGGTTGTTCGGGCGATGGAGGAGGGAGCTCGGCTGCGGTTCTCTGGTGGCGACGGCGCCACGGAGGGAGGAGCAAACAGGAGGAGCTCCCTCTCGATCCCAGATCGAGCGAGCAGGGAGGCTCTCGGCCACGGGCACGCTGGAGCGAGGGCTGGGGGGCTCTGTTGCGGCTTGCTGGGGATTTTGGTGGCGCGGAAATCACGGGAGGTGGTCGGGGAAGATTTGGATCGGGAGGAGATCCCAAGGAGGAAGAGACAGGAGGAGTGTGGCGGCGGGGGGAATGGAATGGATGGATGGATGGGACAGGGCTAAGGTTAGACTGCTACTTATAGCATTGGGTTTTTGGTTAGAGCTATTTGGAACCTCTGATTAAAATCGAACGGTCGAGAAAGAAAGGTTAAGAGAGATCAAATAATAAACCAAAGATATTAGAGGGATGTTTGGAGATGATCCGAATCCAACGGTGATAACTGAGCGGGTCAGGTTCGGGACAGCTTTCGGACGCGCGCGAGGGGTTCGAGCATTGAGCAAAGAGATTAAGCGGCCACACAAGAGGGACTCGAAAAACCCGGTTGGTCTCGGAACGGAGAACGGAGTAACGCGGCAACTACGAATGAACTAAGAGTTTTAAGAAAACATGCGGATGATGCAATGGTGAATGCCACCAATAAATAAATCTCATGGCGACAACGAAATACATGGAAGCCGTCTGGAGCGTCGGTATCGGGGCGTTACAACTGGTATGCCAGGTCGCGATGCCATGGTCAAGGCCAGGGGGTGAGGGCTGGAGAGCCATTAAGAGCTCCTGAGTCGCGATGCTTAGGAGCCCTCCTTTTAACGCGCAAGCGAATTGCACGGGATGAATGGACCCATGGCGGTTGGCGATCGAGTAGGTGATAACCGTAGGCAGGTTAAGCATGGAAGGCAAATCAGCTTGGGTAAATGCACGAAGATACATGCCACTGGGTCCGGCCCGAGCGGCTTGGGGATGATGCAGCTCGAGGGGCGCCCCCAGCAAGGTAAGCTATAGACATAAGCAAAAGGGATACATGCCACAGGAACGGACCCATGCGGCCTGGGAATAATGCAGCCCGAGGGGGCGCTCCCAGCTAAACGAGCTTGGAAAATGTCACCTGGTTCTGTAGATGAAGTAGAGTTGGTGCAGCCGAAGGCGTGCGTCGAAGGAATGACTATTCACGAGCCACCGGGGCCCTGAGCCTCGGAGGCTCTGGGGGCTCGGGAGGTTCCTTGAAGACCGTCTCCATTTCTTCCAGGACGGCGTGATACCTCGCCTCCTGAGCCGCCAGGACGCGCCGCATGCTGCACCGATAGGCTGGCGCCACGTTCGGCAAGCCGAAGGGCATGCGAACGTAGCTGTGTGGCGGGCCTTCGCAACGGGCCACACGCGAAGGCGAGAAACGCTCGTGAGATGCGGCCCTATTGAGCCCTGGGACGTCGATGCAGACATGCAGCCCAGCATCCTCGCCTGGATGGGGAGCTGCGCCTTGTGAGCGGCTGTCGCCACGCATGGCTCTTGCATCTTGCAGTTCCTGAGTGGTCTTGGTGATGAACTCCTAAGTGGTGGGTACTCCTTGCCCTGTGTTCTCCTGAGGGAAACATGCCGTGAAGCACGCCTCCAAGTGGTGCCCAAGCGCCTCCCCCGTGAGGTTGGCATGGTCTGAGGCCCTCCGGAAGAGAGCCTCCGAGACCTGCCCGAGGAGGGCGCCGGGCGCGCCTTCCTATGCGATGGAGGGAGGCGCGCCTGAAGCGGGCACTGATCCTGATGAGGCTCCAGCCGCCGTCGCCTCCCCGAGATCCTGCCCGGCGCTGCTGCTTCTTCTTCTTGGGGAGGGCCTCAGGAGGGCCCTCGCTTTTGCGGTTGGGGTCGTTGATTGCTGCAGCTTGGAAGGCGCGCTCGAGGGAGCACACCGCATCTCTGTCTTCACAGTGGACCGTTATGATTCCGCCGCTTTCTTGCATCTTGAGGACGTTGTAGACGTGATGGGTGACTGCCATGAACTTGGCCAGGGCCGGATACCCGAGGATGGTGTTGTACGGCAAACGGATGTGCGCGACGTCGAAGTCGATGAGCTCGGTGCGGTAGTTTTTGTGCTCCCCGAAGGTGACAGGCAGGCGGACCTTCCCTATCGGTGTGGTGGAGCCGCCGGTCACTCCTGAGAAAGGCTTGGTAGGCTGAAGCTGCTCATATGGCACTTGGAGGTTGTCGAACGTGTCGACGGACAGGACGTTGAGCCCTGCGCCGCTGTCGATGAGGGTCTTGGTAACTTGCACATTGCTGATGACTGGTGAACAAAGCATCGGGAGAGCGCCAGCGGTGGCTGCGCAATTGAGCTGATCTGCCGAGTTGAAAGTGATGGCGCATTGGGACCACATGAGTGGGCGCGTGGCCTCGAGCTTGGGGAGCACCGCGTTCACTTCACGAGCGAACTATTTGAAGATGCGTTGAGAGGCTGGGGCCTGCGCGCCACCCAAGATGCACGCGATTGAACGCGGCTCCTGGAAGCCCCCAGCCCCCTCATCTTGATGGTGATCGTCATTCCTTCTTGGTGGCGGCAGCGGGGGAAGACCGGTGTTGCCCTGGGGGCGATCCTCATGAGGTTGGTCCCTCCAGGTGCCCTCGCAAGGATGGTCCTGCCAGCAGTCCTCACAAGGCCTGTCGCGCCACTCCTAGCGCGGGCCATGGTCGTCCCAGTGTCCGCCTCCACGTCCTCCTCCACGGCCGTAGCCCCGGTCGCTACGCTCGGGGCGTCGACCGAAGCGTCCTTCACGGATGGCTCTGAGCTCTTGACAGTCGCTGGTGTTGTGGGTGTTCAGATTGTGGAAGGCGGAGAACGGTCGGCTGTTCTTGGATGACTCGGGCTGATCTTCGCCCGCTTGGTGTCGGGCTCACCGCGAGCACTGCCGCTTCCTTTGCGCTTTCACGCCCTGGCCTTGGCTTTCTTCTCCTCTCGCGTTCGCTGGCCGGGCAGCTCGAGGAGGGAGAGGCGCCCCTCCTCAGCTCTTGCGCACTTGGTCGCCAGGTTGAACAGCTCCTGAGATGTGCACAACTCCTCATGGATAGCGAGCTCTTCCTTCATCTTGACGTCATGGACGTCATCTGAGAATGCGAAGATGATGGCCTCGTCCGTGACCTTGGGGATCTTGAGGTGAGTGTTGCTGAAGCGCTGGATGTACTTCTGGAGGGTCTCTCCTGGTTGTTGCTTGATGCGGCACAGGTCACCCGCGGCAGGTGGGCAGTTGCGGTGCCCCGAAGTTGGCGACGGCGGTCACGATCTCATCCTGTGAGGAGATCGAGCCATGCTGCAGGTTCAGGAGCCAGGAGCGGGCACCATCCTTGAGAGCCATAGGGAACCAGTTCGCCATGACCTTCTCGTGGCCGTTGGCCGCTTCGATGCTCAACTCATAGAGCTGCAGGAACTCCGGCGGACCGAAGGTGTCGTCGTAGCGGGGAGGCAGATCAGGCTTGAACTTGCCTGGCCAGGCGACGCTTCGTAGCTCGGGGGTGAAGGCGCGGCAGCGGCCGTGGTTCCCGGTGTCGGATGTGGGTTTCCGGCAAACCCTTAAGTTTTGAACACTGGGGTGCACGCGAAGTCTTTCCCTCCTACCGATCTACGCCCTAGCTCGCTAAGATCTCATGCATTTAACTCGATTTAACTCACAACACAGAAAGACACGAAGTTTATACTAGTTCGGGCCACTGTTGTGGTGTAATACCCTACTCTAGTGTGGTGGTGGTGGATTGCCTCTAGGGCTGATGATGAATAGTACAAGGGAAGAACAGCCTCCTGAGGTTGAGGTGTTCTTGTGGGTAGGGTAGGCTCTCGATCGGGTTGGATCAAGCTAAGATGAGATGCCTATACTATGGTGGCTAGCTCTATTTATATAGGCCCTGATCCTCTTCCCAAATATCGAGCGGGATGGGAGCCAACAACGGCGGGCAAATTTGAAGGGGGACAGCTAGTACAAGCTATCCTGACAAAAGTGGTCTTCGCCTGTGAAAAGCTCTCGTGGTGACGCCGTCTTGTGCTCCACGATGACCTCCGTCTTGCCGTCCTCCTGGTCTTGGTCTCGTTGCACCAATATAGCAACCTTTGGCTGATGCCTCAGTACTCTTCGCCTGCGCTGGCCTCCTTAGAACCAACGAGGAAATAAGGATGATGCGCGCGCTGGTGCCCGCCTGGCGCTCGCCTGGTATCGTTCGTCATGGCTCACGTCACGAGAGCCTCGTGAGGTTTGCCCTGCCTTGATATCTCCGTTCCTCGTGAGCCTGCCTGGTTAGGCTACTCCAGAGGAGGTCTTGCATCGTCCGCCTCGCGAGGCTTGGACCCTCGCGAGGGTCTTGGATGCCTTGTTGATGAAGATGGGCCGTATGGCTCTTTGGCTTATCCACGCCAGGCCGCAGTGTGCAAGTGTGGGGACCCCGTTCCCAGAACGCCGACAGTAGCCCCCGGGCCCAAGGTGCGCTCGGGCTTGGCTCCACGGCGAAACCAAGGGTCAAGTTCAGAGCACTGTAGGCCCCAAAAGCCTGCAACCTCAGTTGACGCGTGGCGGTTGATTGGACGTGGGCGTCTCCGCTTCCCCACGCTGCCTCGGCAACTGCACGACTTGGCAAGTCCCTACGACATGCAAGAAAACCATCATTGCCTGCGATCGTGGGAGACGCCGGTTGGCCTTCTCTTGCTATAAATGGGGAGGGGGGCGGAGCCCCCGTCGCCATCTCTTCCTCGCTTGCTTGCCTCTTCCTCCTTGCTCCACTGCTTGCAGCGCCACCGATGGCGCCAAGAAGGAAGTTCTCTGCCGCCGAGAAGGGAAAGGCTCCTCACGGGTGACCCGGCTCCCCGGCGCCCAAGCATGGTCGCGGCCGTCCGCGCAAGCATGTCGCGACCCCCGCCGTGGCCCACCGTCGTGGCGGCGCCGCGCCATGCGGAGGGGATCGTCCCAGCCATGGCGGTCCACCTGACGAGGGGAGGCGTGCAATGGTGGCGCGGCCTCCCCGTCTGCGCATCCATTCGGCGGAAGTGTCACCGGAGTTCGTTGTCTGGTCGGAGAACCCAACCGGCAACTGGCTCCAGCTTCCGCGATTCTTCGTCGACGAACTGCCGGCCCCTGGTCCAGGCGGGCTCTGGTTGCAGGCGGATGGTTGCTGTAGCAAGGCCTCTTGGGTCGCGGTCGAGACTTCCGCCATGGGCAACATAACCCTGGCCCGCGGCTGGCAGACGTTCGCCCGTGCGCGCGGTCTGGGCAGGTGGTGCACGCTCCACTTCAGGTATGACGGTGGGTCGACCCTCTATGTGAGGGTGTTTGGGGAAGATGGTCGCCGCGCCGGGTGCTGCCCCGAGACGAACGACGGCGAAGAGGTGCTCGGCCTTGGTGACGGTCGCGACGAAGATGAAGGCGAGCCTGCCCTCAATGACGATCGCGTCTCTTCTAGCATCGGCGGCTCTTCCTCTGGCGACAGCTCCAGCAGCGGTGGCTATGACCAGCCGCCGCGCCACCGCGCCCGCTTCGAAGGAGGCAGCGGGTCATCTCGTCACCGCGCCTCCGTGAAGCGCGAGGAAAGGTCCAGCTAGGCTCGGGGTGCCACTAAGGGCCTGCCTCCGTGGATTGCGGCAACGCCGCTTTGTTTAGCTCTTTTTCCTGATAAAACCAGTATGGGCCCGGAGGGCGTGTATCAAACTATGGTTCCTTAGTTATCACACTATGCGTGTTATCCTAATGCCGTGTTGTTATTTTTGCGCAAAGATAGCTTGACCTGGTGCGTCCAGGACGTCCTCTTCCTCACGAGGCGTTTGTTTCCTTGCGTCCATCTTAACCTGGTGGTCTGTGCTTGCTTGGAAACTGCAAAAATTCGTTAGGGGGTGCGCTAGAGGGTTTGTCGTCCACCCAAGCCTCGACTTGGCGCTTTGTATCGCGGTACCCGAGGGGCACGGATTAGAAGAGATGCGCCAGCTTTCAGCCTTGAACAAGGGTGGCCTGCGAGAAGGCAGAGAGAAGAAAATGTTCGCGAGGGCACCTGCCTAGCCCCCTCGCGAGGTATGCGAGAGAGAGAACACGAGCAAACTAGAGCCAAAAAATGCGGTAAGAGGCTAGGGAATCAAATCAGCAATGAACACCAAGAGCAACTTCGATTAAGGAAAAGCGAGCTAACTACGGAAAGCAAATGAAAAGCCGCGTCCGGCACCTAATCTAGTCTTCAAGGCATCTCACCAGCGCGGAGCTAAGTGCTGCCACTAGGCGTGGGCGGGAGCCCCAGGGCCTCAGGCCGGTGCTCCTGGGACTCCTGGGCGTGTACAACCCCAAATCATTATTACGCGAGAGTGTCAGGGGCGGCGATTCTTCACAGGCATTGGGCCTTCTTCACAGGCTCTGGGCCTTGCTTCATTAGTAGAACTTCTGGAGGTGCTGGATGTTCCACGCGTTTTGGATAGGTGTCCCTTCTTGCATCTCCAGGCGCACGGCGCCAGGCCTGGAGATGTGGACGACCCTGAACGTGCCCTCCCACATGGTTGAAAGCTTATGCAACCCTTCCCTGGAGAGGACCCGCATCAGGACCAGGTCACCTGTCTCGAGCGTCCTAGAGCGAATGTTGCGGCAGTGGTATCACCGTAGCGCTTGCTGGTACCTTGCCGCCCTTAATGCAGCTTCGCAACGACGTTCCTCCCCCAGCACGAGATTCATCCCTTGCGTGGCGTCCTGCTGCGTGGCATCGAATGCTAGGACCCGTGCGGAGTGATGCTTGAGCTCGTGAGGGAGGACCGCTCTGGCACCGTAAACGAGGAAGAATGGAGTCTCGCCCATGGGCTTGGAAGCGGTGGTGCGGATAGACCACATCACGGACTGGAGCTCGTCGTGCCAGCCCCTGCCGCAAGCCTCCAGCTTCTTCTTGAAGGTCCTGGTCTTGAGGACCCTCAGGACCTCTGCGTTGGCGCGCTCAACCTGACCATTGCTCTTGGGGTGGGCCACCGAAGCGTAGCAGATCTGCGTTCCAAGGTTAGCACATTAGGTTTTGAAGAGGTTACTAGTAAACTGCGAGCCATTATCTGTGATGATGCAGTTGGGGACCCCGAAGCGGCTCACGAGGCCCTTGATGAACTTGACGGCAGAGCCGACCGGAATGGTACGGATGGCTTCCACTTCGCCCACTTGGTGAACTTGTCGATGGCGTCGTAGAGATAGCGGTAGCCCCCTGGCGCCCGTTGGGACGGGCCTAAGATGTCCAGCTCCCGGACCGCGAATGGCCATGTGAGAGGGATGGTTTGGAGGCCCTGAGTAGGCTGATGGATTTGCTTGGCGTGGAATTGGCAAGCTTCGCAAGACTTCACCAGCTCGGCTGCGTCGTTGAGTGCTATAGGCCAGTAGAATCCACTGCAGCACACCTTGCCGACGAGGGTCCGTGACGACGAGTGATGCCCGCAGTCCCCGCCGTGTATGTCAATCAGCAGCTCCCTTCCTTGATCGCTGGAGATGCAGCACAGCGTGACATCGTTCGGCCGCTTCCTGTATAACTCGCCATCTTGGATGCAGTATGCCGTGGCTTGAGGGTCCACGCGCTCCGCGTCCTCTTCCTTCTCCGGTAGCGCCCCGTGTGTCAGGTACTCCTTGAATTCCTTGGTCCAGCATTCCTCCTGGGGCTCGAGCGCCAAGAGCAGCCGAGCTCCTGAGGTCGGGCCACAGGCCGGGGATCCCGTGACCGAAGGCTGTGTGAGCTCCTCCCGAGGCTGAGTAGTGCTTGAAAAAGGTGGCGTAGCTGATGGCTTGAAGAGCTGCTCCTCAAAGACACCGGGATCTTGTGGTTGCCGCTTGGATGCTCTCCTGGCGATGTCATCGGCTTCTTTGTTGGTGCCACGGGGCACGTGTTGCTTTTTGAGACCAAAGAACTGCTTTTCCATCTTGCGTACCTCCGCGAGGTAGGCTTCCATGTGCTCATCCTTCGGCTCGTACACCTTGTTGGAGAAGTTGACGAGGAGTTGCGAGTCGCCTCTGACGGTAAGGCGCTTCACCCCTAGAGCTGCCGCAGCCTTCAGGCTAGCTATGAGGCCTTCGTATTCTGCGATATTGTTGGAGACCTTCTCGCCGTGCTGAAAGCAGAGTTGCACGACGTAGTAGAGCTTGTCCTGGGTGGGCGAGATGACCACTGATCCTACTCCCGCACCCTGGTGCGCGAAAGCGCCATCGAAATACATGACCCAGCCGTCCGGAGCCTCGCTCCCTGGGGAGGTGGACCAGTCTTCCCCTTCCTCAAGTGTCGGGGCATCCGTCCATTCTGCCACAAAGTCAGCGAGCGCAGCCCCCTTGATGACCCTGGTAGTGCTGAACTCTAACTGGAACGCTTGCAGCTCGATATTCCATGCAGCGACCCTTCCAGCCGACTTTGGGCTCCTGAGTACCCTCTCCAATGGGTAAGCCGAGACGACGTTGATCGGGTGCCCCTGAAAGTAGTGCCGCAGCTTGCGTGAGGCCACCAAGAGTGCGAGCAGGAGCTTCTGAGGCATGGGGTAGCGTGCCCTTGCATCTCTCAGTACGGTGCTGACGAAGTACACCGGGTGTTCTACGAGGGATGGCGCACTATCGAGGCTGGGGCCTGCGGAGATGGGTGCATCTCCTGAGGTGGAAGGTTTCCTGAGACTTGGCTGTCCTCAGGAGCTTCTAAAACGTTGTCCTGCCGAGCTTTGTCTTCCCCAGCTGATGCCTTTGCTGCGCGCTCCTGACCCTGCACCACTTCAGCTCCGGCTTGGCGCGGCGCGCCCTTGGCTTGGCGTTCCTCCCTGACCGCCACCAGCGCCGCGCTGGCGGTGTACGGGGTGGCGGCAAGGTAGAGTACCAGAGGCTCGAGAGGCCGTGGTGCCACCATCACCGGGGGGCTGGTATGGTATTTATTGAGGTCTTGGAAGGCCTGATCGGCCTCCGGGGTCCACTCGAACGGGCCTTTCTTCTTCATGAGCTTTAAGAAGGGTAAGGCGCGCTCTCCCAGCTTGGAGATGAAACGCCCTAATGAGGTCACCCGCCCCGCTAGTTTTTGCATCTCTTTGAGGGTCTGTGGCGGGCTCATGTCCTCGATGGCGTTGATCTTCTCCGGGTTCGCCTCGATCCTGTCGGTGTGGAACGACACCTATGGGATCACAAGAATCCCTACTACGGTTGCCGGGGCGCAGGGTTGCGAGGAGAGCAGGGCTAGTAGACAGCACAAGGATCGTTTACCCAGGTTCGGGCCGCGAGGATGCGTAAAACCCTAGTCCTGCTTTGGTGGGTGTATTTCTGAGAGTTTGTGAGCTCTCGAACTAGGTGTGGTCAGCATGTGGTTCGAAAGAGCCGAATCCATCTCCTGGTCGCCTCGGGCCTCCTTTTATAGGAAAAGGGGTTGCCACAGTGGCACACAGGAGGTGCAAAGGTGTACAGTGTTGCGAGGTTATCCTCAGACATGTGACAAGATGCATTTAATGCATCGCTTAGGTGTCCCCTTGCTTTATCGGGGACGGGGGCGAGGCCTGTCCCGTCCGTCGCCGCGCCTCCTCGCGTCGACACGCGCCCCGGCCAGTGATACGTGAGGTGCCATGTAGGCAGGCAGGAAGCTGAGGTGGCGCGGTGGTGGAGCCTTCACGAAGATCTGCATGCCGCCACGCAGGCGCTTGATGAGTTAGCCTGGGAGCTGCATGTTGCCATGCAGGTGCCCACCCAGCTGGTTGGGCTGGCAGCTGTATGGGAACGGCGGTGGAAGCTTAGTTGTCGCGGGCCTGGCGGTGGTCCCGCCGGAGTCTTTGGTGAGGGCCTTGCCGGGTGGCCCGGCAAGGGTCTTGCCGTGGCGCGCTGTCGTCCCCGACAAGGGTCTTGTCGGGGGTCTGGTAGCCTTCCTCGGCAAGGATCTTGCCGAGGATCGTCGTCTTCTAATCCTCATCTGGTCTTGAATATGTCTTCACAAAGATCTGCATGCCACCACAGAGGTGCCTTCCCGAGCCCCGCCCCACGTTGATGACGGTGTTGGTGGCCGTGGGCTCAAGGGTGGATCGCTCTGTTTGTGTGGGGCGAGATGTCCCGACAAGGATCTTGCCGGGCCGCTGAGGTTGCCCCAGCAAGGGTCTTGCCGGGGAACCTACTGCCCCTCTCGCTTCTTGTGGTCTTGGCCTTGGCGTTGCTCTGATCGTCTTGGGCTTCGGCCTTACCTTGGCTCACCTCCCCTGCTCTGCTTGGTGTGGTCGTGGGCGCGGCTCTGGCTGCCCCTGCACAGGTAAAGGGTTACAAAAGCGTGCCCTTCCTTTTGTACACCGACGGGAGCCCCCGGGCCTGGGGTCCACTCTATTGGGCCTGCCTTCTTCAAGATTTTGAAGAAGGGAAGGGTGTGCTCGGCGGATTTGGAGATGAATTAGCTCATGGTGGCAACGCAGCCAGTAGGCCGACGCACATCCTTGATCCGCTTGGGCGCCTCGATCTGCTCAATAGGCTTGATCTTGTCTGGGTTTGCCTCGATCCCGCGCTGCGACGCTGTCACACCCTGATTTTCATGGCACAACACTTAAGATGATAAATCATGATAAAATGTGGTTTGACAAAAACTTTTGAGTGCTTGGACTTTGTCTTGATTGGATTTTGTCTGTTGTTTGCAAGTGCTCTAAAAATAAAATAAATCCTCCAACCCTTATACTCCTTCTCCTTGATCCAAAAACCTTTCCCAATGATCATGCCATGTGTATAGGACATAAAAATAATTTATTGCAAAAATAATTTGGCCAAATGGTATTTTCAAAATTTAGTTTTTCAAAAACCCTGAATTGAGGTTTGCACTTCAAGTACTTAATTAAGGGCAGTAAAAAATCTTTCCAAAAATATATTTGACTCCTATTAGATATAGGATACCCTGAAACCGTAAAAATATAATTTTAAAAGTTATTTTACTATTTTATTTAAAAGATTTTTCTTAAGGCTAGAAATGGTCTTTAATAGGTTAAAATTATTTTTATGCTTTAAAAATATTTGTGAAAATTTAGAGAAACTCAGTGGACATATATTGTCCATATATATGAGTTTCAACACATGGTAATGTTCAAAATATTGGTCAAATCCCTCAAAAACCCTTTCTGGATATTTCAAGCTTTTGAAATTTTTACAAAGGAAATATTCTTCAAAAATTCCAAGAACATTCTAGCATGTCACATATGACATGTTTGATGATCTGGACAAGTATCATGTCATGGAGAATAGTATAACCCCATGAAATCCCCTCAAAAACATTTATGTCCATTTTGGAGTTTGAGCAACTTTACATTGCCAAACATATCCAAATGCTCTCAAATCTTGTGTACATGCTCAAGTGGTCTAATAATTCATCTATACCAAATGGCACAAGTTGGAGAACAAGTTAACTTGATCAAAGAGCCCCAAAACCCTCTCGACTGTAATCAAATTTGAACAACTTTGTACTACCAACTTTCTCTCCTTGACCCCAACTTTGGTGAGCATGTTCACATGACCAAATAAGGCCACCACACCAAGTGGTGCATCAAGGAGAAGTGATTTTCTCGACTAAATCTACACAAGTCCATTTCTGCTAATTTCTAGGGTTTACAAAATTTGCATTGCCAACTTTTCCCAAATGAGCTCAAAATGGGAGGAAGGCCCTAATTACATGTGCCATTTGACCCTGTCAAGCCTCATGACAAGAGGAGTTCATCTTCTTGCCCAAACCACCATCAATCACCTTCTGGCAGAAATTAAAAATGCATGTGCTGGCCATTTCCACTAATCTCCATGAGCTAATCTTTCTCCCACAGCACCATCTGGTCCTCCTCTAACCCCTGCATCTTTCCCTGCCCAAGGAACCATGATGATGGGGTCGAAAAGCTCCTTTTCCCTCTCTGGACAGCACCATTTCCACTCTCTCTCTCAACTCCCTCTTCCCTCCAGTGGATCCCCAAGGCATCCAATGCCATTTCCACTTTGTTTACTCCCCCCTGCAACCACCAGACACAAGTGGGCGCGTGAGGACGCGAGGAAAAGCCGCGGGTGCCGGCCATTTGCGCGCTCTGGAGCATGTCAGCATGCTCCCGACCGTTGACGCCGCGTTCCCCGACCACCTCGAGCCTCCCCCTCGTGCCAGTCGAGGTGCCTCGACGTCCTCAACACGCCACCGCGCTGGCCCCCTCCTTTCCCCCTCTGTCTTGCCCATGCCACAGGCTCAGAGCCGCCCGAGCCGGGCCAACACGCGGCGCGAGCCCGTGGCTCCACCGGGAGGTCGCCCTCTCTCTCTCTCTCCATTCCCTACACCCAACACCACCCCCACGAGCGCCGCAGACAGCCCCAAGCCTCCTCCCGTGGCCACCACGGCCATTTCCACGGGAGCCCGTACGCCACGTCCACGGTGAGCCGCGGCCTCGCCATTTAAGGCCACCCCCGAGCCCCCTCTCGACTCCTTTGGCCCTCTCTCCCTCCCAGCAACCGTCTGGCCAACTCATTCTTCCTCCCGTGCCCTCCATCCACCACCATGGCCGGAGCCTTGCCGTCGGCCTCCGCCTAAATTCGCCCACCATCCCTCCTCCTCCCCTCTAGACCGCGCTAGAGCACCTCCACCACCACCGCGAGCCTCTCCCGTGCTTCTCCCTCTCCTTCCCATGGCCGTCTTGCCGAGTTCCATCACCACCGCTGCCCGGCCTCGCCGCTGGCCGATGATGTGCTCGCGTCTGCCACCTCATGGTCGTGGCGCACCTCGTCGGATGCGCCGCTCTCCCCGAGCCCGCCCGGTGTCTTTGGCGTCGCCGAGGTGACCGAGCCGCCCGGAACGGGCGCCGGCAAGCGCTCGGCCCCGCCTCCTCTGCCTCCTTCGTCGCGTGCGGGAGGAGGGAGATGACCCCTGCGGGTGGACCCCGCAGGTAAGTGACCCCGTCAGCGGGCCCCTCCGTTTAAGTGGAGGCGTATTCCGCAAGGCCGCCTTCGACGTGGCCTCCCAGCGGGCGCGCGCGAGAGGCTGGGCCAGGCCCAGTGCACTGCCCCGCTAAATCTCGCCCAGTGCACACTGCTGCCTCCCTAGATCGAGCCCATTTAGGTAAATCCCTCTCCTTTTCCTTTTTCTGTAGACTTGTAAAATCCATAAACAATTCAAATGCACTCCAAATTTGATGATTCAAATTTCTAGTGACTCTATAAATCATGATCTACCTGGTGGTGCAACATGCACATTTTTCCAGAGACTTTTTCTTCACAAATATTTACCAAATCCTATTTTCCCTATTTCTGTGATAAACTTTAGAAAATCACAGAGAGCTCAAACTTGATCCAAATGCCATGATTCAAATTCCTAGATGCTTCTAAGTTCATAACTTAGTTTATGAACATTTTTATTAATACTTTATGTACCCCACAAAATAATGAGCCATTTATTCATATTTGTCAACTTTGCAAATCCATAGAATATTCATTTGAACTCCATATCCAGTGAAACCAACTCCTAGATGCTTCTAAAATCATGGTTTGTTAAACGGGTACCTTTGCTCATCTTTCAAAAACATGTTTCTGTACACTTCTTGCAAATCCATAAACCCCTTGATTCCATCATATTGAAATGTTCAGAGATATCCACTGATCCAATTCCAATGAAACCACTCTGGTTATTTTTCATATAACCAGAGATGTCCTAGAAAAGTCAAATCCATATTTTTGAAGCACTTATATTTTCTTCCTTGTTTTGTTGCTTATTGTGGTTGTTTCCGACGTTAGTTGACGAAGTAGACGGAGTACATGGAGAAGGACCAGAAGATTTCAAGACTCAAATGAACCAGGCAAGCAGCCCTTTGACCATGTCCATGAAACCCTTTTTATGCATGTCATATATCACTTATTATTGTTGCATCGGAATCATGATGAGATGGTAAACCACGTTGGTTGGTTGCCTCACATTTCCTCATTGATACTTGCATTGAGCATGACCCTACCTCCTTATGAGGGTTATGCCGGTGGGAGTAGATAGGATGCTAAAGTAGTTGCTACGCAAAAAGAGACGGGAATATGCATGGTGATGGAGGCAAGTATGTTCCCAAAGACTTATTGAAAACCCGTCAGTGCCTCTAATGCCCGAGGGAGATGTTGAGCTAGGTAACCACTTGACAAAGAAGTGGTGTACCGGAGAAGGATATGTGAGTGTGGTTTCAAAAACGGATTGGTTTAAGTTGCGACCGTTATTCCAACCTTACATGCGCAATCACTCTACCCTTGTATGGGAAAGGGCATTATTGATTACCTAGGCCGATACTAGCTTGGAGCCCGCATTACTAGTGACGGGGGAGAGTTGGTGCTCTCTCTCGGGACGGGGTCGTGCCTGTAGGGCGGCCATGATCTTCACAGGCACCGGACACACCGCTGGTACCCCGTGCTTGTGGTATGTGATGAAATGGGAGCGAGGCTCCACGATTTTAAGATGTGAAATGTTGGGCACGGGGTTATCGCTAATCGAGTGGACTCCATGTTAGTGTCGTCTAGGGAAAGATAGTGATCGGGTGCTTACCCCGGTACTTGAGGTATCGCGGGTCGTGGATGACACGGAAGTTCCCGGATCTTGTGGGTAAAGTGTGCAACCTCTGCAGAGTGTAAAACTATTCAATAGCCGTGTCCACGGTCAAGGACAGTTGGGTAACCGCTCTTGGGCTACGTCCATATGTTTACGAAACCTGGTGAGCATGTATGGATGAGTGGAGAGAACTACATGGGTCAAGTCCAAGGACTTGACATGATTGAGTTGGGTTGGTGCCCGCTCCATTTATGTTGATATCTATAACTTGTCCTCTGGGATTACATGAATCCTCTTGATGCATGCTATGCAAGTTGTTGAACATGTCATTGCACTCAAAACTAGCTTTCTGCAAAAAATTACCTATATCATGCATTGTTGAATCTTGAACCAAAACATGGGTTGCTTCATAGTACATTCAAAGTACTCATTGGCTTGCCACTGGTTATTTTATTGGCCAGGCATGAAAGAACAGCATGTGATGAAGGACACGTTGGTGACGAACATGCGAGCTAGGACGCTTTCCCAGTCAGAATGCCTCTAGGGTTAAGGCAGATGGCATGGGTCCAAGTTATCGACGAAGATTTCCGCTGCAATGTTATACTCAAGACTTGACCATAATTGTCACGCCCAATATGCGACCCTATCCAAAAGGAACTCGATGGTCCCACCAAGGATAGACCCGCATATTGAAACGCTTTTGCAAGGTGGATATCATTACATCAACATTACATAATAGATGGGGATACATACAATACATACAATGTCACATGAATACAACAATACAACATACAAGATCAACATCCGACTACGGATGAATCATAAACAGAAACTCAAACAATATCCACCCTGCTAGCCCAGTGCCGACACCGAACCTATCCCCGATCGAAGAAGCGTAAGAAGAACTCAACGCAAGCAAGCATCGCTCTCGCGTCATGATCATCTCATAACCTGTACTGGCAATCGGTGGTGTAGTAATCAGTGAGCCACGAGGACTCAAAGAATCCCATTACCATGGGTAACAAGACTAGCAAAGCTTAATGGGAAAGGAAGGGATAAAGTGGTGAGGTTGCAGCAGCGACTAAGCATATATGGTGGCTAACATACACAAATGAGAGCGAGAAGAGAAACAAAGGAATGGTCGTCAACTAGCAATGATCAAGAAGTGATCCTGAACTCGTACTTTCACGCCGACATAACCCGTAAACCGTGTTCTCCTCTCGATCAACCCCGAAAAGAGACACTCACGTTACGCACACGGTTGGTGTATTTTAGAAGAGTTTGCTTCAAGTTTACTACAACCGGATATTAACAAATTCCCATCTCGCCACATAATCATGGCACGGCTCTCGAAAGTTTATACCCTGCAGGGTGTCCCAACTTAGCCCATGATAAGCTCTCGCGATCAACGAAGGATATTCCTTCTTCCCGGAAGACCCGATCAGTCTCGGAATCCGGCTACAAGACATTTCGACAAAGCAATAAAACAAGACCAGCAAAGCCGCCGATGCTACCGACAATCCCGATAGGAGCTGCACATATCTCGCTCTTAGGGCAACACCGGATGAACACTACGACGACGACAACGGACGATACCCCAAGTTTCCTAGGGGCGGCACCGCAAGTGGCTCTGGTTTGGACCAACACTTAGACAAGCATTGGCCCGGGGGGTTGAATAAAGATGACCCTTGGGTTAATTACTCCCAAGGGAAAGTAGGTGGTGGTGAGTGAAATGGTAAAACCAATGTTGGGCCTTGCTGGAGGAGTCTTATTCAAAGCGAACTGTCAAGGGGGTCCCATAAATCACCCGACCGCGGTAGGGACGCAAAATCCGGGAACATAATACCGATATGACGGAAACTATGACGGCAAGAGTGGAACAAAACACTGTGCATAAGGCCGAGCCTTCCACCCTTTACCAAGTATATAGATGCATTAATAACATAAGAGATATTGTGATATCCCAACCAAAATCCTGTCCACCATGGAGCAATCTTCAACTTCACCGCAACTAGCAACGCTTATAAGAGGGGCTGAGCAAAGCGGTAACATAGCCAAACAACGGTTTGCTAGGAAGGGTGACAAAGGTTAGAGGTTCACGGCAATTTGGGATGGCTTGAGCAGCAAGTGATAGGTAGCGCAAAGCATAGCGAAGAACGAAGCAACTAGCATAGCAATGATAGTAATGAGATCCAAGGTGACGGTCATCTTGCCTGAAACCCCGCAAGGAAGAAGAACGAGTCCATGAAGAAGATGAAGCCACGAAGACGATCCAAGCGTAGACGAACGAATCCTCACGATCGCAATGATACGGGAACTATGGAAAAGAAGCACACAACAAGGTAAACACACCACACATAGACAAGACATGATGCACAACAAGCATGATGCATGACAAAGCTAGATGAGGCTACTCATGGCAAGAGATGATGCAAACAAGAGCAACACATCAAGGCAAGTTTAAATGAGGCCGGGAACAACATATAACAATTCGGGTAAGTCCTCATATGCAAATTTCGAAATTGGTCCAGATCTGAATAAACCTTATGTTCAAGTTGTTAAACAGCAAGTTAAAATGCACCAAGATGATCTACACGAAATTCTAGTCAAGTTACATATAAAGTTCATTAGATTCGGAGCTACGGCCTAGAAGATATGAGCAAAACAAGTTAAACATGACATTGATGCAAAACGCATTCAAACATCAAACAAACACCTCAAAACAAGGATGCAACATGAAAAATATGAAGCTACATGCAAAATCAAGCAAGTTTCATATAGAGCACACTCAAAACGGAGCAACGGTGCAACACATACACCCTATACAAGTTATAGCAACAATCTGTCCATAACAGCAACTAGGCATATTGCAAGCATCAAAATAACAAGCTACAGCATTCCAACGTAATAATAAAAGGCATGGGCATGATTTACAGGTAAAGCACAACAAAACATGAACACTGAGCTAACTCCAGAAATCACTAGAACATGCTCAAACACACATGGCAAGATTGCAAATAATAACAGTTTCAGACTTATCAGGAAATAACATCAGGTTGCAATGTTTACAGCTATCAAAAAACATGTTACAGGAACTTATCATGGAAAACAAAGGCATGGAATGAATCTACTAATTGCATAGAACAAAAGTACCTTACTGACCATGAGCCAAAAAGGATCAGAAGATATGATGGCACCCATGTAAACATGGCAAGTTATATGACGGATTCATACATGGCAGGAACAACAATAAGTAGGCATGTTGGTGAGCTTGAACCACTCACCACAGAGCAATACATGGCATGTCAAGGCAACTCACAGTAAGAAGACATGGCATAGAAGCTATACAAAGCAAGAACAACATCATAGCATACACGATCAATTACAAAAACCTTGGCAAAATTGAATAACATGTAAATAATCTGCCAGGAAACATTTTATAGCAAAGGTAGAGCTCGATTGACTCAAGCTATGACACTCCATAATTGCAAACAAGGGCATGTATGGATAAAGCATAACCATATGTTCAAAACATCCTTACTGAAGTATCTCAAAATAAGCATGCATCTCTCTGTAGCATCAAGTTTACATGACATAAAAATATCAGCAGAACATGGGCTGAAATCAGAAACATCATGAAGCTTAGTTTGCATGCTTGTGCTAGTCACCACAGAGATCACAAAAATACATGGCATACACCCCTGTAAAGATGGCATGGAATATTACAAAACACATGTAGGACTCAGTTCAAAGGATGCACACATCAATCATGGCAAAAATGACAAAAGTGCATGTACTGATAAGAATCTGAAACTAACATCACATAACCCTCTTCTAACAGCATTTCGGGCGTCAAGATTAGCTCAAATGTAAATGATGCAATGAGATGAAATGATGCACTCGTCGATACGAACAATTTGACATATCGTATGCACGAAACGGAGCTACATGCACAGAGTTATGATGCGATGAAAATGGCTAAAAATATGCAACTATTCGGGACTTGGACGAATTTCCAGAGGGGGGGAAAGTCAACCTTGTCAGATCTGGATCTGGGCGCCCTTGGCCCGAGGTTCGTCGGGGAACAAGAGGAGCGCGCGGCGGAGCAGAGGAGGAGGCGGCCGGAGGACGACGGGAGGGTCGCCGACGGGCGCGGAACCATGCAAGGGCCGGAGGCCGGGCGGCGGCGGCGTCTTCCTGCCGGGAGGCGGCGCGGGCGGATGAGGGCGGCCGGGCGGCGCTGGCTGGGCGGAGCGGGTTCGCTCGGGCGCGAGGTCATGTGGACGGCGGCGCTGGGCGCGGGCGCGATCTCTGGTTGGCGCGGTCAAGCGCGAGAGGATGGGTTCAGCTGCCCGCTACGGGCTCAGCGGGCCACGGCGGCGGGGGAGGCAGGGAGGCGACGTGGCGGAAGGCGACTGGCTGAGGGCGGCGGCGCGATTTCGTCCGGTCCGGGACGGACATGTCCGGCGGTCGGAGGAAGACGGGGCTAGGGTTTGGACCCGGATTTGGACGGGGGAAGGCATATATATAGTTTCTGGGAGCTAGGAGAGTCCAAATGAGGAGCGGTTTTCGCCCACACGATCGTGATCGAACGACCGAGAGCGTGAAGGGGAGTTAGATGGGTTTTGGGCCACTTTAGAGGGGGTGTTGGGCTGCAACAAAAGAGGCTTTTGCGGTTACCCGGTTAACCGTTGGAGTACCAAACGACCTCCAAATGGCACGAAACTTGACAGGCGGTCTACCGGTGCTATACCAAGGCCGCTTGGCAAACCTCGGTCCATTCCGAGACCGTTTAACACCCGCACATGAAGAGAGGCAAGAAGGGGACGCCGGGAGACATAGGAGTGCCGGATTGCAAAACGGTTAACGGGGAAAATGCTCGGATGCATGAAACGAACACGTATGCAAAATGAAATGCACATGACGACATGATATGAAATGCAGATGATGACATGGCAAAGTGCGACACGCAAGCAAATGGCATGGCAACAACGAGGAATAACTGACATACACCTGGCGCATCGAATCCGGGGCGTTACAACACTCCTCCACTAACAAGAGATCTCGTCCCGAGATCTTAGGACTGAGACGGAAGAGAAAGAGGAAGAGGCGAAACAAGAACTCAAGAGAAAAAACAGAGAATCGAGAACACTCGAGAAAAAGAGAGGAACGACGAGAATGCCGAGAATCGAAAGCTCACGGAATCAGATAGACTATGAAACAACTCGTTCTAACCGGAGTGGTTAGAATGAGAAAAGAAACGAATAAGACTGAAAACGATTTAGGCAACACTCCGGCTGAAGATGGAGGGAAAAGAACATGAACTTCACAAGATGGAATCACACTTGAAGACATAAGCAACGCAATACCTCCGGAAGAATTGGAAAAATTGAATGATAAGAACTTAGAAGGAAGGATTGAATGAAGTTGTTGAGAAAATCAACAACGAAAGAAAGCTTGTTGTGGACTTATAGGTAACATCTCAAGATCATAAGGTGATAACCGACCACAAACAGAAATGATTGTAAGGCTGAGAAGAACTAAGAAATGCAAAACTCAACTTCAAAAGAATAGGGAGAATTAATTGCACTTCGAGATGCGAGAAGAAAAGATACTTGAACTCCACCAACAAAATCTTGATGAACTCTTGAAGAATGAATTAAATCATGACGAGCCACCGTGAAGAACTCCGGTAATAAAAGGGATGATGAGATAAAATTGAAGGATGAAAGAATAAGATGAGACTTCCGATGATTTAGATGGAGGTTTCCGACGAAATGGCCGAGGATATAATTGAACTCCGGAAAAGAAAAGATGAGAACACTTGGAACTAGAATTTATTCAACAAGAACAAACTCCGAAGAAAGGGATTACTCACTTCGAGGAAATAAGAATAAGATTTATTGTATGCTTATCCTTCATCAAATTAAATTGATGACAAGCAATGGATTTTTCATACTACTCATTCTTCTTGAAAAGGATTGAGAAGTGACATGTCGCAAACTTGAGAAGGTCTTGAACAAACGAATGGATTAAAATGATAATCAAGGAAAAGAATCTTGAATGAACCACCGTAAGAATTTGGAAATGACTGATGAAAGAGACTGAAACACTGGGAAGAATTAGAGAAGCACGGAGATACTTGAGGGAATTAAAATGCAAGAGAACAAAGAGATCGCGAACTGATAGAAGAATACTTGAACGAAGCACCGGAAGAATATTGAGATGAAAGAAGCTGAAAACTTGGAACGAAGAAATATTCCGAAAAGATGACCTCCGGATGATCGAGACGGAAAACAACTCCTGAAATACTCCGGATGGATGAAAAGAATTGCACAACTGGAAACAAATTGATAGGATAACATCGAGCTAGCACCACAAAACTCGAGAGAAAGGGCAAGATTTAGAGAAACTCTTCTTCGGTCTTCAAAGCTGAGAAAGACGACGAGAAACACCACCGAAATTGTTGAGGTACTCTGGAAGAATGAAAAGCGAAGAGGTTGAGGCAACCATGAAAATAATTTGAAAGCGATCTTGAAAAGGCATCTGACTGATGAATCCATTCTTACGTCACCCTTTGAAAAGAATTTGAGAATAACTCCGGAAATTAGAAGAGCCAGGTAAGATCCTGGGAAAAGACCTGTGGGTTAGGGCCCACAAAAGAGATAACACCGTTGAAAAAGAATGATGAACAGATAGATGATGCACCGGAACAATTGAAAATATTTAAATGAGGTGATAACCTCAAATTAATTAGAACACAGACGAATCTCCTGAGATGACTTGAGCACTCCAGAAGGATAAACTAGCGAGAGGCGAACGAGCAGGGAAAACACTTCGAGGAAAAAGGATATGATCAACCCGGAAAATTTGAATTGTGTCCACCGGAGAAGAAAAGAGATGAAGAATGTCAAACGAGACGAGAATTCACCGGTTAAGACAACTGAGGAAAGACTGAAAAGGCTCCGCACGAATGAAATTGATTACTTGAATAAAGGTTCAGACTCCGGGAAGAAGAGGGCGGGAGGGCAGGAAAACAAAGGCAACTTGGAAGGGGAAATCGACGAATATCTTGAAGAGAAAACACCGGTTGAGATCATTGAGGAAAGAAAGCAAAGACTTCGCACGAGTAGGATGGATGCTCAATTACGGACTCCGGTTCCGAGAGGAAGAAGGGAGGGCGGGTGGGAAAAACAAGGACAACTGAGGATTGAATTTGCAAAGATGAAGGGGTTCGAGTCGTCTTGACGAGAAATGCATCGGATAAAAAGAGCCGAGGAACAACTACCGGAAAACCAACTGCGTGAACCTAAAGAAAAATTTGAAGGGGAAGAGGAGTAATTCAAAACACCTACGTCAAGATTCCTGACCAGAGCGAGAGGGGCGTAGGAGTAAAAGAATTCCTACTCCGATATAACTAGACTCGTAAAATAGTTTTCTTCTAGACTCAACAACGGCCAAGCTACACGATCAATCAAGGGGGCTCCTAGGGTCGGTCGAGGCTCTGATACCAACTTGTCACGCCCTATATGCGACCCTATCCAAAAGGAACTCGATGGTCCCACCAAGGATAGACCCGCATATTGAAACGCTTTTGCAAGGTGGATATCATTACATCAACATTACATAATAGATGGGGATACATACAATACATACAATGTCACATGAATACAACAATACATCATACAAGACCAACATCCGACTACGGATGAATCATAAACAGAAACTCAAACACTATCCACCCTGCTAGCCCAGGCTGCCGACCTGGAACCTATCCCCTGATCGAAGAAGAACTCAATGCAAGCAAGCATCGCTCTCGCGTCATGGTCATCGCATAACCTGTACCTGCAACTGGTGGTGTAGTAATCTGTGAGCCACGAGGACTCAGCAATCCCATTACCATGGGTAACAAGACTAGCAAAGCTTAATGGGAAAGGAAGGGATAAAGCGGTGAGGTTGCAGCAGCGACTAAGCATATATGGTGGCTAACATACGCAAATGAGAGCGAGAAGAGAAACAAAGAAATGGTCGCCAACTAGCAATGATCAAGAAGTGATCCTGAACTCCTACTTACGTCAGACATAACCCAGAAACCGTGTTCTCCTCTCGATCAACCCCGAAAAGAGACACTCACGGTTACGCACACGGTTGGTGTATTTTAGAAGAGTTTGCTTCAAGTTTACTACAACCGAATATTAACAAATTCCCATCTGCCACATAACCGCGGGCACGGCTCTCGAAAGTTTATACCCTGCAGGGGTGTCCCAACTTAGCCCACGATAAGCTCTCGCGATCAACGAAGGATATTCCTTCTCCCCGGGAAGACCCGATCAGTCTCGGAATCCCGGCTACAAGACATTTCGACAGCAATAAAACAAGACCAGCAAAGCCGCCCGATGCGCCGACAATCCCGATAGGAGGTGCACATATCTCGTTCTCAGGGCAACACCGGATGAACACTACGAACGGCAACCGACGATACCCCAAGTTTCCTAGGGGCGGCACCGCAAGTGGCTCTTGTTTGGACCAACACTTAGACAAGCATTCGCCCGGGGGGCTGAATAAAGATGACCCTTGGGTTAATTACTCCCAAGGGAAAGTAGGTGGTGGTGAGGCAAATGGTAAAACCAATGTTGGGCCTTCTTTGGAGGAGTCTTATTCAAAGCAAACTGTCAAGGGGTCCCATAAATCACCCGACCGCGTTAGGGACGCAAAATCCGGGAACATAATACCGATATGACGGAAACTAGGGCGGCAAGAGTGGAACAAAACACCAGGCATAAGGCCGAGCCTTCCACCCTTTACCAAGTATATAGATGCATTCATAACATAAGAGATATTGTGATATCCCAACCAAAATCCTGTCCACCATGGAGCAATCTTCAACTTCACCTACAACTAGCAACGCTATAAGAGGGGCTGAGCAAAGCGGTAACATAGCCAAACAACGGTTTGCTAGGAAGGGTGACAAAGGTTAGAGGTTCACGGCAATTTGGGATGGCTTGAGCAGCAAGTGATAGGTAGCGCAGCATAGCGAAAGAACGAAGCAACTAGCATAGCAATGATAGTAATGAGATCCAAGGTGACGGTCATCTTGTCTGAAACCCCGCAAGGAAGAAGAACGAGTCCATGAAGAAGATGAAGCCACGAAGACGAACCAAGCGTAGACGAACGAATCCTCACGATCGCAATGATACGGGAACTATCGAAAAGAAGCACACAACAAGGTAAACACATCACACATAGACAAGACATGATGCACAACAAGCATGATGCATGACAAAGCTAGATGAGGCTACTCATGGCAAGAGATGATGCAAACAAGAGCAACACATCAAGGCAAGTTTAAATGAGGCCGGGAACAACATATAACAATTCCGGTAAGTCCTCATATGCAAATTTCGAAATTGGTCCAGATCTGAATAAACCTTATGTTCAAGTTGTTAAACAGCAAGTTAAAATGCACCAAGATGATCTACACGAAATTCTAGTCAAGTTACATATAAAGTTCATTAGATTCGGAGCTACGGCCTAGAAGATATGAGCAAAACAAGTTAAACATGACATTGATGCAAAACGCATTCAAACATCAAACAAACACCTCAAAACAAGGATGCAACATGAAAAATATGAAGCTACATGCAAAATCAAGCAAGTTTCATATAGAGCACACTCAAAACGGAGCAACGGTGCAACACATACACCCTATACAAGTTATAGCAACAATCTGTCCATAACAGCAACTAGGCATATTGCAAGCATCAAAACAACAAGCTACAGCATCCTAACGTAATAACAAAAGGCATGGGCATGATTTACAGGTAAAGAACAACAAAACATGAACACTGAGCTAACTCCAGAAATCACTAGAACATGCTCAAACACACATGGCAAGATTGCAAATAATAGCAGTTTCAGACTTATCAGGAAATAACATCAGGCTGCAATGTTTACAGCTATCAAAAAACATGTTACAGGAACTTATCATGGAAAACAAAGGCATGGAGTGAATCTAATAATTTCATAGAACAAAAGTACCTTACTGACCATGAGCCAAAAAGGATCAGAAGATATGATGGCACCCATGTAAACATGGTAAGTTATATGACAGATTCATACATGGCAGGAACAACAATAAGTAGGCATGTTGATGAGCTCGAACCACTCACCACAGAGCAATACATGGCATGTCAAGGAAACTCACAGTAAGAAGACATGGCATAGAAGCTATACATAGCAAGAACAACATCATAGCGTACACAGATCAATTACAAAAACCTTGGCAAAATTGAATAACATGTAAACAATCTGCCAGGAAACATTTTATAGCAAAAGTAGAGCTCGATTGACTCAAGATATGTCACTCCATAATTGCAAACAAGGGCATGGATGGATATAGCATAACCATATGTTCAAAACATCCTTACTGAAGTATCTCAAAATAAGCATGGATCTCTCTCAGAGCATCAAGTTTACATGGCATAAAAATATCAGCAGAACAAGGGCTGAAATCAGCAACATCATGAAGTTTAGTTTGCATGCTTGTGCTAGTCACCACAGATATCACAAAAATACATGGCATACACCCCTGTAAAGATGTCATGGCATATTACAAAACACATGTAGGACTCAAGTTCAAAGGATGCACACATCAATCATGGCAAAAATGACAAAAGTGCATGTACTGATAAGAATCTGAAAGTAAGATCACAACCCTCTTCTAACAGCATTTCGGGCATCATGAGTAGCTCAAATGTGAATGATGCAATGAGATGAAATGATGTACCTGTCGATACGAACAATTTGACATATTATACGTACGAAACGGAGCTACATGCACAGAGTTATGATGCGATGAAAATGGCTAAAAATATGCAACTATTCGGGACTTGAACGAATTTCCAGAGGGGGGGAAAGTCAACCTTGTCAGATCTGGATCTGGGCCGCGCCGGGCCCGAGGTTCGTCGGGGAAGAAGAGGAGCGCGGCGGCCGGAGCAGAGGAGGAGGCGGCCGGAGGACGACGGGGAGGGTCGCCGACGGGCGCGGTCCGCGGCGCGGGGCCGGGAGGCGGGCGGCGGGCGGCGGCGCTGCCCCGGCCGGGAGGCGGCGCGCTGGCGACGAGGGCGGCCGGGCGGAGCTGGCTGGCGGAGCGGGCCCGGCCGGGCGCGAGGTCATGGTGGATGGCGGCGCTGGGCGCGGCGCTGTCTCGGTCGGGCGCGGGCCGGGCGCGAGGATGGGTTCACAAGGCCCGCCATTGCTCAGCCGGGCCACGGCAAGGGGAGGCAGGGAGGCGACGTGGAGGAAGGCGACTGGCTGAGGGCGGCGGCGCGATTTCGTCCGGTCCGGGACGGACATGTCCGGCGGGCGGAGGAAGACGAGGCTAGGGTTTGGACCCGGATTTGGACGGGGGAAGGCATATATATAGTTTCTGGGAGCTAGGAGAGTCCAAATGAGGAGCGGTTTTCGCCCACACGATCGTGATCGAACGACCGAGAGCATGAAGGGGAGTTAGATGGGTTTTGGGCCACTTTGGAGGGGGTGTTGGGCTGCAACAAAAGAGGCTTTTATGTTACCCGGCTAACTGCTGAGTACCAAACGACCTCCAAATGGCACGAAACTTGACAGGCGGTTCACGGTGCTATACCAAGGCCGCTTGGCAAACCTCGGTCCATTTCAAGACCGTTTAACACCCGCACACGAAGAGAGGCAAGAAGTGGACGCCGGGAGACATAGGAGTGCCGGATTGCAAAACGGACAACGGGGAAAATGCTCGGATGCATGAAACGAACACGTATGCAAAATGAAATGCACATGACGACATGATATGAAATGCAGATGATGACATGGCAAAGTGCGACACGCAAGCAAATGGCATGGCAACAACGACGAATAACTGACAGACACCTGGTGCATCGAATCCGGGGCGTTACAATAATGGTCCTACTTGTGTAATACGGTATGTATGGATGTAAGCCTCTTGTTATTCAGCTTCTGTGTGTTCAGTGAGCATTGATCTCTGGGATCACTGTACACGTGCATTCGGTGATCACGACTTATGAGTCGGGGTCCCCACAGAGCTGGTATCAGAGCCATCCTGACTGTAGGAAGCCTTAGTTAGCATGGTCGTTAGTTAGGGTAAAACTATTTCCAAAACTACTACTAGTTTCCAAAACTATATGTACTTCTCTTCCCCTCTCAGTTTTTCGAAAACTAAGGTATACTTTCCTTATTGATCTCTTCCCCTTCAAAACCTTTGGTCGCTAGAACCCTTATGCCCCTGACCACTGGATTCTTTGTAACCCTCGTAGATAATCTAGAAGGAAGATGCCTTGCCAGACATTCACCCACATCTCCTGGACACAAGATTGGCGACACCACAACAAGACGATACCAACAGGAGATACATCCTCGAGGAATGAGGACCTGAAGACCTAGGAGATGGAGACACCCTTGACGCTGCCCCAGGACGATGCAACCTTGGCCTATGATGACCAGGGCATGGGATATGCAAGATCATGATATACATCGCTAGTAGAGCAACCCTGTCCTTATCATTGTTGCATCGGCAACCACCGGTGGATGAGAACCTAGCCATTTGGTCCGCCTCACTATAGTGAGCAGGAAAACGGTTCTCTTCATCCCCCGCTCTCGGTGACGATATTGTCAAAAATGTGTCCGATGGGTTGGACCACTATTATGCCTTGATAATGTTATTTCATAAAGGATTGCCTACCTGGTACCATCGACAGCTTATAAAGCAAAAGCGATCATCATGATTAAGAAGACAAGAGAAGACTAAGTCAAAGACAGCCACGAGGAGCCACCATCACCCCATCACCTCATCGGGCGAGAAGTGTTGAAGATTCTTCAGGCCAACCCGGATCGTTTCATCGAACAACTAAAAGAGACGTAGCAACGCCTGAGGAAAACTCAGGAGACTGCATGAGGCACAAGGCACGACTACTGAGTCCGAGAACCCCTAGGGTAGGATGAGTCGTGTACCCCCTATGCGCAGTCGAGTCCGTATGATGGTTCGAATAGAACCATGATTGTGTGTTTCTTGTTTTTATTTGTTTGTGTTTCGATATAGGTCGCACTTTTGCCCTAGGCGACAAGTATGCGACTATATCACCTTCCTTACCTTGCCTCTTCTGTTTGGCCCTTTTTGCACCTGTTTGTTTGCACTTGCACTATAGAACCCCCTTTAAGCATTCCCCCCCATCTAAGATGCTTTTCCCCCTCATCCCTCTCTCCTCAACTGAAGGCTAGCAAGACAAGATACACCAAGGATTCTACTTTGGCAACCAACCGGCACTGAAGACTTTTGCTACAACCTCCTCGACCAAGTGCAACCTCAGAGAGTTATGTTTACCTCTCAAGACTGTAAACCCATCACTATACCCTTTGAGACTTCACGAGATACCCCAGCTCGAATCCTTAACCAAGTGCTTAACCCACGGAATTACAAGTGGACCAGTTAAGCCTCTGTAACCTCACATAGCACTGGGTTCATTATAGAACTGGTGGACATAGCGAACGAGCACATTATCATCCTAAGGTAGCACCAAAGCTGATGATGCCATAGGAGAGACCAATTTGGGGATATAGGAACGGAGGAAAAATGACTTGATGAGTTTATATCAGAGACCCTGAGGAATTGACTCAGACTTGGTAGATCATGAGGCTTTCATGTTGGTAGATGAACTTGGTGGGATCATGATTATAGATTAGCATAGCTTCCATTATCCCTGAGTAAATTGGATTTATAGGACAATTATGATCGCAAGCTAAAACTCCTGGAAGTGCAAGGATTTGACTTGATCAGATGATATTGATAGGAGATAGTTGATATTACGTAAATAACTTGAGGGAGACATGTAGGATTTCCTCGTTGGACATGAGATTTGGATTAAATAGGTTACCCTAGTGGAGTATGCATGCAGAGTAATTTTACATGGTTCGGAGTAAATTGGATTTAGACTGATGATCTTGATCATGATACCATGTTTCTCGGTGGACCATAACTAGGAGATTGGAATTATTGTCAGAGTTTATTTAGGGATCTATATATGCTTGACCTTGGAGTTTACATGACCATGATAATGGAAATTGGTGGACTGACTATAGCAAGGTAGCCCTTTCAAGTATTAGGTGATTATAGGAGATTAGAAGATCATGTGGGACACCATAGACATTGGATTTGTAGAATTAATGAATTACGTAGCTAATGGGCTTTTGGAGTTGACCTATGCGAGATGATACTTTCGGAGGTATAAGGTGATCTGTTTGGAGGACTAGATAGCACAATTGGCATATCAGGAACTGTGCTCAAGGATGGGATGATGAACTTTCACTCGCACACTAGAATCCTTGAAACCCTTACGCCCTACCAAGCCACAAACATGACCGGATCCTGACCTCGGGCTTTGGCTCTAGATCGATAAGACCTTGGCCAATACTCAACCGTGACCATCACCAATGCCTCAGCCCACTTTACGCACCTCATAGACTTCATGGAGCGCTTGGACAAGTTAGTTGTCATCTTTTTTTGATGACATACTGCTCTACCAAGACGAAAGAAGAATCGTTATTGGTCAAGGAACATCTCAAGACCGTCATGTCTAAGAGGAAGAACTACACCAACCACCATCTTCAAGAAGTATACTTCCACATAAAATACCATGTGTATCTGCAAGCCACTCCTCTCTAAGGAACCAAGCATTTCCATGACAAGGAGACCCACACCAAGATTCATCGGCCCCCTTCGAGATCACTCCAAGATTTAACAATCCCCTCCGAGATCACTTCAAGATTTAAGAGTAGACGGCTACCAGCTAGAGTTACCACCTGAGTTACCTGATGAGCACAATGCTTTCCATGCATCGCAACCCCGGAAGTGTTTCCAACTTCCTAACTTGCCCGATCTCTAAGAGGGCAATGACTACCGAGCCATCGACCCCTAGCCCAATCTAACCTACCGCGAGCTACCCATTAGCCACCTGGACCAAGTAGAACATTATATACGAAGACACACCATCAAGTACTTCAAGGATCAAAGGAGCACCGCTCGGAAGCAGGAACAATATGAGGACGTGAAGACCACCCCACTCAAAGTTTTTGTATCCCTTTCCGCGCCTAGTTTGGGAATCCGGGGACGAGATTCTTGTAAGGGGGGTAGGTCTGTCACACCCTGATTTTCATGGCACAACACTTAAGATGATAAATCATGATAAAATGTGGTTTGACAAAAACTTTTGAGTGCTTGGACTTTGTCTTGATTGGATTTTGTTTGTTTTTTGCAATTGCTCTAAAAATAAAATAAATCCTCCAACCCTTATACTCCTCCTTGATCCAAAAACCTTTCCCAATGATCATGCCATGTGTATAGGACATAAAAATAATTTCTTGCAAAAATAATTTGGCCAAACGGTATTTTTAAAATTTAGTTTTTTAAAAACCCCTGAATTGAGGTTTGCACTGCAAGTACTTAATTAAGGGCAGTAAAAATCTTTCCAAAAATATATTTGACTCCTATTAGATATAGGATACCCAGAAACCATAGAAATATAATTTTAAAAGTTATTTTACTATTTTATTTAAAAGATTTTTCTTAAGGCCAGAAATGGTATTTAATAGGTTAAAATTATTTTTAGGCTTTAAAATTATTTGTGAAAATTTAGAGAAACTCAGTGGACATATATTGTCCATATATATGAGTTTAAACACATGGTAATGTTCAAAATATTGGTCAAATCCCTCAAAAATCCTTTCTGGATATTTCAAGCTTTTGAAATATTTACAAAGGAAATATTCTTCAAAAATTCCAAGAAAATTCTAGCATGTCTCATAATGTTTGATGATCTGGAAAAGTATCATGTCATGGAGAATAGTATAACCCCATGAAATCCCCTCAAAACCATTTCTGTCTATTTTGAAGTTTGAGCAAGTTTACATTGCCAAACATGTCCAAATGCTCCCAAATCTTGTGTACATGCTCAAGTGGTCTAATAATTCATCTAGACCAAATGGCACAATCTGGAGAACAAGTTAACTTGATCAAAGAGCCCCAAAACCCTCTCTGACCAGAATCAAATTTGAACAACTTTGTACTACCAACTTTCTCTCCTCGACCCCAACTTCGGTGAGCTTGTTCACATGACCAAATAAGGCCACCACACCAAGTGGTGCATCAAGGAGAAGTGATTTGCTCAACTAAATCTACACAAGTCCATTTCTGCTAATTTCTAGGGTTTACAAAAGTTGCATTGGCAACTTTTCCCAAATGAGCTCAAAATGGGAGGAAGGCCCTAATTACATGTGACATTTGACCCTGTCAAGCCTCATGACAAGAGGAGTGCATCTTCTTCCCCAAACCACCATCAAACACCTTCTGGCAGAAATTAAAAATGCATGTTCTGGCCATTTCCACTAATCTCCATGAGCTAATCTTTCTCCCACAACACCATCTGGTCCTCCTCTAACCCCTGCATCTTTCCCTGCCCGAGGAACCATGATGATGGGGGTGAAAAGCTCCTTTTTTCCCTCTTTGGACAGCACCATTTCCACTCTCTCTCAACTCCCTTTTCCCTCTAGTGGATCCCCAAGGCATCCAATGCCATTTCCACTGTGTTTACTCCCCCCTACAACCACCAGACACAAGTGGGCGCGTGAGGACGCGAGGAAAAGCCGCGGGTGCCGGCCATTTGCGCGCTCTGGAGCACGTCAGCGTGCTCCCGACCGTTGACGCTGCGTTCCCCGACCACCTCGAGCCTCCCCCTCGCGCCAGTCGAGGTGCCTCGACGTCCTCGACACGCCACCGCACTGGCCCCCTCCTTTCCCCCTCTGTCTTGCCCATGCCGCGCGTGCCCAGAGCCGCCCGAGCCGGCCAATACGTGCGCGAGCCCGTGGCTCCACCGGGAGCTCGCCCCCTCTCTCTCTCTCTCTCTCTATTCCCTACACCCAACACCACCCCCACGAGTACCGTAGACAGCCCCAAGCCTCCTCCCATGGCCACCACGGCCATTTACGCGGGAGCCCGTAGGCCACGTCCACGGTGAGCCGCGGCCTCGCCATTTAAGGCCACCCCCGAGCCCCCTCTCGACTCCTTTGGCCCTCTCTCCTCCCGGAACCATCTGGGCCAACTCATTCTTCCTTCCGCCCTCCATCCACCACCATGGCCGGAGCCTTGCCGTCGGCCTCCGCCTAAATTTGCGCCCACCATCCCTCCTCCTCCTCTAGACCGCTTAGAGCACCTCCACCACCACCGCGAGCCTCTCCCGTGCTTCTCCCTCTCCTTTCCATGGCCGAGCTGTCGAGTTCCATCACCACCGCCGGCCTCGCTGCTGCGGCCGATGATGTGCTCGCGTCCGGCCACCCCCGCCGGATGCGCCGCTCTCCCCTGAGCCTGTCGGTGTCTTTGGGCGCCACGAGGTGGCCGGAGCCGCCGGGCAGGCGCCGAAGCGCTTCGGCCCCACCTCCTCTACCTCCTTCATCGCGTCTTGGGAGGAGGGAGGCGACCCTGGGTGGACCCAGCAGTCGCTGACCCGTGAGCCCCTCCGTTTAAGTGGAAGCGTATTCCGTGAGGCCGCCTTCGACGTGGCCTCCCAGTGGCACAGAGGCTGGGCCAGGCCCGGTCTGCTTGCCCGCTAAATCTCGCCAAGGCACGCTGCCTCCCTAGATCCAGCCCATTTAGGTAAATTCCTCTCCTTTTCCTTTTTCTATAGACTTGTAAAATCCATAAACAATTCAAATGGACTCCAAATTTGATGATTCAAATTTCTAGTGACTTTATAAATCATGATCTACCTGGTGGTGCAACATGCACATTTTTCCATAGACCTTTTCTTCACAAATATTTACCAAATCCTATTTTCCCTATTTTTGTGATAAACTTTAGAAAATCACAGAGAGCTCAAACTTGATCCAAATGCCATGATTCAAATTCCTAGATGCTTCTAAGTTCATAACTTAGTTTATGAACATTTTTATTATTACTTTCTGTACCCCACAAAATAATGAGCCATTTCTTCATATTTGTCAAATTTGCAAATCCATAGAATATTCATTTGAACTCCAAATCCTGTGAAACCAACTCCTAGATGCTTCTAAAATCATGGTTTGTTAAACGGCTACCTTTGCTCATTTTTCAAAAACATGTTTCTGTACACTTCTTGCAAATCCATAAACCCCTTGATTCCATCATATTGAAATGTTCAGAGATATCCACTGATCCAATTCCAATGAAACCACTCTGGTTATTTTTCATATAACCAGAGATGTCCTAGAAAAGTCAAATCCATATTTTTGGAGCACTTATATTTTCTGCCTTGTTGTGTTGCTTATTGTGGTTGTTTCCGACGTTAGTTGACGAAGTAGACGGAGTACATGGAGAAGGACCAGAAGATTTCAAGACTCAGATGAACCAGGCAAGCAGCCCTTTGACCATGTCCATGAAACCCTTTTTATGCATGTCATATATCACTTATTATTGTTGCATCGGAATCATGATGAGATGGTAATCGACGTTGGTTGGTTGCCTCTGTTACTTCCTCATTGATACTTGCATTGAGCATGACCCTACCTCCTTATGAGGGTTATGCCGGTGGGAGTAGATAGGATGCTAAAGTAGTTGCTACGCAAAAAGAGACGGGAATATGCATGGTGATGGAGGCAAGCATGTTCCCAAAGACTTATTGAGAACCCCGTCGGGTGCCACTAATGCCCGAGGGAGATGTTGAGCTAGGTAACCACTTGACAAAGAAGTGGTGTACCGGAGAAGGATATGTGAGTGTGGTTTCAAAAACGGATTGGTTTAAGTTGCAACCGTTATTCCAACCTTACATGCGCAACCACTCTACCCTTGTATGGGAAAGGGCATTATTGATTACCTAGGCCGATACTAGCTTGGAGCCCGCATTACTAGTGACGGGGGAGAGTTGGTGCTCTCTCTCAGGACGGGGTCGTGCCAGGTAGGGTGGCCATGACTGTCTTCACAGGGCACCGGACACCGTTGGTACCCCGTGCTTGTGGTATGTGATGAAATGGGAGCGAGGCTCCACGATTTTAAGATGTGAAATGTTGGGCACGGGGGTTACTTCCAATCGAGTGGACTCCATTGTAGTGTCGTCTAGGGAAAGATAGTGATCGGGTGCTTACCCCGGGTACTTGAGGTATCGCGGGTCGTGGATGACACGGAAGTTCCCCGGATCTTGTGGGTAAAGTGTGCAACCTCTGCAGAGTGTAAAACTATTCGAATAGCCGTGTCCACGGTCAAGGACAGTTGGGTAACCGCTCTTGGGCTACGTCGATATGTTTATGAAACCTGGTGAGCATGTATAGATGAGTGGAGAGAACTACATGGGTCAAGTCCAAGGACTTGACATGATTGAGTTGGGTTGGTGCCCACTCCATTTATGTTGATATCTATAACTTGTCCTCTGGGATTACATGAATCCTCTTGATGCATGCTATGCAAGTTGTTGAACATGTCATTGCACTCAAAACTAGCTTTACGCAAAAATTTACCTATATCATGCATTGTTGAATCTTGAACCAAAACATGGGTTGCTTGCAGTACATTCAAAGTACTCATTGGCTTGCCAACGGTTATTTTATTGGCCGGGCATGAAAGAACAGGATGTGATGAAGGACACGTTGGTGACGAACATGCGAGCTAGGACGCTTTCCCGGTAATGCCTGTAGGGTTAAGGCAGATGGCATGGGTCCAAGTTATCGACGAAGATTTCCGCTGCAATGTTATACTCAAGACTTGACCATAATGGTCCTACTTGTGTAATACGGTATGTATGGATGTAAGCCTCTTGTTATTCAGCTTCTGTGTGTTCAGTGAGCATTGATCTCTGGGATCACTGTACACGTGCATTCGGTGATCACGACTTATGAGTCGGGGTCCCCATAGACACAAAGAACCTGAGAAGTTTGCCGGACAGAACGCCGAAGATGCACTTCTCAGTGTTCATCTTGAGGTTGATCTTGTGCAGGTTAGCAAATGTCTCTTCTAGATCTTGCACAAGGGTTGGCCCGTCCTTGGTTTTGACCACTATGTCATCCATGTAGGCCTCCATATTTCTATGGAGCTGAGGTTCAAAACCAATTTGGACTGCTCTTCCAAACATTGAGCCAGCACTCTTCAACCTGGAAGGCATTTGTAAAAAGCAATACGTACCACATGGGGTGATGAATGTTGTCTTCTCTTCATCCTCTCTTGTCATGAAGATTTGGTGGTAGCATGAGTAGGCGTCGAGGAATGATAACAGATCACACCCGGCCGTGGAGTCAACAATTTGGTTGATGCGCGGCAACGGGAAGGGGTCCTTAGGACAAGCCTTATTGATATCTATGTAATCAATACACAGCCTCCACTTCCCATTCGCCTTGCGCACCACTACCCGATTGGCCAACCACGTCGGGTGGAGCACCCCTGTCACCAAACCTTCCGCTTCCAACTTCCTGATCTCCTCTGTGATGAACTCCTGCCTTTCCAGAGCCTGCTTCGACCTTCCGCTGACGGGCCACGCGTGGGGGCAGAAAGCTAGGAGGTGCTCAATCACCTCCATGGGAACACCGGGGATGTCGGACGCTTGCCATGCAAACACGTCGAGATTTGCCCGCAGGAAGGTGACGAGCGCGCCTTCCTATTTGTTGTCGAGGGTGGAGCCTATGATGAAGGCCCTTCCCGTGCCATCCTCTGCGACAGGCACCTTCTTGGTCTGTGGGGGCTCGGCTCTGGATCTCTTGCTCTTGTCGGTAGAGCTCTCTGGCACGTCCTCAACGGTAGCACAACACTCCGAGGAGGTGCGCGTGCCGGAGTGGGTGCGAGAGGTCTTGCCGGGCTCCTTCTTCCCTCCTGGGCCTTCTGCGGCAGGAGAAGGTGCCTTGATGGCAACTGCTGCAACTGCTTCCCGGTAGAGTTGGTCGGCGCAGATCAGCGTGTCCTTCTTGTCAGAGGGGACAGAGATGATGGTCAACGGCCCGGGCATCTTTAGCATGTTGTAGGCGTAGTGTGACGCCGCCATGAACTTGGCTAGTGCCGGGCGGCCGAGGATCCCGTTGTAGGGCAAGGGGATCTCGGCCACATCGAAGACAATCCTCTCCGTCCTGAAGTTCAACTCTCCTCCAAATGTCACGGGCAGTTTGACCTTTCCCTTCGGCTGGCTCCTCCCCGGATTGACCCCTTGAAACGTGCCCGTTTCCTCAAGGTCTCCATCAGGGATTTGCAACCTTTTGATCACGACAGGCGAGATCAGGTTCAGGCCGGCTCCACCATCAACCAACGTCTTGTTCACCCTGAGGATGCGTATTGTTGGCGAGACCGCGGTAGTGCGGCCGGGGTGGTCCTCGGCATCAAAGATGAGGGGCATGCTGGACCACTTTAGCGGCTTCTGAGCGTCGAACGACGGCTCTAGTGCTGTAATCTCACGCGCCCACTGCTTGAGCTGGCGGTGAGAGGTATGCAGCGAGGCGCCGCCATCGACGCACATGGCCTCCGTAGCCTTCTGGAACCCTTTCTCACCAGACTCGTCGTCCTCGTCGTGATCGTCGTCTTCTTGTTTCTTGTCGCGGCCCCGGGCGGGCCTCTCTTGCTGGTTGTCCTTGCCGGGGCGGCCTCCTTGGCCGCCACGCTTCTTGCCGGATCCCTCAGCACCGTCCTAGTCCTTCTCCTTGTCCCGCCTTTCGTACTCAGCCTTTTGCTTCTCAGCAAGTAGCTCGACTTGTCGGCAGTTCTGGAGATCGTGGCCCTTGGTGCGGTGGATCATGCAGTATTGCTTGCCGGAGCTTCCTGGCTTGTCGGTGGCTGCCAGGGCCCGGCAAGTGGCGCACCCGGCAATCTCCTTGCCGGGGGCGTCAGCCTTGACCTTCCTGCCAGCACCGGTGTCGTCGCATCCCTCAACGGCAAGCACAGTCTTGCCTTTGCGTTTCCTGTTGCGACGCCGCTCTTCTTCGTCGGGGTGGCGGCGTCTTCATCGGTAGAGTCGGTTTCCGTGCTGGCGTCTTCGCCGAGGTACTTCCTTCCCTCTTCAGCCCGGGCGCACCTATCGGCCAGAACGTAGAGCTCGGAAACATCCTTAACCTTCGTCATCGCCAGCTCCTCGCGCATCTTGCGATTGCGCATGTTCTGATAGAACGTGCTAATCACAGTGGCGGGATGAACGTCGGGGCTGTTGTACTGCACCCGGATGAATCTTTGAATGTACTTGCGCAGGGTCTCCCCTTCCTTCTGGGGAATGATATGCAGATCACTGGCCTGGCCATGAGCTTGGTGGCCTCCTGTGAAGGCACCAACGAACTCATGGCACAAATCTGACCAAGAAGAAATGGAGTCCACCGGCAAGTGCATCAACCAAGACATCACATTGGGCTTGAGCGCCAATGGGAAATAGTTGGCAAGCACCTTGTCGTCGCGAGCCCCAGCGGCCTGCATCGCGATGGTGTAGATGCTGAGGAACTCAGACGGATGGGTCTTGCCGGTGTACTTCTCGCCGACGTCGGGCTTGGACGTGCAGTGGGACGACCACTGGAACTGCCTCAGCTCACGGGTAAAAGCTGGGCAGCCCACCTCATAAGGTAGGCCGCCAGGGCTCCCTGGTGCTGGGTGGTCCATAGCGGGTCCCGCCCGCTTGTCCGACTGGTGGCACATTTCGCGCCGCCGCTCGACGGTGGTTCGAGCGTCTTCATGAGCTCGCTCCCGAAGGACCTGGCTCTGGTCGTGGAGGGTCCGCGGGTCGGAGGATGCTATGGAGATGTTGTCACGAGCGTCGTCGCGACGGGCCGATGCCCGCAGCAGCTGGCGAGGAGGAGGAGAGTGCACCGTGGTCGCAGCTCCCCCAGGGCCAGCGTGTGGTGGCTCGGTGGAGCACCGACCCGAGGGCCCAGGCCGGTCGCGGATTGTCTTTGTTTGCGATGGCGACGAGGTTCTGCATGGTGGACCTCCCCTCATCGAGCTTCTCCGCAGCATGAGGCAAGTTGAGGAGCAGCTGTGCGCGCGCCAAAGCTTTCGCTGGTGTGGGCGGCGGCGACAGCTGCGTTGATCGCGGCGCGCTTCAACTTCTAACTATGTTAGAAGGAGCTCCGTCACGACCCATCGGCTGCATGCCATTTTCACCAGCGCTTCAGCGAGCGTGCTGAACTCCTTCATCCTGCTGACGACGCACAGGGCTCTTCCCACGGCGGTGCCCAGGGTCACCAACGTGGTGACGCTGCTCGGCGCGCACACCATGGGAAGAGCGCGCGATGGTCGCCGGTGTATGCGTCCCGAAGGTCGCCGCGCCGCCCGGAGTTGGCACAACGACACCCCCGGAGGGCCCCGCGCCGCCTGCGGGGGGTCCAGCTCCGTCTTTGGATCCGGCGGCATGTAGCCGGTCGTCGGGCGCACGAACGACGCCACTCGCCAGGCTCCGACTGCCTGGGCAATGCTGGTGGTCGCGGCCGCGGCCCGAGTCCTGTCCACAACCGGTCCGCTGCTCGTCCGCACCGGCACGGGCCGTTCGGCTCCCAACGAGCCGATTGCCGCGACCGTGTTCTTCTTAGGGGCCACGACGATGAAGAGCTGCTAGGCTCACTACCAGACCAGATTCTCACAATTGCACCCCCTACCTGGCGCACCAAAGATGTCGGTGTGGAACGACACCTATGGGATCACAAGAATCCCTACTACGGTTGCCGGGGCGCAGGGTTCCGAGGAGAGCAGGGCTAGTAGACAACACAAGGATCGTTGACCCAGGTTCGGGCCGCGAGGATGCATAGAACCCTAGTCCTGCTTTGGTGGGTGTATTTCTGAGAGTTCTTGAGCTCTCGAACTAGCTGTGGTCAGCGTGTGGTTCGAAAGAGCCGAATCCCTCTCCTGGTCGGCTCAGGCCTCATTTTATAGGAAAAGGGGTTGCCATAGTGGCACACAGGAGGTGGAAAGGTGTATAGTGTTGCGAGGTTATCCCTCGTATTACAGGATAAGATGCATTAAATGCATTTCTTAGGTGTACCCTATGCTTTATCGGGGACGGGGGCGAGGCCCGTCCCGTCCGTCACCGCTCCTCCTCGCTTCGACACGCGCCCCGGGCAGTGATGCGTGCGGTGCCATGGAGGCAGTCAGGCAGCTGAGGTGGCACGGTGGTGGAGCCTTCACGAAGATCTGCATGCCGCCACACAAGCGCTTGATGAGTTGGCCTGGGAGCTGCATGTTTCCACGCAGGTGCCCGCCCAGCTGGTTGGGCTGGCAGCTGTATGGGAACGGTGATGGAAGCTTGGTTGTCGCGGGCCTGGCGGTGGTCCCGCCGGCGTCTTTGGTGAGGGCCTTGCCGGGTGGCCCGGCAAGGGTCTTGCCATGGCGCGCTGTCGTCCCCGGCAAGGGTCTTGCCGGGGGTCTAGTAGCCTTCCTAGGCAAGGATCTTGCCGAGGATCGTCATCTTCTAATCCTCATCTGATCTTGAATATGTCTTCACAAAGATCTGCATGCCACCACAGAGGTGCCTTCCCGAGCCCTGGCCCCACGTTGATGACGGTGTCGGCGGCCGTAGGCTCAAGGGTGGCTCGCTCTGTTGGTGTGGGGGCGAGCTGTCCCAAGAAGATCTTGCCGGGTCGCCGAGGTTGCCTGTGCAAGGGTCTTGCCGGGGGAACCTACTTCGTCCCTCTGTTCTTTGTGGTCTTGGCCTTGGCGTTGCTCTGATTGTCTTGGGCTTCGGCCTTACCTTGGCTCACCTCCCCTGCTCTGCTTGGTGTGGTCGTGGGCGCGGCTCTGACTGCCCGTGCACAGGTAAAGGGGTACAAAAGCTTGCCCTTCCTTTTGTACACCGACAGATCCCTCTGTGGGACATGAGGAATGCCAGCAGCTTGCCGGAGGGGACACCGAACACGCACATCTCTGGGTTAAGCCTCAAGTTCACCCGGCGCAGGCTCTCGAAGGTTTCCTCCAAATCTTGAATCAATGTCCTCGCCTAGCGAGACTTTACCACTATGTCGTCGACGTAGGCCTCTGTGTTTCTCCCGAGCTATCGCCCCAGGGCGATGTGCATCAACCGCTGGAAGGTGGCGCCTGCGTTGCGCAGGTCAAGGGCATGCAGGTGTAGCAGTACACCCCACATGGTGTTAGGAAAAATGTCTTCTCCACAGCTTCCACCACCATCTTGATCTGATGATACCCTGAGAACACGTCCAAGAAGCACAAAAAGTCGCACTCGGCGATGGAGTCGACAATCTGGTCGATGTGCGGGAGCGGGAAAGGATCTTGGGGGCAGGCTTTGCTAAGGTTGGTGAAGTCGACGCACATCCGCTCCTTCCTGCCTTTCTTTGGCACTACGACAGGGTTTGCCAGCCATTCGGGATATCGAACCTCCCGGATGGCGCCTGCCGCCTCCAGCTTGCGTCTCTCTTGGACGATGAAGGCCTGCTTCTTAGTGGACTGCCGTCTGGCTCGTTGTTTCACGGGGCGTATGTTGGGGCATACCCTTAGATGATGCTGGATCACCTCTCTCGGGACCCCTACCAGCTGATTGGGCTCCCACACGAATATCTCCTTGTTCGCGCGCAAGAACCTCACCAAGGCTTCTTCTTGTCCCGGGTCAAGGCCGGCTCCTATGGTGAAGGTGGCCCCGAAGAGCCGTCCTCGTTGACCCGCACCTGCTTGGTTTCTGCCTTGTCTTGGGTGAACAACTGCTTCTTCTTGGTAGGCGCGGCCTCCTTGGCCTCGTGGGTACCGGCGCCGGCCGGCTGTGCTGCTGCCGCGGTCTTGAAGGCGAGCCTGAGCGCCGTCACGGCCTCCTTAGTGTCCCCCTTGATGGTGAGGACGCCCTTGCTTCCTGGCATCTTCATGAGGTTGTAGGCCGGATGGGTCGCCGCCATGAACTGAGCGAGAGCTGGGTACCCGAGGATGGCGTTGTATGGCAGGCTGATGCGGGTGATGTCGAAGTCCACCAGCTCAGTGCGGTAGTTGTCGCGTGTGCCGAAGGTGACAAGGAGGCAGATCTGCCCTTGAGAGTGGGCAGCTCCGCCACCCACTCCCGAAAAGGGCTTGCTGAGGTTGAGCCGCTCGAGCGGCATGTGAAGAAGGCTGAAGGCTTCTACTGAGAGCAAGTTGAGGCCGGTGCCGCCGTCGATGAGGGTCTTGGTGACGGCCAAATTGCAGATGGTGGGCGTCCAGAGCATTGGGAGCATGCCGGAGTCGGTGGTGGAGCCGGAGTGGTCTTCTGAGTCGAAATTGAGGTCGGCCTCTAGGGCAGCCCAACCTGGCGGATCCCCCGGGCACTTGGAGGCGGCCCCGATCCGACGGAGGAACGGTTTGACGTCGCGATCTGGAGGCGGTGCTTGAGAGCCGCCTAGCAGGGCCGCGACCACATGGTGCGCTGGCACCGCGTAGCGATCGGTGAAGAGGTCACGGAGTTCCCCCCAGGAAGCCACTGTGGATCCCGGGAGGTTGAGCAACCAGGCGCGCGGCTCGCCGACAAGGGCCATGGGGAACCAGTTGGCCATGATCTTGTCGTTGCCTCCGGCTTTTAGGACATACTCCTCGTACGCCAGCAGGAACGGCGTCGGGTCTGCCGCGCCGTCGTAATGCAGCGGCATCTCCGGCTTGACTTGGTCGGCCACTGCACTCGGCGCAGGGCGTGGGCCAGGGCTCGGTACCCAGATGCCCTGCTGCCGACGTCGGTCGCAGAGGTGGATGGCAGGGCACCCGCCATGGGAGCATAGTGCGGCAGCACGGGGCGCAGATTGGTGGAGAGGAGCTCAAGACTCCCTTCTCGGGCGCGCCAAATGTCAGATGTGGGGTTCCGGCAAACCCTTAAGGTTCGAACACTGGGGTGCGCGCGAAGTCTTTCCCTCCTACCGATCTACGCCCTAGCTCGCTAAGATCGCGCGGACGAACTCGACGAACTCGCAACACAGAAAAACACGACGTTTATACTGGTTCGGGCCACCATTGTGGTGTAATACCCTACTCCAGTGTGGTGGTGGCGGATTGCCTCTAGGACTGATGATGAACATTACAAGGGAAGAACAGCCTCCTAAGGTTGAGGTGTTCTTGTGGCTAGGGTAGGCTCTCGATCGGGTTGGATCAAGCTAAGATGAGATGCCTCTACTATGGTGGCTAGCTCTACTTATATAGGCCCTGGTCCTCTTCCCAAATATCGAGCGGGAAGGGAGCCAACAACTGCGGGCAAATTTGAAGGGGGATATAACACCCCGGATGTAACTTTCCATATTTGTAACTCCAACTCTTGCCATTTTCGGCATTGTGATATGATATTCCCTCCGTGGTTGGGTTTTTTTCTTTCGTTTTGCATTTTGTCCATGTCATGCATTTCATATCATGTCATCATGTGCATCTCATTTGCATACGTGTTCGCCTCATGCATCCGAGCATTTTCCCCGTTGTCCGCTTTGCAATCCGCACTCCTATGTCCCCCTGCGTCCCCTTTTACATTTTTTCCGTGAGCGGGTACTAAACTTTCTCGGAATGGACCGAGGTTTGTCAAGTGGCCTTGGTACACCACCGGTAGACCACCTATCAAGTTTCGGGTCATTTGGAGCTCGTTTGGTACTCCAACGGTTATCCACATATCCGCAAAGGCCTCTTTTAAGTTGCAGCCCAACACCCCTCCAAAACAGCCGAATAACCCATCTAAGTCACTTCCATGTCTATCGCCCTTCGATCACGATCGTGTGGGCGAAAACTACACATCATTTGGAGCTTCCTAGCTCCTTCTACCTATAAAAACACCCCCTCCCCCGAAATCCCGGATCATTCCACCCGTAACCCTAGCCACGCCTTCTCCCCGCCACGGACGTGTCCGATTTGGGCCGGACACGTCCGCCGCCGCCAACCGGGACGCCACGTGGCACCTGCCATCACACGCCGCCAGCCGAGCCCGCAGCTGCCCCAGCGCCAGCCATACCGCCCGCCGCCTCGCCGACCGGCCGCCGCCACCATTGGCCGCTGTCGCCTTCGCCGCTGGTCGCCACAGCCCGCGCCTCGCCGCCAGCCACCTCGGCGCCCGCCTCGGTCGCCCCAATTGCCCCGCCTCCTCTCCGCCGCCCGCTCCTCGTCCGGCGAAGTCACGCCTCGGTTCGCGCCCCGAGCCCCAGATCTAGATCCGCAATGGTTGACTTCTCCCCCCCGAAATCGCCTAAGTCATTATTCTGTTATAATTTTGTTGCATACTCATTGTGCCATAACTTTGCACTCGTTGCTCCATTTTGGTCGTATAGCATACCTCATTTTTCGCCTCGAAGAGTAGATCATTTCATCCCATTGCATCATTTTTATTTAAGCTCATCTTGATGCCCGAAATATTGTTAGAAGAGGGCTATGTGATGTTAGTTTCAGATTCTTATCAGAACATGCACTTTTGTCATTTTTTCCATGATTGATGTGTACATCCTATGATCTTGAGCCCTACATGTGTTTTATAATATGCCATGCCATCTTTACAGGGGTGTATGCCATGTATTTTTGTGATCTCTGTGGTAACTAGCACAAGCATGCAAACTAGGCTTCATGATGTTACTGATTTCAGCCCCTGTTTTGCTGATATTTTTATGCCATGTTAACTTGATGCTACCGAGAGATCCATGCATATTTTGAGATACTTCAGTAAGGATGATTTGAACATATGGTTATTCTCTATCCATCCATGCCCTTGTTTGCAATTATGGAGTGCCATAGCTTGAGTCAATCGAGCTCTACTTTTGCTATAAAATATTTCCTGGCAGATTGTTTACATGTTATTCAATTTTGCCAAGGTTGTTGTACTTGATCCGTGTATGCTATGATATTGTTCTTGCCATTTGTTATCTGTTTTTGTCATGCCCTGTTGCTGAATCTGTTAACGAAACTTGCTATGTTTACGTGGGTGCCATCTTATCTTCTGATCCTTTTTGGCTTATGGTTAGTAAGGGACTTTTGTTCTATGCTTTGAGTAGATTCATTCCATGCCTTGTTTTGCTATTATAATTTCCTGTAGCATGTCGTTTGCTTGCTCTGAACATTGCTTCCTGATGCTGATTCTGCCATGTTCAGTATTTTCACCAAGTCTGTGAAACTGATATGTTTTGCACTTTTGCCATGCTTGTTTGGACCTGTTATGGTGTGAGTTAGCCGTAGCTCAGTGTTCATCTTTTGTCAAGCATCTTGAGTAGATAACTGCCATATGCTTTTCTGGTACGTTTGGGTGCAGTAGCTTAATTTATTGTTGCTCGCTAAGTGGTATCATGCTGTTAATGGCAGATTTGTGCCATTCTTGTTTTGCTTGTCATTTGCAAACCGTGCATCCGATTCCGGTGATCTTTATATCGATTTCAACCGAAATCATCTCACCTTTCCAGCGGCATACTTGGTTTGCCAATTTGATGCCTGGTTCATCATTTTCCTTCCGAGCACGATACGCATTGCATATCACATCTCGCATATCATGCCATGTATTGCATCATGTTGCTTGTGCATTGCACCGTGATTTATTGTGGTTCCTTTATTTGTGTTCTTTCTTTGGGTAGAGCCGGGAGACGAGTACGTGAACGAGGAACCTGTTGAGAACGCTTACGAGGATCAAGCTTTCGACAACTCTGAGAACTTTGCAGGCAAGATGACCATACCCTCGAAATCACGTCTATCTTTGCTTTCTAGATGCTCGCTCTTTTGCTATGCCTATGCTACGATGCCTATCACTTGCTATATCATGCCACCCATATTGCCATGTCAAACCTCTAACCATCCTTTCCTAGCAAACCGTTGTTTGGCTATGTTACCGCTTTGCTCTTTCTCTTATAGCGTTGCTAGTTGCGGTGAAGATGAAGTTTGTTCCTTGTTGGAACATGGAGATGTTGTTCCTTGTTGGAACATGTTTACTTGTTGGGGATATCACAATATATCTGCTATAATTAATGCATCTATATACTTGGTAAAGGGTGGAAGGCTCGGCCTTATGCCGGGTGTTTTGTTCCACTCTTGCCGCCCTAGTTTCCGCCATACCGTGTTATGTTCCTTGATTTCGCGTTCCTTACACGGTTGGGTGATTTATGGGACCCCCTTGACAGTTCGCTTTGAATAAGACTCCTCCAGCAAGGCCCAACTTTGGTTTTACCATTTGCCACCTAAGCCTTTTTCCCCCGGGTTTTAGCGAGCCCGAGGGTCATCTTTATTTAACCCCCCGGGCCAATGCTCCTTTGAGCGTTGGTCCAAACTAGAGCCACTTGCGGTGCCGCCCTGAGGCAACTTGGGGTGTCTTCGGTTGCCGTACGTACTGCTGATCCGGTGTGCCCTAAGAACGAGATATGTGCAGCTCCTATCGGGATTTGTCGGCACATTCGGGCGGCTTTGCTGGTCTTGTTTTATTGTTGTCGAAATGTCTTGTAGTCCGGGATTCCGAGATCGATCGGGTCTTCCCAGAGAAGGAAAATCCTTCGTTGACCGTGAGAGCTTATAATGGGCTAAGTTGGGACACCCCTGCAGGGTATTATCTTTCGAAAGCCGTGCCCGCGGTTATGAGGCAGATGGGAATTTGTTAATGTCCGGTTGTAGAAAACCCGAAGTTGACCTTAATTAATAGACAGCAACGGCGTGTGCAACCGTGATGGTCTCTTCTCGGCGGAGTCCGGGAAGTGAACACGGTGTTGGAGTTATGCTTGACGTAAGTAGTTATGGATCACTTCTTGATCGCTACTAGCTTCTCAACCGTGCCTTGCTTCTCTTCTCGCTCTCTTTCGCGAATGTAGCCACCATATATGCTAGTCGCTTGCTGCAGCTCCACCTCACAACTCTGTCTTTCCTATAAGCTTAAATAGTCTTGATCTCTGGGTGTGAGATTGCCGAGTCCCCGTGACTCATGATTCTACCAAAACAGTTGCAGTGCCGACGATGCCGGTCAGATGACACAACCGAGCTCAAGTGGGAGTTCGACGAGGAACGTGGTCGTTACTATGTGTCTTTTCCTGATGATCGATAGTGGAGCCCAGTTGGGTCGATCGGGATCTGTGGTAGCATTTGGGGTATCTTCTTTATTTTGGTTCCGTAGTCGGACCTTGAGTGTAATCTGAATGATGGATGTTTATTTATGTATTGTGTGAAGTGGCGACTGTAAGCCAACTATGTATCTCTTTCCCTTATGTATTACATGGGTTGTGTGAAGATTACCTCACTTGCGACATTGCTTTCAATGCGGTTATGCCTCTAAGTCGTGCTTCGACACATGGGAGATATAGTCGCATCGAGGGCGTTACAAGTTGGTAATCAGAGCCATCCCCGACTTAGGAGCCCCTGCTTGATTGTTTGCTGGCGTTGTTGAGTCTAGAACAAAAATGTTTTTAGTCCTTGGATTATATATATCGGATAGCAGGATTCTTTTTACTCCCCAGTCCCTTCGTCGCTCTGGTGAGGTCTCCTGACGTAGAAGTTTTGACTCTCCTCTCCTCAAATTTCACTAAAAAAAATTTTTAGGATCTCGCTGGTATCTTGGAATCGTTCCGATGGTTTTGTGACGAGAACATTGTTCTTGGTGCCTCCTGACATTTAGGGGTTGTGGCAGTGTCCCGGGGAGTTGAGCTCCGAGGTGTTGTTGTCACAATTTTATCGTTGCAGTTCTGGAATACCTGAGATTTGCCGACATCGAAAATCTCTTTTGTGCAGTTGTTGGTGAGATAACCCCGATAACCCTTGATCAAGCGAGCTCGAGTATTGCCATGACTCGTATAACGGATGCTTTTCAAAGGTCGAGGTACACGATTTCCGAAGGTTTCTTGGCTATGTGTTGACGGATGGATACAGCTGGATCTAGGTATTGTTAGTTTGGGTGATATATTTTGTGTCTCCTGTATCCCCAACACCAGATTGCATAACTAGAAAGTTTCGAGTTTATAGGTGGGATTCAAGTAGCTCCTAGCATTTCTTCCCGCAGATATTTGGTTTGTGATTGGGTAATCCTTACCACTTATTTGTTCCAATTGTACCTTGTTATTTTTTCATCAACCCTTAATCAAGTGGCTTCTCACCTTAATGGACGTGTGATGTTAGCTTTGGAATTCATTCGTTCATCCTTGTTCGAATGTTTATTGTGAAGACTATGTTGCAATTTCTATCCGCTTTCGATTCAACTTGTCTATCTGTTCATCAAAGTGCTAACGGATGTCACCCTCTTCAGATGGCTCCGCCAACGCTCTCAATCCGGATCGCAATGAGGAGAGTCACCGAACCTCCACCTCCACCTCCGCCTCCGGAGGCATGGCAAGCTATCATGGCAGCCACCAATGCCAATGCTCGAGATGATTTTGCAACTCTTGCAAGAGCGCACTCCAAGGGCAAGGCAATCAAGGAAATCAAGGCCAAGGCAACAACCAGCCGCACTTTGCTACCCTCAATCAGTTCCTCGCTAATCAGCCGAAGTCTTTCAGATTCTGTGTCGAGGCCACAGACGTCGACGATTGGCATGACATCTGCAAACATTTTGAATGTAGCAATGTCAGACCTGAGGACTTTGTCAAGTTTGCTTCGTTTCAACTCAAGGACCAAGCTGCTGAGTGGTACCAGCAATACAAAGATTCCAGAGGAGGTCGTGTGATTACCTGGGATGAGTTCCGCCGAGACTTCAAAGCTCACCACATTCCGAAAAGTGTTGTTGAGAGCAAGCGTGAGGAGTTCCCTAATCTCAAGCAAGGCAACATGTCTGTGTACCAATACAATATCCAGTTTCAGAAACTCGCTCGCTTCGCTAAGCAAGACGTCCCTGATGAAAAGAGTATGATCTATCAATTCAGAGGTGGTCTCAAAGAAGATCTGCAATTAGCTCTCGTGCTTTTTGAGCCAGAAAAGTATGATGAATTCTACAACATGGCATCAAGCAAGAAGCTGCCCAGCTCAAATGTGAGGCTTCTAAGAAGAGAATCGTGGATGCAGTTCAGTCTTCTTCTTCCTCTCAAGTGGCAGCTAAGCGGCAGAAGTTCTACCTTCCTCCTCCTCCGTTCAAATCGGACCTTATCACAGAAGAACTCAGGTGGTCGTGGATCTTCCCACCCGCCCAACCCAAAGCTATCGTAACAAGTCTAATTCTCAAGCTCCAAGGTCAAATGCTCCTTATCACCGTCCGCTCTCAGAGGTGACTTGCAACAAATGTCACAGAAAAGGTCACTATGCGAACAAGTGCTTCAACCAAAGGCGCCTTCCGCCTCCTCCTCTGTGAAATCTTCCGGCAATGCAAAGGGTCAAGCATAATCCCAAGTCTGCAAAGGTGAATATGATGAATGCAGCTCAAGCGGAGGAATCCATCGATGTGATAATGGGTAATCTCTCGCTAATGATATTCCTGCAAAAGTCTTATTTGATACTGGTGCATCGCTTCGTTCATTTCGAGACCTTTTGTTGCCAAGCATGAGTTTGTGACGGAAAATATTCCTATTCCGTTGAAGATTGTGTCCCGGGCAAGCAAATGACTTCTCGAGTTTTGGTTCCGAATGTCGGTATCAAGATGGGCGACTATAGATTTCTGGCTAAACCATTTGTCCTTGGTGACTCGGATATTGATCTTATTCTTGGGATGGACTGGCTTTCTCAGCATAAAGCTCAGCTTGATTGTGCTGCCAGGGAAATTCAATTGACACACTCTTCTGAGAATGTGATCATCTATGCCGCTCGTGATGAAACCATTCGGTTGTTTTCTCTCAATGAGAAGGGCGAGTTGGATGCTATCTCTCGATTCCAAATGCTTGTGAGTACCAAGATGTCTTTCCGTAAGAGCTTCCAGAATGCCTCCTCACCGCCGCTTGAGTTCGTTATCGATCTTGAGCACGGCATCAACCCGTTGCAAGCGCCCATACAAGCTTGGACCTAATAAGCTGAAGGAATTGAAGAAGCAGCTCGATGAACAAGAGCGTCTGGGTTTGATCGGACCGAGTTCATCTCCTTGGGGTTGTGGTGTTCTTTTGTCCAGAAGAAGGATGGCACGGACCGACTTTGTGTCGATTACCGTCCATTGAATAAGAAGACTATCAAGAACAAGTATCCACTTCCCAACATCAATGAGCTTTTCGAGCAACTCAAAGGTGCTAAAGTGTTCTCCAAGCTTGACCTTCGTATGGGTTATCATCAAATTCGCATTCGTGAACAAGATATTCCCAAGACAGATTCGTAACAAGCTTTGGTTCTTATGAATATACGGTCATGTCTTTCGGCCTTGTCAATGCTCCTCCAACATTCTCTCGGATGATGAACTTCATCTTCAACCCCTACACCAATGAATTCGCCTTGGTCTATCTTGATGATATTTTGGTCTTCTCCAAGAATAAGAAGGATCATGCCAAACATTTGCGATTGGTGCTCGACAAGCTCGTAGAGCATCAATTCTATGCGAAGTTTTCCAAATGTGAATTTTGGCTTGATGAAGTGCTTTATCTTGGTCACATCATCTCCGCCAAGGGCATCACCGTTAATCCCGAGAAGGTGTCTGCGGTTGTGAATTGGGAACCTCCTCGGAATCGTCAAGCGACTTAGCAGTTTTCTTGGTCTTGCAAGCTATTCTTTGAAGATTCGTTGAGAATTTCTCCAAGATTGCAAAGCCTCTTTACAACCTCCTCCGTAAGCATGTGAAGTATGTCCGGTCTCCACAGGTGTGACGTTGCTTTCAATACTCTCAAAGAGAAACTCGTCACAGCTCTGTCTTGACTCCTCCCGATGAATCCAAGCCATTCGAAGTTTTCGTGATGCTTCTCTTCAAGGTCTCGGTCTTGTGTTAATGCAAGAGAAGAGAGTTGTGGCCTATACCTCTCGTCACCTGAAGCTCAACGAAAAGAACTACCCCACTCACGATCTTGAGTTGGCGGCAGTTGTCCATGCATTGATAACATGGAGACATCTCTTGTTGGGAAGGAAAGTGTACATATTCACCGATCACAAGAGTCTCAAGTATATCTTCACTCAACCCAACCTCAAACTCAGGCAAACTCGATGGGTCGAGATGATTCAAGAGTACAACCCAAGTATTGAATATACTCCGGGCAAGGCCAATGTCATTGCAGATGCTTTGAGCAGGAAGGCTTATTGCAACAGTTTAATCATCAAGCCCTTCCAACCGGATCTCTGTTAAGCTTTTCGCAAGCTGAATCTTCAAGTTGTTCCTCAAGGCTTTCTTGCCAACCTCATAGTCTCTCCTACTTTGGAAGATCAGATTCGTGAGGCTCAACTCCTGGATACCATGGTGAAAAAGGTGAAACGTGGTATCGACAAGGGCATTTCCAAATACAAGTGCTTCCACATTGATGACAAAGATACTCTTTTCTTCGAGGACCGGATTGTGGTTCCAAAGGGTGATCTACGTAAAGTCATTTTGAACGAGGCGCACAATTCCCTTCTATCCATTCATCCTAGAAGTACGAAGATGTACCATGACCTCAAGCAGTCATATTGTTGGACTCGAATGAAGCGAGAAATTGCTCAATTCGTGAATGAGTGTGATGTCTGCAGAAGAGTGAAAGCAGAACACCAAAGACCAGCTGGTCTCCTCCAACCTCTTGCTATTCCGGAATGGAAGTTTGATCATATTGAAATGGACTTCGTGACTGGATTTCCTAAGTCCAAGCATGGAAATGATGCTATCTTCGTTGTCATTGACAAGCTTACTAAAGTGGCTCACTTTCTTCCTATCAAAGAATCTATCACAGCAGCTCGGTTAAGTGAGCTATACACCTCCGAGATTGTCTCCTTGCACGGCATTCCACAAGTGATCTCTTCTGCACCGTGGCGGCATCTTTACCTCCAAGTTTTGGGATTCTTTTCAAGGCCATGGGCACCAACATTCGCTTTCAGCACAGCTTTCCATCCTCAAACAAGTGGCCAAGTCGAGTGAGTCAATCAAATCCTTGAAGATATGCTCGTGGCTTGTGTCATTTCCTTCGGTATGAAGTGGGAAGATTGTCTTCCATATGCCGAGTTCTCCTACAACAACAGCTTCCAAGCGAAGTTCGGCAAGGCCCCATTCGAAATTCTCTATGGCGAAAGTGTTGTACTCCTCTCAATTGGTCCGAGACGGTGAACGCCAACTTCTTGGCAACGACTTGATAATGAAGTCAAGAAATGTGCAAAGTCATTCGTGAGAATCTCAAAGCCGCGCAATCGCGCCAGAAGAGCTATTATGATGACAAGCACCGTGATGTGGCTTTTGAAATCGGAGACCATGTCTACCTCCACGTCTCTCCAATGAAAGGCACTCGTCGCTTCGGTATCAAAGGGAAGCTTGCCCCTAGATACGTGGGTCCTTTCAAGATCATTAGCAAAAGAGGCGATCTCGCCTATCAACTTGAGCTCCCGTCCAACTTCGCGAACGTGCACGATGTGTTTCACGTGTCACAGCTTCGCAAGAGCTTCAAGACTCCTGAGCGCACTATCAACTTCGAAGAAATTGACCTCCAAGAAGAACTCTCTTAACATGAGCACCCCTGTTGCTATTCTTGAAGAAACCGAGCGCAAGACTCGCAACAAGTCAATCAAATTCCCGAAAGTGAAGTGGTCACACCATTCACCGAGAAGCCACACAGGAGCGCGAGGATCACCTCCGTTCGAATATCCGGAGTTCTTTCAGTCCTAGATCTCGGACGAGATCCTCTTGTAGTGGTGGAGTGTTGTAACACCCGGATGTAACTTTCCATAGTTGTAACTCCAACTCTTGCCATTTTGGCATTGTGATATGATATTCCTCCGTGGTTGGGTTTTTGTCTTTCGTTTTGCATTTTGTCCATGTGATGCATTTCATATCATGTCATCATGTGCATCTCATTTGCATACGTGTTCGTCTCATGCATCCGAGCATTTTCCCCGTTGTCCGTTTTGCAATCCGGCACTCCTATGTCCCCCGGCGTCCCCTTTTACATTTTTTCCGTGAGCGGGTACTAAACTTTCTCGGAATGTACCAAGGTTTGTCAAGTGGCCTTGGTACACCACCGGTAGACCACCTGTCAAGTTTCAGATCATTTGGAGCTCTTTTGGTACTCCAACGGTTATCCGCATATCCGCAAATGCCTCTTTTAAGTTGCAGCACAACACCCCTCCAAAATAGCCCAATAATCCATCTAAGTCACTTCCATGTCCATGGCCGTTCGATCACGATCGTGTGGGCGAAAACTACACCTCATTTGGAGCTTCCTAGCTCCTTCTACCTATAAAAACACCCTCCCGAAATCCGGATCATTCCACCTAACCTAGCCCGCCTCTCCCGCCGCGGACGTGTCCGATTTGGGCGGACCGTCCGCCCGCTGCCGCCCGGCCAACCGGGACGCGCCATGTGGCACCCGGCCACCAGCCGCGCCCGCCTTGACCTTGATAACCCGGCCCCAGCAGCCCGGCCGCGCCAGCGCCCGGCGCCCGCCCTCGCCCTCAACCCGGCGCCCGCCCTTGGCCTCCGGCCGCCGTCGCCCTGCCCGCCGCCCAGTGCCCGACCGCCCTCGCCCCGCCAGCGCCCGGCCACCCTCTGCGCCGCTTTCGGTCGCCCGGCAGCCAGCTTCCTCTCGCCCGCCCACTCCCTCCTCCCGTGACCGCCTGCCTCGGATTGCGCCGAGCCCCAGATCTAGATCCGCAACGGTTGACTTCTCCCCCCCCCCGAAATCGCCCAAGTCATTATTGTGTGATAATTTTGTTGCATATTCATCATGCCATAACTTTGCACTCGTGGCTCCGTGTTGGGCGTATAGCATACCTAATTGTTCGCCTCGAAGAGTGGATCATTTCATTCCATTGCATCATTTCATTTAAGCTTATCTTGATGCCCGAAATGCTGTTAGAAGAGGGCTATGTGATGTTAGTTTCAGATTCTTATCAGAACATGCACTTTTGTCATTTTTGCCATGATTGATGTGTGCATCCTATGATCTTGAGACCTACATGTGTTTTGTAATATGCCATGCCATCTTTACAGGGGTGTATGCCATGCATTTTTGTAATCTCTGTGGTGACTAGCACAAGCATGCAAACTAGGCTTCATGATGTTGCTGATTTCAGCCCCTGTTTTGCTGATATTTTTATGCCATGTTAACTTGATGCTACCGAGAGATCCATGCATATTTTGAGATACTTCAGTAAGGATGATTTGAACATATGGTCATGCTATATCCATCCATGCCCTTGTTTGCAATTATGGAGTGCCATAGCTTGAGTCAATCGAGCTCTACTTTTGCTATAAAATGTTTCTTGGCAGATTGTTTACACGTTATTCAATTTTGCCAAGGTTGTTGTAGTTGATCCGTGTATGCTATGATGTTGTTCTTGCCATGTGTAGCTTCTATGCCATGTATTCTTGATGGATATATGATTAGTTTATCATGAAATGCGCTGTAGTGAGTGCTTTGAGCTCTTAAACATGCCTACTTGTTATCTGTTTTTGTCATGCCCTGTTGCTGAATCAGTAAGGGACTTTTATTCTATGCTTTGAGTAGATTCATGCCATGCCTTGTTTTGCTATCATAAGTTCCTGTAGCATGTCGTTTGCTTGCTCTGAAATTGCTTCCTGATGCTGATTCTGCCATGTTCAGTATTTTCACCAAGTCTGTGAAACTGATATGTTTTGCACTTTTGCCATGCTTGTTTGGACCTGTTATGGTGTGATTTAGCCGTAGCTCAGTGTTCAGCTTATGTCAAGCATCTTGAGTAGATCACTCCTATATGATTTTCTGGTACGTTTGGGTGCAGTAGCTTAATTTCTTGTTGCTTGCTAAGTGGTATCATGCTGTTAATGGCAGATTTGTGCCATTCTTGTTTTGCTTGTCATTTGCAAACCGTGCATCCGATTCCGGTGATCTTTATATCGATTTCAACCGAAATCATCTCACGCTTCCAGCGGCATACTTGGTTTGCCAAGTTGATGCCTGGTTCATCATTTTCCTTCCGGAGCACGCATACGCATTGCATATCACATCTCGCATATCATGCCATGTATTGCATCATGTTGCTTGTGCATTGCACCGTGATTTATTGTGGTTCCTTTGTTTGTGTTCTTGCTTTGGGTAGAGCCGGAGACGAGTACGTGAACGAGGAACCTGTTGAGAACGCTTTACGAGGATCAAGCTTTCGACAACTCGAGAACTTTTGCGTGCAAGATGACCATACCCTCGAAATCACTTCTATCTTTGCTTTCTATTTGCTCGCTCTTTTGCTTTGCCTATGCTACGATGCCTATCACTTGCTATATCATGCCTCACATATTGCCATGACAAACCTCTAACCATACTTTCCTAGCAAACCGTTGTTTGGATATGTTACCGCTTTGCTCGGCCCCTCTTATAAGCGTTGCTAGTTGCGGTGAAGATGAAGTTTGTTCCTTGTTGGAACATGGAGATGTTGTTCCTTGTTGGAACATGTTTACTTGTTGGGGATATCACAATATATCTGCTATAATTAATGCATCTATATACTTGGTAAAGGGTGGAAGGCTCGGCCTTATGCCCGGTGTTTTGTTCCACTCTTGCGCCCTAGTTTCCGTCATACCGGTGTTATGTTCCTTGATTTCACGTTCCTTACACGGTTGGGTGATTTATGGGACCCCTTGACAGTTCGCTTTGAATAAGACTCCTCCAAAGCAAGGCCCGACTTTGGTTTTACCATTTGCCACCTAAGCCTTTTTTCCCCGGTTTTCGCGAGCCCGAGGGTCATCTTTATTTAACCCCCGCCAATGCTCCTCGGCGTTGGTCCAAACTAGAGCCACTTGCGGTGCCGCCCGAGGCAACTTGGGGTACCTTCGGTTGCCGTCGTCTTGCTCATCCGGTGTGCCCCGAGAACGAGATATGTGCAGCTCCTATCGATTTGTGGGCACATTCGGGCGGCTTTTGCTGGTCTTGTTTTATTGCTGTCGAAATGTCTTGTAGTCCGGGATTCCGAGATCGATCGGGTCTTCCCGGTAGAAGGAAAATCGCTTCGTTGACCGTGAGAGCTTATAATGGGCTAAGTTGGGACACCCTGCAGGGTATTATCTTTCAAAGCCGTGCCCGCGGTTATGAGGCAGATGGGAATTTGTTAATGCCGGTTGTAGAAAACCCAAGTTGACCTTAATTAATACACATCAACTGCGTGTGTAACCGTGATGGTCTCTTCTCGGTGAGTCCGGGAAGTGAACACGGTGTTGGAGTTATGCTTGACGTAAGTAGTTCAGGATCACTTCTTGATCGCTACTAGCTTCTCGACCGTGCCTTGCTTCTCTTCTCGCTCTCTTTCGCGAATGTAGCCACCATATATGCTAGTCGCTTGCTGCAGCTCCACCTCACAACTCTGTCTTTCCTATAAGCTTAAATAGTCTTGATCTCGCGGGTGTGAGATTGCTGAGTCCCCGTGACTCACAGATTCTACCAAAACAGTTGCAGGTGCCGACGATGCCAATGCAGATGATGCAACCGAGCTCAAGTGGGAGTTCGACGAGGAACGTGGTCGTTACTATGTGTCTTTTCCTGATGATCAGTAGTGGAGCCCAGTTGGGTCAATCGGGGATCTGTGTAGCATTTGGGGTATCTTCTTTATTTTGGTTCCGTAGTCGGACCTTGAGTGTAATCTGAATGATGGATGTTTATTTATGTATTGTGTGAAGTGGCGACTGTAAGACAACTATGTATCTCTTTCCCTTATGTATTACATGGGTTGTGTGAAGATTACCTCACTTGCGACATTGCTTTCAATGCGGTTATGCCTCTAAGTCGTGCTTCGACACGTGGGAGATATAGCCGCATCGAGGGCGTTACGGGGGACAACTAGTACAAGCTATCCTGACAAAAGTGGTCTTCGCCTGCAAAAAGCTCTGGTGGTGACGCCGTCTTGGGCTCCACGATGACGTCCGTCTTGCCGTCCTCCTGGTCTTGGTCTCGTTGCACCAATATAGCAACCTTTGCCTGATGCATTGGTACTCTTCGCCTGCGCTGGCCTCCTTAGCACCAAAGAGGAAATAAGGACGCTGCATGCGCTGGCGCCCGCCTGGTGTCGTTCGTCATGGCTCACGTCACAAGAGCCTCGTGAGGTTTGCCCTACCTTGATATCTCCGCTCCTCATGAGCCTGCCTGGCTAGGCTACTCCAGAGGAGGTCTTGCATCGTCCGCCTCGCGAGGCTTGGACTCTCGCGAGGGTCTTGGATGCCTTGTTGATGAAGATGGGCCGTACGACCTGCTGGCTTAGCAACGCTGTGGGCCGCAGGCAGGCAAGCCTGGGGATCCCCGTTCCCAGAATGTCGACAGCCGGGGCCCGCCTCGGAGGTGGAGCTTGGTCTTGATGAGGTCCGCGCGGCACTGATACGTCTCCAACGTATCTATAATTTATGAAGTATTCATGCTATTATATTATCCATCTTAGATGTTTTATATGCATTTATATGCTATTTTATATGATTTTTGGGACTAACCTATTAACCTAGAGCCGAGTGCCAGTTTCTGTTTTTTCCTTGTTTGTGAGTTTTACAGAAAAGGAATACCAAACAGAGTCCAATTGACGTGCCAATTTTTACAGAAAAGGAATACCAAACAGAGTCCAATTGACGTGCCAATTTTTGTTGACGGACCAAAAGAGCCCCTGGAGCAAAAGAATTGGGCCAGAAGAGTCCCGGGCTGTCCACGAGGGTGGGGGGCGCGGCCACCCCCCCTGGGCGTGGGCCCCAGCCTCGTGGACGACTCGGAGAACCCCCTGACGTGAAACCAACGCCAAAAATTCCTATAAATACAGAAACCCCCAGAAAATAACCTAGATCGGAAGTTCCACCGCCGCAAGCCTCTGTAGCCACGAGAAATCAATCTAGGCCCTCTCCGGTACCTTGCCGGAGGGGGCCATCATCACCGGTAGCCATGGAGGAGTATCCCGGAGAGGCCATCATCGCCATGAAGGCCAAGGACCAGAGGGAGAACCTTTCCCCATCCAGGGGGAGGCCATGGAGGAGGAAGCACAAGGGGGAGAACCTCTCCTCCTCTCTCTTTTAAGCGGCACCTTGATGCCATCAAGAGGGGAATCATCGCTGCGGTGATCGTCTTCATCAACATCACCATCATCATCACCATCCTCATCTCGTTTACGCGGTCCACTCTCCCGCACCCCGTTGTAATCCCTACTTGAACATGGTGCTTTATGCCACATATTATGATCCAATGATGTGTTGCCATCCTATGATGTTTTGAGTAGATATCCCTTGTCTTTGGGTTGATTGATGATCTAGATTTGTATGAGTTGTATGTTTTGTTTTTGTGCTCTCCTATGGTGCCCTCCGTGTCGCGCAAGCGTGAGGGATTCCTGCTGTAGGGTGTTGCAATACGTTCATGATTCACTTGTGGGTTGGTGAGTGACTGAAACACAAACCCGAGTAAGGGGGTTGTTGCGTATGGGAATAAAGAGGACTTGATGCTTTAATGCTATGGTTGGGTTTTACCTTAATGATCTTTAGTAGTTGCGGATGCTTCCTAGAGTTCCAATCATAAGTGCATATGATCCAAGTAGAGAAAGTATGTTAGCTTATGCCTCTCCCTCATATGAAATTGCAATGACGACTACTGGTCTTGTTAATAATTGCCTAGGACAATTCCGCACACCGATCCATCATTATTCCACACTCGCTATTTATTATATTTAGTAATATATTCTAACTTTATGATAACAGCACCTACTTTTATGTTTTAGCTCTCCGTTACCATACAAAGTTATCCTCTTCATACCCACAACATAGTTTTATTTCTTGTTTCTAGTTGGAAGCAAACGTTCGGTATACGTAGAGTCGTATCAGTGGCAGATAGGGCTTGAGAGAATATTGATCTTACCTTTAGCTCCTTGTGGGTTCGACACTCCATACTTATCACTTCCACCTTTGGAAATTGCTACGATGATTCCCTTCACTTGGGGATTATCAAGCTCTTCTCTGGCGCCGTTGCCGAGGAGCAATAGCGTGGGGTTGAGATTCTCGTGTGTGCTTGTTTGCTTTCTTCACTAAGTAGATTTTGTTTTTCCTTTTTGTTTCTGTTTAGTTTTGGCTGAAACTACAAAAAAATCAATAATGAAAATACAAAAATTTTTACTTGCCTCTCATGCCTAAAAAGTCTTTTAAAAACGAGAAGTGATTGGAAAGTTATGCATTGAAGAAGTGAGGGTCGACCTTGAGCACTTGTGTTCATGCTCACGGAAACAATGTAGAATTTTTCATGGAAGTTTCTCTGTAAATAATTATCCTCTTGTGTATATCCATTGTATTATAAAAATAATGTGCCAAGCTTTGGTTTTAGGATGATTAGATTGCTTGTTTACTATGTGCATAACAAAAACAGAAACTTTGGCTGTAGCGCGTGATTTTACATTTTTTACTGGAAGGTCAAATGGGTCTGAAACATTTTGAACATTAGTTCTGTACACATTTTTAAAATTTTCAAATTTAGTTCATAATTTTTAGAGTTACAGAAGTATACTAAACTTCAAGATTACTACAGACTGTCCTGTTTTTGACAGATTCTGTTTTTCGCGTGTTGTTTGCTTATTTTGACAAATCTATGGCTAGTATCGGGGGGTATGAACCATACAGAAGTTGGAATACAGTAGGTTTAACACCAATTTAAATAAATAATGAGTTCATTACAGTACCTTAAAGTGGTAGTTTGCTTTCTTACACTAACGGATCTCACAAAGTTTTTGTTAAAGTTTTGTGTGGATGAAGTGTTCGAAGATCGAGGAACTATCAATATGAGAAGAATAAAGAGAGGCAAGAGTTCAAGCTTGGGAATGCCCAAGGCACCCCAAGTAAATATTTCAAAGGATACTCAAGCATCTAAGCTTGGGGATGCCCCGGTTGGCATCCCATCTTTCTTCAACAAATATCGGTATACCTCGGTTTTTGTTATGTTCACATGATTTGAGTCCTTTGTGTTCTTTTTTTCCTTTAAGAACCAAGCTAGTATGAGATAGCCCTTCATTGATTTATAGAATACTTCATGTGCTTAACTTATATCTTTTAAGTATGATCATATAGAATTGCTCTTTGTGCTTCACTTAAATCTTTTGAGTATGGTTTTATAGGATGCTTCGTGTGCTTCACTTACATATTTTGAGCTTGGATATTGGTTAGTCTATATTAATTGTAGAATGCTCCAGAATTTAACTTGTATCTTTTGGAGTATGAATAATACTATAATCTAAAGTGGGGTTGGAAGAGTGTCAACTTTACGAATTAGTGATCCCACTATTCCGAATGAGAAGAATTTTGCTTATGTGGAGAGTTGAAAAATTTCTATGCTTGTAGATCATGAAAAGAATTCCTTATGTGATGGTTATATTGTTGAATTCATTCATGATTCTACTGAAAATTATTATGAGGGAGGAATATATGCTTATAGGAGTTTCAATAATATCAAGTTTCCTCTCTATGTGCTTAAAGTTTTGAAGTTATACTTGTTTTGCCTTCCTATGCTAGTTGATTCATGTTCCTATAAATTATGTGCTCACAAAATCCCTAGGCATAGGAAGTGGGTTATATTTAAATATGCTAGTCATATTCTTCATGATGCTCTCTTTATGTTTCAGTTCCTATCTTTTATGTGAGGATCATTGAAGTCATCATGCCTAGCTAAAAGGCATTAAAGAAAAGCGCTTGTTGGGAGACAACCCAATATTTATCTTACTGTTTTTGTGTGTTTGAATGATTAAGCTACTGTAGTGATCATGTTTTATAACTTTTGTTTCAATAAAGTGCCAAGTAAGACCTTTGGGAAGACTTTGGTGAAAGTTAATGTGATCTTGCTGTAAAAAACAGAAACTTTGCGCTCACGAGATTAGCTACCATTTTTTACCGAAGAGTGCTTTTCAGTTGATTCTTTTTGCAGAATATTAATAGACAAATTCCTCACGTCCACCAAATTATTTCATAATTTTTGGAGTAGCAGAAGTATGGTTGCTGTTCGGATCATTACAGACTGTTCTGTTTCTGACAGATTCTGTTTTCATTGCATAGTTTGCTTGTTCTCTAGTTTCTATGGCTTATATTTCTCAATATAAATTTTAGAAATGATATGGTACAGTAGGAATTGTGTGATAACAAATATGAACCTTGTCTTTGACTGTACCAAAGTGAATGGTTTGCTCTTTATCATACTAACTTATCTCACGAAGTTCCGTTAAGTTTTGTGTGATTGAAGTTTTCAAGCTTTGGGTGAGATATCGATATGAGGAGAATAAGGAGAGGGAAGACCCTAAGCTTGGGGATTCCCAAGGAATCCCAAGGTAATATTCAAGGAATACTCAAGCGCCTAAGCTTGGGGATGCCCCGGATGGCATCCCCTCTTTCGTCTTCGAAACTATCGGTATACCTTACTCGGAGCTATATTTTTATTCATCACATGATATGTGTTTTGCTTGGAGCGTGTTTTCAATTTTACTTGCTGTTTGAATAAAATCATTGGATCTGAAATATTGAATGAAAAAGAATCCTCCCATGGCTAGTTAATTATTTGACTACTCAGTGTTCTTCACTTATATCTTTTTTGGGTAGTTTGTCATTTACTCACGTGCTTCAAGTATATCCTATGAGTAAATGGTTGAATGAATTGAATATTATAAGTATGAATTTATAAATGTTTCATATGCTTATGCCATGGGGAGTAATGACTTCACACAGAATAAGTATAGGTAGTAAACTTATTGAAAGTTAGCAAACACAAAATTGGTCACTTGAACAATTCATGAAAGAATACTGAAGGAAGAGAGATTTCACATATAAATATACTATCTTGGACATCTTTGGTAATTGTGAGCACTCATTAAAATATGACATGCTAAAAGGATGATGTTGGACAAGGAAGACAACGTAATTGGTTATGTTTTCTTATATCCGAAATAAAGTATATTGTCATGGATCATCCAACATGCTGAGCTTGCCTTTCCCTCTCATGCTAGCCAAATTATTTGCACCAAGTAGAGATACTACTTGTGCTTCCGAACATCCCTTAAACCAGTTTTGCCATGAGAGTCCACCATACCCACCTATGGATTGAGTGAGATCCTTCAAGTAAGTTGTCATCGGTGCATGCAATAAAAATTGCTCTCTAAATATGTATCATCTATTAGTGAAAAGAAAATAAGCTTTATACGAACTTGTGATAGGGAAGAAATAAAAGCGACGGACTGCATAATAAAGGTCTTTATCACAAGAGGCAATATAAAGTGACGTTCTTTTGCATTAAGATTTCATGCATCCAACCATAAAAGCGCATGACAACCTCTGCTCCCCTCTGCGAAGGGCCTATCTTTTACTTTTATCTTCTACCTTATGCAAGAGTCATGGTGATCTTCACATTTTCTTTTTACATTTTATCCTTTGGCAAGCACATTGTGTTGGAAAGATCCTGATATATATATCCAATTGGATGTAATTTATCATGAACTATTATTGTTGACATTACCCTTGAGGCAAAGGTTGGGAGGCGAATCTATAAGCCCTTATCTTTCTCTGTGTGCGATTAAAATTTTGAACCCATAAATATCACGTGAGTGTTAGCAATTGCGGAAGATTAAATGATAGTTGAGTATGTGGAGTTTGCTAAATCAAAGCTCTGACATAGACCCTTCCTGGAAATAAGATGAATTGCAGTTGTTTGATGACTAAGAGCACTTTTTGTTAGTTTTCAAGAAAGTTTATGATCTATACTTTAACATGTGAATAGCTTGTTACTTGATCATGAAATGTTTTATGAGATGAGCTACTGTTATGACATATAATGATGCTAGAAAAGGTGATTGAAATTATCATTGATCAAACTTGTGCACCTGCTAGCATTCACACTTCATAAATTATTCTTTTATCATTTACCTACTCGAGGACGAGCAGGAATTAAGCTTGGGGATGCTGATACGTCTCCAATGTATCTATAATTTATGAAGTATTCATGCTATTATATTATCCATCTTAGATGTTTTATATGCATTTATATGCTATTTTATATGATTTTTGGGACTAACCTATTAACCTAGAGCTAGTGCCAGTTTCTGTTTTTTCCTTGTTTTTGAGTTTACCACAAAAGGAATACCAAACGGAGTCCAATTGACGTGCCAATTTTTTGTTGATTTTTTATGGACCAAAAGAAGCCCTTGGAGTAAAAGAGTTGGGCCAGAAGAGTCCCGGGCTGTCCACGAGGGTGGGGGGCGCGCCCAACCCCTGGGCGTGGGCCCCTGCCTCGTGGACGACTCGGAGACCCCCCTAACGTGAAACCAACGCCAAAAATTCCTATAAATACAGAAACCCCCAGAAAATAACCTAGATCGGAAGTTCTGCCGCCGCAAGCCTCCGTAGGCACGAGAAATCAATATAGGCCCTCTCCGGCACCCTGCCAGAGGGGGCCATCATCACTTGTGGCCATGGAGGAGTATCCCGGAGAGGCCATCAACGCCATGAAGGCCAAGGACCAGAGGGAGAACCTTTCCCAATCTAGGGGGGAGGCCATGGAGGAGGAAGCACAAGGGGGAGAACCTCTCCTCCTCTCTCTTGGTGGCACCGGAGTGTAATCAAGAGGGGAATCATCACCGCGGTGATCGTCTTCATCAACATCACCATCATCATCACCATCCTCATCTCTTTTACGCGGTCCACTCTCCCGCACCCCGCTGTAATCCCTACTTGAACATGGTGCTTTATGCCACATATTATGATCCAATGATGTGTTGCCATCCTATGATGTTTTGAGTAGATATCCCTTGTCTTTGGGTTGATTGATGATCTAGATTGGTATAAATTGTATGTTTTGTTTTGGTGCTCTCCTATGGCACCCTCCGTGTCGGGAAGCGTGAGGGATTCCCGCTGTAGTGTGTTGCAATACATTCATGATTCGCTTATAGTGGGTTGGTGAGTTACTGAAACACAAACCCGAGTAAGGGGGTTGTTGCGTATGGGAATAAAGAGGACTTGATGCTTTAATGCTATGGTTGGGTTTTACCTTAATGATCTTTAGTAGTTGCGGATGCTTGCTAGAGTTCCAATCATAAGTGCATATGATCCAAGCAGAGAAAGTATGTTAGCTGCTGCCTCTCCCTCATATGAAATTGCAATCACGACTACTGGTCTTGTTAATAAATCCCTAGGACAATTACGCACACCGATCCATCATATTCCACACTCGCTATTTATAATATTTAGTAATATATTCTAACTTTATGATAACATCACCTACTTTTATGTTTTAGCTCTCCATTACCATACAAAGTTATCCTCTTCATACCCACAACATAGTTTTATTTCTCGTTTCTAGTTGGAAGCAAGCGTTAAATTGTCACGTGAAATTAAATGTCGATTGGCGAGATAGGGCTTGAGAAAATATTGATCTTACCTTTAGCTCCTTGTGGGTTCGACACTCCATACTTATCACTTCCACCTTTGGAAATTGCTACGATTCCCTTCACTTGGGGATTACCAGGCGCAGCTGCGGGCGGTGCACGGTCTTGACGGGGCGGCGCGGGGAGCGCGGGTGCAGCCTCTCGCAGCTGAGGGATTTCTTGGCAGCTTCTCTCTTCGTGCGCGGGCACCGGACGTGGCAGATCACGTCGTGGGGCCGCGCGCCTTGGCGGCAAGGCGCGGTCTTGGGGCAAAAGTGGTGGAGGCGCGCCATGAGCCACGTCGCCTGTGGCTGGCGGAGGGTGAGGCGGAGAGAGGGATGGCGCCGGGGAGCCCCCTGCGGTGCAGACGAGCTCGGCGATGCAGTCGAGCAACTCCTTGTAGAGGTCGTCGACTGGGCGGTAGCGCAGGAGCTTGTTCGCCACGAGGAGCGCGGCCCGCGCCTCCATGGGAGCGCGGCCCGCGCCTCCATGGGAGCGCGGCGTGCATGAGACGAAGAACCGACCGGGGTCAGGAGTGGCGGTACGGCTGTCCTGCCGCACCGATGGATGCAGCGAGGACGCCTGTTGCTCGTTCCCCGCCGGGCCGGTGGCAGCGTTGGTGGCGGGAGACGGAGAACGACGAGGTGGCCCGCCGACGGGAGCCGTCTGAGCAACGCGGGCGGTGAGGGCAGCCCGGCGCTCAGCTCGAGCGCGGCAAGCGTCCGCCATGGAGACGACAGAGTGACGGAGCAATGAATCGACGGAAGGGAAGCTACGGTGCACCCCTACCCGGCGCGCCAAATGTGGGATGTGGGGTTCCGGCAAAACCCTTAAGGTTCGAACTCTGGGGTGCGCGTGAAGTCTTTCCCTCCTACCGATCCACGCCCTAGCTCACTAAGATCTCGCGGACGAACTCGACGAAGTCGCAACACAGAAAGACACGAGATTTATACTGGTTCGGGCCACCATTGTGGTGTAATACCCTACTCCAGTGTGGTGGTGGTGGATTGCCTCTTGGGCTGATGATGAACAATACAAGGGGAAGAATAGCCTCCTGAGGTTGAGGTGTTCTTGTGGCTAGGGCAGGCTCTTGATCAGATCAGATCAAGCTGAGCTACCCCTACTGTCGTGGCTAGTTCTACTTATATAGGCCCTGGTCCTCTCCCCAAATATTGAGCGGGAAGGGAGCCAACAACGGCGATCAAATTTGAAGGGGGACAGCTAGTACAAGCTATCCTGACAAAAGTGGTCTTCGCTGCGAAGGCTGCAGTGGTGACGCCGTCTTGGGCTCCACGATGACCTCCGTCCTGCCGTCCTTCTGGTCTTGGTCTCATTGCAGCGATATGGCAACCTCTTCCTGATGCCTCGGTACTCCTCGCCTGCACTTGCCTCCTTAGCACCAAAGAGGAAACAAGGACGCTGCGCGCGCTAGCGCCCGCCTAGTGCCAATCGTCATGGCTCACGTCACGAGAGCCTCATGAGGTTTGCCCCGCCTTGATATCTCCGCTCCTCGTGAGCCTGCCTGGCTAGGCCACTCCTAAGGAGGTCTTGCATCGTCCACCTTCCGAGGCTTGGCCCCTCGCGAGGGTCTTGGATGCCTTGTTGATGAAGATGGGTCGTACGACCCGCTGACTTACCCATGCCGTGGGACGCAGGCAGGCAAGACTGGGGACCCTCATTCCAAGAACACCGACAACTACATCAGCATTACATCATGCTGACCCCAGCAGGTCAACAGACCCGGTCCAGGTCAAATTTGACGCGTGGGTCCCGCATGTCAGTGTGACAAGGCAGGAACAGAGGCTGACCAGCGGGGCCATGTCAATGCTGACTGAGCAGGTCAAACCTGCCAGGCGGGGCCCACTGTAATTAATCCAATCCTAAACAGAAACTAATCCAGGTTAATTAAGGGCGTGGGGCCCATGTGTCAGTGAGCATGGGGGTTAGCTAATGGCGTCATTAGCCGCTAATGACGACGCCACGTCGGCATGGCCGAGATTAGGCCGCGGACGACCACAGACCGCGGCGGCATCGCTCATTCCGGCGACAAGAGGAGGCGGGGTTGGGCTCTACGGCTGCGGCGTGATGAGGCGCATCGGGTGGTGGTTGTGGGCGGTGCCGGGGCGGTCAAAAACAGCAATGGCGGCGAGCGAGGCGGCGGCCGGAGCTCGGGTGGGTGCGGGGTTAGCGCTGCGGCGTGCAAACGAGCCGGCTGTCGTGCTAGTTTTGCTTTACGGGACGTTGCAAGTGCAACGGACGCACGTGCGGAACCAAAATGTCAACGGGGCTTCGACGGCGACAAGCCCGTACGGCCGCGGCTACGGTAAGCAAGGGGGCGACGGCTATGGCGACCAAACGGAAGCGGGTTTAGGGGAGAAATGACCGGGCACTCACCATGGTCACAAAGAGTTGCTCGGCGGGCTCGGGGGAGGCCGGATGGCGACGAATCTGACGGCGGTGATCATCGGGGCAGAGGTTGATGACGACGGTGATGGCGATGCTCTAGGGTTCCCGTGATGCGTGGCTCGGTGTGGAGGACGTAGAGGTCAGAAACGGAGCTCGGGGACACATCCATGGGGTGAGGGCTGGCCGGTGGCAGTGAACGGCGGTGACAGCTCCGCTCGGCTTCGAGAGAGAGAGAGAGAGCGAGAGAGGCGATGCAGGAGAGAGGGGAGCGGTCGTGGGGGTCCAGGATGCTGCGTGGCGTTGTCGTGGGCGTTGAGGCAGCATCAGGAAGCAGGAGGTGGCGCGGCGCGTGGCCAGCGCGACGAGCACGCGCCCTCGTCTACTGGCGCAAGGAGGAAGGCGACAGGGAGGCGCTGGTGGGCTGGGCTGTCCAACTGGGCCGCTAGGTGGGCTGCAACATGTGCAGTAAGCTGTGCCAGGTAGGTTTTCTCTCTCTCTCTCTCTCTCTCTCTCTCTCTGCCTTTTGTCTTATTTATTCGGTTTGTTTGATTTGGTTTAACTACCAAATCACTTTATGAACTTCTGAAATTCAATATGTGGACTTAGGGAACTTGTCCGGAGGCACATACCAACTTTCACAATTATTGGACCAATATTTAGTATATATTAAATATAGGTCCAATGCAAATAATTATTGGATTAACTCAAACTCCAAAAATAAATATTTCTGAGATTCCAAAAATACTGGTTTGAATTTTGCCTCTTTCAAATATTTTCGTAGAATAACAGGAACATTTTTTGGACTTATTTGAGAAGATTTTAATGTTGACCATTTTTAAAAGGTTTCTGAGGCTTTAAAAATTCCGTCAATTTAAATTTCAGAATTTAGACATGATGATCATGCAAGGACAAGCAAAGGCTAAACTAGGGTTGTCACAACTCACCCCCACTAAACAAGAATATCGTCCCGAGATTCAAGGCGTGAGGTAAGAAGACAGAGGGGATACAGAGCTAACTTGATCTTCATGATCCAACTTTCACTTCATAAGAACATTGATTCGATCATGATCTTGATCTTGCCATCTTTGCTTTCGAGATCTTCATCCAACACGACGACATAAATATACTCTACAGGATTCGATCTTCTCGAAGATCGAGCAACTCACGATCAATTCATGGAATGAGACATAACAACATCTCTTGAGCTGAGACACATAACGCACACCAAGGGTGATGGAAAAGTAGACGACGAAGGTTCAAGTTGGTAGGCAACGATTCCACGCTTGAGTAAGATGGTGCATGGTTTCAAAGTAGTAAGGAGATAATTGCCATGATTCCATAACGTGACACCTCAGGGAAGGTGACTCGTAGAATTATTCCCTTAAGTGGCAAAAAGAATTACTTTTGATGCATAGATCATTGAAGCTCTTCATACCAGCCTGAGGCAACTCACAATTGATAGTTTGAAGGAATTCAAAAGAATGGCATCTTAGCTGGGAAAGGAAACTAGAGTTATAAGACAACTCGGCAAACGGAAGGCACATTCCGATTGATACCGAGGATATAACCTAGTGTCTGAGTGTGCTCTCAAGAACTTGAGCATTTCCTTACTCATCAAGGTCTTACCAACATCCGTGCCATGGATCCTGGCGACACATCATACTACCATGATGAATAGTGATGGACGATGCAGATGCAAAGAAAGAAAACACTTTCTCAGATTTGTCCTTACCAATGCCAAGGAAACGAAATCTGGATGATCGACCGAGAGACATTTAGCAGTCCGCTTCTAATGTTCTCCTTGATGTTCTAGGTACCACGATCATGCTTAAAAGCATCAACATGGCCATCAGGTAAAGGTCGGACTTCGGAAGCACAAAATCCATAAGGAACAACTTCTAGCATAAGTCGCACGGAATCCTCATGGAGAAAATGGCCAAATAGCTCAATCAAGATACTACAATGATAGATCTTCCGGCTAGGTGTGTCGGCAAGAACATCAACCTTGTCGGGGCCTACATCATAGATCTTGGAAAAGTTCCAACCATCATATCTGCCTGAGATTCAGATCTGGTTGGTAACAATATATTTCAGACATCATGTCTGGAAAAGAAAGTTTGCAACCCAAGCCGACAAGATGACGTTGCGAGATTCTCGGGAAATGAACTACGATAGTAAGCTCCAAAAAATGAGCTGGTTCTGCTACATACATGTGAACACGTTGTCCAAGACAAGCATGACCACATAGTAGTCTTACAACAACACAACCGAGTTCTGGTTGGGGACCATCATCGAGGATAACGGAATCTTGTACAAACCCGTCCGGTACCTTCAAGACTAGCACTTAGAACTTATTATCCTTAAACAAATCAATCAGTGGCTCTGTGTGCTAGGAATTACATATGGAATGAAGACGACCAGTCTATCAGACCATAGAATACTTCGCACGGGCATGACTGACTTGGGATGATTCCGGAGGAAGCAAACACAATCTTTCTTGGATTCACGGCGATAACTTACATCAAATGCACGTGAGTTAGAGGAAGTCACTTCTTTCATCCAAACATATACTTCATGAATGGATCATGAAGACATTGCCTACAAAGTTTCCAACACTAGCTTAATGTTCAACATGAATCATGGAGGAGATAAAATGCTATTGATGGGCTCAACAACAAGTCACCGGGGTTCCCATATAATTGGAATTCCACAACTATGTGAACAAGGTGATAGCATTGGTTAGACCCAAAAGATATAATGATGTACGCTCGAGGAAACAACCACGAGTAAGACAACATTACGAACATCGTTGGTTCTGATTTGATTTGACGATAGCCCACACTCAAATCAAGGGTTGGATAATACAATAGCACCGACAATTGATCACGAGGATCAATCGATGAAGATACCATCTTTCTTCAACACATACAACACAAGGATATCCCTTTGGAATGAACTAAGTAAGATATAGCTTTTATCTTCCAACTCTCCAAGTTGTTGTTTAGCTTAACCAATTAGTTCATAGGTATCCAACACATATTCTTGGAGAATGGGTGGTTTACAAGAAACCAACTTGACCCGAGCTCAACATAACAGTCAAGGGACAACCTGGTGATACTTCCAAGAAGATAATCGGAAAATCATGAACCACCGATATGTTACTAAGCTCGAGAACAATCTTGCTTTTCAGGGCAAGACAATATGATCAAATAAGCGAGGGATTGGCACAATCCTAACTCATTGATCGAAGTGCGCACCAGAAATATGGACTAGGTAGCATGATCAATCTTAGGATGATGATTCAATAACCATCACGCTAAGAATGAGAGTATTGTCCATTTACTACCAAGCAACGGGGTTGCTAGGGGTATTGATTTCATGCATCACAATTCACTTGTCGGTATTCCGGTTACAATAACAAGGGGACCGAGGAATGAACAATGATGGCGAGAGGTATCACTGTATCAAGATTTCATAGGAGGTGGTGCAATTCCCACGGCATTCTTGATATAAATATGGTAATACCCTAAGGTAGAACAGATCAAAGGCTGGATTGGCAATTTGATACGCGGAATACAATTGCTTTGACCCAATCCTAGATATGGATGAGGTACTGGAGTTTGTTTCTCCTAGTCATTCTGAATTACAACGGCTTGATAGACCACAAAATAATAGGCATCAATGAGCATGAATGCATGACACGCTCTTAACTATCAAATGATAGACGTATGTCAGATAACAACCAAAGAGGGACAACTCAAAGGAACTGAGGGAGTCCTGGAATAGGGGGTCTCCGGACAGCCGGACTATATCACTACAAAAAATACTTCCGTGATGATAGGTGTTTCTCACAGTAGGTCGCGTTTTTTGTCATGCATGTAAATCCATGACAAATTTATGACAGAATCAAGATAGTCATACCTGTGCTGTCGTAGAAGTGTTCCATGACATTATGAAAATTATCATCACGGAAGTGTCCACTTCCATGACGATAAATCGCGCGTCACAGAAGTGATTTCGTCAAGGGTGACCGACACGTGGCATCCACCGTAACGGAAAGCCGTTAAGCTATCAGGTCGGGTTTTGGATCCGATAACCCGTTAACAGCCCCGACCAATGGGGATTTTCTATGTATAAAATCATCATTGGCTGGAGGAAACACGTGTCGGCTCACCGCTGGGACAGATGTATCCACTCATTGGACAGAAGGCGCCTATGATACGTCGACACATGGCACGACCCAACAGAGGCACAATTCTGTGAAAAGGCCGGCCCGTTTGACTTGGTCAAAAGGTGGCGGGCCGGCCCATGGAAAGCCTGTTAACGGCCTGTTCGCATATAGCCCATTTACAACCCGCTAACCAAAAGCCCGTTACGCCTTATTCGAATTAGGCCCAGTAGCGTCATCTGGGCTATCTTCCAACCCGTTTTCACTTCTGGCCCATGTATGGCCCATGCCGTCTTTCGGCCCATATGAGGCCCTATGTAACTCTTGGCCTATTAACGGCCCGTGGTGAAACTGGCCCGTAATGAATAGTGTATCACTTTACACCCATCAACGGCCCGTGGTGAAAGCGGCCCGTATAGAACGATGTATCACTTTATACCCATTAACGGCCCGTTATTTCGTTGGGCGTTTCCAATATGTTATCTTTCGGCCTTCTCGAGCCCATTTATTCTTGGGCTCATTTCCGACATTCGTTTACTTACGGACCGTTTCTGTCATTTTCTGCTTGTGGGCCAAATTCAGCCCGTGGTTACAGTCGGCCCGTTTGTGGTCAGTTAATACTTTGGGCCGTTTTCATAGCGTCATCAAATACGGCCTATTAACGATGGCCCATTATGGTCGGCCCATGAACGGACGATTCCAACTCTAGCCCATTTACGGCCAGAATGCGGTCTGTTTGGCCCATGTTTGTGCCAATCGATCATACGGCCGTATAAGGCCCATTGATGATCTGACCCGTAGAAGGCCCATTGTTTCTACGGCCCGTAGAAGGCCCATTGTTTCTACGGCCCGTAGAAGGCCCATTGTTTCTACGGCCCATAGAAGGCCCATTGTTTCCACGGCCCGTAGAAGGCCCACTGTTTCTATACTCGTAGAAGGCCCACTGTTTCTACGGCCCGTAGGCCCATTGTCACTACTGTGGCGTTTATTGTGGCCTAATTTTAAAAAATAGGTTATTGCCGCCACTAGCAAACCGCAGAAAAAGAACTGCACTGACTACAAGAAACAAATAAACAAGACAACAAGGAAATAAATAAGCAAGCAACTTACACTAGGCTATCACGGCTATTACACATATTACATCCACTGGGCATCAAAGTTCGCCACTAGTGCAAATATAGGGAACACAAGACATATAAGCGTCGTAGCAAAACAAGTCCAGAACTAAAACCACTTGAAGAGCTCAAGAAACAATATCACAGGTACCCATTATCTTTGGCAAGATGCTTAGCAAGCTTATTAACTTTCTCTTGTTTGGCGCATAAGTCCTCCAGTAACTTCTTTGTTGCACCGAAAGTATGCATCTGAATTCTGCGGGGACTTCCTTAATCCTTTGGCTTCACTCGTCGCATAACATCGATCGATGTCTTTCAACTTGAAGTTGAGACTCAAGAAGCCGAACTGATTCGAACAACGAGTTCAAGAGCTGGTGCCCGTGATGGTAAGCGATAACTTCGAACACTACATCAAGATAGGACTTTGGAGTTGTCTAAGTGTCTTCAATATAGTTTTTATCAGCTTTCTTGGAGACCAACAGGGATGTCTCACTATCTTGAACCTTATCTGCATTATTTCCTTTACCATTGCATAACAGGGTACTCTTCTCCAATATTTTATCCAGCGTTCTAAAAGAGAAACAAACAAACACATCTCAGGTTTACAATGTAGTATATGAAACTCATTTTGGTAAACCAGTTCGGTAGTAAGGTGGACGGGATAACAACATGAAACAAACATATATCTATGTAGTATGGTCCTTTGTATGGTCTATATCATTCTAGTTTATGTTGCCAAATCAAGATAGATACAGTTCAAATCATATATATTTAAGACAAAGCAGCATAGACAGAGTATAAGTGTGGGAAACTACACAACAATAACAACACTTGTAATGTGCATGACATGAGAACATAACTGTTTATTCAATTGACACTGAAATCAACATAGAGTAAGTTACAACAGCAAACAACCAAACACGTTGAAGAAACAGGTTTAAAACATACCTGTTGCGCCATTGGAGTTTCAATTGCATCCTTCAAATTTGAAATTGGTTGGTATCGATAAATCTGATGATGCAAGAGCAAAGTAGTATGAACCATAGCTACGGAACCTTACGAGAACAATTCTTCTTACGCTTTAAGCGTTGACTTGAGTTGGAGTGGTGGTCCTCGTGATTTGGGCAATGAAGTTGCCTTACTAACGCTTCGTGTTTGGGTGCTCTGTGGTGGAAGCTGTGATGTGTCAGCAGGGAAAGGTGTCTATCTGCTAGGGTTGGGGTTAGAAGGGGTGTAGCTGGTTCTCTGTCCAACTGGGTAGGGGTACAATCTGCATGAGTGTGGGTTATGTGTGGTGGGTCTAGTTCTTGGGCAAGTACAACCGTGGTCCTATCTGCATCGACAGGTAGCACGATCTTTTCTGAAGACCGTGTTTTTACTCCCACAGAATCTTGCCATCACTCCCTCCAATTGAAATGGGTGATAAACAAGAAAAATGGCAGAATGTACAGACATTGTAAGATAGAAGCAGTGCATTGGATAGTAGGGAAGAAAAGCAGGGCATGAAATAATTCACATTTATCTTGTCTAAGCAAGCAGAATAGCGAGGACATAATTTCACATATATGATGGCTAATTAAGCAGGATAGCATGACACAAATTCACATGTATGATGGCTAACTAAACATGATAGAATGACATACTTCAAAATATGATGACTATGTAAACAGGATGACATGATATAACTATACGATGTGTCTATTAAAGTGGTTGGCATGCCATAAATCACAAGCATGCTGTCGATGGAAACATGATGTCATGATATAATTCACGGATAGAATGACATAATTTAAAATATGATGACTATGTAAACAGGATGAGATGATATAACTATATTATGTAATGGGTTGGCATGCCATAATCCAGATACATGTTGTCTATGTAAACATCATGGCATGACATAATTCAAATATATGATTTATATACTAAGGAAGTGAGCAGAGGGCAATCGGATATATGATGTGTCAACTAAGGAGATGGCATTCAATATTGTGTATATGATGTAAAAACTAAGCATTGCAATACAACATATGCATTATATGAGTAATATAACCCTGCCAAGTTTGAGCATACACCTCAAGGGGATAATAGGACTGGTCATCTGCCTCTGAATCCTCCTCTGAAGACCTATCTGTAACCAGCAAGATATCTGCTTCAGCAGGTAGCATTGTCTGCTCTAAAGACCATGTTTTCACTCCAGATTTCTCCATCACCAATTCAAATGGCCGATGCACATGAAGAGCAATTGAATATACAAACATTGTCGACAAAAGCAATGAGAAATACAAAAAAAGGACAACATGATATAATTCACATATATGACGCTTGCCTAAACAGCATGGCATTGCATAATTCACATACATAATGCCTTGCAACAAGATAACATTGCATAATTCACATATATAATGTCTTGCAACAAGATGGCATTGCATAATTAACATATATGGTAATTAGACACTAAGCAATTGGCATTCACACAAAGCATGTCTAAACTAAACAAATGACATAGCAATGTAAGATACCATACATACGATATGAGCAACATAACCACCTGCCAAGTTAGGGCATGCACCTCGGGGAGGGGGGGAATATATGACTGGTCATACATCTCTGACTCCTCCTCTGAGGAGCTATCTGTAACCAGCAAGACATGCGCTTCATCAGATAACATTGTCTGCTCTGAAGACCTTGTTTCCACTCTAGATTTTTCCATGACCGTGCCGAATGGCTGATGCACAGGAATAGTAACTGAATGTACTAAAATTGTTGAAAAATTTAACACTAATAAAAAAATGATGGCATGATATAATTCACATATAAGATGACAGACTAACCAGGGTGGCATTGCAAAATTCACATATATGATGCCTGGCTAGACAAGATGGCATTGCATGATTCACATATACGATAAAGAAACTAAACAGATGGCATTGACACAAAGCATGTCTAAACTAAGCAGATGACATCTTTAATGTATACAGTAACCAATGCAAGGCACCATATGCATGATATTACCAACATCATCATGCCAAGTTAGAGGGAAGACCACATGGGGTAAATAGGAGTGGTCTTCTCCTTCTGAATCCCCCTCAGAACGGTTATCTTCCTCTTGATTACGATCCGAAATAGGTGGAGGGGGGCTGCCTTTACGCCCACCATGAAATGACGTCTGCATGAAATTTTATTGCCACGCAAGGCTCGTCTCTTTTGCTCTATATGATCAGTTCCATTGTGTACAATAACTGCATGCATAGGAATAAAACATAGTGAGATTATGTAAGGAGTGCATGCACAAATCCAAAGTGATGGTAGCAAAGCGTGGATAGACCCAAAACCAATGATAGCAGGCAGATAATAGCTTTAGTTAAAAAATACAGATAATGGCTCCTTTAATGTTTGTTTCCACCCAACATGAAACTCATAGTAGACACCGGAGATTAACCAGATAGTAGACAGATAGTACTGATTGCTGCCCCAATATGTACCTCACAACCATTTAAAAACTCAAGTTTCAGCATTAGTTTGGACCTGACTCGGAGTCTAATAGGTGAACACAATGATAATGTAGCATTTCATCATATTAAGCGACGCATAACGTGGCAGAACCACGGAAGAGTGCGACCTCTCTTGCGGACCCGTGTAGTCCTCAAGGTCATCTGCTCGATTGATGATGGTAATGCGATTATCGTGGCTGCCGGTAGGAAGAAGATCTGAGGCGTGAAAGACAGTCTGGAGAGCGGATCCTGCTGTGGTGAACCCTTCCGTCGTTGGAGCATCGAGCTGGGGTGGAACACAAGCGCCGGAGCAGGACAAACCACACACACGGTTTTCTTTGACACATATCTGTAATGTAAGTAATGGCGAGTAAGGGCTTGTTTGAATTTGAGGATTCTAACAATGCGAGGATAGGAAATAGACAGGGATAGGATAGGAATGCACGTGCAAAGCAGAGAATTTAAAACACAGGATTTACGCCAATCTGGGTGTTTGATTCACAACAATTGGAAGATCACAGGATGCAAAAAAGCATGGTGAGATTAAGTCAAACCACAAGAAAATGTACGGTTATAATGCTATTATGCTACTATCTCTTAGTCTTCTGCTTGATGAATAGGAATATGAAAAGGAGGAGAAGTGGAAATTAGAATTCCTACGGTTTTTGTCTCAAGGAGACACTAAAGGAATAAATCCTACAGGTTTCCTTTGCTCCATTCCTTTGCACCAAATTCATGAAAAGTAGTACCATAGGAAACTTTCCAATTCCTATGTTTCATTCACTTTTCCTTTCAAGCACTGACGATTCTTTTAGGCAGGCTTGAGCAAGGAAAATCCTACACTAACAAAATGTTTTTATGCTACTTCTATTACTTTGGACCCAGGCCACTGCCATACTAGCTCAACTCCCAGGCCCATCGACAAATGCATAGCTCAAACACGCAGAGATAAATAATGATGTCGTTCAAAAGAGTCCATCACGAATAGCTAAGTTGCCTGGTACCTCACTGCTTGTCATATAGTAGGATAAAATAATCGTATTTCCGTTACTCTGAGTGCTCGATGGACAATATATATAACATGTAGAGTAAAAAGAGATGCAACAAGTGTACAACCTCTTTGGCGAAGCCATGTCGATCTCAGCGTGTTGGGTTGGCGGTGAGGAGCTCCGGTGACTTTGCTATCGGAGGAGGAAGAAGATCTTAGGCGTCTGGAGATGGAGCCGAGGTACCGCTCATTTGTGATGGAGGGTTTCATCGTTGGAGCAGCTCCGGTGAGTTGGACGACCGAGGTGAAGCGAGGACAAGAGAGAAAACGAACAACGTTAACCTGAGTGGAATTCTTATAGCATCTCCAATACATGACGTAAAATACATAACCACAAAGTGCTAGATGTAAAATACATCAGCCGCTCATCTCTGAACTTAAGCGAAACTGAACTTAACTGAAACTGAACTTTCTTTGTCGAACCTGAACGCACTAGCAAGGTGAGGCTACACGTCGATCGTGACTTTTTCATCTCTGGTCAGTCGATTTTGCAGCCGTTGGATACGAAATCAAGGGCCTGCGGTTCATCTTCAACCTCCACCCCCCTGAGCCTCCAGCCACCACCGGCCAAACAGCAGCCCCTCGCCGCCCGCGGCCGGTGGTGCACCGCCCCGCCCGCCCCGAAAACACTCCCCACCGCCGGTCCGCTGCCGCCCCGGCCATCCCTCTAGGACCCCCGTGCCGAGCTTTTTCTCCGGCGATCCCCACACCACCGTCCCGCCAACGCCCTGCCACCGCCGGCGACCACCGTCCGCATCCTGAACCCTAAGATAGATAGTGGGGTACCTCTCCAGCGAGCCCCCCTCCCTGGTGCGGCAGGTTCTTCCTTCACCCCGGCGAGCCCCCCCCCCCCCCACCCGCTGAAAATCGACTGACCCAAAAGTCGATTCAGTCGACTGAAGTGTAGCTAAATCAGAGCAACATCACAAGCAAGAGCAAGAGCGAGAGCAGCAGCGCGAGCAAGAGCAGACCAGGCAGGGGACCGAGAGCAAGATCGAGCAGCGGTACGAAGCGAAGCTAAAGCAGCAGCAGCTCCTACTGATGTGGACGTCGCTGCCGAGGGAGTGACGCCGTGGAGGAAGTGGCCGGTGACGCCGCCATGGATGGAGCCGCGCCGTGTCGTCTTGGGACTGAGCGCCGAAAGCACCGTGAGATCGAATCAAGAAGAAAATGCGGCGATTAGTGTACAACCTCTTTGGTGGCGCCGATTAGGCCGCAGCTTCATCCGAGGTAACGGTGATGACGATGCTCTTCCGGTGGTGCAGGTGAAGACGGCGGTGTGGGAATGAGGTGGCACGAAAGACGAGGGGATTGTCGGGCAGCTCCTTGGAGGTGGAGGACGGGGTGGCTGAACTGGCGGGACGATGAGATCGACGACGGATCCTCATCCGGTACGGTTGATGAGGGACGTCGAGGTGTTGCTGTGGGCGACGTCGTCGGGGAAGAGGCTCCGGCTGGGTGGCGGACGGAGGAGGGTGTGGGGTTTCGTCGCGGGTTTCAGCGGCCACAGTGTCTGAATGGGTGGGCGGATGGGATGGCATTGGGGAACCATGGCTTAGAGGCAGCGCTTGTCCGAAATGTAGGGTAAGTTCTGAAAGTACCCCCACCGATTTGAGGCGGTTCTTTCAGTTCAGGGTACCACGGGCATTTCGGCGTGTCGGGATTTCACACAGAGGTGGGAGTTTTTGTGCGTTGTAATTTCGGAATAGCTAGTAGCGGGTTAAGATGGAGGGAGTTAGCCGAACTGCTTGAGACAAAGATATATCTTAAATATTTCGGGCTAACAAGGCGCGGGTTGAAGAGGTGGGAGTTTCACAGCACGATAGACAGAGACGCTAGCTTGAATTTTCGGCATAACAAGGCGCGGCTTGATGTGACGCCCGGATAATTAAGCTACAGTAATTCCTTGCTAATGATGCCACGTCACTACGATTACTGTTGCTAATCTCGCGGTAGTTCGAAACCGATTCAAATTCAAATCCAAAAGCAAGCAAAATAAAAAATTTCAAATATTAAAACTAAAATGTTCGGAATGAACCAAATATTATGTAGGTAATTATGGTGGAGAAACCACACCTTTATGGTGGAGAAACGCCGCCATCATCAGCGCGTTTCATCAGAACGTGCGTAACCGCAAGATGCGTGAAGTGCTGGCAATGAACAAGGTGAGAGATGTAGCAGAACTCTATGTTCTTGCTGACAAATGTGCCCGAGCTGAAGAGGGAAGGAAGTACCCCGGCGAAGATGCCGGCGTGGAAACCGACTCTTCAGATGAGGATATTGCTGCCCCGGCGAAGAAAAGCCGGCGCCGCAACAGGAAGCGCAAGGGAAAAACCGTGCTTGCCGTTGAGGGATCTGATGACACCGGCTCCACCAAGAAAACCAAAGCGGGCGACCCGGCAAGGAGGTTGCCGGGTCGTCGCCTGCCAAGCCTTGGCGGCTGCCGAGAAGCCGTGAAACTCCGACAAGCGATACTGCCAAGATCCATCGCACCAAAGGCCATGCTCTCCGGGACTGCCCGACAAGGTTGAGCTCCTCGAGAAGCGGAGGGCTGAATATGAGAGGCGGGACAAGGAGAAGGGCCGGATGGTGCCGAGGATCCAGCAAAGCGTGGCGGCAGACGGGCCGTCATGGCAAGGATAAGCAATAGGAGAGGCCCACCGGGCCGTGTGGAAACCCGAAGGCGGCGATCACGAAGAGGACGGCGAGTCCGGCGACCAAGAGTTTCGGAAAGCTACAGAGGCCATGTGCGTCGGCGGCGCGCCTCGCTGCATACTTCTCACCGCTGGCTTAAAGCGGTGGGCGCGAGATTACTGGCAGAGCCGTTGTTTGATGCCCAAAGGCGCTGAAGTGGTCGACACACCTATCATCTTGACACCGAGATCACCACGATCGCACCACTGCGGTCGGGTGCTTGCCGTTGTTGGTTTCACCAACAATACGTAACCTCAAGGTGACGAAGATGCTAGTCGATGGCGGGGCCGGTCTGAACTTGATCTCGCCTGTCGTGATCGAGAAACTGCAGATTCCTGATGGAGACCTCGAAGAGACGGGCACGCGTTCGAGGTCATCCGGAAGAAGCCAACCCACGGAAAGGTCACGCTACCGTGACCTTTGGAAGCAACTTGAACTTCGGGACGAGAGAGGATCGTGTGTTCGATGTTGCCAAGATCCCCTTGCCCTACAGCGGGATCCTTGGCCGCCCAAATAGCCAAGTTCATGGCGGCGTCACACTACGCCTACAACACCCTGAAGATGCCGGGACCTGTGACGATCATCACCATTCCCTCCGACAAGAAAGATGCGATGATTTGCGCTGACCAACTATACCAACAAGCAGTTGCAGCAGCTGCTGCCGCTAGGGCACTTGCCCCTGCCGCTGGGACCCCGGGAGGGAAGAAGAAGAAGAAGACCGGTGTGACCTCGGACACCCACTCCGGCAAGCGCACCTCTTCGGGGTGTAGCGCTGCCATCGAGGACGTGCCAGAGAGCTCCACCGGCGGACATAAGAAGTCCAGGGCCATACCACCGGGAACCAAGAAGGTTTCTATCAACGAGGACGGCACGGGAGGAGCTTTTACCATAAGCTCCACCCTTGACGACAAATAGGAAAACAGCGCTAAATCGCCTTCCTGTGAGCGAATGTCGATGTGTTTGCGTGGCAAGCTTCCGACATCCCAGTGTTCGAGGAGGTGATTGAGCACCACCTTGCTGTGTGCCCTCATGCGCGGCCCGTCAAGCAGAAGGTCAGAAAGAAAGCTTTGGAATGACAAGAGTTCATCATAGAAGAGATCCGGAAATTGGAAGCAGCGGGCTTGGTAAGATGAGTGCTCCATCCAACGTGGTTGGCCAATCCGGTCGTGGTGCGCAAGGCAAATGGGAAGTGGAGGCTGTGTGTTGATTACACAGAAATCAATAAGGCTTGCCCTAAAGATCCCTTCCTGCTGCCGCGCATCGATCAGATTGTTGACTCCATGGCTGGGTGTGATCTGTTGTCATTCCTCGATGCCTACTCCGGCTACCACCAGATCTTCATGACAAGAGAAGACGAAGAGAAGACAACATTCATCACCCCATGTGGTACGTATTTTTTCATGCGGATGCCTTTCGGGTTGAAGAGTGCTGGTTCGACGTTTGCAAGAGCGGTCCAGATTGGTTTTGAACCACAGCTCCATAGAAATATGGAGGCTTATATGGATGACATAGTGGTCAAAACCAAGGGCAGAACAACCCTCATACCGGATTTGCAAGAAACATTTGCAAACCTGCGCAAGATCAATCTCAAGCTGAACCCTGAGAAGTGCGTCTTTGGCGTCCCACCCGGCAAGCTCCTTGGGTTCTTGGTGTCACAGCGTGGGATAGAGGCCAATCCGGACAAAATCAAAGCTATAGAACAGATTGAGGCACCCAAGCGGATCAAGGATGTGCGTCGGCTTGCTGGTTGCGTCGCTGCCATGGGTAGGTTCATCTCCAAGTCTGCCGAACGTGCCCTCCCCTTTTTCCAGATCCTGAAAAAGGCGGCCCCAATGGAGTGGACGCCGGAAACCGAAGCGGCTTTACAAGGGTTGAAGAAGTACCTCTCCTCCGCGCCAATACTAGTTGCGCCTAGGCCACGAGGCCGTTCTTTGCTATACAGCGGCAACGGACCGAATCAGCGCCCGCCAGTGGCGCTTGAGAGAGGTTGACGATGAGGAAATGGCAGCGGCGAGATCCCGACACCACCAATGCGAGAGCGACACAGCCGGTTGAAGTGCCGTCGAAGAAGAAAATGATGCAGCACCGGTCTACTTGGTTAGTTCCCTCTGCGGGGGCTAGATCAAAGGTACTCGGTGTCTGAAACTGCTCTTGACCTCCTTATGGCCTCGAGGAAGCTGCGTCACTACTTCCGGTATGCGAGATCACTGTCTTCACTCGCTTCCCTCTGCAGCGGACATTGCACAATCCGGATGCAGCGGGAAGAATTCAGAATAGACGCTTTGGAGCTGTCCAGCTTTGGCCTCAAGTTTGAAAGTACCTCGGCGATTGAGCCGAGTCCTAGCAGAGTTCATTGCAGAATGGACCGCAACACCTGACGAAGAAATTCAAGAGACTGCGCTCCCCGGCAAAGAGGCAAGTTGTGATCGGATCATGTACTTTGATGGAGCTTTCTCCTTACAGGGCGCCGGGGATGGCATACTGCTTGTCGCACCCACCGGAGAGCACCTCAAGTACGTGATCCAGATGCACTTCCCCAGGGAGGTGTCAACAAACAATACGACAGAGTACGAGGGGCTGCTTGCCGGTCTTAGGATCGCGACGGACCTCGGAATCAAGAAACTCATCGTCAGGGGAGACTCGCAGCTTGTCATCAAGCAAGTCAATAAGGATTACCAGAGCCCGTTGATGAAGGCCTGCGTTGATGAAGTGAGAAAGCTGGAAGAGCGTTTCGACGGTATGCAGGCTGAACACATTCGCCGAGCGGAGAACGATGTCGCCGATTACCTGTCAAAACGCGCTGCCCTCAAGCTACCTGTGGAACCAGGTAACTTTGTGCTTCAGCTAACTCAGCCATCCGTTGATCCATCAACAGAGCGGAATAAGAGGAGGAAATCAGGGCCCGGCAAGTACTTTCCCGCCGAGCTCCCCGGGGCCGCCGGCAAGGATGTTGCCGGGAATACTGAGACCACCACGGGACGACTGGCTCCGGTGGAGCATCAAGCTCTTGCCGTCGAGACAGCCGCTCCTGTAGCGGAGGAAATGCCTTTAGTCCTCGCTGTCAAGCCCCAGGCTCCGGCGTGGGCACAGCATACCGTCCGATTCCTCCAAACAGGGGAACTTCCTGAGGAGCATTAAGATGCGGAAAAAGTAGGCCGTCGCTCTACCATGTACCAGTTTGTTGATAACGTCACATGCGAAAAGAGGCGAGCGGTGTGAAATTTAAGTGTATCCCTCGAGAGGAAGAATTTGGAGCTGTTGGCGAGAGATACACGGAGGCATATGTGGATCCCACATTGGGTCAAGGGCCCTTGCCGCAAGGCATTCCGGCAAAAGGCTTCTTACGGCCCACCGCCCTCCAGATGCGACGACACTAATCACCGGTGTGAAGCGTGTCGATTCCATTCAAAGAAGCTTCATCAGCCAGCTCAAGCCCTTCAAACCATTCCTCTCTCTGGCCCTTCTCGATGCAGGGGTTCGACATCTTGGGCCCTTTCCCCAGCTGTCGGGGCTTTGAGTACTTATGCGTTGCAATCGACAAGTTCACAAAGTGGCGGAAGTGGAGGCGATGAGGAAGGTCACAGCTCGATCGACCATCAAGTTCTTCAAGGACTGGTGTGCCCGTTTTGGCGTGCCCAACAGGGTTATCACCGACAACGGCACCACAGGTCTAAGCCACACCTTCATGCAATATACCCAAGACCTCGGCAACAAAAGTCTGTTTCGCTTCCGTTGCTCACCCAGCGGAGCAATGGTCAAGCGAGAAGGGCAAATCTTTGAAATCTTCGCGAGGCTTAAGGACCAAGACCTTTGACAGGCTGCACAAGAGTGGAAGGCGCTGGATTGATGAGTTTCCGGCGGTTCTTTGGTCGATCGAGACGACGCCAAATCGAGCCACCGGCGGACACCTTTGCCCTGATATCACAGGCGAAGCAGTTCTCCCCCGAACTCATATACGGGTCACCTAGAGTGCTCGCTTATGACGAAGCTCGAGCAAGAGCAAGCTATGACAAGATGACGCCTTGATGCTCCTTGAGGAAGATCGTCTTGAGTGTGAGAGCAGCACACTACCAACAAGCCTTGTGCCGCTACAATAGCCACAAGGTCCATGCCCGAAGCCTTGAGGAAGGCGACCTTGTCCTTCGGCGCGTTCAATCGACCAAGAATTCCAACAAGTTGATGCCTAAGTGGGAAGGCCCTTACTGGGTAACACGAGTCACCGGGCCAGCGGTCCTGCAGAACCGAAGATGCCGTTCAGTGAGTAATTCACTGGAACATTGAGCATCTTCGCAAGTTTTACTGAGGCGTGGCTTGCCGCCCCGGCAAGCCACCTTTTGTACAAGAATTGCCGATGATGCATGTAACCCTTTATACAAAGCCGGTATGAGACCACGAGCATAAATGAAACCTTTGGCGCCTAAGTTATAGCATGCATGCTAGGTCAAGTCTCGTCCTTGGTTAGGGTTGATAGTGCTTGGTGGCGACTAACCCGTAGCTTAGAAGTCGACTGTGCGTCTCTTTGCCGTTCTTTTGTCTCCTTTGGTTCGCAGGACTCACAGATATCCTTGCCAGATCACTTGAGGACGAAAGATGAAAAAGGGGGACGGATCGGCATCTAGACCCCGGCAAGCCCGGTATTGCGGGGCTGCAATCTGAAGATTCACCCACGGCAATCCAGAGTTGCCGGGGGCTGCATCTTCAGATAAGTTCTTCATTCCTTATCATGCATTCCCTTATGGACTGAGGTATGTGAAACTTCGTTGTTTCCCAAGCTACCGTGCTCCCCTAAAACTCTAGGCTCTAGGGCTCATTCCTGGGGCCAAGTTTGGTCGTAGTCGCGGCAGCAAAAGGATGAAACGAGGAGCCTGAACCCGCCTCATCCCTGCCTCTGCCAAAAGCGTGAGGAAGGTCAAGTGAAATGGGAAGACGGCAGGGCCTATTGCCGGGCAAGGAAATGTTTATCTTAGAGATATCAAGGATTTATTCCTTGTCGTGGGTTCTACCCGCAAACAAACGACCCAGCAAGCATCCCTTTTCATTAAAAACATTCCACTCAGGTACAGTCCATATGGAATGAAAAACATGAATGATGGGATTACAAGTTTTAAATTCAGCTAAGGCCCGAAGGCTTGCAAACTAAAAAGAGATAAGGTGCCTGTAACCCCTCTCTTGCCCCTCTCTTCAGGAGGCAGGTCAAGGAGGCGAAAAGGGCAAAGGGGGCGCCTAGACAAGCTAGGGGTGGCAGAAGACACCAAGAGAACATCTCGGTGGCCGTCCGAAGGCTGGATGGTGATGGCAGCGCCGGAAGCGAGCTTCGAAGACGAGGCGGCGGGGCGTCGGCCGCGTCGAAGGCGTCGGTGCCGCGTGCTCCGATTTGTGACCTTGCCGCCCGCCCTCTTCTGTTCCGCAGCCTCCCAACGCCGCCCAAGGAGACGACCCGAGAAGTTCGTGAAGCGGCGACACGGATGATGGGATCGCCCGGTGCCGCCGCGGGCGGTGCCCGCACCTAGTCGGACCCGTCATCCTGCCGCCTGCTACCCTCGTCGTCGCTGCCGCTATCCTCCTCGCCACTCCCGCTCGAGGAGGAGCCTTCGCTATCAGAAGAGCTCTCCACGCAGCACCTTTCCCGGGTCCCGAAGCACCCGAAGACCTTGACGAAGAGGAGGCCGCCCTCCATCAGCTTGAAATGGAGAGTGAGCCCCGCCGTCAAGCGGTGGATGTGAGCGAACGTCTTCCACCCTCGACCAAGGTACATCACGTGAGGGGCTGGTAAGTCGACGCGAGCTCGCGTGCCACTGATCCAACAACCCCTCATGTGCAACCGCAATGACTCCGGCGGATCCAGCTCCATCTCGCTCATGAATGGAGTCGGCAGACGGAGACGATGACGAGGTGGCCGGCGCAGCCTGACGAAGAACTTGCAAGGATCATCGCCGACATGGCCCTCCGTGGGAGGAGGATCTACTGGCGGAGGCGGGACCGGCGCGCCACCCCGTTCTCCTCTTCCCTGAGCACCTCGGCCTCGTCCACGGCCTCGCCCGCGGCCTCGCCACCTCCCCCTTCCCCTCGCGGCTGGCTCTGCCACCGCAGGTGAAGGAGAAGGAAGGACGCGTTGTCGAGCGGCGACCCTTGCCGCCACTATTGAAGAACCAGGATTCCCTCTCTCCATGGCGGATGGAAGGAGGGGGAGCAGAAGCTGAAGGAAGGAGAAGATGGAAGACTGCGGACCACCGCCCCCCGCTCCTTATAAAGGCAGGGTGGGGGAAACCTGACGCCAGCTCAGCCAATCAAGACGCGGAAGGCGTAGGGAACCGGGACCGACGCCGCCCCGGCCCGCGACGGCCCGGTTTCCCGCCTCCACCATTCGCCAACCCGAGCGCATGAGAGCCACGTGGCAGGCATGCGGGACCGTGGCGACGGGTAAGGCGACCTCTCCCCACCCCGTGATCATGGGGAGTGGACACCTTGAAGACCATGCCCCGGCCCCGTTCAGTAAATGGGCCGCGCCTCCACGCCTCCCTCCATTTATGGGGAAGGCGCGAACCACCCCCTTTTACCACGACGTGATGCATGCGTGCAGAGCTCAGCCCCACGCATGCCGCCCACGTCACGCACGCCTCCCCACACCAAGCCACGCGCGGGAGGCATGGGAAGCGCAGCGCCTGCGAAAAACTTACATGGTAAAAACCTCCCTGCCTGCCCGCGCACCGTTTTGGGCCTAGCCTAACAGCAGCGATTAACGCTTCACGTGTGGCCCAGGCCGGGGCTCTGTCGATGTACAAAATGAGGGGTACACCTTTTAACTATGCACGGGCAGTCTGAGCCGCGGGCGCCGCCACACTAAAGCAAGGCAAGGAAGGTGAGCGAAGGTAAGGCCGGAGCTCGAAAGGAGCAGAACGACGCCAAGACAAAGACCACAAAGAGCAAAGGGGACAAAGCAGACTCCCCCGGCAAAGGGGACGAAGCAGACTCCCCCGGCAATATCCTTGTGATCCGAAGAACAGTTTGTACATCTCCACAGGCGTTGCACCCATAAAATGTTGGAGAGCTCGTGGTCCCTCCGGATTAAACTCCCACAGGCGGAGGGGGCGACGTTTGCAGGCGAGATCACGGCGAATCAGCATGACCTCGCTACTACAACCAGATTGATCTCTCTCTAGGAGGTCTCGAATCTGACCTGCGACAAGGCACGCCCTTGGGCAGCCCCAGTCAAGCCCTTTATTGACCCATGGCGCCGGCAGCGGTGGAGGACCCGGCGAAAGGCAGGTGGTGCCACCCATTTGGTGCCCTGGGAGCTGTGATATAAAACCACTCTTGTTGCCATAAGTTGAGCTCCTCTTGAAAAGAGCCCTCGGGCCATGGAGCGTCAGCATTCTTGCTTATAACAGCCCCTCCGCACTCTGCCTGTTGCCCCTTGATCATCTTCGGCTCCACCTTGAAGGTCTTGAGCCACAATCCGAAGTGAGGGGTAATGCGGAGGAAGGCTTCGCATACGACGATGAAGGATGAGATGTGGAGGATGGAGTCCGGATCCAAGTCGTGAAATTCCAGCCCGTAATAAAACATGAGCCCCCTCATGAAGGGGTCCGTCGGGAAGCCTAGCCCCTGAAGGAAGTGAGGCCTTGAACACCACGCTTTCACGGGCTTGGGAGTGGGAATAACCTGCCCTTGGGCAGGGAGCCTATCTGATTTCGCCGGTTAGATACCTGGCATCTCTTAGCTTTAGGACGTCTTCTTCCGTGACGGAGGAAGACATCCACCGGCCTTGAAGGTCGGAGCCGGACATCATCGAAGGTCCAAAGCACCTGAATCTTGAGCTTTGGGTGTTGGAACTCGAGGCGAGGGGCGGATTCGATTGAGATTGAGAAAAAGGAGCGGGGCTTGGTCTCTTTATAAAGAGGTTGAATACCAGGAGCCATTCCCGTGACCGTTCGGGACTCGCCTTTGATAGAGGAGGCGTGCCAACAGAGCCTGGCCCAGGTTTTCTACCTTTGTATTAATGAGAATCCCGGAATAAGGGGACACGATCTCTGCTTTGACAAGAGGTGCCAAGGAAACCGCCTCGCTAAATGCACTGAGGTGGGACAGTAAAAACGATTCGAATAAAGGCTTGGTCGTGGTGTGATATCACGCTGCAGAATACGTCAGCAGATTGAATTTGTGTAAATATTATTCTCTGTATGGTGGTATGTGGAACTTATTTTGCAGAGCCGGACACTATCCTTGTGTTCATAATCTTCTATGAAGTATTCGGAGGAGGAACCCGCCTCGCAATGCCGAAGACAATATGCGCGCCGGACTCGTCGTCATTGAAGCCTGGTTCAGGAGCTCTTGAGGAGTCCACAGGATTAGGTGGTGTCCGGATGGCCGGACTATAGCCTTTGGCCGGACTCCTGGACTATGAAGATACAAGATTGAAGACTTCGTCCCGTGTCCGGATGGGACTTTCCTTGGCGTGGAAGGCAAGCTTGGCGATACCGATATGTAGTGTAACACCCTCGATTCGGATATATCTCCCACGCGTCGAAGCACGACTTAGAGGCATAACCGCATTGAAAGCAACGTCGCAAGTGAGGTAATCTTCACACAACCCATGTAATACATAAGGGAAAGAGATACATAGTTGGCTTATAGTCGCCACTTCACACAATACATAAATAAACATCCATCATTGATTACACTCAAGGTCCGACTACGGAACCAAAATAAAGAAGACTACCCCAAATGCTACGGATCCCCGATCGTCCCAACTGAGCTCCACTCACGATCATCGAGGAAAAGACACATAATGCTAACGACCACGTTCCTCGTCGAACTCCCACTTGAGCTCGGTTCGTCATCTGCACTAGCATCGTCGGCACACCTGCAACTGTTTTGGTAGAATCTGTGAGTCACGGGGACTCGGCAATCTCACACCCATGAGATCAAGACTATTTAAGCTTATAGGAAGGACGAGTTGTGAGGTGGAGCTGCGACAGCGACTAGCATATATGGTGGCTACATTACGCCAAAGAGAGCGAGAAGAGAAGCAAAAGCGCGATCGTGAAGCTAGTAGCCATCAAGAAGTGATCTGGACTACTTACGTCAAGCATAACTCCAACACCGTGTTCACTTCCGGACTCCGCCGAAGAGACCATCACGGTTACACACGCCGTTGATGTGTATTAATTAAGGTCAACTTCAGGTTTTCTACAACCGACATTAACAAATTCCCATCGCCTCATAACATGAGCACGGCTTTCAAAAGATAATACCCTGCGGGGTGTCCCAACAGCCCATAATAAGCTCTCACGGTCAACGAAGGATATTCCTTCTACCGGGAAGACCCGATCAGTCTCGGAATGCCGGACTACAAGACATTTCGACAGCAATAAAACAAGACCAGCAAAGCCGTCCGATTGTGCCGACAAATCCCGATAGGAGCTGCACATATCTCGTTCTCAGGGCACATCCGGATGAGCAGTCCGTCAACTAAAACCATGCCTCAAGTTTCCCCAAGGTGGTGCTGCAAAGGGCTCTAGTTTGGACCAACACTCAGAGGAGTATTGGCCCGGGGGGGTTAAATAAAGATGACCCTCGGGCTCGCGAAAACCCGGGGGAAAAAGGCTTAGGTGGCAAATGGTAAAACCAATGTTGGGCCTTCTTTGGAGGAGTCTTATTCAAAGCGAACTCTCAAGGGGGTCCCATAAATCACCCAACCGTGTAAGGAACGCGAAATCAAGGAACATAACACCGGTATGACGGAAACTAGGGTGGCAAGAGTGGAACAAAAACACCAGGCATAAGGACGAGCCTTCCACCCTTTACCAAAATATATAGATGCATTAATTATAGCAGACATATTGTGATATCCCCAACAAGTAAACATGTTCCAACAAGGAACAACATCTCCATGTTCCAACAAGGAACAAACTTCATCTTCACCTGCAACTAGCAATGCTATAAGAGGGGCTGAGCAAAGTGGTAACATAGCCAAACAATGGTTTGCTAGGAAAGGATGGTTAGAGGTTTGACATGGCAATATGGGTGGCATGATATAGCAAGTGATAGGCATCGTAGCATAGGCATAGCAAAAGAGCGAGCATCTAGCAAGCAAAGATAGAAGTGATTTCGAGGGTATGGTCATCTTGCACGCAAGGTTCTCGAGTTGTCGAAAGCTTGATCCTCGTAAGCGTTCTCAACAGGTTCCTCGTTCACGTACTCGTCTCCCAGCTCTACCCAAAGCAAGAACACAAACAATGGAACCACAATAAATCACGGTGCAATGCACAAGCAACATGATGCAATACATGGCATGATATGCGAGATGTGATATGCAATGCGTATGCGTGCTCCGGAAGGAAAATGATGAACCAGGCATCAACTTGGCAAACCAAGTATGACGCTGGAAAGGTGAGATGATTTCGGTTGAAATCGATATAAAGATCACCGGAATCGGATGCACTGTTTGCAAATGACAAGCAAAACAAGAATGGCACAAATCTGCCATTAACAGCATGATGCCACTTAGCAAGCAACAAGAAATTAAGCTAATGCAACCAAACGTACCAGCAAAGCATATGGCAGTGTTCCACTCAAGATGCTTGACAAAAGATGAACACTGAGCTACGGCTAAATCACATCATAACAGGTCCAAACAAGCATGGCAAAAGTGCAAAACATATCAGCTTCACAGACTTAGTGAAAATACTGAACATGGCAGAATCAGCATCAGGAAGCAATGTTCAGGGCAAGCAAACGATATGCTACAGGAACTTATAATAGAAAAACAAGGCATGGCATGAATCTACTCAAAGTATAGAACAAAAGTCCCTTACCGACCAAGAGCCAAAAGGGACCAGGAAATGCAATAGCACCCGTGTCAACATAGCAAGTTTCGTTAACAGATTCAGCAACAGGGCATGACGAAAACATATAACAAGTAGGCATGTTTAAGAGCTCAATGCACTCACTACATAGCATTTCATGATAAACTAAGCATACATCCATCAAGAAGACATGGCATAGAATCTACAGATGGCAAGAACAAAATCATAGCATACACCCCTGTAAAGATGGCATGGCATATTAGAAAACACATGTAGGACTCAAGATCATATGATGCACACATCAATCACGGCAAAAATGACAAAAGTGCATGTTCTGATAAGAATCTGAAATTAACATCACATAGCCCTCTTCCAACAGCATTTCGGGCATCCAGATGAGCTCAAATGGAAATTATGCAATGGAATGAAATGATCTAATCTTTGAGGCGAACAAATCGGTATGCTACACGCCCGAAATGGAGCCATGAGCGTAAAGTTATGGCATGATGAAAATGCAATAAAATAATCACAGACTAATGACTTGGAGGATTTTCGGGGGAAAGAAGAAGTCAACCGAGGTGGATCTCAGATCGGATCGAGGTCGTGGCTCGAGGCGGCGGAGCAGCTCACGGAGCGGGCGCCGGAGGAGGAGAGGCCGGAGGAGGGAGCCCAGGCGACGGCGGCCGGGCAGGCGCGCCTCAAGGCCGGTGGCGGCCGGGCGGCGACGATGTGGCGGCAAGGCGCGTGGGGGCTTGAGGCGGCGGTGGCAAGGCGGCAGAAGTGCCGAGGCGGCGGAGGCTGGAGGGCGACGGCGGGGGAGGCGCGGGGCGCGGGCCGGGAGCGGACGGACACGTCCGGCCGTCCGGATTTCGTCCGGCGGCGCGAAGGGAGCGGGGAGGCTAGGGTTTCATCCGGAATTTCGGGGGGGGGGGGAGGCTATATTTATAGGTAGAAGGAGCTAGGAAGCTCCAAATGAGGTGTAGTTTTCGCCCACACGATCGTGATCGAACGACGGAGAGCATGGAAGTGACTTAGATGGGTTATGCGGCTGTTTTGAGGGGGTATTGGGCTGCAACTTAAAAGAGGCCTTTGCGAGAGTGCGGTTAATCGTTGGAGTACCAAACGAGCTCCAAATGACCCGAAACTTGACAGGTGGTCTACCGGTGGTGTACCAAGGCCACTTGACAAACCTCGGTCCGATACGAGAAAGTTTAGTACCCGCTCACGGAAAAATGTAAAAGGGGACGCCGGGGGACATAGGAGTGCCGGATTGCAAAACGGACAACGGGGAAAATGCTCGGAATCATGAGACGAACACGTATGCGAATGCGATGCACATGATGACAAGATATGAGATGCATGACAAAGACAAAATGCAAAACGAAAGACAAAAACCCAACCACGGAGGGAATATCATATCACAATGCCGAAAATGGCAAGAGTTGGAGTTACAAATATGGAAAGTTACATCCGAGGTGTTACAACACTCCACCACTACAAGAGGATCTTGTGCCGAGATCTAGGACTGAAAGCACTCCGGATATTCGGAACGGAGGTGATCCTCGCGCTCCCAGGTGGCTTCCCAGTCGGAATGGTGTGACCACTTCACTTTCAGGAATTTGATTGACTTGTTGCGAGTCTTGCGCTCAGTTTCTTAAAGAATAGCAATGGGGTGCTCATGATAAGAGAGATCTTCTTGGAGGTAAATCTCTTCGAAGTTGATAGTGCGCTCAGGAGTCTTGAAGCACTTGCGAAGCTGTGACACGTGAAACACATCGTGCACGTTCGCGAAGTTGGACGGGAGCTCAAGTTGATAGGCGAGATCGCCTCTTTTGCCAATGATCTTGAAAGGACCCACGTATCTAGGGGCAAGCTTCCCTTTGATACCGAAGCGGCAGTGCCTTTCATTGGAGAGACGCGGAGGTAGACATGGTCTCCGATTTCAAAATCCACATCCACGGTGCTTGTCATCATAATAGCTTTTACGGCGCGATTGCGGCGGCTTTGAGATTCTCACGAATGACTTTGCACATTTCTTGACCACGTGATCAAGTCGTTGCCAAGAAGTTGGCGTTCACCTGTCTCGGACCAGTTGAGAGGAGTACGACACTTTACGCCATAGAGAATTTCGAATGGGGCCTTGCAGAACTTCGCTTGGAAGCTGTTGTTGTAGGAGAACTTCGGCATATGGAAGACAATCTTCCCACTTCATACCGAAGGAAATGACACAAGCCACGAGCATGTCTTCAAGGATTTGATTGACTCGCTCGACTTGGCCACTTGTTTGAGGATGGAAAGCTGTCTTTGAAAGCAGATGTTGGTGCCCATGGCCTTCTGAAAAGAATCCCAGAACTTGGAGGTAAAGATGCTGCCACGGTCTAAAGAGATCAATTGTGGAATGTCGTGCAAGGAGACAATCCACAGGTGTATAGATTACGCCAACTGAGCTGCTGTGATAGATTCTTTGATGCGAAGAAAATGAGCCACTTTAGTAAGCTTGTCAATGACAACAAAGATATCATCATTTCCACGCTTGGACTTTGGAAATCCAGTCACGAAGTCCATTTCGATATGATCAAACTTCCATTCTGGAATAGCAAGAGGTTGGAGGAGACCAGCTGGTCTTTGGTGTTCTCGCTTTCACTCTTCTGCGGACATCACACTCATTCACGAATTGAGCAATTTCTCTCTTCATTCGAGTCCACCAATATGACTGCTTGAGGTCATGGTACATCTTCGTACTTCCAGGATGAATGGATAGAAGCGAATTGTGTGCCTCGTTCATAATGACTTTACGTAGATCACCCTTAGGAACCACAATCCGGTCCTTCAAGAAAAGAGTATCTTTGTCATCAATGTGGAAGCACTTGTACTTGGAAATGCCCTTGTCGATACCACGTTTCACATTTTTCACCATGGTATCCAGGAGTTGAGCCTCATGAATTTGGTCTTCCAAAGTAGGAGAGACTATGAGGTTGGCAAGAAAGCCTTGAGGAACAACTTGAAGATTCAGCTTGCGAAAGCTTCACACGAGATCCGGTTGGAAGGGCTTGAGGATTAAAGCTGTTGCAATAAGCCTTCCTGCTCAAAGCATCTGCAATGACATTGGCCTTGCCGGAGTATATTCAATACTTGGGTTGTACTCTTGAATCATTTCGACCCATCGAGTCTGCCTGAGGTTGAGGTTGGGTTGAGTGAAGATATACTTGAGGCTCTTGTGATCGGTGAAAATGTCCACTTTCCTTCCCAACAAGAGATGTCTCCAAGTTATTAATGCATGGACAACTGCCGCCAACTCAAGATCGTGAGTGGGGTAGTTCTTTTCGTTGGGCTTCAGCTGGCGAGAGGTATAGGCCACAACTTTCTTCTCTTGCATTAACACAACACCGAGACCTTGAAGAGAAGCATCACAGAAAACTTCGAATGGCTTAGATTCATCAGAGGAGTCAAGGCAGGAGCTGTGACGAAGTTTCTCTTTGAGGGTATTGAAAGCAACGTCACACTCGAGGAGACCAGACATACTTCACATGCTTTTGGAGGAGGTTGGAAAGAGGCTTTGCAATCTTAGAGAAGTTCTCAACGAATCTTGACAATAGCTTGCAAGACCAAAGAAAACTGCTAAGTCGCTTGACATTCCGAGGAGGTTCCCAATTCACAACCTGCAGACACCTTCTCGGGGTTAACGGCGATGCCCTTGGCGGAGATGATATGACCAAGATAAAGCACTTCATCAAGCCAAAATTCACATTTGGAAAACTTAGCATAGAATTGATGCTCTCACGAGCTTGTCGAGCACCAATCGCAAATGTTTGGCATGATCCTTCTTATTCTGGAGAAGACCAAAATATCATCGTGATAGACCAAGGCGAATTCATTGGTGTAGGGGTTGAAGATGAAGTTCATCATTCGAGAGAATGTTGGAGGAGCATTGACAAGGCGAAAGACATGACAGTATATTCATAAGAACCAAAGCTTGTTCGAATGCCGTCTTGGGAATATCTTGTTCACGAATGCGAATCTGATGATAACCCATACGAAGGTCAAGCTTGGAGAACACTTTAGCACATTTGAGTTGCTCGAAAAGCTCATTGATGTTGGGAAGTGGATACTTGTTCTTGATAGTCTTCTTGTTAAATGGACGGTAATCGACGCAAAGTCGGTCCGTGCCATCCTTCTTCTGGACAAAAAGAACACCACAACCCCAAGGAGATGAACTCGGTCTGATCAAACCCAGATGCTCTTGTTCATCGAGCTGCTTCTTCAATTCCTTCAGCTCATTAGGTCCAAGCTTGTATGGACACTTGCAAACGGGTTCAGTGCCAGGCTCAAGATCGATAACGAACTCAATTGGCCGGTGAGGAGGCATTCCTGGAAGCTCTTCTGGAAAGACATCTTGGTACTCACAAATGACTGGAATCTGAGAGATAGCATCCAATTCGCCCTTCTCATTGAGAGAAAACAACCGAATGGTTTCATCACGAGCGTCATAGATGATCACATCCTCAGAAGATTGAGTCAATTGAATTTCCACAGCAGCACAATCAAGCTGAGCTTTGTCTTTGAAAGCCGATCCATCCGAGAATAAGATCAATATCCGAGTCACCAAGGACAATTGGTTTAGCCAGAAATCTATAGTCGCCCATCTTGATACCGACATTTGGAACCATCACTCGAGAAGTCATTTCCCTAGCCGGAGAAACAATAGACAAATGTCTCGGCAATACTTGAGTAACCAAATCATGCATAGCCACAAAAGGTCTTGAGATGAAAGAATGCGATGCACCAGTATCAAATAAGACTTTTGCAGGAATATCATTAACTGAGAGATTACCCATTATCACATCAGTAGATTCCTCCGCTTGAGCTGCATTCATCATGTTCACCTTTGCAGACTTGGGATTATGCTTGACCACTGCATTGCTGGAAGATCTCACAGGAGGAGGAGGCGGAAGGCACCTTTGGTTGAAGCACTTGTTCGCATGGTGACCTTTTTGCTGACATTTGTTGCAAGTCACCTCTGAGAGCGGACGGTGATAAGGAGCATTTGACCTTGGAGCTTGAGAATTAGACTTGTTCTGATAGCCTAGGTTGGGCGGGTGGGAAGATCCACGACCACCTGAGTTCTTCTGGCGATAAAGGGCCGGAGCGGAGGAGGAGGAAGGTAGAACTTTTGTCGCTTAGCTGCCACTTGAGAGGAAGAAGAAGACTGAATCGCATCCCCGATTCTCTTCTTAGAAGCCTCACATTTGAGCTGGGCAGCTTCTTGCTTGATGCCATGTTGTAGAATTCATCATACTTTTACGGCTCAAAAGCACGAGAGCTAATTGCAGATCTTCTCTGAGACCACCTCTGAATTGATAGATCATACTCTTTTCATCGTGGGCGTCTTTCTTAGCAAAGCGAGCGAAGTTTACAGGAACTGGATATTGTATTGGTACCACGGACATGTTGCCTTGCTTGAGATTGCGGAACTCCTCATGCTTGATCTCAACAAAACTTTTCGGAATGTGGTGAGCTTTGAAGTGTCGTCGGAACTCATCCCAGGTAATTACACGACCTCCTCTGGAATCTTTGTATTGCTTTTACCACTCGGCAGCTTGGTCCTTGAGGTGAAAGCGAAGCAAACTTGACAAAGTCCTCGGATCGACATTGCTACATTCAAAATGTTTGCAGATGTCCACAAGCCAATCGTCGGCGTCTGTGGCCTCGACACAGAAGCTGAAAGACTTCGGCTGATTAGCGAGGAACTGATTGAGGGTAGCAAAGTGCGGCTGGTTGTTGCCTTGGCCTTGATTTCCTTCATTGCCTTGCCCTTGGTACGCTCTTGCAAGAGTTGCAAAATCATCTGAGCATTGGCATTGGTGTCTGCCATGATAGCTTGCCATGCCTCCGGAGGCGGAGGTGGAGGTGGAGGGTTCGACTGACTCTCATCATTGCGATCCGGATTCAGACGCGTTGGCGGAGCCATCCTGAAGAGGGTGACATCCGTTAGCACGTTGATTGACAGATAGACAAGTTGAATCAACGGATAGAAATTGCAACACATAGTCTCACAATAAACATCCGAACAAGGATGAGCAGATGAATTCAAAAGCTAACATCACACGTCCATTAAGGTGAGAAGCCACTTGATTAAGGGTTGATGAAAAAATAACAAGAATACGATGGAACAAATAAGTGGTAAGGATTACCCAATCACAAACCAAATATCTGCGGGAAGAAATGCTAGGAGCTACTTGAATTCCACCTATAAACTCCGAAACTTTACGGTTATGCAATGCGGTGTTGGGGATACAGGGGACACAAAATATATCACCCAAACTAACAATACCTAGATCCATTTGTATCCATCCGTCAACACATAACCAAGAAACCTTCGAAATTGTGTACCTCGACCTTGAAAAGCATCCGTTATCTGAGTCATGGCAATACTCGAGCTCGCCCGATCTTTGGGTTATCGGGGTTATCTCACCAACAAGCGCACAAAAGAGATTTTCGATGTCGGGAAAGCTCGGTATTCCAGAATCGCAACGATAAAATTGTGACGACAACACCTCGGAGCTCAACTCCCCGGGACACTGCCACAACCCCTAAATGTCAGGAGGCACCAAGAACAATGTTCTCGTCACAAAACCATCGGAACGATTCCAAGATACCCGGGTGATCCTAAAATTTTTTTTTAGTGAAATTTGAGGAGAGGAGAGTCAAAACTTCTCGTCGGGAGACCTCACCAGAGGCGACGAAGGACTGGGAGTAAAAAGAATCCTACTCTCCGATATATATAATCCTAAGACTCAAAACATTTTTGTTCTAGACTCAACAACGCCAAAGAAACAATCAAGCGAGGCTCTTAAGTCGGGATGGCTTTGATTACCAACTTATAGCATCCCTCGATGCGGCTATATCTCCCACGTGTCGAAGCATGACTTAGAGGCATAACCGCATTGAAAGCAATGTCGCAAGTGAGGTAATCTTCACACAACCCATGTAATACATAAGGGAAAGAGATACATAGTTGGCTTACGATGCCACTTCACACAATACATAAATAAACATCCATCATTCAGATTACACTCAAGGTCCGACTACGGAACCAAAATAAAGAAGACTACCCCAAATGCTACACGGATCCACGATCGTCCCAACTGGCTCCACTCTGATCATCGGGAAAAGACACATAGTAACGATCCACGTTCCTCGTCGAACTCCCACTTGAGCTCGGTTGCGTCATCTGCCCGCATCGTCGGCACCTGCAACTGTTTTGGTAGAATCATGAGTCACGGGACTCGCAATCTCACACCCGCGAGATCAAGACTATTTAAGCTTATAGGTAGGACAGAGTTGTGAGGTGGAGTTGCGACAGCGACTAGCATATATGGTGGCTACATTACGCAAAAGAGAGCGAGAAGAGAAGCAAAAGCGCGGTCGTGAAGCTAGTAGCGATCAAGAAGTGATCCTGAACTACTTAAGTCAAGCATAACTCCAACACCGTGTTCACTTCCCGGACTCCGAGAAGAGACCATCACGGTTACACTTTCATGATTGATGTGTATTAATTAAGGTCAACTTCGGGTTTTATACAACCGGACATTAACAAATTCCCATCTGCCTCATAACCGTGGGCACGGCTTTGAAAGATAATACCCTGCAGGGTGTCCCAACAACCCATAATAAGCTCTCACGGTCAACGAAGGATATTCCTTCTACCGCTAAGACCCGATCAGTCTCGGAATCCCGGACTACAAGACATTTCGACAACAATAAAACAAGACCAGCAAAGCCGCCCGATTGTGCCGAAAAATCCCGATAGGAGCTGCACATATCTCGTTCTCAGGGCACATCCGGATGAGCAGTCCGTACAACTAAAACCAGGCCTCAAGTTTCCCCAAGGTGGCGCTGCAAGGGCTCTAGTTTGGACCAACACTCAGAGGAGCACTGGCCCGGGGGGGTTAAATAAAGATGACCCTCGGGCTCGCGAAAACCCGGGGGAAAAAGGCTTAGGTGGCAAATGGTAAAACCAATGTTGGGCCTTGCTTGAGGAGTCTTATTCAAAGCGAACTGTCAAGGGGGTCCCATAAATCACCCAACCGTGTAAGGAACGTGAAATCAAGGAGCATAACACCAGGCATAAGGCCGAGCCTTCCAGCCTTTACCAAAATATATAGATGCATTAATTATAGCAGATATATTGTGATATCCCCAACAAGTAAACATGTTCCAACAAGGAACAACATCTCCATGTTCCAACAAGGAACAAACTTCATCTTCACCTGCAACTAGCAACGCTATAAGAGAAATTTGAGCAAAGCGGTAACATAGCCAAACAACGGTTTGCTAGGAAAGGATGTTTAGAGGTTTGACATGGCAATATGGGTGGCATGATATAGCAAGTGATAGGCATCGTAGCATAGGCATAGCAAAAGAGCGAGCATATAGCAAGCAAAGATAGAAGTGATTTCGAGGGTATGGTCATCTTGCCTGCAAGGTTCTCAGAGTTGTCGAAAGCTCGATCCTCGTAAGCGTTCTCAACAGGTTCCTCGTTCACTTACTCGTCTCCCGGCTCTACCCAAAGCAAGAACACAAACAATGGAACCACAATAAATCACGGTGCAATGCACAAGCAACATGATGCAATACATGGCATGATATGCGAGATGTGATATGCAATGCGTATGCGTGCTCTAGAAGGAAAATGATGAACCAGGCATCAACTTGGAAAACCAAGTATGCCGCTGGAAAATGAGATGATTTCGGTTGAAATCGATATAAAGATCACCGGAATCGGATGCACGGTTTGCAAATGACGAGCAAAACAAGAATGACACAAATCTGCCATTAACAGCATGATGCCACTTAGCAAGCAACAAGAAATTAAGCTACTGCACCCAAACGTACCAGCAAAGCATATGGTAGTGTTCTACTTAAGATGCTTGACAAAAGATGAACACTGAGCTACGGCTTAATCACATCATAACAGGTCCAAACAAGCATGGAAAAAGTGCAAACCATATCAGCTTCACAGACTTATAATAGCAAAATAAGGAACTTATAATAGCAAAACAAGGCATAGCATGAATCTACTCAAAGCATAGAACAAAAGTCCCTTACTGACCAAGAGCCAAAAGGGATCAGAAAATGCAATAGCACCCATGTCAACATAGCAAGTTTAGATTAGCAGTTCAAACGAGGGCATGACAAAAACAGATAACAAGTAGGCATGTTTAAGAGCTCAATGCACTCACTACAGAGTATTTCATGATAAACTAAGCATACATCCATCAAGAAGACATGGCATATAAGCTACACATGGCAAGAACAACATCATAGCTTACACGGATCAACTACAACAACCTTGGCAAAATTGAATAACATGTAAACAATCTGCCAGGAAACATTTTATAGCAAAAGTAGAGCTCGATTGACTCAAGCTATGACACTCCATAATTGCAAAAAAGGGCATGGATGGATAGAGCATGACCATATGTTCAAAACATCCTTACTAAAGTATCTCAAAATATGTATGAATCTCTCGGTAGCATCAAGTTAACATGGCATAAAAATATCAGCAAAACAGGGGCTGAAATCAGCAACATCATGAAGCCTAGTTTGCATGCTTGTGCTAGTCACCACAGAGATCACAAAAATACATGGAATACACCCCTGTAAATATGGCATGGCATATTACAAAACACATGTAGGACTCAAGATCATAGGATGCACACATCAATCACGGCAAAAATGACAAAAGTGCATGTTCTGATAAGAATCTGAAACTAACATCACATAGCCCTCTTCCAACAGCATTTCGGGCATCAAGGTGAGCTCAAATGAAAATGATGCAATGGAATGAAAATGATGCAATGGAACAAATCGGTATGCTACACGCCCGAAACGGGTCCATGAGTGCAAAGTTATGGCATGATGAAAATGCAACAAAATAATCACAGACTAATGACTGAGGAATTTCGGGGGGAAGAAGTCAACCGAGGTGGATCTCAGATCGGATCGAGGTTGAGGCTCGAGGCGGCCGGAGCAGCTCGCTGGAGCGGCACCGGAGGAGGGAGAGGCCGGAGGAGGGAGCCCGGGGCGACGGCGTGGCGGCGCGGCCTCATGGCCGGGCGCGGCCGGGCCGGCGTGGCGGCGGCAAGCGGCGGCGTGGCCGGAGGCGGCGGTGGCAGCCAGCGGGCGGCCGAGGCGGCGGAGGCTGGAGGGCGGCGGCGGGAGGCGCGGGCGCTCGGGCAAGACGGGGAGGGCCCCTTTGGCCCGGGCGGCGGCTGGCGGCGGGCATGCGTGGCGGCCCGGATTGGCCGGGCGGCGGCGGATGACGTCGCCGTCCGGATTTCGTCCGGCGGCGCGAAGGGAGCGGGGAGGCTAGGGTTTCATCCGGAATTTCAGGGGGGAGGCCATATGTATAGGTAGAAGGAGCTAGGAAGCTCCAAATGACGTGTAGTTTTCGCCCACACGATCATGATCGAACGACGGAGAGCATGGAAGTGACTTAGATGGGTTATTGGGCTATTTTGAAGGGGTGTTGGGCTGCAACTTAAAAAAGGCCTTTGTGAGAGTGCGGTTAATCGTTGGAGTACCAAACGAGCTCCAAATGACCGAAACTTGACAGTGGTCTACCGGTGGTGTACCAAGGCCACTTGACAAACCTCGGTCCATTCCGAGAAAGTTTAGTACCCGCTCACGGAAAAATGTAAAAGGGGACGCGGGGACATAGGAGTGCGGATTGCAAAAGCGGACAACGGGGAAAATGCTCGGAATCATGAGGCGAACACGTGTCACGAATGCGATGCACATGATGACATGATATGAGATGCATGACAAAGACAAAATGCAAAACGAAAGACAAAAACCCAACCACGGAGGGAATATCATATCACAATGCCGAAAATGGCAAGAGTTGGAGTTACAAATATGGAAAGTTACATCCGGGGTGTTACATGTAGATCTCCTACCATTGTAACCGACTGTGTGTAACCCTAACCCTCTTCGGTGCCTATATAAACCGGAGGGTTTTAGTCCATAGGACGAACAACAATCATACCATAGGCTAGCTTCTAGGGTTTAGCCTCTCTAATCTCGTGGTAGATCTACTCTTGTACTACCCATATCATCAATATTAATCAAGCGGAGTAGGGTTTTACCTCCATCGAGAGGGCCCGAACCTGGGTAAAAACATCGTGTCCCTTGTCTCCTGTTACCATCCGCCTAGACGCACAGTTCGGGACCCCCTACCCGAGATCCGCCAGTTTTGACACCGACACCCGCTCACACACGACACACACTATGCAGGAGGAGCTCGCCCCTCGCGCGATCCACCCGATGCCGGCGCCGACAACCTCTCCTCCCTCCGTTCGCTCATGATTCGCCCGGCGCCCCTCATCCTCCTCCTTCCCGTGTGCCTACACCAGGGAGACCTTCACCGAGCCCCCCCTTGGAGCCTCCGTCGCCGTGCCCCATCTCCTGCGCCCATTCGCCCCGGCGACCTCGACGGCAAGCTGCCGAGGATCCTAGCCGCTGGTCGCCGCTGCTCCCGGCGGCCCTGGCGAGCGTGCCCGTGCCCGAGGACTGTTGTCTCCCCTTCTCCCTCGTCCCCGACCTCCTCCTCAACTGCGGACCACAAGCCCGTCGTTGCGTCGCCGTCACCGTCGCCTGGAGGAACACCTCGTCGTCCACCCCGACGTCGCTGCCTCGTCCCGCCACCACCTCCCGGAGCGCCTTCATCGGACCTCGCCACCGGAGTGCCTCCCCTCCGGCGCACGTCTCTGACCTCCACCTCGCGCCCCACTGCCCCGTTCCTATGCCTCGCGGTGAGGACCCCGGTCCTCCTCTCTTCCTCACCGCGCGCCCACCGCGCTCCGCCTCTACCGTCCTGCGCACCTGCACCGCTCGCCCGCACCCGCCGTCGCGCCCCAGTGCCCCTACTGCTGCTCCGTCGCGCGTCCACGCAGCCGTGCTACACCGGCGCCACATGGCCGCCTGGCCTCGCCACGCCTGCCGCTCCTCAAGCGGCGCCCGCCAGCGCCCGTCGCCCCATCCCGGGTGGACTCGGCGCGTGCCCGCAGCCCGTTACGCCCGCTAGGCCCCCTGGTTCTATGGCGAGGGGGGCCCACCCCCTGAAACATTATAAAAAAAGAAAAAATATATAATTAAAAAAATTAATTAATTAATTAATTAATTACTTAATTAATTAATTAATCATGTTTAAATTAACCTGACAAATAATTAACCTAATTAAATAGTGTTAAATAACCTTAGACAATGACACGTGGGGCCCTTCTGTCAGTTTGACCAGGCAACAGTCAGAGTTGACTGCTTACGTCATGATGACATCATTAAATGATTTTTTAAATTAAATTAGTTATGTTAATTCTAAAAATGATTTAAAACTTTAGAAAATCATGTAGAATAATTCATAACTCGGATGAAAATACTTTCTACATGAAAGTTGCTCAGAACGACGAGATGAATCCGGATACACAGCCCGTTCGTCCGCTACACATCCCTAGCATAGCAAATACGCAACTTTCCCCCTCCGGTTCAGCTGTCCGAAAAACGCGAAACACCGGGAATACTCTCCCGTATGTTTCCCCCCCTTTGCCGGTATCACCTCCTACTGCGTTGGGGCACACCTGGCATCGTTACTTCTTATGTCATGCATCGATATGCATCTGTTTGCATTGTATTCATTAATTCTTCCCCCTCTTCTCTCCGTCAGACTACGAGACTGACGGTGCTACTGGTACCCCGATCGACTACGGTGTTGACGACACGTCCTCCTTGCCAGGGCAACCAGGCAAGCCCCCCCCCCCTTGATCACCAGATATCGCCTATTCTTCTCTATACTGCTTGCATTAGAGTAATGTAGCATGTTACTACTTTCGGTTAATCCTATTCTGCTGCATAGCCTGTCATTGTTGCTACAGTTGTTACCCTTACACCTTTATCCTACCGCTTAGAATAGGATGCTAGTGTTCCATCGGTGGCTCTACACTCTTGTCAAATACGCCATGCTATACTCTTTGGGCCGTGATCACTAGGGAGGTGATCATGGGTATGTACTATATACTTTATATACATGACACATGTGGTGACTAAAGTCGGGTCAGGTTGTTGAGTACCCGCAAGTGATTCTGATGAGGGGGCTGAAAGGACAGGTGGCTCCATCCCGGTAGAGGTGGGTGCAGGTTCTGACGGCCCCGACTATTACTTTGTGGCGGAGGCGATAGGGCAGGTTGAGACCACCTAGGAGAGAGGTGGGCTGGCCTGGTCGGCGTTCAGCGGATACTTAACACGCTTAATGAGATCTTGGTATTTGATTTGAGTCCGCCATTTGGTCTATACGCACTAACCAACTACGCTGGAACAGTTATGGGCACTTTCGGCGTCGTGGTATCAGCCAAGCCTTCATGACGTCGACAATCGAAAGCGGCGTCTTGCCGGATTGGACTGGAACGCCTGCTAGGCTAGGTCTGCTTGCGGCCGCGTTCGCAACGTGCATGTGTGCTAAGGGCGATGGTCCCAGACCCCTGTGCGCTTAGGTTTAGACCGACGCGCTGACCTCTCTGTTGGCCTAGGTGGGGCAGCGACATGTTGATCTTCCGAGGCCGGGCAGGACCCAGAAAAGTGTGTCCGGCCAAATGGGATCAAGCATGTTGGGTTATGTGGTGCACCCCTGTAGGGAAGTTTATGTATTCAAATAGCCGTGATCTTTGATAACAGGATGACTTGGAGTTGTACCTTGACCTTATGACAACTAGAACTGGATACTTAATAAAACACACCCTTCCAAGTGCCAGATATAACCAGGTGATCGCTCTCTAACAGGGCAACAAGGAGGGGATTGCCGGGTAGGTTTATGCTATACGATGCTACTTGGTGAACATACCATCTACTCTCTTCTACATGCTGCAAGATGGAGGTGGCCAGAAGCGTAGTCTTCGACAGGATTAGCTATCCCCCTCTTATTCTGGCATTCTGCAGTTCAGTCCACCGATATGGCCCTTTACACATATACCCATGCATATGTAGTGTAGCTCCTTGCTTGCAAGTACTTTGGATGAGTACTCACGGTTGCTTTTATCCCCCTTTTCCCCCTTTCCCTTCTACCTGGTTGTCGCAACCAGATGCTGGAGCCCCAGGAGCCAGACGCCAGCGTTGACGACGACTCATACTACACCGGAGGTGCCTACTACTACGTGCAGCCCGCGGACAACGGCCAGGAGTAGTTAGGAGGATCCAGGCAGGAGGCCTGCGCCTCTTTCGATCTGTATCCCAGTTTGTGCTAGCTATCTTATGGCAACTTGTTTAGCTTATGGCTGTACTCGGATATTGTTGCTTCCGCTGACTCGTCTATGATCGAGCACTTGTATTCGAGCCCTCGAGGCCCCTGGCTTGTATTATGATGCTTGTATGACTTATTTATGTTTTAGAGTTGTGTTGTGATATCTTCCCATGAGTCCTTGATCTTAATCGTACACATTTGCATGCATGATTAGTGTACGATTGAATCGGGGGCGTCACACTTGAAATTTCGGAAGAACAAGATTAACATGTACCAAAAAAAGACAATTTGCACCTCAACACACACAACACACACACAAACACCATTTAGACTAGAGTAAGGTACACGTGCATTGCACACATGAGATTTGGCAACCAAATTATGAATAAATACCACATTATAGCATGCAAGCTTTGAGTCATATATGCATGATGTAGATGTTCGTTTTATTCTTATAGTTCATTTCATTCAAAATCATCTAGTTTTTATAAGAAAACTAATCTATTTTAAGATTCATGGAATTGTGCGTTGTAAGACATAAAGTAAAAACAAATAATGGCAAATCATGTAGAAAAACATTTGGGTAATTCTGATACGGAAGATTCTAGAACAAATAAGAAGTGCTTGTGTTTTGATGTTTGTGCATTATGCTTAAGTTCAACCATGGAGTCTTCTAGATTATACATGTGGCGAAATCTGGTTGAATCTAGATGATATCCAACGGCCAATAGTGCTCAAATTTGCCATCTTTGGACCATCGGATTCGCCTCATCCAATGACCATCTTTCAAAATTAAAGTTACCCGCACACAATATAAAAAAATATAAAATATAATATATATATAGGGGTATAGATATAGATATGTGATGCGAAGCCGCCCATCATCTCCAATTAGAATAGTGTGTCCATGCACGGATGCGACGTGGCCAAATGATGTACGCCATCGGTATCTCAAATTGAAATCAGTCTGACCTTGTTCAATGTGTATACATTACAACATGCTCGTTTCCAAACCACACCGCACAGATCTCCGTTATATTCACGCATGCATGGGTTTCAAACATCAGGATCTCTTATTCAAATATTTGAATTCAACTTTACATTGATTAAGACCTCACCTATTCTTTTACACCCACACAGTAGTCTTCTCTTTATAATTGTACCACTAACTTTATCGCATGCACACACACTACCAGTCGGCATTATCCATCGCACACATGCAATCTTTTTCTTCAGGTCAGTCTCCCATGAAGGCACACACCCACACACATCCCCCTCTCCATCATATCAGGCATTCTTTATCTCTCGCGCGTGCATGCGCAACGATCGATGTTCCTCTATGTATGTGTGTATATAGCTAGGTCTTTCATAGTTTTCCACACAAACCGATCAATCGATATATCCAGTGAGGTCTCACCCTCTTTCCCACGTCAACATCGTTCAATCTATACCTCTCTATATAGGATTAACATATATAGCTAATACACCCACATTAATTATATATCCAACGTCCCCCTCTCATCATCCATGCCTTCCGCTTCATCTCTCAAACGCGTGCACAATGGCGAAGACAAGGGGCAGTAAGGGCCCTGCCACCCCTAACATCACTATATATCGAGGCTAATATGAATGTGATCATTAGACAATTGCTGCTAAAAAGGTTTAATTTCATGAATTAACCCTCCTCGTAAAGGATTGGCAATGCTTGGCCCCCTAGCTCATTTATTTTTCATGGCTCCGCCACTGCGTTACAAACAAGACGTGTTCGCCCCCTCTCTCTAAATATCGATCTCACACTTGTGCATTCCTTCATAGTCTCCCTCCACTCGGCCCCTCGCACCATCTTCTAGCCCCCCACCGGATTTTGCCACATGTACAATCTAGCAGACTCCATGGTTGAACCTAAGCATAATGCACAAACCTCAAAACAAGCATGGTTCTCTTTTGTTCTAGAATCTTCCGTATCATAACTGCCCAAACTTTTTTTCTAGTTGAATTGCCATTATTTGTTTTTACTTTATCCTTTACAACGCACAATTCCTTGAATCATAAAATAGATGAAGGGCTTCTTTGATTCAAAGGATTCTCAAAGGAATTTTGGAGGATTCTAATCATTAGGAATTTTTCCTATATTGGTTGTTTGATTCGTAGGATTGCAAACCATAGGAATTTTTCCATATAATTGATTTGCACTAGATTTCATAGGAAACATCCCATCCACTCAAACCTCTTTGAAAGAATTCTGCGTTTTTTCCATGCACAATCAAACACTCGTACAATCCTGTAGGATTCAAGATGACATTCCACTATAATCCCATGTTTTTCCTATTCCCGTGTTCTTAGCTTTTTTATAAAAACTAAGAGGGTGCTTGGATCCAAGGGACTTATTTTAGTCTGAATAATAATAGTATCTTTAAGAGACTAAAGTTCCAAGCACCCCTGACTAAAGAGGGGCTAAAACTAGTCTTGAGACTAAATTTTTTTAGTCAGGGGTACCCCTACCAAAATGTGGATTAGTCCTCTCTCTCCTTATTTAACTCCTCTCCTTTAACACGGGCGAGTTCTGGATTGGAGGGTTTGGAGGATAATAAATGCTCACTAACTTGATTTTAGTCTCCTTAGTATTTGGATCCAAGCATGGACGAGGCTAGCATGTTTTAGTCTCACTACTTTTAGTCATGGGACTAAAACGTATCCAAGCACCCTCTAATTGATTTTGAATGAGATGAACTATAAGAATTAAATGAAGGGCTACATCAGGCATATATGACTCGAAGCTTACATGCTATAGTGTGGTATTTATTCATAATTTTGCAAAATCTGATGCATGCAATGCACGTGTACCTTACTAGTACTTGAGTATGTGCAAAACACGTAAATTAGAATACCAATGGCACGCCTACGGTGTCTCTCTTACAGTTCATGAAGCCACGTGGCACATGTGGAGGCGTTGTCGCGACCTCCTTGCGTGGATTCATCACGATGACGTCTTCTTTGGTTCCAGGAGAATGTACTCGCCCTCCCGAGCCATCTTGGCGGTACATGCACGGCGAAGATGTGCACGCACGCCTGCACGCATTACTTTGTGCGGGTACAGTGACGCAATTTTGTACCAAGATCCACCCCATGTGATAATTTGACGCGTGTAAAGTCGTTCACTTCAATGATGGTCAATGTCTGAGGCATGCAAATTGAGTGGGACGTGAGGGCGGAAGAAAGACATTATTACTCCATCAAGCGCTGCATGCGAGTAGTTAAATCGTGGGTTGCTAAGTAGTACTTCCATTGGTCTCCTTCGATATTTTGTGCCAATTTTTGACAAGAACATAATATTTACGCATTTGAGCAGTGTAGTACTTGAAATTTATGTTCCGCTAAACTCATCGAGCCGTTTGAACCTCAAACCAAAACCATCAATTAATCTTTACCTTGTTCGCATCACCTTCGAAAGCCTGCTCACACCTACTAGTATGTACCAAACCTGAACGTATCCCCACTATGCAGGTATTAGTACTAGTGTTAGTACTTAGGTTATAAAAAGGGGAACTACCTAACCGAATATTACTCTACCTTTCCTCCTCATAAGTGCTTCTTCTTCGTCCGTCGTTGCCATGGCCGGTGAGCAGAGCTCTAGGTCGAGAACTACTCGTAACAAGGGAGCGGCAACCAAGGCTGTAGAAAAAAAGAGAGAGCTCGCCGCCACGAAGAGACCTTGAAAGATCTCTCACGGGCAGGCGATGGCTCCCAGGAGCGCCCTAGCCGCGGAGGCGAACATGCCGAGCCGGCGGAGCTGGAGTCGTTATCCCTCGACGGCATGCCCGTTCAGCTCAATAAGCACCTCAATAAGCAGAAGGAGTTCATCCAAGTCTTGATGGAGTTGCTGAAGGAGAGCCTCGACGACATGCCCGTTGAGCTCAATCAGCAGGGGGAGTTCACCGCCGACTTGGTGATGCTGCTGAAGAAGAACATTGCCTCGGAGAAGAAGGCGACCGGCAAAATCCTGCGACTTCAAGAGGACAAGGCAAAGCTCTGCCACGAGATCGACCTGTTGAAGGAGAAGAACGCCGGCTGGAAGAAGCTGCATGAGAATAGTAGTTCCTCGATGAAGCTGCTGCAGGCCCTCATCATGGAACAGAAGGAGGAGTTGGCGAAGCTCCGCATTGAGCACCCGGCTACTGTCAAGGTACGTAATGCAGCCGTGGAACAGATGATGAAGGCTCGCGTCGAGAAATCCCGCGTCATGGACAAAATGAAGAAGATGGCGGAGGAGACGCGCAAGGAGATGGAGGTCATGGAGGCGATGAAGAAGCAGTTACGACTCCGCGGCGAATTAGATCATTTGGGGTGATAATCTTCCTTCTTCTTTTGCTGCTGTGTTTCATCTTTTGCTTCGGGTGTTTCACGCAGCGTGTCACGTTCTCCATGAGGCATGAATAGTACAATGGTTTTTTGAGGGAATGAATAGAACAATGCTAACAATGAGATGACTAGCAAATTAGATCATTTTTATCGCCATATGGCACTGGGCTGCCGTGTTTCGTGCTCCTCCGTCGCAGTACTACTCCAGTGGAAACCTTGAGTATACCGCACGGTTCTTTGCTCGTCCTCGATCAGGTCGTCAGTGCATTTATACGAGCAGTCAAATCACAAGGCCCCGCCTTCTAGCAGTAATGAGCCGTCAAATCACAAAGGCCCTCGCCTCTCGTAAAATCGACCAAGCTAGATTGCCCCGCCCTCCAGCCTTTTAAAAAATGTATACTTTTGTACAGCAGTAGTATCGATGGATTGCGCCATGGAGCAAAACTTGAAAATTAAAAAAAGGTGGTACATATAGAGAGCGCTGGTCGCCAAATTATGCATATAGTACTATTAAAAAGGCTAGTCACAATAATGGTGTCCAGCACAACCCACCCCTCAAATAAAACTAAGCACCACAGAATTCTTTGACAAAACTAAGCACCACTGAAATTCTTTGACGACTAAACTCATCGGGCTATATGATGCTGGCCATATATATACGTATATAATGTGAAGAAAGCAGTGGTAGTACTATACCAACTAAAAGATGAAATGTAAGAAATGCTAGTATGTACGCATCAAGAGTTAAAGTAACAAGAAGAAACATAACATAGTTCTGCTGGGGGCTCAGCACAACACACCCCTCAAATTAAATTAAGCACACCTGAAATTAAACTTTGCAACTATCCCAATAGACACTGCATTAGAACCACCAGGAGCAATGACACTGCCACCTTACTAAGAGTCCTCGTCAACGTCCTCGACTTCGTCCTTGTCCCTCTTCCTCTTGGCCGATACTTCTTTGCTTGAACCGCCAACTTGGCTGTTGCTCTTCATCCAACCCTTGTAGATATTGAAACAAAGGTAGCCATCCATTGCAGCGTAGTGGATGTGGTTATATCTAGTACATTCAGCTGCCATGCATGACGATGAAACGTGTATGGAGATTTCTCCAGTTCTTGTCTGAAGGATGAACCATGGCTCTGCCGGTCGACATTGAAGGCTGACGAGAGGACACCAGCCGATTCTTTTGGAGGTCGAAGGTGTTGCCTACAACGATGCCTATCCGACGAAGACTTCTTTGTCGTTACCAAAGTCTACTGATACGAATTTGACTAGGTTGCTCTCGAGGAAGTCCTTAAAATCCTGGCACTCAACATCGGCATGGCGTATGTGGTAGACCAAGCATAAGTCATGCACGCAAACCTGGATCACGGCGGGCTTCTTCCTCTCTTCGTCCTTTAGATCCTTCTCTCATCCCAGGACTGTGGTGTACTCAACATGTAGCCCAGCGACCCACTCATCATCTGAGTCTTCGAACATGCGTCTGAAGCGAGAAAGGCATCCTTTCACCATCGCGGAAGAACGAGTGTAGATGACGTCGAACTGATCGCCGGTGATGGTTCTGACCTTGTACTCACCGCAGATCAGGGAGATTTGGGACGCCATGGATTTGGGAGGAGGGTTAGGATTAGTGGAACTGCCATAATGTGAATGGACGGGACGACTAGAGTGAACCGCCATAGTATTAAAGGACGTGCGGGGACGAGTAGGAGCGAATCGCTAAGCGTCTTGACGGCAGGGTAGTGGCTTTCCATTCTCCCATGATACGGGCTTCCGAGAGCCCTTGGATCTGAGCTTGAACGGTTGCATGGCGTGATTCTAGACCTATGGGTGAATATCCTATCCTGGAGGGTTATTCTGCAAATTTTCAGCAACTTAGCATGTGACCATTTGATCTTAGATCCAAGGGCTGCCAGCAGCCCGTATCATGGTCGCGCCTACCACGATCGTCAGAGTCGCCATGTGATCGCGCCCTTGGAGATTTAACACGGTGGCTATCTGATGTTGGCATGCCATACATAGTCATCACTTAGTCACTCATACTACAACAAGGTTGGCTATAAGTGTATTTTTTTACTCCTCTCTATCTATTTCTTCGTACTCCCTCCGTCCCATAATATAAGAACGTTTTTGACACTAGTGTAGTGCCCGTCCGTTGCACGGAAGAGTGAAATGCATTGATCGGGGTGTTGTTTATTTTGACAAAGGATGTGGGGGTCATCTCATGTGTAACAGGTATTGATAGGTTTCTTCGGATATTATTTCATCTCTAGAGCTCAGAAACATCCGGGTGAAATAGATAAAAAAGTATCTTTTGCAAACAAAAGCGTTCAACCTGCTCAACCTGCATCCAAAACTTGTGAAGAAATAACTCTTATTGTGCTTTGCAGAAATGGTTCATCATAAGTCTTTCACCGGTACTGTAGTAAAATTCATACATGGAAGATTCTAGACTAGACCATTAATGGATACACTTTTATTCATCTTGCCGATACTCCAATAGAGCAAGATCATGCATGGAAGTCTCCACATGCTTAGACAGCGGATTACATTGAGCGAAGACTAATGATCAACATTTAACTTAGTAATGCATATGTCCAGGTGAACCTCCTTGGAGTCCCCATGCACATTGTTGGGGGTCAACTAATACCATGCTTCTTCCATGTCCACATCGGCGGGACGGTCCCAGCTCAGCAGAGTCCAAGTCAGCTTGACGTAGCCAGTGTCGCCGCCCACGGACCTCCGACTGGTAGTAATAGTGAGCACGCACCCGTACATCGTCCTCGTGTTAGTGTCAGCGTCAGCGGCGTCGCCCCTGACACACACTACAGAGATGTGGCGGCGGCCTGCGCGGGCCTCGCCGGTGGCCACGATCAAGAGGAAGACGCTGCCGTCCTCCTCGGAGACTAGCAGGCGGCGCTGATCCTCCAGCGACTCCGGCACGGTAAACGGGTAGCACATCTCGTACTTGATGTTCTTCGCCAAGGGCCAATAGTGATCGCCGCATGCCTGCGTCAGGTGATGCACGATGTCCGTCGGTGAGCCCCAAAACGGCACCGGGCACTCATAGCAGCAGACGAAGGGCTCCTTGGAGGCATCGACCTGGCCGTCCATGAAACGGGAGTGGCTGTAGGGGACGTTCCGCCAGTTGAATATATGAGCAAGTTACTACGAGATTTACTACAAAATAAATCATGAAGGCTATAACAGAGATTAAACTAATCATGCGGACTAGCATAGTAGATGAACAGATCGAGTCTAGGACACAGAGTAGAAACATGAATTCTACCAAAATTTCGAACAGGAAGGACAGAAACACATACGGTGCAATGGGAGCAGCACCATTGGCGTTGAGGTTGTCGCCCATGTCGTTGAGGAAGAGGTTGCCGAGGTCGGGGAAGAAGTCGTCGTCGGTGAAGTCGTGGCTGCTAGCAGTCGCGAGAGTGCGCTCCCCAAATGTCAACAACGCCCGCCGAATGGAGCGCAGGAGGGAGTGGCTGTAGGGGACGTTGCGGCCGCCGAATGGAGCGCGGGAGTAGCCCACTAAGTAGTAGATGGTGCTCCTCTCTAGTCTCTCTTCTTATCTCTATCTCTACTACTCTTCTTTGTTTCTTATAATATACTAGTTGTAGTTGTCAAATCGAATAGTACTGCGCCGTCCACTGCACGCCCGGCTGAACACGCCTCCTCGCCTCCATTAAACCCGCATGCAAACCGAGAAACCTACTCCGGCCCGCGGGAGGAAATTTGCCGGTTGCCGCGGGAGGGTTATTCTGCAAATTTTCAGCAACTTAGCATGCGACCGTTTGATGTCAGATCCAAGGGCTGCCAGCACCCTGTATCATGGTCGCGCCCTTGGAGATTTAACATGGTGCGTTAGGCTATCTGATGTTGGCATGTCATACATAGTCATCACTTAGTCACTCATACTACAACAAGGTTAGCTATAAGGTTGACTATAAGTGTATATATTTTTTACTCCTCTCTATCTATTTCTTCGTACTCCCTCCATCCCATAATATAAGAATGTTTTTGACACTTGTGTAGTGCCAGAAACGTTCTTATGTTATGGGACACAGGGAGTACTAGTATTTATTGCATTTGCCAAGGAGTGACCTCTTCCAATGAAATGGTGTTGCTAAGTTTGCTTCATTTAATTAGCTATAGACTCAAAATTGTCTTTTCACCTAGGTACAGCGCTTAGCACCGCTTTCTTCCTTGGGTCACCAAACTAGTCTCTCTCTTCTTGATTAACTTTCCACATCAGACTTTATGCCTATGTGGCAAGCTTAAGCACCTGTAGGAGCAAGTAAGTACAATAGTGCACTTTACATGGCATTTTTGCATATGTGGAGGAAAGAGAGGCAAGGAAAAAGTGGAGAAGTGGGCTCTCATGCAAGAGCCAGCGTCTACTCCATGGTGGAGCATTGGGAGAGGCAACTGTATGGAGGTGGTCAGGAATCAGGAGACTCACGCTGGTCGTAGCGCCAGCTTAAAATGATAATGGCAAGTCAAATCACGGGGCCCCACCTGTCCAGAAGTAACTTCATTGTGAAATCACACAGCCCTACGTTTGCAGCAGCCTACTCCCTCGTCTTCTCGCGTCTCTGTCGAACCGACTAGGCGGAACTGCCCCGCCGCCTACATGCAGGAAAAGCCCCGCCTTCGAATTTTAAATAGTATACAGTATACTAATTTTGTATCCATGGATTGCGCCCGCGCCATGAAGCAAAGCGTCTAGAAAACGGCGGTACACATGTACAGACTATATAGCACGCCCTCGCGTTCGCGTCGCACCCCAGACGGTCGGTCGGTCTAGCACGCTGCTCTCCGAATGGAACACACATCATATTGCGTTCGCACACACAGGTGGGACGGCAATTGTGAACCGACCATAGGCACACTCCCTGGCCCCGCAAGTCGGGTGACTTAATAGAAGAGGGAGACGAGCGATAGTACTAGAGAAGTGTTGTAGTACTACGTTGGTGCCTGGACGATCCCTGCAAGACACGGAAGATCAGTTCGTCCATGCATGTGACCAGACTCCAGCAGACATGCCTGGATTGGCTATCGTCTACATATCATGCAGGTTGTGTTGTACATGGCTGTAGTCGTGGTGAGAAATCTAAAAAAAGGTTTCTTGTCATCTCGCAAAATTAGGTGTCATGTGCTTGGATCACTGCGAGGGTTAAACAACGACAACTGAGTTGGGCTAGTCATTGGGGGCACATGCACGAACAGTGACTACTCGGCTGCCATCTAGGTCAAGCCGGCTATGTTCATTAGGACATCTATCGACGGACCCCTTTTCTATGAGTTTATCTTTCATATGAGCTTTGTTCCTCGTCTAGTTTGTTCGTCGGGATTCATGTTGTCTCCTTTGGGCAGTGAGGTTATGATTTCTTGTCATGTGGCATTTTTTCTTATTATATGTTATAATCCAGCACTTCAGATCAAAATGACGACAACTGCGCCTCCGGGCCACATGCATGAAGACTACTCGACTGTCATTGACGAGGTCAAGCCGGCTCCAGTAGACAAAAGAAAACTAGTACTACTCCACTATATAGGTAGGAGCCTCCACGCTTGCTTGCTAGTGTTGCTCTCTTCACACTGTCTCGGCCTCTCCAGATCTAAACACGACAGCGGTGGCCACACACACTCTCTCTCTCTCTGCTCACCGCTGGTCACAGATCCAGCCGGATCCTCTCCACCGGGGAAGGTGAGAAGGTGCAACGTTCACGCGGTCGTCCTCGGCGACGGCTCTTACCCGCTGCTGGGCGTGTCCCGATCAGCCTGCCTTGCCGTTCTCTCCCAAGCACCGCTGGTGAGGGAGGGCCTCTGACCCCTTCTTCCTCGCTGCCGTAGTGTGGGCAGATCCGGCCTCCTGCCGCCCACCTAGCGACATCCCGGCGACCATGAGGTATAACTTCCTTCGAAACCAGCCTTGCTCTACTTCCCGATCTCCTGACGTCGCTGCATTTGTATCTTTTACTATTTCTCAGCCCCCCTCGTAGATAGGATCGATCGGCTATTCGAAAACCACCTATTTTTTTACGTTTAAGAGGTAAAACTAGTTCATGCACTCGAATCTAGTACTACTTGGTTCAAACAAGGAAGAAAGGGGGGGGGGGAGGGGGAGGATTTGTTACACGAATCTAGGACTTGGTCGAAAGAGGAAATAATGGGGCGAAAATAGCAGAGACTGGCTATCCAACTGGTCTCTAGGTCTAATAGGGAAATAAAGGGAAACACAGTACAAACTCAATATAAACCCGATCTATTGGTTGAAAAAGGAAAGAAAGTGGGGACTGGGGGACAATTCAACAAAGTAAGTACAACACTAGATTTGCTAGCCTCACACAGTATAAGGTGGCTATACCGAACAAAAATGGGACCAACCCAGATATCCTGTTCTGATGTTTGTTGCCCCGAGCCACTCTTATGTAATGCCACTGGTAAAATGAAGCAGTCGCACTGTTAAAAGTAAGGACACGTGAAACCAATGTTGTTTTCAATGTAATGCCTCCAGTAATATGAATAAATGGCACTTCTTTACATGTCCTGCTAAAATTTCCCATTAAGATAAGTTGGTTCTTTTCGTTAGAAATGCAACTGTCTGGTCCGCCTACTCTCCCGTGCCCAAAGTAATGTCAGATTTAACGGTTGTCATAGTTAATCCTATTGCCCACACTAATATCTAGCAATGCCAACGCTTTAGAAATTGCTACTGTCCTTGTAGGATTGCCATTCAGATAAGGAACATGGTTCTTTTCATTTGATGCATGTTTCATCACTTGTTAGTCACCCTCCTTTCCACCTTTTTTGTGCAAACAGAGATATACATTTCACGCTCGATCTTAGTTGAACTGCACAAATGATATCCAAATTATAGTTGAGCATGCCAGAGCTTCACAACCAACCTTGATGTTGCTCAATTTTTTGCAACTAATGAAGAAGAAGCTCTCGGGTTTCGTTTTACGATGGAAATGGAACCGGGCTGGAGCCCTTTTCTTAAAAAATTGAAGAAGAAGCTGCTAGCTCATGGGACATTGCTTCATTTTAGGTGAACTGCACCAAAAGGTCCCATGAATTGAATCCTCCATGTTGGTGACTGAAAGAGCCAGCTTCAGCATCCCAGTCTAAGCACCCCCGGCCTCCATCCTTGCGACGCACGGTACACCTCGTTTGCCACCTGCTCGACCCTAGTGTCACTGATAAAATGAAGTAATAATACAATTAAAAAAGAGAGACTATCATCTCTATCATTTCATTTCCAATGTAGATAAAGAAAGTGCTTCTCTTTGTTAAAGTATGTTTCATCAACTAGTCCCATTGTTAATGTTTAAGCGTTTCTGCAAACTGGGGTGCTTAATTTTAGATGATATGTACAAAAATAGAGATTTGAATGTCTCAAGGCGCCTCCTTGTACTACCGATGTACACTGATGTTCATCACTGGCAGAAGGTGTATCTAGGAGACTTGGGACGATGTCTAGTATGAGGCGTACCATATGAGGCGTCGCAGGGCCCATCTCGCCCTCGCAGCATATAGTATGATACTATCGCAATATTTTCTTCTATTTATTTTGTTTGTTTCATCAACTAGTGCCACTATAATGTAATCACGCTTTTTCATTATCTGTGCAAACAGGGTTATTCAGCTGCATTTTGGTGGAACTGCACAAATGTACGTATGGAACCGGCATATATGCAGAGTGCGAGGTGTGCCAAGTAAAAATTACTGACACCAACCATGCTGCATGCATGCATTGGCATCCACCACCACCAGTGGGATGTGTGGCGCTCTCCATGGACGGATCTTTCTCGGCAGCAAATCCTCTAACCAAATACTAGTAGCTTATATTGGTAGTTTTCTAGGGAGTACTCTTTTCTGAAAGAAGCACCAATCTATTTTTCTTTATTTGTACACTGTGTCACAACTTTGACCCAAAGGTCCAGAGCTATTTTAGGGTGATTGGCGTAGTACTTGGAGACTGATTGTAAGCATGATTTTCATTAGCTGTCACACTGATTGTAAGCATGAGCAGGTGGAAGATTAGGTTAGTGCGAAGCTTACCTTAAACCCTATTGCCGCCATTGAAACGAGGCGAGCATCGAGGGAACCGTGGAGAACGGCGGGGAAGCGATGTTGCGCCATCCAGCCTCCTCTTGCGGTGGGAGAACGAATACTCCTGTGGCTCCGGCTGGCTCTGCACCCTCACGAATGGCACACCATACTCGATCGATTCGTTATCCTCTGGGTGCTCGACCTTCGACCTGTACACCCACCACCTCCGTCTGACTGTTGCCTCAGGCGAATCTGTCTACTCCATCGCCCAGAGGAGATACTCGATGAACTCGGAGGACTGCGGCATGACTGCCGCCGAGGAGTACATGTACATCGCCGCCCTCATCGCCGCCGTCTCGCTCTTTCGCATACATTGTAACATGGCCCGCACCGTCCTCGAAATCTCCCACTCATTGTCAAACCAACTAAGGATCTCCTTAAACCTGGCTAACTTTGCCTGGTCACCGCCGGCGATCTGCCTGATTCGCTGCTGCATCCTCTCCATAGATGTCCTTCTGAGTGGTCTGGTGCTAGCTTTGGAAGATGGGAGGAGAGACGGTGGTCTTGCAATAGAGAAGAGGGAGAGGCGAGACGGTGGGTTTGGAACGGAGATGATGGAGAGGAGAGGAGGTGGTTTTGCAATGGAGAAGATCAGAAGAGGGAGAGGCGAGACGGTGGTTCTGGAATGGAGATGATGGAGAGGAGAGGAGGTGGTTTTGCAATGGAGAAGAGGGAGAGGAGGCGTCTGGCAGCGATTTAGGATTCAAGCGAGAGGGCGGTAGCTGTGGCTGGATCAAAATCAAAATCAATTTACCCTTCAATTAAGAAAGCGAATTCCCATTAACTAGTCTCCCTTTTATTCTGGGTCATAATTAACCATGATTTTCGCACATAAAATATATGTTATACATTGCAAAAATAATATAATTTGAAAGTACATTCAGATACGAACCAAACGATAGAATTTTTGGTGACATGCATTCACATTTTGCTTGTCAACATACGATGCGTGGTCAAACTTTGACCCAAAATCATAAAACAACAAAAAAATACTTCCAAGACCAGCGCCGCTCTTCCTCTCTTCTCCTCTTAAACCACCGCCGCTCCTCTCCTGTTCCAATCTAAATCCAGCGCCACTCCTCTCCTCGTCCATTTCAAAACCACCGCCCCTCCTCTCCTGTTCCAGCCCAAAACCAGCGTTGCTCCTCTTCCGTTCTAATCCAAAACCAGCGCTGCTCCTCTCCTCTTCCATTCAAAAACCACCGCCGGCGAGTGAAGGTGCTGTGTAGAAGTATATCGATGGAGGAGTACAACCAATATGTGAGGATCGCAGATGGCGACCTGTGAAGCTAGCTAGGAGGTTGGAGATACAGTCTTGGTTTGACAACAAGGACTAACCAGCGGCGTCGGCGACATCCATGGCCAAATATCGGCAACAGAGCGAAAAGGCGGCGATACTCCCGAGGCAACAAGGCCGAGTACATAGAGCTGCTCCTCTGGGCCATGGAGCACAGATTCATCGAATCCGATCGTGAGGGAGCATGGTGGGAGTATCGATCCCAGATGGAGCATCCACGTAGATTGAAGGATCGAGCATCTACTGAGGTGCCGTTTGTGAGGGTGTCCTGCCAGAGCGAGCCGGTGGAGTCTTCGTCGACCGAACGGAACTGCAAGAGGAGAAAAGCAGTTGGCCCGACGATGCTTCCCCGCCATCGTCTCCCTCGCCGTTCACATCGTCTCACGGGGCGGCTGTCTGCCGCCGAGGAATAGGAGGGGGCTGCACCCCAGCCCAATAGTCGGGCAGGTTGTGAATTGTCAGGAGGAGCTTAGGGTTGTCAGTATTTGGAAGTTGTGAATTGTGTTTTGTGGTGTGTATTTTGAGAGTACTTTCAGATATGAATGTCTTTTGAATTTCAGATTTGCAGTATTGAGCATATGAAGTATTTTATGAATTCTAGAGATCCATTTTTTGCACTTAAAAAAATGTAGTTTCATAGGAGTATAAAAGTGCAGACAATGTGATTCTCAGAGAAGAAACTGCAAGTTTCAGTTTCAGATAAGAAATTCCAGGTTCAGTTTCAGATAAGAAACGACAACATTCAGAGGCAGAGCGTTTATATTAACACGGCCTTTTCAAACAGGGTTTACATCATGTTGGAAGTTTTAATCATGGTCAAAAATGGAACTACCAGCCAGTTAACATCATGCTGATCAACATTCATGCATAGCACATCTTCATATGATGCACAGTCAAAATGCCCACACCATGTCAAGTGTGCGAAAACACAGAGAAAACGAGGGACGATGTTCTAGCAAGTGTTGGACATGGTTTTGGGTTGCCCCGTCTAGGCTTTAATTTTTAACATGCGTAGCCCACGACCTCGGATGGGAGGTCCATAGGCCTGTTTGTATTTTCTTAGGGCCGTCATGAATCGACCGGCTTATGGACCTCCCATCCGAGTTTTTATTTTTGGCAGCCCAATTTATGTATTTTTTTGAAGAAAACGCAGAGGTCTGTTCTATTTTTCTATATAAGAATAGGAACGCCAGGTCCAACTTATGTTTCCCTTCTAACTGTATTATATATATTTAAATTATTTTATATGTTATTATATATTATTTTTATTGTCATCATATATTTAACAGATACTTACATATGAAAGAAAAAATATCCCACATCTTATTAACTTATAAAAATAATTTCTTAACAAACAAAATCCTCGATTGTTTTGGCACGAAAATCCTAGTGATTGTGTACAAAAGCTTGGTAAGATTTAAGGACGAATGTAATAATATCACTTATTATTTAAATATATTTATAACAAAATGCTTAGCCCCTTTTTATTTTTTGATAACATTGTTGGCCCAACCCAACATTTTAATTAGAATTAGCCCAGCAAAATCGTGTATTTCGAGAAAGTGCAAATGGCGTGTCCTTTTTTAGGAAATAAAATAAATGGGCCGCATGGACGCTACATTATTTGTTCACCCAGCCCAGCTAATGGTTGTAATTCAAAAAAAAGATCAAATTGATCAGAATTCTACCGCGCAAAAAAAAAAGACTGTAAATTCTGAAAAATGGGTTGAATACGTGCCACATTTTTGGAGGCTGAAATGTGGGCCAATAGGTCGAAGCCAACGCAAGTCGTTGTCAATTTAGTCAACAAATGATTCTGACATGTTAGCCGTTGGATTTACATCCAACGACCGGCATCCATCTTCAATCTCTCGTCTTCTTCCTCCAGCGCCGGGACCACCTCACGCCTCGCTGCTAGCAGCTCGCTTAGCACGCTTCGCTATGAAGCGCTACTCCACCATTGGCTAGGCCATCCTCCACCCTCCACACCTCCTGTTCTTCTCCATCGATCGCCGAACCACACCGCACTAGAACCGCTTAACCCTCAGACGCCTCTCTGCTCGCGACTCTACTCCCGCGTCTTCCCATATCCGGCTCGTTGCTGTCCGGGGCCTCGCCGTCGTCCACCACCTTGGATGCGCTCGGCGCGGCGTGGTCAACATGGTCAACGAACGATACCATCGGAAGTAGACTGTGTGTGGAGAGGCTGACAGCTGGGTCCACGGCCGCACACAAGGAAATGCCTCCATATTACGCGCAAAATAATTATTCCTCCACCTGACATCTGGGACCCACCGGAAGGGCTTCTATATTTCGCAAAAAAAAACATGCCCCCCGCTGACATGTCGGACCCACCAGCTATCTTCGCACGCAAGGAAGTGCCTCCTTATTACGCACAAAAAAATGAATACTCCCCGCCACCGGAACCCAAAGCATAGTGGGAGGCTGACTTGTGGGCCTACCAAGTTGACAGGGACGGAGCGCTTTGTCAACTTAGTCAATATGAACGATTCTAGCTCCTGTTACCGTACGATGTTCATCCAACGGCCGTAGTGCTTCTTCAACCTCTGGTCTTCTTGCTCCAGCCGCCCAAACCAGTGCCGGTCGTGCCGCGTGCTCCTACCTCCCGTGGCCGGCTGTGATGCCGCGGAGGCCTCACCGCCCCCTACTACTCCCACCGCTGGCCAGGCCATCCCTCTACTCACCCACACCCCCTGTTATTCTATGGCGACAGCAGCCTCACACCGTAGTCGTACCAGTGAACCCTCGTACTCCTGTTCGCGTGGGCATCCACTGTTGCGTCTTGCCGGCTCGAGTCATCCCTTCCTAGGCCTCGTAAATGCCGTCCACCGTCATGGTGCTCTCGGCTGGCGTGGTCAACGTGGTCAAGGAACGACTTCCATCGGACGTGGATCAGACGTGGAGAGGCCGATACCTGGGTCCACGGCCGCAGCAAGGAAGTTCCTCCTTATTACGCGCAAAATAATGATTCCTCCACCTGACAGCGGGGACCCACCGGACGGGCCACCGTATTTCGTGAAAAAAAGTTTCCCCCTGACTGCTGGGACCCACCAGCTACATCTTCGCACGCAAGGAAGTGCGTCCGGGCAAAAAAAATGATTCGCCCCTGACTGCTGGGACCCACCAGCTACATCTTCGCACGCAAGGAAGTGCGTCCGGGCAAAAAAAACGATTCGCCCCCCTGACTGCTGGGACCCACCAGCTACATCTTTGCACGCAAAGGAAGTGCGTCCAGGAAAAAAAAAACAATTCTCCCCTCTGAGTGCTGGGACCCACCAGCTACATTTTCGCACGCAGGAAGTGCACGGCGGTCGGGACCCACCTGGTGAAGCGTCGTGGCGTTGCATTCTGGTCGCGAACGTGTACGTACATACTGGTCATAGTAGAGGCGCACACGTAGCATGTACACGTACATACAGCGGCCAGGGTGCAAGAAAGAAAATACGGCCACGTACGTACATACGGGTAGGGTCTCTAACGCCTACTTGCGCATACGTACGGCGAGGGCTCGTGTACATGGCTGGGTCGGTACGGAGAAACAACATTGTCGTCGTGTTCATGGGGAGGCAACAGAATGCGTCATGTTCATGGGGAGGCAACGGAATGCGTCGTGTTCATCGAGATGCAACGGAACGCGTGGGAGCCAACTGGCTTGGACAGAACAGGCGATGGAAACGAGGCCTGGTGTACCGCAGAACGGAGGAAACGGCCTTGTGTTCGACCATCCACGTTCGAAACGGGGTCATGTTGATCGGGAGGGGTCTGGCGTACCGCAAAACGGAGGAAACGGACCTCCTACAATCGAAAAGGGGGTCCTGTTGATCGGGAGGGGTGTGGCATACCGCAAAACGGATGAAACGGACCTCCTATGGTTGAAACGGGGGTCCTATTGATCGGGAGGGGTGTCGCGTACCGCAAAACGGACGAAATGGACCTCCTACGGTCGAAATGGGGGTCCTGTTCATCGGGAGGGGTGTGGCGTACAACGAAATGAGACTCCACGAGATACTGTTCATCTCCACCGTCGACCTCCTCCAGCCTCCACGGGCTACCGTCGACCTCCTCCAGCCTCCACGGGCTCCTGTTCATCCAGCCTCCACCGTGCGCTACTCCAACAGCTACTATTCAACCACCCCTTCACTGTCTACTGTTCATCCAGCCCTCCACACCACGGGGTCCTGTTCAACCACCCCTCCACGGGCACCCCTCCACCGCTCATCGCTCATCCAGCCCTCCACCCCACGGTGTCCTGTTCATCCAGAGGCACACGCCACCGCACACTGTTCATCCACCCCCCCCCCCCCCGCAACACTCACTGTTCATCCCAGAGGCATCATCGATTGGCTTCAGTTAGCAGCAGTAGTGAAGCAATCGCTCGATCGGGTTCAGTTAACAGCCATCGATCGATCGCTCGGGTTCAGTAACGTGTAGCCTGCAGTGCAATCGCTCGGGTTCAGTTAAAGCCCAACGCCTCGCTCGGGTTCAGTTAGAGCCAATGCCTCGCACACACGCGCGTACGTGTACGAGAGAAGCGCGCATCTCTCGGCCCCCGACCTCCCACCGTAACCGGCAACTCCCCGAGATTTTCCTCCCCCTCGCTTCTACCACGGTTTTTTTCCGTCATGGACGGCCCAAAGAATGTCATGCAGCTGCGTCTCCGGCCCGCCCAGGACGAAAAGCCCATCTTTTGTCATGATTTTTTGTCATAGAAGTAGGGGCCCAACACATCTATGATGTTACCGGATTCTGTCACAATTATCGTCATAGAAGTGTCATATGTATGATAGAAAAAAATTTCGTTCAGCCCAAAATGTCAGGGATGTGTCTTTTTTTGTAGTGTATCCTTTGGCCGGACTGTTCGACTATGAAGATACAAGATTGAAGACTTCGTCTCATGTCCGGATGGGACTCTCCTTGGCATGGAAGGTAAGCTTGGCAATATGGATATGTAGATCTCCTCCCTTGTAACCGACTCTGTGTAATCCTAGCCCCCTCCAGTGTCTATATAAACCGGAGGGTTTGGTCCATAGGACAACAACAATCATACCATAGGCCAGCTTCTAGGGTTTAGCCTCTACGATCTCGTGGTAGATCAACTCTTGTAATACTCATATCATCAAGATCAATCAAGGTGAAGTAGGGTATTACCATCATCGAGAGGGCCCGAACCTGGGTAAACATCGTGTCCCCTGCCTCCTGTTACCATCCACCTTAGACGCACAGTTCGGGACCCCCTACCCGAGATCCGCCGGTTTTGACACTGACATTGGTGCTTTCATTGAGGGTTCCACTGTGCCGTCACCATAAGTCTTGATGGCTCCTTCGATCATCGGTAACGATGCGGTCCAGGGTGAGGTTTTCCTCCCCAGACAGATCTACGTATTCGGCGGCTTTGCACCGCGGGCCAACTCGCTTGGCCATATGGAGCAGATCGAGAGCTACGCCCCTGGCCACCAGGTCAGGTTCGGAAACTTGAACTACACTGCTGACATCCGCGGATACTTGATCTTCGACGGATTCGAGCCCGGGCCAGGTGCGCCGCACGATCACGACCAGCATAACTTAGCTCTACCGTCGGACAGTGTTCGGGAGATCACACTTGCAACTACTCCGGCCTTCAATCCGGAGCAAATTGCGCCATCCGAGGACGGGTGGATAGACCCCGCCATGGAGGCCGCACTCTCAGTGGCGATAGAGCCGGATACTGACTTCACGCCTTACGTCAGCCGTTTGTCGAACCACTGGATTCGTCTCCGGCCACGGACTCCGAGCCGCCTGCGTCCGTGCGTATCGAATCCGATCGGGCGCCGATCATGGAGTTTACCTCCGCGGATATCTTCCAACACTCGCCTTTCGGCGACGTGCTAAATTCGTTAAGGTCTCTCTCCTTGTTGGGAGAACCTTGGCCGAACTATGTCTCGCTAGAATGGGATGCGGACGACGAAGAAATTCGCTGCCCACCCACCACCCAATTAGTAGCCACTATCGACGATTTAACCGACATGCTCGACTTTGACTCCAAGACATCGACGGTATGGATGACGATGCAGGAGACGAACAGGAGCCACCGCCCACAGGGTGCTGGACCGCCACCTCATCATATGATATATATATGGTGGATACCCCCAAAGAAGGCAATGGCGACAAGACAGCGGAGGATGACCCCTCCAAGAAGCAACCCAAGCACCGACATCAGCGGCGCCGCTCTAAGTCCCGCCAGAGCAAAAGCAGTGATACCAGCACAAGAGACAATAGCACTCCGGATAGTGCCGAAGACGACAACAATCCCCTCCAGCATGATTTAGAGTGGGAGGGTGAACAAGCTAGCCCTCCAGAACCGGCAGCAGATGGAGAAACGGAGGACGACAATTACATGCCTCTCTCCGAAGACGAGGTGAGCCTCGTCCACAAAGAATTTATCGTGCCTGAGGATCCCAACGAGCAGGAGCGCTTCAAGCACCGGCTTATAGCCACAACAAATAGCCTGAAGAAAAAGCAACAACAACTTCGAGCTGATCAAGATTTGCTAGTAGACAGATGGACCGAAGTCCTTGCGGCCGAGGAATACGAACTCGAACGCCCAACCAAGAGTTATCCAAAGCGCAGGTTGCTACCTCAACTAGAGACATATGATGCGGCTGATCGGCCACCTAGTAGACAGATGGACCGAAGTCCTTGCGGCCGAGGAAGCATTGAAACTTACATCACCAGCATATGATGCGGCTGATCGGCCACCTCGTGGCCGAGACAGAGAGGCATTTCAGCCCGAAGTCCAGCCCGCACCCCGCCGCCAATCAAACAAAAATACCAAGGGCCAGGGCAGCATGCGGGACCTGCAAAGTGTATTGGAAAACAAGGCAAAACATGCAAGATCGATCTATGGATCATGGGAGCGCGCACCAACACGTGACAATGATCGTCACGCCGGATACACTAAAAGTAAATCCGGCCGAGCCGAACATGGCAGACATGATTCGTATGAACTGCGTCGTGATATAGCCTGGCACAGAGGCGCCGCACACCCCCTATGCTTCACTGATGAAGTAATGGATCACGAATTCCCAGAAGGGTTCAAACAACAATGACTACAGAGCCCGCGGTATGGATAGAAGACTTCTTCCTCCACATTCACATGGCCCGCGGGGATGACCTACATGCCATCAAGTATCTGCCGCTAAAGATCAAAGGGCCGGCTCAGCATTGGCTCAATAGCTTGCCGGAAAACTCCATCGGAAGCTGGGAGAGCCTGGCAGAGGCAGTCCTAGACAATTTCTAGGGCACTTATATGCGGTCGCCGGACGCTGACGATTTAAGTCATATAACTCAGCAGCCAGGAGAATCGGCAGGAAATTCTGGACCCGGTTCCTAACCAAGAAGAACCAAATAGTTGACTGTCCGGATGCAGAGGCCTTAGCGGCATTTAAGCATAATATCCGTGACGAATGGCTCGCCCGGCACCTCGGCCAAGAGAAGCCAAAATCCATGGCAGCCCTCACGACACTTATGACCCGCTTTTGTGCGGGCGAAGATAGCTGGTTGGCTCGTAGTACCAATACAGCAAGCAAACCTGGCATATCAGAAGCCAGGGATGGCAACGACAAACCACGACGCAACAAACACAAGCGCCGCAAATATGGTGAAAACACCGAAAATACGGCAGTTAATGCCGGGTTTAGGGGCTCAAAGTCCGGTCAGCGGAAAGGGCCACCCAAAAATAAAAATCCAGGTCCATCCAGTCTGGACCGCATACTCGATCGCCAATGCCAAATTCATGGCACCCCAGAAACGCCAGCCACCCATACCAACAGAGAATGTTGGGTATTCAAACAAGCCGGCAGGGCAGGCGCTAGAGACAAAGGGGGGGTCTCAAAGCGACGATAGCGACAAAGAGCCCAGACCACCGAACACCGGAGGGCAAAAGAAATTTCCCCCGCATATTCAATCGGTGAACGTGGTAAATACCACCCAAATTACCAACTCGGACCGGAAATGCATCCTTAGGGATGGTGATTCAACAGAACTTGTCGTCCCACAATATAAACTGGGGCTGGTCACCTTCAACCGCACGGATCGTCCGGTTAACGCCAATCAGGGCAATCCAGCCGCACTAGTCCTCGACCCAATAATATACGGGTTCCACCTCACTCGAGTCCTTATGGACTGCGGTAGCAGTCTAAATCTGCTTTACCAAAACATAGTGCGCAAGATGGGCATCGATCATTCGGCGTTCAAACCCACTAAAGCCACTTACAGAGGCATTATACCAGGTGAGGAAGCTCGCTGTACAGGCTCCATTACCCTTGAGGTAGTCTTCGGACCACCAAAAAATTACCGTATCGAAGAGTTAGTCTTCGAAATCGTCCCTTTCCGCAGTAATTATCAAGCACTGCTCGGACGTAAAGCATTTGCTCGATTCAATGTCGTGCCACATTATGCCTACCATAAGCTCAAGATGCCCGGTCCATGCAGCGTCATCACGGTTAATGGCAAGGCCAAACCATCCCCCGGCCCCAACATATACACCACTGCCTTAGTAGCAGAAACAACGAGCAGCACCTTGCAGCCAAACCTTGAGCTGACGTCCAGGCTTCCGGACACCGTCAAGGGACTCCGAACTACTTCGCAGAAGGATTGCCCGACCCGTCCAGGGCTCAACTAAACACTACGGAGAAGGCCAGGACAGGCCGAACTCAGCGGCTCAACCGCCCTCCGGCACATAAATATTTCTTACATTTCCTTCGCACGTTCACCTTTGCGCTGACCAGGATGGGCTACACGGAGGCAGCTTGAACGCGTAAGGGAATCCTTAGACATTCCGTGAAGTGACCGTCCGGCTATATTATGGATCCACACTCGGCCTCTTCCCCCTGGTCTCGGCAGGTTCCGCAATCATATTCCTTTTTTTATCACATTACCTGTACCCATACGCATAGATGTACTATTCAAATACAACATGTGGATTTATATGACGTTTACCTGCTGTTATTTCCTGTTGAAATCATTCTGTCAAGTGGCATCCGTACACAGTGATATGCCTTAAAATATGCTAGGGGCTTCGTTTTACCCATAACACAGCAGTAAAGTCCGAACACCTTCATGGAAGCTCGGCACCCCGAACCTATAGCATGATATCCATCTGCTCTGAATCATGTCTTGGGTCAATAGTTGGGTTTTTCCGGCTCCCATGTTTTGGTACCTTACGCCCGCTATATCGGTTAAGTTAGCCTGGAGAACTACTGCGATTGTGTCCGGTTCTTCCGGACGAAAGCACCTCAAGAGAGAAAGCCAACCGACTGTCTTGATACGGCGAGAGATGGTCAGCTGTTCGAGAGGTCACAAAATCTTTGAGGATTTCTCCCGCATAATGCCATAACCAATGCAGCGTGCGATGGATCGGTTCTTTCTTCGATCAGGTGCTTATAGAGCCCCTAGTACGGTCTTCCGAACACCAGGGGCTGGGCCGACCATACTAAAGCTCCTATGGCTAAGTGAAAGTGATAAAAGCCCTATAGTCCGATTGCCTGGTTCGTTGTGCTGAGAACTTCCTTCGAAGGACCCAAAACTGGGATAAAGAGTGCTCAGGTTTATCCCGAACTCCCCCGTACTTCTTACGTGGGGGTAGAAGCCGACGACTGGCCAACTCTCAGGTTTAACATATAAAACGGCCGCACAGAAGGGTAAACTTTTATATAACAGGCGACAAATAAACGACCTTGTTCAAACACTACAAAGGATAACATGATTGGCACTCGTGGAAATATAATGTCCTTGGTGCATAGCCCCGCTGCAAGGTAAGATCGTTTCAGGACACTCTCATAATATAATTCGGGCTTGCTGTGCTCCTTCCCCTCTGGCAGTCCTTCGATCATCAGCTTTTCGGCATCCATCTTCCCCCAGTGCACCTTTGCATGGGCGAAAGCCATTCACGCACCTTCTATGCAGACGGACCGCTTGATGACATCAAGTCGAGGGCAAGCACTTACGAGTCGCTTCACGAGCCCGAAGTAGCTGCTTGGAATCGGCTCAGCACGCCATAGCCGGATAACCAAATCTTTCATGGCTAGTTCCGCTGCCTTATGCAGTTCGACCAGCTGTTTCAGCTGATCGGTAAAAGGCACCAGATAATTCGGTGCCAAATACTGCAACCAGAAGAGCTTATCTGCAGTTTTCCTTTCTTCGGCTCGGTAGAATTGAGCGGCATCTGATATTCTGCGAGGTAGCTCGGCAAATACCCCTGAGAAATCCGGATTCAAAATTAGAAACATAAGTTTTCCCCCCAAATACCTACTCTACAGGGAAAAGGCCTTACCAGCCGCGATCTTTCTCGCCTCTTGGATCTCCTTCCCCTCTGGCAGTCCTTTCGGTTACGCGGATAGAAAAGTTTGCTAACTCACTGAACTTGCCGTGCGGGACAGTTGGTACCCACGGTCCTCAGCGGAGTCCGGCCATGATTTGTTGGACTTGAAAAAGCACCTTCCAGATGTCCTTGTGCAAGGAGCCGAAAAGCTCTCGCAAGGTTTGGTGCTTGGCCGGATCAAATTCCCATAAATTGCATGTCTTGTGCTGACAAGGCAAGATCCGGCGAACTAACATCACCTGGATCACATTGACAAGTTCAATGTTCTTGTCTCCCATATCTTCAACGCGTGTCTGGAGCACCGACAGTTCGTCGGACGAGGGCCAGTCCAGGCCTTTCTTGACCCAGGATGTAAGCTGTCATGCCCAAAATGCGACCCTATCCAAAAGGAACTCGACGGTCCCACCAAGGATAGACCCGCATATTGAAACGCTTTTGCAAGGTGGATATCATTACATCAACATTACATAATAGGTAGGGATACATACAAAAGGCACAAATGCCAGAAGAATACATCAACATCATATACAAGACCAACATCCGGCTACGGATGAAACATAAACAGAAACTCAAACAACATCCACCCTGCTAGCCCAGGCTGCCGACCTGGAACCTATCCCCGATCAAGAAGAAGCGTAAGAAGAACTCCAACACAAATAAACATCGCTCTCGCGTCATGATCATCGCATAACCTGTACCTGCAACTGATGGGGTAGTAATCTGTGAGTCACGAGGACTCAGCAATCCCATTACCATGGGTATCAAGACTAGCAAAGCTTAAAGGGAAGGAAGGGGGTAAAATGGTGAGGTTGCAGCAGCGACTAAGCATGATATGGTGGCTAACATACGCAAATGAGAGCGAGAAGAGAAACAAAGGAACGGTCGTCAACTAGTAATGATCAAGAAGTGATCCTGAACTCCTACTTACGTCAGACATAACCCGAAACCGTGTTCTCCTCTCGATCAACCCGAAAAGAGACACTCACTACACGCATTACCGGTTGGGGTATTTTAGAAGTGTTTGCTTCAAGTTTACTACAACCGGATATTAACAAATTCCCATCTGCCACATAACCGCGGGCACGGCTCTCGAAAGTTTATACCCTGCAGGGGTGTCCCAACTTAGCCCATGATAAGCTCTCGCGATCAACGAAGGATATTCCTTCTCCCCGAGAAGACCCGATCAGTCTCGGAATCCCGGCTACAAGACATTTCGACAAAGAATAAAACAAGACCAGCAAAGCCGCCGGATGTGCCGACAAATCCTGATAGGAGCTGCACATATCTCGGTCTCGTGGTACACCGGATTGTCCAAACTTCCGATAGGCGAACCCAGAGTTGCCTCGGTGGCCACCGTATGACGGTTTGGACCAGCACTCACGACGAGCACCGCCCGGGGGTAAATAAGATGACCCTTGGGCTCCGGAAACCCAAGGGAAAAAGGGCAAAGGTGGGGCAAATGTTAAAACCAATGTTGGGCCTTGCTGGAGGAGTCTTACTCAAAGCGAACTGTCAAGGGGGTCCCATAAATCACCCGACCGCGTTAGGGACGCAAAATCCAGGAACATAATACCGATATGACGGAAACTAGGGCGGCAAGAATGGAACAAAACACCAGGCATAAGGCCGAGCCTTCCACCCTTTACCAAGTATATAGATGCATTAATAATATAATGAATATTGTGATATCCCAACAAGTAAACATGTTCCAACAAGGAACAACATCTCCATGTTCCAACAAGGAACAAACTTCATCTTCACCTGCAACTAACAACGCTATAAGAGGGGCTGAGCAAAGCGGTAACAAAGCCAAACAACGGTTTGCTAGGAAGGGTGCAAAAGGTTAGAGGCTGACATGGCAATTTGGGAGGCTTGAGGAACAAGTGATAGGTAGCGCAGCATAGCGATAGAACGAAGCAACTAGCATAGCAATGATAGTAGTGAGATCCAGGGTAGCGGTCATCTTGCCTGAAATCCCGCAAGGAAGAAGAACGAGTCCATGAAGAAGACGAACGGATGAAGCCGAACGAAGCGTAGACGAACGAATCCTCACGATCGCAATGAAACAGGAACTAACAAGAAGAAGCACACAACATAGGTAAACACACCACACATGAACATGACAAGATGCACAACAAGCATGATGCATGACAAGGCTACATGAAGCTACTCATGGCAAGAGATGATGCAAACAAGAGCAACACATCACGGCAAGTTTAAATGAGGCCGTGAACTACATAGAACAATTCCGGTAAGTCCTCATATGCAAATTTCGAAATTGGTCCAGATCTGAATAAACCTTATGTTCAAGTTGTTAAACAGCAAGTTAAGATGCACCACGATGATCTACACGATCAAGTTACATATAAAGTTCATTAGATTCGGAGTTACGGCCTATAAGATATGAGCAAAACAAGATAAGCATGGCATTGATGCAAAATGCACCCAAACATCAAGAAAACACCTCAAAACATGAATGCAACATGATAATATGAAACTACATGCAATTCTAAGCAAGTTTCATATAGAGCACACTCAAAACGGAGCAACGGTTCAACACATACACACAATACAAGTTATAGCAACAATCAGTCCATAACAGCAACTAGGCATCTTGCAAGCATCAAAGCAACATTCTACAGGACCTCAACATAATAACAAAAGGCATGGGCATGAAGTACAGGTAAATCATGATAAAATATGAACACTTAGCTATCTCCAGAAACAACTAGAACATGCTCAAAAGGACATTGCAAGATTGCAAATAATAACAGTTCAGACTTTGCAGAAAATAACATCAGGTTGCAATGTTTAGAGCAATCAAACAACATGTTACAGGAACTTAACATGGCAAACAAAGGCATGTAATGAATCTAATAATTGCATAGAACAAAAGTCATTTAGTGACCATAAGCCAAAAAAGATCAGAAAATATGATGGCACCCATGTAAACATGGCAAGATATATTACAGATTCATACATGGCAGGAACAACAATAAGTAGGCATGTTGATGAGCTTGAACCACTCACCACAGAGCAATACATGGCATGGCAAGGCAACTCACGGTAAGAAGATATGGCATAGAATCTATACATGGCAAGAACAACATCATATCATACACGGATCAACTACAACAACCTTGGCAAAATTGAATAACATGTAAACAATCTGCCAGGAAACATTTTATAGCAAAAGTAGAGCTCGATTGAGTCAAGCAATGGCACTCCATAATTGCAACAAAGGTCATGAAGGATATATCATAACCATATGTTCAAAACATCCTTACTCAAGTATCTCAAAATATGCATGGATCTCTCGGTAGCATCAAGTTAACATGGCATAAAAATATAACAGAATCTGCCAGGAAAACAGCAACAGCAAGTAACCTACTTAACAAGCTTGATTCACTCACTACACAACTCACAAAAATACACGGCAAGCACCCCTGGAAATATGGCATGGCATATTACAAAACACATGTAGGACTCAAGTTCATAGGGTGCACACATCAATCATGGCAAAAATGACAAAAGTGCATGTTCTGATAAGAATCTGAAACTAACATCACATAGCACTCTTCTAACAGCATTTCAGGCATCACGATGAGCTCAAATGTAAATGATGTAATGAGGTGAAATGATTTAATCGTCGGGGTGAACAATTTGACATATTATACGCACAAAACGGAGCTACGGATGCAGAGATATGATGCGATGAAAATGCATGAAAAATTACAGAATCTGAGGACTTCGTGGATTTCGGGGGGAAAGTCAACCTTTGCACGGATACCGAGGATGGCCGGGGAAGATCGCTGGAAAGGAGGGAGATGCGGCCGGAGGACGACGGGGAGGGCGCCGGCGAGGTGGGGAGCTCGGGGCCGGCCGGATCCGGTCCTGCCCGACCGGATCTGGCGGCGGCGGAGCGCTGGGCGGCGCGGCGGCCGGGCGCGGCCGGCTGGCGGCGGGCGGGCGCGCGGGCGGCGGCGGTCGGCGGCGGGTTTCGGTACGGCGCGGGCGGCCAAGGGGAGGAGGAGGTGTGGGGTCGGGCGGCGAGGCGGCTGGGGTCGGCACCGGCGGGAGGAGGCGGAGGCCGCGGCGGGCGGCGCCGGCCTGCGGCGGCGGAGCGCCGGCGAGCGCCGGTGAGGGAGGCGGCGCGCGCGGTGGCGCGGACGGCGAAGCGCGGGCCCGGCGGCTCGCCCTGGCCCGGCGGTCATGCCGGCGCGGGAGGAGGCCGGAGGCCACGTGGCGGGCGCTGCAGCTGGGCGGGCGGCGGTGGAGGTGACGTGGCGAGCGCCGATTGGCCCGGGCGACGTGGCGGCTGGACGTGTCCGGCCGTCGGCAGACATGTCCGGCGGCGCGGAGGGAGGTTTTTAGGGTTAGGGGGGATTTTGACCGCGAATTTGGACGGGGAGGAAATATTTATAGGTAGAGGGAGCTAGGAGAGTCCAAATGAGGAGCGGTTTTCAGCCACGCGATCGTGATCGAACGACCGAGAGAATGGAGGGGAGTTTGGTGGGTTTTGGGCCACTTTGAAGGGGTGTTGGGCTTCAAAGAGAAGGAGGCTTTTGCGGTTACCCGGTTATTCGTTGGAGTATCAAACGACCTCCAAATGGCACGAAACTTGACAGGCGGTCTACCGGTGCTATACCAAGGCCGCTTGGCAAACCTCAGGCCATTCCGAGAAAGTTTAACACCCGCACATGAAAAGAGGTAAAAGAGGGCGCCGGGAGACATAGGAGTGCCGGATTGCAAAACGGACAACGGGTAAAATGCTCGGATGCATGAGACGAACACGAATGCGAAATGAAATGCACATGATGACATGATATGAAATGCAGATGATGACATGGAAAAATGCAACACGCAATCAAATGACATGGCAAATGACGGCGAATAACTGGCAAACACCTGGTGCATCGAATCCGGGGCGTTACATAAGCCGCAGGGTGGCGCCGGATCGGAACTCGCGAGAGGCGGCCCACTCTGTGCCGCGCGGCTCAGTGATATAAAACCACTGATGTTGCCACTCCCTGACAGAACCATTAAGGGTTCCCGTTGGCCATGTGACGTTGGGCATCTTGCTCACCATGGCGCCCCAGACTCGGCGTGCTCGCCGCCCACCACCTTGGGCTTCACGTTAATAATCTTCAGCCATAAACCGAAGTGCGGTGAAATGCGGAGAAAAGCCTCGCACACGACAACGAATATCGAGATGTTGAGGAAGGAATTAGGGGACAGATCGTGAAGATCGATCCCATAATAATACATGATGCCGCGAACGAACGGGTGGAGGGGAAACCCTAGCCCGCAGAAAAAGTGAGGGGGGAATACAACCCTCTCATGGGGTTCTAGAGTAGGGACGATCTGTCCCGCCGTCGGGAGACGGTGGCTGGTTTTCTTGGCCAGGTACCCGGCCTCCTGGAGCTTTTTGATATCCTTCTCTCGGATAATAGAGGCCATCCATTTGCCTCCTACTCCGGATCCGGACATATTCGGAAGACCTTTTGTGGGCAGAGAATAGGAGTGCTTCGGCGCTGGAGCTTGAGCAGAAGGGAATGAATCGGGAAGAAGGCATGGGTGAAAAGAATAAATCCTTGTCCCTTTATAAGGGTGGAAGAGGTGATGCGCCTCCCCACTCTCCTGGTAAAGCCTCTTATTTCCCAAGCGCTGTAATTGATGGCGCGGTTGGGTTACCCACATCCGTATTGATGAGAATCCCGTGATAAGGGGACACGATCTCTGCTTCGACAAGACGTGCCAAGGAAACCGCCTCGCAATATGTGAAGTGGTTGGTTGAGAAAAACAGTTCGGATAATGACCGGGCCGTGGTATGATGTCATGATGTCAAACGTGTCAGCAGATTAGATGTGTGGAAATATTATTCTCTCTACGGTGGTATGTGGAACTTTTTTTGCAGAGCCGGACACCATCCTTGTGTTCAAAATCTTCTGTGGAGTATTCGGAGGAAGAACCCGCCTTGCAATGCCGAAGACAATTTGCGCGCCGGACTCGTCGTCATTGGAGCCTGGTTCAGGGGCTACTGAGGGAGTCCTGGAATAGGGGGTCTCCGGACAGCCGGACTATATCCTTTGGCTGGACTGTTGGACTATGAAGATACAAGATTGAAGACTTCGTCCCATGTCCGGATGGGACTCTCCTTGGCGTGGAAGGCAAGCGTGGCAATACGGATATGTAGATCTCCTCCTTGTAACCGACTGCAGTAACCCTAGCCCCCTCCATTGTCTATATAAACCGGAGGGTTAAGTCCGTAGGAGAACAACAATCATACCATAGGCTAGCTTCTAGGGTTTAGCCTCTACGATCTTGTGGTAGATCAACTCGTGTAATACTCATATCATCAAGATCAATCAAGCAGGAAGTAGGGTATTACCTCCATCGAGAGAGCCCGAACCTGGGTAAACATCGTGTCCCTTGCCTCCTGTTACCATCCGCCTTAGACGCACAGTTCGGGACCCCCTACCCAAGATCCGCCGGTTTTGACACTGACAGGGACATATGATTTTTCTGAGTTGTGGATGCATGGATTGACATGTTGAACGAGTTCAACATATTTCTTCCGGTTAACCCACGTAGAAAGGTAGAACTGGCAGAGTCACAACTATGAATGGAGAACTCATCAAGAGCACTCTAGTTGTGATCTTTTGGTTCAAAAGAACTTCTGCCATAAGAAGTTCATGGTATTTGGAAGAAGGAAATACCATGGACCTTGAGGACTATCACAAAGGTTACCAATATCCTAAAGGTACGAGCAACACTATCAACATGAAGTAAGTAGAGTGAATCTTGGGTCCAAGGACCCGGAGATAGAATACCTGCTAATTAAATAACATCACGAGATGCTTTGGAGAATGATGGCCAGAATCATCACACTGGGAACACTAATCATGTCTAGATTACTAGGTGATCCTCTAAGACACCTAGGGTCATAATAATAACTCCAACATATATGCTGAGGCAACATAGTACCTCAACTCACCGATTAGTGTGGTTAAACTGGCCCAAGGAAACATCGGGAACAGAAAGAAGGGATTTGCAAATGCATCAGACTTTTTAGAAACCTGGGATGACTCGGACAGCATAACGACTGTAAATGCTCAGAAAAAGATTTGAGACGTTCACAAGGATTTGCATAGTCACTTAATAACATCATATCAAGGTTCTGGTTCAACTGACAACATACTAAAAGTAGTAGAAACTGAACTGAGGCCTGGAACCAACAATCCTAAGATTCTACGGATTAGTAACACGTGATCCTGATAGAAAGATGAGAAGCCTAGTTCTTAATCCCCGTAGAAGAGAAGATGTTGACTCAGATCAGAAGGGCATAAGGTAAAGGAGTAAAATGAGCCTTACGTCCCTTCCCACAATCAATTGCCTTACATATAACTAAAGCATTTCTAGACTCAACTTCGACCAGTTTGGCTTGGTAATCCTACAGGCGGCAAGGCTCTGATACCAAAGCCGTCAGGACCCCGATCATAAGTCACACCGATCTAGCATGTAACACATCATATCACTTTGCAGCCTCACGCACGGTATTCCCACGGGTGCCATCTTACCTGGCCCAGGACTGTTTGCGCCTTTTGGCTCACGTATATGATAAGTGTCGCTAGCATCCATATGACAGAGAACCCGGGCTGACATGACTAGTCGTGGAACCCAAAGTGGCACTAACTTACAGGACAGTGCATACATGACCCAAAGATCAAATGTGTCGGTCATCGAAAGTGATTCCGGGCTGTAGCAATTGGGCTAAGCTGGACTCCGATAAACTGTAGCAGGCTAAGCGAGGACTACGGTATACACCGTGTGACATTTCCCCAAAGGGATGTATTACAGGATCAAGTAGGACACATGCCGCCTAGTCTAAGTGTTCCTGAGCAAGAGCAACTGGCTAACAGACTCGGTAAACCGGCAAGAGGCATCACCATGGCTCAAAGGAAGCACCGCATCACATTTCCCCATAAGAGAGGCTACCAAGGATAGACAACTAGGTTGTCGGATCCCACACATACCAAGAATTTCAAATCATACACACAATATGCTCGATATGTGTAAATACAACATGGCTTCACAACAAAACTCTAAGACTCAAAGTATTTATTCATTAGGCTCCGAAGAGCTAGATATTACAAACATGGGTCTGATGACCCAGCATTCAAGTCATACAAGCAACAAGCACATGCGGAAGCTTATCTTGTCTGAGTACAGACAACTACAAATGAAAAGGGCTGAGAAGCCTGACTATCTACAAGACCCTGCCAAGGGTACAAGATCGTAGCTGAGGTAACAAGCTAAACGCCGAAGTCCACACGGAACTACTAGTGAGACTGAAGTCTCTCTGCAAAAACATAAATTAAGCAAATGTGAGTACAAATGTACCCAGCAAAACTTACATCATAACTAACTACATATGCATCAATATAAACAAAGGGGTGGTGGGGTTTAACTGCAGCAAGCCAGCTTTGACTCAGTGGCTATCCTATACTATGACTGCAAGTAACTCTTTTGAGGTGGCGCACACGAGTCCACATACTCACCATATCAATACACCACTATGGATCCGCTCCGCCTCCCCTCACGAGAAGGCCATCCATAGCACTCACGGTTATCTTGCGCATTTTAGAGTATCCACTTTCACTTGTCTATGGACTGTATAGGCAACCCATAAGTCCTTTACCGCGGACACGGCTATTCGAATAGATGATGTTAACCCTGCAGGGGTGTACTTCTTCACACACACTCTCGACACTTACCACCATGTACACGTCTTCTAACTTGGCAACCTTCAAGCGGAAGCCTGGTGAGGGAGTCGGCCACGACCTGACTAACCACACAAGTCTCTAGTCCAGGTTTATCGCCTATTGGGGTTCCATCCGCAAGGAGATCCGGCCGGGGTGTCGCTGTCGGTGTGGAACGACACCTATGGGATCACAAGAATCCCTACTATGGTTGCAGGGGCGCAGGGTTGCAAGGAGAGCAGGGCTAGTAGATAGCACAAGGATCGTTTACCCAGGTTCGGGACCCAAGGATGCGTAAAACCCTAGTCCTGCTTTGGTGGATGTATTTCTAAGAGTTCTTGAGCTGTCGAACTAGCGGTGGTCAGCGTGTGGTTCGAAAGAGCCGAATCCTTCTCCTGGTCGCCTCGGGCCTCCTTTTATAGGAAAAATGGGTTGCCACAGTGGCACACAGGAGGTGGAAAGGTTTACAGTGTTGCGAGGTTATCCCTCGTATTGTAGGACAAAATGCATTTAATGCATCGCTTAGGTGCCCTCTTGCTTTATCAGGGACGGGGGCGAGGCCCGTCCCGTCCGTCGCTGCTCCTCCTCACTTCGACACACGCCCTGGCGAGCGATGCGTGCGGTGCCATGTAGGCAGGTAGGAAGTTGAGGTGGCGCGGTGCTGGAGCCTTCACGAAGATTTGCATGCCGCCACGCAGGCGCTTGATGAGTTGGCCTAGGAGCTGCATGTTGCCATGGAGGTGCCCGCCCAGCTGGTTGGGCTGGCAGCTATATGGGAAGGGCGATGGAAGCTTGGTCGTCGGCGGGCCTGGCGGTGGCCCTGCCGGCATCCTTGGTGAGGGTCTTGCCGGGTGGCCCGACAAGGGTCTTGCCGCTGCACACTGTCGTCCCCGGCAAGGGTCTTGCCGGGGGCCTGGTAGCCTTCCTCGGCAAGGATCTTGCCGAGAATAATTGTCTTCTAATCCTCATCTGATCTTGAACATGTCTTCACAAAGATCTGCATGCCATAACGGAGGTGCCTCCCGAGCCCCACGTGGATGATGGTGTTGGGGATCGTGGGCTCAAGGGTGGCCCGCTCTGTTGGTGTGGGGTGAGCCGTCCCGACAAGGGTCTTTCTGGGGCCGCTGAGGCCGCCCGGCAAGGGTCTTGCCGGGGGGACCTGCTTCGTCCCTCTGCTCTTTGTGGTCTTGGCCTCGGCGTTGCCTTGATCGTCTTGGGCTTCGGCCTTACCTTGGCTCACCTCACCTGCTCTGCTGCGTTGCTCTGACTGCCCGTGCACAGGCATAGGGGTACAAAAAGTGCACCCCTCTTTTTGTACACCGACAGGAGCCCCCGGGCCTGGGCCACACATAAGCGTGACGTGTTGTTGGGCTAGGCCCTGCAGCGGTCAAGGCCGGGTCAAGGGGCGGTCTTTACATGATAAAACTTTTCACAGCGCTTCCCACGACCCACGCGTGTGGCGCAGCATGGAGGGGTGTGCGTGACGTGGGCGGCATGAATGGAGCGGTTTCCGCACGCATGCATCACATGTGGTAAATGGGCAGCGCGACTCGTGGCTTCCCCATAAAAAGGAATAACCGCGAGCGCACTGTTCCTTTTACCCTTCGCGCAACCCCAATCTCGAAAACCTCTGCCTTCCTTCCTCTTCTTCTCCAGGCTTCGTTCTTGCTTGCCGTCGTTGCGCTTCCACCGCCCTCTGTCCTGCTCTCCTCCCCCAGCCGCTATGGCACCAAAATCCACCAAGGGCAAGGGAGTGGCCAAGGACGCCGGAGCCGTGGAGCCGCCGGAGAGTGCGCTGGCGGTGCAGCGGACACAGTCCACCGTCTTCCTCTCAACAGTGGGCGTGTTCGAGCTTCGGGACTCCTTTAGGCCCCTGTGGGGAGTGAAGACGGGGGTGGGGGGGGGGGAATTTGGGGGATCCAGCCACGCGCGTCATCCCCGCCGACTGCGCCGAGGCTGCCCCAAATCGGTACCCCTTTTTTGTCGATTATTTTCCTGCGGGCTCTGTCCTCCCTTCTCTAATTTCTTCAGCGACGTCATGCATACCTTTGGCTTCTGCCTCCTGGATTTTACTCCGAACGCGGTGGCGTGCATGACTCTTTTCACGCATCTCTACGAAGGCTTCGCCGGGGTGCACCCCAACACGGCGCTTTTTCGCCATTACTTCTCCCCTCGGATCCAACCAGGGGGCGCCATCTCCGGTTGCATCGCCTGGGTCTCAAGATCCAAGGGAGCGTACCCGTAGGGCGCCATGAAGGAGAAGTGGGAAGAATGGTGGGGCCGGTGGTGCTCGATCGAGGAGGACCCGCCGGCGTTCTGTGAAGTTCGCCGGTCGCCGCCGGTCCGCAGGAGCGACTGGAGCGACGTCGATGCTGACAACGAAAAGCTCACGGTCGCCACCACCAGGATGCTCCGTCTCACCGAGGCCGGCCTCATCCTTGAGATGATCGGGGCGGACTTCATCCGCCACCGAATCGCTCCACTGCATGACAAGGGAGGCTAGCCTGGCTCTTCACGAACCGTGCCGACATCATGGGCTTCGTCCCGGCCTCGACCACAACTTCACAGTGATGGCGCACACCCATTTCTGCCAACGACTCTTCCAGGTGGACGTGGGCTACGGCGGCGAGGTCGAGCGGACCGGCAAGGTCGCGAGGGCCGCCGCGAATGCTGGCAAGGTCCTCAAGGGGCCTTTGTTCAAGCTGCCAACGGGGGTGGTCCCGTTGTGCAATAACTCGCGCCGGTCCGATATCATTTCCATGATGCCGGACTACAACGCGCATGGCCCTGACCCGAGCTGGAAGGAGCCGAAGGACGTCGAGGTGCAACAGTTGTTTGACACCCTGCACGAGGGGTACGTCAACGTCGACGCCGAGCGGCTGCTTGTCCAGGACACCACCCAGGCGGAGTTGGACTACATCGCCACCAGGGCGAGGGAGGCACAGCTTGCCAGTGAGGCCGGCAGCGCCAGCGGTGTGGAGGACAGGGCCGCGACGGCCACGGAGGAGGAGCTCGCCCGGTGGGCGGCGGCCGCTGGGGGAGCCAGCAGCACCGGCACCGAGGCTCCTCTGGTTGAAGATGTGACCGGCGAGTCGTCGGAGGAGGAGGAGGCCGAGACCGCAGACCCGACGCCACCTACGGGAGGGGCGAAGTCCCGCGGGCGGGCTGGGCCAGTGAAAGGCCGCCCGGGCAGGCTGCAAGGCCACAACTGACCTTGGAGGGGCCCGGGCGCCACACGAGGGCCACGGCGGCAAAGAAGCCGGCGAAGGCCACGGTGAAGAAGAAGACAGCCGCCCCTTATTCGTCCGCGCGTGTCCAGACACCACCTCCTTCTCCTCCTCCGGCGAATGTTGATACGGAGGTTACTTTTGATTATGGATCCCTCAGCCCGAGGAGGAAGAGGAAGACAGCAGAGGAGGAGGCGGACGACGAGTAAGTATCTGGTTCCTTTTCGTTATCTCTGCCTCCTCAATCTGCGTTGCTTGTCTTGACTTGTTTTTGTCTTTGCAGGGACGCGGAGACGCTGGCCCAGAGAGCGAAAAGGGCCAAGGTCTCGGCGGGTGGCCAGCCCCCGGCTGGTACTTCGAGGGCGCCGTTGGTGGTGTTTAGCAGCCCTGCATAAAGAGCCCCTCAAGATAGCCTCCCCCAGCAGAAGTTCATCACCCTTCCCCCGTCAACATGCGTCAGGGGCATGATACTTTGGTGCTGACCTTGCCAGGTACGCAGGAGGAGACTAGCAGCAGGAGGAGCCACAGAGGGCTACTCCCAACACGCCGTCCCCATCGACCACGCCGCCTCAAGGGGCGTCCCAGGCAAGGGCGCCAAGCACCGGGCCCACGCACATGGAGGAGGAGGAGGAGAACTTGGGCACCGGCGGCTTTGCCTCGACGCCAAATGTTGGCGGGGAGGGGACTTCTGTTCCCTAGCCGGGTACTGGCACAGGTAAGTCATTCGCCGTTCGTCCCTGTTTTTTTCCTTCTGGCTCTTGGTCCTGGCCTTGCCTCACCCCCTTCTTCGGCACCCAGATTCCTCCTCGGTGAACCCAGAGGACGTGGACACTGTCATTGAGGACGTTGCCAAGGCCGCCGAGAATATCGCCGCTGAGGAGGCCGCCAAGGATGCCGCCGAGGACGTCGCCGAGGGGCCTACCGGGGAGGCCGGCAATGCTGCCGCTGAGGAAGCCGGTAAGGGGCCTGCCGGGGAGACCGGCGGGGCTGCTGCCGAGGAGGAGGAGGAGGAGGTGGCTAAGGACCAGCCTTCCTCCTCTGCTGCTTCGGGCTCCGGCAAGTACCTGAGGGTGAGTGACGACTTGTTCATCCACCTTCCAGGCGCGTCGAGCACCAGGACACCCGTTGAGGGAGAGGTGTTCGACGACGAGGTGCTTGCCGCTGTCGGGCTTGAAGTCGTCGACGAGCCGATCGTTGGTGGCGACGGTTCGCAGGAAGTGCGGCTCCTCCATGTCATGGGTGCCAGCTTCCGGAAGCTCCAGGCGCTCCACCGCGCCCGCCTGGACAAGGTTAAGTCCAGGACGACGGTGGTGGACAAGGCGGAGGCGGACCTCTAGGAGCGCGTTGCCGAGATGCAGGACTGGTTCCACAAGGCCCACAAGGAGCTCAAGGCCGCTCAGGGCGAGCTCGCAAAGCGCAACGTGGAGCTCACCATGAAGCTTGCCCACATCGAGAAGGCTCAGGAGACGGCAAGGAACTTGGCCGCGGCCGCCGAAGCCGCCCGGACCTAGCACCAGGCCGCGCTGAACTCCCAGGAGGAGGACCTCGCTGCATGCTGTGGACCAGTGAGCTGCAGCAGAGGCACAAAGAGGCACTCAATGCCCAGGCCCAGGTTCACGCCGGCAAGGTGAAGGAGTTGGAGGCGGAGTGCGACGGGTTGAAGGAGCAGGCCCTGAAGCTGTCCCAGGAAAAGGACACGCTTAACAGTGCCCTGACAGAAGCACAGGGGCGGTCGTCAGCATGGCTAGGGAGCTCGCCGAGGCCAAAAACTCCATCAATGACCTCAAGCTGAAGTTGGAGGGTCTCGAGAAGGTGCTGTCGGAGGCCAAAACCCGGGAGGGGATCCTGGCCAAGGAGCTGGTGGCCGAGAAGCAGTCGCGGACGAACGAGGGCCTCAACTTTGCGGATCACGTGGCAGGCGAGAAACGTTGGCTTGATCGCCTCACCACCGTCGCGAATCAAGCCGCCGAGCAGCTGGCCATCACGGGGATGCCGGACGTGAGGTACGTCCCGGAGCGGAGCGTGAGCGCCAACTGCAGCCTGACCTTGTTCTTTGAGAGGTCGTCGGCACTCTGGAGCGGCTCCACGCCAACCGGGCGCCTCACTGGACGACGAGTCCCGTAGGCTTTGCCAGGGCGCCATGAGCAAGGTGCTCACCAAGGTGGCGCACTGGTGCCCCGACCTCGACTTTGACGCCGCGCTGGAGAGTTTGCCGGAGGGTACTGACCTCGCGTCGCTCGGGGAGCGCATCAAGCCCATCATCAGCCGAGTCGGCGAAATCCATAGGGTGGAGGGCCAGCGCCGGGATTAGGCACCCCGTTTCTTATCGCTGCTGGAGGTTTACAACCAAGACAATGGCTATCTCTAGTTAGAACCGCAGCAACAATTTGATGTGATATAACTCTGCAGCACTATCAGTAATATGCATGTTATTTTCATGTTTGGTTTTCCTTTGTATGTCCACCCTACGTTACTGGGTAGGCTCGCCGGCCCGTAAACCCAAGGTTGCGTCTTGGGGATGGATCCCCATTGGCTAGCCGGGTGTGCTTGCTGCCGGGCGGACCACCTTGCCGCCCTTAGCACGGCCGCCCGAACTGTCGAACTTGACTCGAGTCAGAGTCGGGAGCGTTGCCGAGTGCGGAAGGCTTCCCCACCACTCTCAACGCGGTCGCCTTGAGCTGTTGAGCGGACTCGAAACAGAACAAGGGCGTTGCCAATTGCGAGAGGGCCCCTTTGCGTGCCGGTTTCTCGTACATAGGTGAGATCTTCGAGGACGATAACCTTAAACAAAAGAGGAAATAACTCAAAGCTCTGAATAACTTAGATTTTCTGTTGCCGAGCCGGCATCGTTTCTCCAGCCGCCTTCCTCTCAGAAACCGGATGCGACGAAGAATTGCTAGGCTGACTACTAGACCAGATTATCACAATTGCGCCCCCTACCTGGCGCGCCAAAGATGTCGGTGTGGAACGACACCTATGGGATCACAAGAATCCCAACTACAGTTGCCGGGGCGCAGGGTTGCGAGGGGAGCAGGGCTAGTAGACAGCACAAGGATCGTTTACCCAGGTTCGGGCCGCGAGGATGCGTAAAACCCTAGTCCTACTTTGGTGGGTGTATTTCTGAGAGTTCTAGAGCTGTCAAACTAGCTGTGGTCAGCGTGTGGTTCGAAAGAGCCGAATCCTTCTCCTGGTCGCCTCGGGCCTCCTTTTATAGGAAAAAGGGGTTGCCACAGTGGCACGCAGGAGGTGGAAAGGTGTGCAGTGTTGCGAGGTTATCCCTCGTATTACAGGACAAGATGCATTTAATGCATCACTTAGGTGTCCTCTTGCTTTATCGGGGACGGGGGCGAGGCCCGTCCCGTCTGTCGCCGCTCCTCCTCGCTTCGACACGCACCCTGGCCAGCGATGCGTGCGGTGCCATGTAGGCAGGAAGGCAGCTGAGGTGGCGCGATGGTGGAGCATTCATGAAGATCTGCATGCCGCCATGCAGGCGCTTGATGAGTTGGCCTGGGAGCTGCCTGTTGCCACGCAGGTGCCCGCCCAGCTGGTTGGGCTGGCAGCTGTATGGGAATGGTGGTGGAAGCTTGGTCGTCGGTGGGCCTGGCGGTGGCCCTGCCGGCGTCCTTGGTGAGGGTCTTGCTGGGTGGCCCGGCAAGGGTCTTGCCGCGGCACACTGTCGTCCCCGGCAAGGGTCTTGTCGGGGGCCTGGTAGCCTTCCTCGGCAAGGATCACCGAGAATCGTCGTCTTCTAATCCTCATCTGGTCTTGAGCATGTCTTCACAAAGATCTGCATGCCACCACGGAGGTGCCTCCTGAGCCCTGGCCCCATGTGGATGATGGTGTTGGGGATCGTGGGCTCAAGGGTGGCTCGCTCTGTTGGTGTGGGACGAGCCGTCCCGGCAAGGGTCTTGCTGGGGGGACCTGCTTCGTCCCTCTGCTCTTTGTGGTCTTAGCCTTGGAGTTGCCTTGATCGTCTTGGGCTTCGGCCTTATCTTGGCTCACCTCCCCTGCTCTGCTTGGTGTGACCGTGGGCGCGGCTCTGGCTGCCCATGCACAGGTATAGGGGTACAAAAAGTGCACCCCTCTTTTTGTACACCGACAGTCGCTCACGTCCCCAAATGATGTGAACAAGGTTCCCAAGCCCACCTCGATGGATTGATCTATGCTTGGTACACCGTGCCACGGTGCCTAGTCTGTCCCAAGCCCACCTGTACCAGGTGCCACTTGGTAGACTACTAACACAATCTACAAACACCAGAAACTAGTTGCAACTCCTAGACAGAGATCAGATTGATTAATAAGTCGAGAGAGCTTGGAGTGCCCGGAGCCCAATGTGTGGTAGTAGTCGTTCATGGATCACAAACACAGAACTCAGTTCCTGAGGACGGTTTCAATGAGACAACCCACCATGTACTCCTACATGGCCTCTCACCGCTACCTTTACCAAATCATGTTCACACACTTAGCTCTCAACAAGAGGGACATGTTCACAACTCTCCAATTCATCCCCGATGAATCAGACCTGACACAACTCTAAACAATAGCAGGCATGACAAACAAGCATGAATGAGTAGGCACATCAGGGCTCAAACAACTCCTACTCATGCTAGTGGGTTTCATCTATTTTCTGTGGCAATGACAGATTATGCAGAGGAAAGGGGTTCAACTACCGCAGCATGTAATAGTTGAAGCATTGTTGTCCTAATGCAGTAAAAGAGATCAGGAGCGAGAGAGTGGGATTGTATCAGAATGAACAAGGGGGTTTTGCTTGCCTGACAGAGTGGTAGAGGCATACTGCCCTTCAGCTGGATAATCGTGAATATCCTCGGAGGCAAAACCTACCATGATGATCACACCGGTAACACAATCAATACATGGCGATATGAAACAATATGATGCATGCACATGACATGGAAAAATGAGTGTGTTGGGCATGCAACTACAACCAGATGGGTTTGAGCCATTTTGAACCAAAGATTCAAAGTTCAAACTCATTTGTGATCTTAAATAGTGCTTTATAATGTTTTTCACTAAACAACAAGTTAACTAGTTTAAACATGCATGGAACCGGTACAGATGGATAGATTGGATTTTTCTGATAATTTTTCATATAAAAATATTTCATTTGGAGTTACGGTTGATTTTTAGAAGTTTATAGCATTTTCTGGAATTCATAAATCATTTCCGGTTTATTTAAAATCGCAGAAAAAGTTTACTGCATCACCATTACGTCATGCTAACCTTAGCAAACAGACCCGGTCCAGGTCAAACCTGACTCGTGGGTCCCGCATGTCCGTGTGACAAGGCAGGAACAGAGTCTGACTAGTGGGGCCAGGTCAATGCTGACTGGGTAGGTCAAACCTGACAGCCAGGGCCCACTGGACTTAATCTAATCCTAAACAGAAACTAATCCAGGTTAATTAAGGGTGTGGGACCCATGTGTCAGGGAGCATGGGGGTTAGTTAGTGGCGTCATTAGCCGCTAATGACGACGCCACATGGGCATGGCCGGGGTTAGGCCGCCGGCGACCATAGACCGCGGCGGCGTCACTCGTTCCGGTGACTCCGACGACTGGAGGAGGCGGGGTTGGGCTCTACGGCTGCGGCGCGATGAGGCGCATCGGGTGGTGGCCGGGGGGCGGTGCCGGGGCGGTCAGATATAGCAACTGCTGCGAGTGAGGCGGCGGCCGGAGCTCGGGTGGGTGCGGGTTAAGCTACTTGACTTACCAAGCAAGTCGGTTGCCGCGCTTAGTTTTGTTTCACGGACGTTGCAAGTGCAATGGATGCACGCACGGAACCGAAAGGTCACCGGGGCTTCGTCGGCGATGAGCCCGTGCAGCGGCGGCTACGGTAAGCAAGGGGGCGACGGCTACGGCGACCAAACGGAAGCGGGGTTAGGGGAGAAATGACCGGGGGCTCACCACGGTCACGAAGAGATGCTCGGCGGGCTCGGGGGAGGCTAGACGGTGACGAATCTGACGGTGCTCGTCGGGGCAGAGGTTGTTGACGACGGCGATGGTGACGTTCTAGGGCCTCCCGTGATGTGTGGCTCGGTGTGGAGGACGTAGAGGTCGGAAACGGAGCTCGGGGACACGTCCATGGGGCTAGGGCTGGCCGGTGTCCATGGTGGTAGTGAACGGCGGCGACGGCTCTTCTCGGCTTCGGGAGAGAGAGCGAGAGAGGCGAGGTAGGGAGAGAGGGGAGCGGTCGAGGGGGTCCAGGATGCTGCATGAAGTTGTCCTGGGCGTCGAGGCAGCGGCGGGAAGCAGGAGGTGGCCCGGCGCGTGGCCAGCGAGCGACGAGCACGCGCTCTCGCCTACCTTCGCGAGGAGGAAGGCGACAAGGAGGCGCTGGTGGGCTGGGCTGTCTAGCTGGGCCGCCAGGTGGGCTGCAACAGGTGCAGTAAGCTGGGCCAGGTAGGGTTTCTCTCTCTCTCTCTGCTTTCTATCTTTTATTGATTCAGTTTGTTTGATTTGGTTTAACTACCAAATCAATTTATGAACTTCTGAAATTCAATATGTGGACTTAGGGAACTAGTCCAGAGGCACATACCAACTTTCACAATTATTGGACCAATATTGAGTATATATTAAATATAGGTCCAATTGATCGTAATAACTCTTCTGTCGACTTTGGGCTGTCTTGAGTCGATCCCTAATCACCTTAACTTTATCTTCTGCCTCCTTGAGCATGTCTGGGCCGAAGATATGGCTGTCTCCGGTTTCTGACCAATTTAGCAGGTACGACATCTTCTGCGTGACAGCCTCAAATGGTGCCATTAGCAGCCTCGCTTGGTAACTGTTGTTGTATGCTAACTCTGCGTATGGTAAGCTTTCTTCCCAACTGGTCCCATAGGTGAGGACACATGCTCTTAGCATGTCTTCTAGAATTTGGTTTACGCGTTCAGTTTGTCCATCAGTCTGGGGGTGGTATGCGGTACTGAACGCCAGTTGAGTTCCCAGAGCTTGTTGTAAGTGATCCCAAAATCGGGAGATAAATTGAGTGCCTCTGTCTGATATTATTGTCTTTGGGACTCCATGTAAGCAGACGATACGGAAGAGATAAAGCCTGGCAAGCTTCTGAGTGGTGTGGGTTGTCTTCACCGGGATGAAGTGTGCTACTTTAGTCAGTCTATCAGTGATGACCCATATGGCATCATTTCCATGCCGTGACCGAGGTAGCCCAACAATAAAATCCATTCCAATCTCGTCCCATTTCCACTTGGGTATTTTATTTGGCTGTAAAAGTCCGCCGGTTTAAGTGCTCGGCCTTGATGCGTTGACAAGAGTCACAACATGCGATGAACGTGGCTATGTCCCTTTTTAGACCGTGCCACCAAAAATTTTCATGAATATCCTTGCACATTTTTGTCCCTCCAGGATGGATTGAATACGGGGCGGTGTGGCCTTCAGCTAAGATCTGCTGTTTAAGGTCCTTGATATTTGGTACGCAAAGTCTATTTCCGTACCACAATATTCCCTGTTCTTCAATAACGAATTCTGGGGCCTTGCCCAAACTCACTTTCCGTTTAATGCCTTCAACGCTGGGGTGTCCATGCTGAGCCTCTTTAATCTTTTCTATCAAGGTAGGCTGCATTTCTAAATTCGATATGCTGCCTTTGGTAACTACCAGCAAGTTGAGTTTAGTAAACTCCTACCGAAATTCAGGTCTCAGGTTTGATAGGTTGTCGTCGTTTGGGCTAGGGTTCCAACTTAGAGCGTCTGCCACTACATTTGCTTTTCCTGGATGGTAGTGGATTCCAACGTCATAATCCTTCACTAATTCCAACCAGCGTTGTTGCCGTAAATTCAGTTCCGTTGTGTGAAAATATACTTGAGGCTCTTATGGTCCGTGTATATTTCACAACGATTTCCAAGTAAAAAGTGTCTCCATTCCTTGAGTGCATGAATAACTGCTGCTAACTCCAGGTCATGAGTAGGATAATTTTGCTCATGCTTGCGAAGTTGTCTGGAGACATATGCGACTACCTTGGCTTCTTGCATCAACACGCATCTGAGGCCCTTCCGGGATGCGTCACAATACACCTCAAAATTCTTGTGTATGTCTGGCACAATTAATACTGGTGTTGTCGTTAATTTCCTTTTTAATTCTTGGAACCTTTTCTCGGAAGCTTCCGTCCATTCAAACTTCTTGTCTTTCTTGAGTAGCTGCGTCATTGGCTTTGCTATGGTGGAGAATCCTTCAATAAATCTTCGTTAGTATCCTGCCATTCCCAAGAAACTTCGAACCTCCGTTACGCTGGCTGGTGGTTTCCAGCCAACTACGGCCTTGACTTTTTCCGGGTCTACGGCAATACCCTATTGGGTTAGTACGTGGCCCAGAAAACCTACTTGCCTTAGCCAAATGTCGGGGAGGCTGATCGTACCCACGAACACCTATGGGGCCGGCGGACCAGGCCCCTTTGTGGTTCAGAGGGGGGCGGAGATCGCACGAAGAGCGGTTCGAGGCGAGGCACACGAGCAGTTTACCCAGCTTCGGAGCTCTCCGGAGAGATAAAACTCCTACTGCTGCTTGTTTGATGTATTGCGTTCTTGCTAGGGAGCAATGCGAGCTACAAAACCTAGCGTGAGCGTATCTGGTCTCTAGCGAGTCGAATGAACCGAAACTCGAACCTCCTCTATGTTGCGCATGGGCCTCCTTTTATATGCTCAAGGGGTCTCTGACAGGTGGCAACATAGGCGAGGGTACAAATGTAAAAACAGGAGTTGGTACACCTACTCGAACAGTGTACAGTGCAAAATACCTAACTCTGACGGCAAGGGACAAAAGCAATAAATGCCCGTCAGTGTCGCCCAAACAAAGGCAACAGAGACCGGTCGGAGTGCACCACCGCTCGCCACGATGGCAAGCTTGTCAGCGCCGCTTATCGCTGCTCTCCGCTGGCTGCACAGCCTCTCGACATGCGTGCATGGAATGGTCCCATGGCGACGCATTGCTGGATGAGCTGGAGCGGAGAGGGAGAGAGGTTGCTTGCCGCGGCAAGCGCCTTGACGCAGCCGAATCCTTGCCGCGTCCGGAGGCTTGTCGCGCTCCGAGCCTTCCCGGCAAGCTCCTCTTGCCGGGGCCTTGTCTTCTTAATCAAATACTTTGTTCTTGAATGGCTCCAAAGGAGCCATGGAGGATCTTAAGCGGCGGCGAGAGGCAAACCTTGCCAGCGGTGTTGCAACCGTCGCGTGCAATCTACGGGATACTAGGGTACCCTACTCTAGTACACCGACAGAGCCCCGGCCTGGGCCGCACACGGTGCCGAAGCGCTGTCGGGCCAGGCCCAAAAGCGATTACTGCGGTCACACGCGCCTCGACCACGCCGCCTTCGCCCGGACCCACCACGACCCCCACTAACGGCACGCACCGGACGTGGCGTCGTCAGGAAGATCGTGGGCGTGGTCGTGGGGGTTTCTTTATTAGGAAGCGGAACGTCCGCCCCTCCCCTCTTTATAAGCAGAGAGAAACAGGCAGGCCGTCCACTCCGCCATTGCTGTCTTGTCAAGAAAACCACCGCCGCTCCCCTTCTTCTCCGGTGCGAGAGCAAGCGCGCCCCTTTCGCCATTAAGCGCAGCTCACCGCCGTCGGCCTCCTCCGCCGCCCTCTCCATGGCTCCGGAAGTCGATGAGCATGAGAAGGGCGCTGGTTCGAGACAGGCGCAGCGGCTCGCGGCGCTGCGCAAGGAGCGGGCCATCTTCCCCCCCCCCCCCAGCTCGGCGCAAGGGAGCTGCGGGACGTCTTCTATCTTTTTTGGTCGACGGAGACGCGTGCGCATCCGCGCACGAAGGTACTCCCCGCCTCTGCTTCCGATTTGGCCCCAACTGGGTACCCCTTTTTCGCTCTTTTCTATTATGCGGGCTTTGCCCGCCTTTTCCGGAAGTTCTTCTGCGACATCATGAACACGTTTGGCCTCCGCCTCCTTGATTTCACCCCCAACGCCGTCTTGACCATGGCAGTTTTCGCGCATCTTTACGAAAAGTTTGTCGGAGTCCACCCAAATGTGGCACTCTTCCGCCACTTCTTTGTGCCCCGCGTCGAGAGAGGAGAGCCACTTGCCGGAGGGATAGCTTGGGTCTCCAGGATCAGCAAGAAAGAGGCCTATATGGAAGGAGAGTTCCGCAACAAGTGGGAGGAGTGGAGAGCCAATTGGTGTTGGGTCGTAGAGGAGAACCCGCAGCCCTTCACTGCCGTCCGCCAAACCCCAATAGTGTGCGGCAGAGATTGGAGTAACTTGGCGCCGGAGGATGCGAAGTTGAAGATAGCTGTGACCCAGATTTTGCGCCTCAGGCTTGCCGGATTAACCGTAGGCGCAGTTGGCGCAGACTTCCTTCGCCGCTGCATCGCTCCCTTGCAAGAGAGGAGGAGGCCTGCTTGGGAGTTTCAAAATGCGGCAGACATCATGAGGCTGCGCCCGGGCCTGAACTGGAATTTCACCGTCTTGGAGCTGGATGCGATGCTACTCGAGCTGTTCAAGAACGACCCCGACCACCCTGAGTGGTTTAGGTTGCCGAGGGGGGTCATCCCTTTGTGCAACAACTCGGCGCTCGACCGCATCCGCGCCATGATGCCGTTGTGCGACTCCCATGGGATCGCCCCAACTTTGGCAGAGCCCCGACGAGGTCGTGCAGCAGTTCTTCGATGATTTGGAAGAAGTGCCGATCCGCCCGACGAAAGCGAAAAGGCTCACCCGCCGACACCATCGACGAGGAGATGGCGCGTATTGCCAGGGTGGAGGAGGCGGCAGAGCAGCCGCCGCCGGAGCCTTCGGGTATACCGTGGAGGAGGCGGACGCCGCTGAAGGCGGCAAGCCTTGCCGAAGCGAGGGAGATCGCCGGCGAGGACGAGCTTGTCGAGCTCCGAGGCCGGGTCGAGTGGACCCGCCGAGGGCGCTTCTTCTCCACCACCCAGCGACTTGCCGCCAGCTGAGCCTCCCCGCTGAAGAGGCGTCTCCGCAAGGCCGGAGACGAGCCGGGCGGCAGATCGCCCACAAAGCAGCGCCACGCTGATGCGGTCTCATCGCGGCAAGCGAGGTTGCCGCGGAGCACCTCACACCGCCGCGACAACCGGGTGGGATCTTCGTGCCACCGCCGACGCCCGCTTAAGCGCCAAGAGAGCCCACTTCCCCGCCTCGTCAGACCGGAGGCGAGCCGAGTTTGACTTCTCCGCGCTCAGCTCCGAGGAGGAAGGCGAAGAGTAAGCTCTTGAGATTGTGCTTGTATTTCTTCAATTTTATTGCTTCATCTTGAATCTGATTTGCTTCGTTCTGGACTCTTTCCTTTTCAGGACGCTGCCCAGAGAGCGTCGAAGAGGGCCAAGATCCCGACGGTCGTCGTTGAGGACGATTCTCCTGTGGCAACAGGGGACGCGTCCGAGACCCCCTTGCCGGACCTGGCAACCCTTCCTCAGAGCAGCCCCCAGCACAGCCCCCAGAGTAAGTGTGTAGTTTTCTCCTTACTATTAGGTGTGCGGGGGTGCCCCTTCTTCGTTGATACTTGATTGTTTGCTTGTGTAGGAGCAGAGCAGCCTCACCAGGAGGGCTCGGAAGCCGCCCCTGAGATCCTGTCTGCTGCCACTACGCCGCCAAGGGAGGAATCTCCGGCAAGGGAGCGCCCTCCGACAAGGGAGGCTACCCGGCAAGGGACAGCGCCAAGGACCCTCCAGTGGTCGAGGCCATGGATGCGGATCCCGTTGCAGGTAATTTCCTTACACGAAAATTTCCCTTGGGCTTGCTTTCTTTTGTTTCTCTTTTTGAACATCTGCTTAACTGCTCTTTCTTCGTATGACGTAGAGCCGATGGAGGTCGAGGCCGCCGGAGAGGAGGAAGCGCGCGGCAACACCGACGAGGCCGCCGTCGAGGAAGAAGAGGTCGTTGCTATGGAAGAAGAGGCCGTCGCCGACGAGCCCGTTGGCGAGAAGGCCACCGAGGCTGCCGACGCAGAGCCGGGCGAGGGGTCGGGCGATCGTGACCGACGGCCCCGAGGTCAGCAGGAGCGCCAGCGCTACACCGACAGCCGACTTCGCTGTTGCCAAGGCCAGTGCCCGAGGAGCCTCACCGCGCCTACCAAGGCCGGGCGAGGGTGTCTTCATCAAACTCCCCCGGGAACCGAGCTCAGGCGCCGGTCGAGGGAGAGACCTTTCGACGGCGAAGCTACTGGCATTGGTCGACGCTGGTGGACGCGCCAAGCAAAGAAAAAAGTGAAGTTCGAGGAGGAGCAGTCGAAGAAGTCGGCTGGCTTCATCGCGCTTCAAGCAGGCCAAGTTGGAGTCCCGGGAAGCACTTGTCGCGAGGGCAGGAGCGGACATGGAGAAGCGCAGAAGAGCTCCGAGCGCCAACCAAGAAGCTCTCCGCGACGAAAGCGTAAGCGCTGGGCAACTTGCGTAAGAGCGCACGGCCTTCATCCTTGAGAAGGCCGCAGTGAGGAGGAGCAGCTGGCTGGGCCGAGAAGCTCTTCAAGCAGAAAGCGAGCCGGGCGCAGTGGAAGGTCAACCTGGACAGCCACGAAGAAGACCTCGCCAGCGTGAGGAGTCACTTGGCGGGCGCTTTAAGGAAGCCGAAGGATGCTGCCAGCGGCCGCCGAGGCCGCCAAGGAAGAGTTGAAGGCCAAGGTGGCACACCGTGGCCAGCCTCAAGAAGAGCGGCGAAGAGCTTGCCGCGCTAAGCATGAGCGCGAGAAGGATGCCTACACTCTTGGCGAAGCTGCAGAGTCGTCTCGCCGATAGGGGCAAGGAGCTCGACGCCTAGGATTCCAAGGCGGATCTTGAGCTGAAGCTGACCACCCTGACGCAGACGTTGGACGGCGCCAGAGAGCGGGAGGTGGGCTTGTTGGAGACGATCAAGGCCAAGGAGGAGCTGCTAGCGAATGCTGCCTCCATCCAGAGCACCTTGAGGGAGAGCGTGGAGCACTGGACTGAAGGTCTTGTGGACACCGCTGCCGACATCCACAACGAGCTGATGGAGCTGGGGATGGCGGACCTTGCATACTCCTCCGACGAGCATCTCCAACCCAGCGCCAAACTCAGCTTATTCTTCAAAGGCGTGGTGACGGGTCTCCAGCCGACTCGAGAAGAGGTCCCAAAGCAGCTGGCCGAGGAATCGCGCCAGATCTGTGCGGCAGAGCCCTCGAGAAGGTGTTGTTAAAGGTGGCCTTCCGCAATCCGGGCCTCAACCTTAACGGGCGCCCTCGTGATCCTTGCCGCCCGATGCCAACGTGGAGGAGCTCAAAGCCCTTGTCGCACCCATTGTGGACAAGGTGAACAAGATCAAGCGGATCGATGGCGCACCGTAGACTAGGCCGCCAATTTTATCTTTCCTTGTCGCCGCCGATCATGTTTAGAACACTTTGTTAGATCAGCGACAAGTTATTTTGTAATATACTCTATCTTAGGCGATCAATGCAACGTTATTTCCTCTACTTGATTCCTTCCCTTGTACGTTTCTGCCTTACGCATTTAGGGGACCTGTCGGTGCGGGCACCTTTGCCGCGAGCGCTGAGTGCGGAACGTCAGCAGCCTGCTGGCGGTGCCGCCTCCGACAAGCAACCTTGTCGCGACTAGCCGCAGCTCACTTAAGTTGTTGAGCGGACTCGAAACAAAGTAAGGGCGCGACTAGCCTGCGAGTTGGTTCCTCTACGCACAGGTTTTCCATACAAAGTACTATCGTTCGAGGAAGAGAACTTAAAATTTAAAATTGATTGCTCAAACTTTGGCAACTTAGCTTTTCTGTCTCTTGCTTCCCGATGAGGCGAAACTTCCTCGAGCGGTGCCTGGTCCATAGTATTATCTCCTCCTTCCCCCCTGGTTAACTTGTGCGCGAGGGAGCCTTCCTTTCTTTGAGAAAAGAGAAAGACGAGGAAATAAAGTTATGGAGCCTAGCGGCTCAATTTTGCTTACCGGGTGTGGTTGCTGCACAAAGTGTTAGCCAAAACATGCAATAAAATGACGAAAGCATGAATTTGACAAGTTGTGTGCAACACATGAGCTTTACTGATGCACGGGGTCTGCGCCCGGCTTTGTACAAAGGATTACATGCAACAGCGGCAAGACTTGTACAAAAGGTGGTTGCTGGAACGGGTTCCGGCAACCGTGCCCTATGTGTAAAACTTACGAAGATGCTCAATGTTCCAGAGTTGCTCACCGATGCCATCTTCGGTCTCAAGCGGACAGCGCCAGGCCTAGTGACTCATTTCACCCGATAAGGGCCTTCCCACTTTGGCGTCAACTTGTTTGAATTCTTGGCGGACTGAACGCGCCGAAGAACAAGGTCGCCTTCCTCGAGACTTCTGGCACTAACTCTGCGGCTATGGTAAAGACGCAAAGCTTGTCAGTAGCGAGCAGCTCGCCTGAGCCTAAAGACGATCCTCCTCAAGGAGCAGCGCGTCATCTTGTCACAGCTGCTCTTGCTCAAGCTCATCATAAGCGAGCAATCAAGGCGATCCGTATACGAGTTCCGTGGGGATAACTGCCTCTGCTCCATAGACTAGAGCAAAAGGTGTCTGGCCGGTGGCTCGATTTGGCATCGTCCTGATCGACCAAAGAACCACCGGCAGCTCCTCGATCCAGTTTCTTCCGCACTTGTGCAGCCCGTCGAAAGTTCTGGTCTTGAGCCCGTGCGGCACTTCAAAGATTTGCCCTCTCTCGCTGACCGTTGCTTCTGGGTGAGCAATGGAAGCAAAGCAGACCTTGGCGCCAAGATCTTGGACGTCTTTGCATGAAGGTGCGACTCAGAAATTGTGTGCCGTTGTCATTGATGATCCTGTTAGGGATTCGAAATGGCAAACAATCGACTGAAGAACTTGATCGGCCGACTGTTCCGTCACCTTCCTCATCGCTTCCACTTCCGCCACTTTGTGAACTTGTCGATGGCGACGTACAAGTACTCAAAGCCCCGACAGCTTCGGGAAGGGGCCGAGAATGTCGAGCCCCTGCACCGAGAATGGCCAGGATAAAGGGATCGTCTGGAGAGCTTGAGCTGGCTGGTGTATCTGTTTGGAATGGAACTGCACGCTTCACACTTGGTTACTTGTGCAGTTGCATCTGGAGGGCTGTCGGCCGAAGAAACCTTGCTTGGGAAAACTTTGCTTGCAAGAAGTGCTCTTGGCGCCAATGTGGGGACCACATATGCCTCCGTGTATCTCTCGCCAACAGCTTCTTTCTATCTTTCACAGGAATACACTTCAATTTCACACCGTTGAGTCTTCTTCTGCATGTATGTTGTCGACAAACTGGTACATACTTGACTGCCGGGCTACTCTTTCCGCTTCTTCTTGCTCTTCGGAAGTTCTCCCGTCAAGGAAATGGACAATCTGCTTTGCGCCCATGCCGGAGCCTTGTGGCTCGACAACAAGGACCAAAGGCACATCTGCTGCTGCTTGAGGCAAACCAGCTTCCACGGCAAGAACTCGCGGCCCTGCCGGAGCTTGATGCTCCCGGCAAGCTTGCCGGAGCAAGACTTGTCGGGAGCGCCCGCTTCACGTAAACAAACCTCGGGGCTGTCGGAGCAGATCGCCTCAAGATTGCTGGTGTTGATCTTGGGGACCTTTTGCAACGACGGCCGGGAAGCTCACGGAAAGTAGTCACCAGAGATCAACTTCCTCTTCTTGCTTTGTCCAATTGATGGTGTTACGGTTGGTTGAGTCAGCTTGAGCACGAAAATCCCTTGTTCCACAGGCAACTTAAGTGCAGCGCACTTTGACAGGCCGTCAGCGATATCATTCTGAGCTCTTGGAACATGTTCCATTTGCAGGCCGTCAAAGTGCTCTTCTAGCTTCCTCACTTCATCAACGTAGGCTTCCATCAACGGACTCTGGTAATCTTTGTTCACTTGGCGGACGACAAGTTGCGAGTCACCCCGACAATAAGCTTTTTGATCCCAAGGTCCACTGCGATCTCGAGACCGGCAAGCAAACCTTCATACTCTGCAAGATTGTTTGTTGCTTGCTCCTTGGGAAAGTGCATCCGACTACGATTTGAGGTGCTCTCCGGTGGTGCGATAAGCAAAGACGCCGCAAGACCGGCGCCTTTGCAGCGTGAAGGCACCATCAAAGTACATCAGCCACTCTTTGCTTGCTTCCTTGACGGGAATGCTCGTCTCCGGAATCTCTTCATCTGGCGTTGCCGTCCATTCTGCTATGAATTCTGCCAACGCTCTTCTTTGGATAGTTGATGTGCTTTCAAACTTGAGACCAATGCTTGACAGTTCCAATGCCCACTCAACAATCCTGCCCGTTGCTTCTGGATTCTGCAGTATCCTCTTCAGCGGAAAGTGAGTGACAACTATGATCTCATGTGCTTGGAAGTAATGGCGCAGCTTTCTCGAGGCCATGAGGAGGCCGAAAAGCAATTTCTGCACACCAGAGTACCTCGACCTAGCCCCCCGCAGGAGGGAATCGACAAAGTAGACTGGGCGCTGCACCATCCTTTTCTCAGATTCTGGTCATGTGTCTGCTGGATTCGTCCTTGTCGGGACCAGAGCACTGTCGGTGAAGCCCCCTGCTTGTCGCTGGATGTGCTTGCCGTGGTTGCCGGCTCGTCATCCGCCTCCCTCTCCGCTACTAACGCAGCACTAACCACTTGATTGGTTGCCGCTATATATAGCAGCAACTTCTCTTGTGGCTTAGGTGCGACAAGTGTTGGAGTGGAGGACAGGTATCTCTTCAAGTCCTGCAGCGCAGCCTCCGCTCGAGTCCATTTCATTGGACCTGCCCTTTTCAAAATCTTGAAAAATGGCAGGCGCGCTCAGCAGACCTAGAAATAAACTCCGCCGAGAGCAGCTACACAACCGCAAGTCTTCGTGACATCCTTGACGCGCTTTGGTGCTTCAATCTGCTCCATGGCCTTGATCTTGTCGGGCTTAGCGTCAATCCCTCGCTGAGACACGAAGAACCCGAGAAGCTTGCCGGAAGGGACTCCAAACACGCACTTCTCGGGGTTGAGCTTAAGGTTGATCTTGCGCAGATTTGCAAAGGTCTCGTCCAAATCTTGAACCAGGGTTGCTTTGTCCTTGCTTTTGACCACTATGTCATCCATGTAGGCTTCTACATTTCTGTGCATTTGTGGCTCAAAAGCATCATGGACTACCCTTGCAAATGTTGAACCAGCATTCTTCAAACCGAAAGGCATCCGTATGAAACAAAGATGTGCCACACGGTGTAATGAATGCGGTCTTCTCCTCATCTTCTTCAGCCATGAAGATCTGATGGTATCCGGAGTATGCATCAAGAAACGAAAGCAAATCACATCCAGCCGTGGAGTCGACAATCTGGTCAATGCGCGGCAAGGGAAATGGATCTTTGGGACAAGCTTTATTAACATCCGTGAAGTCAATACAAAGTCTCCATTTTCCATTTGCTTTGCGTACGACTACAGGATTGGCCAACCACGTAGGATGGAGCACTCCTCCGACAAGGCCCGCTGCTTCCAGCTTTCTTGATCTCTTCTGCTATGAATTCTTGGCGCCCACCGCTTGCTTCCCGACTTTTTGCTTGACGGGCCGTGCATGAGGACAAACGGCCAGGTGGTGCTCAATCACTTTCACAGGAACACGGGGATGTCGACGGTTGCCATGCAAACACGCCGACATTCGCCTCGCAGGAAAGCAACGAGCGCCGCTTCCTATTTAGGGTCGAGAGAGGCACCGATGGTAAAGGTACCACCAAAGGCTGCCCTCCTTGGCGGGCACCTTCCTGGTCTTTGGCGGAGCTACCATCTTCTTGCACTTGCCGGTGGAGCTCGATGGTGCGTCCTCGATGGTAGCGCAGCACTCCGAAGAGGTGCGCTTGCCGGAGTAGGCATCAGAGCTCTTGCCGGACTTGGACTTTGTCTTCTTCCCCTCGGGAGCTTCAGCGGCAATTGTTTGGCACTCTGTCGCGGCTGTTGCATCCCGGTAGATCTTGTCGGCACAGATAAGGGTATCCTTCTTGTCGCCATGGACAGAGATGACGCTTATCGGGCCTGGCATCTTGAGTAGGTTGTACGCGTAGTGAGAGGCTGCCATGAACTTGGCGAGTGCCGGATTTGCCAAGTATCCCATTGTAAGGCAATGGGAAATCGACAACGCCGAATGTGACCCTCTCGATCCTAAAGTTCAGCTTCGCTGCCAAATGTTACCGCAACGTAATCTTCCCCTTGACTTGCTCCTTCCCGGATTGATTCCTTGGAAAGTGCCGGTATCTTCGAGCTCATTGTCGAGGATTTGAAGCTTCCGGAGCACCGCGGAGGAGATCAGATTCAAGCCGCCCCGCCGTCAACTAACATTTTGGTGACCTTGAGGTTGCGGATGGTTGGTGAGACCAACATCGGCAAGCACCCGACCGCAGCTTATGCTATCGGTGGTCCTCAATATAAAAATGATAGGCGTGCTGGACCACTTCGAGGCTTGCGTGACTCTCACGGATGGTTCCGCTGCATTGACCTCCCGCATCCATTGCTTGAGTTGGCGGTGGGAGGTATGCGAGGAAGCTTACCTCCGCCAACGCAGAGGACCTCCGTGGCTTTCAAACTCCTGCTCATCGGGCGCCGTCTTCCATATCTTCGCTGCCGCCATCATCTTCATCCTTGTCGCGGCGCTGGGAGGTCTGTCTCCTTGCCGTTGCTTGGCCTTGCCGCGGCGTCCTCCCCGGCCGGACGTTGCTTGCTCCCCAGCACCTTCCCGGGCCTTCTCCTTGTCGCGCCGCCGTACTCAGCTCTGCTGTTCGACAAGCTGCTCGACCTTCTTGCAGCTCTAGAGGTCGTGGGCCCTTGGTGCGGTGGATCTTGCAATATCGCTTGCCGGAGCCGTCACCGCTTGTCGGCGGTCACACCGACCGGGTGGTTGGCGCTACCGCAACCTCCTTGCCGGAGCCACCAGCCTTGGCGTTCTTGTCGCCACCTCCGTTGCCGGACAGTTCAACGGCTAGCACTTCTCTACCTTTCTTCTTCCTGTTGCCTCGCCGCCGACCCTTCTTTGCCGGGGCGGTCTCCTCACTGTCAGATCCTGCTTCCGCATTCTCTCCTGGGAGTCTCCTCCCTTCCTCAGCGCGTGCACATTTGTCGGCCAAGGCGTACAGCTCACTGACGTCCTTGACTTTGCACATCGCCATCTCCTCCCTCATCCGGCGGTTCCGCACATTCTGATGAAACGCGCTGATCACCGCGGCAGGGTGGACGTCTGGGATGTTGTAGTGCACACGGCTGAATCTCTGAATGAACTTGCGCAGGGACTCTCCTTCCTTCCGGGCGGCAGATGAAGGTCACTCTCTTGGCCATGAGGCTTGTGGCCACCGTGAAGGCGCCAACAAACCGATGGCACAGATCTGCCCAAGAGGATATGGAGCTGTCCGGCAAGTGCATGAGCCAAGATCTCGGCGTTGGGCTTGAGTACGAGCGGAAGTAGTTGGCGAGGATCTTGTCGCCCTATCCCCGCAGCCTGCACCGCGATGGTGTAGATGCCGAGGAACTCCGACGGATGCGCCCTGCCATCATACTTCTCCGCACGTCTGGTTTGAAGTTTTTCCGGCTGGCCATCGACTTGCCGCAGCTCACGAGTGAACGCAGGGCAACCTACCGCAGACGGCAAGTCGCTGGCTCCTCCGGCGCGCGACGCCAACAGAAGGCCCAACGCGCTTGTCGGACCGACGTCGCGCTTCTCTCCGGCGCTTCGATGCGAGTTCGAGCGCCCTCTTGTTGTCGCTCATGAAGAACTTGGCGCTGATCGCGGCGAGCTCATGGGTCCGGCGACGCGTGGAGTCGCTGTCGAGGTGGATCTGGCGAAGTCGGGCGATCTTGGTTTTCGCGGCGGAGAGTGCACGGTGGTTGCACCTCCGACAAGCCTCGTCGCCACCGGCTCGTGCCTTTGTCGCCTTGCCGCGGCAATGATGGCGTTGGTTGCCGCGAGCGCCGCCATTGGCAAAGCCGATGAGGCTCGATAGTGGCCTCCACTCGTCGACCTTGTTTGCCGTTGGAGGGTAGTCGAGGAGCAGCCGAGCTCTCGCCAGAGCTTCGCTGGAGTAGTGGGCGGCATTGGCGAACGGTGCGAGGAGCGGGATATGCTCGGACTTCTAACCACGTTAGAAGGAGCAGCACCGCCCCGGGCGACCAGATTTCACTCGTGCAAGACATGTTGGCGCGCATGCAGGTCTTGAGGGTCTCGATCCAACGAACGTATGGCAATGTGAACGCCAAGACGCTGTTGGTCCCGCGACTCCTGAGATGGGCGCGGGGGATGCGCGGACGCCGAGGTTTGCGGGGCCTTGTCCTTGGACTTGGCAACGTCGCGGACACCCTCGTCGGTGCCCGTTCCTCCGCCAGCGTCTACCCCACCACCCGTTTGCTGCGGTGAGGGTGGGTACGACGCGGACGGGTTTCGCTGCCGCCAAGCCTTCTACTTGGTGGCATGTTGAGGAAGATGTTGAGGACGCCGCTCGTGTGAACATCGGAACAGATTCACACGGCCTCTACGCCCCCTACCTGGTGCGCCAAAGATGTCTGGGAGGATGATCGTAACCACGAACACCTAAGGGGCCGGGCGGACCAGGCCCCTTTGTGGTTCGGAGGGGGCGGAGATCGCATCAAGAGCGGATCGAGGCGAGGCACACGAGCAGTTTACCCAGCTTCGGAGCTCTCCGGAGAGATAAAACTCCTACTGCTGCTTGTTTGATGTATTGTGTTCTTGCTGGGGAGCGATGCGAGCTACAAAACCTAGCGTGAGCGTATCTGGTCTCTAGCGAGTCGAATGAACCGAAACTCGAACCTCCTCTACGTTGCGCATGGGCCTCCTTTTATATGCTCAAGGGGTCTCCGACAGGTGGCAACATAGGCGAGGGTACAAATGTAAAAACAGGAGTTGGTACACCTACTCGTACAGCGTACAGTGCAACATACCTACCTCTGCCGGCAAGGGACAAAAGCAATAAATGCCCATCGGTGTCGCCCGAACAGTGCAACAGAGACCGTCAGTGCGCCACCGCCGCCACGATGGCAAGCTTGTCGGCCGCTTATCGCTGCTCTCCGCCGGCTGCACAGACCTCTCGACACGCTGCATGGAATGGCCCATGGCGGCGTGTTGCTGGATGAGCTGGAGCGGAGAGGGAGAGAGGTTGCTTGCGGCAAGCGCCTTTGCCGCGCCGAATCCTTGTCGCGTCCGGAGGCTTGTCGCGCCTGAGCCTTCCCGGCAAGCTCCTCTTGCCGGGCCTTGTCTTCTGCATGCCTTGAGTGGCCTTCCCGACAAGCTTCTCTTGTCGGGGCCTTGTCTTCTTAATCAAATAATTTGTTCTTGAATGGCTCCAAAGGAGCCACGGAGGATCTTGGCGGCGACGAGGCAAACCTTGCCGCGGGGTGCTGCAACCGTCCGTGCACGAGTACGGGATACTAGGGTACCCGTACTCTAGTACACCGACACCAAAACTCACAATTTCTGAATTTAGCGTACAATTGATGTTTCCTGAGTTCCCCTAGTACAATTCGGAGATGTTCAGCGTGCTCTTCTGGTGTCTTGGAGTATATCAGAATATCATCGATAAATACCACAACAAACTTGTCCATAAACTTCATAAATACTTTGGTCATGAGGTGAACATAATATGCGGGGGCGTTCGTTAGTCCAAATGGCATTACGGTGAACTCATATAATCCGTATCTGGAGGTGAATGCCATCTTGGGAATATCTTCTGTTCGTACCTTTAATTGATGGCATCCTGACCTCAAGTCAATTTTTGAAAATACCTTCGCCTGAGCGAGCTGATCAAATAAATCATTTATCCGAGGCATCGGGTATTTGTTCTTGATTGTGACCATGTTAAGCGCTCGATAGTCTATACACAACCTCAGAGTTCCATCCTTCTTTTTGGCAAATAAAATTGGTGAACCCCAAGGTGAGGAGCTGGCTCGTATATATCCTTTGTCCAGTATTTCTTTTATTTGCTTCTTCAGTTCTACCAACTCAGATGGTGCCATTCTGTATGGCTTCTTGTATATGGGGGCGGTTCCGGGTGCTAGCTCAATGCTGAATTCTGTCTCTCGGTCTGGTGGCATGCCTGGTAGTTCTCAAGGAAATACGCCCGAAATTCACACACCATCGAACTGGCTTAATTCAGAAATATCCACCTTGTTCAATCTCGGTTGCGGGATATTTTTCTTTCTTTGGCTGAAACTTTTATTGTCTTCCCGTGGTGGTGGGTGAGAATTACGTTCCGGTTGAAGCAGTCAATAAAACCTTTGTTGGTGGTTAACCAATCCATCCCTAAGATGACATCCAGTCCTTTATTTTCCAACGCAATAAGATTGGCGTGAAACTCCAACCCTTTGAACTCAATAACCACACCTTGGCAATAACTCTGGGTAACTTGCTTAATCCCAGGAGACTTGACGATCATAGATTTTTCCAAGGGAAGCATCGAAAAATTATTTTGCAAGGCAAAACTTTTCGAAATGAATGAGTGAGAAGCTCCAGAATCAAACAAAACCATGGCAGGTATTGTGTTGACAGGAAACGTACCGAGTACGATATATCTGGGGCATTCTCAGGCTTCCTCTTTGGTCACGTGGTTTAGATGACCCTTCTTGTGGTTGTTATTTGGGTTGAAATGGTTGCGCTTTGGCGCCGAATTATTGCCTCCGTTGTTCGGCTTTGGGGTCGAGTTCCTTGGCTTGGTGCACTGCTTGGCATAGTGCCCTTCTTCTCCACAAGCGTAGCAAGTAACGCCTGGGCGGTATGTGAACTCCTTGTCCCTTGCATGAAAATTCTTGATTGGGCATGAGACGTTTGTCGCGGGTTTGGGTGTCCCACCTTTCTGAAAATCTGTCTTACTGCGGTGGTTGCGAGCATGATTATTCTAGTCCCTTTTTCGCTTGCGGAAATCTTCCAAGCTGCGTCTCCCATTTTCCAAGGTAATGGCCTTATCCACCAGCGTTTTAAAATCTGGGAAGGTGTGCACAACCAGATGGCACTTAAGTGCGGGCGCAAGACCGTCTAGGAATTTTTCCATCTTCTTGCTTTCAGACATACGCTCCTCGTTGGCGTAGCGAGACAACAGAGTAAACTGACCGTTGTATTCTGACACCGTCATGGTCCTTTGCTTGAGGTCGTCAAACTTTCTCTTTTTGATCTTCATAAGACTTTTAGGAATATGTGCTCCATAAAAGCCTTCTTTGAACTCCTCCCAGGTTATATTATTTTCGTTGGGGTGCATGTGTAGGAAATTTTCCCGCCATGATGCAGCTGCTCCAGTGAGATAGTGCGGTGCATATAGCACTTTCTCAAGATCTGAACACTGGGCAACAATTATTTTTCTTTCCATGTCTCGAAGCCAGTCCTCGGCCTCAAGAGGTTTGTTAGTATGAGAAAATGTTTGGCGACGCGTCTTCTGTAGCTCAAATAACTTTGATTGCTGTTGATACTGTCCACGGTGATTTCCCATATTGATGACTTGCTTCATCATTTCCTCATGTTGTTGCTGACTTTGCTCATAAAGACGGCACATTTGGGAAAGTGATGTTTCACTGTCCTGTTGACTTGACTGCCCCTGTGTGCAATTGTTGCTTGGTGCTATGCCATAATTTTGTTCTGGCGGAGTTGGCATGGAGCGCGTCCAAGGATGAGACATTGTTCACTCTGGGGATATATTTTGTAAAACTCATAAGAAAATAAATTGAGTCGCAAAAGTCAATAAATTCATGAAGACGGAAAAAGTCTTAAGTGCTCCAAGATTTTTCAAGAGAATAAACATTTGCGCACGGAGAAGGACTGCTCATTACATATCTTACACGCAAGCAGTAATTATACAATACATCACTCAGGATATGCGTACATATACCTGACATGTTATTTAGGCTAGTGCACTTCTCCCAGTTCCTACATGATGCACAAACAAGCTACTTCTCACAGCCTATGTACATATAAACATATCGTACAAGTCGATACATCACATGGCGGCTAAGTGTACTCAGTCGGAGATGGTAAGGATTTCCCTTGGCCTGCCGAGGGTGAGGCGCAGTGAGGCTGGGGACTCAACCTCCTCCTCGCTAATAGGCTCCAGACATGAAGTGTTGCGCTGAGTTGGTGGAACAGGCACTCTATGCGGGACAACACGAATAGGAGTGGGCGCAAGGGTGGTGCAGAACGAACTGGAGTAGGCGCAATGACTTGATTGAACTCCTCAGTGGTAGGCAGGCGACGTGTAGCGGCGAGAGTAGTAGGTGCAAAAGATGCCGGCGACGCAGACGAAGTCGGTGGCGGTGCGGAGCGCAGGAGCTCCCTCCTGTTGGCGGCACAGCCATGGACTGAGTCCATGCGGCAGCCACAAGGTCGCCCACCAGGTTGTCGAAGGCTGCCTCCAGAGCCCGGAGATACCGGATAAGCATCTCAAAAGCCTCGCCTCGTTCTCCTCTGGAGCAAGAGAACGATGTAGTGACAGTGTATGGCACGTGACATGGAAGGTAGCGGTAACGACGGGTCTTCATCGAAGGAAGGACATCCACGAGACGAGCTATCGCCTCACGGACTGCCATCTGCATCGACATGCTTCTCCGTAGGCATGGCTCTCCCAAGAACCGGAAACGGCGTAACTCAACACGCCCTCCTTGAATTGCACCGCTGACTGGTGCATGGTTAGACTGCTGCTGACCTTGTCTTTGAGAGAGTGTGAAGACTGGCGCCTGAGATGGCCCCATCGCGACTTGGACGATGAAGGAGAGAAGCTTGACGAACCCATCAGGCATGTTGGCGAACATCTGTGACTCGCAGTCGTTGCCAGCCATCTACAAAAGTAGGCAAAAATAATGAGTGGTCAGATCATAAATTTATGCTGACTGTCAGAAATTGACTACATTTGTAAAAATATGAATTAGCTCTATTATGCTAATAACCGATTAGCGATCGCACCTAGTGGCTTCCTACAGTCAGCCTGGCTCTGGTACCAAGCTTGTCACGACCGGTTTTCCAATAAAATGCTTATTGAGAAACCGACCTTTTGAGTCCAGTACGAGGAAAAATCCTCCTGACTGGTAGACAAAATCTTGATACAATAAGCCAGTAGCATTAGAATATATTACAGGGTCGAGCTGGGGTGCTCAACCATTTATTACAAGCACGCCAATAATTATACATAATGGCGGATATGACACAATGGAGTGGGATGGCATACTACTGACTCGATGTAAAGTGGTGGTGGAATAACACAGTGGAGTGGATAATATGACTCCTACACTGGCGGCTCATCGAGCGTCGAGGTGAGGCTCGATGAATTTATTTGGGTAGCGGAAGCGGATATAACACAGTGACCAAAACCAAGGTCGCACGAGACTGACTGGGATTCCTCTAGGTGTCGGACTCGCTATCAAACTCTTCATCCATGAGATCACCTTCATCAGCCTCTGGCCAAATCAACAAGCCAGGTGAGTACTTTGAAAGTACTCGCAAGACAGTTCGGACATAAGATATAACAAATGCATGCATGAATTCGTCATGAGCAATAAGTAATGTACATCCAACTGAGGAAGTAACACGACATTAACTAGTAAGAAGGAAGTCAGGTGGTAGTAAAAATAACTGAAAACCAATCGGGTGTCTGAAGCGACGCCTCGAAGGGTGAACAAATAAATAAATCATGCCACAGTCGGGCGTCTGAGCGACACCACATAAAGGGCTTATATTGAAAATAAGGGACATGCGTGCCACAGTCGAACGTCGGGGCGACGTCACAGAAAGGTCTTATATAGAAAGTAAATGACAACAATGCCGCGATGGACGTCGGAGCGACATCGCGAAAGGGCTTATATCAAAGTAATAATAACAATGCCGCAGTCGGTCGTCTGAGCGACATCGCAGAAAGGGCTTATATCAAAAGTAAATAATAACAATGCCGCAGTCGGACGTCTGAGCGACATCGCAAAAAGGGCTTATATCAAAAGTAAAATAATAACAATGTCGCAGTCGGACGTCTGAGCGACATCGCAGAAAGGGCTTATATCAATAGTAAATAATAACAATGCCGCAGTCGGATGTCTGAGGGACATCGCAGAAAGGGCTTGAAATTCACTTTTCATATCTGTTAACTTGCAAGAAATAGTGCTCATAGGAAAATATTCAACACATAATATTAAACGGGTTAGTTCATCCATAGGAAATAAACATTTAATCAGACTTAACACTCATGTGGTTCTCAGGAGTTTCTGTCACCAAAACTGACACTGTACGAAAGGTAATGAGCACGGTACTTGGACATGGATAAGATGATTTCAAGGATTTTTGACACTACAGAGTTTGTGCTAAATTACCCACAGCCAACGGATTTCCGTAGTCATGAAGGACTAGTTCCGTTTACGGTATTTCGGAGGGAACACTTCTAACCAGTACACACCCATCCCACCTCATGATGCCAGGGATCACCCTAGACAGCGTTCAAGAAAAACTTTTAGACGGGGAGATCACAATCTCGAATAGCATGGGATCAAATTTATATATCGCAGCTCTAAGGGTGCCCCTCTCGGTCCCAACCGAAACACCCATGCCCCTGACCGGATGATAGGCTTTAATCCAGGGCCATGGAACCCTCATCCCGGCCTCTCGATTTGGTGTGTACCAGAAAGCGGTTCGCAACTTACTAAGCCATATTTCCTTGCGGAAAAACATGTGGTAGTACAGGAGGGTAACGGATGGAAACTGGACCGATTCATGTTGACACTGGTCAAACAGTCAGGCATAAGACTGACATGCTACAACACTGCCATCTTACCCATTCTCATGCCATCTCATGGCCATGCAAACTCATATCCAACAACTTATGGATTATCGAAATTCACTTGCCTCAACTTTGCATGTAATATAACCTTCATCGAGATTCTCCAAAACATGCCATGGAACTACTTAATGCAAACATGCCAAGACACTCATCATATCAAAGGTTCAAACATGCTTGCCTGGTTCGGAGTAGTCGGGGCCTAGCTCGGTGGAGTTTGCGGTTCCGTCACCTCCTTCGGTATCTGCGGTATACAAAAACACACGCGCTATCGTAAATACCGAGAGGTGTACAGAAATATACCAAATTTTTTTAAAATAAATCTGATAAAAAACTAGACAAAATTTTGAAGAGGGCATAAAAAGAATCACTCAAAAATTCTTTTTTGTTTAAAAGTTATAAGTGTTTTGGTCCAAGGACCTTTATGTAATGAAACAGAAACTTCCCAGGGGGCTAAGCAGAAAAGTCCAGAAAATGATTCAGACTGGAAAGCGCATTTTGCCAGAATACGCTTTCAGAAAACGGTTCAGAAAAAATGAGAGATCGACAAAGTGGTCCCACCCGTTAGGTTTGAAAATTTAAAATGGGGAGACGGAGCTCGTCGGCACTGAGAGTCATGGTGGTCGCATGGCGATCCACGGCGAGGCAGGAGGATCGGGTGGTACCTCCGTACTCAGTGCATCCTTCCGCGTCGGTTGGTGGTGGTGTGGTCGCCGGCGAGCACTACGTCGACGGTGGCCCTTGCTCCGGCGGACGGCGGTTCGGGTGGAGTTGGATCTCGCCGGAGAGTCTTTGCGAAAAGGCAAATTGAAGTGGGGGTTAGACTTACGGGTGCTCGAGGGGATTCTTGACGAGGTTTGGGCGCCGGGACGGCCTCACCGGAGTGAATCGAGGTGGAGGCCGAGGCGGAACGGGGCGGCCGGAGTTGGGGGAGGAGACCTCCTCGAGGTCCTTCTAGTGGCCTGGCGGAGTGTTGGTGAGGAGCAGAGGTGGTGCGTGCTCGAGGGCAAGCTCGGGGCCCCTTTTTATAGGCGATCCGAGGTGACGGTCGTGAACGGAGTTCTCCGGCGAAGGTTACGGTAGCGCAGGGCTTGGTCGGGGTGGTTTAGTGGTTGAGCATCATCGTGGAGGTCCACTGGCTCCATTTAGGCACTAAACGCGCTTGGATTAGAAGCTTTGGGGGGGTTTGACGGAGCAGGCGGCGCGGGCCCTTGGCGGCAGAGGGCGTGCCACTGTGCTTGCCAGACCACGGCGACGGTGCAGCAGGAGTCTGTTGGCGTGCATGAGCCACTGGAGGGCTGTGGAGCGATGGGCGGCACGGGTGGCGTGGCGAGCAGGCTCGGGGCCTCGCTGGCCGCCACAGGTGGCGCAGCCACCGCAGAAACTGCCAACGCCGGCGAGGCTCGCTGCCACCGATGCCTGCACCTGTCCAAGGGGGCGTGCGGCGCTCTGGCCAGGGAGGAGGGGCCGTGCGCAACCCGCCAGGGCACACTGTTGACAGGTGACTGAACTCTGACGAATAAAACGACACTAAACTTTCTGAATCTCTGAATTTCTCTGAAAGTGCAAAGTAACAGTGCAGACCAGGTGTTCGACGAAATGAATTTGGCATGTGGGGATTTTTCCTTGAGCTGATTTTTGGTGAGGTGGCCTCCCACTGCATCTGGGGGCTGCCTGAATTTTGGTGGAATTTTTGGAGAAGAGGAGATATGAATTTCACCAAATTTGACAAATCTGGTCCAAACTTGCACAAGCTGAAATTTGAAAATTATTGAAGAGAAGAAGAGTGGATCTTGATGGTTCTAGGTTGTGGGTGCTAGGGACTATCCAGAGGAGTTGGTTTGAGATCAAAGTTCAAAGGCAATTAGGTACTTGCTTTGCAAATCACCTAGGCTCAAAATAATGGACATAATTGTTTTGGGGAAAGAAATAAATGAAATAAAATCCAAAAATGAGTTGGACTTGTTGGGACATAATATTTGAATTGCCCCAAAGTGGAAGGAGGGGTTTTGGGAAGATTTACCACATGAGGCATGGTAAAACCATGGGTGGTTTCAATATAAGAGAAGACCCAAAACAAAGGGTTTTATTTTAAAAGAAAATAAATTCCAAGAATTTAAATTTGAGAAGGGGATAAACAGAAGAAAGGTTTTTAATAACCAACACCAGAGTTGAAGAAGATGTCAAAATAACATCCTTTGCCAAAGCGGAAAATTTTGAGAGAGAGATTTTTGGAAGGGTTTAAATGACCTTCTTCAAAACCAACAAGGTTTTTGTTGAAAACCAAACAAAAGTTTTTGAGTGTCGCATAGATCGAGGTACTCTGGTGTGCAGAAGTTGATCTTTGGTCTCATTATGTCCTCAAGGAAACTTCACCACTACTTCCAAGCCCATGAGATCACGGTTGTTACTCGTTTTCCGTTGTAAAGGCTACTCCAAAACCCTGAGGCTACCGGCAGAATAGTGGAGTGGGCTTTGGAGTTATCCATCTTCGGTTTGAAGTTTGAGAGCATATCAACTATTAAAAGAAGGGCATTGGCAGAGTTTATTGCAGAATGGACGCTAACCCCTGATGAGGAAGTGCAGAGACAGTTATCTCCAGCAAGGAATCGCCCCAAGAATGGATTATGTATATTGATGGTGCTTTTTACCTACAAGGTGCAGGAGCTGGCGTGCTTCTTGTCGCTGCCTTCGGGAAGCACTTGAAGTACGTCGTCCAAATGCATTTTACCCGGGAAGAAGCAACCAACAATATAGCTGAGTATGAAGGGCTCCTTGCTGGGCTCAGGATTGCAGTTGAATTGGGAATTAAGAAGCTGATCGTTCAAGGAGATTCACAGCTCATGGTGAGACAAGTCAACAAGGATTACCATAGTCCATTGATGGAGGCATACATCGAGGAAAAATGAGGAGATTGGAGGAGCGCTTTGACGGATTGTAAACAGAGCACATACCCCGTGCAGAAAACAGCATAGCTGATCATCTGTCAAAGTGTGTTGCGCAGAAGCTTCCTGTGGAACCAGGGACTTTTGTTCTCCATCGCACTCAGCCCTTTGTATCCCCAGCGACAGTGCCCCAGAAAAGGAGAAAGTTGGACTAAGGTAAGCCTCTCCTGGTAGAGCCGTCTGCTCCTGGCAGAGACCCTGCCAGAAACAACTCCTCCAGCCTGCCGGACCACCCCCTCCAGGCAGGCCCATGGACCCAGCGGACGAGGCATGTGCTCCCATAGCAGAGGAGGTGCCGCTAGTCCTCGTTGCCGAGCAACAGGCTCCAACTTGGGCAAGGCACATTGTCCACTTCCTCCATACCGGTGAGCTTCCCAGTGACCAAGACGAAACTGAAAAAGTAGCCCGGAGGGAAGTATGTACTAGTTTGTCGATGACACTCTATACAGAAGGAGGCCCAATGGTGTGAAATTGAAGTGTGTCCGCCGAGAAGAAGGAAAGGAACTGCTGGCTGAGATACACAAAGGCATGTGCAGTTCCCACATTAGATCAAGGGCATTAGATGGGAAAGCATTCCGGCAAGGATTCTATCCGCCCACAGCCCTCCAAGATGCGGTCGAGCTAGTCACCAAGTGTGAAGCCTGCCAGTTTAATTCCAAGAAAACCCACCTGCCTGCCCAAGCTCTTCAAACAATCCCTCTATCATGGCCATTTTCGGTCGGGGGCTCGATATCCTCGGCCCCTTCCCCCGAGCAATCTGGGGCTTTGAATTATTGTTCGTTGCCACCAACAAGTTTACAAAGTGGCCAGAAGTATCTGCCATGAGAAAGGTGACTACTTAGTCAGCTATGAACTTCTTGAAAGAATTGGTGTGTCATTTTGGAGTTCCGACAAGGATCATCATCGACAACGGCACCCAGTTCATGAGCTGCCCCTTCATGCAATATGTTCATGCCCTCGGATGCAAGATCTCATTTTCCTCTGTGGCACACCCCGAGAGCAATGGACAAGCTGAGAGGGTGAACGCTGAAGTGCTGCGTGGACTCAAGAAAAAAACTTTTGAGACGCTCCAGAAGCATGGCAGGCGGTGGATCGAGGAGCTGCCGGTAGTTCTCTCGTCCCTCATAACGACACCAATTTGAGCTAACGGGAAAACTCCCTTCCTCCCTGGTCTAGGGGCAGAAGCAGTTATCCCCACAGAACTCATTTATGGGTCGCCTCGAGTGCTTGCCTACGATGAAGTAGCACAAGATCAGCACCGGCATGACGACGCTGTGCTACTCGAGGAGAGTCGTCTACAGGCTGCTACGCGTGCACGCTACCAGCAAGCCCAGCGTCGCTATCATAGCCGCAGGGTTCACGCCCGGTGTTTTTAGGAAGGTGACCTTGTCCTTAGGCCCGTTCAGTCCGCCAAGGGTACAAACAAGTTGTTACCAAAGTGGGAAGGCCCTTACCGGGTAGTACGAGTCACCAGACCTGGCGTAGTCCGTCTGGAGACTGGAGATTGCACTCAGTTGCAAAACTCATGGAATATTGAGCATCTCCGCAAGTTCTACACCAGAAGCGCGGTGTCGGGCCACCTGCCCGTCAACTTTGTATGTGCCTTGCCTCAGCTGCATGTAACCCCTTGTACAAAGCCAGGACGATGACCCTGTGCAAGAGATAATAAAGATGCGCTGTGGGGGGGGCCCCGACCAATATTGCATGCATGCATGAGCATTCCGAGATCACTACATAGGCATTTCATGAGCATTTGCATATGCACATCGATGGTATCGCATCCCGCATTCATTCTCATCTGCATGAAGCTACAGGTTCCTGCTGTGAACTTGGCTTCAACAAGAAGTTGAGGAGAATGCCCGGCACAGCGGTCCCAGACAAGCCAAGTAGATAAGTTCTACCTCCTATCCGTTAGTGTTCTGTAAGCTATAACTTATGCATAAGAAAGCCTCCCAATCCTTTTGAGACTTAGGTGCTCCCATCCCTGACTCGAACATTGCTTCGGTCAGGATGGTCGCAGTGAACTTTGGTAAAAAGAAATTGGCGAGGGGCTCGTCCCTTTGTCTGTTACCCGGTAGACATAGCTCTCCAGCAAACAAAAAGGGTGCCGACAGGATAGCCTCCCAGGAAAAACTCGTTTATTTACATTAAAGAGGCATCTCACCTCTGCATGGACATACACATGCACGGGTTCCCGGCAAGGTTCATCTTTTTCATTAATATGCTGATACAAGTACAAGCATTACAGAACACAAACACGGACTTGAGAGATTACATTATTTGAATTAAAATTTGGCAAGTGTGGACAAGTTTAAGATTGAAAAAAAGGTAAGTGCCCCATAACCCCCTATTTTCGGTTTCCCTCCTTTGGGCACTGCGGCGGAAGGAGGAAAAGACGAGAAAAGGGGCGCCCAAGCAGGAGCCCACCCTGGTCCTGTCAGGACCCTCTTGGCGGGGCCTCACAAGAACGGGTGTGGCGAGGTTGCAACGGAGGAGTACGGAGGACGGAGCAGCGCCCTCTGGTCGCCACCTCCAGAGCCAGCAAGACACCCCGGCTTGAGCGCCGGTGGAGTCATCCACCAAAGCTCAGCCGAAAGACTACTAGAGGGAAGCGAAGGCGCCAAGAGAACATCCCTCCCCGGCTATCACCCTAGGAGGCTGGTGATGATGATGCCGGGGAGGGAGGGGATGACCGGGAAGACGAGGCGGCAGGTCGCCGGTCAGAGGCGAAGACATCCACGCCATCGTACTCCGACCTGACCCCCTGCCACCCGCCTTCTCCGTCTTCCCTTGTTTTCTCCTCACCACCACTACTCGCGTGAAGCGCCAAGACTCCAGTCTAACGCCTTCCTCCGGGAGACGTCTATCGGCCAAGACGGCCAGGGGGCTTGAGGCGGACAGTTCGTCACCTTGGCGGGCAGGAAGGCGCGCCTCTCATCAACATCAGCCCCAATACTTCCGGGAGCGGCAGTCCTGGGATTACCAATGATCTCCAGCCCCACCTCCCGGCCGATCCTCGAAGGAACAAAGAGATTCGCCACACCAAGTACCAGGCTCACTCCCCGAACATCACCACCAGCATGTTGCGACATTAGCCCCAACCAAGAGCCCGGGGGCTGGCCCAGGCTCTTCTCTTTGACATAACCAGTAGAAGTAGAAGGCGGAAGAGGAGGAATGCGAGGATGACTGACTCCGCCCTCCTCCGTTCCTCCCTTCTATAGGCAGGGCGAGGAGGGGATCCGCTCCATCAACGAGCGGCCACCGTCCTCCTCTGCCAATTCAAGACGACCGGGCCCTCACCTTGATGCTCTCCCGTGCCACGCGCCTCTGTTACCTACCCCTCGTGATGCATGTATCATACATGGCTAAGGATAAGGGCGTGGTGGGAAGAGTGTATTGGCAGTTTCTACCTCGTGTGTTAAAGTCATTCACGGGCCATTATTGGAGCGGACCCCACCACTATTGGCTTTACATGACACGCGGAGAAATTGAAAACTGGCCCGAGTCAGAGCTAACGAAGAAGCAAAGAAGACCTCAAGAGACTAGCCTCTTCAGCAACCCCGCCTGTGCACTTATTAGGCCCTACCCGGATGACGCTCGGTAGCGATTCGGGGCAGGCCCGGGTGAGGGAGTCCTGGATTAAGGGGTCCTCGGACGTCCGGGCTATGTGACGTGGGCCAGACTAATGGGCCATGAAGATACAAGACAGAAGATTTCTACCCGTGTTCGGATAGGAGTCTACTTGGCGTGGAAGGCAAGCTTGGCGTTCGCATAGGAAGATTCCTTCCTCTATAAATTGACTCTGTATAACCCTAGGTCCCTCCAGTATCTATATAAACCGGAGGGTTTAGTCCATAGAGACAAGGAGAATCATAATCATACTGGCTAGACTTCTACGGTTTAGCCATTACGATCTCGAGGTAGATCAACTCTTGTAACCCCATATTCATCCAAGATAATCAAGCAGGAAGTAGGGTATACCTCCATCGAGAGGGCCCGAACCTGGGTAAACATTGTGTCCCTGTCTCCTGTTACCATCGATCCTAAGACGCACAGTTCAGGACCCCCTACCCGAGATCCGCCGGTTTTGACACTGACATTGGTGCTTTCATTGAGAGTTCCGCTGTGTCGTCGTCAGAAGGTTCGATGGCTCCATCTGTCATCTACAACGACGCTGCTCTGAGGGAGATCTTTCTCTCCAGCCGGATCTTTGTGTTCGGCGACTTTGCACTGCGGGCCAACTCGCTTGGCCATCTAGAACAGATCGACAGCTATGCCCCAGGTCACCAGATTAGTTTTAGAATTCTGGATTACGTTGCTAATATCCGAGGAGACTTGATCTTCCAAGGGTTTGCGACCCCAACCTTCACTCTGGCCTTAGATCCAGAGCACATCACCAGGTCCGAAGATGGGATTCCCGAGCCCGCCGGACTCTCTGCGGCTATTGAGCCTAGTACGGGAGAGTCGGAGGAAGCTGTGACACCGATCATCATCATGAAACCGGACTCTTCTCCGAACACTGGCTCTGAACCCTCGGAGTCAGCAGCGTGTGAGCTCGGCCAAGGATTTTCCGTCCCGCCATACCCCACGGACGCTCTTCTCCTGGCCAAACCTCGCCTTTAAGCGAGCCTCTAGACCTAATGTGATCCCTCATTATTACAGAGGGGTAACATCCGGATTACGCCCAACCCAGACTAGGGGCTGAGAGCGGGGAATTTTACATCCCACCCACCACCCACTTCATAGCCACTATCAAGGACATAACCGACATGCTTGATCATAACTCCGAAGACATCTATGGCATGGATATCGATGCCGGAGACGAACAAAGCCAAAACCCACTGCATACCGGATGCTGGGCGGTTACCTCCACATACGACGTATACATGGTGGACACACCAAAAGAGGATGGCGATGAAGGCAGTAAAGATCCAATCAAGGACAATAAGACTGATAAACCACCAAAGCGGTGAGATCATCGGCGCCGTTCAAAATCACGCCGCAACAAAGAAAACAATACCGGCAATGGAGATGAGAACACTCCAGAGAAAGCCTAAGACCCAGACGCCCCTGTTGAACCAACATCCGAACAGGATGATAGGGAGGAGAGGCAGGGTAACCCTGACGAGCCAGTCGGGAACGGAGACTCGGAGGACAACAATTATATGCCACCCTCTGAAGACGAAATAAGCATCGGCGACGAAGACTTCATGATGCCAGAGGAACCCCTCGAGCAAGAATGCTTTAAACAACACCTCATCGCAACCGCGAGGAGTCTGAAAAGGAAGCACCAACGGCTTCAAGCCGAATAGGACACGCTGAATGGCAGATGGACTAATGTCCTGGCAGCCGAGGAATACGGCCTCGCACGACCAACCAAAAGCTACCCGAAGCGCAAGTTGTTACCCCAATTCAACGTCGAGGCATGGGAGCCCATAGCATCAGCGTGTAATGCAGCTAACAAACCAGACTGGCCACCGCGTGGTCGAGACAGAACGGCTACCCAAGCCGAACACCAGCCTTCAGTACCCCTCCATAAAAGCAGGGAGACAACGAGCAGGGGCTACACCTAAGACCTACGGTAGGACCGGGACACTAGGGCAGGCCTAGCCAGATCAATCTATGGGCCAAGGGGACATGCCCCAACACGAGAAGACGGCTATCAGGCACAGCGTGATCAACACAACCTCACTCGTGGCGAAAACCACATAGGGACGTTTGCTAAACTCCGTCGCGACGTCGCCCCTTATAGAGGTGCCACACACCCCCAATGCTTCACCGAGGAAGTAATGGAGCACAAATTCCCAGAAGGGTTTAAACCTATGAATATGGAATCCTACGGCAGAATAACCGACCCCGCAGTATTGATTGAGGATTTCCTTCTCCATATCCATATGGCCCGTGGTGATGATCTCCATGCCATCGAATACCTCCCACTAAAATTAAAGGGACCAGCCCGACACTGGCTAAACAGCCTCCCAGAGAACTCCATTGGCAGTTGGGAAGACATGAAAGACGCCTTTCGCGACAACTTCCAAGGTACATATGTCCGGCCTCCGGATGCCGATGATCTAAGTCACATCATCCCCCGGAGAGTCAGCCAGGAAGCTCTGGACTAGGTCCTTAATTAAAAAAACCAAATTGTCGACTGTCCGGACACCGAAGCCCTCGCGGCCTTCAAGCATAGCATCCCAGATGAGTGGCTGGCCCGTCACCTCAGCCAAGAAAAACCAAAGTCTATGGCAGATCTTACTGCACTGATGATCCGCTTTTGCGCGGGAGAAGATAGCTAGCTAGCTCGACAAAGCAATAGCACCAGCAATCCTGGCACCTCCGAAGCCAGGGACGGCAATGGCAAGCCATGGCGCAATAAAAACAAGCGTCAAAACAATAATATAGGAACCCAATACATGGAGGTCAACAGCGGATTCAGTGGCTCCAAACCCGGTCAACAGACGAAGCCATTCGAGGCAAACAAAGATGGTCCATCCTGTTTAGCCAGGATACTGGATTGGCCCTGTCAAATTCACGGCAGCCCTGACAAACACGCCAACCATACCAACAGAAATTGTTGGGTTTTCAAACAGGCCGGCAAGCTCAACGCCGAACACAAAGGGAAGGGGCCGCCTAGTGATAGCGAAGAAGAAGATACTCGCCAACCGAACACCGGGGGACAGAAGCAATTTCCCCCCGTAGTAAAAACAGTAAACATGATATCTGTGACGCATATCCCTACAAGGGAGCGCAAGTGCGCACTACAAGACGTCTGTGCCATACAACCGGTCGCCCCAAAATTTAACCCACGGGAGGCCCGCTCGATCACTTTTGATCGGAAGGACCACCCGACCGGTATCCGTCACAAAGGTTTGGTAGCTCTGGTCCTCGACCCAATCATTCATGGATTCCATCTCATGCGAGTTCTTATGGACGGCGGCAGTAGCCTTAATTTGGTTTATCAGGACACTGTTTGCAAGATGGGCATTGATCCCTCAAGGATCAGGCCCATCACAACTACCCTCAAGGGAGTAATACCCGGCATAGAAGCTTACTGTACGGGATCAACCACATTGGAAGTTGTCTTCGGTTCGCTGGACAACTTTTGGAGCGAAGAATTGATCTTCGATATTGTCCCGTTCTGCAATGGATACCACGTGTTGCTTGGGCGGACCACCTTTGCTCGTTTCAATGCGGTCCCACACTACGCCTGTCTAAAGCTTAAGATGTCCGGTCCATGCGGCATCATCACGATCAACGAAAACATGGAACGCTCCCTACGTACCGAGGAGCATACCACGGCCATCACAGCCAGAGTACAAAGCGGCCTCATCAAGCCGCGCACCTCATCGGCCATTAAGCCACCGGCCTCTACTACACAGGACTGGTCAACTTTAGAGCTGGATTAGCAGTTCAGCCTCCGTCGTTCGCCACATATGCCCACGAAGTTCGTATCGCGCATACGTAATTATGCACTTAAAATACCTTGGTCATCGGCGGAGGCACAATATGGACAGGCCTACAATACGGTTCGCCCTCCTACACTCTCCTTCTATTTTTTCTAACTATTTCTTATCTTTTACCACATGTGAATCAAAGCATGTTCATCCTACGGACCTGCATGGACTCTTTCGGAGACCAGTTTTGTCTAATTAACCAAAGATTGCTCCTTTTAAGGAATGCTCTTCGCTAAGGCAAAGGCAGCATAGACGTGCGACAGGAGGTCCAAAAGATTTTTTGTAGACCAAACACTCTATTTAAAGCCTGTATGAAGCCTTTTTCCTCAGCCTTCGACCCCTGGCATGTAAAATGACCTGAGAAGAGGTGTTATAGTTTGTAAGATTGCGTTCGACGTATCAATTAGATTCCAGTGAACATAATCCGTCTTCAGTACTTACTTTTCCTCATAGAACTATATTCTGCTTCCTCGGTTGTTTCACACACACCTCGGCACTAATCGCCAGGGGCTCGATACGGTAACATATTGGTTGCCAAAAAAGTCTAAACAGATCTATAGCATTCTTCGGCGTCACGAGTTTGGCATTATATGCATCAGCTCTGATTCATGTCTTTGGTCAATAGTTGGGTTGCCCGGCTCCTGTGCTTACTACCTTATGTTCCGTCTTATCGGCTGGGTAGTAAAGGGAGAACTACTGCGATTATGTTTCCGGTTCACCTGGTTAAACACATTAGTAGAGAAAGCCGAAAACTGACTTTCATCATGAGGCGAGAGCTAGTCAACCACTCGACAACTTATTAAAATCTTTTGCGATTTCTTCCGTATAACACGAAGGACCGTTTTCCGGTCACCTGTGTAACGCAACTGTATTCGGATAACCGCGTACATACCAGTGGCTACATCATGGACCCGCCATCAAACTCCTATGGCTAAGTGAAAGTGTTAAAGCCCTACAGTCTGATTGCCTAGTTCGCCACACTGACACCTGCTTCACAGACCAAGACGTTGGGTCAAGTGTGGTCAGGTGCTATTCTGAACACCCCCGTATTACATGCGAGGGGGCTGAAGCCGACGACTGGCAAACTTTTAGATTATAAAAAACGGCCGCATAGGAGGAAATAACTTTCAGCCACCGGCATAAATATAACACAGCCTCAGTGTGTCATAATACCGTTCTCACAATTCCGATACATTTATTCGAACATAGTATCCTTCGAGCACTGACCCTCTATCAAGTCGGCGCCCTCTAGGACGTCTTCCAAATAATGCTCCGGCGTGCGATGGTCCTTGCCTCTGGGTGGGCCATTCGCTACAACATCGGTGGCCTTCATCTTTTCCCAATACATCACGACGCGGGCGAAGGCCATCCGTGCACCTTCTACGCACACCGACCGCTTAACGACGTCGATATGTGGCACTGCATCGACAAGTCACTGCACAAGCCGAAATAGCTGGTCGGAATTGGTTCAGCCGGCCATAGCCGGACCACAACGTCCTTCATGACAGCTCCAGACATCTTGTGGAGCTCGGCTCCTTGGGCCATCTGCTCGTTCAGCAACGATGGACGCCTTGGGACGTTGAATTGTGACCAGAAAAGCTTCTCTATAGCGCGTCCTTCCTGCGCTTGGAAAAACTGTGCTGCATCGGAGACACTCTTCGGCAGGTCCAAGAACGCGTGTGGAGAACTTCACAATTGATTAAGATGAGCATACTTTGGGTCACCTAACTTAGTCTGTAAAAGAAAGGGCTTACCAGCTGTTATCTCCCCAGCCTGCCGGATCTCCTCCCGAGCCGCTCTAGACTCGGACCGTGCCTCTCTTGCCTCTTGTAAGGCCTTGTCGAGTTCGGTTGCCTTGTCTTTGTTATCCTCCTCGAGTGATTGGCATTTTCCAATGGCATCCTTCAGCTCTCGCTCTATGGTAGATATTCTCTCCTCGCACTGGCACCGAATGGCCTATTCGGCCTTTAAATCAGCAACCGCCTTCTCGGCAGCCGCATTACTCACTCTGGCTTGCTCCTTAGCATGGGCAAGCTCGGCCCGAAGGGTCTCGACCGTGGCTGCACCATCTAAAATTATGCATGTCACAGTGTATAACTTTCAGCTTCATGCTCATATCATTATACACGCTTAAGCGGGCTGTCCCAAAACACACCTTGTGCCTCGTCGAGCCGCATGTTAATAAGAGTAATGTCCTCTTCGGCTATCTCAAGTTTATGCTTCAGATTTGCAACTTCCGCCGCTTGGACGGTCACCATTGATGTAGCAGCCCGTTTTCAAATTAATTATGTCACTTCCAGAGCATATCTTTTTGATCCTCTGATCGCCTCCCTGTGGAAGTTGACCAGAGTCTCCGGGGCTACTACCCATACACATGTGCATTCTGCATGTAAAGAGTGGTTAAAATATTACATTGCATACCTCAAATCCTCTTAGCAGGCCCGTGAAGGCTTCATTCAATCCTCTTTTGGAGGACAGAATCCTTCCAACTACCGTACCCATTAAGGTATGATGTTCATCTGAGATGGATGCACTTTGCAACGCGCCCATCAGAGCATCCGGCACCTCGGGATCCTTGGAGGCTGCTGCGGGAGTACGAACTTCCTTCCAAGGGATAGGCTTACTCGATCCTAGATTCGTCTTCGGCTGTAAACCGGATAGTTCAGGGCCCTCATTGTTGGTCCCCATGGAAGCTACGCCCCCTGGACCCTTGACGACCGAAGTATCATCTTCGGGCGATGTCTTCATTGTCCCCCGCGCCGTTGGATGGTCATGGGAGATCCTCCGGGACAACACCTCGGGGTCGTCCGCCCTTAGGGGCGAGGAAGCTGGTGGAGGCATCTCGCTTTCCATCATCTCCGGAGGCAAGTCCCTCGATGAGGAGGACTGTGAAGGAAGACAGCGAGCTGGACTTCAAACATAAAGTTTGAATCTTATTCCTGCAACCTGAAAAGAATAGGATATGTCTAGGACAACCTTGTTCACTTATGATTCGGCGAAGGGCTTGTCCTTATGGAGGTACTTTGCAACGACATCGGCTTCCGAACCCGAACAATCTGAAAGGGATATCTTCCCTCTCTTGGATGCCTCCGCCTCCAAGTCTGTGGAGGCAGTCCTCTTCCTCCCAAGGGGAGAAGGGATATCGCCTTCTTCTTCCCCTACGTCTTCATAAGAGGGAACTTGAGTCTCCCCGGATGTAGCATCCAATATACCTTTAGAGTGGAGGCCACCTTCGGCCTTTTTGCTTTTCTTCTTGTCCTCCTTTGCCGGTACTTGATACGGCGCCGGGGCCAGTATCCTCATCAGCACAGGATCAGCTGAGATTTCGGGAAGTGGAGCTGAACACCCAATTCGTTATGCCTTCTTTATCCTGCCGTAGTCAAAGATAGGTTTCTCAGTGCATCACTATGGGATAATCAACCAAGTTGCGTTCCGAAATCGGGTGCTTACCGGGGTATCCGGATGGTTGCAGTCAAGGCCGATGTCCTTGGTTGTATCCGTCCGCTGCTTTCGAGTCTTGAAGAATAGTTTACACATCCCTCTGTGCGTTGTACCAAAGAATTGCTGGAGGGTCCATGGTCCTTCCGGATTGAACTCCCACATGCGGAGAGGCCATCGCTGGCACAGGAAGATCCGACAGACTAGCATTACCTGGATCACGTTGATGAGACCGGTGTCCTTTTCGAGGATGCTTTGGATGCGGCTTTGTAGTGTCTGCACTTCATCAGTTGATCCCCAGTCTAGCCCCTAGTTGATCCACGACACAAGTCGCAATGGTGGGCCAGATCGGAACGCAGGTGTGCCCAGCCATTTGGTACCGCGGTGTTTGTTGATATAGAACCACTCCCGTTGCCATAAGTTGGAGGTTTCTGTGAAGGTGCCTTTCAGCCAGATAGTATTGGTGAGCTTGCTCACCATAGCACCGTCCCACTCTGCCTGCTCTTCATCGACTATCTTCAACTTCATATTGAAGGTATTGATCCATAGGCCGAAGTGTGGAGGGATGCATAGAAAAGCCTCGCACATGACAATAAACGCCATGATGTGAAGAATGGAGTCTGGAGCTAGATCGTGAAAATCCAGCCCATAATAGAACATGAGGACACGAACGAAAAGGTGAAGAGCCAAACCTAGCCCGCGGAGGAAGTGAGGGATGAATACAACCCTCTCGCCGGATTTTGGTGTAGGGATAACCTGCCCCCAGGCAGGGAGCCTGTGGGGATTTCCGCGGTCAGGTACCTCGCCTCCCGGAGCTTCGCGATACCGTCCTCGGTGACCGAGGAGGCCGCCCACCTGCTTTGGGAGCCGGATCCGTACATAGCTGAAAGGCGAAGTGGCAATGAAAGAAATCGAGACCTGGGCGCTCGAGCTCGAGGTTGGGAAGGCGTGGGGGGGGGAGGATGGGTCTGTACTCCTATATAAAGATGATGAATATCGAACGCCTCCTCACGGGCCTTAAAGCTCGCCTCTTCCCCAGGGATCGTGCAAACAATACAGTTGGATAACCCATGCTCATAATGATAAGGATCCGGTGATAAGGGGGCACGATCTCTGTTTGACAGGACGTGTCAATAAAGACCACGTCTCATAACGTGGAGCGAGAGGCCAAACGACGATTCAAAATAATAACTAGCCAGGGACGTAACGTCTCGCCATAACAATTGTCAGCAGATGGGACTTGTTAAGTACTATACTCTTTGCGGATATGTGTGGAGCTTGTTTTGCAGAGCCGGAAACGTTTTTGTGTTCGAGGACTACTTTGAAGTATTCGAGGAGGAACCCGCCTTGCAATGCCGAAGACAATCTGCGCGCCGGACACATTGTCATTGAAGCCTGGTTCAGGGGCTACTGAGGGAGTCCTGGATTAAGGGGCCCTCGAATGTCCGGGCTATGTCAAGTGGGCCGGACTAATGGGCCATGAAGATACAAGACAGTAGATTTCTACACATATCCAGATAGGACTCTCCTTGGCGTGGAAGGCAAGCTTGGCGTTCGGATAGGAAGATTCCCCTCTATAAACCAACTTTGTATAACCCTAGGTCCCTCTGGTATCTATATAAACCGGAATGTTTAGTCCATAGAGACAAGGAGAATCATAATGATACAGGCTAGACTTCTAGGGTTTAGCCATTACGATCTCGAGGTAGATCAACTCTTGTAATCCCATATTCATCCAAGATAATCAAGCAGGAAGTAGGGTATTACCTCCATCGAGAGGGCCCGAACCTGGGTAAACATTATGTCCCTGTCTCCTATTACCATCGATCCTAAGACGCACAGTTCGGGACCCCCTACCCGAGATCTGCCGGTTTTGACACTGACATCGGGGGCTTCTGTCGGTGCAACAAACCCTGGGTCTATTGCCCAAACTGTGCACAGGCACGGGAACAAGATTGAAGCACCAGCCCAAGTCAGATGTACAAGAAACCTAGAGCATCGAAGGACCAACATGCAGATTAGAGGGACCAAGATCAAGACAAAGAAGCAAGATATCGTCAAGAGAAAGGCCTCCTTTGTCGGACAGACGAGACCGGCAAGGGGCGAGGCCTGCCCCAGAAGCAGACAACCAATGCATCCTAGCAGGGCTTGCCGGGACTCATGGAGGCAAAACCACCTCACCAACCACTCCACCATGACCCACGTCTTTGATCAGTGCGGGGTCAAGCCGCAGAGTGGCTAGGTGGCAGCCATTCGCCACATGGCAGCCTCTCCCTACAGGAAAAACCCACAGACAACACCCGTCCTGCGGCGTGTCAAGCGAGCAAGTGCGGGGCTGGCAAGATAGCCCAGCAAGCCTTGCTGGGCAACCAATGATGTGACATTGAGCGGTGCATTTAATGCGCAATGTCATCCCACAGAGTTAGGTATGATAGCACTGTTGCTATCTTATCAGTGCGTAATGACTACTTTGCCATTGTGTTAACCCCTTGATCTATAAAAGGACGCTCAAGGCAATCGTAGAAAGGGTTAGAAGGTTGGATAACTCACACCCCCATACGCGCGTAGCCACCATCGCCCTGAGGCAACCCTTGCCGGGCAACGCTCCGCCACCACCTTTCCACCATCAATCCACCAAAGCAGGAGTAGGGTTTTATGCCTCTTGGCGGCCCGAACCTAGGTAAAACTGCCCATGTGATCTCTGCTGTGCTGCCCCACGCTCGTATCCTCTTTGTGCAATGTGACGTCCCCTGCCAAACCAGCAAGGTACCTCCTGGTCCCATAGGTGGCCGTGGTTTCCCGGGACACCCAGTCTTCCTCAGCAAGATACTCTTGATGGTTTCCAGCATAAGCCATCCAATCGTCCTCAGTACGACATTGGTGCAAGATATTGCACTGTGAATTGATAGTATATGGTTGTGTATCCCAAGAATCAGTCAGAACACAAGTCTGCCTCGGGAATCAAATTCTCATTGTGAAGCATGTTGCCAAGGTCTTGCAAGCCACTGGTATGGTGATGAAGTCAAGGTAAGAATCCAAAGACCTCACGAGTTAGGAAAGAATAAGAAAGCTAGTTATACACCTGAGTTGGTAATGCAAGAACCGACAAATTTTGGAAAAAGACAACCTGGGACAACAAATTTTGGCACTACTCATCAAGGCCAGTTTCCTCATACCCGGCAAGGTGATATCATTAACCCTTGTCACCACCTTGTATGCTCGACGACAAAAATGAGTTATATTCAAGTACGTGTGAACCCGGTATAGTTCCTATCACATGATACATGAACAAGGATAAGTTACGATTTGCCAAAATATTGCACCTGACAGTACCTATGGTCACACGAAGAAGCAATATGACCCAGCTCTTTCAACAAAGGATCCAGACCAGGAAAAACAATAATGAAGGAGCAAGATCGGTGACGTGGGTATAAAAATTGTTGCATGTACCACATGGTGTAGATACCCCGGATAGTTTGAGTCATCATCGATCACCATGAATATTCACCTAAGGGGTCTACGCAATTTTGGTAAGGGCCCCATATAAAGGCAACCGGCTCAGTCAACAATATGTGCTCCGACTTGTCAGTATTGAATATCTGGGTATGCCAAACCAGACCAAGGGGCCATTCAACAGTTTGACCCCGGCAACCATGGTAGAGAATCACATAGCCTACTATCCCCATGGATATGCCGACAAAATGAATAATCAGAAGGGTGAATAACAGCCTTGAAGCATGTGCCCTCACTTATGTGGATCATCAAAGGGCAGCCTGTCGTGAACAAAATTCTTCCGCCATACCCCGTCAGTCAAGTCTGCGGATACTATCACATAAGGTCGTACCCCCTTTATGCTGGTCACGACAGGCGATAGTCAAACATTTGGAACGTATCTTACACTCAAGACGGTGGAGCCAGTCAAGATGATTCCGAAACTCATGCGAGAAGTCAGAATCCGTCAAGAGAACGGGTATGAACCACCTCACTGCCTTGAACCTGGAGGACCTACAGTTAGTTGAGAAAGCCAATGCAAGGAGTAAAAAGATTGGGTGTCCACCAGGAAAATATATTCACAACTTCATGGAAGGTTGTCAGTGTTGGATGACACATCCATCAGAAATCACTCCTGGACTTGTGAGATGGACATATGTTTCAGTCATGATAATCTATCACACTAGGCTAAGTTAGCATATATGAAAAGAATTGGAGCCAGTATAAGCATGAACATGGAAGGTAAGTTCGGTCAGGATGTGGATACAGTGAAGCAAACCACCCTAGAGCCGGGCAGTCTCGTCATACGAAATTCAGTGGGGAACAATCAATAAAAAAAGGATACCCCAGTTGGAAATGGTTTCCTTAAGTCAGATATATTCATACTTGTTCCCTGAGCAACCAAATCTTGAGGACGAGATTTCTTTAAGGGGGGAAGGTTTTTCACACCCTGATTTTTGGCCCTTTCTTTTTTTTCTATGGATTTTGCTTGAGCTTTCTTGTTCTATGGCTATGTGGTCTGGAAACTGGAGAAGATGACCTCTTCTTCCTTGCCAGAGTGGCTGGTCATCCTCATATCCTTCCCAAGACCTTGCCATTTCCATCTTGGACCAACCCCAATATTGTTTTTTCTAGGGAATATTCATTTTCAGTTAAAGGAATAACCCTGTTTGCCCTAGGTTGTGAAGCAACCTATATTTCTTTCACTCCTAAAATTCCCAAATAATTATCATAAATTGTTTGGGTCCTATCTTGCTCAAATATGTCAAGATCCTTCATTGACATGATCTAAGATCATGCTCAATTAATTCCTTTCCTATTCTGCCCTGAATGTCATTTTGTGAAGCAAGTGCTATTTATATTTGTTTGATTGACCCCAAACATTCTGGACACCTTTTCATGTCCATATCATTGCCTCTTGTCAAAATTCAACTTAATTTTCCTAGTGAACCTTCCTGAGCAATTTTTCAAAGTTCCTGTCTAAGGGAATTCTTTGTGAAGGAAGTACTAGCTAGGATAACCCAAATGAGTTGAAATTTTGCACACTCCTTCAGGTGCTCATATCATCACCGTCCTCCAAGTTTCATCTCATTCCGTTGATCTATGTGAGCCCAGGATCAATTCTTTGTTTCTGTCCAAATTTTAAGTTAGTGAAGCAAGTATATTTTATCTTGCTCCATTATGGCTGAAAATTTTCCTAAGCCTTCTCCTACCCATATAACCTATCTCCACAAGATTTTGGCTCATTTCATATAGCCATTTTCCCTCAGGATTTTCCCAAGATTCTGTCCAGAGAGGTGCTTGATGAAAGAAGTACCATTTTGGCTTGGCCAAATGGCATGAAATTTTTATGGTACTCTCATATGCCCATATAATCCCTCCATGTCTATTTTCAGCCCAAGGCATCACTCTATGTGAGTGCTACTTCCTGTTTTTGTTCCTGGACCAGATTTGGCAGTTGCAAAGAAAGTGTATTAAATACTTGCCCAAATCACCTAAAAATTAACAGGACTATAGTCCTTCCTGTCCTAAACCTCCCTGACATCAAGTTTTTCACTTAACCTCACTAAGTTGATCACAGCAGTGCGATTAAGTTTTCTACAGCAAACTTCTAAGCTTAATTCCAACTCAACCACGGTACCTCTACTCGTTTCATTGATACACTGCTGCTCTATCTTGGAGGCACTTCATGCCAGACATCATTTGGCCGACCGTGTGGCACTATGTGCACTAATGCTCGCGGTGATCATGAGTCTGGCATGCCATATGCATGCTCTGGCGCGTCTGTCCTCTTCTCCCTCTCTTTGCTCATCGTCCATGCGCGCCTGTCGAGGGAGTCCTGGACTAAGGGGTCCTCCGGCGTCCGAACTGTTGGACATGGGCCGGACTGATGGGCTGTGAAGATACAAGACCGAAGACAATCATCCGTGTCCGGAAGGGACTCTCCTTAGCGTGGAAGGCAAGCTTGGCGTCTGGATATGAAGATTCCTTTCTCTGTAACTGACTTTGTACAACCCTAGTCCCCTCCGATGTCTATATAAACCGGAGGGCTTAGTCCGTACAGGATATAGAATCATAGTCATAATCATACAGGCTAGACTTTTAGGGTTCTAGCCATTACGATCTCATGGTAGATCAACTCTTGTAACACCCATATTCATCAAGATCAATCAAGCAGGAAGTAGGGTATTACCTCCATAGAGAGGGCCCGAACCTGGGTAAACATCGTGTCCCCCGTCTCCTCTTACCATCGACCTTAGACGCACAGTTCAGGACCCCCTACCCGAGATCCGCCGGTTTTGACACCGACAACCGTGAATGTCTAGCAGCTTCCCCGAGTCGTCGTCGTATCCCTGGACCCCTCTCCCCCTCCGGTAGCTCGCTCGTTGGAGCTCGTTGCCGCGCGTCCACGGGCGCATAGTGGTCGGTTGTCTCGGTTCGCGCCTTGGCTCTTTCCTCCCCGTGCCCCCTTGGCCTCCTCTGCTCTGTGACTTCTGCATCGATACTTCGTCGCGTTCCCGGGCCATCGCGTGATCGCTGAGCGTCGCCAGAACTCAGCCGGACCCAAGGGACAGCATCCGACTCGGCCATCCTCACCCCGCCTATAAATGGCCATCCCCGATCCATTCCGAGCACGCCACCAGCCTCCCCATACTCTTCTAGCCCCGCACAGCTTCTCCCCCGAGCACGCCACCAGCCTCAATCGACCACCATGGCCGCCGCCCCCTCCGGACTAAATAGGAGCAATGCCGAGCTCGTCTGCCTCTTTTCCCCTCACGAGAGATCCCCTAGAGCCCCCTAGAGTCTCCCCGCCTGTCGCCCCCTCCTTCGGTGACCCATCGCCATGATACAATCATCACGACGACTGCCTCCCATCGCGGCCCGCATTCTTCTCATCCTCGAGCTCCACGGCGTTTGTGCGGTGCGGGGATGGGTGCGGCTCCCTCTCCTGGTCACTCCAGTGTCCGGAGCGTCACCGGAGATGGCCTGAGCACCCCGGTCGAGCACCGGCGCCGGCGACCCCTCCCTCTGCTATGCACCGCGTCGGGGGAAGAAGAAGGAGGAGCGGGAGGAAGAGATGTCAGCGGTGGGCCCCACCTGACAGCAACCCTGGCGCATGGCGCCGCCTCTGCTGACTGGGATAAGTGGAAGCGCATTCTGCGCTTTACGCTTTCCCCGTGGGAAAGCATATTTTCCTGGAGTGCGCGACCTGCTGAGCTACCAGGGGCCTGTCTGTGAATATTTTATTTACAGAATAGTCCCTGGTCTTCAACCTTTCATATCTTTTTTATCCTAACTCCAAACGAGGCCCACATCTTCGTCTCGTCGAGCCCGTTCTGTTCTTATCATTTTCACGACGTGTTCACGTTTTGAAAATGACCTTATTGCCCTTGCCCTTAATAAGCCCCTCCGAGAGAGAACCCTTTCCGGCGATTCCTTCCACGATCTTTCCGCACTTCTCCCCGGTGTATTCTTCATCCCCAGGAAAGCCACGACAACCACTTGCATGATAGCCATGCAGTAGCCATGGTTTTCTACCAGAACATTTAATAAGTGCTTGTTTGTATGCAACCGCTATCATTGTCTCGGTAATGCTTATAGATCTGTGCTCAACTTCATGCGATGCTATTCTGCATCTTGTCATTTTGTACTTCTTGCTAGTATTATTGTCACATGTCATGCTTGATAGTAGTACATGCTGGTAGTAGTGATGTTCGTTCTGATGCATGCTTACCAACTGTTATCCAGTACCGTTGCTATGCATGTTCCTTCGCATCTAGCTGGTTATATGCTTACTTGGTAGTATTATTGTCATATTCTTGCATGGTATATATTTATGATGCTAGTAGTCATACTATGCTCAGATGTAGTGTTATACTTATGCTCGTCAGTATGCCATGCTCATTTGGTTAAATGTTTCATTGTTGTTATGCTCGATGATTATGTTGCACCCCCGTGCTTATGTTGATATCATGCTCATGCATTGTAGTTGCATCATGTTATTTTATTATGGCTCAGCTCATTGCATTCAAGTTTAACCGGATAATATTCAAACTCGAACAACTGTTGGCTGAGTCATGGTGCCACCAAATTGAGCTGACCAGTGCAGCCACACTTGCCTTATGGGGGGGGGGAGGTCCTAACTAGGTCTATTGTCATGCCTCTCGCCGGTGCCTCCAACGAGGGAAGGTTATGCGCGGGTGCTACCTTGTCTGTGTAGGACGGCATAAGCCTTGTGTGCTAGTTGTTGTTGTAAGGATCCGGGTCCCTGTTTGGGACCGTTTATATTTTGCCACGATGGTGGTCGGCCACGTAGATGGCGGATGTCACGAGTTGACATCGGGGCCACCCATGACTTAGCCCAAAGGGAAGTTTGTCGGAGTGGCTGGGAGAGGGTGATGGCAATAAATCGGTTTTGTCGGAATGCCGTTGGTCCACCCGAATGGGAGCACGCGGCCGTGGGTTCCGTGGTGTGGGTATAGTCTGCTAACCTCTGCAGAGTGCGTGTTTAATCTATCGATAGCTGCGCCCGCGGATAAGGGCCCAGTTCGTAGTCGGTCACACTATGAGTCAACAATAATAATAATAATGTGCTTAGTAACTACCCTGGTTCGATGATGAGAGAAGTTGGTTGATCTTTATGTGATCATGAGAGGATCACCGTGGTATCGTGGATACCGATTTGATGGTTATTTGTGATGTTGTGCGAGAATCATGGGTAAAGGTCAAGCTCCTTGTGGTCATGTAATGATCACTACGGTATTATAATACCAAGCTTGATTGGATACTAAGATGATCGTGTGATGTCCCTGATGGTAAGCTTATGCATGTGATTGTTACGAGGTAACCCAAGCGGAGTAAGTTACTACATGATAGCGTCATCATGTTAAATGCTAGTATCATCATGTTCATATTTTCATGACATGCTCATATTGTTCTAGTTGTATCATGTTCATCTTGTTCATGCTATGATTGATCTGAGTACCGTGTTAATCCTTGTTAACCTGTAATTGCCATGTTGTTGTCTGTCTTGATTGCTCTTAGTTGTTGTGAGCTTGCAAGTACATTCAATGTACTGACCTGGCGTGTCATGCCAGTTTGCAGGTCATGCTGGATTTGATTGCTTGTTTGTCGTGGATTCCTTGTTTAGGATCTAGGATAAGCGTCCAGCCAGAGTCCCTGTGGAGTGGAGTTCATCACCGTCGTCGTTGTTCCGCTGCTAGAGTTATTCCACCGCTTCGTGTTGTTCTGCTGCTGGCATAGAGCAACCGTGGCAGGCGTAGTGTCGTAGTGTTGTAGTGCCGATGTAATCCCTTGTATCCATATAGATTGTAATAAAGAGCTGATTTGTTCTATGCTAAGCAGTGCCGTATTCCAGAAGACTTCTCCTCGAACTCTGGGCTGGAATACGTGGAGTTCCAATTTCTCTAAGCCGGGGTGCCACAATACATCATGGGGGAGTTTCCTCCAAGTGCCTTCACATCCCTGTGGGGTTACGTTAAAATGTCAGCAGGAAATCAGAAGGAGGACGTCCTAAGGAGAGGCATAATCATCATCGCTGAAGGCGGCCCCATGTTCCTCGGCTTAATCCTGATCCTCGGGGCTATCGAAGGTGAACCGTGCAATCAGGTCATCTATGTGGTCCTCCATCGACTCCCCAGTGCGTCATGAATTGTACTAGGGATGGGGTCAATCACGGCCTCGAAGTCGAAGTCGGAGTCAGAGCAAAGAAGATGGCTGAAAACACGCATCGACGCCTGTGCGAGGAGGTCGCGGCTTTCCTCGCCAACGAGTTTGCGCACTTTCTCCGCGCTCCCTTCAAGCCGCTCCACGACCCTGGTAAATAAGGCGATGTAACCGGCATCTCCAGCCATGAGGGGGCTACAAACACTCTCATTGCAGATGGGGCGTAGGGAGGAATTAGCCCAGCGCTCGAGGTCCTGAAACATCACGAATCGCGTGTGTTGCAGACCCCGAGCCCGATTCGCCTCATCTGCCGCCCGCTCCATCAGGGAAGCGACATGCCCCACTTGCTGATAGAGGGACGATAGCTCGGTCTCGGCTGCGGCTTGGGTGTCTAGGGAAGCCTTCTAGCACTTGTCCGCCCCGGCCAGCTGCTTCTTGAGGCCTTTGATCTTAGCCTTCAGTTCGTCACGCCGGATGTAGAAGCGGGTCTCCTGAAGCTTCAGTTTCTTGTGATAATCATTGGTGAGGGTTTGGCGGGCCCCCGCGATCCCCTCATCGAACTCAGTGGTCAGGGCAGCCTCAGCGTTCATAACTTGGCACTCCATCACCTCCAGTCGATCGTGCTCTAGGTCCTGCTCCGACGCCACCAACTCCAAGGCCTCTCCTAGGGCGTGGAGCCCAACTTCGCGGTTTGACAACCCTTCCGTGGGAGCGGGCGCAATGACTTTGCGCTCCCGGGCTTGCCGCTCCAGGGCTGTGGCAGAGGCCAGAAGCTCCTGCTCGCGCTTTTCGACGGCCTCGCACTCCCGGTTCGTGGCCTCAGCCTCTTCGAAAGCGCAGTCACGGGCTTCTTTGGCTGCAGCGAAGGACTCCTCATCCTTCGAGCGAGCGGCTTCGTGCTGGAGACGACTGAAGTTAACAGCTACCTCGAGCCGGTGCCACCCACGCGCCAGGCACTGATACCGAGCCTCAAGGTGTGAGTCGATGTTGCCATGCTCTTCCTTGAGCTGGTCCAGCACGCCCCTCACGTCTTGAAGAAGGCCGTGCCGGACAGCGCCGCGGCCGCGCGCGAGCTCCAATGCTCGGCTAGGACCCTATTCCACGCCCCCGACCGCAGCAGGGGCTCCGGAAGGTCCGCCAGTGCTGGTCAGGAATCTGGGGCTAGCCGGCCTGGCACCCACTTCCCTGGCCCGAAGCGCGGCTCTGCGCGAGCTGGATGTCAGGCTGCCAATCAGCTCATGGCGGCACCAAGTGTCGCCAGGGGATAGCGGGACAAACGGCGGCACCACCCATGTAAGCTCGGTGCCGCCCCCGTCGGAGGACGCCTAGGCCCCAGGGTGGCGGACCGCCAGGAGTCACCTCGGGAGGAGCATGACTTCTCTGGTGTGCGTAAGCTCGGCCACCAGGCTCGCGGGGCATGGGACTGCTGGGCACTTCGACGCTCTGGGAAGTGGAAACGGGAGCACCCTTGCCCCTTCGCCTGACGGAGACCTGAGAAGTAAGGGCTCAGGAGGGCCTGATGAGTAGAGGTCAGGGAAAGCGGAAGGCTTACTCGTCGGCGGTCACCCACTTCCTTCTCTTCAAGGTACGTGGGGGCGAGTCAACGCCGCACTCGGGCCACCTCCACCTCGAAGGGACACGAGCCCTAGGGGTTGGCGCCATGAGGGGCACCTGGCCTCCCCGCGAGCTCGCGATGATGGTCGTGCCCTCAGGCAGGGACCACCACCATCATCCAGAGGCACGGGGGCAAGGTGGTCTGCGGCAAACGGTTCAGCGCGCCCATCGGTCATCACCAAGGGTGCCTCGCCCCTGAGGCCCTTGGGAGGCAGCCTCCACTCATCAAAGCAAGGAATCCCCCTATCGAAGTCTCTCCCGTTTGGGTATAGGAGGAGTCCACCATCAGGAAGCACGCTGGCTCTCCTGCCGGTCAGGTGGCAGAGTATCCCATTCAGCGTGCTAGGGGGCAGGGAGGCCTCCTGGAGACTCATGGGGTCTTTGCGACCGGTGAAGTTCCACATCGGTCGAGAATGACGCTGGAGTGGAGCAATCCGCCGCTGGACGAACTCCCTCACCACCATCGCCACCGTCACGCCTGCAGCCGTTAGGTCAGTCAGCCTCGCGGTAACCCGCGTGAGCCTTTGGTCGACGAGCCTCTCGTGCGTCCATCCTGAGCTAGGCATCACCGGGGAAGACGGGGTTTGGAGTAGGGGGTTGTACTGGGATGCGTCGATGTACACCCACTGCCTTTGGAAGCCCTCCGCGTCTGGGCGGATCTTCGTGCTAATGCCCTCACCCGCTGTAGTGTTCACTACGCGGAGCGACACGCACCCGGAGCATTGCTTGCCGGTGGTCAACCATAGGGAGAAGAAGTGGTGGAGCAGCGCCACCGACGGAGCGATGCCCACGAAGGCCTCGCACAAGAACGCGAAAGCAGATAGGAGGGTGATGGATTCAGGGTCAAGGTGCAGCGTGTGGACCTGGTAGTGCGACATCACGATATTGAAGAAGTCCAAAAATCGAGGCAATAAGCCGGAATAGTGGGCATGGAGGTGAAAGGCGACGGTGGTGGCCTCCAATTCGGTGGAGGGCAAGGAAGCAGGCCAGATCATCATCGCCTTCCACTCATTGGAATCGGCCGCTATCATAGGTAAGACCTTGTCCAACCCCTCTAGATTGATCATAGTGGACCGGCCTAGGGCGGGTTCCGGCCCCGTTCGGCGGTCCGCCGCCGCTGCGCCCTTGCTCCTCTTCCTCCCACGGGCCATGGCGATGCGATGAGTCCGTGGCGGTGCAGGATCCGACGAGTGAGGTGCAAGCTTGCTGGAGAAGGAACGACCAGAAGATGGGGTGTCGTGGAGCAATGATGACCCTGCGGCATGCACCAGTCTTTTGTCAGTCTGGGAAGTTACCAAGACGGCATGGGGAAGTAGGGGCGTCCGCATCACATCATGCGCCACGCGTCAAGCCTGCCCGCAGGCGATTGGGGCACACTATCGTGGGAACAGGTCTGGCAGTGGAGATTAGGGGTACGTAGGAGAGGGTAGAGCCTAGCTACGGCGAGGTTGTACACTCGGATTTATGAGTTCAGACCCCTCTCGGAGGATATAATAGCCCTAGGTCTCGATGTTGCGGGAGCTTTGTTGTATGGAGTGTTGAGTTATAGGGGGTGCGAACCCTTGTGCAGGAGGAGAGCGGCGGCTTATATAGAGTCCGCTGGCCCCTCGTCGCCCACAGTTACGCAAGGGTTCAATGAGAGAGTAAAATATGAGAACGTTACTGGAAACGCCCGTATTTAATGATCTTTATAGCGACGGAGTGATCGCTTGACCGTTGCCATCCTGGGGTGGCTCTAGATATTCTGTTCTTCAAGTGAAACCAGATACTACGAGTGAATAACGGCAGTCTAGTGGGGGTGGAGTAACCAAGTGGATCTATTGTCGAGGGACTTGCACACTGCAGTCATTCCAGTCGGCACCGCCTTTCTAACTTTGTAAGTCTTGGAGTCTTGGTGTAGTGTCCTTGGGTAGGGCGTGTAGGTCAGGCCTGGGACCCTACCCTAGGTACATATCATCGTCATTAGCCCCCGAATGGATGGAGGTTCAAGTGAGGAGGGATTGGAGGTGATTTCGACCCGTCTCAATGTCTCGGAGAAATTCTCTAGGAGTATGAAGGTACGTGAACCGCTAAATCCTTCATCCATCGCCTTGATCGATTCTGGCTTCTTGAGCGTCCGAGTGAAACAAGCTGCGGGACATCCAACCCAAATGGATATGGATATCTCTGATGCAATCGATTGCCTTGCTGGATCCCGGATTTCATGGGATTTGAATTTTGGAGAAGTGCGCGGGCCGGCTGCAGCGCGGTAAGTGGGGAAACAGGAGAGGGACTCCTCGATCTTCTCTCCACCTTTTTCACCACGTATTAGGCAGGCGTCGGTTGTGGGATGCGCTGAGATCGCGGTAGCCCACAGGTCAGTCACTCAGATGTGAGGATATAAATGACGATGTAGCCGAGGTATGCAACAGTACTCTCCACTTTTCTCCTCTCCCCCTTGCCTCTCACCCTCATATGCCCCAACACTGCGCCATCCCGCTCGGCTCTGTCGACCACCACGGAGATGGCGAAAGACAAGATGGTGACGCTGGAGCGTGCGAAGAAGGCGGCCAAGGGGAAGAAGGCGCCAGCCTCTCGAGCCACGCTGCCACCCAGATGGATCCAGGGCGACTAGCTGACCTCCGGCTCTTGGAGGCTGCCGGAGCGAGAGGTCGAGCCTTCGCCGCGCTCCGGAGAGCAGGTCCTCCTCCTCACGCAAATGGAGAGAGGTTTCTCTTTGCCCCCTCGTCCATTTTTTGCGATTTCTTGAATTTCTTTCGCACACAAATCCATCATCTTCCTCCGAATGCAATATCGTATCTTCCCGCCTTCGTTTCGATGTGCGAAAACTTCTTGGGTTGCCTTCCTCACTGGGGCTTGTTCAAACACATCTTGACCTGCCGATCCTAGTCGGCTAAGAAAGCCAATCCGAAAGACGCGAGGACACACGTGATCCAGCTGTGTGGGGGTTTAGGTGTCCAGATGAGGGGACGGAGTGTGTTACCCGCAATGACCTTTCCTGAGTCAGTTAGGGGTTAGCAGTCGACCTGGTTTTACTGCGCTGACGTTCCCGACTCCTGGTTCGTCGGTTGGACTTACCCCTTTCTTGTTGGCCATACTCAATGCTCCCCGCTCACTGACGAGGGCACCTGTCCAGCACCCTCGCAAGGGACGCTAGAGAGGGTACAGGTCAAACAAAGAACTGAAGGCAGAAACAGAGGCAAAAGTCGATGGAACAAGATCGGCAAGTAACACCGAAAGGCAAATTTTTATTAAAGAGGGGCAAGCCAAATATGGAAAGCAAATGAAAAGCCACGTCCGGCACCTAGTCTAGTCTTCTTGTCTTCTCACCAGCGGGGAGCTAAGTGCTGCCACTAGGACGTGGGAGGGAGCCCCAGAGGCCCTAGGGAGGCACTCCTCTCCGGGGCATGTACAGCCCCACTCATTATTACGTGAGAGTGTCACGAGCGGAGACCTTCACAGGCACTGGGCTTTCTTCACAGGCGCTGGGCCTTTCTTCGTTGGTAGAACTTCCGAAGGTGCTGGATGTTCCAGGCGTTCTGGATGGGGATCCCGTCCTGCGTCTCTAGGCACACGGCGCCAGGCCTGGAGACATGAGCGAGAGCTTGTGCAGCCCTTCCCTGGAGAGCACCCGCCTCAGGACGAGATCACCCACCTTGAGTGTCCTGGAGCAGACGTTGCGGCAGTGGTACCGCTGCAGCGCCTGCTGGTATCTCGCAGCTTGGAGCGAGGCATCACGGCGGCGTTCCTCCCCTAGCACAAGATCCATCCCTCGCATGGCGTCCTGCTGCGTTTCATTGAACGCCAGGACCCGCGCGGAGCGTTGCCTGACCTCGTGTGGGAGAACCGCTTCTGCTCCGTAGACGCGGAGGAACGGTGTCTCGCCTGTCGTCTTGGTGGCGGTGGTGCGGATAGACCACAGCATGGACTAGCGCTTGTCATGCCAGCCCCTGCCGCATGCCTTGAGCTTCTTCTTGAAGTTCCTAGTCTTGAGGCCCCTCAAGACTTCCGCGTTGGCGTGTTCGGCTTGGCCATTGCTCCTGGGGTGTGCCAAGGAAGCATAGCAGATCTGCATTTGAAGGTTAGCATAATATGTTTTGAAGAGATTGCTAGTGAACTGTGAGCCGTTGTCAGTGATGATGCGGTTGGGGACCCCAAACCGGCTCACGAGACCTTTGATGAACCTGACCGCGGAGCCGGCCGGGATGGTGCGGACGGCTTCTACCTCCGCCCACTTGGTGAACTTGTTGATGGTGACGTAGAGGTAGCGGTAGCCCGCGGGCGCTCGAGGGAACGGGCCCAAGATATCCAGCCCCCACACCGCGAATGGCCATGAGACTGGGATGGTCTGGAGGCCCTGAGCCGGCTGATGGATCTGCTTGGCATGGAACTGACAGGCCTCGCAGGACTTCACTAGCTCAGTCGCGTCGTTGAGTGCCGTGGGCCAGTAGAATCCGCTGCGAAACACCTTGCCGGCGAGGGTCCGTGATGACGAGTGGTGCCCGCAGTCCCCGCCATGTATGTCGGCGAGCAGCTCTTTCCCCTGCTCCTTCGAGATGCAACACAGGGAAACGTCATTTGGTCGTTTCCTGTATAACTCACCATCCTGGATGCAGTATGTCGTGGCCTGTCGGGCCACATGCTCCGCGTCCTCCTCCTTCTCTGGCTGCGTCCCCTGCGTCAGGTACTCCTTGAATTCCATGGTCCAGCACCCCTCCTGAGGCTCGAGCGCCAAGAGTAAGCGTGCTCCCGAGGTTGGGCCGCAGGTCGGGGCTCCCGAGGCAGGTGGTGAGGGGAGCTCCTCCCGGGGTGGTGCAGGTTCAGCGGTTGGTGGGGCTGCTGAGGGCTTGAAGAGAGTCTCCTCGAGGACTCCTGGTTCCTGGGGCTGACGCTTTGATGCCCTCTTGGCGATCTCATCGCCTTCCTTGTTTGTGCCACGGAGCACATGCTGCAACTCCAGACCCAGGAATTGCTTCTCTATCTTGCGTACCTCCGCGAGGTACGCCTCCATGTGCTCCTCCCTTGGCTCGTACACCTTGTTGTAGAAGTTGACGAGGAGCTGAGAGTCCCCCTTGATGGTGAGGCGCTTCATTCCTAAAGCCACCGCTGCCTTGATGCCCGCAATCAACCCCTCGTACTCAGTGATGTTGTTGGAGACCTTCTCGCCCTGCTGAAAGCAGAGCTGCACGGCATAGTAGAGCTTGTCCTGGGTGGGCGATATAAGCACTGCTCCAGCCCCCGCGCCCTGGCGCGAGAACGCGCCATCAAAGTACATGACCCAACAGTCCGGTGCTTCACTCCCTGGTGATAGGGATTGGTTCTCGCCTGCTTCGAGCTCCAGGGCGTCGGTCCATTCTGCCACAAAATCTGCGAGTGTAGCCCCCTTGATGACCCTGGTCGTGTTGAACTCCAAGTCAAACGCTTGCAGCTCGATGTTCCATTCAGCGACTCGTCCCGCAGCTTTGGGGCTCCTGAGCACTCTCTCCAGCGAGTAAGCCGAGACGACCTTGATGGGGTGACCCTAGAAGTAGTGGCGCAGCTTGCGCGAGGCCACCAGGTGCGCGAGCGGGACCTTCTGGGGCATGGGGTATCGTGCCCTCGCATCTCGTAGCACCGTGCTGACGAAGTACACCGGGTGCTCGACGAGGGCGGGAGAGCTGTCGGAGTCTTCGGCTCCCGGGGGTTGAGGTGTCTCTTTGGGGACTTCGGCTTCAGGGGCTTGGCAGCATGCCGAAGCAGCCGACGCTTCAGGAGCATCACCTTGGTGCCGTGCTGCTTCGTCCGGCCCGCTGGTTCCACTTGGAGGGCCCTTGACCTGGTGCTCTTCTCTCAGGGCCACCAGCGCTGCGCTGGCGGAGTGGTGTGTGGCAGATAGGTAGAGCACCAAGGGCTCGAGAGGTCGAGGTGTGATAACCCACAAGTATAGGGGATCAATTGTAGCCTCTTTCGGTAAGTAAGATTGTCGAACCCAACGAGGAGCTAAAGCTAGAACAAATATTCACTCAAGTTCTATCGACCACCGATACAACTCTACGCACACTTAACATTCACTTTACCTAGAACGAGTATGAAACTAGAAGTACTTTGTAGGTGTTGTTGGATAGGTTTGCAAGAAAGTAAAGAGCACATAAACAAAGATAGGGGCTGCTTAGATAACTACACAACTAAATTAGTTTTAGTAAAGAGCTTTTGGTTACGAGAAAGTTATTTGTCCCTAGGCAATCGATAACTAGACCGGTAATCATTCTTGCAATTTTATTTGAGGGAGAGGCATAAGCTAACATACTTTCTCTACTTGGATCATATGCACTTATGATTGGAACTCTAGCAAGCATCCCCAACTACTAAAGATCATTAAGGTAAAACCCAACCATAGCATTAAAGCATCAAGTCCCCTCTATCCCATACGCAAACAACCTACTTGCTCTGGTATGTGCTTCTGTCACTCGCGCCACCCACCATAAGCAAATCATGAACAAGTTGCAAACCCTACAGCAGGAATCCCTCACGCTTGCGCAACACGGAGAGCACCATAGGACAGCACCAATAATAAAACATGCAACTCAAACCAGTCTTGATCATCAATTAACCCATAGGACAAAATGGATCTACTCAAACATCATCGGATAGCCATACATCATTGGGGAATAATATATAGCGTTGAGCACCATGTTTAAGTAGAGATTACATCGGGTAAGAGAGAGGTTACACCGCTGCATAGAGGGGGGAAGAGTTGGTGATGATGGCGGTGAAGTTGTTGGTGAAGATTGCTGTGATGATGATGGCCACGGCAGCGTTATGGCGCCACCAGAAGAGAAGGGGAGAGGGGGGCCCCTTCCTCTTCTTCTTCCTTGACCTCCTCCCTAGATGGGAGAAGGGTTTCCCCTCTGGTCCTTTGCCTCCATTGCGTGGGACGGGCGAGAGCCCCTCCGAGATTGGATCTGTCTCTCTGTCTCTCTCTGTTTCTGCATTCTCTTCTACTGCCCTTTCACCGTTTCGGGTATATATGGAGATCCGTAACTCTGATTGGACTGAAACCTTCGCCGTGATTTTTTACCAAAAATTAGCTTTCTTGCGGCCAAAGAAGGGCATCAACCGCCTTACGGGTGGCCCACGAGGGTCGGTGGCATACAGGGGTAGGCGTGCCCCCTACCTCGTGCCCACCTCGGACACCGTTTCGCGTTGATCTTTCTCCCAGGTTTTCCAAATATTCCAAAACAATTCTCTGTCCGTTTTTATCCTGTTTGGATTCCTTTTGATATGGTTATTCTGCGAAACCAAAAACATGCAATAGACAGGAGCTGGCACTGGGCACTGGATCAATATGTTAGTCCCAAAAATAGTATAAAAAGTTGCCAAAAATTATATGAAAGTTGAATAATATTGGCATGGAACAATAAAAAGTTATAGATACGACGGAGACATATCAGCATCCCCAAGCTTAATTCCTGCTCGTCCTCGAGTAGGTAAATGATAAAAAAGATAATTTTTGATGTGGAATGCTACCTAGCATAATCTTGATCATATGTCTAATCATGGCATGAATATTAAGACACGAGTGATTCAAAGCAATAGTCTATCATTTGACATAAAAGCAATAATACTTCAAACCTACTAATAAAGCAATCATGTCTTTTCAAAATAACATGTACAAAGAGAGTTATCCCTACAAAATCATATAGTCTGGCTATGCTCCATCTTCACCACACAAAATATTCAAATCATGCACAACCCCGATGACAAGCCAAGCAATTGTTTCATACTTTTGACGTTCTCAAACCTTTTCAAGTTTCACGCAATACATGAGCGTGAGCCATGGACATAGCACTATAGGTGGAATATAATGGTGGTTGTGGAGAGGACAAAAAGGAGAAGATAGTCTCACATCAACTAGGCGTATTAACGGGCTATGGAGATGCCCATCAATAGATATCAATGTGAGTGAGTAGGGATTGCCATGCAATGGATGCACTAAGAGCTATAAGTGTACGAAAGCTCAAACTGAAACTAAGTGGGTGTGCATCCAACTTGCTTGCTCATGAAGACCTAGGGCATTTGAGGAAGCCCATAATTGGAATATACAAGCCAAGTTCTATAGTGAAAATTCCCACTAGTATATGAAAGTGGTAACTCAAGAGACTCTCTATATGAAGAACATGGTGCTACTCTGAAGCACAAGTGTGGTAAAAGGATAGTAACATTGCCCCCCTCTCTCTTTTTCTCTCATTTTTTGTTGGGTTTCTTTGGCCTCTTTTATTTTTATTTGGGCTTCTTTGACCTCTTTTATTTTTTTGTAAAGTCCGGAGTCTCATCCCGACTTATGGGGGAATCATAGTCTCCATCATCCTTTCCTCACTGGGGCAATGCTCTAATAATGATGATCGTCACACTTTTATTTACTTACAACTCAATATTACAACTCGATATCTAGATCAAAGATATGACTCTATATGAATGCCTCCGGTGATGTACCGGATGTGCAATGATCTAGCGTAGCAATGACATCAAAAAACGGACAAGCCATGAAACATCATGCTAGCTATCTTACGATGATGCAAAGCAATATGACAATAAATGCTCAAGTCATGTATATGATGATGATGGAAGTTGCATGGTAATATATCTCGGAATGGCTATGGAAATGCCATGATAGGTAGGTATGATGGCTGTTTTGAGGAAGGTATATGGTGGGTTTATGGTACCGGCTAAAGTTGCGGGTACTAGAGAGGCTAGCAATGGTGGAAGGGCGAGAGTGCGTATAATCCATGGACTCAACATTAGTCATAAAGAACTCACATACTTATTGCAAAAATCTGTTAGTCATCGAAATATAGTACTACGCGCATGATCCTAGGGGATAGATTGGTAGGAAAAGACCATCGCTCGTCCTTGGCCGCCACTCATAAGGAAGACAATCAATAAATAAATCATGCTCCGACTTCATCACATAACGGTTCACCATACGTGCATGCTACGGGAATCACAAACTACAACACAAGTATTTCTACAATCCACAACTACCCACTAGCATGACTCTAATATCACCATCTTTATATCGCAAAACTATTGCAAGGAATCAAACATATCATATTCAGTGATCTACAAGTTTTATGTAGGATTTTATGACTAACCATGTGAATGACCAGTTCCTATCATCTCTCTAAATAGATATAAGTGAAGCAAGAGAGTTTAATTCTTTCTACAAAAGATATGCCCATGCTCTAACAATTATAAGTGAAGCAAAAGAGCATTCTACAAATGGCGGTTGTCTAAGTAAAGAGAAACAGGCAATCCAAACTTCAAATGATATAAGTGAAGCACATGAAGCATTCTATAAAGCCATACTCAAAAGATTTAAGTGAAGTGCAAAGAGCACTCTACAAATCAACCAAGGACTATCTCATACCAGCATGGTGCATAAAGAAAAAGGGAAAACTAAATGCAAAAGACGCTCCAAGATTTGCACATATCACATGAACGAAACGAATCCGAAAACATACCGATATTTGTTGAAGAAAGAGGGGATGCCTTCCGGGGCATCCCCAAGCTTAGACACTTGAGTCTCCTTGAATATTTTCTTGGGGTGCCTCGGGCATCCCCAAGCTTTAGCTCTTTCCTCTCTTCCTTCTTCTCACATCGAGACCTTCTCGATCATTGAACACTTCATCCACACAAAACTCCAACAGAAACTCGGTAAGATCCGTTAGTATAATAAAGCAAATCACTACTCTAAGTACTGTTGAAAACCACTTCATTATTTTTTTGCATTGTTTCTACTCTAATATAACTTTTTCATGGCTTAATCCACTGATATAAATTGATAGTTTCATCAGAACAAGCAAACTATGCATCAAAAATAGAATGTGTCTAAAATAGAACAGTCTGTAATAATCTGAACATTCACCATACTTATGATACTTGAACAATTCTGCCAAAATTAGAAAAAATAAACAATTTGTATAGAAAGACATTTAAAAAAGAATCAGAACCATTTGACGTTCCAGTAAAACATTAAAAATCGCGCACTATAGCCAAAGTTTCTGTCCTGCACCGTACAAATCAACAAGTATTGTAAACATCCTAAAGGCAAACCTTGGCACATTATTTTTATAATACAATGCAATTGTACAAGGTAATAATTATTTTTGTTGAAAATTTTCTGTAATCAAGATTCACAAAGTTGCCGCGAGCATGAACAAAGTTCAAGGAGCTCTCCCACTTCACCAATGCTTGTCTTTCTCACTTTCACTTTCCTTTTTGAAAAAGTTTTGGGTTCCCCTCTTTATTTTTGTTGTTTTTAAACTATATGAAAGCACTCAACAGAAATAAATGACTCTCTAAAACTTCCGGGTTGTCTCCCTGGCAGCGCTTTCTTTAAAGCCATTAAGCTAGGCATATTGTGCTCAAGTTGTGAATCCACCCGGATCCCAAGGTATATCAAAGCCAATTTTAATTAGCAATGATTTGTAATTTAGTAGTGAGCACAAAGTAACATATATCATGCAGCAACGAAGTCTAACTCTATTCCTATGCATCTGCATGTCATAAAAGAACAATTCATGCACACATAGTAAAGGCCAATGCATAGTATAAAAAGTTTCTTGCAACTTTATCATATTGGAAACATAGAGAGGTGGAGATATAGTTCCTCTCTCATAATAATTGCAAGTAGGAGCAGCAAGCACATGCATATTATATCTATTAAAATCATCATGTGTAGTAGCAAGAGTCAACCCATCAATATAATCCTTAATAAGTGCAAACTTCTCCGATATAGTACAATCGAGATAATTCAAAAAGATAATAGGACTATCATGCGTGGGTGCAATAGCAACAATTTCATTCATAACATAAGGAACTATAGCAAGTTCATCTCCATAAGCATAATTCATATTGGCATCTTGGACACAAGCATAGCAAGCATCATCAAAAAGGGATATTTCAAGAGAATCAACGGGATCATAGTAGTCATTATAGAAATCATCCTTCGATAAGCACGAAGGGACATTAAACATTGTATGAGTTGAAGAGTTACTCTCATTAGAAGGTGGGCACGGGTGATCAATCCGCTCTTCCTCCTTTTGTTCTTCGCTCTCCTCCTCATCTTTTTCATCCAATGAGCTCACAGTTTCATCAACTTCTTCTTCCATAGATTCCTGCAAAATATTAGTCTCTTCTTGGAGAGCGGATACTTTCTCAATAAGTGCATTAATACCGGAATTGTATTCATAATTCTCATAGAAATATTTGAGGATAGCTAAATTTTCAGGTCTATAAGCAGCATCATCAAAATCTTCAAACTCTTTAAACATAGATTCAATTTCATAAGCACCCATAAAAGCAACAAATTCTTCTATTTGTTCCACATCATAGTAATCATATATACCATTAGCATAAGAAGCTAAGGTTTTATTATCATTAAATTTGCATGAAAAGGGAAGGTGTGGAGCCTTCATCCTAGAGCAGCAAGTATAATCATAACTCAAGCATAGTTGCCTAGCATACCACTTCAATATATGAATTTGACCCCATAATAGTTTCCCTTTTTGAGTCAATCGATAATCCCTAAAGTATTCATGTTGATCCAACGTTACTCCCATTACATAGTTGAATGGGGTTTTCTCTGGATTATCAAAGTAGTACATAATATCTTTCACATAACCAGCATCGAAGGTTTTAGGAGGTTCCCCATCTCCATGAGTAGCAAGTACACCTAATTTTTTTGGTATTTCATGTTCCATATCCATAACTAAAGATAGAGAACAACTTAGAACAGAAAATAAAAGTTACTTAGTGATAAAGCAAACAAGCACACACGAGGATATTTACCCCACGCTATAATTCCCTGGCAACGGTGCCAGAAAAAGGTTTTTATAACCCACAAGTATAGGGGATCAATTGTAGCCTCTTTTGATAAGTAAGAGTGTAAACGAGGAGCTAAAGGTAGAACAAATATTCCCTCAAGTTCTATCGACCACCGATACAACTCTACGCACGCTTAACGTTCGCTTTACCTAGAACGAGTATGAAACTAGAAGTACTTTGTAGGTGTTGTTGGATAGGTTTGCAAGAAATTAGAGAGCACGTAAATAAAGCTAGGGGCTGCTTAGATAAAGACACAACTAAATTAGTTTTAGTAAAGAGCTTTTTGTTACGAGAAAGTTATTTGTCCCTAGGCAATCGATAACTAGACCGGTAATCATTATTGCAATTTTATTTGAGGGAGGGGCATAAGCTAACATACTTTCTCTACTTGGATCATACGCACTTATGATTGGAACTCTAGCAAGCATTCGCAACTACTAAAGATCATTAAGGTAAAACCCAACCATAGCATTAAAGCATCAAGTCCCCTTTATCACATATGTAAACAACCTACTTACTCAGGTCTGTGCTTCTGTCACTCACGCCACCCACCATAAGCAAATCATGAACATATTGCAAACCCTACAGCAGGAATCCCTCACGCTTGCGCGACACGGAGAGCACCATAGGATAGCACCAATAATAAAACATGCAACTCAAACCAATCTTGATCATCAATTAACCCATAGTACAAAACGGATCTACTCAAACATCATAGGATAGCCATACATCATTGGGAAATAATATATAGCGTTGAGCACCATGTTTAAGTAGAGATTACAGCGGGTAAGAGAGAGGTTACACCGCTAGATAGAGGGGTGGGGGAGAGAGTTGGTGATGATGGCGGTGAAGTTGTTGGGGAAGATTGCGGTGATGATGATGGCCACGGCGGCGTTCCGGCGCCACCGGAAGAGAAGGGGAGAGGGTGCCCCTTTGTCTTCTTCTTCCTTGACCTCCTCCCTAGATGGGAGAAGGGTTTCCCCTCTGGTCCTTGGCCTCTATTGCGTGGGTGGGGGGGGGGCGAGGGCCCCTCCCAGATTGGATCTGTCTCTCTCTGTTTCTGCGTTCTCTTTTGCTGCCCTTTCATCGTTTCGGGTATATATGGAGATCCGTAACTCCGATTGGACTGAGATCTTCGCCGTGATTTTTTACCAAAAATTAGCTTTCTTGCGGCCGAAGAAGGGCATCAACCACCTTACGGGTGGCCCACGAGGGTCAGGGGCGCGCCGCCCTACCTTGTGCCCACCTCGGACACCGTTTCGCGTTGATCTTTCTCCCATGTTTTCCAAATATTCCAAAATAATTCTCCGTCCGTTTTTATCCCTTTTGGATTCCGTTTGATATGTATATTCTGCGAAACCAAAAACATGCAATGACGAGGCGGCACTTTCGACCTTTGGATCAATATGTTAGTCCCAAAAATAGTATAAAAAGTTGCCAAAAAGTATATGAAAGTTGAATAATGTTGGCATGGAACAATCAAAAAATTTAGATACGAAGGAGACGTATCAAGGTACCATCATCACTGGTGGGCTAGTCAAGTATCTCTTGAGGTCTTGAAATGCTAGGTCGGCCTCAGGGGTCCACCCGAATGGACCCTTCTTCTTCATCAGCTTGAAGAACGGCAAGGCGCGCTCCTCCAGCTTGGAGATGAAACGCCCCAGCGAGGTCACGCAGCTGACAAGCTTCTGCATCTCCTTGAGGGTCTGCGGTGGGCTCATGTCTTCGATTGCCTTGACCTTCTCCGGGTTGGCCTCGATCCCCCTGTGGGACACAAGGAAACCCAGCAGCTTGCCGGAAGGGACACCAAACATGCACTTCTCCGGGTTGAGCCGCAAGTCCACCTGGCGTAGGCTCGCCTCCAGGTCTTGAATCAAAGTTCTCGCCTCCCGAGACTTCACCACAATGTCGTCGACGTAGGACTCTGTGTTTCTCCCGAGCTGCCATCCCAAGGTGATGTGCATCAGCCGCTGGAAGGTCGCTCCCGCGTTGCGCAGTCCGAAAGGCATGCAAGTATAGCAGTACACCCCCACACGGGGTCAGGAAGGCCGTCTTCTCCACGTATTCCACCGCCATCTTGATCTGGTGATACCCTGAGAATGCGTCCAGGAAGCATAGCAGGTCGCACTCGGCGGTGGAGTCGACGATCTGGTCGATGCGGAGCAATGGGAATGGGTCTTGAGGGCAGGCCTTGTTGAGGTTGGTGAAGTGGACGCACATGCGCTCCTTCCCTTCTTTCTTCGGCACGACGACAGGGTTCGCCAACCACTCCGGGTACCGGACTTCATGAATGATACCTGCCGCCTCCAGCTTGCTGGTTTCTTGGATGATGAAGGATTGTTTCTCCGCGGACTGTCGTCGCGCCCTCTGCTTCACAGGGCCCATGTTGGGGCACACTTTTAGATGATGCTCAATCACTCCTCTCGGGACCCCATCTAGTTTCTTGGGCTCCCAGCCAAACACTTCCTTGGTTGCCCTCAGGAAGTCCACCAGCGCCCTTTCTTGATATGGGACGATGTCGGCGCCTATGGTAAAGGTGGAGCCTAAGGCCCCGTCCTCGTCAACCGGTATTTGCTTCGTCTTGGCTTGGCCTTGAGTGAATAACTACTTATTCTTGGTTGGCACAGCCCCATTGACTCTGGGTTCAGTCTTGCCGGCCGGACAAGCTGGCGCAGCGGCCTTGAATGCGAGTTTGAGGGCTGCCAAGGCTTCCTTGGTGTCCCCAGCCACGGTGAGGACGCCCTTGCTCCCCGGCATCTTCATGAGGTTGTAGGTAGGATGAGTAGCTACCAAGAATCGGGCCGATGCCTGGTACCCGACGATGGCGTTGTACGGTAGGTCGATGCGGGCGATGCCGAAGTCGATTAGCTCGGTGCAGTAGTTGTCGCATGTGCCAAAGGTCACGGGGAGACAGATCTGCCCCAGGGGGTTGGAGGAGCCACCGCCGACCCTGGAGAAGGGCTTGATGGGGCGGAGCCGCTCAAGCGGTATGTGGAGGAGGCTAAAAGCCTCCACAGAGAGTACATTTAGGCTGGCGCTGCCATCGATGAGGTCTTGGTGACGGCTACGCTGCAGATGGTGGACGTGCAAAGCATTGGGAGCACACCCGAACCGATGGTGGTGATAGGGTGATCCCCTGAGTCGAATATTAGGTCGGCCTTGGGCGCCGCCAAACCCGGGGGAGCCCCCTGCCGCGTGGAGGTGGCGCTGATCTGGCGATAGAACGGCTTGGTATGACAGTCCGAGGGTGGCGCTTGCGAGCCACCATGGAGGGCCGCGACGATGGGGGGGCTGGTCCCCCGAAGCGCGCGATGAAGAGGTCACGCAGCTCCCCCCAGGAGGCCACTGAAGATCCCGGTAGATGGAGTAGCCAAGCGTGCGGCACGCCTGTGAGGGCCATGGGGAGCCAGTTGGCCATGACCTTATCATCGCCGCCGACCTCCAGAACGCCTCCTCGTACGCTAGCAGGAAGGCCACCAGATATGCCGCATCGTCATAGCGGGGCGGCATCTCCGGCCTGAACTTGTGCGGCCACTGTACCCGCCACAAGGCGGGGGTGAGGACCCGTAGCCCCATGGTGCTGCTTGGGGCGCCCGTCGATCCAGTTGGAAAAGCGGCGCCATCCATGAGAGCTGGTTGGAGATGTGAAGCTGTCGAGTGAGCGAAGCTTCGGCGCACCCCTACCTGGCGCGCCAAATGTTGGATCACGGTTTCCGGCAAAACCCTCAAAGTTCGAACACTGGGGTGCGCACGAAGATCTCTCTCTCCCTCGATGGCTCGCTCGCTCAAGGATCTCACGGCCTAGCTCGACGAACTCAAAGAATAGAGGAAAACAAGATATATACTGGTTCGGGCCACCGATGTGGTGTAATACCCTACTGCAGTGTGGTGTGGTGGATTGCCTCTTGGGCTGAGGATGAACAGTTATAAGGGAAGAACAGCCTCCTGAGGTGAGGTGTTCTTGTGCTTGGTGAGCTGGTGAAGTTTTCGATCCCCCTTTCTATGGAGGTGGCTAGTCATATTTATAGAGGAACGGGTCCTCTTCCCAAATATTGAGCGAGAAGGGATCCCACAACGGCCAAGTTTGAAGGGGGACAACTAGTACAGCTTATCCTGACAAAAGTAGTCTTTGCCTGCCAAAGGCTCTGGTGGTGTCGCCGTCTTGGGCTCCACGGTGACCTCCGTCCTGCCGTCCTGCTAGTCTTGGTCTCGTTTCACTGATACGGAAACCTTTTCCTGATGCCTCGGGACTCCTCTCCTGCGCTTTCCCCTTTAGCACCAAAGAGGAAACAAGTACACTGCACGGGCGGGCGCCGGCTTGGCGCCTGCCTGGTGGTGGTCGTCATGGCTTGCATCACAGGAACCTCGCGAGGTGTCCCTTGCCTTGATCTCTCTACCCCTCATGAGCCAGTCTGATGTGGCCACCCCTGAGGAGGTCTTGTGTCCTCCACCTCGCGAGGCTTGGCCCCTCGCGAGGGTCTTGGGTGCTTGCTGGTGAAGATAGGCCGCATGGGCCCGCTAGTGGAGCCACGCCGTGGGCCGCAGGCAGGCAAGTCTGGGGACCCCCGTTCCCAGAACGCCGACACCTGACTCAATGCTCCCGGCTCACTGACTATGGACGAGGGGGAGAAATCTAAGGTGGGGATCTTAGTTGAAGCTGTAGTTGAGTTGACTCGGGGCGGGGTGACAGGCTTGGATCTGTTGGAGGTGTTCCACAGTCGACGCATCCAGCCTCTGCAAGCACACGACCACCTCATGTGGTTATATTCAAGTGCAGATGAAACCACTCGGACCCACCCAGAGGAAGTCAAGGAGGATACCGTGGCACAGTGGCTATGGAGCATCATCGGAGCCTGTGACAACCCGCGTGGATCCAAACGAATTCTGCCCTTCGACGCCGAACACCTTCCAAGGGAGGTGAGACATAACTTGTTGAGTGTTTTACCTTTTGTTTCCAATATGCAACTGTGTTGAGAACCAACTGACTTTGATGTTTGTGCTCCGCAGGCGTTCACGAAGATGTATTCGCCCTTGCCATATGGGGAACAACCAGTTTAAGGAATGTAGAGTGAGGGTGGAAGTGCTTATGTTGATTATGCTAATGACAGTGAGGATGGTGGCGATGACTCTAACAACAGCGACGAAGTCGAGTCACCTCCCCGCACTGAGCGTCATACCAAGGCAAACCAAGATCCGAGTGTTGTCTAGAGCAAGGCTCCAGCGTCGAATGTCAGGAACCCCAAGCGCACTCGGACGGCTACCCCTGACCCGATTGAGAAGACTGTGAAGCAGCTCAAGACCGTCCCACCGAAGCCTTGGAAGGCCTTACCCAGGATCAAGGTTGTCGTGCCCATTAATTCAATGTGAGTGCCCTTAGCACCTTTCGTTTCTTCATTGTTGTGGACCTTCATTGCTTTACTGACTAAGTGGAATTCGAATGCCAGAGCCGCCATTCCTGCGCGTCTCCCATGCAGATCAATGACGAACATCCAGAGATGGGTACCGCGGACGCGGCCACATCTTGGCCAGGTATGATCGACTTATATTCTGCTCTGTCTCACTAATTGACCTGATGGTCGACTGAGTTTTCACTGTCGAGTGACTGCAACACCAACGAACGTCATCCTCCTCATAGATGATGACGAAGACGAGCCTCAAAAGAGCATAGGAGGAGAAGGTAGGACCTCGACCGCCTCCCAAAGCTTCACTAAGAGAGTGCCTTCGGGCCAAACGTCTCGTGCGCCGCCTCAAGTCGTTCTTCAAGAGCCAGGTGGTTCATCCCATGCTAGTGCTACCTTCTCTTCTCCTCTATCGACTGCTTCGCCTTTAGTGTCGACTGCTCCTGCTTCGGGTCCGAGTGGAAAACCTTAAGTGCTCATCCATCCAGCGTCGCCGACTCCTGCATCAAGCGTGTTCACTCTGCATCATGTCCCACAGGACCAGACTGAAGCCCACAAGGAAGCTATGATTCAAGCTGACTTGATGATGCAGCGGCTGAAGGGAGTGTACGAGGCCAGCAAGACGGCTTATGACGCTAGTGCGGCTTTTCAGGCGAACGTCCGAGTAAGTGCAATTGTAAGTTGATTTCTGATTGGGTTTTTCTGTCCTATCTAGACTCTGTACACCCACTGAGTGTTCCCTTCAACTCTCCACTTCAGCCGGTCAGGCCATGCCGAGTGGGAATTGATCCAGTGGGGGCACGCTGAGTGCGGCCACTGGGTGTAGTCCCCAAGACCATTGTCGAATGTCTGATTCGGCGGGGGTCTGATAATGCTTTTTTCCTATAGCTCTCCACTCGAACCGGTCAGGCTATGCCGAGTGGGAAATGGATCCAGTGTGGGCACACTGAGTGCACCCACTGGGTGTAGTTCCCGAGACCCCCGTCGAATGTTTGATTCAGCGGGGGTCTTAATGAACATGTTTTTTTCTTCTTCCACTCGGGCTAGTTGGGCTCAAGCTGAGTGGGAAATGAATCCAATGGGGGCACGCTAAGTGCACCCAATGGTGTAGTCCCCGAGACCGTTGTCGAATGTGTGATTCGGCAGGGGTCTTAAAATGCTTTTGTTTGTAGCAACTGGATCTGCTCCTCCCCACTCGAAAGCAGAGGAATATCTGAAACTCTTCATCATTGTCGACTGAACCATTTCTTCGTTGACTTCAGAAAACTTGTGAGATTGGGACTCAGTATGCTGCCTAAGAGAAGGAGAAGACCCAACTCTAGTTGGACTTGGAAGTGACCAAAAGGAACTTGGAGCGCGCTTAGATGGAGGCGAAGACCATGGGAGGTAAATCCCGTCGACTGAGTGCGTGGTTGTTCTTTTCTTCCATCCTTTGAGCCGAGTGGTTTCACTCGAACAGATGCTGAAAACCATCGACTTCAAGTGCGACTGAGGAATGTTATTTCTTTAGACACCATGAAGCAGGCCTTGGAAAAGAAGGATGAAGAACTTGCAGGAGCTCAGAAGGTGGCTAAGGAGAAAACTGAAGCCGTTGAGGAAAAGTTGGCTTCAGTGAGAAAGCTAGAAGAATAAAATGTATCTCTGAAGACTGTTGTTGAAGAGCTTAAGAAGGAATGGATGAGTGGGCCAATAATATGGAAGAAGAAGCGAGTGCTTTTGAGACGGAGAAGACGGCCCTGAACGACAAGGTGGACCAGCTTACCTAGAAGAGGGATGCACTAGAGAAATACCTGGGGGGTTTCACAAAGAAGATGTACGGAATGCTTGAAGGTACCTCTCTTTGGTCGAGTGAGTCTCTGCGGGCTTCGAAAGTAATAGCAGAACTAATCATTTCTTCCTCCCTTTTGCAAAATTCTGTCAGAACTTCGAGGAGGTGACCGATCAGATCAAGACAGATCTAGATCGCACTAAGTCGCTCGTGAAGGACGAGGTGGCTCTGAATATGCTGCGGCTCGAAGCTCGTCTCAAAGATGTTCGTGCATATATCACTCGCTTGAGGACTGTGTTGGCGAAGATAGACAAGGAGCTGGGGCCTGAGGATACGCTTCAGAGTGACCTCGAGTCAATGATGACTCGGCTCAATGAGATCACTGGCAGAGTGCAAACGTGGAAGAAGTCTGCCGCCCGCTGCGGTGCTGATGTAGCCCTTTCACTCGCCCGCGTCCACTGCAAAGATGCTCGGGAGGACAAGCTGAAGGCTCTCCAGGTGGTCAACACGAGGAAACTCAAGTTTGAAGACTTCATGCAGACCTTCGTTGAGGCAGCCACTCGAGTAGCTGAGAGCATCGACTTGGATACCTTCGTCGAGCCAGCGAGTCCTACAGGTGCGTGAAAACTTTATGATTTGAACTCATTTGCCTCGGTTTGCCGAGTGATTTTTGTAATCGTTAAAACTTGTTTGGGCTAGGTTTTCCGCCCAAGTACTTTTATCTGTGCTTGAGAACTTCGTGGATTTATCTGAATATTGCTTTCTAGCTTCTTGCATAATTCATACCGACTGGTTCGCAGCTGAGACTTCAAATGAGAGTGATGCTTCACTCGAACTAGACTTTTAACTTAGGCGAGGGCTGGCTCATGGCTAAGTCCTCGAGTGAGAGGGATGGTCTCACTCAGAGTAGTTTTTATCTTAGGCGAGAACGGGCTCGCGGCTAAGCCTCGGAGTGGGAGGGATGGTCTCACTCGAAGTAGTTTTTTAAGTTAGGCGAGGACTAGCTCGCGGCTAAGCCCCCGAGTGAGAGGGATCCTCTCACTTGGAGTAGTTTTTAAACTTAGGCAAGGACTGGCTCACGGCTAAGCCCCCGAGTGGGAGGGATCCTCTCACTCAGAGTAGACTTTTAACTTAGGCGAGGACTGGCTCGCGGCTAAGCCCCCGAGTGGGAGGGATGCTCTCACTCGGAGTAGATTTTAACTTAGGCGAGGACTGGCTCGCGGCTAAGCCCCCGAGTGGGAGGGATGCTCTCAGTCGGAGTAGATTTTTAACTTTGGCAAGGACTAGCTCGCGGCTAAGCCCCCGAGTGGGAGGGATGCTCCCACTTGGAGTAGATTTTTAACTTAGGGGAGGAGTGGCTCGTGGCCAAGCCCCCGAGTGGGAGGGATGCTCTCATTTGGGATAGTTTTTTTAACTTAGGTGAGGACTGGCTCGCGGCTAAGCCCCCGGGTGGGAGGGATGCTCTCACTCGGAGTAGATTTTTAACTTAGGCAAGGACTGGCTCGTGGCTAAGCCCCCAAGTGGGATGGATGCTCTCACTCGGAGTAGATTTTTAACTTAGGCGAGGACTGGTTCGCGACTAAGCCCCCGAGTGGGAGGGATGCTCTCACTCGGAGTAAATGTTTTACTTAGGAGAGGACTAGCTCGCGGCTAAGCCTGCGAGTGGGAGGCATGCTCCACTCGGAGTAGACTATTAACATAGGCGAGGACTGGCTCGCGGCTAAGCCCCCGAGTGGAAGGGATTCTCTCACTCAGAGTAGATTTTTAACTTAGGTGAGGACTGGCTCGCATCTAAATCCCCTAGTGGTAGGGATGGTCTCACTCAGAGTAGATTCTCAACTTAGGCGAGGACTGGCTCGCAGCTAATCCACCCATTGGGGGTTTTAAACATGTATTTATGCGAGAGAAATCATCATAGGACTGCAGGAGTCATGTCTTTGATCAACAATCTTAAAGTACTGTTATTACATCTCAACAATCCAATTGTTAAGTGTAGAATCGACGAAAAAGATCTGTGTTCCAGGCACGCGGCTCGTCAATCTTCTTCCCGAGGTTGTAGAGGTGGTAGGCCCGGTTATATAGCACCTTGGTGATGATGAAGGGGCCATCCCACATGGGGCGAGTTTGTGTGGTCGTTGTTGGTACACTCATAGCACGAGATCTCGTTCTTGAAACGCTAGACCTTTGACGTTCCTGGCATGGAATCGACGAAGGTCTTGCTGATAAACAGTCGACCGTATCAGAGCCATCTCTCATTCTTATTTGTCGTGGAAAACCATGGCCACCTATGGGGCCATGAGCCCCTTTTGGTTCGGTGGGGGGATGGGCACGTTGCGCAAAGAGCGGAGAAGCATCACACAGATCACGCGGGAAGTTTTACCCAGGTTCGGGCCGCCGCGAGGTGTAAAACCCTACTCCTGCTTTGATGGATTGATGGTGGATAATGGTGGTGAACGTAGAACACTTGCTCGGCAGGGTTGCCTCGGGGCGAGAGTGGCTACGCGTGTATGAGTGTGGAAGGGTTTGAATCCTTTCTACGGTTGCCATGGGCCTCCTTTCATAGATCAAGGGGTCACCACAGTGGCAAATAAGTCTTTACATACTGATTAGATTTCAAACAGTGCTATCATACCTAACTCTGCAGGCTGATAGAGTGCATTAAATGCGTCATCGTGTGTCACATCATAGCATGCCCGGCGGCCCTTGCCGGACTGTTTTGCCAGCTTCGCGCTTGCTTGCTTGACACGTCTCAGGATGGGTGTCATATGGAGGTGCTTGCTGTAGGAAGTGGCTGCCATGTGGCAAGAAGCAGACACTTAGTCACTTTGGGGCTGGACACCGCACTGATCGATGACTTGCGTTGCTTGTGAGGTGGAGCGATGGAGTGGCTTCCCTCCGCGAGCCCCGGCAGTCCTGCTGGGGCGATCTGGATGCTTGCTTCCGGGGCAGACCCTAACCTTGCCAGGCTCGCCTGCCCAGCAAGGGAGGTTTTTTCCCTTAGTAATATCTTGCTTCTCTGGCTCATTTTGGTCCGCTTGATCTGTACTGGGATCCTTCAAAGAATTGATCTCTCATGCTTGGTCTGATCTTGGTGTTGTAATCTTGTTCTCGGGCCTGTTGGCTTCCTGTTCGTGCACAAGTCAGGGGAAAACATATACCCTTATGCATGTTCCTCGGCCGAAGCCCATCGGGCCTAAGCGACGTGTCATTTGGGCACGTTGGGTTAGGCCCCAAACAGTGCACGGACACGTGGCAGACAGAGGATCTTGCTCGGCGGTTTGTCATGATGGCCAGTCAATCCAATGTCCACTTCGCGTAATTATCGCGGGTTGTGGGGGCGTGGGTCTGTAGCAGCTAATGTAAAACGGTAACTTTTCTGAAGAGCCGTGCCCCCTCCTTCGCCGTTTTCCCTTTAAGGAGAGACAAACGCGGAAGGGTACCGCTCATTCATTGCTCGCCTCCCCCCATCATCTTCCTCCGCAAGCCAAGCAACTGCTCCCTTCCTTTGCCCACGCTTGCCACCGACCCCTTTCCAATCTCTTTCCCGTGTCCTCGCTGTATCTTGGGGATATGGGGAGAAATCCGTGGCCAGGGGAAAGCTGACGACCTTCGCGGAAGAGGCGGCCGCCGAGGGGAGCAAGACGGCAACGGAGTTGGACAAGAAGCGAAGGGGAGACACCGTCTTCTTCCCGTCGAATCTTGATGGCGGCATGCTGTAGGCAAGGTATGGATACTTGTGGGGACGGGAGGTCCCAAAGGGGCATGGCGCTCCCAAGGTTTTGGTGGAGGGAGAGGAGGACCTGCCAGATTCATACAGATTTTTCTGTGCATATTTCATCTGCGGTCTCTGCCCCCCTTTCTCGGATTTTCTTTTTTTTGACCATGAAGACTGCAGAGCTTACACCCCACAGCATTTTATTGATAAAGAGAAGAGTACAAATACAAAGATCCTCAAGATGAGGAAAAGAAAATAAAGAAAGCAAACTAAAGAAAACTATACAAAAGGGAAAATTGAAAATATAAGAGTCCTCTTCAAGGAGGTAGGAAATCAATCCATCTAAGCAGGGCATCCCTATATCTTTTTTTAATCCGGTGCGAGAGGAGTGTAACATCATGTATGAAACCATCTCTCCATCCCTAAAAGAAGGCCTGATATGCCTGAGTGCCCTGTCATTCCTGACTTTCCAAATATTCCACCAAGCAACAAAGACCACTTCTGCAAAGAAAGGTTTATTGAAATCATTTCGGGCATGCACAGCAATTTCAACCATGTCATCAGAATCCTTCCAAACAATTTGCAGATAGTTCCACACTCGTACACTGAAATTGCATTGGAATAAGAGGTGGTTTCTATCCTCCAGTGTTCCACTTGGATAAAGCACACACTCAGACCCATCATTAACCCTCCAGTGTCTACGTTGGATCATATCTTTGGTGTTAACTCTGTCCATTATGACCAGGTAGGCAAACATTTTGATCGACATGGTACAGCAGCTCATCCAGACCCACTTCAAAATGGGATTTGGCATAACCGGCTGATACACAAAGTCATAAAAAAAATTAGCAGAAAAGTTTGCCTGCTTATCGTGCCTCCAAATCAAAGCATCAGGGCAACCGCTATCCAAATGACAAGATTCCACCAAAGAAGAAAGTTGATGAAACTCTTGGAAAGCTAGTTCAGACAGAGGTAAAAATCAGCTCTTGAAAATTGCCAGTCTGAAAAACTTCCATGACAGAAAGATTTTTGTGGAGACAAAAGGAATAGAGCCTGGGAAAACTTTCCTGAAGAGGGGTGCAATTATTTCCAATCTGCCAATGATCTGACCAAAATAGCACGGTGTCTCCTCTGTGAACAGTGACAGAGGTAACAACCCAAAACTTATCCATTAGCTTGCAGATATCTCTCCACCAGAAAGAACCACAAAGTGTTGTATCATGTGGAACTCTTTTGAAATAATAAGAGTCCCAAACCAGATGCACCCATGGCACATCTTCCCTGTTGTAGAATTTGATGAGATGCTTTAGGAGCAGAGCATCATTTTGTAAACCCAGGTTTAGGATTCCCAAACATCCCTTGGATTTAGGTGTACAAACGAGGGGCCAGGCAGCCAGGGAATGGCCCTTCTCCTGACCATACTTTCTCCATAAACACTGTCTCTGAATTCTTTCCAACTACTTTAGAATACCCTGAGGGATTGACAGGCTGCAAAGGAAGTAGATAGGCAGGGAAGAAATAACTGAGTTAACCAGTTGTAGTCTGCTCCCTTGAGGCAAAAACCAAGAGCTAGCTGTGAGCCTTCTCTCCATGCAATCTACCAGAGGTAAAAGGTCAATAATTTTAGGCCTAGTAGTCCCCACTGGCAACCCCACATATGTGAAAGGCATTGAGCCTAACTGACATCCAAAAAGAGCAGCAAGACAAGTAGCATCTACAACATTCACATTAATAGGATACATTGAAGATTTATGAAAGTTGATCTGTAGACCAGTTGCCTTTGAGAATGAGAAGAGCACAGATTTGAGGGTCTCCAACTGAGAGCTTTGATCATTTATGAAGAGCAGTGTGTCATTAGCATACTGAACCACTGGGAAATCAGGGTCATGAGTGAGTAGTGGCAAACTTAAAAATCCCTGATGCAACCTATCATTTATCAATGTCTGCAAAAGATCTCCAATAATTACAAATAGTAAAGGAGAGATAGAGTCTCTTGAGGCGATGATGGTGGTCTATGGATTCCACCTGTTGGATTTCATGCCAAATGCAATCGTGTGTATGGCGATCTTTGCCAACTTGTGTGAGAATTTCGTTCTGGTCGCCCCCAATGTTGACATGTTTAGGCATTACTTCATCCCATGGGTGGAGAACAAAAACCACCGCTCCGGGAACATAAGTTGGATGCCGCGGGTTGTGCCAAGAGAGAACTGGGATTACATCTGTGGCCAACAACGCAGCAGATGGGAGGAGTGGAGGGGAGATTGCACTACAAAAAAAAGACACATCCGTGACATTTTTGGCCAAACGAAAAAAAATTGTCATGCTTATGACACTTCTATGACAATAATTGTGACAAAACCCCATATCATCATAGATGTGGTGGGCTCCTACTTCTATGACAAAAAATCATGAAAGAAAATGAGCTTTTTGTCCTGGGCAGGCCGAAGACACAGCTGCATGACATTCTTTGGGTCGTCCATGATGGAAAAAACTGTGGTAGAAGCGAGGGCGAGGAAAATATTTACGGTGGGTGGTCGGGGGCCGAGCGATGCGCGTTTCTCTCGTACAAGTACACGCGTGGGTGTGTGGCATTGGGCTCTAACTGAACCCGAGCGAGGCGTTCGCCCTCAATCCGGCGACAGACCGCAGCTACGTGTTCTCGAACCCGAGCGATTGATCGATCTGGCTGTTAACTGAACCCGATCGAGTGATTCCTTTGCCACTGTTGCTAACTGAAGCCGATCGAACCTGCTGCCTCTTAATGAACAGTGAGCGTTGTTGGCGGGGGGGTCGGATGAACAGTTCCCGGTGGGGGGTTGGATGAACAGGACCCCGTGGTAGTAGAGGATATTGCCGCTGGATGAACAAGACCCCGATCAAGCCGGTTGGGGTGGATGAACCGGAGCCCGTGGAGGGCCAGATGAACAAGACACCGTGGAGGGCTGGTTGAATAGTAGCCGGTGGAGGGCTGGATGAATAGTAGCCCGTGGAGGGGTGGTTGAACAGGATCCCGTGAAGAGGGCTGGTTGAACAATAGCCGGTGGAGGAGCGGTGGAGGCTGGATGAACAGGAGCCCGTGGATGAACAGTTGCTGGTGGAGTCAGGAGGGGAGACGCCATGTTTGAACAGTCGCAAGTGGAGGCTGGAGGAGGTCGACGGTGGATGAACAGTAGCCCATGGGGGCTGGACGAGGTTGACAATGAAGATGAATAGTAGCCTGTGGAGTCCCGTTTTGTGGTACGCCACACCCCTCCCGATGAACAGGACCCCCGTTTCGACCGTAGCGCTCCAACACAAGTCTGTTTCTTCCGTTTTGCGGTACGCCACACCCCTCCCGATCAACGGGACCCCGTTTCGACCGTAGTAGGTCCAAGAGAAGTCCGTTTCTTCCGTTTGGCGGTACGCCAGACCCCTCCCAATGAACATGATCTTGTTTCGGCCGTGGCCGGTCGAACAGAAGGCCGTTTCCTCCATTCTGCGGTACGCCAGGCCTCATTTCAATTGGTTGTTCCATCCAAGACAGTTGGCTCCCAATGAACACGACACATTCCATTCCGACCCAGCCAGATGGCTCCTAATGAACACGATGACGCACCTTCTCCGTTCCGACCCAGCCATGTACACGAGCCCTGGCCGTATGTATGCGCAAGTAGGCATTCGAGACCCCGCCTGTATGTATGTATGTGGCCGTATTTACTTTCTTGCACCCTGGCTGTATACATGTACATGCTACGTCCGCGCCTCTACTACGACACGTGCCCTTCATTACTCATCCACGGTTCATCGCTGCAGCCTGCAGATAGACCGATTGACCAGTATGTACGTACACGTTAGCGACCAGAATGACAACACTACGTATACTTTGACCAGAGGTACGTAGATGTAGCTGGTGGGTCCCAGCAGTCAGGAGGCACTTCCTTGCATGCAAAGATGTAGCCGGTGGGTCCAGCAGTCAGGGGGGAAACGTTTTTTCACGAAATACGGTGGCCCATCCAGTGGGTCCATGCTGTTAGGTGGAGGAATCATTATTTTGCGCGTAATAAGGAGGCATTTCCTTGTGTGTGGCCGTGGACCCAGCTGTCAGCCTCTCCACGTACAGTCCACTTCCGATGGATGTCGTTTGTTGACCACGTTAACCACGCCGCTCCGAGAGCACCAGGGCGGTGGATGACGGCGATGCCTAGGAAGGGGACAACGTAGAGCCAGGGAAGACGCCGCAGTGAATGCCCACGCTGAGGGGAGTACGAGCACTGACAGGTAGGCTGCAGGGTGAGGCTGACGTCGCTAGAAAATAACAGGATGTGCGGGTGGGTAGAGGGATGGCCTGGCGGCAGCACAGCCGGCCACGGGATGAGGGAGCAGGCAGTCCCGCCGGCGCTGGTTTGGGCGGCTGCAGTAGGAAGATCAGAGATTGAAGAAGCACGGCAGCCGTTGGACGGAAATCCAAGAGTCACTGCTATGTGTTGACTAAGTTGACAAAGCCTTGCGTACGCGTCAAAATTATTTTTAGGACTGCGTCACCAACAACCTTTCTTTTTGTAGAGCGTCATCATCAACCTAGTAGGCCCAGAAGTCAGCCTCAAAATCTTTGGAAAACAGCATACAGCCCATTAGCCATTATTTTCAATAATTTACAGCCCATTTGCTAATTCTTAAGGATATTTTGAAGCCCATATTCTTTTTAGTAGCATTATAGACCATATATTCTTGGCACTTCTAAAAAATTCAACGAAATTTTGCATACTTCGGTGGGGTCCGAACTCTTTTAATCACGAAATTTTGAGTCACGTTAAAAATAATTTTTTAAAAAACATGTCAAAATAAAATTAAAAAAATCTCCGCAAAAAATGAATGAACTTTAACATATTTACTAGCAAGATGCCCGTGCGTTGCACGGAACATGAAGATGCATTTTTATGAGTAGCTTATCTTGTGGGAGAAAAGGATGAAGGAGGGAAGGCCGTATCTGCAAATGTGGAGAGGAGTGTGGGTAAATTGTCATAGTTTCCTTCCTATCCGTTAGATATAGATCAGACGACCTATATTGCAGGATGGCAGGCACACCATCATCACCAACTCTGCTTTTTATAAGAGTAGAGAAATCCAGAAAACCGATATGTTAATGAAATTTCCGGTTGGCTTTGGTTTAAATTTACAGCCCATTTCTTACAACTTATAGCCCATTTTCTGGGGAAGCCCATTTCTTACTACTTACATCCCTCCTTGTATTGAAAGATTTACGGCCCAACAGGGCTGAGAAAAGCAAGTAGGACTCGGTTGGGTATTCTCCAAAAAAAAGAACTGGGCTAGCCATTTTCAGAAAGAAAAAAAATATAAACTGGGCTAGTCGTGTGCTTAATTAAAAGCGTAAGTGTTGGCTAGACGAGCCACAACCCCCACACAGTGCGGTTGAGCTCCGTCTCTAAAACTAAAAAACAACTGGGCGAGCTTCTGGGTCCCTAGTGTTATCCGCTCGTTGTGTAATTTTCTCGTTTATTGACTACATTGAAAATTGCATGAGACCTAGTTGTGAAACAATTAGGAGGAAATATTTTTTTGGCTTGTAATAACGAGGCACCTTCTTGCGTAATGCAATGACCCGGGTGGATCCCTACCGTCAGTCCCTCCATGTACAGTCATCTCCTGATTCCTCTCGGTTGTTGACCATGTTGATAATGCTAGACGTCAGCGGGCACAGCAAGCGAACCAAGGCGGAGAACGACGGCGAGGCCTCGGACGGGAACGAATAGGAGCCATGGAAGATGCCGAAGTGTAGTGGCAGGCGCAGGGGAGTACGAGGGCAACAACATGTAACTCAAGCTTACAAACGATACCAAAAGCCCAAGGATTAATTTTTCACCAAATTTAGACAAAACCCTGGTTGAACATGGCAATAACATCTAACCCAACCACTCTTTTTCGCAGTCACAAACAAATGGATCGGTCTGATCCATAAAATCGACATCCTGTGCAAAAAATATATTGGAGGATGACTACAAGTTGTTGTAAATAGAAGCCGAGCACGTTTAGAAGCCCATTTGTCCACCTGAAACTTCTTTTTTTGATGTTCAATGTGTCCGTCCATGAGAAATCTCTTGTTGTAAAACTTAAGCCTCAAGGACAATAGTAACCTCGCATTCAACAGGAAGAATGTGAAAAAGCTTCTGTTTGCCTGGTTGGATGCATATACTTCCATCGTTATTGTCCTCAAACTATTGTCTTGAGAACTGAGAAAATCCTGGTGCCTATTACGCCACTGATTGGTTATACGTTTTTCTCCATGTGTTAGCCGTGCCTAAGTAGACATGAAGATTGAAAACTGTTAAGGTCTAGAAAAAGAGAATGTCGATAGAGAGATAGTTGAACGGTTAATTCTAGTACAATGTATACGGGCTTTCAATGTGCATGAAATCATCACCTTTAATATAAATTCTGCAAATATCGAAAGCATCGCAACAAGCCAATAATTATGTTCAGATCAAAACTAAACATTCCGATATATAAGATCTTGACAGAATCCAGCAGCATTGATAGGCTATCCATGGACGAACTCTCCATTGAGCATATAAGATAATATTAGTACCCAAAGTGTACTCCACGATGATATAAACTTATGCGCACAAATGAAAAATGCAGCTTATGATTACAAATGTGTAGATGATAATATACGGTACCTGAAAAAGTGAGGAGCCAAACACCAACTTCATGTGATCATTAAACGGATCACTAATTACACCCAAGGTCTCCAGTCTGGGAGCAGAGACGACAGTTATTTGTAAAGGTTTATAACAATCATCAAGGAGCAACCTTTGAAGTGAAGGGGCGTCTTCGATGATGAGATGTTGTCCTTCAAAACAAATTCCAATGCTTTGAAGGTGATGCAACTTTATTTGGAGATAACTGATAAGGATTTCTATTCCCAAAACAATCAGCAAGCACTACAGGGCAGGGCAACTGGAGTGGATGATTGAGGGAGTCCTGGATTAAGGGGTCCTCGGGCATCCGGCCTATTGGTATGGGCCGGACGGATGGGCTGTGAAGATACAAGACCGAAGACTTTCTCCCGTGTCCAGATGGGACTCTCCTTGGCGTGGAAGGCAAGCTAGGCGCCCGGATATGAAGATTCCTTTTTCTGTAACTGATTTTGTACAACCCTAGTCCCCTCCGGTGTCTATATGAACCGGAGGGTTTAGTCCGTAGAGGCAAGGATAATCATATTCATAATCATACAGGCTAGACTTTTAGGGTTCAAGCCATTACGATCTCGTGGTAGATCAACTTTTGTAACACTCATATTCATCAAGATCAATCAAGCAGGAAGTAGGGTATTACCTCCATAGAGAGGGCCCGAACCTGGGTAAACATCGTGTCCCCCGTCTCCTATTACCATCAACCTTAGATGCACAGTTCGGGACCCCCTACCCGAGATCTGCCGGTTTTGACACCGACATTGGTGCTTTCATTGAGAGGACCGCGGTCACGTCAAAGACAGGATTGATGGCTTGCCTTGTTGTCAAGGATAGTGTCACTTCCAGAGGAGCCTTGGCCCCAGGCCAAACCCTCCGGCTTGGCGGCTTTACCATGACCGCCCGTTCGGACGTTAAGCCGACGATGACTTCTCGAGTCATCGAAAATCGCCTCCGCATTAATTCCAAATAGTTCAAACGGATCCGGCCGAGTTATCGTCTTTAAACGAACTCCTAGATCGCATCACCGCCTTGGGGGTCGCTATAGACTACGGTCGGATTGGGATTAAACCCGACCAGAGAGAAATCAAATCTCCGCCAATGACCCATCAGATAGTGGTAGTAGAGGAGCAAATAAATGACTCTTCCTCTATATCGAGGATGAACTATGTTTGGATTTCCAAGCTCGAAGAGCCGGATACCTGTTCACGGAACGATGTGCCCTGCCCTCCGAACCTAGAATCGAACGACGGGCCTAAAACATCAGTTTATATCCCGGATCCCGAACTATTAAGTTCGGAACATTTTCAAACTCTGGATCCCAAATTGGGTCAGCGTTTGGATTTAAAGCCACCCACCCACCCAGCTATACGCCATCTTATGAACATACGATAGCAGCCTCAGGAAACGGTCCATCACTTTTGGGCCAGATTTCTCCTTGCCAAATGCAAGATTAAAGATTGCCGCGATGCAGACGCGATCTCAGTATTATGCAACAATTCCACAGACGAAGGTATCCTCAACGCCATCAACCGCCATCGCGTCTTACACTTCGCTGACTTGGCAACCATAGTACAGAAGTACTGCGCAATGGAAAGCGCATGGAAAACTCAGGCAGCTCGCTGGGAACCACCGGTTTTAACTCGGCCCTTGTCCGGGCAAAAAGTACACACCCTCATGGGGCGCCCGATCCAACAGTAAAGAAATCTAAGCCCATTACGGAGCGCGGAACCGTTCTGGAGGAATGGCTCGATAGGCCATGCAAAATACATACAACACCGGATACCACACCAACCCATAGCCTTAGAGCATGTTGGATACTCCGGCAAGTGTCCAAGAGCAGCGAGGATCTCCTCACCAAAAATACCCTAGAACAACACCCCCCAAAAGACAACGACCTTAGAGTATTAACGGTCTTCGAGACTTTTGCTTCAAAAAATAGCGCAAAAGGGCACTCCGCGACCTCGCCGAAGTCTGCCAAGTCGCAGCAATAAACCCTTGGAACGACACGGCCATAACTTTCAACGCCGGTGATGAACCAAGATTCAGGATAGTCCGGGCACCAGCCGCCTTGGTCCTCAGTCTAATCATGGACGGATTTCGGCTCACCAAAGTTCTCATGGACGGCGGCAGTGGACTAAACCTCATCTACGAGAACACACTAATTAAAATGGAAATAGACAGGAGCCGCATCGAGCAAGTAGCACGACCTTCCGAGGAATTAATCCCAGTCGGGAGGTGCGATGCATGGGAAAAATCACACTTGACATGGTATTCGGCACGCCGGAGAATTATCGATCCGAAGAAATAACCTTCCAAGTGGCCCCTTTCAAGAGTGGATATCACGCCCTATTGGGGCGCGATGCATTTACATGCTTCCAAGCTATACCTCATTACGGGTACATGAAGCTCAAAATGCCCGGGCCCAATGGTATTACCACTCTTGCCAGTGATCCGGACATAGCACTCCGCGCTGAAAATAAAACCGCATCCCTGGCCCTCGAGGCATTGTCTAAAGCCCTCGCGGCCGAAGAGCTAACCGCGCTGCGCTCCACTGTGGATAGGAACGACGTAATCCTGGACAAACCACCCAAATCCACCTCCTTTAAACCAGCAGACGAAATAGTCAAATTTCAAGTCCACCCGACGGACCCCAAGAAGACAGCATCCATCGGGGCACAGCTAGACCCAACGGTGGACGCCACGCTACGAGAGTTCCTGCGCAAGAACTAGGACATATTCGCCTGGCATCCTTCTGATATGCCAGGAATCCCATGCAGGTTGGTTGAACACAGCCTTACCATATTAAAGGGGTATAAGCCGGTCAAGCAAACACTGCGGCGCTTTTCCAAACCCAAACAACAAGCTATGGGAGAGGAGCTAGCCAAGTTAATCGAGGCCGGATTCATCAGAGAAAGGAAGCACCCGGACTGGATAGCAAACCTGGTGATGGTGCCCAAGAAGGATAAATCCTGGTGCCTATGCGTCGATTTCAAATACGTCAACAAGGCCTGCCCTAAGGATCCCTTTCCTCTCCCTCGCATCGATCAGATTATTGATGCTACTGCTGGACACGACTCACTATGCTTCCTCGACGCATACTCCGGATACCACCAAATCAAAATGAAGGAATCCGACCAAGCCGCAACAGCATTCCTTACCCCATATGGGCCGTTCTGCTTCAACACTATGACCTTCGGATTCAAAAATGCCGGCGCCACCTACAACGCATGATTCAAACATGCCTCGAGAAACATATCGGCAAGACAGTCAAAGCTTATGTGGATGACGTCGTTGTCAAAACTAGGACGTTGAGTCATTGATAGACGATCTGCGTCTCACAATTGACAACCACCGTACATCTGACATCAAGCTCAATACGGAAAAGTGTGTTTTCGGTGTTCCCGTTGGAAAACTACTGGGTTTCATCATTTCCAAAAGAGAAATTGAGGCGAACCCAGCTAAAATCCGAGCTTTGTTGCAGTTGTCTATGCCAACAGACCTTAAACAAGTCCAAAAACTAGCCGGATGTGTGGCAGCTTTAAGCCGCTTTATCTCTAGACTAGGGGGAAAAGCATTGCCACTTTACCGCCTTCTCCGACGCACCGACCACTTCGAGTTGGCCGGACTAGAGGAAATAAAGGATCTTTTAGCGAGCAATCCAATCCTGGCCGCACCGAATGTCGGCGAACCCATGTTATTATACATATCGGCAACATACCAGGTCGTGAGTGCGGTGCTCGTCGTTGAACAAGAGGAGGACGGACTTAGATTCCCACTCCAGAAGCCGGTATATTATGTATCAACTGTCCTCACACCATGCAAATCCCGGTACCCTCATTACCAAAAAATAGCATACACGGTCTTCATGGCATCCCGAAAGCTATAACACTACTTTCAAGAATGCTCAATCACGATGGCCCCCGAAGTACCACTCAATGACATAATAAACAACCGCGATGCCACGGGCCGGATTGCCAAGTGGGCCATTGAGCTCCTCCCATTCGACATAACATACAGAACACGCCGGGCCATTAAATCCCAAGTACTGGCCAACTTCATTGCCGACTGGACAGAGGACTCCCTAAAGAGTACAACACATATTCCAACTAGGTCATGCACTTCGACGGCTCCAAAATGCTGGCAGGATTAGGAGCGGGCGTTGTCCTAACATCCCCCACTGGAGATACAGTTCAATACGTACTCCAAATATTATACACAGGCTCCAACAATGCAGCCGAATACGAGGACCTATTGCATGGTCTTCGGATGGCTGTCTCCATGGGCATACAACGCCTGGAAGTGATCGAGGATTCAAACCTCGCAATATCTCAAATAAATGGAGATTTCAACGCCAAAGGTCCGAAGATGGCCGCTTATCGTAACTCCGTTCTCAAAATATCGGCTCGGTTCGAGGGGCTCGAGTTTCATCATGTGGCTCGAGAAAGTAATCAAGCGACGGATGTCCTTGCTCACATCTGCGCCAAGCGTGACCCCGTCCCACCTAACATCTTCCTGGAAAGGCTCTTCAAGCCATCCGTGGTGTGGCAAGGGGAGAGCAGCAACACAAGTCTAATTCCGATTATAACCCCAGATTCGAAACACAACGATGTCATCGGGGGCTCAGCCATCAAAATAACACCGTCGTCCCATCTTATCATGGCAGTCATTGATCCATGGACCGAACCCTTCTTGGCTTACCTTAACAGGGAGAACTCCCTGAGGATCAGAACGAGGCTCGCCTCATTGTCCGGCGCTCGAAAGCCTACAAGGTTCATGACGGAGAACTCTACAAGAAAAGCGCTACCGGAGTACTCCAAAGATGTATCTCCGAGGAAGAGGGGCGGCAGCTCTTGGCTGAAATTCATGCTGGTCTCGGTGGTCACCACGCCGTGGCTCGGGCCCTAGTGAGCAAGGCCTTCCCTATAGGATTCTATTGGCCGACGGCCCGAGCAAATGCACAGGACCTTGTCCGACGTTGCGTCGGATGCCAGCTTTTTGCCAACCAAAGCCATATGCCACCCACCCTACAAACAATCCCCATTAGTTGGCCTTTCGCGGTCTGGGGGCTTGATATGGTCGGACCCCTTAAAGGAGGAAGCCATAAGAAAAAATATATGCTGGTCATGGTGGATAAATTCACTAAGTGGATATAGGCCAAACCAGTTAAAGCGGCCGAAGCCGGACCAGTGATAGACTTTATATCCGGTGTTGTGCATTGTTATGGTGTTCCACATAGCATCATCACCAATAACGGCTACAAGTTCACAGCCGATGAGGTGAAAACCTGGTGTGCTAATATGGGCATTAAGCTCGATTACGCCTCCCTCTATCATTGTCGGATGTGGGGTTCTGGCAAACCCTTAATGTTCGAACACTGGGGTGCGCGCGAAGTCTTTCCCTCCTACCGATCTACGCCCTAGGTCGCTTAGATCTCGCGGACGAACTCGACAAACTCACAACACAGAAAGACACGAGATTTATACTAGTTTGGGCCACCGTTGTGGTGTAATACCCTACTCCAGTGTGGTGGTGGTGGATTACCTCTTGGGCTGATGATGAATAGTACAGAGGGAAGAACAGCCTCCTGAGGTTGAGGGGTTCTTGTGCTTGGTGACTTAACGGGTGAGAGCTGGGTGAACTGCTCGATCCCCCCCTACTGTGGTGGCTAGCTCTACTTATATAGGCCCTGGTCCTCTCCCCAAATATTGAGCGGGAAGGGAGCCAACAACGGCGGGCAAATTCGAAGGGGGACAGCTAGTACAAGCTATCCTGACAAAAGTGGTCTTTGCCTGCAAAAGGCTGTGGTGGTGACGCCGTCTTGGGCTCCATGATGACCTCCATCTTGCCGTCCTTCTGGTCTTGGTCTCGTTGCACTGATATGGCAACCTTTGCCTGATGCCTCGGTACTCCTCGCGTGCGCTGGCCTCCTTAGCACCAAAGAGGAAACAAGGATGCTGCGCGAGCTGGCGCCCGTCATGGCTCATGTCACGAGAGCCTCATGAGGTTTACCCCGCCTTGATATCTCCGCTCCTCGTGAGCCTGCCTTACTAGGCCACTCCTGAGGAGGTCTTGCGTCGTCCGCCTCACGAGGCTTGGCCCCTTGCGAGGGTCTTGGATGCCTTGTTGATGAAGATGGGCCATACGGCCTGCTGGCTTAGCCACGTCGTGGGCTGCAGGCAGGCAAGTCTGGGGACCCCCGTTGCCAGAACGCCGACAGTAGCCCCCGGGTCCAAGGTGCGCTCGGGCTTGGCTTCGTTGCGAAGCCAAGGGTCAAGTACGGAGCACCGCGGGCCCCAAAAGCCTGCGGCCGCGGTCGACGCGTGGCGGTTGATTGGACATGTGCGCCCCCGCCTCTCACACAGTTATTCTTCCTGCACCCACGCCCGGCTCCTCCAATCTCCATGCTTCCTCGAGGCCCTACTTTGCCCTTCCAATCTGACTTGCGCTCCGCCCGCTTCATCCCCATGGTGCCGAAACAGGCTGAAAAGGGGAAGAAACTTCTATCTTTGCCAACTACACCTCCGCCCTTTGAGCCTGCGCTCGGCCGGCCTCGGGTGCTCAACGACGAGGCCATGGACAAGGTGCGCCCCATGCTTGCCTCCAGCTTCAACAGTGGCTTGGCCTGCGTCTCGCACTCGCATGGATCGGGCAGCCACTGAGGTCCCGATCTTCATTGATGCCCTCTGGGCTGGCTTGATTCCTCCCTTCTCCGCCTTCTTCAACGGGGGTGCTCAGCCCTCTGCTCCAAGTTCCAGCGGAGCCTGCTGTTCCAAACTCCGGCTGGGGCCATCAGACGCTCACGAGCCCCAGCCTTTCCCCCGTCTGGGCCAGGCTGAGGTGGTTGAAGAACCGTGGCGTGACTGCGCCCATGGTGGTGAAGGAGTTTGTCAAGCGTCGAGTCGCTCCACTTCAGCGCCACACCCGCCTGATGTGGGACTTGCTCAGCAGCTAGGATCATATGAGGTTTCAGGAGATGGGGCTTCCTCTTGCGACGCGGCAAACGATGCTCATGGTCCTATCGGGTGTCCCTCTGCAGGACGAGATGCCTAGGAATAGCTGCCTATTGTACCACTGCAAGAACAAATCCGCATTTGCCGTGAGCATTCCTTCCTTGGATGAGTGCGGGTTGCACCCAATCGGCCTAGTAGGGTCCCGCGAGAACCCCGTCGTCATGGTTCCCTTCTTCGCCACCGGTGCCCAGCTCGCCCCAGGTGAAGGTGCGAGAGGGCGAGCTCCGACGGGGGCCGGTGGCTCGAGTACTGAGGAGCACATGTCGAGTGGTGATCCTGGGGCGTCGTCCTCGGGGGCCTGCGCCCCCACTCCTGAGGCGTCTGTCACTGAGGAGACGCAACATGCGGCTCCCGAGGCAAGGGCTCCAGGAGCCTTGGGAGGTTCTTGTGAGATGGCGCCCGGCTGTTCGCCGCAACCGGGCACCCCTGAAGACATCCTTCCAAGCTCTCCTTCGGCACCGCCGCGCACCGGCCGTCACGTCCAGAGCTTCGGTCGTCTTTGTGTAGACTTCGAGGATCTCCATAAGAGGAAAGGATCCCCTAGCCGTAGCAATATCTTCGGGCCGTTGAAGCGACGAAAGTACATTGCCATTGACGTGTAAATATCTTATTGTCATGGCTTCTTGCGTGTAGCCTTCCTATCCTGACGTCAGTCCTTCAGGGCTCCTTCCGTTGAAGCTGTTACGTCTTCTGAGAAGCGGCCTCCTCCTACCTCAACTCCCCCATCAGCCTTGAGCGTTCCTGGTCCGCCTGCCGCTCATGGAGCAGGGTCGGTTGAGGGAGCGTTTCTGCCTTTGCGGCGCGCTGAGCCCGCGGCTTGGTCACCCCTCCCCCATAGTCTGGTGTGGAGCTTGGCGGGCGTGCCCAAGACTCCTCCTTTGCTCACGGACAGTGGCTGGTTGGCTTCGATCTTCGACTCGTCTTCAAGCAGCAAGCCATGATTGGCTCGGGCTCCTCGCGAGGACTGGCCGAGATCAGGTGCGGTGCCAGCCCCCAGCCCCCTGCCGGGAGGTGGTGCGCCGCTTGGCGCCCTGCCCGCAGCCCCCGAGGTGGAGGACGAGGTGGGCCGAGCGTTCGATCTCAAGCGCGGGCGGAGCGTAGTTCGTCACGAGCTCTTCCAGAAGGCGATGGGCGCGATGAGTCGACTTGATGAAGAGCTCGCGGGTGTTGACTCGTGCCTTGAGGTTGAAGGTCTCCGGCTGGTGGAGGAGCGGTGCAAGCTGAGGGTGGCCATCAACCTCGGTCTCTATCAACACGACCTTGAGAATGCGAAGGCCGAGGCGTCCCTCAAGGTTTCCCATGAAGTCCGCTCGCGAGCCTTGGAAGAGGCTCGCAAGACTGACCGCCATGCGAGGCTGCGGAGAAGCGCGCGCGGGAGCTCCAGGCCTGGAGCGCGTCCCTTGAGCAGCAGGTGGAGGCGCGCAGGGCCGCTCTTGCATTGCTGAGGGGGTCCAGAAACACGCGGAGGTGCTGGCCATGGAAGCCGTGGAGCACAGCCTCGAGCTTGAGCAACTGGAGACGAGGGAGCGTCAAGTTGCTCAAGCAGAAGATGCCGTCGGGGCTCGCGAGGCTAGAGTCAAGGAGGAGGTCGATCGCTGGGTGGCCGAGGTTCGTGCAGACCTGGAGGGTAGGTGCGACTTGAAGCTGAAGCTCGCGGGTGCGGAGGATGCGGGCAGGGCTGCTGCCCTCAGGCCCAGGTTGGATTAGGCCAAGAGGCCTGCGGAGGCCACGGCCGCCGCCCTGGTTACAGCGCAGGCGGACTTGGCCTCCGCCCGCACCGACCTGCTTTCTCTCCGGAAACGGGTTGATGACGCCAAGGCCATCGCACAGCAAAACTGGGAGGAAGTGCTCCAACGTCGGACGCTGGAGCGCGAGCATGCTCCTATGCTTCAAGATCTCCGGAACAGGGCCAACACCGCCCTGGGTTACATCTGCAATGAGAATGCTCCGGCCCCTCATTCCAATGACTATGCCAGCCATCTGTCCTTCTTCACCGAGGTGGTGACGCGCCTGGAGGCCCGATCTAACAGAGCTCGCCAGCTTGTGGAGGAGAGGGGCTGTGGCCTACTTGGGCGCGCTTTCTTCCGTGTCTTCAGCCACCTTCGGAATGTCAACCCCGACTTTGATTTCGGTGACGCCATCGCCCAAGTACCCACGGCCGTCCGGGGCGACCTGGCGCGTTGGGTTGAGGACAATGTGGACGCGTTGATCAGGGCCTTTACTTCGGAGGATGACGAGGTGGTGGTCATCGCAGACGAAGGCGACGTGGTCAACAACGGCGATGGGGGCGCCGCCGTCGGCGGCGACGATGCCGACAAAGACCATTTGTTACTTCTTGGAGAGTGGTGTCTCCTAGATTGGCTAGGTGTCACTTGGGAGCCTCCGACAAGATTGTCGAGTTGAACCAAGGAGTTTGTAAGGGCAAGGAGATCGCCTACTTCATGAAGATCTACCCTAGTGAGGCAAGTCCTTCATGGGCGACGGCCATGGTGGGATAGACAAGGTTACTTCTTCTTGGACCCTTCATGGGTGGAGCCCTCCGTGGACTTGCGCAACCGTTACCCTTCGTGGGTTGAAGTCTCCATCAACGTGGATGTATGATAGCACCACCTATCGGAACCACGGATAAAAAATCTCGGTGTCAACATTGCGTTTGCTCCCTCAAACTCCTCCCTTTACCTTCATATGGAATTGTTTTATATTCCGCTGCTATACTCTTAGATTTGCATCTGTAGGTTGATTGCTTGACTTGTGCTAAGTTGTTAAAATCTGCCAAGAATTAAAATTGGGAAAAGGCTAATCTTTTATTTGGTCAAGTAGTCTAATCATCCCCCCTCTAGACATACTTTTGATCCTACAAGTGGTATCAGAGCTTTGGTCTCCATTTGCTTTGATTTCCATAGCTTTTGATGGTCATAGCCTTGGTTTCACAACCTAGGAGAGTATGGCGTGTAGCGAGGGAAATTACCACCGTAGAGGTCCTTACTTTGATGGTACAAATTTTGCTAGTTGGAAGCATAAGATGAAAATGCATATTCTTGGACATAACCCCGCCGTTTGGGGTATTGTGTGTATTGGCTTGCAAGGTGAATTCATTGATGGGAGAGAACCAAATCGTGAAGCTACCGCAGAAGAGTTGAAGATGCTACAACACAATGCTCAAGCTTGTGATATTATCTTCAAAGGATTGTGCCCTAAAGAATTCAACAAAATCAGCCGCCTTGAGAATGCAAAGGAAATTTGGGATACTTTGATTGATATGCACGAAGGTACCGACTCCGTCAAGAAATCCAAATTGGATGTGCTTCAAAGTCAACTTGACATGTTCAAAATGAAGGATGGTGAAGGTGTCGCCGAAATGTACTCTAGGATTGCTCTCATCACAAATGAGATTGTCGGCTTGGGAAGTGAAGAGATGACGAAAAATTCATCATCAAGAAGATCCTAAGAGCCTTGGGTGGAAAATATGATACCGTGTGCACATTGATCCAAATGATGCCCAATTACAAAGATGTCAAGCCAACGGAAGTCATTGGAAGAATTGTTGCTCATGAGATGTCACTCAAGGATAAGGAAGAGCTTCACAACAAGTCTAGTGGTGCTTACAAAGCCTTGTTTGATGCTCCCACATCTTCAGGTGTGAAACAAACCTTCAATGAAGAATTGAGCCTAATGGTAAAGAACTTCAACAAGTTTTACAAGAGTAGAAGCAAAGAAACAAGTTCCAAGTCAAGGTCCTACAATGACAAAAGATCTTCTAGTCGTGAGCATAATTGCTACGATTGTGGAAGACCCGGACACTACTCCAATGAGTGTACGGCTCCCTACAAAAGAAGAGAAGATTCTCCCAAAAGAAGAAGTAGAAGAGAAGAATCACCACCAAGAGAAAGGAGGAGTAGAGATGATCGTTATGATCGAAGACCCTCTCAGAGAAGCAAGGACTCGGAAAGGAAGGATAAGTCATCAAGGATCTACACAAAAAGAAGACATCAATCTCATGTTGGTGAATGGGTATCCGACTCCGACTCCGACAATCACTCCGAAAGAAGTTATCACTCCGAATCCGAATATACTCAATATGAAGGTGTTGCCGGTCTAGCACTTGTGTCAACCAACTCCTACGACATATTTGACTCACCAAATGAAGGAATTGGAAGATGCTTCATGGCCAATGGTCCAAAGGTAACACATCCCGAGTATGTTTTTTTCAATAGTGATGAAGATGATTTGCTAGGTGATGATGATTTACTTGTTGACAACTCTAGTGATGAAAACTATGATGAAACATCAATTAATCATGCTAATCAAGATAAAATGAATGATGATGATAAGAAGGAGATTGAGCGACTAACTAAAGAACTAAACACTCTTAAGTTAGCTCATGAAACTACCTTGGAAAATCATCGAGAACTTTCAAAGACTCATGATAAGCTACGCTTTGAAAAGCTCAACCTTGAGAAAGAGCATGAGTTTTTAAAGGCAATCAATGATGATCTTCGCAAGAAAAGTTCTTCTTACATTGCCAAGCGTTTACTCTTGTCTACTTACATGCCACAAGTTAAATCTAGCAACAAGAACAAGAAAGATGTTTCATCTAGTAGTAACAACAATCATGCTAAATCCAATGTTGTTGCTTCTAGTAGTTCTCTTAATTCCACTAATGATTCTCTTAGACAAGTTACACTTGAGCAAGAAAATAGCTTATTGAAGGGAATTATAGATAAAGGTGTTTACAAGAGCCTTGTCGGAAGTAAGCAATTTGAGGAAATTGTACGCAAGCAAGGAAGACACCAGAAGAATCAAGGTGTTGGTTCTGAATGAAAGTTCAATGCCAATGGAGTTGAGTGGGAAGAAGATCAATACCCCAAGACGAAGTTTGTTCCTCAACAAGATAAGTATGATCCTACTTCTTTCAAAGGGACACAAGCTCAAGATGATCTTCCACCACAAGACACAAGCAAAAAAGAAAGGACAAGCTTCAAGAGGAAATTGATGCATTTGAAGAAGCACCTAAGGCCTTAGCCAAGTGGGTTCCCAAGACTACATCAAGTTCTACTTCATCAAGTACAAATACAATTCCAAGGATTCCCATCAAGATGGTGTGGATCTAGAAGAAGAAGAACTAGAAAGTTCTTGAGGGTGACTCCGCCAACATACTTCACTCTTATCATTTTGGCGAGAACAAGTGCAAACAACTTCCATATCTTGCACTAGTTCAAGGAGTCACAAACCCTCTTGTTGGTAAGACAAGGGACAAGGTAACCCAATGCTTTCATGGACATCATCTTGTGTATGCATCACTCTATGTCTATGGATATCCTTGTTTGTTCCTTGTGGGACTAACCCGTTTAGGTATTGAAAGTGCAACTCACTCCAAAGGATTGCTCCCAATGATCTACATCAACATTGAGCATCTACATCTTCAACACCTACATGAAGTCATCATTGACAAAACCCAAGGTTAGTTCAATCCTCTAAGGGGGGATATCACATCTAGGGGGCACTTTAATCTAATCAATTGAGTTAAATCAACTCTAATGGTGTGAACACATCAATGCTTTATGTAAAAGTGGTAACCACACTTGTGCTTAAATGATGAGTATGACCTATGACCAAATGTTCTCATTTGACTCCTATGTCAATATACTCATATATAGATGACCTAGTCATCGCCGAATTGCTTGATAGATGCTAGAGTGTTTGTGCATGCTTTGTCACATATTTCATTTGCCATTTTATTGTGTGAGCATGTTGGTTGCATACTTTACTCATTCGAGGACATCCATTTGTAGTTTTGATTGTTTGGCTCTTTCTATTTTGCCAAATGGATGGACAAGAATGCCTAAGAACTCCCTCTAGCTATCTATGCTTTTCTCATCCCATACTCTATTCATGCTACATCACAAAGTTTGATCAAGTCAGATTCGAACCACTCTGTGTGAGAAGCACTTGGAGTTCCCGATTTGTCATAGACTTAAACCCCCAAAACCTCTTTGTGCATCTCGGTCTGACCGATTCATCCTTTTCGGTCCTACTGAGTCATTAGGTTGATCTAGGGTTTTCAATCTCGGTGCAACCAATTAGAACCTTTCGGTCACACCGAGTTGCAGTAACTGCCTGCAGTTTTGCATCACGGTGCCATCGAGTCATTCCACTCGGTCACATCGACATGGTGAGGTTATATATACCGATGGGCCAAATTTTGGAAATTTTTCCGAACCTTCTCGCTCGCGCATAACCTGCTCTGCCTCTTCGGGTCTCCGGATCGTCCTCTCGTCGCCAGCGACCTCCCGCCGCTGGTCTTTGCCACCGTCAACGGAAATCTTCACCGCCATTGCCGCCGTAGCAAGTTCGTCGCTGAACTAGGGTACGAACTTGATCTTTGTGCTAATCATTAACTCCGATTCTTAGCACATTGCTTTGCCATGATTCTTGACACGATTGAAATCACCCTGTCCAGCGAAAACATCCCGTAGATTAGTTTTGATTTGAAAATTTAGGGTTAGGTCTCCGCCGAATTCATCTCGGACCGACCGAGTTGTAGTAATCGGTCTCGCCGATTTTGGCTTAGGCCAGAGCACACGCGTTTTCGGTCTGACCGGAAATTGCAAATCGGTGTGACCGAGTTCGATTCTTTGTTAAACCCTAGCAGTCTCGGTACCATCGAACTGTGACTCGGTCTGACCGAGTTCACTAGTTTAGGTTCCAAAAGCTGCTTCGGTATGACCGAGTTTACAAATCGGTAGATCCAAAATGCTTTCTGTGAAGAACTAAAACTAAGTTTTTAAGTCATCCTTTTTGCAAAACTCCTATACTTTGTGATGCTCATCTACTCTACCTCATCTATAACCTATTCACAGGGTCTGCTGTCAGAGTATTTGCAGAGATGTCTGACCAGAGTGATAGTCAGAACAGGTCTGAGCAACAGGTGCAGATGAGTGAGGGTTCAGATCCCTCTAGCAGCTATGATGATGGCAGCAGGAGCACTCCCAGCAATCTGCCAAAGGCTGCCACCAGGACAAGGAAGAAGAGGAATTCTGACTCCGAAGATGAAGATTATGTGATAGTTGAAGATGAAGCCACTTCAAAGAAGAAGGTGCTAAAGAAAGAGTATGGCACAACTGCAACTAAGCCGGGAATGAAATCAAAGATGCCAGCAAGAAGACAGCCCATGTCAAAAGTCAGAACATCAACTGCTGAAGCTTCAAAATCAGCTGCTGAAGAAGCTGAAAAGGGGAAGAAGAGGAAGGAGAGGGTTAAGAAATCAATGGCCAGAGTCATTGGAAAGCCCTCCATGATGCAAGAACATTCATAAGAAGAGGAAGAGGATGCTGCACCAGCACCCAAAGCTCAGAAGCTTATGGGAGATGCTATCAAATCAGGGGCTGCTCCATCTAAGCCCAAAGCTGCTCCCAAGGCTGCTGCTCCAGCTCCAAAGCCAAAACCCAAGAGGAGCACTAGGAATATCCGTGCTGAAGAAAAGAACAAGGCCCCATTGCCTCAAGCTGCTGAAGAAGAAGAAGATGATTCTGTTGTGTTAAGGAAGCTGAAGCCCAAGATCCCTGACCACACTGATGCACACCCAGTTGCAGAGAACATGAAGATCAGGAAGGATGCAGGATTGAGACTACGGAGACAGTCTGATCCATATGCTAACAGGAGAAGGACTGCTGTAGACTACAGGTTTCACATTAAGGAATAGCAGGACTTCTATGAGACAGTTTTGCTTGACAAGAAGCCCATTGTGTGTGATATGAGATGGGTTGACTGGGAATTCATCAAGGAAAATGAGGATCACTTGCCTGGAGTGCTTCATAGCTTCAAGGCATGTGGAGTGGATACTTATGTTGCCTAGAAGCTCACCAAGTGGAATGATGAGCTCATCATGCAGTTTTACTCCACTACCCACTTCTATACAGATGGAAGGATTGTATGGATGTCTAAGGGTACTAGGTACCAATCTACAGTTGATGAATGGGGCAAGCTTATAAATGCTCCCGGGGAACATGATGATGACTTGGACATTTATGCAGAGAAGAAGAAAGACCACAATAGTATGGCTAACATGTACAAGGAGATCCCAAATGCTGCTTTGTATACACATAAGTTTGGATCAATTCACTACCTGTTGTCTGGTCTGCCAACAATCAACTGGATCTTAAGGCACACACTGCTACCCAAGTCAGGTGATCACAAGATGATCAGAGGACATGCTATAAACTTGCTGCACATATTTGATGTCCCACAGAAGTTCAAAGTCATGAGCCTGATTGTTGAAACAATCAAGAGGACTGCAGCTGATAAGAAGAGAAGTTGTGGGTATGCCCCACACATTCAGGAGCCAATCAACTCAAAGATGGGAAAATGCAAGTACATCTTGGATAAGGAGCACCTGCCTATCTATCCTGAATTTGAAGATAACACTTTTGTGATGAATGAGAATGAACCATCTTCAGCTCAAGCACATGAAAAGAGAGAGAAGGCTAAGGTAGAGAAGGCTGCAAAGATGCCAACAACAAAGGAGGCATCTCAGGTATTCTTGAAGAGTAAGCAAGACCAGCTTGGATATCTTATCCAATCCACCCTGAGGATTGAGAAGGGCTTGGCCACCCTGACCAAGCACCAGGAGAGTCTGGAGAGGATCATTGAGCAAAATTCTATGACCTTGATGTCAAGGTGACAGAGATCCAAACCGCAGTTGAGCAACTTCAGGAGGAAGCAGAGGAGAAGAAGGGCAAGTCTACCACAGATGCTTTTGCCAGAGTGCCCAGAGGACAGAGATCTGCTGTAGTGCGAGTGACAGGCACTAGAGCCACAACATCAGCACCAGCAGCTACAGCTCCAGTTCCACCTCCAGCAGCTACTCCACCAGCTCCAGCTACTTCATCAGAAGCCTTCATCCTTGGAGTTCTCTCAACACCACCTCCCGAAGATCAAGCCTAAGAGTCGTTTAGCACTATGCATTTTCGAACTTTTTGGTAACTTGTTGCCAAAGGGGGAGAAAAATGTATAGATCATAGGCTTCGAGAGAGAGTGTGTATTGGTTTTTATCTCTCTTTGCACTTATTTGGTTTGGTTTGAAACTTTATTGTGTGCTTGTGTGAGCTAATTGTGAGATACTTTTTTGATCTTGTGTTTGATCATATGCTACCCTTAGTGCTTGTTGGATGATATTATCACTTATATCCTAGATGATCATTCACTTGTTTTGGTGATGAGTGCATGCTTTAACTTCTATCATTTTGAGCGCTCCACCAAGATGTATGTGACATGGAAGAGTAACCCATGATTCTAACCGATTGTGCATTTGCATTCAAAAGCAAACTTTAAATAATGCACAAATTTAGGGGGAGCTCTTGCTTATCACATACTTCTCAAAGCGATGATGTTTTTTCAATACTATTTATCATTTGTCGAAGCTTTGATCTATATGTTGTCATCAATTACCAAAAAGGGGGAGATTAAAAGTGGAACTATCCCTGGGTGGTTTTGGTAATTCCTAACAACATATAGCTCATTGAGCTAATGCTATTTCAAGATAGATATTTCTGGAAAGCTCAATGATTGGCATGGCATGGATTAGAAAGTGGACCCTTCAAAAATTCTAAGGACAAAAGATTGGCTCAAGCTCAAAGCACAAGACTCTACATTTTATATTTTAGTGATTCAAGATCACATTGAGTCTATAGGAAAATCCAATACTATTAAGAAGGGATGAGGTGTTGCTTAATGAGGTGCTTGCTCAAAATGCTTAGTGATATGCTCCAAAACCCTCCACTACTTTATCATATCCACATATGTCCCCCACCAAATATCCAACTCAGCCCCACCGATACTTTCTATCCGGCGCCACCGAGTTCAGTTGACATAGCCACTGCCAGAAACCCTAGTCTTTTCAGTCTCACCGATAAGGATCTCGGTCTCACCGAGATGGGATTGTAATCTCTCTGTTTCCCTTCGTATTGTTTTGGTCAAACCGAGATGAGCGATCGGTCCCACCGAGATTGCAATGCAAACACTCTGTTTCCTTTTCGTAACGTTTCGGTCCAACCGAGATGAGCGAATCGGTCCCACCGAGTTTGCCTGACCAACTCTCTGTTTGACTATTACCAAAATCGGTCCCACCAAGTTTGTGTAAACGGTCTCACCGAGATTACGTTATGCCCTAACCCTAATGATATCGGTCCCACCGAGTTGACATGTCGGTCCGACTGAGAATCCTAACATTCACATTTTGAACTAATTCGGTCTGAATGAGTTCTCTGAATCGGTCCCACCGAGTGTAGTGATTTGTGCGTAACGGTTAGATTTTGTGTGGAGGCTATATATACCCCTCCACCCACTCTTCATTCGTGGAGAGAGCCATCAGAACATGCCTACACTTCCAATAAATATTTTCTGAGTGAGAACCACGTACACTTGTGTTGAGGTCAAGGTATTCCATTCCAACCACATAAATATTGATTTCTAGCCTTCCCCAAGTTGCTTTCCACTCAAATCTTCTTTCTACCAAATCCAATCCTATGAGAGAGAGTTGGGTGTTGGGGACACTATCATTTTAAGCACAAGAGCAAGGAGTTCATCATCAACACACCATTTGTTACTTCTTGGAGAGTGGTGTCTCCTAGATTGGCTAGGTGTCACTTGGGAGCCTCCGACAAGATTGTCGAGTTGAACCAAGGAGTTTGTAAGGGCAAGGAGATCGCCTACTTCGTGAAGATCTACCCTAGTGAGGCAAGTCCTTAGTGGGTGATGGCCATGGTGGGATAGACAAGGTTGCTTCTTCGTGGACCCTTCGTGGGTGGAGCCCTCCATGGACTCGCCCAACCGATATCCTTCGTGGGTTGAAGTCTCCATCAACGTGGATGTACAATAGCAGCACCTATCGAAACCATGGATAAAAAATCTCCGTGTCAACATTGCGTTTGCTCCCTCAAACTCCTCCATTTACCTTCATATGCAATTGTTTTACATTCCGCTACTATACTCTTAGAATTGCATGTGTAGGTTGATTGCTTGACTTGCGCTAAGTTGTTAAAATCTGCCAAGAACTAAAATTGGGAAAAGGCTAGTCTTTTATTTGGTCAAGTAGTCTAATCACCCCCCCTCTAGACATACTTTCGATCCTACAGAGGGTCCCTTCATCATTGACGAAGTTCTCACCGGAGGAGCCTACTGCCTGTGGGATGCATCAGACAATCGCCTAGAGCCGAACCCATGGAACGCGACCAGACTCCGAAGATTCTATGCTTAGCACCGAACTCTTCATTCGTCTCCTTCTCCCTTTTGTTTCCATCACTTTTTCCTCTCTTTTGTCTTTTTTATTATTTAGCTTTATGCTCTTGTGCGGTTAAACCATGCACCTATGACGTACAGATCCTTAAATATGTACGTCCATCATCCCTGGGGGCTTCTCGTAGAGAAGCTTACTGTTATTATTTTCCGAGCATCCAGCTCACCACATATGTGTATTTTCCTCATATGTACCTTTTCTTCGCCATTATATGCATTGATATGACTTAAGTTTTGGCCAAGCTGGGTTGCCTAGCTCCTGTGATTATGCCCTACGTTCCCGTTAGTTCGGCTAGGGCATAAAGGGAGCACCTATGTGGTTGTTACTTCTGGGTCATCCGGATGTGTACCCCAGACTGGGTGAAGCCGAAAGCTAGCGTTCTTAAGAGAATATTCGGTCGGCGGACTAAAGATGTTTTTTCACTTATTACAATATGAACCCCCAGATGTTACGTATGCTGTGATTTTTTCAATCACAGTTCGGGCATGCACACTAATGCATGTACACCCAGGGAAAGGAACCCTTAACGGAACTATTCTCTCTGGAAGATGTTTCTTACAATCACAACATAATATAACATAGCTAGTCGGATACAACTTCTCTGTTCAAGCAACTATAACATAACTAGTCGGATACAACTTCTCTGTTCAAGCAACTATATTTTGCCGCTCAGGTATTCGGAAACACTCTGCACCTTCGGGTCAAGAGGTCGAAGCAAAAAGGTCTGCCATGACAATCGTTTTACAATCTGGCTAGGGACAAATATGTCAAGGAAAGTACGTAGTCATTTGGACTTACAAATTTCCTATTCTATACCGTCTAACAGGCTGTCTAACTTACAATCCTGTTGGGAATATTTGGCGGTTACTTCTACTTGGTCATATACCAAATTAACGGGAATTTCTTTCCCATCTGACCCTAGTGGTCCGACCCAGGCCATATGATTCATATCAAGCTTGGTATACCGTGTATTCACCATGGCCCAGGACTCTCGCGCACCTTCTCGGCAGGCCGATATCTTCCATAATCAGAAACGCCTCCGCGCTCCTCTGAATAGCTGTACAAGCTCCTCCATACTTCCTGGAGGGGAGGCGGATGGCCATAAGGCCTTGGCAACACTTCGCATGGCCTGCCGAGCTCGCTCGTGCAATTGCGACAGCTCTTGTAGCAGATCGCCCGAAACTCCGGACATCTCCTCTTCAGGACGGCCAGTCAGCATACCTACAGACATAACTCCGTCAGTTCCTTTCCTCGCTGAATTACACGGAGGTAAGTTCGAACACATACTAAATATGCCACCTTGCAGCCTCTTATTTTCCTTCACGGAGTCAGCCAGCTGGGCCCGCACATCTTTTAGTTCTTCGCCCAGCTGGGTGTTGGAATCCTGGAGTTTGTTTTTCTCCTCCCTGGCCCGTGTCAGTATACGTTCGCCCGCGGCCCGTTTCCTCTTGGCTTCTTGTTCACCCGCTTGCGCGACTTCCAGTGCCTCCTTCAATTTATCTGACGATCATGCCATGAGACATACAACACTGTCAGCCTTGCTGGTATATACTTTTATTTTCTCGATGGAGGGGAACATTACCAGGTGATGCCATCTTGGATTTCTCCAGTTCGGTGGTCGCAGCAGTTAGCTGGGTTTGATATTTTTCCAGTTCTTGTGACAACAGGTTGTTCTTCTCCGTAAGCATCTGGTTATACAATGCTCCTTAAATCAGTTGTATCAACTGCTTCAAGTCTCAGGGGCTACTGGTATATAATTATCATATTTGTACAATATAACCTTACCCGCATATCTTTCAAGTGTTGGTTTGTGGCTCTGGTAAGCCTGTCTCGAGCAGCTTGGATATATGCATCAGCAGAGCTAAAGGCATTAAATGCCTCTTTTGTAAAGCCGGGGTCGCGAAGAGCGGCCCTCCGGCGCCGATGATTCATGGCACTCTCCACTTCCAAGTTTGTGACGGATACGTCATCCGAATCCTCTACCGAAGGACAATCCGGCATCACTCCCGTATCAGCCCCCGTCTTTACGGCAGGGTCTAGAACCTGGCTGTTGGGAGTATGACCGGCAGCGAGTGCTCTTCCTAATAAGGCATAGACGGACAATGTCACAGTTGGATGTGACTGCCAAGGGGCATATTTACAAAGCCATACCTCTTTGATGAAGGATCGGTCGTGTCTTCGTTTGCCTTTCTCTTTAAAGGCTTACCCGGCGTGGGCACCGCTTTCTTTGGAGTTGCCTCTGGTATGGCATGGCGCACCGAGCGCCTCCCCTTTGAAGTACGAGACATTGATGTGGGTGAGGCAGAATGAGGAAGCTCTTTCGGAGGAGATGTCTCCTGATTACTTACGTGTGAGGCAGGGAGAAGACTGGGATAGTCGGCGATGATGGCCACTTCCGTTCCATCATAGCTCGTCTGGTAGAACACTCCGTCCTCAAGCTCCACAAATATGTCCGGATCCTCTTCGAATCTGGGGTCAAGGTCCCGGTTGTGATCCTCTGGCTTTGGGGCAGGGCTATGGGTCCCCTCGGTAATCTTCCGCCATTCCTGTTACAAATTGATGGGTTAAAGCCCATTGAAAGTGACTCAGGGAGAGGATTCAGTAAAATGGTGGGATTAGAACTCACCCAGCTAGGAGGACTGTACATGGAAAATCCATCTCGACGTTTAAGACGAGTGAACTCCTCTTTCTCCCCTTTGTATAATTCGACCAAAATTTAGGCCAGAGCGGCAGGAGTGTCCGGACCCTTCCGACCGCAGTGTGAGGCGTCATCTTCCCCATTATAATGCCGCATGGGAAGCCCTCTATATTGGAGTGGCTAGACCCCCCGCACTATGGAAGTCGCCATTACCTCGATTACTGATAATCCGGACTGGGCGAGCATCTTTATCTTTCCCGCCAATTGACGGACTTCCGCGCTGTCTTCCTCCTCGAGGCTCTGAGGGCGCCAGCTGTGGTGTTTCTTCAACGAAGCGCTTGAAAATTCGGGCAGACCCATTCGGACTGGGTCAGGAAGGGCGACGTCCTCAATGTAGAACCACTTGGAAGGCAACTCTTTGGATGCCTTCTTCGGCGTGCCGGACAGGTATCCGGTTCCGGTGATGCGCCATACCTCTGCTCCGCCCACTTCAAATATTGATCCCTCTTGGTTACGAGGGATGAGGCAGAATAGTTTCCTCCATAATTCAAAATGGGCCTCACAGCCCAGGAATAGCTCACAAAGAGCAACATAACCCGCGATGTGCAGGATGGAGGCGGGAGTAAAGTTGCGCAATTGGAGGCCATAATACTGCAGAAGTCCTCGGAGGAACGGGTGGATTGGAAATTCAACGCCTCTCGACAAGTAGGGAATGAAGCACACTCGTTCCCCCCTAGATGGATTGGGGCAATTCTCCGCCTGAGCCCCGCTGTTGAAGGAAGTCAATCCTGCCCGAACAGGGACTAGATCTGCGGGGGGAAGAAATCCCTGAGACTGGAGCTTCACTAGCTGATTGTGGGATATGGAACACTTCTCTCAATCGCCTTTTTTTGGGCCGTGGGGACGGGAGTAAGAGCTGGGAGCGCTAGCTATGTTGGAATGGTTTCTCCTAGCGAGATCTGAGGATTCCTTGCTTGGTCTGGAATGGATCTAAGATCCCATCTCTTTAAATAGACGCCTTGCTTACGTAATCAGGGTGTTATGTGAAAAAATACCCAGACCTCTCATATTCGTTCGACACGTGGAAGCTGAAGTCATGAAGGCGTGGAAGCCAATGGGTGCGACATTAAATGGAAAGCCGAATAGTGATCTTTAAGTCGGGTACTTCGAAGTAATCGGAGGAGGAACCCGCCTTGCAATGCCGAAGACAATTTGCGCGCCGAACACATCGTCATTGAAAGACTGGTTCGGGGGCTACTGAGGGAGTCCTGGATTAAGGGCTCCTCGGGCGTCCGGCCTGTTGGTATGGGTCGGACGGATTGGCTGTCAAGATACAAGACCGAAGACTTTCTCCCGTGTCCGGATGGGACTCTCCTTGGCGCGGAAGGCAAGCTAGGCACCCGGATATAAATATTCCATTTTCTGTAACCGACTTTGTACAACCCTAGTCCCCTCCGGTGTCTATATAAACTGGAGGGTTGAGTCCGTAGAGGAAAGGATAATCATAGTCATAATCATATAGGCTAGACTTTTAGGGTTCTAGCCATTACGATCTCGTGGTAGATCAACTCTTGTAACACTAATATTCATCAAGATCAATCAAGCAGGAAGTAGGGTATTACCTCCATAGAGAGGGCCCGAACCTGGGTAAACATTGTGTCCCCCGTCTCCTGTTACCATTGACCTTAGACGCACAGTTCGGGACTCCCTGCCCGAGATCCGCCGGTTTTGACACCGACAATGATGCTGTGCAGTGAGGCCTCCGACAGATAAACCACCACAAGCAAAAGTTTTTTTAGCAGTAGGAGTTGAAGCATTTGTACCATATTGTCTGGTAGATGGCACCGAACGAAGGTGGCAGTGTGGAGAGAGGAGAAAAACTGCGAGATGGACAATGGAGGTGGGGGCACAAATTCTTGGTGTGTTCGTGGTACGAAACTTTCATGGTAATGGTAGAACTCAAACTGCTGGAGTTTTCCGAATTCACGGGATGTCAGCCAAGCGTCCACCATGTAGGGTATGGACAACAGGTAGCATGTCGGGATGCAGAGGTGTTGAACAGGGCCCTGGTGGTGAAAGGAGACGATGACTCTGAGGAGATCAAATTCAGGAATGACAGAAACCTGACGACAGTCCAGATTGAGGGGCGCGGTGCACCATATCGGGCGCCACCGAGTTGAGAGGACTTGTGTGCGGCAGCTATCCTAGGTTGGGAGAAGCGAGATGATCTCCCCGAGGATGTCGTCCGGGAGACTGCTGATGCATTCCACCAGAGATTCTAACGGTTCCTCGAATCCGGGTGGGGGGGGGGGGCTCGCCGCTTCTCCCCGCGCTACCGGGTGCGGGATCTACAACCAGCGTCGCCGCTGGCGGGATCCTCATCTTCTTGGCGTCAGGGCCAGCCGACTCCACTTTCCTTGTGGGCGTCACTTCAAGCTCACGGGTTTGAGCAGAGTAGCCAGAGACGAGCCTAGTGGCATGCGAGTGGGGAAGAAGGAGGGCTGGGGTTTTCTGTAGAAGTGGAAGAAGAGGAGCATGCGTTTTCTGTACGAAGGAGAACGAAGGTGAATCTACGAGTGAGGAATATGGGGAGCGGGGGGAATTTGGGGGCGACGGAAGCGGGAGAGTTCAGCGAGCTGCAGTATAACTGGAAGCGAGGAGGAAGGAGGGTTTTTCTGGGATCCCCCTCTTCAAGAAATATGGGCTTCTCCTCGCAAAAACCAAAAAAATATGGGCTTTAAGATGGATAGGCTTTTGTATCCGCCCAGTTGGCTGCCCGTGTTTCGTACTGGAGGGCCTTACCACTAGAGGCGGCACATTAGAGACACTCTCCACCTCTCCAGCTTATTGCCCATTCGAAAGAAAATAAGAGACGCCTCCAGCTTAATTATGGCTCCTCATCGGTAACATTTTTCAACTTGAAAAAAATTATAGCTCCTTTTTAGGCCGGCTTGGCTCCACCAAATTAGAGGATGGTGTATTGCATGCAGACACTCACACTGGTCGTAGCGCGGCAAAATGAGGGGTCAAATAACATGCCCACAATATACATAGATTAACAGGGATTGTGGGGGATTAAATCATGTACAAGCCATGTTCCCGTCCATTCCTCTCCAAACCCCTTGGGAGGAGGTTGAACCGAACAAGGTCTAAGACTAACCATAGTGGGAGTAACTTAATTCCATACGGTATCATAATATGATACTCAACCCTCTCTTTCTTCATTTAATTTTACGCCACCTCATCAAATTTGCCTACTAGTTGGCATGCATGATACTACTTATGATACTCCCATTACAACCAGCCTGGTAGAATTAATATACCTAATCTAAATGGTCGTCGCCCGATCTCTTTGTCCTCCTCCAACATCCGGCAAAAGAAGAATCGTGCAAGACACCAGCTGTATTCGCCGGAGTCGCCTCGGCGGTGGCCTTCATGGGATACAATCGGTGGCGGCCTCCCATGTTCTACTTCTCCTCGATGATGGCAGTGGGCGGCGACGTGCTGCCCATCACCTCGTCGACATCCGTGTAGCCGCGTCACCTCGTCGACATCCGCAGCGGCTTCTTTCTCTGCCTGCATGTCGCGGCTAAGTGCACATCAATGGCGGATGGCGCAGTCGCACACACTAGAGGCGCTGTACGACTTGGCAGCGTCGAGGGCAGCGCCAATGCCCATGTCGCCATGCTCCCCGACAAGTCGGCACTCTTCCTCGAGCTGTATTGGAGAGGCCAGCTGCGGAACCACGCACTGGCTTAGTGCGGGAACTGCCTCTGACGGGCTAGGCGAGGTAGGTGGAGAAGCGAGCTGCCTCGCTCGTAACTGCCGGGCTCGGCGGGCTACCCAGACGGCTTTTACGCCCACTGCTCTTCCTGCTTGTGGGATGCCGCCGAAAGAGTGGACAAAATGGTGGAAGGAGGAGCTTGGTCGGCGTCCTTCTCCTGAACGGACGTGTGTGGCCGGAGTTGGTTTCTCGCATTCCACACGGGTTTAAATGCAGGTTTTTGAATGCGACGAGGAGGCGGGTACAGCTGGGAGTGCAGCGAGCGGTGCCCTGGGTCGGCGTGCCGCTTCAAATGGCGGACGCAGTGAGAGGTCGCGTCCGCCCTGACCCCCTTGACCATGGACCTTGACGGTGTATGTCACCTTGTGTCTAGATCTGAGATGCCATGTGTACCAGATGAATGAATCCACGTTCGACCACCGTGATGCCAGGTGCGAGCCGAGGAACACTGTTGGAGACACCCCCTCATAATTTTCCTAGAGATATATACACTGATGGTCACTGAAGTTGAGGTCGAAGCACGATACGGTCATTGGACTTCAGAATACGCTCAATACAATCATTGAATACGAGTTAGAGTAATTATATGTTCACTGGCTTGCCGTGGAGCTCTGTATTTTGTCTAGTTTACTAGTCAAATGTGTATATGTGGAAACTACTATTGCATTGTCATTACTACGTCATGCATGTCTCATGGGTCCCACCTGTCAAATGATGAAATAAATAAACATGTAAAAAGACAAGGACTACGCGCGCAGAATCCGGAATCTCCGACTTGCTGATCATGTAGTAGGCTAACTATTTGAATCAATACACTTGAGTTCTAATGTACAGATCTTTTCTTTTTAAAGAATACCCATGCATGCACACACGGCGAACACCACGTCCGCACACAACACATGGATACCCGTGCCTGCCTTCTCGTGCGCCACCTGCGGCTAGGTGGAAGGGGGCTGCGTATGCATGCCGGACAGCCGCAGCACATAGCCGGTCGTGTGCTCTGCTCTGCTTGACCCATTGTGCAGCACTACCATGGCCACCACACATAGCAAGCGAGGAGACCTCTCCGTGCGCCACTACAGCAGCAGCTGATCGCATGAGAAGGCAGGCACCCACCATCATGGCCTTCACTGTCCGGTTCATCATGCTACATCCAAGCTTGTCCAAAACAGCACCCTGTTGTCCCATTTCTTGCAGCACCTCTTCGTCGTCATTCCTCGACGACCAAATTGAGACAAAGTCAAGGCGGCGACGGCTTCGGCCTTAGAACACCGATGGAATGCACGCGCGCACACAAGGACATACGGACATTGGAGCACCGGCCAACCCCTTCATCGCCCTTGACATGCTCATGTCTTTCTTGTGCTCATTGTCTGTTGCGGCCGGCGTGCTCCTGCATGACATGCTTGGCGTCAATGTGCTCCTGCATGGAGTCCTGCTCGCGCGTGAACCACTCTTGATCACTATTGAGTATGATTTTTACTCCCTCTGTCCCATAATATAAGAATGTTTTCGACACTACACTAATGTCAAAAACGTTCTTATATTATGGGACAGAGGGAGTAGATTAGAAATATAGGATAGAGTAGGAAATATTCTAACTTGCCGTGTACTCGAAGATGACCATGTACTCCTATATATATGCCCACGAGGCTCAAGCAATACAATCAACTATTCCATCAAACCTCTCTCTACCTTCTAACAATCACCATGCCGGATCAGCCCCCCGGAGAACCACATCGCCTTGCCACCATGGGTCCACGGCCCTAGCTCCTGCTCTGCATCTTGTGCCTCCTGCCATCAGCCTTCTAGGCCGTATCGTCATCATGCAGCCTTCATAGAGAACATGCGCAGAAGGAGTAGAGGTGACTGGGGACGCACCATGTCGTGGGCACTCCGTACGTGCTCGTGTGTGTGCAGCGTGCGTGCTTTTCCATCGATACTAGGTCTAAGGCTGAGGCTGCATTCGCCTTCGTCTCCGGCTAGTCATTGAGCAACGACGACAAAGAGGTGTTGCAAGAGATGTGTAGGCACCGTTGTGTGCAAGCTTCGCCATAGGACGACGAACTGGACGTCGCCGCAGATGGCGCACGCCTCCATGCAGCCGAGTGTGTGCGCATGCATGTGTTATTCACATGCATTCTACGGCCGAGTGTGTGTGCATGCATGTGTTGTGTACGTGCATTATGTGCTCTATGCTGTGTGCGTATGTGCATGAGTTAGTGCGTTGGCGTGTGTACATGCATGGCGGCATGCGTGGCTCCTTGCATGGTTATCAATATAAAATATAAAGTATCTCCAACTTAGCATCCGAATGTATCGTCTCTAGTGGTTAGTGAATAGTTCATGTTGTTTGATTTGTTTATTCTGCTAACTAACATGTGGAACCACAAGGCAGAGAGAGAGGGCATGCTGTACTAGGCGCCACATAGACTGTTTGACCAGTCAACAAGTGCCATACAGATACGATACCGAGCTATACGATGAACCAATGACCGTACAATCATCACAACTCATGTTCAGTGACCGTATTGAGCGTATTCTGAAGTCCGATGACCGTAGTGTGCTTCGGCCTCAACTTCAGTGACCGCTGGTGTATTTATCTCATTTTCCTTTTCCTGCGTTTTAAGTTCCTATGAAGATAGACTTGTTCGGATCAATTGCGTCCCTAGGTGTTTCGAGAGGAATTGGCCAGCGCGAGGCGGTTCAATAGGTGGGCAGGCGGCAAAAATAGGGGAACATGTGCATGGTTCCTTGCAGACGCTCCACCACGAGGTTCCCTGCTCCTTCTCGGTCGTCGAGAATCTATGTTCTTCCACTCTTTTTTGACGTGAGGTTTGTTCATCCTTTTGCCAACACGCAAGACATCTAGCATCATGGTGCACGTGTCATGGAAGAAAATGGAAATAATCAGATAAGCAATGCGTAAGTGAGTCGTGCACTTCGATGGCACCTACTATGCAATATTTTTTCTCCTCGATGGCATGTGAATAGTGCACGTACTCAACGACGGAGCACGGGATGGTAGCCATGACATGGTCAGCCCTTTTTTGGAGAGAGTATGTACTAAATAACTTTGATGTGTCCCGTCAACTCGCAGAACGATGAGAAGCTTTCTTACTATGCCTTCTCTCTCGCCAACGCGTGCGTGGTGGCTTGCAGTACGAGGAGAAACTTTTGCTTACAAGCGGTGGACGTGCAGTAGTTTATTTAGTGTTAGATTGCTAAAAGTACTACTATAGTAACATCATTATTGTTTGACTACTGGAAGAGGTGAAGAGCCAAGCGCAAGGTCACCTACTAACCTTAGGCTAGCCATAGTGGGAGTAACATAAGTGGGAGTATGTCACATCCTAGTTAGTCCTTGCATTAGAGTGTTGCATCATCTTTACATTTCATCAGAAATTTGAAATGGGGAAGACAGAACCCCCAGAACCCCTCTGAATCCAACTAGGGTTTACTAAAAATAATTTCAATCATTTGAATTTGGGCATTTAAATTATATAAAATATTTCAAATGCTCAAATAATCCCAAACTAAAATGTTCCATGCTGGAATTATTCCAACTAAGGACCAGGTGCAGTTTGGTAATTTTTGGAGTTGCCTAGGTATTTTTTTAAATGCAACAAACCTACAGAAATAAATAAAACAGAAACAAAAGAGAAAAGCTTACCTGGCGCCACCCAGCAGGCCCACCTGCCGGCCCAGCCCAGCCACCGCTCCAGCCCACCGCTTGGCGGTGGCAAGCGGTACTGCCGACGCCGAAAGCACAAAGATGCGTGCCACGCAGCTGCCCGCCGCCTCGCCGCTCCCCTCGTCGAGCTGTCGGCATGGGACGAACCCTCTATCTCTCCCTGACCTCGCAGACACTCGCTCTTCCCTCTGGCTCCTCTCTCGCCCTACCCGACGTTGCCCGAGACGTCACCGTCACCGCCGCTCGCCACAGCCGCGTCCAACGCCGTCCCCGCGCCCTCTCACCGTGTCCGGACGGTTCGTCGTCGTCGACTACGTCGACTAGCCAAGGCGCACGACGCCGGAGCCACTGCATCATCCCCGCCGCCGTCGTCTTCAACCTCAGGCCGCCCAGATCGCCGTTGTCGTTCCGACCGCACCGAGCCTTCCCCGAGCATGCTGACCATCCCTGCGGCTTCTCTGTGAGCTGCTGAACCTCCTCGTGCTTTCTGTTTCGCCCATGGAATACCGTAGACGCCGCGTCTCTTGTGCCCGAACGCGCCGCCGCCTGACCACGTCGCCGGCGTTGCTCCGGTGATCATTTGGTCACGGGCTTCTGCCCGTCACACTCCTCGCGCCGCGTAGAGGCTGTAGGTGCTAGCGCCACACCGCCTAGGCCACTGCAGCCACGCGCACGAGCTGGCCCGAGCTTTGGCCTCCGCCAAACTCGTCGTCGGCGATGCTCCGGGCACTCCCTGGCCAAGCCATCACCATGACTGGATGCGGGCGAGCACCAGCTTCCCGTAGCTGCTCTCCGCGTAGCAAATGGGGCCTCAGGCAAATCTCGCAAAGACGCCGCCGCCCTGTCGCCTGACTGGCGGCTAAACGCCGGCAGGCTTTGACCCCGCTGACATAGTTGACTAGGTGGGGCCCTCTTCTAATTAACCTAGTTTAGGTTTAATCAAAATTAGTTAGCCTAATTAGCTACTGACATGCGGGACCCACTGGTCAGGTTGACCTGGACGCCTGCTGGACCCACCTGACGTCACTCTGACGCACTACTGACGCAATAATTAATTTCTGGTTTTATTTGTACACAGGAAATTCCGCAAATTGTTGCAAACTTCAAAAAATCATAGAAATTAATCTGTAACTCCAAATGCAAAGTTTTATATATGATTTTGATCAGAAAAATTCAATCTATCCATTGGTAATGGTTTCATGCATGACATGATAAGCTAACCTTGTTGTTTATGCATAATAAGATAATGCACCTTTATGGCTATGTTAAATGAGCTAACATTTGAATCTTTGATTCAAATGAGTTCATCCCTTTCTGTTCTAGCTTGCATTAGGCCAACACACATTCATATTGACATGTCATAGCATGCATACTATTGTTGCATATCGCCATGTGTTGTTTATGTTCGGTGTGTCTTTCGTGATAGGTTCTGCCTCCGAGGATAACCTCGAATATCCGTCTGAAGGGCAGTATCCTACTACCACAACATCAGGCAAGCAACCCATTGATCATTCCGATACAAACCCATGTTCTCGCTTCTGCTCTTGATTACTGCATTAAGACAACGCGTTTCAAACTGTTGTGTGCTGCGGTAGTTGAACCCACTTCCTTTGCATGACCTGTCATTGCCACAAGAACTCAGATGAAACCCACTAGTATGTGTAGGAGTTGTTTGAGCCATGTTTGTGATTCCTACCATGCTATGCTTGCTATGCTTAGAGTTGTGTCGTCTGGCTCATCGGGATGATGAACTGGAGTGAAAGGTTGTGTCGGGTTCGAGAGTGAAAGTGTTGAACACGTTTTGGTAAAGGTATCGATGAGTGGCCATGTAGGAGTACATGGTGGGTTGTTTCATTGATGCCGTCCCTAAGAACTGAGATATGTGTGTGTGATTTAAGACTTAGCTACTACCACGCATTGGGCCCGAAACCAATGGACCCTCTAGACTTATTAACCACTCTTGTCCTCAGTCCGGGAGTTGCAAGTAGTTTCGTGTTTGTAGCATCTTTGGGGGCCGCACTGGCTGACCTTAGGGGTGGGCTGTGTTGCGGTAGGCATGTGGCACGATGTACCGATTCGCCTGCTTGGTGTCTCGGGAACGCTGCACACATCGTTCGGGGCCGTTAGTGGAAACCTCGGCCGGACTCCCTGCAGATGGAACCCGAATAGGCGATAAACCTGGACTAGGGACTCGTGTGCTTAGTCAGGTCGTGGCCGACACCCTCGCCGGGCCTCCGCTTGAAGGTTGCCGAGTACATGTCGTGTAGCGGCGATAAGTGGTGAGAGCGTGTGTGAAGAAGTACACCCCTGCAGGGTATAAAACTATTCGAATAGCCGCGTCCGCAGTAAAGGACTACTTGGTCACCTATACAGTTCATAGACAAGTAAATGGATACTACTAAAAGCCTCAAGATAAGTGTGAGTACCGCGGATGGCCCTCTCGTGGGTTGTGACGAGAGGATTCCACGATGGAGTATTGTGATGGTGATTAGTGGACTCGTGTGCGACAAATGCTTTTCAAGTGGTGTCACGTGGGATAGCTTAGCCAAGAGTCAAAGCTGGCTTGTCGCAATAACTCCACTACCTTGTTGAGAATGTGCATGTATAATAGGTTTCATTGTAAGACTTGCCGAGTACCCCGTACTCATGTTTGCTTATTAATGTTTTCGCATTTACAACACCGCCCCCTCCGATGGGTTTTATGTAGACCTTGACATCGACGAGTGAACTAGCCACCCAGCTGGTGATCCAAGGCTTGTGAAGGGCCACTGTAGATAGAAGGGCTCCATCAAGCTTTCTTCCTTTTTAGTGTCTGTACTCAGACTAGTTTGCTTCCGCATGTGCTTGTATGTTTGTGTGACTTGAGTGTTGGGTCATGTGACCCCTATCTGTATGGATATGTTATGTATGGCTCCTCGGAGCCTCTTAAATAAAGTACTTTTAGTTGTAGAGTTTTGTTGTGATGCCATGTTGTATGTACTCATATCGGGCATATTGTGTGTATGATTGAAATGCTTGGTATGAGTGGGATCCGACAATCTAGTTGTTTATCCTTGGCAGCCTCTCATATGGGGAAATGTAGTCTAGTGCTTCCTAAGCGATAGTAGTCCGCTTCTGACCGGTTCACTGAGTCCCTCGCTAGCCCAAAGACTACTGCTTTGGACACTTGACTGGCCGGCATGTGTTTCACTTCGTTCCTATGTCTGTCCCCATGGGGAAATGTCACGCGGTGATATTCGGAGTCCTGCCTAGCCTGCTACAGCCCGGGATACCGGAGTCCTGTTGGCCCAGTGCTACAGCCCGAATTCATACGTTGATGACCGACATGCTCGATGTGATTCATGTATGCCTGTCCCCATGGGTTAGCACCGCTTTGGGTTCACGACTAGCCATGTCGGCACGGGTTCTCTGTCATGTGGATGCTAGCGACACTATCATATACGTGAGCCGAAAGTGGCAAACGGTCCCGGGCCATGGTAAGGCGACACCCGTGGGAATACCGTGCGTGAGGCCGCAAAGTGATATGAGGTGTTACCAGCTAGGTCAATGTGACTTGGAATTGGGGTCCTGACAGCGTTGGCATCTGAGCCGGACTGCCTGTAGGTTCGCTAAGCCAAACTGGTCGATGTCGAGTCTAGAAATGCTTTAGTTATATGTAGGGGAATTGATTGTGGGAGGGACGTAAGGCTCTTTTTACTCCTTTACCTTATGCCCTCTGATCTGAGTCATCCTCTTCTCATTCTACGTGGGTATAGGAATAGGCTCTCTTCTCTCTATCAGGTTCACGTGTTACTAATCCATAGTAACTTATAGGATTGTTGGTTCAGCCTCAATTCAGCCTCAGTTCAGTTTCTACTACTTTTAATATGTTATCAGTTGAACCAGAACCTTGATATGATGTTGTTGAGTGGTTTTGCAATCTGATTTTGAATGTCTCAAATCTGTTCTCGAGCATTTACAGATGTTATGCTGACCGATTTTCCCTAGAAATTCTAATGTCTTTGCATTGTGGTTGTGCTTTCAGATGGCCACTCGTGCACAAAACCAAGTGGTTAAATGCGACCGTGTGCATCGATGTGCCCGGTCATACGGCTATGATAGTCCGGGTTATGATTGAGACGGGTTACCGTTGGTATCCCGAATACACCGTCAAGAGCAATTCCGAGACTTCAATCAAAGCCAATACCTCTGACCTTTGTCAGATATTTCCTTCTTATCCTCGATCGACCGAGCCTCTTCACCACTCCTATGGACTCGTGGTCACTATTGAGATGGATGTGCAGGATGTCGCATACTCTATGATGACCATCATGCGAGTCAGACTGGCCTGCTTGAACACCGACTTCCGTTATATGCCGCCGCTCCTGGGCGCAAGGGTATCTTCAGGCCATCTATGCTGATTCCAGTCAGGAGGACTCATTAACCCGCACCACTGCTGAGATGCTCAAGGATAAGGACCGAGAGAATCGGGCCTTGAGAATAGAGCTTTTCAACACCCGTGCCGATCATTGGGACACTTTGACTTGGTTTGCACCGGATGTGCAAGCTGGATGTATGGATACGAGGGATCTGTATCTTGTGAGATCTGCTCTGCCAGATATGATGGATTGGCGTGATGTGGGAGGCATCACCCCACCCCGTGGTCCCCAAGAGGCCACCGTTTGTTGGTCCAAGACCTCATCCTAGCCCCTATGGTCCACAAGCTCCTCAGGACAGTCTGTTTCCAGATAATCATGTTGAGCTTCCAGGCTATGGAGGTGACTTCTATGAGGACTACTACGGAGCTGTCTGAGTTAGTAGTAGTATCCCTAGTATTGTAATAGTTGTATTTCCACCGTCCTGCTTGACCTCTGGAATATGACTTAGTGTGTATCAATTCCGGAAGTGTAGAAAAATAATGTATAGGAGTTTGGGAATGCTTCCGATGAGATGTAACGTCTTTCACTTGGAGTTGTACTCTAGCCGGGCTTGTATTAACTATGAATGGTGTGTATGACCGTTGGTATATATATGGAAGTTTCTATATTACCATGTCATATGGATGAACATCTCTGCATTCCGTGTTATCCATTACATTCCGCACTTCCTTGCCAAATTTTTCCATCCTTGTTTAAACCGTTGTTTTGTTTCTTAGGATGGTCAACACCCGCAACAACCCTGTTGCTCCGGAGCAGGGAGAAGCCAGCGCAGCTAGGAATGTAAATCTGCCTCAACCGCCTTCTCTGGCTGAAGTTATGAAGGAGGCAGAACGCAACAAGCGTGAGACCAATCGCTTGCTGGAGCAGATTGAGCAGAATACCGCACGCCAGCCAAGGAATGACCTGGTGTCACTCAATGACTTTGTCAAGTTGTATCCACCGAAGTTCAAACATTCCGTTGAGCCTCTCGATGCGGATGACTGGCTTCGCAGCATCACCCACAAGCTACGTTCTGCCAACGTGGCTGAAGCTGATAAGGTTATCTTTGCTGCCTATCACCTCGAAGCGCTGCTAGCCTTTGGTGGGAGAATTTCGAGGCTATGCGCCCGGTTGGCCAAATCACTACGTGGGCTGTGTTCAATGCGGCTTTCCGTGAGCATCAATTCCGGAAGGTCTCATGGATCATAAGAGGGAAGAGTTCTGCAACTTCACCCAGGGTAGACTGACTGTGGATGCATACAGTCGCGAGTTTGGTAATCTAGCATGTTATGCTCCTGAAGAGGTATCCGCCGACGCCAAGAAGCAGGCAAGGTTCCGCAAGGGACTTAGCCCGAAGCTTATTGTGATCTTCGTCGACGAGTGCACCTCTTTCGAAGTTAGTCAACAAGGCTATCGATTACTAAAAGCTGGACGGTCGATTTTGAAGCTTCACGCAAGCACTCCGTGACTTTGGTTCTTCATCCGCTCGATCTCGAGAAGCGCCGGGTCTGGATTCCAAGCACCGCTCTGCCACCCAGATTCACTCCGAGGCCATCCTTTGAGGCGCCTCGCGCCAACCAACAGTTTGCACCGCCCAAGGCCTATGGTGGCCCCGCTGCTAATGCTGCTCCACATCCCAATGTGATAACCTGTTTCAAGTGTGGAGAGACTGGTCACTACATCCGTGAGTGTCCCCAGAACAACCCGGTCGGATCGTAAAGTCATTGGCCGTGGTAAGCCAGCAGAAAGGTACTCTATGCCAAACCAGCTGCCATCGCCGTGGCCACGCCAACTACGTTTCAGCTGAGGAAACCCATGAGGATCCCAACGTCGATCTCGGTACGCTCCTTGTTAATTGCCATCTGGCAACTGTTCTTTTTTATACTGGAGCATCTCATTCATTTATTTCTGAGAGCTATGCTCGTTTGCACAACACCACGTTTTGTGACATGCACACCTCCATGGTAATTCAAACTCCTGGATCTAAGTGGCAAACCTCCAAAATCAGCCATGGAAATGAAATCCTTGTCGACATATTAGTCTTCCTTGCATCACGAATAGCTCTCAAGTCCTCGGACATAAACATCATCTTGGGTATGGACTGGATGTCAGCCCATTACGCTAAGACTGATTGCTCTACTAGAACTGTTCAACTCACCCATCCTTCGAGCAAGACAGTTAATGTTTTAACCCGAGTTGGTAAGCGTCAGCTCTACCCCTTAAATGCCAACCCCCTTCCAGACCTCGAAGATAGTCCGGTAGTCCGTGATTTTTCCGGATGTCTTTCCAGAAGAACTGCCAGGTGTTCCACCTGACAGGGATGTCGAGTTCGTGATAGATCTTGTTCCAGGAACCGTCCCAATCTCTAGAAGACCTTATAAGATGGCACCCCTAGAACTAGCCGAGCTTAAGAAACAAATCGATGAGTCCTTGCAAAAGGGTTTCATCCGTCCTAGTTCATCCCCTTAGGCTTGCCCCGTCCTCTTCGTCAAGAAGAAGGATGGAACGGATCGGATGGTTGTAGATTACCGACCTGTCAATTTGGTCACTATCAAGAACAAGTATCCGCTCCCCAGGATCAACGACCTGTATGATCAGCTCGCTGGATCCTCAGTCTTTTCCAAGATGGATTTGAGGTTGGGCTACCATCAAATCAAAATCAAGAACGGGGACATTCCTAAAACGGCCTTTGTTACTCGTTATGGCCAATACGAGTACACCGTCATGTCCTTCGGGTTAACCAATGCTCCAGCCACCTTCTCTCGGTTAATGAACTCGATCTTCATGGAGTATTTGGATAAATTCATCATGGTTTACCTCGATGATATACTCATCTACTCCAAGAATGAGGAAGAACATGCTGAACATCTAAGGCTAGTGTTGATGAAACTTCGAGAGCATCGCCTTTATGCCAAATTCTCTAAATGTGAGTTCTGGTTGCCAGAAGTGACCTATCTAGGCCATGTAATCTCTAGTAAGGGCATTGCTGTCAATCCCGAGCGAGTTCAAGCCATCCTTGACTGGACTCCACCTGAACCGGTCAAGCAAGTTCGGAGTTTCCTCGGTTTAGCGAGCTATTGCCGCCGCTTCGTCGAGAATTTCTGCAAGGTTGCTAAGCCTCTAACCGAACTCCTCAAGAAAGATAAAAAGTTCGAGTGGACCCCATAGTGCAAGTTCAGCTTTCAGGAACTGAAAAGACGCCTGACATCTGCTCCCGTACTTGTACCACCAGATTTTTCTAAGGACTTTATTATCTATTGCGACGCCTCGCGACAAGGACTAGGTTGCATACTCATGCAAGATCGTCATGTGATTGCCTCGCTTCCCGCCAGCCAGGCCCACATGAGGATAGCTATCCCACACACCGACCTAGAGCTTGCAGCGATGGTCCATGCACTCAAAACCTGGTGACATTACCTTCTTGGTAATCGCTATGTAAATTTACACCGATCACCAAAGTCTGAAATACATCTTCACCCAGCCAGATTTGAATCTCGAGGCAAAGACGTTGGGTCGAAGTTGATTACGGATTACGACTTAGGAATATCTTACACCCTGTGCAAAGCCAATGTCATGGCTGACGTACTAAGTCGCAAATCTTATTGTAACAATCTGATGTTACAACAAAGTCAACCATTTCTCCACGAGGAATTTCGTAAGCTTAACCTTCACATTGTTCCTCAAGGATTCCTTTCCACCCTAGTGGCGAAACCTACCCTTACGGATCAGATCATCAAGGCACAAAAGGTAGATCCGGGAATCTCCCTTATCAAGAGAAACATCAAGAAAGGAGTCACAGATTGTTTCTCCATTGATGAACAAGCTGTCGTGTTCTTTGGAGACCGTCTAGTGGTTCCCAAGGTACGCAACCTGAGGCGATTGATCCTTAAGGAAGCTCATGAATCTCCTCTCACCATTCATCCCGGTAGTACTAAAATGTATCAAGACCCTCGCCAGAGGTTTTGGTGGACTAGGATGAAGAGAGAAATCGCTCAATACATTGCTAATTGCGACGTCTATTGTCGAGTTAAAGCAGAGCATCAACGGCCTGCTGGCACCCTTCAACCTTTGGCAATTCCTGAATGGAAATGGGATACAATCGGTACGGATTTCATTACCGGGTTTCCTAGGACCAAGAGAGGGAATAATGCTATCTTCGTTGTCGTCGATCGTCTTTCCAAAGTAGCCCACTTCCTACCCATTCCTGAGAGTATAACCGCTAGCCAGCTAGCTGATTTGTACATCTCTCGAATAGTGTCTCTTCATGGTGTTCCATTGGAGATTAACTCAGACCGTGGAAGTCTCTTCACCTCTCGATTTTGGGAAAGTTTCCCAAATGCTATGGGAACTCGTCTCTCCTTTAGCACCGCCTTCCATCCTCAATCAAGTGGTCAAGTAGAGCGAGTCAATCAAATTCTGGAGGATATGCTTCGAAGCTTCACATCTCTTTCGGCATGAATTGGGAGAAATGCCTTCCATTCGCTGAGTTCGCTTATAACACTAGTTATCAAGCTAGCTTGGGCAAAGCTCCTTTCGAAGTTCTCTATGGACGAAAATGTCGAACGCCTCTTAATTGGTCGTAAACCAGGAGAGACAATTCTTTGGCGGATATGATCCAGAAGCGTAAGAGCAAGTTCGCGTTATTCGTGAGAAATTGAAAACAGCCCAATCTCGTCAAAAGAGCCAATATGACCGCAAGCATAAGCCTATGTCTTATGAAGTTGGCGAGAAGGCTTACCTTCGGTTACTCCTTTGAAGGGAACCCATCGATTCGGTATCAAAGGCAAGTTGGCTCCTCGTTACATTGGACCCTTTCGCAATCTTGCCAAACGAGGAGAAGTTGCCTACCAATTGAACTACCTCTGCATCTTTCCGAGTCCATGATGTCTTCCACGCTTCTCAACTCGAACGTTGCTTCTCGGATCCTATCCGTGGAGTGGACCATTTAAACGCTTGATCTCCAAGATAACCTCACCTATCGAGAATATCCCGTTCAGATCTGGATCAAGCCGAGCGTACCACTCGACGTCAGAATATCAAGTTTATCAAGGTTCAATGGTCAAACCATTCCGAGCAAGAAGCCACTTGGGAAACGGAGGATCGTCTTCGACTTGAGTACCCCACCTTCTTCCCGACGGATCCTAAATGTCGGGACGAGATTCTTTTGAGTGGGGGTGAGTTGTCACATCCTAGTTAGTCCTTGCATTAGAGTGTTGCATCATGTTTACCTTTCATCAGAAATTTGAAATGGGGAAGACAGAACCTCCAGAACCCCTCTGAATCCAACTAGGGTTTACTAAAAATATTTCCAATGAACCTGAAATGCCCTTCTAAAATGGTCATCACCTTTGCCTTGGTCCTAAACCACTGTCAGAAGTGATGCACAAATTTCTAGGTCACTCCAAGGTCACTGGATTAAATCTTTAGCTATTTGAATATGGGCATTTAAATTATATAAAATATTTCAAATGCTCAAATAATCCCAAACTAAAATCTTCCATGCTGGAATTATTCCAACTAAGGACCAGGTGCAGTTTGGTGATTTTTGTAGTTGCCTAGCTATTTTTAAAATGCAACAAACCTACAGAAATAATTAAAACAGAAACAAAAGAGAAAAGCTTACCTGGCGCCACCCAGCAGGCCCACCTGCCGGCCCAGCCCAGCCACCGCTCCAGCGAGCTGCTTGGCTTGGACAGGCAGGCAAGCAGCTGCTCGATGGTGAGCGCAGCATGCGTGCCATGCAGCTGCCCACCGCCTGGCCGCTCCCCTCGTCGAGCTGTCGGCGTGGGACGAACCCTCTCTCTCTCCCCGACCTCGCAGACACTCGCTCTTCCCTCTTGCTCCTCTCTCTCGCCGTCCCCGACGTCGCCCGAGAAGTCACCGTCGCCGCCGCTCGCCACAGCCGCGTCCAACACCGTCCCCGCGCCCTCTCACCGTGTCCGGACGGTTCGTCGTCGTCGACTACGTCGACTAGCCAAGCCGCACGACGCCGGAGCCCCTGCATCATCCCCGCCGCCGTCGTCTTCAACCTCGGGCCGCCCAGATCGCCGTCGCCGTTCCGACCGCACCGAGCCTTCCCCGAGCACGCTGACCATCCCTGCGGCTTCTCTGTGAGCTGCTGAACCTCCCCGTGCTTTCTGTTTCGCCCCTAGAATGTCGTAGACGCCGCGTCTCTTGTGCCCAAATGCGCCGCCGCCTGACAACGTCGCCGGCGTTGCTACGGTGACCATTTGGTCATGGGCTTGTGCCCGTCACACTCCTCGCGCCGCGTAGAGGCTGTAGGTGCTAGCGCCACACCGCCTAGGCCACTGCAGCCACGCCAAGACGAAGCCTTCCCGAGCTTCGGCCTCCGCTTAAACTTCGTCGCCGGCGATGCTCCGGCCACTCCCCGGCCAAGCCATCACCACGGCTGGATGCGGGCGAGCACCAGCTGCCCGTAGCTGCTCTCCGCATAGCAAATGGGGCCCTGTGGGCAAATGCCGCAGCACGCCGCCGCGTCTGGCCTCGCCGGCAGTCTTTGACCCCGCTGACATAGTTGATTAGGTGGGGCCCTTTGCTAATTAACCTAGTTTAGGTTTAATCAAAATTAGTTAGTCTAATTAGCTACTGACATGCGGGACCCACTGGTCAGGTTGACCTGGACGCCCCCGTTGACACCTGACGTCACTCTGATTCACTGCTGACGCAATAATTAATTTCTGGTTTTATTTGTACACAGGAAATTCCAGAAATTGTTGCAAACTTCAAAAAATCATAGAAATTAATCTGTGACTCCAAATGCAAAGTTTTATATATGATTTTGATCAGAAAAATTCAATCTATCCATTGGTAATGGTTTCATGCATGACATGACAAGTTAACCTTGCTGTTTAAGAAGAATAAGATAATGCACCTTTATGGCTATGTTAAATGAGCTAACATTTGAATCTTTGATTCAAATGAGTTCATCCCTTTCTGTTCTAGCTTTCATTAGGCCAACACACATTCATATTGCCATGTCAAAGCATGCATCATATTGTTGCGTATTGCCATGTGTTGTTTATGTTCGGTGTGTCTTTCGTGATAGGTTACGCCTCCGAGGATAACCTCAATATCCGTGCGAAGGGCGGTATCCTACTACCACTACATCGTGCAAGCAACCCATTGATCATTCCGATACAAACCCATGTTCTCGCTTCTGCTCTTGATTACTGCATTAAGACAACGCGTTTCAAACTGTTGTGTGATGCGGTAGTTGAACCCACTTCCTTTGCATGACCTGTCATTGCCACAGTAACTAGATGAAACCCACTAGTATGTGTAGGAGTTGATTGAGCCATGTTTGTGATTCCTACCATGCTATGCTTGCTATGCTTAGAGTTGTGTCAGTGTCCGCTCATCGGGATGATGAACTGGAGTGAAAGGTTGTGTCGGGTTCGAGAGTGAAAGTGTTGAACATGTTTTGGTAAAGGTATCAATGAGAGGCCATGTAGAAGTACATGGTGGGTTGTTTCATTGAAGCCGTCCCTAAGAACTGAGCTCTGTGTGTGTGATTTAAGACTTAGCTACTACCACGCATTGGGCCCAAAACCAATGGACCCTCTCGACTTATTAACCACTCTTGTCCTCAGTCCGGGAGTTGCAAGTAGTTTCTGGTGTTTGTAGCATCTTTGGGGCTGCATGACGCTGACCTTAGGGGTGGGCTGTGTTGCGGTAGGCACGTCAACACGGTGTACCGATTCGCCCGTTTGGTGTCTCGGGAACCCTGCACACATCGTTCGGGGCCGTTAGTGGAAACCTCGGTCGGACTCCCTGCGGATGGAACCCGAATAGGCGATAAACCCGGACTAGGGACTCGTGTGTTTAGTAAGGTCGTGGCCGACACCCTCGCTGGGCTTCCGCTTGAAGGTTGCCGAGTACATGTCGTGTAGCGGCGATAAGTGGTGAGCGTGTGTGAAGAAGTACACCCTGCAGGGTATAAAACTATTCGAATAGCTGCGTCCATGGTAAAGGACTACTTGGTCACCTATACAGTTCATAGACAAGTAAATGGATACTACTAAAAGCCTCAAGATAAGTGTGAGTATCATGGATGGCCCTCTCGTGGGTTGACGAGAGAGGATTCACGGTGGAGGATTGTGATGGTGATTAGTGGACTCGTGTGCGACAAATGCTTTTCTAGTGGTGTCACGTAGGATAGCTTAGCCAAGAGTCAAAGCTGGCTTGCTGCAATAACTCCACTACCTTCTTGAGAATGTGCATGTATAATAGGTTTCTATTGTAAGACTTGCTGAGTACCCCCGTACTCATGTTTGCTTAATTAATGTTTTCAGACGACAACACCGCCCCCTCTGATGGGTTTTATGTAGACCTTGACGTCGACGAGTGAACTAGCCACCCAGGTGGTGATCCAGGGCTTGTGAAGGTCCACTATAGATAGAAGGGCTCCATCAAGCTTTCTTCCTTTTTAGTGTCTGTACTCAGACTAGTTTGCTTTCGCATGTGCTTGTATGTTTGTATGACTTGAGTGTTGGGTCATGTGACCCCTATCTGTATGGATATGTTATGTATGGCTCCTCGGAGCCTCTTAAATAAAGTACTTTGAGTTGTAGAGTTTTGTTGTGATGCCATGTTGTATGTACTCATATCGGGCATATTGTGTGTATGATTGAAATGCTTGGTATGAGTGGGATCCGACAATCTAGTTGTTTATCCTTGGCATCCTCTCATATGGGGAAATGTAGTCTAGTGCTTCCTAAGCGATAGTAGTCCGCTACAGCCCGGTTCACCGGAGTCCTGCTAGCCTAGCACTACTGCTTTGCACACTTAACTGGCCGGCATGTGTTTCACTTCGTTCCTATGTCTGTCCCCTCGGGGAAATGTCACACGGTGATATTCGGAGTCCTGCCTAGCCTGCTACAGCCAGGGATACTGGAGTCCTGTTAGCCCAGTGCTACAGCCCGAATTCATACGTTGATGACCGACATGCTCGATGTGATTCATGTATGCCTGTCCCCATGGGTTAGCGCCGCTTTGGGTTCACGAGTAGCCATGTCGCCCCGGGTTCTCTGTCATGTGGATGCTAGCGACACTATCATATACGTGAGCCAAAAGTCGCAAACGGTCCCGGGCCATGGTAAGGCGACACCCGTGGGAATACCGTGCGTGAGGCCGCAAAGTGATATGAGGTGTTACCGGCTAGGTCAATGTTACTTGGAATCGGGGTCCTGACAGAGTATCACCTTTTTTTATTCTAGAAACAACCACACGTGAATGTTGGACGGTAGCAGCACAGCAACTAAATGAAAAACCGAAACCAACCAATGAACTACTACTACTAGTGAGCGTTTGCTAGTATCATGTGCTTCGTCTGTCGATGTATATAAGGCTCAATGTGTTTTCTGAGACTAATTTTGGCCCTGTTTGGATCCATGGGTTAGATTTAGTTTGAGCTAGTTGGGGCTCAAATATCCCTAAACTATCCAAACATGAGGGTTAAATTGGAGCAACTTGCCCCAAACCCACCAAAAAAAACTATCCCACCCAAGAGTCGCTAACATGTGATGAGTTAACCGACCACAATAGACGGCAAAAACGCCAGCCCGCCGCACTTTGAGAGAGACGAGGAGCGAGAAGCGATATGGGCTGGTGGATTAATAGAGCTAGGTGTCGCACAAAGCTAAGAAATATGGTGATCACGGCCTCAAAGTCGAAGTCGGTGTTGGATTTCGGGTTCCGGCAGACCCTTGAGGTTCGAACACTGGGGTGCGCGCGGAGATCCAACCCTCCACCGTCTCGCACCTCGCCGAATCGCTGGGACCTAAACTACTAAACGGAACAGCACAAGAGACACGAGATTTATACTGGTTCGAGCCACCACTGTGATGTAATACCTCCGGTGTGTGGTGTGGTGGATTGCCTCTTGGGCTGATGAGGAACAATACAAGGAAGAACAGCCTCGTGAGGGTCTGTTCTTGGCGGGTGCGATGAACTGCTAGGTGGGGTTCAGTCGCTCTAGCTATTGGTTTCTTGATGGTGATTCGGATCTCGGATCCCTCTCTTCCTCCTCCGCCCTGGGGGTGGCTACTCCTATTTATAGGCGAGGGCCCTGGGCCTCTTCCCAAATATTGAGCGGGAAGGGAACCAACAATTGGCCATTTTGAAGGGGAACAGCGGGTACACTTATCCTGACTAAAGTTGGTCCTCGCCTGCCAAAGGCTCTGGTGATGACGCTCGCTTGGGCTCCACATGACTCCCTTCCAGCCGTTGGGCTGGTCTTGGTCTTGTTGCAATCAAACGGATGCCTTTGCTTGATGCTCTCGCTGCGCTTGCTCCCTTTGCACCAAAGGGAAAGGAGGACACCACGCGGGCTAGCGCCCATCGCGCCCTTGGTCGTCATGGCTTGCGTCATGGGCACCTCGCGAGGTACCCTGCCTTGAACTCCCCGCCTCCTCATGAGCCAGCCTGACGAGGCCGTGCCTGAGGAAGCTCGTTGTCGTCCGCCCCGCGAGGCTTGGCCCCTCGAGAGGGTCTTGAGCTTGCGTTGACGAAGATGGGCCGTGTTGGGCCTCCTTCGAGCCACGCCGCAGCCGCAGTGCAAGTCTGGGACCCCTGCTCCCACAACGCCGACAGTAGCCCCCGGGCCCACGGCGCCCGAACTTGGCCGAGCAGAGGGGTGAAAGGGCAAGTGCGAAGCGTCGCGGGCCCTAACAGCCCGCGGCCTTGGGCGCCTCGTGGTGGTTGATTGGATGCGTGTGCACTGCTCCCCCACGATGCCTCGGTAACCACCCGGGTTCGACATGTCCCTGCTTACAGAGTCGGTCATGATTACCGGTGACCGTGGAGGCCGACGGTTGGCCTTCGCCGGCTATAAGTACGGAACGGCGCGCGCCCTTCCAGTCTATCCTTCTGCTTCTCCTCCTCCTTGTTTCGTCTGGTTGCCATGGCTCCGATCCGCGGTTCTCCACGGAAGAGAAGGGAAAGGCTCCTTAAGAGGATCCCGACCTGCTCCCCCAAAGAAGCGGCTTGCCTGTGGTGTCGTGGCAAGAGCGCCGCCAGAGGCGCCCATGCCCCGTGCGGCGGCCGCCACCGTGGTTCTCTCTTCCCTTTGTACGCCGCAGATTGGCGGCTCAAGGAGGCGACGCCGGGCGCCACGACGGGCGCCCGGCACGCCGGCGAGTCACGAAGGTGTGCGTCTTCCCCGGAGTCCACGCCGAGGGCTCCTGCCGGGAGTTCGTGCCCAGCGCCACGCCTCCTAAATCATGGATTCGTCTTCCTTCTTTCTTCGCCTCCGTGCGTCGTGAAGGGGAACCCCCTGGGACTCGGCTGCACGCCCCGGCTGCGGCACCCTCGCGGCAAGGCGAGGTTGCAGTAGTTGCCCCGGCGAGGTCCTCATGACTCGAGGTCATGAGGTCGCCAGTGTCTGCAGGACGAGGGCGCCTCACGATCCACCTGGAGTACGATGGTGCTTCGGTGGTGTCCTTCAAGGTCTTCGACGCGGAGGGTCGTCGGCTGGAGTGCTGCCCCGGGAGAGGTGGTCGGGGCCCTGCTGCGGTGAGACAGAGGCCGGCCGACCGCCCCCTTGGCCGCTCCTCAGGCGACGAGGGCGCCGGAGGATCCAGCGACTCCGCCGAGCTCTTCGCGACGCCGGAGACGAGCGACGACAGCTACGAGCCTCCGAGCCTGCGCCGCTCCCGGAGCAGGGCGGGCTCGTCAGGTCGTCGCCACCCCTGATCTGGATGGGGTTGGCGCCGGACCGGGTGGCCCACTGTTGATGATGGCATTTTCCGCGACGCCCCCTGTAGTTAGGATGCCTTAGGATGCCCGCCTTTTGCTCCTGCGAGGAGCCAAGAATATACCCCGCAGGGGCTTGTAAGATGTTTGTAGCTCCGTCCGTCAATATAATCCTTTTTATGAAGCAGTGCGAGATGCTCATTCCGTTCTAGCTCAGTTTCCTCCTTTCAGTCCTCACGAGGGCCTGATGCTCTGCGCCTACAGGTCCTAGTCCCAAGGCGGCTTCAGCTGTGGCTGGTATGCCAGGTCGTGATGCCGTGGTCAAGGCCAGGAGTTGAGCGGCCCGAGGTCCGGTAAGAGCCCCTGAGTCGCGATGCTCAGGGGGTCCCCCTTGGCGCTCAAGCAGCCATCATTCGGTGAGAAAGGAGAGCGACTTTGCTAACACGGGGTTGCATTGAGTGTGGGGATGGTGTTGCGATAACTAGTGTGTCCGTAGGGTGACTTATCTCGAGGGTCAGGACAATGCTTCCTGGTGCGGCGCTAGGTCCGTGCCTTGGCCGGCGAGAGATTGCGTGGCGAGGTCGCTTCGTGCTCCTTGGAGGGACCCTGCAGGTTCACCACAAAAGGAACAAGAGCTCGCCGTGGCGATCGTTAGTTCTGCCATTAGTTGCTTGGGAGAGGCGCGAGATGCCTCGCGAGGTGTGTTGGGGCACCCGTGAGCCAGCGCAAGGGTTCACAGGGCCCTACCTCAAGGCGGGTTGCGCCTGGCTCTGGGCCTTATCTTCGAGTGTGTTCCTGCAAATTTGGCCAGATGCCGGTGCTCTACGTCTTCGGGTCCCGGCTCTCGGCCTGGTCTCAGCCGTCGCTGGCAAGCCAGGTCGCGATGCCATGGACAAGACCAGAGGGTGAGGGCCGGAGAGCCGAGGAGCCCCGAGTCGCGATGCTCAGCACCCCCCTTTAACGCGAAGCTGGGTTAGATGACGAAACTCTCGTCCTCGTGTCCCGGCTCTCGGGCTGGTCTCAGCCGTCATTGGCAAGCCGTGTCGCGATGCTGGACAAGACCAGAGGGTGAGGGCCGAGAGCCGGTAGGAGCCCCGAGTCGCGATGCTCGTGCACACCCCTTTAACGCGCAAGCTGGGTTAGATGACGCAACTCTACGTCCTCGGGTCCCGGCTCTCGGGCTGGTCTCAGCCGTCGCTGGCAAGCCAGGTCGCGATGCCATGGACAAGACCAGAGGGTGAGGGCCGGAGAGCCGTAGGAGCCCTGAGTCGCGATGCTCAGGCACCCCCCCTTTAACGCGCAAGCTGGGTAAGATGACGAAACTCTACGTCCTCGGGTCCCGGCTCTCGGGCTGGTCTCAGCCGTCGCTGGCAAGCAAGGTCGCGATGCCATGGACAAGACCAGAGGGTGAGGGCCGGAGAGCCGGTAGGAGCCCTGAGTCGCGATGCTCAGGCACCCCCCTTTAACGTGCAAGATTCTGTCACCCAGTAAAAGGCACCAAATAACAAGCATGGTGGAGCGAGAGCATAATCTTAAGGAAAATGTAAGAAGGATACATGCCGCCGGGACAGGCCCGAGTGGCTTGGGGATGATGCAGCCCGAGGGGCGCCCCCAACAGGATAGGCTAATGACATGAAATAAAAGGGATACATGCCGCAGGGACGGACCCACGCGGCCTGGGAATAATGCGGCCCTAAAGGCGCTCCCAGCCGGAAATAAAACTTAAATATGTCACCTGGTTATGTTGGGGACGAAGGGGTGTTGGTGCAGCAGACTCGGTGGGCAGCGGGAGCCGATCCTCATGAGCCCCCAGGCCCGGGGGCCTCGGGAGGATCCGGAGGCGCTGACGGCTCCTCGGGGGCCATCTCCATCTCCGCCAGTGCTGCGGCGTGCCTGACCTCCCGAGCCTCCAGGATGGCCCTCATGAGATGCTTGTGCGCAGCAATCGCGTTTGGCAGGCCGTGAGGCATGCCCACGTAGCTGTGGGGCGGGCCCTCGCAACGTCCCACTCGCGAGGGCCAGAGGCTCTCTTGAGACACGGATCGGTTGAGCCCTGGTATGTCGATGCAGACGCGCAGCCCACCATCCTCGCCTGGATGGGGGGCCACAGTGGGTAGGCGGCGGCTGCCCCTCATGACCCTTGACCCCTGTAGCGCCTGAATGGACTGGCTGACGAACTTCGAGGGTTCGGCCTCCTTGCCTTGTTCACCGCCAGGGAAACGTGCTTCGAAGCACGCCTCCAAGTGGTGCCCAAGCGCCTCCCTCGTGACCTTGGCGAGGTCGGCGGCCCTCCAGGGGAGAGCCCCCGAGCCTGGCCTGAGGAGGGCGTCGGGCGCGCTTTCCTATGTGATGGAAGCAGCCTCCCCCTGGCCCGGGGCGGGCCCTGAGGGCCCTGCCTCTTGAGGAGCCGGGCCGGTCGTTGTCTTCTTCTTCTTGGGTGCGGCCTCGGGAGGCCTCCTGCTGCTGTGATCTGGGTCTTCTAGCGATGCGGCCTGAAAGGCTCGCTCCAGGGAGCACACTACGTCTCTCTCCTCGCAGGGCACCGTGATGACCCAGCCGCTTCCTGGCATCTTGAGGACGTTGTACCCATGGTGGGTTACGCCATGAATTTGGCCGCCAGTACCTGAGGATGGTGTTGTACGGCAGGCGAATGTGGGCGACGTCGAAGTCGATGAGCTCGGTGTGGTAGTTGCCGCGAGCCCCGAAGGTGACAGGAAGGCGGACCTGCCCGATCGGGACCGTGGAGCCGTCGGTGACTCCGGAGAAAGGCTTGGTTGGCTGAAGCTGACTGTAAGGCACTTGAAGATTGTTGAATGTTTCCACGGACAGGACGTTGATTCCTGCCCTGCCGTCGATGAGGTTCTTGGTGACCAGCACGTTGTTGATGATTTGGGAACAAAGCATCGGGATAACTCCGGCTGTGGTCGCACACTTGAGCTGATCCGCTAAGCTGAACGTGATGGCGCACGCCGACCACCTGAGAGGGCGCGCGGCCTCGAGCTTGGGGAAGACTGCATTCACTTCGCGGGCGAACTGCTTAAAGATGCGCTAAGAGGCTGGGGCTTGAGCTTCGCCCAGGATGCAGGCGATCGCACGCGGTTCTGAAGCCCCAGCCCCTCGGCCCCGATGACGGTCCTCATTTCTCCTTAGCTGGCGGCGGCGCAGTGGAGGGAGGCCTGCGTTCCCCTGCAGGCGATCCTCGCGAGGTTGATCCTCTAGCCTCCCTCGCGAGGCGGGTCTTGCAAACGGTCTCGCGAGGTTGGTCGCGCCACCCTTGGCGCTGGCCGCGGTCTTCCCAGCGTCTGCATTCCTTCCTCCTCCTTTGTCAGAGCCTTCGCCGGCTGCGCCGGGCGTCTGCCGACTTCCTTCACAAGACGCCTGGAGCTCTTGGCATTCATTGGTGTTGTGGGTGTGGAGGTCGTGGTACACGCAGCATCGACTGCCCTTGGAGGACTCGGGCTGATCTACGCCTCGCTTGGTGTCCGGGTTCTACCGCGAGTACTGCAGCCCCTTGCGCTTCACGTCCTTGGCCTTGGACTTCTTCTCTTCGGGATCCGCGGCAGGCAGCTCGAGGAGGGAGAGGCGCCCCTCCTCAGCCCTGGCACACTTGGTCGCCGAGTTGAACAGCTCCAAGGAGGTGCGCAGATCTTCATGCATCGCCAGTTCCTCCTTCATCTTGACGTCGTCAAGACGCCGTCGGAGAAGGCAGAGATGATGGCCTCCTCCGTTACCCTGGGGATCTTGAGGCGCACGTTGTTGAAGCGCTGGATGTACTTTTGCAGGGTTTCCCCTGGCTGCTGCTTGATTCGGCGCATGTCGCTCACGGCGGGTGGCCGGTCGCGAGTACCCTGGAAGTTGGCGATGAAGCGGTGCGCATCTCGCCCAGAAGAGATCGTGCACTGGGCCAGATTCAGGAGCCAGTGCGGGCTCCGCCCATGAGCGCCATGGGGAAACCACTTCGCCATGACCTTTTCATCCCTGTTGGCAGCCTCGATGCCCAGCTCGTGAAACTAGAGGAACTCCGTAAGTCAGCTGTGCCTTGCCATAGCGAGGAGGCAGGTCTGGCTTGAACTTGGCGGGCCACGCGACGCTGCGCAGCTCGGAGGTGAAGGCGCGGCAGCCCGCCGTGGCCGCGGGGGGCCTCGGACGACAGAGAGCTTGGTCTTGCGGGCCTCCTTGCGCCGCGGCTGGGGGCAGCGCAGGGTCCTGACGTGCTGGAGCGGGGAGCACTCGGGCAGCTTCTCGTGGGCGAGGAACTTCTTGACAGCTCTGCTCTTGCCGCGCCGGCGGAGCGGGTTCCGCCTGTGGGTCGCGCCTTGGGTCCAGGCGCCTTCTTGAGGAGGAGGCGGCTGAGGCGCCGAGCTTATCGCCACAAGCTGGGCGGTCGGTGCAGGAGATGACGGTCGGGCGCCTCTGCAGCGCGGATTTAACTTCGGCGACTCGGTCGAGCCATTCTTCGTAGACGTCGTCAACGGGGCGGTAGCACAGGAGCTCGTTTGCCGCGATGAGTGCAGCCCGGGCCTCCATGGCCGCACGGGGCGCGCATGACGAAGAACCAGCGGGGATGAGCGAAGGCGTGGCGGTGCGGCCGTCCCGCCTCATGGACGGTGTGAGGCGATGCTTGCTGCTCGTTTCGCCAGGCCGGTGGCGGCGTTGACGGCAGGTGACGGGAACGACGAGGGCGCCAAATGACGGGAGCTGTCTAAGCGACATGGGAGGCGAGGGCGGCTCGGCGCCAGCGCGAACCCACGGGCGCCGACATGGTTGCGGTGGTCGGGAAGAACGAGGCGACGAAGGCAGATTCCGGCGCACCTACCGGGCGCGCCAAATGTCGGATTTCGGTTCCGCAGACCCTTGAGGTTCGAACACTGGGTGCGCGCGGAGACCCAAACCTCCACCGTCTCGCACCTCGCCCGAATCGGCTGGGACCTAAACTACTAAATGGAACAAATAAAAGAGGCACGAGATTTATACTGGTTCGGGCCACCATTGTGATGTAATACCCTACTCCAGTGTGTGGTGTGGTGGATTGCCTCTTGGGCTGATGAGGAACAATACAAGGAAGAATAGCCTCGTGAGGGTCTGTTCTTGTCGGGTGCGATGAACTGCTAGGTGGGGTTCAGTCGCTCTAGCTACTGGTTTCTTGATGGTGATTCGGATCTCAGATCCCTCTCTTCCTCCTCCGCCCTGGGGGTGGCTACTCCTATTTATAGGCGAGGGCCGTGGGCCTCTTCCCAAATATTGAGCGGGAAGGGCGCCAACAATTGGCCATTTTGAAGGGGAACAGCGGGTACACTTATCCTGACTAAAGTTGGTCCTCGCCTGCCAAAGGCTCTGGTGATGACGCCGCTTGGGCTCCACATGACTCCCTTCCAGCCGCTATGGGCTGGTCTTTGGTCTTGTTGCACCGAAACTGATGCCTTTGCTTGATGCTCTCGCCTGCGCTTGCTCCCTTTGCACCAAAGGGGAAAGGAGGACACTGCGCGGGCTGCCGCCCGACTGGCGCCCTTGGTCGTCATGGCTTGCGTTATGGGCACCTCGCGAGGTACCCTGCCTTGAACTCCCCGCCTCCTCATGAGCCAGCCTGAAGAGGCCGTGCCTGAGGAAGCTCCTTGTCATCCGCCCCGCGAGGCTTGGCCCCTCGCGAGGGTCTTGAGCTTGCGTTGATGAAGATGGGCCGTGCTGGGCCTCCTTCGAGCCACGCCGTAGGCCGCAGGCAAGCAAGTCTGGGGACCCCCGTTCCCAGAACGCCGACAGTCGGAGTCAGAGCAAAGAAGATGGTGGAAAACAAGTGTCGACGCCTGCGCGAGGAGGTTGCGGCTTTCCTCGTCAATGAGTTTGCACACTTTCTCCACGCTCCCTTCAAGCTGCTCCACGACCCTAGTAAATAAGGTGAGGTAACTGGCGTTGCCAGCCATGAGGGGGCTACAAAGGCTCTCCTTGCAGACGGGGCATACGGCGGAATTAGCCCGACGCTCGAGGTCTGGAAACATCATGAATCGCGTGTGTTGCAGACCCCGAGCCCGATTCGCCTCATCTGTTCCCCGCTCCATTAGGGAAGTGACACCCCCCACTTGCTGATAGAGGGATGCCAGCTCGGTCTCGGCAGCGGCTTGGGTGTCTAGGGCAGCCTTCTGGCACTTGTCCGCCCCGGGCAGCTACTTCTTGAGGCCTTTGATCTTGGCCTTCAGTTCATCACGCTGGATGTAGAAGCGGGTCTCCTGAAGCTTTAGTTTCTTGTGATAATATTCGGTGAGGGTTCGGCAGGCCCCCGCGATCCCCTCATCGGTCTCAGCGGTCAGGGCAGCCTCAGCGGTCATCACTTGGCACTCCATCACCTCCAGTCGATCGCGCTCTAGGTCCTGCTCTGACGCCACCAGCTCCAAGGCCTCTCCTAGGGCGCGGAGCCCAACTTCGCGGTTTGACAACCCTTCCTTGGGAGCGGGCGCAATGACTTTGTGCTCCCGGGCTTGCCGCTCCAGGGCTGCAGCAGTGGCCAGAAACTCCTGCTCACGCTTTTCGACGGCCTCGCGCTGCCATTCCGCGGCCTCAGCCTCTTCGAAAGTGCGGTCGCGGGCTTCTTTGGCTGCAGCGAAGGACTCCTCATCCTTCTAGCGAGCGGCTTCGTGTTGGAAACGGCTGAAGTTAACAGCTACCTCGAGCCGGTGCCACCCACGCGCCAGGCACTGATACCCGGCCTCAAGGTGTGAATCGACATTGCCATGCTCTTCCTCGAGCCGGTCCAGCACGCCCCTCACGTCTTGAAGAAGGCCGTGCCGGACAGTGCCGCAGCTGCGCGCGAGCTCCAATGCTCGGCTAGGACCCTGTTCCACGCCCCTGACCGTGGCAGTGCTAGGCAGGAATCTTGGGCCAGCCGGCCTGGCGCCCACTTCCCTGGCCCGAAGCGCGGCCCAGCGTCAGCCGGATGTCAGGCCGCCAATTAGCTCATGGCGGAACCAAGTGCCACCAAGGGACAGTGGGACAAACGGCGGCACCACCCATGTAATCCCGGTGCCGTCCTTGTCGGAGGACGCCTAGGCCCCGGGGTCGCGGACCGCCAGGAGTCGCCACGGGAGGAGTATGACTTCTCCGGTGTGCGTAAGCTCGGCCACCAGGCTCGCGGGGCATGGGACCGCTGGGCACTTCGACGCTCCGGGAAGTGGCAACGGGAGCACCCTTGCCCCTTCGCCAGATGGAGACCTGCGAAATAAGGGCTCAGGAGGGATTGATGAGCAGAGGTAAGGGAAAGCGGAAGGCTTACTCGTCGGCGGTCATCCACTTCCTTCTCTTCAAGGTCCGCGGGGGCGAGTTGGCGCCACACTCGGGCCACCTCCACCTTGAAGGGACGCGAGACCTAGGCGTTGGCGCCGTGAGGGGCACCAGGCCTCCCCGCAAGCTTGCGATGATGGTCGCGTCCTCAGGCAGGGACCACCACCATCATCCAGAGGCGCGGGGGCAGGGTGGCCCGAGGCAGACGGTTCGGCGCGCCCATCGGTCATCACCAGGGGTGCCTCACCCCTATGGCCCTTGGGGACTGGGACCACCAGAAAGGGGTTGTCACGAGGCCCCTCATGGCCCCGGGAGGCAGGCACCACTCATCGAAGCGAGGAATACCCCTGGCGAAGTCTCTCCCGTTCGTATAGTCGTATAGGAGGAGTCCATCATCAGGAAGCACGCTTGCTATCCTGCCTGTCAGGAGGCAAAGTATCCCATTCAGCGTGCTAGGAGCAGGGAGGCCTCCTAGAGACTCATGGGGTCTTCGCGACTGGTGAAGTTCCACATCGTTCGAGAATGACGCTGGAGTGGAGCAATCCGCCGCCGGATGAACGCCCACACCACCATCTCCACCGTCACGCCTGCAGCCCTTAGGTCAGCCAGCCTCGCGGTAACCCGCGTGAGCCTTTGGTCGACGAGCCTCTCGTGCGTCCATCCTGAGCTAGGCATCACCGGGGAAGACGGGGTTTGGAGCAGGGGGTTGTAGTGGGATGCATCGACGTACACCCACTGCTTTCGAAAGCCCTCCGTGTCTGGGCGGATCTTCATGCCGATGCCCTCACCCGCTGTCGCGCTCACTATGCGGAGCGAACGCACCCGGAGCATTGCTTGCCGGTGGTCAACCGTACGGAGAAGAAGTGGTGGAGCAGCGCCACTAAGGGAGCGAAGCCCACGAAGGCCTCGCACAAGAATGCGAAAGCTGAAAGGAGGTTGGTGGATTCAGGGTCAAGTGCAGCGTGTGGACCTGGTAGTGCGACAGCATGGCATTGAACAAGTCCGAAAATGGAGGCAATAAGCCGGAAAAGTGGGCATGGAGGTGAAGGGCGATGGTGGTGGCCTCCAATTCGGTGGAGGGCAAGCAAGCAGGCCAGATCCTCGTCGCCTTCCACTCATTGGAATCGGCCGCGATCACGGGTAAGACCTTGTCCAACCCCTCTAGATTGATCATAATGGACCAGCCCAGGGCGGGTTCCGGCCCCGTTCGGTGGTCCGCCGCCGCCGTGGCCTCGCTCCTATTCCTCCCACGGGACATGGCGATGCGATGAGTCCAAGGCGGCGCAAGATCCGACGAGTGAGGTGCGAGCTTGCTGGAGAAAGAAAGACCAGAAGATGGGGGTGTCATGGAGCAATGATGACCCGGCGGCGTGCACCAGTCTTTTGTCAGTCTGGGAAGTTGCCAAGACGGTGTGGGGAAGTAGGGGCGTCCGCATCACATCATGCGCCATGCGTCAAGCCTGGCCGCAGGCGATTAGGGCACACTATCATGGGAACAGGTCTGACAGTGGAGATTAGGGGTACGTAGGAGAGGGCAAAGCCTATCTACGGCGAGGTTGTACACTTGGATTTATGAGTTCTGGCCCCTCTCGGAGGAGGTAATAACCCTACGTCTTGGTGCTGCAGGAGCTTTGTTGTATGGAGTGTTGAGTTATAGGGGGTGCGAACCCTTGTGCAGGAGGAGAGGGGCGGCTTATATAGAGTCCGCTGGCCCCTCGTCGCCCACATTTACACAAGGGTTCAATGAGAGAGTAAAAGATGAGAACGTTACTGGAAACGCCCGTATTTAATGATCTTTATAGCGACGGAGTGATCGCCTGACCATTGCCATCCTGGGGTGGCTCTAGATCTTCTGTTCTTCAAGTGAAACCAGATACTACGAGTGAATAACGGTAGTCTAGTGGGTGTGGAGTAACCGAGTGGATCTATTGTCGAGGGACTTGCACACTGTAGTCATTCCAGTCAGCACCTCCTTTCTAACTTTGTAAGTCTTGGAGTCCTGGTGTAGTGTCCTTGGGTAGTGCATGTAGGTCAGGCCTAGGACCCTACCCTAGGTACATGTCATTGTCATTAGCCCCCGAATGGATCGAGGTTCGAGTGAGGAGGGATTGGAGCTGATTTCGACCCGACTCAATGTCTCGGAGACATTCTCTAGGAGTATGAAGGTACGTCAACCGCTAAATCCTTCGTCAATCGCCTTGATTGATTCTGGCTTCTTGAGCGTTCAAGTAAAACAAGCTGCGGGACTTCGAGTGTTGGATTCAACCCGAATGGATATGGATATCTCTGATGCCATCGATTGCCTTGCTGGATCCAGGATTTCGCGGGATTCAAAATTTTGGAGAAGTGCGTGGGCCGGCTGCAGCGCTGTAAGTGGGGCAAGTGGAGAGGGACTCCTCGATCTTATCTCCACCTTTTTTGCCACGTATTAGGCAGGTATCGGTTGCGGGATGCGCTGAGATCGCATTAGCCCACAGGTCAGGTACTTAGATGTGAGGATATAAATGACGATGTAGCCGAGGTATGCAACAGTACTCTCCACTTTTCCCCTGTCCCCCTTGCCTCTCAGACTCATATGCCCCAGCACTGCGCCACCCCGCTCGGCTCCGTCGACCACCACAGAGATGGCGAAAGACAAGACGGCGATGCTGGAGCGTGCGAAGAAGGAGTCCAAGGGGAAGAAGGTGTCAACCTCTCGAGCCACGCTGCCACCCGGATGGATCCAAGGCGACTGGCTGCCCTCGGCGGTCATGACGGAAGATCTCGAGGGGCTCACTGTCGATGGTCTGCTGGCCCCCGGATCTTGGAGGCTGCCAAAGGGAGATGTTGAGCCTCCGCCGCGCTCCGGAGAGCAGGTCCTCCTCCTCACGCACATGGAGAGAGGTTTCTCTTTGCCCCCTCATCCGGTTTTTTGCGATTTCTTGAATTTCTTTGGCACACAAATCCATCATCTTCCTCCGAATGCAATATCGTATCTTCCCGCCTTCGTTTCGATGTGCGAAAACTTCTTGGGTTGCCGTCCTCACTGGGGCTTGTTCAAACACATCTTCACCTGCCGATCCAAGTCGGTTAAGAAAGCCAATCCTAAAGATGTGAGGACGCACGTGATCCAGCTGTGTGGGGGTTTAGGTGTCCAGATGAGAGGACGGAGTGCGTTCCCCGCAATGACCTTTCCTGAGTCAGTTATGGGTTGGCAGTCGACTTGGTTTTACTGCGCTAACATTCCCGACTCCTGGTTCGTTGACTGGACTTCCCCCTTTCTCGCTGGCCAGACTCAATGCTCTCTGCTCACAGACTATGGACGAGGAGGAGAAAGCTGAGGTGGGGATCTTAGTTGAAGTTGTAGTTGAGTTGACTGGGGGTGGGGTAACAGGTTTGGATCTATTGGAGTTGTTCCTCAGTCGACGCATCCAACCTCTGCAAGCACGTGACCACCCCATGTGGTTATATTCAGGTGCAGACGACACCACTCGGACCCACCCATAGGAAGTCAAGGAGGAGACCGTGGCACAGTGGCTGAGGAGCATCACCGGAGCCCGTGCCCTAGCACTGCGCCGCACTGCTCGGCTTTGTCGACCACCGCGGAGATGGCGAAAGACAAGACGGCGAAGCCAGACCGTGCGAAGAAGGCGGCCAAGGGGAAGAAGGCGTCAACCTCTCATGCTGCACTACCACCCGGATGGATCCACGGCGACTGGCTTCCCTCGACGGTTACAACGGAAGATCTCGAGGGGCTCACCGTCGATGGTCTGCTCGTCCCCGGATCTTGGAGGCTGCCGGAGGGAGAGGTCGAGCCTGCGCCGCGCTTCGGAGAGCGGGTCCTCCTCCTCACGCACATGGAGAGGGTTTCTTTTTGCCCCCTCGTCCCTTTTTCTGCGGTTTCTTGAATTTCTTTGGCGCACAAATCCATCATCTTCCTCTGAAGGCAATATCGTATCTTGTCGCCTTTGTTTTGATGTGTGAAAACTTCTTGGGTTGCCCTCCTCACTGTGGCTTGTTCAAACACATCTTCACCTTCCAATCCCAGTCAGTTAAGAAAGCCAATCCGAAAGATGCGAGGACACACGTGATCCAGCTGTGTGGGGGTTTAGGTGTCCAGATGAGAGGCTGGAGTGTGTTCCCTGGAATGACCTTTCCTGAGTCATTTAGGGGTGGGCGGTCGACCTAGTTTTACTACGCTGATATTCCAACTCCTGGTACGTCGACTGGACTTCCCACTTTCTCGCTAGCCAGACTCAATGCTCCCCGCTCACTAACTTTGGACGAGGAGGATAAAGATGAGGTGGGGATCTTAGTTGAAGTTGTAGTTGAGTTGACTCGGGGCGGGATGACAGGCTTGGTCTGTTGGAGGTGTTCCTCAGTCGACGCATCCAGCCTCTGCAAGCACATGACCATCTCATGTGGTTATATTCAAGTGCAGACGAAACCACTCAGTTCCTCCTAGAGGAAGTCAAGGAGGAGACCGTGGCACAGTGGCTAAGGAGCATCAACGGAGCCCATGACAACCCGCGTGGATCCAAACGAATTATGCCCTTCGACGCCGAGCACCTTCTAGGGGAGGTGAGACATAACTTGTTGAGTGTTTTACCTTTTGTTTCCAATATGCAACTGTGTTGAGAACCAACTGACTTTGATGTTTGTGCTCTGCAGGCGTTCACGAAGATGTATTCGCCCGTGCCGTATGGGGAACAGCCAGCTGAAGGAATGGAGAGTGAGGGTGGAAGTGCTGATGTTGATTATGCTGATGACAGTGAGGATGGTAGCGATGACTCTGACAATAGCGACGAAGTCGAGTCACCTCCCCGCACTGAGCGTCATACCAAGGCAAACCAAGATCCGAGTGTTGCCTAGAGCAAGGCTCCGGCATCGAATGTCAGGAACCCCAAGCACACTCGGACGGCTACCCCTGACCCGATTGAGAAGACTGCGAAGCAGCTCAAGACCGTCCCACCGAAGCCTTGGAAGGCCTTACACAGGATCAAGGTCGCCGTGCCCATTGCTTCAATGTGAGTGCCCTTTGCACCTTTCCTTTCTTCATTGTTGTGGACCTTCATTGCTTTACTGACCGAGTGGAATTCGAATGCCAGAGCCACCATTTCTGCGACGTCTCCCATGTAGATCAACGACGAACATCCAGAGCTGGGTACCGCTGACGCGGCCACATCTCGGCCAGGTATGATCGACTTACATTCTTCTCTATCTCACTAGTTAACCTGATGGTCGACTGAGTCTTCACTGTCGAGTGACTGCAGCACCAACGGACATCATCCACCTCATAGATGATGATGAAGACGAGCCTCAAAAGAGCATAGGAGGAGAAGGTAGGACCTCGACCGCCTCCCGAAGCTTCACTAGGAGAGTGCCTTCGGGCCAAACGTCTCGTGCGCCGCCTCAAGTCGTTCTTCAAGAGCCAGGTGGTTCATACCGTGCCAGTGCTACCTTCGCTGCTCCTCTATCGACTGCTTCACCTTTAGTGTCGACTGCTCCTGCTTCGGATCCGAGTGGACAACCTCAAGTGCTGATCCCTCCAGCTACATCGCCGACTCCTGCGTCAAGCGTGTTCATTCTGCATCATGTCCCTGAGGACCAGACTGAAGCCAGCAAGGAAGCTATGATTCAAGCTGACTTGATGATGCAGCGGTTGAAGGGAGTGTACGAGGCCAGCAAGACGGCTTATGACGCCAGTGCGGCTCTTCAGGCGAACGTCCGAGTACGTGCAATTGTATGTTGATTTCTGATTGGGTTTTTTCCGTCCTATCTAGACTCTGTACACCCACTAGGTGTTTCCTTTGACTCGGTACGTCAGAATTGTTTTGCTCGTAGTTTTTCAATCTGTAGCTCTCCACTTGAGCCGGTCAGGCCATGCCGAGTGGGAACTGATCCAGTGGGGGCACGCAGAGTGCGCCCACTAGGTGTAGTCCCCAAGACCGTTGTCGAATGTCTGATTCGGCGGGGGGTTTGAAAATACTTTTTTCCTGTAGCTCTCCACTCAGACCGGTCAGGCTGTGCCGAGTGGGAAATGGATCCAGTGGGGGCACACTGAGTGCACCCACTGGGTGTAGTCCCCGAGACCGCCGTCGAATGTTTGATTTGGCGGGGTTCTTAATGAACATGTTTTTTCTTCTTCCACTCGGGCCAGTTGGGCTCAAGCCGAGTGGGAAATGAATCCAATGGGGGCACACTAAGTGCACCCACTGGGGGGTAGTCCGCGAGACCGTTGTCAAATGTCTGATTCAGCAGGGGTGTTAGAATGATTTTGTTTGTAGCAACTGGATTTGCTCCTCTCCACTCGAAAGCAGAGGAATATCTGAAACTCTTCATCATTGTTGACTGAACCGTTTCTTCGTTGACTTCATAAAACTTGTGAGATCGGGACTCAGTATGCTGCCTTAGAGAAGGAGAAGACCCAACTCTAGTTAGACTTGGAAGTGACCAAAAGGAACTTGGAGCGCGCTTAGACGGAGGCGAAGACCATGGGAGGTACCTATCGACTGAGTGCATGGTTGTTCTTTTCTTCCATCCTTTGAGCCGAGTGGTTTCACTCGAACAGATGCTGAAAACCGTCGACTTCAAGCGCGACCCAGGAATGTTATTTCTTTAGACACCATGAAGCAGGCCTTGGAAAAGAAGGATTAAGAACTTGCAGGAGCTCAGAAGGTGGCTAAGGAGAAAACTGAAGCTGCAGAGGAAAGTTGGCTTCAGTCGGAAAGCTAGAAGAAGAAAATGTATCGCTGAAGACTGTTGTTGAAGAGCTTAAGAAGGAATGGCTGAGTGGGCCAAGAAGATGGAAGATCAAGCGAGTGCTTTTGAGACGGAGAAGACGGCTCTAAACGACAAGGTGGACCAGCTTACCCAGAAGAGGGATGCGCCAGAGAAATATCCGGGGGGTTTCGCAAAGAAGATGTACGGAATGCTTGAAGGTACCTCTCTTTGGTCAAGTGAGTCTCTGCGGGGTTTGAAAGTAATAGCAGAACTGATCATTTCTTCCTCCCTTGTGCAAAATTCTGTCAGAACTTCGAGGAGGAGACCGATCAGATCGAGTCAGATCTAGATCGCACCAAGTCGCTTGTGAAGGATGCAGTGGCTCTGAATATGCTGCGGCTCGAAGCTCGTCTCGAAGATGTTCGTGCATATATCACTCGCTAGAGGACTGCGTTGGCGAATATAGACAAGAAGTTGTGGCCTGAGGATACGCTTCAGAGTGACCTCGAGTCAATGATGACTCGACTCAATGAGATCACTGGCCAAGTGCAAACGGGGAAGAAGTCTGCCGCCCGCTGCAGGGCTGATGTAGCCCTTTCACTCGCCCGCGTCCACTGCAAAGATGCTAGGGAGGACAAGCTGCAGGCTCTCCAGGTGGTCAACATGAAGAAACTCAAGTTTGAAGACTTCATGGAGACCTTCGTTGAGGCAGCCACTCGAATAGCTGTCGGCATCGACTTGGATACCTTCGTCGAGTCCTACCGGCGCGTGAAAACTTTATGGTTTGAACTCATTCTCCTCGGTATGCCGAGTGATTTTTGTAATCGTTAAAACTTGTTCGGGCTAGGTTTTTCGCCCGAGTACTTTTATCTGTGCTTCAGAACTTCATGGATTTATCTGAATATTGCTTTCCAGCTTCTTGCATAATTCATACCAATTGATTCGCAGCTGAGACTTCGAATGAGAGTGATGCTTCACTCGAAGTAGACTTTTAGCTTAGGCGAGGGCTGGCTCATGGCTAAGTCCCCGAGTGAGAGGGATGATCTCACTCACAGTAGTTTTTTAACTTAGGCGAGAATGGGCTCGCGGCTAAGCCTCGGAGTGGGAGAGATGCTCTCACTCGGAGTAGTTTTTTTAACTTAGGCGAGGACTGGCTCGCGGCTAAGCCCCCGAGTGAGAGGGATGCTCTCACTTGGAGTAGTTTTTTAACTTAGGCGAGGACTGGCTCACGGCTAAGCCCCCGAGTGGGAGGGATGCTCTCACTCGGAGTAGATTTTTATCTTTGGCGAGGACTAGCTAGCGGCTAAGCCCCCGAGTGGGAGGGATGCTCTCACTTCGAGTAGATTTTTAACTTAGGGGAGGACTGGCTCGCGGCTAAGCCCTCGAGAGGGAGGGATGCTCTCACTCGGGGTAGTTTTTTAACTTAGGTGAGGACTGGCTCGCGGCTAAGCCCCCGAGTGGGAGGGATGCTCTCACTCGGAGTGTATTTTTAACTTGGGCAAGGACTGGCTCGTGGCTAAGCCCCCGAGTGGGATGGGTGCTTTCCCTCGGAGTAGATTTTTAACTTAGGCGAAGACTGGCTTGCGGCTAAGCCCCCGAGTGGGAGGGATGCTCTCAATCGGAGTAAAATTTTAACTTAGGCGAGGACTAGCTCACGGCTTAGCCCACGAGTGGGAGGCATGCTCCACTCGGAGTAGATTTTTAACTTAGACGAGGACTGGCTCATGGCTAAGCCCCCGAGTGGGAGGGATGCTCTCACTCGGAGTACATTTTTAACTTAGGCGAGGACTGGCTCGCGGATAAATCCCCGAGTGGGAGGGATGGTCTCACTCATAGTAGATTTTCAACTTAGGCGAGGACTGGCTCATGGCTAATTCCCCGAGTGAGAGGGATGCTCTCACTCAGAGTAGCTTTTTTAACTTAGGCGAGAATGGGCTCACGGCTAAGCCTCGGAGTGGGAGGGATGCTCTCACTCGGAGTAGTTTTTTAACTTAGTCTAGGACTGGCTCGCGGCTAAGCCCCCGAGTGAGAGGGATGCTCACACTTGGAGTAGTTTTTTAACTTTGGCGAGGACTGGCTCGCGGCTAAGCCCCCGAGTGGGAGGGATGCTCTCACTCGGAGTAGATTTTTATCTTCGGCGAGGTCTAGCTCGCGGCTAAGCCCCCGAGTGGGAGGGATGGTCTCACTTGGAGTAGGTTTTTAACTTAGGGGAGGACTGGCTCGCGGCTAAGCCCCCGAGAGGGAGGGATCATTTGGGGTAGTTTTTTAACTTACGTGAGGACTGGCTCGCGGCTAAGCCCCCGAGTGGCAGGGATGCTCTCACTAGGAGTATATTTTTTACTTGGGCAAGGACTGGCTCGTGGCTAAGCCCCCGAGTGGGATGGGTGCTTTCCCTTGGGGTAGATTTTTGACTTAGGCGAGGACTGGCTCGCGACAAAGCCCCCTAGTGGGAGGGATGCTCTCACTCAGAGTAAATTTTTAACTTAGGCGAGGACTAGCTCGCGGCTAAGCCCGCGAGTGGGAGGCATGCTCCACTCGGAGTAGATTTTTAACTTAGACGAGGACTGGCTCACGGCTAAGCCCACGAGTGGGAGGGATGCTCTCACTCGGAGTAGATTTTTAACTTAGGCGAGGACTGGCTCGCGGCTAAATCCCCGAGTGGGAGGGATGGTCTCACTCATAGTAGATTTTCAACTTAGGCGAGGACTGGCTCACGGCTAAGCCCCCGAGTGGGAGGGATGCTCTCACTCGGAGTAGATTATTAACTTGGGCAAAAACTAGTTTCCGGCTAAGCCACCCAATTGGGGTTTTAAATATGTATTTATGCAAGAGAAATCATCATAGGACTGCAGGAGTCATGTCTTTCATAAACAATCTTAAAGTACTCTTATTACATCTCCACAATCCGATTGTTAAGTGTAGAATCGACGAAGAAGATCTGCATTCCAGGCACGCGGCTCGTCAATCTTGTCGGCGTTCTGGGAACGGGGGTCCCCAGACTTGCCTGCCTGCGGCCTGCGGCGTGGCTCAAAGGAGGCCCAGGATAGCCCATCTTCATCAACACAAGCTCAAGACCCTCGCGAGGGGCCAAGCCTCGCAGGGTGGACGACCAGGAGCTTCCTCAGGCACGGCCTCGTCAGGCTAGCTCATGAGGAGGCGGAGAGTTCAAGGCAGGGTACCTCGCGAGGTGCCCATGACGCAAGCCATGACGACCAGGGGCGCCACGGCGCCCAGCCACAAAGCGCCCTCCTTTCCTCTTTGGTGCAAAGGGAGCAAGAGTCAAGAGAGCATCAAGCAAAGGCATCCGCTTGGGTGCAACAAGACCAAGACCAGCCCCAACGGCTGGAAGGAGTCATCGTGGAGCCCAAGCAAAGGCCATCACCAGAGCCTTTGGCAAAGCGAGGACCATCTTTAGTCGGGATAAGTGTACCCGCTGTTCCCCTTCAAAATGGCTAATTTTTGGCGCCCTTCCCGCTCAATATTTGGGAAGAGGCCCAGGCTTTCGCCTATAAATAGGAGTAGCCACCCACAGGTAGAGGGATCCGAATCCAGAGAAAGACAGAGACCCGATCGCCAAGCTAGAGCGACGGGACACCACCTAGCAGTTCATCACACCCACCAAGAATAGACCCTCGCGAGGCTGTTCTTCCTTGTACTGTTCCTCATCAGCCCCAGAGGCAATCCACCATGCCACAAACTAGAGTAGGGTATTACACCACAACGGTGGCCCGAACTAGTATAAATCTTGTGTCTCTTGTGATGTTCTGTTTAGTAGTTTTAGGTTCCTGCGATTCGGCGAGGTACGAGACGGTGGAGGGTTGGATCTCCGCGCGCACCCCAGTGTTCGAACCTCAAGGGTCTGCCGGAACCCGAAATCCGACATTTGGCGCGGCAGGTAGGGGTGCGCCGGAATCTACCTTTCGTCGCCTCGTTCTTCCCCGACCACCGCAACCATGTATGATGCCCGTCGGGCCCGCGCCGAGCGCCGAGCCACCCTCGCTTCCCATGTCGCCCAGACAGCTCCCGTCGGCGGGCGCCCTCATCGTTCCCCGTCACCTGCCGTCAACGCCGCCACCGGCCCGGCGGGGAACGAGCAGCAAGCGTCGCCCCAAAGACTCCGCCCATGAGGCGGGACGGCCGCACCGCCACGCCGCCACCCCGCTGGTTTTTCGCCACACGCGCTTGCGCGACCATGGAGGCCCGAAGCTGCACTTTATCGCGGCAAACGAGCTCCTGCGCTACCGCTTGCCGACGACGTTTACGAAGAATGGCTCGACCGAAGTCGCCGAGCTCGCCCACGATGCAGGAGGCGCCGCCATCCGTCGCTCGCCAGACCGCACCCGCTTCGCTGGCGGTGAAGCTCGGGCGCCTCGGCCGCCTCCTCCTCAAGAAGGCGCCAAGCGCGCTGTCCACCTGGCGGAACTCGTTCGCCAGGCGCCAGCGCGACAAGAGCAGAGCTGTCAAGAAGTTCCTCGCCCGCAAGAGAATTGAAGACCTCAGCGTTGGCGAAATTCATGGCCGTAACCCACCATGGCTACAACGTCCTCAAGATGCCAGGAAGCGGCGGGGTCATCACGGTGCCCTGTGAAGAGAGAATTTGACCCCGCCACCTCCGCCGCTGCCGCCGCCAAGGAGAATTGAAGACCGTCATCGATCGAGGGGCTGGGGCTTCCAGAAGCGCTGCGGCGATCGTCAGATCCTCGGGCAGAGGTCAAGCCCTCACCTCTCAACAAGATCTTCAAGCAGTTCGCCCGCGAAGTGAATGCAGTCCTCCCCAAGCTCGAGGCCACGCGCCCTCTCAGGTGGTCGGCGTGCGACATCACGTTCAGCCCAGCGGACCAGCTCAAGTGCGCAGCCACAGCCAGAGTTCTCCCGATGCTTTGTTCCCCAATCATCAGCAATGTGCTAGTCACCAAGACCCTCATCGACTGCGGAGCAGGGCTCAACGTCCTGTCCGTGGAGACATTCAACAATCTTCAAGTGCCTTACAGTTAGCTTCAGCCAACCAAGCCTTTCTCTGGAGTCACCGACGGCTCCACGGTCCCGATCGGGGAGGTCCGCCTTCTTGTCACCTTCGGGGCTCGCGGCAACTACCACACTGAGCTCATCGACTTCGACGTCGCCCACATCCGCCTGCCGTACAACGCCATCCTTGGGTACCCAGAGTTGGCCAAATTCATGGCCGTAACCCACCATGGCTACAACGTCCTCAAGATGCCAGGAAGCAGCGGGGTCATCACGGTGCCCTGTGAAGAGAGAGACGTAGTGTGCTCCCTGGAGCGAGCCTTTCAGGCCGCATCGCTAGAAGACCTGCACTACAAGCAGCAGGAGGCCTCCCGAGGCCGCACTCCAAGAAGAAGAAGACATCGACCGCCCGGCTCCTCAAGAGGCAGGCCCCTCGTGGCCCGCACCAGCCGTGGGGAGCCTCCTTCCATCGCGCATAGGAAAGCGCGCCTGACGCCTCCTCGAGGCTGGGCTCGGGATCTCCCCGAGAGCCGCCGACCTCGCCAAGGTCTCGAGGGAGGCGCTTGGGCACCACGTGAGGCGTGCCAAGCACGCTTCCGCAAGGTGAGCAAGGCAAGGAGGGCCGAACCCTCGTGGAGTTCGCCGCCAAGGCCATTCAGGAGCTACAGGAGTCAAGGGTCATGAGGGGCAGCCGCCACTGCTGTGGCCCCCCATCCAAGCGAGGATGGTGGGCTGCGCGTCTGCATCGATATACCAGGCTCAACCGAGCCGCATCTCAAGAGCGCCTCTGGCCCTCGCGAGTGGGACGTTGTGAGGGTCCGCCCCACAGCTACGTACGCATGCCTTATGGCCTGCCAAACGCGCAGCCGCGCAAGCAGCAGCTGCCTCATGAGGACCATCCTGGAGGCTCAAGAGGTCAGGCACGCTGCAGCCCTGGCGGAGATGGAGATGGTCTATGAGGAGCCGTCAGCGCCTCCCGAGCCTCCCGAGGCCCCCGGGCCTGGGGGCTCGTGAGGATCGGCTCCCGCAGCCCACCGAGTCTGCTACATCAACACTCCCTCGTCCCCAACATCACCAGGTGACATCTTTAAGTTTCGTTTCAGGCTGAGAGCGCCTTCAGGGCCGCATTATTCCCAGGCCGCGTGGGTCCGTCCCTGCAGCATGTATCCCTTTTTATTTCATGTCATTAGCTTATCTTGTTGGGGGCGCCCCTCGGGTTGCATCCTCCCCAAGCCGCTCGGGCCTGTCCCAGCGGCATGCATCCTTCTTGCGTTTTCCTTAGGATTATGCTCTCGCTCCACCATGCTTGTTATTTGGAGCCTTTTCCTGGGTGGCGGAATCTTGCACGTTAAAGGGGGTGCCCGAGCATCGCGACTCAGGCTCCTGGCTCTCCGGCCCTCACCCTCTGGTCTTGTCCATGGCATCGCGACCTGGCTTGCCAACACGACGGCCGAGACCAGCCCGAGAGCCGGGCCCGAGGACGAGTTTCGTCATCTAACCTAGCTTGCGCGTTAAAGGGGGTGCTCGAGCATCGCGACTCAGGGCTCCTACCGGCTCTCCGGCCCTCACCTCTGGTCTTGTCCATGGCATCGCGACCTGGCTTGCCAGCGGCCGAGACCAGCCCGAGAGCCGGGACCCGAGGACGTAGAGTTTCGTCATCTAACCCAGCTTGCACGTTAAAGGGGGGGGGTGCATGAGCATCGCGACTCAGGGCTCCTACCGGCTCTCCGGCCCTCACCCTCTGGTCTTGTCCATGGCATCGCGCTCTGGCTTGCTAGCGACGGCCGAGACCAGCCCGAGAGCCGGGACCCGAAAACGTGGAGCACCCCAGATCCGCCAAATTTGCAGGAACACACTCAAGATAAGGCCTGAGCCAGGCGCAACCCGCCTTGAGGTAGGGCCCCGTGAGTCCCGCGCTGGCTCACGGGTGCCCCAACTCACCTCGCGAGGCCTCTCGCGCCTCTCCAAAGCAACTAACGATAGAACTAACGATCGCCACGGCGAGCTCTTGTTCCTCTTGTGGCGAACCTGCAGGGTCCCTCCAAGGAGCACGAAATGACCTCGCCATGCAATCTCTCGCCGGCCAAGGCACGGACCTAGAGCCGCACCAGGAAGCATTGTCCTGACCCTCAAGATAAGTCACCCTCCGGACACACTAGTTGTTGCAACACCATCCCCACCCTCAATGCAACCCCGTGTTAGCAACGCCGCCTCCTTTCTCACCGAATGATGGCTGCTTGAGCGCCAAGGGGGACCCCCTGAGCATCGCGACTCACAGGCTCTTACCGGACCTCGGGCCGCTCACCTCCTGGCCTTGACCACGGCATCGCAACCTGGCATACCAGCGATGGCTGAAGCCGCCTTGGGACTGGGACCTGACGGCGCAGAGCATCAAGCCCTCGTGAGGACTGAAAGGAGGAAACTGAGCTAGAACGGAATGAGCATCTCGCACTGCCTCACAATAAGGATCATATTGACAAACGAAGCTACAAACATCTTACAAGCCCCCGCGGGGTACATTCTTGGCTCCTCGCAGGAACAAAAGACGCGAATCCTAAGGAGTCCTATCTACAGGGACCACCGCGGCAGACGCCATCATCATCAGCAGTGTGCCACCGGTCCGGAGCCAACCCCATCCAGATCAGGGCGGCGACGACCGACGAGCCCACTCCCGCCCGGGAGCGGCAGTGCTCGGGGCTCAGAGTCGCTGCCGCCGCTCCGGCGTCGTGAAGAGCTCGGCGGAGTCGCTGGATCCTCCGGCGCCTTCGTTGCATGGGGAGCTGTCAAGGGAGTGGGCGGTCGGCCTCTATCTCACCAGAGCAGGACCCCGACCACCTCTCCCAGGGCAACACTCCAGCCAGCGACCCTCCGCGTCGAACACCTTGAAGGACACCACCGAACCACCATCGTACTCTAGGTGGATCGTGAGGGCGCCCCTCGTCCTGCAGACCCGGGCGACCTCGCCCCAGCCTCGAGTCATGAAGACCTCGCCCGGGGCAACTACCGCAACCTCTGCCCTGTCACGAGGGTGTGCGAGTCGGGCGTGTTGCAGCTGTAGAGTCCCTGTGGGGTTCCTTCGCCGACGCATTTGAGGTGAAGAAAGAAGGAAGACGAATCCAAGACTTAGGAGCCGTGGCGATGCGAAGCACGAACTCCCGGCAGGAGCCCTCGGCGTGGATTCCAGGGAGGAAGACGCACACCTTCGTGACGCCGGGCTGCGCCGGGCGGCGCCACTCGCGCCAGCGCCGCCTCCTTCAAGGCCACCAATTTATGCTGCATAAGGGAAGAGGAAACCCTGGTGGCGGCCGCACGCACCAGGGCATGGGCGCCTCCTGGCAAGCGCTCCTGCCCTGACACTAGAGAGCAAGCCGCTTCTTTGGGGGGTGCAGGTCAGGATCCTCTTAAGGAGCCTTTCCCTTCTCTTCCCAGGAAAACCGGCGGATTGGAGCCATGGCAACCAGACGAAACGAGGAGGAGGAGAAGCAGAGGGATAGACTGGAAGGGCGCGCGGCGTTCCATACTTATAGCCGGTGAAGGCCAACCGTCGGCATCCACGATCACCGGTCATCATGACCAACTATGTGTGCAGGGACTTGTCGAATCCGGGTGGTTACCAAGGCATCATGGGGAAGCAATGCGCACGCATCCAATCAACCGCCACGCGGCGCCCAAGGCCGCAGGCTGTTAGGGCCCACGACGCTTCAGACTTACCCTTTCGCCTCTGCCGCCAAGTTCGGGCGCACCATGGGCCCGGGGGCTACTGTCGGCGTTCTGGGAACGGGGGTCCCTAGACATGACTGCCTGCGGCCTGCGGCGTGGCTCAAAGGAGGCCCAGGACAGCTCATCTTCATCAACACAAGCTCAAGACCCTCGCGAGGGGCCAAGCCTCATGGGCGGACGACCAGAGCTTCCTCGTGCATGGCCTCGTCAGGCTAGCTCATGAGGAGGCGGAGAGTTCAAGGCAGGGTACCTCGCGAGGTGCCCATGACGCAAGCCATGACGCACCAGGGCGCCAGTCTCAAGGCCAGCTCCAAGAAGCGCCCCTCCTTTCCTCTTTGGTGCAAAGGGAGCAAGCGCAGCGAGAGCATCAAGCAAAGGCATCCGTTTCGGTGCAACAAGACCAAGACTAGCCCCAACGGCTGGAAGGGAGTCATCGTGGAGCCCAAGCAGGCGTCATCACCAGAGCCTTTGGCAGGCGAGGACCAACTTTAGTCAGGATAAGTGTACCCGCTGTTCCCCTTCAAAATGGCTAATTGTTGGCGCCCTTCCCGCTCAATATTTTGGAAGAGGCCGAGGGCCTTCGCCTATAAATAGGAGTAGCCACCCACAGGGTAGAGGGATCCGGAATCCAGAGAAAGACAGAGACCCGATCCCCAAGCTAGAGCGACGGGACACCACCTAGCAGTTCATCACACCCACCAAGAACAGACCCTCGCGAGGCTGTTCTTCCTTGTAGTGTTGCTCAACAGCCCAAGAGGCAATCCACCACGCCACAAACTAGAGTAGGGTATTACGCCACAACGGTGGCCCGAACTAGTATAAATCTTGTGTCTCTTGTGCTCTTCTGTTTAGTAGTTTTAGGTCCCTGCGATTCGGCGAGGTACGAGATGGTGGAGGGTTGGATCTCCACGCGCACCCCAGTGTTCGAACCTCAATGGTCTGCCGGAACCCGAAATCCGACAAAGCTTCTTCGCGAGGTTGTAGAGGTGGTATGCCCGGTTATATAGCACCTTGGTGATGATGAAGGGGCCTTCCCACGTGGGGGGCGAGTTTGTGTGGTCGATGTTTGTCCACTCGAAGCACGAGATCTCCTTCTTGAAACGCTAGACCTTTGACGTTCCTGGCATGGAATCGACGAAGGTCTTGCTGATAAACAGTCGACCGTATCAGGGCCATCTCTCGTTCTTATTTGTCATGGAAAACCATGGCCACCTATGGGGACATGAGCCCCTTCTGATTCGGCGGGGGGATGGGCACGTTGCGCAAAGAGCGGAGAAGCATCACACAGCACGGCAGAGTTCACGTCGGTAGTTTTACCCCGGTTCGGGCCGCCGCGAGGCGTAAAAACCTACTCCTGCTTGGGTGGACTGATGGTGGATAATGGTGGTGAACGCAACACACTTGCCCGGCAGGGTTGCCTCAGGGCGAGAGTGGCTACGCGTGTATGAGTGTGGAAGGGTCCGAATCTTTCCTACGGTTGCCATGGGCCTCCTTTTATAGATCAAGGGGTCACCACTGTGGCAAATTAGTCTTTACATACTGATTAGATAGCAAACAGTAATATCATACCTAACTATGCAGGCTGACAGAGTGCATTAAATGCACCGTTGGGTCTCACATCATAGCGTGCCCGGCAGCCCTCGCCGGGCTGTTTTGTAAGCTTCGCGCCTGCTTGCTTGACACGTCTCAGGACGGGCGTCATATGGAGGTGCTTGTTGTAGGAAGTGGCTGCCATGTGGTAAGAAGCAGCCACTTAGTCACTTTGGGGCTTGACACCGCACTGATCGATTACTTGCGTCGCTTGTGAGGTGGAGCGATGGAGTGGCTTACCTCCACGAGCCCCGGTAGTCCTGCCGGGGCGATCTGGATGCTTGCTTCCAGGGCAGACCCTAACCTTGCCAGGCTCGCCTGCCTATCAAGGGAGGTTTTTCCCTTAGTAATATCTTGCTTGTCTGGCTCATTTTGGTCTCCTTGATCTGTACTGGGATCCTTCAAAGAATTGATCTCTCGTGCTTGCTCTAATCTTGGTGTTGTAATCTTGTTCTCGGGCCTGTTGGCTTGCTGTTCGTGCACAAGTCAGAGGAAAACATATACCCTTGTCTGTGTTCCCCGACAGAAGCCCCCGGGCCTAAGCCAGACGTGTCGCTGGGCACGTTGGGTTAGGCCCCAAACAGTGCACGGACACGTGGTGGACAGAGGCTGCTTGCTCGGCGGATTGTCATGATGACCAGTCAATCCAATGTCCACTTCGCGTAATTATCGCGGGTTGTGGGGGCGTGGGACTATAGCAGTTAATGTAAAAATGCTAACTTTTCTAAAGAGCCATGCCCCCTCCTTCGCCGTTTTCCCTTAAGGAGAGACAAACGCGGAAGGGTACCGCTCATTCATCGCTCGCCTCCCCCCATCATCTTCCTTCGCAAGCCAAGCAACTACTCCCTTCCTTTGCCCATGCTTGCCGCCGACCCCTTTCCAATCTCCTTCCTGTGTCCTCGCCGTAACTTGGGGATATGGAAAGAAAACCGCGGCTAGGGGAAAGGTGATGATCGTCGCGAAAGAGGCGGCCGCCGAGGGGAGCAAGAGGGCGGCGGAGTTGGACAAGAAGCGAAGGGGAGACATCGTCTTCTTCCCGTCGAATCTCGACGGCGGCGTGCTGCAGGCAAGGTATAGACACTTGTGGGGAAGGGAGGTTCCGAAGGGGCATGGCGCTCCCAAGGTTTTGGCGGAGGGAGAGGGGGACCCGCCAGATTCATACAAGTTTTTTTGTGCATATTTCATTTGCGGTCTCTGCCCCCCCTTTCTCGGATTTTCTTTTTTTTACCATCAAGAGTAGGGATTACACCCCACAGCATTTTATTAATAAAGAGAAGATCACAAATACAAAGATCCTCAAGATGAGGAAAAGAAAATAAAGAAAGTAAACTAAAGAAAACTATACAAGAGGAAAACTGAAAATACAAGAGTCCTCCTCAAGGAGGTAGGAAATCAATCCATATAAGCAGGGCATCCCTATATCTTTTTTTGATCCGGTGGGAGAGGAGTGTAACGTCATGTATGAAACCATTTCTCCATGCCCTAAAAGAAGGCCTGATATGCCTGAATGCCCTGTCAATCCTGACTTCCCAAACATTCCACCAAGCAAGAAAGACCACTTCTGCAAAGAAAGGTTTATTGAAATCCTTTCTAGCATGCATAGCAATTTCAACCATGTCATTAGAATCCTTCCAAACAATCTGCAGATAGTTCCACACTCGTACACTGAAATTGCATTGGAAAAGGTGGTGGTTTCTGTCCTCCAGTGTTCCAGTTGGACAAAGCACACACTTAGGCCCATCATTAATCCTCCAGTGTATACGTTGGATCATATCTTTGGTGTTAACTCTGTCCATTATGACCAGCCAAGCAAACATTTTGATCGACATGGTACAACAGCTCTTCTAGACCCACTTCAAAATGGGATTTTCCATAACCGGCTGATACACAAAGTCATAAAACTTTTTAGCAGAAAAGTTTGCCTGCTTACCATGCCTCCAAACCCAAGCATCAGGGCAACCACTGTCCAAATGACAAGATTTCATCAAAGAAGAAAGTTGATGAAACTCTTGGAAAGCTAGTTTAGACAGAGGTAAATAAAATAGCTCTTGAAAATTTCCAGTCTGAAAAACTTCCATGATAGAAAGATTTTTGGGGAGACAAAAAGAATAGAGCTTGGGAAATCTTTCCTGAAGAGGGGTGCAAGTATTTCAAAACTGCCAATGATCTGACCAAAATAGCATGGTGTCTCCTCTGTGAACAGTGACAGAGGTAACAGCCCGAAACTTATCCATTAGCTTGCAGATATCTCTCCACCAGAAAGAACCACAAAGTGTTGTATCATGGGGAACTCTTTGGAAATAATAAGAGTCCCAAACCGGGTGCACCCATGGCACATCTTCCCTATTCCTGAGGGATTTGTTGAGATGATTTAGGAGCAGAGCATCATTTTGTAAACCCAGGTTTAGGATTCCCAAACCTCCCTTGGATTTAGGTCTACAAACAAGGGGCCAGGCAGCCAGGGAATGGCCCTTCTCCTGACCATACTTTATTCATAAACACTGTCTCTGAATTCTTTCCAACTGCTTCAGAATATCCTGAGGGATTGACAGGCTGCAAAGGAAGTAGATAGGCAAGGAAGAAATAACTGAGTTAACCAGTTGTAGTATGCTCCCTTGAGGTAAAAACCAAGAGCTAGTTGTGATCCTTCTCTCCATGCAATCTACCAGAGGTAAAAGGTCTATAATTTTAGGCTTAGTAGTCCCCACTGGCAACCCCAAATATGTGGAAGGCACTGAGCCTAACTGACATCCAAAAAGAGCAGCAAGACAAGTAGCATCTGCAACATTCTCATTAATAGGATATGTTGAAGATTTATGGAAGTTGATCTATAGACCAGTTGCCTTTGAGAATGAGCAGAGCACAGATTTGAGGGTCCCCAACTGAGAGCTTTGAGCATTTATGAAGAGCAATGTGTCATCAGCATACTGGACCACTTGGAAATCAGGGTCATGGGTGAGCAGTGGCAAACTTAAAAATCCCTGATGCAACCTATCATTTATCGATGTCTGCAAAAGATCTGCAATAATTACAAATAGTAAAGGAGAGATAGGGTCTCTTGAGGTGATGATGGAGGTATATGGATTCCACCTCTTGTATTTCACACCAAATTCTATGGCGTGTATGGCGATCTTTGCCAACTTGTGCGAGAATTTCATTAGGGTCACCCCCAATGTTGACATGTTTAGGCATTACTTCATCCCATGGGTGGAGAACAAAAACCACCACTCCGGGAACATAAGTTGGATGTCGCGGGTTGTCACGACCGGTTTTTCAATAAAATACTTATTGAGAAAATCGGTCTTTTGATCCCAGTATAAGAAAAGTTATCCTCACTGGTAGACAAATACTTGATAAACAGAGGACCAGTAGCATTAAATATATTACAGGGTTGAGCTGAGGCTGCTCAACAATTTATTACAAACTCGCCAATATCTTACAAAAGGGCGGTTATAACACAGGGGTGTGGTGACATGCTACTAGCTCGAGATAAAAGTGGTGGTGGATAACTTGACTCCTAACTGGCAGCTCATGGAGCGTCGAGGTGAGGCTCGATGAATTTATTCTGGGGTGGCGGAAGCGGATATAATACAGTGACCAAATGCAGGATCGCACGGATCGATCGACTCCTCTAGGCGCCGGACTCGCTATCGAACTCTTCATCCATGAGATCGCCTTCATCAACATCTCGCCAAATCAACAAGCCGTGTGAGTACTTTGAAAGTACTCGCAAGACAGTATGAACAAGAGATATAACAAATGCATGCATGAATGCGTCATGAGCAAAAATAATGATGCTCATTCCAATAGAAAAAATTCACGATGAGACAAATAAAACATATAACTGAAAACCGATCGGGTGTCTGGAGCGACGCCTCGAAAGGTAAACAAATAAAATTCATGCCGCAGTCGAGCGTCTAAGCGACACCACATAAACGGCTTATAAAAGAAATGCCACAGTCGGACATCTGAGCGACATCACAAAAAGGGCTTATAAAAGAGATGCCACAGTCGGACGTCTGAGCGACATCACAGAAAGGGCTTACAAAAGAAATGCCACAGTCGGACGTCTGAGCGACATCACAGAAAGGGCTTATGAAAGAAATGCCACAGTCGGACGTCTGAGCGACATCACAGAAAGGGCTTATCAAAGAAATGCCACCGTCGGACGTCTGAGCGACATCACAGAAAGGGCTTATAAAAGAAATGCCACAGTCGGACGTCTAAGCGACATCACAGAAAGGGCTTATAAAAGAAATGCCACAGTTGGACGTCTGAGCGACATCGCAGAAAGGGCTTATAACAAATGTAAATAACAAGTATGCCACCGTCAGATGTCTGAGCGACATCACAGACAGGGCTTATAACAAAAGTAAATAACAGATTAGTCCATCCACAAGAATAAACCTTTAACCAGATTTAACACACATGTAGTCCACATGAGTTTTGTCACTAAGGCTGATATCTGACAAGATAAGATGAATACAGTACTTGGACAAGTACAAGATGATTTAAAGGATTTGTGGCTCTCTAGAGTTGTACTAACTTACCACAACCAACGGATTTCCGTAGTCACGAAGGACTAGTTCTGTTTACGGTATTTCGGTAGAAACACATTTAACTAGTACACACCCATTCCACCTCACGGTGCCAGGAATCACCCTAGGCAACGTCCAAGAAAAACTTTGAGACGGGGAGGTCACAACCTCGAATAGCATGGGATCAAATTTCTATACGCGCGCTCTAAGGGGTGCCCCCCTCTCGGTCCCAACCGGAAACACCCATGCCCCTTGACCGGATGACGGGCTTTAATCCAGGGCCATGGAACCCTCATCCCGGCCTCTGTATTTGGTGTGTACCAGGAAAACGGTTTGCAACTTACTAAGCCATATTCCTTGCGGAAAAAATGTGGCAGTACAGGAAAGGAAATGAATGGGAATGTGATTTGATTCACGATGATACTGAAGTCAAATGGGTGGCATAAGACTGGCATGCTACAACACTGCCATCTTACCCATCCTCATGCCATCACATGGCCATGCCAATATGTATCCAACAACATGTGGCTTTCCGAAACTTACTTTCCACTTTTGTGCATGAAACATTCAAAGAAATGTTCATAACCATGCCATGAAACTCCTAAGTACAAACATGCAACAAACACTTCATCATATCAAGAGTTCAAACATGCTTGCCTGGTTCAGAGTAGTTGGAGTCTAACTGGGTGAAGTTTGCGGCTCCATCACCTCCTCCGGTATCTACGGTATAAGAAGAATACGCACGTAACATAAATACCGCGAGGTGCACAAAAAGTAAACCAAATAATTTTCAAATAAATCTGTTAAAAAACTAGACAAAATTTTAAAGAGAACAAAAAAAGAATCACACAAAAATACTTTTCTTTTTAAAAGATATAAGGGTTTTGATCCATGGACCTTTCTGTAATGAAATAGAAAACTCCCAGGGGGTTCTGCAGAAAAGTCCAGAAAATGGTTCGTTTAAAAGAAAAGAATGAGAGACTGACAGGCGGGCTCCACCCGTCAGGTTTGAAAATTAAAATGAGGGAAACGGGGCGCGACGGCGCCCGAGAGATGCGGTGGTCGCCGACGGCGATCCACGCCGAGGCAGGGTGATCGTATGGTACCTCCGTGATCAGTACATCCTTCCGCGTCTGTGGGTGGTGGTGGTGGTCGCCGGTGAGCACTGTGTCGATAGCGGCCCTTGCTCCGGCGGATGGTGGTTCGGGTGGTCGTGGGCCTCGTCGGAGAGAGCTGCTGGGGTCAAATTGGAGTGGGGGTTAGTCTCCTAGGGGTGGCACGAGGCTACGGGCAAGAGTAGGGCGGTGGAGGAGTTCTCACCGAAGAGAACGTTGCTAGAGCCCGAGGCGGACGGAGGTGGCCGGAGTTGAGGAAGAAGGGCCCCTCGAGGCTCTTCCAGTGGCTAGGCGGGGACTGGTGAGGTGGTGGAGTTGTGCGGGGCGAGAGCAAGCTCGGGGGTGCTATTTATAGCCGGCCCGAGGCGGTTGCCGTGAACGGATAAGTCCGGCGAGCGACACGGCGTGTGGCTGGACGGTCGACTTAGGGGCTTGAGCATCATCTAGATGAAGCACTGGTGCCATCCCAGTGTCCAACTCAGCAAGGAAGGGGTGGTTACGACCTGTCCTCGACGGAACGGCCGTACGACACGTCGGCGGCAGAGAACGCGCTCTGCGCGTGCCAGGCCACGACGACGGTGCTGCATGCGTGCGCTGGCAAGGAGATGGCCATGCGGAGCTCTCAGAAGTTTTGGTCGGTGCCGAACGGCGTTATGCTGCAGGGTGCCCCCTTGTCGGTCGCAGGGGGGTTCTGCCGCCGTGGAACACGCCGCACAAAGCGGGCTGAGCGCCACCGGCGCCGTGAACGAGCCAAGCGTGCGTGGTGCTCCTGACAGGAGGAGGGGCTGTGAGAAACGTGCCAAGTGCACAGTTTACATGTGACTGAATCTCTGACGAAGAAACGACACCGAATTCTGAATTTTACTGAAGATGTACAGTAACAGTGCATGCCAGGTGTTCGACAAAATGATTTTGGCATGTGGGGATTTTTCCTTGAGCTGGTTTTGGTGGAGTGGTCTCTCATTGCAACTAGGGGTTGCCTGAATTTTGGTGGAATTTTTGGAGGAGTGGAGATATGAGTTTCACCAAATTTGACAAATCTGGTCCAAACTTGCAGAGGCTGAATTTTGAAAATTTTGAAAAGAAGAAGAGTGGATCTTGATGGTTCTAGGTTGTGGATGCTAAGGACTATCCAGAGGAGTTGATGTCAGGACCCCGATTCCAAGTCACATCGATCTAGCCGGTAACACCTCATATCACTTTGCGCCCTCACGCACGGTATTCCCACGGGTGTCGCCTTACCATGGCCCGGGACCGTTTGCGTCTTTTGGCTCACGTATATGATAGTGACGCTAGCATCCATATGACAGAGAACCCAGGCCGACATGGCTAGTCGTGAACCCAAAGCGGCACTAACCCATGGGGACAGGCATACATGAATCACATCGAGCATGTCGGTCATCAACGTATGAATTCGGGCTGTACAGCTATGAGGACTCCGGTATCCCGGGTCAGTAGCAGTCTAGGCAGGACTCGAATATCACCGCGTGACATTTCCCTGAAGGGACGGACATAGGAACGAAGTTAAACACATACCCGGCCAGTCAAGTGTCCAAAGCAGTAGTCTTTGGGCTAGCAGGACTCCGGTGAACCGGCTGTAGCAGACTACTATCGCTCGAGAAGCACTAGACTACATTTCCCCATATGAGAGGCTGCCAAGGATAAACAACTAGAATGTCGGATCCCACACATACCAAGCATTTCAAACATACACACAATATGCTCAATATGTGTAAATACAACATGGCATCACAACATAACTCTCACGACTCAAATATTTATTCATTAAGCTCGAGGAGCGAGATATTACAAACATGGGTCTCATGACCCAACACTCGAAACATACAAGTCAAAGCACATGCGGAAGCTTAACATGTCTGAGTACAGACATCTACAAATGAAAAAGGCCGAGAAGCCTGACTATCTACAAGATTCTGCCGAGGGCACAAGATCGTAGCTGAGGTAACAAGCTAAACGTCGGAGTCCACGCGGAACTACTAGCGACACTGAAGTCTCTCTGCAAAAACATAAAATAAGCAAACGTGGGTACAAATGTACTCAAAGAAGACTTACATCGTAACTAACTACATATGCATCATTATCAAAAGGGGGTGGTGGAGTTTGACTGCAGCAAGCCAGCTTTGACTCGGTGACTATCCTAAACTACGACTGCAAGTAACTCTTTTAAGGTGGCGCACACGAGTCCACATATTCACCATATCAATACACCACTATGGATCCGCTCCCGTATCCCTACGAGAACACCATCCATAGCACTCACGCTTATCTTGCGCATTTTAGAGTATCCACTTTCACTTGTCTATGAACTATGCAAGGGTCCAAGTTTCCATATCCGAGGAATCCGGCTATTCGAATAGATAATGATAACCCTGCAGGGTGTACTTCTTCACACACGCTCTCTCCACTTATCGCCTCAGACATCGCCATGTACCTCGGCAACCTTCAAGCGGAAGCCTGGCGAGGGAGTCGGCCATGACCTGACTAACCACACAAGTCTCTCGTCCAGGTTTATCGCCTATTCGGGTTCCATCCGCAAGGAGATCCGGCCGGGGTGTCGCTCACGGCCCCAAACAATGTGTGCAGGGTTCCCAAGCCCACCAACCGGGTGCCACTTGGTACACCAACATCAGGCCTAGTCTGTCCCAAGCCCACATGCATCGGGTGCCACTTGGTAGACTACTAACACTACCTACAAACACCGTAAACTAGTTGCAACTCCCGGACAGAGATCAAGTTGATTAATAAGTCGAGAGGGGTCGAAGTTACCGAACCCAATGTGTGGTAGTAACTGTTCATGATCACAAACACAGAACTCAGTTCTCGAGGACGGCTGCAATGAGACAACCCACCATGTACTCCTACATGGCCTCTCACCGCTACCTTTACCAAATCGTGTTCACACACTTAGCTCACACACGAGGGACATGTTCACCACTTTCCAATTCATTCCCGATGAATCGGACCTGACACAACTCTAAGCAATAGCAGGCATGACAAACAAGCATGAATGAGTAGGCACATCAGGGCTCAAACAACTCCTACTCATGCTAGTGGGTTTCATTTAATTATCGTGGAATGACAGTCATGCAGAGGATAAAGGGGTTCAGCTACCGCAGAAAGTAACACATGAGTCGTTGTTGTCCTAATGCAGTAAAATAGAGCAGGAGCGAGAGAGTTGGATTATATCGGAATGAACAAGGGGGTTTTGCTTGCCTGGCACTTCTGAAGATAATATAGTTCTTCATCAGTGTCATCGAACTCATCGTCGGAACCACGTCTATCGAGAGGGGACAACCACCGGCAACAGAGAAAGAACACAATCAATGCAATGCACATTCACATGAATGACATGTCATGTTAAGGAGCTGAATTGACCTAATGCAATATCTAGCCAAGTTAATTGAAGTGGAATTCAAACAAGGTTAAACTCCAACTCCAAATGCTAGTTCATAAGTTGCCCTAATCATGATTCATCCTATTCAGTGAGGTTAACTTGTTCAATCATGCATGAGAGTGCCATAAACAGATTCTTCATATTTTTCTGATCATTTTTCATATATAATTTATTTCATTTGGAGTTACGGTTTATTTTATATGACTTTTAGAAGTTAGCACTATTTCTGAAATTTCCTGGAAAAGATTAAATCTAGAAAATCAATTATCGCACAAGATGACATCACGGTGATGCCAGCAAGTCAACAGGCGCTGTCCAGGTCAAATCTGACCAGCGGGACCCGCTGATCAGTCTCATAGTGAAGGCTAGGGTCACTGACATGTGGGGTCAGGTCAACAAGTGACGTGGCCAGGTCAAACTGACCTGTGGGGCCTACGGGGTTAGCACTAATCTAAACAGGAAATTAAGTTAAACTAAACAGGCGCAGGGCCCACATGGCGATGGCACTAGGGTTGGTTAACGCGCCATTAGCAGCTAATGACAAGGCCACGTCGGCTCGCCGGAGTTGAACGCCGGCGAAGCACAAAACGCTGGCGTCCCTCGGGAACACGCTTCTGGTAGCGGCAGATCAGCGTTGAGGGCACCGAGGCATAGCCCTTTCTCTCGCCGCATCAAGGAGCAAAGTGGAGTTGGACGCGGGTCGCCGTAGTCGACGCCGGGCGACGAGGTTTGCGGCTGCCGTGGTTCGTTGCCGGCGGTTTCGTAGCTACGTGCGGCAGACGACTAGCTAACGGCATATGCATGACATACGCATGCCCACGAATCCGTTGGACATGGTGGTGTGACCAAAAGGTCGCCGGAATAGCGCCGGCGACGAGCTCGGGCGGAGGCGAGCTTCGGTCATGGTTGGGGATGAGGCTAGCGGGCGCAAACGAGAGAGGGAGAAGAGGGGTCCGGAGCAGAATCTCACAGCGCGTCGTTTGGCGGTGTTGGGTTGCTCGGGGAAGCATCGAGTGAGCGAAGCAGCGAGGGGGATCTCCGGCGGCCGGCGATGAAGATGTTGAGGATGACGATGATGTGGGGCGTCCGGTGGTGCGTGTGTCCTCGAGGAGGCGTATACGACGGAGGCAGATCTCCTAGACATGCTGGGGAGGCTAGGCGGTGGAAGTGGCCGCGGCGAACGGCGTCGGTGGCGGCGGCTCCCGGTGGAGAGAACAGAGGAGGGGGAACGAGGGAGAGGGAGAAAGCGAGGGGGTCCAGGGAGTCGGGCAGGAGGAGAAGTCATGCGAGGCGTCAGTGGTGCGACGCAGTGCAGTAGCCTGGTGGCGTAGCGCCCGCACGCGCGCCGTGCGTTGTCCCTCCTCTGCCTACTGGCAGAGGTTGGGGAAGACTGGCACCAGGCTAGGTGGGTTGGGCCGGCTCCTGGGCCGCACAGGTGAGGCCCAGGTGGCTTAGTGGGCGCCAGGTAAGTTCCTGGTGAGTCTCTGCTCTATTTCTATTTTATTTCTCTTTTCTATTTTCTGTAATTGTATTTGGCTTTAATAAAAATGCCAGGGCATTTCCAAAAATCATGAAACTGCTCAATGTCACTGTTTGGAATATTTCCAACAACAAACATTTCAGCTTGTGATTATTTGAGCACCTAAAATGTTATTTAGCAATTAAATGCCCAAATGCAAATACCATATGAATTAATCCAGAGCCCAAACATGTCATGGAAAAACGTGCATCACCTCGGGTTACTGTTTCCAGCATTTCCAAGAATGATGAACATTTTTGGAAGCCATTTGGATTCACTGAAAATATTTTTAGGTTGAACCTATTTGAATTCCATTTGGTACTAGGGTTTTGACATCCCCATTTCAGGTTTAAATGAAATTTTAAACATGATGCAGCAACCAAGCTAGCACTAGTGCATTGCAAGGCTAGGGATGTGACAGTTGAATTGAGATCAAATATCAAAGGCATTAAGGTACTTGCTTTGCAAACTACCTAGGCTCAAAATAAAGGACAGAATTATTTTGAGGAAAGAAATGAATGGAATAAAATCCAAAAATGAATTTTATTAGTTGGGACAGAATGTTTGGGTTGTCCCAAAGTGGAAGGAGGGGTTTTGGGAAGATTTTCCACATGAGGCATGGTAAAACCATCGATGGTTTCAAAATAAGAGAAGACCCAAAAATCCCTAGGGTTTTCTTCTAAAAGAAAAATAAATCACAAAAACAAATTTGAGAAGGGGGGAAAATCAGAAGAAAGATTTTTAATAACCAACACCAGAGTTGAAGAAGATGCCAAAATAAAAATATTTTTTCAAAGGGAAAATTCTTGAGAGAAGGAGATTTTTGGAAGGGTTTAAATGACCTCCTTCAAAACCAACAAAGTTTTTGCTGAAAACCAAAACAAAAATTTTTGGAGTGTCACAACACCTACCCCCTTAGGAAAAATCTCGTCCCCGAGATTCCAGCTGATCCTCGAATAAATGTGGGTGCTTTGTCCGAAGAAAATCCTCTCTTTCCCAAGTGGCTTCACTTTCGGTGTGGTTGCTCCACTGAACTTTTAAGAACATGATGGTTTTCTGTCGGGTTCTCCTTTCAGACTCTTCCAAGATTTTTATTGGATGCTCTCGATATGTGAGGTCTGGCTGCACGTCAATGTTTTCATTGGGTACTTGTTTCTCTGGATTGCTCACGCACTTCCTCAATTGCGAGACGTGGAATACGTCGTGGACGTTGGATAAATCTTCGGGTAAGTCTAGCTGGTAGGCTACCGTGCCTTTCCGTGCCACTATGCAGAATGGTCCGATGAATCTTGGTGCTAGCTTCCCTTTAATCTTGAATCGATGCAGGCCTCTCATAGGGGATACTCATAGGTACACAAATTCACCGGGTTCAAAGCTGATTCCCCGATGTTTTTGATCGTAATAACTCTTCTGTCGACTTTGGGCTGTCTTGAGTCGGTCCTTGATCATCTTGACCTTATCTTCAGCCTCTTTGAGCATGTCTGGGCCGAAGATATGGCTGTCTCCGGTTTCCGACCAATTTAGCGGGGTACGACATCTTCGCCCGTACAGAGCCTCAAATGGTGCCATTTGCAGGCTGGCTCGATAACTATTGTTATATGCTAATTCTGCGTATGGTAAGCTCTCTTCCCAACTGGTCCCATAGGTGAGGACACATGCTCTCGATATCTTCTAAAATCTGGTTTACTCGCCAGTTTGCCCATCCGTCTGGGATGGTATGCGGCATCGAATGCCAACCGAGTTCCCAGAGCTAGTTGTAAGTGATCCCAAAATCGGAGACGAATTGAGTGCCTCTGTCCGAGATTATTTTCTTTGGGACTCCATGTAAGCGTATTTATACGGAAAGGTAGAGCCTAGCAAGCTTCTGAGTGGTGTGGGTTGTCTTTACGGGGATGAAGTGTGCTACTTTAGTCAATCTATCAGTGATGACCCAAATGGCGTTATTTCCGTGTCGTGACCGAGGTAGCCCAACAATAAAATCCATCCCAATCTTGTCCCATTTCCACTCGGGTATTTTATTTGGCTGTAAAAGTCCGGCCGGTTTCTGATGCTCGGCTTTGATGCCTTGACAAGAGTCACAACATGCGATGAACGTGGCTATGTCCCTTTTTAGACCGTGCCACCAATATTTTTCCTGAATATCCTTGTACATTTTTGTCCCTCCAGGATGTATCGAATACGGGGTGGTGTGGCCTTCAGCTAAGATCTGCTGCTTTAGATCCTTGATATTTGGTACGCAAAGTCTATCCCCGTACCACAATATTCCCTGCTTATCGATAATGAATTCTGGGGCCTTGCCCAAACTCACTTTCCGTTTAATGACTTCAATGTGGGGTGCCCATGCTGAGCCTCTTTAATTGTCTCCATTAGAGTGGGATGTATTTCTAAATTTGATATGTTGCCTTGGTGACTACCAAAGAGGTTGAGTTTAGCAAACTCCTGCTGGAATTCAGGCCTCAGGTTTGGCAGGCCGTCGTCGTTTGGGCTAGGGTTCCGACTTAGGGCGTCTGCCACTACATTTGCTTTCCCTGGGTGGTAGTGGATTCCAACATCATAATCCTTCACTAGTTCCAACCAGCGTCGTTGCCTCAAATTCAGTTCCGGTTGTGTGAAAATATACTTGAGACTCTTATGGTCTGTATATATCTCACAACGATTTCCAAGTAAAAAGTTCTCCATTCTTTGAGTGCATGTATAACTGCTGCTAACTCCAGGTCATGAGTAGGATAATTTTCTTCATGTTTGCGAAGTTGTCTGGAGACATATGCGACTACCTTGCCTTCTTGCATCAACACGCATCCGAGGCCTTTCCGGTATGCGTCGCAATATACCTCAAAATTCTTGTGTATGTCCGGCACAATTAATACCAGTGCTGACGTTAATTTCCTCTTTAATTCTTGGAAACTTTTCTCGCAAGATTCCATCCATTCAAACTTCCTATCTTTCTTGAGCAGCTACGTCATTGGCTTTGCTATGGTGGAGAACCCTTCAATAAATCTTCGGTAGTATCCCGCCATTCCCAAGAAACTTCGTACATCCGTCACGCTGGCCGGTGGCTTCCAGCCAAGTACGGCCTTGACCTTTTCCGGTCTCTGGCGATACCTTCTTGGGTCGATGCGGCCCGTAAAACCTACTTGCCTTAGCCAAAATTCACACTTGCTGAATTTAGCGTACAATTGATGTTTCCTGAGCTCCCCTAGTACAATTCGGAGATGTTCATTGTTCTTCCGGTGTCTTGGAGTATACCAGAATATCATCGATAAAGACCACAAAGAACTTGTCCATAAACTTCATGAATACTTTGTTCATGAGGTGAAAAATATATCTTGAGGCGTTTGTTAGTCCGAATGGCATTACGGTGAACTCATACAATCCGTATCTGGAGGTGAAAGCTGTCTTGGGAATATCTTCGGTTCGCACTTTCAGTTGATGGTATCCTGACCTCAAGTCAATCTTTGAGAATACCTTGGCCTGAGCGAGTTGATCGAATAAATCATTTATTCGTGGCATCGGATATTTGTTCTTGATTTTGACCATGTTTAGCGCTCGATAGTCTATGCACAATCTCAGTGTTCCATCCTTCTTTTTGGCAAATAAAATTGGTGAACCCCAGGGTGAGGAGCAGGCACAAATATAACCCTTGTCCAAGAATTCTTTTATTTGCTTCTTCAGTTCTTCCAATTCGGATGGTGCCATTCTGTATGGTTTCTTGTATATGGGGGCGGTTCCGGTGCTAGCTCAATGCTGAACTCTATCTCTCGGTGCAGTGGCATGCCCGGTAGCTCTTCGAAATACATCTGGAAATTCACACACTACTGGAACCTTGCTCAATTCAGAAATATCCACCTTTTTCAATCTCGGTTGCCGGGATATCTTTCTTTCCTTGGCTGAAACCTTTATGGTCTTCCCGTGGTGATGGGTGAGGATTACGGTCCGGTTGAAGCAATCAATAAAACCTTTGTTGGTGGTTAACCAATCCATCCCTAGGATGACATCCAATCCTTTATTTTCTAACACGATAATACTTGCGTGAAACTTCAACCCTTCAAACTCGATAACCACACCCTGGCAATAACTCTGGGTAACTTGCTTAATTCCAGGGGACTTGACGATCATAGATTTTTCAAAGGGAAGCATCAAAAAATTATTTTGCAAGGCAAAACTTTTCAAACGAATGAGTGAGAAGCTCCGAATCAAACAAAACCATGGCAGGTATTGTGTTGACAGGAAACGCATCGAGTACGATATCCTGGGGCATTTTGTGCTTCCTCTTTGGTCACGTGGTTCGGATGACCCTTCCTGTGGTTGTTATTTGGGTTGAAATTGTTGCGCTTTTGGCGCCAATTATTGCCTTCGTTGTTCGGCTTTGGGGTCGAAGTTCCTTGGCTTGGGGCCTTTGCTTGGCATAGTGCCCTTCTTCTCCACAAGCGTAACAGGTAACGCCTGGGCAGTATGTGAACTCCTTGTCCCTTGCATGAAAATTCTTGATTGGGCGTGAGACGCTTGTCGTGGGTTTGGGTGTCCAGTTTTTCTGAGCATCTGTCTTGCTGCGGTGGTTGCAGGCATGATTAGTCTGGTCCCTCTTCCGCTTGCAGAAATCTTCTAAGCTGCGTCTCTCATTTTCCAAGGTAATGGCCTTATACACCAGCGTCTTAAAATCTGGAAAGTTGTGCACGACCAGCTGGCATTTTAGCGCGGGTGTCAGACCGTCTAGGAATTTTTCCATCTTCTTGCTTTCAGACATACGCTCCTCGTTGGCGTAGCGAGATAGCGGAGTAAACTGACTGTTGTATTCTGACACCGTCATTGTCCTTTGCTTGAGGTCATCAAATTCTCTCTTTTTGATCTTCATAAGACTCTTAGGAATATGTGCCCCACGAAAACCTTCTTTAAATTCCTCCCATATTTTATTGTTTTCATTAGGGTGCATGTGTAGAAAATTTTCCCACCACGATGCGGCTGCTCCAGTGAGATAGTGCGGAGCATAAAGCACCTTCTCAAGGTCTGAACACTGGGCAATAATTAATTTTCTTTCCATGTCTCGAAGCCAGTCCTCGGCTTCAAGAGATTTGTCGGTGTGAGAAAATGTTTGGGGATGTGTCTTCAGAGCTCGGATAACTTTGATTGCTCATGACATCGCCCACGGTGATTTCCCATATTGATGACTTGGTTCATCATTTCCTGATGTTGTTGCTGACATTGTTCATAAAGAAGGCACATTTGGGAAAGTGCCGTTTCACTGTCCTGTTGACTTGACTGCCCCTGTGTGAAATTGTTGCTTAGGGGTGTGCCAAAATTTTCCTCTGATGGAGTTGGCATGGAGCGCGTCCAAGGACGAGACATTGTTCACTCTGGGAATATATTTTGCAACACTCATAAGAAAAGAAATTGAGTCGCAAAAGTCAATAAATTCATGAAGACGGAAAAAGTCGCAAATGCTCCAAGATTTTTCAGAGAATAAACGCTATGCATACGGAGAAGGACTGCTCATTACATATCTTACACGCATAGCAGTAATTATACAATACATCACTCGGGATATGCGTACATATTCCTGACATGTTATTTAGGCTAGTGCACTCCACCAGTTCCTACATGATGCGCAAACAAGCTACTTCTCACAGCCTATGTACATATAAACATATCGTACAAGTCGGTACATCGCATGGCGTGCTAAGCGTAGTCGATCGGAGATGGTAAGGATTTCCCTTGGTCTGCCAAGGGTGAGGCGAAGGAGGCTGGGGACTCAACCTCCTCTTCGGTGATAGGCTCCTGCATTTGAAGTGTTGCGCTGAGTTGGTTGAGCAGGTGCCTTATGCGGGACAACCCGAACATGAGCAGGCACAAGGGGTGGTGCAGAACGAACCGGAGTAGGCACAATGACATGGTTGAACTCCTCCGTGGTAGGCAGGCGATGAGTAGTGGTGACAGCAGTAGGAGCAAAAGATGCTGATGATGAGACGAATGTCAGCAGCGGTGCGGCGCGCAAGAGCTCCCTCCTGTTGGTGTCACAGCCATGGACCGAGTCCATGCGGGCAGCTACAAAGTCGTCCACCAGGTTGTCGAAGGCTGCCTCCAAAGCCCGGAGATACTCGATAAGCATCTCAAAAGCTTCGTCTCATTCTCCTCTGGGGCAAGAGAACGCGTAGTGGCAGGTGTATGGGACGTGACATGGCAGGTAGCGGTAACGACGAGTCTTCATCGAAGGAAGGATATCCCTGAGACGAGCTATCGCCTCACGGGCTGCCATCTGCAGTGCATGCTTATCCGTGGGCATGGCTCTCCCCAAGAACCGGAAACGCTCAACTCGCCTTCCCTTGAAATGCACCGCGGCTTGGTGCATGGTTAGACGATCATTGACCTTGTCTTTGAGAGAGTGAGAAGATCATGGCGCAGATGGCCCCATCGCGACTTGGACGATGAAGGAGAGAAGCTTGACGAACCCATCGGGCATGTTGGCGAACATCATGACTCGCAATGCGTTGCCAGCCATCTACAAAAGTAGGCAAAAATCCTGAGTAGTCAAATCATAAATTTATGCCGACCGTCAAATTGACTATGTTTGTAAACATTAATTAATAGCTCTATATGATAATAACCGATTAGCGATCGCACTCATCGGCTTCCTACAAATAGCCTGGCTCGATAACAAATGCATTACGACCGGTTTTTCAATAAAATACTTATTGAGAAAATCGGTCTTTTGATCCCAGTATAGGAAAAGTTATCCTCACTAGTAGACAAATACTTGATAAACAGAGGACCAGTAGCATTAAATATATTACAGGGTTGAGTTGAGGCTGCTCAACAATTTATTACAAACTCCCCAATATCTTACATAAGGGCGGTTTATAACACAGGGGTGTGGTGACATGCTACTAGCTCGAGATAAAAGTGGTGGTGGATAACTTGACTCCTAACTGGCAGCTCATCGAGCGTCGAGGTGAGGCTCGATGAATTTATTCTGGGGTGGCGGAAGCGGATATAATACTGATGACCAAATGCAGGATCGCCGCAGGACTGGCTGGGACTCCTCTAGGCGCCGGACTCGCTATCGAACTCTTCATCCATGAGATTGCCTTCATCAACATCTCGCCAAATCAACAAGCCGGTGAGTACTTTGAAAGTACTGCAAGACAAGATGAACAAGAGATATAACAAATGCATGCATGAATGCGTCATGAGCAAAAATAATGATGCTCATTCCAATAAAAAATTCACGATGAGACAAATAAAACATATAATCGATAACCGGTCGGGTGTCCGGAGCGCCTCGAAAGGTAAACAAATAAAATTCATGTCATGATCCAGGCGTCTAAGCGACACCACATAAAGGGCTTATAAAAGAAATTCCACAGTCAGACATCTGAGCGACATCACAAAAAGGGCATATAAAAGAAATTCCACAGTCGGACGTCTGAGCGACATCACAGAAAGGGCTTATAAAAGAAATGCCACAGTCGGACGTCTGAGCGACATCACAGAAAGGGCTTATGGAAGAAATGCCACAGTCGGACGTCTGAGCGACATCACAGAAAGGGCTTATAAAAGAAATGCCACAGTCGGACGTCTGAGCGACATCACAGAAAGGGCTTATAAAAGAAATGCCACAGTCGGACGTCTGAGCGACATCACAGAAAGGGCTTATAAAAGAAATGCCACAGTCGGACGTTTGAGGGACATCACAGAAAAGGCTTATAAAAGAAATGCCACAGTCGGACGTCTGAGCGACATCACAGAAAGGGCTTATAAAAGAAATGCCACAGTCGGACGTCTGAGCGACATCACAGAAAGGGCTTATAAAAGAAATGCCACAGTCGGACGTCTGAGCGACATCGCAGAAAGGGCCTATAACAAATGTAAATAACAAGTATGCCACCGTCGGATGTCTGAGCGACATCACAGACAGGGCTTATAACAAAAGTAAATAACAGGTTAGTCCATCCACAAGAATAAACCTTTAACCGGATTTTAACACACATGTAGTCCACCGGAGTTTTGTCACTGAGGCTGATATCTGACAAGATAAGATGAATACAGTACTTGGACAAGTACAAGATGATTTAAAGGATTTGTGACTCTGCAGAGTTGTACTAACTGACCACAGCCAACAGATTTCCGTAGTCATGAAGGACTAGTTCCGTTTACGGTATTTCGGAAGAAACACATTTAACTAGTACACACCCATTCCACCTCACGGTGCCAAGAATCACCCCAGGCAACGTCCAAGAAAAACTTTGAGACGGGGAGGTCACAACCTCGAATAGCATGGGATCAAATTTCTATACGCGCGCTCTAAGGGGTGCCCCCCTCTCGGTCCCAACCGGAAACACCCATGCCCCCTGACCGGATGACGGGCTTTAATCCAGGCCATGGAACCCTCATCCCGCCTCTGTATTTGGTGTGTACCAGAAAACGGTTTGCAACTTACTAAGCCATATTCCTTGCGGAAAACATGTGGCAAGACAGAAAGGAAATGAATGGGAATGTGATTTGATTCACGATGATATCAAGTCAAATGGACTGGCATAATACTGGCATGCTACAACACTGCCATCTTACCCATCCTCATGCCATCACATGGCCATGCCAATATGTATCCAACAACATGTGGCTTTCCGAAACTTACTTTCCACTTTTGTGCACGAAATATAACATTCAAAGAAATGTTCATAACCATGCCATGAAACTCCTAAGTACAAACATGCAACAAACACTTCATCATATCAAGAGTTCAAACATGCTTGCCTGGTTCGGAGTAGTCGGAGTCTAACTGGGTGAAGTTTGCGGCTCCATCACCTCCTCCGGTATCTACGTTATAAGAAGAATACGCACATAACGTAAATACCGCGAGGTGCACAAAAAGTAAACCAAATAATTTTGAAATAAATCTGATAAAAAACTAGACAAAATTTTAAAGAGAACAGAAAAAGAATCACACAAAACACGTTTATGTTTAAAAGATATAAGGGTTTTGATCCAGGGACCTTTCTGTAACGAAACAGAAAACTCCCAGGGGGTTCTGCAGAAAAGTCCAAAAAAGGGTTCGTTTAAAAGAAAAGAATGAGAGACCGACAGGCGGGCTCCACACGTCAGGTTTGAAAATTCAAACGAGGGAAGCAGGCGCGACGGCGCCGAGAGATCTTGATGATCGCCGACGGCGATCCACGGCGCGAGGCGTGGGGATCGGATGGTACCTCCGTGATCGATCACGCCCTTCCGTCTGTGGGTGGTGGTGGTGGTCGCCGGCGAGCACTGTGTCGACAGTGGCTCTTGCTCCTGCGGACGGTGGTTCGGGTGGTCGTGGGCCTCGTCGGAGAGCTCTGCTGGGGTCAAATTGGAGTGGGGGTTAGTCTCCTAGGGGTGGCACGAGGCTACGGGCAAGAGTAGGGCGGTGGAGGAGTTCTCACCGAAGAGAACGTTGCCGGAGCCCGAGGCGGACGGAGGTGGCCGGAGTTGAGGAAGAAGGGCCCCTCGAGGCCCTTCCAGTGGCTAGGCGGGGTCTGGTGAGGTGGTGGAGTTGTGCGGGGGCGAGAGCAAGCTCGGGGTGCTATTTATAGCCGGCCCGAGGCGGTTGCCGTGAACGGATAAGTCCGCGGCGACACGGGCGGCGCTGTGGCTGGACGGTCGGCTTAGGGGCTTGAGCATCATCTAGATGAAGCACGGGTGCCATCCCAGTGTCCAACTCAGCAAGGAAGGGGTGGTTACGGCCTATCCTCGACGGAATGGCCGTACAGCACGTCGGCGGCAGAGAACGCGCTCAAGGCGTGCCGAACCACGGCGACGGTGCTGCATGCGTGCGCTGGCAAGGAGATGGCCACGCAGAGCTCTCAGAAGGTTTGGGCGGTGTCGAACGGTGTTATGCCGCAGGGTGCCCCCTTGTCGGCCGCTACGGGGGTTCTGTCGCCGCGGAACACGCCGGCGCATGCGGGCCAGGGCGCCACCGACGCCAGGAACGAGCCAAGCGCGCGTGTGGCGCTCCGGACAGGGAGGAGGGGCTGTGAGCAACGTGCCAAGTGCACAGTTTACATGTGACTGAATCTCGGCGAAGAAAGCGACACTGAATTCTGAATTTTCATCAAGATGTACAAGAATAAAGGCATGCCGGTGTTCGACAAAATGATTTTGGCATGTGGGGATTTTTCCTTGAGCTGGTTTTTGGTGGAGTGGTCTCTCATTGCAACTAGGGGTTGCCTGAATTTTGGTGGAATTTTTGGAGGAGTGGAGATATGAATTTCACCAAATTTGACAAATCTGGTCCAAACTTGCAGAGGGTGAATTTTGAAAATTTTGAAAAGAAGAAGAGTGGATCTTGATGGTTCTAGGTTGTGGGTGCTAAGGACTATCCAGAGGAGTTGAATTGAGATCAAAGATCAAAGGCATTAAGGCACTTGCTTTGCAAACTACCTAGGCTCAAAATAAAGGACATAATTATTTTGAGGAAAGAAATGAATGGAATAAAATCCAAAAATGGATTTTATTAGTTGGGACAGAATTTTTGGGTTGTTCCAAAGTGGAAGAAGGGGTTTTGGGAAGATTTTCCACATGAGGCATGGTAAAACCATGGATGGTTTCAAAATAAGAGAAGACCCAAAAGTCCCTAGGGTTTTCTTCTAAAAGAAAAATAAATCCCAAAAACAAATTTGAGAAGGGGGAAAAATCAGAAGAAAGATTTTTAATAACCAACACCAGAGTTGAAGAAGATGCCAAAATAAAAATCTTTTGTCAAAGGGAAAATTTTTGAGAGAAGGGGATTTTTGGAAGGGTTTAAATGACCTCCTTCAAAACCAACAAAGTTTTTGCTGAAAACCAAAACAGAAATTTTTGGAGTGTCACTCGGGTTGTGCCTAGAGAGAACTGGTATTACATTTCTGGCCAACAATGCAGCAGATGGAGGAGTGGAGGGGAGATTGCACTACAAAAAGGGACACATCCGTGACATTTTGGGCCAAACAAAAAAAATTATGTCATGCTTATGACACTTCTATGACAATAATTGTGACAAAACCCCGTATCATCATAGATGTGGCGGGCTACTAATTCTATGGCAAAAAATCATGAAAGAAAATGAGCTTTTCGTCCTAGGCGGGCCGAAGACACAGCTGCATGACATTCTTTGGGCCGTCCATGATGGGAAAAACTTTGGTAGAAGCGAGGGCGAGGAAAATATCAGGGAGTTCCCGGTTACGGTGGGTGGTCGGGGGCCGAGCGATGCGCGTTTCTCTCGTACACGTACGCGCGTGGGTGTGTGGCATTGGGCTCTAACTGAACCCGAGCGAGGCGTTAACTCTTGAACCGGCGATTACCGCTGCGAACTACGCATTCAACCCGAGCGATTGATCGATTTGGCTGTTAACTGAACCCGATCGAGTGATTCCTTTGCTACTGATGCTAACTAAAGCCGATCAAACCTGATGCCTCTTCGTGAACAGTGAGCGTTGTTGGGGGTTTGGATGAACAGTTCCCGGTGGGGGTTGGATGAACAGGACCCCGTGGTAGTAGAGGTCGTTGCCGCTGGATGAACAAGACACCGATCGAGCCGGTTGGGGGTGGATGAATAGGACCCCATGGAGGGCTGGATGAACAAGACCTCGTGGAGGGCTGGTTGAATAGTAGCCGGTGGATGGCTGGATGAACAGTAGCCCGTGGAGGGGTGGTTGAATAGGACCCCCTGGAGAGGGCTGGTTGAACAGTAGCCGGTGGAGGAGCGGTGGAGGCTGGATGAACAGGAGCTCATGGATGAACAGTGGCTGGTGGAGGCAGGAGGGGAGACGTCATGGATGAACAGTCGCAGGTGGAGGCTGGAGGAGGTTGACGGTGGATGAACAGTAGCCCGTGGGGGCTGGAGGAGGTTGACGATGGAGATGAATAGTAGCCCGTGGAGTCCCGTTTAGCGGTACGCCACACCCCTCCCGATGAACAGGACCCCCGTTTCGACCGTAGTGCTCCAACACAAGTCTGTTTCCTCCGTTTTGCGGTACACCACACCCCTCCTGATCAACAGGACCCCGTTTCGACCGTAGGAGGTCCAAGAGAAGTCTGTTTCCTCCATTTTGCGGTACGCCAGACCCCTCCCAATGAACAGGATCCCGTTTCGGGCGTGGCCGATCGAACAGAAGGCCGTTTCCTCGTTTTGTTGTAAGCCAGGCCTCGTTTCGATTGGTTGTTCCGTCCAAGCCGGTTGGCTTCCAATGACCATGACACATTCCGTTCCGACCCAGCCAGTTGGCTCCCGATAAACACGATGATGCAGTTTCTCCGTTCCGACCCAGCCATGTACACGAGCCCTGGCCGTACTTATGCGCGAGTTGGCATTCGAGACCCCGCATGTATGTACGTACGTGGCCGTATTTACTTTCTTGCACCCTGGCTGTATGTACATGTACATGCTACATCCATGCCTCTACTATGACACGTGCCCTTCCTTACTCGGCCACGGTTCATCGCTACAGCCTGCAGACAGACCGATTGACCACTATATGCGTACGTTCGGACCTGCATCAGACGACAACGCCACGTGCGCTTGACCGAGTGTACGTAGATGTAGTAGCTGGTGGGTCCCAAATCGAGGCACTTCCTCGCATGCAGAGATGTAGCTGGTGGGTCCCAGCGATGGGAAACATTTTTCACAAAATACGGTGGCCCGTCGGTGGGTCCCTCGCCGCCGGTGGAGGAATCATTATTTTGCATGTAATAAGGAGGCATTTCCTTGTGTGCGGCCGTGGACCCAGCTGTCAGCCTCTCCACGCACAGTCCACTTCCGATGGATGTCATTCGTTGACCACGTTGACCATGCCGCGCCGAGAGCACCAGGGCGATGGACGACTGCGATGCCTAGGAAGGGGACGACGCAGAGCAGGGGAAGACGTGGAAGTGGATGCCCATGCTGAGGGGAGTACAAGCGCTGACTGGTAGGCTGCGGGGTGAGGCTGACGTCACTAGAAAATAATAGGATGTGCGGGTGGGTAGATGGATGGCCTGGCGGCAGCACAGCCAGCCACGGGAGGAGGGAGCAGGCAGTCCCGCCGGTGCTGGTTTGGGCGTTTGGAGCAGGAAGATCAGAGATTGAAGAAGCATGGCGGCTGTTGGATGGACATCCAACAGTCACTGCTCTGTGTTGACTAAGTTGACAAAGTCTTGCGTACGCGTAAAGAAAAATTAGGACTGCATCATCATCAACATTTCTTTTTGTAGAGCGTCATCATCAACCTAGTAGGCCCAGAAGTCAGCCTCCAAATCTGTGGAAAACAGCACACAGCCCATTAGCCATTATTTTCAATAATTTACAGCCCATTTGCTAATTCTGAAGGATATTTTGAAGCCCATATTCTGTTTAGTAGCATTAGAGACCATATATTCTGGGTACTTCTAAAAAATTCGACGAAATTTTGCATATTTCGGTGGGGTCCGAACTCTTTTAATCACAAAATTTCGAGTCACGTTAAAAATAATTTTAAAAAATATATCAAAATAAAATTCAAAAAAATCTCAGCAACAAAATGAATGAAATTTAAAATATTTACTAGCAAGATGCCCGTGCGTTGCACGGAACATGAAGATGCATTCGTATGAGTAGTTTATCTTGTGGGAGAAAGGGATGAACGAGGGAAGGCCGTGTCTGCAAATGTGGAGAGGAGTGCGGGTAAATTGTCATAGTTTCCTTCCTATCCGTTAGATATAGATCGGACGGCCTATATTGCAGGATGGGAGGCACACTGAGGGAGTCCTGGACTAGGGGGTGTCCGGATAGCCGAACTACCATCATGGCCGGACTCTAAGACTATGAGATACAAGACTGAAGACCTCGTCCCGTGTCCGGATGGGACTTTCCTTGGCGTGGAAGGCAAGCTTGGCGATACGAATATGTAGATCTCCTACCATTGTAACCGACTCTGTGTAACCCTAACCTATCCGATGTCTATATAAACCGGAGGGTTTTAGTCCCAGAGACGAACAACAATCATACCATAGGCTAGCTTCTAGGGTTTAGCCTCCTTGATCTCGTCGTAGTCTACTCTTGTACTACCCATATCATCAATATTAATCAAGCGGAGTAGGGTATTACCTCCATAGAGAGGCCCGAACCTGGGTAAAAACATCGTGTCCCTTTGTCTCCTGTTACCATCCGCCCTAGACGCATACTCGGGACCCCCTACCGAGATCCGCCGGTTTTGACACCGACATTGGTGCTTTCATTGAGAGTTCCTCTGTGTCGTCACCTATAGGCCCGATGGCTCCTTCGATCATCAACAACGACGCGGTCCAGGGTGAGACTTTTCTCCACGGACAGATCTTCGTGATATGGCGGCTTTGCTGCGGGCCAATTAAGCAGCCATCTGGAGCAGATTGAAAGCTACGCCCCTAGCCATCAGGTCAGATTTGGAAGTTTGTACGATACGGCCGATGTCCGCGGAGACTTGATCTTCGACGGTTTCGAGCCATAGCCGAGCGTGCCGCACTGTCTCGATGGGCATGATCTAGCTTTGCAGCCGAACAGTACCCTGGAGGCCGCACCAGCATCCGCTCCGACCCTTAATCCGGAGCCGGATTCCCCGATCGAGGACGAGTGGTTGGACACCGCCTCAGGCTACGATCTCTCTGGCGATTGAGCGAACTCCATCCCTGTCGCTGCGAAGACCTCGACCTGTGGTGCCGGACTCCGAACCTCCGTGCCTCGCCAATCGAATCCGATTAGGCGCCGGTCATGGAGTTCACTGCGCGGACATCTTCAAAGACTCGCCCTTTGGCGACATCCTGAACTCACTAAAGTCTCTCTCTTTATCCGGAGAGCCCTGGCCGGACTACGGACAGGAAGGTTGGGATACGGACGACGAAGAAATTCAACGCCCACCCACCACCCACTTTATAGCCACTGTCGATGATCTAACCGACATGCTCGACTTCGACTCCGAAGACATCGACGGTATGGACGACGATGCCGGAGACGACCAAGACCCAGCGCCTACAGGGCACTGGAAGGCCACCTCGTCATATGACATATACATGGTGGACATCCCAAAAGATGGGAACGGCGATGGAACAATGGAGGATGACCCCTCCAAGAAGCAACCGAAGTGCCGACGTCAGCGGCGCCGCTCTAAATCCCGCCACAATAAAAACGGTGATTCCGGCACGGGAGATAATAACACCCCGGACAGTGCAGAAGACAACCCCCTCCAGCAGGACGCAGCGCAGGAGGAGGGAGAAGCAAGTCCGCATGATAGTGTGGCAGAAAGGGAGGTCGAGGATGATAATTATGCGCCTCCCTCCAAAGATGAGGCAAGCCTCGACGACGAAGAATTTGTCGTGGCTGAGGATCCCGCCGAACAGGAGCGTTTCAAACGCAGGCTTATAGCCACGGCAAGCAGCCTCAAGAAAAAGCAGCAACAGCTTAGAGCTGACCAAGACCTGCTAGCTGACAGATGGACTGAAGTCCTTGCAGACGAAGAGTATGAACTCGAACGCCCCTCCAAAAGCTACCCCAAACGCAGGCCGTTGCCTCGATTAGAGGAGGAAGCACCCAAGTCACCAACAGCACGACATGGCAGACCGGCCACCCCTGCGGGCCACGACAGAAGCCTCTCGCCCTCCACTCAAGCCACAACCCGACGCGCTCAAAAAGTACCAAGGCACGGAAAACGCGCCGGATTTGCGAGATATATTGGAGGATAAGGCAAAACATACAAGATCGATCTCTACGGATCGCGTGGGCAACGACGCGGGATGATTACCGTCACGCCGGATACAGCAAACCCGGCCGGGCCAAACACAGTAGACAAAGCTCATATGAGCTACGTCGTGATATAGCCCAATACAGAGGCGTCGCACACCCACTATGCTTCACATATGAAGTAATGGATCACCAAAATCCCCGAGGGATTCAAACCCGTAAACATCGAATCATACGATGGTACCACAGATCCTGCGGTCTGGATCGAGTACTATCTCCTCCATATCCACATGGCCCGCGGTGATGATCTACATGCCATCAAATACCTCCCACTCAAGCTTAAAGGACCAGCTCGGCATTGGCTCAACAGCTTGCCCGGCCAGAATCAATTGGTTGTTGGGAGGACCTGGAAGCCGCATTCCTTGATAACTTCCAGGGCACATATGTGCGACCACCAGAAGCCGATGACCTTAGCCACATAATTCAGCAGCCAGAAGAATCGGCCAGACAATTCTGGACACGGTTCCTAACAAACAAAAATCAAATCGTTGACTGTCTGGATGCAGAGGCCCTTGCAGCCTTCAAACATAACATCCGCGACGACTGGCTTGCCCGGCACCTAGGACAGGAAAAGCCAAAATCCATGGCAGCCCTCACAACACTCATGACCCGCTTTTGTGCGGCAGAGGACAGCTGGCTAGCTCAAAGCAACAACTTGGCCAAACACCCTGATAGTTCGGATACCAAGGACAGCAATGGTAGGTCGCGTCGCAACAATAACAAGCGCCGCATTAACGGCGATAATACTGAAGATACGGTCGTCAATGCCGGATTCAGAGGCTCTAAACCCGGTCAGCGGAAGAAGCCATTCAAAAGAAATACCCAGGGCCCATCCAACTTGGACCGAATACTCGATCGCCAGCAAGATACATGGCACCCCGAAAAACCAGCCAATCACACCAACAGGGATTGTTGGGTGTTCAAGCAAGCGAGCAAGTTAAGTGCCGAACTCAATGACAAGGGCTGCATAGCGATGAAAAGGAAGAGCCCGGCCATTGAACAATAGAGGATGAAGGGTTTTCCGAGCACAAGTGCGGATGGTGAACATGATATACGCAACCCATATACCCAAAAAGGGAGCGGAAGCGTGCACTAAGGGATGTATATGCGATGGAGCCATCGCCCAGTTCAACCCATGGTCTTCTGCCCGATCACCTTCGATCGAAGGGACCACCCACTAGCATCCGCCACGGCGGTTTCGCCGCATTGGTTCTTGACCCAATTATTGACGGATTTCACCTCACCGAGTCCTCGATGGACGGCGGTAGCAACTGAACACTGCTTTATCAGGATATAGTGCGCAAAATGGGCATAGACCCCTCAAGGATTAAACCTACAAAGACGACCTTTAAAGGCGTCATACCGGGTGTAGAGGCCAATTGTACGGGCTCAGTTACACTCGAAGTGGTCTTCGGATCCCCAGATAACTTCCGAAGCAAAGAGTTAATCTTCGACATAGTCCCGTTCCGCAGTGGCTATCATGCACTGCTCGGACAAACCGCATTTGCAAAGTTCAATGTGGTGCCGCACTATGCATACATCAAGCTCAAGATGCCAGGCCCTCGAGGAGTAATCACGGTCAATGGAAACACCGAACGCTCTCTCCGAACGGAGGAGCACACAGCAGCCCTCGCGGCGGAGGTACAAAGCAGCCTCTCACAGCAATTCTCGAGTCCGGCCACTAAGCGTCCGGACACTATCAAGCGCGCCCGGACTAACCTAAAACAAGACCACCTGGCACGATTCAAGCACGCGTAGCAATCCGGCCCCAACCCCAGCCCTCGCGAAATTGCGAAGCCAGTACTACGCGTACATAACTACGCTCTGGAGATACCATGGGCATAAAGGGAGAGGCACGACCACGGCATGCCCGGAATGCGGCTCAACCGCACTGTGGGCTCCGATTGTGTCATTCTTTTTCTTTTTCCTTTTTCTTCCTTTTCTTACTTTCAGGACTCCATTTTCCGGAGGTCCTGTCGGCACTAGAATCGTCGAACTCACGATGCAACAGCCGAGGGAAGCGTAAAGCCACGTCGAGTGTTCAGTGGTCTCTATTACGAGCACTATACCTGTTTTACATACCATCCATGACTTACCCCTGGAGGGGGACATGTTAGATAGTCCCATCCCTTGCTTATCGCACTATTTGTATCGTTATGCTTTCATTGCAGTACCTTTTTGAATAAACAATACATAGCTTTTGCCTATTATTGCACTCCTTTCTTTATCTATATATATGTCCATTTCATGACATGCTGCACCCGTACACTTTGGTACGGCCAATACACCAGGGGATTAAGTACCCCAAAATTATGGTGTGACAAGTCCGAACACTTTCACAAGTGTGGCACCCCGAATTTATAGCATTATATGCATCGGCTCCGAATCATGTCTTGGGTCAATAGTTGGGTTTGCCCGGCTCCCGTGTTTTGGTACCTTACGTTCCGTCATATCGGCTAAGGTAGCACCGGGAGAACCACTGCGATTGTGCCCCAGTTGAGCTGGGTCGAGCACCTTAGTGGAGAAAGCTAAAACTGACTGTCATGATAGGGCGAGAGCCGGTCGCTGTTCGAGAGGTTTTTTTGGGTCCCTAAAGACTTATGCTGCTATTCGGCGGGCACCCTTCAGGAGGCCCTCATAGTACATTTCGGGCGTGCGATGCTCCTTGCCCTTCGGTGGCCCGTCCGTCACAAGCTTCCCCGCATCCAGCTTGCCCAGTGCACTTTAGCACGGGCAAGGGCCCGACGGACACCATCAATGCAGATGGAGCGCTGGATGACTTCAATTCGTGGACATGCGTCCACCAGCCGCAGCACTAAGCCAAATTAGCTCCCAGGCATGGCTTCCAATGGCCACAGCCGAACTATAAGGCCCTTCATGGCCTGTTCGGCGACCTTGTGGAGCTCGACCAGCTTCTTCAGCTGGTCGCTTAGGGGCACCGGATGTCCGGCCTCAGCATATTGAGACCAGAACACCTTCTCCGTTGAGCTTCCCTCCTTGGCGCGGTAGAATGCGGCAGCATCAGACACACTATGGGGCAGATCTGCGAATGCTCCAGGAGAGCTCCGAATCCGGGTAAGTAATAGGAAATTCACTTTCACATGCTCGCTTTGCATAAAGAATGCCTTACCCGCCGCTATCTTCTTTAGCGATTCAATTTCTTGGAGGGATTTTTGGGCGTCGGCCTTAGCAGCTTTGGCACTCTCAAGAGCCGAAGCAAGCTCGGACTCTCGGGTCTTCGAGTCACGCTCCAAACCCTCGTGTTTTTCACGAGCACGGAGCTCTTGCCGCACCTCCGCCAGCTGCGCCTCCCCCTTCTCTCGCTCGGTGCGCTACGCGGCCGCTTTGCTTTCGGCCACGGACACCGCTTCCTTCAGGGTCGCCACCTCATTCGTGGCCCCTATAGTACCCAAGTTATTCCTATTATTTTTTGCAACCAAAACCTTTTCGATAAGGTATTTCTTTCATAAGGTATTACTTACCTTTCTTGTCCTCGAGCTGCTTCTTGGCAAGGCCGAGCTCGTTCTCGGACCGCTTGAGGCTTTGCTTCAATGCATCAACCTCCGCAGTCAGTGCGGCAGAGGTCAGCAGCGTAGCCTGCATTCACATATTGACATAATTATGTTAGACTCCTGCGTATATCTTTTTAGATCCTTAGTCCGGCTTTTCTTTCCAAACACCAAACTAAGCATCAGGGGCTACTGTCTATGCGGTAATATTTTTACATATTCTAAAATTACCTCAAAGCCTATTAGAAGGCTGGTATGAGGCTTCGTCAGCCCGCTCTTGGCGGATCGACTGTCGGATCACCGCACTCATAACAAAGGCGGTGCTCCTCCTGATGGAAGCGCTGTTAAGCACCTCCAGAGTTATCCGGTGCCTCGGTTGGACGGAGGACACCGGCGTCTTACCCTTCTTGCGAAGGACCGCTTGGGACTCGGAACCGCTGAAGGTTCCGGCATGGAGTCCGGACGAGGTCGGGCTTAGAGCCTGGGGTCTCGCCCCACGCTGGAGTCTGGGAGGTTGCCTGGTGGCGCCTCCTGCGCCACCTCCTCTTGACCAAGCCCCCCTTGGGGCGCCACCTCGGCGTCGTCCGCAGCGTGAGGCGAGGAGGCGGCCGGAAGCGAAGTACTCTCCATTTCGGACGAACCCAGGGACCCGCTCGACGAAGCGGCAAACTCGCCCTTGGGTGGGCTGCATAATTGTTCGGCGTTAGAGAACACTATGCGATGATAAAAAAGCCAGGGGTATCCGGACACTTACGATCTCGCCAGGGGCTTGGCCCTCGTTGGCCACTCCTCCTCGTCGTCGTCGACGTTGGTGGAGAAGTCCGGAGGAAGGGTCCTTCCCTTCTTAGACCCTCCGGCCTCCCCAGTTGGGGCGGCCTTCCTTTTCCTCTCCTCCCCCGCTGGGGGAGAAGCTTCTTTTTCCTCCTCCTCGTCCTCAGGAGAAGATTCTGCTTCAGAATCTGACAAGACTGGCGCCGGAGCTCCTTCGAAGTTCCCGTGGCCTCCTTCTTGGCCTTCTTCTCCGGCACCACATGGGGTACCGGAGCCAGCAGCCCCGTCAATCGGGCGTCTGTTGGGTCTTTTGGCAAAGGATCCGGACAGTTAACCTGTCCGGACGTCTTCAGCCAGTCCTATTAAAGGTTGGGGAATTGTAAATCCCGCATAGAGTCAAACTATGAAAAAAGAGTCCCATAAAGGGTAAAATAACTCACCTCGCTGGCTTGACGCTGCGAGCTGAATCCGCGATCTTGATGGCGGATGTAGAACCTCGGCGCCCTTGAACAGCACCTTCCAGGCATCTTCGTACATAGTGTCGAAGAGCCTTGTCAGAGTTGGGTGCTGTGCCGGATCGAACTCCCAGAATTTGAAGGCCCGTTGTTGGCATGGGAGAATCCAGCGGATGAGCATCACCCGGATTACGTTGACAAGCCTGAGATTCTTGTCCACCAGGTTTCGGACGCATGTTTGGAGTCCGGATAGCTCCTCCGAATTCCCCCACGTCAGGCCCGTCTCTTTCCATGACGAGAGCCGTGTGGGGAAGCCAGATCTGAATTCGGGGGCTGCCACGCATTTGGGGTCGCGCGGCTCGGTGATATAGAACCACCCCGATTGCCACCCCTTTATTGTCTCCACGAAGGAGCCCTCGAGCCATAGGACTTTGGCCATCTTGCCAACCATGGCGCCTCCGCACTCCGCTTGGCGGCCGCCCACTACCTTCGGCCTGACATTGAAGATCTTCAGCCATAAGCCGAAGTGGGGCTGGATGCAGAGGAAGGCCTCGCACACGACGATGAACACCGAGATGTTGAGGATGAAATTCGGGGCCAGGTCGTGGAAGTCCAGGCCGTAGTAGAACATGAGCCCCCGGACAAATGGGTGAAGTGGAAAACCTAGTCCGCGGAGGAAGTGGGGGAGAAACACCACCCTCTCATGGGGCACTGGGGGTTGGAATGAGCTGCCCTGCGTCCGAAGCCTTTGTGCGATGTCGCCGGGACAAGTATCCGGCCTCCCTTGATCTTGTGATGTGCCCCTCCGTGACGGAGGAGGCCATCCACCCGCCTCCTGCTCCGGACATAGTTGGAGAAGGTTGAGATGGGGTGTGTCTTGAACTTGGTATTTGGAGCTCGAGTCTTGTGAAATGGATGAGCAAAGGAGGAAGAAGGCGTAGGTGAAAAAGGTGGATCCTTATCCCTTATATGGACGGACGAAGCTATGCGTCCCCACCAGCCTGGTAAAACTCGCTTATCTCCCAAGCGTCGTAATCAATGGCGGCGGATGGGTTACCCACGTCCGTATTGATGGGAATCCGGAATAAGGGGCACGATCTATGCTTTGATAAGACGTGCCAGGAAAACCGCCTCGCTAAACGTGCTGAGGTGGAACAGTAAAAAACGATTCATATAAAGGCCTGGCCATGGTGTGATGTCACGCTGCGGAGTACGTCAGCAGATCTGTGCAAAAATTATTCTCTATACGGTGGTTTGTGGAACTTGTTTTGCAGAGCCGGACACTATCCTTGTGTTCAAAATCTTCTATGAAGTATTCGAAGGAGGAACCCTCCTCGCAATGCCGAAGACAATCAACGCGCCAGACTCGTCGTCATTGAAGCCTGGTTCGGGGGCTCTTGAGGGAGTCTGGACTAGGGGTGTCCGGATAGCCGAACTACCATCACGGCGGACTCAAAGACTATGAAGATACAAGATTGAGGACCTCGTCCCGTGTCCGGATGGGACTTTCCTTGGCGTGGAAGGCAAGCTTGGCGATACGGATATGTAGATCTCCTACCATTGTAACCGACTCTGTGTAACCCTAACCTATCCGATGTTTATATAAACCGGAGGGTTTTAGTCCGTAGGACGAACAACAATCATACCATAGGCTAGCTTCTAGGGTTTAGCCTCCTTGATCTCGTGGTAGAACTCTTGTACTACCCATATCATCAATATTAATCAAGAAGGAGTAGGGTATTACCTCCATCGAGAGGGACCGAACCTGGGTAAAAACATCGTGTCCCTTGTCTCTTGTTACCATCCGCCTAGACGCACAGTTCGGGACCCCCTACTCGAGATCCGCCGGTTTTGACACCGACACACACCATCATCACCAACTCTGCTTTTTATAAAAGTAGAGAAATCCAGAAAAACAATATTTTAATGAAATTGTTGGTTGGCTTTGGTTTAAAAATTTACTGCCCATTTCTTACAACTTATAGCCCATTTTCTGGGGAAGCCCATTTCTTACTACTTACATCCCTCCTCGTCTTGAAAGATTTGCGGCCCAGCGGGGTTGGGAAAAGCAAGTAGGACTCAGTTGGGTATTCTCCAAAAAAAAGAACCGGGCTAGCCATTTTCAGAAAGAAAAAAGATATCGACTGGGCTCATCATGTGCTTAATTAACAGCGTAAGTGCTGGCTAGACGAGCCATAGCCCCCACACAACGCAGTTGAGCTCCGTCTCTAAAACTAAAAACAACTGGGCGTGCTTCTGGGTCCCTAGTGTTATCCGCTCGTTGTGTAATTTTCTCGTTTATTGACTACATTGACAATGGCATGAGACCTAGTTGTCAAACAATTAGGAGGAAATATTTTTTTGGCTTGTAATAACGAGGCACCTGCTTGCGCAATGCAATGACCCTGGTTGATCCCTACTGCCAGCCCCTCCATGTACAGTCATCTCCTGATTCCTCTCGGTTGTTGACCATGTTGACAATGCCAGACGGCGGCGGGCACAGCGAGCGAACCAAGGCGGAGAACGACGGCGAGGCCTCGGACGGGAACGAATAGGAGTCGTGGAAGATGCCGAATTGTAGTGGCAGACGGAGGGGAGTATGAGGGCAACAACATGTAACTCAAGCTTACAAATGGTACAAGAAGCCCAAGGATTAATTGTTCATCAAATTTAGACAAAACCCAGATTGAACATGGCAATAACATCTAACCCAACCACTCTTTTTCACAGTCACAAACAAATGGATCGGTCTGACCCATAAAATCGACATCCTGTGCAAAAACATTTATTGGAGGATGACTACAAGTTGTTGTAAATAGAAGCTGAGCACGTTTAGAAGCCCATTTGTCCACCTGAAACTTCTTTTTTTTGCTATTCAATCTGTCCGTCCATGAGAAATCTCTTGCTGTAAAACTTAAGCCTCATAGACAATAGTAACCTCGCATTCAATAGGAAGAATGTGACAAAGCTTCTGTTTGCTTGGTGTGATGCATATCCTTCCATCATTATTGTCCTCAAACGAATGTCTTGAGAACTGAGAAAATCCTGGTGCCTATTACGCCACTGATTGGTTATACGTTTTTCTCCATGTGTTAGCAGTGCTTAAGTAGACATGAAGATTGAAAACTGTTAAGGTCTAAAAAAGAGAATGTCCAAAGAGAGACATCTGAATGGTTAATTCTAGTACAATGTATACGGGCTTTCAATATGCATGAAGTCATCACCTTTAATATAAATTCTCCAGAGATCGAAAGCATCGCAGCAAGCCAATAATTATGTTAAGATCAAAACTAAACATTATGATATATAAGATATTGACAGAATCCAGCAGCATTGATAGGCTATCCATGGACGAACTCTTCATTGAGCATATAACATAATATTAGTACCCAAAGTGTACTCCAAGATGATATAAAACTTATGCACACAAATGAAAAATGCAGCTTATGATTACAAATGTGTAGATGATAATATACGGTACATGAAGAAGTGAGGAGCCAAATACCAACTTCATGTGATCATTAAACGGATCACTAATTACACCCAAGGTCTCCAGTCTGGGCGCAGAGACGATAGTTATTTGTGAAGGTTTATAAGAATCATCAAGGAGCAACCTTTGAAGTGAAGGGGCATCTTTGATGATGAGCTGTTGTCCTTCAAAACAAATTCCAATGCTTTGAAGGAGAGGCGACTTTATTTGGAGACAACTGATAAGGATTTCTATTCCCAAAACAATCGGCAAGCGCTCCAGGGCAGGGCAACTAGAGTGGATGATGCTGTGGAGTGAGGCCTCCGACAGACAAACCACCACAAGCAAAAGTTTTTTTTAGCAGTGGGAGTTGAAGAATTTGTACCAGATCGTCTGGTAGATGGCACCGGGCAAAGGTGGCAGTGTCGAGAGAGGAGGAAAACTGTGAGATGGACAATGCAGGTGTGGACACGAATTCTTGGAGTGTTCGTGGTATGAAACTTTCATGGTAATGGTAGAACTCAAACTGCTTGAGTTTTCCGAATTCAGGGGATGTTAGCCAAACGTCCACCATGTAGGGTATGGACAATAGGTAGCATGTCGGGATGCAGAGGTATTGAATAGGGCCCTGCTGGTGAGAGGAGATGATGGGTCTGAGGAGATCAAATTCAGGATGGGTAGAAATCTGACGACAGTCTAGATTGAGGGGTGCGGTGCGCCTTATCGGGCGCCACCAAGTTGAGAGGACTTGTGTGCGGCAGCAATCCTAGGTTGGGAGAAGCGAGATGATCTCCCCAAGGATGTCATCCGGGAAACCGCTGATGCGTTCCACCGGAGGATTCTAACGGTTCCTCAGATCCAGGTGGGGGGCTCACCTCTTCTCCCCGCGCTGTCGGGTGCGGGATCTACAACCGGCGTCGCTGCTAGCGGGAGCCTCATCTTCTTGGCGCCGGGACCAGCCGACTCCATTTTCCTTGCGGGCGTCGCGTCGAGCTCACGGGTTTGAGCAGAGTAGCCAGAAATGATCCTAGTGGCATGCGAGTGGGGAAGAAGGAGGGCTAGGGTTTTCTGTAGGAGTGGAAGAAGAGGAGCAGGCGTTTTCTGTACGAATGAGGAAGAAGGTGAGCGGGGGTTTTATCTGCGAGTGAGGAATATGGGGAGAGGGGGGCATTGGGGGCGACAGAAGTGGGAGAGTTCAGCGAGCTGCAGTATAAGTGGAAGCGAGGAGGAAGGAGGGTTTTTATGGGATCGCCCCCTCTTCAAGAAATATGGGCTTCTCCTCGCAAAAAAAAAACAAATGGGCTTTAAGATGGATAGGCTTTTGTATCTGCCCAGTTGGTGTCCGTGTTTTGTACTGGAGGGCTTTAACACTAGAGGCAGCACATTAGAGACACTCTCCACCTCTCCATCTTATTGCCCATTCGAAAGAAAATAAGAGACACCTTCAGCTTAATTATGGCTCCTCATCGGTTACATTTTTCAACTTGAAAAAAGTTATAGATCCTTTTAAGGACGGCTTGGCTCCACCAAATTAGAGGATGGTGTACTGCATGCAGACACTCACACTCGTCGTAGCGCGGCAAAATGAGGGGTCAAATAATATGCCCACAATTTACATAGATTAACAGGGATTGTGGGGGATTAAATCATGTACAAGCCATGTTCCCCTCCGTTCCTCTCCAAACCCCTTGGGAGGAGGTTGAACCGAACAAGGTCTAAGACTAACCATAGTGGGAGTAACTTAATTCCATACTGTATCATAATATGATACTCAACCCTCTCTTTCTTCATTTAATTTTACGCCACCTCGTCAAATTTGCCTACTAGTTGGCATGCATGATACTACTTATGATACTCCCATTACAACCAGCCTGGTAGAATTAATATAACTAATCTAAATGGTCGTCGCCCGATCTCTTTGTCCTCCTCCAGCATCCGACAAAAGAAGAATCGTGCAAGACACCGGCTGTATTCGCCGGCATCGCCTCAGTGATGGCCTTCATGGGATACAATCGGCGGCGGCCTCCCGTGTTCTACTTCTCCTTGATGATGGCGGCGGGCGGCGACGTGTTGCCCATCACCTTGTCAACATCTGCGTAGCCGTGTCACCTCGTCGACATCCGCGGCGGCTTCTTTCTCTGCCTGCATGTCGCGGCTAAGCGCGCGTCAATGGCGGATGGCACAGTCGCAGACACTGGAGGCGATGTATGACACGACAGCGTCGAGGGCAGCGACAATGCCCTTGCCGCCGTGCTCCCTGACAAGCCGACATGGAGAAAGTCGGCACTCTTCCTCGAGCTGTATTGAAGAGGCCAGCTGCGGAACCACGCGCTAGCTTAGTGCGCCAACTGCCTCCGACGGGCTAGGCGAGGTAGGTGGAGAAGCGAGCTGCCTCGCTCGTAACTGTCGGGCTCGGCAGGCTACCCAGACGGCTTTTATGATGGAGAACGCTCTTCCTGCTCATGGGATGCCGCCAAAAGAGTGGACAAAATGGTGGAAGGAGGAGCTTGGCCAGCGTCCTGCTCCTGAACGGACGTGTTTGGCCGGAGTTGGTTTCTCGCATTCCACGCGGGTTTAAATGCAGGTTTTTGAATGCGGCGAGGAGGCGGGTACAGCTGGGAGTGCAGCGAGCGATGCCCTGGGCCGGCGCGCTGCTTCAAATGGCGGACGCAGTGAGACGTCGCGTCCGTGCTGACCCCCTTGACCGTGGACCTTGAAGGTGTACATCACCTTGTGTCCAGATCTGAGATGCCATGTATACCAGATGAATGACTCCAAGTTCGACCACCGTGATGCTAGGTGCGAGCCAAGGAACACTGTTGCAGACACCCCCCTCATAATTTTCCTAGAGATAAATACACTGATGGTCACTGAAGTTGAGGTCGAAGCACGATACGGTCATTGGACTTCAGAATATGCTCAATACAATTATTGAATATGAGTTACAGTGATTATGCGATCAGTGGCTTGCCGTAGAGCTCTGTATTTTGTCTAGTTGACTGGTCAAATTTTTATATGTGGAACCTACTATTGCATTGTCATTACTACGTCCTGCCTATCTCATGGGTCCCACCTGTCAAATGATGAAATAAATAAACATGTAAAAAGATAAGGACTATGCGCGCAGAATCCGGAATGTCCGGCTTGTTGATCACGTAGTAGGCTAACTATTTGAATCAATACAGTTGAATGCTAATGTACAGATCTTGTCTTTTTAAGTAATACCCATGCATGCACACACGACGCACACCACGTCCGCACACAACACATGGATACTCATGCATGTCTTCTCATGCGCCATCTGTGGCTAGTCGGAAGGGGGCTATGTATGCATGCTGGACGGCCACACCATATAGCCGGTCGTGTGCTCTGCTCTGCTTGACCCATCGTGCAGCACCACCACGGCCACCACACACAGCAGCAGTAGCCAGCAAGCGAGGAAACCTCTCCGTGCGCTGCTGCTGCAGCAGCTGATCACACGAGAAGGCAGGCACCCACCATCATGGCCTTCACTGTCCGGTTCATCGTGCTAGAGCCAAGCTTGTCCAAAACGACACCCTGCTATGCCATCTCTTCCAGCACCTCTTTGTCGTTGTTGCTCGATGACCAAATGGAGATTAAGGCAAGGCGGCGACGGCTTCGGCCTTAGAGCACCGGCGGAATGCACGCGCACTGTCGGTTTTCTGGGAACGGGGTCCCCAGACTTGCCTGCCTGCGGCCCATGGCGTGGCTAAGCAGCAGGCCGTACGGCCCATCTTCATCAACAAGGCATACAAGACCCTCGCGAGGGTCCAAGCCTCGCGAGGCAGACGTTGCAAGACCTCCTCTGGAGTAGCCTAGCCAGGAAGGCTCACGAGGAGCGGAGATATCAAGGCGGGGCAAACCTCACGAGATTAACGTGACGTGAGCCATGACGAATAGTGCCAGGTGGGTGCCAGGCAGGCGCCAGTGCGTGCAGCGTCCCCATTTCCTCTTTGGTGCTAAGGAGGCAAGCGCAGGCGAAGAGTACCAAGGCATCAGGCAAAGGTTGCCATATTGGTGCAACGAGACCAAGACCAGGAGGACGGCAAGGCGGAGGTCATCGTGGAGCCCAAGACGGCGTCACCCCAGAGCTTTTCACAGGCGAAGACCACTTTTGTCAGGATAGCTTGTACTAGTAGTCCCCCTTCAAATTTGCCCGTCGTTGTTGGCTCCCTTCCCGCTTGATATTTGGGAAGAGGACCAGGGCCTATATAAGTAGAGGTAGCCACCACAGTAGGGGCATCTGATCTTAACTTGATCCAATCTGATCGAGAGCCTAGCCACAAGAACACCTCAACCTCGGGAGGTTGTTCATCCCTTGTACTGTTCATCATCAGCCCAAGAGGCAATCCACCACCACCACACTAGGTTAGGGTATTACACCACAACAGTTCCCCGAACCAGTATAAACCCTGTGTCTTTCTGTGTTGTGAGTTTGTCGAGTTCGTCCGCAAGATCCTAGTGAGCTAGAGCATAGATCGGTAGGAGGGAAAGAATTTGCGCGCACCCCAGTTTTCGAACCTTAAGGGTTTGCCGGAACCCCACATCCGACACGCACACACAAGGACATATGGACATTGGAGCACCGGCCAACCGCTTCATTGACCTTAACATGCTCATGTTTTTCTTGTGCTTGTTGCCTGCTGCGGCCGACGTGCTCCTGCATGACATGCTTGGTGTCAATGTGCTCCTGCATGGAGTCCTGCTCACGCGTGAACCACTCTTGATCACTGTTGACTATCATTGTCACTCCATCTGTCCCATAATATAAGAACGTTTTCGACACTACACTAATGTCAAAAACGTTCTTATATTATGGGACGGAGGGAGTAGATTAGAAATATAGGATAGACTATGAAATATTCTGACTTGCTGTGTACTCCAAGATGACCATGTACTCCTATATATATGCCCACGAGGCTCAAGCAATACAATTAACTATTCCATCAAACCCCTCTCTACCTTCTAACAATCACCATGCCGGATCAGCCCCCCGGAGAACCACATCACCTTGCCACCATGGGTCCATGGCCCTAGCTCCTGCTCTGCATCTTGTGCCTCCTGCCATCAGCCTTCTAGTCCGTATCGTCATCATGCAGCCTTCATAGAGAACATGCACAGAAGGAGTAGAGGCGACTGGGGACGCACCATGTCGTGGGCACTCCGTACGTGTTCGTGTGTGTGCAGCGTGCGTGCTTTTCCATCGATACTAGCTCTAAGGCTGAGGCTGCAGTCGCCTTCGTCTCCGGCTAGTCATTGAGCAACGACGACAAAGAGGTGCTACAAGAGATGTGTAGGCACCGTTGTGTGCGAGCTTCTCCATAGCACGATGAACTGGACGTCAACGCAGATGGCGCACGCCTCCATGCAGTCGAATGTGTGTGCATGCATGTGTTATTCACGTGCATTCTGCGGCCGAGTGTGTGTGCATGCATGTATTGTGTATGTGTGTTGTGTGCTCTATGTTGTGCGCATATGTGCATGAGCTTGTGCGTTGGCGTGTATACATGCGTGGCTGCATGCGTCATGTACATGCGTGGCTGCTTGCGTGGTTATCAATATAAAATATAAAGTATCTTCAACTTAGCATCCGGATGTATCGTCTCTAGTGGTTAGCGAACAGTTCATGTTCTTTGATTTGTTTATTCCGCTAACTAACATGTGGAACCACAAGGCAGAGAGAGGGCATGTTGTACTAGGTGCCACATAGACTATTTGACCAGTCAACAAGTGCCATATAGATAGGATACCGAGCTATACGATGAACCAATGACCGTACAATCATCACAACTCGTATTCAGTGACCGTATTGAGCGTATTCTGAAGTCCGATGACTGTAGTGTGCTTCGGCCTCAACTTTAGTGACCGCTGGTGTATTTATCTCATTTTCCTATTCCTCCATTTTAAGTTCCTATTGAGATAGACTTGCTCGGTTCAATTGCCTCCCTAGGTGTTCGGAGAGGAATTGGCCAGCGCGAGGCGGTTCTATAGGTGGGCAGGCGGAAAAAAATAGGCGAACACGCGCAAGGTTCCTTGCAGACGCTCCACCGCGAGGTTCCTTGCTCCTTCTCGGACGTCGGGAATCTATGTTCTTCCACACTTTTTTTGACGTGAGCTTTGTTCATCCTTTTCCAACACGCGAGACATCTAGCATCAAGGTGCACGTGTCATGCAAGAAAATAGGGATAATCAGATAAGCAATGCGTAAGTGAGTCGTGCACTTCGATGGCACCTACTATGCAATATTTTTTTCTCCTCGATGGCACGTGAATAGTGCACGTACTCAACGACGGAGCACGGGATGGTAACCATGACATGGTCAGCCCTTTTTTGGAGAGAGTATGTACTAAATAACTTTGATGTGTCCCGTAAACTTGCAGAACAACGAGAAGCTTTCTTACTATGCCTTCTCCCTCGCCAACGCGTGCGTGGTGGATCGCAGCACGAGGAGAAACTTTTCCTTACAAGCGGTGGACATGCAGCAATTCATTTGGTGTCAGATTGCCAAAAGTACTACTGTAGTAACATCATTATTATTTGACTTCTGGAAGAGGCGAAGAGCCAAGCGCAAGGTCACCTGCTAACCTTAGGCTAGCCATAGTGGGAGTAACATAAGTAGGAGTGCCTCCTTTTTTATTCTAGAAACAACCACACGTGAATATTGGACGGTAGCAGCACAGCAACTGAATGAAAAATCAAAACCAACAAATGAACTACTACTACTGGTGAGCGTTTTCTAGTATCATGTACTCCGTCTATCCATGTATATAGGGCTTAATGCATTTTCCGAGACTAACTTTGGCCCTGTTTGGATCCATGGGTTAGATTTAGTTTGAGCTAGTTGGGGCTCAAATAGCCCTAAAGTATCCAAACATGAGGGTTAAATTGGAGCAAGTTTCCGCAAACCCACCAAAAAAACTATCCCACCCAAGAGTCGCTGACATGTGATGAGTTAACCGACCTCAATAGATAGCAAAAACGCCAGCCCGCCGCACTTTGAGAGAGACGAGGAGCGAGAAGCAATACGGGCTGGTGGATTACTAGAGCTAGGTGTCGCACGGAGGCCAAGAAATATGGTGATACCGTGCTTTAGCCATGTATGATGTAACTACACTCGGCTGCCGTGTTTCATACTCTTTCGGTCTACTGTGGAGATGATTGATTGATTTTATATCACTAAATAATATAAAATATTATGAGTGCAGACGCTCCACCACGAGGTCCCTTGCTCCTTCTCAGTCGTTGGGAATCTATGTTCTTCCACTCTTTTTTTACGTGAGCTTTGTTCATCCTTTTGCCAACATGCGGCAACTCGCAAAACAATGAGAATCTTGCTTACTACTCCTTCTCCTCGCCAACGCGTGCGCGGTGGCTCGCAGCACGAGGAGAAAATTTTGCTTACAAGAAGTGGATGTGCAGCAGTTCATTTGGTGTCAGATTGCCAGAAGTACTATTGTAGTTCCATCATTATTGTTCGACTTCCGGAAGAGGCGAAGCCAAGCGCAAGTTCGCCTACTAAGAGCAAGTGCAATAGTGGGCTTATAGCTCGCCTACATGGCATTTTTGCCTATGTGGAGGAGAGAGATGTGATAAAGTAAGGGGAGCGGGCTCTCATGCAAGAGCCTAGCTATATACGCATTCCTAGGATAAATGCAATAAATGTGAAGAAAGAGAAAGCGAGAATATGGAAAAAAGCACTAGTGTAATAGCCAACCTTATAGCCCACACTATTGTATGAGTGCATATAGATGATGGTTGTAGATGACATGGCGGTTCCTTGTAGCCATCAGTTGGCTAGTATATTATTAGCCATGCTCTAAGGCTAGTCATAGTGGGCAGTAATTTAGACTAGTAACATATGCATGTTACTAGTTTATGTTACTATCATCATAGTGGGTACTAACATAAATGTAGTGTCATGCAAGCCTTCATTTATTATGTTGTAGACTCATTGTGCATTGGGGTGCGTTATGTTACGGTAACATATTATCTTACTACAAACACCTCTCTACTCATTAACTCCATGCTACATAAGCATATATGTCTTGGGATGCGTTATGTTCAAAAAACCTTCGATTAACATGTGTTCAAAAAACAAAAAATGTCAAAAATTACAAAACAAATACCTCGATATTAACTAGACGGATCGGTCTGCAAAAGTTTATAATAAACCTTTGCAGTAACCCATCCCTCTAGTTAACATCGAGTCCACTTCCCATCCGGTCACCATAAACTTTTGCAGTAACCCATCCCTCTAGTTAACATCGAGCCCACTTCCCATCCGGTCACCCATCTCATGACTACACCAGCCTCAGCACAGTTAACTTGGGAGTTCTGTTAGATGAGCTATCGGTAGGGAAGTTGGTCCTTGATGATATAGGATGTCTCTTCGTATCCTTTATGGCATACCCGGATGACCGTCTGTTGCCGTCCAATAGCCAACGCCATGTCCCCTGCGAATGTAGAAGCTCACCTCCCTCGTCTAGCTGGTTCGTGTGTTTCCCCCTGTTTTTAGCTACCTGTCCACCTATAGAACCGTCTAGCGCTGGCCAATTCCTCTCCAAACACCTAGGGAGGCGGTTGAACTGAACAAGTCTAACTTGTTTCTAGTGGGTACATTGATGTGGCATCAAAAGGGTGTGATAGCTGACTCTGGCAAAATAATTGACTACCACATTGGCATACATGAGCATGGGGCCCACTTGTCAGTGTGATGGACGGAGGAAGGAACGCAAGACAAAATGGAGCGCGGAAGGGTGCGAATCGATTGGCTCACGTGTGATGACCACTAGAGCAATCCACTCAGATTGTCTACATTAAAAAATTCATGCAAACACGGCCGGTTATACTATGAGTAGGTGACCGTGCGCTTGGCTCTTCTCCTCTTACGAAAGTTGAACAATGGTGATGCTACTACAGTATAGATACTTCTAGCAATCTGACACCGAATGAACTACTGCACGTCCACCGCCAGTATTAAGCACACTATCGTAAAGCAAAAGCTTCTCCTCGTCCTACGAGCCACCACGCGTGCGTGAGCGAGGGAAAGGTCGTACTAGTACTCATTTGTGAGTAGACCGGACACATCAAAAGTAGTGCATTAGTCTCCAAAAAGGGTTGACCATATCCATGGCTACCATCTCGTGCTCCGTCATTCAGTGTGTGCTTCTCGTCGTTCTGCGAGTTGACGGGACATATCAAAGTTAATATGTATTTAGTACTCTCTCCAAAAAGGGCCGACCATGTCCATGCTACCATCCCGTGCTCCGTCATTGAGTACATGCACACTATTCACGTTCCATCGAGGAGGAAAAATATTGCATAGTACTACGTGCCATCATAGTGCACGACTCACTTACGAACTGCTTATCTCCATTTTCTTGCATGACATGTGCACCTTGATGCTAGATGTCCCACGTGTGGGTAAAATGATGAACAAAGCTCATGTCAAAAAAAAGAGTGGAAGAATATAGATTCCCGACGACCGAGAAGGAGCTAGGAACCTCGTGGTGGAGCGTCTGCACTCATAATATTTTTATATTATTCAGCGATATAAAATCAACCAATCATCTCCACAGTAGACCGAAAGAGTACAAAACACGGCAGCCCAGTGTAATTACATCATAGTACATGGCCAACCCATGCTATCACCATATTCCTTGGCCTCCGTGCGACACCTAGCTCTAGTAATCCACCAGCCCGTATCGCTTATTTCTCCTCGTCTCTCTCAAAGTGCGGAGGGCTGGCGTTTTTGCCGTCTATTGAGGTCGGTTAACTCATCACATGTTAGCGACATGCCAAGAACGTTCTAAAAAATTACTATACTCTATTGTTATGCCAAGAATAGGAAGCACTTTGACCGACGAACCAAATGAGACAGGCGTGCCGTGCCGTGAGTAGGTCCAGTTTTGTCGGATTTCGGGCTCCGGCAGACCCTCTAGGTTCAATCTCTGGGGTGCGCGCGGAGATCACGCCTCCTACCTACCTACACCTTGTCGCCTCGCAAGGATCTAGAACTACACGAAGAGCAACACAAGGGACACAAGGTTTATACTAGTTCGGGCCACCATTGTGGTGTAATACCCTACTCTAGTTTGTGGTGTGGTGAATTGCCTCTGGGGCTGATGATGGACAGTACAAGGAAGAACAACCTCGCGAGGGTCTATTCTTGGCTGGTGCGATGAACTTCTAGGGGGAGTTCAGTTGCTTTTCTCTCTCTCTCTGCGATTGATCTCTCGGTCTGTCCCCGATCCTGGATCCCAGATTCTATGGGTGGCTAGTCCAATTTATAGGCAAAGGCCCTTGGCCTCTTCCCAAATATTGAGCGGGAAGGGCGCCAACAATTGGCCATTTTGAAGGGGAACATCTAGTACACTTATCCTGACTAAAGTTGGTCCTCGCCTGCCAAAAGCTCTGGTGGTGACTTCGGCTTGGGCTCCACAATGACTTCCTTCCTGCCGTTGCGACAGTCTTGGTCTTGTTGCACCGAAACGGGTGCCTTTGCTTGATGCTCTCGCCTGCGCTTGCCCCCTTTGCACCAAAGAGGAAATGAGGACACTGCGCGGGCTGGCGCCCGCCGCACCCTTGGTGCGTCATGGCTTGCGTCATGGGCACCTCGTGAGATACCCCTCCTTGATCTCTCCGCCTCCTCGCGAGCCATTTGACGAGGCCGTGGCCGAGGAAGCTTCACTGTCGTCCACCCATGAGGCTTGGCCCCTCGCGAGGGTCTTGAGCTTGTGCTGATGAAGATGGGCCGTCTTGGGCCACCCCTTGAGCCACGCCGCGGGCGCAGGCGAGCAAGTCTGGGTACCCCGTTCCCGAACGCCGATAGTAGCCCGGGCCCAAAGGCGCGCTGGACTTGGCTGAGCAGAAGCGAAGGGGCAAGTGTGAAGCGCGCGGGCCCCAACAGCCTGCGGCCTTGGGCGCCGCGTGGCGGTTGAATGGACGTGGGCGCCCCTGCTTCCCCACGACGCCTCGGCAACTGCACGAATTGACAAGTCCCTGCATGCAAAGCGGGTCATGATTACCTGCGATCGTGAAGGCCGGCGGTTGGCCTTCCCCCTCTATAAGTACGGAACGACGTGTGCCCTTCCAACCCATCTCTTCTTGCTTCTCCTTCTTCTCCATGGCTCCGCTGAAGAGGTTCTCGGCTGCGGAGAAAGGAAAGGCCCGCCAGGTAGCCTGACTCTCCCCCGGCAAAGCGCGGTCGAGGACGTCCTCGCAAGCACCCTGTGGCTCCCGTAGCGGCTCCCCGCGGCCATGGAGGCGATCTCCTGCGCGGCGATGGGCGTCAGGCCGTTGATGCGGGGCGCGCTACGGCCGCGCGACCTCCTAGGCCACGCTTCTGCTCGGCGGAGGTGCTGCCGGAGTTTGTCTTGTGGTCGGTGGAGCCGACCAGCACCCGGCTCCGTCTTCCCCGCTTCTTCTTAGGTGAACTTCCGGCCGGCGCCTCGGGCATCCTCTGGCTCCAGGTGGACGGTTGCTGCAGCCGGGCCTCCTGGGCTTCGCTTGAGGTCTCCGCAGCTGGGAGCGTGGCCCTGACCCGCGGCTGGCAAACGTTTGCCCGCGCGCGTGGTCTGAGCCGGCGGTGCACCCTGCACTTCAAGTTCGACGGCGATGCCACCCTCTACGTGAGGGTGTTCGGGGAAGATGGTCGCCGCGCTGGGTGCTACCCTGAGGACGACGACCGCGGCCGTGAGCCTAGCCCCGGCGACGATGAAGATGGCAGCGCGCGCGTGATCGGCGGCGCACGGGGTTCCTCGAGCTTTGGCGTCTCTTCTTCGGACAGCAGTTCCTCCAGCGGTGGCCGCGACCAGCCCCCGCGCCGTCGCGCCCGCCTGGAGGGAGGTAGCGGGTCTGCCCGCATTCGCGCCTCGGTGAAGCGCGAGAGGGAGTCCGCCTGAGCTCCGGAGACAGTCTGAGCTATCGCCGCGAGTTGGTGTCGGGCGAGTCGCGCCTGATTTGTTCTTTTCCTTTTCCTGCGCCAAGAGAGCGGTAGTGTAGGGCCTTGGGCGTGCTTGGACTATTGCTGTTAATTATCGTCTTTGTTTCCGCTGTTTCGGTATTATGCTTTTGTGCCACACGCCTGCGCGTAGAAATTACTTAGCTCGGGGGGGCCTGTCGTGGCCTTTGCTTCCCGAGGCCGAGGCCTCGTCGAACGCTTCATGTCCTGCAAAGGTTAGTCTAGAAAGGTAGCTCCCAGCCTCAGCTGTGGAGACGACCGACCCAGGTCATGTGTCCGTGTCGCGGTGCCCGTGGGGCACCGACTGGAGGGGTGCTCCTGTAGTGGACCCGGGTAGGGAAGCCTTAAACGATAAGGGCAGAAAACACTAACGAGCGTGCCCGCGCTGCTCCCTCGCGAGACTTGCGCGAGAGAAATCGAGGCAGGAGAGCGAAAAAGGCAGAGAGTCACAAGCTAAAGACGGCAACAACTTCAATAAAACTACAAATGGGAATGAACAAGCCAACTCCAGAAAGCAAATGAGAAAAGCCACGTCCGGCACCTAATCTAGTCTTTGACGTCTTCTCACCCGGTAGCGGAGCTAAGTCACGCCAGGCGTTGGAGGGAGCCCCAGGGCCTGAGGCCGGCGCTCCTGAGACTCCGGGGCGTGTATAGCCCCAACTAATTATTACATGAGAGTGTCACGGGCGGCGAGCTTCACAGGCACTTTCCTTCTTCACAGGCTCCGGGCCTTTCTCAGAAAAATAAACTTCACAGGCACCGGGCCTTTCATAGATAGATAAGCTTCACAGGCATTGGCCCTCTTCATAGGCTCCGGGCCTTTTTCCAAAACGCAGCGCTTCACAGGCATTCGCCTTCTTCACAGGCACCGGGCCTTTTTCCAAAACGCAGCGCTTCACAGGCATTCGCCTTCTTCACAGGCACCGGGCCTTTTTCCAAAACGCAGCGCTTCACAGGCATTTGCCTTCTTCACAAGCACCGGGCCTTTTTCCAAAACGCAGCGCTTCATAGGCATTCGCCTTCTTCAAAGGCACCGGGCCTTTTTAGGGGTAAAACCTCCGGAGGTGCTGGATGTTCCACGCGTTCTGGACGGGCACCCCCTCCTGAGTCTCCAAACGCGCGGAGCCGGGCCTGGAAACATGAACAACCTTGAACGGGCCCTCCCACATGGGAGATAGCTTATGCAGTCCTTCCCTGGAGAGAACCCGCCTGAGCACGAGGTCCCCTACCTCGAGAGTCCTAGGGCGGATGTTGCGGCAGTGGTATCGCCGCAGCGCTTGTTGGTACCTTGATGCTCGTAGCGCGGCTTCCCGATGATGCTCCTCCCCCAGCACGAGGTTCGTCCCTCGCATGGCGTCCTGCTGTGCCTCGTCGAACGCCAGGACCCGTGCGGAACGACGTCTGACCTCGTGAGGGAGGACTGTGTCGGATTTCGGGTTCCGGCAGACCCTTGAGGTTCGAACACTGGGGTGCGCGCGGAGATCCAACCCTCCACCGTCTCGTACCTCGCCGAATCGCAGGGACCTAAACTACTAAACAGAACAGCACAAGAGACACAAGATTTATACTAGTTCGGGCCACCGTTGTGGTGTAATACCCTACTCTAGTTTGTGGTGTGGTGGATTGCCTCTTGGGCTGATGAGGAACGATCTGGGGAAGAACAGCCTCGCAGTGCATTCTTGGTGGGTGTGATAAACTGCTAGGTGGTGTTCCTTTGCTCTAGCTACTGTGTTCCTTGGTGAGGATTCCGACCTCATACCGGGGCTGATCCCGGATCCCCTACTCTGAGTGTGGCTACCCCTATTTATACTGTGAAGGCCCAGGCCTCTTCCCAAATATTGAGCGGGAAGGGCGCCAACAATTGGCCATTTTGAAGAGGAACATCGGGTACACTTATCCTGACTAAAGTTGGTCCTCGCCTGCCAAAGGCTCTGGCGATGATGCCTGCTTGGGCTCCACGATGACTCCCTTCCAGCCGTTGGGGCTGGTCTTGGTCTTGTTGCACCGAAACGGATGCCTTTGCTTGATGCTCTCACCTGCGCGTGCTCCCTTTGCACCAAAGAGGAAAGGAGGACATCATGGCGGCTGGCGCCCGACTGGCGCCCTTGGTCGTCATGGCTTGCGTCATGGGCACCTCGCGAGGTACCCTGCCTTGAACTCTCCGCCTCCTCATGAGCCAGCCTGACGAGGCCGTGCCTGAGGAAGCTCCTGGTCGTCCGCCCCGCGAGGCTTGGCCCCTCGCGAGGGTCTTGAGCTTGCGTTGATGAAGACGGGCCGTCCTGGGCCTCCCTTGAGCCACGCCGCAGGCCGCAGGCAGGCAAGTCTGGGGACCCCGTTCCCGAAGCGCCGACAGTAGCCCCGGGCCACGGTGCGCCCGAACTTGACCGGCAGAGAGGCGAAAGGGCAAGTCTGAGCGTCGCGGGCCCTAACAGCCTGCGGCCTTGGGCGACGCGCGGCGGTTGATTGGACGTGGGCGGCACTATTCCCCCATGCCTCCTTATTTCGTGCCTTGCTAGGCGGACACGCTGCTACACACATCCGTTCCCCTCTCTGCTGCTTGTGCGCTCTAGTCCCTCCCCCACTCGAACTCCAGCATCCATTTCCAATACAATCTCGAATCTCCCCCCCCCCCTTTCAATCGCCATGGCTCCGACGAAGAAGGGGAAAGGGAAGAAGCATGTGCCTCCGCCTCGCTCGCCGCCGCTGGCGGCCTACGCTGTCGGCCCGTCGATCATACTCAATCATGAGGGCTTGGGCAAGGTTAGTTTGGCTCTGGCCACCTCCTTCAACAAATGCGGGAGGACGATGGCTTGGCCCGCGTCCCACTTCTCCATTGACAGGATAGTCACTGAGGTCCGGTACTTTCTTGGCATACGTAGGCGGGGCTGGTTCCCCCCTTCTCTGATTTCTTCAATGCCGTGCTTTCCCACTATCAGATCCACATAATGCATCTGGGTCCTGAGTCCATCACTCTCCTCTCGGTCTTCGCCTTCGTTTGCGAGGCAATGATGGGCATCCTTCCCTCGGTTGACTTGTTGCGCCACTTCTTCTCTCTGCGCCTTGTCGACCCCACTCAATGCTCGGCGTGCGTGAGCTTCATCGCCGCGCCCGGGACAACGGCCTCAGGGATTGACTTCAGCCTGCCTCCGCCCGCGGCTGAGTTCCGCGAGAGGTGGATGTACGTGGATGTGGGGGTGCCCAGCCCCCTGCTATCGGAGCCAACCTCGCCTGTTGTCCCCAATTCAGGCTGGGGCCAGGAGACGCTTTCAAGCCCTCGGCTCATCTTTGTCTGGCGCCGTCAGCGTTCTCGAGGTCGCTTGTCGTGACAGCGCCAAGGTGGTGAAGGAGTTCTGATGCCGCCGCCTCTCCAACGCCATTCCCACCGGATGTGGGCCTTCAGCGGGCCTGGTGATCGTATGAGGCTCCAGGAAGAAGACCTGGCGCCTGAAGCGCTAAGGAAAGTGCTCCTGGTCCTGACTGGCGACCCTAACCCCGGCGGCATCCGGCATGAAGGGGACTTCTTGTACCTCTGCCCGAACAGGGGTGATTTTGTGAACCAGATGCCTATCTTCGATGAATGGGGCCGCGCCCTGGTCTCCGGGGCCTCGCGAGAATCCGGTGATGGTGACAGCCCTTCCGGCCGGCCAAGGCGGCTCCTCCCTCAAGTGGCGGAGCAGGAGGCACGAGCCGCCCGAAGTCAAGGACCCCCGCCGGGGTGACAGCGCCAGGCGATGCTCGTGAGGGGGCAGCTCCTGAGGCTCATGCCGCCGTGGCTGAGGGCGGCAGGCAGCCGCCCGCAGCGCCTGCGGATGGAGCCCCCGAGGCCCCTGCTGCTTCTCTTGGTGAGGCGATCAGCAGCGCGCGTCAGGCGGACGCCCCTGACGCGGGTCGCCTTGATGCTCCTCCCTCGCCGCAGGCTGAAATCTTGGGTCGCTTCCGCGTGAACTTCGAGGCCCTCCGGAAGAGAAGGGAGGCCCTGGGCGATGATTACCCTTGTCTCCTACTGAAGCGTAGGAAGTACTTCGCCACTAATGAGTAAGCCTTCTCCTTCTCCAGCTCCTGATTCTTTTGCTGCTTGTACTGATCCTTGCCCTGCAGGCCCCTTCCTGCCGAGCTCACGGAGACGGGTGAGGAGCCGTCCCCCCCGGCTTCGCCCCCTCCCCCGTCCTTGAGTGCTCCAAGAAGTGAGCCCTTGTGGTGAGGGCGATCGGGGAGGTGAACCGTCCCGAGGCGCGTCGTGGCCCTGCGCGCCTCGCAATCCTTCCTCGCGAGCCTTCCCGTGGCATAGCTAGCCTGCCGTGGGCTTCTCGCCTGGTCTGGGGATGGGCTGGCTCCAGGCCGGGCTTCTGGCGCGGCGTGCCCGGCCGTCGCGAGGGTGCCAGCCCCCAGCCCCCTGCCCGGAGGGGGAGTGTTGATTCGCGGCTCCCGGCGCCCGTCTGGGACGGTTGATGGTGTGGAGGACGTGCGCGAGCACGCCCGGGAGCGCCGCGCCCTTCGCCAAGGATTTCTTCGAAGGGCGGCTGACGCGGTGAGCCTGCTTGGTGAAGAGCTCGCTGATGAAAACGCGCACCTTGAGGCCGAGGGCCTGCGCCTGGCTGCAGAGAGGCCCGGGCTCGAGGGCGCTATCGCCCTTGCGCGCCACCAGCGCGATCTTGGTGATGAAGAGGCCAAGGCATCAATGGCAGCCTCTCGGGAGGCCTGTTCTCGGGCCGTCGAGGAGGCCCGGGCAGCTAACAGGCGGCGAGAGGCGGCGGAGGAGCGGGCACGAGAACTCCTGGCCCGGAGTCACTCATTGGAGGAGCAAGTGGAGCTGCCGAGGCAGCCCTTGCGTCGATGAAGGTGGCCTCGGGCGACCCGGCGGAGCTCCAGAAGCGTGAGGAGGCGCTGACGCTTGAAGCCGCCGAACGCATGCGCGAGTACGAGCGCTTGGGGACGAGGGAGCGCTTGGCAACGCGGGCAGAGGATGAGGTCGCTGCACGGGAAGCCCGCGTCCTGGAGGAGGTCGGACGCCGAGTGGCGGCGGCGCGCTCGAACCTCGAGCGTGAGTTTGAGGAGCGGCTGGGGTTGATCAGGGCCGAGGCCGAAGGCAGGACTGCTGCCTTGAGGGCCAAGCTGGAGGAGGCGACGCGGCGGGCCGATGCTCTTCGGGCCGCCCTCGAGGTGGCGCAGAGGGAGTCCACCACCTCTCAGGCCGAGGCGCTCCTTCTTCGCTAGCGGGTGGAGGAGGCCGAGGCCGTCGTGCGCCAGAATGCGGACGAGTCGCGTCAGCGGCGAATCCTGGAGCATGAGCACGGCCCCATGCTCGCCACGCTCCGGGAAAGAGCCAACGCAGCCTTGGGTAATATCTGCGAGGCGGCAGTTGGCGAGCCGCACGCGATTAACTACGCCGGAAACCTTCAGTTCTTCACCGACGTGGTGGCGCGGCTGGAGGCGCGATCGGTCAGGGCCAATAGGTTGTTGGAGGAGAGGAGTCGTGCGCTGCTTGGGCGCGCCTTTTCTCGTGTCTTCAGCCATCTCCAGGACATGGACCCCCATTTTGACTTTGACGCAGCCATCGCCCTAGTTCCCCAGGCCGTCCGGGGCGACCTGGCGCACTGGGTGGAAGACAACATGGATGCTCTGTCCGGGCCTTTGCTTCGGACAACGACGGCGTGATCGTGGCCGCCGATGAGAGCGGCGTGGTGAATGGCCCTGACGCCGATGACCCACAGACAATGTGGCCGAGGCCGGCGACGCCAAAGAACGGCTCGGGAGGTGCTCCTGAGGATGCATTGGGGGATTTATCCGACTGATTGTGTATTGTCCTTGTTCCATTACCCTGCATGAATAGAACTTAGGTTTTGGCCTGAAGGTTGTGAGAGCATTTTGGGAGGGGAATCCCCTCATGTAAAACTTGTGTTCATCGTATTAGCAGGTGTTACATCGCTTATACGCCCGCGCCAAGTGGTTGGTGAAGCGACATGCTGGTTGGCTGGTTTACCTTTGTTTCTCACGAGCCCCGAGATGGCCTGTGGGAGGCTGAGGCGATCTGAGTGTCTCCTGATCGAATCCGTAGGATCTGCAGTAAAAACCCTCCGGAGAGGATGCGGCGGCGACAGTTGGGCTCTTGCAAGCTAGGTTTGCCCGGCTCGCGAGGGGCTCGCGAGGGGAGGCAGCTGAGGCGGAGTTGTAACCGAAACGCCGAGAGATTTGCTCGAGCGAGACTAAGCACCCTTCCCGAACACACGCAAATCTGAAATTGAATCCAACTTAAATCCAAATAGGGAAAGCGACAATCAAATGGAAAGGCGAAGAAAGCGGAAGAAAAGTCGCGTCCGGCACCTAGTCTAGTCTTGGGCGTCTTCTCACCAAAGACGGAGCTAAGTGCTGCCATCGGGCGTGGAGGGAACCCAGGGCTGAGGCCGGCACCCTGAGACTCAGGCGTGTATGCAGCCCCACTCATTATTACGTGAGAGTGTCACGGGCGGCGAAGCTTCACGAAGCACCGGGCCTTCTTCACAGGTACCGGCCTTGCTTCATATCGCCAGACGAGGGCCCCGCCTTGCGCCACACTCTAGTGCCACCAACGACGACCGAAACCAGGACGCCGCCGGTCGGGTAGAGCGGTTGCAGCCAGTTCCCCGACGACCACGGGTCCTCCGCCAGGCAGGCCTCGAGGCGCCTCCCAGCAGAGGCCTACCTCCTGAACTCCTTGCACCGAACGCCGCGGTGGTGATGTCAGTCTCTGCCTCTCCGGCAGCCCCTGCGCCCCCTCCCGAGGGTAGGAGATGAGGGGAGCGGGCAGCCGCTCGTCGTGGCGACATGTACCTCCTGCGACCAATGGTTAGCGTATGTTTGCTCTTGAGGAAGTAGCAGTACCCGATAATCGTCGCCCCCGGCGTGACCAGTGGGACCGTCTCGAGGCTCCTGAAAGAGCTCGGCTTCTGGCGCCTCATCCCCCCAGCTCGGGCTGAGGAGCGAGTCTAGTTCTCCCTCATGCGGGTGCCCTTGGTCCATCATGTGGGGCACGTATTCTTCTGGCGCCGTCATCCCGAAGGCCACGCCGTAGTCTTTGGCGTGCCATCTTTGCTTTCTGGTTGATGCGCCCGCCATGGGGTGGTGGCGCGACGGACCACCTGGGCCGTGAGTTGCGTCGAGTCCTTCTTCTCCGCGGGTAGGGGGCGGGGGCAACCCCGCCGCCGGCCTGGTGCTGACAGCCTCGCCGGTGTTGGAGTAGCTTTGGAGCCCGCGGGCACGCGCGGAGCCCCCGTGCGACCCGTCCTGGGCCTGAGATGGAAGTTGGGTGCAGAAGGGGTGAGCCCCCAAGGCGGCGAAGCCCAGGAGCTCCGCCACCCGCTCCAGCAGCACGTCGCGGCCGCTCTCCAGCAGCTTGCACTGCAGCAACTCTCGGGCCACTGTGAGCGCGGCCCTTGAGTTCGCCTGCTCCCGGCGGGTGAACGGTGACGTGGTCGCGGCGTGATTGGAGGCCCTTGCTGCCGACCGCGCCTGCCGCGGCGTGAGAGCCGTCGAAGCCTGTCCGCGTCACCCGCGGCCCGCAGCGCCCTGCGGACCGCGAGCTGCCTGGGCAGGGTTGCCCGGCGGCGGCTGCGTGGGAGGTCCACGCCGCCCAGGATCTGGGTTGCCAGCTTGGTCGCCGGACATGGTGATGACGATGCGGACGGGACACGCGAGGTGGCGTATAGGCGGATTCCGCGCACACCTACAGCGCGCGCCAAATGTCGGATTTCGGGTTCCGGCAGACCCTTGAGGTTCGAACACTGGGTGCGCACGGAGATCCAACCTCCACCGTCTCGTACCTCGCCGAATCGCAGGGACCTAAACTACTAAACAGAACAGCACAAGAGACACAAGATTTATACTAGTTCGGGCCACCGTTGTGGTGTAATACCCTACTCTAGTTTGTGGTGTGGTGGATTGACTCTTGGGTTGATGAGGAACATTACAGGGAAGAACAGCCTCGCGAGGGTCTTTTCTTGGTGGGTGTGATGAACTGCTAGGAGGTTTTCCGCTGCTCTAGCTACTGGTTCCTTGGTGAGGATTCCGACCTCATACCGGGGGCTGATCCCAGATCCCCTACTCTGAGTGTGGCTACCCCTATTTATAGGCGAAGGCCCTGGGCCTCTTCCCAAATATTGAGCGGGAAGGGCGCCAACAATTGGCCATTTTGAAGGGGAACAGCGGGTACACTTATCCTGACTAAAGTTGGTCCTCGCCTGCCAAAGGCTCTGGCGATGACGCTTGCTTGGGCTCCATGATGACTCCCTTCCAGCCGTTGGGGCTGGTCTTGGTCTTGTTGTACCGAAACGGATGCCTTTGCTTGATGCTCTCGCCTGCGTGTGCTCCCTTTGCACCAAAGAGGAAAGGAGGACGCTGCGCGGGCTGGCGCCAGGCGCCCTTGGTCGTCATGGCACTGCGCCATGGGCACCTCGCGAGGTACCCTGCCTTGAACTCTCGCCTCCTCATGAGCCAGCCGACGAGGCCGTTCTTGAGGAAGCTCTGGTCGTCCGCCCCACGAGGCTTGGCCTCGCGAGGGTCTTGAGCTTGCGTTGATGAAGATGGGCCGTCTGGGCCTCCTTTGAGCCACGCCCAGCCGCAGTGCGAGCAAGTCTGGGACCCCGTTCCCGAACGCCGACAGATCGCTTCAGCTCCATAGACCAGGAAGAACGGGGTCTCGCCCGGTCGGCTTGGTCGCGGTTGTGCGGATGGACCTGTCACGGACTGAAGCTCATCTTACCAGCCTCTGCCGCAGGCCTCCAGCTTCTTCTTGAATGTCCTGGTTTTGAGGCCCCTCAAGACCTCTGCATTGGCCCGCTCGGCCTGACCGTTGCTCCGCGGGTGTGCTACCGAGGCATAGCATCTCTGCGTCCCAAGGTTAGCACAATATGTTTTGAAGAGGTTACTGGTGAACTACGAGCCGTTGTCGGTGATGATGCGGTTCGGCACCCCGAACCGGCTCACGATGCCCTTGATGAACTTGACAGCAGAACCTGCGGGGATGGTGCGGACGGCTTCCACTTCAGCCCACTTGGTGAACTTGCCCACGGCGACGTAGAGGTAGCGATAGCCCCCTGGCGCCGATGAAACGGGCCCACGATAACCAGCCCCCAGACTGCAAATGGCCACGAGAGGGGTATAGTTTGCAGACCTCCCGCCGGCTGATGGATCTGCTTGGCATGGAATTGGCAGGCCTCGTAAGCCTTCACCAGTTCGACGGCGTCATTAAGCGCAGTGGGCCAATAGAACCCGCTGCGGAACGCCTTGCCAACGAGGGTCCGCGATGATGAATGATGCCCACAGTCTCCACCATGTATATCTGCCAGCAGTTCCTTCCCTTGCTCCCTGGAGATGCAGCGCAGGGACACATCATTTGGTCGCTTCCAGTATAGCTCTCCATCCCTAATGCAGTATGTTGTGGCTTGCCGCGCCACACGCTCCGCTTCCTCCTCCTTCTCCGGCAAGGTCCCTTGCGTCAGGTAGCTCCGGAGCTCCGTGATCCAGCACCCCTCCTGAGGCTCCAGCGTCAAGAGCAGGCGCGCTCCTGAGGCCGGGCCACAGACCGGGGCTCCTGAGGCTGGTGGCTGGGGGAGCTCCTCCCGAGGCTGCACCGTGCTTGACAGCGATGGCGTGGCCAAGGGCTTGAAGAGACGCTCCTCGAAGACGCCAGGCTCCTGAGGTAGCCGCCTGGATGCCCATTTGGCGATGTCGTCGGCCTCTTGATTGGTGCCACGGGGCACATGCTGCAACTCCAGCCCCCAGAACTGCTTCTCCATCCTGCGGACCTCTGCGAGGTAGGCTTCCATGTGCTCATACCTCGGCTCGTATACCTTGTTGGAGAAGTTGACGAGGAGTTGTGAATCACCCTTGATGGTAAGGCGCTTCACTCCTAGGGCAACTGCAGCCTTCAGGCCTGCTATCAGGCCTTCATATTCTGCTATGTTGTTGGAGACCTTTTCTCCGTGCTGGAAATAGAGCTACACGGTGTAGTAGAGCTTGTCTTGAGTAGGAGATATAAGCACTGCTCCAGCCCCCGCGCCGTGCCTGGAGAATGCCCCATCGAAGTACATGACCCAACCGTTCGGCGCCTCGCTTCCCGGGGAGAGGGATCGATCCTCATCAGCCTTGAGGCCCGACGCCTCCGTACATTCTGCCACGAAATCCGCCAATGCGGCCCCCTTGATGACTCTAGTTGTGCTGAATTCGAGCTGAAATGCTTGCAGTTCAATGTTCCACTCAGCGACTCTTCCGGCTGAGTTAGGGCTCCTGAGCACCCTTTCCAAGGGGTACGCTGAGACAACCTTGATGGGGTGGCCTTGAAAATAATGCCGCAGCTTGTGAGGCCACCAATAGCGAGGAGGAGTTTACGAGGCATGGGGTACTGCGCCCTCGCGTCCGCAACACCTTGTCTTGACGAAGTACACAGGGTGTTCAACGAGGTTGGGAGTGCTGGTGTCGATGGCGCCCTCCGGAGACCGTGGCACCTCCTGAGACAGTGGAGCCTCTAGCAGCTGGTCGCCAGGGGGAGGGGTCTCTTCTGCCCCGAGTGCGTTTCCCTGCGGCGGCTGATCCTTCTTGGCTGTGGTAGTGGTCTATGTGTGTCTTCCTTGATCCTGCTTCGCCTTGACCCAGGCAGCTGCCGCGGCTTTGGTCCGACGCTCCTCCCTAACCGCCACCAGGGCTGCGCTGGCGGAGTAGGGAGTGGCTGCAAGGTAGAGCACCGGGGGTTCTGAGGGCTGCGTGGCCACCATTACCGGAGGGCTGGTTAGTTACCTCTTGAGATCTTGGAACGCCTTTGTCGGCCTCTTGATCCATTCAAAGGGCCCCTTTTTCTTCATCAGCCGGAAGAAAGGCAGCGCTCGCTCCCCCAACTTGGAGATGAAGCGTCCTAGTGCTGTCACGCGCCCAGTGAGCTTCTGCATTTCTCTGAGGGTCTTTGGCGGGCTCATGTCCTCGACTGCCTTGACCTTTTCTGGGTTAGCCTCGATTCCTCGGTGGGACACGAGGAAGCCCAAGAGCTTGCCCGAGGGGACCCCAAACACACACTTCTCCGGGTTGAGCCGCAGGTTCACTGCGTTGAGGCTCGCGAAGGTTTCCTCCAGGTGTTGTATCAGGGTTTTGGCCTCACGAGACTTCACCACAATGTCATCAACGTAAGCCTCAACATTCTTCCCGAGCTGCGGGCCCAAGGTGATGTCCATCAGCCGCTAAAAGGTCGCCCCTGCATTGCGCAGCCCGAATGGCATGCATGTGTAACAGTACACCCCACACGGGGTCAGGAAAGCCGTTTTTTCCACGTCTTCTACCGTCATCTTGATCTGATGATACCCAGAGAAGGCGTCCAAGAAACACAACAGGTCGCACTCGGTGGTAGAATCAACGATCTGATCGATACGAGGGAGCGGGAATGGATCCTGCGGGCAGGCTTTGTTGAGGTTGGCGCCTATGGTGAAGGTGGCGTTAGTGGATCCGTCCTCGTCGACCAGTATCTGCTTGGTTTCTGCCTTGTCTTGGGTGAACAGCTGCTTCTTCTTGGCCGGCGCAGCCCCCTTGGGCTCAGGGGCGTCTGAGTCGGCAGGCTGCGCCGACGCCGCCGTCTTGAAGGCGAGCTTGAGCACTTGCAATGCATCCCCGATGTCTCTGGACATGGTGAGGACGCCGTTGCTCCCGGGCATCTTCATGAGGTTGTACGCTGGGTGAGTCGCGGCCATGAATTGGGCTAGTGCTGGGTAGCCGAGGATGGTGTTGTATGGGAGGCCGATGGGAGCGATGTCGAAGTCGATCAGCTCCGTGCGGAAGTTGTCGTCGGTGCCGAAGGTTACCGGGAGACGGATCTGCACCAGGGAGCTGGATGAACCGCCCCCCGACGCCCAAGAAGGGCCGGCTGGGCTGAAGCCGCTCCGGCGGTATGTGGGGGAGGCTGAGGGCTTCAACCGAGAGCACGCTAAGGCCCGCGCCGCCGTCAATGAGAGTCCTGGTGACGGCCACCTGGCAGATGGTGGGGGTGCACAGCATTGGGAGTGCGCCCGAGCAGGCTGAGTTGGATGGGTGATCCTCCGAGCTGAAGGCCAGATCGGCCCTGGGCACCGAACAACCCGAGGAGCCCCATGCTGCGCAGGGGCAGCGCCGACCTGGCGAGCGAACGGCTTGATGTGGAGGTCTGAAGGTGGCGCCTGCGAGCCGCCCAGGAGAGCTGCGACGACCGGGGGCACCGGCGCAGCGTGCCTGGCGAGGAAAAGGCCGCACAGCTCCTCCCAAGAGGCCACGGAAGCCGCTGGCAGGTGGAGCAGCCACACGCGCGGGGCGCCGGTGAGGGCCATGGGAAGCCAGTTAGCCATGGCTCTGTTGTCGCCCCCTGCTTTGAGGTCTTGGTCTTGTTGCACCGAAACGGGTGCCTTTTCTTGATGCTCTCGCCTGCGCTTGCCCCCTTTGCACCAAAGAGGAAATGAGGACACTGCGCGGCTGGGCGCCTTGGCGCCCTTGGTCGTCATGGCTTGCGTCATGGGCACCTCTGGCGTACCCGCCTTGATCTCTCCGCCTCCTCGCGAGCCACTGACGAGGCCGTGCACGAGGAAGCTTCCTCACGTCCGCCCATGAGGCTTGGCCCCTCGCGAGGGTCTTGAGCTTGTGCTGATGAAGATGGGCCATACTGGGCCACCCCTTGAGCCACGCCGCAGGCCGCAGGCAGGCAAGTCTGGGTACCCCCGTTCCCAGAACGCCGACAAGTTTCTCGTTTTGAACTTGTTTGGTGTAGTAGTAACACTTGGTTTTGACTATTGATAAGATTTTATATAGGGCCTAATGTATTCTTCGAGGTTGCCTTTGACTATTGATAAGATATTATATAATTTGAAAATCATATCATACGAAGATCCTTTCACGTTCTGTTTCAAAAAAAAGACCCTTTCACGTACGAATTTGACGGTATGCTTTGAGCAACTTGCATGTCTTATACTGCTCCTGTTTGGATACTCTAACTTGGCTAGAGGTTAGACTAACTCATGACTAACCCTGAAGTAACTGTAGCCAAAGATGTGTTTGGATGACTGGGTTAGATTGACAATAAATGCACTTGATGGAGAAAGAGAAGTGATTTTTCTATGGGCCCCACGATAACTAGCTCCAATTAGTACCACTTGGCTGGCGGGATAGAGAGAGAAAGTGATTTTTCAGTGGGCCCAATGAGAACTATATCCAATTAGCACCTCTTGGGTGGGATAGTATTTTTTGGTGGGTTCGGTGCAACTTGCTCAAATTTAACCCTCATGTTTGGATACTTTAGGGCTATTTTAGCCCCAACTAGCTCAAACTAACTCTAACACATGGATCCAAACAGGGCCAAAGTTAGTCTCCGAAAACGCATTAAGCCCTATATACATGGATAGACGGAGTATGTGATACTAGCAAACGCTCACCATTAGTAGTAGTTCATTGGTTGGTTTCGATTTTTGATTCAGTTGATGTGCTGCTACCGTCCAATATTCACGTGTGGTTGTTTCTAGAATAAAAAGGAGGTAGTCGCTCCTTTCCGGCTTATAGGGCTCATCTCAAAAAGTTTATTTTTCTGTTTTATAACTCTCAATTCTACTACTTACCATCACATGTTCAGTTTTCAAGGTGTATTAAATCACCGCATGCAAGGATGAAGAAAAAACACACCAATGCACGTAGAAGTTCTTGGTCATTAAGTGGTCATGCATGCATGTGGTGTAATTAATGCATCGGTTTACACAATTTTTTTAGAAACACGAGAGTACTAATTAAGTACTTTTGCAAACTATGGAATTAATTACACCATTCATCATCTACCTTGGTTGAAGAGATTTTCAAATTAAGCCCTATAAACTAGAAAGGAGGGAGTAGTACTTACTGTGGGAAAGGTGAAGTGATGGTTGCTTCGCCCGATCAACTTATTACTCTGGGAGTATGGGAGTACCAGTGGATTCAATGAACAGAGAAATGATGGTTGCTGCGTCTGAGCAACTTAGTGTGGCGAAGGTGGGGCTCTGTGATTTGACTGCTCACTAGTCATTACTACTGGGACGCAACGACCGGGGTGAATCTTTCCCTGCAGTTGTGCACTCAATATTGCTGCATGGCAGGTGGAGCCGGATGAAGGATGTCCCACATGTCGGCGAAACGAAGTTGAATTGTTTCTGGCATTGCTATAAATCCTTCATCATTTGTTTATGTACGCATAATTTTAATGAAATTATAATGTGATGATATGAAGGTTTCAACTATGGTTCCCGCGGGAACAAAGTTTCAACTTAGGATTCATGTGTCCTCTTGCCTCAAGATTATCTCATTACAACATTCCATCAAATACAAATGAAACTACCATGGCTGCTAATGCATCTCAATGGTTCGCAGATCAGCGCCAATATTCACATCACAACTGAAGAAAAAGTTGTGAGAAGGTGTACAAATAAAGACAAATATATAATAGATCGATGTTGTTTGTAGGCATGGCTCCATTTCCTGGGCAAAGTGTTCATTGGTTGGCAGCTAGTTTCACCCGGCTCTGTAGCCAAAAAAGAGGTGTATGGACGACCTAACAATCTGATCATTTTGTGCAGCTCCACTAAAATTGAGCTGACCATCCCTGTTTGCAAAGATATCCAGTCAGTGTGATTACAATAATAGTGGAACTAGATGATGAAACATAACACACACAGATAGAAGCCGATCACCTCTGCTATCTCTCTTTAGGACTAACTACTTGTTGGGGAAGATTAGGCACGGAGTTGGATGAGGAGGATAGCAAAACCAATCTCCCTTTCTGCAGTCCCACAGAAATGTAAAAATGTTGCCCGTGTGACATTTTGGTGGAACTGCACAAAACACTCTAAAGGAAAAATGATTTGTGCAGTTCACCAAAAGGTTGCAATAGCAATGAGGTGAAATGGATAGCCCTGTTTGCAAAAGGAGGTAGAAAGTAAACAATTACTGCCAAATAACACGAGTTGAAGACACATACGCCGACAAAAAATAAGCATATTCCATGTAATAAGGGAAATATAGCAGCATGGTGGTTTATCAAAAATGGTTTGAGGACGAGATTGCAAGATGGAAAGTACGCCGGCTGAGATACGTTGTAAGCAAACAACTAAAGAAGATCCACATGCAGCAACGTGGTAAGATGGGCAGTGGAGCAAGGCTGGAGGAAGCTATAACTGAAGGCACCGGTGGCAGGGACCTTCCCATACTGCGGCAGCGAGCAAGTGGCGAAGGCCCTACCGCGCTGGAGCTTGGTCAGAGAGAACGGCGGGTACCGCAGATCGGGACGTGCTGCCTCAAAGCCATCGAACGGAGAAACGATGCACATCCTCCCTTTCCGCCGACCGACGGGATGCGGTCGGATCACTGACCAACAGTGAGAGTGGGAGGCCACTGCCTCCTTGTGTGAGATGGTGTGACGAGAGACAAACCCCGGCAGGAAGGCTCCATTGTATATAGTGGAGAAGATTTTTCTTTTTTCTCGACAACAATCATTTTATATTCTGTACGTGCCATTGAGGAATATAATGTTATTTAATACTAACGTATCAAGTCAAACTTTGTTCCATCTACGCGTGGTACACGACCCTACTTCGAGTAAACAACCGCTACACACGTCAAATTATCATGTGGGCTGCCTTTTGTACAGAAATGAACTCCACCATGTACCCACGCGGATGTGGCCGGGAATGAGACGTGAGTACGTGTGTCCTAACTATTCTTTAGGTGTAGGTATGTACGTGGGTAGGTGTTAGAGAGATGGTTTGTGCGAAACAGAGGCAATGTGTCGATGATATCTCAAACAAAAAAATGTAACATATGCAATGTGTGTGAAACAGAGTCATGGATTTGTCATATATAGAGGGAGCGATCCACGAGAAGAGAGTGGAGGGATCATCGGCGTGAGATATCGATAGAATCAGAAAAAGGGATGAAGTGTGTGGTTGCGCGATCGATAAAGAGTGCCTTCGAATTTGTGTTTTCCCACGTCAAAGATACAGGGCGGCTGGCCTACTGGAATTTGAGAGGGCAGAGGTGCATTTTTTATCTATGGCATGGATACCTACCTACAACGTTTGACTATTGGTGTGTGGGGGGGGGGAGGGGGCAGACACCTAACTATAGAGAGGTAGATCGGCTAGTATATGTGTGGAGAAGGAGAGAGACCTAGCTATGTATTGAGGGAGATCGATCGGCATCCATGCATATGTGTAGCAGAGGAATAAGGTTGGGAGAAAGACAAAGGTAGAGTGTCAGAGGGTTGGTGGTGGAATTGCTTCTCACAAATGGTGGGAGAGGCCTGCTAGGCAAACGGAGGGTACGAGTGCAATATCAATAAGAGAGGGTCGGGGATGTATGTCTATCTATGCACGTGCGTGTGAGAGACGAGTTGGGAGGTATGCAAGGATGATGAGGGGGGACGATATGGTTGTGGTAAGCATACGTAACTACATAGGAAGATCAACCGTCGTGTGTTCGAGAAAGGGAGAGACATAACTAGTGAGATAAGTCTATCGGTGCGTGGGGAAAAACATTATAGTCGACCTTGTAGGGAGATCGGTACGTATACATGCATGCATGTGTTAGAAGCAAATAAGGTTCGGAGATACTGACAGGGGGGATGGGTGCGGCTAGTAGGTGGTGCGAGAGGCCTACTATGTCGAGGAGGAGGAGTGTGCGAGTATGAGATCGTTGAAAAGAGGGGCGGGAGTGTGCACCTGCGTGGAACCGTATTGGACATAGGGGGCATGGACGGTGAGAAGAGAAGAGGGGAAGTGTGTGTTTGTGGTAGGCACACTTGGCTAGAGAGGTATATCGATCGGTGTGTGCCGGAAAGAAGGAGCCGGGGGGCCTACACACACCATGGGTGAACGAACTAAAGAGAAATAACGAATGTGCGTGATGGAGGGGACGCTGAGGGACGGTGAGAGGGGGCGGGCATGTGCATGCACGATAGAAAGTTAGCACTAGCTATCTACAAAGAGAAGAGGATCGTGAAGGTGTAAAAGACGAACAGAGATCATAATTCGTTATAAAAAGTGGATACAGATACTTGAAGAAGATATCATAATGTAGAACACTGATTATAATTTGGGATAATGTGTGTCTTTTGCAGCTCAGGGCTAAATACTTGTCATAATGTAGGGGGCGGGGCTCTATACTTTGTGTGATAAACACGGTGTACGTATGGAACATGGTTTATATTATGAATATCTAGTTAGTACATCAAATGTACTATTATTTGGAATCAACATCAAGTGTATTCAAAAAATTGAATTCGAGTTCATATAGTACACATAGTTCATATCTATCTCTATAGTAATTATGTGGTGTGTTATTAAGGTAATACACGAATGACGGTTGAAGTTGGCAACAATCATGATTGTAGATTCTTATTCAAATGAAGAAACAAATTCAAATTTAGTTCGAATTGCAGCGGTAGTATAGACATTTGGAATGCACTAAAATGTTGGTATGAGTAGGTTACATGCATTATACAGCCAGCGAAAAAATTTAATTGGACATAACATGGATTCATAGCTTTGAATAGCATTTGTGTAGTAAAACGAGACAATACTCTCTCTTTGTGTGGTGTGAATAGTTACATTTTTTTCTTTTTTTGTTGAGGGAAGTGTGAATTGATTTGCTACATACAAGTACAATATTACACGTTAGGCTTGTCCCTAAAATTCAACCTGTGCCTTGTTATATCCCGAAAATTCAGATATCGTGCTCCCAAAACTCGCGCCTGCACAACCCGCGCCTTCCTATCCCGAAATTACAATGCGCACAAAAACTCTCTCCAGCTGCCAAATCCCGACACACGAAATCCCCCTTCTAACCCTGAGCCGAAAGGGACGCTAGTTCAAATCGGTGGGGGTACTTTTGTAACACACCCTACATTTTGGACAAGTGCGTCCCTAAGTTGGTTCCCCCTCCCATTGCCTCCTTTTCGCCATTCGAAATCCCAGGCCGCCATAACCTCTCCACTCCAGCCGCGAAACCCCACCCTCCTCCGTCCGCCATCTCACCACTGCCCAGCCAGAGCCTCTTCCCCGACGACGTCGTTCACCGCAACAGCTCGACGTCCCTCATCCACCTCCCCGGATGAGGATCCGTTGTCCATCTCATCGTCCCACCGGTTCAGCCGCCCCGTCCTCCACCTCCAAGGAGCTCCTTCAATAATTGCCTCATCTATCGCAGATGCTCCATCCCCACAACGCCGCCTTAACCTGCTCCACTAGAACCGCAACATCCTCACCGACTCCTCGGACGAAGCCAAGGCCTACTCGGCGCCACCAAAGAGGTTGTACACTCATTTCATCACACCTTCTCCTTAACTCGACCTCCCGGCACCAACGGTGCTCCATCCCGCACCCCCATGGCGCAGCTACCTCGAAGTCGGCACCGCGGGAGACATCTCCACGGCGGCTCTCTGCTACCATTGCATTCAGTTTCGATAGTAACATTCAGATTTCACAGTAAATTTCAGTTTGACAGTTAAGTTCAGAGTCAATAGTTTTTACCTCATCTGTTGTAGTCAGGTGGTTTTTGGTGATGTAAATTTTACAATTATCACTTTTTGTTAATGTCTTTTACATCATCTATTGGAGATGCTATTAGAATCCCACTTGAGATTAACAATGTATGTCTTGTGCTGCTTTAGCCTCGACGTCTTACGGCTCGCCGGAGCTGCTCCAACGACGGAACTATCCATCACAACCGAGCAGTGCCCTGGACGCCGTCTACAGATTCCTCAGATCTTCCTCCACACCTCCCACAGCCACCTCTGCCTCAACTTCTTCAGCGACCAACCCAATGATGCGGAGGTCGACACGGCTACGGCAAAGAGGTTGTAGACTTGTTGCATCACTTATTAATCTACATTAATGTGGATCCATTAGGGCTATTTTGGTTCAACGAAAAAACATAGCAATAGGAAATTTTCCTATGGCACTCTACTATTCAATTATTCATGCATTTTGTTGAAAGGAATGGAGCAAAACATCCACCTGGACCTACTTTTCAAAATCCTATGCATGAAAACAAGACCAAGTGAATTAGTGGCAGAATAACATCCTAACTGTACAAGCTTTCATATGGTTTCACTTTATTTTGGCCATGTTTCTTTGCATTCCTCTGCTCTTTCAGTTCCTGTCAACCAAACACCCAAGTTGACAGAAATCATGTGTTTACAAATGCTCTATTTCCCGTGTGCATTCCTATCCTATTCTGATGTTTTTCCTATCCCTGCGTTTTTAGAATCATGCAAGCCAAATGAGCCCTTACAGAATTACTTCAGTTACAGGTAGGTGTCGAAGAAAACTTTGTGTGGTTTGTCCTGCTCCTGTCGCGAGATCGTCCACCTCACCTGAGTTGCTCCATCAACAGAAGCATCCACCAAACCAGACATCACGACTCCTGATCTTCTTTCGCCACCCCAGATCTCCTTCCCTACCACCGGCACCCACCGCAATGGCATCACCATCATCGACTCAGCAGGTGAACCTGAGGAGTACACGGGTCCACAAGAGAGGTCGCACTATTTTTTTCTGCTTATGTTATGCATTGCTTAATATTACCTGCTACTTTATCATCCTATTCACCTCTTAGACTCCAATTCAGGTCCAAATTAATGATCAAACTTGAGTTCCAAATTAGTTGTGGGGCACATATCGAGGCAGCAATGAATAGTATCTCTGTCTAATATCTGGTTCACCTAGGGTATGCCTATGTTGTTCATCTTGGGTGGGAAACAAATAGTAAAGAAATCATCATCTGTCTTTTTATTAAATTAAAGCAAACATCAGCCTGCTGTCATTATTTTTGGATCCATCCACTTGTTGGTACCATCACTCTAGATTTCTGCATGCTCTCCTTACATAATCTCACCATACTTTTTTCCTATGCATGTTAGATATTCTACACAGTCATGCTGAACATGTAGAGAAAAAGAGAAGAGTTTTGTGCGGCAACAAAATGTCATGCAGACATCGCTCCATGGTGGGTTCAATGGCAAACCCTCCCCCCCCCCCCCTCTCTAGATTGTAATCCAGAGGAAGATATCTGTTCTGAGGCAGATTCAGACATAGCTGACCACTCCTGTTTACCCCCCAAGGTGTTTGCTCTAACTTGGCATGATGATGTTAGTCATATCATGCATATGTTGCCTTGCAGTGCCTACTTTCGACATCATATATGTAATATGCTTAGTTCAGACATGTTCTGTAATGCCACCTGTTTAGTTTCTATATCCTATATGGGAATTATGTAGTCTCATGTCTTTTAGCCAGCTATAATATATGTGAAATGTGCAATGCCATCCTGTTTAACCAGGCATCATATATTTGAATGATATCTTGCTCATCCTTTTCTTCATTACATTTCCATTTGTCGACAATGTTTGTACATTAAACTACTCTTCCTGTGAATTAGCCATTTGAGTGGGTGATGGAAAAATCTGGAGTAAAAACAAGGCCTTCAGAGTAGACAGTGCTACCTGTCGAAGGAGATCTCTTGCTGGGTCCCGATAGCTCCTCGGAGATGGATTCAGAGACAGATGACCAGTCCTATGCCCCCACCGAGGTGTATGCTCTAACTTGGCACGGTTATACTTCTCATACCATGCATATGGTGTCTTGCATTGCATAGTTTAGACATCATATACACAATATTTAACACCATGTTCTTAGTTCAGACATCATATATGCGAATGCCCTCTGCTTAGCATATAAATCGCATATGTGAATTAAATCATGCAATCCTGATTACTTAGATAACATGTATGTTAATTATGTCATGCGATCATGTTTAGTTATTCATCATATCTTTGAATTATGTTATGCTATGCTATCCAGTTTAGATAGACATCATATATGTGAAATTATATCATGCTATCCGTTTTAGTTAAACAATATACATGTCAGCTATTTCCTGCCCTCCTTTTTCCACACTATCTATTGGATTTGTCTATCATACAATGTCTGTACATTCAACTATGTTTCCTGTCTATCAGCCATTTGAATTGGAGCGGGTGATGCGAGTATCTAGCAGAGTAAAAACACGGTCTTAAAAAAACAGTGCTACCTCTTGGTGGAGATAGCACCCCAGTTGTACATGCACGAGAACCAGCCCTACCACACATAACCCAGACTCTCACAATTTTACCCCTACTGCGATGGACAGAGAATCGGCTTCACCCAATCTAACCCCAACCCCAGCAGATAGTAACCCAGTTCGTGTTGACAGAGCACCATCTCCACCACAGAGCTCCCAAACAAGAGCAGTTAGTAAGGCAGCTCCCGTGCCCAAAACGCCAGTTCTACCACGGCGAACCCCAACTCCACCAGTTAGTACACCTATTCCTGTGGAGGAAGCACAACCAACCAAATGTAGTTTAGCATCTATTGCATTTGATGTTGTTAAATCCTCTGTGCGTATCTTCCCATCATGGAAATATTATACTGAAGATGAAGGAAAATGCCAGTTGCAGGTGTTTATCCAGGAGTTATGTGTAAGTAATGTTATTCATGGCAATTACTTTGCTTTGTCCCATACATTCTACCTCCATGATGGTTATAATACAGCAAATTTTCCCATTTTTCTCTATAGAGAAGGACCGATTTGGAAACTCGGGATGAGGTAACCTGTGCTAATACCTCTGCTATCTTCAAGAATGCTTGGTGGTAGTATCGGAATTACCTGAAGAAAACGTACTTCACTGGCAAAGAAACTCATCAAATTCCCTTACGTTCTCCTGAGACACATTTACTGGACGATGACTGGGAACGCCTGGTTCTGTACTGGTCTCGAACCAAGAAGTCGGGTATATGAGCTCATTTTCTATTTTTAAGTACTATATTCTTGCATCTTATTATACTCTACTCATGTAGAACAAGTGCTTAAACCTGAAGAACAACTATTTTCATTTAAGATTCCATTGCTATCGTGCATACTGCTTTGCTCTTGTATCACTGTATTTACTCATACAAACTAATTTTTAAATTGAAGGATCCAATTGAAACTCCAATGGCATAGCAGGTATGTTTACGCATGTTTCTTTAATAGGTTTGCTCTTATAAATAGCTCTGTTGATTTCAATTTTAATTGTGTATACAGTTGACTTCTCATATCATGCACATTAATAGCATCACAACAGAGCCAATAGTGTTGTTGTACATGTAGACCCGTGGTACCCATCTGAAATCTTGTTGTGTCATGTAGTTTCCCATGCTTTGTATTCTTTTAGTGTTGCTTTGTCTTGAACTGATATGATTTGAATGGTGTCTCTATTTTGATTTGGTAAGACAATGCAGTGACCATATGACATAGATATATGTTTGTTTGATGCTTTTATTATGTACTACTTGGCAATAGAAGACTTGGTAGTTTAATCATGTCCACCTTACTAATGAACTGGTTCACCGAAATGAGTTCCATATACTAGTACATGCTAAACCTGTTATGTGTGTCTGCTTGTTTCTTCTTTTAGAATCTTGTGACGAATATTGGGGAAGAGTGCCTTATTAAGAAATGGTAAAGGAAGTAATGCAGATAAGGTTCAGGATAGTGAGACATCCTTGTTGGTCACCAACAAAGCTGATAAAATAGCTAAGGAAAACTTTCTTGAAGACAGTGAGACAACCCAAAAGTCCTGTCTTGGTTTAGTGTTCGAGTTCCTGTCCACTACCGCTTGCACAAGCTATTCAAACTCACTGTGTGAATCAGTTCGGTTTCTTGAGTCTCAACTACAAGTTGAAAGACATCGATCAGCTGTGCTGCGACAAGAAGTGGAAGGACTGCGGAAGTCCGTGGAGCATTCAGATGCATACTTTCTGGTGCAACAACAAGCGTAGGAGGATTTTAGCACCAAACAGGACGAAGCTAATAAGATTGCTAAGCTTATTGCCAGCATGGTGGATACCCAGGATAACGTTTCTTGAGCTATTCTGAAGTTGTTTCAGTTATGGACTTGTTTCTTTGCCGCGTTTATTTTACCTTTGGTGGCCGATTTAGGCGGCCGATGTATGTAATATGCTGCTTTGTTCCCTATATTTGCACTTGCGGCGAACTTTGATCCCAGTGGATGTAATATGTGTAATAGCAGTAATATCCTAGAGTTAGTTGCTTTCTTATCTATTTCCTTATTGTCTTGTTTAGTTTTTGCTTGTAGTCACTGTAGTTCTTTTTCCGTGTTTTTCTAGTGGCCACAATAACCATGGCAACACACGGACTGTTGTGACCATTGTCCTGCTACCTGCTGTAGTGACCATGGCCCTCCACGGGCTGTATGATCCATGGGCCTTCCACGGGCCATAGGATCCATGGGCCATCTAAGGGCTGTAGGATCCATGGGCCTTCTACGGGTTGTCTCATCTATGGGCCTTCTACGGTCCGTATAATCGTTTTGCCAAACATGGGCCGTACTATTCATGGACCAATGACGGACCACAAAATGGGCCGTAAACGGGCTAGAGTGGAAATCGTCTGTTTTATGGCCGAACCATAACGGGCCATTAATAGGCCGTAATTGATGATGCTACGAAAACAGCCCAACGTGTTAACGGGCCACAAACAGGCCGACTGTAACCACGGGCTGAATTTGGCCCACAAGCGAAACAGGCCACAAACAGACCATAAGTAATCCAATTTGGCCCACGGGCTGGAATCATACTGGACGGCCCAGATGACGCTACTGGGCCTAATTCGGATAAGCCATAACGGGCCATGACCTAGCGGGTTGTAAATGGGTTATATGCAAATAGGCCGTTAACAGGCTTTCCATGGGCCAGCCCGCTACCTTTTGACCAAGTCAAATGGGCCGGCCTTTTCATTGAAATGGACCTCTGTTGGGCCGTGCCACGTGTCGGTGTATCATAGGCTCCTTCGGTCCAATGAGTGGATGACATCTGTCCCAACGGTAAGGCGACACGTGGTTCCTCTGGCCATTGAGAATTTTACACGTGAAAAATCCCCATTGGTCCGGGCTGTTAACGGATTATCGGATCCAAACCGGAACCTGATAGCTTAATGGCGACCCGTTATGGTGGATGTCACGTGTTAGTCACCCTTGATGAAAGCACTTCTGTGACGCGCGATTTATCGTCATGGAAGTGGACACTTCCGTGATGATAACTTTGGTAATGTCATGGAACACTTCTACGACAGCACATGTATGACTATCTTGATTCTGACATAAAATCGTCATGGATGTACATGCATGGCAGAAAACGTGACCTACTATGACAAACACGTATCATCATGGAAGTGTATTTTTTTGTAGTGTTAGTGTTGGATTCAGGATGAAAAGGCCCCTGAGTTCTGCCAGGCACGAGCGGAATGCCTTGTGCGCGACAATTTCTGGAGGGCATTTGGCCTTATCGAGGACAGGCTCTGCCTGCCAATAAACAGAATCACTCGTCTGAAGACTACCGGGCTGACCGTCGAGCATGTAGGAGCAGATTTCCTCCTTCGTCGCATTGCTTCTCTGCGGAAAAGGGACAGATTCACCAGGGAGTATGCAGATCCTGGGCACAGGATGAGATTGCTCCCTGGCCTGGCCAACAACCTGACAGTTTATGGCCACGCCTAGTTGTGCGATCAGCTATTCGGCCGCTTTGGGCTCTTCAAGCTGCCGACAAACATCATTCCGCTGAACATCAACTTTGCAAGGGATCAAATTTTGAAATGGATGTCGCACTACAATGTCCAAGGAGTTTCAGGTGATTGGGAGTTACTCTCTTGATGAAGAGTTGGCATGGTCCTCTACCCTAGTAGAAAGGGCTACTAAGGTGGAGGTCAAAATGTATAAGCGCGCCTCCAAGGTGGAGGTGGCATTCATCAAGAAGCGCCTCGAAGAAGACAAGGCGGCCCAAGCTGCAGCAGCGGTGAAGGCCGGGAAGTCCGTAAAGGGAAGAGGGAAAGCTGGAGATGAGAGCCCTTCCCACGGCAGGGGTGAGACGCAAGAAGCGCCTCGAAGAAGACAAGGCGGCCCAAGCTGCAGCAGCGGTGAAGGCCGGTAAGGCCGTAAAGGGAAGAGGGAAAGCTGGAGATGAGAGCTCTTCACATGGTAGGGGTGAGACGCAAGTCTTGGAAGAGGTTGCCAGGAAAGAGCATGCCAGGGAGAGGCTGCCGGGGACGGGCCTTCCGGGATTGAGGCTCTGTATGTCGTGGCAACAGAGGCCTTAGAGGAAGAAGAGGTGGACGAGGTGGTCGAACCTGAAGAGGAGTGGCTCGTAGAAGGCCCCCAAGCCCCCGAGCCAATCTTGGATCCACGCCCTCGCAAGCGGGCGACCAACTGAGGAGCGGCAACCCCCGATCATGTGCCTGTTACTAGGAGGGTGAAGGAGACCACCTCCAAAGCCAGTGTTCCTGAAGCTGTGCGCCAGCATTCTCGTTGACTCTCCGGGGCCGGGGCCCTTCCCGCCAAGCAGCCGGCAGCTATGGGGGGTGACTCCAGCGCCCAATCAAGTTCGGGCTCTTCGTAGGGCTCGTCTTCAACGAAGCCCCATGTGCCCCGGTAGGACTCGAGGTTGCCAGAGAGCTCTGTCCCTCTGCCCCAGAAGAGGAGCAGGGCACCCTCACCGCTCCTGCACTTCGAGTTACACTCCATGCTCATCGATGAAGAGTAAGGGAGACCGCCTCCTCCCTTTCTCCTTTTCTTGTATTATCTCCAAAGATGCTTCACTTTGCATTTGGCCGATCGGGTCTTTCTTGCTTGTTGTTAACAGGGAGGAGGAGGAGGAGACATAGACCCTCATCCACTGGACCAAGCGGCTCAGGCGCGCGGGGTCATCGACGACAGCAGGAGGGACGGGCCCGGTAGGGAGCGGCACGAGCATCCCGATACCGAGCCCTCGACTCGAAAGTGTAGAGGAAATTCCTCTCGCTCAGGGCGATGCTAGAGAGCTCCCCTCCCTTGATGCCCAAGGAGGGGAGGGGACCACTCAAGACAAGCCTCTCCAAGAGGGGCCCACCCCGTCTGTTGATAGAGTCGATGGATACCCTCCATGGGTTTCCATGGAAGAGTCCGGCCTTGACTTGTCAACTAACGTTGTCGGGGAAACCGAAGCTTCTACCCGGCAGACTCCTCCACATAATCTATATGTTCTCTTTTCTCTCTTATCTCCTTTCTTTGCTCCCCTGTCTCATTAAGCAATTATGTCCTTCCATCATTGGTTGCTAGATCTGCTTGCAGCCCCCTTGAATGAGGAGCCAGACTTGCTGGATGAGGTGGCCAATATTGGGAAGGACGCCGCGGACGAAGCCGCCAAGATTGCTGCCGCAGAGGAGCAGGAGCATGCTGCTGGGGGCGCCCTGGGTCCCCTGAAGGAGCCCGAGGAAATCCCCGACAGCGTGTCTGGATCAGGGGTCGTGGTCGACGAGAAGATACCCCTCCAAACCATGGGCCCCCTCCCCTTATTCGGCACCTCAGTGGAAGTCCTGCCACCATCTTCGAGCAACTTGGCGCTAGTGCTCGCTCAGCCTGGACTTGGATCCCCCAGCTCATCAATGGCGATGAGCACGAAACTTGATGAAGAGCTTCAGCGCATACTGGCGTCGTTCTACCAAGGAGTCAAAGAGGTGGACGACCCTGTCGCTGTCCCCATGGACTTGTCCTTTATGGAGTCCATGGAAGCGGGTCATAAAGAGATGCGGGAGTGGCATAGCCGGAAGTGGCATGAGCTCAAGGAGCAGCGCTAGTTCGCGAACAAGGTGGACCAGAAGCTGAAGGATAAGGGAATGGAGCTACATGACTGGTACGGCAAGCAGTTCCAGGTCCTCTTGAGGCAGAAGGAGATGATCTCGATGACGAGGGAAGATGTCATCACTCGGGAGGCACGCCTGGCTGAGCGCAAAGCCCTTATGGATGCCAGGGAACAGGAAATTTCTCTACGGGAGGAGAGGCTCGAGGCCACTCTCCTCGCCAAGGACGATGATCTGGAGGTCCTTGTTCAGCAGCGCACCAAAGAGCTGGAGGACAAGCACAAGGCTGCCCTGGACGCCCTTACCGCCGATTCTGCTGCCCAACTGAAGATTTTCACTGATGATCTTGCTGCCGTCTCTGCCGCCAAGGTGGACCTCGACCGGCAGGTGGTCGAATCCACAGAGAAGCTTGCCGGGAGCACCAAGGTGGTTTTGGCCCTCAAGGAGGAGGTGCAGAAAGCAGGGTACCTCCTAAAAGACACACATTCGCAACTCTCCTCCAAGATCCAGGGCCTTGAGACCGCCAACGATACCATTGAAGACCTAAAGGCTAGGATCGGCTCCTTGGAGAGTTCAATGGAATCCATCGATGCTCGTGAGAAGAAGCTGGCAAAGGATCTGGACACGGCGAGGCGCCCACGAAAGGAAGCAGAAGACAAGCTGGAGAACCACTCTGGTCAAGTTGACCTGTGGATCAAAAGCTTGATCGACATCGCCAACCGCCTTACCTTCCAAAATGAGGCGATGGGTATAGAAGGACCAGTCTACTCGACCAGCAAGCAGGAGGCCCCCAGTGCCAAGATAGGGGTCTTCTTCAACGAGCTGATTGAGAAGCTGAAGGTGCACGAAGAAGGAAGGCCCGGCCGCTTCTCAAGTGAATCTCGGAAGCTCGCCCGCAATGCCCTCTTCATGGTCCTAAGAACCTTGCCTGCTGCCACCCATATCTCGATCTTCACGATGGCTTCAGGAAGCCGCCATCGAGCGCAGACGTCCCTTCTGCTGAGGAAATAGCCACCCCTTGCCGACAAGGTTCTTCGCATCCGCGTCACTTCACAAGGTCGCCAGACCTAGCTTTGAAATGTTCTTGCCGCCATGTTGTCCTATAAACAAGACAATAATGATGCATGTCCTGTGTTTAGACATTATGTCGTTTATGCGTTCGTGTGAACTTGATGCTTTTGTTTAATCTAAATTGCATGTTTATCCCTTTCGAGATTTATCCATCAGTGTCTGCATGATTAGTCTCTATGCATGCTCTGGTTGCCTGCCGGTATCATATTGCCGCGAAAGTCGCAAGGGTCTGGCCCTTAACATTTATCTTGCCGTGGATGCGTCCCGACAGGTTTTTCCTTAGTAGTTTCCGACGGGGCCACCCATTCCGCGAGAGGAATCTGAACGGAATGAGGGTGCAGACAAGAATCTAGCAAAGGTACCATCTTGTGATAGATTTCATCATACAAAACACTTTGGCACTATACAAATGCAAATTCTAGATTTGAAAGTATAACAAAGATTGTGTTCACTTAGCTCTTATTTGTTCTCCCATCTATCCCTCCACTAGCTGCGGCTGCTCGCATGGCTCGCGTGCTCCGGGAAGGACTGTGTTGCTTGTATATCGACCTCTAGCTCCCGGCACGGGTCGGCTAGAAGCACATGTAACTTTGGGCAGCAAGACGCGGTGTTAGGTACGGTCGGTTTCTCTCTCTTCTTCTCCGCACCTTTTGACCAATCCAACGGCAGATGGCACAAAAGCCATGCAGACGCGGGCGGCCTTGCCGGTGCATACTTGCCGGGGCCTCGACCAACGGACTTGCACTGGAGATCTACTTAGGATTTCCCTAAGCAGGGTATATGTTGGACCGAGCATCACACAGGCTCGTCGACGTTGATGATGCTAAAACCCAGAGTAGCACGATTGGCAAAGAGTGAGAGTGGTAGAGAGAGCAAACCTGGTACCCTTGCACATCGCTCCTTTCTCTCGAGCGGGATTTGCAAGGCATTCCTATTGCCTGGACGGTTCGGGTTGGTATTGTTGCCCTTGCCGCTAGCTTCCATTGTCGTGGCGACCACGGCGTGCGGAGATGGCAGAGAGTGGGCGAGATCGGTGCAGGAGCAATGTTGCTCTTCCGCTCTATGTCAGCAATCCCCTTGGGCGTCACGAGGGGTGACGTCGTCGATGAATATGACACGTTCATATGCTCCTCAGGTTCGCGCAAGTGATCCCCCTACCTGGCGCACCAAAGATGTCGTGGGGAACCACGACCACCTATGGGGCCATGAGCCCCTTTTGGTTTGGAGGGGGGATGGGCACATTGCGCAAAGAGCGGAGAAGCGTCACACAGCACGGCAGAGATCACGCGGGCAGTTTTAGCCAGGTTCGGCCCGCCGCGAGGTGTAAAATCCTACTCCTGATTTTTGATTGATGGTGGATAATGGTGGTGAATGCAGCACACTTGCCCGGCAGGGTTGCATCGGGGCGAGAGTGGCTACGCGCGTACGAGTGTGGAAGGGTTCGAATCATTTCTACGTTGCCGTGGACCTCCTTTTATAGATCAAGGGGTCACCACAGTGGCAAATCGATATTTACATAATGATTAGATAGTAAACAATGCTATCGTACCTAACTCTGTAGGCTGATAGTGTGCATTAAATGCGTCGTCGGGTGTCACATCATAGTGTGCCCTGCAGCCCTTGCCGGGCTATTTTGCCAGCTTCGCGCCTGCTGTCAGGACCCCGATTCCAAGTCACATCGATCTAGCCGGTGACACCTCATATCACTTTGCGGCCTCACGCATGGTATTCCCACGGGTGTCGCCTTACCATGGCCCGGGACCGTTTGCGCCTTTTGGCTCACGTATATGATAGTGTCGCTAGCATCCATATGACAGAGAACCCAGGCCGACATGGCTAGTCGTGAACCCAAAGCAGCGCTAACCCATGGGGACAGGCATACATGAATCACATCGAACATGTCGGTCATCAACGTATGAATCCGGGCTGTAGCACTGGGCTAACAGGACTCCGGTAACCGGGCTGTAGCAGGCTAGGCAGGACTCCAAATATCACCAGTGACATTTCCCGAAGGGACAGACATAGGAACAAATTGAAACACATGCCGGCCACCAAGTGTCCAAGCGGTAGTGCTTTGGGCTAGCAGGACTCCGGTGAACCGGAAGCGGACTACTATCGCCAGAAGCACTAGACTACATTTCCCCATATGAGAGGCTGCCAAGGATAAACAACTAGATTGTCGGATCCCACACATACCAAGCATTTCAAACATACACACAATATGCTCAATATGTGTAAATACAACATGGCATCACAACATAACTCTACGACTCAAATATTTATTCATTAGGCCCGAGGAGCGAGATATTACAAACATGGGTCTCATGACCCAACACTCGAAACATACAAGTCAAGGCACAAGCGGAAGCTTATCATGTCCGAGTACGTACATCTACAAATAAAGAAAAGGAAGAGAAGCCCGACTATCTACCAGATCCTGCCGAGGGCACAAGATCGTAGCTGAGGTAACAAGCTAAACGTCGAAGTCCACGCGGAACTACTAGCGAGACTGACGTCTCTCTGCAAAAACATAAAATAGGAAAACGTGAGTACAATTGTACTCGGCAAGACTTACATCAGAACTAACTACATATGCATCATTATCAAATGGGGGGGTGGTGGAGTTTAAAAGCAGCAAGCCAGCTTTGACTCGGTGGCTAACCTGAACTACGACTGCAAGTAACTCTTTTGAGGTGGCGCACACGAGTCCACATATTCACCATATCAATACACCACTATGGATCCGCTCCCATCTCCCTACGAGAACGCCATCCATAGCACTCACGCTTATCTTGCGCATTTTAGAGTATCCACTTTCACTTGTCTATGAACTGTTATAGGCAACCCAGAAGTCCTTTTCTGTGGACACGGCTATTCGACTAGATCATATTAACCCTGCAGGGGTGTACTTCTTCACACACGCTCTCGCCACTTACCGCCATGTACACCTCGTGTATCTCGGCAACCTTCAAGCAGAAACTTGGCGAGGGAGTCGGCCACGACCTGACTAACCACACAAGTCTCTAGTCCAGGTTTATCGCCTATTCGGGTTCCATCCGCGAGGAGATCCGGCCGGGGTGTCGCTCACGGCCCCAAACGATGAGAGAGCAGGGTTCCCGAGGCACCAAACAGGCGTCTCGGTACACCGTGCCTCGTGTCTCTACCGCAACATAGCCCACCCCTAGGGTCAGCCACGCACGGCCCCCAACACATATCCTACAAACACCGTAAACTAGTTGCAACTCCCGGACAGAGATCGAGGCGATTAATAAGCCGAGAGGGGTCGAGTTACCGGAACCCAATGTGTGGTGGTAACTGTTTCATGGATCACAAACACAGAACTCAGTTCCTGAGGACGGCTGCAATGAGACAACCCACCATGTACTCCTACATGGTCTCTCACTGCTACCTTTACCAAATCGTGTTCACACACTTAGCCCACACACAGTAGGACATGTTCACACACCTCTGACTCATCCTCGATGAATCAGACCTGACTCAACTCTAAGCAGTAGTAGGAATGACAAACAAGCATGAATGAGTAGGCACATTAGGGCTCAAACAACTCCTACTCATGCTAGTGGGTTTCATCTATTTACTGTGGAATGACAGGTCATGCAAAGGATAAAGGGGTTCAACTACCTCAACATGTAACAGTTGAATCGTTGTTGCCTAATGCAGTAAAAGAGAGCAGAAGCGAGAGAGTGGGATCGTATCGGAATGAACAAGGGGGTTTTGCTTGCCTGGCACTTCCGAAGATAATATAGTTCTTCATCGGTGTCATAGAATTCATCGCTGATGCGTCAGCTCATCGAGAGGGACAAACACCGGCAACTGAGAAAGAACACAATCAATGCAATGCACATTCACATGAATGACATGTCATGTTAAGGTACTGAATTCACCTAATGCAATATCTAGCCAAGTTAATTGAAGTGGAACTCGAACAAGATAAATTCCAACTCCAAATGTTATTTCATAAATTGCCCTAATCATCATTTGTCCTATTCAGTGAGGTTAACTTGTTCAAACATGCATGATCATGGCATAAACAGATTCTTCATATTTTTCTGATCATTTTTCATATCTAACTTATTTCCATTGGAGTTATAGATTATTTTCTATGAATTTTAGAAGTTAGCACTATTTTCTGAAATTTCCTGAATTAAATTAAATCCAGAAAATTAGCTTATTGCGTCGGCATGACATCAGTGTGACATCAGCAGGTCAACACGCCCGGTCCAGGTCAAACCTGACCAGTGGGGTCCACTGGTCAATGACTCAGGGCTGGTTAGTGTCACATACAAGTGGGCCCAGTCAAAGTCCACGTTAGCTTGGTCAAAGCTGACGTGTGGGGCCACTGTGATTAGTTAAGACTAAACAGGAAACTAACTGTGGTTGATTAAGGGCGTGGGTCCCATATGTAAGTGGGTCAGGGGGTTAAGTGGTGGGGGATTGGCGCTAACTAGATGGCCACGTCGACAGTCGCCAGAGCGTCGCCGATGGTGACCTCGAACCGCGGCGGAGGATTGCCGGAAACATGCTTGGAGCTGCGGTTTGTCGCTCGGGAGGCACCGAGCATGAGCTCTTGCACTCGCGCATCTAATGGACCAGACGGGTCGTCACGGGGCAGCCGGAATCTCGCCGGCGACGACAAGCGCGGCGGCCGGTGTTCGGACGTCGGCGGGGCGAGGCTTGAGTGCTAGCGGCTGGCCAAAGGGGTTCTCTGGAATCCTGGGAGCTCCAGGAGCACAACCGTGCGGCGGGTTTGAGCGAAGGAGCTAGCGAGCGCAAGGCTCGTCGGCCATGGCAGCGGCCGGAGCTCGGGTGCACGGGGATGGCGGATAGAGAATGGGAACGGAGGGGAAGAGCATAGGGGGAGGATCAGGAGCTCACAGGGATGCTGAAAAGAAGCTCAGGGAGGCTGGGGAAGCATGAACGGCGGCGAATCGAAGGTGAGGTTGCCGGCGGCCGAAGGTTGAAGATTTAGATCGAGGGCGGCGCTGCAGGGCTTCCGTGGCGTGGCTCGGTGAGGGGTCGAGGCGACGTCGCAGAGCTTGTGGACTAGTCGGGGAAGCGAAGGAGGGCCGGTGGTCGCGGCAACGACGAGCGGTGGCAACGGCGCGTTCGGGTGGCTGTGCGCGAGAGAAACAGAGGAGGGGGTGGGAAGCACGGGAGAGTGAGAGAGGGTCCAGGGGGCGCGTGGCGATGCTGTCGAGGCGCCTGTGGCGTCGGGAGTACGCAGCAGGCAGGAGGAGCCGGGCACGGCTCGGTCAGGTTGCCACACATTACCGCCTCAGGTTGAAGACAACCTGGAGGCGCTGGTGGACTGGGCCGCCAACTACAGTACTGGGCCAACGTAAGTGACCAGGTACTGTCTCTCTCTCTCTCTCTCTTATTCTATTTTGTGTAATTGTGTTTGGCTTTATTAAAAATACTTAGGCACACTCAAAAATCACCAAACTGATCATGGCCAGTGCTTGGAATATATCCAACATGGAACATTTCAGTTTAGGGTTATTTGGACATTTTAAATATTTCATAGTATTTAAGTGCCCAAATTCAAATAGAATATGATTTAATTCAGAGCCCAAATATGTCATGGAAAAATGTGCATCACCTCTGGCTACTGTTTACAGTATTTACCATAATTGATGAACATTTTTGAAAGCCATTTGGACTTACCGAAAATATTTTAGGTAAAACTAGTGAATTCCTTTAATGCTAGGGTTTAGGCAATCCCCATTTCAACTTTCTGAGAAATTTGAACATGATGACATGAATGCCTTAATGCAACTAATGACAAACAAATTCTAGGGCTATGACAACTCACCCCCACTAAACAAGAATCTCGTCCCGAGATTCAAGACATGAGGTAAGAAGACAGAGGGAACACTCTCTAACACGAACTTGTCGATCCAATTGCCCTTCCCGAAGATGTTGGTTCATTGCTCCAATTGAACTTGACGTCCTTCTTTCGAGATCTTCATCCAACACGATGGCGAAAAAAAATACTCTATAGGAAACGATCTCCTCGGAGATCGAGCATACCATATCAATTTGCGGAATGAGACATAGCAACATCTCTCGAGCTGAGACACGAAGCACACATCCAAAGGGATGGAGTGAAGTGGATGACGAGGGTTCACTAGGTAGACAACAATTTCACACTTAAGGGGGTGGTGAATGGTTGTCCACGTAGCAAGGAGTTGAGTTGCCATGATACCAAAACGAGACATCTTAAGGAAGGTGACCCGCAGGAATATTCCCTTAAGTGGCAAAAAGAATTACTTTTGATATAGAGATCATTAAGACTATTTATACCAGCCTAAGGCAATCACAAACGATCCTTTGGCGGAGTTCAAAGGAATGACACATACGGATTTGAATGGATGATGTGGACTACCTTGTTGAAGACAACGCGATGGATGATTTGCTTATCATCGGAAATGGATGGGACCCATGACAAGACCACTTTTGAAGATGATCCTGGACAACAACTGCTGGGAAGGACAGCCTATGGATAATTGGCACGATGGGGTGCAAGCTACGAACAAAATGCAAATGTTGGAATATTCCAACCATCATATCTGCCTGAGATTCAGATCTGGTTAGTAACAGGATACTTCAGACTCAGCATGTCCGAAAAGAATGGTTGCAACACAAATCGACGAGATGACATTGCGAGATTCTCGGGATATGAACTACGATAGCAAGCTCCAAAACATGAGATGGTTTTGCTACATACATGTGAGCATGTTGTCCAAGACAAGAATGGCCACATAGTAGTCTTATAATAAAATACTATCAAGTTCTGGTCGGGAACCATCATCAATGATTTCGAAGTCTTTACGCAAGTCCATGGATTAGATCCCAAGCATAGACTTATCTTCCTTGAACAAGTCGATCAGTGGCTTGGTGTGCTAAGAATACATATAGAATGGAGGCGGCCAACCTATCAAACCATAGAGTACTTCGCACATGCATGACTGACTTGGGATGATTCCAAAGGAATCAAAAACAATCTTTCTCGAACTCACGGCGGCAACTTGCATCAGATGCACATGAGTTAGGGAAAGTCACTTCTTTCATCCAAACATATGCTTCACAAACGGTCATGAAGAAAATGCTTACACAAGTTTCCAATACTAGGTTAATGTTCAACATGAATAATGGGGGAGACAAGATGTGTTGATGGGCTCAACAACAATTCATCGAATTTCCATATCACTTTGGATTTCCACCATCATGTGAACACGGTGATAGCATTGGTCGGACCAAAAGATGTAATGGTGTATGCTCGAGGATCAACCACGAGTAAGACAACATTACGAACATCGTTGGTTCTGATTTGACTTGACAATAGCCCATACTCAAGTCAAAGTTTTGACAAGGCAATATATCCAACAATTGATCACGGGGATCAGTCGATGAAGATATCATCTTTCTTCAACACACACACAAGAATATCCCTTTGGAACGAACTAAGTTAGGCAAGCTTTTATCTTCCAACTCTCCAAGTTGTTGTTTTGCTTAACCAACTAGCTCAGGGTATCCGACACAGATTCTTGGAGAATGGGTGGTTTGGAGGAAACCCAACATGATCACGAACTCAACATAGCGGTCAAGTGACAACCTGATGATACTTCCGAGAAGATAATCGGAATATCATGAACCACCGATATGTTACTAAGCTCGAGAACAATCTTGCTTTCCAGAGCAAGACGATACGATCAAATAAGCAAGGGATTGAATAATCCTAACTCATTGATCGAAGAGTGCACCAGGAAAATGGACTAGGTGGCACGATCAACCTTAGGGTGATGATTCAATAATCAACACGCTAAGAATGAGAATATTGTCCATTAACTACCGAGCAACAGAGTTACTAGGAGTATAGATTTCACACATCGCAGTTCACTTCTCGGCATTCCGGTTACAACAACACGGGACCGAGGAATGAATAATGATAGCGAGAAGTATCACTACGTCAAAATTCATAAGAGATGGTGCAATTCCTATGATATTCTTGGCATAAATAGAGTAATACTCCAAGGCAGAGCAGAGCAGAAGCTGGATTGGCAATTTGATCTGCGGAATACAATTGCTTTGACCCAATCCTAGATATGGATGAGGTTCTGGAGTTTGCTTCTCCTAGTCATTCTGAAATAGAATGGCTTGACAAACCACAAGAGTAATGGGCATCGACAACAAACACACGCATACTTTTGAGTATCAATTTATATACGATGTCAGAATACAACTAAAGAGAACAACTCAAGGAACATATAACTTTCTGAGTTGTGGAGGCATGGATTAGTATGTCGAGCAAAGTTCAACATTTCTTCCGGATAACCCATGTGGAGAAGGTAGAACCGGCGAGTCACGATTATGAATGGAGAACTCCTCAAGAGTACTCCGATTATGATCTTTAATTCAAAGAACTTCTGCCTTATTGGTTCATGGTATTTGGAAGAAGGAAATACCACGGACCTCGAGGACTATTGCAAGGTTACTAATATCCTAAAGGAACTAGCAAACACTATCAACAGGAGGTAAGTAGGGTGAATCTCGGGTTCAAGAACCCAGGAATAGAATACCTACTACTAAATGGCATCACAGGATGCTTTCAAGAATAATGGCCAGAATCATCATACTGGGGATACAAAAGCATTGCTAAATTACTAGGTGACTTCCTAAACACCTAGGGTCATAATAATAGCTCCAACATCTATGCCGAGGCAACAAAGTACCTCAACTTACCGATTAGTATGCTTATTCTGACCAAAAAGGACATCGGGAACGGAAAGAAAGGATTTGCAAATGCATCAGACTATTCAGAGACCTGGGATGACTCGGACAGCATAACGGCTGTAAATGCTCAAAATGATTTGATACATAATGCAAAATGGTGGCATAACCACTCTACAACATCACAACAAGATTCTGAGATCAACAGTTAACATACAGGAATAGTAGGAGCTGAACTGAGGCTTAAAACCAACAATCTTAAAAGTCTATGGATTAGTAACACGTCATCCAGATAGATAGATGAGAAGTCCTAGTTCTTAATCCCGTAGAAGAGAAGAGGATGACTCGGATCGTAAGGCCATGAGGTATAAGGAGTAAAAAGAGCCTTACGTTCCCTTCCACAATCAATTCCCTTACATAACTAAAGCAGTTCTAGACACAACTTGACCGGTTTGGCTTGGTAATCCTCTGACGATCAGCTCGATACCAAAGCTGTCGGGACCCGATTCCAAGTCACATCGATCTAGCCGGTGACACCTCATATCACTTTGCGGCCTCACGCACGGTATTCCCACAGGTGTCGCCTTACCATGGCAGGACCGTTTGCCTTTTGGCTCACGTATATGATAGTGTCGCTAGCATCCATATGACATGAAGAACCGGGCCAACATAGCTAGTCGTGAACCCAAAGCGGCGCTAACCCATGGGGACAGGCATACATGAATCACATCGAACATGTCGGTCATCAACGTATGAATCCAGTCTGTAGCCTTTGGGCTAATAGGACTCCGGTAACCCGGCTGTAGAAGGCTAGGCGGGACTCGAATATCACCGCGTGACATTTCCCGAAGGACGGACATAGGAACAAAGTGAAACACATGCCGCCAATCAAGTGTCCAAGCAGTAGTCTTTGGGCTAGCGGGACTCCGGTGAACCGGCAAGAAGCGGACTACTATCGCTCGAGAAGCACTAGACTACATTTCCCCATATGAGAGGCTGCCAAGGATAAACAACTAGATTGTCGGATCCCACACATACCAAGCATTTCAAACATACACACAATATGCTCAATATGTGTAAATACAACATGGCATCACAACATAACTCTCGACTCAAATATTTATTCATTAGGCTCAGGAGCGAGATATTACAAACATGGGTCTCATGACCCAACACTCGAGCATACAAGTCAAGGCACAAGTGGAAGCTTATCATGTCGAAAGTACGAGACATCTACAAATGAAAAAGGCTGAGAAGCCCGACTATCTACCAGATCCTGCCGAGGGCACAAGATCGTAGCCGAGGTAACAAGCTAAACGTCAAGTCCACGCGGAACTACTAAGCGAGACCGACGCCTCTCTGCAAAAACATAAAATAGGAAAACGTGAGTACAATTGTACTCGGCAAGACTTACATCGTAACTAACTACATATGCATCATTATCAAATGGGGGTGGTGGAGTTTAAAAGCGACAAGCCGGCTTTGACTCGGTGGCTAACCCGAACTACGATCGCAAGTAACTCTTTTGAGGTGGCGCACACGAGTCCACATATTCACCATATCAATACACCACTATGGATCCGCTCCCGTCTCCCTACGAGAACGCCATCCATAGCACTCGAACAAGGGGGTTTTGCTTGCCTGGAACTTCCGAAGATAATATAGTTCTTCATCGGTGTCATCGAACTCATTGTCGGTACGTCGTCTACTGAGAGGGGACAAACACCGGCAACTGAGAAAGAATACAATCAATGCAATGCACATTCACATGAATGACATGTCATGTTAAGGTACTGAATTCACCTAATGCAAAATCTAGCCAAGTTAATCGAAGTGGAACTCGAATAAGAATAAATTCCAACTGCAAATGTTATTTCATAAATTGCCCTAATCATCATTTGTCCTATTCAGTGAGGTTAACTTGTTCAAACATGCATTATCATGGCATAAACAGATTCTTCATATTTTTCTGATCATTTTTCATATATAACTTATTTCCATTGCAGTTATAGATTATTTTCTATGAATTTTAGAAGTTAGCACTATTTTCTGAAATTTCACGAATTAAATTAAATCCAGAAAATTAGCTTATTGCGTCAGCATGACATCAGTGTGACATCAGCAGGTCAACACGCCCAGTCCAGGTCAAACCTGACCAGTGGGGTCCACTGGTCAGTGACTCGGGGCTCGTTAGTGTCACATACAAGTGGGCCCAGTCAAAGTCCACGTCAGCTTGGTCAAAGCTGACGTGTGGGGCCACTATGATTAGTTAAGACTAAACAGGAAACTAACTGTGGTTGATTAAGGGCGTGGGTCCCATATGTAAGTGGGTCAGGGGGTTAAGTGGTGGGGGATTAGCGCTAACTAGATGGCCACGTCGACAGTCGCCGGAGCATCGCCGACGGTGACCTCGAACCGCGGCGGAGGATCGCCGGAAACATGTTAGGAGCTGCGGTTTGTCGCTCGGGAGGCACCGAGCATGAGCTCTTGCACTCGTGCATCTAATGGACCAAACGGGTGGTCACGGGGCAGCCGGAATCTCGCCGGCAACGACAAGCGCGGCGGCCGGTGTTCGGACGTCGAGCGGGACGAGGCTTCGGAGTGCTAGCGGCTGGCCAAAGGGGTCCTCTGGACTCCTAGGAGCTCCAGGAGCACAACCGTGCGGCGGGTTTGAGCGAAGGAGCTCGCGAGTGCAAGGCTCGTCGGCCATGGCGGCGGCCGGAGCTCGGCTGCATGGCGATGGCGGATAGAGAATGGGAACGGAGGGCAAGAGCATAGGGGGAGGATCAGGAGCTCATAGGGATGCTGAAAAGAAGCTTAGGGAGGCCGGGGAAGCACGAACGGCGGCGAATTGAAGGTGAGGTTGCCGACGGCGGAAGGTTGAAGACGAGCTCGAGGGCGACGCCAGGGGCTTCCGCGGGCGCGGCTCGGTGAGGGGGTCGAGGGCGACGTCGCAGAGCTTGTGGACTAGTCGGGGAAGCGAGGGAGGGCCGGTGGTCGCGGCAACGACGAGCGGTGGCGACGGCGCGTTCGGGTGGCTGTGCGCGAGAGAAACAGAGGAGGGGGGGAAGCACGGGAGAGTGAGAGAGGGTCCAGGGGGCGCGTGGCGATGCCAGAGGCGTCCAGGGCGTCGGGGGAGTACGCAGGCAGGCAGGAGGAGCTGGCACGGCTCGGCTGTGCTGCTGCCACGCAGCTGCCTCAGGTTGAAGAAAACCTAGAGGCGCTGGTGGACTGGGCCGCCAACTACAGTACTGGGCCAAGGTAAGTGACCAGGTACTGTCTCTCTCTCTCTCTCTCTCTCTTATTCTATTTTGTGTAATTGTGTTTGGCTTTATTAAAAATACTTAGGCACACTCAAAAATCACCAAACTGATCATGGCCAGTGCTTGGAATATATCCAACATGGAACATTTCAGTTTAGGGTTATTTGGACATTTTAAATATTTCATAGTATTTAAGTGCCCAAATTCAAATAGAATATGATTTAATTCAGAGCCCAAATATGTCATGGAAAAATGTGCATCACCTCGCTCTTTTACATGATTTACCATAATTGATGAACATTTTTGAAAGCCATTTGGACTTGCCGAAAATATTTTAGGTAAAACTAGTGAATTCCTTTAATGCTAGGGTTTAGGCAATCCCCATTTCAACTTTCTGAGAAATTTGAACATGATGACATGAATGCCTTAATGCAACTAATGACAAACAAATTCTAGGGCTGTGACACTTGCTTGTTTGACACGTCTCACGATGGGTGTCATATGGAGGTGCTTGCTGTAGGAAGTGGCTGCCATGTGGCAACAAGCAGCCACTTAGTCACTTTGGCGCTTGACACCACACTGATTGATGACTTGCGTCGCTTGTGAGGTGGAGCGGTGGAGTGGCTTGCCTCCGCAAGCCCCGGCAGGCCTGCCGGGACGATCTGGAAGCTTGCTTCCGAGGCAAACCCCAACCTTGCCAGGCTCGCCTACCTGGCAAGGGAGGTTTTTCCCTTAGTAATATCTTGCTTCTGTGGCTCATTTTGGTCTGCTTGATGTATATTGGGATCCTTCAAAGAATTGATCTCTCGTTCTTGGTCTGATCTTGGTGCTGTAATCTTGTTCTCGGGCCTGTTGGCTTGCTATTCATGCACAAGTCAGGGGAAAACATATACCCCTATCTGTGCTCCCCGAGATTATTCCAAAAGCTCGAGCCGTCCTGCCATTCCTGTTCAGCCTCAGCTTCCGAGTAGAGTTCCACTCGGGGTGAATTGTGGGGGAGATCACTTGGCAGCACGGATTAGGCTCCATACACAATGAAGAAAGGGGTGCGGTCAGTGGACCGGTTAGGAGTCCTCCTTAAACCTCACAGGACAGACGGCGGTTCAGTTACCTAGGCTCAAGCTGCATGCTCGAGGTCACGCACGAGTCGTGGCTTCAATCCTTGAAGGATAAGGCCTTCGCCCTCTCAGCTTGAACATTCGACTGCGGGTGCGTAGTCTACCCGAGTGCCTTCGGTGGCACGAAAGTTTTTGAACTCTTCCAATAAAAGTTTGAGCCATTATATGTAATAATACTGTGTGGGACTCCATATCTAAATACCAACTCTCTCAAGAACCTAATGGTTGTTCTTGAATCTAGCTTCTTAATAGGCTTGGCTTCAATCCACTTGGTGAATTTGTCGACTGCTAGGAGCAGATGAGTGAAACTACTTCTGCCACTCCTGAGTGGTCCAACCATGTCCAATCCCCACATAGCAAACGGCCAGACGAGTGGAATGGTCTTCAAAGTAGATGCAGGTTTGTGGGACAAGTTTGCATAGAACTGACGCCCCTGGCAGTGTTGAACAATCTCCTTGGCAGCTTCGTTAGCTCATGGCCAGTAAAATCTAGCTCGGTATGCTTTGGCCACAATTGTCCGAGAGGACGCCTAATGACCACAGGTCCCCGAGTGGATCTCTTCTAAGATCAGTTGACCTTCCTCAAGAGAAATACATCGTTCAGCCACGCCAGTGATACTCTCTCTATAAAGCATTTGATCTGTGGACAATCTAACGCGCCTCAACTTCATCTTCTAGGAGTTCTTGCTTGAGCAAATATGCAATGTATGGCACTGTCCAGTCGGGTGTAATTACAAGAATCTCCATAACCAAGTCAATGACTACAGGGACCTCGATTTTAGTTGGATCGGAGGGACTTATCGCTTGAGGAGGTTCTTCAATGAAAGGATCTTCCTACACTAATGGGGAATGGAGGTGCTCAAGGAACGCGTTGCTGGGAATAGGTTTCCGAGTGGAACCGATTTTTGCCAAATCGCCAGCTGCTTGGTTTTTGATTCGGGGAATGTGATGAAGCTCTAGACCCTCAAATTTCTTCTCTAACTTCCTCATTATGCGTTGCGAGATCCTCATCATAGCGGTGGTTTCTGATGTCCCATTCCTTCATCACCTAATTGACCACCAGATCTGAGTCGCCGTATACCATCAGGCGACGGATGCTGAGTGAAATGGCCATACGCATCTGAAAGTGCAACTACCCCTAGGTGGTTTTGGTAATTCATAACAACATATAGCTCATTGAGCTAATGCTATTCCAAGACAAATATTTCAGGAAAGCTTAATGAATGGCATGGCATGGATGATGAAAGTGGATCCCTCAAAATATTAAGGACAAAGGATTGGCTCAAGCTCAAAAGCTCAAGACTCTACATTTTACATTTTAGTGATCCAAGATCACATTGAGTCTATAGGAAAAGCTAATACTATCAAGGAGGGATGAGGTGTTGCTTAATGAGCCTTTTGCTTCATGTGCTTAGTGATATGCTCCAAAACCCTCAACTACTTTCCCACTTCCACACATATGACCTAAACCTAAAGTCAAACTTGGCCCTACTGATTCTTTCTATCCGCAAGGCCACCGAAGTTCATATGTCATAGCCACTGCCACAAACCCTAGGCAAATCGGTTTCACCGATAGGGATCTCGGTCTCACTAAGATGGGATTGTAATCTCTCTGCTTCCCTTCAGAACGCTTCGGGTCTAACCGAAGTGAGCGATAGGTCCCACCGAGATTGCAATGTAAACTTTCTGTTTCTTTTTCGTAACATTTCGGTCTCACCGAAAGAGCGAATCGGTCCCACCGAGTTTACCTGACCAACTCTCTGGTTAGCTAATTACCAAAATCGGTCTCGCCGAGTTTGTGAAATCGGTCTCACCGAGATTACGTTATGCCCTAACCCTAACCATATCGGTCCTACCGAGTTGCATATCAGTCCAACCGAAAACCCTAACGGTCACTAGGTTTACTAAATCGGTCCGACCGAGTTTGTTGATTCGGTCCTACCGAGTTGGGTAAATTGTGTGTAACGGTTAGATTTTGTGTGGAGGCTATATATACCCCTCCACCTCCTCTTCATTCACGGAGAGAGCCATCAGAACAAACCTACACTTCCAACTTACCAGTTCTGAGAGAGAACCACCTACTCATGTGTTGAGGCCAAGATATTCCATTCCAATCATATGAATCTTGATCTTTAGCCTTCCCCAAGTTGCTTTCCACTCAAATCTTATTTCCACCAAATCCATATCCTATGAGAGAGAGCTGAGTGTTGGGGAGACTATCATTCGAAGCACAAGAGCAAGGAGTTCATCATCAACACACCATTTGTTACTTCTTGGAGAGTGGTGTCTCCTAGATTGGCTAGGTGTCACTTGGGAGCCTCCGACAAGATTGTGGAGTTGAACCAAGGAGTTTGTAAGGGCAAGGAAATTGCCTACTTCGTGAAGATCTACTGCTAGTGAGGCAAGTCCTTCATGGGCGACGGCCATGGTGGGATAGACAAGGTTGCTTCTTCGTGGACCCTTTGTGGGTGGAGCCCTCCGTGGACTCGCGCAACCGTTACCCTTCGTGGATGTACGATAGCACCACCTATCGGAACCATGACAAAAATATCCGTGTCTCCAATTGCATTTGAATCCTCCAAACCCTTCCCTTTACATTCTTGCAAGTTCCATGCTTTATTTTTCGCTGCCTATATACTCTTTGCATGCTTGCTTGAATTGTGTGAAGATTGCTTGACTTGTGCAAAGATAGCTAAAATCTGCCAAAGTCTAAAATTGGGAAAAGGTTAAGTTTTTAATTGGTCAATTAGTCTAATCACCCCCCTCTGGACATACTTCAAGGTCCTACAAGTGGTATCAGAGCTTTGGTCTCCATTTGCTTTGATTTCCATAGCTTTTGGTGGTCATAGCCTTGGTTTCACAACCTAGGAGAGTATGGCGTCTAGCGAGAAATTATCACCATAGAGGTCCTTACTTTGATGGCACTAATTTTGCTAGTTGTAAGCATAAGATGAAAATGCATATTCTCGGACATAACCCCGCCGTTTGGGCTATTGTGTGTATTGGCTTGCAAGGTGAATTCTTTGATGGGAGAGAACCGAACTGTGAAGCTAGCGCGGAAGAATTGAAGATGCTGCAATACAACGCTCAAGCTTGTGATATCCTCTTCAATGTCTTGTGCCCCGAGGAGTTCAACAAAATCAGCCATCTTGAGAATGCAAAGGAAATTTGGGATACTTTGATTGATATGCATGAAGGTACCGACTCCGTCAAGGAATCCAAGTTGGATGTGCTCCAAAGTCAGCTTGACAAGTTCAAAATGAAGGATGGTGGAGGTGTCGCTGAAATGTACTCTAGGCTTGCTCTTATCACAAATGAGATTGCCGGCTTAGGAAGTGAAGAGATGACCGATGATTCATCATCAAGAAGATCCTAAGAGCATTGGATGGAAAATATGATACCGTGTGCACATTGATCCAAATGATGCCAAATTACAAATATCTCAAGCCAACGGAAGTCATTGGAAGAATTGTTGCTCATGAGATGTCACTCAAGGATAAGGAGGAACTTCACAACATGTCAAGTGGTGCTTACAAAGCCTCATGTGAAGCCCCACATCATCAAGTGAGAAACAAACCTTCAATGAAGAATTGAGCTTAATGGTGAAGAACTTCAACAAATTCTACAAGAGTAGAAGCAAAGAGAGAAGCTCTAAGTCAAGGTCCTACAATGACAAAAGATCTTCTAGTCGAGAGCGCAATTGCTACAAGTGTGGGTGTCGGCGTTCTGGGAAAGGGGGTACCCAGACTTGCCTGCCTGCGGCCTGTGGCGTGGCTCAAGGGGTGGCCCAGCACGGCCCATCTTCATCAGCACAAGCTCAAGACCCTCGCGAGGGGCCAAGCCTCGCGGGTCAGACGACAGGAAGCTTCCTCAGGCACGGCCTCATCAGGCTGGCTCGCGAGGAGGCGGAGAGATCAATGCGGGGTACCTCACGACGTGCCCATGACGCAAGCCATGACGACCGGGGGCGCTAGGAGGGCGCCAGCCCGCGCTGTGTCCTCATTTCCTCTTTGGTGCAAAGGAGGCAAGCGCAGGCGAGAGCATCAAGCAAAGGCAACCATTTCGGTGCAAACAAGACCAAGACCATCACAACGGCAGGAAGGAGGTCATCGTGGAGCCCAAGCCGGCGTCACCGTCGAGCCTTTGGCCAGAGAGGACCAACTTTAGTGATGATCAGTGTACTAGATGTTCCCATTAAAAATTGCCAACTTTTGTCGCCCTTCCCGCTATATATTTGGTAAGAGGCCCAGGGCCTCAGACTATAAATAGGACTAGCCTCCCACAGGTAGAGGGAGGGGAATCCGGAAACGAGCTAGAGGTCAAGCAATCTAGAGAGAGAGAGCGACCAAACTCCCCTAGCAGTTAAATCGTCACCGCCAAGAACAGACCCTCGTGAGGCTGTTCTTCCTTGTATTGTTCATCATCAGCCCCTGAGGCAATCCACCACACCACACACTAGAGTAGGGTATTACACCACAATGGTGGCCCGAACCAGTATAAACCTTGTGTCCCTTGTGTTGCTCTTTGTGTAGTTTAGATACTTGCGAGGCGACGAGTTGCAGGTAGGTAGGGGGTGAGATCTTCGCATGCACCCCAAAGTTCGAACCTAGAGGGTCTGCCGGAACCCGAAATACGACATTTGGCGTGCCAGGTAGCGGTGCACCAGAATACCTCTTCCGCCGCCCTGTTCTTCGCCGCCCAACGCATCCATGTCGGACGCTCGTCGGGCCCGCGCCGAGCGCCGGGTCCGCTCGCCACTGCGCCGCCAGACGGCCCGATCATGTCGCTTCGCCGTTTCGTCGCCGCCGTCAACGCCGCCATCGCCCAGCGAAACGAGCAGCAAGCATCGTCCCAGCATCCGTCCGTGAGGCGAGACGGCCGTACCGCTACTCCTTCGCTCGCCCCAGCTGGTTCTTCGTCTCGTGTGCTCCGCGTGCCCATGGAGGCTCGAGCCGCGCTATCGCGGCAAACGAGCTCCTGCGCTACCGCCCTATCGACGACGTCTATGAGGAGTGGCTTGACCGCGTCGCCGAGCTCGTCCGCGCCGCAGGGGGCTCCCCCACGCCGTCCTTCTCACTGCACCGTGCCCTGCCTTGCGCGGGCGATGAAGCTCCGAGGGCGCCTCAGCCGCCTCCCCCTCAAGAAGGCACCTTGGCCCCAAGGCGCGTGGCCCATGGGCGGAAACCACTCCGTCCGGCACCAGCGCAGCAAGAGCAGAGTTGTCAAGAGGTCCCTCGCCCCCAAGAAGCTGCCCGAGTGCTCCCTGCACCGGCCCGTCATGACCGCGCTCCTGCTCCGGCACGCCAAGACCCCGCGCTGCTCCCAAAGGGCAGCGCATGGGGACCCACAAGACCAAGCCCTTCGTCACCAAAGGCCTCCCGTGGCCATCGCAGGCTGTCGCCTTCACCGCCGAAGCTACGCAGCGTCGCGTGGCCCGGCAAGTTCAAGCCAGACCTGCCTCCTCGCTTCACGACGGCACGGCCGACCCTGCGGAGTTCCTCCAGCTCTACGAGCTGGGCATCGAAGCAGCCAACGGGGACGAGAAGGTCATGGCGAACTGGTTTCCCATGGCGCTCAAAGATGGTGCCCGCACCTGGCTCCTAAACCTGGCTCCTGGCACGATCTCCTCCTGGGACGAGATGTGCACCCGCTTCATCGCCAACTTCCCAGGCACTCGCGACCGGCCTCCTGCCATGAGCGACATGCGCCGCATCAAGCAAAGATCCGGAGAGACCTGCGAAGTACATCCAGCGCTTCAACAACGCACGCCTCAAGATTCCCAAGGTGACCGAGGAGGCCATCATCTCAGCCTTCTCCGACGGTGTGCGTGACGTCAAGATGAAGGAGGAGTCTGGCGATGCATGAAGACCTGCACGTCCTTGGAGCTGTTCAACTTGGCGATCAAGTGCGCCAGGGCTGAGGAAGGACGCCTTTCCCTCCTCGAGCTGCCGGCTGCAGACCCAGAAGAGAAGAAGCCCAAGGTCAAGGACGTGAAGCGCAAGGGGGCTTCCGTGCTCATGGCAGAACCGCATACCAAGCGAGGCAAGGATCAGCCTGAGTCTTCCAAGGGCAGCCGGTACTGCGTGTACCACGACCTCCACACCCACAACACCAACGAATTTCAAGAACTCCGAGCTGTGCGAGAAGGGCGAATCGGTCGACGCCCCGACCGCAGTGATCGAAGCTACGGCCGAGGAGGAGGAAGAAACGCAGGACACTGGGAGTACCGCGGCCATCGCCAAGGGTGGCGCGACCGACCACGCGAGGACCGCTGGCAGGATCAGCCTCGTGAGGGAGGCTGGAGGGATCAGCCTCGCGAGGATCGCCTGCAAGGCAACGCAGGCCTCCCTCCTCTGCCACCGTAGCCAAGGAGAAACGAAGACCATCATCAGGACGAGGGGGCTGGGGGCTTCCAGGAGCTGCGCGCAATTGCTTGCATCCTGGGCGGAGCTCAAGCCCCAGCCTCCCAGCGCATCTCAAGCAGTTCGCCCGCGAAGTGAATGCAGTACTCCCCAAGCTCGAAGCCACGCGCCCTCTCAGGTGGTGAGCGTGCGCCATCACGTTCAACTCAGCGGATCAGCTCAAGTCTTGGCGGACCACGGTAGGAGTCCTCCCGATGCTTTGTTCCCCAATCATCAGCAACGTGCAAGTCACCAGGACCCTCATCGATGGCGGAGCAGGGCTCAATGTCCTGTCCGTAGAGACATTCAACAATCTCCAAGTGCCTTACGATCAGCTTCAGCCAACCAAGCCTTTCTCCGGAGTCACCGATGGCTCCACAGTTCCGATTGGGCAGGTCCGCCTCCCTGTCACCTTCGGGGCGCGCGACAACTACCGCACCGAGCTCATCGACTTTGACATCGCCCACATTCGCCTGCCATACAATGCCATCCTCGGGTACCCAGCTCTGTCCAAATTCATGCCCGTGACTCATCATGGCTACAACGTCCTCAAGATGCCGGGAAGCTGCGGAGTCATCACGGTGCCTTGTGAAGAGAGGGACGCAGTGTGCTCCCTGGAGCGTGCTTTTCAAGCCGCGTCACTTGAAGACCCCGATCGCAGGAGCGGGAGGCTCCTTGAAGCTGCTCCCAAGAAGAAGAAGACATCGCCTGGCCCGGCCCCTCGGGGGGCAGGCCCCTCGGGGTCTGTGTGAAAGCACAAGTGCTCCCTAGGTGGTTTTGGTAATTAATGACAACATATCTCCTGTTGGACTAACACTTTTATCTAGTATGTTTTAGATAAGTTCAACAATGGAGTGGCATGGACTAAAAGATGTGGGAACTCCTTCAACATGCTATGGACAAAGGATTGGCTAAAGCTTCAAGCTCAAGACTCTTCATTTTACATTTTAGTGATCCGAGATCACATTGAGTCTATAGGAAAAGCCAATACTATCAAGGAGGGAGGATGTGTTTCTTAATGAGCCTCTTGCTTCATGTGCTTAGTGATTTGCTCCAAAACCCTCAACTACTTTCCAACTTCCACACATATGTCCTAAACCTAAAGTCAAACTCGGTCCCAATGATTCTTTCTATCCGGCGCCACCGAGTTTGGATGTCTTAGCCACTGCCACAAACCCTAGGCAAATCGGTCTCACCGATAGGGATCTCGGTCTCACCGAGATGGGATTGTAATCTCTTTGTGTATGTCCATTATCAAAATCGGTCTCACCGAGTTTGAGCAATCGGTACTACCAAGATTACAATGCAAACTCTCTGGTTAACTTACTATCAAAATTGGTCCCACCGAGTTTGATAATCGGTCAAACCAAGTTTGCCTGACCATCTCTCTGGAAAGCTTATTACCAAAATCGGTCCCACCGAGTTTGTGTAATCGGTCTTACCGATATTACTTTATGCCCTAACCCTAACCAAATAGGTCCCACCGAGTTGCATTCCAATCCCACCGAAAACCCTAACGGTCACATTATTTGCTAAATCGGTCTGACCGAGTTTAAAGATTCGGTCCCACCGAGTTTGGTAGATTGTGTGTAACGTTTAGATTTTGTGTGGAGGCTATATATACCCCTCCACCTGCTCTTCATTCGTGGAGAGAGCCATCAGACTGAACCTACACTTCCAAAGATCCTATTTCGAGAGAGAACTACCTACTCATGTGTTGAGGCCAAGATATTCCATTCCTACCATATGAATCTTGATCTCTAGCCTTCCCCAAGTTGCTTTCCACTCAAACCCTCTTTCCACCAGATCCAAATCCTATGAGAGAGAGTTGAGTGTTGGGGAGACTATCATTTGAAGCACAAGAGCAAGGAGTTCATCATCAACACACCATTTGTTACTTCTTGGAGAGTGGTGTCTACTAGATTGGCTAGGTGTCACTTGGGAGCCTCCGACAAGATTGTGGAGTTGAACCAAGGAGTTTGTAAGGGCAAGGAGATCGCCTACTGTGAAGATCTACCGCTAGTGAGGCAAGTCCTTCGTGGGCGACGGCCATGGTGGGATAGACAAGGTTGCTTCTTCGTGGACCCTTCGTGGGTGGAGCCCTCCGTGGACTCGCGCAACCGTTACCCTTCATGGGTTGAAGTCTCCACCAACGTGGAAGTACGATAGCACCACCTATCGGAACCACGCCAAAAACATCCGTGTCTCCAATTGCGTTTGAATCCTCTAATCCCTTCCCTTTACATTCTTGCAAGTTGCATGCTTTATTTTCCGCTGCTCATATACTCTTCGCATGCTTGCTTGCTATATGTTGTGAATGTTAAACTTGTGCCTAAACTCCATCAAACTTTAAAGAAACTTAAAAACTGCAACTTTGGTACTTAGTGTCTAATCACCCCCCCCCCCTAGACACCTCTTATCAAGGTCCTACAAGTGGTATCAGAGCGTTGGTCTCCATTACCTTGGTTTAATCACCATTGGAGGAAGATGGATGAGTCTACTTTGGGGAGTCTTAGACATAGAGTGCCTATTCTTGATGGAGAGTATTTTCGTGAGTGGAAAAATGATATGCTTGTTATTTTCAATCAATATCATTTTAACAAGTACATTGCTAGCCCTTGTGCACCTCATGTTGATCCTATGTATCCTACCCTTGATGAAGCTATCGACATGACTAGAAATCTTAGAACTGTTAATCTTATCACTAGAGGCTTGCCTAGAAACTTGATTAGAATCTTGCCTACTTTTGAGTGTGCCTACACTATATGAAAATTTCTTGAGGAACGATTTCCAAATTATTCCTTGAAAAATCTAGATGAGATTATCTATAAGTCTATTGCCTTGAGTAAGATGAATACTAGTGATCCTATGTTTGGTGATCGTCTATTTGAGCTTACAAACCTTATGCATGCCAAAGGAAATGTTGGTATTATTAGTGACATTATTTCCGAAGCTATAAGAATTCATAGACAAGATTATTGTCAAACTCATTCTAATGAATCACCCTCTCTAGGATTTGATCCACCACATGACGATGTTAAGCATGGGTACTATGATGAGGATGATGATAGTGACTTCGATCTTGATGATGCAATGAGACATTTTTGTCTTATGGCAAATCTTCGAGGACATATGTCAGGAGGAAAGGAATGGGTCCTTGACAGTGGATGTACCGATCACATGACCGGAGATAAAGACATGCTTCGTGAGCTTGCTGAAAATGATGGTCCTCGAAAGTTTGTCACTTTCGGTGACAATTCAAAGGGTAAGGTGGTTGGCCTTGGTAAGGTGGCCATCTCACATGATAGCTCCATACAAAATGTTATGCTCGTTGAATCTCTTGGTTACAACTTACTTTCAGTATCTAGACTTGCTGATTTCGGTTTCAATGTCCTATTTACTGAAGTAGATTGCCAAGTGTTTCGTCGAGATAATCATAAAATGGTCTTTACTGTTGTGCGTAGAGGTGATCTATACATTGTTGATTTCACTAAAAAGGCTCAACCTAAAACTTGCTTCATTGCGAAATCCTCAAAAGGCTGGTTATGGCATAGACGATTAGGTCATGTTGGTATGTGAAACCTTGACAAGCTTATTAAGGGGAATCATATCCATGGAGTTAATGATGTCATATTTGATAAGGATAGACTTTGCGATTGCTTGTCAAGAAGGTAAACAGGTTGGAGGAAGGCATCCCGTGAAGAACATCATGACCACGAAGAGGCCACTCGAGCTACTTCACATGGATCTCTTTGGTCCCAACTCCTATAAGAGTCTCGGTGGAAATTCTTTTGGTCTAGTTATAGTTGGTGATTTTTCCAGATTTACGTGGGTGTTCTTTCTCGATGATAAATCACAGGTCCAAAAGATCTTCAAGAACTTCGCTAGGAAGGCCCAAAACCAATTTGAAGTAAAGATCAAGAAGGTTCGCAGCGACAACGGAACGGAGTTCAAGAACGCAAATGTGGACACCTTTCTTGACGAAGAAGGGATTTCACACGAGTTCTCGGCTACGTACACACCTCAACAAAATGGAGTTGTTGAGAGGGAGAACTGGACGCTCATCGAAATGGCGATAATGATGTTTGATGAGTACAAGACGCCGAAGCACTTTCGGGCAGAAGCGGTTGAGACAGCTTGTCATGCAACAAATCGCTTGTATCTTCACAAGCTACTCGGCAAGACGGCATACGAGCTACTCACTGGTAACAAACCCCAAGTTGGATACTTTCGAGTATTCGGCTCAAAGTGCTACATTCTTGATAAGCATCGTCGTTCCAAATTTTCTCCTAAGTCTCATGAAGGTTTCCTACTAGGTTATGGCTCAAAATCTCACACTTACCGTGTCTACAACAATTTCACCCGAAAGGTTGAAGAGACGGTAGATGTGAAGTTTGATGAATCTAACGGGTCGCAAGTAGAGCAATTGACAATTCATGTAGGACACAAAGATACTTCGGAAGCAATCCAAGACTTGTCTATTGGCAAGGTCCGTCCAACGGAGGTGAAGGAGAGTACCGCGTTCGTCCAAGTGGAAGCTTCCACTTCACGACAAGGTGAACCAAGAGTTGATACGGAAGCATCCACAAGTGGGACACACCAAGATGAAGAAAACAAGGAAGTGCATCAAGATGAACGTCAACAACCTCCTTCTCCACGACAAGAGAACGACAACGCCAACAATGAAGAAGGCCAAGAAGAAGAACAAGATGAAGAGGATGTTCAACGAAGACCCAACCAAAAGCTTTCACGAGTTCGAGCAAGAATTGCTAAAGACCATCCCGTCGAGCAAATCTACAATTGCCGGGGGTTGGGTGCGACATGTGCCAAAGGATGGCTTATCATGGAGGGGGCGAGTAGAACGTCGCTGGTGCCTGTAAACGGGATGAGGCGAAGACATGCACGCCGGCGAATCTTACCCAGCTTCAGGGCTCTCCGAGGAGATAACACCCCTACTGCTGCTCTGCGGGGTCTCCGCATGATCACTATGGCAAAGTGGGTACAAGAGGCTCCTTGAGTTGTTCGGGGTGAGGAAGGAGAAGGGCACGGCTTGCTCTTCTCTCCCTCTATGTGTGTGTCTAAAACTACTAGCTTTCAACCCTTTGCATGGGTGCCCGGGGTTTATAGGTCTACCCCGGGGTACAACGGTAATCCGGTGGGTGTGGGTCCAAGCCGTCGCCTCTAAGTCACCGTCTTATCCGCCGACTCACAGGGCCCGCCGACTAGTGGGCCCATGGCGGCTCAAAGATGGGGCCGACAGCCCTTGTCCGCCATGTGGCGGGTCTTGCCGGCTGCAGACATCGTAGCTATGTGATGACGCGGGCTTGATCATGGGGTTATGGCAACAGTGCCGCCACCTGGCGGGCGATCACTGTTGCCATTCCCCGTCTTGTCTGGTTAATGGCGCGTGGATCCCGCGGGAGGAGCTCGCCGACTCCCGGAGGCCGACTCCATCGCGTCCGTCTTTGGGGTGCTCTCGCCGTCTTCGGTACGCCCGCCGACAGGCGGGTCCCGCCGTCTTCGGGTCATACAGACAGGCCAACGTGGGTACAGGAATCTGCCCACGGTGCGGATGTCAGGGCCGGCATGGCAACAGTGATGCGCCGGATGGAGATCGCCGTCGGTGCGGCGCCCTGTAGCCATACCTGCCCTTTATGGACTGGACGGGGATGGGCTGCGAGGCGGCTTCACCCCATAGTCGCCCTGGCGTGAGGTGGTGAAGGTCGCGGGCCGACTCCTTGTAGCCGGCCTCGCTGGAGGTCGCTGGCTTGGAGTCGGCTTGTCTGAAAGGCGGCCTCGACTCGGCCCGGAGGGGTAGTCGGCGACTGCTGCCGATTATCCGACGGGCTCTTTGCCTTGGGGTCTTGAGGGGCGGTCTGCCTGATGTTTTGAAGCGTTCAGGCTCGGGTCTGCCTACCCGTAATCCATTACTCCGGCAAGTAGTCCCCGAAGCCGGGAGGCGCCGAGGGCAGCTCGTCGAGGAGCCTCGGCGGCTTCATCCCTTTGATGGAAGAATCTGGACTCGCCCGCCGTCTCCATCTGGAGCCGGCTTCGCAGGGGCCGCCTTGCTCTTCAAAGGTTTCAAGGTCGCAGCAGGGTCCGGGCGGCGTGCTCGATAAGCTTCCGGCAGCCGCCGCCATGGGCCCGCCACGCCGACGCCACGCAGCGGCGAGCGATCTACCAGCCCACGCGCGTGACAAGACAGGCCCGTCAGGCGGGGCCCGCCACTACCATGCCCCGGCGCGCAGCGGATCCGCTGCGGTCGTGCGGGCGGTTGGGCTCCCCACGCCGTTACTATGCGCAGTAACGTCGTGGGTTAAATCGTGGGGGCGTGGGCGCAGTTAATCCCACGCCCGCCCCTCGGCTTCGCAGCCTAGGCGCCTATAAGTAGGCGGGGGGAGGGAGGAGGCGGCGACGCACGCGCACTCTCTCATCCCCGCTCCCTGCCTCGTCTTCTTCCTCGCTCCTCCGCGCCGAGCCTCGTTTCTTCCTTGCCGCGGAGATGAGCTCCTCATCAGCCGCCGCGCCTCCCACCGCACGCTCCGGCGTGTGGGACGGATCCATCATCGACGACGACATAATCAAGTTCCTTCATCAGACGCGCCGCATCCCCGGCAGCCACCTAGTGCGAGCCCGCGCCCCGCCGGAGGGCGAAATCACGCCGGCGCCGGAGGAGGGCGAGTGGGTGATCTTCCGCTCGCACCTCACGCGCGGGCTAGGGCTGCCGGTGAGCGGCTTCTTCCGCGCATTCTTGGAGTTCTTCGGGCTCCAGCCGCACCACCTCACCCCCAACACGGTGGTGCTGCTGGCCGCCTTCGCATCCTTATGCGAAGGTTTCCTCGGAGTTCTCCCCACCATCGAGCTGTGGGGGGAGTTCTTTCTGCAAGCTCGGGACCCACGTCGCTCACGTCGGGCTCAGGCGGCACGCTCATCGCCAAGAGGAGGCCGGTGCCCGAGAATCCTTTCCCTGCCATCCCCTCATCAAGTCGGTGAAGATGTGGCAGCCAGATTTATCGTCAAGAACGCCGCCCCGACGGGCGACTGGTCAACTTGCCGCCTACGCATGGGCGAGTCATGGGCTGACCCACCAGCTGGTCCCATAGGCCCGGATGTCGACTCCGCAGTAACGCCGCCCGTCATGACTCCAGCGTAATGATACAATCGGAGGGCTGGCCCGAGGGCAGACTTGCTGGCCGCCTTCGTGGCGTGCCGAGTTCTCCCTCTTCAGGGCCGCCCTCATCTGATCTGCCAGATGAGCGGCCGCTGGGACCCCAGCCGGCTGTGCTCCAAGGACATGCCCCACGCGGAGGCGGTGGACACGGTGAACTTCTTGGCGAACTACGACCTCACGGAGGAATGGCGTTTCGGCAAGGAGCCATACTCGCGCGCCAATCCCCCACCGATGGTAAGTTGTCTCTTGCTTCTTTGTTTCCTTCCTTAGCCGGATCCGGCTCTTACTTTCCTTGGTCCTTTCTGACTCAGAATCCTCTCATGCCGCCCTTGACCGGCGCGCTGGCCGGGCTCATGACTTCGTCCCCCGGATCGGGTGAGAGTGACGCAGACGACCCCGACTTGGGCGTGGCGGCGATGGAGGCCGATTCCGAAGGAGGGGGAGGGGTCGACGACTTCAGGCCCTCGGCCACCTTTGCAGACTGGCCTGATGATGAAATCGCCCCCACCGCCAGCATAGAGCCGGCCATCAAGGCGCGAGCTCCTCCGCCGCCTTGGGGGGCCGAGGCGGCGCGAAGAAGCATCGGGCCGGGCCGAGTCAGCCAAGCGTCCAGGCCAAGAGGATCAGGGGAGCGGCCGCCGCGACTCAGCGCGAAGAAGCGGTCGCGAAAGCTAACCGCTTCCACAAGGAGGTGAAGAAACCACCGCTGGTCTCCGCGTAAGTATCTTTTTATTCTGTCTTGTTTTCTTCCGTCCGCCTTGCCCAAGTCTTCTCATGTCCTTTTTTTTCTCATCGTGGCTCCCTCACTTTGGAGAGGGTCGCCGCCGCCTCCGTCATGGGGTCGGCAGAGACGTCCGCCAGCAGTCGGCGGGTTGACCCTGCGGCCGCCCTCCAGGAGGCAACAGAGCGGAATGCATAGGAGAAGCGCGACGAGGAGGCGGCCGCCTGTCGAGAGAAGGCGGCGGCCGAGAAGGCGGTCGAAGCCGCAGCAGCAACAAGAAGGCAAGCCGAGGAGGCCGCGCGCCTTCAATCGGCGCTGCTTGTCACTCCGCCGGAGTTCACGGGGCAGTCGGAGGGAATCGGTGGTGAGGTCCCCGTCGCAGGGAGGGAAGGCGGCGAGGTCTCTTCGCCGAGCGCGGCCGCGCCACCTCCGCCGCCTCCGCCGCAGTCTGAGGTCGCGCAAGGCAAACAGCCGGCGGACCCACCCGTGCCGCCGACCGACGATGACGCCAGGCGCAGCCGCTTTTAAGTCGCCGCTCGCCAGCGGCGGGCGCCGCTTTGAGAAGGCGGATTCGCGCCGCGCTTCTTGGAGACCGGGCGCCGCTTAGCTCGCCCATCCTCGACGATGAAGCGACAAGCGCCGCGCTACCGGGTGGGTGCGAGGAGGCGCGAACGGCTTGAACACGGCTCTCCCCGGACGTCAAAAGCGAAGCTGCCGGGCGGCGCCGCCTCCGTAATCCTTTCCAAGGCGCACTGGCATCGCGATCCGCCGTATGGTATGTTTTATTTCCGAATTTTCTTTTGATCTTCTCCGTAAGGCCAATCACTCCACTGGTGTAGTCTCGAAGTTTCGGGTCGGTCACAAAGCGGCCCGGAACTTTATTTGCTTACTTCCAAGCTTTTATATGTGTCTGGAGTCCTTGTTACAGGAATATCACAACCTCCCCGCTACCGCCTTCAACCGCAACGTTGAAGAGCTGAACAAGCGGGCTGCTGACCTGGCGAGGAGCGGAGGTGAGTTTTCTTCTTCGGGCGCTTTTGCGCACTGCTGGCTGTAGTCCTCGAGATTCGGCGATCGCTACGCAATCGGGCCGGATCTTCTCGGGCGACCTTTCTTAATCGATTTACTTCGTCCTTCTTCTTTTTTATTCTTCGTAATCCAACGCCGCTCTGTGGGGCAGCTGGTACGGCCGAGACCGCCTTTGCGCTAAAGAGGAGGAGTGCGGCAAGCTCGCCGCAGAGCGCGACCGCTGGCTATGCACCGGGCGGAGCAGTAGGGAGCTGCTCAAGGCGGCGCGGGCCGAGGCAGAAGAAAGAGGCCGCCCTCCGGCCGAATTTGAGAGCGAAGCGCCCGCCTCGGACCGACAGAGAGGCGCAATGACCTCCGGCTTCCATGAAATCAAGATATCGCCGATGGTAAGTTTGCTTTACTTTCTCTTTTTGTTTTCCTACTATGGGTTAAGCCGGCTCATGTTTTTTCTAACTTGCTTTTTCTTCTTCTTGGCAGACTTCTTCCCTGGTCATACGCAGGCGGCCAATCAGGCCATCGAGGCCGAACGCGAGGCGCGGAGGGCGGGTGGCGCCGAGATTGCAGCCAACGCCCCCCGGACCCTTGACGAGCAGCTCCTGAGCATTGAGGCTCGCTCGCTGCGGCACATCGGATGCTGCGTCGTCTTTCAGCGTGTCGGGCTCAGCGATTGCTGCCCTGTGGCCGGACATGCCGGTTCTGCGCACTCCCAGCCGGACCGCCGACTGGCTGGAGGTCGCGGCTGGGCGTCTTGAGGCCTGGAAGGGCTCCGCGGCCCGGGCTAGAGCTCGCTGGGCCTGGAGTTCGTCAAGGCGTGGTATCCGAGGCTCGACCTGGACCGACCGCCGCTGCCCGGCCGAAGCCCAGGCGGAGCTGCAGGCCGCGGAGGGCGCCCTTGTCGAGCGTGCGGTGGCGATCGCCGATTATACGGACACCAGTGTCTTCGTCCCGGAGCGGGCTGAAGACGGTGGGGAGGCGCCGCCGGAGTGGTTCGGGTTGAACTCGGACTACGGCGAGGACTCGGCGGAGGTGATCGACTCCAGCACCGAGGATGAAGACGAGGCGGAGGACGAAGACGGCATGGAGGCGTTAGAAGACGGAGCGGGCGGCCAGCCTCAGCTCGACCGCGCCTCCAGCAACGAGCCACGCCCATCTGAGCCAGCCGCTGCCAGAGACGATCAAACCGAGACTGCCCAGCCACGCCCGGCGCTGGCCGCCACGCCTCCGCCTTCCAACCCCATCCATCGCTTCTTAGGCTGCTGCCTTGGCTTTATTTTATCTGCTTGTTAGTCTTTCAAAGAACTTTGTTAATTCGCACAATTCCACCCAGGGGTGTATTCTCAACCTCTGTTCGAAGATCCGGCCAAGGGCCTAAGTTTGTGTAAATATTAATCTAATTTCATGTTTCCTTGCTTAGTGCTCTTGTGGCTTTTCCCTTGCCGCCTTCCCTTAGATGCCGCCTTGCCCGTCGGGCAGCCGCTCTGTGGATTGCCGTCTAGGTCAAGTGCTCGGCTACTTTGAGAAGGCAAGCACTTGGCCATTTTAGAGTCGTTTAAGCGAGTTGGGTAGAAAATGGCAAGCCGGCTTCTTAAGAGTCGGTTTCACTTAAACGGGTCAGAGCCGATTTAAACTATGTTTATGCTTTGGGTCCTTAGCCATTTTTTTCGTGTGGCGCTCATTTACCTTACTCCTCGCTTCACCAAATAGCCGCTTATAGCCAAGCGGCTTCGACAGAGATTTGCTTGGGCACCGCACGCTACTTGTCCGACTTCAGAAGCACTTCATAGCTCAAAGGCGGTGAGTCCCGGGCCGACTAGTCGAGCCCGGTGCCAAACAAAGATAATCAAAGGGTAACATACTAAAAGGCATAATTCTTATAATACAGATAACAAAAGAGGGCAGTACCCGAGCTCGTCTCGGGGGGCCCATAGTCTTGGAATTTCAAACACAAAAGGGTGGCGTGGTACATATCGCATCAATCAGAAAATCTTTGAGGAGATTCGCATTCCATGGCCGCCTGCCTCTTTGCCGAGTCGTCCCTTTTGCGTGATCGGGCTTCGAAAGGCCGAACAGGTAGTAGGGAGTCGCTGCCCAAAGACTTTATCGATGATGAGTGGGCCTTCCCAAAGGCGCCGACAGCTTGTCGGGCCGGCTGTTCATTTGATCAGCCGGAGCACATGGTCGCTTTCTAGGAAGGATCTTGGCTTGACCTTCTTGTTGTAGTAGCGGCGCAGCTCATTGGTAGATGCGGACCGCCGAAAGTGCCAGCACGCCCTCTTCCAAAGCAGAGATCGGCCGTCTTGGCGTGCTTCTTCCGCTTCCTCCTCGGTGTACATGGTGACTCGCGGGAGTCGAACTCTATATCGCTTGGGATGACGGCTTCGCACCGTGAGACGAGGAAGAAGGTTGTGAAGCCGCTTGACTTGTTTGGAGTCGACGCAGACTCAGAGGACGGCCGGCAACTCCTCAAGCCCGGCCGCGAACGCTCCAAAGTGGTTCGACCAGACGAGGCTTGATGCCGCACAAGATGAGGTCGTTTCGCCGCTTCCACCGCCATTTGATCATGGATGGGCAACGGACGCTAAGTCCGATCGGATGCCCCGCGTCGTGCGTAAACGGGCCAGGCGCCTTTGGCGTAAATTTGTGCCGTTGTCGGTGATGATGTTGTGTGGTATGCCGCATCGAGTCGTGATGTCGGCGATAAAAGTCACCGCCAGAGGACCGCTTCAACTTCTTGATGGGTTTTGCTTCTATCCACTTGGTGAACTTGTCCACCGCGACAAGTAGGTGAGTTAGGCCACCTCGTGCCGCCTTGAATGGTCCCACCATGTCCAGTGCCCTGCATAAAGAAAGGGCCAAAGCGATGGGGATAGTCTTGAGTGTTGAAGCCGATCAAGCGGCTTGGAGCGGAACACCGGCACCCCTTGCATTTTGAACTAATTCCTTGGCTTCTTCTAGGGCAGTCGGCGAAGAAACCGTGGTCGGAAGGCTTTGGCGACGAGTGCTCTGGAGGTCGCATGATGGCCGTGACTCATCGATGGATGTCTTCGAGGATTGCTTGGCATTGCTCGATTCGACGCAGCCTGGTAGACACCGTGACGCCGCTACCGACCAGCTCTCTATTGATTATAGTATAGGCTGCCGCCGGTGTTGCACTTGCGGAGCCAAGGTTTCATCAGTTGGTAGCTCCGCTACTAAAACTTCAAGATGGGCCGGGCCCATGAGGGTGCTGCTATTTCTTCGACCGCCAAGATCGCTACTTGGACGAGGCGGCTAGGCCGGGAGGCGGCGGTTGAGTCTCGCAGCAGCTTGCTGCGTTGAAGAAGTCCCCTGCCGATTGGCGCAGTCCCCGGCCGGCATCGAGTCTTTGCAAAGGTCGCCGCAGTCCCCGGGCCGGGTTCGAAGTTCCTGGGCCGGCTTCGACTGCCGCGTTCTTGGGGGCGTCTTCAAGGATTCTTGTGCCGTCTGCCGAGGCTCTGGAGTCGGATCCGCCTTCTTCAGGGGGAGCCGGCAGAAAAATGGAGTCTGATTCTGGTGACGGTTTGACGGATGGCTTGAGAAGGCGCTAAAGGGCGACGCCGGATGGTATTGCCTGTCGGGTGGAACCGATTCTTGCCAGGGCATCTGCTTGGTCGTTGTCGTTCCTTGGTACATGGAGGAATTCGCATCCCTCAAAATATCCACTTAGCTGCTGTACCAGAAAGCGGTAGCTCGCCATATTTGCATCCTTGGCGTCCCAGTCGCCGGATGACTGTTGGACCACCAAGTCGCAGTCGCCATAGCACAGGATCCGGCGAATGCCGAGTTCTTTGGCAAGCCGAGTCGTGGATGAGCGCCAGATTCGGCGACGTTGTTGGAGGCGGCGAAATGGATCTGCAGCGCGTACTTGAGCTTGTCGCCTTTAGGGGAAGTGAGGACCACGCCGGCTCCCAAGTCGGTGCGCATCTTGGAGCCATCAAAGTGCATCCGCCAATGGGTGGAGTTGGGCGCTGGCGGCAGATACTAGGTCTCGGCCCAATCGACGAGGAAGTCGGCCACTGCTTGTGATTTGATGGCGGTGCAGGGCTGGTAAAAGATGGTGTAGGGGGCCAACTCTATGGCCCATTTGGCCACTCGGCCTGAAGCATCTCGGCTTCCGATGATCTCTGCTAGTGGGGCCATGCAAACCATGGTGATTGAATGCTCTTGAAAGTAAGGCTTCAACTTCTTGGCGGCAAAGTGCACGCCAGAACACATCTTCCGGTAGTGGGGGTAGTTCGCTTGGAGGTCGGCAGATTCTCGCCAGTAATATATCGGTCTCTTGATAGGTAGTGCCTTGCCTTCCTCCTTGCGTTCAACCACAATAACTACGCTGACTACCCTGCTGGTGGCGGCAATATACAGGAGCATGGGCTCCTTTGGAGTTGGAGCTGCCAAGACCGGGGAGTAGTCGACATTCTTTTCAACTGAGAAAAGCTTCATCCGCCTTGGAGTTCCATTCAAGAAGGTGGTCTTCTTCATAAGCTGGTACAAAGGAAGGGCTTTCTCACCCAAATGATCGATGAATCGATCGATAGACGCCAAGCGTACCGGTGAACTTCTGCACATCTAGCGATCGTGGGGCACTTCCATTCTCTCAATTGCCTTGATCTTCACAGGTTGCACTCTATGCCGCTGCTCGGATACCAGGAAGCCAAGGAGCTGGCGGCCGGTAACTCAAGACGATTTCTTCCGGGTTGAGCTTGATCTAGAATCGGCGCAAGTTTTCAAAGGTCTCTTTGAGGTCTTCCAATAGCGTTCCTCGCTTCTCCGTCTTCACCACCACGTCATCCACGTAAACGTGGGCGTTTCTGCCAAGCTGCTTGAGGAGGCACTTCTACATGCAACGCTGAAAGGTGGCGCCGGCGTTCCTCAAGCCGAACGTCATGGTCGGTGCAGCGTATAGGCTCCAAATGGCGTGATGAAGGCGGTCTTCAATCTGTCTGCCGGGTTCAGCTTGATCTCGATGATATCCTGAATATGCATCTAAGAAGCTCAACAGCTCGTGATCCGGGTGTGGAGTCTATCACCTGATCAATTCTGGGTAGAGCGAATGGGTCCTTGGGGCAGGCTTTGTTGAGGCTTGTGTAGTCAATACACATCCGCCACTGCTTGTTCTTCTTTAGTACCAGGACCGGGTTCGCCAATCATTCTGGAAAGAAAACTTCCATGATGAAACCGGCTACAAGGAGCCGGGCTATCTCTTCTCCAACAACTATTCTTTTCTCTTCGACAAAGCGGCGCAAGGGCTGCCTCGACGGGCTTCACATCGTGACGGACATGTAACTTGTGCTCGGCGAAATCCGTCGGTACACACTGGCATGTCTTTGGGGGACCATGCGAAGATGTCCCGATTCTCACGGAGGAAATCGCGAGCTCGCCTTCCTATTTGCCGCCGAGGTTCGCACCTATGACAACAGATTTCTCCGGGTGCTTCGGGTCCAAGGGTATCTTCTTGGTCTCTTTGGCCGGCTTGAACGAGCCCTCAGCTTCTGACTCCTTGGGGTCGGACGATATCTCCGGCTGCTTGCCGGCCATCGCCACGACCCGATCCAGGAGCCGCTTCACCGCGATCACTGTGGACTCGGCTAGCCGGCTGCTTTCAACCTGACAGCGAACGACTTTCAGAAGTCGCCGCTATGGTCGAAATCCCTTGGAACTCGGCATCTTCATCTTGAGGTAGGCGAGTGGGGGACCGCCATGAACTTGGCCAAAGCAGGTCGGCCAAGCAAGGCATGGTAGGGGCTCGAGGTCCACCACTGAACCAGACCGCTCTCGGCGAAAGTGATCCTTGTCCCCAAAGAGGACGTCTATCGTAATCTTGCCAATCGGTGAGCGGAAAGGCAGTACAATTCCGTGGAACACAGTCCGACTATGTCAAGCTGCCTCGCTTGATTCCTAGCTTCTCCATCGTATCCTTGTACAGATGTTGATGCTGCTGCCTCCGCCTATCAAGATCTTGGCGAGAAGAGAGCGGCCCGCCTATCCGTGGCAAGGGTGGCTCCCAAGACCAGGGCGAGGGAGCCCGGATTCGCATCACCTTCTGGGTGATCAGCACGACTCCAACCGATGGGCTTCTCGGACCCGATGCATGAATTCCGGGCGCTTGATGCTACGGCATTCACCTCTTGTTGCCGCCGCCGTCACCGCGCGATCATCACCACGCCGGTAAACACAACATAGGCGCCCGTGCTCCTCCGGGTAATCGTCTTGTATCATACCGACCGCCGGACAGCCGGCTGCGGGGCGGTGGTGGAGGCGGCGGCCCAAAGAAAGGCGGAGGAGGGCAAGGCCGCCTCCTTGGCGATCTGGTGAGCCAGTGGCACTTCCGGTGGTGTGATTTAACGGCTTCGCGCTGTGGAACTTGCGTGGTCCGCCCAGTCTCGCCAGAAGAGAAGGCCGGCAACCAGTTGGACTTGCCGCCTTCGCCGCCGCAGCGTGAGGCTGCCCTTCCGCCGGGTTCGACTATCGCCACCGCCGCTGTTGGAAGCCGGCCGCGGGCCTTGCACTTGTGATCATTCTGTTGTCGCTGGGTCAAGGCGCCGCCACCAGAGTTCTCGGGAGCATGAGGAGCTACTTTGCTGGCCGTGCACCGACTTCGATCTCCGTCTTCATGGAGGAGTCAAGAATGGCGATTTGTCTGCTATGACTAGCAGCTCGTCGAGGGTCTCCGGCACCGCAAAGGAGCTTGTGCTTGAGGAGGGTGCCTTCTATGCACCCGGCGGTGAATTACTCGATTGCTCAGACCTCGTGCACTCCTTCGCAGGAGTTCCGGAGCTTCGCCCAGTAGCGTGAGGTAGTCGCGAGTGGACTCGTTGGGGCCTTGTACGCACAAGGACAGCTGACGAGGCTTGGGAGGTCGCTTGTATGTGCTCGTGAAGTTGCGGATGAAGGCCTCGGTGAAGTCGACCCAGCCGCTGATACCGGGGCCTCAAGTTGTTCAACCATGTCCGGCCGTGCCTCGGAGCATGAGGGGAACATACTTTACGGGCAACGCCGCTTGTTGCCGTCATTATGCCGACGGCCGTGGAGTAGTCCACTAGCCAGTCCTCCGGCTTCACGGAGCCGGTGTATTTGGGTGTGTCTCGGGAGTGTGAATCCTCGGGAAGGGCCTGCCGCGGATGCGAGGTCCAAACAGGGTGGGCCCAACTCATCTTCTTCTTCTAGCGCCGAGATCGGTGGAGTCGCCGATCCGGTGGCGGCGTCGTTCTCCGACTCTCTCGGCCAAGGCGGGAGACTTCGCCTTTCTCTGCTGCGGGGAGGAGGAGGCCGATAGTCGCCCCGCCGCTCCACCGCCTGGGCGGCCGTCTTCATCGCGTTCGATGGAGATGTGAGTCCGGCTATGGCTGACAGCCGGATCCTGGTTCTTTCTTCCGCGGACGCCGCCAGTCGGCATCCGAGATGTCGCGCCTTGATCTCGGTGAGGAGGCAAGTCGTCGTGTTCGCCGTAGCGCCTCCATGCGGCAGCCGGCTTCGTCTTGCGCGGCGGCCGCGTCGAGGAGCTGCTGGACTCGCTCCGTCATCAGGCGGCGCTCCTCGCCCTCGAAGTTATCCAGTTTCGTCCCGCCGCCGGGCGACGCGAATGTTCTCCGGCGTGGCATACATAGGCGAAAGCGGCCCCAAACAGATCGGGCGAGGGTCAAGGCTGCCGGACTGCCGCCTTAGGCGGTTAGGCCCGGAGCGAGCCGCCTACGTGGCGATCCATCTCGCTGATAGGTTTCCGACAAGCGCCTCATGCTTGCCGCCACAGGCACCCACGAGGAGCCGAAGGCGCGCGCTTCAGCGCCAAGGCGTCGGCGTCCTCCGGAATGGAGGCGGTCAGGTCTTGTAGAACAGCATCGAGAGGGTCCCGAGCCCCCCGCCGGAGGGCTCGCCGTGACTGATGACGAGTACTTCTATGACGGTGCTTCCGCCGCTCTCCGCGCGAGGGAGAGGCTCGTCCTAGACCACCACGTTGGTGGGGAACGCGTCGAGCGACGCGGTGTCGGAATCGCAATCATCGGGTCGGTGGAGCCTACGGACCTGTGTCACGGGCAGCACGCCGTCGACGTGGAGCTGCTCGAGGAGGCCCGCGAGGAGGTTGGCCGTCTGCGTCGCGCTTGGACGCAGGCTCGCTCGGAGGCGAACCTCACGACAAGTTCGGGCGAGGCAACTTCGCTGTCAGAACGCCGATGCGGCTATATCTCCCACGTGTCGAGGCACGACTTAGAGGCATAACCGCATTGAAAGCAATGTCGCAAGTGAGGTAATCTTCACACAACCCATGTAATAAATAAGGGAAAGAGATACATAGTTGGCTTACAATCGCCACTTCACACAGTACATAAATAAACATCCATCATTCGTAGTACACTCAAGGTCCGACTACGGAACCAAAATAAAAGAAGATACCCCAAATGCTAACACAGATCCCCGATCGTCCCAACCGGGCACCACTACCGATCATCGTGAAAAGACACATAGTAACGACCACGTTCCTCGTCGAACTCCCACTTGAGCTCGGTTGAGTCACCTGCACCGCATCGCCGGGCACTGCAACTGTTTTGAAGTATCCGTGGAGTCACGGGGACTCAGCAATCTCACACCATGTAGATCAAGACTATATAAGCTTATAGGAAGGACAGAGTAGTAAGGTGGAGCTGCAGCAAGCGACTAGCATATATGGTGGCTACTTCAAGAAAAGAGAGCGAGAAAAGGAGCAAAGCACGGACGTGAAGCTAGTAGCGATCAAGAAGTGATCCTGAACTACTTACGCCGACATAACTCCAACACCGTGTTCACTTCCCGGACTCCGCCAAGAAGAGACCATCACGGTTACACACGCAGTTGATGTGTATTTTAATTGAGGTCAACTTCGGGTTTTCTACAACCAGACATTAACAAATTCCCATCTGCCTCATAACCGCGGGCACGGCTTTCGAAAGATATTACCCTGCAGGGGTGTCCCAACTTAGCCCATTATAAGCTCTCACGGTCAACGAAGGATATTCCTTCTACCGAAGACCCGATCAATCTCGGAATCCCGGACTACAAGACATTTCGACAAAGAATAAAACAAGACCAAAGAAGCCGCCCGAATGTGCCGACAAATCCCGATAGGAGCTGCACATATCTCGCTCTCGTGGCACACCGGATAAGCTAAGCGTCACAGAACCGGCGTAATCCAAGTTGCCCAGAATGGTCCCCAAGACGGTGCTCTAGTTTGGACCAACACTCGAGGAGGAGCATTGGCCGGGGTTTAAAATAAGATGACCCTCGGGCTCATGAAACCCGGGGAAAAGGCTTAGGTGGCAAATGGTAAAACCAAAGTTGGGCCTTGCTGGACGAAGTCTTATTCAAAGCGAACTGTCAAGGGGTCCCATAAATCACCCAACCGTAAGGAACGCTAAATCAAGGAACATAACACCGGTATGACGGAAACTAGGGTGGCAAGAGTGGAACAAAACACCAGGCATAAGGCCGAGCCTTCCACCCTTTACCAAGTATATAGATGTATTAATTTTAGCAGATATTTATATTGTGATATCCCCATCAAGTAAACATGTTCCAACAAGGAACAACATCTCCATGTTCCAACAAGGAACAAACTTCATCTTCACCTGCAACTAGCAACGCTATAAGAGGGCCGAGCAAAGCGGTAACATAGCCAATCAACGGTTTGCTAGGAAAGGATGGTTAGGGCTGACATGGCAATATGGGTGGCATGATATAGCAAGTGGTAGGCATGGCAGCATAGGCATAGCAAAAGAGCGAGCATCTAGCATAGCAAAGATAGAAGTGATTTCGAGGGTATGGTCATCTTGCACCAATGTTCTCAGAGTTGTCGAAAGCTTGATCCTCGAAAGCGTTCTCAACAGGTTCCTCGCTCACGCTTTCGTCTCCCGGCTCTACCCAAAGCAACAACACAAACAAGGAACCACAATAAATCACGGTGCAATGCACAATCAACATGATGCAAAACATGGCATGATATGCGGGATGTGATATGCAATGCGTATGTGCGCTCCGGAAGGAAAATGATGAACCAGGCATCAACTTGGCAAACCAAGTATGCCACTGGAAAGATGAGATGATTTCGTTGAAATCGATATAAAGATCACCGGAATCGGATGCACGGTTTGGAAATGATAAGCAAAACAAAAATGGCACAAATCTGCCATTAACAGCATGATGCCACTTAGCAAGCAACAAATAATTAAGCTACTGCACCCAACCGTATCAACAAAGTACATGGCAGTGATCTACACAAGATGCTTGACAAAAGATGAGCACTGAGCTTCGGCTAAATCACATCATAACAGGTTCAAACAAGCATGGCAAAAGTGCACAAAATATCAGGCTGGACATGGCAAAAAACAGCATCAGGTTGCAATGTTCAGAGCAACAAAACTACATGCTACGGGAACTTAAAATAGCAAAACAAGGCATGGCATGAATCTAATCAAAGCATAGAACAAAAATCCCTTACTGACCATAAGCCAAAAAGGACTAGAAAATATAGTAACACCCATGTCAATATTGAAAGTTTCGTTAACAGATTCAGCAACATGGCATGTCAAAAACTGATAATAAGTAGGCATGTTTACAAGCTCAATGCACTCACTACAGAGCCTTAAATGATAAACTAAGCATACATTCATCAAGAAGACATGTCATAGAAGACATACATGGCAAGAACAATAACATAGCATGAATGGATCAACTACAACAACCTTGGCAAAATTGAATAACATGTAAACAATCTGCCAGGAAACATTTTATAGCAAAAGTAGAGCTCGATTGACTCAAGCTATGGAACTCCATAATTGCAAACAAGGGCATGGATGGATAGAGCAAGACATGCTTAACAAAACATCCTTACTAAAGTATCTCAAAATATGCATGGATCTCTCGGTAGCATCAAGTTAACATGGCATCAAAATATCAGCTAAACAGGGCTGAAAACAGCAACAACAGAACACCTACTTTGCATGCTTGTGCTAGTCACCACATAGATCACAAAAATACATGGCATACACTCCTGGAAAGATGGCATGGCATATTACAAAACACATGTAGGACTCCAATTCATAGGGTGCACACATCAATCATGGAAAAAATAACAAAAGTGCAAGTTCTGTTAAGAAACAGAAACTAACAACATATAGCACTCTTCCAACAGCATTTCGGGCATCAAGATGAGCTCGAAAGAAAATGATGCAATGAGATGAAATGATCTACTCTTCGAGGCGAACATTTTGACATATTATACGTGCAAAACGGATCTACGGATGCGAAGATATAGCATGTTGAAAATTGCACAAAATAGCAAGAAATGCAAAGACTTAGAGAAAATGGAGGGGAGAGAGAGAAGAGGTCAACGGGCTCGGCCGGGCCGGATCTGGACCGGATCGGGCGGCTGCGGCGGAGGAAGGAGCTCATGCGGGTCGAGGAAGGTCGGCGGGGTTGCCGGGCGGCGAAGGGGTCGGCGGCATGGCGGGGCCAGTGCGAGGCCACGCAGGCGCCGGGGCTTGCTGGCATGGGAGGCGCGGCTGGGCGAGGGAGGTTGGCGACGCGCCCGGCCCGGGCGAAGGCAGCGGGCGGAGCCGGGCGATGGCGGGCGGAGGAGCTCACATGAGGAGCCTCGGGTCAAGGGCGGCGGGCGGACAAACGTGTGTGAGGGCCAGGTTTCGCGGGTCATGGCTGGCATACATGCGGCGCGGCCATGCGGCACTTCGACATGCTGGGCGGCGGCGCTGAGCGTCTGCTGGCGGCGGACACGCCCGCGCGACGGGACGGATTTTAGGGTTTCGGGAAGAGGATGATCCGGATTTCGGGGAGGTGTTTAAATAGGCATAGAGGGAGCTAGGAGAGTCCAAATGAGGTGTAGTTTTCGCCACACGATCGTGATCGAACGACGGAGAGCATGGGAGTGACTTAGATGGGTTATTGGGCTGTTTTGAAGGGTGTTGGGCTGCAACTTAAAATAGGCCTTCGCGAGAGTGCGGTTAACTGCTGGAGTACCAAACGAGCTCCAAATGACCGAAACTTGACCGTGGTCTCCGGTGGTATACCAAGGCCACTAGACAAACCTCGGTCCATTTCGAGGAGGTTTAATACCCGCATACCTAAAAACGTAAAAGGACCAACAATGGGGAGATAGGAGTGTCGGATTGCAAAACGGACAACGGGAAAAATGCTCGGAATCATGAGACGAACACGTATGCAAATGTGATGCACATGATGACATGATATAAAATGCATGACATGGACAAAATGCAAAAAGAAGAAAAACCCAACCACGGGGGGAATATCATATCACAATGCCGAAAATGGCAAGAGTTGGAGTTACAAATATGGAAAGTTACATCCGGGGTGTTACAACACTCCACCACTACAAGAGGATCTCGTCCCGAGATCTAGGACTGAAAGAACTCCGGATATTCGAACGGAGGTGATCCTCGCGCTCCCGTGTAGCTTCTCGGTCGGAATGGTGTGACCACTTCACTTTCGTGAATTTGATTGACTTGTTGCGAGTCTTGCGCCGGTTTCTTCAAGAATAGCAACGGGTGTTCATGATAAGAGAGATCTTCTTGAAGGTCAATCTCTTGAAGTTGATAGTGCGTTCGAGTCTTGAAGCACTTGCGAAAGGCTGTGACACGTGAAACACATCGTGCACGCTTGCAAAGTTGGATGGAAGCTCAAGTTGATAGGCGAGATCGCCTCTTTTTGCCAATTATCTTGAAAGGACCCATGTATCTAGGGGCAAGCTTCCCTTTGATACCGGGTTTACGAAGTGCCTTTCATTGGAGAGACGCGAGGTAGACATGGTCTCCGATTTCAAAAGTCACATCACGGTGCTTATCATCATAATAGCTCTTCCGCGCGATTATGCGGCTTTGAGATTCTCACGAATGACTTGGCACATTTCTTCCGCTTCAGGATCAAGTCATTGCCAAGAAGTTGGCGCTCACCTGTCTCGCACCAATTGAGAGGAGTACGACACTTTCTCGCCATAGAGAATTTCGAATGGGGCCTTGCCCGAACTCGCTTGGAAGCTGTTGTTGTAGGAGAACTTCGGCATATGGAAGACAATCTTCCCACTTCATACCGAAGAAATGACACAAGCCCCGAGCATATCTTCAAGGATTTGATTTACTCGCCGACTTGGCCACTTGTTTGAGGATGGAAAGCTGTCTTTGAAAGCGAATGTTAGTGCCCATGGCCTTCGAAAAGAATCCCGTAACTTGGAGGTAAAGATGCTGCCACGGTCCGAAGAGATCAATTGTGGAATGCCGTGCAAGGAGACAATCCTCGAGGTGTATAGCTCTCGCCAACCGAAAGCTGCTGTGATAGATTCTTTGATAGGAAGAAAATGAGCCACTTTAGTCAGCTTGTCAATGACAACGAAGATAGCATCATTTCCACGCTTGGACTTTGGAAATCCAATCACGAAGTCCATTTCGATATGATCAAACTTCCATTCCGAATAGCAAGAGGTTGAAGGAGACCAAATGGTCTTTGGTGTTCTGCTTTCACTCTTCTGCAGACATCACACTCATTCACGAATTGAGCAATTTCTCGCTTCATTCGAGTCCACCAATATGACCGCTTGAGATCATGGTACATCTTCGTACTTCCGTGATGAATGGATAGAAGCGAATTGTGAGCCCTGCTCATAATGACTTTTCAGAGATCACCCTTAGGGACCACAATCCGGTCCTCAAAGAAAAGAGTATCTTTGTCATCAACGTGGAAGCACTTGTACTTGGAAATGCCCTTGTCGATACCACGTTTCACCTTCTTCACCATGGTATCCAAAAGTTGAGCCTCACGAATCTGATCTTCCAAAGTAGGAGATACTATGAGGTTGGCAAGAAAGCCTTGAGGAACAACTTGAAGATTCAGCTTGCGGAAAGCTTCACAAAGATCCGGCTGAAAGGGCTTGAGGATTAGACTGTTGCAGTAAGCCTTCCTGCTCAAAGCATCTGCAATGACATTGGCCTTGCGGAGTATATTCAATACTTGGGTTGTACTCTTGAATCATTCCGACCCATCGAGTCTGCCTGAGGTTGAGGTTGGGTTGGGTGAAGATGTACTTGAGACTCTTGTGATCGGTGAAAATGTCCACTTTCCTTCCCAACAAGAGATGTCTCCACGTTATCAATGCATGGACAACTGCCGCCAACTCGAGATCGTGAGTGGGGTAGTTCTTCTCGTTGGGCTTCAACTGGCGAGAGGTATAAGCCACAACTCTCTTCTCTTGCATTAACACAAAGACCGAGACCTTGAAGAGAAGCATCACGTAAAACTTCAAATGGCTTGGATTCATCAGAGGAGTCAAGACAGAGCTGTGACGAGTTTCTCTTTGAGGGTATTGAAAGCAACATCACACTCGGAGACCGGACATACTTCACATGCTTCCGAGGAGGTTGGAAAGAGGCTTTGCAATCTTGGAGAAGTTCTCAACGAATCTTCGCAATAGCTTGCAAGACCAAGAAAATCATGGAGTCGCTTGACATTCTCGAGGAGGTTCCCAATTCACAATTGCGGACACCTTCTCGGGATTAACAGCGATGCCCTTGGCGGAGATGATATGACCAAGATAAAGCACTTCATCAAGCCAAAATTCACATTTGGAGAACTTCGCATAGAATTGATACTCTACGAGCTTGTCTAGCACCAATCGCAAATGTTTGGCATGATCCTTCTTATTCTTGGAGAAGACCAAAATATCATCAAGATAGACCAAGACGAATTCATTGGTGTAGGGATTGAAAATGAAGTTCATCATCCGAGAGAATGTTGGAGGAGCATTGACGAGGCCGAAAGACATGACAAGATATTCATAAGAACCAAATCTTGTTCTCAATGTCGCCTTGGGAATATCTTGTTCACGAATGCGAATCTGATGATACCCCATACGAAGGTCAAGCTTGGAGAACACCGTAGCACCTTTGAGTTGCTCGAAAAGCTCATTGATGTTGGGAAGTGGATACTTGTTCTTGATTGTCTTCTTATTCAATGGACGGTAATCGACGCAAAGTCGGTCCGTGCCATCCTTCTTCCGGACAAAAGAACACCACAACCCCAAGGAGATGAACTCGGTCCGATCAAACCCAGACGCTCTTGTTCATCGAGCTGCTTCTTCAATTCCTTCAGCTCATCAGGTCCAAGCTTGTATGGACGCTTGCAAACGGGTTCAAAGTGCGGGCTCAAGATCGATAACGAACTCAATGGCCGATGAGGAGGCATACCCGAAGCTCTTCCGAAAGACATCTTGGTACTCACAAACGATTTGGAATCGAGAGATGGCATTCAGTTCGCCCTTCTCATTGAGAGAAAACAACCGAATGGTTTCATCACGAGCGGCATAGATGATCACATCATTAGAAGAGTGAGTCAATTGAATTTCACGGCAGCACAATCAAGCCGAAGCTTTGTGCCGAGAAAGCCAGTCCATTCCGAGAATAAGATCAATATCCGAGTCACCAAGGACAAAATGGTTTAGCCAAAATCTATAATCGCCCATCTTGATAGAAACATCCGAATCCTTGTGGTAGCCCTCATAGAAGAGGCCGGAGAAACAACTCCCAAGGGTTTTTCCAGCATTTCAAATGAAATCATGCTTTGCCACAAATGATCTAGACATGAAACAATGCGATGCACCAAGATCAAATAGAACTTTTGCAGGAATATCATTAATCGGAAGATTACCCATTATCACATCGTAAGATTCCTCCGCTTGAGCTGCATTCATCATGTTCACCTTTTGCGCATTTGGGATTATGCTTGACCACCGCATTGCCGGAAGATTTCACGGGAGGAGGAGGCGGAAGGCGCCTGATTGAAGCACTTGTTCGCATAGTGACCTTTCTGTGACATTTGTTGCAAGTCACCTCGAGAGCGGACGGTGGTAAGGAGCACTTGACCTTGGAGCTTGAGAATTAGACTTGTTCTCGATAGCTTGGGTTGGGTGGGTGGGAAGATCCACGGCCACCGAGTTCTTCTCACTGATAAGGCCGACGGAACGGAGGAGGAGGAAGGTAAAACTTCACGCTTAGCTGCCACTTGAGAGGAAGAAGAAGACTGAATCGCATCCCCGATTCTCTTCTTAGAAGCCTCACATTTGAGCTGGGCAGCTTCTTGCTTCAAAGGCCATGTTGTAGAATTCATCATACTTAATCGCTCAAAAAGCACAAGAGCTAATTGCGAGATCTTCTCTCGCACCACCTCCGAATTGATAGATCATACTCTTTTCATCGTGCACGTCTTGCTTAGCAAACGAGCAAGCTTACAGAACTGGATATTGTATTGATAGATGACATGTTGCCTTGCTTGAGATTGCGGAACTCCTCATGCTTGCTCTCAACAACACTTTTCTAATGTGGTGAGCTCAAATCACGACGGAACTCATCCCGTGTAATGACACGACCTCCTCTGGAATCTTTGTATTGTCGGTACCACTCAAAGACTTGATCCTTGAGTTGAAACGATGCAAACTTGACAAAGTCCTCAGGTCTGACATTGCTACAGTCAAAATGCTTGCAGATGTCCACTAACCAATCGTTAGCGTCTGTGGCCTCGACACAGAAACTGAAAGACTTCGGCTGATTAGCGAGGAACTGACTGAGAGTAGCAAAGTGTGGCTGATTGTTGCCTAGACCTTGATTTCCTTGATTGCCTTGCCCTCGAAAGTACGTTCTTGCAAGAGCTGCAAAATCATCTCGAGCATTGGCATTGGTGGCTGCCATGATAGCTTGCCGTGCCTCTGGAGGCGGAGGTGGAGGTGGAGGTGGAGGGTTCATCGATCCCCATCATTACGATCCGGATTCAGACGCATTGGCGGAGCCATCTCGAAGAGGGTGACATCCGTTAGTCCTTTGATAGACAAATTGATAAGTAGAATCAACGGATAGAAATTGCAACATATAGTCTTCACAATAAACATTCGAACAAGAATGAACGAATGAATTCCAAAGATAATCATCACACGTCCAATAAGGTGAGAAGCCACTTAGATAAGGATATGGAAACAACAACTGTCTTAGAAACAATTCGAATATCACAATTGAAACAAATGATTGGCTTCTAGAATGAGCCGGAACAAACACATGATAGAGATTTCGCCCAAAGTGTTCGTGGTGGGGCCCACACGGGCACGACGTATAGCGGACGTCACGAATGACTAACAAGACGTCCCCGAATCAGCATAGCCAAGGATTCTTTAAGACGCCTATGACCAATCGTCGAATCGACCGTGAATGGGCGGACCACTAAACTTTGAACCCCAATCTCAAATCATACATCCGTCGGAAAGAATATCCCGTAAGCTACTAGAATTCCCACCTATAAACTCCCGAAACTTTCTACGGTTATGCAATCTGGTGTTGGGGATACAGGGACACAAAATATATCACCCAAACTAACAATACCTAGATCCAAATTGTATCCATCCGTCAACACATAACCAAGAAATCCTCGGAAATCGTGGTACCTCGACCTTCAAAAACATCCGTTATGCAAGTCATGGCAATACTCCCGCACTCGCCACAAAGATCGGGCTATCGTGGTTATCTCACCAACAAGCGCACAAAAGAGATTTCGATGTCGGCAAAACTCGTATTCCGTAATCGCAACGATAAAATTGTGACGACAACACCTCGGAGCTCAACTCCCGGGACACCGCCACAACCCCTAAATGTCGGGGAGGCACCAAGAACAATGTTCTCGCCACAAAACCATCGGAACGATTCCAAGATACCCACGTGATCCTAAAAAAATTTAGTGAAATTTGAGGAGAGAAGAGTCAAAACACTACGCCAGGATACCTCACAGAGCGGCGAAGGGACTGGAAGTAAAAGAATCCTACTCCGATATATATAATCCTAAGACTCAAAACATTTTCCATTCTAGACTCAACAACGCCAGCAAACAATCAAGTAGGGGGCTCCTAAGTCGGGAAGGCTCGATTACCAACTTGTAACGCTTCCGATGCGGCTTATATCTCCCACGTGTCGAGGCACGACTTAGAGGCATAACCGCATTGAAAGCAATGTCGCAAGTGAGGTACTCTTCACACAACCCAGGTACTCTATAAGGGCAAGAGATACATAGTTGGCTTACAATCGCCACTTCACACAAAGACATAAATAAACATCCATCATTCGTAGTACACTCAAGGTCCGACTACGGAACCAAAATAAAAGAAGATACCCCAAATGCTAACACAGATCCCCGATCGTCCCAACTGAGCACCACTACTGATCATCGTGGAAAAGACACATAGTAACGACCACGTTCCTCGTCGAACTCCCACTTGAGCTCGGTTGAGTCACCGTGACCGCATCGCTTCGGCACTCGCAACTGCTTTTGAAGTATCTGTGAGTCACGGGGACTCAAAGCAATCTCACACCCATGAGATCAAGACTATATAAGCTTATAGGAAGGACAGAGTAGTAAGGTGGAGCTGCAGCAAGCGACTAGCATATATGGTGGCTACTTCAAAAAAGAGAGCGAGAAAAGGAGCAAAGCACGGACGTGAAGCTAGTAGCGATCAAGAAGTGATCCTGAACTACTTACGCCGACATAACTCCAACATCGTGTTCACTTCCCGGACTCACGAGAAGAGACCATCACGGTTACACGCAGTTGATGTGTATTTTAATTGAGGTCAACTTCGGGTTTTCTACAACCGGACATTAACAAATTCCCATCTGCCTCATAACCGCAGGCACGGCTTTGAAAGATATTACCTGCAGGGTGTCCCAACTTAGCCCATTATAAGCTCTCACGGTCAACGAAGGATATTCCTTCTACCGGAAGACCCGATCAATCTCGGAATCCCGGACTACAAGACATTTCGACAAAGAATAAAACAAGACCAAAGAAGTCACCGAATGTGCCGACAAATCCCGATAGGAGCTGCACATATCTCGTTCTCGTGGCACACCGGATAAGCTAAGCGTCACGAGGAACCGACGTAATCCAAGTTGCCCAGAATGGTCCCTACGGTGCTCTAGTTTGGACCAACACTCGAGGAGCATTGGCCCGGGTTTAAAATAAGATGACCCTCGGGCTCGCGAAACCCGGGGAAAAAGGCTTAGGTGGCAAATGGTAAAACCAAAGTTGGGCCTTTGCCGGACGAGTCTTATTCAAAGCGAACTGTCAAGGGGGTCCCATAAATCACCCAACCGTGTAAGGAACGCGAAATCAAGGAACATAACACGGTATGACGGAAACTAGGGTGGCAAGAGTGGAACAAAACACTGGCATAAGGCCGAGCCTTCCACCCTTTACCAAGTATATAGATGTATTAATTTTAGCAGATATTTATATTGTGATATCCCCATCAAGTAAACATGTTCCAACAAGGAACAACATCTCCATGTTCCAACAAGGAACAAACTTCATCTTCACCTGCAACTAGCAACGCAATAAAAGGGGCTGAGCAAAGCGGTAACATAGCCAATCAACGGTTTGCTAGGAAAGGATGGTTAGGGCTGACATGGCAATATGGGTGGCATGATATAGCAAGTGGTAGGCATGGCAGCATAGGCATAGCAAAAGAGCGAGCATCTAGCATAGCAAAGATAGAAGTGATTTCGAGGGTATGGTCATCTTGCTCGCAATGTTCTCGAGTTGTCGAAAGCTTGATCCTCGAAAGCGTTCTCAACAGGTTCCTCGTTCACGTACTCGCCTCCGGCTCTACCCAAAGCAACAACACAAACAAGGAACCACAATAAATCACGGTGCAATGCACAATCAACATGATGCAAAACATGGCATGATATGCGGGATGTGATATGCAATGCGACAAAAGCGCCCGGAAGGAAAATGATGAACCAGGCATCAACTTGGCAAACCAAGTATGCCACTGGAAAGATGAGATGATTTCGGTTGAAATCGATATAAAGATCACCGAATCGGATGCACGGTTTGGAAATGACAAGCAAAACAAAAATGGCACAAATCTGCCATTAACAGCATGATGCCACTTAGCAAGCAAAAAATAATTAAGCTACTGCACCCAAACGTATCAACAAAGTACATGGCAGTGATCTACACAAGATTCTTGACAAAAGATGAGCACTGAGCTTCGGCTAAATCACATCATAACAGGTTCAAACAAGCATGGCAAAAGTGCACAAAATATCAGGCTGGACATGGCAAAAACAGCATCAGGTTGCAATGTTCAGAGCAACAAAACTACATGCTACGGGAACTTAAAATAGCAAAGCAAGGCATGGCATGAATCTAATCAAAGCATAGAACAAAAATCCCTTACTGACCATAAGCCAAAAAGTACTAGAAAATATAGTAACACCCATGTCAATATTGAAAGTTTCGTTAACAGATTCAGCAACATGGCATGTCAAAAACTGATAATTAGGCATGTTTACAAGCTCAATGCACTCACTACAGAGCCTTAAATGATAAACTAAGCATACATTCATCAAGAAGACATGTCATAGAAGACATACATGGCAAGAACAATAACATAGCATGAATGGATCAACTACAACAACCTTGGCAAAATTGAATAACATGTAAACAATCTGCCAGGAAACATTTTATAGCAAAAAGTAGAGCTCGATTGACTCAAGCTATGGAACTCCATAATTGCAAACAAGGGCATGGATGGATAGAGCAAGACATGCTTAACAAAACATCCTTACTAAAGTATCTCAAAATATGCATGGATCTCTCGGTAGCATCAAGTTAACATGGCATCAAAATATCAGCTAAACAGGGCTGAAAACAGCAACAACAGGACACCTACTTTGCATGCTTGTGCTAGTCACCACATAGATCACAAAAATACATGGCATACACTCCTGGAAAGATGGCATGGCATATTACAAAACACATGTAGGACTCCAATTCATAGGGTGCACACATCAATCATGGAAAAAATAACAAAAGTGCAAGTTCTGTTAAGAAACAGAAACTAACAACATATAGCACTCTTCCAACAGCATTTCGGGCATCAAGATGAGTTCTAAAGAAAATGATGCAATGAGATGTAATGATCTACTCTTCGAGACGAACATTTTGACATATTATACGTGCAAAACGGATCTACGGATGCGAAGATATAGCATGTTGTAAAATTGCACAAAATAGCAAGAAATGCAAAGACTTGGAGAAAATGGAGGGGAGAGAGAAGAGGTCAACGGGCTCGGCCGGGCCGGATCTGGACCGGATCGGGGCGGGCTGCGGCGGAGGAAGGAGCTCGCCGGCGGGGTCGAGGAAGGTCGGCGGGGTTGCCGAGCGGCGAAGCGGGTCGGCGCGGGCGGCCGGCGAGTGGCCGCACAGCGCCGGGTCAGGCGGGAGGCGCGGCACAAGAGGGAGGTTGGCGACAGCGCCCGGCCGGCGTAGGCAGCGGGCGGAGCCGGGCGACGGCGGGCGGAGGAGCTCATGTGAGGAGTTTTGCCGCGGCGGCGGCGCGGACGGCATGGGGCCGGGAGGGCTGGCCGTGGCTCATGGGGCAGCCAGCGGCGCGGCTACGTGGCGCCCGATTAGCGCGGGCGGCGGCGCTGAGCGTCTGGTGGCGGCGACACGTCCGGCGCACGGGACGGATTTTAGGGTTTCGGGAAGAGGATGATCCGGTTGGGGAGGTGTTTAAATAGGCATAGAGGGAGCTAGGAGAGTCCAAATGAGGTGTAGTTTTCGCCCACACGATCGTGATCGAACGACGGAGAGCATGGGAGTGACTTAGATGGGTTATTGGGCTGTTTTGAAGGGGTGTTGGGCTGCAACTTAAAATAGGCCTTCGCGAGAGTGCGGTTAACCGTTGGAGTACCAAACGAGCTCCAAATGACCAAACTTGACCGGTGGTCTCCGGGTGGTATACCAAGGCCACTAGACAAACCTCGGTCCATTTCGAGGAGGTTTAATACCCTTTACACGGAAAAACATAAAAGGGACCGCCGGGGAGATAGGAGTGTTTGATTGCAAAAGCGGACAACGGGAAAAATGCTCTAATCATGAGACGAACACGTATGCAAATGTGATGCACATGATGACATGATATAAAATGCATGACATGGACAAAATGCAAAAAAGAAGAAAAACCCAACCACGGAGGGAATATCATATCACAATGCCGAAAATGGCAAGAGTTGGAGTTACAAATATGGAAAGTTACATCCGGGGTGTTATTCAAGAAAGCGACCTCGGCGCCATGCAGCTAGCGTCATGTGAACTCCATCTGGCGTCTTGGGCTGGCTCTTCGCCGCCAGGAGGAAGAGGGTTCCCGTCGAGCAGGTCTCCAGACGACGGTGCACCACGCCCACGGTGGGCGCCAAATGTCGGGGTTGGGTGCGACATATGCCAAAGGATGGCTTATCATGGAGGGGCGAGTAGAACATCGCTGGTGCACAGAAGCGGGATGAGGCGAAGACATGCACGCCGCGAATCTTACCCAGCTGTGGCTCTCCGAGGAGATAGCACCCCTACTGCTGCTCTGCGGGGTCTTCGCATGATCACTATGGCAAAGTGGGTACAAGAGGCTCCTTGAGCTGTTCGGGGTGAGGAAGGAGAAGGGCACGGCTTGCTCTTCACTCCCTCTATGTGTGTGTCTAAAACTACTAGCTTCCAACCCTTTGCATGGGTGCCCCAGGGGGTTTATATAGGTCTACCCCCGGGGGTACAACGGTAATCCGGCTGGGTGTGGGTCCAAGCCGTCAGTCTCTAAGTCGCCGTCATTCCGCCGACTCCTGGGGCCGGCCGACTAGTGGGCCCTGCTAGCGGCCCAGCATGGGGCCGACAGCCCTTGTCCGCCATGGCGGTCTTGCCGGCTGCAGACATCAGCAGGTCTTTGATGACGCTGAGCTTGATCATGGGGTTATGGCAACAGTGCCGCCGCCTGGCGGGCGATCACTGTTGACATTCCCCGTCTTGTCTGGTTAATGGCGTTGGATCCCGCGGGAGGAGCCGGCCGACTCCCGGAGGCCGACTCCATCGGGTCCGTCTTTGGGGTGCTCTCGCTGTCTTGGTACTCCGCCGACAGCGGGTCCCGCCGCCTTCGTGTCGTGACAGACAGCCAACGTGGTACAGGAATCTGCCCACTTGCAGCCGACGTCAAGGCGGCATGGCAACAAGGTTGCCACGGACGGAGATCTCCGCTTGCACGGCGCCCTGTAGCCATACTTGCCCTTTATGGACTGGACGGGGATGGGCCGTGAGGCGGCTTCACCCCATAGTCGCCCTGGCGTGAGGTGGTGAAGGTCGCGGGCCAACTCCTTGTAGCCGGCCTCGCTGGAGGTCGCTGGCTTGGAGTCGGCTTGTCCTGAAGGCGGCCTCTGGGACTCGGCCTAGAGGGGTAGTAGGCGACTCTGTTGCCGACTATCTGAAGGCGGCTCTTTGCCTTGGGGTCTTGAGGGGTGCAGTCTGCCCCGATGTTTTGAAAGGTTCAGGGGCTCGGGTCTGCCTACCCGTAGTCCATTACTCCGACAACAATGATATTCAAACCGGGAGAATCACTCGCTCTAAAACTCGTTTAGCTAACTTTTGTGAAAACTATCCTTTCATCTCTAGCATTGAACCTATGAAGGTTGAAGAAGCATTGGAAGATCCTGATTGGATAAATGCTATGCATGAAGAGCTACACAACTTTGAGAGGAACCAAGTTTGGACATTGGTTGAGAAGCCCGACAACAACCACAACATCATCGGTAACAAATGGGTGTTTCGCAACAGGCAAGATGAAGATGGACAAGTAGTTCGCAACAAAACACGTCTCGTCGCCCAAGGCTACACACAAGTCGAAGGTTGGGACTATGGTGAGACTTACGCCCATGTTGCTAGACTTGAGTCCATTCGCATCTTACTTGCCTATGCTAATCACCATGATATCACCTTGTACCAAATGGACATTAAAAGTGCTTTTCTAAATGGAGAAATAGAGTAGGAAGTTTATGTTAAACAACCTCCCGGCTTTGTTAATCCTAAGAAACCCAATCATGTTTACAAACTTCACAAAGCTCTTTATGGACTTAAACAAGCTCCTAGAGCATGGTATAAATGCTTGACCAAGTTCCTTATTGAAAAAGGCTTTGAAATTGGGAAAATTGATTCTACTCTTTTTATTAAAAGGGTTAATGATGAACTCTTTGTGTGCCAAATTTATGTTGATGATATTATATTTGGTTCAACTAACCCTCATTTTAGTGAAAAGTTTGGGAAGCTAATGTCGGAGAAGTTTGAGATGTCTATGATGAGTGAACTCAAATTCTTTCTTGGTTTGCAAATCAAGCAAACTAAGGAAGGTACTTTTGTCACACAAACGAAGTACACCAAGGACTTATTCAGGAAGTCCAATATGAAAGAGTGCAAAGGTATGACTACACCCAAGCCTACTAGTGGACATCTTGACTTAACCAAAGATGGTGAACCGGTTGATCGAAAGGTTTATCGCTCTATGATTGGTTCATTGTTATATCTATGTGCTTCACGTCTCGATATTATGCTAAGTGTGTGCATGTGTGCATGATATCAAGCTGCCCCTAAAGAATGTCATCTTAAGGCCGTGAAAAGGATAGTGAGATACTTAATCCATACACCAAATTTTGGCATTTGGTATCCTAAGAGGGCCTCTTTCGATCTTGTTGGCTATTCCGACTCGGACTATGCCGAGACAAGGTTGATAGAAAGTCCACTTCGGTACTTGTCAATTTCTTGGTAGATCTCTTGTGTCTTGGTCCTCCAAGAAACAAAACTTCGTATCCTTATCCACCACCGAAGCTGAATATATTGCCGCTGGTTCATGTTGTGCTCAATTACTTTGGATGACCCAAACTCTTAAAGATTATGGGATATATGTGAGACATGTTCCATTGCTTTGTGATAATGAAAGTGCTATCAAAATTGGTCATAATCACTGCAACATTCTCGAACTAAGCATATTGAAGTTTGTCATCATTTCATTCGAGATCATGTTGCTAAGGGTGACATTGATCTTAAGCATGTTCGCACCGAAAAGCAATTAGCGGATATACACTAAACCTCTTGATGAGAAATTGTTTTGCAGGTTAAAAGGAGAATTGAAAATCATTGATGCTTCAAACTTGGAGTATAAACTCCATTGGATACATGCAAGACATGAGCTTATGGCTGATTCTTGATATTTCTCTTATGATGAAGAACTTATGTCTTGGATATATTTGTATCTTGCATGTTATCTAACCCATGTAGGTACTTGGTTGAATCAAATTCCATGAGGTTGAATCCTACTCATATCTTCAGCAATCTCTACATCACCAAGACTCTACAAAAGGTGGTTGAAGACAAGGAAGCACGAAACCATTCAAACATATCCTTTGACAAATTCTATGTTGAGTTTCATGATTGTCATTTTTGGATATACAAGTGCTCTTCCTTGCAAGAACTAACCCATGTAGGTACATGGACTCAAATTCCAAGTGGTGCTCCAAATTCTTGATGAGCTGCATCAACCTTGAGCAACCCACGCAAGTTCAACTACATGGACAACACCACCAACCAAGGTATGTTATTCCATCTTAGAGAAGCTTTACTCCGAGTCATGAGTTAAAGCAACTCGACAAGATGTGAATACATCAATATGCTTAAACGAAAAATGGCAACCCCATTTTGAGCTTAAACGATGAGTATGGCATATGATCAAGTGATCTCACTTGACTCCTAAGTCAATATACTCTAACATAGGTGACTTTGTCGCCGAACATCTCTAGATGAAGTTCTCCTGTGTTCTTTTCTGAGTTTTTGCATTAGTCTCATGCATTTGTGTTTCCCCTTTCAAAAAACAACTTCATCTAGATTTCTTTCTGTTTTCTCTGCATATTCTGCATCTAATTCCTTGCATATCATTCAGTTAATTCCTTGCAAATCATTCTGAGATCTTACTAGTCTAGTGAGCTGAGCTGACAAGTGATTTCTCTGCGATGAACTCCGTTACACCGATTTGTTATATTCGGTCCAACCGAATCTTTTCGCACGACGAAGCATACCACTCGGTGCCACCGATTTCATAACAGGAAAAACTCTTTGCCACATATTCTTTGTTTCTTCTGATCCAGCTCCACTCAATGAATCTTGTCCTCTACACGCATCACATTTTTATCATTGCTTTATGTTGTGACTCAAGGATCAAACCCATTCACGAAAATTCCAGAGAAGGAGAGAGAGATTACATCTTTATCAAGCCCTTCTTGGAAATTGATGTCAAATGGGGAGAGAGAGATCACATCAAAGCTTATCATTTAGAGAGAGAGATCCTACAGGGGGAGAGAGAGAGATCTCCAGGGGGAGAGAATACTGGTAGAAAGTATTTCTCAAGGATCCCAGATGCTTGGTTTTCAAGAGGAGAGATGCCACATGTCTTCTTGAGGGGAGAGACATGTTCATATGATCTGTTGTGCTAAATTTTGCATTAGCATACATTAGCTCTGAACTTCAGCTCTGATCATCAGTCATATCTTTCAGCTCTGTTTTCCTTCAGCTCTGATTTTCTGTTCCCTATCTTCTCCCAGTATCCCATGTTAGATTCAGGGGAGCAAGACATCTAAGGGAAAGAGATCATTTAAATTCATTGCATATCTTTACTCTTGGGGACATGTCTAATCCAATGTGGTACTCAAGACTCACTCTCTACATGTCATCCCAGTCTTGGTATTCTTGTGGTTTCTTACATTTGCTCTCGCTAGTAGATGTATCTGTGTTATCTAACCTTGTTTTCACAGGTTCATTCCATCCTAAGCCAACTCAAGACCACAAGGTAAGTATATGCATCACAATCATGTGTATGAGGAATTCTTGCTGATGTACATACTGTTTGCAAGAAGGACTCATGGGCATGAAGGTATTCTCTTTAATACTTTTTGCTCTGATGCATATAGCCAAGATACATGTAACACATTGCCTGCTCTATCATGGTTATGCTATCACATGATTCTATATTTTATATTCACATGATTGCATACATGTAGGGGGAGCCTATTCTTGTTACATGTCTTTCCAAAGATTTACTTGCCATTCTTTATATCTTTATCTAAAGCTTTGATGTATGTTGCCATCAATTACCAAAAAGGGGCAGATTGAAAGCACAAGTGCTCCCTAGGTGGTTTTGGTAATTAATGACAACATATCTCCTGTTGGACTAACACTTTTATCTAGTATGTTTCAGATAAGTTCAACAATGGAGTGGCATGGACTAAAGGATGTGGGAACTCCTTCAAGATGCTAAGGACAAAGGATTAGCTAAAGCTTCAAGCTCAAGACTCTTCATTTTACATTTTAGTGATCCAAGATCACATTGAGTCTATAGGAAAAGCCAATACTATCAAGGAGGGATGAGGTGTTGCTTAATGAGCCTATTTCTTCATGTGCTTAGTGATTTGCTCCAAAACCATCAACTACTTTCCCACTTCCACACATATGTCCTAAACCTAAAGTCAAACTCGGCCCCACTGATTCTTTCTATCCGGCGCCACCGAGTTTGGATGTCTTAGCCACTGCCACAAACCCTAGGCAAATCGTTCTCACCGATAGGGATCTCGGTCTCACCGAGATGGGATTGTAATCTCTCTGTGTATGTCCATTATCAAAATCGGTCTCACCGAGTTTGAGTAATCGGTACTACCGAGATTACAATGCAAACTCTCTGGTTAACTTATTATCAAAATCGGTCCCACCGAGTTTCCTTGACCAACTCTCTGGAAAGCTTATTACCAAAATCGGTCCCACCGAGTTTGTGTAATCGGTCTTACCGAGATTACGTTATGCCCTAACCCTAACCGAATCGGTCCCACCAAGTTGCATTCCAGTCCCACCGAAAACCCTAACGGTCACATTATTTGCTAAATTGGTCTGACCGAGTTTAAAGATTCGGTCCCACCGAGTTTGGTAGATTGTGTGTAATGGTTAGATTTTGTGTGGAGGCTATATATACCCCTCCACCTCCTCTTCATTCGTGGAGAGAGCCATCGACCGAACCTACACTTCCAAAGCATCCTATTTCTCGAGAGAGAACTACCTACTCATGTGTTGAGGCCAAGATATTCCATTCCTACCATATGAATCTTGATCTCTAGCCTTCCCCAAATTGCTTTCCACTCAAACCCTGTTTCCACCCGATCCAAATCCTATGAGAGAGAGTTGAGGGTTGGGGAGACTATCATTTGAAGCACAAGAGCAAGGAGTTCATTATCAACACACCATTTGTTACTTCTTGGAGAGTGGTGTCTCCTAGATTGGCTAGGTGTCACTTGGGAGCCTCCGAGCAAGATTGTGGAGTTGAACCAAGGAGTTTGTAAGGGCAAGGAGATCGCCTACTTCGTGAAGATCTACCGCTAGTGAGGCAAGTCCTTCGTGGGCGACGGCCATGGTGGGATAGACAAGGTTGCTTCTTCGTGGACCCTTCGTGGGTGGAGCCCTCCGTGGACTCGCATAGCCGTTACCCTTCGTGGGTTGAAGTCTCCACCAACGTGGAAGTACGATAGCACCACCTATCGGAACCACGCCAAAAACATCCGTGTCTCCAATTGCGTTTGAATCCTCTAATCCCTTCCCTTTACATTCTTGCAAGTTGCATGCTTTATTTTCCGCTGCTCATATACTCTTTGCATGCTTGCTTTGATGCGGAGCATCCCACGATCATCCCCATGGATCGACAATCGTCTCATCAAGAGCCAAGAGGACCCATGACACGAGCTAGAGCTAGAGCTCTCGAGAACGAGGTGACTTCCTTCCTTAGTGATATCACATATGATCCACTCGAGACATGGCTACTACCTAAGTCCGATATGCTATGCATCATTAGGTGTCAAGAGGAGCATTCCGAAGATGCAAGTGAAGGCGGACGAGCCGCCAAGTCCACGGATGAAGAAGACTACGGAAGCGGACAAGTTCACCCTCCAGGCCCCAGACATCCGGCCACGGACCCGGACATCCGGCCCTCGAGACGCCAAAGACCACAGCCAAGCCCAGAAACTCTACATGGCCGGACATCCGCCTCCATGCCGGACATCCGGCCCCAGCCCGGATATCCCAGACTGGCCCGAAATCCGGCACCCAGCAACCGAATCGGTAGAAGTGGCTGCACCAGCCCGGACATCCGGCCGGATAGCCCGGACATCCAGCGCCTCGCGAAGGCCCGGACATCCGGCCCGACGCCCGGACATCCGGCCTCCCCTGCCTGCCTACAGTGTATCCGGGACGAGCCCCATGTACCCCTTCGCCCCCTAGACTATATATACTCCATCCCCTTCCTCTTTCTAAGGTAGCATCGGATTAGCTCATATTTTGTGTGAGAGCCTTTGCTCGTCCACTTGGCTACTTCTCCTCGGAGATCAGGACCTCTACGGAGAAGATCCCCCAAGCGGATTCAAGATCCCCTTCTAGGGTGGAACCCATCAAGGCCTCCTCACGGAGAAGAACGACTACCGTTTGTATCTTTCCTTTGTTGATCTTGAATCTAGTGCCACTTTATGTGATCGGTGATCTAGCACTTGTGTGATTGTTCTCTTGTTGGTCTAGTGATTTCTCTCTCGTTTCCTCCGTGTTTCCCTCTTGTTCTTCCGCGTGTTCTTCGTGATTCACCGTAGGATCCGCTCCAACGTGAAAGATCATCCACGTAGGGTTCCGCCCTACATCATCTTGGTATCATGAGCCACGTTGATCACGTTTTTGGAGCCCCTACCCCTCTTGTTCTAGCTTGATTTTGTTGTTTTGTCCTAATTCCGAAAATTCCCCACAAAAAATAGCCCCAAAATATTTTTGTGATTTGTTAGTGTGATGAGGTTTTGTTGGATTTGATCCGCGGATTTCGTGTGTTGCAGGTAGATCTAGCATTTCCCCACCATTTCCACAATTTATATCCACAAAGTCGCCCGAATTTTGCCCCGGATTTGACCTCCCCACGCGGTGTTCATCAAGTTCATCCACGGACCCAGAGCCCGGACATCAGGCCCGAACAGCCCGGACATCCGGCCCGACCAGCCCGGACATCCAGCCCGACCAGCCCGGACATCCAGCCCGACCAGCCCGGACATCCGGCGCCCCGGACATCCGGCTTCCGCCTGAAATCCGGCTCTGGCAGCAAGAATCCCCATCCACCACCCGTTTACCGCCTAACTCTCGCCAAATTTTGTCCGGTGCCCACATACACTTCCATATACCTCCACCACTTCCGCATAACACCACCATAGCCTTTCCCACTACCAATTCCGACAATGTTGCCAAATTTTGCTTTGAGAATTTGAGTTGGGGTTTCCGTATCCTTTTGTGTTTCGCTATCTAGGTGCGGTTCAACATCAACATCACCACCGCTCATCTTCGCCAAGGACGGTAACATCGTCGACATCTTTCTCATTACTTGCAATTGCATTGATAACCATCATAGCCCATCTTTTGCGTTGCTTACCCATCAAGACTAGCCATTGAGTATTGCCGGCAACGTGACTTGTGCACATTAGTGATCATACTCCATAGCATACATACCATACCAAAGTGGTGCATATCTTAGCATCAACTTGTGTGTCACAAAGTTGTCATCGCATACACAATTGCTATCTTGGTTCGTGAAGTTTTGCATGAGAAAAGAGCTCAAAAGAGAAAGAGCCAATCAAGCTTTTAAGCAAAGAGAGAAAGATAAGCAAAGAGCTTATGAGCAAGAACCATAGCATCATACAACATTAAGATTGTCATACTTGATCATCTTGGATCAACACATCGAAACACCATACATATAGCATACTTGGGATAGAAGTCGTTGCATTTTTGCTTAGTAGGTTGTGCACAAGTTCAGATCCGCCTATTGTGCAATCGTGCTAAGCGTCTCTCTAGTGTTGTGCAACAAGAGCATCTTGGTGTATTCCACATTTTGGCTCATCCTTGGTTGCATAACCCCATATTATCTATTTGCGTGTGTGTTTCCGTGTACCATATCTTGCTATTGGTCTACTTGTTGCATTTGCAAATTTGTGAATCATTTCCAACATTATTGAGTCTCACTTACAATTGCATCAAATTTTGTGCCACCATCATAACCGAGCTCCACCATAAGCTTTTATTTGTGTAGGTGTGAGAACCGACAAGAATCGGTACCAAGAGTGCTATTTCATTGTCCGCGTTTAAGTGAACTTGATTCATCATCAACATCGGTCAAAGGTACATTGGTATAAGTTCTTCTCCTTCTACCACTCACATTTTTCTTGGAATGATGGATATGCCAAGTACCTCTACCAACCCACTCTTCATCGAGCAAGACGACGACATGTCATCATACGTCACCAAGAGCCACCTCTTTGGTGCACAACGAGCGTTGCACCAATAACAACAAGCAATGAGCGACCGCATCGACAACCTCGCCACCGACTTGCGACTCTCCGAGCAACGTACAAGAGACTACTTCGACAACAAGTTCGATGCTCACAAGCAAGAGAATGATGCAAGAATGGACGAGATACGCACCTTGATGAGAAGCCGACATCATTCTACTTCTTCATCATCAAGACGGAGCCGCTCGAGTCGACACTCCGACGACACCTTCTACGACTCAAGTACACCTACTTCGAACACTCTTCGTCGTGCCGCTCGTCAAGACCGTCATGCATCTCGCAACCCGCTCCATGACAAGCATTCACAAGAGCAAGTTGATAATCAAGTTCCTCGTCCTCAATCAAACCAAGAGGCTTTTGCTCAAGCTCAAGAACGACAACGTCTTAAATGCCGCCAACAAGAGGAAGAATGAGCGCGTCTACATCAAGGCGAACAAGACGCCAAGGCTCAACGTCTTCAACAACAACAACGTGAAGCGCAAGCTCTTGAGGCATAGCGTGCCCTTCAAGAATCAAGTAGAGCCTTCGCCAACCGCAATCGCGAACGGCGCAATCAAGAGGAAGCCCTTCGAGAAGAAATCCAAGAGAGGAACTACCAACCTCATGTACAACGTCAAGTTCCTCAAGCCCCTCCACAAGCTCGTCAAGCTCCACTTCAACATCAAGTTCAACAAGAGCTAGTTGATCATGGTCTTCCTCCACGCCAAGAGCAACATGAAGATGAATGCAATCCACGTCAAGGGCGTCATCATCAACACCGCCAACAACACAATGAAGAACAATGCTATGGCAAGCTAAAATTCACCATGCCCAAGTTCAATGGAAGCAATGACCCCGAAGACTACCTCTCATGGGCATTGAAGGTTGACAAAATCTTCCGGTTGCACAACTACGATGAAGCGAAGAAAATCACTATGGCATCACTTGAGTTCCAAGACTATGTGCTCATATGGTGGGAACAAATCATTGAGCGACGACAAGCAAGAGGTGAACCTCCAATCACCACTTGGGCTCAAATGAAGGATGTCATGCGAGCACGTTTTGTGCCAACCTACTACAACCGCGACCTCTTCAAGAAACTCCAACTACTCAAGCAAGGAACAAAAAGTGTTGAAGAATACTACAAGGAAATGGAGATAGCCATGATTCGAGCCAATGTCAAGGAAGATGATGAGCAAACTATGGCATGTTTCTTGAATGGACTAAGTCATCCCATCAAGAAGATAGCCAACTTCCAACCATACTCAACCCTCATTGAGCTCGTGCATCAAGCTACAAAGGCGGAACGCCAAGTGCAAGATGACTTCAAGTACGCCAAGTACTCATCCAAGACCTACGGCTTCTCACCAAGCTTCAACGACTCCTCCAACATCTACATCAACCAAACCTTCTACAACCAATGACGACAAGTCGAGTTACAAGAGAAAGTCGACAAGTTCAAGTCGTCCTCCTCCTACTACAAGCAACTTCAAGTAGCGTGCTTCATCATCTACTCCGACCGATGAGACCATCAAAACAAGCCCCTTCAATTGTTTCACTTGCGGCGGCCGAGGCCACAAGTCCTACGAATGCACCAACAAGCGCACCATGATCCTCAACGACGACGGCACCTATGACTCAATGAGTGATGAGGAGATGGAAGCCCTTGAGCAAATGGCCATGCACCGCAAGTGAACGAAGATGAAGATGATCAAGTCTTTTGCGATGAGGATTCGAGCCCGCTCTCGTTGTCTCCAAGGTCTTGACTCTTCAACATCAACAAGAAGACGACCAAAGATGCCACATCTTCCACACAAAGGCCGGCATCAACGGAAGGTCCGTCAAGGTCATCATCGAGGGAGGTAGTTGCCACAACTTGGCAAGTGAAGAACTATGTTCCAAACTTCAATTGGTCAAGAGGGAGCACCCGCACCCCTACAAGGTTCAATGGCTAAGTGACTCTGGCACTATACGAGTCGAGCATACGGTCCAAGTCTCCTTCAAAATCGGTGCTTATGAAGACACGTTGGAATGTGATGTGGTCCCAATGACCGTTTGCCACCTACTTCTAGGTCGACCATGGCAATTCGACCGTGGTGTCATCCACAATGCGCGCACCAATCACTATAGCTTCAAGATGAAAGGGAAGGAATATGTGCTACGACCTATGTCTCCTACTCAAGTGATAGCCGACAAGCAAGCCACCCATCATAGAGACAAGAGCGAGAAAGTGATCCAACCAAAAGTGAGTGAGAGCCACAAGCCAAACTTGAGCGCCTCTTCGCCTAGAGAGAAAAACCTCATCCTATTTGCCACCAAAAGTGAGATGAGAGAAGTGTGTGAGAACCCATCGAGTGTGATGCACTTTGTCCTTGTGTGCAAGGATGGAGAACCAAAAACTAACACCATTCACGAGCTACCTTTGGTGTTTCAATCTCTTTTGCAGGAATTTCAAGATGTTTTTCCCGATGAGCTACCTCCGGGTCTACCTCCTCTTCGAGGCATTGAGCATCGAATCGACCTCATCCCCGGAGCGCCTCTACATAAACAAAGCTCCATACCAAGTCAATCCCGAAGAAACCAAGGAGATTCAATGGCAAGTACAACAACTAATCGACAACGGTCATGTACGTGAAAGCTTAAGCCCTTGTGTCGTTCCCGTTATACTTATGCCTAAACCCGATGGAAGTTTTCGCTTGTGTTCCGATTGTAGACCTATAAATGCGATCACCGTCCGCTATAGGCATCCCATTCCTCGCTTAGATGATATGCTTGATGAACTTAGTGGAGCCAACTTTTTCTCAAAAATTGACCTTAAAAGTGGCTATTATCAAATCCGCATACAAGAGGGTGATGAATGGAAAACTGCTTTCAAAACTAAATTTGGTTTATATGAATGGTTAGTGATGCCTATGGGTCTTTCGGAGGCTCCCGGTACTTTCGTGCGTCTTATGCATCATGTGCTTTGTCCTTACATTGGAGTCTTTGTTGTGGTTTACTTTGATGATATTCTTGTGTTTAGCAAAACCATGAAAGAGCACATCAATCATGTAAAATCTGTGTTGCAAACTCTTCGCAAGGAAAGCCTTTATGCAAACTTGAAAAATGCACTTTTGGAGTTGACAAAGTGGTTTTCTTGGGTTTTGTAGTATCCTCAAAGGGTGTCCATGTTGATGAATCTAAAATTGAAGCAATTAAAACTTGGCCCCAACCCACCAATTTGCAACAAGTGCGAAGTTTTCTTGGTCTTGCGGGTTTTTATCGTTGCTTTGTGAAAGATTTTAGCACAATTGCCGCTCCTTTGCATGCCTTGAGTAAGAAGAATACTCCCTTTGTTTGGGTAACTTTGCAATCAACCGCTTTTGATGAGCTCAAGTCTTTGCTTACTCATGCTCCGATTCTTGCTTTTCCCAATTTTGACAAAACTTTTGAGGTTCATTGTGATGCAAGTGGTACCGGAATTGGCGGAGTTTTGATGCAAGAAAACGAGCCATTGCTTATTTTAGTGAAAAACTCTCCGTGCTCAACTTAATTATCCCATCTATGACAAAGAATTGTATGCTTTAGTGCGTGTGCTACATGTTTGGGAACATTACCTTAGACCTCATGAGTTTGTCATCCATACCGATCATGAAACGCTTAAGTACCTCAAAGGTCAAACTAAATTAAACAAGCGTCATGCAAAATGGAGTGAATTCATTGAATCTTTTCCTTATGTGATCAAGTACATTAAGGGTAAAGAAAATGTAGTTGCCGACGCGCTTTCACGCATAAGCATGCTTGTCACTCAACTTGAGTTGAATGTTATTGGTTTTGAGCATATAAAAGACTTGTATGAGCATGATCCATCTTTTGCTTCTCCTTATGCTAAGTGTTTGACGCATACTTCTTGGGAACAATATTACATCAAGGATGGTTATCTTATGAGAGATAACAAACTTTGCATTCCCGAGTCTTCTCTTCGTTTGCTCCTTTTGCAAGAGGCTCATGGAGGCGGACTCATGGGACACTTTGGACGTGACAAGACATTCGCCACGCTCTCCAACAACTAGTTTTGGCCCAAGATGTTTCGCGACGTCTCACGCTTCACCACCCGATGTTATACATGTCGCAAAGCTAAGTCTAAAGCTCAATCCCATGGTCTTTACATGCCTCTTCCTATTCCTTATCAACCATGGGAAGACATTAGTATGGATTTTGTACTTGGTTTGCCTAGGACTCAAAATGGCAAGGATTCCGTATTTGTTGTTGCGGATAGATTTTCTAAGATGGCACATTTCATTCCTTGCAACAAGATAGACGATGCTTCACATGTTGCAAATCTCTTTTGTAGGGAAATCTTGCGACTCGATGGCGTACCAAAGACAATCGTCTCCGATCGTGACGTCAAGTTCTTGAGTTACTTTTGGAAGACCCTATGCGCCAAGCTCGGAATCAAGCTCTTGTTCTCCTCGGCATACCATCCTCAAACCGACGCCAAACGGAGGTGACGAACCGCACACTATCCACTCTACTTCGTGTCTTGATCAAGAAGAACATCAAGGAGTGGGAAGCATGTCTACCCATCGCCGAAATACGCCTACAACCGCGCCAAGACATTCGACTACCCAAGCAAGTCCCCCTTGAGGTCGCTTCACGGTTTCAACCCGTTGTCCCCATTGGACATTCTACCACTTCCTCTCAAAGAACGCACCGACATGGATGCGAGTGCACGAGCAAGCTACATCAAGAAGATGCACGAAGATACAAGGCACACCATCGAGCGCCAAGTACAACGACAAGCAACCAAGCTCAACGCCAACAAGCAACCCATGGTCTTCAACATTGGTGATCTAGTGTGGCTACACCTTCGCAAGGATCGCTTCCCCAAAGAACGCAAGTCCAAGCTTCTCCCTCGAGCCGATGGACCTTTCAAGGTGCTAACACGCTACAACGACAACGCTTACAAGATCGACCAACCTCGAAGACAAATACAACGTGAGCGACATCTTCAACGTCAAGGACCTCGCACCATACCATGGAGATGAAGCTTTTGATCCGAGGTCGGATCTCTCCCAGGGGGGGGGGGGGACATGATGCGGAGCATCCCACGATCATCCCCATGGATCGACAATCGTCTCATCAAGAGCCAAGAGGACCCATGACACGAGCTAGAGCTAGAGCTCTCGAGAACGAGGTGACTTCCTTCCTTAGTGATATCACATATGATCCACTCGAGACATGGCTACTACCTAAGTCTGATATGCTATGCATCATTAGGTGTCAAGAGGAGCATTCCGAAGATGCACGTGAAGACAGACGAGCCACCAAGTCCACAGATGAAGAGGACTACGGAAGCGGACAAGTTCACCCTCCAGGCCCCGGACATCCGGCCAAGGACCCGGACATCCGGCCCCTGGAGACGCCAGCACCACAGCCAAAGCCCAGCCAGAACTCTGAGGGCGGACATCCGGCCTCCATGCCCGGACATCCGCCCCCAGCCCGGATATCCGGCACTGCCCGAAATCCGGCACCCAAAGAACCGAATGGCGTAAGTGGCCGCACCAGCCCGGACATCCGCCGGATAGCCCGGACATCCGGCGCCTCATGGCCGGACATCCGGCCCGACGCCTGGACATCCGGCCTCCCCTGCCTGCGTGCAGTGTATCCGGGACGAGTCCCATGTACCCCTTCGCCCCCTAGACTATATATACTCCATCCCCTTCCTCTTTCTAAGGTAGCATTGGATTAGCTCATATTTTGTGTGAGAGCCTTTGCTCATCCACTTGGCTACTTCTCCTCGGAGATCAGGACCTCTACGGAGAAGATCCCCCAAGCGGATTCAAGACCCCCTTCTAGGGTGGACCCCATCAAGGCCTCCTCACGGAGAAGAACGGCTACCATTTGTATCTTTCCTTTGTTGATCTTGAATCTAGTGCCACTTTATGTGATCGGTGATCTAGCACTTGTGTGATTGATCTCTTGTTGGTCTAGTGATTTCTCTCTCGTTTCCTCCGTGTTTCCCTCTTGTTCTTCCGCGTGTTCTTCGTGATTCACCGTAGGATCCGCTCCAACGTGAAAGATCATCCACGTAGGGTTCCGCCCTACATCATGCTTGCTATATGTTGTGAATGTTAAACTTGTGCCTAAACTCCACTCAAACTTTAAAGAAACTTAAAAACTGCAACTTTGGTACTTAGTGTCTAATCACCCCCCCTCTAGACACCTCTTCTCAAGGTCCTACACCGTGTCTATTCAGGGGGCACCTCCTTCTGTCGCATAGGAAGGCGCGCCCGGCGCCCTCCTCGAGCAAGGCTCGGGGGCTCTCTCCTAGAGGGCCACCGACCTTGCTAAGATCACGAGGGAGGCGCTTGGGCACCACTTGGAGGCGTGTTTCAAAGCACGTTTCCCTCAAGAAGGAGCGAGGCAAGGAGGGCCAAACCTTCAGGAGTCCGTCAGCCGGATCATTCAGGAGCTGCAGGAGTCAAGAGTCATGAGTAGAAGCCGCCGCTTACCCGCCGTAGCTCCCCATCCAGGTGAGGATGGTGGGCTGCGCGTCTTCATCGACATACCAGGGCTCAACCGAGCCGCCTCTCAGGAGCGCCTCTGGCCCTCGCGCGTGGGGCGTTGTGAAGGTCCACCCCACATCTACGTTTGCATGCCTTACGGTTTGCTGAACGCGGCTGCCACACGCCAGCGCCTCATAGGGAGCATCCTGGAGGCTCAAGAGGCCAGGCGTTCCGCAGTCCTGGCGGAGATGGAGATGGTCCGCGAGGAGCCACCAGTGCCTCCGGAGCCTCCCGAGGCTCCTGGGCCTGGGGGCTCGTGAAGATCGGCTTCCGCAGCCCACGACGTCCGCTACTTTAGCATCCCTTTGTCTTCAATGTTATCAGGTGACATCCTTCGAGTTTCATTTTCAGCTGGGAGCGCCCCCCAGGGCTGCATCATTCCCAGGCCGCGTGGGTTCGTCCCTGCGGCGTGTATCCCTTTTGCTTCATGTTCCTAGCTTACTTTATTGGGGGCGCCCCTCGGGTTGCATCATCCCCAAGCCACTCGGACCAGACCCAGCGGCATGTACCCCTCTTGCGTTTATTCGGGTCGTGCATTTGACCCATCATGACTGTTATTTGGTGCCTGTCCACGGCACCCCTTCTTCCTTCATGTCGGCCGCTTGCACGTTAAAGGGGGGGGGGTACCTGAGCATCGCGACTCATGGGCTCCTCCTGGCTCTCCAGCCCTCACCCTCTGGCCTTGTCCACGACATCGCGACCTGGCATACCAGTGACGGCTGAGACCCGCTCGAGGGTCGGGACCCAAGGACGTAGAGCGTCGACATCTAACCAAATCTGCAGGAACACATCACAAGTTAAGGCCCAGTGCCAGGTGCAACCCGCCTTGAGGTAGGGCCCTTTCAGTCCCGCGCTGACTGACGGGTGCCCAGATACACCTCGTCAGGCCCTACCGTGCCAGCCACGTGTCGTATGGGTCAGAGACGCCTGGCTCCTCCCGGAGGGGAGCCCCTACCACGCACCAAGAGAAGCACCATGCTCATGTTGGCCGACGACACCGCCGAGGAGCGGCTATGCCCGTACACATACGGAAGCGCTATGCTCATACCGGTGATAAACAATCGAGGTGGCCCCGCCACATCAACCTCGTGGAGCCCAGATCGATGCACAGCCTCATCGTGCGCCTCCCTCGGGAGTGCAGCGCGAGGGCTGGGCACGAGGGGCCTACGCTGGGTCACACCCAGACGCCGCCACCCAGCCAGCCCTCGGGCCTGGTTCACCTGACGTCCTCCCTGGCCGGAGCCAAGGTACGAAGGCCGTTTGAGCGTCAAGGGGACTCTCGAGCATCGCAACTCAGAGCCTAATCGGTCACGTAGCCCCTCACCACTTAGTTCCGAAGGCTAACGGCGGTTGAGGTATCTGCGGGCCGGGCTCTGCAGACGTAGAATGGTAAATTCACCCATACATCTCACCTCCCTACTTGATGTTCGTGCGCCAAGGGGGACTCCTGAGCATCGCGACTCAGGAGCCTAACTTGTCACGTAGCCCCTCACCCCTTGGTCCCGTCCTGGTTTCCGGTCGGGGCTAGCGGTGGCTGAGGTATGCGCGGGGCCGGGCTCTGCCGGCATAGAACATAAGCAAGTAGGTAGGAAAAGCGCAAAACTCAAGGAATTCAAAAGCAAATATTACAGTCCATAACTGTTTTCACAACGCCAAACGCAAGTTTAAACGCCTCCACGAGGCATGATGCATGTTGCAGGAGCTGAAAGCAGGACAGGAGCCACAAAGGAGTCACTTGTTGGTAGCACCATCGCTGGCGGCGGAGCTGCGCTGGGCGGGTTCGCCTCGTGAAGCCTCAGGATCGGTAGCGCCTCGCTTGACTTGGTCTTTGAAGGCCGGAACCGCCCGTGAGCCTCCGATCGACCCTTCACGGCCTCAGCAGAGGCAGCGGCAAGCTCGCCGCTCACGGGCTCCAGCAGGCTGTCGAGGTCGACGTCGGGGTCGTGAAGGTAGACGTGGGTAAGGACGCGCGTCAGTGCTGCAGAAGACAGGACACGCACCTCGGCCTCAGCCGTGGGGCCAAGGCCAAGGGTGACATCTTCAAGGGCGTGGACCAGGAAGGGAAGCAGCTTGGCAGGGTCGTCCTCGGCGCCGGCCAGCGGCCTTTCCATGCCGCTGTCGTAAAGCGACCTCAGCAAGGTGCGAGCCTTCGCCTCCAGCTCCGCGAAGGCCATGCGGTCCTCGGCGATGACCCGCGCCTTGCCGTCTAGCTCGATCCTCTTCGCCTCCAACTCCTGCTCCAGCGCACCCAAGCGGTCACGGCGCCGGTCAAGCTTGGCATCCCGGTCCTTGGCGGCCGTCTGACGAGCTTTCATGTCTTCCTCCTTCTCTTGGCGGATGCGGGCCTCCTTGGCAAGCTGGTCACGCAGGCCCTGCAGCTCGCTCTCCAGCGCCTTGCAGCGACCTCGAACATCGGCTACCGCCCCCAAGGCGGCGTCGCGAGCGGCCTTTGCCCCATGGACGACCTGTTTCTCCTTGTCGCAAGCCGTCGCGGCCTGAACCAGCGCCGCTTGAATCGAAGCATCAGAGCGAACCCAGCCGGAGGCCAGCTCCAAGCGTCCGCCACTGGCGAGGTCGGCGCCGGAAGATCTTGCCGCAGCCAGTCCAGTTCAGCAGCAGCACGATCCAGGACAGTAGAAGGAGTCGGAGAGACAGCAATTGGTGGCGTAGGAGGAGAGGACGGCAACGTAATCACGGCATCATGAGACGGGACCTTCTGCGCCCCGACGACTGCGGCAGTGGCATCAGGCAAGGATACCTCGGGAGTCGCTTGGGCCATGGGGGTTGAGCTCGCCCCAGCTAGGTCCGCCAGGCCTTGTGAGGATGACCAGGCAGGAGAGGCCTGTGTCTTGTCGTTGCCTTCTTTCGCGGACGGGGGCACTGCCCCGGACGAAGCCTCAGGAGCTCCCTTCAGCTTCTTCGCCGCAGGTGCCATCCTAGCCAAGGAATACAGATATCAAGCTCCAGCGACAAAGCAAGGAATAAAACAAGAATCTAGCACTTACTGGTCATCGCTCGTGGGCTTGAGCAACCTCCGGCCGAACTTGAAGCCCGATAGCCGGTTGCAGTGATCAGCCTCAAGAGGCTCGGGAGCTGGAGGCGCGTCTGCAGATCGCCTCGGAGCCGGGGCAGATCCGCGGGGGACCAGCCCCGTCCTGTCCTTCTTCAGGATCAGGGGCAAGCTCTCGCCGCCCCGCTCATCGCCATCCTCATCGTCGTTCGGCAAGAGGCGGAGAGCGCGGGACCTGCGCCGGGGGAGGGGCGCTCTCGACTCCCCGTCGGTCGCCTCGGAGTCGGGCCCCTCTCCCCGCTCCTTTTCTTCCTCCTCTCCGCTGGAGTCGCCGGAGGACACGTTCACCGTCGCCAGGGCCGCCGGGTCCTCGGGAACCTCCGCGGGCACAGGCCCGTCCCCGTTGAAAGCGGGCATGGAATCCACCACCTGCTACCAATCATCTCGAAGGAACAGGGGTACAGGAGCGCCCTCCAGCCTCGCCACGTCTCCCTGGACCAAAGATTGGAGGACCGCGGCCAGATCTTCGTCGGCCAAGACTACGGGGCTCGGGCGAGGCCTCCACAGCGGAAGCGAGTACTGACGAAGCGGGGCCACCCGATGCTCCAGGAACTCCCTCAGGAGCGACGCCCCGGTCAGCTTCGCCGTCGCCATGTTGCCCGGCCACAGGTCCGCGTTCATCTTCTCCAGCACTGGCTTCGCGCGGGGATCCACGAGTTCCGCGCGAGACCAATCGTCGATGGGCGTGGGCTGCTCCGTGGGCAGAATCAGCCAAGGATGGATGCGCCCAGCATCTACCATGACCCACTTGCTCCTGAAGCCTTCAATCCTCTTCCTGGGCTTCGAGATGGTGTTGGAGATGCCGTACGCGACAAAGCTCGTGCACACGGTGATGGGGCTGCGAGAGGCCCGGAGGTAGAAGTAGTGGCGCAGCAAGGCCACTGAGGGTTGCACCCCGACATGAGCCTCACAATAGTAGGCGAAGATCGCCAGGAGAAGAACAGAGTTGGGGTGGTGGTACAAAGCTTGCAGTTTGTAATGGCGGAGGACAGAAAAGAAGAACTTAGAAAAGGGAGGCACCAGACCGACAGCAATGGCGCTCACAAGAGCGGATAGAAGGTGCTTCCTTGGTCCTCGGGAAGGGTGGAGCCAGCCCTGAGCACCGCTGCCCCGTCGTTGCCTTGCGCCGCCACCATCCGGCGTGCCCGGGCAAGGCTCTTCTCCGACAGGTTAGGGGAGTCCAAAGCAGGCGAGTACCAAGCTCCGGCCGGGGTCTGGTGAGGCGCCATATCTCGCTAGGGCACGTGGTCGAAGTAGATCTGGAGATTTCGGAAGGTGAAGGATAGGCGCAAGAAAGGGATCTGCAATGACCGGAGAAGGCAAAGGAGCTAAAGCCTAGACGGTGCCGCTCTTTTGTCGATTCGCTTGCTGCCAAGGCGTCATGGGAAGTAGAGACGCCCACGCCCAATCAACCGCCACACGGCGCCCAAGGCCGCAGGCTGTTAGGGCTCATGGCGCAGACTTGCCCTTCGCTTCTCTCGCTTCAGCCAAGTCCAGACGCACCTTGGGCCGGGCTACTGTCGGCGTTACAGGGAACGGGGGTACCAGACTTGCCGCCTGCGACTGCACAGCGTGGCTCAAGGGGTGGCCTAGCACGGCCCATCTTCATCAAGACAAGCTCAAGACCCTCGCGAGGGGCAAGCCTCACGGGCGGACGACAGAAGCTTCCTCGTGCACGGCCTCATCAGGCTGGCTCGTGAGGAGGCAGAGAGATCAAGCCGGGGTTCCACACGAGGTGCCCATGACGCAAGCCATGACGACCGGGGGCGCCAGGAGGGCGCCAGCCCATGCAGTGTCCTCATTTCCTCTTTGGTGCAAAGGAGGCAAGCGCAGGCGAGAGCATCAAGCAAAGGCAACAATTTCAGTGCAACAAGACCAAGACCATCACAACGGCAGGAAGGAGGTCATCGTGGAGCCCAAGCCGGCGTCACCGTCAGAGCCTTTGACAGGCGAGGACCAACTTTAGTCAGGATTAAGTGTACTAGATGTTCCCCTTCAAAATGGCCAATTGTTGGCGCCCTTTCCGCTCAATATTTGGGAAGAGGCCTGTGGCCTCTCGCCTATAAATAGGACTAGCCTCCCACAGGGTAGAGGGAGGAATCGAGCAGAGCTAGAGATCAAGCAATCTGAGAGAGAGAGAGAGAGAGCGGCCGAACTCCCCTAGCGATTCGTCGCACCCAAGAAACAGACCCTGCAAGTCTGTTCTTCCTTGTATTGTTCATCATCAGCCCTGAGGCAATCCACCACACCACACACTGAGTAGGGTATTACACCACAATGGTGGCCCGAACCGGTATAAACCTTGTGTCCCTTGTGTTGCTCTTTGTGTAGTTTAGATCCTTGCGAGGCGACGAGGTGTAGGTAGGTAGGGGGTGAGATCTCCGCGTGCACCCCAGAGTTCGAACCTAGAGAGTCTTCCGGAACCCGAAATCCGACAGTGGGAGACCCAGACACTATTCCAATGAGTGTACGGCACCCTACAAAAGAAGAGAAGATTCTCCCAAGAGAAGAAGTAGAAGAGAAGAATCAGCACCAAGAGAGAGAAGGAGTAGAGATGATCGTCATGAACGAAGACCCTCATGGAGAAGCAAGGGTTCGGAAAGGAAGGACAAGTCATCAAAGAGCTACACAAAACGAAGACATCAAGCTCATGTTGGTGAATGGATATCCGGCTCCGACTCCGACAATCACTCCGAGAGAAGGAGGTCATCGTGGAGCCCAAGCCGGCGTCACCGTCAGAGCCTTTGACAGGCGAGGACCAACTTTAGTCAGGATAAGTGTACTAGATGTTCCCCTTCAAAATGGCCAATTGTTGGCGCCCTTTCTGCTCAATATTTGGGAAGAGGCCAGGCCTCTGCCTATAAATAGGACTAGCCTCCCACAGGTAGAGGGAGGGGAATCGCACGTAGCTAGAGATCAAGCAATCTCTGAGAGAGAGAGAGAGAGAGAGCGACCGAACTCCCCTAGCAGTTCGTCGCACCAGCCAAGAAATGCACCCTCGCAAGTCTGTTCTTCCTTGTATTGTTCATCATCAGCCCCTGAGGCAATCCACCACACCACACACTGGAGTAGGGTATTACACCACAATGGTGGCCCGAACCGGTATAAACCTTGTGTCCCTTGTGTTACTCTTTGTGTAGTTTAGATCCTTGCGAGGCGACGAGGTGTAGGTAGGTAGGGGGTGAGATCTCCGCGTGCACCCCAGAGTTCGAACCTAGAGAGTCTGCCGGAACCCGAAATCCGACAGTGGGAGACCCAGACACTATTCCAATGAGTGTACGGCACCCTACAAAAGAAGAGAAGATTCTCCCAAGAGAAGAAGTAGAAGAGAAGAATCAGCACCAAGAGAGAGAAGGAGTAGAGATGATCGTCATGAACGAAGACCCTCATGGAGAAGCAAGGGTTCGGAAAGGAAGGACAAGTCATCAAAGAGCTACACAAAACGAAGACATCAAGCTCATGTTGGTGAATGGATATCCGGCTCCGACTCCGACAATCACTCCGAGAGAAGCTATCACTCCGACACCGAATACACTCAAGATGAAGGTGTTGCCGGTCTAGCACTTGTGTCAACCAACTCCTACGACATATTTGATTCACCAAATGAAGGAACTGGAAGATGCTTCATGGCTAAAGGTCCTAAGGCAACACACCCCGAGTATGTTAATTTTAATAGTGATGAAGATGACTTGCTAGGTGATGATGATTTACTTGTTGACAACTCTAGTGATGAATACTATGATGAAACGTCAATTAATCATGCTAATCAAGATGAAACGAATGACAATGATAAGGAGAAGATTGAGTGTCTAACTAAAGAACTAAACACTCTTAAGTTAGCTCATGAAACTATCTTCGAAGATCATCGAGAGCTTTTAAGGGCTCATGAGAAGTTTAGCTTTGGAAAGCTCAATCTTGAGCAAGAGCATGAGTTCCTAAAAGCAATCAATGATGATCTCCGTAAGAAAAGTTCTTACATTGCCAAGTGTTTACTCTTATCTACTTACATGCCTCAAGTCAAGTCTAGTAACAAGAACAAGAAAGATTCTTTCTCTAGTAGTAACAATAACAATGCTAAATCCAATATTGTTGCTTCTAGTAGTTCTCTTGATTCCACTAATGATTCTCTTAGCCAAGTTACTCTTGATCAAGAAAACAGCTTATTGAAGGGAATTATAGAGAAAGGTGTATACAAGAGCCTTGCCGGGACTAAGCAATTTGAGGAAATTGTACGCAAGCAAGGAAGGCACCGGAAGAATCAAGGTGTTGGTTTTGAACGAAAGTTCAATGCCAATGGAGTAGAGAGGAAGAAGATCAATACCCCAAGACGAAGTTTGTTCCTCAACAAGAGAAGTATGATCCTACTTCCTTCAAGGGAACACAAGCACAAGATGATCTTCCACCACAAGACCACAAGAAAAAAGGCAAGGACAAGCTTCAAGAGGAGATTGATGCATTTGAAGAAGCACCTAAGGCCTTGGTCAAGTGGGTGCCCAAGACTACGTCAAGTTCTACTTCATCAAGTACAACTACTACACCTAGGATTCCCATCAAGATGATGTGGATCCCGAAGAAGAAGAACTAGAGAGTTATTGAGGGTGACTCCGCCAACATTCTTCACTCATATCATTATGGCAAGGACAAGTGCAATCATCTTCCATATCTTGCACTAGTTCAAGGAGTCACAAACCCTCATGTTGGTAAGGCAAGGGACAAGGTAACCTAATGTTTTCATGGACATCATTTTGTGTGTGCATCACTCTATGTCTATGGATATACTTGTTTGTTCCTTGTGGGACTAACCCATGTAGGTATTGAAAGTGCAACTCACTCCAAAGGATTGCTCCAAAAGATCTACATCAACATTGAGCATCCACATCTTCAACACCTACATGAAGTCATCATCGACAAAACCCAAGGTTAGTTCATCCCTCTAAGGGGGATCTCACATCTAGGGGAGATTAACTCTAAGAATTGAGTCAAAGCAACTCTAATGATGTGAACACATAAATGCTTTATGTAAAAGTGGTAACCCCACTTGAGCTTAAACGATGAGTATGACCTATGATCAAATGTTCTCATTTGACTCCTAAGTCAATATACTCACATATATAGATGACCTAGTCATCGCCAATTGGTTGATAGATGCTAGAATTGGTTGTGCATGCTTTGTCACATATTTCATTTGTCATTTTATTGTGTGAGCATGTTGGTTGCATATTTTACTCATTCGAGGACATCCACTTGTTGTTTTGATTGATTGGTTTCTTCTTCTTCGGCCAAGCGGATGGACAAGAATGCCTAAGAACCTTCTCTAGCTATCTATGCTTTTCTCGTCTCAAACTCTATTCATGCTACATCACAAAATTTGATCAAGTCAGATTCGAACCACTCTGTGTGAGGAGCACTGAGTCCCCGATTCGTCAGAGACTTAAAACTTCCAAAACTTCTTTGTGATTTTCGGTCCGACCGATTCCTCCATTTCGGTCATACCGAGATCACTAAGGCGATCTAGGTTTTCATCTCGGTGCAACCGATTTGAACTTTCGGTCACACCGAGTTGCAGAATCATTAAGTTATGCATCTCGGTGCCACCGAGTTGTTCCACTCGGTCACACCGACAGTGACGGGCTATATATTATCACGGGCAAATTTTGGAAAACTTTCTCCGAAACTCTTCGCCCGCGCATAGGTCGCTCTGCCTATTTGGTCTCCGGATCATCGACTTTGTCGTCAGCCGCCTCCTGTCGCTGGTCTCCGCCACCGTCAATGGATTTCTTCTCCGCCGTTTCCGCCGTAGCGAGTTCACCGCCGAACTAGGGTATGAACTCGATCACAGTGCTATCTTCGTCTGATTCTCGGAACATTGTGTTCATAATGCTTCTAGCCACGATTGAAACACCTCTATCCAGTCAAAACAATCCTTAGAATAGGTGTGATTCGAAAATTTAGGGTTAGGTTTCCGCCGAAACCATCTCGGACCCACCGAGTCGACAAACTCGGTCCCACCGATTTGGCTAACACCATTGCACTAGTAACTCTCGGTCTGACCGAGAATTGCTAACCAGTGTGACCGATTTTAAAACTTTGTGAAACCCTAGCAGTCTCGGCACCACCGAACTGTGACTCGATCTGACCGAGTTCACTAGTTTAGGTTCCAAAACTGCTTCGGTATCACCGAGTTTGAAAATCGGTAGATCCGAAATGCTTTCTGTGGAAAACTAAAACTAAGTTTTTTGAATCATTCTTCTGCAAAAATCTCTGCATTCTGTGATGCTCATCCATTCTACCTCATCCATAACTATTCATGTGGTCAGCGAACAAGTGTGCAGCATGTCAGACCAAAGTGACAGCCAGAACAAGTCAGAAGAGCAGATTCACATGAATGAGGGCACTAGTCCCTCTAGCAGCTCAGATGAGGGGAGCAGAAGCACTCCCAGCAATTTGCCCAAAGCTTCCACTAGGACAAGGAAGAAGAAGACCTTAGAGTCTGAGGATGAGGATTATGTGACAGTTGAGGATGAGGCTAGTTCAAAGAAGAAAGTGCTCAAGAAGGAGTACAGCTCAAGCTGCAGAAAGCCAAGAATGAAGATCAAAAGGCCTGCAGGAAGACAACTAATGTCCAAAGCCGTAGTCTCCACTCAAGCTCCTTTGGAATCCCAACCCAAAGAGCATGTCTGAAGGAAAGAAAAGGAAGGAAAGGGTCAAGAAGACCATGGCCGGAGTGATTGGAAAGCCTTCCATGATGGAAGAAGAGGAAGAAGAAGAGGTTGCTGCACCAGCACCCAAGGCACAAAAGCTGATGGGTGATGCTATAAAGTCAAGGGTTGCAACTTCAAAGCCCAAAGAAGCACCCAAAGCTGCCTCCAAGCCCAAGAGTGCACCTAAGAGGAATACCAGGAGTATACCAGCTGCTGAAAAGAACAAGGCCCCAATGCCTGATGTTGCTGCTGAGGAAGATGATGAAGGGAAAGTCCTAAGGAAGCTCAAACCCAAGATTCCAGACCACAATGATGCTCATCCTGTGGCTGAAAACATGAAGATCAGGAGAGACTTAGGGTTGAGGCTATGGAGAGACTCAGATCCATATGCCACCAGGAGAAGGACTGCTGTAGATTACAGGTTCCACACCAAGGAGCAGCAGGACTTCTATGAGACTATCTTATTGGATAAGAAGCCCATAGTTTGTGACATGAGGTGGGTCGACTGGACCTACATACAGGAAAATGAAGAACACTATCCTGGAGTGTATGACAGCTTCAGTGCGTGTGGAGTTGCAGATTTTGTTGGGTAGAAGCTCACAAACTAGAATGACGAGCTCATTATGCAATTCTACTCCACAAAGACATTTCTATCCAGATGGCGTGTTAGTTTGGTTGTCTGAAGGAACGAGATACCAATCAACCATTGAGGAATGGGCAAGTCTGATCAATGCCCCAAAGGAAAGTGAAGATGACTTGGACGTATATGCCAAGAAGAAGATGGATCACAACTCAATGTCACAGATGTACAAGGAGATCCCATATGATGCACTTGAGACTTTCAAGTTTGGATCAGTTCATTTTCTTCTGTCGGCTGCCAACAATCAACTGGATCCTAAGGCGATCTGTTGCCCAAATCAGGTGACCACAACATGATCAGAGGGCATGCAATCAATTTGCTTCACATTTTTTATGTGCCCCAGAAATTCAAGGTCATGAGCCTCATAGTTGAAACTAGGAGCTGTGGATATGCCCCACAAATTCAGGAGTTGATTAACTCAAAGATGGGCACAGGGAAGTATCTGTTGGATAAGGAACACTTAGTTCTCTATCTTGAATTTGAGTACAATCAAGTTGTCATGACAGAGAATGAACCATCATCAGTACAAGCTCAAGAAAAGAAGGAGAAAGCAAGGAAAGAGAAGGCTTCCAAGATGCCAACACTAGCAGAGGCATCTGAGTACTTTTTGTAGAACAAGCAGGACCAGCTTGGTTACTTGATAGCATCAACTCTGCGGATTGAGAAGGGGTTGGCCACCCTAACTCAAAACCAGGAGAGCCTGGAAAGAATCATGGAACAAAAATTCTATGATCTTGATGTCAAAGTAACAGAGATTCAGTCAGCTGTGGAACAGCTACAGGATGACATGCATGAGAGGAAGGGAAGGACAACAACTGATGCATTTGCCAGAGTGCCTCGAGCTCAGAGATCAGCTGCAGAGCCAGCATTGCATACACCAGAGTCACTTCATCTGCTCCAGCTACAGCTCCAGCAAGAACCAGCTCCAAGACTAACTCCTTCAGCTCCTTCCACATCAACTGAAGTCTTCGTCCAAGGAGCCATCTCTACGCCACCAGCAGAATACCAAGCCTAAGAGATGTTATAGTCCTATGCATTTTCTAGGAACTTTTTGGTAACTTGTTGCCAAAGGGGGAGAAAAATGTATAGATCATAGGGCTTCGAGAGAGAGAGAGAGAGAGAGTTTGCTTTTGTTCTCTATTGTCTTCTTGGTTGAACTTTGTTTGCTTTTGCTTGCTTGAGATACTATGCTATTACCTGTGAGACATTGATGATCATGTGTTTGATCATAAGCTACACTTATGCTTGTTAGATGATATTATCTTACTTATCCTTACATGATCATTCACTGTGCTTGGTGATGAGTGCATGTATTCTATCCTTATTATTTTGAGCGCTCCACCAAGATGTATGTGACATGGAAGAGTAACCCATGAGCCTAACTCCTTGTTCATTTGCAGTCGAAAGCAAATCTTAAAATATGCACAAATTTAGGGGGAGCTCTTGCTTATCACATACTTCTCAAAGCGATTTATGTTTTTCAATCTTATTATCATTTGTCGAAGTTTGATCTATATGTTGTCATCAATTACCAAAAGGGGGAGATTGAAAGTGCAACTATCCCTAGGTGGTTTTGGTAATTCATAACAACATATAGCTCATTGAGGTAATGCTATTCCAAGACAAATATTTCATGAAAGCTCAATGAATGGCATGGCATGGATGATGAAAGTGGATCCTCAAAATATTAAGGACAAAGGATTGGCTCAAGCTCAAAAGCTCAAGACTCTACATTTTACATTTTAGTGATCCAAGATCACATTGAGTCTATTGGAAAAGCCAATACTATCAAGGAGGGATGAGGTGTGGCTTAATGAGCCTTTTGCTTCATGTGCTTAGTGATATGCTCCAAAACCCTCAACTACTTTCCCACTTCCACACATATGACCTAAACCTAAAGTCAAACTCGGCCCTACCGATTCTTTCTATCCGGCGCCACCGAGTTCAGATGTCATAGCCACTGCCACAAACCCTAGGCAAATCGGTTTCACCGATAGGGATCTCAGTCTCACCGAGATGGGATTGTAATCTCTCTGTTTCCCTTCGTAACGTTTCGGTCTAACCGAAGTGAGCGATCGGTCCCACCGAGATTGCAATGTAAACTTTCTGTTTCCTTTTGTAACATTTCCGTCTCACCGAAAGAGCGAATCAGTCCCACCGAGTTTACCTGACCAACTCTCTGGTTAGCTAATTACCAAAATCGGTCTCACCGAGTTTGTGTAATCGGTCTCACCGAGAATACGTTATGCCCTAACCCTAACCATATCGGTCCTACCGAGTTGCATATCAGTCCCACCGAAAACACTAACGGTCACTAGGTTTACTAAATCGGTCCGACCGAGTTTGTTGATTTGGTCCTACCGAGTTTGGTAAATTGTGTGTAACGGTTAGATTTTGTGTGGAGGCTATATATACCCCTCCACCTCCTCTTCATTCGTGGAGAGAGCCATCAGAACAAACCTACACTTCCAACTTACCAATTCTGAGAGAGAACCACCTACTCATGTGTTGAGGCCAAGATATTCCATTCCAATAATATGAATCTTGATCTCTAGCCTTCCCCAAGTTGCTTTCCACTCAAATCTTCTTTCCACCAAATCCATATCCTATGAGAGAGAGTTGATTGTTGGGGAGACTATCATTCGAAGCACAAGAGCAAGGAGTTCATCATCAACACACCATTTGTTACTTCTTGGAGAGTGGTGTCTCCTAGATTGGCTAGGTGTCACTTGGGAGCCTCCGACAAGATTGTGGAGTTGAACCAAGGAGTTTGTAAGGGCAAGGAGATCGCCTACTTCATGAAGATCTACCGCTAGTGAGTGAGGCAAGTCCTTCGTGGGCGACGGCCATGGTGGGATAGACAAGGTTTCTTCTTCGTGGACCCTTCATGGGTGGAGCCCTCCGTGGACTCACAAGAACTGTTACCCTTCGTGGGTTGAAGTCTCCATCAACGTGGATGTACGATAGCACCACCTATCGGAACCACGACAAAAACATCCGTGTCTTTTGCGTTTGAATCCTCCAAACCCTTCCCTTTACATTCTCGCAAGTTGCATGCTTTATTTTCTGCTGCCTATATACTCTTTGCATGCTTGCTTGAATTGTGTGAAGATTGCTTGACTTGTGCAAAGATAGCTAAAATCTGCCAAAGTCTAAAATTGGGAAAAGGTTAAGTTTTTAATTGGTCAAGTAGTCTAATCACCCCCCCCTCTAGACATACTGCAAGGTCCTACAGCATCCCGTAGAGGAGTGCTTCATACTCAGCTTCATTATTAGAGGAATCGAAGTGAATCTAGAGGACATAACTGAGTCAATCCCCTTTTGGAGATACCAGGACCACTCTGGCGCCCGAACCATTCAACATCTTGGAACCATTGAAGAACATGGTCTAGTGCTCTGAGTAAACCTGAGTCGGCTGCTGCTGTTCTATCCACTCGGCCAAGAAATCTGCAAGTGCTTGGGATTTGATCGCCTTCTTTGCTTCAAACTTAATATCCAAAGGGAGAAGCTCAATTGCCCATTTAGCCACTCGGCTAGTTGCATCCCGATTGTTCATGATTTCAGACAACGGAGCGTCACTGACGACTGAAACTGAGTGTTCCGGTTGAGTGTGAACTTGCTTCGTCTCACCCGCCAACTGAAAAGCAGACTCAGAAGCTGGCTTCTTGGAACGAAGCAAATCAATCGGATCCACATTTTTCTTGTACTCTTCCAGTTCCACCATGGCCATTTGCTCATCAGCGATCTTGGATCCTTGTCAAGACACTCCTTAGCTCTTTGCCTATTCCCTGTAATTGTGATTACGCCCTTGGGTCCGGGCATCTTGAGCTTGAGGTACACATAACATGGACGGGCCATGAAACAGGCATAAGCCGATCGACCAAGGATGGGATGATAGGCACTGTGAAAGTCCACCACTTCAAACGTCAGCTTCTCCTTTTGAAAATTCTTTGAGCCGCCAAAAACCACATCTAGGGAAATTTGACCGAGTGACCTTGCCTTCTTCCCTGGGATGACTCTGTGGAATTGCATGTTGCTCTCGCTGAGTCAGGACATCGGAATGCCCATTCCCTGCAGGGTCTCAACAGAGTATGTTCGCACCATCGTCATTCCATAAGAACTTTGCGCCACTGAGTGCCTCCTACGATTGGATTCACCACCAGAGCTTGCCGCCCAGGGGTAGCAGTCTGAGCTGGGTGGTCCGACTGGTCGAAGGTAATGGGAGTCTTTGACCATTTGAGGTACGTTGTAGTCGCCGGAGCAACCATGTTCACCTCATGGTTGATGAATTTTAGTCAACTCTTGCTCTCAACGTCAGCAAAAATCACCAGAGTGGCATTGAGCTCCGGGTAATCTTTGGCCTTTTCCTCATCATCGTCCTTGTCAGAGCCCTTTTCACTCAACTGGCCTTCACGGAACTTCTGAATCAGAAATCTGCATTGTCAAGTGCTATGCTTGGGTAATATCAAGTTACCATCTTCGTATTTCTTCATGTGAATGGCACACGGCAAGTCAAGGACGTCTTGCCCCGACTGATCTTTCTTTTTCCTAGGAACCCATTGTTCCCTGGCCTTCCCTTCGAACTTGCCTTGAGCGGTAACGGCCGCTTGTGGTGACCAAGGGCTTCAGCTTTGCACTTCTGTTTCCGACTGGTATTGGCATTGTTAGGGTCATGCTCATTGGCTTTTCCCTTGCCGCTCCGGAGGCGGTCTTCTTCTTCACCATTTGTGTACCAAGTGGCAATCTCCATCATTCAATTCATGGTCAGGGTCCCATACCGTCCAAATTTTAGGATGAGCTCTCTGTACCATACACCTTCCTTGAAAGCGCAGACTGCTTGATGCTCCGTAACATTCTCCGCCACACGGTGAAGCATGGTCCCACTCCAAAAAAAAGACACATCCGTGACATTTTGGGCCGTCCAAAAAAATTGTCATGCTTATGACACTTCTATGACGATAATTGTGACAAAACCCAGTATCATCATAGATGTGGTGGGCTCCTACTTCTATGATAAAAAATCATGACAGAAAATGGGCTTTTCGTCCTGGGCAGGCCGGAGACGCAGCTGCATGACATTCTTTGGGCTGTCCATGATGGAAAAAATAGTAGTAGAAGCGAGGCCGAGGAAAATATCGGGGAGTTCCTTGCTACCTCTTGAGCACTGCGTTGGTTTTCCCTTGAAGAGGAAAGGGTGATGCAGTAAAGTAGTGTAAGTATTTCCCTTAGTTTTTGAGAACCAAGGTATCAATCCAGTAGGAGACCACGCCGCGAGTCCCACGCACCTACACAAACAAACAAGAACCTAGCAACCCACGCGATAAAGGGGTTGTCAATCCCTTCACTGTCACTTACGAGAGTAAGATCGGATAGATATGATAGGATAATATTTTGGGTATTTTTATGATAAAGAGTAAATAGAGATGCAAAGTAAAATAAACGGCAATAGAAATAACTAAGTGTTGGAAGATTAATATGACGGAAAATAGACCCGGGGGCCATAGGTTTCACTAGTGGCTTCTCTCAAGAGCATAAGTATTACGGTGGGTAAACAAATTACTGTCGAGCAATTGATAGAATTGAGCATAGTTATGAGAATATCTAGGTATGATCATGTATATAGGCATCACGTCCGCGACAAGTAGACCGAAACGATTCTGCATCTACTACTATTACTCCACACATCGACCGCTATCCAGCATGCATCTAGAGTATTAAGTTCATAAGAACAAAGTAATGCTTTAAGTAAGATGACATGATATAGAGGGATAAACTCATGCAATATGATATAATCCCCATCTCTTTATCCTCGATGGCAACAATACAATACATGCCTTGCTGCCCCTGCTGTCACTGGGAAAGGACACCACAAGATTGAACCCAAAGCTAATCACTTATCCCATTGCGAGAAAGATCAATCTAGTAGGCCAAACTAAACTGATAATTCGAAGAGACTTGCAAAGATAACCAATCATACATAAAAGAATTCAGAGAAGATTCAGATATTGTTCATAGATAAACTTGATCATAAACCCACAATTCATCGGTCTCGACACACACACCGCAAAAGAAGATTACATCGAATAGATCTCCACGAGAATCGTGGAGAACTTTGTATTGAGATCCAAAAAGAGAGAAGAAGCCATCTAGCTAATAACTATGGACCCGAAGGTCTGAGGTAAACTACTCACACATCATTGGAGGGGCTATGGTGTTGATGTAGAAGCCCTCCGTGATCAATGCCCCCTCCGGCAGGACGCCGGAAAAGGCCCCAAGATGGCATCTCACGGGTACAGAAGGTTGTGGCGGTGGAATTAGGTTTTCGTGGATGCTTCTGTTGGTTTGGGGGTACGTAGGTATATATAGGAGGAAGAAGTACGTTGGTGGAGCAACGTGGGCCCAACGAGGGTGGAGGGCGCCCCCCTGCCTCATGCTCTCCTCGTTGCTTTCTTTACGTGGACTCCAAGTCCTCTGGATCATGTTTGTTTCGAAAATCACGTTCCCGAAGGTTTCATTCCGTTTTGACTTCGTTTGATATTCTTTTTCTGCGAAACTCTGAAATAGGCAAAAAAAAGCAATTTGGGTTGGGCCTCCGGTTAATAGGTTAGTCCCAAAAATAATATACAAGTGTACAATAAAGCCCATTAAACATCCAAAACATAATATGATATAGCATGGAATAATAAAAAATTATAGATACGTTGGAGACGTATCAAGCATCCCCAAGCTTATTCGTTCTCGTCCTCGGGTAGGTAAATGATAAAAATAGAATTTTTGATGTGGAATGCTACTTAGCATAATTTCAATGTAGTTCTTCTTATTATGGCACGAATGTTCAGATTCGATATGATTCAAGATAAAAGTTTAATATTGACATAAAAACAATAATACTTCAAGCATGCTAACCAAGCAATTATGTCTTATCAAAATAACATAGCCAAAGCAAGTTATCCCTACGAAATCATATAGTCTGGCTATGCTCCATCTTACCCACCCAAAATATTCATATCATGTACAACCCTGGTTTTAGCCAAGCAATTTGTTCCTACTTTTTAACGCACTTCAGCATTTTCAACTTTTACGCAATACATGAGCGCAAGCCATGGATACAGCACTATGGTGGAATAAGGTATAGTGTTAGGGGTTATGTGGGAAGACAAAAAAAAAGGAGAAAGTCTCACATCGACGAGGCTAATCAACGGGCTATGGAGATGCCCATCAATTGAGGTCAATGCAAGGAGTCGGGATTTCCATGCAACGGATGCACTAGAGCTATAAGTGTATGAAAGCTCAAACAAAAGAAACTAAGTGGGTGTGCATCCAACTTGCTTGCTCACGAAGACCTCGGGCATTTGAGGAAGCCCATCATTGGAATATACAAGGCAATTTTTATAATGAAACTTCCCACTAGTATATGAAAGTGACAAAATGCGAGACTCTCTATCATGAAGATCACGGTGCTACTTTGAAGCACAAGTGTGGTAAAAGGATAGTAACATTGTCCCTTCTCTCTTTTTCTCTCATTTTTTTATTTGGGCCTTTTTCCTTTTTTGCCTCTTTTTTCTTTTTATTTAGTCCGGAGTCTCATCCCGACTTGTGGGGGAATCATAGTCTCCATCATCCTTTCCTCACTTTGGACAATGCTCTAATAATGATGATCATCACACTTTTATTTACTTACAACTCATGAATTACAACTCAATACTTAGAACAAGATATGACTCTATGTGAATGCCTCCGTGATGTACCGGGATATGCAATGAATCAAGAGCGACATGTATGAAAGAATTATGAATGGTGGCTTTGACACAAATACGATGTCAACTACATGATCATGCAAAGCAATATGACAATGATGGAGCGTGTCATGATAAACGAAACGGTGGAAAGTTGCATGGCAATATATCTCGGAATGGCTATGGAAATGCCATAATAGGTAGGTATGGTGGCTGTTTTGAGGAAGGTATAAGGAGGTTTATGTGTGATAGAGCGTATCATGTCACGGGGTTTGGATGCACCGGTGAAGTTTGCACCAACTCTCAAGGTGAGAAAGGGCAATGCACGGCAATCTAAGAGGCTAGAAAATTGCGGAAAGGTAAGTGTGCGTATAATCCATGGACTCACATTAGTCATAAAGAACTCATATACTTATTGCAAAATTTATTAGCCCTCGAAGCAAAGTACTACTACGCATGCTCCTAGGGGAAGGGTTGGTAGGAGTTAACCATCGCGCGATCCCGACCGCCACACAAAGGATGACAATCAACAAATACCTCATGCTCCGACTTTGTTACATAACGGTTCACCATACATGCATGCTACGGGAATCACAAACTCCAACACAAGTATTTGTCAATTTCACAATTACTCAACTAGCACAACTATGATATTACCACCTTTATATCTCATAACAATTATCAAGCATCAAATTTCTCATGATATTATAATTAAAGCAAATTTCCATGCTGTTTTAAGACTCTCAAAATAATACAAGTGACGCATGAGAGATCGATAGTTTCTATAAAACAAATCCACCACCGTGCTCTAAAAGATATAAGTGAAGCACTAGAGCAAAATCTATATAGATCAAAAGATATAAGTGTGTACAGCAAGGATGATTGTGGTAAACTAAAAAGCAAAGACTCAAATCATACAAGACGCTCCAAGCAAAACACATATCATGTGGTGAATAAAAATATAGCTCCAAGTAAAGTTACCGATTGAAGTAGACGAAAGAGTGGATGCCTTCCGGGGCATCCCCAAGCTTTGGCTTTTTGGTGTTCTTAGATTATCTTGGGGTTCCATGGGCATCCGCAAGCTTAGGCTCTTGCCACTCCTTGTTCCATAATCCATCAAATCTTTTACCCAAAACTTGAAAACTTCACAACACAAAACTTAGCAGAAAATCTCGTGAGCATCGTTAGTGAAAGAAAACAAAATACCACTTCAAGTTACTGTAATTAAATCATTATTTATTTGTATTGATGGTAAAACTACTGTATTCCAACTTATCTATGGTTTATAAACTATTTTACTAGCCATAGATTCATCAAAATAAGCAAACAACACACGAAAAACAGAATCTGTCAAAATCAGAACAGTCTATAGTAATCTGTAACTAACGCAAACTTCTGGAACTCAAAAAAACATACCAAAATAGGACGACCTAGAAAATTTGTTTATGATCTGCTGCAATTGTAATCAGTATTTTATCACGTTCTGGTGATTTTTAACAATTGTTTTCGTGAACAGAAAGTTGCTGGAATTTTCAGCAAGATCAAATAACTATCATCCAAGAAGATCCTATAGGTTTAACTTGGCACAAACACTAATTAAAACATAAAAAAATCTAACCAGAGGCTAGATCAAATATTTATTCCTAAACAGAAGCAAAAAGCAAAAAACTAAAAAATTGGGTTGCCTCCCAACAAGCGCTATCGCTTAACGCCCTAGCTAGGCATAAAAGCAAGGATAGATCTAGGTATTGTCATCTTTGGTAGGCAATCCATAAGTGGCTCTCATAATAGATTCATAAGGTAATTTTATTTTCTTTCTAGGGAATTGTTCCATGCCTTTCCTTAATGGAAATTGGAATCTAATATTCCCTTCCTTCATATCAATAATCGCACCAATCGTTCTAAGGAAAGGTCTACCAAGAATAATAGGACATGAAGGATTGCAATCTATGTCAAGAAAAATGAAATCTACGGGCACATAGTTCCTATTTGCAACAATAAGAACATCATTAATTATTCCCATAGGTTTCTTAATAGTGGAATCCGCAAGGTGCAAGTTTAAAGAGCAATCATCAAATTGGCGGAAACCTAACAAATCACACAAAGTTTTTGGAATCGTGGAAACACTAGCACCCAAATCACACAAAGCATAGCATTCATGATCTTTAATTTTAATTCTAATAGTAGGTTCCCACTCATCATAAAGTTTTCTAGGTATAGAAACTTCCAACTCAAGTTTTTCTTCATAAGATTGCATCAAAGCATCAACAATATGTTTAGTAAAAGCTTTATTTTGGCTATAAGCATGAGGAGCATTTAGCACGGATTGCAACAAGGAAATACAATCTATCAAAGAGAAATTATCATAATTAAATTCCATGAAATCCAAAATAGTGGGTTCATTAATATCTAAAGTTTTGATCTCTTCAATCCCACTTTTACCAATTTTTGCATCAAGATCTAAAAACTCCGAATTTTTGGGACGCCTTCTAGGTAAAGGTGACCCATCTCCAGCCCCATCATTATCAAGATTCATATTGAAAAACAAAGATTTAATATGAGACAGATCAATAACTTTTAGATCTTCATATTTATTCTCATAAAAACTAGAAGAACATGCTTTAACAAAGCAATCTTTCTTGGCACGCATCCTAGCGGTTCTTTCTTTGCACTCATCAATGGAAATTCTCATGGATTTGAGAGACTCATTGATATCATGCTTAGGTGGAATAGATCTAAGTTTCAAAGAATCAGAATCAAGAGAAATTATATCAATATTCCTAGCTAATTCATCAACCTTGAGCAATTTTTCTTCAAGGAAAGCATTGAAATTCTTTTGTGAATTCATAAACTCCTTAACACTAGTCTCAAATTCAGAGGGTATCTTATTAAAATTTCCATAAGAGTTGTTGTAGGAATTACCATAATTACTAGAGGAATTACTAGGGAACGGCCTAGGATTAAACTTTCCTCTATATGCGTTGTTACCAAAATTATTCCTACCAAAAAAATTCACATCCATAGATTCATTATTATTCTCAATCAAAGTAGACAAAGGCATATCATTAGGATCAGAAGAAACACTTTTAGTAGCAAATAATTTCATAAGTCCATCCATCTTTCCACTCAAAACACTAATTTCTTCTATCGCATGTACCTTTTTATTAGTAGATCTTTCGGTGTGACATTGAGAATAATTAACCATAATATTATCTAGGAGTTTAGTAGCTTCTCCTAAAGTGATTTCCATAAAAGTGCCTCCCGTGGCCGAATCTAAAAGATTTCTAGAAGCAAAATTCAATCCGGCATAAATTTTTTGTATAATCATCCAAAGATTCAAACCATGTGTAGGGCAATTACGTATCATTAATTTCATCCTCTCCCAAGCTTGTGCAACATGTTCATGATCAAGTTGCTTAAAATTCATTATATCATTTCTAAGAGAGATGATTTTAGCGAGAGGAAAATACTTAGAGGTAAAAGCATCTTTGCACTTATTCCTTGAAACAATGCTATTTTTAGGCAAAGACGAAAACCAAACTTTAGCACGATCTCTAAGCGAAAAAGGAAATAGCTTCAATTTAACAATATCATTGTCCACATCTTTCTTCTTTTGCATATCACACAAATCAACGAAGCTATTTAAATGGGTAGCGGCATCTTCACTAGGAAGGTCGACGAATTGATCTTTCATGACAAGATTCAACAAGGCAGCATTAATTTCACAAGACTCAGCATCGGTAACAGGAGCAATCAAAGTGCTAAGAAAATCGTTGTTGTTAGTATTGGTAAAGTCACACAATTTAGTATTGTCTTGAGCCATCGTGACAAGCAAGCAATCCAACACACGAGCAAACAAGAAGCAAGCGAAAAAGAGGCGAACGGAAAAGAGGGCGAATAAAAAGGCAAGGGTGAAGTGGGGAGAGGAAAACGAGAGGCAAATGGCAAATAATGTAATGCGAGGGATAAGAGTTTGTGATGGGTACTTGATATGTCTTGACTTGTGCGTAGACTCCCCGGCAACGGTGCTAGAAATCCTTCTTGCTACCTCTTGAGCACTGTGTTGGTTTTCCCTTGAAGAGGAAAGGGTGATGCAGTAAAGTAGCGTAAGTATTTCCCTTAGTTTTTGAGAACCAAGGTATCAATCTAGTAGGAGACCATGCTCAAGTCCCACGTACCTACACAAACAAATAAGAACCTTGCAACCAACTCGATAAAGGGGTTGTCAATCCCTTCACAGCCACTTGCAAAAGTGAGATCTGATAGAGATGATAAGATAATATTTTTGGTATTTTTATGATAAATACTAAAAGTACAGAAAGCAAAATAAACGGTAATAGAAATAAATGTAGATTAATATGATGGAGAATAGACCTGGGGGCCATAGGTTTCATTAGTGGCTTCTCTCAAGAGCATAAGTATTACGGTGGGTGAGGGAGTCCTGGACTAGGGGGTGTCCGGATAGCCGGACTATCGTCACGGCCGGACTCCAAGACTATGAAGATACAAGATTGAAGACTTCGTCCCATGTCCGGATGGGACTTTCCTTGGCATGGAAGGCAAGCTTGGCGATACGGATATGTAGATCTCCTACCATTGTAACCGACCTTTGTGTAACCCTAACCTATCCGGTGTCTATACAAACCGGAGGGTTTTAGTCCGTGGGACGAACAACAATCATACCATAGGCTAGCTTCTAGGGTTTAGCCTCCTTGATCTCGTGGTAGATCTACTCTTGTACTACCCATATCATCAATATTAATCAAGCAGGAGTAGGGTATTACCTCCATCCGGAGGGCCCGAACCTGGGTAAAAACATCGTGTCCCTTGTCTCCTGTTACCATCCGCCTAGACGCACAGTTCGGGACCCCCTACCCGAGATCCGCCGGTTTTGACACCGACATTGGTGCTTTCATTGAGAGTTCCTCTGTGTCGTCACCGATAGGCCCAATGGCTCCTTCGATCATCAACAACGACGCGGTCCAGGGTGAGACTTTTCTCCCCGGACAGATCTTCATGTTCGGCGGCTTTGCACTACGGGCCAATTCGCTTGGCCATCTGGAGCAGATCGAAAGCTACGCCCCTGGCCATCAGGTCAGATTTGGAGATTTGAACTATACGGCCGATATCCGCGGAGACTGGATCTTCGACGGACTCGAGCCGCAGCCAAGCGTGCCGCACTGTCTCAATGGGCATGATCTAGCTCTCGCCGGTCAAAGGCTCGGAGGCCGCACCAAAGATCCGGCCCGACCTTAATCCGGGCCGGATCCCCAATCGTGGACGAGTGGTTGGACACCGCCTCGGGGCTACAATCTCTACGGTGATTGAGCCGAACTCCATCCCTGTCCTTGGCGAAGACGTTGACTCGTGGCGCCGGACTCCTCTGCGGACTCCGAACCCTCCGCTACCGCCAATCGAATCCGATCAGGCGCCGGACATGGAGTTCACTGCCGCGGACATCTTTCAGCACTCGCCCTTTGGCGACATCCTGAATTAACTAAAGTCTCTCTCTTTATCCGGAGAGCCATGGCCGGACTATGGTCGGGAAGGTGGGATGCAGACGGTGAAGAAATTCAACGCCCACCCACCACCCACTTCGTAGCCATTGTCGAAAGCTTACACGACGTGCTCGATTTCGACTCCGAAGACATCGACGGTATGGACGACGATGTAGGAGATAACCATGAACCAGCGCCTATAGAATGCTAGACAACCACCTCATCCCATGATGTATATATGGTGGATACACCTAAAGGAAATGAAGACGAGGAACAACGGGACGCTACGAAGGATAAATCCTTCGAAAAGCTTTCAAAACGGCAACATAAACGCCGAACCAAGTCCCGCCTCAACAGAGACCCAGCCATAGAGCAGGGCGAACCGGTGGACGCATTTAACACGCTATCGGCAGTCGTCCGAACAAGACAACTTGGATAAACAACCCGTCCCCAAGGAAGACAATGTCCGGACGACCTCACGCCCGGACAAATTGTTGGAGCAAAATAAACTCGAAAAAGGCTCGCCGCCCTTTGGCGTAAGCCTGAAAAAGCGAAGCGGAAGCTCAAAACAGCGGAAGATGCACTCAAGATCAGATGGAGCAAAGTATTCAACACCCAGACAAATCTGGCGGCGATCGCCCGAACAAAGAGCTACCCAAAAAGAAAGCTGCTGCCCGAATTCGACAAGGAGGCCTCAGAGCCACCACAATCAAAAAGTAAGAAGGCCACCCGGTCGGATGGACGACCCCACGGCAAAAAGAGAGCGGCAAATGGCGCCGCACACAAGCCGATATGCGATCCACATAAGGACTCACATCAAAAGGATGGCCCAGTTAGGTCCATCTATGGGCCGAGAAAGCAAGCTCTTCAAAGCAACGCAACACGCCAAATATCCGAACATCACGGCACACCAAATACAGGGGCGCCGCACATCCCCTATGTTTCACTGATGAGGTGCTGGATCATGAATTTCCAGCGGGATTCAAACCCGTAAACATAGAGGCATACGACGGAACAAAAGGCCCTGGAGTCTGGATTGAGGATTACATCCTCCACATACACATGGCTAGAGGAGATGATCTCCACGCCATAAAATACTTACCCCTCAAACTCAAAGGGCCAGCTCGGCATTGGCTTAAAAGCCTCCCCGAAAATGCCATTGGAAGCTGGGGAGAGCTCGAGGATGCGTTTCGGGCAAATTTTCAGGGGACCTATGTCCGCCCTCCGGATGCAGACGATCTAAGTCACATAACTCAACAGCCCGGAGAGTCAGCCGAATTTCTGGAACAGGTTCCTTACTAAAAGAACCAAATAGTCGATTGTTAGGACGCCAAGCCTTAGGAGCTTTCAAACACAACGTCCGAGACGAATGGCTCGCCAGACACCTCGGCCAAGAAAAGCCAAGACAATGTGCGCATTAACAAGCCTCATGACCCGCTTTTGCGCGGGAGAGGATAGCTGGCTAGCAAGATGTAGCACCAGCGACCGAAGTACATCCGAAGTCAGGGATGGAAACGGGAAACCACGGCGCAACAAGGACCAGCGCCGGATCAAAAGGAACGGTCCAAAGAGCGCGGCAGTCAACGCCGGATTCAAAAGCTCACGGCAGAACAAAAAAACTGCCCCTTAAGGACAATAGCGATGAGCTATCCAACTTAAACAAAATCTTGGACAAGATATGTAAAATCCACGATTCTCGGGAGGCCCGCAAACCATACCCACAGAGATTGTTGGGTCTTCAAACAGTCTGGCAGACTCAACGCCCGAACACAAGGGGCTCGACACACCAAGTGATGACGACGAGAACCAAGCGAGCCCGGAAAACAAAAGAATTTCCGCGAGAGGTTAAAACCGTAAACTCACTTCATGTGATCAAAGGGAAAAGCAGGCGGCGCCCACTAAAATGTGCGCCGCATTAATGGTTGTCAAAACCAATCACCTTCGACCATCGTGACTATTCGAAAGTATCCGGAACGCAGGATGGACTGCCTTAATATTGGATCCCATAATCGACGGATTCCAATTTACACAAGTCCTCATGGATGGTCGCAGTGACATAAACCTGATATATCAGGACACAATCCGCAGGATGGGGATAGACCCAACCAAAATTCGCCATAACAACACCTCCTTTAAAGGGGTAATGCCAGGCCCATATGCCCATTATGCGGGCTCCCTCATGTTGGAAGTTGTGTTCGGTTCATCCGACAACTTCCGTCATAAAAGTTAGTCTTCCATGTAGCCCCGTTTAAAAGTAGCCATCAAGCACTATTGGGACGCCAAGCTTCGCCCGCTTTAACGCAATACCGCATTATGCATCTCTAACACTTCAAATGCCGGTCCACGGCATCATCTCACTAAAAGGAAGTATTAAGTGTCACGCGAGCACGGAAGAACGTGAGACCGACTTGACAGCCCACACCTATCCGGCTCCGCTAGTCAAAGAACCTGAATTGGTCATTCAAACCCCGGACACGGCTAGACGAGTCCGGCGCCTACTAGCGGCATACCCCCATACAAGGGGCTGCATGCATATATCACAAGAGACAATAAAGCTCTATTTTATTCACTTGTTCGAATCGTACTCTGCTTATTTAATATAAAGTACATCTTTCGCACGATCATTTTTCTTTTAAACTAAGTTCCTCTCTTTTACAGATGAACAACGTGCTACACCCGTCCGAGGATACGGCTGCGGAGACACGGTATGCGCGACGCGATGAGGGGATCCGTTGCAAGGATTCTTTTCAGATTAAGACCCTGCGTAAACCTTTTTTTACTGCCTCTTGTTGATATACATCCCCCGGTTTCTTACTATAACCAAGGAGGAGGCTGGCGTTTTGGCATTGGCCGCACCAGAATTTTTTATGCGTGCACGGACACGGGGGCTTAGGGCATTATTCTGCCCGTTATTATAAAGACCGAATACCTTAGGGAGTATTCGGCGTCTCGAGATTAGGCCTTATATGCATCAGCTCCGAATCATGTCTTTGGTCAAATGTTGGGTTTGCCCAGCTCACGTGTTTTGCTGCCTTACGTTCCGTTTTATCGGCTAACGGCACCATGAGAAGCTATTGCGATTGTGCCCCGGTTCGGTAAAGGCGAGCACCTCGAGAGAAAGCCGAAAACCGACTGTCATGATATAGCGAGAGACTGGTCAACCACTCGATGACTCATCGGAATGTTTAGGATTCCTCCGCATTAACGAAGGACCGGTTTTGGTCAGGCACATACGCACTTTAATTCGGGAGAGTGCGGTGCCCCAGGGCTATATAGTAGCCCCACCCTCGAACTCCTATGGCTAAGTGAAAGTGATAAAGCATTATAGTCCGGTTGCACGGTTTGCTACGCTACCACCTCCTTAACAGGACCAAGACGTTGGATTAAGTGTGAAAAAGCGCCTTCTTTGCAAACACCCCGCACTATGTGCGTGGGGGGCTGAAATAAGGACTGCCATCTTTCGTGTTATATATACATATACATAAACGGCTGCCACAGGGAGTAGTTTACTACTTGAACGCACAAGTATAAAAAGCTCTTATATTATATTGAAACATTGTTTTCACAAATCATACATGTCATTTAAACATAATATCCTTCGAGCACTTTGCGTCTCTATTACACGAGCGCCTGCAGACTTCCTCAAAGTAGTGCTCGGCAGGTACTCGGCTTCTGTCCGAATCTTGGGATGCAACGTCGGTGGCCTTGATATCTGCCCAGTATGTCTTGACACGGGCCAGAGCCATCCGCGCTCCCTCAATACACGCCGACCGCTTTATTGCGTCGTCATGATACCGCACCAAGGAACTGCTACACTAAACCAAAATAACTCTTCAGCTGGGGTTCGCCCGGCCACAAATGAGTCATCACATGCTTCATGGCAAGTCCGGATAGTCGATTCAGCTCGGCCCATTCGGCCAGCCGATCGGTCAACGGAAGAAGACGCTCCGGACTATGGAATTGCGACCAATATAGCTCTTCCCTTCTGTGCCCCTTTTGGCCTCGAAAGTGCTCAACCGCGTCCATGGCCTTCGCCGCTAAGTCCAGATAAGCATCCTCCAAACTCCACAACTTGTCCAATTGAGCATGCTTTGGATCTGTATATTTCCTCCACAGCAGAAACGATTTTCCAGCCGCAATTGCCCCGGCCTGACTCAGCTCCTCCTTGGCAGCTCTCAAAGCCGAATGGGCATTCTTGGATTCGGCGGCGGCCTTTTTCAGGCCCTTTTGCTCCGCTTGGCGTTCTTGTTCAAGAACCTCGCAGCGGTCGGTAGTATCCTTCAATTTTATGGCCATTTTGGCCATTTCCTCTTTGCTTCGGCAGTGAGCAGCCCGTTCGGCTTCTAGCTCTTCGGCCGCCCTTAAAGCAGCCGCATTACTATTTCTGGCTTGCTCTTTCGCTCAGGCGAGTTCCACCCGTAGCTCCTCCACAGCAGCGGCACCATCTGCATTAAGCATACAAATAGTAAGAGATGGGCGTCAAGCTCCCTTACCAGGTGTCCACGTTGAAGTCGCATACCTTGCGACTCGTCAAACCGTTTATTGACCAGGGCGATGTCCGCATCCGCCTCGTCAAGTTGCCGCTTTAGTTCGGCATATTCATCAGTCCGGATGGCCACCGGACGCCCCGCCACCTGTTTAGTAGCGGCAATATGTCATAACTGAGATTTTGATCCTCGGCACGCTGTCAATTTTGACAACATACCGAGTCTCAGGGGCTACTATCTATACAGGGCACATTCTATATGCATAACTGTCAGAAGGTGCATCATTTTTGCGTACCTCGAACCCCGTCCCAAGAACTTCGACAGCTTCATGCGATCTGCTCTCCATGGATGCAATTCTTTCAATCACCGTACCCATTAGAGCACGGTGATCTTACGAGATAGCCGCCGCCCGAGAAGATCCTTCAGCTCCTCCGACCGCACACCACTTGGCGCGGACCTTCCCGGCCCCGGACTTGGGGGAAACCTCAGCGACGACACCTCCGGGTCGTCTGCTTCACATGAGGGTGCGACAGGTGGAGGCGTTTCGCTCTCCATCATCTCCAGAAGAAGATCCCCCGAAGACGAGCTCTGCTGAGAAGGGCTGAGGTCCGAACTACAAGGTACAATTTCGGTTATCTTCATAAATAAATGCAGGGATGTTCCTTATTTACAAGACCCCTTCTTTTTTACTTACGGCTCGCTAGAGGGCTGATCCCCTTGGGGAAATAGGGCGGCTGGGTTACATCCCAGCGCCGGACTCTCCGATGAAGATTCCCTTCCCCTCTTTGAGGCCTTGACCTCCGGATCTTCCGAAGCAGTCCTCTTCTCTCCTCGAAAGACGGGACTTTTAATCCCTCCTTCCTTGCTAGCCTCCTTCAGAGAGGCGGTTGCTTCCCGCTCCCCCTTCGCCTTCTTCAAAAGGCGCGACCTTCAACATCTTGGTCAGCATGGGATCCGTCATGGTCTCCGGGAGGAGCGGACACCTTATTAACTTTGCCTTGGCTATCCACTCTGTTCAAGAAACGGCTCCTTTAAAGGGCATATATATATGATAAATGAATGAACAGCTTGTCCGTTACAGGACTACTTACTTGAGTATCTGGCGATTGCAGCTTAGTCCTGCATCCTCGGTCAGGTCCGGACACTTCTCTTGTGATCCAAGAACAGTTTATACATCTCCACGGGCGTCGTGCCCATAAAATTTTGGAGAGCTCGTGGTCCCTCGGATTAAATTCCCACACAGGCGGAGGGGCGACGCTTGCGGGGCGTAAGGCGCGGATCACCATAACCTGCGCCACTTTGCAACTAGATTGATCTCTCTTTCCGGAGGTCTCAAATACGGCCCTGCAGCAAGGAACGTCCTTGGGCGGCCCCTCACGAGCCCCTTGTTGACCCATGACGCCAGCCGCTGTGGTGGACCTGAGCGGAAGGCAGGGAGCGCCACCCATTTGGTTCCCCTAGGAGCGGTGATATAAAACCACTCCCGTTGCCACAAACCAAGCTCTTCTTCAAAAGAGCCCTCGGGCCACGGAGCATCAGCACATTTGCTTATGACTGCCCCTCCGCACTCTGCTTGTTGCCCCTCGATCATCTTTGGCTCCACCTTGAAGGTCTTGAGCCACAATCCAAAGTGGGGGTAATATGGAGGAAGGCCTCACATATGACAATGAATGACGAGATATGGAGGATGGACTCAGATTCAAGTCATGGAAATCAAGCCCATAATAAAACATGAGCCCCCGCACAAAGGGATCCGTCGGAAGCCTAAACCCGGCGGAAGTGAGACACGAACACCACGTTCTCGCCGGGCTCGGGAGTGGGAATGACCTGCCACAGGCGAGGCAGCCTATGCGAGATCTCGCCGGTTAGATACCTGGCGTCTCGCAGCTTTAGCACATCTTCTTCTCGTGACGGACGAAGACATCCATCGGCCGTCTTTGGTCGGAGCCGGACATCATCGAAGGTCCGGCGCCGGAATCTGAAGCTTTGGGTGTTGGAACTCGGCGAGGCGAACTTCGATGGAGGGTGTAAAAAGAAGAGGGCCTTGGTCTCATTATAAAGAGGTTGAATACCAAGAGCCCACCCGTGGTCGATTAGGACTCGCCTTTGATAGAGGAGGCGTGCCAGCGAACGCAGTTGGGTTACCCACGTCCGTATTGATGGGAATCCCGGAATAAGGGGGCACGATCTATGCTTTGATAAGACGTGCCAAGAAACCGCCTCGCTAAGCGGCGCTTAAGGTGGAACGGTAAAAACGATTCATATAAAGGCCTGGCGGTGTGATGTCACGCCGCGGAATACGCCGCCAGATCTGTGCAAAAATTATTCTCTCTACGGTGTTATGTGGAACTTGTTTTGCAGAGCCGGACACTATCCTTGTGTTCAAAACCTTCTATGAAGTATTCGGAGGAGGAACCCGCCTTGCAATGCCGAAGAAAATATGCGCGCCGGACTAAATGCGTCATTGAAGCCTGGTTCAGGGCTACCGAGGAGTCTGGACTAGGGTGTCCGGATAGCCGGACTATCGCCACGGCCGGAATCCAAGACTATGAAGATACAAGATTGAAGACTTCGTCCGTGTCCGGATGGGACTTTCCTTGGCGTGGAAGGCAAGCTTGGCGATACGGATATGTAGATCTCCTACCATTGTAATCGACTCTGTGTAACCCTAACCTATCCGGTGTCTATATAAACCGGAGGGTTTTAGTCCGTGGGGCGAACAACAATCATACCATAGGCTAGCTTCTAGGGTTTAGCCTCCTTGATCTCGTGGTAGATCTACTCTTGTACTACCCATATGATCAATATTAATCAAGCAGGAGTAGGGTATTACCTCCATCGAGAGGGCCCGGACCTGGGTAAAAACATCGTGTCCCTTGTCTCCTGTTACCATCCGCCTAGACGCACAGTTCGGGACCCCCTACCCGAGATCCGCCGATTTTGACACCGACAGTGGGTGAACAAATTACTGTCGAGCAATTGATAGAATTGAGCATAGTTATGAGAATATCTAGGTATGATCATGTATATAGGCATCACGTCCGTGACAAGTAGACCGACTCCTGCTTGCATCTACTACTATTACTCCACACATCGACCGCTATCCAGCATGCATCTAGAGCATTAAGTTCATAAGAACAGAGTAACGCTTTAAGCAAGATGACATGATGTAGAGGGATAAACTCAAGCAATATGATATAAACCCCGTCTTTTTATCCTCGATGGCAACTCGTTTCCCCTTCTGTCACTGGGATCGAGCACCGCAAGATTGAACCCAAAGCTAAGCAGTTCTCCCATTGCAAGAAAGATCAATCTAGTAGGCCAAACCAAACTGATAATTCGAAGAGACTTGCAAAGATAACCAATCATACATAAAAGAATTCAGAGAAGATTCAAATATTGTTCATAGATAAACTTGATCATAAACCCACAATTCATCAGTCTCGACAAACACACCGCAAAAGAAGATTGCATCGAATAGATCTCCACGAGAATCGTGGAGAACTTTGTATTGAGATCAAAAAAGAGAGAAGAAGCCATCTAGCTAATAACTATGGACCCAAAGGTCTGAGGTAAACTACTTACACATCATCGGAGGGGCTATGTTGTTGATGTAGAAGCCCTCTGTGATCAATGCCCCCTCCGGCAGGACGTCGGGAAAGGCCCCAAGATGGGATCTGATGGGTACAGAAGGTTGCGGCGGTGGAATTAGGTTTTCGTGGATGCTTCTGTTGGTTTGGGGGTACGTAGGTATATATAGGAGGAAGAAGTACGTCGGTGGAGCAACGTGGGCCCCATAAGGGTGGAGGGCGCGCCTGGGGGGTAGGCGCGCCCCCTACCTCGTGCTCTCCACGTTGCTTTCTTTATGTGCACTCCAAGTCCTCTGGATCACGTTTGTTCCGAAAATCACGTTCCCGAAGGTTTCATTCCGTTTGGACTTCGTTTGATATTCTTTTTCTGCGAAACTCTGAAATAGGCAAAAAAACAACAATTTGGGCTGGGCCTCCGGTTAATAGGTTAGTCCCAAAAATAATATAAAAGTGTATAATAAAGCCCATTAAACATCCAAAATAGAATATAATATAGCATGGAACAATAAAAAAATTGTAGATACGTTGGAGACATATCATTCCCCATTACGGTGGGTGGTCGGGGCCGAGCGATGCACGGAGGTTTGCGCGTTTCTCGCGTACACATACGCGCGTGTGTGCGAGGCGTTGCGCTCTAACTGAACCCGAGAAAGGCGTTGGGCTCTAACTGAACCCAAGCGATTGCACTGCAGGCTACGCATTACTGAACCCGAGTGATCGATCAATGGCTATTAAATGAACCCGATCGACCGATTCCTTCGCTACTGTTGCTAACTGAAGCCAATCGAACATGCTGCCTCTTGATGAACAGTGAGCGTTGTTGGGGGGTTGGATGAACAGTTCCCGGTGGGGGGGATTGGATGAACAGACCCCGTGGTAGTAGAGGCCGTTGCCGCTGGATGAACAGGACCCCGGTCGATCGAGCCGGTTTGGGGTTGGATGAACAGGACCCCGTGGAGGGCTGGATGAACAGGACGACCCCGTGGAGGACTGGTTGAACAGTAGCCGGTGGAGTGCTGGATGAACAATAGCCCGTGGAGGGGTGGTTGAACAGGACCCCGTGGAGAGGGCTGGTTGAACAGTAGCCGGTGTCGGATTTCGGGTTCCGGCAGACCCTTGAGGTTCGAACACTGGGGTGCGCGCAGAGATCCAACCCTCCACCGTCTCGCACCTCGCCGAATCGCTGGGACCTAAACTACTAAACGGAACAGCACAAGAGACACGAGATTTATACTGGTTCAGGCCACCATCGTGGTGTAATACCCTACTCCAGTGTGTGGTGTGGTGGATTGCCTCTTGGGCTGATGAGGAACAATACAAGGAAGAACAGCCTCGCGAGGGTCTGTTCTTGACGGGTGTGATGAACTGCTAGGTGGGGTTTAGTTGCTCTAGCTACTGGTTTCTTGATGAGGATCCGGCCCTCCTGCCTTGGGGGTGGCTACTCCTATTTATAGGCGAAGGCCCTGGGCCTCTTCCCAAATATCGAGCGGGAAGGGCGCCAACAATTGGCCATTTTGAAGGGGAACAACGGGTACACTTATCCTCACTAAAGTTGGTCCTCGCCTGCCAAAGGCTCTGGTGATGATGCCTGCTTGGGCTCCACCATGACTCCCTTCCTGCCGTTGGGCTGGTCTTGGTCTTGTTGCACCGAAACGGATGCCTTTGCTTTATGCTCTCGCCTGCGCTTGCTCCCTTTGCACCAAAGAGGAAAGGAGGACGCTGCGCGGGCTGGCGCCCGACTGACGCCCTTGGTCGTCATGATTTCCGTCATGGGCACCTCACGAGGTACCCTGCCTTGAACTCTCCGCCTCCTCATGAGCCAGCCTGACGAGGCCGTGACTGAGGAAGCTCCTTGTCGTCCGCCCCGCGAGGCTTGGCCCCTCGCGAGGGTCTTGAGCTTGCGGTTATGAAGATGGGCCGTCTTTGGGCCTCCTTGAGCCACGCCCGCAGCCAGGCGAGCAAGTTCAGGGACCCCGTTCTCGGAACGCCGACAGCCGGTGGAGGAGCGGTGGAGGCTGGATGAACAGGAGCTCGTGGATGAACAGTCGTAGGTGGAGGCTGGAGGAGGTCGATGGTGGATGAACTGTAGCCCGTGGAGGCTGGAGGAGGTCGACGGTGGAGATGAACAGTATCCCATGGAGTCCCGTTTTCCAGTACACCGCACCCCTCCCGATGAACAGGACCCCCGTTTCGACCGTAGCGCTCCAACACAAGCCCGTTCCCTCTGTTTTGCGGTACACCACACCCCTCCCGATCAACAGGACCCCGTTTCGACCGTAGGAGGTCCAAGAGAAGTCCATTTCCTCCGTTTTGCGGTACGCCAGACCCCTCCCAATGAACAAGATCCTGTTTCGACCGTGGCCGGTCGAACACAAGGCTGTTTCCTCCATTCTACGGTACGTCGGGCCTCGTTTCCATTGGCTATTGCATCCAAGCTATTTGGCTTCCGATGAACACGACGTATTCCGTTGCCTCCCAATGAACACGACGCATTCTGTTGCCTCCCCATGAACACGACGACGGTGCAGTTTCTTGATACGTCTCCAATTTATCTGTAATTTTTGATTGCTCCATGCTACTTTATCTACTGTTTTGGACTATATTGGGCTTTATTTTCCACTTTTATATTATTTTTGGGACTAACCTATTAACCGGAGGCCCAGCCCAGAATTGCTGTTTTTTGCCTATTTCAGTGTTTCGAAGAAACGGAATATCAAACGGAGTCCAAACGGAATGAAACCTTCGGGAACGTGATTTTCTCACCGAACATGATCCAGGAGACTTGGACCCTACTCCAAGAAGTAACAGAGGCGGTCACAAGGGTGCCCCCCCTAGGGCGTGTCCCCCTGCCTCGTGGGCCCCCTGTTGCTCCACCGACGTACTCCTTCCTCCTATATATACCTACGTACCCCCAAACGATCAGAACAGCAGCCAAAAACCTAATTCCACCGCCGCAACTTTCTCAGATCCACGAGATCCCATCTTGGGGCCTGTTCAGAGCTCCGCCGAAGGGGGCATCCACCACGGAGGGCTTCTACATCATCACCATAGCCCCTCCGATGAAGTGTGAGTAGTTTACTTCAGATCTTCGGGTCCATAGCTAGTAGCTAGATGGCTTATTCTCTCTTTTTGGATCTCAATACAATGTTCTCCCCCTCTCTCGTGGAGATCTATTCGATATAATCTTCTTTTTGCGGTTTGTTTGTTGAGACCGATGAATTGTGGGTTTATGATCCAGATTTTCTATGAACAATATTTGAATCTTCTCTGAATTCTTTTGTGTACGATTGGTTATCTTTGCAAGTCTCTTCGAATTATCCGTTTGGTTTGGCCAACTAGATTGGTAGTTCTTGCAATGGGAGAAGTGCTGAGCTTTGGGTTCAATCTTGCGGTGTCCTTACCAAAGGATGTAAAGGGTTGCAAGGCACGTATTGTATTGTTGCCATCGAGGATAACAAGATGGGGTTTTTATCATATTGCATGAATTTATCCCTCTACATCATGCCATCTTGCTTAAGGCGTTACTCTGTTTTTAACTTAATACTCTAGATGCATGCTGGATAGCGGTCGATGAGTGGAGTAATAGTAGTAGATGCAGGCAGGATTCGGTCTACTTGTCTTGGACGTGATGCCTATATACATGATCATACCTAGATATTCTCATAACTATGCTCAATTCTGTCAATTGCTCAATAGTAACTTGTTCACCCACCATAGAATACTTATGCTCTTGAGAGAAGCCACTAGTGAAACCTATGGCCCCCGGGTCTATTCTCATCATATCAATCTCCATTACTTTAATACTTGCTTTGTTTTTACTTTGCCTTTTACTTTTCACTTTGCATCTCTATATCAGAAATACCAAAAATATTATTTATCATCTCTATCAGATCTCACTCTCGTAAGTGACCGTGAAGGGATTGACAACCCCTAATCGCGTTGGTTGTGAGGAGCTATTGTTTTGTGCAGATACGAGGGACTTGTGCGTAGCCTCCTAATGGATTGATACCTTGGTTCTCAAAAATTGAGGGAAATACTTACGCCATCTTGTGCTGCATCATCCTCTCCTCTTGGGAAATCCAACGCAGTGCTCAAGAGGTAGCAAGAAGAATTTCCGCGCCGTTGCCGGGGAGGCTCACGCAAGAGCAAGTCAAGACTTGGACTCCTAACAACAAGCCACTTCTGGCACCGTTAAAGTCTACATACCAAGTACCCATCACAATCCCTGTCTCCCGCATGACATTATTTGCCATTTGCCTCTCGTTTTCCTCTCCTCCACTTCACCCTTGTCGCTTTATTCGCCCTCTCTTTCCCAATCTCCTCCTCTTTTTCCCGTTTGCCTTTTCCTCGTCCGCTTGTTTGCTCGTGTGTTGGATTGCTTGTTTGTCGCGATGGCTCAAGATACTACCAAATTGTGTGACTTCACCAATACCAATAATAATGATTTCCTTAGCACTCCGATTGCTCCTCTTGCCAATCCTGAATCTTGTGAAATCAATACTGCTTTGTTGAATCTTGTTATGAAAGATCAATTCGCCGGCCTTCCTAGTGAAGATGCCGCTACTCATCTGAATAGCTTCGTTGATTTATGTGATATGCAAAAGAAAAAGGATGTCGATAATGATGTTTTTAAGTTGAAGCTATTTCCTTTTTCGCTTATAGATCGTGCTAAAGCGTGGTTTTCATCTCTGCCTAAAAATAGTATTGATTCTTGGAACAAGTGCAAAGATGTTTTTATCTCTAAGTATTTTCCTCCTGCTAAGATTATCTCTCTTAGGAACGATATTATGAATTTTAAACAACTTGATCATGAACATGTTGCACAAGCTTGGGAGAGAATGAAATTAATGATACATAATTGTCCTACTCATGGTTTGAACTTGTGGATGATTATACAAAACTTTTATGCCGGATTGAATTTTGCTTCTAGAAATCTTTTAGATTTGGCCGCGGGAGGCACTTTTATGGAAATCACTTTAGGAGATGCTACTAAACTTCTAGATAATATTATGGTTAATTATTCTCAATGGCACACTGAAAGATCTACTAATAAAAAAGTGCATGCGATAGAAGAAATTAATGTTTTGAGTGGAAAGATGGATGAACTTATGAAATTATTTGCTACTAAGAGTGGTTCTTCTGATCCTAATGATATGCCTTTGTCTACTTTGATTGAGAATAATAATGAATCTATGGATGTGAATTTTGTTGGTAGGAATAATTTTGGTAACAACGCGTATAGAGGGAATTTTAATCTTAGGACTTATCCTAGTAATCCTTCTAATAATTATGGAAATTCCTACAACAATCCTTATGGAAATTTTAATAAGATTCCCTCTGAATTTGAGACTAGTGTTAAAGAATTTATGAGTTCACAAAAGAATTGTAATGCTTTGCTTGAAGAGAAATTGCTTAAAGTTGATGATTTGGCTAGGAACGTTGATAGAATTTCTCTTGAAATTGATTCTTTAAAGCTTAGATCTATTCGTCCTAAGCATGATATCAATGAGTCTCTTAAAGCTATGAGAATTTCCATTGATGAGTGCAAAGAAAGAACCGCTAGGATGCGTGCTTCCAAAGATGCCTTTATTAAAGCGTGTTCTTCCAATTCCTATGAAAATCAAGATGAAGATCTAAAAGTTATTGATGTGTCCCCCATTAAATCTCTGTTTTGCAATATGAATCTTGATGAAACTGAATATAATCTTCCTTTACCTAGAAGGCGTTCTAAGAATTCGGAGTTTTTAGATCTTGATGATGAAATTGATAAATGTGGGATTGAAAGAAATAAAAACCTAGCTGTTGCTAAACCCACTATATTTGATCTCAAGGAATTTAATTATGAAAATTGCTGTTTAATTGATTGTATTTCCTTGTTGCAATCCGTGCTAAATTCTCCTCATCCTTATAGTCAAAATAAGGCCTTTACCGAACACATTGTTGATGCCTTGATGCAACCTTATGAAGAAAAACTTAAGTTGAAAGTCTCTATCCCTATAAAGCTCTATGATGAGTGGGAACCTACTATTAAAATTAAAATTAAAAATTATGAGTTTCATGCCTTGTGTGATTTGGGTGCTAGTTTTTCTACTATCCCCGAAACTTTGTGTGATTTACTAGATTTCCGTGATTTTGATGATTGCTCTCTAAACTTGCATCTTGCGGATTCCACTATTAAAAAGCCTATGGGAAGAATTAATGATGTTCTTATTGTTGCAAATAGGAATTATGTGCCCGTAGATTTTATCGTTCTTGATATAGATTGCAATCCTTCTTGCCCTATTATTCTTGGTAGACCTTTCCTTAGAACGATCGGTGCAATTATTGATATGAAGGAAGATAATATTAGATTCGAATTTCCCTTAAAGAAGGGAATGGAACACTTTACTAGAAAGAAAATAAAATTACCATATTAATCTATCATGAGAGCCACCTATGGATTGCCTACCAAAGATGACAATACCTAGATCTATCCTTGCTTTTATGCCTAGCTAGGGCGTTAAACGATAGCGCTTGTTGGGAGGCAACCCAATTTTATTTTTAGTTTTTAGTTTTTGCTTATGTTTAGGAATAAATAATCCATCTAGCCTATGTTTAGGTGTGGTTTTATGTTTTAATTAGTGTTTGTGCCAAGCTAGACCTATTGGATCTTCTTGGATGATAGTTATTTGATCTTGCTGTAATTTCCAGAAACTTTGCGCTCAGTGCCCGAATTATTAAAAATCACTAGAACGTGATAAAATAATAATTCCAATTTCTTCTGATCAATAAAAAAAAATTCTAGGTCTTCTAATTTTGGTAGAATTTTTGGAGTTCCAGAAGTTTGCGTTAGTTACAGATTACTACAGACTGTTCTGTTTTTGACAGATTCTGTTTTTCGTGTGTTGTTTGCTTATTTTGATGAATCTATGGCTAGTAAAATAGTTTATAATCCATAGAGAAGTTGGAATACAGTAGGTTTAACACCAATATAAATAAAAATGAGTTCATTACAGTACCTTAAAGTAGTCTTTTGTTTTCTTTCTCTAACGGAGCTCACGAGATTTCTATTGAGTTTTGTGTTGTGAAGTTTTCAAGTTTTGGGTAAATTCTTTTGATGGATTATGGAACAAGGAGTGGAAAGAGCCTAAGCTTGGGGATGCCCATGGCACCCCCAAGATAATCCAAGGACACCAAAAAGTCAAAGATTGTGGATGCCCCGGAAGGCATCCCCTCTTTCGTCTACTTCCATCGGTAATTTACTTGGAGCTATATTTTTATTCACCACATGATATGTGTTTTGCTTGGAGCGTCTTGTATTATTTGCGTCTTTGCTTGTTAGTTTACCACAATCATCCTTGCTGTACACATCTTTTGAGAGAGCCATACATAAATTGGAATTTGATAGAATACTCTGTGTGCTTCACTTATATCTTTTGAGCTTGATAGTTTTGCTCATAGTGCTTCACTTATATCTTTTGAGCATGATAATTTTTGCTCTAGTGCTTCACTTAGATATTTTAGAGCACAGTGGTGGATTTGTTTTAAAGAAACTATTGATCTCTCATGCTTCACTTAGATTATTTTTAGAGTCATTAATAGCATGGTAATTTGCTTAATATTAATATACTTGGTATTCAAGATATGTGAAACTTTCTTTTGAGTGCGTTGAGTACTAAGAAAAGTTTGATGCTTGATAATTGTTTTGAGATATGAAGATGGTGATATTAAAGTCATGCTAGTTGAATAGTTGTGAATTTAAAGAATACTTGTGTTGAAGTTTGTGATTCCCGTAACATGCACGTATGGTGAACCGTTATGTGATGAACTCGGAGCATGATTTATTTATTGATTGTCTTCCTTATGAGTGGCGGTCGGGGACGAGCGATGGTATTTTCCTACCAATCTATCCCCCTAGGAGCATGCACGTAATACTTTCCTTTGATAACTTCTAGATTTTTGCAATAAGTATATGAGTTCTTTATGATTAATGTTGAGTCCATGGATTATACGCACTTTTTCCCATCCTTTCACCATTGCTAGCCTCTCTAATACCGCGCACTTTTCGTTGGTATCATACAACCACCATATATCTTCCTCAAAACAGCCACCATACCTACCTATCATGGCATTTCCATAGCCATTCCGAGATATATTGCCATGCAACTTTCCACCGTTCCGTTTATTATGAGACGCTCCATTATTGTCATATTGCTAGCATGATCATGTAGTTGACATTGTATTTGTGGCAAAGCCACCATTCATAATTCTTTCATACATGTCACTCTTGTTTCATTGCATATCCCGGTACACCGACGGAGGCATTCATATAGAGTCATACTTTGTTCTAAGAATCGAGTTGTAATTGTTGAGTTGTAAGAAAAATAAAAGTGTGATGATCATCATTCTTTAGAGCATTGTCCCAAGTGAGGAAAGGATGATGGAGACCATGATTCCCCCACAAGTCAGGATGAGACTCCGGACGAAAAATAAAATGAAAAATAAAAAATAAAAAAAAGAGGCCATAAAAAAAGAGAAAAAGCCCAAATAAAAAAAATGAGAGAAAAAGAGAGAAGGGACAATGCTACTATCCTTTTAACACACTTATGCTTCAAAGTAGCACCAAGAGCTTCATGATAGAGAGTCTCTCATTTTGTCACTTTCATATACTAGTGGGAATTTTTCATTATAGAACTTGGCTTTTATATTCCAATGATGGGCTTCCTCAAATGCCCTAGGTCTTCATGAGCAAGCGAGTTGGATGCACACCCACTTAGTTTCTTTTGTTGAGCGTTCATATACTTATAGCTCTAGTGCATCCATTGCATGCCAATCCCTACTCACTCACATTGATATCTCTTGATGGGCATCTCCATAGCCCTTTGATACGCCTAGTTGATGTGAGACTATCTTCCCTCCTTTCGTCTTCTCCACAACCACCATTCTATTCCACATATAGTGTTATATCCATGGCTCACGCTCATGTATTGCGTGAAGATTGTGTCGGCGTTCTGGGAACGGGGGTACCCAGACTTGCCTGCCTGCGGCCTGCGGCGTGGCTCAAGGGGTGGCCCAGTACGACCCATCTTCATCAGCATGAGCTCAAGACCCTCGCGAGGGGCCAAGCCTCGCGGGGCGGACAACAGGAAGCTTCCTCAGGCACGGTCTCGTCAGGCTGGCTCGCGAGGAGGCGGAGAGATCAAGGCGGGGTACCTCACAAGGTGCCCATGACGCAAGCCATGACGACCAAGGGCGCCAGGCGGGCGTCGGCCAGCCTTGATGTCCTCATTTCCTCTTTGGTGCAAAGGGGGCAAGCGCATGCGAGAGCATCAAGCAAAGGCACCCGTTTCGGTGCAACAAGACCAAGACCGTCGCAATGGCAGGAAGGAAGTCATCGTGGAGCCCAAGCCGGCGTCACCACCAGAACCTTTGGCAGGCGAGGACCAACTTTAGTCAGGATAAGTGTACTAGATGTTCCCCTTCAAAATGGCCAATTGTTGGCGCCCTTCCCGCTCAATATTTGGGAAGAGGCCCAGGACCTCTGCCTATAAATAGGACTAGCCACCCACAGGGTAGAGGGAGCTTGATCTGGAATCGAGAGATCAATCGCAGAGAGAGAGAGAAGCGACGGAACTCCCCCTAGAAGTTCATCGCACCAGCCAAGAACAGACCCTCGCGAGGCTGTTCTTCCTTGTATTGTTCATCGCCATCGGCCCAAGAGGCAATCCACCACACCACAAACTAGAGTAGGGTATTACACCACAATGGTGGCCCGAACTAGTATAAACCTTGTGTCACTTGTGTTGCTCTTCGTGTAGTTCCAGATCCTTGCGAGGCGACGACGTGTAGGTAGGTAGGGGGCGAGATCTCTGCGCGCACCCCAGAGTTCAAACCTAGAGGGTCTGCCGGAACCCGAAATCCGACATTTGGCGCGCCAGGTAGGGGTGCGCCGGAGTTCTCCCTTCCGCCGACCCGCTCTCCACCGACATCGCGACTCGCCCTACGATGAACAGCGCGCCGCCCGCCCGCTCGCCGCCCGGCGCCAATGGGGCCGAGGCTCGAGCCTTGGCCCCCGCCTTGCGGCAGGTGCGCTGACCGAACAAGTTCAAGCCGGAGATGCCACCACGTTACAACGGCACGATCGATCCAGCCTTCCTCTTTGGCGTATGAGGAGGCCGTCCTCGGCAGGAGGCAATGACAGGTCATGGCTAATCGGCTTCCCATGGCCCTCACCGGCGCCCCGCATGTGGCTGCTCCACCTGCCAAAGACGCCGCGTCTGCGGCACCCCGGTCGTCAAGCTCTCCTGGGCAGCTTCGCAGCGCCACCTTCAGATCGCCACATCAAGCCATTCGCGACGCTGTAACGATGCTGCCTCTGCAAGACATGGAGCTCCTCCGGTCGGTCGGGCGCCAGGCTGATCGGCCTTCACTCGGAGGATCACCCTCCAACCCAGCCTGCTCGGGCGCTCCCAATGTTGTGCACCCCACCATCTGCCAGGTGGCCGTCACCAGGACTCTCATCGACGGCGGCGCGGGCCTCAGCATGCTCTCGGTTGAAACCTTCAGCCTCCTCCACATACCGCCGGAGCGACTTCAACCCAGCAGGCCCTTCTTGGGCGTCGGAGGCAATTCATCCAGCTCACTGGGGCAAATCTGTCTCCCGGTAACCTTCGGCACCTACGACAACTTCCGCACGGAGCTGATCGACTTTGACATCGCCCCCATTGGCCTCCATACAACACCATCCTCGGCTATCCAGCGCTAGCCAGATTCATGGCCGTGACTCACCCAGCGTACAACCCCATGAAGATGCCCGGGAGCAACGGCGTCCTCACCGTGTCCGGAGACACCGGGGATGCGTTGCAAGTGCTCAAGCTCGCTTTCAAGACGGCGGCGGTGGCGCAACCTACCGACTCAGACGCCCCTGAGCCAAAGGGGGTTGCGCCGGCCAAGAAGAAGCAGTTGTTCACCCAAGACAAGGCAGAAACCAAGCAGATACTGGTCGACGAGGACGGATCCACTAACGCCACCTTCACCATAGGCGCCAACCTCGAGCCCGGCGGCGGAGGAGGCCCCTGGTCAAGTTCTCAAGCACAAACAAGAAGGTATTCGCATGGGAGCCTTATCAGCTGGCGGGGATCCCAAGAGGCGTAAACGAGCATCACCTCAATTTGTGCACCAACGTGACGCCCGCCATGGGCGAAAGCGAGACGGCAGTCCACTCAAAAGCAGGCTTTCATCGTCCAAGAGACCCATAAACCGAAGCTGCGGGGTCATTCGCGAGGTCCGATACCTGCATTGGTTGGCTAACCCGGTTGTTGTGCCAAAGAAAGGGGGGAAGGAATGCATGTGTGTCGACTTCACCAACCTCAACAAAGCCTGCCCGCAGGATCCATTCCTGCTCCCCCGTATCGATCAGATCGTCGATTCCACCGCCGAGTGCGACCTATTATGCTTTCTGGAGGCCTTCTCTGGCTATCACCAGATCAAGATGGCGGTAGAAGACGTGGAAAAGACGGCCTTCTTGACCCCTTGTGGAGTGTACTGCTACACGTGCATGCCGTTCAGGCTGCGCAACGCAGGAGCGACCTTTCAGCGGCTGCTGCACATCACCTTGGGCCCGCAGCTCGGGAAGAGTGTTGAGGCTTACGTTGATGACATTGTGGTGAAGTCTCGTGAGGCCGAAACCCTGATACAAGACCTGGAGGAAACCTTCGTGAGCCTCAACGCAGTGAACCTGCGGCTCAACCCGGAGAAGTGTGTGTTTGGGGTCCCCTCGGGCAAGCTCTTGGGCTTCCTCGTGTCCCACCGAGGCATTGAGGCTAACCCAGAAAAGGTCAAGGCGCTCGAGGACATGAGCCCGCCAAAGACCCTCAGATAAATGCAGAAGCTCACTGGACGTGTGACCGCACTAGGACGCTTCATCTCCAAGTTGGGGGAGCGAGCGCTGCCTTTCTTCCAGCTGATGAAGAAAAAGGGGCCCTTTGAACGGACTGAAGAGGCCGACAAGGCGTTGTCGAATTTCGGGTTCTGGCAGACCCTTGAGATTCGAACACTGGGGTGCGCGCGGAGATCCAACCCTCCACCGTCTCGCACCTCGCCGAATCACTGGGACCTAAACTACTAAACGGAACAGCACAAGAGACACGAGGTTTATACTGGTTCAGGCCACCATTGTGGTGTAATACCCTACTCCAGTGTGTGGTGTGGTGGATTGCCTCTTGGGCTAATGAGGAACAGTACAAGGAAGAACAGCCTCGCGAGGGTCTGTTCTTGGCGGGTGCGATGAACTGCTGGGTGGTGCTCGATCGCTCTAGCTCTTGGTTTCTTGATGAGGATTCCGATCTCATCCGGGGCGGATCCTTCCGCCTGGGGTGGCTACTCCTATTTATAGGCGAGGGCCCTGGGCCTCTTCCCAAATATTGATCGGGAAGGGCGCCAACAATTGGCCATTTTGAAGGGGAACAGCAGGTACACTTATCCTGACTAAAGTTGGTCCTCTCCTGCCAAAGGCTCTGGTGATGACGCCTGCTTGGGCTCCACAATGACTCCCTTCCAGCCGTTGGGCTGGTCTTGGTCTTGTTGCACCGAAACGGATGCCTTTGCTTGATGCTCTCGCCTGCGCTTGCTCCCTTTGCACCAAAGAGGAAAGGAGGACGCTGGCTGGCTGGCGCCCGGATCGGGCGCCCTTGGTGCGTCATGGCTATGCGTCATGGGCACCTCGCGAGGTACCCTGCCTTGAACTCTCCGCCTCCTCATGAGCCAGCCCGACGAGGCCGTGCTCGAGGAAGCTCCTTGTCGCCCCGCAATGAGGCTTGGCCCCTCGCGAGGGTCTTGAGCTTGCATTGATGAAGATGGGCGTCTTGGGCCTCCTTCGAGCCACGCCGCAGCCGCAGTGCAAGTCTGGGACCCCGTTCCTAGAACGCCGACAGTAGCCCCGGGCCTGGCACAGCGCCCGAACTTGGCCGAGCGAGAGGCGAAAGGGCAAGTCTGCGGCATCGCGGGTCCTAACAGCCTGCGGCCTTGGGCGTCAGCGTGGCGGTTGATTGGACGTCGCGCCTCTGCAACCGTGGGTTGATAACAGAGCGGCATCTTCCTTACCTCCTTTACATCTCCGATTGCTTTGCTCGAGATCCCCTTTCTTGCGCCTCTCCTCTCTGCTTCCAAGACCTTCAGATCCACTCCGCTGCGTGCCCTAGCCAATCCGGCGCCTCACCAAGCCCGGCCGAGCTTGGTACTCTCCTGCCTTGGACCCGCCAAATGTGTCGAGGCGAGCCTGCATACAGTGCGCCCGGATGGCAGAGGCGCAGGGCATCAAAGGAATGGAGGCGTTCAAGGCCGGCTCTGCCGCCCCTGAGGGTCGGGGGAGTACCTTCTACCCGTTCTTCGTGAGCGCCATCATTGCTGGTCTGGTGCCTCCCTTTTCTTAGTTCTTCTTCTCCGTCCTCCGTCACTACAACATTCAAGCTCTGCACCTCCATCCCAACTCCGTCCTTCTTCTGGCAATCTTCGCCTACTATTGTGAGGCCCATGTTGGGGTGAAGTCCTCGGTGGCCTTGCTGCACCACTACTTCTCCCTCAGAACCTCCTCATGGTTCCGCCTCCAGCGTCTTGTGACTTAATCGCATCTGGCGGAGCCATCGCCATTTCAAACCACAGGAAGCAGATTGAGGGCTTCAGAGCAAGTGGGTCTTGGTGGATCTTTGGGCGCATCCACCCACGGGCTGATCTCGCCCACGGAGCACCCCGAGAGCTCCGACGCCTGGTCCCGAGTGGAGCTTCTGGATCCCTGCGCGAAGCTGGTGCTGGAGAAGATGGACGCAGATCTGAAGCCGCCAGCGGGCGGCGCGAGCCGACTGCGCGCCGAGGGAGTTCTGGAGCATCAATCGCCGCTTGCCAAGATTGCTGGCTTCGATGTGGAGGCCTCACTCGATCCCCGTGGTGCTGGCCAGCGAGGATCTGGCGACGTTCCTCCAGTCCTTGGTTGGGGCGACGTGGAGAGACTGGAGGGCGCCCCCGCGCCCTTGTTCCTTCGTGAGGATTGGGAGCAGGTAGTGGGGCCCATGCCTGTCTTCAATGGGGACGGGCCCGTGCCCGTGGAGGCTCCGGAGGACTGGTGGACGTGTCCTCTTCCGACTCCAAATGAAGAGGTGGAGGAAAGAGAGCCGGGAGAGGGGTTGATTCGGGCGGAGTCAAGGGCTCCCCCCTTGGCGCAGGTCCCGCACTCTCCGCCTCCCCCAGTGACGACGACGAGGATGAGGATGAGCATGGAGGCAGAAGCCTGCCCCTGGTCCCGAAGAAGGACCGGACTGGGCTGGTCCCCCGTGGGTCCGCCCCGGCCCCGGGGCGATCCGCAGACGCGCCTCCTGCTCCTGGTCCCCTTGAAGCTGATCCCTGCAGCCGGCTCTCGGGCTTCAAGTATGGCCGGAGGCTGCTCGAGTCCACCAGCGACGACACGTAAGTGCCTGCTTCCCGTCTTGACTATTGCTCTGTCGATGAGATCTGATGTCCATGTCCTTCGCCAGCCGGTGGCGCCCATGGCGAAGAAGTCGAAGGGGCTCTCGAGGCCCCATCTGTGGCGGTGCCTCTTCCCGAAAAAAGAAGGTGATCCCGACGCCTGTGCCTCTCCTTCCCCGGGCGCCCCGCGAGGCCTCGGCCGAGCCCATCATGGGCGAAGCTCAGCCCCCTTGACCCAGGCGACTCCCGAGGTGCCCTTGCTTGGCGCTGCCTCCACTGTTGCCGCGGCGCCGCTGGTTCCGCCTCAGGGCATAGTGGTCACGCAGCCGTCTTCTCCTCCTACTCCATCGACCGCCGCTCCTCCGAATGCTGTTCTAGATCGCACCGTTGCCGGACTGGATCGCCTGCGGCAGGATCTTCTGGGCGCCGACTCCTGTCTGATGGCTGGGCGTTTGGAGCTGGCTTCTGGCTGGATTCGCTCCGATGCTTCGATTCGGGCGCGCTGGTCCAGGCCTCGATGGCTTGCGACAAGGAGAAGCAGGCTGTCCGTGAGGCGAAGATTGCCCGCGATGCTACCCTGGAGGAGGCAGCTAGCATCCAAGGTCGCTGTGAGACGTTGGAGAGCGAGCTGAAGGGCCTGCAGAACCAGCTTGCCGAGGAGGCCCGCCTCCGCCAGGAGTAGGAGGAAAGCATGAAGGCTCGCGAGGCGGCCGTCAAGGACCGGGAGGACAGGCTCAAGAAGCCCGCGACCGCCTAGGCGCGCTGGAGCAGGAGCTGGAGGCGAGGAAGGTCGAGCTGGACGACAAGGCGCTGGTTCTTGCGTAAGATCGCGTGGCCTTCATGGATATGGAGGTGAAGACTCGCTCTTGCTGAAGACGCTTTTACGGCGCCGCTGGAGAGTCCGCTGGCCGGCGCCGAGGATGGTCCCGCCAAGCTGCTTCCTTCCTGGTTCGCGCTCTTGAAGATGTCTCCTTGGCCTTGGCCCCACGGCCGAGGCCGAGGCGCGTGTCTTGTCTTCTGCGGCACTGACGCGGATCCTCACCCACATCTACCTTCGCGATCCAAGGCCGACTGGACAGCTTCTTTGGAGCCGACAAGCGGCGAGCATGCAGCTGCCGCTGCCGAGGCTATGAAGGGTCGCGCGGAGGCTCTGTTGGGAAAGTTCCGGGCCTTCAGCACCAAGCCGAAGCGAGGCCCTGCCGGCCCTGCTGCTCCACGAGGCGAGCCCACTCCGCGCTGCTCCACCGTCGACAAGTGACTCCGTTGTGGCTCCTGTCCTGCTTTTAATTCCTGCACATGTATCATGCCTCGGGGAGGCATTTAAACTTGCATTTGGGATTGCGATAACAGTGTGGACTGTAATATTTGCTTTTGAATTCCTTGAAATTTGCGCTTCCTACTTGCTTATGTTCTATGCCGGCGAGCCCGGCCCCTGCCAAGATACCTCAACATTGCTACTCCCACTGTAAACCAGGACGGGACCAAGGAGTGAGGGCTACGTGACAAGTTAGGCTCTGAGTCGCGATGCTCAGGAGTCCCCCTTGGCGCACGTACAACAAGGGGGGAGGTGAGGCAGGCGGATCCACCGTTCTCGTCTGCAGCCCGGCCTCACAAGATACCTCAACCGCCGTTAGCCTTTGAACTAAGGGGTGAGGGCTACGTGACCGATTAGGCTCTGAGTCGCGATGCTCAAGAGTCCCCCTTGACGCTCAAACGGCATTCATACCTTGGCTCCACTCGGGAGTGAGCGTGACGAACCAGGCCCGGGGCTGGCTGGGTGGCGTCGTCTGGCGTGACCCAGCACAGCTCCGTGTCCAGCCCCTCGCGGCGCTCCCGAGGCGTTGCGATGAGGCCGACATCGAGCTCTAGGCTCCCGAGGTTGATGCGACCCAGAGGCCACCCTCGCTTGTTTATCACCAGCGAAGCATAGCGCTTCCACTTGCGTCACGGGCATAGCCGCTCCTCGGCAGGTCGTCGGCCAGGAGCATGGTGCTTCCATCAGTGCGTGGGAGGGGCTCCCCTCGGGAGGAGCCCCAGGCGATATGACCCCATCCCCATCGACACGTGGCTGGCACGGTAGGGCTAGGCGAGGTGTATCTGGGCACCCATGAGCCAGTAGCGGAACTCACGGGGCCCCTACCTCAAGGCGGGTTGCGCTGGCTCTGGGCCTTATCTTCGAGTGTGTTCCTGCAAATTTGGCGAGATCTTGGGTGCTCTACATCTTGAGTCCGGCTCTCGGGCTGGTCTCGGCCCGTCCCATTTGGCAAGCCGGTCGTGATGCCATGCACAAGACCAGAGGGTGAGGGCCAGAGATCCGGTAGGAGCCCTGAGTCGCGATGCTCAGGCAACCCCCCCCCCCCCCCTTTAACGTGCAAGCTGGGTTAGACGCAGAAACTCTATGTCCTCGGGTCCCGGCTCTCGGGCTGGTCTCAGCCGTCGCTGGCAAGCCAGGTCGCAATGCCATGGACAAGACCAGAGGGTGAGGGCCGGAGAGCCGGTAGGAGCCCTGAGTCGCGATGCTCAGGTACCCCCCCCCCTTTAACGCGCAAGCTGGGTTGGATGACGCAACTCTAAGTCCTCGGGTCCCGGCTATCGGGCTGGTCTCAGCCCTCGCTGGCAAGCCAGGTCGCGATGCCATGGACAAGACCAGAGGGTGAGGGCCGGAGAGCCGGTAGAAGCCCTGAGTCGCGATGCTCAGGAAGCCCCCCTTTAACGCGCAAGCTGGGTTGGATGACGCAACTCTACGTCCTTGGGTCCCGGATCTCGGGCTGGTCTCAGCCGTCGCTGGCAAGCCAGGTCGCGATGCCATGGACAAGACCAGAGGGTGAGGGCCGGAGAGCCGGTAGGAGCCCTGAGTCGCGATGCTCGTGCACCCCCCTTTAACGTGCAAGATTCCGTCACCCAGAAAAGGCACCAAATAACAAGCATGGTGGAACGAGAGCATAATCCTAAGGAAAACGCATAAGAAGGATACATGCCACCGACAGCCCGAAGCGGCTTGAGGATGATGCAGCCGAGGCGCCCCCAACAGGATAGGCTAATGACATGAAATAAAACGCAAGAAGGATACATGCCGCGAGACGAACCCACGCACAGGAATAATGCGTGACCTCAAGGCGCTCCAGCCGAAATAAAACTTAAGGATGTCACCTGGTGATGTTGGGGACGAAGGGGTGTTGGTGTAGCAGACTCGGTGGGCTGCGGGAGCAGATCCTCACGATCCCCCAGGCCCGGGGGCCTCGGGAGGATCCGGAGGCGCTGGCGGCTCCTCGGGGGCCATCTCCATCTCCGCCGGGGCTGCGGCGTGCGACCTCTCGAGCCTCCGGGATGGCCCTCATGAGATCTTTGTGCGCAGCAGCCCGCGTTTGGCGAGCCGTGAGGCATGCGCACGTAGCTGTGGGGCAGGCCTCAGCAGCGTCCCACTCGCGAGGGCAGGCGCTCTTGAGATGCGGCTCGGTTGAGCCCTGGTATGTCGATGCAGACGCCAGCCCACCATCCTCGCCTGGATGGGGGACCACAGCCGGGTAGGCGGCGATCGCCTCATGATCCTTGACTCATGTAGCTCTCGAATGGCCTTGGCGGCGAACTCCCGAGGGTTCGGCCCTCCTTGCCTTGCTCACCTTGCGAAACGTGCTTCAAGCACGCCTCCATGTGGTGCCCAAGTGCCTCCCTCGTGACCTTGGCGAGGTCGGCGGCCCTCGTGGAGAGCCCCGAGCCCGGCTCGAGGAGGGCGCCCGGGCGCACTTTCCTATGCGATGGAAGGAGGCTCCCCCTGGCCGGTCAGGGCCACGAGGGGCCTGCCTCTTGAGGAGCCGGGCCGGTCGATGTCTTCTTCTTCTTGGAGTGCGGCCTCGGGAGGCCTCCTGCCTTGTGGTGCAGGTCTTCTAGCGATGTGGCTCGAAGGCTCGCTCCGAGGAGCACATCAAGCGTCTCTCTCTTCACAGAGCACTGTGATGACCCCGCCGCTTCCTGGCATCTTGAGGACGTTGTAGCCATGGTGGAGTTCTGGCCATGAATTTGGCCAGCGCCGGGTACCCGAGGATGGCGTTACTGGTCGAATGTGGGGCGGCGTCGAAGTCGATGAGCTCGGTCGCGGTAGTTGTCGCGAGCCCCGAAGGTGACAGAAGGTGGACCTGCCCGATCGGGACCGTGGAGCCGTCGGTGACTCCGGAGAAAGGCTTGGTTGGCTGAAGCTGACTGTAAGGCACTTGAAGATTGTTGAATGTTTCCACGGACAGGACGTTGAGTCCTGCCCCGCCGTCGATGAGGGTCTTGGCCGAGCACTTGAGCTGATCCGCTAAGCTGAACGTGATGGCGCACGCCGACCACCTGAGAGGGCGCGTGGCCTCGAGCTTGGGGAGGACTGCATTCACTTCGCGGGCAAACTGCTTGAAGATGCGCTGAGAGGCTGGGGCTCGAGCTCCGCCAGATGCAGCGATCGCCGCGGTTCTGAAGCCCCAGCCCCTCGTCCTGATGACGGTCCTCAATCCTCCTTGGCTGGGGCGGCAGTGGAGGGAGGCCTGCGTTCCCCTGGGGGCGATCCTCGCGAGGCTGATCCCTCCAGCCTCCCTCGCGAGGCGGGTCTTGCCAACGGTCCTCGCGAGGTTGGTCGCGCCACCCTTGGCGTGGGCCGCGGTCTTCCCAGTGTCATGCATTCCTTCCTCCTCCTCGGCCGTAGCCCCGGTCGCTGCGCTCGGGGCGTCTGCCGACTCCCCCTGTCAGCGCCTGGCCGGAGCTCTTGGCATTCATTGGTGTTGTGGGTGTGGAGGTCGTGGTACACGCAGATGTCGATCGCCCTTGGGGGACTCGGGCTGATCTCTGCCTCGCTTGGTGTATGCAGTTCGACCCTTGATGCGGCAGCCCCCTGCGCTTCACGTCTTGGCCTTGGACTTCTTCTCTTCAGGATCCGCGGCAGGCAGCTCGAGGAGGGAGAGGCGCCCCTCCTCAGCCCTGGTGCACTTGGTCGCCAAGTTGAACAGCTCCAAGGAGGTGCACAGATCTTCATGCATCGCCAGCTCCTCCTTCATCTTGACATCGCGCACGATGTCGGAGAAGGCAGAGATGATGGCCTCCTCCGTCACCACAGGGATCTTGAGGCGTGCGTTGTTGAAGCGGCTGGATGTACTTTTGCAGGTTTCCCAGCTGCCGCTTGATTCGGGCGCATGTCGCTCCACGGCTTGTGGCGGTCGCGAGTACCACAGAAGTTGGTGATGAAGCGGGTGCGCATCTCGGCCCGAGGAAGAGATCGTGCCTGGGGCTGCACTCGGGAGCCAGGTGCAGGCTCTGTCCTTGAGCGCCATGGGAAACCAGTTCGCCATGACCTTTTCATCCCCGTTGGCAGCCTCGATGCCCAGCTCGTAGCGCTGGAGGAACTCCGTAGGGTCAGCTGTGCCGTCGTAGCGAGGAGGCAGGTCTGGCTTGAACTTGGCGGGCCACACAATGCAGCGCAGCCCGGAGGTGAAGGCGCAGCAGCCCGCCGTGGCCGCGGGGGGCCTCGGACGATAGGGAGCTTGGTCTTGTGGGCCCCCCTGCGCCGCGGCTGGGGGCAGCGCAGGGTCCTGACGTGCTAGAGCGGGGAGCGCTCGGGCAGCTTCTCGTGGGCGAGGAACTTCTTGGCAGCTCTACTCTCGCCGCGCCGGTGCCTGGCGGAGCGGGTTCTTCCCAGGGGCCGCGCGCCTTGGGGCCAGGGCGCCTTCTTGAGGAGGAGGCGGCTGAGGCGCCCCGGGAGCTTCATCGCCCGCGCAGGGCGGGGTGCGGTGCAGCGAGACGGGCGGTGCGGGGGCGCCTCCCGCAGCTGACGAGCTCGGTGACTTCGGTCGATCCATTCTTCAGACGCCGTCAGCGGGCGGTAGTGCAGGAGCTCATTTGCGCGAAGAGTGCAGCTCGGGCCTCCATGGCAGCCTTGGCGCGCGTGACGAAGAACCAGCGGGTGAGCGGCGTGGCGGTGCGGCCGTCTGCCTCATGGGCCGAGTCTTTGGGGCGATGCTTGCTGCTCGTTTCCCATCCAGCCGGTGGCGGCGTTGACGGCAGGTGACGGGAACGACGAGGGCGCCACGACGGGAGCTGTCTGGCGACACGGGAGGCGAGGAGCGGCTCGCGCGCCCGGCCGGGCGCCGACATGGTTTCGTGGTCGGGAAGAACGAGGCGACGAAGGCAGATTCCAGCGCACCTACCGGGCGCAAGAAATGTCGGATTTCGGGTTCCGCCAGACCCTTGAGGTTCAAACACTGTGGTGCACGCGGAGATCCAACCCTCCACCATCTCGCACCTCGCCGAATCGCTGGGACCTAAACTACTAAACGGAACAGCACAAGAGACATGAGGGTTATACTGGTTCAGGCCACCATTGTGGTGTAATACCCTACTCCAGTGTGTGGTGTGGTGGATTGCCTCTTGGGCTGATGAGGAACAGTACAAGGAAGAACAGCCTCGCGAGGGTCTGTTCTTGGCGGAGTGCGATGAACTGTTGGGTGGTGCTCGATCGCTCTAGCTACTGGTTTCTTGATGAGGATTCCGATCTCATCCGGGCGGATCCTTCTGCCTGGGGTGGCTACTCCTATTTATAGGCGAGGCCCTGGGCCTCTTCCCAAATATTGAGCGGAAGGGCGCCAACAATTAACCATTTTGAAGGGGAACAGCGATACACTTATCCTGACTAAAGTTGGTCCTCGCCTACCAAAGGCTCTGGTGATGACGCCTGCTTGGGCTCCACAATGACTCCCTTCCAGCCGTTGGGCTGGTCTTGGTCTTGTTGCACCAAAACAGATGCCTTTGCTTGATGCTCTCGCCCGCGCCTGCTCCCTTTGCACCAAAGAGGAAAGGAGGACGTTGCGCGGGCTGGCGCCCGACTGGCGCCCTTGGTCGTCATCGCTTGCGTCATGGGCACCTCGCGAGGTACCCTGCCTTGAACTCTCCGCCTCCTCATGAGCCAGCCTGACGAGGTCGTGCCTGAGGAAGCTCCTTGTCGTCCGCCCCGCGAGGCTTGGCCCCTCGCGAGGGTCTTGAGCTTGCGTTGATGAAGATGGGCCGTGCTGGGCCTCCTTGAGCCACGCCCGCAGGCCGCAGTGTGCAAGTCTGGGACCCCGTTCCCCAGGCACGCCGACAGGCGTTCCAAGATCTCAAGAGGTACCTAACCAGCCCTCCGGTAGTGGTGGCCCCACGCCCTCAAGAACCCCTGGTGCTCTACCTTGCAGCCACTCCCTACTCCGCCAGCGCAGCCCTGGTGGCGGTTAGGGAGGAGCGTCGGACCAAAGCCGCGACAGCTGCCCGGGTCAAGGCGAAGCAGGATCAGGGAAGACTCACAGACACCCCTCCCCCTGGCGACCAGCCGTTGGAGGCCCCACTGTCTCAGGAGGTGCCACGGTCTCCGGAGGGCGCCATCGACACCAGCACTCCCAACCTCGTTGAACACCCCTGTACTTCGGCCAAGACAAGGTTGCGGGACGCGAGGGCGCGGTACCCCATGCCTCAGAAACTCCTCCTCGCGCTATTGGTGGCCTCGCGCAAGCTGCGGCATTATTTCCAGGGCCACCCCATCAACGTTGTCTCAGCATACCCCTTGGAAAGGGTACCCAGGAGCCCCAACTCAGTTGGAAGAGTCGCTGAGTGGAACATTGAATTGCAAGCATTTCAGCTCGAATTCAGCACAACCAGAGTCATCAAGGGGGCCGCATGGGCGGATTTCGTGGCAGAATGGACGGAGGCGCCGGGCCTCAAGGCTGATGAGGATCGATCCCTCTCCCCGGGAAGCGAGGCGCCGGACGGTTGGGTCATGTACTTCGACGGGGTGTTCTCCAGGCACGGCGCGGGGGCTGGAGCAATGCTTATATCTCCTACTCAAGACAAGCTCTACTACGCCGTGCAGCTCTGTTTCCAGCACGGAGAAAAGGTCTCCAACAACATAGCAGAACATGAAGGCCTGATAGCAGGCCTGAAGGCCGTAGCTGCCCTAGGAGTGAAGCGCCTTACCATCAAGGGTGATTCACAACTCCTCGTCAACTTCTCCAACAAGGTATACGAGCCGAGGGATGAGCACATGGAAGCCTACCTCGCGGAGGTCCGCAGGATGGAGAAGCAGTTACGGGCTGGAGTTGCAGCATGTGCCCCGTGGCACCAGTCAAGAGGCCGACGACATCGCCAAACGGGCATCCAGGCGGCTACCTCAGGAGCCTGACGTCTTCGAAGAGCGGCTCTTCAAGCCCTCGGCCACGCCATCACTGTCAAGCACGGTGCAGCCTCGGGAGGAGCTCCCCCAGCCACCAGCCTCGGGAGCCCGGTCTGCATGGCCCGGCCTCGTGAGCGCCCGCTCTTGTGACGCTGGAACCTCGTGAGGGGTGCTGGATCACAGAGCTCCGGAGCTACTCGACGCAAGGGACCTTGCCGGAGAAGGAGGAGGAAGCGGAGGCGTGTGGCGCGGCAAGCCACAAGATAATCGCATTAGGGATGGAGAACTCTCTTTGAAGCGGCCAAATGATGTGTCCCTATGCTGCATCTCCAGGGAGCAAGGGAAGGAACTGCTGGCAGATATACACGATGGAGACTGTGGGCATCATTCATCATCGCGGACCCTCGTTGGCAAGGCGTTCCGCAGCGGGTTCTATTGGCCCACTACGCTCAGTGACGCCATCGAACTGGTGAAGGCTTGCGAAGCCTGCCAATTCCATGCCAAGCAGATCCATCAGCCGGCGGGAGGTCTGCAAACTATACCCCTCTTGTGGCCATTCACAGTCTGGGGGCTGGATATCCTGGGCCCGTTTCCTTGGGCGCCAGGGGGCTATTGCTACCTCTATGTCGCCGTGGACAAGTTCACCAAGTGGGCTGAGGTGGAAGCAGTCCGCACCATCCCCGCAGGTTCTGTGGTCAAGTTCATCAAGGGCATCATGAGCCGGTTCGGGGTGCCAAACCGCATCATCACCGACAACGGTTCGCAGTTCACCAGTAACCTCTTCAAAACATATTGTGCTAACCTTGGGACACAAATATGCTACGCCTTGGTAGCACACCCACGGAGCAACGGTCAGGCCGAGCGGGCTAATGCAGAGGTCCCGAGGGGCCTCAAAACCAGGGCATTCAAGAAGAAGCTGGAGGCCTACGGCAGAGGCTGGTACGATGAGCTTCAGTCCATATTATGGTCCATCCGCACAACCGCGACCAAGCCGACAGGAGAGACCCCGTTCTTCCTGGTCTATGGAGCTGAAGCAGTCCTCCCTCACGAGGTCAGACGTCGTTCTGCACGGGTCCTGGCGTTCGACGAGGCGCAGTAGGACGCCATGCGGGGGGCAGACCTCGTGCTGGGGGAGGAGCATCGTCGGGAAGCCGCGCTACCAGCGGCAAGATACCAACAAGCGCTGCAGCGATACCACTGCCGCAACATCCGCCCCAGGACTCTCGAGGTAGGGGACCTCGTGCTCAGGCGGGTTCTCTCCAGGGAAGGACTGCATAAGCTATCCCCCATGTGGGAGGGCCCGTTCAAGGTTGTTCATGTTTCCAGGCCCGGCTCCGCGCGCTTGGAGACTCAGGAGGGGTGCCCGTCCAGAACGCGTGGAACATCCAGCACGTCCGGAGGTTTTACCCCTAAAAAGGCCCGGTGCCTGTGAAGAAGGCGAATGCCTGTGAAGCGCTGCGTTTTGGGAAAAGGCCCGGTGCCTGTGAAGAAGGCGAATGCCTGTGAAGCTGATGCGTTTTGGGAAAAGGCCCGGTGCCTGTGAAGAAGGCGAATGCCTGTGAAGCTGATGCATTTTGGGAAAAGGCCCGGTGCCTGTGAAGAAGGCGAATGCCTGTGAAGCTGATGTGTTTCGAAAAAGGCCCAGAGCCTGTGAAGAAGGCGAATGCCTGTGAAGCTGTTGCGTTTTGGAAAAGGCCCGGTGCCTGTGAAGAAGGCAAACGCCTGTGAAGTTTATCTTTCTGAGAAAGGCCCAGAGCCTGTGAAGAAGGTCAATGCATGTGAAGCTCGCCGCCCATGACACTCTCACGTAATAATGAGTTGGGGCTGTACACGCCCCGGAGTCTCAGGAGCGTCGGCCTCAGGCCCTGGGGCTCCCTCCCACGCCCAGAGGCAGCACTTAGCTCACATTTGGTGAGAAGACGTCGAAGACTAGAGTAGGTGTCGGACGCGGCTTTTCTCATTTGCTTTCTGCAGTTGGCTTGTTCATTCCCATTTGAAGTTTTATTGAAGTTGTTGTCGTCTTTGGCTTGTGACTCTCTGCCTTTTTCGCTCTCCTGCCTCGATTTCTCTCGCGCAAGTCTCGCGAGGGAGCAGCGCGGGCACCCTTGCGAGTGTTTTCTACCCTCATCGTTTGAGGCTTCCCTACCCGGGTCCACTACAGGAGAACCCCTCCAGTCTGTGCCCCACGGGCACCGCGACACGAACACAGGACCTGGGTCGGTCGCCTCCACAGCTGAGGCCGGGGGCTACCTCTCCAGACTAACCTTTGCAGGACATGAAGCGTTCGACGAGGCCTCGGCCTCGGGAAGCAAAATCCACGGCAGGCCCCCCCGAGCTAAGTAATTTCTAAGCGCAGGTGTATGGCACAAAGGCATAATACCAAAATAGCGGAAACAGTACGATAATTAACAGCAATAGTCCAGGCACGCCCCCGCGGGGCCCTACACTATTGTCTCCTTGCGTAGGAAAAGGAAGAAGAACAAAACAGGCGCGACTAGCCCGACACCAACTCGCGGCGAGAGCTCGGACTACCTCCGGAGCTCAGGCGGACTCCCTCTCGCGCTTCACTGAGGCGCGACGGCGGGCAGACCCGCTACCTCCCTCCAGGCGAGCGCGGCGGCGCGGGGGCTGGTTGCGGCCACCGCTGGAGGAGCCGATGTCCAAAGAAGAGACACCAAAGCTCAACGAACCCCGGGCGCCGCCAATCACGCGCGCGCTGCCATCTTCATCATCGCCGGGGCTGGGCTCACGGCCGCGGTCGTCGTCCTCGGGGCAGCACCCAGCGCGGCGACCATCTTCCCCGAACACCCTCAATTAGAGGGTGGCATCGCCGTCGAACTTGAAGTGTAGGGTGCACCACCGGCTCAGACCACGCGCGCGGGCAAATGTTTGCCAGCCGCGGGTCAGGGCCACGCTCCCGGCTGCAGAGACCTCCAGTGAAGCCCAGGAGGCCCGGCTGCAGCAACCGTCCGCCTGGAGCCAGAGGCCGCCCGGGGCGCCGGCCGGAAGTTCACCTAAGAAGAAGCGGGGAAGCCGGAGCCGGGTGCTGGTCGGCTCCACCGACCACACGACAAACTCCGGCAGCACCTCCGCCGAGCGGAAGCGTGGCCTAGGGGTCGCATGGCAGAAGGCCCGCATCGGCAGCACTGGCGCCCGTCGCCGCGCAGGAGATCGCCTCCATGGCCGCGGGGAGCCGCTACGGGAGCCACAGGGTGCTTGCAAGGACGGCCTCGACCGCGCTTGGTCGGGGGAGAGTCAGGCTCTACCTGGCGGGCCTTTCCCTTCTCCGCAGCCGAGAACCTCTTCGGCGGAGCCATGGAGAAGAAGGAGAAGCAGGAAGAGATGAGCTGGAAGGGCACGCGCCGTTCCGTACTTATAGCCGGGGAAGGCCAACCGTCGACCTCCACGACCGCAGGTAATCATGACCCGCTTCGCATGCAGGGACTTGTCAATTCATGCAGTTGTCGAGGCGTCGTGGGGAAGTGGAGATGCCCACGTCCAATCAATCGCCACGCGGCACCCAAGGCTGCAGGCTGTTAGGGCCCACGGTGCTTTGCACTTTCCCCTTCGCTTCTCTGCTCAGCCAAGTCCAGGCACGCCTTGGTCCCGGGGGCTACTGTCAATGTTCTGGGAACGGGGGTACCCAGACTTGCCTGCCTGCGGCCTGTGGCGTGGCTCAAGGGGTGGCCCAGTACGGCCCATCTTCATCAGCATGAGGTCAAGACCCTCGCGAGGGGCCAAGCCTCGCGGGGCGGATGACAGGAAGCTTCCTCAGGTACGGCCTCGTCAGGCTGGCTCGCGAGGAGGCGGAGAGATCAAGGCGGGGTACCTCACGAGGTGCCCATTACGCAAGCTATGACGACCAAGGGCGCTAGGCGGGTGCCAGCCCGTGCAGTGTCCTCATTTCCTCTTTGGTGCAAAGGGGGCAAGCGCAGGCGAGAGCATCAAGCAAAGGCACCCGTTTCGGTGCAACAAGACCAAGACCATCTCAATGGCAGGAAGGAACTCATCGTGGAGCCCAAGCCGGCGTCACCACCAGTGCCTTTGGCAGGCGAGGACCAACTTTAGTCAGGATAAGTGTACTAGATGTTCCCCTTCAAAATGGCCAATTGTTGGCGCCCTTCCCGCTCAATATTTGGGAAGAGGCCCATGGCCTCTGCCTATAAATAGGACTAATCACCCACAGGGTAGAGGGAGCTTGATCTGGAATCGAGAGATCAATCGCAGAGAGAGAGAGAGAGAGAGAGAGAGAAGCGATGGAACTCCCCCTAGCAGTTCATCGCACCAGCCAAGAATGTACCCTCATGAGGTCAGTTCTTCCTTGTACTGTTCATCATCAGCCCCAGTGGCAATCCACCACACCACAAACTAGAGTAGGGTATTACACCACAATGGTGGCCCGAACTAGTAGAAACCTTGGGTCACTTGTGTTGCTCTTCGTGTAGTTCCAGATCCTTGCGAGGCGACGAGGTGTAGGTAGGTAGGGGGCGAGATCTCCGCGCGCACCCCAGAGTTTGAACCTAGAGGGTCTGCCGGAACCCGAAATCCGACAGATTGAAAAAGTTTTGAAAATGTTAAAGTATGAAACAATTGCTTGGCTTGTCATCGGGGTTGTGCGTGATTTAAATATTTTGTGTGGGCAAGATGGAGCATAGCCAGACTATATGATTTTGTAGGGATAACTTTCTTTGGCCATGTTATTTTGAGAAGACATAATTGCTTAGTTAGTATGCTTGAAGTATTATTATTTTTATCTCAATATGAACTTTTGTCTTGAATCTTTCGGATCTGAATATTCATACCACAATTAACAAGATTTACATTGAAATTATGCCAAAGTATCACTCCGCATCAAAAATTCTCTTTTTTATCATTTACCTACCTGAGGACGAGCAGGAATTAAGCTTGGGGACGCCTGATACGTCTCCAACGTATCTATAATTTTTGATTGCTCCATGCTACTTTATCTACTGTTTTGGACTATATTGGGCTTTATTTTCCACTTTTATATTATTTTTGGGACTAACCTATTAACCAAAGGCCCAGCCCAGAATTGCTGTTTTTTTCCTATTTCAGTGTTTCGAAAAAACGGAATATCAAGCGGACTCCAAACGGAATGAAACCTTCGGGAACGTGATTTTCTCACCGAACGTGATCCAGGAGACTTGGACCCTACTCCAAGAAGTAACAGAGGTGGTCACGAGGGTGGGGGGCGTGCCCCCCCTAGGGCGCGCCCCCCTGCCTCGTGGGCCCCCTGTTGCTCCACCGACGTACTCCTTCCTCCTATATATACCTACGTACCCCCAAACGATCAGAACAGGAGCCAAAAACCTAATTCCACCGCCGCAACTTTCTCAGATCCACGAGATCCCATCTTGGGGCCTGTTCCGGAGCTCCGCCGGAGGGGTCATCCACCACGGAGGGCTTCTACATCATCACCATAGCCCCTCCGATGAAGTGTGAGTAGTTTACTTCAGACCTTCGGGTCCATAGCTAGTAGCTAGATGGATTTTTCTCTCTTTTTGGATCTCAATACAGTGTTCTCCCCCTCTCTCGTGGAGATCTATTCGATGTAATCTTCTTTTTGCGATGTGTTTGTTGAGACTGATGAATTGTGGGTTTATGATCCAGATTATCTATGAACAATATTTGAATCTTCTCTGTATTCTTTTATGTATGATTGGTTATCTTTGCAAGTCTCTTCGAATTATCCGTTTGGTTTGGCCAACTAGATTGGTAGTTCTTGCAATGGGAGAAGTGCTTAGCTTTGGGTTCAATCTTGCGGTGTCGTTACCCAGTGACGGAAAGTGTTGCAAGGCACATATTGTATTGCTGCCATCGAGGATAACAAGATGGGTTTTTTTATCATATTGCATGAATTTATCCCTCTACATCATGTCATCTTGCTTAAGGTGTTACTCTATTTTTAACTTAATACTCTAGATGCATGCTGGATAGCGGTCGATGAGTGGAGTAATAGTAGTAGATGCAGGTAGGAGTCGGTCTACTTGTCTCGGACGTGATGCCTATATACATGATCATACCTGGATATTCTCATAACTATGCTCAATTATGTCAATTGCTCAATAGTAATTTGTTCACCCACCGTAGAATACTTATCCTCTTGAGAGAAGCCACTAGTGAAACCTATGGCCCCCGGGTCTATTCTCATCATATCAATCTCCATTACTTTAATACTTGCTTTGTTTTTACTTTGCCTTTTACTTTTCACTTTGCATCTCTATATCAAAAATAACAAAAATATTATTTATCATCTCTATCAGATCTCACTCTCCTAAGTGACCGTGAAGGGATTGACAACCCCTAATCGCGTTCGTTGCGAGGAGCTATTGTTTTGTGCAAGTACGAGGGACTTGTGCGTAGCCTCCTACTGGATTGATACCTTGGTTCTCAAAAACTAAGGGAAATACTTACGCTACTTTGTTGCATCTGTTGGGGAACGCAGTAATTTCAAAAAATTTCCTACGATCACGCAAGACCATGGTGATGGCATAGCAACGAGAGGGGAGTGTCATCCGTACCCTCGTGGACCGAAAGCGGAAGCGTTATAACAACGCGGTTGATGTAGTCGTACGTCTTCACGATCCGACCGATCCAAGCACCGAACGTACGGCACCTCCGAGTTCTGCACACGTTCAGCTCGATGACGATCCCCGGACTCCGATCCAGCAAAGTGTCGGGGATGAGTTTCGTCAGCATGACGGCGTGGTGACGATGATGATGCTCCACCGACGCAGGGCTTCGCCTAAGCTCTGCGACGATATGACTTCTCCGGCGCAGGGCTCCGCCTAAGCTCTCTGACGATATGACCGAAGTGGAATATGGTGGAAGGGGCACCGCTTGCAGCTAAGGAAAGATCCGTAGATCAACTTGTGTGTCTTGGGGTGCTCCCTGCCCCGTATATAAAGGAGACAAGGGGAGGTGGCCGGCCCTATAGGAGGCGCGCAAGGAGGAGTCCTACTCCCAGGAGTAGGACTCCCCCCTTCTCCTAGTTGGAGTAGGATTGGGGAGGGAAAAGGGGAAGGCGCCGCCCCCTCTCCTTGTCCTATTCGGACTGGAAGGGGAGGGGCGCGCAGCCCACCTGGCCGGCCCTTCTCCTTCTTCTTCCTCAAGGCCCATGAGGGCCCATATACCCCCGGGGGTTCCTAGAACCCCCGGTGTTCCCAGAACATCCTGTTTTCACTCGGAACCATTCCAAAGTCCAAACATAGGCTTCCAATATATCAATCTTTATGTCTCGACCATTTCGAGACTCCTCGTCATGTCCGTGATCACATCCGGGACTCGAACAACCTTGATTGCATCAATACTTATAAACTCATTATGAACTGTCGCCGAAGCGTTAAGCGTGCGGACCCTACGGGTTCGAGAACTATATGTAGACATGACCTAGAACCATTCTCGGTCAATAACCAATAAGCGGAACCTGGATGCCCATATTGGTTCCTACATATTCTCTGAAGATCTTTATCGGTCAAACCGCATAACGACATACGTTGTTCCCTTTGTCATCGGTATGTTACTTACCCGAGATTCGATCGTCGGTATCCAATACCTAGTTCAATCTCGTTACGGTAAGTCTCTTTACTCGTTCGTAATACATCATCTCACAACTAACTCATTAGTTGTAATGCTTGCAAGGCTTAAGTGATGTGCATTACCGAGAAGGCACGGAGATACCTCTCCGACAATCGGAGTGACAAAACCTAATCTCGAAATACGCCAACCCAACAAGTACCTTTGGTGACACCTGTAGTACTCCTTTATAATCACCCGATTCACGTTGTGACGTTTGGTAGCACCAAAGTGTTCCTCCGGTAAACGGAGTTGCATAATCTCATAGTTATAGGAACATGTATGGGTCATGAAGAAAGCATTAACATACTAAGCGATCAACTGTTAAGCTAACGGAATGGGTCATGTCAATCGGATCATTCAACCAATGATGTGACCTTGTTAATCAAATAACAACTCTTTGTTCATGGTTAGGAAACATAACCATCTTTGATTAACAAGCTAGTCAAGTAGAGGCATACTAGTGACATATTGTTTGTCTATATATTCACACATGTATTATGTTTCCGGTTAATACAATTCTAGCATGAATAATAAACATTTATCATGATATAAGGAAATAAATAATAACTTTATTATTGCCTCTAGGGCATATTTCCTTGATCTCCCACTTGCACTAGAGTCAATAATCTAGATTACAAAGTAATGATCCTAACACCCATGGAGTCTTGGTGCTGATCATGTTTTGCTCGTGGAAGAGGCTTAGTCAACGGGTCTGCAACATTCAGATCCGTATGTATTTTGCAAATCTCTATGTCTCCCACTTGGACTTGGTCCCGAATGGAATTGAAGGGTCTCTTGATGTGCTTGGTCCTCTTGTGAAATCTGGATTCCTTTGCCAAGGCAATTGCACCGATTGTCACGAGAAGATCTTCATCGGTCCCGATGCACTAGGTATGACACCTAGATCGAAATGAACTCTTTCATCCAGACTCCTTCATTTGCTGCTTCAAGCAGCTATGTACTCCGCTTCACATGTAGATCCCGCCACGACGCTTTGTTTAGAACTGCACCAACCAGCGGCTCCACCGTTTAATAAAAACACGTATCCGGTTTGCGATTTAGAATCGTCCGGATCGGTGTCAAAGCTTGCATCGACGTAACCATTTACGACTAGCTCTTTGTCACCTCCATATACGAGAAACATATCCTTAGTCCTTTTCGTATTTCAGGATGTTCTTGACCGCTGTCCGATGATCCATTCCTGGATTACTTTGGTACCTTCCTGCCAAGCTTATAGCTAAGCATACGTCGGTCTGGTACACAGCATTGCATACATGATAGAGCCTATGGCTGAAGCATAGGGAACATCTTTCATTTTCTCTCTATCTTCTGCTGTGGTCGGGCATTGAGTCTTACTCAATCTTACACCTTGCAACACAGTGCAAAAACCTTTCTTTGCTCTGATCCATTTTGAACTTTTTCAAAATTTTATCAAGGTATGTGCTTTGTGAAAGTCCAATTAAGCGTCTTGATCTATCTCTATAGATCTTGATGCCCAATATGTAAGCAGCTTCACCGAGGTCTTTCATTGAAAAACTTTTATTCAAGTATCCTTTTATGCCATCCAGAAATTCTATATCATTTCCAATTAATAATATGTCGTACACATATAATATCAGAAATGATACAGAGCTCCCACTCACTTTCTAGTAAATACAGGCTTCTACAAAAGTCTCAGATAAACCCATATGCTTTGATCACACTATCAAAGCGTTTATTCCAACTCCGAGAGGCTTGCACCGGACCATAAATTGATCGTTGGAGCTTGCACACTTTGTTAGCACCCTTTGGATCGACAAAACCTTCTGGTTGCATCATATACAACTCTTCTTCTAGAAATCCATTCAAGAATGCGGTTTTACATCCATTTGCCAAATTTCATAATCATAAAATGCGGCAATTGCTAACATGATTCGGACAGACTTAAGCATCGCTACGGGTGAGAAAGTCTCATCGTAGTCAACCCCTTGAACTTGTTGAAAACCTTTTGCAACAAGTCGAGCTTTGTAGACAGTTACATTACCATCGGCGTCAGTCTTCTTCTTAAAGATCCATTTATTTTCAATGGCTTGCCGATCATCGGGCAAGTCAACCAAAGTCCATACTTTGTTCTCATACATGGATCCCATCTCAGATTTCATGGCTTCCAGCCATTTTGCGAATCTGGGCTCACCATCGCTTCTTCATAGTTTGTAGGTTCGCCATGGTCAAGTAACGTGACTTCCGTAATAGGATTATCGTACCACTCAGTGCGTATTTTACTCTGGTTGACCTCGAGGTTCAGCAGAACTTGATCTGAAACTTCATGATCATCATCATTAGTTTCCTCACTAATTGGTGTAGTTGTCACGGGAACCATTTCTTGTGATGAACTACTTTCCAATAAGGGAGCGAGATACGATTATCTCATCAAGTTCTACTTTCCTCCCACTCACTTCTTTCGAGAGAAACTCCTTCTCTAGAAAGGACCCGAATTTAGCAACGAAAATCTTGCCTTCAGATCTGTGATAGAAGGTGTACCCAACAGTCTCCTTTGGGTATCCTATGAAGACACATTTTTCCGATTTGGGTTCGAGCTTATCTGGTTGAAGTTTCTTTACATAAGCATCGCAGCCCCAAACTTTAAGAAGCGACAACTTTGGTTTCTTGCCAAACCACAGTTCATAAGGTGTCGTCTCAGCGGATTTTGACGGTGTCCTATTCAACGTGAATGCGGCCGTCTCTAAAGCATAACCCCAAAGCGATAGCGGTAAATCGGAAATCGACATCATAGATCGCACCATATCTAGTAAAGTACGATTCTGACGTTCGGACACACCATTTCTTTGTGGTGTTCGGTGGCGTGAGTTGCTAAACTATTCCACATTGTTTCAAATGTAAACCAAACTCGTAACTCAAATATTCTCCTCCACGATCAGATCGTAGAAACTTTATTTTCTTGTTACGATGATTTTCCACTTCACTCTGAAATTCTTTGAACTTTTCAAATGTTTCAGATTTGTGTTTCATTAAGTAGATATACCCATATCTGCTCAAATCATCTGTGAAGGTGAGAAAATAACGATACCCGCCAAGGCGTGCCTCAACATTCATTGGACCACAAACATCGGTATGTATGATTTCCAACAAATCAGTTGCTCGCTCCATAGTTCCGAGAACGGCGTTTTTGTCATCTTGCCCATGAGGCACGGTTACTTAAGTACCAAGTGATTCATAATCAAGTGATTCCGAAGCCCATCGGTATGGAGTTTCTTCATGCGTTTTATACCGATATGACCTAAACGGCGATTGCCACAAATAAGTTGCACTATCATTATCAACTCTGCATCTTTTGGCTTCAACATTATGAATATGTGTATCACTCTTGTCGAGATTCAACAAGAATAGACCATTCTTCAAGGGTGCATGACCATAAAAGATATTACTCATATAAATAGAACAACCATTATTCTCTCGATTTAAATGAATAACCGTCTCGCATTAAACAAGATCCGGATATAATGTTCATGCTCAACACGGCACCAAATAACAATTATTTAGGTCTAAAACTAATCCCGAAGGTAGATGTAGAGGTAAGCGTGCCGATTGCGATCACATCGACTTTGGAACCATTTCCAACGCGCATCGTCACCTCGTCCTTAGCCAATCTTCGCAATCCGTAGTTCCTGCTTTGAAGTTGCAAATATTAGCAATGAACCAGATCAAATACCTGTGTACTACTGCGAGTATTAGTAAGGTACACATCAATAACATGTATATCACATATACCTTTGTTCACCTTGCCATCCTTTTTATCCGCCAAATACTTGGGGCAGTTCCGCTTCGATGTCCGGTCTGCTTGCGGTAAAAACACTCGATTTCGTGCTTAGGTCCAGACTTGGGTTTCTTCTCTTGATCAAGAACTTTCTTGCTTTGTTCTTTTGAAGTTTCCTTCTTCTTCCCTTTGCCCTTTTCTTGAAACTAGTGGTCTTGCTGACCATCAACACTTGATGCTCTTTCTTGATTTCTACCTCCGCTGCTTTCAAAGATCGCGAAGAGCTCGAGAATTGTCTTAGTCATCCCTTGCATATTATAGTTCATCACGAAGCTCTTGTAGCTTGGTGGCGATGATTGGAGAATTTCATCAATGACACTATCATCCGGAAGATTAACTCCCGGCTGAATTAAGTGATTGTTATACCCGGACATTTTGAGTATGTGCTCACCGATGTAACTATTCTCCTCCATCTTGCAGCTATAGAACTTGTTGGAGACTTCATATCTCTCAATCCGGGCATTTGCTTGAAATATTAACTTCAACTCTGGAACATCTCATATGCTCCATGACGTTCAAAACGTCGTTGAAGACCCGGTTCTAAGCCGTAAGCATGGCACACTGAACTATAGAGTAGTCATCGGCTACCGCTTTGCGGACGTTCATAACCACGCTCAAGCATCTGCAGCAGGCTGTCACCCAATGGTGCTTCCAGGGCGTAATTTTTACGTGCAGCAATGAGGATAATCCTCAAATTACGGACCCGATCCGTGTAATTGCTACCATCATCTTTCAACTTTGCTTTCTCAAGGAACGCATTAAAATTCAACGGAACAACAAAGACGAGCCATCTATCTACATCAAACATAGACAAGCAAAATACTATCGTGTACTAAGTTCATGATAAATTTAAGTTTGATTAATCATATTAAAAACCTCCCACTTAGGCAGACATCTCTCTAGTCATCTAAGTGATCACGTGATCCAAATCAACTAAACCATGTCCGATCATCACGTGAGATGGAGTAGTTTCAATGGTGAACATCACTATGTTGATCATATCTACTATATGATTCACGTTCGACCTTTCGGTCTCCGTGTTCCGAGGCCATATCTGTTATATGCTAGGCTCGTCAAGTTTAACTTTGAGTATTCGCGTGCGCAACTGTTTTGCACCCGTTGTATTTGAACGTAGAGCCTATCACACCCGATCATCACGTGGTGTCTTAGCACGAAGAACTTTCATAGCGGTGCATACTCGGGAGAACACTTCTTGATAATTTTTAGTGAGAGATCATCTTATAATGCTACCGTCAATCAAAGCAAGATAAGATGCGTAAAGGATAAACATCACATGCAATCAGTATAAGTGATATGATATGGTCATCATCATCTTGTGCTTGTGATCTCCATCGCCAAGCACCGTCATGATCACCATCGCCACCGTAGCGACACCTTGATCTCCATCGTAGCATCGTTGTCGTCTCGCCAATCTTATGCTTCCACGACTATCACTACCGCTTAGTAATAAAGTAAAGCATTACATCGCGATTGCATTGCATACAATAAAGCGACAACCATATGGCTCCTGCCGATTGCCGATAACTTCGGTTACAAAACATGATCATCTCATACAATATAGCATCACGTCTTGACCATATCACATCACAACATGCCTGCAAAAACAAGTTAGGCGTCCTCTACTTTGTTGTTGCAAGTTTTACGTGGCTGCTACGGGCTGAGCAAGAACCGATCTTACCTACGCATCAAAACCACAACGATAGTTTGTCAAATAGACTCCGTTTTAACCTTCTCAAGGACCGGCGTAGCCACTCAGTTCAACTAAAGTTGGAGAGACAGTCTTCCATAAGCCATCTATGTGCAAAGCACGCCGAGGAACCGGTCTCGCGTAAGCGTCTGGCGTAAGGTTGGTCCGGATCGTCTCGTCCAACAATACCGCTGAACCAAAGTATGGCATGCTTTGGTAGGCGGTATGACTTGTATCGTCCACAACTCACTTGTGTTCTACTCGTGCATATGACATCTACGCATAAAACCTGGCTCGGATGCCACCGTTGGGGAACGCAGTAATTTCAAAAATTTTCCCTACGATCACGCCAAGACCATGGTGATGGCATAGCAACGAGAGGGAAGAGTGTCCGTCCACGTACCCTCGTAGACCGAAAGCGGAAGCGTTATAACAACGCGGTTGATGTGGTCGTACGTCTTCACGATCCGACCGATCCAAGCACCGAACGTACGGCACCTCCGAGTTCTGCACACGTTCAGCTCGATGACGATCCCCGGACTCCGATCCAGCAAAGTGTCGGGGATGAGTTCCGTCAGCACGACGGCGTGGTGACGATGTTGATGCTCCACCGACGCAGGGCTTCGCCTAAGCTCCACGACGATATGACTTCTCCGGCGCAGGGCTTCGCCTAAGCTCTACGACGATATGACCGAAGTGGAATATGGTGGAAGGGGGCACCGCACACGGCTAAGGAAAGATCCGTAGATCAACTTGTGTGTCTTGGGGTGCTCCCTGCCCCCGTATATAAAGGAGACAAGGGGGAGGTGGCCGGCCCTATAGGAGGCGCACCAAGGAGGAGTCCTACTCCCACCGGGAGTAGGACTCCCCCCCCCCTTCTCCTAGTTGGAGTAGGATTGGGGAGGGGGAAAGGGGGAAGGGGCGCCGCCCCCCCTCCTGTCCTATTCGGACTGGAAGGGGAGGCGCGCAGCCCACCTGGCCGGCCCTTCTCCTTCTTCCTCAAGGCCCATGAGGGCCCATATACCCCCCGGGGGGTTCCGATAACCCCCCGGTGTTCCGGTAACATCCTGTTTTCACTCGGAACCATTCCGAAGTCCAAACATAGGCTTCCAATATATCAATCTTTATGTCTCGACCATTTCGAGACTCCTCGTCATGTCCGTGATCACATCCGGGACTCGAACAACCTTCTGCATCAATACTTATAAACTCATTATGAACTGTCATCGAAACGTTAAGCGTGCGGACCCTACGGGTTCGGGAACTATGTAGACATGACCTAGAACCATTCTCGGTCAATAACCAATAGCGGAACCTGGATGCCCATATTGGTTCCTACATATTCTACGAAGATCTTTATCGGTCAAACCGCATAACGACATACGTTGTTCCCTTTGTCATCGGTATGTTACTTACCCGAGATTCGATCGTCGGTATCCAATACCTAGTTCAATCTCGTTACGGTAAGTCTCTTTACTCGTTTCAGTAATACATCATCTCACAACTAACTCATTAGTTGTAATGCTTGCAAGGCTTAAGTGATGTGCATTACCGAGAAGGCTGGAGATACCTCTCCCACAATCGGAGTGACAAAACCTAATCTCGAAATACGCCAACCCAACAAGTACCTTTGGTGACACCTGTAGTACTCCTTTATAATCACCCGATTACGTTGTGACGTTTGGTAGCACCAAAGTGTTCCTCCGTAAACGGAGTTGCATAATCTCATAGTTATAGGAACATGTATGGGTCATGAAGAAAGCATTAACATACTAAACGATCAACTGTTAAGCTAACGGAATGGGTCATGTCAATCAGATCATTCAACCAATGATGTGACCTTGTTAATCAAATAACAACTCTTTGTTCATGGTTAGGAAACATAACCATCTTTGATTAACAAGCTAGTCAAGTAGAGGCATACTAGTGACATATTGTTTGTCTATATATTCACACATGTATTATGTTTCCGGTTAATACAATTCTAGCATGAATAATAAACATTTATCATGATATAAGGAAATAAACAATAACTTTATTATTGCCTCTAGGGCATATTTCCTTCAGCATCATCCTCTCCTCTTCGGGGAAATCCAACGCAGTGATCAAGAGGTAGCATTTCTCCATTCCGACCCAGCCATGTACACGAGCCCTGGCCATACGTATGCGCGAGTAGGCGTTCGAGACCCCTACCGTATGTACATATGTGACCGTATTTACTTTATTGCACCCTGGCTGTACATACGTGTACATGCTACATGCGTGCCTCTACTATGACACATGCCCTTCCTTACACGGCCACGGTTCATCGCTGCAGCCTGCACACAAACCGATCGTATGTATGTACACGTTTGCGACCAGAATGATAACGCTACGTATGCTTCGACCAGGTGGGTCCCAACTGTCAGACACTTCCTTGAGTGCGAAGATGTAGCTGGTGGGTCCCAGCAGTCAGGGGTGAATCATTTTTTTGCCCGTAATATGGACGCACTTCCTTGCGTGCAAAGATGTAGCTGGTGGGTCCCAGCAGTCGGGGGGAATATCATTTTTTCGCGAAATACGGTGGCCCGTCCGATGGGTCCCTGCTGTCAGGTGGAGGAATCATTATTTTCCGCGTAATAAGGAGGCACTTCCTTGCTGCGGCCGTGGACCCAGCTGTTAGCCTCTCCACATACAGTACTCTTCCGATGGAAGTCGTTCCTTGACCATGTTGACCACGCTGCGCCAAGAGCACCAGGGCGGTGGACGACAGCGAGGCCTAGGAAGGGGACGGCGCGGAGCAGGGGAAGACGCGGCAGTGGATGCCCACGCGGAGAGGAGTACGATTGTTCACTGGTTCGGCTGCGTTGTGAGGCTGCCGTCACCGCAGGGCCACGGTGGGAGTAGTAGGCGGTGAGGCCTCAACGGCGGACAGCCGGCCCTTTGGAAGCGAGGGCAGGCGGTCTCGCCGGCGCTGGTTTGGGCGCCTGGTGCAAGATGAGCAGAGATTGAAGAAGCAGCAGGACCGTTCGATTCAAATCCAACGGTCACTGCTGCTAGAATCGTTTGTTGACTAAGTTTACAAAGCCTCACAGACGCTGGCCAACTTAGTAGGCCCACAGGTCAGCCTCCCAACCGGTGCGCCCCAGATGTCAGTGGGAGGAGTCATTTTTTTCGCGTACTAAGGAGGTAGTTGATTGCATGCTGCCAAGCCAGCGGAGGGAGTAGGGTGGGCCGGAGAAGCCTACGCGGCATCACAGCGGGCCACAAGAGGAGGGAGCAGGCAGTCCCGCCGGCGCTAGTTTAGGTGGCTGGAGTAGGAACATCAAATATTGAAGAAGCACGTCGGCCGTTGGATGGACATCTAACAGTCACTGTTGCTAGATTCGTGTGTTGGCTGACAAAGCCTTGTGTAAACAAGTCAGCCTCGAAATTTGTGGCGTGTACAGCCCATTTGCTATTATTTTTATAATTTTTACTCATTTTCTAATTCATATGGAATTTATTGCAGCCCATTTTCCATTTTTAGAATTGTTGCCCATTTTCTGGTAAGTAGCAGGGTTAAAACATTGAACTAAATATGTGCGACATTTTGAAAATTCGCAATTTTTTGCTGGGGAACAAAATATTTTTAATCCAAAAATTAATAGCCATACTAAAACAAATTTAAAAATAAATTAGTACTATGTCATGTTAAAATCCAATGAAATATAAAATATCAGTGAAGAATAAAAAAAAGAAACTAATTTCCCATTTGCTATATATTTTTTTGGAATTTTCAACCCCTTTGATATTACTTTTAACAGACACTGACCATACTCTTTGGCTAGGCCGGAATGCATCCCTGCTCGTCTTGAAAGATTTGCAGCCCAGTAAGTCAGAGAAAACAAATAGGCCTTGCTTGGCTATTCTTCAAAAAGAAAAACTGGGCTACCTATTTTCCCAAAGAAAAACTACTGGGCTGGTCATGTTGTTAGGCAGACCACGTAGATCAAGACAACCCAGTTTATAGCCTGCTCCTCTGAATTACTACTCAAAAAAAAGTTGTGCAATTCTGCCGTTACTTGACTATACGTTGAAAATGATGTGGGTCCCAGATATCATAAGGGTGGATTAGAGTAAAAAAATGAGGGGTACATCTGAGTAGTAAAAGAGGCACTTGCTTGTGTTCAGGAGTGGACCTGGTGGGTCCGTACTGTCATACTCACAACTACAGTCCTCTCCCGATTCACTATGTTGACAGGGCTGGACGGTGGCGCCACGGCGAGCGCACCAAGGCGGAGGATAAAGTGTTGTCGCCAATGTGCTGGGCTGGGTTGGACATTCTTATTGAAAAATCAAAATGGACCGGAACTATTTACGACGTTGACTACGATTTGCATGGGTCCGCTGGTTGTAGGAAGAAAATGGTGGGAGAAAGAAGACTGGTCGCTATCTTTGCCTAAGAATAATATCGACTTAATGTAACGACACTATCATAGGAAATAATATCCTCCTGTTAAATCGTGAATTTAAAGAACTGGTTCATGAGCATTTAGCTTTATTTATTTATTTATTTACTTATTTATTTTTAGGGGACCATGAGCATGTACCTGGGCCAGATTCATGTGAGTGCCTCCCTTCCAGTTAATTATGGGCTCCTCTATTGGGCCTTCATTAGTGAGCTGCATGTTATCAACATGTGGAAAATGTGTTCCGTACAAAAAATAGTATGCGCTACATACGGTACGGGGTACTAAAGGATCGGACCGTTTCCCTCAAACAAACTAAAGGATCGGACCGTGCAACGACATCCAAAACTTTGTGTTTGTCATTCTAACAACACATTTATTCAACCAACAGACGAAATATACTATTGATTGTACATTAAAAACAGCAGCAGCAGCAACCACGGCTGGGGGTGCAATGTATAAGAAGGTGCCGTAAGAGTAAAGACGTAGCTCTCTTCCAAACCAAACATCAGCCATCATTACAAAAGGGCTACCAAAAAAGAACAAGTGTATGCATCAAACTAAATAAAGATCCTACTACACCAAGTGTACGCATCTAACTAACTGGCTCAGTTAGATGTTACTATTTATTAAGCGGTGGAGATTGGCTGACAGCTTGAACCGGATGGGTGCCTGACAGGGGAAACTCACACCAGCAGGTCGAAGTCTGATACTTGTGACCCTCTCTCCTACTTTGGGCTACAGAGCGTGGCGGCACATATCAGGGTATGGTGCATGCAGAGATGCATGGCATGCTGTGTACACACAGTTTTGCCTGATGAACGAAACCGCGCTGCCATCATGATCCTTGCCATCGGTTATCTCCTGGTTAATCAGATAATTCATTCCGAGTAACAGAGAGCGTGTACCAAGGCTACTTACTGGCCTCCAGTCAAAAAATCCTGAAGGCCCAGAGAAGCTGGGATCCTGCTCAAAGACCTTGCAGTGACTGTGATTGTATTCCGTGAAACAACACATCCGGTACATGCGAATGATCATCAATCATTCCCCGTTGTCTGATCGATCCAGGAACCACCTGCAACTGCCATGCCGCTTTTCTTTGAAAGGTTCTAGGATTAGGAAGGGTAGGGAAACCATGTGGCCTACAACATCATATCAAGTTGGAATCAAATAAAAAAGGGCTCTTAATGTAGTCAATCTTAAGAACAGCATGTTATGAGCATGAATATTTTTTCAGTAAATGTTGACGGTAATATAAGCAAACCATCATGATATCACAGGAAAGTAACATACTTTGTAATGACCCGTTTGTAGCGATGATCGAGTAGGCCAACAACACGTCCAGCCATAGAAGGAGTCGACAGCGTAAATGAAGCCCTTGTGTTCAATGGCATCAGAGAACCATGGAGGATGTATGATCCTGCGATGGACGTGCAGATTTATCCACTTACCGGAGTGACCTGTCAGATAGGCGAGACCGCGGTTGAAGAACGCAATTAGCCTGAAGTCTTTATAATTCGTAGATCTTGTGGGCACTTGGCGGATTACAACCTTGAGCAAATCAAACTTGGTATCATGTTGGCTACTGTAGGATTTCGAGTATTCTAGGTTGCGGTGCCAAAGCAGTGCAGTGTTAATCGAAGGAAGGGGGATCAATCGCCGGGTGTAGACCTCCACGAGCATCCAGCTGTCGCGACCATCGACGAGCACCATCCAAGACGTGTTCATGCCGACCCAGTACATAACGTTAATGTAGTTGAGGGTGACGTGGGTCGGATCGCAGTCAAGGGGGTTGATGCTTGCCACCCTACGATCATTATGCTGCATGACACGTTGTTTCTGAAGATCAGGCGGCATCAGCAAGCAAGGAGTTGGCTTAAAAAGCTCCGGCCTGAGGGCTTTGAGTAAACAGTACATCCCCGATGAGCACGAGGCGAGCGGCATGGTACTGAGATTGTCCACACGCGAAACAATGAGCTTGATTACCTCTGTGGGGAGCGAATTCCAGCCACTCTTTCGGCGAACGCTGCTCGGTTATGCCATTGTTAGTGCTTGGGTTTCGGACGAGGGTGGAGGCGCCTTAGCGGGGATGGAAGATTGGACGATATTATGTGTGGAAAAAGATGGAGAAGCGAATATGTGATGCAGGAAGTGGACAGGTGATGATGACTACAACACGCCGCTTGACTTACGAGACACATACCAGTAGCGTAGGGTCATATCGATGCCAGCCAACTTGCTTGAGTGATCACAGTGCTGGTACTCCCTACAGTACCTACTACTATGCCCTAACTTGCTTGAGTAGAGTAGTAGTGGAGTAGGACTCTGCTCTACTACTAGCATCGGAGGAGTAGTATATTCTAATCTACAATAGTTACAAACTTCAATGCCCGAGCGTGGAATGACTACGAACCGCCATCGATGCTAACTCCAATCCCAAAGAACGTCATTTGGGAGACATGGCGAGTTGGTAAACGCCACACGCAGCTTACATGACGTGTGTAAGGGTGGCGGTTTTGTCAAATACTATGGCTTAAAAACAGGCCACCGTCTGATGGAAATCTGACGGTTACATGGGATTCGCCACGATTGAGCACGTGGCGAACAATCGCCAGATATCATTACTAAAAAATGGTTAAAACACCCGGGGCTATAACTTGCACCGACTGACCACTAACAATGATACTGACATGGTTGTAAAATGGTCAAAGACCGTGTCTACGTGATGTTGGAATTATATGAAAAAAATTAGCAAGATGCATGTGCATTGCACGAAACATCAAGATGCATTTTTTTTACAAAACTCCTGTTGTGATTGACCGATGCAGGAGTAATCCCATGTGTAAAAACTAATGATATCTCAAGAATTTTATCGGAAAAATGGTATCTCGACCATTTCATTGAAAAATGATATCTCGAGAAAGATGATAGATAAGGTGAGGACGAGTGGGGCGTGGTGATGACCGGTGGTCGGACTGGGCGGAGGCATGGGGATGGACGGCCCGGCAGCGGCCACCATGCCAGATTGTTCCAGAGACTTCCCTTTTTAATTGCTCAGCAATGAGGTTGTGGGAGATAAGGATGAACGAGGCAATGCCTTATCTGTAAATTTCGAGAGAGGTGCGGTTTTTTTTGTAAAATTGTCATAGTTTGCTTTCTATCCATCAGATATAGATTGGACGATCTATATTATAAGATGGCAGGCACACCATCATCACCAACTCGGTTTTTTCTCTACTCCTACTCCTATAAAAGACTCGGTTGGTGATGATGGTGTGTCTGCCATCCGGCATTTCTAACCATTAGATCTGCATCTAACGGTTGTGATGTAAGTTGTGGCCTTTTGCAACAATTCTCACTTCTCTGCTCCAGTTTACACAAAACCCCTTAGCTTGAAACCAACCACATTCATCCCTTACTTCATCAAAACAACCCAAAGAATATATTTGGAGTGAAACATAAGATATTTTTAGTGATATGTATATCAAAACTAAATTGTTTTCTTTCAAATTTGTGAATATGTATTATTCTACTTTGGATCCGTTGCAACGGATGGGCTCATTGTTATAAAGGTTTATCTCTTGCATCGTCCGCAACAAACACCTGGTGTACTGGTCCGGGCCGGATGCCCGCAGCGCGATGACCTGAGTTCGAATTTTGTCCTAAACTTTAGCTTTTTATATATTTTTTAATATATACTTCTTTCGCTACTGTACTCGCAGTGGAACCCACAGAGTCATTAGAATACAAGATTAAGGATGGATTTGTTTCTTTTTAACTTTTTGTATGAATCTGTAGCCAGCCTGCAAGTAATGTACACGGTACTGACAGTGGAACCCACAGAGTACTTAGAATACAAGATTAAGGATGCAATTAACTTTTTATAGAGGGAGAATCATACACGCAATTAACTCAAATGGATTGGACGTGACTCTATTATTCTCCAATGGAAACCAGCAAATTTCCTCCTGCGGGTGAGAGTAGGTTTCTCGGTTTGCATGCGGGTTTAACAGAGGCGTTTGATGGAGGCGAGGAGGCGTCTTCAGCCGGGCGTGCAGCGGACGGTGCAGTACTATTCGATTTGACAGCTATTACTAGTATATTATAAAAACAAAGAAGAGTAGTAGAGATAGAGATAAGAGTAGAGATAGAGACTAGGGAGGAGCACCATCTACTGCTTCGTGTGCTACTCCTGCGCTCCATTTGGCGGCTGCAACATCCCCTACAGCCACTCCCTCCTACGCTCCATTCGGCGGGCGCTGTTGAAATTTGGGGAGCGCACTCTCGTGACTGCTAGCAGTGACGACTTCACCGACGACGACTTCTTCCCCGACCTCGGCAACCTCTTCCTCAACGACATGAGCGACAACCTCAATGCCAACGGTGCTGCTCCCGTTGCACCGTATGTGTTTCTGTCCTTCCTGTTCAAAATCGTGGTAGAATTCATGTTTCTAGTCTATGTCCTAGATTCAATTTGTTCATCTACTATGCTAGTCCACATGATTAGTTTAATCTCTGTTATAGCCGTCATGATTTATTTTGTGCGTACTCAAACTAAATCTCGTAGTAAATTGCTCATATATTCAACTGGCGCAACGTCCCCTAAAGCCACTCTCGTTTCATGGACGGCCTGGTTGATGCCTCCAAGAAGCCCTTCGTCTACTGCTATGAGTGCCCAATGCTGTTTTGGGGCTCGCCAACAGACATCGTGCATCACCTCACGCAGGCGTGCGGCGATCACTACTGGTCCTTGGCGGAGAACATCAAGTATGAGACGTGCTACCCGTTCACCATGCCGGAGTCACTGGAGGATCACCGCCGCCTGCTAGTCTCGGAGGAGGACAACAACATCTTCCTCTTGATCGTGGGCACCGGCGAGGCCCGCGCAGGCCGCCGCCCCGTCTCTGTAGTGTGTGTCAGCGGACGTTGCTGACCCTGACACTGACACTAGGCTGATGTACGGGTGCGTGCTCATTGTTACTACCTCTCAGAGGTACGTGGGCGGCGACACTGGCTACATGAAGCTGACTAGGACTGTGCCGAGCTGGGACCTTCCCACCGATGTGGACATGGAAGATGCATGGTATGATCCCCCCCCCCAACGTGGTGCACGGGGACTCCAAGGAGGTTCACCTTGACATATGGATTACCAAGTTAAATGTTGATCATTAGTCTTCTCTCAATGTAATCCGCTGTCTAAGCATGTCGAGACTTCCATGCATGATCCTGCTCTATTGGAGTATCGCGCATGAATAAAAGTGTATCCATTTATGGTTTAGTCTAGAATCTTCCATGTATGAATTTTTACTACAAGATCTTGGTGAAAGACTTATGATGTACCATTTCTTACATCTCCTCTACCCCCTTCCAAGTCATCCTGATTTAATCCCTCCATCTAGGTGTATAAGGGCATGGTTAATACTTAACAGTATAGCCAACTGTTGACTATAAGAAAGTGCCATGTCATCTCTAGCCAACATGTATAACAATCGATACTCAAAAACTAATTCTTAAGGATCATTTCTTGCAAAGCACAATAAGTGTTATTTCTTCACAAGTTTTGGGTGCAGGTTGAACAGTTGAACGCTTTTGTTTGCAAAAATACTTTTTTATCTATTTCACCCGGATGTTTGTGAGCTCTAGAGATGAAATAATATCTGAAGAAACCTATCGATACCCGTTATACATGAGATGACCCCCACATCCTTTGTCAAAATAAACAACTCCCCTGATCAGTGCATTTCATTGTTCCGTGCAACGCACGGGCACCTTACTATAAATTAGTACGACCAAAAATTTAACTAACGTTATATATAGTATGATAAATGCTGATGCATGTCACCTAAAATTATATCATTGAAAACTATGTTCAAATACGAATCCAACGATATAGTTTTTTTTTGACATGCACTAACATTTCGTTAGTTAAATCTTTAGTCAAATTAAATGGGGGACTAATAGACCACGACCGATGTAGTAATAGTATAGAGGGCGGCGCTGCACGGGAGTCTCACCCTGCTTGTGGAGCGGCAGTAAAGCCCTCATATCACAAAACCCAACCACTCCCAGTAATAAGTGGCCTGGTAAAATAAACGGACAATCAACCATCACATCCCTCCGTCTTTTTTGCATTTTATCTCTCTGCATTTACTTTCTCCGGTTCATCTCGCACACTCGATCCCTAAGCTACTACTCCTAGTATCCCTAGCTACTACTCCTAGGGCCAGTTCTTTTGGCGGCTTAAAAAATAAGCCATCTCTTCCCCAGCTTTTCCCATAAGACTAGTCATAGTGGAGAGTAATCGACGTTACGGGAACGGGGTCCCTGACTTGCTCGCGCCATGCGGCCTCATGGCATGGCTCAAAGGGGGCCCCATCGTGGCCCATCTTCATCAACACAAGCACAAGACCCTCGCGAGGGGCCAAGCCTCGCGGGGCAGACAACAGGAAGCTTCCTCAGGCACGGCCTCATCAGGCTGGCTCGCGAGGAGGCGGAGCGATCAAGGCAGGGTACCTCACGAGGTGCCCATGATGCAAGCCACGACGACCAAGGGCGCCGGGCAGGCGCCAGCCCGCGCAGTGTCCTCCTTTCCTCTTTGGTGCAAAGGGAGCGAGCGCAGGCGAGAGCATCAAGCAAAGGCATCCACTTCGGTGCAACGAGACCAAGACCAGCCCAACGGTAGGAAGGAAGTCATTGTGGAGCCTGAGCCGGCGTCACCACCAGGGCTTTTGACAGGCGAGGACCAACTTTAGTCAAGATAAGTGTACCAGATGTTCCCCTTCAAAATGGCCAATTGTTGGCGCCCTTCCCGCTCAATATTTGGGAAGAGGCCCAGGGCCCTTGCCTATAAATAGGACTAGCCACCCACAGGGTAGAGGCATCTGGAATCAGCAGAGGGAGAGAGACTGAACTCCCTCTAGCCGTTCATCGCACCAGCCAAGAACAGACCCTCGCGAGGCTGTTCTTCCTTGTATTGTTCATCACCATCGGCCCAAGAGGCAACCCACCACACCACAAACTAAAGTAGGGTATTACACCACAACGGTGGCCCGAACTAGTATAAACCTTGTGTCTCTTGTGTTGTTCCTTTCGTAGTTTAGATCCAAGCGGCGACGGGTGCAGGTAGGTAGAGGCGAGATCTCCGCACGCACCCATTGTTCGAACCTCAAGGGTGCCGGAACCGAAATCGACATTTGGCGCGCCCGGTAGGTGCGCTGAGTTTCTTCCGCCACCGCCCGCGACCCGCCTCGCGATAAACAGCGTGCCGCCCGCTCTGGCCGCGCCAGGTAGGGGGCCGAGGCTCGAACCCCAGCCCGGCCTGTGCAAGTGCGGTGGCGGACAAGTTCAAGCCCGGACGCCGCCCGGCCATAACGGCGCGACCGATCCGATGGCTTTCTGGCATGGCGAGGAGGCCGTCCTCGAAGTTGGAGGTGACGATGTGGTCATGGCCAATCGCTTCCCATGGCCCTCACCGGCGCTTCACAGCGTGGCTGCTCCACCTTCCGCAGCCTCAGGGCCTCTTGGGAAGAGCTCGCGGCCTCTTCCTCACCCACCACGCCTTCTTGTGGCGCCCGGTCGTTGCGGCCCTCACGGGCGGCTCGCGGGCGCTGCCCTCAAGTCACCACGTCAAGCCGTTCGTCCGTCGGGTCGGCGCCGCCTCCACGCAGCAGGGAGCCCCCCAGGAACGGTCGGTGCCCAAGGCCAGTCCGACCTTCAGCTCGGAGGACCACCCCTCCAACTCGGCCTTTCAGTGCGCTCCCATCTTGTGCACCCCACCATCTCGCCAGTGGCCGTCACCAGGACTCTCATCGACGGTGGCGCGGGCCTCAACATGCTCTCAGTTGAGGCCTTCAACCTCCTCTGCATACCCCGGCAGCGGCTGCAGCCCAGCCGGCCTTTCTCGGGCATCGGGGGCGGGTCATCCAGCTCCTTGGGACAGATCCGGCTCCCGGTAACTTTCGGCACCTACGACAACTTCTGCACGGAGCAGGTCGATTTCGACATCGCCCCCATCGGCCTCCCCTACAACGCCATCCTCGGCTACCCAGCACTGGCCCAGTTCATGGCCGTGACTCACCCGGCATACAACCTCATGAAGATGCCCGGGAGCAACGGTGTCCTCACCGTGCCCGGGGACACCGGAGATGCGCTGCGAGTGCTCAAGCTCGCCTTCAAGATGCCGGCGCCAGCGCAGCCCGCCAACGCAGAGACCCCTGAGCCCAAGGGGGCTGCACCAACCAAGAAGAAGCAGTTGTTCACCCAAGACAAGGCAAAGACCAAGCAAATACCCGTCGATGAGGACGGGTCCACTGACGCCACTTTCACCATAGGTGCCAGCCTCGAGCCCGAGCAGGAGAGGCCCTGGTCAAGTTCCTGCGCGCAAACAAGAAGGTATTCGCCTGGGAGCCTGATCAGTTGGCGGGGATCCTAGGGCGTGTCGAGCATCACCTCCACGCAGTGCCCCAACGTCGCCCGTAAAGCGAAGCGGCGGCAGTCCACTGAAAAGCAAGCCTTCATCGTCCAGGAGACCCGCAAACTAGAAGCCGCTGGGGTGACCCATGAGGTCCGGTATCCGGATTGGTTGGCCAACCCTGTCGTTGTACCAAAGAAGGGAGGGAAGGAGCGCATGTGTGTAGACTTCACCAACCTCAACAAGGCATGCCCGCAAGATCCGTTCTCGCTCCCTCGCATCGACCAGATCGTCGATTCCACCGCTGAGTGCGACCTGTTATGCTTCTTGGATGCCTTCTCCGGGTATCACCAGATCAAGATGGCGGTAGAAGACGTGGAAAAGATGGCCTTCCTGACCCCGTGTGGGGTGTACTTTGCTACACATGCATGCCATCTGGCTGCGCAATGCGAAGCGACCTTCCGGTGGGCCGATGCACATCACCTTGGGTCCGCAGCTCGGGAAGAATGTTGAGGCTTATGTCGATGACATTGTGGTGAAGTCTCGGGAGGCCGTAACTCGATACAAGACCTAGAGGAAACCGTCATGAGCCTCGACACGGTGAACCTCTGGCTCAACCCGGAGAAGTGTGTGTTTGGAGTCCCCTTGGGCAAGCTCTTGGGCTTACTCATCCCACCGAGGCATCGAGGCTAACCCAGAAAAGGTCAAGGCAGTCGAGGACATGAGCCCGCCAAAGACCCTCAGGGAAATGCAGAAGCTCACTGGGCGCGTGACTGCGCTAGGGCGCTTCATCTCCAAGTTGGGGGAACGAGCGCTGCCTTTCTTCCAACTAATGAAGAAAAAGGGACCCTTTGAATGGACTGAAGAGGCCGACAAGGCGTTTCAAGATCTCAAGAGGTACCTAACCAGCCCTCCGGTCATGGTGGCCCCACGCCCTTAGGAACCCCTGGTGCTCTACCTCGCGCGCACTCCCTACTCCGCCAACTACTGTGGCAGTTAGGAAGAGCGTCAAACCAAAACCACAAAGAAGCGGCTCAGTGTCAAGGCAAAGCAGAACAAGGAAGACCCATAGAAACCACTACATGGCCGAGAAGGGTCACCGCCAGGAGCGCCTGGGACGGAAGAGGTCCCTCCCCAGACTACCAGCCTCTGAGGCTCCATCGCCTCAGAGGCGCCCACGGTCCCAGAGGGCGCCAGCATCTGGCGCTCCAAACCTCGTTGAGCACCCAGTGTACTTCGTCAGCACGGTCTTGCGGGACGCAAGGGCGCGGTACCCCATGCCTCAGAAACTCCTCCTCACGCTATTGGTGGCCTCACGCAAGCTGTGGCGCAATTTCAGGGTCACCCAATCAAGGTCGTCTCAGCATACCCCTTGGAAAGGGTGCTCAGGAGCACTAACTCAGCTGGAAGGGCCGCTGAGTGGAACATTGAACTGCAAGCGTTTCAGCTCGAATTCAGCACGACCAGAGTCATCAAGGGGGATTTCGTGGCAGAATGGACGGAGGCACCGGGCCTCAAGGCCGACGAGGATCGGTCCCTCTCTCCGGGAAGCGAAGCGCCAGAAGGCTGGGTCATGTACTTCGATGGGGCGTTCTCCAGGCATGGCGCTGGGGCTGGGGCGGTGCTCATATCTCCCACTCAGGACAAGCTCTACTACGCTGTGCAGCTCTGTTTCCAGCAAGGTGAAAAGGTCTCCAACAACATAGCGGAGTATGAAGGTCTAATAGCGGGCTTGAAGGCCGCAGCTGCCCTAGGGGTGAAGCTCCTTACCATCAGGGGCGATTCGCAGCTCCTCGTCAATTTCTCCAACAAGGTGTACGAGCCAAAAGATTAGCACATGGAAGCCTACCTTGCGGAGGTCCGCAGGATGGAGGAACAGTTCTGGGGGTTGGAGTTGCAGCATGTGCCCCGCGGCACCAATCAGGAGGCCGACGACATCGCCAAACGAGCATCCAGGCGGTTACCTCAGGAGCCTGGCGTGTTCGAGGAGCGGCTTTTCAAGCCCTCAGCTGTGCCATCACTATCAAACATGGCGCAGCCTCAGGAGGAGCTCCCCGGCCACACCTTCAGAGCCCGGTGCAGGCCCGGCCTCGAGGCGCCTGCTCCTGACGATGGAGCCTTAGGAGGGGTGCTGGATCACAGAGCTCCGGATCTACTTAACGCAAGGGACCCTGCCGGAGAAGGAGGAGGAAGCAGAGCATGTGGCACGGCAAGCCACAGCGTACTGAATTAGGGATGGAGAGCTCTATCGGAAGCGACCGAATGATGTGGCACTACGCTGCATCTCCGGGGAGCAAGGGAAAGAACTGATGGCGGATATACACGGTGGAGACTGTGGGCATCACTCGTCATCACGAACCCTCATGGGCAAGGCATTCCGGAGCGGTTTCTATTGGCCTACTGCGCTCAACGACGCCGTAGAACTAGTGAAGGCTTGCGAAGCCTGCCAATTCCATGCCAAGCAGATCCATCAGCCAGCAGGAGGTCTGCAAACTATACCCCTCTCATGGCCATTCGCAGTCTGGGGGCTGGATATCCTGGGCCCGTTTCCTCGGGCGCCAGGAGGCTATCGCTACCTCTACGTCGCCGTGGACAAGTTCACCAAGTGGGCTGAAGTGGAAGCCGTCCGCACCATCCCCGCAAGTTCTGCGGTCAAGTTCGCCAAGGGCATCGTGAGCCGGTTCGGGGTGCCGAACCGCATCATCACCGACAACGGTTCGTAGTTCACTAGTAACCTCTTCAAAACATACTGTGCTAACACAGGAACGCAGATATACTGCAACGCTTGATGGTGCACCCGGCAACGGCCCGAAGCGGCCAACGCGGAGGTCCCGAGGGGCCTCAAAACCAGAACATTCAAGAAGAAAGCTGGAGGCCTGCAGCAGAGGTTGGTACGACGAGCTTGATTTGTCTTTGTGGTCCATCCGCACGCATCGACCAAGCCGGCAGGCGAGACCCCGTTCTTCCTGGTCTATGGAGTCTGAGCAGTCCTCCCTCATGAGGTCGACGTCGTTCCGCCGCAGGTCACTGGCGTTCGACGCAGCGTGAACGCCATGCGGGGACGGATCTCGTCTTTGGGGAGGAGCGTCGTCGAGAAGCTGCATTGCGGCGGCAAAGGTACCAACAAGCACTGCGGCCGGTACCATTGTCAGCAACATCCGCCAACTCTTGAGGTAGGGGACCTCGTGCTCGAGCGGGTTCTCTCCGGGGAGGGTTGCATAAGCTCTCTCCCATGTGGGAGGGCCCATTCAAGGTTGTTCATGTTTCGAGCCCGGCTCCGCTGCGCTTGGAGACTCGGGAGGGGTGCCACCGAGCGTGTGGAACATCCAGCACCTCCGGAGGTTTTACCCTGAAAAGGCCCAGAGCTCGTGAAGAAGGCGAATGCACTGTGAAGCTATCTTTTGGAAAAGGCCCGGAGCACTGTGAAGAAGGTGAATGCCCGTGAAGCTATATTTTGGAAAAGGCCCAGCCTGTGAAGAAGGCGAATTCTGTGAAGCTATCTTTTGGAAAAGGCCCGAGCACATGAAGAAGGCGAATGCTGTGAAGCTATCTTTTGGAAAAGGCCCAGCACATGAAGAAGGCGAGTGCTGTGAAGCTGTCGCGTTTTGGAAAAGGCCCAGGCACTGTGAAGAGGGCCAATGCCCGTGAAGCTTGCTTCCCCCAAGAAAGGCCCGAGCACATGAAGAAGGCCAAAGCACGTGAAGCTTCGCCGCCGTGACACTCTCACGTAATAATGAGTTGGGGTTGTACACGCCCCGAGTCTCGGGGCGCGGCCACACAGGCCACAGGGCTCCCTCCCACGCCCAGTGGCAGCACTTAGCTCCGCGCTGGTGAGAAGACGTCGAAGACTAGATTAGGTGCCGGACGCGGCTTTTTCATTTGCTTTCTGCAGTTGGCTTGTTCGTTCTCATTTGAAGTTTTATCGAAGTTGTTGTCGTTTTAATTTGTGGCTCTTCGACCTTTCGCCCTCCTACCTCGATTTCTCTCGCACAAGGTCTCGCGAGGGGGGTAGCCTGAGCGCCCCCGCGAGTGTTTTCTGCCCTTATTGTTCGACGCTTCCCTACCCGGGTCCACTACAGGATCACCCCTCCAGTCCACGCCCCACGGGCACCGTGACACGAACACAAGACCTGGGTTGGTCGCCTCCACAGCTGAGCCGGGAGCTACCTCTCCAGACTAACCTTCGTAGGACATGAAGCGTTCGACGAGGCCTCGACCTTGGGAAACGAGGGCCACGACGGGCGCCCCCGAGCTAAGTAATTTCTCTGGCATAGCGTGTAGCACAAAGGCATAATACCAAGATAATGTAAACAGTATGATAATTAACAGCAATAGTCCAAGCACGCCATGCAGGCCCTACACTACTTTCTCTTTCTTGGGAAAAGGAAAAGAACAAAAGCAGCGGCTCGCTGACACCAACTTCAGCGGGGAGACTCAAACTGCCTCCGGAGCTCAGGCGGACTCCCTCTCGCGCTTCACCGGGGCGAGACGGCGGGCGGACTCGCTACCTCCCTCTAGGCGGGCGCGGCGGCGCGGAGGCTGCTCGCGGCCACCGCTGGAGGAGCCGCTACCCGAAGAAGAGCCGTCAAAGCTCGACGAGCCCCGGGCGTCGCCGACCACGCACGCGCTGTCGTCTTCATCGTCGCTGGAGCTGGACCCGCGGCCACGGTCGTCGTTCTCAGGGCAGCACCATCTTCCCCGAACACCCTCACGTAGAGGGTGGCATCGCCGTCGAACTTGAAGTGCAGGGTGCATCGCCGGCTCAGACCAGGCAACAAGCGTTGCTACCCGGCCAAGCGGGCTGAGGCCGAGCTCCTGCAGAGACCTCCAGTGAAGCCCAGGAGGCCCGGCTGCAGCAACCATCCTCCTGAAGCCAGAGGCCGCCCGGGGCACAAGCCGGAAGCTCACCTAGGAGGACGCGAGGAAGCTGGAGCGGGTGCAGCCGGCTCACTGACCACACAACGAACTCCGGCAGCACCTCTGCCGAGTGGAAGCGCGGCCTAGGGGGTCGCGCGGCCGTAGCGCACCCCCCAGCAGCGGCCTGCCGCCCGCCACCGCGCGGGAGATCACCTCCACGACCGCGAGGAGCCACCATGGGAGCCACAGGGTGTTTGCGAGGACGGCCTCGACCGCGCTTGGGCGGGGGAGAGTCAGGCTCCACCTGGCGAGCCTTCCTCTTCTCCATGGCCGAGAACCTCTTCGGTGGAGCCATGGAGAAGAAGAAGAAGCAAGAGGAGATGGACTAGAAGGGCAGGCGTCGTCCCGTACTTGTAGCCGGGGAAGGCCAACCACCGACCTCCACGATCGCAGGTAATCATGACCCGCTTTGCATGCAAGGACCTGTCAATTCGTGCAGTCGCCGAGGCGTCGTGGGGGAGCAGGGCCGCCCACGTCCAATCAACCGCCACGCGGCACCCAAGGCCGCAGGCTATGAGGGCCCGCGGCGCTTCGCACTTGCCCCTTCGCCTCTCTGCTCAGCCAAGTCCACGCGCGCCTTGGGCCCGGGCTATCTTGTCGGCGTTACAGGGAACGGGGTCCCAGACTTGCACTGCGGCCTGCGGCATGGCTCAAAGGGGGGCCCATCGCGGCCCGTCTTCATCAACACAAGCTCAAGACCCTCGCAAGGGGCCAAGCCTCGCGGGGGAGACAACAGGAAGCTTCCTCAGGCACGGCCTCATCAGGCTGGCTCGCGAGGAGGCGGAGAGATCAAGACGGGGTACCTCACGAGGTGCCCATGACGCAAGCCATGACGACCAAGGGCGCCGGGCGGGCGCCAGCCCGAGCAGTGTCCTCCTTTCCTCTTTGGTGCAAAGGGAGCGGCGCGGCGAGAGCATCAAGCAAAGGCATCCACTTGATTACAACGAGACCAAGACCAGCCCAACGGCAGGAAGGAAGTCATTGTGGAGCCCGAGCTGGTGTCACCACCAGGGCTTTTGACAGGCGAGGACCAACTTTAGCCAGGATAATTGTACCAGATGTTCCCCTTCAAAATGGCCAATTGTTGGCGCCCTTCCCGCTCAATATTTGGGAAGAGGCCCAGGGCCCTTGCCTATAAATAGGACTAGCCACCCACAGGGTAGAGGCATCTGAAATCAGCAGAGAGAGAGAGATTGAACTCCCCCTAGCAGTTCATCGCACCAGCCAAGAACAGACCCTCGCGAGGCTGTTCTTCCTTGTATTGTTCATGACCATCGGCCCAAGAGGCAATCCACCACACCACAAACTAGAGTAGGGTATTACACCACAACGGTGGCCCGAACTAGTATAAACCTTGTGTCTCTTGTGTTGTTCCTTTCGTAGTTTAGATCCAAGCGAGGCGACGGGGTGCAGGTAGGTAGAGGGAGAGATCTCCGTGCGCACCCCAGTGTTCGAACCTCTAGGGTCTGTCGGAAGCCGAAATCCGACAGTAACATTAAGGCGCCTCACTCATTTATTTGGGCTTCTAAACTACTAGTACCTCCGCCCTGGTTTATTCGTCACCATTGTAATTTGTGCTAAATTTTGGCCAAAGATTTAACTGATAAAATGTTAGTGCGTGTGACATGCACAAACGTTTCATTAGTTAAATTTATGATCAAAATTTGACACGGACTACAATGGGGACCAATAAACCAGGACGAAAATAGCGATTATGGGATTACTAATCTAGAAGCCTAAAAGAACTGGCCCCTGGTACTCCTACTAGTAGTAGTACTCAAGTTGGAATTCCAATTGCACGGCACAACTTGTTAGGCAAAAAATTTGATACAGGGTGTAGGAAGAGGTTTGGGAATTTTCATGATTTCCCGACAAGTGAGATACTTCATACAAAGTACGACAGAGAAATAACCACAGAGAAGGAAGCTAAAAGTAAATCAAACAAGCATTTTTGCATTGAATCGTTTCACAAGCTTGACTAGTGTTGTTTTTTCTACTTTTACAAAAACCGCATCATAATGTTAAAACGTGCATTTGCATGTACATAAGTAGTAGTAGTACTCCCTCCGTCTAGGTGTATAAGTCTTCCCTCCTTCTTGGTCACGGTGCACAACCAAAGATGACTTATTCACCTGGACAGAGGGAGTAGCACAGTCTGCAAGCATATATAGAGAGAGAGAGAGAGATACGTATAGTGCGATAGTATATCATAAAGTTTGTGCTATATGCACGTACTTACCAAATGCATACGGATACACAAGACTTCCAAACTTTCCCTTTTACATACTTAATTAAGGACGCTAATAATTCCCGAACGTTCAGGATTTATCATTTGCGTTCCAAAACTAATGAGATCGCCTTACGAAACTAAATTATACTCCTACTAAAAGCCACGGTGCTCGCAGGAGCGCTTGCGGCGCGCCACGAGTGCCCTGGTGCGCGGACGTTAACCAGCGTGTCGACACAACGCCTCTTCCTTAGCCTCGCAACTCGCGAGGTGCTGATTGGCGGCTTGCCGGTGGGCGAGCGTGATCTCACCAGTGTGGTGATCCGGCGCCAACAGGTACTCCTCCTCACTGGAAGCGTGCACCCGGTCCACGTACCGCCAAGCGTAGATGAGGCGCTTGGGCCCGACTGCACTCAGGGCTTTGGCACGGGCGTCCTCCGCCACCCTCACGGCCCTCACACGAGCCTTCTGCCAAAGAGCCAATTGCCTGACTCTCTCAGACACGACATAGGCATGTTAGGCAGCTTGCCTCGCGGCGCGCTTCTCTTCCTCGGCCTTCTTCTCCGCCTCTATTTTGGCACGCTCTGCCGGAGGCAAAGCCTCACACAAGGTGACATCCATTTCTTTCCAAAGCTCCTCAAGGCTGGGGGGCTCGGCGGGTGGCACGACGTTCTCCTAGTAGCAGGGAGCCGACGCGTCCTTCGACGCGCGTGCTGGCAAGATTGGGAACGCCGATGTGTCCACCTCGACGCGCTGCGGCGAGGAGCGGAACACCGACGCGTCCTCCTCGACTAGTGGCAGCGAGGAACGGAACAGCGATGCGTGACCGTCCGCGCGGTGCAGCGAGGGGCGCCTAGGGCTTATGAGGGGCGATGCCATGGTGGTCGACGTGAGAGGGAGGAGGAGATAGCGATGAACGTGAGCGTTCTTCCGAATGTCGTGGGTGGCACAGTATTTATAGCGAGCAATGCCACACCTACATAAGATATGGACTGAGCTGCACTGACTTAACTACAGGTCCAGTTGCATCACTGACATGTGGGCCAGACGCCTGTTGGTCCCACATGTCAGTGACCTAATGCACCTGCAGTTAAATAACTGAAACAGCGTCCTGTAAGATATGTTGCGTGATTAATGTAACAACGTGGGCATATTTGTTGGAGTAAATTACGGGGGAGGGAAGGGGTGGAAATATTGCTGGTCACAACTAGATTGGACGAGCGTGGGGGGAGGAGAGTCATGCATGCAGATTTTTTCCACACGGGGTGGAGTGGTGGGACTGCCAGAGGGAGAAGGAAAGTCAAGCAGGCATTCAGATTTCAAGGTGCACTAAATTATTGCATGCGATGATTAAGGCTGCCATAGTGGTGGTAATGTGGTATCTTACTACTAGCTGGTACTACCTCCGTCCTGGTTTATTGCTCCCCATTGTATTTCGTGTCAAATTTTGACCATAGATTGAACTAACAAAATGTTCATGCATGTCACAAAAATTATATCATTGAAAACTATGTTAAAATACGAATCCAACGATATAGTTTTTGTTGACATGCACTAACATTTTGTCAGTTAAATCTTCAGTCAAATTCAATGGGGGACTAATAAACCACGACCGATGTAGTACTAGTGTAGAGGGCGGCGCTGCACGGGAGTCTCACCCCGCTCGTGGTGGGGAAGTAAAGCCGTCATATCACAAACCCCAACCACTCCCAGTAATAAGTGGCCTAGTAAAATAAACGGACAAGCAACCATCACATCCCTCCGTCTTTTTTGCATTTCATCTCTCTGCATTTACTTTCTCCGGTTCATCTCGCACACTCGATCCCTAGCTACTAGAGTAATATAGGTAGATACCGTATCATGTTAAATACTATGCTACTTTGTGTCATACATGGCACTATAAAGGTAGTCCCGTATCATACACTAGTATCATGCACATGATACTAGTATATGATACTTTCTACTATGAGTAGCCTAAAGAGAATATTGACTAATCTCTAGTCTCTATCTCGACTCTTATCTCTATTTTCTACTCTATATATTTATTTACTCCTATAAAAATCTCAGTTGGTGCTCATGGTGTGTCTGCCTTTGGACAATGTGAGCCGTTCGATCTACTTGGAACCATCGGCTGAGATGTGTGTGCATAGAGACATGGCCTTGCCACCAGAGGTATAGCAGATATTTACCCATCTCTGCCATTGTATAAAATACGGAACTACTCATTTCCTTTCTGGTTCATCTCCTTGCATTCTTGCCGGGGGCGGCAAAGGTTCCTGAAGATGGAGTCCAGACTCTAGAAACCACTACAAAAACTATTCCACCGCCTCTATCTTGTCTTGGTATGAGTAGGTGAAATTTTTGAATCGAGCCCTTTAAACTAGAAGGGAGGTAGTAGTACTCTAATAGATAACCTTGTTGTGATGACTAGATAGGACATGGCACGCACCTGGACGGAGGAACTAGTCTGCAATGTGCATATAAGTTTTGTCTGAAGTCAATGTACCTCTACTTTGACCAAACTTATAGAAAAATGTATCAACGTTCACAATGTAAAATCAATATTTTTATACTCATTATAAAACGTAGTTTCATAAAATATATATTTGGTATTGTAGATATTGATATTTTTAGTAGAAATTTGGTCTTAAACTTTGCAAACTTTGACTTGACACAAATCTTACGCGGGATAAAAAGGACTAGAGGGAGTATCATGCATGCGGAATAGGCAAAAAATGCTCGTCTATAGCCGTCTAAAGTCTCAAAGGGCGCGACCGCGCGAGGGAGGCGAAGGTCGTGGGAGGCGCGACGGTTGACGGAATTAAGTGAAGTTATATCCACGCACCGGCATGGCGTGCAAACGCGCAGAAGCTATACCATCAGGCCTACGATATGGGTCTAGTAGACATGACATCTAGTGGGTCCCGCATAGTACTCGAGAACTCTTTGGGGGCATGCAGCCGTTTATCCACCGGGCAAGCCAACAAGCCCACGACGTTCGCACGCCCTACTCGTCTAGTCGTCCCCGTCTTCTACCTTACAACGGTTCCCTCCCAGTCGTCCCGTCCTTTCACATTACACCAGTTCAACTTCTCCTAACCCGCCTCCAAAATCCATGGCCTCCCAAATCTCCATGATCGGCGGTGAGTACAAGGTTAGAGCCATCACCGGTGATGAGTTCATAGTCATATACACATGTAGATCCGCGACGGTGGAAGCATGCCTTGCTCGCTTCCTACGCATGTTCAAAAGTTCAAAGGATGAGTGGGTCGTTGGGCTAGATTTTGAGTACACCACAGTCCTGGAAAGCAAGAAGATTCTAAAGGAGGCAGAGAAGAAGAAGCCCGCCGTGATCCAGGTTTGCGTACATAACATGTGCTTGGTCTAGCAAATATGCCATGCCGACATTGAGTGCCAGGATTTTAAGAACTTCCTCAAGGACGAAACAGTGAAATTCGTTATTGTAGACTTTAGGAACGACAGGGATGTCCTGGGTCGGATAGGCCTCGTTGTAGGCCAGCCCTTCGATCTCCAGAAGGCAAGCATTGTGTCTTCCTCTCAGCCTTCAATGTTGACCCTGGTAGCAGCCATGTTTGATCCTTCGTATGCTAAACTGAAGAAACCTCACCACGAGTTTCATCATGCATGGGAGTCGAAGACAATAGATGAAGATCACATCCTGTACGCAGCAACGGATGCCTACCTTTGTTCAAATATCTACAAGGGTTGGATGAAGAAGCAGAGCCCAGTGTCCGGTTCAAGCAAAGAGGCATAGGCGAAGAGGAAGAGGAAGAGGGACGAGGATGAAGTCGAGGATGTGGACTCGGACTCCGAGTAAGGTGGCGATGTAAATCGCTCATGCTGGTTCTACTGCAGTGTCAAGCGGACTAGTTGCTTAGTATTATTTCAGGGGTGTGTTGTGCTGAGCCCCTAGCTGAACTCTGTTTATGTTCTTTCTCATTATTTGAACTTTATGTTCTTTCTCGTTATTTGAACTCCTTAGTACGTACAGTAGTACTAGTACTATGTCTTACTACTATTCTTCTTGCAGTTGGTACTGCTACTCGTATCTTCGTGTTCCTACTGTACTTAATACATTCGTACTAGTAGTATAATCTGGGTCAGTCGATTTGTGAAAGAAGTTTGACGGAGCGAAGGAAGAAGATGGAAGAGAAGCTACCCCAGTATCTATATTAGGGTGGCAGGGTGCCCATGATCAATCTTATGAGTGTTGGGTGTGGAATGCAGTTCGCTAAAAAAACGGATCGTGCCCGCGGTTAAACGGATGGCGGGGGTGGAGGGAGCATGGCGGTGGCAGGCGGTTCAGGGGAGGGCGGGGTGGCGGTGGCAGGTGGTTAGGCGTGTGGCGGGCTGGCGGCTCAATGCCTGAGAGAGAAGATGAACAGTGCATCAATTTCGGACGTTGAAGAAGCCCTTCTGGCCATCCATGTTGCATCCAACGGCTCCCAAGAGTCGACTGACCCAAATTGCTCCTTCAGATTGCAGGATCCATGTGGCATTCAAGGTCTCAAAGGTAGATTCCGTGTTCGCACCCGGTTTGCGGGCTCGGCACGAGCGCGACCGACTTCCGCCGCGACAGCCACCATGCGCGCATCCTCCGCACGGGCGGAGACGACAATGACACGCTAGTTCCTCCTCGCCGGTGTGCTGGAGCACACGCTCGTCCTCCTCTTCGTACGCTGCGTGCATAGACGTAGCTCCACCAGCTGCTCGCGTGCTTGGCAGCGCGGCGGCATCGCGAGGAGGGACTACAGACGGCGTGAGCGGGCGAGCCTTCGGCTTCATGGCACAGGGATGGCGGCGACACGGTGGTGATGTGAGAGAAATGGTTGGCCAGAGCAGGCGGGCGCCAGCATGCGCAATGGCGGCGGCGGCATATTGATGAGTGCGCGTATGGGAGCTTAGTTTAGTTTTATATAGGGTTGGTCAAACTTAAAAGAAAACCGTACTAGTACATGTAAACATTAGACTGGGGCAGGGCTTATATTAGTTACCACAACCACGATACGGAATCCTGTGCAAGCACGTGAACCCTTGATCATGTGATCGATCGAGCAGGCCACCGTGTCGCGCTCGAAGGACATCCACTGAACCTTTTTGTGTGTGTGAAAACAATCCCCGAATATTACTCAACTTTTTTTCCTGGAAAAGTTCTTGACGCTACAATATTTCCATATATTTGAATTTAGCTCCAGTTCGTATTTAGTTTGATTTGGACGTTTTAGGTGCGCCCTAGTCTTTTTAATACTGATTTTGTGTGTGTGACTGAGAGAGAACGTGTGTATGTGTCCATATGTGTGTTGTGGTGGAAGGGCAATGTAGAGACGGTGTGCGTGTGATAGAGACATAGAGAGGTGTGAATGTGAAAATGATCATGCATGAGTGATACATAGACAAATGTCGATACATTGTGTATACATGAGAGAAAGGTCTTCTATTTGTACTTGTGTGTGTGTGTGTGAGGGAGAGAGAGAGAGAGAGAGAGGAGCATCCGTAACACAACAACCATCTCTCTCGATTCGTCCGTCCCTCGCACGATCGCATGTAACACATGCATCAACGCACACATTTTGACACCCTCACCCGGCCCCTTCCCACCTCAAGGCATGCACATCGCTCTCTATCTTGCATGCACAATCTCTTTGTGAAAACCCTATTTAGCTTGTAGCTTTCCGTCACATACACACACATTTCTCTCCATAGGTTTGATTTCTCTCACTATCACACACACACACACCGCACACACACTCCCCCTCCCCCGAGCATACAATTCATCCCCATCCAAGGTTATATGGCGACCACTCTCGCTTGTGCTTCTCTGCACCCTAGCATGCACAACACCTCAATCTTCAAAGATGGCATCGAGGAGATCGAAGAGATCGAAGACGGCGACCACACTGCACTAGAGAGGCCATTTGGAAGCAGGATGATGTGACGACGACTGACTGACTCCTCCTCCCTCTCTCCCCCACAAAATTACCAATCCCTCTCTCTCCCACACAAAATTATCAATCCCTCAACCCACGAGATCCTTCCCCTCTCGTCCATGTTTTTCCAGATCTCTCATCAAACCTGCTGTATGACTGACTCCTCCCCCCTCTCCCCCGCACAAAATTACCAATCCCTCTCTCTCCCACACAAAATTATCAATCCCTCAACCCACGAGATCCTTCCCCTCTCGTCCATTTTTTTCTAGCTCTCTCATCAAACCTGTTGTCTCTTCTCCTTCCACGTGTACAGAATCCGGATGCACATGCATCTCACATATATTACATGTATCCATCTTTCTCATAGACCTAACTTCTTCCTCTCTCTTTCTATCTCTCACTCTCTCTCTCTCTCTCTCTCTCTCTCTCTCTCTCTCTCTCTCTCTCTCTCTCTCTCTCTCTCTCCCTCGTTAGTTTTGTCTCCTACTCTCTCGTCCACATACATACAATCTTTCCCGCCCTATCTGTTCCATCTTCGCAAGCTCTCTCTACACGTTTCATTCACACATTGGGATGTGTTCAAAATGTTGCTTTTATAATGGATGGTGTCGAGTTATGGCTGGTTTTGTTGCATCCTACAAAGTAATAACTATGAAATGCATTTAGATTCTCGTTTGACTGGGATTATTTGAGTTTGAGCATATTGTGAAGTACTATAGACCTTGTATACATCTTGGAATTCAACAATGATTGTAACTATTGATTGTATAGACCATTACATTCGAAGTCAGTAGCCTAATATATTTATTTCACAATTACAACAAATGATTAATTCACTACAAACTAAGAAAACAAATGTGTACTCCCTCCATTTTTATTTAAGTCCGCGTATTAGCATTGATCAAAGTCAAGTTTTGTAAACTCTTAGAAAGTTTATAAAAAAATGTTAACATATACAATAACAAATAAATACCATTAGATTCATTATTGAATGTACATTCACATAATACATATTTGTTATGGTAAATGTTTATATTTTTCTATAAACTTGGTCAAACTTTAGGAAGTTTGACTTCGGTCAAACCTAATATGCAGAGTTAATAAAAACAGAGGGAGTACTAGTAGTTACTAGTACTATTAACTACTAGTACTACTCGCTAGTTGCTTAGCCCAATCACCCAACACGCCGCACGGGGAGTTCAGTGTCACAAAATTTTGAGGTCGGCGGGAAAATCTCCCATGACCACTGATTCGAGCAGGCGGTTACCATCATAGCCTTCGGAACAGGCCTACGGATGACACTTGGTAGGGGGCTGTTTTCATAACTTCAGGTTCACCCTATCCAGCGAACCCCACCCCGGCACCCAGAGTAGTGCACCTGAATACTCCCCATTTTCTATCCCCACCGCAAAATAGACTTCTCCACGGCACCGCAGCCTTCGTGCTCCTCCCCATCAACATCGGCGCACTCGTCCACCGCAGTGCATCTGCCTCATCGACGACCTCGTTCGCTGCACTGGAGCCGGTCCACCGTCATCGTCGTACACGGAGCCTCTGTCGGTGTTCTGGGAACGGGGGCACCCAGACTTGCCTGCCTGCGGCCTTCGGCGTGGCTCAAGGGGTGGCCCAGTACGGCCCATCTTCATCAGCACAAGCTCAAGACCCTCGTGAGGGGCCAAGCCTCGCGGGGCGGACGACAAGAAGCTTCCTCAGGCACGGCCTCGTCGGGCTGGCTCGCGAGGAGGCGGAGAGATCAAGGCGGGGTACCTCACGAGGTGCCCATGACGCAAGCCATGATGACCAAGGGTACCAGTGAGCGCCACCGCCAGCATGGTCCTCATTTCCTCTTTGGTGCAAAGGAGGCAAGCGCAGCGAGAGTATCAAGCAAAGGTAACCATTTCTTGGCAACAAGACCAAGACCAACCAACGACAGGAAGGAGGTCATCGTGGAGCCCTAAGCGGCGTCATCGTCAGAGCCTTTGGCGGCGAGGATCGACTTTAGTCAGGATAAGTGTACTAGATGTTCCCCTTCAAAATGGCCAATTGTTGGCGCCCTTCCCGCTCAATATTTGGGAAGAGGCCCAGGGCCTTTGCCTATAAATAGGACTAGCCACTCACAAGGTAGGGGCATCTACAATCGAGACGTTGAATCTTGAAGAGAGGGAGAGAGCAATCTGGAGATAGAGAGAGAGAAGCGACCGAACTCCCCCTAGCAGTTCATCGCACCGGCCAAGAACAGACCCTCGCGAGGCTGTTCTTCCATGTACTGTTCATCATCAGCCCCTGAGGCAATCCACCATACCACACACTAGAGTAGGGTATTACACCACAATGGTGACCAACCAAGATAAACCTTGTGTCCCTTCATTGCTCTTTGTGTAGTTAGATCCTTGAGGCGACGAGTAGGTAGGTAGGAGGTGAGAGCTCGCGTGCACCCCGAGTTCGAACCTAGAGGGTCCGCGGAACCCGAGATCCGACATTTGGGGCGCCAGGTAGGGGTGCGCCGGAATCCGCCTTCCGCCGCCCTGCTCTTCGCCGCCCCTCGCATCCATGTCAGACGCCCATCGGGCCCGCGCCTAGCGCCGGGCCGCTCTTGCTACTTGCGTCGCCCAGACGGCCCCCGTCGGCGGCCGCCCCCGCCGTTCCCCGTCGCCTGCCATCAACGCCACCACCGACCCGGGAACTAGCAAGAGCGTCGTCCAAGACTCCATCGCTGAGGCGAGACGGCCACACCGCTACTCGCTTCGCCCCTCTACTGGTTCTTTCGTCCCGACGCTCATGCGCCCCATGGAGGCTCGAGCCACGCTCATCGCGCCAAACGAGCTCATGCGCTACCGCCCCGTCAACGACGTCTATGAGGAGTGGCTCGACCGCGTCGCCGAGCTCGTCCGCGCCGCAGGGGGCTCCCCCGCGCCGTCCTTCTCGCTGCACCGCGCCCCGCCTTGCGCGGGCGATGAAGCTCCGGGGGCGCCTCAGCCGCCTCCCTATCAAGAAGGCGCCTTGGCCCCAAGGCGCATGGCCCCTGGGCGAAACCCACTCTGTCCGGCACCAGCGCAGCAAGAGCAGAGCTGCCAAGAGGTCCCTCGCCCCCAAGAAGCTGCCCGAGTGCTCCCTGCACCAGCCCATCATGACCGCGCTCCTGTTCTAGCACGCCAAGACCCCGCGCTGCTCCCAGCGGCAGTGTACGGGGACCCGCAAGATCAAGCTCTCCGTCACCAAGGGCCTCCCGTGGCTACTGCAGGCTGCCGCGCCTTCACCGCCGAGCTACGCAGCGTCGCGTGGCCCGGCAAGTTCAAGCCAGACCTACCTCCTCGCTACGACGGAACGGCCTACCCTGCGGAGTTCCTCCAGCTCTACGAGATGGGCATCGAAGCCGCCAACGGGGACGAGAAGGTCATGGCGAACTGGTTTCCCATGGCGCTCAAGGAAGGTGCCCGCACCTGGCTCCTGAACCTGGCTCCTAGCACGATCTCCTCCTTGGACGAGATGCGCACCCGCTTCATCGCCAACTTCCAAGGCTCTCGCGACCGGCCTCCTGCCGTGAGCGACATGCGCCGCATCAAGCAGCAGCCAGGAGAGACCCTGCAGAAGTACATCTAGCGCTTCAACAATGCACGCCTCAAGATTCCCAAGGTGACCGAGGAGGCCATCATCCAGCCTTATCCAATGGTGTGCGTGACGTCAAGATGAAGGAGGAGCTGGCGATGCATGAAGACATGTGCACACCTGGAGCTGTTCAACTTGGCTACCAAGTGCGCCAGGGCTGAGGAAGGTCGCCTTTCCCTCCTCGAACTGCCGGCTGCCGACCCAGAAGAGAAGAAGCCCAAGGTCAAGGACGTGAAGCGCAAGGGGGTTGCCGTGCTCGCGGCAGAACCAGACACCAAGCGAGGCAGAGATCAGCCCGAGTCTTCCAAGGGCAGCCGGTACTGCGTGTACCACGACCTCCACACCCACAACACCAACGAATGTCAAGAGCTCAGAGCCGTGCGAGAAGGGAAAATCGGTCGACGCCCCGATCGCAGTGATCGAGGCTACGGCCGAGGAGGAGGAAGAAACGCAGGACGCTGGGAAGACCGTGGCCCTCGCCAAGGGTGGCGTGACCGACCTCGCGAGGACCGCTGGCAGGATCAGCCTCGCGAGGATCGCCCGCAAGGCAACGCAGGCCTCCCTCATCTGCCGTCGCAGCCAAGGAGAAATTAAGACCTCATCAGGACGAGGGGGCTGGGGGCTTCCAGGAGCCGCGCGCAATCGCTTGCATCCTGGGCGGAGATCAGGCCCCAGACTCTCAGTGCATCTTCAAGTAGTTCGCCCTCGAAGTGAATGCAGTCCTCCCCAAGCTCGAAGCCACGCGCCCTCTCAGGTGGTCAGCGTGCGCCATCACGTTCAGCTCAGCGGATCAGCTCAAGTGCGCAGCCATAGCCGGAGTCCTCCCGATGCTTTGTTCCCCAATCATCAGCAACGTGCAAGTCACCAGGACCCTCATCGATGGTGGAGCAGGGCTCAACATCCTGTCCGTCGAGACATTCAACAATCTCCAACTGCCTTACAATCAGCTTCAGCCAACCAAGCCTTTCTCCGGAGTCACTGATGGCTCCACGGTTCCGATCGGGCAGGTCCGCCTTCCTGTTACCTTCGGGGCGTGCGACAACTACCGCACCGAGCTCATTGACTTCGACGTCGCCCACATTCGCCTGCCATACAATGCCATCCTCGGGTACCCAGCTCTGGCCAAATTCATGGTCGTGACTCATCACGGCTACAATGTCCTCAAGATGCTAGGAAGCGGTGGAGTCATCACGGTGCCTTGTGAAGAGAGAGACGCAGTGTGTTCCCTGGAGCGTGCTTTTCAAGCCGCGTCACTTGAACACCCAGATCACAGGAGTGGGAGGCTCCCCGAGGCTGCTCCCAAGAAGAAGAAGACATCGCCTGGCCCGACCCCTCGGGGGGCAGGCCCCTCAGGGTCCGCGCCTGTTCAGGGGGCACCTCCTTCTGTCGCATAGGAAGGCGCGCCAGCGCCTCCTCGAGCAAGGCTCGAGGGCTCTCTCTGGAGGGTCACCGACCTTGCTAAAATCACGAGGGAGGCGCCGGGCACCACTTGAGGCGTGTTTCAAAGCATGTTTCCCTCGGGGAAGGAGAGAGGCAAGGAGGGCCAAACCCTCGTGAGTTCGTCGGCAAGATCATTCAAGAGCTGCAGGAGTCAAGAGTCATGAGTGGCAGCAGCCGCTTAGCCGTAGCTCCCCATCCAGGCGAGGATGGTGGGCTACGCATCTGCATCGACATACCAGGGCTCAACCGAGCCGCCTCTCAGGAGCGCCTCTGGCCCTCACGCGTGGGGCTCTGTGATGGTCCACCCCACAGCTACGTTCGCATGCCTTACGGCTTGCTGAACGTGGCTGCCACGCGCCAGCGCCTCATGAGGAGCATCTTGGAGGCTCAAGCGGCCAGGCGTTCCGCAGTCCTGGCGGAGGTGGAGATGGTCCGCGAGGAGCCACCAGCGCCTCCGGAGCCTCCCGAGGCTCCTGGGCATGGGGGCTCGTGAAGATCGGCTTCCGCAGCGCACGACGTCCGCTACTTCAGCATCCTTCATCTTCAACATTATCAGGTGACATCCTTCGAGTTTCATTTTCAGCTGGGAGCGCCTGTGGCTGCATCATTCCCGAGCCGCGTGGGTCCGTCCCCTGTGGCATCTATCCCTTTGATTCATGTTCCTAGCTTACTTTATTGGGGCGCCCATCGGGTCAATTATCCCCGAGCCACTCGGGCGGACTCCGATGGCATGTATCCCTCTTGCGTTTATTTGGGTTGTGCGTTTGACCCATCATGATTGTTATTTGGTGCCCGGCCCACGGCACCCTTCTTCCTTCATGTCGACCGCTTGCACGTTAAGGGGGGGGGTACCTAAGCATCGCGACTCATGGGCTCCTACTGGCTCTCCAGCCCTCACCCTCTGGCTTTGTCCACGGCATCGCGACCTGGCATACCAGCGACGGCTGAGCCCCGCTCGAGGGCCGGGACCCGAGGACGTAGAGCGTCGACATCTAACCAAATTTGCAGGAACACATCACAAGTTAAGGCCAGTTCCAGGCGCAACCCGCCTTGAGGTAGGGCCCCATGAGTCCCGCGCTGGCTCACGGGTGCCCAGATACACCTCGTCGAGCCCTACCGTGCCAGCCCACGTGTCGTGCGGGGCTATACACGCCTGAGGCTCCTCCCGGAGGGAGCCCCCCTCCACGCACCTGAAGCACCATGCTCCTTGTTGGTACGACATCGCCGAGGAGCAGCTATGCCCGTACACATACGGAAGCGCTATGCTCCGCGCTGGTGATAAACAACTGAGGGTGGCCCCCGGCCGCATCAACCTCAGGGAGCCCAGAGCTCAATGTCTGGCCTCATCGTAACGCCTCCCCTCGGGAGTGCCGCGCGAGGGGGCTGGGCACGGGGGCTACGCCTGGGTCACGCCCATACGCATGGCACCCAGCCAGGCCCCTCGGGCCTGGTTCGTCGCACATCTCTCCCCGAGCGGAGCGACGGTACGAAAACCATTTGAGCGTCAAGGGGACTCCACGAGCATCGCGACTCAGAGCCTAATCGGTCACGTAGCCCCTCACCCCTTAGTTCCGAAAGGCTAACGGCGGTTGAGGTATGCAAAGGCCGGCTCTGCCGATGTAGAATGGTAAATTCACCCATAGATCTCGCCTCCCTACTTGTTCTTCGTAAGGCGTCAAGGGGGACTCGAGCATCGTGACTCGGGAGCCTAACTTGTCACGTAGCCCTCACTCCTTGGTCCCGTCCTGGTTTCCGGTCGGGGCTAACGCGGCCGAGGTATCTTGCGGGGCAGACTCTGCCGACGTAGAACATAAGCAAGTAGGAAGAAAAGCGCAAATCTCAAGGAATTCAAAAGAAAATATTACAGTCCATAACTGTTTCCACAATGCCAAACGCAAGTTTAAACGCCTCCACGAGGCATGATGCATGTTGCAGGAGCTGAAAGCAGGACAGGAGCCACGAAGGAGTCACTTGTTGGCAGCATCATCACTGGGGCGGAGCTGCACTGGGCGGGTTCGCCTCGTGAAGCCTCAGGATCAGCAGCGCCTCGCTTTGGCTTCGTGCTAAAGGCACGGAACCGCCCGTGAGCCTCCGCCGACCCTTCACGGCCTCGGCGTGGCGGCTGGCTCGCCCGCTCACGGGCTCCAACAGGTCAAAGGTCGATGTTGGGGTCGCGAAGGTAGACGTGGGTGAAGAGGCAGCGGCGGCCTTGCGGAAAAGACGGGACCACCGCGCCTCGGCCTCAGCCGTGGGGCCGAGGCCAAGGGTGATATCTTCAAGGGTGCGGACCAGGAAGGGAAGCAGCTTGCAGGGCTGTCCTCGGCGCCGGCTAGCGGGCTTTCCAGGCCGCTGTCGTAAAGCGACCTCAGCAAGGTGCGAGCCTTCACCTCTAACCCATGAAGGCCACGCGGTCCTCGGCCAGGACCCGCGCCTTGCCGTCCAGCTCGATCCTCCTCGCCTCCAACTCCAGCTCCAGCTCCCCCAAGCGGCCATGGCGCTCATCAAGCTTGGCATCCCGGTCCTTGGCGGCCGCCTCACGAGCCTTAATGTCTTCCTCCTTCTCTTGGCGGGCCTTGGGCCTCCTTGGCAAGCTGGTCGCGCAGGCCCTGTAGCTCGCTCTCCAGTGCCTTACAGCGACCTCGGACATCGGCTACCTCCCCCAAGGCAGCGTCGCGAGCGGCCTTCGCCTCGAGGACGGCCTGCTTCTCCTTGTCGCAGGCTGTCGCGGCCTGAACCAGCGCCGCTCAAATTGAAGCATCAGAGCGAACCCAGCCGGAGGCCAGCTCCAGGCGTCCGGCCACTGGCGAGGTTGGCACCGAAGATCTTACCTGGCCGGTCGATTCAGCAGCGGCACAATCCGGTGACAGAGAAGGAGTCGGAGAGACAACAGTTGGCGGAGTAGGAGGAGAGGACGGCAACGTAATCACGGCATCATGAGACGGGACCTTCTGCGCCCCGACGACTGCGGCAGTGGCATCAGGCAAGGATACCTTGGGAGTCGCTTGGGCCATGGGGGCTGAGCTCGCCCCAGCTAGCCCCGCCAGGCCTCGCGAGGATGACCGGGCAGGAGAGGCCCGCGTCTTGCCGCCCCCTTCTTCCGCAGATGGAGGCGCTGCCCCGGACGAACCCTCAGGAGCCCCCTTCAGCTTTTTCGCCGCAGGCGCCAGCCTAGCCAAGGAATACAGATATCAAGCCTCAATGACGAAGCAAGAAGCAAAACGAGAATCAAACACTTACTGGTCATCGCTCGTGGGCTCGAGCAACCTCCGGCCGAACTTGAAACCCGAGAGCCGGCTGCAGGGATCAGCCTCAAGGGGCTCGGGAGCAAGAGGCGCATCTGAAGATCGCCTCGGAACCGGGGCAGACCCGCGGGGAACCAGCCCCGTCCTGTCCTTCTTCGGTATCAGGGGCGAGCTCCCGCCGCCCCGCTCATTGCCATCCTCATCGTCGTCCGGCAAGAGGCGGAGAGCGCGGGACCTACGCCGGGGGAGGGGCGCTCTCGACTCCCCGTCGGTCGCCTCGGAGTCGGGCCCCTCTCCCCGCTCCTTTTCTTCCTCCTCTCCGCTGGAGTCGCCGGAGGACACGTTTACCATCGCCAGGGCCGCCGGGTCCTCGGGAACCTCCGCGGGCACAGGCCCGTCCCCGTTGAAAGCGGGCATGGAGTCCACCACCTGCTCCCAATCATCTCGAAGGAACAGGTGCAGGCGCCTCCTACCTCGCCACGCCTCCCCGACCAAAGATTGGAGGACCGCGCCGATCTTTGTCGGCCAAGACTACGGGGCTCAGGCGAGGCCTCCACAAATGAAGCGAAATGCACGCCAAGCGGGCCACCCGGTGCTCCAGAACTCCCTCGGGAAGCGGCGCCCGGTCAACTTCGCCCGTCGCCATGTTGCCCGGCCACAGTCCGCGTCCATCTTCTCCAAGACTAGCTTCGCGAGGATCCACGAGTTCCATGCGAGACCAAGCGTCGATGGGCGTGGGCTGCTCCGTGGGCAGAATCAGCCGAGGATGGATGCGCCCAGCATCTACCATGACCCACTTGCTCCTGAAGCCCTCAATCCTCTTCCCGGGCTTCGAGATGGCGTTGGAGCTGCCATACGCGACGAAGCTCGAGCACGCGGTGATGGGGCCGCGGGAGGCCCGGAGGTAGAACTAGTGGTGCAGCAAGGCACTGAAAGCTGCACCCCGACATGAGCCTCACAATAGTAGGCGAAGATTGCCGGGAGAAGAACAGAGTTGGGGTGGAGGTGCAGAGCTTGCAGTTTGTAATGGCGGAGGACAAAAAAGAAGAACTCGGAAAAGGGAGGCACCAGACCGGCGGCAATGGCCCTCACGAAGAGCGGATAGAAGGTGTTCCCTTGGTCCTCAGGAAGGGCAGAGCCAGCCTTGAGCACCGCTGCCCCGTCGTTGCCTTGCGCCGCCATCATCCGGCGCGCCCGGGCAAGGCTCTTCTCCGACACTTCGGGGAGTCCAAAGCGGGCGAGTACCAAGCTCCGGCCGGGGTCTGGCGAGGCGCCATACCTTGCTAGGGCACGGGGTCGGAGTAGATCTGGGGATTTCGGAAGCAGGAAGGTAGGCGCAAGAAAGGGGATCTGCGCAATGACTGCAGAAGGCAAAGGAGGTAAAGCCTAGAACGGGCACGGCTCTCTTGTCGGTTCGTGCAATTGCCAAGGCGTCGTGGGGAAGCAGAGACGCCCACGTCCAATCAACCGCCACGCGGCGCCCAAGGCCGTAGGCTGTTAGGGCCCGCGGCGCTTCGCACTTGCCCCTTCGCTTCTCTGCTAAGCCAAGTCCAGGCGCGCCTTGGGCCCGGGGGCTACTGTCGGCGTTCTGGGAACGGGGGTACCCAGACTTGCCTGCCTGCGGCCTTCGGCGTGGCTCAAGGGGTGGCCCAGTACGGCCCATCTTCATCAGCACAAGCTCAAGACCCTCGCGAGGGGCCAGATTGCAGGCGGATTTACGGAAGCTTCCTCGTGCACGGCCTCGTCAGCTGGCTCGCGAGGAGGCGGAGAGATCAAGGCGGGGTAACTCACGAGGTGCCCATGGCGCAAGCCATGACGACCAAGGGCGCCAAGTGGCGCCCGGCCAAGACAAAGGTCCTCATTTCCTCTTTGGTGCAAAGGAGGCAAGCGCGGGCGAGAGTATCAAGCAAAGGCAACCATTTTGGTGCAACAAGACCAAGACCATCACAATGGTAGGAAGGAGGTCATCGTGGAGCCCAAGCCGGCGTCATCGTCAGAGCCTTTGGCAGGCGAGGACCGACTTTAGTCAGGATAAGTGTACTAGATGTTCCCCTTCAAAATGGCCAATTGTTGGCACCCTTCCCGCTCAATATTTGGGAAGAGGCCCAGGGCCTTTGCCTATAAATAGGACTAGCCACCCACAGGGTAGGGGCATCTACAATCGAGACGTTGAATCTTGAAGAGAGGGAGAGAGCAATCTAGAGACAGAGAGAAGCGACCGAACTCCCCCTAGCAGTTCGTCGCACCAGCCAAGAACAGACCCTCGCGAGGCTGTTCTTCCTTGTACTGTCATCATCAGCCCGTGAGGCAATCCACCACACCACACACTGGAGTAGGGTATTACACCACAATGGTGGCCCAAACCAGTATAAACCTTGTGTCCCTTGTGTTGCTCTTTGTGTAGTTAGATCCTTGCGAGGCGACGAGGAGTAGGTAGGTAGGAGGTGAGATCTCCGCGTGCACCCCAGAGTTCAAACCTAGAGGGTCTACCGGAACCCGAGATCCGACAGCCTCTTCCCCGGCACCGTCTTCCACGGTCTCGGATTTGCTTCCCGAAAGCCGACGCCAAGCGCAGAAGCACCACCGTCGTGGACAATATACTGACTCCCGTTGCCAACCATGATGCACAGAGGCCGCCGCAACCATGGTTCTCCTACTCGATTGGTAATGTGTGTATTGAATCACTTAGCAGTACACGTGCAGTTCCAATTTTGTTCGTACCTACCCCTTCAAATTTCCTGGTTGCTATTGTTCCCGTAAAAGTAATTGGTTATAGCCTCCATTGTCCAATAGAATATCAGCTTGTAATTGTGCGTCACTCCTATATCGCGCTGTGCTTGGGTAGGTTCTTCATCTGCAACGAGTAGTGTGGCAAATGATGGAAAGTTTTTTAGAACTAGCAAGATGCCCATGCGTTGTACCGGAACATCAAGATGCATTTGTATGAGTAGTTTATCTTTTGGGAGAAAAGGATGAACAAGGGAAGGCCTTATTTTCAAATCTAGAGAGGGTTGTGGGTATCTTTGTGCAAAATTGCCATAGCTTCCTTCCTATCCGTCGGATATAAATCGGACGGCCTATATTGCAGGATGGCAGGCACACCATCATCACCAACTCTATTTTTTAAAAGAGTAGAGAAGTAGAGATAAATATTAAATATAAAATAAATATAACCGTAGAGAAGAGAGTAGGGATAGCAGGGACGTCGGGAAAGGATCGCGCGCACGGGAAAAAGAGGCCGGGCGCGCGCTAGTTTTGGCGCGCAGTGTCCGGCGCACTTTATAAAATCCAACGCCCTCCCACCGCTCTATGCCTTGCCACCGCTCTCTGACCACTCCGTGCCTCGCCACTGCCCTCTCCCTGCTCTGCGCCTCGCCACCGCTCTCTCCCTGCTCTTTCTCGCCTCGCCGCTGCCGCCGTGCCACCATGCCGCTGTGTCGCCGGTAAACTTGGGGATACCGTGGCGTCCGCGCGCGCCCCTCCGGCGGCTTCTCCGCTGAGATCCAGTTCCGCGGGATGCACCTCGGCCTCGGCAATTTCAACACCGCCAACGAGGCCGCCCGCGCGTAGGACGCGGCGGCGTGGCGCCTGTGGTGGCCTCATAGAACATTGAACTTCCCCAACGTGCCGACACGGAGCGGGCGCAGGAGCTCGCGCCTATGCCGCGGCTTATTACCGACGAGGATCACCGCGACAACCGAAGGAGGGAGCACCGTCTCGACATCGCCGAGATGGACGAGGAAGCCATGGCGCTGTGGTGCCAACGCTTCCCGCAGGACATCATCAACGAGCGCGATTTATACGTGCAAAGGAGGGCGAAGAGGGAGAATAGGAGGGCGGAGCGAGCCTCCTATCGCAAGGACAAGCGGACGCAAAAAGCGTACGCTCAATTCAACATGAGGCTAGGAGCAGCGTCGCCCTAGGAATCCGACGACAATCGGTATCTTCACACCTACATTGAGACGTCGGAGGAGGACATCACCGAGGAGGAGTCAGACGATGAGGAGTAGGTGAACTATCTTTTTTTATCTATCTATGCTATAACTATGCTGAGAACTAGTATCTATGTCTCTACTCTCTAGTCTCTACTCTCTGTCTCTACTTCTCGATCTCAGCACTCCGGGCCCAGAAAAATGGCTATTCAGTGTCAGAACGCTTTTTAAAGCGCCGCGCGTGCGCTTCGTTGGAGATGCTCTAACATGGCAGACGAGTGCTTTAATGTTGCCCACAAGATGCATGAGTATTACTAGTAGTATATTTTTCTTGCCATGTTGAGATTTTAAAACCACGAGTGTGAACATGAAGAGGAGCAATGAAGACCAAACACGGGATATTGGGGACATCTTCAAGGAGCGTGGCAAGTTAAAGAGGAGCTGCACCGAACCTGTAAAACGAGCTTTGGTAAGTAACACCCTTTCAATTACTTTCATTTAGCCTCGTGTTCTTTGATGTATATATGTTGTAGTTTATGTTTCTCAGCCTCGTGTTCTTTGATGTGTAATAAGAAGAGTCTTAATCATCCTAATGCTTTCATTTTTAGCTTGATGTAGGAAGTGGGTGTTCTCACCTTGTAGTCTGTTTTTTTTTTCCTTTTGAATTCACTTCTCCGAGTCCTGTTTATCTTGCTTCTACTAAATGGATCTGGGTTGCTCTGAGTATTGATCTAAAAAGACGTAACTTCATGTCAAGATGTAGTTCCTTCAAGGAGGGAAGTATGGTCAACCTCAAGATCATGTTTCCAAAATGAGGTTGGATTACACACAAGGTGCCAGTTCCCTAATGATGTTGGATTAGACACAAGGTGCAAATTCCCAGATGATGCTGGATTACACACAAGCCAGGTGGAGCCTTCAACTGTTTGTGTCCTCGTGGCTCTAGTAAAGGCTAAAAGAAAGCATGCAGCAGCCCTTGAGGATATAGCTGAGTTCCTGAAGAAACGAAAAGAGCAATCAGATGCTCTCTTCACCCAAGCCAAAGAAGAGATGGAAGAAGCCAGAAAGAAGCTAGCAGAGGCAGAGCAGGCTAGGCGTCTCCTGCTATCTAAAACTGTTGTCAATACAAATTTTCCTTCATAATAGCTAGGTTCAAGTGTTTATCTAGTCAGCATGCCTGTTGTGATGTTTGTGCATCTACTGATGTGGCACAAAATTATTTCTTTGGGTCACGTAATAACAGCAATTACTTTCCAAACAATAACAAACGAAGCATTGGACATGGTATAGTTCACACACAAGCCCAATATTCCAAGTTCAACTTCCACATCAAACTCATGTTCACAGATATCTCCACATTCATAGATAATGTCCACAACCATGATTCACTTCAAACCCAAAAAAATGTGAGGAGAGTTATAAATAAAGAAAAACCTCTAGTTCCTGCTACGAGTGCGAGCACAACAAGTCAAGACCATGTGTAATTAATTATATTTTGGTCATTTTTTGTGTTCTAAAATGTCGGACGGCTTGCGGAAGGACGTGTTGTCGGCACACGCGCGGATTCAATGGAGGCAGGCGGGCCAGTCAGAAGCCGGTTGCATGCGGCGAGGAGGCGTGTTCAGCCAGGCCTACAGTGAGTGGGGCCCTCTTGGCTGGCGCGCCGGTTCAATGCCTGCACTATTAGAGGTCGCGCCCGTGTCAGTGCAATCACTCCCTCTAGTCCTTTTTTGTTTGGGTATAACAAAATCTCATTTTCCATTCACATTTTAGAAGTAAAATTCATGGACAAACTTTGACCCAACATACGATGGGGACTAGTAAACTAGGAAGGAGCTAGTAGTTTTTTTTATCAAAGAAGGGTTTCCCCCTTCCGATTTTCATTACTGAAAAGCAACATCTAAACCATAGTATTTGCCCTAGAACTACATGGTTCAACATCTCGCAACATAAACCCATACAACCATACGCCAAGGAGGTAGTAGTTATGAATTCCCTTTTCGCGCCATACCAATCGTTCTAAAAACTACTCCCTTCGTCCGGAAATACTTGTCCTAGAAGTGGATGTACCTAGACTTATTTTAGTTATAGATACATCCATTTTTAGGACAAGTATTTTCGGACAGAGGGAGTACTTAGTACTTATAACGCACCATTGAAAATTAGAACTCTTACCCCGCTAAAAAATGATATTTTAAACATGGCTACTCGATCCGTGGCAACTGGCGAGCCACCGCCACCAGGTCATTCACTTGTGGTCCCGACCATCAACTCCTACAGATCAAATTATCACGTGAGCTGACTATTCCTACAAAGGTGCGCTCCACCACGCATCTGCACCACAAGCATGCAGCAATCGTGCACCTAGGGTTTTAGGGTTTATTTGTTAATGGTGCCTTTACGTAACTCTCATGTGTGCGAGACAGCGAGAGACCGACTGTGTGTGTGCGCCTCTTTTCTTCGTATGTGTACTCCACCATTTGTCTGGTGTCCAAAAAATAGTCACTGATTTGATAGAAAAAGAGTCTAGTTTTGAAATACGTATATCACTAAAAATATGTTATGTTTCACTCAAAATATATTCCTTTGGCGGTTTTGATGAGAAAAGGGAGGAATGTTGTTGGTTTCAAGATTCGAGAAGTGGTATATCTCTAATTTCTACTCTTACTAGCAAGATGCCCATGCGTTGCACGGAACATCAAGATCTTGTGGGAGAAAAGGATGAACGAGGGAAGGCCTTATCTGCAAATGTGTAGAGGAGTCTTGGGTATAGTTTCCTTCCTATCCGTTAGATATAGATATCGTACGGCCTATATTGCAGGATGGCAGGCAGACCATCATCACTGACTATGCTTTTTATAAGAGTAGAGATAAAACATAGAATTGGTGATGATGGTGTGCCTGCAATCCTGCAATATAGGCCGTCCGATTTATATCTGACGGATAGGAAGGAAACTATGGCAATTTTGCAAAAAGATACCCACACCCCTCTCCACATTTGCAAATAAGGCCTTCCCTCGTTCATCCTTTTCTCCCACAAGATAAACTACTCATACAAATGCATCTTGATGTTCCGTGGAACGCATGGGCATCTTGCTAGTTGTTGCAAAATGTATGTGTGCGTTGTGTGTGAGAGAGAGGGAGAGAGGAGGAGGACAGAGCGCATGTGTGACAAAGACACAAAGAGTGTGTGTGTGCGAGAGGTATCATCTTAAAATAAGGCGATAGTGTGTGTGTGCACGATCGAGAGGGCGTGTCTCAAGAAGGGACGAAAAATCTACATAGATACAAGGAGCGCGAGAGAGACATGTACGTGATAGTGGAAGCATGAGTGTGTGGGTGTATTGTGGCACCCCGGCTCAGAGAAACCGGAACGCCCCGTATTCTAGCCCAGAGAGATGAAGTCTTCTAGAATATGGCACTGCTTAGCATAAAACAAACCATCTCTCTATTACAGCACGATTACGGATACAAGGTCTCCGATATTACAATGAATAACATCGGCACAATGATGCTACGCCAACCATAGTTGCTATCGGCGTTCTGGGAATGGGGGTCCCCAGACTTGCTCGTCGCTGCCCACGGGCGTATACATAAAGAGTCAGACGTGCCCATCTTCATCAACAAGGCATCCAAGACCCTCGCGAGGGTCCAAGCCTCGCGAGGCGGACGATGCAAGACCTCCTCTGGAGTGGCCTAGCCAGGCAGGCTCACGAGGATCGGAGATCTCAAGGCGGGGCAAACCTCACGAGACTCACGTGACGTGAGCCATGACGAACGGTGCCAGGCAGGCGCTAGTGCGGGCTGCGTCCCCATTTCCTCTTTGGTGCTAAGGAGGCAAGCGCAGGCGAAGAGTACCGAGGAATCAGGCAAAGGTTGCCATATTGGTGCAACGAGACCAAGACCAGGAGGACGGCAAGGCGAAGGTCATCATGGAGCCCAAGACGGCGTCACCCCAGAGCTTTTCGCAGGCGAAGACCGCTTTTGTCAGGATAGCTTGTACTAGCTGTCCCCCTTCAAATTTGCTTGCCGTTGTTGGCTCCCTTCCCACTCGATATTTGGGAAGAGGACCAGGGCCTATATAAGTAGAGCTAGACACCAGAGTAGGGGCATCAGATCTTAGCTTGATCCAATCCGATCGAGATCCTAGCCAGAAGAACACCTCAACCTCGGGAGGCTGTTCTTCCCTTGTATTGTTCATCATCAGCCCAAGTGGCAATCCACCACCACCACACTGGAGTAGGGTATTACACCACAACGGTGGCCCGAACCAGTATAAACCCCGTGTCTTTCTGTGTTGTGAGTTCATCGAGTTCGTCCGCAAGATCCTAGTGAGCTAGAGCGTAGATCGGTAGGAGGGAAAGACTTCACGCGCACCCCAGTGTTTGAACCTTGAGGGTTTGCCGGAACCCCTTATCCGACATTTGGCGCGCAAGGTAGGGGTGCGCCGTGGTTTTCCCTTCCATCAATTCATTTCTCCATCGCTCCATCGTCTCCATGGCGGACGCTCGCCGTGCTCGAGCTGAGCGTCGGGCTGCCCTCTCCGCCCGTGTCGCTCAAACGGCTCCCATAGGCGGGCCACCTCGTCGCTCTCCGTCTCCCATCGCCAACGCTGCCACTGGCCCGGTGGGGAACGAGAAGCAGGCGTCCTCGCTCCATCCTTCGGTGCGGCAGGACGGCCGCACCGCTACTCCGTTGCTCACCCCTGCTGGTTCCTCGTCTCACGCGCACCACGCTCCCATGGAGGCACGGGCCGGGCTCCTCGCGGCGAACAAGCTCCTGCGTTACCGCCCCGCCGACGACCTCTACGAGGAGTGGCTCGACCGCGTCACCGAGCTCGTCCGCGCCGCAGGGGGCTCTCCGGCGCCGTCCCAATCTCTGCCTCCCCCTCAACCGGCCGCGGGAGACGGGGCTCATGGCATGCCTCCACCGCCTCAACCCCAAGATGGTGCCTTGGCACCAAGGCGCCAGCCTCATGGCGTGATCCACCGCGCCCAGCCGCCAAGGCGTGAAAGAAGCTGCCAAGAAATCCCGTGGCATGCGAGAAGCTGCACCGCACTCCTCTCGCCACCACGCCAAGACCGCTGCGTCACCGCGGTGGCGCAGCGCTGACCTCGCCAAGATCAAGCTCCGCCTCGAAGCGGGCCCGGCGACCACGGCCGGCTGCCGCGCTTTCACCCCGAAGTTGCGTGGCGTCGCCGCCGAGCAAGTTCAAGCCAGACCTGCCTCCTCGCTACGACGGCACCGCCGACCCCGCGGAGTTCTTGCAGCTCTATGAACTGAGCATCGAAGCGGCCAACGGCGACGAGAAAGTCATGGCGAACTGTTCTCCCATGGCTCTCAAGGATGGGGCCCGCTCCTGGCTCCTGAACCTACAGCACGGCTCGATCTCATCCTGGGACGAGATGTGCGAGCGCTTCGTCGCCAACTTCCAGGGCACTCGCGACCGCCCACCAGCCGCGGGCGACCTGCGCCGCATCAAGCAATAGCCCGGCGAAACCCTCCAGAAGTACATCCAACGCTTCAACAACACCCGCCTCAAGATCCCTAAGGTCACGGACGAAGCCATCATCTCCACGTTCTCAGACGGCGTCCGTGACGTCAAGATGAAGGAAGAGCTCGCTATCCATGAGGAGCTTTGCACATCTCAGGAGTTGTTCAACCTGGCGACCAAGTGCGGAAGAGCTAGCGAGCGCCTCTCTCCTTGAGCTGCCAAACGGGAGCGGAGGAGAAGAAGGCCAAGGCCAAGGACGTGAAATGCAAAGAAGCGATGAGTGCTCGCAGCCGGAGCCCGACACCAAGCGAGGCAGATCACCGAAGTCGCCCAAGAACGGCTGACCGTTCTGCGCCTTCCACAACCTGAACACCCACAACACCAGCGACTGCCAAGAGCTCAGAGCCATACGAGAAGGACGCTACAGTCGACGCCCCGAGTGCAATGACCGGGGCTACGACCGCGAAGGGGGACGTGGAGGCGGACGCTGGGAAGACCGTGGCCCGCGCCAGGAGTGGCGCGACCGGCCTCATGAGGACCGCTGGCAGGACCAACCACGCGAGGGCGCTTGGAGGGACCCGCCTCGTGAGGATCGCCCTCAGGGCAACGCTGGTCTTCCCCCGTTGCCGCCACCAAGAAGGAACGAAGACCACCACCAGGATGAAGGGGCTGGGGGCTTCCAGGAGCCGCATGCGATCGCTTGCATCTTGGGCGGCGCACAGGCCCCAGCCTCTCAGCGCATTTTCAAACAGTTTGCTCGCGAGGTGAACACGGTGCTCCCCAAGCTCAAGTCCACGCGCCCGCTTAGGTGGTCCCAATGCGCAATCACCTTCAACTCGGCAGACCAGCTCAAGTGCGCAGCCACCGCTGGCGCGCTCCCTATGCTGTGCTCCCCAGTCAGCAGCAATGTGCAAGTCACAAGGACTCTCATCGACGGCGGTGCAGGGCTCAACGTCCTATCCGTCGACACGTTCGACAACCTCCAAGTGCCCTATGAGCAACTCCAGCCGACCAAGCCTTTCTCAGGAGTGACTGACGGTTCCACCACACCGATAGGGCAAGTCCGCTTACTGTCACCTTTGGGGGAGCGCAAGAACTACCGCACCGAGCTCATCGACTTCGACGTCACAAGCACATCCGCCGCCATACAACGCCATCCTCGGGTATCCAGCCCCGCCAAGCTCATGGCAGTCACTCACCACGGCTACAATGTTCTCAAGATGCCAGGAAGCGGGGGAATCATCACGGTCCCATGTGAAGAGAGGGATGTGGTGTGCTCCCTTGAGCACGCCTTCCAAGCCGCAGCAATCGACGACCCCGACAGCAGAAGTGAAGGCCCTCCGGAGACCATCCCCAAGAAGAAGCTGTCGCGCCGTGCAGGACCCCAAGGAGATGGCGCCGCGGCAGGAGCCTCGTCAGGATCAGCGCCCGCTCCAGGCGCCTCCCTCCACCGCATAGGAAAGCGTGCCCGGCGCCCTCCTCGGGCAGGGCTCGGGGGCTCTCCCCTGGAGAGCCTCAGACCTTACCAACCTCACGAGGGAGGCGCTTGGGCACCACTTGGAGGCGTGCTTCACGACACATCTTCCTCAGGAGAGCACAGGGCAAGGAGTGCCCAACACCCAGGAGTTCATCACCAAGACCACCCAGGAACTGCAAGAAGCAAGAGTCATGCGCGGCCACGGTCAGCCACAAGGCACAGCCTCCCCATCCAGCGAGGATGCCGGGCTGCGCGTCTGCATCGACGTCCCTGTGGCTCAATAGGGCCGCATCTCAGAGCGTTCGGCCATCACGCAGGGGCCTGTGAGGGCCCACCACACAGCCTACGCTTGCATGCCCTTTGGCTTGCCGAAGCGTGGCATCGCCCCATCGGCGCAACATGCGGCGTAGTCCCGCGGCTCAGAGGCAAGGTTCCACGCCGTTCGAGGAGATGGAGACGGTCTTCGTGGAACCTCTTGAGCCCCAGAACCTCCCGAGGCTCAGGCCCCGGAGGCTCATGAGGAGCCATTCCTTCACAGGGCTTCACCGCACCAACTCTACTTCGCCTACGTAACCAGTGACATCTTCCAAGTTCGTTTAAGCTTGAGCGCCCTCGGGCTGCATTATTCCCAGGCCACACGGGTCCGTCCCTGTGGCATGTATCCCTTTTGTTTATGTCTTTAGCTTACCTTGCTGGGGGCGTCCCTCGGGCTGCATCATCCCCAAGCCACTCGGGCCAGACCCAGTGGCATGTATCTTCCTGCTTTATCCAAGTCAATCTGCTCTTTATGCCTAACCTGCAAACGGCTATTGCTTGCCCGATCATCGCCTCCCCCGGGGCCTCCACACAGGCACGGCGCTGGTGCATGGGTCCGTCCCTGCCACGACCGACAAATATGAGTGGTCGAGCTCTGGCTCACGGACGCGCCCGCATCGCCACCTCACCAGCCCTCAAAGGCCTTTGCCTCACCCAGAGCAACCAGCGGGCTAACAAAATGTGAACGTCAACCATGTTCCTTCTTGTGACTGCTCACGTGGGTCCCGAGGAAAGGATAGCGAGACGGCACCGCGAGTCACCTTTCCCTATGCAATCCACAGACGTTAGAAAGGGGCTCCCGAGCATCGCGACTCAGAGCTCTTACCGCTCTCCAGCCCTCACCCCCTGGCCTTGACCACGGCATCACGACCTGGCATACCAGCGGCGGCTGAGCTCGCTCGAGGGCCAGGACCTGAGGATGTAGAGCACTAAGGAGAGCATGGGGTAGGGAAACTCGTACGGGCCGGCCTGTCTATGCCACACAAGTTGGCGCGCAGCCCTAGCGCAACATCAGGAATCGCCACGAAGTCAACAAGATAAGTCCCGCACTCAGATCGGCTAAATGTTTGGGCCTGACAATCACTCACGCCTTTGCCGCACCTCGCTATGCCACGCCGCTTCCTTTCTCGCCTTACCATGGCTGCTTGAGCGCTAAGGGGGACCTCCGAGCATCGCGCCTCGGGGGCTCTTCTTGGACCTCGGCCGCACACCTCGGCCTTGACCACGACACGCGACCAGCATACCAGCGACGCATGCTTTGCACAGGGGCCGGGACTGTCGGCCCAGAGAGCGACGAGCTATCGTGAGGAAAGAAAGGGAGGACCAAGCCTTGACGGGACATGCGTTCACCAAATTTTCATAATAAGGAAGATAAGCCCCAAAGGCATTACAGACCCTTACATGCCCCCACAGGGTGGTTCATGATCCTTCGCAGGAAACAAAAGCTGATACTAAGGAGAATCCTATCTACACCCTCCCGTGGCGGACGCCATCATCAACAGTGGGCCACGGGAGGCCGGCGCCAACCCCATCCAGATCAGCGGTGGTGGTGGCAGCCGGACGCCGCAGCCCTGCTCCGAGCGCGATGAGAGCTCGGGGGGGACGTAGCTGCCGTCGCTCGTCTCCGGAGTCTCGTAAAGCTCGGGAGAGCTGTCGGACTCCCAAGAGCTGCTGCTGCTGTTGGAGTAGCTACGAGCGGGGCGCGCGTCGGCTTGGCGCTCCTCTCCAGGGCAGCACTCCAGGCGGCGGCCCTCGGCGTCGAAAACCTTGAAGAAGAGCGTGGAGGCGCCGTCATACTCAAAGTGGATCGCAAGGGCTCCCCTCGCACGGCAAACCCGCGCGATCTCGCCCCAGCCGCGAGTCATGAAGATCTTGCCGGTGGGGACCGCTTCGATCTCCGCTTCGGTCGCCGGAGTGCTGCAGTCAGCATGCTGCAGCTAGAGCTCGAGTGGCCCCCTCGGCGGCATCGTGTCGGAGAAGAACCACGGGAAGCGGATCCAGGAGCTTGGTGGCATCGGCGCCCACGGCACCAACTCATGTGAGGAGTCAGCGACATGGACCCCAGGGGCAACGGCACGCGGCGCCGTGGCGCGGCGACCCTGGTCGCGGCGTGGGCGGCGTTGCTCGTCGCTCCTACCTCCCGAGCCCTCGGCTCGAGCGTACAAGGGTAGCGGGTACCCCGGCGGAGGCCGCTCGCACCAAGGCCTCATCACTACTTGCATCACCGCTCCGTCACGGCGATGGATCGACCTCTTGTTCAGCGGAAGTGGCTCCGGATCATCACGGGGAGCTTTCCCTTTCTCTTCGGCTGAAAACCTTCTGATGGGCGCCATTGATTTCAGCAGTGGAGCAAGGAGGAAGAAGCAAGCAAGCGAGGAAGAGATGGGCAACGGGGGCTCCGCCCCTCCCCATTTATAGCCAGAGAAGGCCAACCGGCATCTCCCACGATCGCAGGTAATGATGGTTTTCCTTGCATGTCGCAGGGACTTGTCAAGTCGTGCAGTTGCCGAGGCAGCGTGGAGAAGCGGAGACGCCCACGTCCAATCAACCGCCACGCATCGACCGAGGCCGCAGGCATTTGGGGCCCGCAGTGCTTCGAACTTGACCCTTGGCTTTGCCGCGAAACCAAGCCCAAGCGCACCTTGGGCCCGGGGGCTACTGTCGGCATTCTGGGAACGGGGGTCCCCAGACTTGCTCGCCTGCTCCACGGCGTATATAAAGCAGTCAGACGCCCATCTTCATCAACAAGGCATCCAAGACCCTCGCGAGGGTCCAAGCCTTGCGAGGCGGACGACACGAGACCTCCTCTAGAGTGGCCTAGCCAGGCAGGCTCACGAGGAGCGGAGATATCAAGGCGGGGCAAACCTCACGAAACTCACGTGACGTGAGCCATGACGAAGGTGCGAGGCGGGTGCCAGGCGGGTGCCAGGCGGGCGCCAGTGCGCGCAGCGTCCCCATTTCCTCTTTGGTGCTAAGGAGGCAAGCGCAGGCGAAGAGTACCGAGGCATCATGCAAAGGTTGCCATATTGGTGCAACGAGATCAAGACCAGGAGGACGGCAAGGCGAAGGTCATCGTGGAGCCCAAGACGGCGTCACCCCAGAGCTTTTCGCAGGCGAAGATCGCTTTTGTCAGGATAGCTTGTACTAGTTGTCCCCCTTCAAATTTGCTCATTGTTGTTGGCTCCCTTCCCGCTCGATATTTGGGAAGAGGACCAGGGCCTATATAAGTAGAGCTAGCCACCACAGTAGGGGCATCGGATCTTAGCTTGATCCAATCCGATCGAGATCCTAGCCACAAGAACACCTCAACCTCGGGAGGTTGTTCTTCCCTTGTACTGTTCATCATCAGCCCAAGAGGCAATCCACAACCACCACACTGGAGTAGGGTATTACACCAGAACGGTGGCCCGAACCAGTATAAACCCCGTGTCTTTCTGTGTTGCGAGTTCGTCCGCAAGATCCTAGCGAGCTAGAGCGTAGATCGGTAGGAGGGAAAGGCTTCGAGCGCACCCCAGTGTTCGAACCTTAAGGGTTTGCCGGAACCCCATATCCGATAGTTGCTCTATGCAAGCAGCATAGCAACTCGAGGCAGCGGAACCTCTACTGGCAGCGAAACAACGAATGCCGATGATAGACTCCAATCCACAGGGACTCTAGCTGGATCGTTTATCCTAGCTCGCGAACACAGGAACTACAGCAAACAAGCAAGCAATCCAGGCACGACCTGCAAAAAGGCATGACACGCCAGGTCAGTACATTGAATGTACTTGCAAGCTCACAAAAACCAGAAGCAGCCAAGACAGACATCAAGATGGCAATTACAAAGTTAACAAGGATTAACATGATACTATCAGATCAATCTTAGCATGAACAAGACGAACATGATACAGCTAGCACAATATGAGCACTTCTGAACATGAAGATACTAGCATGCAACAGGTTAACATTATCATGCACCAACTTACTCTACTTGGGTTACCTCGTAACCAACACATGCATCAACTTACCAACATCGGTATCCATGATACCTCTGTGATCCTCTCGTGATCACAACCAATCTCTTTCTCATCCACGAACCGGGGTTATTATTACGCAAGTTATTATTATTGTTGGCTCATAGTGTGACCGATTATGAACTGGGCCCATATTCGCGGGTGCGGCTATCGATAGATTTAACACACACACTCTGCAGAGCTAGCGCAATTTACCCACACCACGTAACCCAAGGTCTCACACTCCCATTCGGGTGGACCAACGGCATTCCGACAAAACCGATCTACTGCCATGACACTATCCCGGCCACTCTGACCAACTCCCCTTTTTGAGCTAAGTCATGGGTGGCACCGTGCCTACCAAAGGCATCAACGGCCACTGTCGTGGCAAAACAGAAACGGTCCCAAATGGGGACAATGGATCCATACTCAACAACAGGCACACACGGCTTATGTCGTCCTACCCGGCCAAGATAGCGCCCGCGCATAATCTTCCCTTGTTGGAGGCACCGGCGAGAGGCATGATGATGAGGACATGATTACCTTGGATACGACCAAAAATATTGCATACATGTATATTTGTGAGGTGATTTCTAATGCAAACTATGCAATAATTTATTTATGTCATCCAGGACAAAAATACTTCACAAACTTTTGTGCCATGTCTAATTGCAGGTGTATGGGACATTTGTACAATCCACATATGAAGATAAGGGAGAAAGAGATGTTTACCTGCTGTTCAAAAAGTTCTCTCACGTCACTTTTGGCCCAAGAGAAGATAGAGTCCAAGTCTCTCACGTTACGGACTCAGATTCGGACTGCACAGACATACCTGACTCAAAACGTCAATAACTTTTTCATACGGACTCCAAATTGGTTGATTCTTTTTTTGTTGGAAAATAGATTTCGTGCATCTTCCAACCCAATTGGAATCACCTTAAAATCAGTCCGGAGCGTTGAGTTATGGACGAAACAATCTGATGCTGCAGCAGAATCCGAGTCAAACTACAAGTCCAAAGGTGTTACGTCACCTCCGCTTGGGCCCATTGGCCTTGTAATGCGACCTAGGGTTAGTTTTAGGCTGCCTTGGGACGTCCTCCCACCTCCTTGGCCGCCACCCCTTGCTCCTATATAAGTAGATCCATCTAGTAGCTTTTTCCTTGGGATTTGTTTAGTTAAAAGTTAGCCATTGCAACTTCGTACTTCGTTTGTGTCCAACGACCGGACCAAGACCGCTTACGGATCCCCACCATTATAAATACTTCATATATATTCGCAATATTCAGATTGCTTTATCATATTTTTGCTCGTTCTTCGATTGCTTGCAGGAATAGACCTTCGTGGTCGGTGATCGTGCTTTCGGCATCGTCAAGAACCTCGTGAGATTGGTTTAGCGATTGCTAAGGCGCAACTTCGTGCATCGCTTGTAGTCGGATCGTCAAAGTCGACTCCACCAAATCGATAGTTATCATCTCATCGAAAGATCGGGACACCCCCTCTATCAAGTGGTATCGGTTTTGTGTTGCTCGGTGAGATTTTCCGCTTATCCCTAGATTCGATTTATTTTCTTACCTATTGTCCAAGAAAAGGCCACCGTAAAAGTTAGATCTATTCATCATTTGTCCTAGCCACCCAAGCCTTTGCAATTTTCTTTTCATTGTTTGCATTATTGAATTATCGGTTGCATCGTCGTGTCGAGTTGCTTTGGTCTTAGTGTCTAGTTCGTTTAGAGTTTCGAAGTTCTGTTCACATTAGTCACGCCGCTGCATCGCGTTATCTTTTCCGTTGACCACCATCCATCCATCAATTTTCACCACGTGCTACCCACCGTTCATTGTCATAATCATAGTTGAGATCGTTCACATCTTCACTTGATCCAATCTGCATCTTATCTAGTTTGTTTTAAAAGAGGGAGAGAGAAAAAAAAAGAGAGAAAAAAATAAAAAAAGTTAGAGAAAAAAAAAGAAATAAAAAGGAAAAAAAAAGTGTGAGAAAAAAAAGAGAGAAGAAAAAAAAACAAAGTTCGGATCTATCTAGACTCAATCTCGTAGGTGAATTCGGATTGGAATCTGTTTTGTGCACTGTTCAGTAAATCAGGCATAACTTCCTCATACGAAGTCCGTTTTGGCTCATGAGTACTCAAATTAAAGCTAGAGACGAGCCGCATCTAAATAGTTGCAGAAGCTAGTTCAATATTTGGCACCTCAAAATCGGCTTCTACATAGGTCTTTTGCCCTCCAAGTTCGTGAACACAGCTTATTCCAGTTTTTCAAACCAGTTTTAGAATTTTTGACTCCTCATATCAACTTGGAATTGAGTGATTCTTTTTGCATTGGAAAGCTTGAGTTAGTAGCATTCTTTGAAAAAGTTACCAGAAAATTGGCTCAAACTTTTCAAGAGGAAAATTGAGAGAGAGTTGTTGTATATCCCGCTTGGCTTGTTTTCATCATTATCTTCCTTGCCAGGATCTTCACTTATATCTTGCTGTCTAGAGCTACTTAGTATCCTTCATTGATGCAAGTTGTGCTACGCCGTGACCTCATTAGTGTTCTAGGCTCGCGTCTCTAGTCCGGTCTAGCCTAGGACCAAAGACAAGATCACGTTGAGCGTTTATTCAACATTGCATCTTTGAATTGATTATTGCTAAAAAAATTGCTACCATATATAGCCAACCCAGCTCCACATATTTCTACATTGTGTATACGTACGTTCCCCTGGCAATCGCTTTACACAATCTTCAGAGTTACTTGACACCGCTGGTTGCCTGTCACCACCTGCTGCATGGTAAGAACTTGTAAGATATTGATATTTGCTATCTGTGAGCGTTTACCACCACATCCTAGTAGTTCATAGGAACATTATTCTCGAATTTTGTTTCTTGTTTCTACTAATCATGACAGGTTCCGAGATAGAAGTTCTTGGATGACTCGACACATCTCCACCATCACGAGAGTTGGGACAACACACACAAGCACATGGTCGGTTTATGTCTTTACCATCATTTGAAGGTAGATTTAATCCTGCTATTTATCTAGCTTGGGAGCTTGAATTAGAAGAAGTTTTTAGTCACCATGATTTTTCCTGAACTTGAGAGAGTACGAGCTACCACTAGAGCATTTACCGGTTTTGCTTCATTTGGTGGAGTGTACATTGTAAGAAAAACATTGATAACCAACCCACAACTTGGAAAGTTTTGAAAGCTGTAATGAGACAACAATTTTTTCCTCCTTACTATCGCCGTGAATTGCTTCGCAAATTTGAACAATTAAAACAAGGCGATAACACTGTTCATGCTTACTACAAAGAGTTCAAATCTTATATGCATCATTGTGACATAGAAGAATCGAGGATGATACAATGAATAGATTTTTTGGTGGTTTGAAGCATGATATTCGTGCAAGATTTCACTATATTCCTCGCTCCATTATTGGTATGTATGTTCGCGCTTGTACCTTTGAGAGACAGCCTACGGGAGGATGCATTGGGTGACTACAACAACTACTATTCCAGTTCATGCTCACCATCGCCGGTTGGTTCCTCCACCGTTGCACCTACTAGAGCAGCCCCACCCCAGGTTGTGAGCGCGACATCATCTCAAGTGTATGGTGCATTATCAACGCCCGTACCTACATCGCCCACGCCTTTGCGACAAGGCAACAAAGAAGGTATTAATGATATAACTTCACATAAGAATGATGCATCCCTAGTTAACTTGAATGCATCATGTGTTGAGTTAACTAGTGATTTGAGCACATCACCTATTTTAGAGAATCTTGATACTATCATGAATGCGTCATGTGATCAAACAACTGAAATACCAACAATTATGAGTGCACCCATTGAATTAACTATTGATGCAAAAGAATCAATGTTTAATCATTTTGATATGACCTCTAATCTTGGTGATGATTTTGTGTCGAATGACTTATTGCATGTTTGCTTATTTAAGCATGTTGTAGCATGTAAACTTGATGCAAGTAAGGTTTATTCACCAATGTTGGGATGGTTTAATGATGAACATTGTCAATCTTTTGAAATAAATAAGAGCTTCACTTATATGTGCAAACCGAGTTGTAATATTTTCATGCCTTCTACTTCTTGTGATAATGTTTTGACTTTAGATTTTATAAACTATGCAAGTTACTCATCTATTCATGTGTCATACGTGCAAAAATCAAGGGAAGTAAAATGGATGACATATACATATACAACATGTACACCTTGTCTCTTTTGTTAGCCATATTTCAGACTAAGCAACGCCGAGGACGGCTTTCTTTTCAAGAAGGGAGGATGATGAGGACATGATTACCTTGGATACGACCAAAAATATTGCATACATGTATATTTGTGAGGTGATTTCTAATGCAAACTATGCAATAATTTATTTATGTCATCCAGACAAAAATACTTCACAAACTTTTGTGCCATGTCTAATTGCGGTGTGTATGGGACATTTGTACAATCCACATATGAAGATAAGGGAGAAAGAGATGTTTACTCGTTGTTCAAAAGTTCTCTCACGTCACTTTTGGCCCAAGAGAAGATAGAGTCCAAGTCTCTCACGTTCTCGACTCAGATTCGGACTGCATGACATACCGACTCAAAACGTCAATAACTTTTTCATACGGACTCCAAATTGGTTGATTCTTTTTTGTTGGAAAATAGATTTCGTGCATCTTCCAACCCAATTGGAATCACCTTAAAATCAGTCCCGAGCGTTGAGTTATGGACGAAACAATCTGATGTCAGCAGAGAATCCGAGTCAAACTACAAGTCCAAAGGTGTTACGTCACCTCCGCTTGGGCCCATTGGCCTTGTACGACCTAGGGTTAGTTTTAGGCTGCCTTGGGACGTCCTCCCACCTCCTTGGCCGCCACCCCTTGCTCCTATATAAGTAGATCCATCTAGTAGCTTTTTCCTTGGGATTTGTTTAGTTAAAAGTTAGCCATTGCAACTTCGTGTACTTCGTTTGTGTCCAACGACTGCACCAAGACCGCCACGGATCCCCACCATTATAAATACTTCATATATATTCGCAATATTCAGATTGCTTTATCATATTTTTGCTCGTTCTTCGATTGCTTGCGTGAATAGACCTTCGTGGTCGCCGATCGTGCTTTCGGCATCACAAGAACCTCAGGAGATTGGTTTAGCGATTGCTAAGGCGCAACTTCGTGCACGTTTGTAGTCGGATCGTCAAAGTCGACTCCACCAAATCGATAGTTATCATCTCATCGAAAGATCGGGACACCCCCGCCTCTATCACATGACAATAGACCGCATTAGGGCCTTCCCATAAAAGCAAATGTGGTTGCATTGGTCAGCTCGATTCAGTGGCATCATGACTCGGCCAATAGTTGTTCAATTTCATTATTATCCAATTAAACTTTAATGCAATAAGCTGAGCCATAATACAAAAACATGATGCAACTACAATGCGTGATCATGATATCAACATGGAGGTGCAACATAATCATCGAGCATAACCACAATGAATCAAATATCCGAATGAGCATGGCATACTGACGAGCATGAAAAACACAAGCATAACTCTACCATAAGCATAGCATGACTACTGGCATCATAAATAAACATCATGCAAGAACATAACAAGAATACTACCAAGTGAGCATGTAACCATCTAGATGTAACGGAACAAACATAGCAACTGTGATCAATAACAAACTAAGCATGCATCCGAAGAACATCCTCGCTACCAAAGACGACATTACTACTACCAAGCATGACTTACGAACATGATACTAGCAAGTAGTACAAGATAACAAGATGCATCTAACATAGCATGAAGGTGAACATAAAACCACGAGCATAACCGAAACAACGACAACAAAGAGTAAACAAGCGGTGTGATAATGTGCGAGACTTCTATTAAATATTCAAGTAGAAACCATGGCTACTACATGGCTATCATGCAAGTGGCTGTTGTGGCTTGCCTGGGGGTGACGGAGACTCCGGGAAGAATCACGGTGAAGCCGCGGAACGAAACGCCGGACGGTTCTCTCTTAAAGGGGGCTGATTAGGGGCAAGGGTATAATGGTCATTTTCACAGTGTGAACACCTAGTGAAAATGCTACCAACAGAAAGATCTCGACGAGACGAAGAAGTGAGCGTTGGTTTCACCTCAATCGGAGTTACGGTTGCGGAGTTATGAAGTGTGGAAGAAGAAGGACCAATCTGTGAATAGTTTCATCACCAACGGGTCCCTGAGTGGATAAGGCAGAGGCGTAAAATAATGAATACGCTTTCTGAACGGGAAAACGTACTCTTATCCGAAGAGGAGGGTAATACACTTAACGAAGGAGGAAACGTACTCTAGGAAGAGGAAAGCGTACTCCATAGAATGCGTGTCCACTTACGCTGAGCTGGCAAGGGGTGGGGGCGATCGGGTCGTCTCCTTCCTCTCGCTCCTGTGCTCCCGTGAGCAGAGGAGAGGAAGCAAGGGAGGGGCGGCAAGGGGGCCGGCCGGCTCAGGCCACCCCCGGCCGGGGCGAGGCCACCGCCGGGTGCGGGGCGGCGAGGCGCGCCCGTTCAGGAGGGAAGCGGCCGCCGGGGAGGGAAGGGGAGGCGGGGACGGGAGGAGGCAGGGAGGAGGCAGTGGCGGCGGTGGTGGTGACGGGCAGGGGTCTCCGGCGACGGGGAGGCGAGGTGGAGGTCTTGGATAGGCACGTCGGAGAGTGGTGGAACTCGTGGGGGTGTCCGGAGGAGGAGAGGAGACCTAGGGCGACCGGACTAGCTCGGGCTCCGGTGAACACCGAAAACGAACGGCGAACTCCGGCAAGATTAGGCGACTCCGGGGGCAAATGAGGAACAGGTAGAGGCTTGGAAGCTGTGGGAGAGCTCGGGCAGTCCTTATATAGGCCAGGGAAGGGCTCGGGAGCGCTCGAGAAGCTCCGGCCGACATGCCAAAGAAGGGACAAAGGAGGGACGCGTCACGGGCACGGCGATGGCGATTAAACCACGGTGAGTCCGGACGGGGCATTGATGCAAGAAGATGCAGACGAGCATGGTCGAGCTAGAGGACATGATGTAGACGCGAGAGGCGTAGGGGAGCGGACGAACACAGCGCCGCGGTTTGGCAGAGCGCGAGATTTGGCCTGTCCGACCCGTGGTCACTCCGTGAGCTGGCTCAATCGGAGCGTTCTGTCAGGACCGACCATGTCTAGTCGAATAACCTTAGGGCCCTGAGTTCAAAGGCGGTAACAACTCGGTCCAGGGAAAAAAGAAGTGGTTTGCAAGAGAAGCCAAAACATTTCTCGAGCAAGGAGTTTGATGCCATTTGCAGAGGATTACTTTGGAGGATTAGACTGAGATTTGAGTGGGGTTTATTGCTCACTAAGGTGAGTAAGATGGCAAGGTTTCAGCTCATATCAAGGGGTTTAGCTAGTACTTGTAGTGCAACGTGCCATACTAACGAGAATAGCAAACTTTGAAGTAGCACTCACATACTAGCTTGGATTGAGCTGAAAATTGGCATAGATGGGTTATTTGATCATATGAAGCTACTGTAAAAGTTTCATGCCATTTGGAAATAACAAAGTGGGACTTGCTTCACAATGCTTCATTCTAATCAAAATTTTAGAAAAATTGCACAGGGCAAATGGAATAATGGATTGATCCAAAACTTGGTGGAGAGAGTTGATATGGATGTGAGAATGTCCTCGTGAATTTTCAGCTTAATTGAGGCAATACAAAATATAGTTGCTTCACAAACTGAAAATCTGACCAGAAACCAAGATTTGGATCTGGGCTGACATAGATGAGTTACATGAGCTCATATTTGGTGGAGAGTCATGATTTGATCATATGAAGGACCTTGCAAAATTTCAAATAATTTGGATATGCCTAGCTAGTACTTCCTTCACAATAACTTCCCTCAGACATGAACTTTGAAAAATTGCTCAGGAATATTTACTAAGAAAATTGAGTTGAATTTTGGCGTGGTGCAATTATATGGACATGAAAAGATGGCCAAAAGTTTTGGGGTCAATCAAGCAAAGATAAATGACACTTCCTTCTCAAACCACCACTTAGGGCCGAATCAGAAAAGGAAAATTTGTGAATTATCTTTGATGATGCCAAGGAAGGATTTTGACATATTTGTAGAAGATATTACCCAAACAATTTATGAGAATTATTTGGGAAGTTTGGGAGTGACAGAAAGATGGGTTGCTTCACAACCTACGGTTTAAAGGGTTATTCCTTTAATAGAAAAAGGAATATTCCCAATAAAAAAATATTGAATTAGGTCAAGGATGGAAATGACATGATCTAGGGATGATAATGAGGATGACAAGCCACTATAAAACCTAGGAAGACATGATCTTCCCAAGTTTTGAAACCACATAGCCACAGAAAAGCAAGTCAAATCAAGAAATCCAAGAAAATCAAAGGAAAAAAGAAAAGGGCAAAATCCAGGGTGTTACACACCTTCCCCACTTCTCGCCCCTCGAGATTTAGATGCTGAGGGATAAATATTCTGACTTGAAGAAACCGTTTCCAACTCGGGTTTCTTTTATTCATTCTCATATAATATTCCCACTAAATTGGATCTGACTTACTGTCCTGATCTAGGGTGGTTTGCTTCACCGCATTTGACATTCTGACAGGACTTACCTCATATCTTCCTATTCATACTGACTCAAATTTTTCACTTCAGATCTGCTGGCTTAGCTGAGGTCCGAAAAATTATCATTACTAACTTAGGTGTCCTTCTCGATACTGATCCTTGTTGGAGATGTTATTCTCGTATCGAGTACCGAGAATATTCCATGGAGTTAGGAACACATCTTCCCGTGGAACAAAGAATCTCTTCTATCCAGATATCAGACTGCTTGAATCATACCTTCTGGGTTCAAAACAATGATAGGAATCATACTTGGCCTTCAGATGGATTCTCGACATCTTGCGTGAGTTTTGACTAGCTTGACTGGCTTTAGTGTCTTTCATCTCCAATCTGTACTAAAAGTTTGACTATCGCTTGACGTGACTCATAGAAGAATGCACCATCACCTGATGATCACATTCGCAGACTTGACTGGCGGTGATCTAGGCAAAGAATCCCATTCATGGCAGGCTATTCTTTAATTGCTTCCCATATACGAGAGATAACAATCCTCAAGGTATGTGCTCTCACAATGATTTTTCATGTTGCCGGTGTATCCATGGGGATAACAGTCCGTGCTATGCTTCAACACGGTTGCTGAGGTCAATATGTTGAGTTGTCTTGGGTTCGGACTTGACAAACTTGAGTATTCAATGCTGAAAGTTCTGAGCATACACTGTTGACTGAGCTGGTTGCCTTGCTATGAGGCCCTTACCGCAATGAAGTAGACCTCTCAGGCGTATCTTCACTTGGTATTTGATATGAAATATCAGACTGTCGTGGGCATACATACCACATTGTTCTCAAAATACTTGGCATACCTGTATTGTTGGTCTTGCTCCTTCATTATTCTTTATCTGGATCCTTAACTGAAAGAGCGGGGCCATATATATCCTTGATTATTTTCACGGCCCTGAATATTGTCATGTGCTATATCTTGCAGTCATACCTTGGTCTGGTTCATGCCTTGAGTCTCGGTATATTTATCCGGTTCACGTGTGCTTATACAGATCTCAATCATACGAGACAGTGACTAGATTAGTAGCATCACCTTGTCGGGCGTGCGGGGCTAATCTTGATATTTACTGCCAAGATAGTTGTCTCAATGTTTTCTTTCTTCAAGACTTGCCAATTCTTGCATCACCCACTGGATTTCTGTCTCTTGAAGAACCGATGAGGTTGTCGGATGTGTATTGTGAATTCTTCCTTGTGCGAGAGACTTGCATGAACTTAGGAGCATACTCATTGTATGAACAAATATCCGATTCTCGAGGTATGCCTTTGTTCTGACTGATTCTTATTTCTGACTTAACCGTTGCAGATTTGCCACTTGGAAAACACCGACATATGCCGAGAATCCATTGTTTATCTTCTTGTACAAGTGCCATACTAAAGAAGACTGGCCAGCTTGCTTCAGAATCCATCGAGGTATCGTGCTCCGGAAGACTGGACAGCTGGTGCTTGAAGCTTTCTTTGGATATCTTCCTGAGGAAGACTGCGTCTGCATCAGCATAAGCTTCCCCCTTGAAGGCTTGCTAGGGAAGACTCGGTACCTTATGCCAGAAGCTGTTGCGGTATCTTACTGAAGACTCAATATCTTGCACTAGAATCCATTCATGTCTTTGTGATGCAAACTGGTAAATCGTGTCTTGTACGTTTTGCTGATAAGTTGTGAAGAAGGACTGGACTGGTCTTCTTTGTGAATGGAACATATATATTCTTGTCATTCCGGCTGTTGATAACTTGTATGACAAGAATTGTCTGAATGTCCTCCTTGCTGAATTCCTTGCATATCCGGACCGACCTCGGTGTCGCATGTTTTAAATCGACTCATGGTAGAATCACTCACCGTGTATGCAGACCATATCTCCGACTTGAAATGCATTGTTGGACTTGGATCCAATTTTGTTCTCCTGCTGGTTCAATCATTGCCGCAATAAAGGTGTATCTCGACGGGTACTTGTTATCGAAAAGTCCGAGAAGGCACGATTCTCTTGCATCATGCTCTCTTGATGATGAAGGCGGTGATTCTTGCCATTGCGCAAGCTGAACAAGACGCCGGGAGTAGCGCCAGTAACCACCGTGGAAACCGTAGGTGCGCTTACCAACAGGAATCAAGGCGACAGATGGATGTGAGCAACATATTCCGTGATTTTTCCTCCGCGTAAAAATCGAATACTTGATAACGGGGTGGATCTCCATGGGGATAAATGCTACGCCACATGTCGCCAAGGAGGGTGGCAAAGCTGAGAGGTGTAGGAGTGAGATTGAATGCAATAGGAGCAGCACCGGGAGCTCTAGGGAGAGCATTGAATTCATGGAAGCTAACCGCCATCTACGCATGAAATAGGGGTTAGGGGTAACCGAATAAGACTATATGCAGCAAACAAATGCAACAATTAAATGCAGCAAGCAAGGGCAACAACTAGACCCTATACTACCATTTTCTAACGTTCCCGTGGACTAGGACGCTCTATAGCCAGACCTGCTCTGATACCAAGCTTGTGGCACCCCGGCTCAGAGAAACCAGAACGCCCCGTATTCCAAATTTCGTAGATCGAGATGTAGTCTTCTGGAATACGGCACTGCTTAGCATAGCACAAACCAGCTCTCTATTACAGCACGATTATGGATACAAGGTCTCCGATATTACAATGAATAATATCGGCACGGCGATGCTACGCCAACCACAATTGCTCTATGCGAGCAGCATAACAACTCGAGGCAGCGGAACCTCTACTAGTAGTGGAACAATGAACGACGACAATGGACTCTAATCCGCAGGGACTCTGGCTGGACCATTTATCCTAGCTCACCAACACAGGAACTACACCAAACAAGCAAGCAATCTAGGCACGACTTGCAAACTCGCATGACACGCCAGGTCAGTACATTGAATGTACTTGCAAGCTCACAAAAACCAAAAGCAGTCAAGACAGACATGAGCATGGCAATTACAGGTTAACAAGGATTAACATGATGCTATCATATCAATTTTAGCATGAACAAAATGAACATGATACGGCTACCACAGTATGAGCACTTCTGAACATGATGATACTAGCATGCAACAGGTTAACATTATCATGCACCAACTTACTCTGCTCGTGTTACCTCGTAACCAACACATGCATCAACTTACCAACATCGGTATCCATGATACCTCTGTGATCCTCTCATGATCACAACCAATCTCTTTCTCATCCATGAACCGGGGTTATTATTACGCAAGTTATTATTATTGTTGGATCATAGTGCGACTGACTACGAACTGGGCCCATATCTGCGGGCGCGTCTATCGATAGATTTAACACACGCACTCTGCAGAGGTAGCACACTTTACCCACACCACGGAACCCATGGCCTCACACACCCATTCGGGTGGACAAACGGCGTTCCGACAAAACTGATCTACTTCCATGACACTCTCCCGGCCACTCCGACCAACTCCCCTTTTTGGGCTAAGTCATGGGTGGCCCTGCCTACCAAAGGCATGAACGCCACCGTCCCTGCAAAACATAAACGGTCCCAAATAGGGACAATGGGTCCATACTCAACAACGGGCACACAAGGCTTATGCCGTCCTACAGCCAAGGTAGCGCCACAAGATAACCTTCCCTCGTTGGAGGCATCAAGTAGAGGCATGACAATAGACCGCATTAGTGCCTTCCCATAAAAGAAAATGTGGTTGCATTGGTCATTTCGATTCAAGGCACCATGGCTCAGCCAACAGTTGATCAAGTTCATTATTATCCGATTAAACTTGAATGCAATAAGTTGAGCCATAATACAAAAACATGATGCAACTACAATGCATGATCATGATATCAACATGGAGGTGCAACATGATCATCGAGCATAACCACAATGAATCAAATATCCGAATGAGCATGGCATACTGACGAGCATGAAAAACACAAGCATAACTCTACCATAAGCATAGCATGACTACTGGCATCATAAGTAAACATCATGCAAGAACATAACAAGAATACTACCAAGTGAGCATGTAACCATCTAGATGCAACGGAACAAACATAGCAACGGTACTGAATAACAAACTAAGCATGCATCCGAAGAACATCTATGCTACCAGCATGTATTACTACTACCAAGCATGACTTATGAACATGATACTAGCAAGTAGTATAAGATAACAAGATGCATCATAACATAGCATGAAGGTGAACATAAAACCACGAGCATAACCGAAACAACGACAACTATATCAAACAAGCAGAGAGATAACGGGCAAACTTTTATTAAATATTCAAGTAGAAACCATGGATACTACATGGCTATCATGCAAGTGACTGTTTGGCTTGTCTGGGGGTGACGGAGACTCCGGGAAGAATCGCGGTGAAGCCGCGGAACGAAACGCCGGACAGTTCTCTCTCAAAGGGGGCTGATTAGAGACAATGGTATAATGGTCATTTTCATAGTGTGAACACCTAGTGAAAATGTAACCAACAGAAAGATCTCGATGAGACGGAGAAGTGAGCGTTGTTTTCACCTCAATCAGAGTTACGGTTGCGGAGTTATGAAGTGTGGAAGAAGAAGAAGGACCAATCTATGAATAATTTCATCACCAACGGGTCCCTGAGTGGATAAGGCAGAGGCGCAAAATCAGAAAAAGGCTTTCTGAACTGGAAAACGTACTTTGGGCCGAAAGAGGAGGAAAATACACTTTCCAAAGGAGAAAACGTATTCTACAAGAATACGCTTAGGGAGAGGAAAGTGTACTCCAGAGAATGCGTGTCCACTTACACTGAGCTGGCAAGGGGTGGGGGTGATCGGGTCGTCTCCTTCCTCTCGCTCCTGTGCTCCCGTGAGCAGAGGAGAGGAAGTAGGGGAGTGGTGGCAAGGGGGTCGTTCGGCTCAGGCCACCCCCGGCCGGGGCGAGGCCACCGCCGGGTGCGGGACGGCGAGGCGCGCCCATCCAGGAGGGAAGAGGCCACCGGGGAGGGAAGGGGAGGCGGCGACAGGAGGAGGCAGGGAGGAGGCAGAGGCGGCGGTGGTGGTGACGGGCAGGGGTCTCCGGCGACGGGGAGGCGAGGTGGAGGGCTTGGGGAGGCACGCCGGAGAGTGATTGGCCTCATGGGGTGTCGGGAGGAGGAGAGGAGACCTAGGGCGACCGGACTAGCTCGGGCTCCGACGAACACCGAAAATGAACCACGAACTCCGGCAAGATTAGGCGACTCCGGGGGCAAATGAGGAACAGGGAGAGGCTTGGGAGCTGCGGGAGGGCTCGGGCACTCCTTATATAGGACAGGGGAGGGCTCGGGAGCGCTCGAGAATCTCCGGCCGACATGCCAAAGGAGGGACAGAGGAGGGACGCATCACGGGCACGGCGATGGCGACTAAACCACGGCGAGTCCGGACGGGGCATTCATGCAGGAAGATGCAGACGAGCACGAGCAGTGCTACCTCTTGAGCATCAAGGCGTTGGTTTTCCTTGAAGAGGAAAGGGTGATGCAGAAAGTAGCGTAAGTATTTCCCTCAGTTTTGAGAACCAAGGTATCAATCCAAGAGGAGACCACGCTCAAGTCCCATGTACCTACACAAACAAATAAGAACCTTGCAACCAACTCGATAAAGGGGTTGTCAATCCCTTCACGGCCACTTGCAAAAGTGAGATCTGATAGAGATGATAAGATAATATTTTTGGTATTTTTATGATAAAGACTAAAAGTAAAGAAAGCAAAATAAATGGTAATAGAAATAATGTAGATTAATATGCTAGATAATAGACCCGGGGGCCATAGGTTTCACTAGTGGCTTCTCTCAAGAGCATAAGTATTACGGTGGGTGAACAAATTACTGTCGAGCAATTGATAGAATTGATCATAGTTATGAGAATATCTAGGTATGATCATGTATATAGGCATCACGTCCGTGACAAGTAGACCGACTCCTGCCTGCATCTACTACTATTACTCCACACATCAACCGCTATCCAGCATGCATCTAGAGTATTAAGTTCATAAGAACAAAGTAACGCTTTAAGCAAGATGACATGATGTAGAGGGATAAACTCAAGCAATATGATATAAACCCCATATTTTTATCCTCGATGGCAACAATACAATACGTGTCGTTTCCCCTTCTATCACCGGGATCGAGCACCACAAGATTGAACCCAAAGCTAAGCACTTCTCCCATTGCAAGAAAGATCAATCTAGTAGGCCAAACCAAACTGATAATTCGAAGAGACTTGCAAAGATAACAAATCATACATAAAAGAATTAAGAGGAGATTCAAGTATTGTTCATAGATAATCTTGATCATAAACCCACAATTCATCAGATCTCAACAAACACACCGCAAAAGAAGATTACATCAAATAGATCTCCAAGAGAATCGAGGAGAACTTTGTATTGAGATCCAAAGAGAAAGAAGAAGCCATCTGGCTAATAACTATGGACCCGAAGGTCTGAGGTAAACTACTCACACATCATCGGAGAGGCTATGGTGTTGATGTAGAAGCCCTCCATGATCAATGCCCCTCCGTGAGCGCCTTAAAAGGCTCCAAGATGGGATCTCACCGCATGTAAGGTTGCGGCGGTGGAAATAGGGTTTCGACTCATTTTCTGATGTTTCCAGGGTATATGAGTATATATAGGCGAAAGAGGTTGGTCAGGAGAGCTACGAGGGGCCCATGACGGTGGGGGCGCGCCGAGGGGGGCAGGCGTGTCTCCCTGCCTCGTGGCCTCCTCGTTGATTGCTTGACGTCCACTCCAAGTCCTCTGGATCACGTTTGTTCTGAAAATCACGTTCCCGAAGGTTTCATTCTGTTTGGACTCCGTTTGATATTCCTTTCCTTCGAAACACTGAAATAGGCAAAAAAACAACAATTTGGGCTGGGCCTCCTGTTAATGGGTTAGTCCCAAAAATAGTATAAAAGTGTATAATAAAGACCATTGAACATCCAAAACAGATAATATAATTGCATGGAACAATCAAAAATTATAGATACGTTGGAGACGTATCAACGAGCTAGAGGACATGATGTGTAGACGAGAGGCGGAGGGGAGCGGACGAACACAACGTCACAGTTTGGTACAGCACGAGATTTGGCATGTCCGACTCGTGGTCACCGCGTAAGCTGGGTCAAGGAGCGCGTTCTAGCCGGACCGACCTTGTCTAGTAGAATGACCTTAGTGCCCTGAGCTCAAAGGCAGTAACAACTCGGTCCAGGGGCAAAGAAGTGATTTGCAGGAGGAGCCAAAACATTTTGGCAGCAAGGTGTTTGATGCCATTTGCAGAGGATTGGTCGGGAGGATTAGACTGAGATTTGACTAGGGTTTATCACTCACTAAGGTGAGTAAGATGGCAAGGTTTCAGCTCATACCGAGGGGTTTAGCAAGCACTTGTAGTGCAACGCGCCATACTGACCAGAATAGCAAACTTTGAAGTAGCACTCACATACTAGCTTAGATTGAGCTGAAAATTAGCATAGATGGGTTATTTGATCATATGAAGCTACTGTAAAAGTTTCATGCCATTTGGAAATACCAAAATGGGACTTATTTCACAATGCTTCATTCTGATCGGAATTTTGGAAAAAATTGCATAGGGAAAATGGAATAATGGATCGAGCCAAAACCTGGTGGAGAGAGTTGATATGGATATGAGAATGTCCTGGTACATTTTCAGCTTAATTGAGGCAATATAAAATATAGTTGCTTCACAAACTTAAAATCTAACCAGAAACTAAGATTTGGAGCTGGGCTCACATAGATGAGTTACGTGAGCTCATATTTGATGGAGAGTCATGATTTGATCATATGAAGGACCTTGCAAAATCTCAACTCATTTGGATATGCCTAGCTAGTACTTCCTTCACAATCACTCCCCTCGGGCAGGAACTTTGAAAAATTGCTCAGGAATATTTACTAAGCAAATTGAGTTGAATTTTGGCATGGTGCAGTTATATGGACAGGAAAATATGTCCAAAAGGTTTGGGGTCAATCAAGCAAAGATAAATGACACTTCCTTCTCAATCCACCACTTAGGGCAGAATCAGAAAAGGAATATTTGTGAATTATCTTTGATGATGCCAACGAAGAATTTTTGACATATTTGTGGAAGATATGACCCAAATAATTTATGGAAATTATTTGGGAAGTTTGGGAGTGACAGAAAGTTGGGTTGCTTCACAACCTAGGGTTTAAAGGGTTATTCCTTTAATAGAAAAAGGAATATTCCCAATAAAATGAATATTGTATTAGGTCAAGGTTGGAAATGACATGATCTAGGGATGATAATGAGGATGACAAGCCACTATTAAACCTAGTAAGACATGATCTTCCCAAGTTTTGGAACCACATAGCCACAGAAGAGCAAGTCAAATCAAGAAATCCAAGAAAATCAAAGGAAAAATAAAAGGGCAAAATCCAGGGTGTTGCACGTCTCCCCCCTTAAAGAAATCTTGTCCTCGAGATTTAGTTGCTCAGGGATAAATATTATGACTTGAAGAAACCGTTTCCAACTCGGGTTTCTTTTATTCGTTCTCATATAGTATTCCCAGTAAATTGGATCTGACTGACTGTCCTTATCTGGGGTGGTTTGCTTCACCGTATCTGACATTCTGACAGGACCTCATATCTTCCTATTCATACTGACTCAAATTTTTCCCTTCACATCTACTGGCTTCGCTAAGGTCCGAAAAATCATCATTACTGACTTAGATGTCCTTCTCGACATCGATCCTTCTTTGGAGATGTTATTCTCGTATCGAGTACCGGGAATATTCCACGGAGTTGGGAACACATCTTCCCGTGGAACAAAGAATCTATTCTATCCAAATATCAGACTGCTTGAATATATGCATTGCATACCTTCTGGGTTCAAAACAGTGATAGGAATCATACTTGGCCTTCGGATGGATTCTGACATCTTGCAGGAGTTTCTGACTAGCTTGACTGGCTTTACCATCTTTCATATCCAATCTGTACTAAAAGTTTGACTGTCGCTTGACGTGACTGATACAAGAATGCACCATCACCTGATGATCACATTCGCAGACTTGACTAGCGGTGATCTAGGCAAAGAATCCAATTCACAGCAGGCTATTCTTTAATTGTTTCCCATATACGAGAGATAACAATCCTCAAGGTATGTGGTCTCACACTGATTTTTCATGTTGCCGGTGTAAATGGGGATAGCAGTCCGTGCTATGCTTCAACATGGTTGCTGAGGTCAATATGTTGAGTTGTCCTGGGTTCGAACTTGACAGATTTGAGTATTCAATGCTGACAGTTCTGAGCATACACTGTTGACTGAGCTGGTTGCCTTGCTATGAGGCCCTTACCGCAATGAAGTAGACCTCTCAGGCGTATCTTCACTTGGTATTTGATATGAAATATCAGACTATGTTGGGCATACATACCACATTGTTCGCAAAATACTTGGCATACCTGTATTGTTGGTCTTGCTCCTTCATTATTCGTTATCTGGATCCTTAACTGAAAGAGCGGGGCCATATATATCCTTGATTATTTTCACGGCCCTGAATATGTACATGTGCTATATCTTGCAGTCATACCTTGGTCTGGTTCATGTCTTGAGTCTCGGTATATTTATCCGGTTCACGTGTGCTTATACAGATCTCAATCATACGAGACAGTGACCAGATTAGTAGCATCACCTTGTTGGGTGTGCGGGGTTGATCTTGATATTTACTGCCAAGATAGTTGTCTCAATGTTTTCTTTCTTAAAGACTTGCCAATTCTTACATCACCCACTAGATTTCTGTCTCTTGAAGAACCGGTGAGGTTGTCGGATGCGTACTGTAAATTCTTCCTTGTGCGAGAGACTTGCATGAAGTTAGCAACATACTCATTGTATGAACAAATATCCGATTCTCGAGGTATGCCTTTGTTCTGACTGATTCTTATTTCTGACTTAACTGTTGCAGATTCACCACTTGGAAAACACCGACATATGCCGACAATCCATTGTTTATCTTCTTGTACCAGTGCCATAGTAAAGAAGACTGGGCAGCTTGCTTTGGAATCCATCGGGGCATCATTCTGCGGAAGACTAGACAGCTGGTGCTTGAAGCTTTCTATGGATATCTTGCCGAGGAAGACTGCGTACCGTGCCTCATAAGCTTCCCCCCTTGAAGTCTTGCTAGGGAAGACTCGGTACCTTACGCCAGAAGTTGTTGCGGTATCTTACCGAAGACTCAATATCTTGCACTGGAATCCATTCATGTCTTTGTGATGCAGACTGGTAAATCGTGTCTTGTACGCTTTGCTGGTAAGCTGTGAAGAAGGACTTGACTGTTCTTCTTTGTGAATGGAATATATATATATTCTTGTCATTCATTTGTTGATAACTTGTATGACAAGAATTGTCCTCAATGTCCTCTTTGCTGAATTCCTTGCATATCCGGACTGACCTCGGGGTGTCGCATGTTTTAAATCTGACTCATGGTAGAATCACTCATTGTGTACAGACCATATCTCTGACTTGAAATGCACTGTTGGACTTGGATCCAATTTTGTTCTCATGCTGGTTCAATCATTGCTGCAATAAAGGTGTATCTCTGACGGGTACTTGTTACTGAAAGTCTGAGCAGAATATAACTTGTATTCAGACCGGATGTCTGCAATACAATGCTGTCAGCTGAAAATCTCATTGCTTATAACTGAGTTCCTTGGTGTCTGTCTTTACTTCTCATGGCTTCCTCTAATCCGTGTCGGTTGATGAGCACTTTTCCATATGGGGTTAACACCGAAGATTCAAAACAAAGAAGCACGAGAAAACAATTGATTGCAAAAAGCACACATCAAACAAGCTAAACAAATTACACAACAAACAAGCTAAAAAAGGTACACAACAAATAAACTACAAAACTACTCCAAACCAGCACACACAAGCATGATACTAGAGCGAATGCACATGCACTACATGAAGGAATACATACTACGCTTGAGCAAACGCTCGGGAGCTGACTAAGAAGCTAAAGGAGTAGCGAGTGGAACTACTGACTCCAAACTCTGGAGGGATGAGGCGGAGGGGTTGGTGAAGCTGGCGGAGATTGAGGTAGGGTGGCACCAAGCAATCTCCTAGCTCGAATGGCGTCTCGGACTAACTCGGGAATAAGAAGACACTCGTCTGTCATGGAACGGGACATGGCGAGGATAGCTGGGTCATCTTGAGGGTTGATAGACGGGAACTTGATCCGCTTAGGATTCTCGACGATGGTGGTATAGTATTGATAGGCACGGTTCTCTTGCATCATGCTCTCTTGATGATGAAGGCCGGTGATTCTTGCCATTGCGGCAAGCTGAACAGCACGCTCGGGAGTAGTGATGTAACCACCATGGAAACTGTAGGTGCGCTTACCAATGTGAATCGAGGGCCGACAGATGGATGTGGGCAACATATTCCAGGATTCTTCCTATGGCAGAAAACTGGAATACTTGATAATGGGGTGGATCTCCATGGGGATAAATGCTACGCCACATGTCGCCAAGGATGGTGGCAAAGCTGAGAGGTGCAGGAGTGGGATTGAACACAATAGGAACAGCACCGGGAGCTCTAGGGAGGGCATTGAATTCATGGAAGCTAACCGCCATCTACGCACGAAATAGGGGTTAGGGGTAACCGAATAAGACTATATGCAGCAAACAAATGCAACTATCAAATGCAGCAAGCAAGGGCAACAACCAGACCCTATACTACCATTTTCTAACGTTCCAGCGGACTAGGACGCTCTACAGCCAGACCTGCTCTGATACCAAGCCTTGTGGCACCCCAGCTCAGAGAAACCGGAATGCCCCGTATTCCAGCCCAAAGATCAAGATGAAGTCTTCTGGAATACGACACTGCTTAGCATAGAACAAACCAGCTCTCTATTACAGCACGATTATGGATACATGGTCTCCGATATTACAATGAATAACATCGGCACGGCGATGCTACGCCAACCACAGTTGCTCTATGCGAGCAGCATAACAACTCGAGGCAGCGGAACCTCTACTAGCAGCGGAACAACGAATGACGATGACGGACTCCAATTCACAGGGACTCTGGCTGGAACATTTATCCTAGCTCGCGAACACAGGAACTACACCAAACAAGCAAGCAATCCAGGCACGACCTGCAAACTGGCATGACACGCCAGGTCAATACATTGAATGTACTTGCAAGCTCACAAAAACCAAAAGCAGTCAAGACAGACATCAACATGGCAATTACGTTAACAAGAATTAACATGATACTATCAGATCAATCTTAGCATGAACAAGATGAACATGATACAGCTAGCACAGTATGAGCATTTCTGAACATGATGATACTAGCATGCAACAGGTTAACATTATCATGCACCAACTTACTCTGCTCGGGTTACCTCGTAACCAACACATGCATCAACTTACCAACATCGGTATCCACGATACCTCCATGATCCTCTCTGATCACAACCAATCTCTTTCTCATCCATGAACCGGGATTATTATTACGCAAGTTATTATTATTGTTGGATCATAGTGTGACCGACTATCAACTGGGCCAATATCTGCGGGCGCGGCTATCGATAGATTTAACACACACACTCCGTAGAGGTCGCACACTTTACCCACACCACGGAACCCATGGCCTCACACTCCCATTCGGGTGGACCAACGACGTTCTGACAAAACGGATCTACTTCCATGACACTCTCCCAGCCACTCCGACCAACTCCCCTTTTTGGGCTAAGTCATGGGTGGCCCCGTGCCTACCAAAGGCATCAACGGCCACCGTCCTTGCAAAACATAAACGGTCCTAAACAGGGACAATGGATCCATACTCAACAACGGGCACACAAGGCTTATGCCGTCCTACCCGGCCAAGGTAGCGCCCGCGCATAAACTTCCCTCGTTGGAGGCACCGGCGAGAGGCATGACAATAGACCGCATTAGTGCCTTCCCATAAAAGCAAATGTGGTTGCATTGGTCAGCTCGATTCAGTGGCACCATGGCTCAGCCAACAGTTGTTCAAGTTCATTATTATCTGATTAAACTTGAATGCAATAAGCTGAGCCATAATACAAGAACATGATGCAACTACAATGCATGATCATGATATCAACATGGAGGTGCAACATAATCATTGAGCATAACCACAATAAATCAAATATCCGAATGAGCATGGCATACTGACAAGCATGAAAAACACAAGCATAACTCTACCATAAGCATAGCATGACTACTAGCATCATAAATAAACATCATGCAAGAACATAACAAGAATATTACCAAGTGAGCATGTAACCATCTAGATGGAACAGAATAAGCATAGCAACGGTACTGAATAACAAACTAAGCATGCATCCGAAGAACATCACTGCTACCAACATGTATTACTATTACCAAGCATGACTTACGAACATGATACTAGCAAGTAGTACAAGATAACAAGATGCATCGGAACATAGCATCAAGGTGAACATAAAACCACGAGCATAACCAGAACAACGACAACCGTAGCAAACAAGCAGACAGATAACAGGCAAACTTTTATTAAATATTCAAGTAGAAACCATGGCTACTACATGGCTATCATGCAAGTGGCTGTTGTGGCTTGCCTGGGGGTGACGGAGACTCCGGGAAGAATCGCGGTGAAGCCGCGCGGACGAAACGCCGGACGGTTCTCTCTCAAAGGGGGCTGATTAGAGGCAAGGGTATAATGGTCATTTCCATAGTTTTAACACCTAGTGAAAATGTTACCAGCAGAAAGATCTCGACGAGACGGAGAAGTGAGCGTTGGTTTCACCTCAATCGGAGTTACGGTTGCGGAGTTATGAAGTGTGGAAGAAGAAGGACCAATCTATGAATATTTTCATCACCAACGGGCCCCTGAGTGGATAAGGCAGACGCGCAAAATCAGAAATAGCCTTCTGAACATGAAAACGTACTTTGGGCCGAACAGGAGGAAAATATATTTTCCAAAGGAGAAAACGTGTTCTAGAGGAATACGCTTTAGGGAGAGAAAAGCGTACTCCATAGAATGTGTGTCCACTTACACTGAGCTGGCAAGGGGTGGGGGCGGTCGGGTCGTCTCCTTCCTCTCGCTCCTGTGCTCCCGTGAGGAGAGGAGAGGAAGTAGCGGAGAGGCGGCAAGGGGTCCGGCCAGCTCAGGCCACCCCCGGCCGGGGCGAGGCCACCGCCGGGTGCGGGGCGGCGAGGCGCGCCCTTCCAGGAGGGAAGCGGCCACTAGGGAGGGAAGGGGAAGCGGTGTTAGGAGCCCTCCTAGCATGTACACACATGGGCTTGCCCACTGGGCCCTCATGGACCTGGCCCGCCTGCTACCCCATCACTGCAGCTACAAGTACCAGATCAAAGGCAAGGAGCAAAGCATCCAGTGGATCAACCAACCGGCGGCGGCGGCTACCTCTCTCCTCTATCTCCTTCCTTTCCCCTTCCTCCAGTTCATGTGTTCGTCCTCCATTAGTGCAACTGTTCCTCTGTAATCACCATGATGTACTGAACCTTGTGTTGGAGTGAGATTAATCTAGAGGGAGGTCTCTACTCTTACATCTGGTATACAGAGCCAGGTACCACCCTTCCCCGAATTCTTCCCCCCAATTTTTTTTTCACCACCACCATCCAACGGAATCAACCATGGATCCGTTCCTCGAGGAGTATCTCGAGCGGCTCGGCGCCAGGCTCGATGCCTACACCAACGCCGCCAGGTCCCTCATCGAGAAACTGAACGCCCTTGACGTCAGTTGGGCCACCAGTTCACCCGCCGTCGTCCACAACCCACCACCAGCGACCACTTCACGGAGAGCACAACCAACGATCTGCGCCCGTCACGGACGCCTCTGGCTCCATCACCAAGGCCCGGAGATCCCCACGGTTGCCCATGATGCAGCCTCGGCCTGCATCACGATGGTGCCCGTCACATGTTCGACGGAGTGCTCGACCCAGGCCGACACCATCAACAGTGTCGACGAGGTCCATGACGCCGCCACTGCCGTCCATCTCGAGGCCACGATCGACCCCATCCACCAAGAAGTCGAGCAGCTCGCTCTGGTGCAAGCAACGGCCCCCATCGGCACCAACAGTCCCTTTAGTGCCGAGGTCGTTACTCCCGTGACAACCACCACCGACGTCGACCCCAAGGCCGGCGTGCAGGAGCTCGATGCCCTCTCTGTCGACATCTCCACCCAAGTGACAACCAAGGCGGATCACGATGTCACCCTCATCGTCCCCAATGACCCCGCTCTGCCGGTGCTGACCACGTGTTCGACTCATTGCTTCAACGACAAACCCAGCGAGGGTGACAAGATGGTGCCCTTAACGTACTTTTGTGTGCTCGCTCTCATGGAGGAGGGCGTGGGAAGCGTCCATGGCCACCACCTCGGGTTATTTCTATGAGGATGGGGTTTACTATCTTGAATCGATATTCTTGGAAAAGCCTTTCGGTCGTTTGTCGGTTGCGATTGCGATCTAGGCGGCCACCAGATCATCAGCCAAAAACGAAGAGTGATGCTCCGAAATGTCTACCTCCTACTCAATGGCAGTTTCTAATGCTGGCTTGTGTGGAATTGCAACCATGGCCATCATTTCAGATGGATCGTACTGACGGAAATAAGGTACGACTCATGCCGTGGCCGTCGTTCGCTTGCTCTCATGTTGACATGACTCTAAAACATGATGGGGTGCAGCCACAAGTCACTGATGTGATGAAGAAATTATTTGGTGACCTGAATTCTCTGAGAGCATCCTCAAGGTATCGGCCAAATGTGCAGCTTATGACACCATGTATTCTTGAGAAGGTTGTTTGCACGATCACCATGGTGCCAAGAGATATTCTTGTTCGAACCACCGATTATGCCTTTTATGGGTGATTTGAACTTGGATACTAGAGAAAGACAACTAGTTATCATTTATTTGCGGCCCTCGTATGAATTGCATGTTCAAGATGTCCAACCGAGGATCAGGTTCAGTCAAAACAATCTTCACCTGAAACTATCAAGGTCATCTGCTGCTATTTGGGTGTTACATGCAGTTCTCTCTGGCCATCCATCATTTATGCTTTGCAAAATGGGTTGACACCGGGCATGCAACAAAGAAGCCGGCCAGTTACATTTCTATATTTGCGCAACTAATGATCCTTCATGGGGGTCCTGGGATCCCGGTGTTCAAACGATGGCAAATCTGGCACTGTGTTCAATTACCTCTTCTAGCATAATCTGGAGCTGGACATTACCTCTATTCGGAAGTGTCAATACATCCACTATTCAGCAACATGTCGGCTATAACAGGATTTTTCTTCAGCTACATCAGTTTAGGTGGTTGGCTCTGCTTCTTATTGGTGGAATTCCTCTCTGCTCGTACCAATATACTGTAATAGGAAATTTTCTGTACAAATCATGGCAGCGGCGATACAAATTCACTGGACACTTTGGAGGATACTCACCCACCAGTTCTGGCGCTTGTGGTTTTTGCAATAGGATGGTGATGATTCATGTTTCAAAGAACAGCTCTTGTGCGAAGGTTCAGTGGAATATTTGGAGGATCTGTTTATAGTTATCGACAAGCAGTCCAGGAAGTGGGATACTACTAGACATTATGCATGCAAAACCCACGATTATTAGAACTTGTCCAAGCATCACATACTGGAGCATGCTATTGTATGTAGTATTCCTATGGGTGACAAATTGCAAAGGAAAATTCAGCTAATGAACTTGCCAAAGGCAATCAAAACTTTTGGGTCAATGGAAATTTACACGGAGTGGCCATCTTGTCGTGAAAGTAGACAGATAACACGAACTGTATTCCTATGAGTTTCAGAGCAACTCAGTGGTGTTTGCAACTGCTTGTTCAGCTACAAGATTGGCATCTCTCCATTGATACTTGGCACGACTACCGCTATCATCAAGTGTTGCTATTCCTATATTTTGTGCAATCTTCTCTGGACATAAAACAGTGATGCTCTGTAGCTTGGTTGCGACCTTCATGCAACAACACATTAGCAAGATTTTCTATGGCTTGTCTAGTTCCAGCAAGAGTTTGAAAAGTGAGCTAGTACGTGATGTGTGTGGAGCTATTTACCATGAGCTTGTGATATGGCATGTACGCACATGGGCTTGCCCACTGGGCCGCTCATGGACCTGGCCCGCCTGCTACCCCATCGCTGCAGCTACAAGTAAGTGTTGAATACCTTACCTATGGTGTTGCCCACTGGGAAATTTATTTCGAGAAGTTTGCACTGTTGTGGAAGATGAAGAAACATGGTTCAAACAATTCAGCTGTTACTGTCACTTCTTCCTTCAGACAGAGCAGCGACATTTGTTCTATTCAGAATGTCCTATTACTTACCTGGGTTGATTACTTGGAAGCTTGCTCTGTCCCTAGCACATTTGAATCTGGATGCTCATTGGTGCAGGGAACAAGCGTTGAGCCCAAAGGCGATTGATGTGTATCAAGCTGGACATCGGTCCTATGAGCTCCATTCAGATTATCATCTCTTTTATGCTATCGAGTTGTTGGGGCTGGGGCATCTACCAGCTGGTAACACCTTGGGATCCTGGACGAATTGCATTGTGGCTGTTATTGAAATGGACTCGACAAACTATTATTCAAGGAGGGTGGGGTGTCACCGCTGTCACTGTCGACTTCCTGCAAGGCTCCGTCGACCACAACTGCCCCGGCTTCGACAACGACAACTTTGGCATCTCATTTGGTTGGGTCTCCACCGGCCACGGCCACCAGAACCCGATCATTCAAGTCAACCCCGATTTCGGCTACCACCACTCCTTCAAGGTAGTCAAGGAACATCGAGTGCAGTGGAATCCAGGCGGCTCTTGGTGGTTTCGGCTTGGGGGCAAGCCGAATCTTAAGGAGGGGGGATGTTAGGAGCCCTCCTAGCATGTACGCACATGGGCTTGCCCACTGGGCCGCTCATGGACCTGGCCCGCCTGCTACCCCATCGCTGCAGCTACAAGTACCAGATCAAAGGCAAGGAGCAAACCATCCAGTGGATCAACGAACCGGTGGTGGCGGCTACCTCTCTCCTCTACCTCCTTCCTTTCCCCTTCCTCCAGTTCATGTGTTCGTCCTCCATTAGTGTAATCATTCCTCTGTAATCACCATCATGTACTGAACCTTGTGTTGGAGTGAGATTAATCTAGAGGGAGATCGCTACTCTTACAAGCGGCGACGGGAGGAGGCAGGGAGGAGGCAGAGGCAGCGGTGGTGGTGATGGGCAGGGGTCTCCGGCCATGGGGAGGCGAGGTGGAGGGCTTGGGGAATCACGCCGGAGAGTGGTGGACCTCGTGGGGTGTCGGGAGGAGAGAGGAGACCTAGGGCGACCGGACTAGCTCGGGCTCCGGCGAACACCGAAAATGAACGGCGAACTCCGGCAAGATTAGGCGACTCAGGGGGCAAATGAGGAACAGGGAGAGGCTTGGGAGCTGCGAGAGGGCTCGGGCACTCCTTATATAGTCCAGGGGAGGGCTCGGGAGCGCTTGAGAAGCTCCGACCGACTTGCCAAAGGAGGGACACAGGAGGGACGTGTCATGGGCACGGCGATGGCGACTAAACTACGGAGAGTCCAGACAGGGCATTGATGCAGGAAGATGCAGACGAGCATGGGCGAGCTAGAGGACATGATGTGGACGCGAGAGGCGGAGGGAAGCGGACGAACACAGCTTCAAGTTTGGTAGTGCGCGATATTTGGGATGTCCAACCCGTGGTCTCCACGTAAGCTGGCCCAAGCGGCGCGTTCTGGCCGGACCGACCTTGTCTAATAGAATGACCTTAGTGCCCTGAGTTCAAAGGCGGTAATAACTCAGTACAGGAGCAAATAAGTGATTTGTAGGAGGAGCCAAAACATTTTGGTAGCAAGGTGTTTGATACCATTTTCAGAGGATTGGTCAAGAGGATTACGCTGATATTTGACTAGGGTTTATCACTCACTAAGGTGAGTAAGATGGCAAGGTTTCAGCTCATACTGAGGGGTTTAGCAAGCACTTGTAGTGCAACGTGCCATACTGACCAGAATAGCAAACTTTGAAGTAGCACTCACATACTAGCTTGGATTGAGCTGAAAATTGGCATAGATGGGTTATTTGATCATATGAAGCTACTGTAAAAGTTTCATGCCATTTGAAAATACCAAAATGGGACTTGCTTCACAATGCTTCCTTCTGATCAGAATTTTGGAAAAATTGCACAGGGAAAATGGAATAATGGATTGAGCCAAAACTTGGTGGAGAGAGTTGATATGGATATTAGAATGTCCTGGTAAATTTTCAGCTTAATTGAGGCAATATAAAATATAGTTGCTTCACAAACTGAAAATCGGACCAGAAACTAAGATTTGGAGCTGGGCTCACATAGATGAGTTACATGAGCTCATATTTGGTGGAGAGTCATGATTTGATCATATGAAGGACCTTGCAAAATTTCAACTCATTTGGATATGCCTAGCTAGTACTTCCTTCACAATCACTTCCCTCACACAGGAACTTTGAAAACTGCTCAGCAATATTTACTAAGCAAATTGAGTTGAATTTTGACATGGTGCAATTATATGGACAGGAAAAGATGTCCAAAAGGTTTGGGGTCAATCAAGCAAAGATAAATGACACTTCCTTCTCAAACCACCACTTAGGGCAGAATCATAAAAGGAATATTTGTGAATTATCTTTGATGATGTCAAGGAAGGATTTTGACTTATTTGTGGAAGATATGACCTAAACAATTTAAGAGAATTAGTTGGGGATTTTGGGAATGACAAAAAGATGGGTTGCTTCACAACCTGGGGTTTAAAGGGTTATTCTTTTAACAGAAAAAGGAATATTCCCAATAAAAAGAATATTGGATTAGGTCAAGGATGGAAATGACATGATCTAGGAATGATAATGAGGATGACAAGCCACTATATAACCTAGGAAGATATGATCTTCCCAAGTTTTGGAACCACATAGCCACGGAAAAGCAAGTCAAATCAAGAAATCCAAGAAAATCAAAGGAAAAAGAAAAGGGCAAAATCCTGGGTGTTACATGTATAAACCTATTTGGAGGCTTGTCGATCAATGTTTGTGAGAGAAATACGAGTCGGGGGTGCGAAAGCGAGAGTTTTGTGTGTGTGTGTGAGAGAGAGAGAGACGGTAGTCGGGAAGGGGAGTGGAAGCAGGAGTTGTGTGTGTGAGAGAGAGGGGGAGTTTGTCTGATCGGTAAACAAATGAATAATGTCAGTTTTATAACTGGGATGGAGACGGAAAGGAGATCGCAACAAATGTTGTGTCTCTGGGAGAGAGTAATTTTAGTGGTATGAGTCATATCTAGAGACATATAGGGTGTGTGAGAGAACCCCATAGAGAGAAAGACAAAGTGAAAGGCGAGTGAGACTATGTCTGTGGCGGTGAAAAAGAAAGCTTAGGTACCTAGTGATACCAGGAAGAGCAGTAGAGATGTGAGAGATAATGAAAACTGTGTAATGTATAATGATAGGGAGAGTGTGACACTTCTCAAGGGAGACGTCGAGAGACCATGTTTGCGAAGATAGGAGAAACATGAAGTGAGCGTGCAGGTGAGCTGGAGAAAACAGAGTGGGCGTGAAAGGATTCAACATAAAATGGATTCAAATATTTGAATTCGAGATGATGATACATGTAATCATACTCGAACCAAAATTGATCTATCAAACATGCATACTCATATGAATTCACGCGCATCTATGTTATTTAATATGTAGATATTACTGATCCATACACTTTAGTAACATAATTTGGTTTAAATTTCTTGAATTCAACCTTATGATTTTGAGATCATTGTATTTGTAAACCATATTATACAATAAGGAGAAGAATTCTTTGTTGTGCTTTTGAAAGTATATATAGAAAATGATGTATATAGAATTTTATTCCAATCGAAAATGGATCCTGCCTGAACAAAAATAGAATACAAACTGGATTTGAATTGAGTTGGCACGATGGCGTGCACTCTTGCTCTGCAAAAATTTGAGCAAGCGGGGAAAGTCGCAGAACTTAGAAACCAAAATCGTGAGATGGAAATTACTGCCTATCCACCTTACATAAAGCCTATCGGCTCGCTTTTTATATTTTCGATAGGGGTAGGTTTGTAATTTCACTCAAACATGACATAACTGCCTCTCACCCGGATTCATACACGGTGGGCGCCAAAACACAATGTCTCCTCGGCCAAAATTGACTCCCTCCCCGATTCATACACGGTGGGTGCCAAAAACAAACTCTCATCGGCAAATATTCGGTGTATGCGAGATTACCATCCTATCCCCAATAGACTAATATTGCTGTGATGTAGGAAATTTTAAACGGGGACCAAGTTCGTAAATTTCCCCAAGCCTCGCGGGGCGGACGACAGGAAGCTTCCTCAGGCACGGCCTCGTCAGGCTGGCTCGCGAGGAGGCGGAGAGATCAAGGCGGGGTACCTCACGAGGTGCCAATGACGCAAGCCATGACGACCAAGGGTGCTAGGCGGGCGCCAGCCCGCGCAGTGTCCTCATTTCCTCTTTGGTGCAAAGGAGGCAAGCGCAGGCGAGAGTATCAAGCAAAGGTAACCATTTCGGTGCAACAAGACCAAGACCAACCAACGACAGGAAGGAGGTCATCGTGGAGCCTAAGCCGGCGTCATCGTCAGAGCCTTTGGCAGGCGAGGATCGACTTTAGTCAGGATAAGTGTACTAGATGTTCCCCTTCAAAATGGCCAATTGTTGGCGCCCTTCCCGCTCAATATTTGGGAAGAGGCCCAGGGCCTTTGCCTATAAATAGGACTAGCCACTCACAGGGTAGGGGCATCTACAATCGAGACGTTGAATCTTGAAGAGAGGGAGAGAGCAATCTAGAGATAGAGAGAGAGAGAAGCGACCGAACTCCCCCTAGCAGTTCGTCGCACCGGCCAAGAACAAACCCTCGCGAGGCTGTTCTTCCATGTACTGTTCATCATCAGCCCCTGAGGCAATCCACCACACCACACACTAGAGTAGGGTATTACACCACAATGGTGACCCGAACCAGTATAAACCTTGTGTCCCTTCTGTTGCTCTTTGTGTAGTTAGATCCTTGCGAGGCGACGAGGAGTAGGTAGGTAGGAGGTGAGAGCTCCGCGTGCACCCCAGAGTTCGAACCTAGAGGGTCTGACGGAACCCGAGATCCGACATTTGGGGCGCCAGGTAGGGGTGCGCCGGAATCCGCCTTCCGCCGCCCTGCTCTTCGCCGCCCCTCGCATCCATGTCAGACGCCCGTCGGGCCCGCGCCTAGCGCCGGGCCGCTCTCGCTACTCGCATCGCCCAGACGGCCCCCGTCAGCGGCCGCCCCCGCCGTTCCCCGTCGCTGCCGTCAACGCCGCCACCGCCCGGCGGGGAAGCGGCAGCGGCGTCGTCCCGGCACCATCGGAGGCGAGACGGCCACACCGCTACTCCTTCGCTCGCCCCAGCTGGTTCTTCGTCCCGCACGCTCCGCGCGCCCATGGAGGCTCGAGCCACGCTCATCGCGCCAAACGAGCTCATGCGCTACCGCCCCGTCAACGACGTCTATGAGGAGTGGCTCGACCGCGTCGCCGAGCTCGTCCGCGCCGCAGGGGGCTCCCCCGCGCCGTCCTTCTCGCTGCACCGCGCCCGCCTTCTTGTGAGCGATGAAGCTCGAGGCGCCTCGGCCGCCTCTCCATCAAGAAGGCGCCTTGGCCCCAAGGCGCATGGCCCTGGCGAAACCCACTGTCTGCACCAGCGCAGCAAGAGCAGAGCTGCCAAGAGGTCCCTCGCCCCCAAGAAGCTGCCCGAGTGCTCCCTGCACCAGCCCATCATGACCGCGCTCCTGTTCCAGCACGCCAAGACCCTGCGCTGCTCCCAGCGGCAGTGTACAGGGACCCGCAAGATCAAGCTCTCCGTCACCAAGGGCCTCCCGTGGCCACTGCAGGCTGCCGCGCCTTCACCGCTGAGCTACGCAGCGTCGCGTGGCCCGGCAAGTTCAAGCCAGACCTACCTCCTCGCTACGACAGCATGGCCGACCCTGCGGAGTTCCTCCAGCTCTACGAGCTGGGCATCGAAGCCGCCAACGGGGACGAGAAGGTCATGGCGAACTGGTTTCCCATGGCGCTCAAGGAAGGTGCCCGCACCTGGGTCCTGAACACAGCTCCTAGCACGATCTCCTCACTGGGGCGAGATGCGCACCGCTTCATCGCCAACTTCCAAGGCTCTCGCGGCCCGGCCTCCTGCCGTGGCGACATGCGCCGCATCAAGCAAAGCAGCCGTGAGAGACCTGCGAGAAGTACATCCAGGCCTTCAACAATGCACGCCTCAAGATTCCCAAGGTGACCGAGGAGGCCATCATCTCAGCCTTCTCCAATGGTGTGCGTGGCGTCAAGATGAAGGAGGAGGCTGGCGATGCATGAAGACATGTGCACACTGAGCTGTTCAACTTGGCTACCAAGTGCGCCGAGTGAGGAAGGTCGCCTTTCCCTCCTCGAATCGCCGCTGCCGACCCGGAAGAGAAGAAGCCCAAGGTCAAGGGCGTGAAGCGCAAGGGGGCTGCCGTGCTCGTGGCGAACCAGGACACCAAGCGAGGTAGAGATCAGCCCGAGTCTTCCAAGGGCAGCAGTGCTGCGTGTACCACGACCTCCACACCCACAACACCAACGAATGTCAAGAGCTCAGAGCCGTGCGAGAAGGGCGAATCGGTCGACGCCCCGATCGCAGTGATCGAGGCTACGACCGAGGAGGAGGAAGAAACGCAGGACGCTGGGAAGACCGTGGCCCTCGCCAAGGGTGGCGTGACCAACCTCGCGAGGACCGCTGGTAGGATCAGCCTCGCGAGGATCACCCGCAAGGCAACGTAGGCCTCCCTCATCTGCCGCCGCAGCCAAGGAGAAATGAAGACCTCATCAGGACGAGGGGGTTGGGGGCTTCCAGGAGCCGCGCGCAATCGCTTGCATCCTGGGCGGAGCTCAGGCCCCAGCCTCTCAGCGCATCTTCAAGTAGTTCGCCCTCGAAGTGAATGCAGTCCTCCCCAAGCTCGAAGCCACGCGCCCTCTCAGGTGGTCAGCGTGCGCCATCACGTTCAGCTCAGCGGATCAGCTCAAGTGCGCAGCCACAGCCGGAGTCCTCCCGATGCTTTGTTCCCCAATCATCAGCAACGTGCAAGTCACCAGGACCCTCATCGGTGGTGGAGCAGGGCTCAACGTCCTGTCCGTCGAGACATTCAACAATCTCCAACTGCCTTACAATCAGCTTCAGCCAACCAAGCCTTTCTCCGGAGTCACTGATGGCTCCACGGTTCCGATCGGGCAGGTCCGCCTTCCTGTTACCTTTGGGGCGTGCGACAACTACCGCACCGAGCTCATTGACTTCGACGTCGCCCACATTCGCCTGCCATACAATGCCATCCTCGGGTACCCAGCTACGGCCAAATTCATGGTGCGTGACTCATCACGGCTACAATGTCCTCAAGATGCCAGGAAGCGGTGGAGTCATCACGGTGCCTTGTGAAGAGAGAGACGCAGTGTGTTCCCTGGAGCGTGCTTTTCAAGCCACGTCACTTGAACACCCAAATCACAGGAGTGGAAGGCTCCCCGAGGCTGCTCCCAAGAAGAAGAAGACATCGCCTGGCTCGACCCCTCGGGAGGCAGGCCCCTCAGGGTCCGCGCCTGTTCAGGGGGCACCTCCTTCTGTCGCATAGGAAGGCGCGCCCGACGCCCTCCTCGAGCAAGGCTGGAGGGCTCTCTCCTCGAGGGTCACCGACCTTGCTAAGATCAAGAGGGAGGCGCTCGGGCACCACTTGGAGGCGTGTTTCAAAGCACGTTTCCCTCAGGAAGGAGAGAGGCAAGGAGGGCCAAACCCTCAGGAGTTCGTCAGCAAGATCATTCAGGAGCTGCAGGAGTCAAGAGTCATGAGTGGCAGCCGCCGCTTAGCCGCCGTAGCTCCCCATCCAGGCGAGGATGGTGGGCTACGCATCTGCATCGACATACCAGGGCTCAACCGAGCCGCCTCTCAGGAGCGCCTCTGGCCCTCACGCGTGGGGCTCTGTGATGGTCCACCCCACAGCTACGTTCGCATGCCTTACGGCTTGCGACGCGGCTGCCTGCAGCGCCAGCGCCTCATGAGGAGCATCTTGGAGGCTCAAGCGGCCAGGCGTTCCGCAGTCCAGGCGGAGGTGGAGATGGTCCGCGAGGAGCCACCAGCGCCTCCGGAGCCTCCCGAGGCTCCTGGGCCTGGGGGCTCGTGAAGATCGGCTTCCGCGTCCCTTCATCTTCAACATTATCAGGTGACATCCTTCGAGTTTCATTTTCAGCTGGGAGCGCCCCCAGGGCTGCATCATTCCCAGGCCGCGTGGGTCCGTCCCTGCGGCATGTATCCCCTTTGATTCATGTTCCTAGCTTACTTTATTGGGGGCGCCCATCGGGCTGCATCATCCCCGAGCCACTCGGGCCAGACCCAGTGGCATGTATCCCTCTTGCGTTTATTCGGGTTGTGCGTTTGACCCATCATGATTGTTATTTGGTGCCTGTCCACGGCACCCTTCTTCCTTCATGTCGACCGCTTGCACGTTAAGGGGGGGGGTACCTAAGCATCGCGACTCATGGGCTCCTACTGGCTCTCCAGCCCTCACCCTCTGGCTTTGTCCACGGCATCGCGACACAGCATACCAGCGGCAGGTGAGCCCCGCTTGAGGGCGGGACCCGAGGGCGTGGGCGTCGACAACTAACCAAATTTGCAGGAACACATCACAAGTTAAGGCCCAGTGCCAGGCGCAACCCGCCTTGAGGTAGGGCCCCATGAGTCCCGCGCTGGCTCACGGGTGCCCAGATACACCTCGTCAGGCCCTACCGTGCCAGCCACGTGTCAGGGCGGGGCTGTACACGCCCTGGGCTCCTCCCAAGGGAGCCCCTCTCACGCACCGATGGAAGCACCATGCTCCGCTGGTGGCGACAACTGCCGAGGAGCAGCTATGCCCGTACACATACGGAAGCGCTATGCTCCGCGCTGGTGATAAACATCTAAGGGTGGCCCCTGGCCGCATCAACCTCAGGGAGCCCAGAGCTCAACGTCTGGCCTCATCGTAACGCCTCCCCTCGGGAGTGTCGCGCGAGGGGGCTGGGCACGGGGGCTATGCCTGGGTCACGCCCATACGTATGCCACCCAGCCAGGCCCCTCGGGCCTGGTTCGTCGCACATCTCTCCCCGAGCGGAGCGAAGGTACGAAGGCCGTTTGAACGTCAAGGGGGACTCCTGAGCATCGCGACTCAGGAGCCTAACTGGTCACGTAGCCCCTCACCCCTTAGTTCCGAAAGGCTAACGGCGGTTGAGGTATGCACGGGGCCGGGCTCTGCCGATGTAGAATGGTAAATTCACCCATACATCTCGCCTCCCTACTTGTTCTTCGTGCGTCAAGGGGGACTCCTGAGCATCGTGACTCGGGAGCCTAACTTGTCACGTAGCCCCTCACTCCTTGGTCCCGTCCTGGTTTCCGGTCGGGGCTAATGGCCGCTGAGGTATGCGCGGGGCCGGGCTCTGCCGACGTAGAACATAAGCAAGTAGGAAGAAAAGCGCAAATCTCAAGGAATTCAAAAGCAAATATTACAGTCCATAATCTGTTTCCTAGCATAAGCATAAGTTTAAACGCCTCCACGAGGCATGATGCATGTTGCAGGAGCTGAAAGCAGGACAGGAGCCACGAAGGAGTCACTTGTTGGCAGCATCATCGCTAGGGCGGAGCTGCGCTGGGCGGGTTCGCCTCGTGAAGCCTCAGGATCAGCAGCGCCTCGCTTTGGCTTCGTGCTGAAGGCCCGGAACTTCGCCAGCAGAGCCTCCGCTCGACCCTTCACGGCCTCAAAGGCGGCGGCAAGCTCGCCGCTCACGGGCTCAACAAGTCAAGGTCGGCGTTAGGGGTCGCGAAGGTAGATGTGGGTGAAGACGCAGCGGCAGCCTGCGGAAAGACAGACCGCAGCGCCTCGGCCTCAGCCGTGGGGCCGAGGCCAAGGGTGATATTTTCAAGGGCGCGGACCAGGAAGGGAAGCAGCTTGCTGGGCTGTCCTTGGCGCTGGCTAGCGGGCTTTCCAGGCCGCTGTCGTAAAGCGACCTCAGCAAGGTGCGAGCCTTCACCTCTAGCTTCGCGAAGGCCACGCGGTCCTCGGCCAGGACCCGCGCCTTGCCGTCCAGCTCGATCCTCCTCGCCTCCAACTCCAGCTCCAGCTCCCCCAAGCGGCCATGGCGCTCATCAAGCTTGGCATCCCGGTCCTTGGCGGCCGCCTCACGAGCCTTCATGTCTTCCTCCTTCTCTTGGCGGACGCGGGCCTCCTTGGCAAGCTGGTCACGCAGGCCCTGTAGCTCGCTCTCCAGCGCCTTACAGCGACCTCGGACATCGGCTACCTCCCCCAAGGCGGCGTCGCGAGTGGCCTTCGCCTCGAGGACGGCCTGCTTCTCCTCGTCGCAGGCTGTCGCGGCCTGAACCAGCGCCGCTCGAATTGAAGCATCAGAGCGAACCCAGTAGAGGCCAGCTCAGCGTCCGGCCTGGCGAGGGTTGGCACCAGAAGATCTTGCCATGGTCCGGTCAGTTCAAAGCAGCACAATCCAGGGCAGTAGAAGGAGTCGGAGACAGCAGTTGGCGGAGTAGGAGGAGAGGACGGCAACGTAATCACGGCATCATGAGACGGGAGCTTCTGCGCCCCGACGACTGCGGCAGTGGCATCAGGCAAGGATACCTTGGGAGTCGCTTGGGCCATGGGGGCTGAGCTCGCCCCAGCTAGCCCCGCCGAACCTCGCGAGATGACCGGGCAGGAGAGGCCCGCGTCTTGCCGCCCCTTCTTCCGCGGATGGAGGCGCTGCCCGGGACGAACCCTCAGAGCCCCTTCACTTTTTTTTGCAGCGCCAGCCTAGCCAAGGAATATAGATATCAAGCCTCAACGACGAAGCAAGAAGCAAAACGAGAATCAAGCACTTACTGGTCATCGCTCGTGGGCCCGAGCAACCTCCGGCGGAACTTGAAACCCGAGAGCCGGCTGCAGGGATCAGCCTCAAGGGGCTCGGGAGCAGGAGGCGCATCTGCAGATCGCCTCAGAACCGGAGCAGACCCGCGGGGAACCAGCCCCGTCTTGTCCTTCTTGATGCTCGAGGCGAAGCTCCGCCGCCCGCTCATCGCCATCCTCATCGTCGTCGTCCGGCAAGAGGCGGAGAGTGCGGGACCTGCGCCGGGGGGGAGGCGTCCTCGACTCCCCGTCAGTCTCCTCGGAGTCGGGCCCCTCTCCCTGCTCCTTTTCTTCTTCCTCTTCACTGGAGTCGCCGGAGGACACGTTCACCATCGCCAGGGCCGCCGGGTCCTCGGGAACCTCCGCGGGCACAGGCCCGTCCCCGTTGAAAGCGGGCATGGAGTCCACCACCTGCTCCCAATCATCTCGAAGGAACAGGGGTGCAGGAGCGCCCTCCTACCTCGCCACGTCTCCCCGACCAAAGATTGGAGGACCGCGGCCAGATCTTTGTCAGCCAAGACTACGGGGCTCGGGCGAGGCCTCCACAGCGGAAGCGAGTACTGCCGAAGCGGGGCCACCCGGTGCTCCAGGAACTCCCTCAGGAGCGACGCCCCGGTCAACTTCGTCGTCGCCATGTTGCCCGGCCACAGGTCCGCGTCCATCTTCTCCAGCACTGGCTTCGCGCGGGGATCCACGAGTTCCGCGCGAGACCAAGCGTCGATGGGCGTGGGCTGCTCCGTGGGCAGAATCAGCCGAGGATGGATGCGCCCAGCATCTACCATGACCCACTTGCTCCTGAAGCCCTCAATCCTCTTCCGGGCTTGAGATGGGCGTTGGAGCTGCCATACTGGCGACGAAGCTTCGCCGCCTTGTGATGATGGGGCCGCGGGAGGCCCGGAGGTAGAACTAGTGGTGCAGCAAGGCCACTGAAAGCTGCACCCCGACATGAGCCTCACAATAGTAGGCGAAGATCGCCGGGAGAAGAACAGAGTTGGGGTGGAGGTGCAGAGCTTGCAGTTTGTAATGGCGGAGGACAGAAAAGAAGAACTCAGAAAAGGGAGGCACCAGACCGGCGGCAATGGCCCTCACGAAGAGCGGATAGAAGGTGTTCCCTTGGTCCTCAGGAAGGGCAGAGCCAGCCTTGAGCACCGCTGCCCCGTCGTTGCCTTGCGCCGCCATCATCCGGCGCGCCCGGGCAAGGCTCTTCTCCGACACATTCGGGAGTCCAAAGCGAGGTACCGAGTTCCGGGTCTGGCGAGCGGCGCCATACCTTGCTAGGGCACGGGGTCGGAGTAGATCTGGGGATTTCGGAAGCAGGAAGGATAGGCGCAAGAAAGGGGATCTGCGCAATGACTGCAGAAGGCAAAGGAGGTAAAGCCTAGAACGGGCACGGCTCTCTTGTCGGTTCGTGCAATTGCCAAGGCGTCGCGGGGAAGCAGAGACGCCCACGTCCAATCAACCGCCACGCGGCGCTTCACACTTGCCCCTTCGCTTCTTTGCTAAGCCAAGTCCAGGCGCGCCTTGGGCCCGGGGGCTACTGTCGGCATTCTGGGAACGGGAAGTGCATAAACTTGCACTGCTGCGGCCTTGGCATGGCTCAAGGGGTGGCCCAAGACGCCCATCTTCATCGGCACAAGCTCAAGACCCTCGCGGGGCCAAGCCTCGCAGAGGCGGACGACAGGAAGCTTCCTCGAGCCTGCAGCCTCGTCAGGCTGGCTCATGAGGCGGAGAGATCAAGGGGGGGTACCTCACGAGGTGCCCATGACGCAAGCCATGACGACCAAGGGCGCCAGGCGGGCGCCAGGCGGGCGCCAGCCCGCACAGTGTCCTCATTTCCTCTTTGGTGCAAAGGAGGCAAGCGCGGGCGAGAGTATCAAGCAAAGGCAACCATTTTGGTGCAACAAGACCAAGACCAACACAACGGCAGGAAGGAGGTCATCGTGGATCCCAAGCCAAGGCGTCATCGTCGAGCCTTTGGCGGCGAGGACCAACTTTAGTCGGGATAAGTGTACTAGATGTTCCCCTTCAAAATGGCCAATTGTTGGCGCCCTTCCCGCTCAATATTTGGGAAGAGGCCCAGGCCTTTGCCTATAAATAGGACTAGCCACCCACAGGGTAGGGGCATCTACAATCGAGACGTTGAATCTTGAAGAGAGGGAGAGAGCAATCTAGAGACAGAGAGAAGCGACCGAACTCCCCCTAGCAGTTCGTCGCACCGGCCAAGAATAGACCCTCGCGAGGCTGTTCTTCCTTGTACTGTTCATCATCAGCCCCTGAGGCAATCCACCACACCACACCTTTGGGTAGGGTATTACACCACAATGGTGGCCCAAACCAGTATAAACCTTGTGTCCCTTGTGTTGCTCTTTGTGTAGTTAGATCCTTGCGAGGCGACGAGGAGTAGGTAGGTAGGAGGTGAGATCTCCGCGTGCACCCCAGAGTTCAAACCTAGAGGGTCTACCGGAACCCGAGATCCGACAGCCTCTTCCCCGGCACCGTCTTCGACGGTCTCGGATTTGCTTCCCGAAAGCCGACGCCAAGCGCAGAAGCACCACCGTCGTGGACAATATACTGACTCCCGTTGCCAACCATGATGCACAGAGGCCGCCGCAACCATGGTTCTCCTCCTCGATTGGTAATGTGTGTATTGAATCACTTAGCAGTACACGTGCAGTTCCAATTTTGTTCATACCTACCCCTTCAAATTTCTTTGTTGCTATTGTTCCCGTAAAAGTAATTGGTTATAGCCTCCATTGTCCAATAGAATATCAGCTTGTAATTGTGCGTCACTCCTATATCACGCAGTGCTTGGGTAGGTTCTTCATCTGCAACGAGTAGTGTGGCAAATGATGGAAAGTTTTTTAGAACTAGCAAGATGCCCATGCGTTGCACGGAACATCAAGATGCATTTGTATGAGTAGTTTATCTTTTGGGAGAAAAGGATGAACAAGGGAAGGCCTTATTTTCAAATCTAGAGAGGGTTGTGGGTATCTTTGTGCAAAATTGCCATAGCTTCCTTCCTATCCGTCGGATATAAATCGGACGGCCTATATTGCAAGGATGGCAGGCACACCATCATCACCAACTCTATTTTTTTAAAGAGTAGAGAAGTAGAGATAAATATTAAATATAAAATAAATATAACCGTAGAGAAGAGAGTAGGGATAGCAGGGACGTCGGGAAAGGATCGCGCGCACGGGAAAAAGCGGCCGGGCGCGCGCTAGTTTTGGCGCGCAGTGTCCGACGCACTTTATAAAATCCAACGCCCTCCCACCGCTCTATGCCTTGCCACCGCTCTCTCACCACTCCGTGCCTCGCCACTGCCCTCTCCCTGCTCTGCGCCTCGCCCTTTGCTCTCTCCTGCTCTTTCTCGCCTCGCCGCTGCCCGCCACCATGCCGCTGCGTCACAGTAAACTTGGGGATACCATGGCGTCGCGCCCCTCCGGCGGCTTCTCCGCTGAGATCCAGTTCCGCAGGATGCACCTCGGCCTCGGCAATTTCAACACCGCCAACGAGGCCGCCCGCGCGTAGGACGCGGCGGCGTGGCGCCTGTGGTGGCCTCATAGAACATTGAACTTCCCCAACGTGCCGACATGGAGCGGGCGCAGGAGCTCGCGCCTCTGCCGCGGCTTATTACCGACGAGGATCGTCGCGACAACCGAAGGAGGGAGCACCATCTCGGCATCGCCGAGATGGACGAGGAAGCCATGGCGCTGGGGTGCCAACGCTTCCCGCAGGACATCATCAACGAGCGCGATTTATACGTGCAAAGGAGGGCAAAGAGGGAGAATAGGAGGGCGGAGCGAGCCGCCTATCGCAAGGACAAGCGGACGCAAAAAGCGGACGCTCAATTCAACATGAGGCTAGGAGCAGCGTCGCCCTAGGAATCCGACGACAATCGGTATCTTCACACCTATATTGAGACGTCGGAGGAGGACATCACCGAGGAGGAGTCAGACGATGAGCAGTAGGTGAACTATCTTTTTTTATCTATCTATGCTATAACTATGCTGAGAACTAGTATCTATGTCTCTACTCTCTAGTCTCTACTCTCTGTCTCTACTTCTCGATCTCAGCACTCCGGGCCCAGAAAAAATGGCTATTCTGGTGCTGTAAACGCTTTTTTAAAGCGCCGCGCATTGCGCTTCTGTTGGAGATGCTCTAACATGGCAGACGAGTGCTTTAATGTTGCCCACAAGATGCATGAGTATTACTAGTAGTATATTTTTCTTGCCATGTTGAGATTTTAAAACCACGAGTGTGAACATGAAGAGGAGCAATGAAGACCAAACACGGAATATTGGGGACATCTTCAAGGAGCGTGGCAAGTTAAAGAGGAGCTGCACCGAACCTGTAAAACGAGCTTTGGTAAGTAACACCCTTTCAATTACTTTCATTTAGCCTCGTGTTCTTTGATGTATATATGTTGTAGTTTATGTTTCTCAGCCTCGTGTTCTTTGATGTGTAATAAGAAAAGTCTTAATCATCCTAATGCTTTCATTTTTAGCTTGATGTAGGAAGTGGGTGTTCTCACCTTGTAGTCTGTTTTTATTTTTTTTCCTTTTGAATTCACTTCTCCGAGTCCTGTTTATCTTGCTTCTACTAAATGGATCTGGGTTGCTCTGAGTATTGATCTAAAAAGACGTAACTTCATGTCAAGATGTAGTTCCTTCAAGGAGGGAAGTATGGTCAACCTCAAGATCATGTTTCCAAAATGAGGTTGGATTACACACAAGGTGCCAGTTCCCTAATGATGTTGGATTAGACACAAGGTGCAAATTCCCAGATGATGCTGGATTACACACAAGCCTGGTGGAGCCTTCAACTGTTCGTGTCCTCGTGGCTCTAGTAAAGGCTAAAAGAAAGCATGCAGCAGCCCCTGAGAATATAGCTGAGTTCTTGAAGAAGCGAAAAGAGCAATCAGATGCTCTCTTCACCCAAGCCAAAGAAGAGATGGAAGAAGCCAGAAAGAAGCTAGCAGAGGCAGAGCAGGCTAGGCGTCTCCTGCTATCTAGAACTGTTGTCAATACAAATTTTTCTTCATAATAGCTAGGTTCAAATGTTTATCCAGTCAGCATGCCTGTTGTGATGTTCGTGCATCTACTGATGTGGCACAAAATAATTTTTTTCGGGTCATGTAATAACAGCAATTACTTTCCAAACAATAACAAACGAAGCATTGGACATGGTATAGTTCACACACAAGCCCAATATTCCAAGTTCAACTTCCACATCAAACTCATGTTCACAGATATCTCCACATTCATAGATAATGTCCACAACCATGATTCACTTCAAACCCAAAAAAATGTGAGGAGAGTTATAAATAAAGAAAAACCTCTAGTTCCTGCTACGAGTGCGAGCACAACAAGTCAAGACCATGCGTAATTAATTATATTTTGGTCAAAATGCCGGCCGGCTTGCGGAAGGACGTGTTGTCGGCACACGCGCGGATTCAATGGAGGCAGGCGGGCCAGTCAGAAGCCGGTTGCATGCGGCGAGGAGGCGTGTTCAGCCAGGCCTGCAGTGAGTGGGGCCCTCTTGGCTGGCGCGCCGGTTCAATGTCTGCACTATTAGAGGTCGCGTCCGTGTCAGGGCAATCACTCCCTCCAGTCCTTTTTTGTTTGGTTATAACAAAATCTCATTTTCCATTCACATTTTAGAAGTAAAATTCATGGACAAACTTTGACCCAACATACGATGGGGACTAGTAAACCAGGAAGGAGCTAGTAGTTTTTTTTATCAAAGAAGGGTTTCCCCCTTCCGATTTTCATTACTGAAAAGCAACATCTAAACCATAGTATTTGCCCTAGAACTACATGGTTCAACATCTCGCAACATAAACCCATACAACCATACGCCAAGGAGGTAGTAGTTATGAATTCCCTTTTCGCGCCATACCAACTGTTCTAAAAACTACTCCCTCCGTCCGGAAATACTTGTCCTAGAAGTGGATGTACCTAGACTTATTTTAGTTATAGATACATCCATTTTTAGGACAAGTATTTTCGGACAGAGGGAGTACTTAGTACTTATAACGCACCATTGAAAATCAGAACTCTTACCGTGGCAACTGGCGAGCCACCGCCACCAGGTCATTCACTTGTGGTCCCGACCATCAACTCCTACAGATCAAATTATCACGTGAGCTGACTATTCCTACAAAGGTGCGCTCCACCACGTACCCGGTACCCGCGCATGCAGCAATCGTGCACCTAGGGTTTTAGGGTTTATTTGTTAATGGTGCCTTTACGTAACTCTCATGTGTGCGAGACAGCGAGAGACCGACTGTGTGTGTGCGCCTCTTTTCTTCGTATGTGTACTCCACCATTTGTCTGGTGTCCAAAAAATTATACAGTAGTAATAACTACTAGCAATGTGCCAATGCGTTGCCACACGATCAAAGTAGATTAATACATAGTCACTGATTTGATAGAAAAAGAGTCTAGTTTTGAAATACGTATATCACTAAAAATATGTTATGTTTCACTCAAAATATATTCCTTTGGCGGTTTTGATGAGATAAGGGAGGAATGTTGTTGGTTTCAAGATTCGAGAAGTGGTATATCTCTAATTTCTACTCTTACTAGCAAGATGCCCGTGCGTTGAACGAAACATCAAGATCTTGTGGGAGAAAAGGATGAACGAGGGAAGGCCTTATCTGCAAATGTGTAGAGGAGTGCGGGTAAAATGCCATAGTTTCCTTCCTATCCGTTAGATATAGATATCGTACGGCCTATATTGCAGGATGGCAGGCAGACCATCATCACTGACTATGCTTTTTATAAGAGTAGAGATAAAACATAGAGTTGGTGATGATGGTGTGCCTGCAATCCTGCAATATAGGCCATCCTATTTATATCTGACGGATAGGAAGGAAACTATGGCAATTTTGCAAAAAGATACCCACACCCCTCTCCACATTTGCAAATAAGGCCTCCCCTCGTTCATCCTTTTCTCCCACAAGATAAACTACTCATACAAATGCATCTTGATGTTCCATGCAACGCATGGGCATATTGCTAGTTGTTGCAAAAAGCCCATGTGTGCGTGTGCGTTGTGTGTGAGAGAGAGGGAGAGAGGAGGAGGACAGAGCGCATGTGTGACAAAGACACAAAGAGTGTGTGTGTGCGAGAGGTATCATCAAAATAAGGCGATAGTGTGTGTGTGCACGATCGAGAGGGCGTGTCTCAAGAAGGGACGAAAAATCTACATAGATACAAGGAGCGCGAGAGAGACATGTACGTGATAGTGGAAGCATGAGTGTGCGGGTGTATTGTGGCACCCCGGCTCAGAGAAACCGGAACGCCCCATATTCTAGCCCAGAGAGATGAAGTCTTCTAGAATATGGCACTGCTTAGCATAGAACAAACCATCTCTCTATTACAGCACGATTACGGATACAAGGTCTCCGATATTACAATGAATAACATCGGCACAATGATGCTACGCCAACCATAGTTGCTGTCGGCGTTCTGGGAATGGGGGTCCCCAGACTTGCCTGCCTGCGGCCCACGGCGTGGCTAAGCAGCAGGCCGTACGGCCCATCTTCATCAACAAGGCATCCAATACCCTCGCGAGGGTCCAAGCCTCGCGAGGCGGACGATGCAAGACCTCCTCTGGAGTGGCCTAGCCAGGCAGGCTCACGAGGAGCGGAGATATCAAGGCGGGGCAAACCTCACGAGACTCACGTAACGTGAGCCATGACGAACGGTGCCAGGCGGGCGCCAGTGCGGGCTGCGTCCCCATTTCCTCTTTGGTGCTAAGGAGGCAAGCGCAGGCGAAGAGTACCGAGGCATCAGGCAAAGGTTGCCATATTGGTGCAACGAGAACAAGACCAGGAGGACGGCAAGGCGAAGGTCATCGTGGATCCCAAGACGGTGTCACCCCAGAGCTTTTCGCAGGCGAAGACCGCTTTTGTCAGGATAGCTTGTACTAGCTGTCCCCCTTCAAATTTGCCCGCCGTTGTTGGCTCCCTTCCCGCTCGATATTTGGGAAGAGGACCAGGGCCTATATAAGTAGAGCTAGCCACCAGAGTAGGGGCATCAGATCTTAGCTTGATCCAATCCGATCGAGATCCTAGCCAGAAGAACACCTCAACCTCGGGAGGCTGTTCTTCCCTTGTATTGTTCATCATCAGCCCAAGAGGCAATCCACCACCACCACACTGGAGTAGGGTATTACACCACAACGGTGGCCTGAACCAGTATAAACCCCGTGTCTTTCTGTGTTGTGAGTTCGTCGAGTTCGTCCGCAAGATCCTAGCGAGCTAGAGCGTAGATCGGTAGGAGGGAAAGACTTCACGCGCGCACCCCAAGATGGTGCCTTGGCACCAAGGCACGCGCCTCCGCGGCGTGATCCACCGCGCCCAGCACCCGCGCGTGAAGAAAGAAGCTGCCAAGAATTCCCATGGCCGCGAGAAGCTGCACCGGCACTCCTCTCACCACCACATCAAGACCGCGTGCCGCCTGCGGTGGCGCAGCGCGGACCTCGTCAAGATCAAGCTCCGCCTCAGAAGCGGGCCCCGGCGACCACGGCCGGCTGCCGCGCCTTCACCCCTGAGTTGCGTAGCGTCGCCTGGCCAGGCAAGTTCAAGCCAGACCTGCCTCCTCGCTACGACGGCACCGCCGACCCTGCGGAGTTCCTGCAGCTCTATGAACTGAGCATCGAAGCGGCCAACGGCGACGAGAAAGTCATGGCGAACTGTTCTCCCATGGCTCTCAAGGATGGGGCCCGCTCCTGGCTCCTGAACCTGCAGCACGGCTCGATCTCATCCTGGGACGAGATGTGCGAGCGCTTCGTCGCCAACTTCCAGGGCACTCGCGACCGCCCACCAGCCGCGGTCGACTTGCGCCGCATCAAGCAATAGCCCGGCGAAACCCTCCAGAAGTACATCCAACGCTTCAACAACACCCGCCTCAAGATCCCTAAGGTCACGGACGAAGCCATCATCTCCACGTTCTCAGACGGCGTCCGTGACGTCAAGATGAAGGAAGAGCTCGCTATCCATGAGGAGCTTTGCACATCTCAGGAGTTGTTCAACCTGGCGACCAAGTGCGGAAGAGCTAAGGAGGGGCGCCTCTCTCTCCTTGAGCTGCCAGCTGCGGGAGCGGAGGAGAAGAAGGCCAAGGCCAAGGACGTGAAATGCAAAGAAGCAGTAGTGCTCGCGGCGGAGCCCGACACCAAGCGAGGCAGAGATCAGCCTGAGCCGTCCAAGAACGGCTAGCCGTTCTGCGCCTTCCGCAACCTGAACACCCACAACACCAGCGACTGCCAAGAGCTCAGAGCCATACGAGAAGGGCCATCTCGACGCCCGAGTGCAATGACCGGGCTACGACCGCGAAGGGGACGTGGAGGCGGACGCTGGAAGACCGTGGCCAGCGCCAGAGTGGCGCGACCGGCCTCATGAGGACGGCCGCAGGACCAACCACGCGAGGGCGCTTGGAGGGACCCGCCTCGTGAGGATCGCCCTCGAGGCAACGCTGGTCTTCCCCGTTGCCGCCACCAAGAAGGAACGCGAAGACCACCACCAGGATGAAGGGGCTGGGGGCTTCCAGGAGCCGCATGCGATCGCTTGCATCTTGGGCGGCGCACAGGCCCCAGCCTCTCAGCGCATTTTCAAACAGTTTGCTCGCGAGGTGAACACGGTGCTCCCCAAGCTCGAGGCCACGCGCCCGCTTAGGTGGTCCCAATGCGCAATCACCTTCAACTCGGCAGACCAGCTCAAGTGCGCAGCCACATTTGCGCGCTCCCTATCTTTGTGCTCCCGGTCGGAACAATGTGCAAGTCACCAAGACTCTCATCGACGGCGGCGCAGGGCTCAACGTCCTATCCGTCGACACGTTCGACAACCTCCAAGTGCCCTATGAGCAACTCCAGCCGACCAAGCCTTTCTCAGGAGTGACTGACGGTTCCACCACACCGATAGGGCAAGTCCGCTTTCCTGTCACCTTCGGGGAGCGCAAGAACTACCGCACCGAGCTCATCGACTTCGACGTCGCGCACATCCGCCTGCCATACAACGCCATCCTCGGGTATCCAGCCCTGGCCAAGTTCATGGCAGTCACTCACCACGGCTACAATGTTCTCAAGATGCCAGGAAGCGGGGGAATCATCACGGTCCCATGTGAAGAGAGGGATGTGGTGTGCTCCCTTGAGCACGCCTTCCAAGCCGCAAAGAATCGACGACCCGACAAAGGTAAGTGAAGGCCCTCTGGAGACCATCCCCAAGAAGAAGCTGTCGCGCCGTGCAGGACCCCAAGGAGATGGCGCCGCGGCAGGAGCCTCGTCAGGATCAGCGCCCGCTCCAGGGGCGCCTCCCTCCACCGCATAGGAAAGCATGCCCGGCGCCCTCCTCGGGCAGGGCTCGGGGGCTCTCCCCTGGAGAGCCTCAGACCTTACCAACCTCACGAGGGAGGCGCTTGGGAACCACTTGGAGGCGTGCTTCACGACACATCTTCCTCAGGAGAGCACAGGGCAAGGAGTGCCCAACACCCAGGAGTTCATCACCAAGACCACCCAGGAACTGCAAGAAGCAAGAGTCATGCGCGGCCACGGCCGCTCACAAGGCACAGCTCCCCATCCAGGCGAGGATGCCGGGCTGCGCGTCTGCATCGACGTCCCAGGGCTCAATAGGGCCGCATCTCAGGAGCGTTTCTGGCCATCACGTGTGGGCCGCTGTGAGGGCCCACCACACAGCTACGTTTGCATGCCCTTTGGCTTGCCGAGCGTGGCATCAGCCCATCGGCGCAACATGCGGCGAGTCCTGGCGGCTCAGGAGGCAAGGTTCCACGCCGTTCTGGAGGAGATGGAGACGGTCTTCAGGGAACCTCCTGAGCCCCCAGAACCTCCCGAGGCTCAGGGCCCCGGAGGCTCATGAGGAGCCATTCCTTCAGCGTGTGGCTTCAGCTGCACCAACTCTACTTCGTCTACAGAACCAGGTGACATCTTCCAAGTTCGTTTAAGCTGGGAGCGCCCCTCGGGCTGCATTATTCCCAGGCCACACAGGTCCGTCCTGTGGCATGTATCCCTTTTGTTTAAGTCTTTAGCTTACCTTGCTGGGGGCGTCCCTCGGGCTGCATCATCCCCAAGCCACTCGGGCCAGACCCAGTGGCATGTATCTTCCTGCTTTATCCAAGTCAATCTGCTCTTTATGCCTAACCTGCAAACGGCTATTGCTTGCCCGATCATCGCCTCCCCCGGGGCCTCCACACAGGCACGACGCTGGTGCATGGGTCCGTCCCTGCCACGACCGTCAAATCTGAGTGGTTGAGCTCTGGCTCACGGCACGCGCCGTGCACGTCACCTCACCAGGCCCCCAGTGCCTTTACCTCACCCAGAGCAACCAGCGGCAGGCTAACAGCTGTAACGGTCAACCATGTTCCTTCTTGTGACTGTTCACAGGGGTCCTGAGGAAAGCATAGCAGACGGCACCGCGAGTCACCTTTCCCTATGCAATCCGCTTGCACGTTAAAAGGGGGGCTCCTGAGCATCGCGACTCAGGAGCTCTTACTGGCTCTCCAGCCCTCACCCCCTGGCCTTGACCACGGCATCGCGACCTGGCATACCAGCGGCGGCTGAGCTCGCTCGAGGGCCGGGACCTGAGGACGTAGAGCACTAAGGAGAGCATGGGGTAGGGAAACTCGTACGGCCCGGCCTGTCTATGCCACACAAGTTGGTGCGCAGCCCTAGCGCAACATCAGGAATCGCCACGAAGTCAACAAAATAAGCCCCGCACTCAGATCGGCTAAATGTTTGGGCCTGACGATCACTCACGCCTTGCCGCACCCTCGTTGCGGCCACGTCAGCTTCCTTTCTCGCCTTACCATGGCTGCTTGAGCGCTAAGGGGGACCTCCTGAGCATCGCGCCTTGGGGGCTCTTACTGGACCTCGGGCCGCACACCTCCTGGCCTTGACCACGACACGCGACCTGGCATACCAGCGACGGCTGTAGCCTGCCTGGGGGCCGGGACCTGTCAGCGTAGAGCGACGAGCTATCGCGAGGAAAGAAAGGGAGGACCGAGCCTTGACGGGACATGCGTTCACCAAATTTTCATAATAAGGAAGATAAGCCCCAAAGGCATTACAGACCCTTACATGCCCCCACAGGGTGGTTCATGATCCTTCGTAGGAAACAAAAGCTGATACTAAGGAGAATCCTATCTACACCCTCCCGTGGCGGACGCCATCATCAACAGTGGGCCACGGGAGGCCGGCGCCAACCCCATCCAGATCAGCGGTGGCGGTGGCAGCCGGACGCCGCAGCCCTGCTCCGAGCGCGACGAGAGCTCGGGGGGGACGTAGCTGCCGTCGCTCGTCTCCGGAGTCTCGTAAAGCTCGGGAGAGCTGTCGGACTCCCAAGAGCTGCTGTTGCTGTTGGAGTAGCTACGAGCGGGGCGCGCGTCGGCTTGGCGCTCCTCTCCAGGGCAGCACTCCAGGCGGCGGCCCTCGGCGTCGAAAACCTTGAAGAAGAGCGTGGAGGCGCCGTCGTACTCAAAGTGGATCGCGAGGGCTCCCCTCGCACGGCAAACCCGCGCGATCTCGCCCCAGCCGCGAGTCATGAAGATCTTGCCGGTGGGGACCGCTTCGATCTCCGCTCCGGTCGCCGGAGTGCTGCAGTCAGCATGCTGCAGCCAGAGCTCGAGTGGCCCCCTCGGCGGCATCATGTCGGAGAAGAACCACGGGAAGCGGATCCAGGAGCTTGGTGGCATCGGCGCCCACGGCACCAACTCATGTGAGGAGTCAGCGACATGTATCCCAGGGGCAACGGCATGCGGCGCCGTGGCGCGGCGACCCTGGTCGCGGCGTGGGCGGCGTTGCTCGTCGCTCCTACCTCCCGAGCCCTCGGCTCGAGCGTACAAGGGTAGCGGGTACCCCGGCGGAGACCGCTCGCACCAAGGCCTCGTCACTACTTGCATCGCCGCTCCGTCACGGCGATGGATCGACCTCTTGTTCAGCGGAAGTGGCTCCGGATCGTCACGGGGAGCTTTCCCTTTCTCTTCGGCTGAAAACCTTCTGATGGGCGCCATTGATTTCAGCAGTGGAGCAAGGAGGAAGAAGCAAGTAAGCGAGGAAGAGATGGGCAACGGGGGCTCCGCCCCTCCCCATTTATAGCCGAGAAGGCCAACCGCATCTCCCACGATCGCAGGTAATGATGGTTTTCCTTGCATGTCGCAGGGACTTGTCAAGTCGTGCAGTTGCCGAGGCAGCGTGGAGAAGCGGAGACGCCCACGTCCAATCAACCGCCACGCATCGACCGAGGCCGCAGGCTTTTGGGGCCCGCAGTGCTTCAAACTTGACCCTTGGCTTTGCCACGAAACCAAGCCCAAGCGCACCTTGGGCCCGGGGGTTACTGTCGGCATTCTAGGAACGGGGGTCCCCAGACTTGCCTGCCTGCGGCCCACGGCGTGGCTAAGCAGCAGGCCGTACGGCCCGTCTTCATCAACAAGGAATCCAAGACCCTCGCGAGGGTCCAAGCCTTGCGAGGCGGACGACACAAGACCTCCTCTAGAGTGGCCTAGCCAGGCAGGCTCACGAGGAGCGAAGATATCAAGGCGGGGCAAACCTCACGAAACTCACGTGACATGAGCCATGACGAAGGTGCCAGGCGGGTGCCAGGCGGGCGCCAGTGCGCGCAGCGTCCCCATTTCCTCTTTGGTGCTAAGGAGGCAAGCGCAGGCGAAGATTACCGAGGCATCAGGCAAAGGTTGCCATATTGGTGCAACGAGATCAAGACCAGGAGGACGGCAAGGCGAAGGTCATCGTGGAGCCGAAGACGGTGTCACCCCAGAGCTTTTCGCAGGCGAAGACCGCTTTTGTCAGGATAGCTTGTACTAGTTGTCCCCCTTCAAATTTGCCCGCCGTTGTTGGCTCCCTTCCCGCTCGATATTTGGGAAGAGGACCAGGGCCTATATGAGTAGAGCTAGCCACCACAGTAGGGGCATCCGATCTTAGCTTGATCCAATCCGATCGAGAGCCTAGCCACAAGAACACCTCAACCTCGGGAGGTTGTTCTTCCCTTGTACTGTTCATCATCAGCCCAAGAGGCAATCCACCACCACACTGGAGTAGGGTATTACACCAGAACGGTGGCCCGAACCAGTATAAACCCCGTGTCTTTTACGTATTTGAGTTCGTCCGCAAGATCCTAGCGAGCTAGAGCGTAGATCGGTAGGAGGGAAAGGCTTCGCGCGCACCCCAGTGTTCGAACCTTAAGGGTTTGCCGGAACCCCACATCCGATAGTTGCTCTATGCAAGCAGCATAGCAACTCGAGGCAGCGGAACCTCTACTGGCAGCGAAACAACGAATGACGATGATAGACTCCATTCCACAGGGACTCTAGCTGGAACGTTTATCCTAGCTCGCGAACACAGGAACTACAGCAAACAAGCAAGCAATCCAGGCACGACCTGCAAAAAGGCATGACACGCCAGGTCAGTACATTGAATGTACTTGCAAGCTCACAAAAACCAGAAGCAGTCAAGACAGACATCAGCATGGCAATTACAGGTTAACAAGGATTAACATGATACTATCAGATCAATCTTAGCATGAACAAGACGAACATGATACAGCTAGCACAATATGAGCACTTCTGAACATGAAGATACTAGCGTGCAACAGGTTAACATTATCATGCACCAACTTACTCTGCTTGGGTTACCTCGTAACCAACACATGCATCAACTTACCAACATCGGTATCCATGATACCTCTGTGATCCTCTCGTGATCACAACCAATCTCTTTCTCATCCACGAACCGGGGTTATTATTACGCAAGTTATTATTATTGTTGGCTCATAGTGTGACCGACTACGAACTGGGCCCATATCCGCGGGTGCGGCTATTGATAGATTTAACACACACACTCTGCAGAGGTAGCGCAATTTACCCACACCACATAACCCAAGGCCTCACACTCCCATTCGGGTGGACGAACGACATTCCGACAAAACTGATCTACTTCCATGACACTCTCCCGGCCACTCCGACCAACTCATATCAAGGGGTTTAGCTAGTACTTGTAGTGCAACGTGCCATACTGACCAGAATAGCAAACTTTGAAGTAGCACTCACATACTAGCTTGGATTGAGCTGAAAATTGGCATAGATGGGTTATTTGATCATATGAAGCAACTGTAAAAGTTTCATGCCATTTGGAAATAACAAAGTGGGACTTGCTTCACAATGCTTCATTCTAATCGAATTTTAGAAAAATTGCACAGGCAAATGGAATAATGGATTGATCCAAAACTTGGTGGAGAGAGTTGATATGGATGTGAGAATGTCCTCGTGAATTTTCAGCTTAATTGAGGCAATACAAAATATAGTTGCTTCACAAACTGAAAATCTGACCAGAAACCAAGATTTGGATCTGGGCTGACATAGATGAGTTACATGAGCTCATATTTGGTGGAGAGTCATGATTTGACCATATGAAGGACCTTGAAAATTTTCAAATAATTTGGATATGGCTAGCTAGTACTTCCTTCACAATAACTTCCCTCAGACATGAACTTTGAAAAATTGCTCAGGAATATTTACTAAGAAAATTGAGTTGAATTTTGGCGTGGTGCAATTATATGGACATGAAAAGATGGCCAAAAGTTTTGGGGTCAATCAAGCAAAGATAAATGACACTTCCTTCTCAAACCACCACTTAGGGCAGAATCAGAAAAGGAATATTTGTGAATTATCTTTGATGATGCCAAGGAAGGATTTTGACATATTTGTAGAAGATATGACCCAAACAATTTATGAGAATTATTTGGGAAGTTTGGGAGTGACAGAAAGATGGGTTGCTTCACAACCTAGGGTTTAAAGGGTTATTCCTTTAATAGAAAAAGGAATATTCCCAACAAAAAAAAAATTGAATTAGGTCAAGGATGGAAATGACATGATCTAGGGATGATAATGAGGATGACAAGCCACTATAAAACCTAGGAAGACATGATCTTCCCAAGTTTTGAAACCACATAGCCACAGAAAAGCAAGTCAAATCAAGAAATCCAAGAAAATCAAAGGAAAAAAGAAAAGGGCAAAATCCAGGGTGTTACACACCTTCCCCACTTCTCGTCCTCGAGATTTAGATGCTGAGGGATAAATATTCTGACTTGAAGAAACCGTTTCCAACTCGGGTTTCTTTTATTCATTCTCATATAATATTCCCACTAAATTGGATCTGACTTACTGTCCTGATCTGGGGTGGTTTGCTTCACCGTATTTGACATTCTGACAGGACTTACCTCATATCTTCCTATTCATACTGACTCAAATTTTTCACTTCAGATCTGCTGGCTTAGCTGAGGTCCGAAAAATTAACATTACTAACTTAGGTGTCCTTCTCGGTACTGATCCTTGTTGGATATGTTATTCTCGTGTCGAAAGTCTGAGAATATTCCATGGAGTTAGGAACACATCTTCCCGTGGAACAAAGAATCTCTTCTATCCAGATATCAGACTGCTTGAATCATACCTTCTGGGTTCAAAACAATGATAGGAATCATACTTGGCCTTCAGATGGATTCTGACATCTTGCAGGAGTTTTTGACTAGCTTGACTGGCTTTAGTGTCTTTCATCTCCAATCTGTACTAAAAGTTTGACTATCGCTTGACGTGACTCATAGAAGAATGCACCATCACCTGATGATCACATTCGCAGACTTGACTGACGGTGATCTAGGCAAAGAATCCCATTCATGGCAGGCTATTCTTTAATTGCTTCCCATATACAAGAGATAACAATCCTCAAGGTATGTGCTCTCACAATGATTTTTCATGTTGCCGGTGTATCCATGGGGATAACAGTCCGTGCTATGCTTCAACACGGTTGCTGAGGTCAATATGTTGAGTTGTCCTGGCTTCGGACTTGACAGACTTGAGTATTCAATGCTAAAAGTTCTGAGCATACACTGTTGACTGAGCTGGTTGCCTTGCTATGAGGCCCTTACCGCAATGAAGTAGACCTCTCAGGCGTATCTTCACTTGGTATTTGATATGAAATATCAGACTGTCGTGGGCATACATACCACATTGTTCTCAAAATACTTGGCATACCTGTATTGTTGGTCTTGCTCCTTCATTATTCTTTATCTGGATCCTTAACTGAAAGAGCGGGGCCATATATATCCTTGATTATTTTCACGGCCCTGAATATTGTCATGTGTTATATCTTGCAGTCATACCTTGGTCTGGTTCATGCCTTGAGTCTCGGTATATTTATCCAGTTCACGTGTGCTTATACAGATCTCAATCATACGAGACAATGACTAGATTAGTAGCATCACCTTGTCGGGCATGCGGGGCTAATCTTGATATTTACTGCCAAGATAGTTGTCTCAATGTTTTCTTTCTTCAAGACTTGCCAATTCTTGCATCACCCACTAGCTCTTGAAGAACCGGTGAGGTTGTCGGATGTGTACTGTGAATTCTTCCTTGTGCGAGAGACTTGCATGAACTTAGGAGCATACTCATTGTATGAACAAATATCCGATTCTCGAGGTATGCCTTTGTTCTGACTGATTCTTATTTCTGACTTAACCGTTGCAGATTTGCCACTTGGAAAACACCGACATATGCCGACAATCCATTGTTTATCTTCTTGTACCAGTGCCATACTAAAGAAGACTGGCCAGCTTGCTTCGGAATCCATCGAGGTATCGTGCTCCGGAAGACTGGACAGCTGGTGCTTGAAGCTTTCTTTGGATATCTTCCTGAGGAAGACTGCGTACCGTACCGCATAAGCTTCCCCCCTTGAAGGCTTGCTAGGGAAGACTCGTTACCTTATGCCAGAAGCTGTTGCGGTATCTTACTGAAGACTCAATATCTTGCACTAGAATCCATTCATGTCTTTGTGATGCAGACTGGTAAATCGTGTCTTGTACGTTTTGCTGATAAGTTGTGAAGAAGAACTGGACTGGTCTTCTTTGTGAATGGAATATATATATTCTTGTCATTCCGGCTGTTGATAACTTGTATGACAAGAATTGTCTAAATGTCCTCCTTGCTGAATTCCTTGCATATCCGGACTGACCTCGGGGTGTCGCATGTTTTAAATCTGACTCATGGTAGAATCACTCACTGTGTACAGACCATATCTCTGACTTGAAATGCATTGTTGGACTTGGATCCAATTTTGTTCTCCTCCTGGTTCAATCATTGCTGCAATAAAGGTGTATCTCTGACGGGTACTTGTTACTGAAAGTCTGAGAAGGCACGGTTCTCTTGCATCATGCTCTCTTGATGATGAAGGACGGTGATTCTTGCCATTGCAGCAAGCTGAACAGCAAGCTCGGGAGTAGCGCTGTAACCACCGTGGAAACTGTAGGTGCGCTTACGAACAGGAATCGAGGCTGACAGATGGATGTGGGCAACATATTCCAGGATTCTTCCTCTGGCAGAAAACTGGAATACTTGATAATGGGGTGGATCTCCATGGGGATAAATGCTACGCCACATGTCGCCAAGGAGGGTGGCAAAGCTGAGAGGTGCAGGAGTGAGATTGAACGCAATAGGAGCAGCACCGGGAGCTCTGGGGAGGGCATTGAATTCATGGAAGCTAACCGCCATCTATGCATGAAATAGGGGTTAGGGGTAACCGAATAAGACTATATGCAGCAAACAAATGCAACAATTAAATGCAGCAAGCAAGGGCAACAACCAGACCCTATACTACCATTTTCTAACGTTCCCGCGGACTAGGACGCTCTATAGCCAGACCTGCTCTGATACCAAGCCTTGTGGCACCCCGGCTCAGAGAAACCGGAACGCCCCGTATTCCAGCCCAGAGATCGAGATGTAGTCTTCTGGAATGCGGCACTGCTTAGCATAGCACAAACCAGCTCCCTATTACAGCACGATTATGGATACAAGGTCTCCGATATTACAATGAATAACATCGGCACGGCGATGCTACGCCAACCACAGTTGCTCTATGCGAGCAGCATAACAACTCGAGGCAGCGGAACCTGTACTAGCAGTGGAACAATGAACGACGACAATGGACTCTAATCCGCAGGGACTCTGGCTGGACCATTTATCCTAGCTCGCCAACACAGGAACTACACCAAACAAGCAAGTAATCTAGGCACGACTTGCAAACTGGCATGACACGCCAGGTCAGTACATTGAATGTACTTGCAAGCTCACAAAAACCAAAAGCAGTCAAGACAGACATGAGCATGTCAATTACAGGTTAACAAGGATTATCATGATGCTATCATATCAATCTTAGCATGAACAAGATGAACATGATACGGCTAGCACAGTATGAGCACTTCTGAACATGATGATACTAGCATGCAACAGGTTAACATTATCATGCACCAACTTACTCTGCTCGGGTTACCTCGTAACCAACACATGCATCAACTTACCAACATCGGTATCCACGATACCTCTGTGATCCTCTCGCGATCACAACCAATCTCTTTCTCATCCATGAACCGGGGTTATGATTACGCAAGTTATTATTATTGTTGGATCATAGTGTGACTGACTACGAACTGGGCCCATATCTGCGGGCGCGTCTATCGATAGATTTAACACACACACTCTGCAGAGGTAGCACACTTTACCCACACCACGGAACCCATGGCCTCACACACCCATTCGGGTGGACAAACGGCGTTCCGACAAAACTGATCTACTTCCATGACACTCTCCCGGCCACTCCGACCAACTCCCCTTTTTGGGCTAAGTCATGGGTGGCCCCGTGCCTACCAAAGGCATGAACGGCCACCGTCCTTGCAAAACATAAACGGTCCCAAATAGGGACAATGGGTCCATACTCAACAACGGGCACACAAGGCTTATGCCGTCCTACCTGGCCAAGGTAGCGCCCGCGCATAACCTTCCCTCGTTGGAGGCACTGGCGAGAGGCATGACAATAGACCGCATTAGTGCCTTCCCATAAAAGAAAATGTGGTTGCATTGGTCAGCTCGATTCAGTGGCACCATGGCTCAACCAACAGTTGATCAAGTTCATTATTATCCGATTAAACTTGAATGCAATAAGTTGAGCCATAATACAAAAACATGATGCAACTACAATGCATGATCATGATATCAACATGGAGGTGCAACATGATCATCGAGCATAACCACAATGAATCAAATATCCGAATGAGCATGGCATACTGACGAGCATGAAAAACACAAGCATAACTCTACCATAAGCATAGCATGACTACTGGCATCATAAGTAAACATCATGCAAGAACATAACAAGAATACTACCAAGTGAGCATGTAACCATCTAGATGCAACGGAACAAACATAGCAACGGTACTGAATAACAAACTAAGCATGCATCCGAAGAACATCTCTGCTACCAGCATGTATTACTACTACCAAGCATGACTTATGAACATGATACTAGCAAGTAGTACAAGATAACAAGATGCATCAGAACATAGCATGAAGGTGAACATAAAACCACGAGCATAACCGAAACAACGACAACTATATCAAACAAGCAGAGAGATAACGGGCAAACTTCTATTAAATATTCAAGTAGAAACCATGGCGACTACATGGCTATCATGCAAGTGACTGTTTGGCTTGTGCTGGGGTGTGGAGACTCCGGGAAGAATCGCGGTGAAGCCACGGAACGAAACGCCGGACTGTTCTCTCTCAAAGGGGGCTGATTAGAGACAATGGTATAATGGTCATTTTCATAGTGTGAACACCTAGTGAAAATGTAACCAACAGAAAGATCTCGACGAGACGGAGAAGTGAGCGTTGTTTTCACGTCAATCAGAGTTACGGTTGCGGAGTTATGAAGTGTGGTAGAAGAAGAAGGACCAATCTATGAATAATTTCATCACCAACGGGTCCCTGAGTGGATAAGGCAGAGGCGCAAAATCAGAAAAAGGCTTTCTGAACTGGAAAACATACTTTGGGCCGAAAGAGGAGGAAAATACACTTTCCAAAGGAGAAAATGTATTCTACAAGAATACGCTTAGGGACAGGAAAGTGTACTCCAGAAAATGCGTGTCCACTTACACTGAGCTGGCAAGGGGTGGGGGTGATCGGGTCGTCTCCTTCCTCTCGCTCCTGTGCTCCCGTGAGCAGAGGAGAGGAAGTAGGGGAGTGGTGGCAAGGGGGTCGTTCGGCTCAGGCCACCCCCGGCCGGGGCGAGGCCACCGCCGGGTGCGGGATGGCGAGGTGCGCCCATCCAGGAGGGAAGAGGCCACCGGGGAGGGAAGGGGAGGCGGCGACAGGAGGAGGCAGGGAGGAGGCAGAGTCGGCGGTGGTGGTGACGGGCAGGGGTCTCCGGCGACGGGGAGGCGAGGTGGAGGGCTTGGGGAGGCACGTCGGAGAGTGATTGGCCTCATGGGGTGTCGGGAGGAGGAGAGGAGACCTAGGGCGACCGGACTAGCTCGGGCTCCGACGAACACCGAAAACGAACCACGAACTCCGGCAAGATTAGGCGACTCCGGGGGCAAATGAGGAACAGGGAGAGGCTTGGGAGCTGCGGGAGGGCTCGGGCACTCCTTATATAGGCCAGGGGAGGGCTCGGGAGCGCTCGAGAATCTCCGGCCGACATGCCAAAGGAGGGACAGAGGAGGGACGCGTCACGGGCACGGCGATGGCGACTAAACCACGGCGAGTCCGGACGGGGCATTCATGCAGGAAGATGCAGACGAGCACGAGCGAGTGCTACCTCTTGAGCACTGCGTTGGTTTTCCCTTGAAGAGGAAAGGGTGATGCAGTAAAGTAGCGTAAGTATTACCCTCAGTTTTTGAGAATCAAGGTATCAATCCAGTAGGAGACCACGCTCAAGTCACATGTACCTACACAAACAAATAAGAAACTTGCAACCAACGCAATAAAGGTGTTGTCAATCCCTTCACGGCCACTGCAAAAGTGAGATCTGATAGAGATGATAAGATAATATTTTTGGTATTTTTATGATAAAGACTAAAAGTAAAGAAAGCAAAATAAACGGTAATAGATATAACGGTAGATTAATATGATAGAGAATAGACCCGGGGGCCATAGGTTTCACTAGTGGCTTCTCTCAAGAGCATAAGTATTACGATGGGTGAACAAATTACTGTCGAGCAATTGATAGAATTGAGCATAGTTATGAGAATATCTAGGTATGATCATGTATATAGGCATCACGTTAAGTGACAAGTAGACCGACTCACCTTTGCATCTACTACTATTACTCCACCCATCGATCGCTATCCAAAGATGCATCTAGAGTATTAAGTTCATAAGAATAGAGTAACGCTTTAAGCAAGATGACATGACGTAGAGGGATAAACTCAAGCAATATGATATAAACCCCATCTTTTTATCCTCGATGGCAACAATACAATACGTGTCTTTTCCCCTTCTGTCACTGGGATCGAGCACCACAAGATTGAACCCAAAGCTAAGCACTTCTCCCATTGCAAGAAAGATCAATCTAGTAGGCCAAACCAAACTGATAATTCGAAGAGACTTGCAAAGATAACAAATCATACATAAAAGAATTCAGAGGAGATTCAAATGTTGTTCATAGATAATCTTGATCATAAAACCACAATTCATCGGATCTCAACAAACACACCACAAAAGAAGATTACATCGAATAGATCTCGAAGAGAATCAAGGAGAACTTTGTATTGAGACCCAAAGAGAAAGAAGAAGCCATCTAGCTAATAACTATGGACCCGAAGGTCTGAGGTAAACTACTCACACATCATCCGAGAGGCTATGGTGTTGATGTAGAAGCCCTCCGTGATCAATGCCCCCTCCGGCGGAATGCCGGAAAAGGCCCCAAGATGGGATCTCACGAGTACAGAAGGTTGCGGCGGTGGAAATAGGGTTTCGGCTCCTGTTCTGATGTTTCCAGGGTATATGAGTATATATGGGCGAAAGAGGTCGGTCAGGAGAGCTACAAGGGGCCCACGAGGGTGGGGGCGCGCCCAGGGGGCAGGCGCGCCTCCCTGCCTCGTGGCCTCCTCGTTGATTGATTGACGTCCACTCCAAGTCCTCTGGATCACGTTTGTTCCGAAAATCATGTTCCCGAAGGTTTCATTCTGTTTGGACACCGTTTGATATTCCTTTCCTTCGAAACACTAAAATAGGCAAAGAAAACAACAATTTGGGCTGGGCCTTCGGTTAATAGGTTAGTCCCAAAAATAATATAAAAGTGTATAATAAAGCCCATTGAACATCCAAAACAGATAATATAATAGCATGGAACAATAAAAAATTATAGATACGTTGGAGACGCATCAAGCATCCCCAAGCTTAATTCCTGCTCGTCCTCGAGTAGGTAAATGATAAAAACAGAATTTTTGATGTGGAATGCTACTTGGCATAATTTTCAATGTAATTCTTTTTATTGTGGCATGAATATTTAGATCCGAAAGATTCATGATAAAAGTTTAATGTTGACATAAAAACAATAATACTTCAAACGTGCTAACCAAGCAATTATGTCTTATCAAAATAACATAGCTAAAGAAAGCTCATCCCTACAAAATCATATAGTTAGGTCATGCTTCAATTTAGTCACACAAAATGTTCTCATCATGCATAACCCCAATGACAAGCCGAGCAATTGGTTCATACTTTTTAACGCGCTTCAGCCTTTTCAACCCTTACGCAATACATGAGCGCAAGCCATGGATATAGAACTATGGGTGGAATAAAGTATAATGATGGGGGTTATGTGAGAAGACAAAAGGTAGAAAGTCTCACATTGAGACGGCTAATCAATAGGCTATGGAGATGCCCATCAATTGATGTCAGTGTGAGGAGTAGGGATTGCCATGCAATGGATGAACTAGAGCTATAAATATATGAAAGCTCAACAAAAGAAACTAAGTGGGTGTGCATCCAACTTGCTTGCTTACGAAGACCCAGGGCATTTTGAGGAAGCCCATCATTGGAATATACAAGCCAAGTTCTATAATGAAAAATTCCCACTAGTATATGAAAGTGACAACATAGCAGACTCTCTATCATGAAGATCACGGTGCTACTTTGAAGCACAAGTGTGGAAAAAGGATAGTAACATTGTCCCTTCTCTCTTTTTCTCTTTTTTTTTTCTTTTTTTGGGCCTTCTCTTTTTTTCTTTGGCCTCTTTTTTTTCCTTTTTTTTCTTAGTCTGGAATCTCATCCCGACTTGTGGGGGAATCATAGTCTCCATCATCCTTTCCTCACATGGGACAATGCTCTAATAGTGATGATCATCACACTTTTAATTACTTACAACTCAAGAATTACAACTCAACACTTAGAACAAAATATGACTCTATGTGAATGCCTCCGGCGGTGTACCGGGATATGCAATGAATCAAGAGTGACATGTATAAAAAAATATGAATGGTGGCTCTGCCACCAATACAATGTCAACTACATGATCATGCAAAGCAATATGACAATGATGAAGCGTGTCATAATAAACGAAACGGTGGAAAGTTGCATGGCAATATATCTCGGAATGGTTATGGAAATGCCATGATAGGTAGGTATGGTAGCTGTTTTGAGGAAGATATAAGGAGGTTTATGTGTGATAGAGCATATCATATCACGGGATTAGGATGCACAGACGAAGTTTGCACCAACTCTCAAGGTGAGAAAGGGCAATGCACGGTACCGTAGAGGCTAGAAAATTGTGGAAGGGTGAGAGTGCGTATAATCCATGGACTCACATTAGTCATAAAGAACTCATATACTTATTGCAAAAGTTATTAGCCCGAAGCAAGGTACTACTACGCATGCCCCTAGAGGGATAGATTGGTAGGAAAAGACCATATACTTATTGCAAAAGTTATTAGCCCGAAGCAAGGTACTACTACGCATGCCCCTAGAGGGATAGATTGGTAGGAAAAGACCATCGCTCGTCCCTGACCGCCACTCATAAGGAAAGCAATAAAAGAACACCTTATGTGTCAAATTTGTCACACAACTTTTACCATACGTGCATGCTACGGGACTTGCCTACCTTAATACAAGTATTTATCAATTTCACTATTACTCAACTAGGACACTCTAATATTACCACATTTATATCTCAAAACACTTATCAAGTATCAAACTTCTCACAATATTCAATGAACTCAATATGGAAGTTTTTATTATACTCATCTTGAATGCCTATCATATTAGGACTAATTTCACATTTAAAGAAAATTACCATGCTGTTGAAGACTATCAAAATAATTTAAGTGAATCATGATAGATCAATAATTTCTATAAAATAAAACCACCACCGTGCTCTAAAATATATAAGTGAAGCACTAGAGCAAAAACTATATAGCTCAAAAGATATAAGTGAAGCACATAGAGTATTCTAATAAATTCCGAATCAAGTGTGTCTCTCTCAAAAGGTGTGTACAGAAAGGATGATTGTGGTAAACTAAAAATCAAAGACTCAAATCATACAAGACGCTCCAAGCAAAACACATATCATGTGGTGAATAAAAATATAGCCCCAAGTAAAGTTACCGATAGACGAAGACGAAAGAGGGGATGCCTTCCGGGGTATCCCCAAGCTTAAGCTTTTGGTTGTACTTGAATTTTACCTTGGGGTGCCTTGGGCGTACCCAAGCTTAGGCTCTTTTCAATCCTTTTTCCATAATCCATCAAATCTTTACCCAAAACTTGAAAACTTCACAACACAAAACTCAACAGAAAATCTCATGAGCTCCGTTAGCGAAATAAAACAAACCACCACTTTAAGGTACTGTATTGAACTCATTCTTTATTTATATTGGTGTTAAAACCACTGTATTCCAACTTCTATATGGTTTATAAGCTCTTTTACTAGCCATAGATTCATCAAAATAAGCAAACAACACACGAAAAACAGAATCTGTCAAAAATAGAACAGTCTGTAGTAATCTGTATCTAACTTAAACTTCTGTAACTCAGAAAAATCTACCAAAATAGGAATACCTAGATAATTTGTTTATTGATCTATTGCAATTGGAATCAGTATTTTATCACGTTCTGGTGATTTTTCACAATTGTTTTCGTGAACAGAAAGTTTCTGGAATTTTCAGCAAGATCAAATAACTATCATCCAAGAAGATCCTATAGGTTTCACTTGGAAAAAACACTAATTAAAACATAAAAAAAATCTAACCAGAGGCTAGATCAAATATTTATTTCTAAACAGAACCAAAAAGCAAGGAACTAAAATAAAATTGGGTTGCCTCCCAACAAGCGCTGTCGTTTAACGCCCCTAGCTAGGCATGAAAGCGATGATAGATCTAGGCATTGCCATCTTTGGTATTTATCTTTTTAGTGGAGTTATGCTCGAATCTGGGAGGTTCTTTACGTTTCCCTTCATACTCGGAGATTGTTAGATCTAGAGCATCCAACCGTTTGTTGCAAAGTGTAATCAAAGTATTCATGCGATTAAGGTTTCCTCCAACATTTTTAAGAGGTTCAAGAGACTTTTGCAATTCGCATAGTTTTTCTAAGATTTGGGTTCCCTCTTGAGTAAGAGTTGGTCACTTTTGTGAGGGAAGTATTCCTACTATCCCCTCTATAATTTCATAAGCAAAAGTAGGATCAGTTTCAATAAAATTCCCTTTGGCGGCAAAATCAAGGAGTTGTCTATGGGATACGGTTAGCCCAACATAAAAATTGCGAAGTAAAACCTTGAAATCTCCCTCTATAGTGCAACGATGATAGGATTATATCATCCTATACCAAGCATCTTTTAGATTTTATCCTTGTTTTTTTGAAGTGAAGAACTTCGAACTCGGGAGACAAAGGAGTAGATAAAGCACTAGCCATAACAACGAAGCAAGCGAAAAATAGGCGAACAGAAAAGAGGGCGAATAAAACGGCAAGGGTGAAGTGGGGGAGAGGAAAACGAGAGGCAAATGCCAAATAATGTAATACGAGGGATAAGAGTTTGTGATGGGTACTTGGTATGTCTTGACTTGTGTGTAGACTCCCCGGCAACGGCACCAAAAATCCTTCTTGCTACCTCTTGAGCACTGCGTTGGTTTTCCCTTGAAGAGGAAAGGGTGATGCAGTAAAGTAGCGTAAGTATTTCCCTCAGTTTTTGAGAACCAAGGTATCAATCCAGTAGGAGACATCGCTCAAGTCCCATGTACCTACACAAACAAATAAGAACCTTGCAACCAACTCGATAAAGGGGTTGTCAATCCCTTCACGGCCACTTGCAAAAGTGAGATCTGATAGAGATGATAAGATAATATTTTTGGTATTTTTATGATAAAGACTAAAAGTAAAGAAAGAAAAATAAACGGTAATAGAAATAATGTAGATTAATATGCTAGATAATAGACCCGGGGGCCATAGGTTTCACTAGTGGCTTCTCTCAAGAGCATAAGTATTACGGTGGGTGAACAAATTACTGTCGAGCAATTGATAGAATTGATCATAGTTATGAGAATATCTAGATATGATCATGTATATAGGCATCACGTCTGTGACAAGTAGACCGACTCCTGCCTGCATCGACTACTATTACTCCACACATCAACCGCTATTCAGCATGCATCTAGAGTATTAAGTTCATAAGAACAGAGTAACGCTTTAAGCAAGATGACATGATGTAGAGGGATAAACTCAAGCAATATGATATAAACCCCATATTTTTATCCTCGATGGCAACAATACAATACGTGTCGTTTCCCCTTCTATCACGGGATCGAGCACCACAAGATTGAACCCAAAGCTAAGCACTTCTCCCATTGCAAGAAAGATCAATCTAGTAGGCCAAACCAAACTGATAATTCGAAGAGACTTGCAAAGATAACAAATCATACATAAAAGAATTAAGAGGAGATTCAAATATTGTTCATAGATAATCTTGATCATAAACCCACAATTCATCGGATCTCAACAAACACACCGCAAAAGAAGATTACATCAAATAGATCTCCAAGAGAATCGAGGAGAACTTTGTATTGAGATCCAAAGAGAAAGAAGAAGCCATCTGGCTAATAACTATGGACCCGAAGGTCTGAGGTAAACTACTCACACATCATCGGAGAGGCTATGGTGTTGATGTAGAAGCCCTCCGTGATCAATGCCCCCTCCGGCGGAGCGCCGGAAAAGGCTCCAAGATGGGATCTCACCGGTACAGAAGGTTGCGGCGGTGGAAATAGGGTTTCGACTCATTTTCTGATGTTTCCAGGGTATATGAGTATATATTGGCGAAAGAGGTTGGTCAGGAGAGCTACGAGGGGCCCATGACGGTGGGGGCGCGCCGAGGGGTGCAGGCGTGTCTCCCTGCCTCGTGGCCTCCTTGTTGATTGCTTGACGTCCACTCCAAGTCCTCTGGATCACGTTTGTTCTGAAAATCACGTTCCCGAAGGTTTCATTCCGTTTGGACTCCGTTTTATATTCCTTTCCTTCGAAACACTGAAATAGGCAAAAAAACAACAATTTGGGCTGGGCCTCCTGTTAATGGATTAGTCCCAAAAATAGTATAAAAGTGTATAATAAAGCCCATTGAACATACAAAACAGATAATATAATTGCATGGAACTATCAAAAATTATAGATACGTTGGAGACGTATCAACGAGCTAGAGGACATGATGTGTAGACGAGAGGCGGAGGGGAGCGGACGAACACAACGTCACCGTTTGGTAGAGCACGAGATTTGGCATGTCCGACTCGTGGTCATCGCGTAAGCTGGGTCAAGGAGTGCGTTCTAGCCGGACCGACCTTGTCTAGTAGAATGAACTGAGTGCCCTGAGCTCAAAGGCAGTAACAACTCGGTCCAGGGGCAAAGAAGTGATTTGCAGGAGGAGCCAAAACATTTTGGCAGCAAGGTGTTTGATGCCATTTGCAGAGGATTGGTCGGGAGGATTAGACTGAGATTTGACTAGGGTTTATCACTCACTAAGATGAGTAAGATGGCAAGGTTTCAGCTCATACCGAGGGGTTTAGCAAGCACTTGTAGTGCAACGTGCCATACTGACCAGAATAGCAAACTTTGAAGTAGCACTCACATACTAGCTTAGATTGAGCTGAAAATTAGCATAGATGGGTTATTTGATCATATGAAGCTCTTTGTAAAAGTTTCATGCCATTTGGAAATACCAAAATGGGACTTATTTCACAATGCTTCATTCTGATCAGAATTTTGGAAAAAATTGCATAGGGAAAATGGAATAATGGATCGAGCCAAAACCTTGTGGAGAGAGTTGATATGGATATGAGAATGTCCTGGTACATTTTCAGCTTAATTGAGGAAATATAAAATATAGTTGCTTCACAAACTTAAAATCTAACCAGAAACTAAGATTTGGAGCTGGGCTCACATAGATGAGTTACGTGAGCTCATATTTGATGGAGAGTCATGATTTGATCATATGAAGGACCTTGCAAAATCTCAACTCATTTGGATATGCCTAGCTAGTACTTCCTTCACAATCACTCCCCTCAGGCAGGAACTTTGAAAAATTGCTCAGGAATATTTACTAAGCAAATTGAGTTGAATTTTGGCATGGTGCAGTTATATGGACAAGAAAAGATGTCCAAAAGGTTTGGGGTCAATCAAGCAAAGATAAATGACACTTCCTTCTCAATCCACCACTTAGGGCAGAATCAGAAAAGGAATATTTGTGAATTATCTTTGATGATGCCAACGAAGGATTTTTGACATATTTGTGGAAGATATGACCCAAACAATTTATGGAAATTATTTGGGAAGTTTGGGAGTGACAGAAAGATGGGTTGCTTCACAACCTAGGGTTTAAAGGGTTATTCCTTTAATAGAAAAAGGAATATTCCCAATAAAATGAATATTGGATTAGGTCAAGGTTGGAAATGACATGATCTAGGGATGATAATGAGGATGACAAGCCACTATTAAACCTAGTAAGACATGATCTTCCCAAGTTTTGGAACCACATAGCCACAGAAAAGCAAGTCAAATCAAGAAATCCAAGAAAATCAAAGGAAAAAGAAAAGGGCAAAATCCAGGGTGTTGCACGTCTCCCCCCTTAAAGAAATCTTGTCCTCGAGATTTAGTTGCTCAGGGATAAATATTATGACTTGAAGAAACCGTTTCCAACTCGGGTTTCTTTTATTCATTCTCATATAATATTCCCAGTAAATTGGATCTGACTGACTGTCCTTATCTGGGGTGGTTTGCTTCACCGCATCTGACATTCTGACAGGACTTACCTCATATCTTCCTATTCATACTGACTCAAAATTTTCCCTTCACATCTACTGGCTTCGCTAAGGTCCGAAAAATCATCATTACTGACTTAGATGTCCTTCTCGATACTGATCCTTGCTGGAGATGTTATTCTCGTATCGAGTACCGGGAATATTCCACGGAGTTGGGAACACATCTTCCCGTGGAACAAAGAATCTATTCTATCCAAATATCAGACTGCTTGAATATATGCATTGCATACCTTCTGGGTTCAAAACAGTGATAGGAATCATACTTGGCCTTCGGATGGATTCTGACATCTTGCAGGAGTTTCTGACTAGCTTGACTGGCTTTACCATCTTTCATATCCAATCTGTACTAAAAGTTTGGTATAAGCTTGACGTGATCGATAGAAGAATGCACCATCACCGATGATCACATTCGCAGACTTGACTAGCGGTAATCTAGGCAAAGAATCCAATTCACAATGAGGCTATTCTTTAATTGTTTCCCATATACGAGATAACAATCCTCAAGGTATGTGGTCTCACTGATTTTTCATGTTGCGGTGTAAATGGGGATAACAGTCCGTGCTATGCTTCAACACGGTTCTTTGAGGTCAATATGTTGAGTTGTCCCGGTTCGAACTTGACAGATTTGAGTATTCAATGCTGACAGTTCTGAGCATACACTGTTGACTGAGCTGGTTGCCTTGCTATGAGGCCCTTACCGCAATGAAGTAGACCTCTCAGGCGTATCTTCACTTGGTATTTGATATGAAATATCAGACTATCTTGGGCATACATACCACATTGTTCGCAAAATACTTGGTATACCTGTATTGTTGGTTTTTCTCCTTCATTATTCGTTATCTGGATCCTTAACTGAAAGAGCGGGGCCATATATATCCTTGATTATTTTCGCGGCCTTGAATATGTTCATGTGCTATATCTTGCAGTCATACCTTGGTCTGGTTCATGTCTTGAGTCTCGGTATATTTATCCGGTTCACATGTGCTTATACAGATCTCAATCATACGAGACAGTGACCAGATTAGTAGCATCACCTTGTTGGGTAAAAGGGTTGATCTTGATATTCTTGCCAAGATAGTTGTCTCAATGTTTTCTTTCTTAAAGACTTGCCAATTCTTACATCACCCACTAGATTTCTGTCTCTTGAAGAACCGGTGAGGTTGTCGGATGCGTACTGTGAATTCTTCCTTGTGCGAGAGACTTGCATGAAGTTAGCAACATACTCATTGTATGAACAAATATCCGATTCTCGAGGTATGCCTTTGTTCTGACTGATTCTTATTTCTGACTTAACTGTTGCAGATTCACCACTTGGAAAACACCGACATATGCCGACAATCCATTGTTCATCTTCTTGTACCAGTGCCATAGTAAAGAAGACTGGGCATCTTGCTTTGGAATCCATCGGGGCATCGTTCTGCGGAAGACTAGACAGCTGGTTCTTGAAGCTTTCTATGGATATCTTGCCGAGGAAGACTACGTACCGTGCCTCATAAGTTTCCCCCCTTGAAGGCTTGCTAGGGAAGACTCGGTACCTTACGCCAGAAGTTGTTGCGGTATCTTACCGAAGACTCAATATCTTGCACTGGAATCCATTCATGTCTTTGTGATGCAGACTGGTAAATCGTGTCTTGTACGCTTTGCTGGTAAGCTGTGAAGAAGGACTGGACTGGTCTTCTTTGTGAATGGAATATATATATATTCTTGTCATTCCGGCTGTTGATAACTTGTATGACAAGAATTGTCTGAATGTCCTCTTTGCTGAATTCCTTGCATATCCGGACTGACCTCGGGGTGTCGCATGTTTTAAATCTGACTCATGGTAGAATCACTCATTATGTACAGACCATATCTCTGACTTGAAATGCACTGTTGGACTTGGATCCAATTTTGTTCTCCTACTGGTTCAATCATTGCTGCAATAAAGGTGTATCTCTGACGGGTACTTGTTACTGAAAGTCTGAGCAGAATATAACTTGTATTCAGACGGATATACGCAATACAATCTTGTCATTGAAAATCTCATTGCTTATAATCGAAGTTCCTTGGTGTGCATCTTTACTTCTCATGGCTTCCTCTAATCCGTGTCGGTTGATGAGCACTTTTCCATATGGGGTTAACACCGAAGATTCAAAACAAAGAAGCACGAGAAAACAATTGATTGCACAAAGCACACATCAAACAAGCTAAACAAATTACACAACAAACAAGCTAAAAAAGGTACACAACAAACAAACTACAAAACTACTCCAAACCAGCACACACAAGCATGATACTAGAGCGAATGCACATGCACTACATGAAGGAATACACACTACGCTTGAGCAAACGCTCGGGAGCTGACTAAGAAGCTAAAGGAGTAGCGAGTGGAACTGCTGACTCCGAAACTCTGGAGGGACGAGGCGGAGGGGTTGGTGAAGCTGGCGGAGATTGAGGTAGGGTGGCACCAAGCAATCTCCTAGCTCGAATGGCGTCTCGGAATAACTCGGGAATAAGAAGACACTCGTCTGTCATGGAACGGGACATGGCAAGGATAGCTGGGTCATCTTGAGGGTTGATAGACGGGAACTTGATCCGCTTAGGATTCTCGACGATGGTGGTATAGTATTGATAGGCACGGTTCTCTTGCATCATGCTCTCTTGATGATGAAGGCCGGTGATTCTTGCCATTGCGGCAAGCTGAACAGCACGCTCGGGAGTAGTGATGTAACCACCATGGAAACTGTAGGTGCGCTTACCAACAGGAATCAAGGCTGATAGATGGATGTGGGCAACATATTCCAGGATTCTTCCTATGGCAGAAAACTGGAATACTTGATAATGGGGTGGATCTCCATGGGGATAAATGCTACGCCACATGTCGCCAAGGATGGTGGCAAAGCTGAGAGGTGCAGGAGTGGGATTTAACACAATAGGAATAGCACCGGGAGCTCTAGGGAGGGCATTGAATTCATGGAAGCTAACCGCCATCTACGCATGAAATAGGGGTTAGGGGTAACCGAATAAGACTATATGCAACAAACAAATGCAACAATCAATTGCAGCAAGCAAGGGCAACAACCAGACCCTATACTACCATTTTCTAACGTTCCAGCGGACTAGGACGCTCTACAGCCAGACCTGCTCTGATACCAAGCCTTGTGGCACCCCAGCTCAGAGAAACCGGAACGCCCCGTATTCCAGCCCAGAGATCAAGATGAAGTCTTCTGGAATACGACACTGCTTAGCATAGAACAAACCAGCTCTCTATTACAGCACGCTTATGGATACAAGGTCTCCGATATTACAATGAATAACATCGGCACGGCGATGCTACGCCAACCACAGTTGCTCTATGCGAGCAGCATAACAACTCGAGGCAGCGGAACCTCTACTAGCAGCGGAACAACGAGCAGCGATGACGGACTCCAATTCCACAGGACTCGGCTGGAACATTTATCCTAGCTCGCGAACACAGGAACTACACCAAACAAGCAAGCAATCCAGGCACGACCTGCAAACTGGCATGACACGCCAGGTCAATACATTGAATGTACTTGCAAGCTCACAAAAACCAAAAGCAGTCAAGACAGACATCAACATGGCAATTACAGGTTAACAAGAATTAACATGATACTATCAGATTAATCTTAGCATGAACAAGATGAACATGATACAACTAGCACACTATGAGCATTTCTGAACATGATGATACTAGCATGCAACAGGTTAACATTATCATGCACCAACTTACTCTGCTCGGGTTACCTCGTAACCAACACATGCATCAACTTACCAACATCGGTATCCACGATACCTCCGTGATCCTCTCTGATCACAACCAATCTCTTTCTCATCCATGAACCAGGATTATTATTACGCAAGTTATTATTATTGTTGGATCATAGTGTGACCGACTATGAACTGGGCCAATATCTGCGGGCGCGGCTATCGATAGATTTAACACACACACTCCGTAGAGGTAGCACACTTTACCCACACCACGGAACCCATGGCCTCACACTCCCATTCGGGTGGACCAACGACGTTCTGACAAAACGGATCTACTTCCATGACACTCTCCCGGCCACTCCGACCAACTCCCCTTTTTGGGCTAAGTCATGGGTGGCCCCGTGCCTACCAAAGGCATCAACGGCCACCGTCCTTGTAATGGATCCATACTCAACAACGGGCACACAAGGCTTATGCCGTCCTACCCGGCCAAGGTAGCGCCCGCGCATAAACTTCCCTCGTTGGAGGCACCGGCGAGAGGCATGACAATAGACCGCATTAGTGCCTTCCTATAAAAGCAAATGTGGTTGCATTGGTCAGCTCGATTCAGTGGCACCATGGCTCAGCCAACAGTTGTTCAAGTTCATTATTATCCGATTAAACTTGAATGCAATAAGCTGAGCCATAATACAAGAACGTGATGCAACTACAATGCATGATCATGATATCAACATGGAGGTGCAACATAATCATTGAGCATAACCATAATGAATCAAATATCCGAATGAGCATGGCATACTGACAAGCATGAAAAACACAAGCATAACTCTACCATAAGCATAGCATGACTACTGGCATCATAAATAAACATCATGCAAGAACATAACAAGAATATTACCAAGTGAGCATGTAACCATCTAGATGCAACGGAATAAGCATAGCAACGGTACTGAATAATAAACTAAGCATGCATCCGAAGAACATCACTGCTACCAGCATGTATTACTACTACTAAGCATGACTTACGAACATGATACTAGCAAGTAGTACAAGATAACAAGATGCATCAGAACATAGCATCAAGGTGAACATAAAACCACGAGCATAACCAGAACAACGACAACCGTAGCAAACAAGCAGACAGATAACGGGCAAACTTTTATTAAATATTCAAGTAGAAACCATGGCTACTACATGGCTATCATGCAAGTGGCTGTTGTGGCTTGTCTGGGGGTGACGGAGACTCCGGGAAGAATCGCGGTGAAGCCGCGCGGACGAAACGCTGGACGGTTCTCTCTCAAAGGTGGCTGATTAGAGGCAAGGGTATAATGGTCATTCCATAGTTTTAACACCTAGTGAAAATGTTACCAGCAGAAAGATCTCGACGAGACGGAGAAGTGAGCGTTGGTTTCACCTCAATCGAGATTCACGGTTGCGGAGTTATGAAGTGTGGAAGAAGAAGGACCAATCTATGAATATTTTCATCACCAACGGGCCCCTGGGTGGATAAGGCAGATGCGCAAAATCAGAAATAGCCTTCTGAACATGAAAACGTACTTTGGGCCGAACAGGAGGAAAATATATTTTCCAAAGGAGAAAACGTGTTCTAGAGGAATACGCTTTAGGGAGAGAAAAGCGTACTCCATAGAATGCGTGTCCACTTACACTGAGCTGGCAAGGGGTGGGGGCGGTCGGGTCATCTCCTTCCTCTCGCTCCTGTGCTCCCGTGAGCAGAGGAGAGGAAGTAGCGGAGAGGCGGCAAGGGGTCCGGCTAGCTCAGGCCACCCCAGGCCGGGGCAAGGCCACCGCCGGGTGCGGGGCGGCGAGGCGCGCCCTTCCAGGAGGGAAGCGGCCACTAGGGAGGGAAGGGGAAGCGGTGTTAGGAGCCCTCCTAGCTTGTACACACATGGGCTTGCCCACTGGGCCCTCATGGACCTGGCCCGCCTGCTACCCCATCACTGCAGCTACAAGTACCAGATCAAAGGCAAGGAACAAAGCATCCAGTGGATCAACGAACCGGCGGCGGCGGCTACCTCTCTCCTCTATCTCCTTCCTTTCCCCTTCCTCCAGTTCATGTGTTCGTCCTCCATTAGTGTAACTGTTCCTCTGTAATCACCATGATGTACTGAACCTTGTGTTGGAGTGAGATTAATCTAGAGGTAGGTCTCTACTCTTACATCTGGTATACAGAGCCAGGCACCACCCTTCCCCGAATTCTTCCCCCCAAATTTTTTTTCACCACCACCATCCAACGGAATCAACCATGGATCCGTTCCTCGAGGAGTATCTCGAGCGGCTCGGCGCCAGCTCGATGCCTACACCAACGCCGCCAGTCCCTCACCGAGAAACTGAACGCCCTTGACGTCGGTTGGGCCACCAGTTCACCCGCCATCGTCCACAACCCACCACCAGCGACCACTTCACGGAGAGCACAACCAACGATTCTGCGCCCGTCACGGGCGTCTCTGGCTCCATCACCAAGGCCCAGGAGATCCCCACGGTTGCCCATGATGCAGCCTCGGCCTGCATCACGATGGTGCCCGTCACATGTTCGACGGAGTGCTCGACCCAGGCCGACACCATCAACAGTGTCGACGAGGTCCATGACGCCGCCACCGCCGTCCATCTCGAGGCCACGGTCGACCCCATCCACCAAGAAGTCGAGAAGCTCGCTCTGGTGCAAGCAACGGCCCCCATCGGCACCAACAGTCCCTCTAGTGCCGAGGTCGTTACTCCCGTGACAACCACCACCGACGTCGACCCCAAGGCCGGCGTGCAGGAGCTCGATGCCCTCTCGTCGACATCTCCACCCAAGTGACAACCAAAGGCGGATCACGATGTCACCCTCATCGTCCCCAACGACCCGCTCTGCCGGTCTTGACCACGTGTTCGACTCATTGCTTCAACGACAAACCCAGCGAGGGTGACAAGATGGTGCCCTTAACGCATTTCTTTTGTGTGCTCGCTCTCATGGAGGAGGGCGTGAAGCGTCCATGGCCACCACCTCGGGTTATTTCTATGAGGATGGGGTTTACTATACTGAATCGATATTCTTGGAAAAGCCTTTCGATCGTTTGTCGATTGCACTGATTGCAGTCTAGGCGGCCACCAGATCATCAGCCAAAAACGAAGAGTGATGCTCCGAAATGTCTACCTGCTACTCAATGGCAGGTTCTAATGCTGGCTTGTGTGGAATTGCAACCATGGCCATCATTTCAGATGGATCGTACTGACGGAAATAAGGTATGACTCATGCCGTGGCCGTTGTTCGCTTGCTCTCATGTTGACATGACTCTAAAACATGATGGGGTGCAGCCACAAGTCACTGATGTGATGAAGAAATTATTTGGTGACCTGAATTCTCTGAGAGCATCCTCAAGGTATCGGCCAAATGTGCAGCTTATGACACCATGTATTCTTGAGAAGGTTGTTTGCCTGATAACCATGGTGCCAAGATATATTCTTGTTCCGAGCCAGCTGATTATGCCTTTTATGGGTGATTTGAACTTGGATACTAGATAAAGACAACTAGTTATCGTTTATTTGCGGCCCTCGTATGAATTGCATGTTCAAGATGCCCAACCAAGGATCAGGTTCAGTCAAAACAATCTTCACCTGAAACTATCAAGGTCATCTGCTGCTATTTGGGTGTTCATGCAGTTCTCTCTGGCCATCCATCATTTATGCTGCAAAATGGGTTGGCACCGGGCATGCAACAACAAGCCGCCGATTACATTTCTATATTTGCCCAACTAACGATCCTTCATGGGGTACCTGGGATCCCGGTGTTCAAAGCGATGGCAAATGCAGCACTGTGTTCAATTACCTCTGCTAGCATAATCTGGAGCTGGACATTACCTCTATTCGGAAGTGTGAATACATCCACTATTCAACAACATGTCGCCTATAACAGGATTTTTCTTCAGCTACATCAGTTTAGGTGGTTGGCTCTGCTTCTTATTGGTGGAATTCCTCTCTGCTCCTACCAATATACTGTAATAGGAAATTTTACATACAAATCATGGCAGCGGCGGTACAAATTCATCGGACACTTTGGAGGATACTCACCCACCAGTTCTGGCGCTTGTGGTTTTTGCAATAGGACGGTGATGATTCATGTTTCAAGAAACAGCTCTTGTCAAAGGTTGATTGGAATATTTGGAGGATCTGTTTATAGTTATCGACAAGCAGTCCAGAAGTGGGATACTACTAGACAGTAGGAATGCAAAACCCACGATGATAAGAACATGTCCAAGCATCACATCTTGGAGCATGCTATTGTATGTAGTATTCCTATGGGTGACAAATTGCAAAGGAAAATTCAGCTAATGAACTTGCCAAAGGCACGAAAACTTTTGGGTCAATGGAAATTTACACGGAGTGGCCATCTTGTCGAAGTAGGCAGATAACACGAACCGTGTATTCCTATGAGTTTCGTAGCAACTTCGGTGGTGTTTGCAACTGCTTGTTCAGCTACAAGATTGGCATCTCTCCAGATTGATACTTGGCCTGACTACCTGCTATCATCAAGTGTTGCTATTCCTATATTTTGTGCAATCTTCTCTGGACATAAAACAGTGATGCTCTGTAGCTGGGTTGCGACCTTCATGCAACAACACATTAGCAAGATTTTCTATGGCTTGTCTAGTTCCAGCAAAATTTTGAAAAGTGAGCTAGTACGTGATGTGTGTGGAGCTATTTACCATGAGCTTGTGATATGGCATGTACGCACATGGGCTTGCCCACTGGGCCGCTCATGGACCTGGCCCGCCTGCTACCCCACCGCTACAACTACAAGTAAGTGTTGAATACATTACCTATGGTGTTGCCCACTGGGAAATTTATTTTGAGAAGTTTGCACTGCTGTGGAAGATGAAGAAACATGGTTCAAACAATTCAATTTATTCTTGTCACTTCTTCCTTCGGAGCAGCGACATTTGTTCTATTCAGTAATGTCCTATTACTTACAGGTTGATTACTTGGAAGCTTGCTCTGTCCTAGCACATTTGAATCTGGATGCTCATTGGTGCAGGGGAACAAGTGTTGAGCCCAGTGCAGTTGATGTGTATCAAGCTGGACATCGGTCCTATGAGCTCCATTCAGATTATCATCTCTTTTATGCTATCGAGTTGTTGGGGCCTCACTGGGGCATCTACCATTTAGTAACACCTTGGGATCTGGGACGAATTGCATTGTGGCTGTTATTGAAATGGACTCGACAAACTATTATTCAAGGAGGGTGGGGTGTCACATTTGTCACCGTCGACTTCTGCAAGGCTCCGTCGACCACAACTGCCCAACCCGACAACGACAACTTTGGCATCTCATTTGGTTGGGTCTCCACCGGCCACGGCCACCAGAACCCGATCATTCAAGTCAACCCCGATTTCGGCTACCACCACTCCTTCAAGGTAGTCAAGGAACATCGAGTGCAGTGGAATCCAGGCGGCTCTTGGTGGTTTGGCTTGGGGCAAGCGAATCTTAAGGAGGGGATGTTAGGAGCCCTCCTAGCATGTATGCGCACATGGGCTTGCCCTTTGGGCAGCTCATGGACTGGCCGCTTTGCTACCCCATCGCTGTAGCTACAAGTACCAGATCAAAGGCAAGGAGCAAAGCATCCAGTGGATCAATGAACCGGTGGCGGCGGCTACCACTCTCCTCTATCTCCTTCCTTTCCCCTTCCTCCAGTTCATGTGTTCGTCCTCCATTAGTGTAATCATTCCTCTGTAATCACCATCATGTACTGAACCTTGTGTTGGAGTGAGATTAATCTAGAGGGAGATCGCTACTCTTACAAGCTGGCGGCGGGAGGAGGCAGGAGGAGGCAGAGGCAGCGGTGGTGGTGATGGGCAGGGTCTCCGGCCATGGGGAGGCGAGGTGGAGGCTTGGGGAATCACGCCGAGAGTGGTGGACCTCGTGGGGTGTCGGGAGGAGAGAGGAGACCTAGGGCGGCCGGACTAGCTCGGGCTCCGTGAACACCCAGCAGGCAGCGAACTCCGGCTAGATTAGGCGACTCAGGGGGCAAATGAGGAACAGGGAGAGGCTTGGGAGCTGCGAGAGGGCTCGGGCACTCCTTATATAGTCCAGGGGAGGGCTCGGGAGCGCTTGAGAAGCTCCGGCCGACATGCCAAAGGAGGGACACAGGAGGGACGCGTCATGGGCACGGCGATGGCGACTAAACCACGGAGAGTCCAGACAGGGCATTGATGCAGGAAGATGCAGACGAGCATGGGCGAGCTAGAGGACATGATGTGGGCCGCGAGGCGGAGGAGGCCAGACGAACACAGCTTCAAGTTTGGTAGTGCGCGATATTTGGGATGTCCAACCCGTGGTCACCACGTAACTTGGCCCAAGCGGCGCGTTCTGGCCGGACCGACCTTGTCTAATAGAATGACCTTACTGCCTTGAGTTCAAAGGCGGTAATAACTCAGTACATGAGCAAAAAAGTGATTTGTAGGAGGAGCCAAAACATTTTGGTAGCAAGGTGTTTGATACCATTTTCAGAGGATTGGTCAAGAGGATTACGCTAATATTTGACTAGGGTTTATCACTCACTAAGGTGAGTAAGATGGCAAGGTTTCAGCTCATCTTGAGGGGTTTAGCAAGCACTTGTAGTGCAACGTGCCATCTTGACCAGAATAGCAAACTTTGAAGTAGCACTCACATACTAGCTTGGATTGAGCTGAAAATTGGCATAGATGGGTTATTTGATCATATGAAGCTACTGTAAAAGTTTCATGCCATTTGAAAATACCAAAATGGGACTTGCTTCACAATGCTTCCTTCTGATCAGAATGTTGGAAAAATTGCACAGGGAAAATGGAATAATGGATTGAGCAAAAACTTGGTGGAGAGAGTTGATATGGATATTAGAATGTCCTAGTAAATTTTCAGCTTAATTGAGGCGATATAAAATATAGTTGCTTCACAAACTGAAAATCGGACCAGAAACTAAGATTTGGAGCTGGGCTCACATAGATGAGTTACATGAGCTCATATTTGGTGGAGAGTCATGATTTGATCATATGAAGGACCTTGCAAAATTTCAACTCATTTGGATATGCCTAGCTAGTACTTCCTTCACAACCACTTCCCTCACACAGGAACTTTGAAAACTGCTCAACAATATTTACTAAGCAAATTGAGTTGAATTTTGGCATGGTGCAATTATATGGACAGGAAAAGATGTCCAAAAGGTTTGGGGTCAATCAAGCAAAGATAAATGACACTTCCTTCTCAAACCACCACTTAGGGCAGAATCATAAAAGGAATATTTGTGAATTATCTTTGATGATGTCAAGGAAGGATTTTGACTTATTTGTGGAAGATATGACCTAAACAATTTAAGAGAATTAGTTGGGAATTTTGGGAATGACAAAAGATGGGTTGCTTCACAACACAGGGTTTAAAGGGTTATTCTTTTAACAGAAAAAGGAATATTCCCAATAAAAAGAATATTGGATTAGGTCAAGGATGGAAATGACATGATCTGGGAATGATAATGAGGATGACAAGCCACTATATAACCTAGGAAGACATGATCTTCCCAAGTTTTGGAACCACATAGCCACGGAAAAACAAGTCAAATCAAGAAATCCAAGAAAATCAAAGGAAAAAGAAAAGGGCAAAATCCTGGGTGTTACATGTATAAACCTATTTGGAGGCTTGTCGACCAATGTTTGTGAGAGAAATACGAGTCGGGGGTGCGAAAGCGGGAGTTTTGTGTGTGTGTGTGTGTGTGCGAGAGAGAGAGACGGTAGTCGGGAAGGGGAGTGGAAGCAGGAGTTGTGTGTGTGAGAGAGAGGGGGAGTTTGTCTGATCGGTAAACAAATGAATAATGTCAGTTTATAAGCTGGGATGGAGACGGAAAGGAGATCGCAACAAATGTTGTGTCTCTGGGAGAGAGTAATTTTAGTGGTATGAGTCATATCTAGAGACATATAGGGTGTGTGAGAGAACCCCATAGAGAGAAAGACAAAGTGAAAGGCGAGTGAGACTATGTACATGGCGGTGAAAAGAAAGCTTAGGTACCTAGTGATACCAGAGAGAGCGGTAGAGATGTGAGAGATAATGAAAACTGTGTAATGTATAATGATAGGGAGAGTGTGACACTTCTCAAGGGAGACGTCGAGAGACCATGTTTGCGAAGATAGGAGAAACATGAAGTGAGCGTGCAGGTGAGCTGGAGAAAACAGAGTGGGCGTGAAAGGATTTAACATAAAAGGGATTCAAATATTTGAATTCGAGATGATGATACATGTAATCATACTCGAACCAAAATTGATCTATCAAACATGCATACTCATATGAATTCACGCGCATCTATGTTATTTAATATGTAGATATTACTGATCCATACACTTTAGAAGAACATAATTTGGTTTAAATTTCTTGAATTCAACTTTATGATTTTGAGATCATTGTATTTGTAAACCATATTATACAATAAGGAGAAGAATTCTTTGTTGTGCTTTTGAAAGTATATATAGAAAATGATGTATATAGAATTTTATTCCAATCGAAAATGGATCCTGCCTGAACAAAAATAGAATACAAACTGGATTTGAATTGAGTTGGCACGATGGCGATGCACTCTTGCTCTGCAAAAATTTGAGCGAAGCGGGGAAAGTCGCGATAACGCTTGAAACCAAAATCTGTGAGATGGAAATTACTGCCTATCCACCTTGCATAAAGCCTATCGGCTCGCTTTCTATATTTTCGAGAGGGTAGGTTTGTAATTTCACTCAAACATGACATAACCGCCTCTCACCCGGATTCATACAGTGGGCGCCAAAACACAGTGTCTCCTCGGCGAAATTGACTCCTCCCGATTCATACGGTGGGTGCCAAAAACAAACTCTCATCGACAAATATTCGGTGTATGCGAGATTACCATCCTATCCCCAATAGACTAATATTGCTGTGATGTAGGAAATTTTAAACGGGGGCCAAGTTTGTAAATTTCCTTACATTTGAGACAAGCGCGCCCTGAAGACATGGTTCCCCCCTTCCTCTACTCCGTGGGCGCCAAAACACCCTCTCCACCCCAGCCTCCTCCGTCCGCCACCCCATCCACCGCCGTCCTCCTCCACCATGTCGGAGCTGATACCCTGATGTCGTCGTCCATTACAAGAGATCGACCTCTCTCATCCACGGCTTTGGACCGGAATCCTTGCATCCCGTCCTCTTGCTTCATCTCCGCCGTCGTCCACCTTGCCGGCGCCACTCCTGTGACCATCTCATCCATCGCGCCCCGCCGCCACCGTCTACCCTCCTAGATCTGCTTCCACGGTGTTGTCAGCCATCGCTACCGCAGCACCTTCAAATTCTCAGCAGATGCATACACGGCGCTCTTTCGTATCTGCTCAACTTATTTATCACAGCAAGAAAATAGATCGCCACTGCTTTATTCTGATTTCTTGTCCATCACTTACTTGTTAGTTGAAAGAAAACATTGGTTGTGAAGCTGCCTTTGTCCGGTTTGCACCTTCAGATCCGCCATGGCACGCTCAACACTATACTCGCAATGCTTACGGTTTTCCCCTTTTATATTCCACACTAGTTAAATGACATGAGACTAAATTTCAAAATTGGTTCGATCGATTTTTGAGAGCTCGCCGGAGTTAAATCGGTGAAAAGGAAGGGGCTCAGTGGGGATGGTGGTTGTGGGGTGGTGGTGGGGCCTCGCCGAACGAAGAAAACTTCGGCCTTGGTGGGGGCGGGGGTGGGGGTGGGGGTGGTGGAGGAACATATGCGGTGGGGGCTGGTGGTTTGGCCGGCGGCCCGTGCGGTGTTCTGTATGGGAAGAGTCAGAGACGAGGAAGAAGAAGGGTTAGCAGACATAGGATCTTCATCCAACCGCCTGAAATGGTCGACTGACCCAAATGACAAAAGTCACGCGACTTGCATGCAGACATGCCTTTATATTCAGTACCATCATCGTACCTGCTTAGCACTACTCCTGAATCCATCAAGCTAAACAACGTGCCACTCATAATTCCAAACTTGTTGCTCAAGTACGAATCTGATATGATGCTGATATTACTAAAACAGATAACGTTTAATTGGTCAGCTAATATTCCTACTTTACTTTTGAAAAGCACGTGCACCACATATAGAGAGACAACAGGTAGTTGCATTCTTAATGCGCTCTGGTTCATCATGTGTGGGCACTGCGCAACGAACATTTCATTATCCAAAATCTGCTTACTCTTCTTTAGCATGTTCCTCTTCCGCTCTTCCTTAATAAGTACTCTCTCCGTTCCTAAATACAAGTCTTTGTATATATTCCACCATGGACTACATATGGAGCAAAATGAGTGAATCTACACTCTAAAATGTATCTGTATACATATGTATGTGATCCATAGTGGAAATCTCTACAAAGACTTATATTTTGGAACTGAGGGAGTATGATAGTAGTATAGTATGTTCCTTGTAGTGAAGATGAGCAGGGACATTTGCAGTCTAGAGGTCTATACGGTTGGTTGTGATGGATGCTTTGAACTCTTCCGGCCTCTTTGATTCGTAGGATTTAGGATTTTGTAAACATAGGAATAGGAATCGTAATGGCCTTTGAGAGTTACACTAATATTAACAGTACCGCGCCTTTAGTTGAAGAGAGCTGGTATCTGAAGCCTTTCTAGCCGTACCGGCAATACTAGCACATATATTCCACCAAGTTCCACTTTGCTGATTTTACTCCTGATGCTTACGGTTTTCCCGTTATATCTACACTATGATCTGTGTAGCTGCTTTGTGTTGCACGTGATGATCCCACTCTTGAAGCTAAACAACACACCAATCATAAGTCCAAAGCTTACTTCTTCAAATATGAATTGGGATATGATACTGATATTAGTTAATAGACACACATTTAATTGGTCATGTAATGCTCCCACTTGATTTTCCAAATGCATGTGGCCACATATAGAGAGACATCATGGAATTGCATTTCTTTGGGCGCTGTGATTCATCATGAGTGGGCAACCAACATTGTATGCAATGAAGCGAAACCTCAAGAATTGGCTTCCTCTTATGTTCTTTAACATGTTCCTCTTTTGTTATTCTGTATTTAGTACGTACAGTATGTTCCTTGTCAGGAAGGGGAGCAGGGACATCTGCAGTCAATAGCTGATAGAGCTGGCCTGTACGTGATCGATAGGCTTTCAATTAGTAGCGGCAATACAACACCGTATTTTCCAGCCAGTTCCACTTTCCCGATTTATATATCGTGGTTATGGTGTACCCCTTTTATGTACACTACGATCTGCCTAGTTGATGTGTGCTATCATGGTTTGGCAATAAACTCTCTATACAATATATTATGAACCTATCATCTGCCAACTATCCTTACTTCTGGAGCCTATTTTTTTGTGTACTTGTGCCAGATTATATTAATGCACGCACCATATTACAGCACACATGAGCTCTCTCATCAGAATCTAGTGATAGCACACAAGGGTTTACAGGGGCGCCCCTATATTAGAATATCCTCTGCATTACAAAGATTACGTTTTCATGGTTCTCGGATATTATACGTAATTACAGTGAATATCAGAATCCGCGCATCAAAAGAATATTATGGAACACTGCAACGACTTACAAAATTGGCACCAAGGCATTGAGTGCCATTCTGGATGCAATGAAACTCATACGCTCCCCACCTGTAGATTCTTGTTCAGAATATGATCCTAATAACTATTCTGACCTCAAGGAGTCAAAGGCAGATGGCCTGTCCTATTCACCCATCAAGGTGCATGTTCTAATTTGGCAAGGTTTTATTGATTGTTCGTATCTTGCATATGTTTTCTTGCATTTCTTCTACTTTGTTGCACCGCCATCTACTTAGTTTACTCATCATATATGTAAAGATGCCATGCCCATCCATTATCAAGACATATTCCATCTGTAATCATACCATCTTTTTTCACTCAAATACTGTTCTTGTGCATCAGACATCAAAAAGGAAGAGGGTGATTGTCGAACCTGAAGGAGCACCAGCAAAGTCCTTGAAAAACGTGGTGGTGCCGGAGAAATCAGACAGCACCCCACTTATATTGGTTGTACAACCAGTGACACAAAACGTAGGACCGACTCTAGCAGACTGTACCCATACTTCACTAGCCACACCACTAGCCCCACCACACAGGACCTGCACTCCAGCAAAAGGTATGCCGATTTCAGTTGCCATAGCACCAGCCGTACCATAGAAAAATCCCACTCTAGCAAAAAGTACAGCAAGTCCACCGGCCGAAGACCTATCCCAACTGCAGAGACGACCAATTCCTGCAGATTGGAACCCCATTCCAGTTATTCCCAGTTTAAAATACAATGCTTTCAATGTTGTTAGGGACTACGTGCATATATTCCCATCATGGAAAGATTATAGTGAAGACAAACACCATTTTTACATCTTCTGTCCCACTTACGTGTAAGTGCTATTATTCATGGTGATTATTTTCCTGATTTCTGCTGATTGAACACATCAATGATTTACATTACATTGTTGTAAGTAGGAGATACGTCTCCAATGTACTCTATAATTTATGAAGTGTTCATGCTATTATATTATCTATCTTAGATGTTTTATATGCATTTATATGCTATTTTATATGATTTTTGGGACTAACCTATTAACCTAGAGCCCAGTGCCAGTTTCTGTTTTTTCCTTGTTTTTGAGTTTTATAGAGAAGGAATACCAAACGGAGTCCAATTGATGTGCCAATTTTTGATGATTTTTTATGGACCAGAAGAAGCCCACGGAGCATCGAAGATGGACCAGAAGAGTCCCGAACCGTCCACGAGGGTGGAGGGCGCGCCCTACCCCCCTTGGCGCCCCCCTATCTTGTGGATGACTCGGAGACCCCCCCTGACGTGAAACCAACGCCAAAAATTCCTATAAATACAGAAAACCCCAGAAAGAAACCTAGATCGGAAGTTCCGCCGCCGCAAGCCTCTGTAGCCACGAGAAATCAATCTAGGCCGTCTCTGGCACCCTGCCAGAGGGGGCCATCATCACCGGAGGCCATGGAGGAGGATCCCGGAGGGGCCATCATCGCCATGAAGGCCAAGGACCAGAGGGAGAACCTCTCCCCATCTAGGGGGGAGGCCATTGAGGAGGATGCACAAGGGGGAGAACCTCTCCTTCTCTCTCGGTTGCGCCGTAGTGCCATCGGGAGGGGAATCATCACCGCGGTGATCGTCTTCATCAACATCACCATCATCATCACCATCCTCATCTTTTTACGATGTCCACTCTCCCGCACCTTGCTGTAATCCCTACTTGAACATGGTGCTTTATGCCACATATTATGATCCAATGATGTGTTGCCATCCTATGATGTTTTGAGTAGACATCCATTGTCTTTGGGTTGATTGATGATATAGATTGGTATGAGTTGTATGTTTTATTTTGGTGCTGTCCTATTGTGCCCTCCGTGTCGCGCAAGCGTGAGGGATTCCCGCTGTAGGATGTTGCAATACATTCATGATTCGCTTATAGTGGGTTGCTTGAGTGACAGAAGCATAAATCCGAGTAAGGGGTTGTTGCGTATGGGATAAAGGGGACTTGATGCTTTAATGCTATGGTTGGATTTTACCTTAATGATCTTTAGTATTTGCGGATGCTTGCTAGAGTTCTAATCATAAGTGCATATAATCCAAGAAGAGAAAGTATGTTAGCTTATGCCTCTCCCTCATATGAAATTGCAATGACGACTATCGGTCTTGTTAATAATTGCCTAGGATAATTCCGCACACCGACCCATCATTATTCCACACTCGCTATTTATAATATTTAGTAATATATTCTAACTTTATGATAACAGCACCTACTTTTATATTTTAGCTCTCTGATACCATGCAAAGTTATCCTCTTCATACCCACAACGTAGTTTTATTTCTCGTTTCTAGTTGGAAGCAAACGTTCGGTGTACATAGAGTCGTATCAGTGGCAGATATGACTTGAGAGAATATTGATCTTACCTTTAGCTCCTTGTGGGTTCGACACTCCATACTTATCACTTCCACCTTTGGGAATTGCTATGATGATTCCCTGCACTTGGGGATTATCAAGCTCTTTTACATGCGCCGTTCTTGGAGCAATAGCGTGGGGTTGATATTCTCGTGTGTGCTTGTTTGCTTTCTTTACTAAGTAGATTTTGTTTTCCCTTTTTGTTTCTGTTTAGTTGTGGGTGAAACATACAAAAAAATAAAATAATGAAAATACAAAAAAATACTTGCCTTTCATGCCTAAAAAGTTTTTCAAAAAAGAGAAGTGATTGGAAAGTTACGCATTGAAGAAGTGAGGGTCGACCTTGAGCACTTGAGTTCATGCTCACGGAAACAATGTAGAATTTTTCATGGAAGTTTCTCTGTAAATAATTATCCCCTTGTGTATATCCATTGTATTATAAAAATAATATGCCAAGCTTTTGTTTTAGGATGATTAGATTGCTTGTTTACTATGTGCAGAACAAAAACAGAAACTTTGGCTGTAGCGCGTGATTTTACATTTTTTTACTGGAAGGTAAAATGGGTCTGAAACTTTTTGCACATTACTTATGTACAAAATTTTCAAATTTTCAAATTTATTTCATAATTTTTGGAGTTACAGAAGTTTACTAAACTTCCAGATTACTACAGGCTGTCCTGTTTTTGACAGATTCTGTTTTTCGCGTGTTATTTGCTTATTTTGATGAATCTATGGCTAGTATCGGGGGGTATGAACCATAGAGAAGTTGGAATACAGTATTTTTAACACCAATATAAATAAAGAATGAGTTCATTACAGTACCTTAAAGTGGTAGTTTGCTTTATTACACTAACGGATCTCACAAAGTTTTTGTTAAAGTTTTGTGTGGATGAAGTGTTCGAAGATCGAGGAGCTATCAATATGAGAAGAATAAAGAGAGGCAAGAGTTCAAGCTTGGGGATGCCCAAGGCACCCCAATTAAATATTTCAAAGGATACTCAAGCATCTAAGCTTAGCGGGGCATCCCATCTTTCTTCTTCAACAATTACCGGTATACCTTGGTTTTTGTTTTGTTCACATGATTTGTGTCCTTTGTGTTTTTGTTTTTACTTTAAGAAACATGCTAGTATGAGATAGACCTTCATTGATTATATATACTGCATGTGCTTCACTTATATCTTTTAAGTATGATCTTATAGAATTGCTCTTCGTGCTTCACTTAAATCATTTGAGTATGGTTTTATAGAATTCTTCGTGTGCTTCACTTATATATTTGAGCTTGCATATTGGTTAGTCTATATTAGTTGTAGAATTCTCCATGAACTTCACTTATATCTTTTGGAGTATGAATAATACTATCATCTAAAGCGGGTTTGGAAGAGTGTCAACTTTAGGAATTAGTGATCCCACTATTCCGAATGATAAGAATTTTGCTTATGTGGAGAGTAGAAAAATTTCTATGCTTGTAGATCATGAAAAGAATGCTTTACGTGATGGTTATATTGTTGAATTAATTCATGATGCTACTGTAAATTATTATGAATGAGGAATATATGCTTGTAGGAGTTGCAATAATATCAAGTTTCCTCTCTATGTGCTTAAATTTTTGAAGTTATACTTGTTTTGCCTTACTATGCTAGTTAATTATTTTCCTATAAATTATGTGCTCACAAAATCCCTAGGCATAGGAAGTGGGTTAGATTTAAATGTGCTAGTCATATTCTTCATGCTGCTCTTTTTATGTTTCAATTCTTATCTTTTATGTGAGCATCATTGAAATCATCATGCCTAGCTAAAAGGCATTAAAGAAAAGCGCTTGTTGGGAGACAACCCGATATTTACCCTTACTGTTTTTATGTGTTGACATGATTAAGATACTGTAGTAATCATGTTTTAGCTTTTGTTTCAATAAGGTGCCAAGTAAGACCTTTTGGAAGACTTGGGTCAAAGTTAATGTGATCTTGCTGTAAAAAAAACAGAAACTTTGCGCTCACGAGATTAGCTGACATTTTTTACGGAAGAGTGCTTTTAAGTTGATTATTTTTCTAGAAGATTAATAGACAAATTCCTCACGTCCACCAATTTATTTTATAATTTTTCGGGTAGCAGAAGTATGGTTGTTGTTTAGATCATTACAGACTGTTCTATTTCTGACAGATTTTGTTTTCATTGCATAGTTGGCTTGTTTTCTAGTCTCTATGGCTTATATTTCTCAATATAAATTGTAGAAATGATATGGTACAGTAGGCATTGTGTGAGAACAATTATGAACCTTGTCTTTGACAGTACCAAAGTGAATGGTTTACTCTTTGATACATCTCCGTTGTATCTATAATTTTTGATTGTTCCATGCCAATATTCTTCAACTTTTATATACTTTTGGTAACTTTTTATACTATTTTTGGGACTAACATATTGATCCGATTGCCCAGTGCGGTCCACATGCATTGCATGTTTTTGGTTTCGCAGAATATCCATATCAAACGGAGTCCAAATGGGATAAAAACGGACGGAGCTTATTTTTGGAAAATATGGAAAATTTGGAAGAAAAATCAACGCGAACTAGTGCCCGAGGTGGTCACGAGGCAGGGGGCGCGCCCTACCCTCGTGAGCCCACCGTAAGGCGGTTGATGCTCTTCTTTTGCCGCAAGAAAGCTAATATTCAATCACGGCGAAGGTTTCAGGCCAATCGGAGTTACGGATCTCCATATATCTGTGAAAGCGGTGAAAGCAGAGCCGGGGAGAACGCAGAAACAGAGAAATAGATCCAATCTCGGAGGGGCTCTCGCCCCTCCCAAGCCATGGGAGCCGAGGACCAGAGGGGAAACCCTTCTCCCATCTAGGGAGGAGGTCAAGGAAGAAGAAGAAGAAGGGGGCCTCTCCCCCCTTGCTTCCGGTGGCGCCGGAACACTGCCCGGGGCCATCATCATCACCGCGATCTTCACCAACACCGCCGTCATCTTCACCAACATCTCCATCACCTTCCCCCTTCTATATTCAGCGGTCCACTCTCCCGCAACCCGCTGTACCCTCTACTTGAACATGCTGCTTTATGCTTCATATTATTTTCCAATGATGTGTTGCCATCCTATGATGTCTGAGTAGATTTCCATTGTCCTATCAGTGATTGATGAATTGCTATGATTGGTTTGAGTTGCATATTTTATTATTGGTGCTGTCCTATTGTGCCCTCCGTGTCGGCATAAGCATGAGGGATTCATTGTAGGGTTTGCAATATGTTTATGATTTGCTTATGGTGGGTGGCGTGAGTGACAGAAGCACATACCAGAGTAAGTAGGTTGTTTGCGTATGGGACAAAGGGGACTTGATACTTTAATGCTATGGTTGGGTTTTACCTTAATGAATCTTTAGTAGTTGCGGATGCTTGCTAGAGTTCCAATCATAAGTGCATATGATCCAAGTAGATAAAGTATGTTAGCTTATGCCTCTCCCTCAAATAGAATTGCAATAGTGATTACCGGTCTAGTAATATAGTCAGTTGCCTAGGGACAATTCCAAAACTCCTACCACCACTTTTCCACACTCGCTATATTTACTTTAGTTGTGTTTTTATCTAAGCAGCCCCTAGTTTTATTTACGTTCTCTTTACTTTCTTGCAAGCCTATCCAAAAACACCTACAAAGTACTTCTAGTTTCATACTTGTTCTAGGTAAAGCGAACGTCAAGCGTGCGTAGAGTTGTATAGGTGGTCGATAGAACTTGAGGGAATATTTTTCCTACCTTTAGCTCCTCGTTGGGTTCGACACTCTTACTTATCGAAAGAGGCTACAATTGATCCCCTATACTTGTGGGTTATCAAGACCTTTTACGGCGCCCGTTCTTGTGAGTCATAGCGTGGGGTGAATATTCTCGTGTGTGCTTGTTTGCTTTATCACTAAGTAATTTTTTGCTGTTCTTAGTTGTTCTTTATCTTTAGTTATGGATATGGAACACGAAATACCAAAAAAATTAGGTGTACTTGCTACTCATGGAGATGGGGAACCTCCTAAAACCCTCGATGCTGGTTATGTGAAAGATATTATGTACTACTTTAATAATCCTGAGAAAACCCCATTTAATTATGTAATGGTAGTAACGTTGGATCAACATGAATACTTTAAGGATTATCACTTGACACAAAAAGGGAAACTATTATGGGATCAAATTCATATATTGAAGTGGTATGCTTGGCAACTATGCGTGAGTTATGATTATACTTGTTGCTCTAGGATGAAGGCTCCACACCTTCCCTTTTCATGCAAATTTAATGATAATAAAACCTTAGCTTCTTATGCTAATGGTATATATGATTACTATGATGTGGAACAAATAGAATAATTTGTTGCTTTTATGGGTGCTTATGAAATTGAATCTATGTGTAAAGAGTTTGAAGATTTTGATGATGTTGTTTATAGATCTGAAAATTTAGCTATCCTGAAATATTGTTATGAGAATTATGAATACTATTACGAAATTAATGCACTTATTGAGAAAGTCTCCGCTGTCCAAGAAGAGACTAATATTTTGCAGAAGCCTATGGAAGAAGAAATTGATGAAACTTTGAGCTCATTGGATGAAAAAGATGAGGAGGAGAGCGAAGAACAGAAGGAGGAAGAGAGGATTGATCACCCGTTCCCACCTTCTAATGAGAGTAACTCTTCAATTCATACAATGTTTAATTCCCCTTCGTGCTTACCGAAGGATGATTGCTATGATAACTATTATGATCCCGTTGATTCTCTTGAAATATCCCTTTTTGATGATGCTTGCTATGCTTGTGGCCAAGATGCCAATATGAATTATGCTTATGGAGATGAACTTGCTATAGTTCCTTATGTTAAACATGAAATTGTTGCTATTTCACCCACGCATGATAGTCCTATTATCTTTTTGAATTCTCCCGATTATACTATATCGGAGAAGTTTGCACTTATTAAGGATTATATTGATGGGTTGCCTTTTACTGTTGCACATGATGATTTTGATATATATAATATGCATGTGCTTACTGCTCCTACTTGCAATTATTATGAGAGAGGAACTATATCTCCACCTCTCTATGTTTCCAATACAATAAAATTGCAAGAAACTGTTTATACTATGCATTGGCCTTTACTATGTGTGCATGAATTGTTCTTTTATGACATGCCGATGCATAGGAAGAGAGTTAGACTTCGTCATTACATGATATATGTTACTTTGTGCTCACTACTAAATTACAAAGCATTGCTAATTAAAATTGGCTTTGATATACCTTGGGATCCGGTGGATTCACTACTTGAGCACTATATGCCTAGCTTAATGGCTTTAAAGAAAGCGCCGCCAGGAGACAACCGGAAGTTTTAGAGAGTCATTTATTTCTGTTGAGTGCTTTCATATAGTTTAAAAACAACAAAAATAAAGAGGGGAACCCAAAAAAAATTCAAAAAGAAAAGCGAAAGTGAGAAAGACAAGCATTCTTGATGTGGGAGAGCTCCTTGAACTTTGTTCATGCTCACGGCAACTTTGTGAATCTTGATTACAGAAACTTTTCAACAAAAATAATTATCCCCTTGTACAATTACATTGTATTATAAAAATAATGTGCCAAGGTTTGCCTTTAGGATGTTTACAATGCTTGTTGGTTTGTGCGGTGCAGGACAGAAACTTTGGCTGTCATGCATGAATTTTAGTTTTCTACTGGAACGTCAAATGGTTCTGATTCTTTTTGCACTGTCTTTCTGTACAACTTGTTTATTTTTCATAATTTTGTTAGAATTTTTTGGGGTACCAGAAGTATGGTGAATGTTCATATTATTACAGACTGTTCTGTTTTTAGACAGATTCTGTTTTTGATGCATAGTTTGCTTGTTTTGATGAAACTATCAATTTATATCAGTGGGTTAAGCCATGAAAAAGTTATATTACAGTAGACACCATGCAAAAACAAAATATTAATTGGTTTGCAATAGTACTTATAGTAGTGATTTGCTTTATTATACTAACGGATCTTACCGAGTTTTCTGTTGAAGTTTTGTGTGGATGAAGTGTTCGATGATCGAGAAGGTTTTGATGTGAGAAGAAGGAAGAGAGGCAAAAGCTCAAGCTTGGGGATGCCCGAGGCACCCCAAGTAAATATTCAAGGAGACTCAAGCGTCTAAGCTTGGGGATTCTTGGAAGGCATCCCCTCTTTCTTCAACAAATATCGGTAGGTTTCCGGATTCGTTTCGTTCATGCGATATGTGCAAGTCCTGGAGCGTCTTTTGCAATTAGGTTTTTATTTTTGTTTTATGCACCATGCTGGTATGAGATGGTCCTTGGTTGATTTATAGAATGCTCTATGCACTTCACTTATATCTTTTAAGTATGGATTTATAGAATGCTTCATGTGCTTCACTTATATCATTTGAAGTTTGGATTGCCTGTTTCTCTTTACATAGACAACCGCCATTTGTAGAATGCTCTTTTGCTTCACTTATATTTGTTAGAGACTGGGCATATCTTTTGTAGAAAGAATTAAACTCTCTTGCTTGACTTATATCTATTTAGAGAGATGACAGGAACTGGTCATTCACATGGTTAGTCATAAAATCCTACATAAACTTGTAGATCGCTGAATATGATATGTTTGATTCCTTGCAATAGTTTTGCGATATAAAGGTGGTGATATTAGAGTCGTGCTAGTTGAGTAATTGTGAAATTGAGAAATACTTGTGTTGAGGTTTGCAAGTCCCGTAGCATGCACATATGGTGAACCGTTATGTAACGAAGTCGGAGCATGAGGTGTTTATTGATTGCCTTCCTTATGAGTGGCGGTGGGGGACGAGCGATGGTCTTTTCCTACCAATCTATCCCCCTAGGAGCATGCGTGTAGTCCTTTGTTTCGATGACTAATAGATTTTTGCAGTAAGTATGTGAGTTCTTTATGACTAATGTTGAGTCCATGGATTATACGCACTCTCACCCTTCCATCATTGCTAGCCTCTTGATGCGTGCATTGCCCTTTCTCACCTCGAGAGTTGGTGCAAACTTAGCGGTGCATCCAAACCCCGTGATACGATACGCTCTGTCACACATAAGCCTCATTATATCTTCCTCAAAACAGCCACCATACCTACCTATCATGGCATTTCCATTGCCATTTTGAGATATATTGCCATGCAACTTCCATCATCATAATATACATGACTTGAGCATTCATTGTAATATTGCCTTGCATGATCGTAAGATAGCTAGCATGATGTTTTCATGGCTTGTCCGTTTTTTGATGTCATTGCTACGCTAGATCATTGCACATCCCGGTACACACGGGAGGCATTCATATAGAGTCATATCTTTGTTCTAGTATCGAGTTGTAATATTGAGTTGTAAGTAAATAAAAGTGTGATGATCATCATTATTAGAGCATTGCCCCAGTAAGGAAAGGATGATGGAGACTATGATTCCCCCACAAGTCGGGATGAGACTCCGGACAAAAAAGAGAAGAAGAGAAAGGCCAAAAAAAAGAGAAGGCCCAAAAAAACAAAAAAAACAAAAAAAATGAGAGAAAAAGAGAGAAGGGGCAATGTTACTATCCTTTTACCACACTTGTGCTTCAAAGTAGCACCATGTTCTTCATATAGAGAGTCTCTTGAGTTATCACTTTCATATACTAGTGGGAATTTTCATTTATAGAACTTGGCTTGTATATTCCAACGATGGGCTTCCTCAAATGCCCTAGGTCTTCATGAGCAAGCAAGTTGGATGCACACCCACTTAGTTTCAGTTTGAGCTTTCATACACTTATAGCTCTAGTGCATCCGTTGCATGGCAATCCCTACTCCTCACATTGACATCAATTGATGGGCATCTCCATAGCCCGTTGATTAGCCGCGTCGATGTGAGACTTTCTCCTTTTTGTATTCTCCACATAACCCCCACCATCATATTCTATTCCACCTATAGTGCTATGTCCATGGCTCACGCTCACGTATTGCGTGAAAGTTGAAAAGGTTTGAGAAGCGTCAAAAGTATGAAACAATTGCTTGGCTTGTCATCGGGGTTGTGCATGATGTGAATATTATGTGTGGTGAAGATGGAGCATAGCCAGACTATATGATTTTGTAGGGATGAGCTTTCTTTGGCTATGTTATTTCAATAAGACATAATTGCTTGGTTGGTATGCTTGAAGTATTATTATTTTTATGTCAAAGGATAGACTATTGCTTTGAATCACTCGTGTCTTAATATTAATGCCATGATTAGACATATGATCGAGATTATGCTAGGTAGCATTCCACATCAAAAATTATATTTTTTATCATTTACCTACTTGAGGACAAGCAGGAATTAAGCTTGGGGATGCTGATACATCTCCGTCGTATCTATAATTTTTGATTGTTCCATGCCAATATTCTTCAACTTTTATATACTTTTGGCAACTTTTTATACTATTTTTGGGACTAACATATTGATCCGATTGCCCGATGCAGTCCACATGCATTTGCATGTTTTTGGTTTCGCAGAATATCCATATCAAAGCGAGTCCAAACGGGATAAAAAGCAGATGAGCTTATTTTTGGAAAATATGGAAAATTTGGAAGGAAAATCAACGCGAACCGGTGCGAGGTGGTCACTAGGCGAGGGCACGCTGCTGGCGCCCCCTACCCTCGTGAGCCCACCGTAAGGCGGTTGATGCTCTTCTTTTGCCGCAAGAAAGCTAATATTCAGAAAAAAATCATGGCGAAGGTTTCAGGCCAATCGGAGTTACGGATCTCCATATATACGCGAAACGGTGAAACAGAGCCAGGGGAGAACGCAGAAACAAAGAAATAGATCCAATCTCGGAGGGGCTCTCGCCCCTCCCATGCCATGGGAGCCAAGGACCAGAGGGCAAACCATTCTCCCATCTAGGGAGGAGGTCAAGGAAGAAGAAGAAGAAGGGGGCCTCTCTCCCCCTTGCTTCCGGTGGCGCCGGAACGGTGCCAGGGGCCATCATCATCACCGCGATCTTCACCAACACCGCCGTCATCTTCACCAACATCTCCATCACCTTCCCCCTTCTATATTCAGCGGTCCACTCTCCCGCAACCCGCTGTACCCTCTACTTGAACACGTTGCTTTATGCTTCATATTATTTTCCAATGATGTGTTGCCATCCTATGATGTGTGAGTAGATTTCCATTGTCCTATCGGTGATTGATGAATTGCTATGATTGGTTTGAGTTGCATATTTTATTATTGGTGTTGTCCTATTGTGCCCTCCGTGTCGCGCAAGCGTGAGGGATTCCCGTTGTAGGGTTTGCAATATGTTTATGATTTGCTTATGGTGGGTGGCGTGAGTGACAGAAGCACAGACCCGAGTAAGTAGGTTGTTTGCGTATGGGATAAAGGGGACTTGTGTAGGACCTTGAAGTATGTCTAGAGGGGGTGATTATACTACTTGACCAATAAAAACTTAACCTTTTCCCAATTTATAGTTTGGCAGATTTTAGCTATTTTAGGACAAGTCAAGAAATCATCACACAATTCAAGCAAGCATGCAAAGAGTATATTGGCAGCGGAAATTAAAGCATGCAACTTGCAAGAAAGTAAGGGGAAGGGTTTAGAGGATTCAAACGCAATTGGAGACACGGATGTTTTTCTCGTGGTTCCGATAGGTGGTGCTATCGTACTTCCACGTTGGTGGAGACTTCAACCCACGAAGGGTAGCAGTTGCTTGCGAGTCCATGGAGGGCTCCACCCACGAAGGGTCCACAGTAGCAACCTTGTCTATCCCACCATGGCCGTCGCCCACGAAGGACTTGCCTCACTAGCGGTAGATCTTCACGAGTAGGCGATCTCCTTGCCTTTACAAACTCCTTGGTTCAACTCCACAATCTTGTCGGAGGCTCCCAAGTGACACCTAGCCAATCTAGGAGACACCACTCTCCAAGAAGTAACAAATGGTGTGTTGATGATGAACTCCTTGCTCTTATGCTTCAAATGATAGTCTCCCCAACACTCAACTCTCTCTCTCATAGGATTTGGATCTGGTGAAAAGATGATTTGAGTGGAAAGCAACTTGGGAAGGCTAGAGATCAAGATTCATATGGTAGGAATGGAATATCTTGGCCTCAACACATGAGTAGGTGGTTCTCTCTCAGAAATGGTAAGTTGGAAGTGTAGGTTTAGTCTGATGGCTATCTCCACGAATGAAGAGGAGGTGGAGGGGTATATATAGCCTCCACACAAAATCTAACCGTTACACACAATTTCACAAACTTGGTGGGACCGAATAGTTAAACTCGGTCGGACCGATTTAGTAAACCTAGTGACCGTTAGTGATTTTCGGTGGGGATCGACATGCATCTCGGTGAGACCGATATGGTTAGGGTTAGGGCATAACGTAATCTCGGTGAGACCGATTACACAAACTCGGTGAGACCGATTTTGGTAATTAGCTAACCGGAGAGTTGGTCGAGTAAACTCGGTGGGACCGATTTGCTCTTTTCGGTGAGACCGAAATGTTACAAAGAGGAAGCAGTGTTTACATTGCAATCTCGGTGGGACCGATCGCTCACTTGGTTAGACCGAAAAGTTACAAAGGGAAGCAGAGATTGCAACCCCATCTCGGTGAGACCGAGATCCCTATCGGTAAGACCGATTTGCTTAGGGTTTGTGGCAGTGGCTATGACTTTTGGAATCGGTGGCGCCGGATAGAAAGCATCGGTGTGACCGATTTTGGCTTTAGGTTTAGGTCATTTGTGGATGTGGGAAAGTAGTTCAGGGTTTTGGAGTATATCACTAAGCACATGAAGCAAAAGGCTCATTAAGCAACACCTCATCCCTTCTTGATAGTATTGGCTTTTCCTATAGACTCAATGTGATCTTGGATCACTAAAATGTAAAATGAAGAGTCTTCAGCTTTTGAGCTTGAGCCAATCCTTTGTCCTTAGTATTTTGAGGGATCCACTTTCATAATCCATGCCATGCCATTCATTGAGCTTTCCTGAAATAATAGTCTTGGAATAGCATTAGCTCAGTGAGCTATATGTTGTTATGAATTACCAAAACCACCTAGGAATAGTTGCAGTTTCAATCTCCCCCTTTTTGGTAATTGATGAAAACATATAGATCAAAGCTTCAACAAAAGATAATAAAATTTAAATAACATCGTCGCTTTGAGAAGTATGTGATAAGCAAGAGCTCCCCCTAAATTTGTGCATAGTTTTAGATTTGCTTTGGACTACAAATGCACACTGAATTAGGCTCATGGGTTACTCTTCCATGTCACATACATCTTGGTGGAGCGCTCAAAATAATAAATAATGAATACATGCACTCATCACCAAGCAAAGTGAGTGATCACATAAGATAGATAGGATAATATCAAACATGCATAAGTGTAGCTTATGATCAAACACATGATCATCAATGTCTCACAAACATAGTATCTCAACCAAAAGCAAACAAAGATGAAAAACCACCAAATAAAGCAAGAGAGAACAAAAGACACTCTCTCTCTCTAAGCCTATGATCTATATATTTTTCTCCCCCTTTGGCAACAAGTTACCAAAAAGTTCATAGAAAATGCATAGTGCTAGATCGACTCTCAGGCTTGATCTTCAGGTGGTGGTGTAGAGATGGCTCCTTGGACGAAGAATTCAGTTGATGTAGATGGAGCTGGAGCTGATGAAGGTGCTGGAGCTGGTGGCACTGAGGCTGTAGCTGGTGCAGGCAGTTGCTCTTGTGTCGAATCGGCACAGTGATGACCTCTGGGCTCTGGTCACTCTCGCAAACACATTTGTAGTAGTCTAGCCCTTCCTCTCCTGCATGTCCTCTTTAAGCTCCTCCACTGCAGTCTGAATCTCGATTACTTTCACATCTAAGTTATAGAACTTTTGTTCTATGATTCTCTCCAGGCTCTCCTGGTTTTGAGTTAGGGTGGCCAATCCCTTCTCAATCCTCAAGGTTGATGCTATTAAGTAACCAAGCTGCTCCTGCTTGTTCTTCAAGAAATATTCAGATGCCTCCTCTTGAGTTGGCATCTTGGCAGCCTTCTCCCTCTTTGCCTTCTCCTTCTTCTCCTGAGCTTGAACTGATTGTGGATCATCTTCATTCATGACAACCTCATTATCCTCAAAGTCTGGATAAAGTGGAAAGTGTTCCTTATCCAACTGATATTTTCCTGTGCCCATCTTTGAGTTTATCAGTTCTTGAATCTGAGGTGCATATACAAAGCTCCTCTTACGATCTGCTGCAGTCCTCTTGATAGTTTCAATGATCAGGCTCATGACTTTAAACTTCGTGGCACATCAAACACATGCAACATGTTGATGGCATGCCCTCTGATCATGTTATGGTCACTTGACTTGGGCAACAAGGTGTGCCTCAGAATCCAATTGATGGTTGGCAACCCTGACAGCGGATACTGAAATGATACAAACTTGTAAGTTGCAAATGCCTTGTAAGGAATTACCTTGTACAACTGAGCCATAGAATAGTGATCCAATTACTTCATTGCATAGATGTCCAGGTCATCCTCATTCTCCTTTGGGGCATTTATCAGCTTTGCCCACTCTTCAACAGTTGACTGGTGCCTTGTACCTTCAGACATCCAAACAATTCTCCCATCTGGGTAGAAATGTGCTGTGGAGTAAAACTGCGTGATAAGCTCATCATTCCAATTTGTGAGCTTTTGCCCAACAAAATCTGCAACTCCACAACTCACAAAGCTGTCCTGCACTCCAGGATAGTGCTCTTCATTCTCCTTGATGAAGTTCCAGTCAACCCACCTCATGTCACACACAATGGGCTTCTTGTCCAACAGAATGGTCTCATAAAAGTCTTGCTGTTCCTTTGTGTGGAACCTGTAATCAACAGCAGTTCTTCTCCTTGAAGCATATGGATCTTCCATCCTCCATTTCCTCAGCCCTGAATCCTTCCTGATTCTCATGTTCTCAGCCACAGGATGGGCATCATTGTGGTCTGGTATCTTGGGCTTGAGCTTCCTCAGAACCTGTCCTTCTTCATCCTCATCAACCTCAGGCACTGGGGCCTTGTTCTTCTCAGCAGCTGGAATACTCCTAGTATTCCTCTTTGGTTCAAACTTGGCCTTGGGGGCAGCTTTGGGTGCTTCCTTGGGCTTAGATGTGGCAGCCCCTGATCTAATAGCATCACCCATTAGCTTTGGTGCCTTTGGTGCTGGTGCAGCAGGCTCTTCCTCTTCCATCATGAAAGGCTTCCCAATAACTTTGGCCATGGTCATCTTGAGCCTTTCCTTCCTATTCTTGCTCTCAGCAACTGGCTCTTTGGGATCAGGATTTTCAGGTAGTTGAGTTGATTTCTGGCCTTAGACATTGGTTGTCTTCCTGCAGTCCTTTTGGTCTTCATGACCCTTTCCTTCTTGACCACCTCTTTCTTTGAAGTTGCCTCATCTTCCTCAGCCCTGTAATCTCCATCCTCTGAATCTGAATTTCTTTTCCTCCTTTGCCTAGTAGCAGCCTTAGGCAAGTTGCTAGGAGTACTTCTGCTCCCTTCATCCGGAAGTTGAGGGACTAGTGCCCTCACTCAAGTCTATCTGCTCTTGACTGTTACATTTGTCACTTTGATCGGACATTACGCAAAAAGCTGCTGACCCTGTGAAGAGTTTATAGATAAGATAGAAAAGATGAGCATCACAAAATGCAGTGGTTTTTGCAAAAGAATGACTCAAAAGTTCAGTTTTAGTTTTCCACAGAAAGCATTTCGGATCCACCAATTTTCAAACTCGGTGATACCGAAGCAGTTTTGGAACCTAAACTAATGATCTCGGTTGGACCGAGTTTCAGTTCGGTGGCGCCAAGACTGCTAGGGTTTCACTGAATCCTCAAATCGGTTGCACCGATTAGTAATTCTCGGTCAGACCGAGAGTCACTTGTGCAATGGCATACGCCAAATCGGTGAGACCGAGTTTTTCAAATCGGTGGGCCCGAGATGGTTTTGGCGGAAACCTAAACCTAAAAATTCGAATCACAACTAATCTATGAACTCCTTTGGCTAGATAGATGAGTTGCAATCATGTCAAGATTCAATATGAAAACAATGTGCTAGGAATCAGACGTGGATAGCACAAAGATCAAGTCCATACCCTAACTTGGTGGTGGACTTGCTACGGCGGCAACGGCTGTGGCGGGGGCGAAATCCGTTGGCGGCGAAGACCAGCGACGGGGAGGCTGGCGGCGAGAGGCGATCCGGAGACCACGATGGTAGAGCGAGCTGATGCTTGTGGCGAAGGGTTTGGAGAAATTTCCAAAAATTCCCGTGACTATATATAGCCCGACCACAGCCGGTGTGACCGAGTGGAACAACTCGGTGGCACCGAGATGCATAATCGCAAGGCGATTCTGACAACTTCGGTGTGACCGAAAAGTTCAAATCGGTTGCACCGAGATTGAATACTCAGATCAACTCGATGATCTCGGTAGGACCGAAATGGAAGGATCGGTCAGACCGAGAATCATTAAGAGGTTTTGGAAGTTTAAGTCTATGACGAATCGGGGACTCCGAGTGCTCCTCAGACAGAGTGGTTCGAATCTGACTTGATCAAATTTTGTGATGTAGCATGAATAGAGTTCGAGACGAGAAAAGCATAGATAGCTAAAGAAGGTTCTTAGGCATTCTTGTCCATCCACTTGGCCAAAAGAGGAAAATCCAAACAAACAAAACAACAAGTGGATGTCCTTGAATGAGTAAAATATGCACCAACATGCTCACACAATAAGATGACAACTGAAATATGTGGCAAAGCATGCACAACCAATTCTAGTATCTATCAAACAATTGGCGATGACTAGGTCATCTATATATGAGTATATTGACTTAGGAGTCAAATGAGAACATTTGATCATAGGTCATACTCATCGTTTAAGCTCAAGTGGGGTTACCACTTTTACATAATGCATTAATGTGTTCACACCATTAGAGTTGCTTTGACTCAATTCTTAGAGTTAAGCTCCCCCTCGATGTGAGATCCCCCCTTAGAGGGATGAACTAACCTTGGGTCTTGTCGATGATGACTTCATGTAGGTGTTGAAGATGTAGATGCTCAATGTTGATGTAGATCATTTGGAGCAATCCTTTGGAGTGAGTTGCACTTTCAACTTGCCTACATGGGTTAGTCCCACAAGGAACAAACAAGAATATCCATAGACATAGAGTGATGTACACACAAGATGATGTCCATGAAAACATTAGGTTACCTTGTCCCTTGCCTTACCAACGTGAGGGTTTGTGACTCCTTAAACTAGTGCAAGATGTGAAAGTTGATTGCACTTGTTCTTGCCAAAATGATATGAGTGAAGAATGTTGGCGGAGTCACCCTCAAGAACTCTCTAGTTCTTCTTCTTGGGATCCACATCATCTTGATGGGAATCCTTGGAGTTGTAGTTGTACTTGATGAAGTAGAACTTGGCGTAGTCTTGGGAACCCACTCGAGCGAGGCTTTAGGTGCTTCTTCAAATGCATCAATCTCTTCTTGAAGCTTGTCCTTGCCTTTGTTCTTGTGGTCTTGTGGTGGAAGATCATCTTGAGCTTGTGTCCCCTTGAAGGAAGTAGGATCATACTTCTCTTGTTGAGGAACAAACTTTGTCTTGGGGTATTGATCTTCTTCCCACTCAACTCCATTGGCGTTGAACTTTCGTTCAAAACCAACACCTTGATTCTTCCGGTGCCTTCCTTGCTTGCGTACAATTTCCTCGAATTGCTTAGTCCGGCAAGGCTCTTGTAAACACCTTTCTCTATAATTCCCTTCAATAAACTATTTTCTTGCTCAAGTGTAACTTGGCTAAGAGAATCATTAGTGGAATCAAGAGAACTACTAGAAGCAACAACATTGGATTTGACATTATTATTGTTACTACTAGAGGAAGTATCTTTCTTGTACTTGTTACTAGACTTGACTTGAGGCATGTAAGTAGATAAGAGCAAACGCTTGGCAATGTAAGAAGAACTTTTCTTGCGGAGATCATCATTGATTGCCTTTAAGAACTCATGCTCTTGCTCAAGATTGAGCTTTTCAAAGCGTAACTTCTCATGAGCCCTTAAAAGTTCTCAATGATCTTCGAAGATAGTTTCATGAGCCAACTTAAGAGTGTTTAGTTATTTAGTTAGAAGCTCAATTTTCTCCTTATCATTGTCATTCGTTTGATTAGCATGATTAATTGACGTTTCATCATAGTATTCATCACTAGAGTTGTCAACAAGTAAATCATCATCACCTAGCAAGTCATCTTCATCACTATTAAAATCAACATACTCGGGATGTGTTACCTTAGGACCTTTGGCCATGAAGCATCTTCCAATTCCTTCATTTGGTGAATCAAATATGTCGTAGGAGTTGGTTGACACAAGTGCTAGACCGGCAACACCTTCATCTTGAGTATATTCGGAGTCGGAGTGATAGTTTCTCTCGGAGTGATGGTCGGAGTCGGAGCCGGAAACCCATTCACCAACATGAGCTTGATGTCTTCGTTTTGTGTAGCTCCTCGATGACTTGTCCTTCCTTTCCGAATCCTTGCTTCTCCGTGAGGGTCTTCGTTCATAACAATCATATCTACTCCTCCTCTCTCTTGGTGGTGATTCTTCTCTTTTGCTTCGTCCTTTTGGAGAATCTTCTCTTCTTTTGTAGGGTTCCGTACACTCATTGGAGTAGTGTCCGGGTCTCCCACAATTGTAGCAATTGCACTCTCCACTAGAAGATCTTTTGTCATTGTAACACCTAGACTTGGAGCTTCTTTCTTTGCTTCTACTTTTGTAGAACTTGTTGAAGTTCTTCACCATTAAGCTCAATTCTTCATTGAAGGTTCGTTTCTCACTTGATGATGTGGGGGCTTCACTTGAGGCTTTGTAAGCACCACTTGACTTCTTTGTGAAGTTCCTCCTTGTCCTTGAGTGACATCTCATGAGCAACAATCCTTCCAATGACTTTCGTTGGCTTGAGATCTTTGTAGTTTGGCATCATTTGGATCAATGTGCACACGGTATCATACTTTCCATCCAATGCTCTTAGGATCTTCTTGATGATGAATTTGTCGGTCATCTCTTCACTCCCTAAGCCGACAATCTCATTTGTGATAAGAGCAAGCCTAGAGTACATTTCAGCGACACCTTCACCATCCTTCATTTTGAACTTGTCAAGCTGACTTTGGAGCACATCCAACTTGGATTCCTTGACGGACTCGGTACCTTCGTGCATATCAATCAAAGTATCCCATATTTCCTTTGCATTCTCAAGAGGGCTGCTTTTGTTGAATTCTTCGGGGCACAATCCGTTGAAGATGATGTCACATGCTTGAGCATTGTATTGTAGCATCTTCAATTCTTCCGCATTAGCTTCACGGTTCGGTTCTCTCCCATCGAAAAATTCACCTTGCAAGCCAATACAAATAATTGCCCAAGCAGTGAGGTTATGTCCAAGAATATGCATTTTCATCTTATGCTTCCAACTAGCAAAATTAGTACCATCAAAGTAAGGACCTCTACGGTGATAATTTCCCTCGCTAGACGCCATACTCTCCTAGGTTGTGAAACCAAGGCTATGACCACCAAAAGCTATGGAAATCAAAGCAAATGGAGACCAAAGCTCTGATACCACTTGTAGGACCTTGAAGTATGTCTAGAGGGGGTGATTAGACTACTTGACCAATAAAAACTTAACCTTTTCCCAATTTTATAGTTTGGCAGATTTTAGCTATTTTAGGACAAGTCAAGCAATCATCACACAATTCAAGCAAGCATGCAAAGAGTATATTGGCAGCGGAAATTAAAGCATGCAACTTGCAAGAAAGTAAGGGAAGGGTTTAGAGGATTCAAACGCAATTGGAGACACGGATGTTTTTCTCGTGGTTCCGATAGGTGGTGCTATCGTACTTCCACGTTGGTGGAGACTTCAACCCACGAAGGAGTAGCAGTTCTTGCGAGTCCATGGAGGGCTCCACCCATGAAGGGTCCACGCAGTAGCAACCTTGTCTATCCCACCATGGCCGTCGCCCACGAAGGACTTGCCTCACTAGCGGTAGATCTTCACAGTAGGCGATCTCCTTGCCCTTACAAACTCCTTGGTTCAACTTCAAAATCTTGTCTGAGGCTCCCAAGTGACACCTAGCCAATCTAGGAGACACCACTCTCCAAGAAGTAACAAATGGTGTGTTGATGATGAATTCCTTGCTCTTGTGCTTCAAATGATAGTCTCCCCAACACTCAACTCTCTCTCATAGGATTTGGATCTGGTGAAAAGATGATTTGAGTGGAAAGCAACTTGGGAAGGCTAGAGATCAAGATTCATATGGTAGGAATGGAATATCTTGGCCTCAACACATGAGTAGGTGGTTCTCTCTCGAGAAATGGTAAGTTGGAAGTGTAGGTTCAGTCGATGGCTATCTCCACGAATGAAGAGGAGGTGGAGGGGTATATATAGCCTCCACACAAAATCTAACCGTTACACACAATTTACCAAACTCGGTGGGACCGAATAGTTAAACTCGGTCGGACCGATTTAGTAAACCTAGTGACCGTTAGTGATTTTCGGTGGGACGGACATGCATCTCGGTGAGACCGATATGGTTAGGGTTAGGGCATAACGTAATCTCGGTGAGACCGATTACACAAACTCGGTGAGACCGATTTTGGTAATTAGCTAACCGGAGAGTTGGTCGAGTAAACTCGGTGGGACCGATTTGCTCTTTCGGTGAGACCGAAATGTTACAAAGAGGAACAGAGAGTTTACATTGCAATCTTAATTGGGACCGATCGCTCACTTGGTTAGACCGAAAGCGTTACTAAGGGAAAGCAGAGATTGCAACCCCATCTCGGTGAGACCGAGATCCCTATCGGTAAGACCGATTTGCTTAGGGTTTGTGGCGGTGGCTATGACTTTTGGAATCGGTGGCGCGGATAGAAAGCATCGGTGTGACCGATTTTGGCTTTAGGTTTAGGTCATTTGTGGATGTGGGAAAGTAGTTCAGGGTTTTGGAGTATATCACTAAGCACATGAAGCAAAAGGCTCATTAAGCAACACCTCATCCCTTCTTGATAGTATTGGCTTTTCCTATAGACTCAATGTGATCTTGGATCACTAAAATGTAAAATGAAGAGTCTTGACTTTTGAGCTTGAGCCAATCCTTTGTCCTTAGTATTTTGAGGATCCACTTTCATAATCCATGCCATGCCATTCATTGAGCTTTCCTGAAATAATAGTCTTGGAATAGCATTAGCTCGATGAGCTATATGTTGTTATGAATTACCAAAACCACCTAGGAATAGTTGCAGTTTCAATCTCCCCTTTTGGTAATTGATGAAAACATATAGATCAAAGCTTCAACAAAAGATAATAAAATTTAAATAACATCGTAAGCTTTGAGAAGTATGTGATAAGCAAGAGCTCCCCCTAAATTTGTGCATAGTTTTAGATTTGCTTTGGACTACAAATGCACACTGAATTAGGCTCATGGGTTACTCTTCCATGTCACATACATCTTGGTGGAGCGCTCAAAATAATAAATAATGAATACATGCACTCATCACCAAGCAAAGTGAGTGATCACATAAGATAGATAGGATAATATCAAACATGCATAAGTGTAGCTTATGATCAAACACATGATCATCAATGTCTCACAAACATAGTATCTCAACCAAAAGCAAACAAAGATGAAAAACCACCAAATAAAGCAAGAGAGAACAAAAGACACTCTCTCTCTAAGCCTATGATCTATATATTTTCTCCCCTTTGGCAACAAGTTACCAAAAAGTTCATAGAAAATGCATAGTGCTAGATCGACTCTCAGGCTTGATCTTCGTGTGGTGGTGTAGAGATGGCTCCTTGGACGAAGAATTCAGTTGATGTAGATGGAGTGGAGGCTGATGAAGGTCTTTGGAGCTGGTGGCACTTGAGGCTGTAGCTGGTGCAGACGAAGTTGCTCTTGTGTCGAAATCGCACAAATGATGACCTCTGGGCTCTAGGCACTCTCGCAAACACATTTGTTGTTGTCTTGCCCTTCCTCTCCTGCATGTCCTCTTGTAGCTCCTCCACTACAGTCTGAATCTCAGTTACTTTCACATCTAAGTTATAGAACTTTTGTTCTATGATTCTCTCCAGGCTCTCCTGGTTTTGAGTTAGGGTGGCCAATCCCTTCTCAATCCTCAAGGTTGATGCTATTAAGTAACCAAGCTGCTCCTGCTTGTTCTTCAAGAAATATTCAGATGCCTCCTCTTGAGTTGGCATCTTGGCAGCCTTTCTCCCTCTTTGCCTTCTCCTTCTTCTCTTGAGCTTGAACTGATTGTGGATCATCTTCATTCATGACAACCTCATTATCCTCAAAGTCTGGATAAAGTGGAAAGTGTTCCTTATCCAACTGATATTTTCCAGTGCCCATCTTTGAGTTTATCAGTTCTTGAATCTGAGGTGCATATCCACAGCTCCTCTTCGATCTGCTGCAGTCCTCTTGATAGTTACAATGATCAGGCTCATGACTTTGAACTTCTGTGGCACATCAAACACATGCAACATGTTGATAGCATGCCCTCTGATCATGTCATGGTCACCTGACTTGGGCAACAAGGTGTGCCTCAGAATCCAATTTATGGTTGGCAACCCTGATAGCAGATAGTGAACTGATCCAAACTTGTGAGTTGCTAATGCCTTGTTTGGAATTTCCTTGTACATGTGAGCCATTGAATTGTGATCCTTTTTCTTCTTTGCATAGATGTCCAGGTCATCCTCATTCTCCTTTGGGGCATTTATCAGCTTTGCCCACTCTTCAACAGTTGACTGGTGCCTTGTACCTTCAGACATCCAAACAATTCTCCCATCTGGGTAGAAATGTGCTGTGGAGTAAAACTGCATGATAAGCTCATCATTCCAATTTGTGAGCTTTTGCCCAACAAAATCTGCAACTCCACAACTCACAAAGCTGTCACCTGCACTCCAGGATAGTGCTCTTCATTCTCCTTGATGAAGTTCCAGTCAACCCACCTCATGTCACACACAATGGGCTTCTTGTCCAACAGAATGGTCTCATAAAAGTCTTGCTTTGTTCCTTTGTGTGGAACACAGTAATCAACAGCAGTTCTTCTCCTTGAAGCATATGGATCTTCCATCCTCCATTTCCTCAGCCACGAATCCTTCCTGATTCTCATGTTCTCGATACAGGATGGGCATCATTGTGGTCTGGTATCTTGGGCTTGAGCTTCCTCGTAACCTGTCCTTCTTCATCCTCATCAACCTCGAGGAGCCTTTGGGGCCTTGTTCTTCTCGGCCGGAATACTCCTAGTATTCCTCTTTGGTCTAAACTTGGCCTTGGGGGCAGCTTTTGGTGCTTCCTTGGGCTTACATGTGGCAGCCCACGATCTAATAGCATCACCCATTAGCTTTGGTGCCTTTGGTGCTTTGGTGCGTGAGCTCTTCCTCTTCCATCATGGAAGGCTTCCCAATAACTTTGGCCATGGTCATCTTGACCCTTTCCTTACTCTTCTTGCTCTCGACAAGCTGGCTCTTTGGGATCAGGATTTTCGGGTAGTTGAGTTGATGTTCGGCCTTAGACATTGGTTGTCTTCCTGCAGTCCTTTTGGTCTTCATGACCCTTTCCTTCTTGAGCACCTCTTTCTTGGAAGTTGCCTCATCTTCCTCAGCCCTGTAATCTTCATCCTCTGAATCTGAATTTCTTTTCCTCCTTTGCCTAGTAGCAGCCTTAGGCAAGTTGCTAGGAGTACTTCTGCTCCCTTCATCTGGAGTTGAGGGACTAGTGCTATGACCACCAAAAGCTATGGAAATCAAAGCAAATGGAGACCAAAGCTCTGATACCACTTGTAGGACCTTGAAGTATGTCTAGAGGGGGGTGATTAGACTACTTGACCAATAAAAACTTAACCTTTTCCCAATTTTATAGTTTGGCAGATTTTAGCTATTTTAGGACAAGTCAAGCAATCATCACACAATTCAAGCAAGCATGCAAAGAGTATATTGGCAGCGGAAATTAAAGCATGCAACTTGCAAGAAAGTAAGGGGAAGGGTTTAGAGGATTCAAACGCAATTGGAGACACAGATGTTTTTCTCGTGGTTCCGATAGGTGGTGCTATCGTACTTCCACGTTGGTGGAGACTTCAACCCACGAGGGTAGCAGTTGCCTTGAGTCCATGGAGGGCTCCACCCACGAAGGGTCCACGAAGTAGCAACCTTGTCTATCCCACCATGGCCGTCGCCCACGAAGGACTTGCCTCACTAGCGGTAGATCTTCACAGTAGGCGATCTCCTTGCCCTTACAAACTCCTTGGTTCAACTCCACAATCTTGTCGGAGGCTCCCAAGTGACACCTAGCCAATCTAGGAGACACCACTCTCCAAGAAGTAACAAATGGTGTGTTGATGATGAACTCCTTGCTCTTTTGCTTCAAATGATAGTCTCCCCAACACTCAACTCTCTCTCATAGGATTTGGATCTGGTGAAAAGATGATTTGAGTGGAAAGCAACTTGGGAAGGCTAGAGATCAAGATTTAGGAATGGAATATCTTGGCCTCAACACATGAGTAGGTGGTTCTCTCTCAGAAATGGTAAGTTGGAAGTGTAGGTTCAGTCTGATGGCTCTCTCCACGAATGAAGAGGAGGTGGAGGGGTATATATAGCCTCCACACAAAATCTAACCGTTACACACAATTTCACAAACTTGGTGGGACCGAATAGTTAAACTCGGTCGGACCGATTTAGTAAACCTAGTGACCGTTAGTGATTTTCGGTGGGACTGACATGCATCTCGGTGAGACCGATATGGTTAGGGTTAGGGCATAACGTAATCTCGGTGAGACCGATTACACAAACTCGGTGAGACCGATTTTGGTAATTAGCTAACCAGAGAGTTGGTCAGGTAAACTCGGTGGGACCGATTTGCTCTTTTCGGTGAGACCGAAATGTTACAAAGAGGAAACAGAGAGTTTACATTGCAATCTCGGTGGGACCGATCGCTCACTTCGGTTAGACCGAAAAGTTACAAAGGGAAACAGAGAGATTGCAACCCCATCTCGATGAGACCGAGATCCCTATCGGTAAGACCGATTTTGTCGGCGTTCTGGGAACGGGGGTCCCCAGACTTGCCTACCTGCGGCCTTCGGCGTGGCTCGAAGGAGGCCCAGCACGGCCCATCTTCATCAACGCAAGCTCAAGACCCTCGCGAGGGCCCAAGCCTCGCGGGGCGGACGACAAGGAGCTTCCTCAGGCACGGCCTCGTCAGGCTGGCTCATGAGGAGTCGGAGAGTTCAAGGCAGGGTACCTCGCGAGGTGCCCATGACGCATAACCATGACGACCAAGGCGCCCGATCGAGGCGCCAGCCACTGATGTCCTCCTTTCCTCTTTGGTACAAAGGGAGCAAGCGCGGCGAGAGCATCAAGCAAAGGCATCCGTTTGATTGCAACAAGACCAAGACCAGCCCAACGGCTGGAAGGAGTCATCGTGGAGCCCAAGCGGGCGTCATCACGAGCCTTTGGCGAGGCGAGGAACAACTTTAGTCGGGATAAGTGTACCCGTTGTTCCCCTTCAAAATGGCCAATTGTTGGCGCCCTTCCGCTCAATATTTGGGAAGAGGCCGGGGCCCTCGCCTATAAATAGGAGTAGCCACCCCCAGGGCGGAGGGATCCAGAGGGACCGATCAGACCGGAATCCTCATCAAGAAACCAGTAGATAGAGCAACTGAACACCACCTAGCAGTTCATCGCACCCGCCAAGAACAGATCCTCACGAGGCTGTTCTTCCTTGTATTGTTCCTCATCAGCCCAAGAGGCAATCCACCACACCACACACTGGAGTAGGGTATTACACCACAATGGTGGCCCGAACCAGTATAAATCTCGTGTCTCTTGTGCTGTTCCGTTTAGTAGTTTAGGTCCCACCGATTCGGCGAGGTGCGAGATGGTGGAGGGTTTGATCTCTGCGTGCACCCCAGTGTTCGAACCTCAAGGGTCTGCCGGAACCCGAAATCCGACATTTGGCGCGCGAGGTAGGGGTGCACCGGAATCTTCCTTCCGTCGCCTCGTTCTTCCCCGACCATAACCATGTCGGCGCTCGTCGGGCTCGCGCCCGGCGAGCCGCCCTCGCCTCCCATGTCGCCCGGGCGGCTTAGGCGGCGGGCGCCCTCATCGTTCCTCACCGCTTTGCCGTCAACACCGCCACCGGCCCGGCGGGGCGGGCAGCAAGCATCGTCCTGCGCCCCTCGGCAACCTCACGGGGAGGAGCCGCGCAGCTTCCTCGTCACCCGCCCGTCGCGCGGTTCCTCCGGTCGTCAGCGGCCCTCTGGCGGCTCGCAGCGCCGCCTTCCAGCCGCCATGTCAAGACATTCGTCCGCGGGTCGGCGCTTGCCTCCTGTGGCGGGGGCTCCCTCGGGACGGAGCCAGGCCGTCGGCCGGGCTGACCTTCGACTCCCGGGACCACCCCACCAACTCGCCCGGCTCGGGTGCGCTCCCCATGCTCTGCACACCCACCATCTGCCAGGTTGCCATCACGGGACCCTCATCGGCGGCGGCGCCCGGCCTCAACATACTCTCGATCGAGGCCTTCAACCTCCTCTGCATACCCGAGGCGGCTGCAGCCCATCCGGCCTTTTTGAGGCGTAGGAGGAGGGTCATCCAGCTCCTTGGGGCAAATCCGGCTTCGAGTGACCTTCGACACCTACGACAACTTCCACACGGAATTGGTCGACTTCGACATCGCCCCCATCGGCCTCCCCTACAATGCCATCCTTGGCTATCCAGCATTGGCCAAATTCATGGCCGCAACCCACCCGGGGTACAACCTCATGAAGATGCCCGGGAGCAGCGGCGTCCTCGCCGTGCCCGGGGATACCGAAAGTGCGCTGCGAGCGCTCAGGCTCGCCCTCAAGGCGGCGCGCATGGCGCAGCCCGCCCGATGCGGAAGCCCTCAAGCCCAAGGGGGCTGCGCCGACCAAGAAGAAGCAGTTGTTCAATCAAGACAAGGCGGAGACCAAGCAGATACCTGTCGACGAGGACGGGTCCACAAACGCCACCTTCACAATAGGCGCCAACCTCGAGCCCGAACAAGAAGGTGTTCGCCTGGGAGCCCGATCAGCTGGCGGGGATCCCACGGGGCATAATCGAGCACCACCTCAACGTGTGCCCGAACGTGCGTCCTGTGAAGTAGAAGGCGAGAAGGCAGTCCACTGAAAAGCAGGCCTTCACCGTCCAAGAGACCCGCAAGCTAGAAGCCGCGGGGGTTATTCGCGAGGTCCGATACCCAGATTGGCTGGCCAACCCCGTGGTGGTGCCAAAGAAGGGAGGAAAGGAGCGCATGTGTGTCGACTTCACCAACCTCAACAAAGCATGCCCGTAGGATCCGTTCCCGCTCCCTCGCATCGACCAGATCGTCGATTCCACCGCCGAGTGTGACCTGTTATGCTTCTTGGATGCCTTTTCCGGGTATCACCAGATCAAGATGGCGATGGAAGACGTGGAAAAGACGGCCTTCTTAACCCCGTGTGGAGTGTACTGCTATACATGCATGCCATTCGGGCTGCGCAACGCGGGGGCAACCTTCCAGCGGCTCATGCACATCACCCTGGGCCCACAGCTCGGGAATAATGTGGAGGCTTACATCGACGACATCGTGGTGAAGTCTCCCGAGGCCAAGACCTTGATACAAGACCTGGAAGAAACCTTCGCGAGCCTCAACGCAGTGAGCCTGCGACTCAACCCAGAGAAGTGTGTGTTTGGAGTTCCCTCGGGCAAGCTCCTGGGTTTCCTCGTGTCTCACCGAGGCATCGAGGCCAACCTGCAAAAGGTCAAGGCGATTGAGGACATGAGCCCACCAAAGACCCTCGTGGAAATGCATAAGCTCATGGGGCGTAACGGTCTTTGGGCGTTTCATCTTCCGATTGGGGAAGCGGGCGCTGCCTTTCTTCCGGTGATGAAGAAAAAGGGCCCTTGAATGGGTGAAGAGGCCGACAAAGCGTTCAAGACCTCAAGAGGTACCGACTAGCCCTCCGGTGATGGTGGCCCAGCGCCCTCAGAGCCCTTGGTACTCTACCTCGCCGCCACTCCCTACTCCGCTAGCACAGCCCTGGTGGCAGTTAGGGAGGAGCGTCAGGCCAAGACCACGGCGGCCACCCGAGCTAAGGCCAGGCCAAAGCAGAAGGAACTCGTAGAAGCCAGCACTGCAACGGAAGAAGATCAGCCATCGCAGTAGAGCACACCAAGGGCGGGAGAGGCCCCCCATCCAAGCACCCAGCTTCCGGAGGCGCCGTCACCTCGGGAGGCACCACAGCTTCCGGAAGACGCCACCAGCACCGACGCCCCTAGCCTCGTCGAGCACCCGGTGTGCCGTCGGCCAAGTGTTACGGGATGCGAGGGCACGGTACCCCATGCCATGAAGCTCCTCCTCGCTGTTGTTGGTTGCTTCAGCGCAAGCTGCGGCACTACTTCGAGGTCATCCAATCAAGGTTGTCTCGGCATACCCCACGGAGAGGGTGCTCAGGAGCCCCAACTTGGCGGAAGGGTCGCCGAGTGGAACATTGAGCTGCAAGCATTCCAGCTCGAGTTCAAGCACAACCAGAGTCATCAAGGGGCCATGGCAGATTTCATGGCGAATGGGATGAAGCACGGGCCTCGGGGCGGCGAGGATCGATCCCTCTACCCGAGCGAAGCGCGCCGAAGGTTGGGTCATGTACTTGACGGGCGTTCTCGAGACAGGCGTTGGGGCTGGGGCGGTGCTCATATATCCCGCTTCGAGGACAAGCTCTACTATGCCGTGCAACTCTGTTTCCAGCAGGCGAGAAGGTCTCCAACAATATAGCGAGAATCTGAGGGGCTGATAAGCGGGCTGAAGGCTGCCGCTGCCACAGGGGTGAAGCGCCTTACCATCAAGGGTGATTCACGGCTCCTCGTCAATTTCTCCAACAAGGTGTACGAGCCAAGAGATGAACACATGGAGGCCTACCTTGCGGAGGTCCGCAGGATGGAGAAACAGTTACAGGGGTTGGAGTTGCAGCCACGTGCCCATGGCACCAATCAAGAGGCGACGACATCGCCAAGCGAGCCTCCAGGAGGTTACCCAGAGCTGGGCGTCTTTGAGGAACGACTCTTCAAGCCCACAGCCCTGCCGCTGTTATCAAGCACAACACAACCTCGGGTGGAGCTCCCTCAGCCACCTGCCTCGGGAGCCCCAGCCTGTGGCCCGGCCTCAGGAGCATGCCTGCTCCTAACGATGGAACCTCAAGAGGGGTGCTGGATCACGGAGCTAAAGAGTTACTTAACGCATGGAACTTTGTCGGAGAAGGAGGAGGAGGCAGAGCGTGTGGCGCGGCAAGCCACGGCATACAGCATCATGGATGGAGAGCTCTACCGAAAACGACCGAACGACGTATCCTCGCTACCGCATCACCGAGGAACAGGGGAAGGAACTGGCTGGCGAGATATACATGGTGGAGATTGTGGGCACCATTCGTAAATCCACGGGCCCTCGTCGGCAAGGCGTTCCGCAGCGGTTTCTATTGGCCCACTGCGCTTAATGACGCTGTTGAACTCGTGAAGGCTTGCGAGGCTTGCCAATTCCATGCCAAGCAGATCCACCAGCTAGCAGGAGGTCTGCAAACCATCCCCCTCACTTGGCCATTCGCGGTCTGGGGGCTGGACATCCTGGGCCCTTTTCCTCGGGCGCCAGGGGGCTATCGCTACCTCTACGTCGCCGTGGACAAATTCACCAAGTGGGCTGAAGTCGAGGCCGTCCGCCATCCCGGCTGGTTCTGCGGTCAAGTTCATCAAGGGCATCGTGAGCGGTTTGGAGTGCCGAACCGCATCATCACCGACAACGGTTCGCGATTCACCAAGAACCTTTTAAAAGCGTCTGCGCTAACCTTGGGGCCTTGAGATATGCTACGCTTCGGTGGCGCACCCATGCAGCAATGGACAGGCGGCGGCCAACGCAGAGGTCCTGAGAGGCCTCAAGACCAGGACGTTCAAGAAGAAACTGGAGGCCTGCGGCAGAGGCTGGTATGACGAGCTTCCGTCCGTATTGTGGTCCATCCGCACAACCGCAACCAAGCCAACTGGAGAGACCCCCTTCTTCTTGGTCTATGGAGCCGAAGCGGTCCTCCCTCACGAGGTCAAGCGTCGATCGCGTGGGTCTGGCGTTCGATGAAAGCGCTGCGGGGCGCCATGCGGGGCGGCCTACGTCTTTGGGGAAGGCGCCATCGAGAAGCTGCGCGGCAAAGAAGGTACCAGCGAGCACTCCAGCGATACCATTGCCGCAACATCCGCCCCAGAACTCTCGAGGTAGGGGACCTCGTGCTCCGACGGGTCCTCTCCAGGGAGGGACTGCATAAGCTCTCTCCCATGTGGGAGGGCCCGTTCAAGGTTGTTCATGTTTCCAGGCCCGGCTCCGTGCGCTTGGAGACTCAAGAGGGAGTACCTATCTGAGCAACGTGGAACATCCAGCACCTCCGGAGGTTTTATCCCTAAAAAGGCCCAGTGCCTATGAAGAAGGCGAATGCCTGTGAAGCTCATTCTCTTTGGAAAAGGCCCAGTGCCTGTGAAGAAGGCGAATGCCTGTGAAGCTCATTCTTTTGGAAAGGCCCGGTGCACGTGAAGAAGGCGAATGCTGTGAAGCTCATTCTTTTGGAAAAGGCCCGGTGCACGTGAAGAAGGCGAATGCCTGTGAAGCTCATCTTTTCGAGAAAGGCCTAGAGCACATGAAGAAGGCGAACACACAGTGAAGGCTGTCGGCGTTCAAAGGGCCGGAGCCCGTGAAGAGGGCCAACGCCCGTGAAGCTTGCTTCCCAAGTAAGGCCCGAGCACATGAAGAGGGCCAGCACTGTGAAGCTTCGCCACCCGTGACACTCTCATGTAATAATGAGTTGGGGCTATACACGCCCGAGTCTCGGAGTGCCGGCCTCGAGGCCACAGGGCTCCCTCCCACGCCCGATGGCGGCACTTAATTCCGCGCTGGTGAGAAGACGTCGAAGACTAGACTAGGTGCCGGACGCGGCCTTTTCATTTGCTTTCTGCAGTTGACTAGTTATTCCCATTTGAAGTTTTTATCGAAACTATCGCCATCTTTTGGTCCTTGGTTCTTCGATCTTTTTCGCTCTCCTGCCTCGATTTCTCTTGCGTGGGGACTCGCGTGGCAGAAGCCTCGGGAGCCCTCGCAAGCGTTCCTACCCCTATCGCTCAAGCTTTCACGGCCCTGGTCCACAGCTGGAGCACCCCTCCTGACCATGCCTCACGGGCAGCACAACGCGAACACGGGGCCTGGATCGGTCGCCCCCGTGGCCACGGCTGAGTTCACTTGCGAATGGGCGTACAGCAGAAAGGAACAATATCAGGATAACAAAAGCAGTAAAATAATTAACGGCGTTAACCTAAACGCGCCCCCACGGGGCCACACACTGTTGTCTTTTTGCGCAGGAGAAAAGAAAGCAAAAGGGAAAAAGTAGGTGAAGCGCGCCCCGTGCCGGCCCTCTTGGAAGGCTCGAGCCGTCTCCGAAGCTCAGGCGGACTCCCTCTCGCGCTTCACCTGGGGCGCGGCGGCAAGCGGACCCGCTGCCACCCCCAAGCGGCCCAGCGGCGTGGGGGCTGGCATGCGACATTCTTTGGAAGAATCACCACCGAAGAAGAGCTAGTAAAGCTTGAGGAGTCACGGGCATCGCCCGGCCGCCTGTGCCCTCTCCATCCACGCCGGGGCTGAGTCCTCGGCCATGGCGTCGTCTTCGTGGCAGCACCCCATGCGGCGACCGTCTTCCCGAACACCCTCACGTAGAGGGTGGCGTCGCCGTCGTGCTTGAAGTGCAGGGAGCACCCGGCAGCGAAAAGGCCATGCGGCGTGGCTAACGTCTGCCGCCACCATGGTCGAGAACAGTTTCCTGTAGCGAGACCTCCAGAGAAGCCCACGGGCCCGGCCGCAGCAGCCATCCGCCTGGAGCGAGGCCACCCAGGCGCCGGTGAGAGCTCACCCGGGAGGAAGCGGGAGGCTGAAGCCGGACGCCGGGCGGCTGCTCCGCCCACACCATGAACTCTGGCGGCTTCAGCGGCATGGGCGCGGCCTCGGGGACGCCAGCGGCCGGGCACGCCCTCCGACCATGGCCAGCCGCTCGTCACCAAGCTGAGAGCCTCCCCACGACTGCTGGGGACCGCCCGTGGGGGCCACGGGATGTTGCGAGGCGACCTCGACCACGCTTAGGCGGAGGAGAGGAAGACTCGACTGACGGCCCTTCCCTTCTCTGCGGCCGAGAACTTCCTTGGTGGAGCCATGGAGAAGAAGGAGAGACAAGAAAGGATAGACTAGAAGAGGCGCGCACCGTTCGTGCTTATAGCCGCGAAGGCCAACCATCGGCCTCCACGATCGCGGTAATCATGACCGACTCGCATACGAGGACTTGTCGAATCCGGGTGGTTACCGAGGCATCATGGGGAAGCAGTGCGCACGCGTCCAATCAACCGCCACGCGTCGCCCAAGGCCGCAGGCTGTTAGGGCCCGCGACGCTTCACACTTGCCCTTTCGCCTCTCTGCTCGGCCAAGTTCGGGCGCGCCGTGGGCCCGGGGGCTACTGTCGGCGTTCTGGGAACGGGGGTCCCCAGACTTGCACACTGCGGCCTCGGCGTGGCTCGAAGGAGGCCCAAGACGGCCCATCTTCATCAACGCAAGCTCAAGACCCTCGCGAGGCCAAGCCTCACGGGCGGACGACAAGGAGCTTCCTCGAGGCCGCAGCTTCGTCGGTGGCTCATGAGGAGGCGGAGAGTTCAAGGCAGGGTACCTCGCGAGGTGCCCATGACGCAAGCCATGACGACCAAGGGCGCCAGTCGGGCGCCAGCCCACGCAGTGTCCTCCTTTCCTCTTTGGTGCAAAGGGAGCAAGCGCAGGCGAGAGCATCAAGCAAAGGCATCCGTTTCGGTGCAACAAGACCAAGACCAGCCCAACGGCTGGAAGGGAGTCATCATGGAGGCCAAGCGGGCGTCATCACCAGAGCCTTTGGCAGGCGAGGACCAACTTTAGTTAGGATAAGTGTACCCGCTGTTCCCCTTCAAAATGGCCTATTGTTGGCACCCTTCCCGCTCAATATTTGGGAAGAGGCCCAGAGCCCTCGCCTATAAATAGGAGTAGCCACCCCCAGGGCGGAGGGATCCAGAGGGACCGATCAGACCGGAATCCTCATCAAGAAACCAGTAGCTAGAGCGACTGAACACCACCTAGCAGTTCATCGCACCCGCCAAGAATAGACCCTCACGAGGCTGTTCTTCCTTGTATTGTTCCTCATCAGCCCAAGAGGCAATCCACCACACCACACCTTTGGAGTAGGGTATTACACCACAATGGTGGCCCGAACCGATATAAATCCCATGTCTCTTGTGCTGTTCCGTTTAGTAGTTTAGGTCCCGAGAGATTTGGCGAGGTGCGAGGCGGTGGAGGGTTTGATCTCCGCGCACCCGGTGTTCGAACCTCAAGGGTTCGCGGAACCCGAATCGACAGATTTGCTTAGGGTTTGTGGCGGTGGCTATGACTTTTGGAATCGATGGCGCGGATAGAAAGCATCGGTGTGACCGATTTTGGCTTTAGGTTTAGGTCATTTGTGGATGTGGGAAAGTAGTTGAGGGTTTTGGAGTATATCACTAAGCACATGAAGCAAAAGGCTCATTAAGCAACACCTCATCCCTTCTTGATAGTATTGGATTTTCCTATAAACTCAATGTGATCTTGGATCACTAAAATGTAAAATGAAGAGTCTTGAGCTTTTGAGCTTGAGCCAATCCTTTGTCCTTTGTATTTTGAGGGATCCACTTTCATCATCCATGCCATGCCATTCATTGAGCTTTCCTGAAATAATAGTCTTGGAATAGCATTAGCTCAATGAGCTATATGTTCTTATGAATTACCAAAACCACCTCGGGATAGTTGCACTTTCAATCTTGGAATAGCATTAGCTCAATGAGCTATATGTTGCGGATGCTTGCTAGAGTTCCAATCATAAGTGCACATGATCCAAGTAGATAAAGTATGTTAGCTTATGCCTCTCCCTCAAATAGAATTGAAATAGTGATTACCGGTCTAGTAATATAGTCAGTTGCCTAGGGACAATTCCACAACTCCTACTACCGCTTTTCCACACTCGCTATATTTAGTTTAGTTGTGTTTTTATCTAAGCAGCCCCTAGTTTTATTTACGTGCTCTTTACTTTCTTGCAAGCCTATCCAAAAACACCTACAAAGTACTTCTAGTTTCATACTTGTTCTAGGTAAAGCGAACGTCAAGCGTGCGTAGAGTTGTATCGGTGGTCGATAGAACTTGAGGGAATATTTGTCCTACCTTTAGCTCCTCCTTGGGTTCGACACTCTTACTTATCGAAAGAGGCTACAATTGATCCCCTATACTTGTGGGTTATCACTCTTTATCATACTAACCTATCTCACGAAGTTCCGTTAAGTTTTGTGTGATTGAAGTTTTCAATCTTTGAGTGAGATATCGATATGAGGAGAATAAGGAGTGGAAAGACCCTAATCTTGGGGATGCCCAAGGCACCCCAAGGTAATATTCAAGGAATACTCAAGAGCCTAAGCTTGGGGATGCCCCAGAAGGCATCCCTCTTTAAATCTTCAAAACTATCGGTATACCTTACTCGGAGCTATATTTTTATTCGTCACATGATATGTGTTTTGCTTGGAGCGTATTTTCAATTTTACTTGCTGTTTGAATAAAATCACTGGATCTTAAATCTTGAATGATAAAGAATCCTCCCATGGCTAGTTAATTATTTGACTACTCAGTGTTCTTCACTTATATCTTTTGGATTAGTTTGTCATTTACTCACGTACTTCATGTATATCCTATGAGTAAAGGGTTGAATGAATTGAATATCATAAATCTGAATTTATATATGTTTCATATGCTTATAACATGGGTAGTAATGACTTCACACATAATAAGTATAGGTAGTAAACTTATTGAAAGTTAGCAAACGCATAATTGGTCACTTGAACAATTCATGAAAGAATATTAAAGGAAGAGAGATTTCACATATAAATACACTATCTTGGACATCTTTTGTAATTGTGAGCACTCATTAAAATATGACATGCTAAAAAGTTGATGTTGGACAAGGAAGACAACTTTATGGGTTATGTTTTCCTATATCCGAAATGTTATATTGTCTTGGATCATCCAACATGTTGAGCTTGCCTTTCCCTCTCATACTAGCCAAATTCTTTGCACCAAGTAGAGATACTACTTGTGCTTCCAAACATTCCTTAAACCAGTTTTGCCATGAGAGTCCACCATACCTACCTATGGATTGAGTAAGATCCCTCAAGTAAGTTGTCGTCGGTGCATGCAATAAAAACTGCTCTCTAAATATGTATGATCTATTAGTGCGAAGAAAATAAGCTTTATACGAACTTGTGATAGGGAAGAAATAAAGCGACAGGCTGCATAATAAAGGTCTTTATCACAAGAGGCAATATAAAGTGACGTTCTTTTGCATTAAGATTTTGTGCATTCAACCATAAAAGCGCATGACAACCTTTGCTTCCCTCTGCGAAGGGCCTATCTTTTACTTTTATCTTCTACCCTTATACAAGAGTCATTGTGATCATCACCTTTCCTTTTTACACTTTTTCCTTTGGCAAGAACTTTGTGTTGGAGCGGTCCGAATATATATATCAACTTGGTTGTAGGTTTTCATAAATTATTATTGTTGACATTACCCTTGAGGTAAAAGGTTGGGAGGCGAAAGTATAAGCCCCTATCTTTCTCTGTGTCCGATTAAAACTTTAAACCCATAAATATCACATGAGTGTTAGCAATTGTGAAAGATTAAATGATAGTTGAGTATGTGGAGTTTGCTGAATCAAAGCTCTTACATAGACCCTTCCCGAAAATAAGATGAATTGCAATTGTTTGATGACTAAGGGCACGGTTTGTTAGTTTTCAAGAAAGTTTATGATCTATACTTTAATATGTGAATAGCTTGTTACTTGATCATGAGAAGTTTTATGAGTTGAGCAACTAATATGATATATAATGATGCTAGAAAAGGTGATTGAAATTATCATTGATCAAACTTGTGCACCTGCTAGCATTCACACTTCATAAATTATTTCTTTTATCATTTACCTACTCGAGGATGAGCAGGAATTAAGCTTGGGGATGTTGATACGTCTCCAATGTATCTATAATTTATGAAGTATTCATGCTATTATATTATCTATCTTAGATGTTTTATATGCATTTATATGCTATTTTATATGATTTTTGGGACTAACCTATTAACCTAGAGCCCAGTGCCAGTTTCTGTTTTTTTCCTTGTTTTTGAGTTTACAGAAAGGAATACCAAACGGAGTCCAATTGACGTGCCAATTTTTGACGATTTTTCATGGACCAGAAGAAGCCCACGGAGCATGGGAGATGGACCGGAAGAGTCCCGAGCCTTCCACGAGGGTGGAGGGCGCGCCCTACCCCCCTGGGCGCGCACCCTATGTCGTGGACAACTCAGAGACCCCCCTGACGTGAAACCAACGCCAAAAATTCGTATAAATACAGAAACCCCTAGAAAGAAACCTAGATCGGAAGTTCCGCTGCCGCAAGCCTCTGTAGCCACGAGAAATCAATCTAGGCCCTCTCTGGCACCCTGCCATGAAGGCCAAGGACCAGAGGGAGAACCTCTCCCCATCTAAGGGGAGGCCATGGAGGAGGATGCACAAGGGGGAGAACCTCTTCTCCTCTCTCTCGGTGGCACCGGAGTGCCATCGGAAGGGGAATCATCGCCGCGGTGATCATCTTCATCAACATCACCATCCTCATCTTTTTACGCGGTCCACTCTCCCGCACCCCGCTGTAATCCCTACTTGAACATGGTGCTTTATGCCACATATTATGATCCAATGATGTGTTGCCATCCTATGATGTTTTGTGTAGATATCCTTTATCTTTGGGTTGATTGATGATATAGATTGGTATGAGTTGTATGTTTTATTTTATTTATGTCCTATTGTGCCCTCCGTGTCGCGCAAACGTGAGGGATTCCCGTTGTAGGGTGTTGCAATACGTTCATGATTCGCTTATAGTGGGTTGCTTGAGTGACAGAAGTATAAATCCGAGTAAGGGGGTTGTTGCGTATGGGATAAAGGGGACTTGATGCTTTAATGCTATGGTTGGGTTTTACCTTAATGATCTTTAGTAGTTGCGGATGCTTGCTAGAGTTCCAATCATAAGTGCATATGATCCAAGAAGAGAAAGTATGTTAGCTTATGCCTCTCCCTCATATGAAATTGCAATGACGACTATCGGTCTTGTTAACAATTGCCTAGGATAATTCCGCACACCGACCCATCATTATTCCACACTTGCTATTTATAATATTTAGTAATATATTCTAACTTTATGATAACAACACCTACTTTTATATTTTAGATCTCCGATACCATGCAAAGTTATCCTCTTCATACCTACAACGTAGTTTTATTTCTCGTTTCTAGTTGGAAGCAAACGTTCGGTGTACATAGAGTCGTATAAGTGGCAGATAGGACTTGAGAGAATATTGATCTTACCTTTAGCTCCTTGTGGGTTCGACACTCCATACTTATCACTTCCACCTTTGGGAACTGCTACGATGATTCCCTGCAGTTGGGGATTATCAGTAGGCGAGGGTCAATCTGGATAGTCATGACGAGCAAAGCTTGCCTGCGCTTTTCAAGGAAGCATTGCAGCAGTATCAGTGTTACCTGAGGAAATCACACTTTGATGGCAAGTCTATAAATGAATTTCCGTTGAAGTCTCCTGTGCTAAATTAGAAGACATAGAATGGAAAAACCTTGTTATGCACTGGTCTCGTTCCCAGGATGAGGTATTGTCTATGATATCACATGACAATCTTAACTTCTACTTTTCCGCATGTGCCTTATGGATCTTTTTTGCAGGAAATCTACTTGAAGAAGAATTCCGGTTTGAAAGAATGACAGGATATCGCAAATATGCTGCCCGCTGCTTTGGTCTTGTTAGTACCTGTTGTCCAGTATCACTGTACTTGCATTCATACCTGGTTCATTATGTGACAGCAGTATGCATGATAGCTTTCTTATCAATTGTTCGCTCCAAATTATCTGATCTGTATGAATGGTTACATTAGTGTAGAATATATCCAATGCCAATGAATTTTTTTAGCTCTGCATTGTTCCTGTAAGTACCTGATGTCCTTTATTAGTGTACTTATATTGACAGGTAGTTGTTCATGTACCATCACTCTGCAACTTATTTTCCTTTGCCCTCCATTTTCTACACATCAGATCTGTATTTACTCTTACCATAAGGTTGGATAACACCGATGGTACTGAAGAAGTTTAGCTCTGCATTGCTCTTGGCTGTACCTTTTGCCTGTATCACTGTACTTACATTCATAGCTACTTGGTTATGTAGCATCACTCTTCATCTTATCTTAAATATTCTCCATTTTTTCTTATATTATCACATCTATATTTACTCTTAACAAAATGTAGAATAAAGGCAATGCCTATGAAGAAGATTCTGTGGTAAACTTCTTGAATTGCCCCCCCCCCCATCAGCATGGACAAGGGCTTTATAGAGCATGTCTTCACCAACAATGTAAGTTTGTCCTTCTCAAGCCTTTAAACTTTGTTGTGTATATTTGGTTAGGCACGACTGCAACAGCTGTTTATTTTTGGTGTTTGCATCAAATTGCATGTTTAAAGTCTATTATGTAGTTCATAAACAAAAGTTTGTCCTTCTCAATTTAAGCTTTCAGTTGTACAACCAAGTTCCTTCTTCATACCATGTAAATTAAACTATACAGAGCAAGTGATCTTCTTTTGCTCTGCATGTATGCTTCTGTTCTTGATCCGTAATCCAGTGGTGTGGTGAACCTACCCACTACAGCACAATGTCATATTCTGCAATCTCTTAACTATGAACAATGTCATATCACTCTACTATTATTTAAACCGTCTCTTTATTTGCCAATCTGAAATGGGATAAATTGACAGCACACTAACCATTGATACTTATGAGTTCTTGATCTGTAATCTAGTGGTGTCGTGAAGCTGCCAACTCCTTCACAATGTCATTTCGTGCCATGTCTTAACCTAAACAATACCATATTGTGTTAATGCTATTTTAAACTGTGTCACTTTATTCGTCAGTAAGAAATGTTATGCATTGTCAACACTGATACTTATTTGTGCATAACTGGTCATCTGTCTGCTTGTTTATCTTTCAGAGTGAGGAGGATATAAGTGTCAAACAAGCGCAGTCTCGACACTTGCTCGGTGCTTCTTACTGCAGCTCCAGCAGGGCTAACCTTTCTTGAACTCTATTGAAGTGATGTCGGTTTTGTATATTATTTTGTCGGCGTGTTTATTTGCACTTTGGTGGCGATCTTTGATGCCCAAAGGTATGTAATCTCATTGTCGCTTGTGCTTTATTATCATAGTGGCGAACTTTGATGCCCAGTGGATGTAATATATCGTAATTTCTTTATTATATAGTCTAGGTTTTTCTTATTCATGATGCATCAGTTATTTTATTGTATATATATCCTGTCTTCGCAGTAAACTGGCCATACCGTAAAATTACGGTACATAAACGGGCCGTCATGCAAATCACTATGTATGATCCTGTAAGTGCATCTAGTGCCACCCCTAGTTGGTTTTGGAGTATTGACGACAAACTTGGTTGAGGGACTAATGTGTTTGTGAGAATTGCAAGATAACACAGGTAGTAGTCCAACATTGATTCGGTTTACCTACCAGAGATGACGCCTAAAAATGTGTGAAGACATTGAAGACAATGGTGGTTTGTGAAGATATTCACAACGAAGATTATGACTTGAGAAGACATTCACGTGAAGACTATGGACTGCGAAGACATAGTTGTTTTGTAGTTTCCTTTTCTTCTTTGTTGAGTCATAGGAACCACCGCACTGTTAAGTTGGGTCCAAGTGAACAAAGTCGAGTGGTGATGTGATGCTCAACCAAATCCTATGTCTTCGAGTGAAGACAATGAGAGTAAATCCTATCCAGAGCTGGATGAGTCAGCTTTACTTGTAGCCCAAGTCAAGCTGTCGCGTGTGTTTGAAATCTGACCGTTGGACATGTGTCAGTTCCTTAGTGACCCAGGGTCATTTTGGACAAATCAGATCGGGTTTCCTCCTGGCTATAAATAGCCCACCCCCTACACCATGAATTGGCGGCTGCTCAGAGTTAGTGCACGACCTTTGTCATTTGAGAGCAACCCACCTCCGAAGCATTTGAGAGAGAGATCCTTGCGAGGACAAAGCCCAAAACACCTAGAGCCAAAGAGTGTTAGGCATCACTGAAGTCTTCCTGTCCACGTGATCTGAATACTTGTTACACTTGAGGAATGTGAACCCTCTAGCCGGTTAGGCGTACCATTTTGAGCATCCAAGAGTCATTGTGGATTGCCGGTGAACGAATTATGTGAAGGTTTGGAAGTCTACCTTGAAGACTTACCAGAGTGATTGGGCGAGGACTAAGTGTCCTTAGCTCAAGGGGAATAAGGTGAAGACGCGGTCTTCTGAGTTGAATCTTAGCCTCCCTAACAAGACGTACAGTTTTCACAACAACTGGAACTGGTCCAACAAATCCCTGTCCTCACCAAGCAACTGGTTCTATGTCTTACCTCTCTTTACTTACAGTTTGTCTTCGAAGTCATTGCCTGCTTGCTTGATCTGATTGACTTCACTGTGTGACGACTATTGATGTTTGGCTTCATAATATCTTCCATCCTGATCCATACTACCTAGCTGCTAATAGTCTTCGTGCTTTCACTTCATTGCTTACTTGACTATGGCTTGTCTAGTGTAGTCTACCTTCTGCTGCATATCAATAGGCTCATTTCTACCGTTTGTCTTCAAAGCCCACGTGTTTTGAAGACTTTCATAAAAATCGCCTATTCACCCCCCCTCTAGTCGATAACTAGCACTTTCAATTGGTATCAGAGCAAGGTGCTCCCTTGTTCTGTGTGATTCGGTTTAACCACCTGGAGGTTTAGCTATGTTGACTACAGGGATAATCAAAGTCTCCGTTGTGTGCCCTGTCTTCGATGGCACTGATTATCCCTACTGGAAGAATAAGATGCGTATGCATCTTGAAGCCATTGATGTCGACCTCTGGTATGTCGTCAAGAACGGCGTTCCCAAGGTCGATGAAGGTGTCACTGGTGCTGATGTCAATAGGTTCATTCAACTGGACTCGACTGCCAAGAACATCATCTGTGGTCATCTGACCAAAGGACAGTATGGTCGTGTGAGTGTTGTGTAAACTGCGAAGCTAGTCTGGGACTGGCTCTCCAAGGTCAAGGAAAGTGTCTCAACCCAGAGAGACTCAAGGATCAGTGTTCTTCGCAACCTCTTCAACCGCTTCAAGAGAAATGACAATGAGAATATCCAGCTCACATTTTACCGCCTCGCTGATATCACAAATGAGCTTCATGCACTCGGCGCCACTGAGATCACCAAGCATGAAATCGTCAAGACACTCTTGAGATCGCTCGACAGCTCATTTGACACCCTGGCCCTGATGATTCAAGAACGCCCTGACTTTAAGACTCTCGATCCGTCTGACATACTTGAGAGGCTCAACACACATGAGTTCCAGTTATCTGAGAAAAGAGATATCTATGGTCCCAACTATGGCCGAACTCGTGCTTTAAAGGCAAAGGCAATTTCCTCATCTGAAGAAGAATCTAACTGCAGTTCTAGGGATCCTGAAGACATTGGAAAGGAGCTTCCTATGCTTGTGAAGAAGTTCCAGAAATTCACTAAGAAGAAAGGCTTCAGAAAGTCATCAAGATCCAGCTCAAGAAATGATGAAGCTTCTACTCATGACCACAAGAAGAGAACATGCCACAAGTGCAAGAAACCTGGTCACTACATCTCTGAGTGTCCACAGTGGGACAATGAGAACAAGAAGAAGAAGAAGAAGAAGAGGAGCAAGGAATATGATTCTGATGACAAGAAGAAGAAGAAATCCTCGAAGTCTTCTTCCAAGTCTTCATCACACAAGAAGAGCTCATCGAGCAAGGCTCATGCATTTGTTGGCAAGGAGATGGATTCAGAGGAGGAGTCTGCTTCTGAGGAGGCAGAGGTGGAGTCTGAGGAGGAGTCCGATTCAGGCATGGCAAGCCTGGCTCTAGCTTCAGCTTATGTCGCCAAGTCCATCTTCAACACTGAAGACAATGGCCCCATCACCAACATTGATGCTAATGATGAGGATGACTCTACTCCCACCTACTGCTTCATGGCACGTGGTGCCAAGGTAAACTACGCAGTGCTTACTTTCAAACATCAAGTGAAGATGAGTCTGATTGTGAATCCAAACCTAGCTACAAAACACTTGCTAAAATTGCAACTGAACAACAGAAAGCTATGGAACATATTCAAAAATTGCTAGACTAAAGCGATGACCTGTTGGAAGCGGAAATAACCCGATTGTCGGATTTCGGGTTCCGGCAGACCCTTAAGGTTCGAACTCTGGGGTGCGCGCGGAGATCCAACCCTCCACCGTCTCGTACCTCACCGAATCGCAGGGACCTAAACTACTAACAAGAACAGCACAAGAGACGCAAGATTTATCTTTGGTTCAAAGCCACCATCGTGGTGTAATACCCTACTCCAAAGGTGTGGTGTGTGGATTGCCTCTTGGGGCGATGAGGAGGAATAAGACAGGAAGAACAGCCTCGCGAGGGTGCATTCTTGGTGGAAGCGATGAACTGGTAAGTGGTGTCCCGTCGCTCTAGCTTGAGGCTCGGGTCCCTATCTCTCTCTCTCGATTCTCAATGGCGGATCCTCCGTCCCTCCTATGGTGGCTAGCTCTACTTATATAGGCGAAGGCCCAGGCCTCTTCCCAAATATTGAGCGGGAAGGGCGCCAACAATTGGCCATTTTGAAGGGGAACAGCGGGTACACTTATCCTGACTAAAGTTGGTCCTCGCCGTCCAAAGGCTCTGGTGATGACGCCTGCTTGGGCTCCATGATGACTGCATTCCAGCCGTTGGGGCTGGTCTTGGTCTTGTTGCACCGAAACGGATGCCTTTGCTTGATGCTCTTGCCTGCGCTTGCTCCCCTTGCACCAAAGAGGAAAGGGGGACGCTGCGCGGGCTGGCGCCCGACTGGCGCCCTTGGTCGTCATGGCTTGCGTCATGGGCACCTCGCGAGGTACCCTGCCTTGAACTCTCCGCCTCCTCATGAGCCAGCCTGACGAGGCCGCGCCCGAGGAAGCTCTTGGTCGTCCGCCCCGCGAGGCTTGGCCCCTCGCGAGGGTCTTGAGCTTGTGTTGATGAAGATGGGCTGTCCTGGGCCTCCTTTGAGCCACGCCATAGGCCGCAGGCAGGCAAGTCTGGGGACCCCCGTTCCCAGAACGCCGACAGCAGCCCCCGGGCCCATGGCGCGCCCGAACTTGGCCGAGCAGAGAGGCGAAAGGGCAAGTGCGAAGCGTCGCGGGCCCTAACAGCTGACCTCGGCGGCAGCGTGGCGGTTGATTGGACGTGGGCGGCACTGTTCCCCCACACCTCCTTATTTCGTGCCTTGCTAGGCGGACACGCTACTGCACACATATTTTCCCCTCTCTGCTGCTTGTGCGCTCCAGTCCTTCCCTCTCTCGAACTCAAGCTTCAATTTCCAATCCAATCTCAAATCCCCCCTTCCCCCTTTCGATCGCCATGGCTCCGACGAAGAAGGGGAAAGGGAAGAAACTGCGCCTTCGCCTTGCTCGCCGCCGCCGGCAGCCTCCGCTGTCGACCCGTCGATCATACTCAATCTGGAGGGCTTGGGCAAGGTCAGTTCGGCTCTGGCCACCTCCTTCAACGAATGCGGGGGGACGACGGCCTGGCCCGCGTCCCACTTCGCCATTGACATGATAGTCACCGAGGTCCGGTATTTATTTGGCGACACTGTATGGACTAGTTCCCCTTCTCTCGATTTCTTCAATGCCGTGCTTTCCCATTATCAGATCCACATGATGCATCCGGGTCCCGAGTCCATTACTCTCCTCTCGGTCTTCGCCTTCGTTTGTGAGGCAATGATGGGCATCCTTCCCTCGGTTGCCTTGCTGCGCCACTTCTTCTCTCTGCGCCTTGTCGACCCCACTCAATGCTCGGCGTGCGTGAGCTTCGTCGCCACGCCCGAGACAGCGGCCTCAGGGATTGACTTCAGCCTCCCTCCGCCCGCGGCTGAGTTCCGCGATAGATGGTTGTACGTGGATGTGGGGGTGCCCAGCCCCCTGCTATCTGAGCCGACCTCACCTGCCGTCCCCAATTCAGGCTGGGGCCAGGAGACGCTTTCGAGCCCTCGGCTCATCTTTGCCTGGTGCCGCTTCGCGTTCCTGAGGTTGCTTGCTGTGACAGCGCCCATGGTGGTGAAGGAGTTCCTGATGCGCCGCGTTGCTCCTCTCCAGCGCCATTCCCACCGGATGTGGGCCTTCAGCGGGCCTGGTGATCGTATGAGGCTCCAGGAAGAAGACCTGACGCCTGAGGCGCTAAGGAAAGTGCTCCTGGTCCTGACTAGCGATCCTAACCCCGGTGGCATCCTACATGAAGGGGCCTTGCTATACCTCTGCCGGAACAGGGGTGATTTGGTGAACCAGATGCCTATCTTCGATGAATGGGGGCTGCGCCCCGCTGGTCTCCGAGGCCTCATGAGAATCCGGTGGTGGTGACAGCCCTTCCAATGGGCCAAGGCGGCTCCTCCTCAAGTGGCGGAGCAGGAGGCACGAGCCGCCAGAGGTCAAGGGACCCCACTGGGTGACAAGACCGGCGACGCCAGTGAGGGGGCAGCTCCTGAGGCTCATGCCCCCGTGGCTGAGGGCGGCGGGCAGCCACCCGCAGCGCCTGCGGATGAAGCCCCCGAGGCCCCTGCTGCTTCCCTTGGTGAGGCGATCAGCAGCGCGCGTCAGGCGGACACCCCTGACGCGGGTCGCCTTGATGCTTCTCCCTCGCCGCAGGCTGATCCCTGCACTCAAATCTTGGGTCGTTTCCGCGTGAACTTCGAGGCCCTCCGGAAGAGAAGGGAGGCCCTGGGCGATGATTACCCTTGTCGCCTGCTGAAGCGCAGGAAGTACTTTGCTACTGACGAGTAAGCCTTCTCCTTCTCCATCTCTTGATTCTTCTGCTGCTTGTACTGATCCCTGCCCTGCAGGCCCCTTCCTGTCGAGCTCATGGTGACGGGCGAGGAGCCGTCCTCCCCGGCTTCGCCCCCTCCCCAGTCCTCGAGTGCTCCAAGCGGTGGAGCCCTTGTGGTGAGGACGACCGGGGAGGTGAACCGTCCCAAGGAGCGTCGTGGCCCTGCGCACCTCGCGATCCTTCCTCGCGAGCCTTCCCGAGGCATAGCTAGCCTGCCGTGGGCTTCTCGCCTTGTTGTGGACGGCGATTGGCTGAGGCGCTTCCTGCGCCCCTCGTCTGGGGATGGGCTGGCTCCAGGCCGGGCTTCTGGCGTGGCGCGCCCGGCCGTCGCGAGGGTGCCAGCCCCAGCCTGCCCGGAGGGGAGTGTTGACTTCGTTGCTCCGGCGCCCGCTGGGCGGTTGATGGTGTGGAGGACGTCGTGGCCTTTTCCAGGGAGCGCCCGCGCCTTCGCCAAGGATTTCTTCGAAGGGCGGCCGACGCGGTGAGCCTTCTTGGTGAAGAGCTTGCTGACGAAGACGCGCGCCTTGAGGCCGAGGGCCTGCGCCTGGTCGCAGAGAGGCGCGAGCTGGAGGGCGCTGCCGCCCTTGCGCGTCGCCAGCGCGAGCTTGATGACGAAGAGGCCAAGGCGTCGCTGGCAGCCTCTCGGGAGGCCTGTTCTCGGGCCGTCGAGGAGGCCCGGGCAGCTGACAGGCGGCAAGAGGCGGCGGAGGAGCGGGCACGGGAAGCCCTGGCCCGGTGCCACTCGTTGGAGGAGCAAGCGGAGCTGCACGAGGCAGCCCTTGCGTCGATGAAGGTGGCCTCTGGCGACTCGGCGGAGCTCCAGAAGCGTGAAGAGGCGCTGACGCTTGAAGCCGCCGAACGCGCGCGCGAGTACAAACGCTTGGAGACGAGGGAGCTCTTGGCGACGCGGGCAGAGGATGAGGTTGCAGCACGGGAAGCCCGCGTCATGGAGGAGGTCGGACGCCGAGTGGCGGCAAGCGCTCGAACCTCGGCGCGAAGTTTGAGGAGCGGTTAGGGTTGATCAAGGCCGAGGCCGAGGGCAGGACTGCTGCCTTGAGGGCCAAATCGAGGAGGCGACGCGGCGGGCCGATGCTCTTCCGGCCGCCCTCAAGGTTGCGCAGAGGGAGTCCACCACCTCTCAGGCCGAGGCGCTCCTTCTTCACCAGCGGGTGGAGGAGGCCGAGGCTGTTGCGCGCCAGAATGCAGACGAGATGCGTCAGCGGCGAATCTTGGAGCACGAGCACCATCCCATGCTCGCCACGCTCCGGGAAAGAGCTAACGTAGCCTTGGATAACATCTGCGAGGCTGCAGTAGGCCAGCCGCACGCGGTTAACTACGCCGGCAACCTTCAGTTCTTCACTGACGTGGTGGCGCGGCTGAAGGCGCGCCGGTCGGGGCCCGGCGGGTTGGTGGAGGAGAGGCAGCGCGCTGCTCGGGCGCGCCTTCTCTCGCGTCTTCAGCCATCTCCGGGACATGGACCCTCACTTGATTTTGACGCAGCCATCGCCCGATTCCCGAGCCGTCCGAGGCGACTGGCGACCGGTGGAAGACAACGTGGATGCCCTCGTCCGGCCTTTCGGCACGACGACGGCGTGGTCATGGCCGCCGATGAGGGCGGCGTGGTGAACGGGCCAGACGTCGCCGACGATCACGCAGACAGCGACGGCGAGGCCAGCGACGCCAGCAACGGCTCGGGAGGTGTTCCTGAGGATGCATTGGGGGATTTGTCCGACTGATCATGTATTGTCCTTGTTCCATTACCCTGCATGAATAGAACTCAGGTTTTGGCACGATGGAGGTGAGAGCATTTTGGGAGGGGAGCCCTTCATGTAAAACTTGTGTTCTTCAGATAGCAGGTGTCATAACGCCCATACGCCCGCGCCAAGTGGTTGGCTAAGCGATGCGCTAGTTGGATGGTTTACCTTTGTTTCGTACGAGCCTCTAGATAGCCTGTGGGAGGCTGCAGCGATCTGAGTGTCTATCGATTGAATCCGTAGGACCTGCAGCAAAACCCCTCCGGAGAGGACGCGGCGGCGATAGGGCTGGCTGTGCGCGAGCTTGGTTTGGCCGGCTCATGAGGGGCTCGCGAGGGGAGGCAGCTGAGGCGCAGTTGTAATCAAACGAGAGAGAGATTTGCTCGAACGAGACTAAGCACCCCTTCCCCGAATACACGCAAATCTTCAAGCTCGAATTCAACTTAAATCCAACAGGGAAAAACGACAGCCAGAGGGAAAACCAAATGAAAGAAGAAAAAGGCCGCGTCCGGCACCTAGTCTAGTCTTGGACGTCTTCTCACCAGCGCGGAGCTAAGTGCTGCTACTGGGCGTAGGAGGGAGCCCAGGGCTGAGGCCGCACCCTGAAACTCCGGGCGTGCCAGCCCACTCATTATTACGTGAGAGTGTCACGGGCGGCGAGCTTCACGAGCACGGGCCTTCTTCACAGTACCGCCTTGCTTCATATCGCCAGACGAGGGCCCGCCTTGCGCCACACTCTAGTGCCACCAACGACCGTAAACCAGGGGCCGCCCGGTGGGGTAGAGCGTCGCCAGCCAGTTCCCCGACGACCACGGGTCCTCCGCCAGGGCAGGCCCCGAGGCACCTCCCCAGCAGAGGGCCTACCTCCAGAGAACGCTTTGCTCCAAACGCCGCGGTGGTGATGTCGGATCTCTGCCCCTCTCCGACAGCCCCCTGCGCCTCCCTCCCGAGGGGTAGGAGACTGCGGGAGCGGGGCAGCCGCTCGTCATGGCGACCTATACCTCCTGCGACCTATGGTTAGCGTATGTTTGCTCTTGAGGAAGTAGCGGTACCCGATAATCGTCGCCCCCGGCGTGACCAGTGGGACTGTATCGAGACTCCTGAAAGAGCGTGGCTTCTGGCGCCTCATCCCCCCAGATTGGGCTGAGGAGCGAGTCTTGTTCTCCCTCATGCGGGTGCCCTTGGTCCATCATGTGGGGCACGTATTCTTCCGGCGCCGTCATCCCGAAGGCCACGCCGTAGTGCTGAGCGTGCCTCGCTGCTCTGCTTGATGCGCCCGCCGTGGGGTGGTGGCGCGGCGGTCCACCAGGGCCGTGAGTTGCGTCGGGTCCTTCTTCTCCGCGGGCCGGGGGCGGGGGCAACCCCGCCGTTGGCCCGGCCAGCTGACTCGCCCGGTGTTGGAGTAGCTTTGGAGCCCGCTGGTGCGCGTGGAGCCCCGTCTGGGCCGCCCTCGGCCTGAGGTGGGAGTTGGGTGCGAAGGGGTGAGCCCCGAGGCCATGGCCCTAGGAGCTCCGCCACTCGCTCCGACAGCGTCGCGGCCGCTCTCCGGCAGCTTGCACCGCAGCAGCTCTCGGCCACCTTGTGAGCGGCCCTCGAGTTCACCTGCTCCCCCGGCGGGTGTACGGTGATGTGGTCAGCGCGTGGTTGGAGGCTCTTGCTGTCGACCGCGCTTGTCGCGGCGTGAGAGCCGTCGAGGCCTGTCCGCGTCGCCCGCGGCCCGCAGCGCCCTGCGGACCGCGAGCTGCCTGGGGCACAGGGTCGCCCGAGGCAAGCGGCTCTGCATGGGCGGGCCACGCCGCCCAAGGGTCGGGGTTGCCCGCTTGGTCGCCGGTCATGACGATGACGATGCGACGGGACACGAGGTGGCAGAAGGCGGATTCCGGTGCACCCCTACCTGGCGCGCCAAATGGCGGATTTCGGGTTCCGGCAGACCCTTAAGGTTCGAACTCTGTGGTGCGCGCGGAGATCCAACCCCCCACCGTCTCGTACCTCACCGAACAGCAGTGACCTAAACTTCTAACAAGAATAGCACAAGAGACGCCAAGATTTATCTCGTTCAGGCCACCATCGTGGTGTAATACCCTACTCCGATTAAGGTGGTGTGTGGATTGCCTCTTGGGCGATGAGGAATAAGATCTGAGGAAGAACAGCCTCGCGAGGGTCTGTTCTTGGTGGAAGCGATGAACTGGTAAGTGGTGTCCCGTCGCTCTAGCTTGAGGCTCGGGTCCCTATCTCTCTCTCTCTGGATTCCGAATGGCGGATCCTCTGTCCCCCTCCTATGGTGGCTAGCTCTACTTATATAGACGAAGGCCCTGGGCCTCTTCCCAAATATTGAGCGGGAAGGGCGCCAACAATTGGCCATTTTGAAGGGGAACAGCGGGTACACTTATCCTGACTAAAGTTGGTCCTCGCCGCCAAAGGCTCGTGATGACGCCGCTTGGGCTCCACGATGATCGCATTCCAGCCGTTGGGGCTGGTCTTGGACTTGTTGCACCGAAACGGATGCCTTTGCTTGATGCTCTTGCCTGTGCTTGCTCCCCTTGCACCAAAGAGGAAAGGGGGACGCTGCGCGGGCTGGCGCCCGACTGGCACCCTTGGTCGTCATGGCTTACGTCATGGGCACCTCGCGAGGTACCCTGCCTTGAACTCTCCGCCTCCTCATGAGCCAGCCTGACGAGGCCGCGCCCGAGGAAGCTCTTGGTCGTCCGCCCCGCGAGGCTTGGCCCCTCGCGAGGGTCTTGAGCTTGTGTTGATGAAGATGGGCTGTCCTGGGCCTCCTTTGAGCCACGCCGCAGGCCGCAGGCAGGCAAGTCTGGGGACCCCCGTTCCCAGAATGCCGACACCGATCTCAGTCCTTAATTGAAGACATCAAAAATCTTCACGTTAAGTACGAGGAACTTGAAAGTCGTCATGAAACTCTCTCAACAACTCATGAAAAGCTTTCCTACGATTATCTTCAAAGGAAGCAAGAACTTTAGAAATTGAGAGAGGCTCATAAGATCTTCAAAAAGAGAATGAGTCACTTCACGCTCAACAGATCAGTCCCGCTCAGGAAGGATTTGAACCACCATATCTAAAATGTCTTGAGCGTGATAACGCTGTCTCTATTGTTGAATGTTCTACTGCTGCTACTATTGCAATATCTTCAACTGCTGATGTGGTAACTAACCCCTGTACTGAGGATACCACTACTATTGCTTATGAGAACGCCAGGTTGAAGACATTGCTTGAGACAGGAATGTACAAAAGTCCCAAAGGGCATCAAACACTATGTGATGTCCTAAAAAAGCAGATTCTGAACCGAAACCCTAGGAAAGAGGGTGTTGGGTTCGAGAGGAAAATAAATGTTGATGGTTCTTCTTTGGAAACCTGAAAGCGGTATCCCAAAACCACATGGGTTCTTTGCAAAGGGACCTTCAAGGATCCGTCTACCTTGTCTCAGCTTCACTTGCGCTAACCCGATTATCATTGATGAATCCTTTGATGCAAACTATAAACTGTTTAAGAATCAGAATGGTGAAGTGTTTGCCAGGTTTATTGGTACTAACTGTAGGAATGGGCCACCTATGAAGAAGATCTGGGTGCCTAAAAGTTGTCTTGAGAATCTTCCTGTGAATGTCATCTTGACACCACCTGGGAAGAAGACAAACCCCAGACCAAAGGCTTCATATGGTCTAAAGGCTTTATACAGACAGAGGACTCACGAGAGTCACCCTAACGCCAACGTTTTGCAGGGAAACCATACTCATACTTTTGAATATGAGCGTGTTACGTCAAACCGCTATGTTCATAAGACCAAAAACTATTCTGCTTATTCATATGAGTATTATTCACCTCCTGCAAGGCTATTTGCTAGGGCTCCAAAGCTGAAGTTCTTAGATGTTGCACTTAGACTCATTGCTTCTAAGCCACCCCTGAAGATGTGGATGGCTAAGAAAAATTAACTCTCTTTTGCAGGGAAAGGTCTCTAGCCGGAAATCAAAGGCGTCTGATGCTTATGCTAGGGACCTAAAACATCTTGTGCGACGCAAGATAAAATGTCCAGATGGTCTTACTATATATTTCGTCCCAGGATTGCTTGACAATCATCCTATCTATCCTAACCAAGATCTGAACTTTCATAATCCGCTTGTTCGCCAAATTTTTATGCTTCACAATACCCTCGGTGAAGCCTATCCCCCTAACTGCACTGTAGGGTATGACACCAAAGGATTCAGAATGGATTATGGACAGTGGATGCACCACATGACTGGTGATCGAAGTCTTCTGATGGATTCAATCCTACGTCCATCTGACAAGAGTCACATCACATTTGCTAACACTGGTAAAAGCAAGGTATTGTGTAAAGGTAGAGTTGCAATCTCAAAAGATCAGCACATCGGAAAAGTGATGCTTGTTGAATCCCTTGGTTTCAACTTAATGTCGGTCTCAATGCTTCGTGACTTAAACATGATTGTGATATTTGGAAAATATCGTTGCCTTGTGCTAATGGAATCTGACAAATATCTAGTCTTTGAAGGGTATTGAAAAGATGATCTGTACATGGTAGATTTCTCAGCAGGACCATAGTTGGACGTATGTCTTCTAGCAAAAGCTTAAGAGTGTTGTCTCTGGCATCGCAGGCTACGGCATGCTGGCATGAGGAACTTGTACACTCTCGCGAAGAATAAACATGTCGTAGGCATCGAAGGCGTCAAGTTCAAGAAGGATTATCTGTGCGGTGCCTGCGAAGCTGGAAAGATGACAAGGGACAAGCATCCCTCGAAGACAATCATGACGACATCTCGTCCCTTCGAGTTACCACACATGGACCTATTTGGCCCTACTCACTACTCTACTCTTACTACCACTTCTTGTCTCTATGGCTTCGTCATTGTTGATGATTATTCAAGATACACATGGGTGCATATAATCCTCTACAAGAATGAAGTGCAGGATGTCTTCAGACGATTCTCCAATTGCGCCATGACAAACTATGGCATCAAGATCAAGCACATCAGAAGTGACAACGGCACAAAGTTCAAGAACACTAGCCTCGACACTTATCTTGATACATTGGGCATCACCCATGAGTTCTCAGCTCCATACACACCTCAGCAGAATGGCATCATGGAGCGCAAGAACAGAACCCTCATTGAGATGGCTCGGATGATGCTTGATGAATACAAGACTCCAAGAAAGTTCTGGCATGAAGCTATTGATATTGCATGCCACATCATTAACCATGTTTATCTTCACAAGCTTCTAAAGAAGACATCCTATGAGCTATTAACTGGTAAGAAGCCAAATGTCAGTTACTTCAGAGTATTTGGTGCTAGGTGCTGGATCAAGGATCCACATCACACTTCAAAATTTGCATCGAAAGCACATAAAGGTTTTATACTTGGCTACAGAAAGGATTCTGTAAGTGCATCTAGTGCCACCCCTAGTTGGTTTTGGAGTATTGACGACAAATGTGGTTGAGGGACTAATGCGTTTGTGAGAATTGTAGGATAACGCAGGTAGTGTCCCTCATTGATTCGGTTTACCTACCGGAGACGACCCCTAAAAATGTATGAAGACCTTGAAGACAATGGTGGTATGTGAAGATATTCACATTGAACACTATGACATGAGAAGACATTGAGTGAAGACTATGGAGCGAAGATCGTGTTGTTTTGGCTGCTTCCTTTTCTTCTTTGTTGAGTCGTAGGAACCATCTTGTTAAGTGGGGTCCAAGTGATCATAGTCGAGAATGGTGAAGTGATGCTCAACCCAAATCCTATGTCTTCGAGCAAAGACAATGAGAGCAAAACTTATCCAGAGTTGGATGAGTCAGCTTTGCTTGTAGCCCAAGTAAAGTTGCCATGAGTGTTTGAAATCTGACCGTTGGAACACGTGTCAGTTCCTTAGTGACCCAGGGTCATTTCGGACATAACAGGTCGGGTTGCCTAGTGGCTATAAATATCCCACCCCTACACCAAAAATTGGTGGCTGATCAGAGTTAGTGAACGGCTTTTGTCGTTTGAGAGCAACCCACCTCGAAGCCTTTGAGAGAGAGAAATCCTTGCGAGGAAAAAGCCCAAAACACCCAGAGCCAAAGAGTGTTAGGCATCACTGAAGTTTTCCTGTCTGTGTGACCTGAAGACTTATTACACTTGAGGACCGTGAATCCTCCAGCCGGTTAGGCGTCGCGTTCTGAGCATCCAAGAGTCATTGTGGATTGTTGGTGAACGTCGTCTGTGAAGATTTGGAAGTCTACCTTGAAGACTTACCAGAGTGATTGGGCGAGGACTGTGTGTCCTTAGCTCAAGGGGAATAAGGTGAAGACGCGGTCTTCTGAGTTGAATCTCAGCCTCCCTAACCCGGATGTACAGTTGTCACAAAGAATCGGAACTGGTCCAACAAATCCTGTGTCTTCAACTAGTGACTGGTTCTATCCCTTCCCTCCTTTACCTTAAGTTTGTCTTCGTGAAGTCATTGCTTATATGTCTTATTTGTTTGACTTCACTGCTTGACTTCTATTGTTGTTTGGCTTCATACTATCTTCCATCCTGATCCTTACTACATAGCTACTATTAGTCTTGTCCGTTCACATTATTGCATACTTGACTATGGCTTGTGTCGGGGAGGCTGATCGTACCCACGGACACCTATGGGGCCAGCGGAGCAGGCCCCTTGTGGTTCGGAGGGGGGCGGAGATCGCATGAAGAGCGGATCGAGGCGAGGCACACGAGCGGTTTACCCAGCTTCGGAGCTCTCCGGAGAGATAAAACTCCTACTGCTGCTTGTTTGATCTATTGTGTTCTTGCTAGGGAGCAATGCGAGCTACAAAACCTAGCGTGAGTGTATCTGGTCTCGAGTGAGTCAGATGAAGCGAACTAACCGAACCCCTTCTACGTTGCGCATGGGCCTCCTTTTATATGCTCAAGGGGTCTCCGGCGGTGGCAACATAGGCGGGGTACAAATGTAAAAACAGGAGTTGGTACACCTACTCGAGCAAAGGTGTCTGATGCAAAATACCTAACTCTAACGGCAAGGGACAAAAGCAATAAATGCCCGTCATTGTCGCCCAAAGCAGTGCAATGAGACCATCAGTGCGCCTCCGCTTCGCCACGATGGCGAGCCTGTCGGCGCCGCTTATCGCTGCTCTCCGCTGGCTGCCTGACCGCTTCGACACGCGCGCATGGAACGGTCCCATGGCGACACGTCGCTGGGTGAGCTGGAGCGGAGACGGAGAGAAGTTGCATGTCGCGGCAAGCGCCTTGCTGCGGCCGAATCCTTGTCGCGCCCGGAGGCTTGTCGCGCTCCGAGCCTTCCCGGCAAGCTCCTCTTGCCGGGGCCTTGTCTTCTGCGTGCCTGGAGTGGCCTTCCCGACAAGCTCCTCTTGTCGGGGTCTTGTCTTCTCAATCAAATACTTTGTTCTTGAATGGCTCCAAAGGAGCCACGGAGGATATTGGCGGTGACGAGGCGAACCTTGCGGCGGGGTGCTGCTGTCCCGTGCAGTACGGGATACTAGGGTACCCTACTCTAGTACACCGGCAGAGCCCCGGGCTGGGCCGTGCACGGTGCCGAAGCGCTTGTCGGGCCAGGCCCAGGCGTACTGCGGACATCGCAGCGGCCTCGACCACGTCGCAACTTCGCCCGGACCCACCACGATCCCCCACTAACGGCGCACCGGACGTGGCGTCGTGCGAGAGATCGTGGGTGCGGTCGTGGGGCGTTCTTTATTAGTATAAGCGGAACGTCCACCCCCTCCTCCCCTTTATAAGCGAAGGAAACACAGGCAGGCCGACCACCCCTGCCATTGCTGTCTTGTCAAGAAACCACGGGCGCTTCCCTCTTCTTCTCCGGTGCGAAGAGAGCAGCGCCCCGCCCCCTTTCGCCGCAAGCACACTCACCGCCGTCGGCCTCCTCCGCCCCCCCTCGCCATGGCTCCGAAAGCCGATAAGGAGAAGGGCGTCAAGTCGGCCGAGGCGCAGCGGCTCACGGCGTTGCGCATGAGCGAAGCCATCTTCCCCGTAGCTCGGCGCAAAGGGAGCTGCGGGACGTCTTCTATCTCTTCTGGTCGACGGAGACTCGTGCGCATCCGCGCGCGAGGGTGCTCCCCGCCTCCGCCTCCGATTTGGCCCCAACAGGGTACCCTTTCTTCGCCCTTTTCTTCTATTGCAGGCTTTGCCCGCCCTTTTCCGAGTTCTTTTGCGACATAATGAACACCTTTAGCCTCCGCCTCCTTGATTTCACCCCCAACGCCATCTTGACCATGGCAGTTTTCACGCATTTGTGCGAAAACTTTGTCGGAGTCCACCCGAACGTGGCACTCTTCCGCCATTTCTTTGTTCCCCGCGTCGAGAGAGGAGAGCCACTTGCGGAGGGATAGCACAGGTCTCTAGGATCGGCAAGAAAGAGGCCTACCTAGAGGGAGAGTTCCGCAACAAGTGGGAGGAGTGGAGAGCCAACTGGTGCTGGGTCGTAGGAGAATCCGCAGCCCTTCACCGCCCGTCGCCAAACCCCAATAGTGCGTGGCAGGGATTGGAGTAACTTGGCGCCGGAGGATGCGAAGCTGAAGATAGCCGTGACCCGAATCCTGCGCCTCAGGCTTGCCGGGTTGACCGTAGGCGCAGTTGGCGCGGACTTCCTTCGCCGCCGCATCGCTCCCTTGCAGGAAAGGAGGAGGCCTGCTTGGGAGTTCCAAAATGCGGCGGACATCATGAGGCTGCGCCCGGGCCTGAATTGGAACTTCACCATCATGGAGCTGGATTCGATACTGCTCGAGCTGTTCAAGAACGACCCCGACCACCCCGAGTGGTTTAGGTTGCCGCGGGGGGTCGTCCCATTGTGCAACAACTCGGCGCTCGATCGCATCCGCTCCATGATGCCACTGTGCGACTCCCACGGAATCGTCCCAACTGGCGGGAGCCCCGGCGAGATCGTGCAGCAATTCTTCGATGATTTGCAAGAAGTGCCGATCCGCTCCGACGAGCGCGAAGAGGCTCACCGCGACACCACCGACCAGGAGATGGCGCGGATCGCCACCAGTGGAGGAGGCGGCAACGCGCTGCCGCTGGAGCCTTCGGGTTCACCGTGGAGGAGGCGGACGCGCGGCGCGGCGAGCCTTGCCGGCGAGGGAGGTCACCGGCGAGGGCGAGTTTGTCGAGCCGAGGCCGGGTCGAGTGGACCCGCCGAGGGCGCTTCTTCCCACCGCCAAGTGACTTGCCGCCCGGTGAGCCCGGCTCCGCCGAGGAGGCGTCTCCGCAAGGTTGGAGACGAAGTCGGGCGGCAGTCCGGCCCAGCAACAGCGCGCGACGCGCTTCCACCGCGCAAGCGAGGTTGCCTTGAGGCGCCCACACAAGAGCGACAAGCTGGCGGAATCTTCCCAGGCCACCGCCGACGCCTCCGCCAAGCGGCCAAGACAGCCCACGCCTACGCCTCGTCACACCGGAGGCGAGCCGGAGTTCGACTTCTCCGCGCTCAGCTCCGAGGAGGAGGGCGAAGAGTAAGCTCTTGAGATTTGTGCTTGTATTTCTTCAATTTTATTGCTTCATCTTGAATCTGATTTGCTTCGTTCCGGACTCTTTCCTTTTCAGGACGCTGGCCCAGAGAGCGGCGAAGAGGGCCAAGATCCCGACGGTCGTCGTTGAGGACGATTCTCCCGTGGCGACGGGGGACGCGTCCGAGACCGCCTTGCCGGACCCGACAACCCTTCCCCAGAGCAGCCCCCAGCACAGCCCCCAGAGTAAGTGCGCAGTTTTCTTCTTACTATTAGGTGTGCAGGGGTGCTCCTTCTTTGTTGATATCTGACTGTGTGCTTGTGTAGGAGCAGAGCAGCCTCATCAGGAGGGCTCGGAAGCCGCCTCCGAGATCCTGCCCGCTGCCACTCACGCCGCCAAGGGAGAACTCCCCGGCAAGGGAGCGCCCTCCGACAAGGGAGGCCACCCCGGCAAGGGAGGCCACTCCGGCAAGGGAGGCTACCCCGGCAAGGGACGGCGCCAGTGACCCTCCAGTGGTCGAGGCCATGGCTGTGGATCCCGTTGCAGGTAATTCCCTTACGCCAAAATCTCCCTTGGGTTTGCTTTCTTTTGTTTCTCTTTTTGAACATCTGCTTGACTGCTCTTTCTTCGTCTGACGCAGACCCGATGGAGGTCGAGGCCGCCGGCGAGGAGGAAACGCGCAGCGACACCGACGAGGCCGCCCGGCCAAGAAGAAGAGGTCGTCGTCGTGGAGGAAGAGGCCGCCGACGAGCCTGTTGGCGAGGAGGCCACCGAGGCTGCCGACGCAGAGGCCGGGCGAGGGGTCCGCGATCGTCTTGGCGACCCTCGGGCCGCAGGCGGCAAGCGCTACACCGACAGCCGACTCCCCCCGGCCATTGCGGTGGCGGGCTCCGAGGAGCCCCACCGGGCGCCTACACGAAGGCCGGGCGGCGGCGTCTTCATCAAGCTCCCCTGGGAACCGAGCTCCAGGGCGCCGGTCGAGGGCGAGACCTTCGACGGCGAGCTACTCTCCTCCGCTGGGCTGACACTGGTGGATGCGCCAAGCAGCAGCAGCGGCGAGTCTGAGGAGGAGCAGCTACTGAAGAAGCTGTTGTCGCTCTACCGCACCCGGCAGGCCAAGTTGGAGACCCGGGAAGCCCTTGTCGCAAGGGCGGGAGCGGACATGGAGAAGCGCGCCAAGGAGCTCCGGAGCGCCAAGAAAGAAGCCCTCCGCGACGTGGCGGAAGCGCGGGGGCAACTTGCAGAGGAGCGCACGGCCTTCATCCTTGAGAAGGCCGCGGCTGAGAAGGACCAGCGACTGGCTGCCGAGAAGCTCGCCGCGCAGGAAAGCGAGTTGGCGCAGCGGAAGGTCAACCTGGACAGCCACGAAGAAGACCTTGCAGCAGGAGTCGCTACGGGCGCCGAGAAGCGAAGGACGCTGCCGCAGCCGCCGAGGTTGCCAAGGAAGAGCTGAAGGCGAAGGTGGCACAGCTGGAGGCCACCCTCAAGAAGAGCGGCGAAGAGCTTGCCGTGCTCAAGCGTGAGCGCGAGAAGGATGCCTACACCCTTGGCGAGCTGCAGAGCCGTCTCGCTGATAGGGCCAAGGAGCTCGACGCCGCCAAGGATTCTAAGGCGGATCTTGAGCTGGCCGACCACTCGAGCCTTGAGCGTTGGATGGCGCCAGAGCGGGAGGTGGGCTTGTTGGAGGCGATCAAGGCCAAGGAGGAGCTGGCTGGCGAATGCTGCCTCCGTCGAGAACACCTTGAGGGAGAGCGTGGAGCCTTGGACCGAAGGTCTTGTGGACACCGCCGCCATCCACACAACGAGCTGATGGAGCTGGGGATGGCGGACCTTGCATTCCTCCGGCGAGCATCTCCAACCCAGCGCCAAACTCAGCTTATTCTTCAAAGGCGTGGCGGCGGGCCTCCAGCGACTCGAGAAGAGGTCCCGAAGCAGCTGGCCGAGGAATCACGCCAGTGCTGTGCAGGAGCCCTCGAGAAGGTGTTGATCAAGGTGGCCTTCCATAATCCGGGCCTCAACCTTAACGGCGTCCTCGGATCCCCTGCCCGACGCCAACGTGGAGGAGCTCAAAGCCCTTATCGCACCCATTGTGGACAAGGTGAACAAGATCAAGCGGATCGAGGCGACAGCGTGAACTAGGCCGCCAAATTTATCTTTCCTTGTCGCTGCGATCATGTTTTAAAACACTTTGTTAGATCAGCGACAAGTTATTTTGTAATATACTCTATCTTAGGCGATCAATGCAATGTTATTTCCTCTACTTGATTCCTTCCTTTGTACGTTTCTGCCTTACGCATTTGGGGGACACATCGGTGCGGGCACTTTTGCCATGGCCGAGTGCGGAACGTCGGCTGACACTGCAAGGTGCCGCCTCCACAAGCAACCTTGTCGCGACTAGCAGCAGATCACTTAAGTTGTTGAGCGGACTCGCAACAAAGTAAGGGCGCGACTAGCCGGCGAGTTGGTTCATCTGCGCACAGGTTATCCATACAAAGTACTATCGTTCGAGGAAGATAACTTAAAAATTTAAAATTAATTGCTCAAACTTTGGCAACTTAGCTTTTACATCTCTTGCTTCCCGATGAGGTGAAACTTCCTCGGCGGCGCTTTGGTCCATAGTATTATCTCCTCCTTCCCCTGGTTAACTTGTGCGCGAGAGCCTTCCTTTCTTTGAGAAAAGAAAAGAAGAGGAAATAACGTTATGGAGCCCAGCTGACTCGATTCTGCTTACGGGTGTGGTTCTTGCACAAAGTGTTAGCTAAAACATGCAATAAAATGATGAAAGCATGGATTTGACAAGTTGTGTGCAACACATGAGCTTCTTGATGCACGAGGTGCGCGGCTTTGTACAAAGGATTACATGCAAGCTGCGGCAAGACTTGTACAAAAGGTGGTTGCGAGCAGGTTCCGGCAACCGCGCCCTATGGGTAAAACTTACGAAGATGCTCAATGTTCCAGGAGTTGCTCACCGGAATGCCATCTTCGGTCTCGAGGCGGACAGCGCCAGGCCTAGTGACTCGTTTCACCCGATAAGGGCCTTCCCACTTTGGCGTCAACTTGTTTGAATTCTTGGCGGGTGAGCGGCGCCCGAAGAACAAGGTCGCCTTCCTCGAGACTTCTGGCATTAACCCTGCGGCTATGGTAGCGGCGCAAAGCTTGCTGGTAGCAAGCAGCTCGCTACGGCTTGAAGACGATCCTCCTCAAGGAGCGGTAGCGTCATCTTGTCGCAGCTGCTCTTGCTCAAGCTCATCATAAGCGAGTACTCGAGGAGATCCGTATACGAGTTCCGTGGGGAGAACTGCTTCTGCTCCATAGACTAGAGCGAAAGGTGTCTGGCCAGTGGCTCGATTTGGCGTCATCCTGATCGACCAAAGAACCACCGGCAGCTCCTCGATCCAGTTTCTTCCGCACTTGTGCAGCACAGCCGAAAGTTACGGTCTTGAGCTGCGCGCCTTCAGCATTGCCCTCTCGCTTGACCGTTGCTTCTCGGGTGAGCAAGCGAAGCAAAAGCAGACCTTGGCGCCAAGGTCTTGGGCGTCTTGCATGAAGGTGCGACTCGTGAATTGTGTGCCGTTGTCGGTGATGATCCGGTTAGGGATTCGAAGCGGCAAACAATCGACCAAGAACTTGACTTGTTGTCTTTGTCACCTTCCTCATCGCTTCCACTTCCGACCACTTTGTGAACTTGTCGATGGCGGCGTACAAGTACTCAAAGCCCCGACAGCTTCGGGGAAGGGGCCGAGGATGTCGAGCCCCGGACCGAAAATGGCGAGGATAAAGGGATCGTCACGGAGAGCTTGAGCTGGCTGGTGTATCTGTTTGGAATGGGCCAGCACGCTTCACACTTGGTTACTTGTGCGGTTGCATCTGGAGGGCTGTCGGCCAGAAGAAACCTTCTTGGGAAAGCTTTGCGGCAAGTGCTCTTCTTGCCAATGTGGTGACCACATATGCCTCCATGTATCTCTGCCAACAATACATCCATCTTCCCTGAATACACTTCAATTTCACACCATTGAGTGTTCTTACATGCGATATCTTTGTCGACAAACTGGTACATACTTGACTGCCGGGCTACTCTTTCCGCTTCTTCTTGCTCTTGGGAAGTTCTCACATGCGAAGGAAATGGACAATCTGCTGCGCCCATCTTTGGAGCTTGTGGCTCGACAACAAGGACTAAAGGCATATCTGTTGCTGCGGAACATCAGCTTCACGGCAAGAACACTGCGGTCCTGCCGGAGCTTGATGCTCCCGACAAGCTTGCCGAGCAAGACTTGTCGGGGCGTCTGCTTCAACGTAAACAAACACTTTGGGCACAGCCGGAGCAGACTACTCCTCAGCACTGTTGGTGTTGATCTTGGGGACCTTTACAACGACGGCTTCGAGAAGCTCTGTCGGAACGTAGTCACTAGAGGCCAACTTCCTCTTCTTGCTTTATCCTGTTGATGGTGTTACGGTTGGCTGAGTCAGCTTGAGCACGAAAATCCCTGGTTCCACAGTAACTTAAGCGCAGCGCACTTTGACAGGCCGTCAGCAATATCATTCTGAGCTCTTGGAACATGTTCCATTTGCAGGCCGTCAAAGTGCTCTTCCAGCTTCCTCACTTCATCAACGTAGGCTTCCATCAACTTACTCTGGTAATCTTTGTTCACTTGGCGGACGACGAGTTGTGAGTCTCCCCTGACAATAAGCTTTTTGATCCCAAGGTCCACGGCGATCCTGAGACCGGCAAGCAAACCTTCATACTCTGCAGTATTGTTTGTCGCTTGCTCCTTGGGAAAGTGCATCCGACTACGTGCTTGAGGTGCTCTCCGGTGGTGCGATAAGCGACGCCGCACCGGCGCCTTTGCAGCGAAGGCACCATCAAAGTACATCAGCCACTCTTTGCTTGCTTCTTTGGCCAGAATGCTCGTCTCTGGAATCTCTTCATCTGGTGTTGGCGTCCATTCCGCTATGAATTCTGCCAACGCTCTGCTTTGGATAGTTGATGTGCTTTCAAACTTGAGACCAAAGCTTGACAGCTCCAGTGCCCACTCGACAATCCTGCCTGTCGCTTCTGGATTCTGCAGTATCCTCTTCAGCGGAAAGCGAGTGACAACGATGATCTCATGCGCTTGGAAGTAATGGCGCAGCTTTCTCGAGGCCATGAGGAGGCCGAAAAGCAACTTTTGCACACCAGAGTACCTTGACCTAGCCCCCTGCAGGAGGAATCGACAAAGTAGTACCGGGCGCTGCACCATCCTTTTCTGTATCTGTTCATGTGTCTGCGCAGATTCATCCTTGTCGGGACCAGAGCTTGTCGGCAAAGCCCCCTGCTTGTCGCTGGATGTGCTTGTCGTGGTTGCTGGCTCGTCATCCGCCTCCCTCTCCGCTACTAATACAGCACTAACCACTTGATTGGTTGCCGCTATATATAGCAGCAACTTCTCTTGTGGCTTAGGTGTGACAAGTGTTGGAGTGGAGGACAGGTATCTCTTCAAGTCTGTGAGCGCAGCCTCCGCTTGAGTCCATTTCATTGGACCTACCTTTTTCAAAATCTTGAAAAAGCGGCGGCGCGTTCAGCAGAACCTAGAAATAAACCTGCCGAGAGCAGCCACGCAACCGCAAGCCTTCGTACATCCTTGACGCGCTTTGGTGCTTCAATCTGCTCAATGGCCTTTATCTTGTCGGGATTAGCTTCGATCCCTCATTTGAGACCACGAAGAACCGAGAAGCTTGCGGAAGGGACTCCAAACACGCACTTCTCGGGGTTGAGCTTAAGGTTGATCTTGCTTGAGACTTGCAAAGGTCTCGTCAAATCTTGAACTAGAGTTGCTTTGTCCTTGCTTTTGACCACTATGTCATCCATGTAGGCTTCTACATTTCTGTGCATTTGCGGCTCAAAAGCGTCATGGACTACCCTTGCAAATGTTGAACCAGCATTCTTCAAACCGAAAGGCATCCGTATGAAACAGTATGTGCCACATGGTGTGATGAATGCGGTCTTCTCCCCATCTTCTTTAGCCATGAAGATCTGATGGTATCCTGAGTATGCATCAAGAAATGAAAGCAAATCACATCCAGCCGTGGAGTCAACAATCTGGTCAATGCGCGGCAAGGGAAATGGATCTTTGGGACAAGCTTTATTAACATCCGTGAAGTCAATACAAAGTCTCCATTTTCCATTTGCCTTGCGCACGACTACAGGATTGGCCAACCACGTTGGATGGAGCACTCCTCTAACAAGGCCTGCTGCTTCCAGTTTCTTGATCTCTTCTGCTATGAATTCTTGGCGCTCCACTGCTTGCTTCCTGACTTTTTGCTTGACGGGCCGCGCATGAGGACAAATGGCTAGGCGGTGCTCAATCACTTTCCTGGGAACACCGGGGATGTCAGACGGTTGCCATGCAAACACGTCGACATTCGCCCGCAGGAAAGCAACGAGCGCACCTTCCTATTTAGGGTCGAGAGAGGCACTGATGGTGAAGGTACCACCAGTGCCATCCTCCTTGGCGGGCACCTTCTTGGTCTTCGGCAGAGTCACCATCTTCTTGCACTTGCCGGTGGAGCTCGATGGTGCGTCCTCGACAGTAGCGCAGCACTCCGAAGAGGTGCGCTTGCCGGAGTGAGCATCAGAGCCCTTGCCGGACTTGGACTTGGTCTTCTTCCCCCCGGGAGCTTCAGCGGCAAGTGCTTGGCAATCTGTCGCGGCTGCTGCATCCCGGAAGATCTTGTCGGCACAGATAAGGGCATCCTTCTTGTCGCCATGGACAGAGATGACGCTTATCGGGCCTGGCATCTTGAGTAGGTTGTAGGCGTAGTGAGAGGCCGCCATGAACTTGGCGAGTCTTTGGGCGGCCAAGTATCCCATTGTAAGGCAACGGAAATCGTCAGCGTCGAATGTGACCCTCTCCGTCCTAAAGTTCAGCTCGCTGCCAAATGTGACCGCAACGTAATCTTCCCTTCGCTTGCTCCTTCCCGGATTGATTCCTTGGAAGGTACCGGTCTCTTCGAGCTCGCTGTCGAGGATTTGAAGCTTCGGAGCACCGCGGAGGAGATCAGATTCAAGCGGCCCGCCGTCAACTAACATTTTGTGACCTTGAGGTTGCGGATGGTTGGAGAGACCAACATCGGCAAGCACCCGACCGCAATTACGCGATCGGTGGTCCTCAATATCAAAAATGATAGGCGTCTTGGACCACTTGAGAGGCTTGCGTGACTCTACGGATGGTTCCGCTGCATTGACCTCCCGCATCCATTGCTTGAGTTGGCGGTGGGAGGTATGCAGGGAAGCACCTCCGTCAACGCAGAGAACCTCTGTGGCTTTCTGAAACTCGTTCTCGTCAGCGTCGTCGTCTTCCATATCTTCGTCGTCGTCATAATCTTCATCCTTGTCGCGGCCGCGGGGAGGTCGATCTCCTTGTCGCTGCTTGGCCTTGCCGCGGCGTCCTCCCCGGCCGGGACGTTTCTTGCTTGCTCCCCCAGCACCTTCCTGGGCCTTCTCCTTGTCGCGCCTCTCGTACTCAGCTCTCTGTTCGACAAGCTGCTCGACCTTCTTGCAGCTCACGGAGGTCGTGGCCCTTGGTGCGGTGGATCTTGCAATACCGCTTGCCGGAGCTGTCACGCTTGTCGGCGGCCGCCACCGACCGGTGGTTGGCGTCGTGACAACCTCCTTGCGGAACCACCAGCCTTGGCGTTCTTGTCGCCACCTCCATCGCCGGACTGCTTTCATTGCTAGCACTTCTCCGGCTTTCTTCTTCCTGTTGCCTCGCCGCCGCCCTTCTTTGCGGGCGGTGTCCTCACTGTCGAGATCCTGCTTCGCATTCTCTCACAGGAGTCTCCTCCTTCCTCAAGCGTGCACACTTGTCGGCCAAGGCGTACAGCTCATCGGCGTCCTTGACTTTGCACATCGCCATCTCCTCCCTCATCCTGCGGTTCCGCACATTACGATGAAATCGCTGATCACCGCGGGGGTGGAGCGTCACGGGATGTTGTAGTGCACACGGCTGAATCTCTGAATGAACTTCTTGCGCAGGGACTCTCCTTCCTTCGGGCGAGCAAGTGAAGGTCACTCTCTTGGCCATGAGGTTTGTGGCCACCTGTGAAGGCGCCAACAAGCGATGGCACAGATTCTGCCCAAGAGGATATGGAGCTGTCCGGCAAGTGCATGAGCCAAGATCTGACGTTGGGCTTGAGCACGAAGCGGGAAGTAGTTGGCGAGGATCTTGTCGTCCCGTCCCCGCAGCCTGCACCGCGATGGTGTAGATGCTAAGGAACTCCGACGGATGCGTCCTGCCATCATACTTCTCCGGCACGTCTGGTTTGAAGTTTTTCTGGCTGGGCCACTGGACTTGCCTAACCTCACGAGTGAACGCAGGGCAACCTACCGCGTACGGCAAGTCGCCTGGCTCCTCCGGGCGCGCTGCGATGTCAACAGAAGGCCCAGCGGCAGCCGGATCGACGTCGCGCTTCTCTTCGGGCGCTCGATGCGAGTTCGAAAGCGTCCTCTTGTTGTCGCTCATGAAGAACTTGGCGTTGATCGCGGCGAGCTCACGGATCCGGCACGCAGCAGTGGAGTCGTTGTCGAGGTGGATCCGGTGAGTCGGCGATCTTGGCCTTCTTGGCGGAGAGTGCACGGTGGTTGCACCTCCGACAGTCTCGTCGCCACCGGTTCGTGCCTTGTCGTCTCGCCGCGGCAATGATGGCGTTAGATCGCCCGCGAGGCGTCGCCGTTAGCAAAGCCGATGAGGCTCGATAGTGGCCCTCCACTCGTCGACCTTGTCGGCCGTCGGAGGGTAGTCGAGGAGCAGCTGAGCTCTCGCCAGAGCTTCTGCTGGAGTAGTGGGTGGCATTGGAGAACGGTGCGAGGAGCGGGACACGCTCGGACTTCTAACTTCGTTAGAAGGAGCAGCACCCCGTCCGGGCGACCGTATCTCACTCGTGCCAGCATGTTGGTGTGCATGCTGGTCTTGAGGGTCTCGGTCCAACGAACGTATGGCGTTGTGAACGCCATGATGTTGTTGGTCCCGCGTCTCCTGAGATGGGCGCGGGGGATGCGCGGACGCCGAGGTTTGCGGTGCCTTGTCCTTGGACTTGGCAACGTCGCGAACACCTTCGTCGGCGCCCGTTCCTCCACCAGCGTCTGCCCCACCACCCGTTTGCTGCGGTGAGGGTGGGTACGACGCGGACGGCTCTGCTGCCGCCGAAGCCTTCTTCTTCGGTGGCATGTTGAGGAAGATGTTGATGACGCTGCTCGTGTGAACGCCGGATCAGATTCACACGGCATGTTGAGGAAGATGTTGATGACGCTGCTCGTGTGAACGCCTCGACGCCCCCTACCTGGCGCGCCAAAGATGTCGGGGAGGCTGATCGTACCCACGGACACCTATGGGGCCGGCGGAGCAGGCCCCTTGTGGTTCGGAGGGGGGCGGAGATCGCACGAAGAGCGGATCGAGGCGAGCACACGAAGCGGTTTACCCGGCCGGAGCTCTCCGGAGAGATAAAACTCCTAATGCTGCTTGTTTGATCTATTGTGTTCTTGCTAGGGAGCAATGCGAGCTACAAAACCTAGCGTGAGTGTATCTGGTCTCGAGTGAGTCGAATGAAACGAACTAACCGAACCCCTTCTACGTTGCGCATGGGCCTCCTTTTATACGCTCAAGGGGTCTCCGACAGGTGGCAACATAGGCGGGGGTACAAATGTAAAAACAGGAGTTGGTACACCTACTCGAACAGTGTACAGTGCAAAATACCTAACTCTGATGGCAAGGGACAAAAGCAATAAATGCCCGTCATTGTCGCCCAAACAGTGCAACAGAGACCGTCAGGTGCGCCTCCGCTTCCGCCACGATGGCGAAAGCCTGTTGCTGCCGCTTATCGCTGCTCTCCGCTGGCTGCACAGCCGCTTCGACAGTGCAGCATGGAACGGTCCCATGGCGACACGTCGCTGGGTGAGCTGGAGCGGAGACGGAGAGAAGTTGCATGCAGCGGCAGCGCCTTGCCACGGCCGGAATCTCTTTGTCGCGCCGGAGGCTTGTCGCGCTCGAGCCTTCCCAAAGAAGCTCCTCTTGCCGGGCCTTGTCTTCTGCGTGCTGGAGTGGCCTTCCCGACAAGCTCCTCTTGTCGGGTCTTGTCTTCTCAATCAAATACTTTGTTCTTGAATGGCTCCAAAGGAGCCACGGAGGATATTGGCGGTGACGCAGGCGAACCTTGTCAGCGGGGAAAAGTCTTTACAGAATCGTCTGGCTGCAGTCACGGGATACTAGGGTACCCCTACTCTAGTACACCGACAGGTTGCTTGTTGTAGTTATCTTCCGCTGCATATCAACTAGGTCATTTCTGTTGTTTGTCTTTGAAACATCCGTGTTTTGAAGACTTTCATAAAAATCGCCTATTCACCCCCCTCGAGTCGATAACTAGCACTTTCAATTGGTATCAGAGCAAGGTACTCCCGTGTTCTGTGTGATTCGGTTTAACCACCTGGAGTTTTAGCTATGTCGACTGCAGGGATAATCAAGGTCTCCGCTGCTTGCCCCCTGTTCGATGGAACTGACTATCCCTCTTTGGAAGAATAAGATGCGCATGCATCTTGAAGCCGATGATGTCGACCTACGGTATGTCGTCAAGAACGACGTTCCTAAATCTGGTGAAGGTGTCACTCCTGCTGATGTCAAGAAGTTCATTCAACTGGACTCCACTGCAAAGAACATCATCTGTGGTCATCTGACCAAAGGACAGTATGGCCGTGTGAGTGCTCTGGAAACGTCGAAGCTAGTGCAGGACCGGCTATCCAAGGTCAACGAAGGCGTCTCAATCCAGAGAGATCAAAGAATCAGTGTTCTTGGCAACCTCTTCAACCGCTTCAAGAGAAACAACAATGAAAATGTCCAGCTCACGTTTGATCGCCTCACTGACATCACAAATGAGCTTCATGCTCTCGGCGCCACTGAGGTCACCAAGCATGAAATCGTCAAGACACTACTAAGATCACTTGACAGCTCTTTTGACACCCTTGCCCTCATGAGACAAGAACGTCCTGACTTCAAGACACTCGATCCATCTGATATACTTGAGAGGCTCAATACACATGAGTTCCAGCTATCTGAGAAAAGAGATATCTATGGTCCAAACTATGGCCAAACTCGCGCTTTGAAGGCAAAAGTTGTTTCCTCATCGAAGAAGAATCATTGCGGTTACGATGATCCACGAAGACATTGGAAAGGAACTTGCTATGCTTGTGAAGAAGTTCGAAGTTCACTAGGAAGAAAGGCTTGAGAAAGTCTTCACGATCCAGCTCAAGAAATGATGAAGCTTCCACTCAAGACTACAAGAAGAGAACATCACAAGTGCAAGAAAACTGGACACTATATCTCTGAGTGTCCACAGTGGGACAATGAGAAGAAGAAGAAGAAGAGCAAGGAATATGATTTTGATGACAAGAAAAAGAAGAAATCTTCAAAGTCTTCTTCCAAGTCTTCATCAAAGTCTTCATCGCATAAGAAGAGCTCATCTGGCAAGGCTCGTGCTTTTTGTTGGCAAGGAAATGGATTCAGAGGAGGAGTCCGCCTTCGAGGAAGTGGAGGTGGAATCAAGAGGAGTCCGACCCGGCGTTACAAAGTCCGCTTTAGCCACAGACCTATGTTGCCAAGTCCATCTTCAACACTTTGAAGACAATGACTTCTACACCAACGTGAAGGCGATGACAAGGACGACCCTGCTCCCACCCTCTTGCTTCATGGCACGCGGTGCCAAGGTAAAATCACATGATGCCTACTTTCAAACATCAAGTGAAGATGACTCGATTGTGAATCCAAACCCAGCTACAAAACACTTGCTAAAATTGCAACTGAACAACAAAGAGCTATGGAACATACTCAAAAACTGTTAGACAAAAGCGATGACCTGTTGGGCCTTGAAATGACACGTTCAACATCCTTAGTTGAAGACATTAAAAATCTTCATGCTAAGTACCAAGAACTTGAAAGTCGTCATGAAACGCTATCAACTACTCATGAAAGGCTCTCCGATGATTATCTTCAAAGGAAGCAAGAGCTTGAGAAATTGAGAGCGGCTCATGAAGATCTTCAAAAAGATAATGAGTCACTTAAGCTCAATGTATCAGTTCCGCTCAGGATGGATTTGAACCACCATGTATAAAATGTCTTGAGCGTGATATCACTACCTCTGTTGTTGAATGTTCAATTGCTGCTACTGTTGCATTGTCTTCAACTACCAATGTGGTTACTAACCCCTCTGCGGAGGATACCATTGCCATTGCTGATGAAAATGCCAGGTTGAAGACATTGCTTGAACCAGGGATGTATGAAAGTCTGAAAGGGCATCAGACACTTTGCGATGTCCTCAAAAAGCATATTCTGAACCGAAACCCTAGGAAAGAGGGTGTTGTGTTCGAGAGGAAAATGAATGTTGATGGTTCCTCTTTGGAAGCTGAAGCGGTATCCCAAAACCACATGGGTTGCTTTGCAAAGGGACCTTCGATGGATCCATCCACCTTATCTGGCTTTACCTGTGCTAACCTGTTATCATTGATGAATCCTTTGATGCAAACTATAAGCTATTCAAGAATCGAGAATGGTGAAGTGTTTGCGGTATATTGGTACTAAGCTGCGGGAATGGACCGCCTATGAAGAAGATCTGGGTTCCCAAAAGCTGTCTTGAGAATCTTCCAAAGGAATGTCATCATGACACCACACAGGAAGAAGACAAACCCAGGACCAAAGGCGTCATATGGTCCAAAGGCTTCATACAGACAGAGGACTCACTTGAGTCACCCTAACGCCAATGTTTTGCAGGGAAGCGATTACTCAAATTTATGAATATGAGCGTGTGTCCTCAAACCGCTATGTTCACAGAACTAAGAACTTTTCTGCTTATTCATATGAGTATCACTCATCTCCTGCAAGGCTATTTGCTAGGGCTCCAAAGCCGAAATTCTAAGATGCTGCACTTAGACTCATTGCTTATAAGCCACCCCTGAAGATGTGGGTGGTTAAGATGAATTAACTCTCTTTTGCAGGAAAGGGTCTCCAGCCGAAAATCAAAGGCGTCTGATGCTATTGCTGGGGACCTAAAACATCTTGTAGGGCACAAGATCAAATGCCCAAATGGTCTCATTATGTATTTTGTTCCTGAATCGTTTGCCATTCATCCATCAGTCCTAATCTTGATTTAAGCTTCAATAATCCACTTGCCCGTCAAATGTTTATGCTTCACAATGCTCTTGGTGAAGCCTATCCCCCTAACTGTACTGTAGGGTATGACACCTCAAGCTTGAGAATGGATTATGGACGGTGGATGCACTAATCATATATTTGGCGATCGAAGTCTTCTCATGGACTCAACCTTACGTCCATCGGACAAGAGTCACATCACATTTCTTGACCTTTGGTAAAAGCAAGGTATTGGGTCTAGGTAGAGTTGCAATATCAAAGGATCAACACATGGACAAAGTGATGCTTGTTGAGTCCCTTGGCTTCAACTTAATGTGTGTCTCAATGCTTTGTGACTTGAACATGATTGTGATATTCAGAAAATATCGTTGCCTTGTACTAATGGAATCTGACAAGTCTCTAGTCTTTGAAGGGTATAGTAAAGATGATCTATACATGGTAGATTTCTCAGCAGGTCCACATCTTGCCGTATGTCTTCTTGCAAAAGCTTCAGAATGTTGGCTTTGGCATCGGAGGCTGGGGCATGCTGGAATGAGGAACTTACACACACTCGCCAAGAATAAGCATGTCATAGGCATCGAAGGTGTCAAGTTCAAGAAGGATCATTTGTGTGGTGCTGCATTTGGAAAGATGACTAGGGCAAAGCACCCTCGAAGACAATCATGACGACATCTCAACCCTTGAGCTGCTTCACATGGATTTGTTTTGCCCTACTCATTACTCTACCCTCACAACAACCTGCTTGTCTCTATGGCTTCGTCATTGTTGATGACTACTCAAGATACACATGGGTGCACATAATTCTCTACAAGACTGAAGTGCAAGATGTCTTGAACGATTCGCCAATCGAGCAATGAACAATTATGGCGTCAAGATCAAGCATATCAGAAGTGATAATGGCACTAAATTCAAGAACACCGGACTTGATCTTTATCTTGATACCATGGGAATCACTCATGAGTTCTCTGCTCCATACACACCCCAGCAAAATGGCATCGTGGAGCGCAAGAATAGAACCCTCATTGAGATGGCTCGAACAATGCTCGGCAGTACAAGACACCAAGAAAGTTACGGCACGAAGCCATTGATACAACTTGTCACGTCATCAACCGTGTTTATATCCATAAGCTTCTGAACAAAACATCCTATGAGCTCCTTCTTGGCAAGAAGCCAAATGTCGATTACTTGAGTATTTGGGGCTAAGTCTTTGGATCAAGGATCCTCATCACAAGTCAAAATTTGAACCCAAAGCTCACGAAGGCTTCATGCTCGATTCTGGAAAGGACTCACACTCTTACAGAGTCTTCAATCTCTATCTCTACAAAATCGTCGAAACCGTAGATGTGCGATTTGATGAAACCAATGGTTCACAAAGAGAGTTCCTGCCAAGCACACTAGACGAAGCTCCACCCAGCGAATCTATCAAGCTAATGGGAACTAGTGAAATCATGCCTTCTGAAGCACAACCTGAAGAGGAACTTATCATTTCTGCACCTAACCAACCTGAACAGCATGAGCAAAGTCTTCGTCCAGTTCATCCTCGAGTTGCAAATGAAGTACAGATTGAGAAGATAATCGATAGCATCAACGCACCTGGCCCGCTTACTCGCTCAAGAGCAACACAGCTAGCAAATTTCTGTGGGCACTTTTCCTTTGTATCAATATCAGAACCCAAGAAAGTTGTTGAAGCTTTTATGGAACCAGAATGGATTCAAGCTATGCAAGAAGAACTTCAACAGTTCAAGCTGAATAATGTTTGGGAACTTGTCAAGCGTCCACGACCCTCGCAAGCATAACATTATTGGCACCAAATGGATATATCGAAACAAGCAATTTGAGCATGGTCAAGTAAATCGAGAAACAAAGCAAGGCTTGTGGCTCAAGGATATACTCAAGTTGAAGGAATTGACTTCGATGAAACATTTTCTCCTGTAGCTAGGCTTGAAGCTATTCGCATACTACTAGCCTATGCTAACCACCACAACATCTTGCTCTATCAAATGGATGTGAAGAGTGCATTTCTCAATGGCAAGATTGAAGAAGAAGTATATGTCGCTCAACCACCGGCTTTGAAGATCCAAAACATCCACGATATGGTGTGCAAGCTAAATAAAGCACTGTATGGCCTCAAACAAGCTCCTCGCGCCTGGTATGATACAATCAAAGACTTCCTGAAGAGCAAAGGCTTCAAACCTGGATCCCTTGATCCCACACTCTTCACGAAGAGATATGATGGTGAACTGTTTGTGTGCCAAATATATGTGGATGACATTATCTTGGTGCACCTACCGTAAGTATAGTGATGAGTTTGGATACATGATGCAAGAGCGATGTCGAGATGTCCATGATGGGAGAGCTCAAGTTCTTCCTTGGTCTTCAAATTAAATCGACAAAGAAATGGCATCTTTATATCTCAAGAAAAATACCTCCAATATTGTCTGAATAAGTTTGGAATGCAAGAATGCAAAGGATACACGACGCCAATGCCAGCCAAACACCACTTACGTCCCGACGATAATGGTAAAGAGTTCGATCAAAAGGTATACCGCTCCATGATTGGTTCCTTACTTTACCTATGTGTATCTAGGCCAGATATTATGCTTAGTGTTTGCATGTGTGCTTGATTCCAAGCGGCACCAAAGGAATCACATCACTTAGCTGTGAAGCGAATTCTTCGATATTTGGCTCACACCCCAACACTCGGATTATGGTATCCAAAGGGCTCAAATTTTGATTTAGTTGGATTTTCGGATGCTGATTATGCTGGTGACAAAGTGGATCGCAAGTCTACATCAGGCACATGTCACTTTACGGGACAATCACTTTCGTCATTGGTCTTCAAAGAAGCAAAACTGTGTGTCACTCTCAATGCTGAGAATCTGAATACATTGCTTGCTGGATCTTGCTATTCTCAGCTTCTATGGATGAAGCAAACTCTCAAGGACTATGGCATCAATCGACACAAGTACCTCTTTTACGCAACAACGAAAAGCGCCATCAAGATTGCCAACAATCCGATCCGGCACTTTCGAAGACAAAGCACATTGAAATTCGTCATCATTTTCTCGGGGATCATGTCATGAAGAAAGATATTGACATCATTCACGTCAACACCGAAGAGCAACTAGCGAGATATCTTCACAAAGCCCTTGGATGAGAAAAGGTTTTGCAAGTTACGGTGTGAGCTAAATATCTTGGAATCCTCAAATGTCACGTGATCAAGCACACATCCTAACACTTATGCATGTTGATGACTTAGATGTGCAACACACGAAGTAATGTATATCTTCAATCGGTGAAGACTTACATTCTAAGTGTGAATACATTAACGTGGAATTTGACTTGGGCGCCACGATAATTGTGCTTGATGTCCGGGTCTAATACTTCCTATCTGATTGGGTAACGCCACCACCAAATTTCTTTGTTTGAAGTGTTTCACTCATGGCGTTATTTCTTGAAGCCATTCGCATTTGATTTGACTTCAACTTTAACCTATTTTCATGATTTTCTTCACTATGATGATTTGGTTGCTATCTGATATATATTTACATCCTCTACAAAGATTCACTTATAGCTATGTCTTCAAGTTGAATCTTTTGAACTAAGTGAATGTGATCGGACCCCAATCTCTCTATGCTTTCTATCTCAAACTCTATCTGTCCAAATCATATGCATTCTATTGAAGTCGTCGAATGTCTTCTCTGCGTCCTTGTCGTGAAGACACGAGACAAACTTTAAGTCTGTTTTAAATGATTCATCATTCTTTGTTGAACTCCGGAGAAGCCGGAACGACCCTCCGACAAACCGGGCGAGCGTGGGAACGTGGGATAACTCACAGTATGTTGCATACGTGCCACGTGCCCCTCAGATGTGAATCACCAGGGGCACCTGAGTAATGTGCTGCGCTGCACACCTCGTTATAAATACCTGTCCCCTGCGGTAAAGAAAATCTTCTTCCACCTCTCCACCTCGTCAAAACCCTAGCGCCACCGCTAGCTCTCGACGTCGCCGTCGACGAAGCGCTTAGCTGCCGCGACTTCTCCGACGCCGTCCTCACGCCGGCCGCGAACATCTTCATCTCCGCCGCTGCCGTAGGTGTCCTCCGTCGCCAAGTTAGGGCACGGTGGACTGAACTGCTCGGCCTCCTTTCCTTCCGTCTAGCAGTTCTTCGAAGCGGTAAATATATCTCTATTTTTACCATCTTTTTGATCTTCAAGATTCATCCTACTTGCCAAAAATGGTTTCTTCCCATACAAAGTTAGATCTATTCTGTCTGCATCTCGTACTACTTAGTATATTCACTTAAGCTTCACAACTAGTTAGATTCCTCACTTGTACTTATTCACGGATTCGTACAAATCTGGAACCAACTCTAAGCGTATAAGTGAATGTCTTTGCATCATGAGGTCAATGTCTTCAAACCGATTTATCTTCAAAATCTTACGAGAATGCATATGACCTCTTCCCCTTCCCTCGCATCTCTAATCTTTGTCACGGTACATGTCCGTGGGAGAATCCCTTGGTTCTCATAGTGCGCATTCGTTTGCAGAATTCTTACGACATCAAACCAACTCTCATGAAGCCGGTTCATATGCATCCAACAACGCAAGCCTTTGAAGCCTTTGATTGTGAAGCCATTCAGTTTGAAGCTCATGGCCACAGATAAATCAGTCGGGAAGAGGCGGCGAACGGCGTCGTGAGGGAACCTCAAAAGATCTTTGATGACCTCGCAGAGCTGTACAAGACAAATCACGAAGAGACTTATAATCAGCGCCAAGACACAAATCCAATGGATTCGATGCTATTGGGCTGAACAGTGGTTCAAGTACAATTTCGTCACACAAGAATATGCCGAGAAGAATGCCATCGAAGCCCTTGGGGTGATATTACATTTGAGGCCTCCCTCCCAAGAGCATGGCTGAAGCTATTGCACAGTTTCTATCCTTGCATGGTCCGTGGACCTCGGCTGAAAATGCCGACCCAGCGTGTTTGCTCTGGTGTCGCGATGACAATCTCTTCAAGCGCAACTTCCGGCCGCATAAAGGCTTACGCAAAGGAAAACAAGAAGTCATTGGGATTAGACTTCAACCCTGGTCCCTCTGCTCCCGTCTTGTGACGGCTCACGTGTGGCCGAACCCAATGTCATCGGTCCGTTTTCAAATCTTGAAGGCCTCATCACTTATATTTTGGTCCAAGGTGCCAAAGTGGATCACTCTGATGACAATGATGACTCTGATGAAGCCCCAGCTCCAGCTCCCGCTCCTGCTCCAAAGCCGCAGAAGCTTAAGAAAGTCAAGGCTCCAAAGTCAGCTGCTCCTCCAAAAGCTTCTCGTGTGAAGCCAGCAGCCACCGCACCTCCACGAAGCGATTACGCAGTCGAGGATCAATCAATCCGCATCTCCAAGAAGGCGGAGAAGAGAAAGAAAAGTGTCAAGAATCTTTGAGCGACCTTGACCACTTTCTGCCATTCTGCGTGAAGAGCACATTGATCATCCAAGTGATGGCGATCTTGCGGATGATGCTCTTGAGCAGCTTATCAAGAGCAAGAAGAAGCGAAATCTTCAACAACTTGCCTCTCTTTGATGTGGCAATCAACCATCACTTCATTGATGAGTGGTTTGACACACCAAACATCGACTTTGAAGATCTGCAACTTCCAATTGGCCTCGATGTCTCTTTCAGCGGCGCCATTGCTTCCGAAGCTAGCTCTAGCTCAGCCGGATTGTTAAACTGAAGCACAAAATTGACTATGAGAAGGCTCGATTCAAGAAGCATATGGCTGCACTCGGTGTGCAAGGCGTCAAAACTTCAAGGTCATCTTTGGACGACCTCAAAGAAAACTTTGTCAAGAAGCGTGAAGAAGCCGGAGGCTCTCGTGGCGCATGAAGGCTCTGGCGACAAGTGTGTGCTTGCCTACAATGAAATTTGAGAAGCGCCAAGGCACTTGGCCGTCTGGCATCGACCCAGGATGGCTGCAAAGAAAAATAAGTCTTCGGTGACCAAGCTGCACCTTCAAGGAAGGAAGAGCCCGCATAGTCTTCCCAAGCAGCATGACTGGCTCGAAGCCAAAGAATACGGTCAGCCTTACGAGCGAGAAAAAAGACGAGGGCTGCCGAGGCTGAAGCGAGAAAAGGAAAAATCCACGGCGCCTCGATGCTGCTCCCTCCAAGAAGAAGCTAAAGACCAAGAAGAATCGGGCTGCTCCTCTGAGCCCTTGATTGTTGAACCCATTTACGTGGTTCGTCCAGCGTCACGCAACCCAAGAACTTGAATGACTGTTCATGAGCACTGCTTCCACAGAGGCTCCCCGTGAAGAGATTCCAAGCTGATCCCCCAGCGATGAAGACATTGGTCACCATGACGGTGTTGAAGATGATGAAGTTCTTCCTCAAATTGAGTACAATGTGGTATCATCGCCAGTTAAATGCGAACAGCGAACTCATCAAGATTGGTTGTCCTCGACGCCAATTGCACAGATGCTTCATGGGCTGATCGCCCGCAACAACAAGACTCCCCAGTACTCCCCAACAACAAGTCACTCCCCAACAACAAGTCACTCCCCAACAGCAACACCAAGAAGAAGAGGAAGACTTTGAGGCCCAGGCAACCCCATCTCCAAAGGCGTCGCCAGCATTTCGCAGACTTCGCAAAGGTCAAAGGTCTCACGTGCCTCTTCCGAGCGTTCCAGAAGGAGAAGTGCACCACCAACCTGTTGCACGTCAAGTGTTTTCAGAAGCCACTCCAACTGTGAATGTCTCTGAGTCTGAAGCCAAAAGCTGAAGACAATCCGGCTGCATCATCAGCCACGACACCCAAGAAGAAGAAGAACAACGTGTTCCTACACCCCCAGAATTGAAGAAGTGATCCCGATATCAACGTGCGATTGCCCGACCCTCCGGCTCCTCAAGTGGAGGTTGAAAACAATGAGGCTGCCACCTCCAACACCAATGAAGCCAATGGCGTGGTCATGGCTGAAGCCAATGTGGAACTGTCCCAAGCTGCTCCTGAAGCTAATGAAGGAACTGTGCACTGAAGCCAATGAGGCAACTGCTCCCGAAGCATCTGGCCGAGCAGCTCGAAGCCTCGATTCTTGCTGCCCTTGCTCGATTCCGCCACCAAGGCCCTACACAATCGAGCAAGCATACAACTATGGCGAGCTAGTCACGATAAGATGGCCCGTTACGGTCCCTCCGCCTCATGCCTCACGGTCCTCAATTCGACTATCATATTGCGCATAGGCCTCCGGTCCGTAAGCTGAAGCCAAGACTGCCAAGGTTTCCGAACCTGCCACCTCAACTGGTTCTTTCAATGCAAATGGCTTCAAAGCCCACAATACTTTCTTTGACAAAGGTAAAGAACCCCTACAAAAGGCCAAGGATCTCATCGACCGGTTACGGAGCTATCGACAAATAAGCTATTACTCACGTGTTACGTATGACCAAGACCGCATTTTCCCTCATATGCCTCGACACTGAAGCCATTGCCGGACTGCCGTGCTTAGAAGAAGCACTTGATTGCTTTCATGATGCAGTGCCTTGGCTTCATAATGCATAAAGAACCTTTGGAATGAAGAATTAGTGCTTCAATTCTATGCCACACTCCACATCCATGGCTACAACAGAGAATCACGAAGACATGGGTTCTCGAGTGGATGATGGAAATATCCATCATGAAGCCAAAGCTCTTGACATCATTGAGCTCATAGGCCTACCCACTCCGGAGAGCTGTTTGAACACGGATGTCAACTCCACCGCGATGCCTTGGAAAGCATATTTCATAAGCCAGAACCCGACATGAGTCAGATGCTGAGCATGATGAAGCCACTGCCACATGACGCTGAATACCCTGAACACTTCTTTGTTGATGACCTTGAGTATCTGCCTCGTACCATATATCACATCATCAGGCGAACTCTATGGCCAATAAAAGGGCATTCATCGTCTGCAAAGCTTGAAGGAGCAATGAAGACATTGGTCTTCTACATCCTCAATGGCATCAGCTTCAACACGCAAGATTTCTTCATCCGACAATTGGCTGCCTCTGGATCTGATCTGTTTGGTCTGAAGTTCTATGCTCCATGGGTCATGCGCCTCATCAAGATGCACTCTGCTATCAACTATCAACCCTCTGCTCGCAATCATCTGATCTTTCTACCGGAGGTTGATATGTCCATTGAAGCCATATACCCCGAGCACCTTAAAACGCCACTAGGTCTTGAGCAGCAGATCACCACAGCTTCTCTCAACCTATGGAAGGCGTCCAAGCGGTATCTCGTGTCTATCCCCTGGTTGGGAACAGACGTCTGCCTCATCGTGCACGGACTGAAGCCACTGAGAGCACAATTGGCCAAAGGCCTCGAAAGCGCTCTCGAGTCCTCAACGATCGAGAACTTCTTGTGGCGCTGCATCAAAAGCAAGATAAGCATCACTCCTGGCTAAAGCATCAAATGCAAAGCCTCTTGGTGGACGTCAATCGCATTCGTAACCTTGCCACCAAGAATGCTTTTGTCACTCACGAGACTTGCCGGTGATCATGGAAGAGTTTGACCCTGGTCAGTGCTAAAGCTGATCTTCAAGACGATGGCTTCACTGAACGTTTCAAGTTTGACTCCACTCCTCCACGGAATGCAGTTCTACGGCGAGCTCCATCTCTTGAAGACTTTGACTATTCTTCCTCCGGCAGCGGTCAATGCGAGTGATCGATGATGAAGCCAATGCTACTTCATCGCCCCTACTTCTGCGAATCGACATTGCGCCCAGCTAAATGCACCGCCAACCAACAACGACAACCCTGCTGCATCATCTTCTTGAAGAGGGCGAGTAGATGCTCTATGTCTTCAAACCTTTTTGGTCCTTCTTGACAAAGGGGAGAAGCATATGAGTTTGATAGTCTTCAAGCGGGTTCATAAGGGCGGTTGCACTATATTTTGCCTAGTGTTTACAACTCTCGTTTTGAAACATTTGGTTCTTATGAGTTGTAACACTTAAACTCGATGGTCAAATGCGCAACTAATTTGCTTTACCACAGTGCGATGATAAATTCCGCATGTGCGACGATAACTTCCGCACTTAGATCATTCTGCAGACGTCCATTTTTCATTATGCATGTCATTCTCTTAGCTATATCATTTCATGCATGATGAATTATCTCCACAAGTACAACCTGCCATGTGCATTTGCATTACAAAAGCAAACTACTTATATGCACATCTTTAGGGGGAGCCTTTGCCACTTATGAAGACAATTCCCTATCCTTTACAATTTCACATATTTTATCCCCGTTGAAAACTTCAACCAGTTTGTCATCAATCACCAAAAAGGGGGAGATTGTAAGTGCATCTAGTGCCACCCTAGTTGGTTTTGGAGTATTGACGACAAATGTGGTTGAGGACTAATGCGTTTGTGAGAATTGCAGGATAACGCAGGTAGTGTCCCTCATTGATTCGGTTTACCTACCGGAGACGACCCCTAAAAATGTATGAAGACCTTGAAGACAATGGTGGTATGTGAAGATATTCACATTGAAGACTATGACATGAGAAGACATTGAGTGAAGACTATGGAGCGTGAAGACTGTGTTGTTTCGTTGTTTCCTTTTCTTCTTTGTTGAGTCGTAGGAACCACCGTACTGTTAAGTTGTCACAGCCCTAGATCAGCCCTTGTTTGTTTTTGCTTTAGCATCCATGCATCATGTTTAAATTTTAAGAAACTGGAAATGGGGATTGCCTAAACCCTAGCATTAAAGGAATTCAAATAGGCTCAACCAAAAATATTTTTCAGTGATTTCAAATGGCTTTAGAAAATGTTCATCATTTACGGAAAAATGCTTTAAACCAGAACCGGAGGTGCTGCACATTTTTTATGACATATTTGGTCACTGGATTAATTCATTAAGTATTTGCATTTGGGCATTTAAATGCTATAAAATATTTTAAATGCTCAAATAATCATAAACTTAAATGTTTCTTTGTTGGATATTTTCCAAGCAGTAGGCTGAAACAAGTTTCATGATTTTTGGGGTAGCATTAGTATTTTTAATAAAGCCCTAAAGACTACAGAAAAATAGAAAACTAAAATAAATAAGAGAGAGAGAGAGAGGACTACCTAGCCCACCTACATGGCAGAGCCCAGCTACTGGCCCAGCCCACCCTGGCGGCTCCTGTCGTCTTCTCCACTGCGCCAGAGGAGGGGCGGCGTGCCGCTGCGCACCGGCCAAGGCCGCGCGCCACCTCCCCCCTGCCTGCGTGTCCTCCCCCTCGTCGCGCTGGATGACCCGGGCATCGCCACGCGCCGCCCCGACCGCTCTCCTCTCTCTCCCGTGCCTCTCCCCTCCTCCCCCTCGCTCCCTCCCTCACGGGCGAAATCGCCGTCGCCGCCGTCCACAGCCACCGTGGCCTCGACCACTGCCACACCTCCCTGACACGCTCCCTAGCTCCGCCGCGACCCCCTCTACCTCCTCGTCGAGCCACGCACCCCCGGACGGCCTCCATCGTCGTCACCGTCGTCTCTTCACCGCCGGCCGCCGTGGATCTCCATCGCCGCCCCGTCGACCACAGCGCGTCCCCGAGCTCGCCGTCGACGCCATCGAGTCCGTCGTGAGCCGCTGCATCCATTCCCCCTTCTCCCCTGCCTCCCCGCGCTCTGTAGCCGCACGCCCGCTCGAGCCCGAGCTCCGGCCGCCGCCGCGAGCTCCGCTCCGGCGAGCCCCGGGCCCCCCAGCTCCTCCCACCTGCCCCACCAGATGCGCGAGAGCCCGGGCTACGCCCAGTGTTCTCGAACGCCGCCCGTGGCTCAGGAGCGCGGACTCCGCCCAAGGTCAGAGGTCGCCGGGCGACGAGCCCCGTCGCTGAGCCTGCCACGTGGGTCCGGCTCGTCAGTGATTAGCTTAAGCTAATCACCAACTAACCTAACCCCTCGACGCTAACATGTGGGCCCCAAAGGTTCTAATCTTTAATTAAACTACACTAACCCCCCTGTTTAACCCGTGTCACTGACGTGTGGCCCCACACGTCAGGTTTGACCGGTCAACCACGGTTGACTCGCTGACGTCATGCCTCTGTAATGCTCACGCAATTATTTATTTTCTGGATTTAAATTAATCAGGAAATTTCAGAAAATACCCCAAACTTCAAATATTCATAATTTTTAATCTGTAACTCCAAATTAAATAATTTATATATGAAAAATGATCAGAAAAATATGAAGAATCTGTTTATGGCACTTCCATGCATGATTGAACAAGTTAACCTCACCGAATAGGATGAATCATGATTAGGGTAAATTATGAACTAGCATTTGGAGTTGGAATTTGTTCTTGTTTGAATTCCACTTCAATTAACTTGGCTAGATATTGCATTAGGTGAATTCAGTACCTTAACATGACATGTCATTCATGTGAATGTCCATTGCATTGATTGTGTTCTCTCTTGTTTGCCGGTAATTGCCCCCTCTCGATAGAGCACGTTAAAGCGATTGTTCGATGACACCGATGAAGAACTATATTATCTTCGAAGTGCCGAACAAGCAAAACCCCCTTGTCCATTCCGATATAATCCCACTCTCTCACTCCTGCTCTATTTTACTGCATTAGGACAACAACGACTCATGTGTTACTTGCTGCGGTAGCTGAACCCCTTTATCCTCTGCATGACCTATCATTCCACAAAGATAGATGAAACCCACTAGCATGAGTAGGAGTTGTTTGAGCCATGTTGTGCCTACTCATTCATGCTTGTTGTCATGCCCACTCTTGCCTAGAGTTGAGTCAGGTCCGATTCATCGGGAATGAATTGGAATGGTTGTGTGAACATGTCCCTGTGTGTGAGCTAAGTGTGTGAACACAATTTGGTAAAGGTAGCAGTGAGAGGCCATGTAGGAGTACATGGTGGGTTGTCTCATTGCAGCCGTCCCCGAGGCCCAGTTACGTGTTTGTGATCCATGAAAGCAGTTACTACCACGCATTGGGCCCGAAACCAATGGACCCTCTCGGCTTCTTAACCACTCTTGTCCTCGGTCCGGGAGTTGCAAGTAGTTTACGGTGTTTGTAGCATCTTTGGGGGCCGCCTTGCCTTAGCTGACCGTAGGGGTGGGTTGTGTTGCGGTAGGCACCGTGTCTGATGTACCGATTCGCCCGTTTGGTGTCTCGGGAACCTGTACACATCGTTCGGGGCCGTATGGGAAACCTCGGCGGACTCCCTGCGGATGGAACCCGAATAGGCGATAAACTGGACTTGGGACTTGTGTGTTTAGGTAGGTCGTGGCCGACACCCATGTTGGGCTTCGCTTGAAGGTTGCCGAGTACATGTCGTGTAAACGCGTGTAAGTGGTGAGCGTGTGTGAAGAAGTACACCCTGCAGGTTAATATGATCTATTCGAATAGCCGTGTCCACAGAGAAGGACTTCTGGGTTGCCTATATCAGTTCATAGACAAGTGAAAGTGGATACTCTAAAATGCGCAAGATAAGCGTGAGTGCTATGGATGGCGTTCTCGTAGGGACACGGGAGTGGGTCCATAGTGGCGTATTGATATGGTGAATATGTGGACTCGTGTGCGCCACCTCAAAAGAGTTACTTGCAGTCGTAGTTCAGGATAGCCACCGAGTCAAAGCTGGCTTGCTGCAGTCAAACTCCACCACCCCCTTTTTGATAATGATGCATATGTAGCTAGTTCTGATCTAAGTCTTGCTGAAATGCGTTTGTACTCACGTTTGCTTATTTTATGTTTTGCGAGAGAGACTTCGGTCTCGCTAGTAGTTCCGCTTGGACTTCGACGGTTAGCTTGTTACCTCAGCTACGATCTTGTGCCCTCGGCAGGATCTGGTAGATAGTCAGGCTTCTCAGCCTTCTTCATTTACAGTTGTCTGTACTCAGACATGTTTAGCTTCCGCTTGTGCTTTAACTTGTATGCTCTGAGTGTTGGGTCATGAGACCCATGTTTGTAATATCTCGCTCCTCGGAGCCTAATGAGTAAATATTTGAGTCGTAGAGTTATGTCGTGATGCCATGTTGTATCTACACATATTGAGCATATTGTGTGTATGTTTGAAATGCTTGGTATGTGTGGGATCCGACAAACTAGTTGTTTATCCTTGGCAGCCTCTCATATGGGGAAATGTAGTCTCGTGCTTACGAGCGATAGTAGTCCGCTACTGACTGGTTCACCGAGTCCTGCTAGCCCAGACTACCGCTTGGACACTTGACTGCGGCATGTGTTTCACTTCTATGTCCGTCCCTTCGGGAAATGTCGTGACGGTGTTATTCGGAGTCCTGCCTAGCCCGCTACATGCCGGTTCACGGAGTCCTGTTAGCCAGTGCTACAGCCCGAATCTATTCGTTGATGACCGACATGCTCGATGTGATTCATGGTTGCCTGTCCCCATAGGTTAGCGCCGCTTTGGGTTCACGACTAGCCATGTCGGCCCGGGTTATTTATCATATGGATGCTAGCGACACTGTCATATACGTGAGCCAAAAGACGCAAACGGTCCCGGGCCATGGTAAGGCGACACCCGTGGGAATACCGTGCGTGAGGCCGCAAAGTGATATGATGTGTTACATGCTAGATCGGTGTGACTTAGGATCGGGGTCCTGACATATGTGGGGTCCAAGTGATCATAGTCAGAATGACTGAAGTGATGCTCAACCCAAATCCTATGTCTTCGAGCGAAGACAATGAGAGCAAAACTTATCCAGAGCTGGATGAGTCAGCTTTGCTTGTAGCCCAAGTAAAGTTGCCATGAGTGTTTGAAATCGACCGTTGGAACACGTGTCGGTTCCTTAGTGACCTGTGGTCATTTCGGACATAACAGGTCGGGTTGCCTAGTGGCTATAAATAGCCCACCACCTACACCATAAATTGGTGGCTGCTCAGATTTAGTGCACAGCTTTTGTCGTTTGAGAGCAACCCACCTCGAAGCCTTTGAGAGAGAGAAATCCTTGCGAGGACAAAGCCCAAAACACCCAGACCCAAAGAGTGTTAGGCATCACTGAAGTTTTCCTGTCTGTGACACGAAGACTTATTACACTTGAGGACTGTGAATCCTCCAGCCGGTTAGGCGTCGCGTTCTGAGCATCCAAGAGTCATTGTGGATTGCCGGTGAACTTCGTCTGTGAAGGTTCGAAAGTCTACCTTGAAGACTTACCAGAGTGATTGGGCGAGGACTGTGTGTCCTTAGCTCAAGGGGAATAAGGTGAAGACGCGGTCTTCTGATTTGAATCTCAGCCTCACTAACCAGATGTACAGTTTTCACAAAGAAGCTGGGAACTGGTCCAACAAATCTGTGTCTTCAACTAGTGACCTGGTTCTATCCCTTCCCTCCTTTACCCTAAGTTTGTCTTCGTGAAGTCATTGCTTATATGTCTTATCTGTTTGACTTCACTGCTTGACTTCTATTGTTGTTTGGCTTCATACTATCTTCCATCCTGATCCTTACTACATAGCTACTATTAGTCTTGTCCGTTCACATTATTGCATACTTGACTATGGCTTGCTTGTTGTAGTTATCTTCCGCTGCATATCAACTAGGTCATTTCTGTTGTTTGTCTTCGAAACATCCCTGTTTTGAAGACTTTCATAAAAATCGCCTATTCACCCCCCCTCTAGTCGATAACTAGCACTTTCAGATTCGCACTCCTACAGAGTCTTCAACCTCTTTCACTATAAAGTGGTTGAAAATATGGATGTGCGGTTCAATGAAACTAACGGCTCGCAAAGAGAGCACCTGCCAAATGTGCTAGATGAAGTCCCACCAAGTGAATCTATCAAGCTGATGGGTACTGGAGAAATCATACCTTCAGAGGCACAGGCTGAAGAGGAACTTATCATTTACGCACCTAATCAACTGAAGACCTTTGCTCAGCCTGAAGCTAATGCTGATGAAGAAGACAATGGTCAGCAAGGGCAAAATCTTCGTCTAGTTCATCCTCGTGTTGCAAATGAAGTACAGATTGAGAAGACAATTTATAGCATCAATGCACCTGGTCCACTCACTCGTTCAAGAGCAACACAACTAGCAAATTTCTGTGGGCACTTTGCATTTGTCTCTATATCTGGACCCAAGAAAGTTGCTGAAGCCTTCATGGAACCTGAATGGATTCAAGCTATGCAAGAAGAGCTTCAACAGTTCGAGCTGAACAATGTGTGGGAATTGGTCAAGTGTCCTGACCCTCACAAGCACAATATCATTGGCACCAAATGGATCTATCGTAACAAACAAGATGAGCATGGTCAAGTTGTCAAAAACAAGGCTCGTCTCATTGCTCAAGGATACACTCAAGTTGAAGGGATTGACTTCGATGAAACATTCACTCCCGTGGCTAGGCTTGAAGCCATTCGCATACTGTTAGCCTATGCCAACCATCACAACATCCTCATGTACCAAATGGATGCGAAGAGTGCTTTTCTCAATGGCAAGATTGAAGAAGAAGTGTATGTTGCACAACCTCCTGGCTTTGAACATCGAAAACATCCTGATATGGTATACAAGCTCAGTAAGGCACTGTATGGCCTCAAACAAGCCCCTCGCGCTTGGTATGACACACTCAAAGACTTCCTATAGAGCAAAGGCTTCAAACCTGGTTCCTTGGATTCCACTCTCTTCACGAAGACATACGATGGTGAACTGTTTGTGTGCCATATCTATGTGGATGACACTATCTTCGGCTGCACTGACAAAAGATACAGTGATGAGTTCGGGCACATGATGCAAGAGCAATATCAGATGTCCATGATGGGTGAGCTGAAGTTCTGCCTCGGTCTTCAAATCCTTTAGCAGAGCAACGACATCTACATATCTCAAGAGAAATACCTCAAAGATTGCCTGAAGAAGTTTGGAATGCAAGACTGCAAAGGGTACACGACGCCAATGCCAACCAAAAGTCATCTGGGCCCCGACGATAATGGTAAAGAGTTTGATCAAAAGGTATACCGCTCCATGATTGGTTCTTTACTCTATTGATGTGCATCTAGGCCAGATATCATGCTTAGCGTTTGCATGTGTGCCCGATTCCAAGCGGCACCATAGGAATCGCATCACTTAGTAGTGAAGCAAATTCTTCGATATTTGGCTTACACCCCAACACTAGGATTATGGTATCCAAAGGGCTCAGAGTTTGATCTAGTTGGATTCTCAGATGTTGATTATGCAGGTGACAAGGTTGATCGCAAGTCCACATCAGGCACATGTCACTTTCTTGGACGATCTCTTGTTTGTTGGTCTGCAAAGAAGCAGAACAGTGTATCTCTCTCCACTGTTGAATCTGAATACATTGCTGCTGGATCTTGTTGTGCTCAGCTTCTATGGATGAAGCAAACTCTCAAGGACTATGGCATCCATCTTAAGCAAGTGCCACTTTACTGCGACAATGAAAGCGCCATCAAGATTGCCAACAACCCTGTTCAGCACTCGAAGACAAAACACATTGAGATCCGTCATCACTTTCCCAGAGATCGTGTCATGAAGGAAGATATTGATATCATTCACGTCAACAATGAAGAGCAATTGGCAGATATCTTCACAAAGCCCTTGGATGAGAAAAGGTTTTGCAAGTTGCGATGTGAGCTAAATATCTTAGAATCCTCAAATGTCCTGTGATTGGACACACATCCTAACACTTATGCATGTTGATGACTAGATGTGCAACACACGAAGTAACGTATATCTTCAATCAATGAAGACAGACACTCTAAGTGTGAATACATTAACGCGGAATTTGACTTCGGAGCGCCACGATAATTGTGCGTTGTGTCTGGGTCCAATACTTCCTATACGGTGGGTAACACCACCACCAAATTCTTTTGAAGTGTTTCATTTGGCGTCATAACTGCAATGTCTTCACATTTGATTTGTCTTGGACATTGATTTGACTTCATGTTTATCTTCACAATGTTGATTTGGTCTTATGCTAATGTATACGTATATTCGTGTTCTGTCTTCTACATCATTCACTTATAGCTATGGCTTCATGTTTGAATCTTTCTTGATCTAAGTGAATGTGATCGGACCCTAACCTCCTCTATGCTTCTACCTCAGATTCTATCTATCCAAATCATATGCATTTTATTGAAAATATCGATTGTCTTCTCTGGGTCCTTGTCAGCAGAAGACAAAGTGACAAATGTTTAAATCTGTTTTAATGCTATATCCTTATTGCCTGAAAACCAGAGAAGCCGGATCAACCACCCGACAATCCAGGCGCGCGTGGGAACATGGAACAACTTCCAATGTATTGCATGCATGCCATGTGTCCTTCAGATGTGAACCGCCAGGGGCACCTGTGTAATTACGTTGTGCTATCCCTTTCCTTATAAATACACAACTCACCGCGATCATTATCTCTTCTCCCACCTCGCCACCTTGCACAAACCCTAGCGCCTCCGCTAGCTCGTGTCGACGCCAGAGACGAAGCGCTTAGCTGCAGCGACTTCTTTGACGTTGTCCTCACGCCGGCCGCGGACCTCGTCCTCTCCGCCGCCGCCGTAGGTGTCTTCCGTCGCCAAGTTAGGGCACGGGAGATTGAACTGCTCGGCCTCTCTCTTCGCCTTGTCTAGCAGTTCGTCAAGCGGTAATTAAAACTTCCTTTACTGCCTTTTTGATCCGTCAGATCCATCCACTTCAACCAAAAGTGGTTTCTTAACTTCCAAATCTGGATCTGTCTTCTTATGCATCTCATATCTTGCCAAGTATATTCACTTATGCTTCACAACTAGTTAGATTCCTCACTTGTACTTATTCATGGATTCGTACAAATCTGGAATCAACTCCCATCATATAAGTGAATGTCTTCGCGCTATGAGGTCAATGTGTTCAAACTTATTTATCTTCAAAATCTTCTGAGAATGCATATGACCTCTTCCCCTTCCCTCGCACCTCTAATGCTGTCACAAGTACATGTTCGTGGGAGAATCCCATGGTTCTCATAGTCTGCATTCATTTGTAGAGTTCTTACAGCGTCGTATTCACTCACCAGAAGCCAGTTCTTGTCTGACCAGCAAAATGAAGCCATTCAGTCTGAATATTATGGCTTCATTCTTGTCAGTTGCCATAATATTCAGACTAAATGGCTTCAAGAGCTTCCGTGGTGAAGCCATTGGCCACTTCGCCTCCTGCTTCCAGTGTGCAATCTGAAGATCTTTCTCGTGTCTCCAAGAAGACGGAGACGCCCAAAAAGAAGCCCATCAAGAGTTCTGGGCATGAACTTACTCCAGCTGCCGTTCTGAGGAACGAAGATGACACCATTGATTTGTCCAGTGATGAAGCCCTTGAGAAGCTTATCAAGAGCAAGCAAGAGGCGGAGATCTTCAATGATCTGCCCCTCTCTCAGTGGATATTCTGAATCATCGACAAGTGGTTTGATGACCAGACTATCAGTATTGATGATCTTCAGTTTCATGTGGACATCAGCGTCACATTCCATGGAGCCATTGCTAATGAGTTGGCCTTGGCTCAGAAGATAGTTGAGCTCAAGAACAAAATTGATTATGAGAAGGCTCACTTCAAGAAGAACATGGCCAAGCTCAGCGTGGTAGATGTTCAAATCTTCAAGAAGATGCTGCATGACCTCAAGGAACAGTTTCGCAAGAAGCGTGAAGAAGCAAAAGGATAAAGAGAGCGCATGAAATATTTTGCGCAGAAATGTGTTCAAGCACAAAATGAGGCTGAGAAGCGTAAGGCTCTTGGGCGTCCTGGCATTGACCCCAAGATGGCAGCCAAACAAAAGAAGAAGCCTACTATGGCCCAAGCTGAAGCATCAAGGCAGGAAGCACCTCGCATTGTCTTCCCTGCAAGCATGACAGGCTCGAAGCCTAAGGTCCCCTCAGCAGCTTCAAAACTGAAGAAGACAAGGGCAGCTGAAGCCGAAGCAAAGAAGCGCAAGCACAAGAATGCTACTGATGGTGCTCCATCAACAAAGAAGCTAAAGACAAAGTCTTCCAAGAAAGAGCGTGTTGCAACCTCTGAGCCCCTTGTTGTTGAGCCCATTTCTGTTGCCCATCCAGCCTCTACCAACCAAGAACGTCGCCTTGTGATCCACGAGCCTGCTTTCACAGAGGCTCCTAAAGATGAAGAAGTTCCAGCTGTCGACCCCATCACAGCTGAAGACATTGGTCGTGAAGACAATGTAGAAGATGATGAAGTCCTTCCTCAACTCGAGCAGCAACTAGTATCATCGCCTGTTCTTACGAAGAACGAACTCATCAACATTGGTCGTCCTTTGACACCAATTGCTCAGGATGATTCGTGGGCAGATCGCCCTCAACAAGACAACCTATTGATGATGAGACACCCAGAACTCCGCCACCTCAAGCCACCACTCCGGTGCTTAACGACGAAAATTACATGGTGCAGACCACTCCATCACCATAGGCCTCGCCCGCATTCCGCAGGCTTTGCAAAGGCCCTAGGCCACAGGTCACCATGTCGAGCATTCCAGAAGGGGAAGCGCAACAAAGCTCAGTAGCACGTCAAGTGTTTCCTGAAGCCACCCCTACTGCGAATGTCTCTAAGTCTGAAGCAAAAGCTGTTGAAGACATTCCGGCTGCATCCGCCGAAGAAAATCAAGAACCAAGACAAGAAGAAGCAAGAGTTGCCACACCCCCTGTCACTGGAGAATTCATTCTCGAGGAGAATGTGACTGTGCCCGACCCTCCTGCTACTGAAACAGAGGTTGAAAACAATGAGGCTGCCACAAACAATACTGCTGACGCCAATGACATTGCCATCGCTGAAGACCATGTGGAGCCTGAAGCCAATGTTGTGCCTGAAGCTCATGCGCAACCTGAAGCCACAGTTCCACCCCCAAGGCCACACACCATTGAGCAGGCCTACAATCATGGTGAACTAGTCACAGTTCAGTGGCCCATCATGGTGCCTCCCACTACTCCCGGACCTCAGTATAATGACCATGTGGAGCAGAGGCCACAAGTTCAGAAGCCGAAACCAAGGCTGCCAAGGCTTCCAGGTGCTTCTACCTCGCCATGATCGTTCAGTGTGAATAGCTTCAGGGCACACAAAACATTCTTTGACAGTGCCAAGAATCCATACTCGAAGCCAAAGATCTCTTCTGATCGCTTCTGGAGCTATCAGCAGCGCAGCTATTACTCATGTGTCTTATACAATCAAGAGCAAATCTTCCCCCACATGCGTCTAGATTGTGAAGCCATTGCTGGTCTGCCCTGCCTTGAAGAAGCTCTGGACTGTTTTAGGGAAGTTGGACTTCTACAGTTTGTTACTAACACAGAGCATTGGAATGAAGAGCTTCTGCTGCAGTTCTATGCCACACTTCACATTCGTGGCTACAACAGGGATCCTAAGACTTGGATCCTTGAGTGGATGACAGGATATGTGCACCATGAAGCCAAAGCTCAGGACATCATCGAGCTTACCTCCCTGCCCACTCCAGGTGAACTATATGAGCCTTGTTGTCAGCTACACAGAAATGAGCTACATAATTTATTTCAGAAGCCTGAGCCAAATATGAGTGAGATGCTCAGTATGATGAAGCCATTGCCTCCAGATGATGAATATCCCAAGGAATTCTTCGTCAAAGACCTTGAGTACCTGCCCCGCACAATTTATCATAGTCTGAGGCGGACTCTGTGACCAATCAAGGGATATTCTTCTAAAGCCAAACTCGAAGGAACCATGAAGACTTTGGTGTTCTATATTGTCAATGGCATCAGATTCAATTCCCAGGATTTCTTCATCAGACAACTTGATGCATCTGGGATTGATCTGTTTGGCCTGAAGTTTTATGCTCCATGGGTGATGCGCCTGATCAAACTCCATTCATCTATTGACTATCAGCCGTCAGCGCGCAACCATCTTGTATTTCTGCCTGAGGTTGATCTGTCAGTTGAAGCCGTCTACCCTGAGCCTACCAAAGAACCCCTCTATCTTCACAATGTTGATCGTCAAAACTACACGCAACCCATTGAAGGGATTCATGTTCCAAATGTTGTGACTCCTTCTTATCCTCTGGCTGGAAATATGCGTGTGCCTCATCGAGAAAACATTGAAGCCACTGACAGCACAATTGCTCAAAGGCCTCGGAAGCGTTCTCGTGTACTCAATGACCGAGAGCTTCTAGTTGCCTTACATCAGAAGCAGGACACGCATCATGACTGGCTAAAGCGTCAGATGTAGAGTATCATGGTGGACATCAATCACATCAAAAACTTGTCCACCAAGAACTCATTCGTAGCTCATGAAGCCTGTCGGTGGTCTTGGAAGTGTCTCACCTTGCTATGCCCTGAAGAAGACCTTTGCAAAGATGGCTTCACAGAAGGCTTCAAATTTGAATCAAGACCTCCATGCAATGCAAGTTGGCACCGCACTCCCTCAATAGAAGATTCAGAGTATTCATCTTCGGCTACAACTGTTGTTGCGAGAGTTGTCGATGAAGAAGACGACGCCAGTTCACCGGCCATGGTTTCACTGCATCTCGACACTGCACCAGGCCCTTCTGCACCACCGAACTCCAATGTCGAACCTGCACCTTCTTCTACTCCTGATGGGAGCGAGTAGATGCTCTACGTTTTCAAACCTTTTTGGTCAATATTGACAAAAGGGGGAGAAGCATATGAGTTGATAGTCTTCAAGCGGGTCATTATGGGTGTTTGCACTATATTTTGCCAAGTGTTTACAACTCTCGTCTTTTGATACATTTGGTTCTTCGAGTTGTAACACTTAAACTTGATGGTCGTCTGCTACGTTTCTGCTACTCTGTGATTCAATGATAAATTCCACATGAAGACATTCCGCAGACGTCCATTTTTCATTATGCATGTCATTATCTTCGTTATATCTTTATATGCATGATGAATTGTCTTCATAAGTTGAAGAGGATCTCCACAAGTAAAACCTGCCATGTGCATTTGCATTCAAAAGCAAACTACTTATATGCACATCTTCAGGGGGAGCCTTTTGCTACTTATGAAGACAATGCCTTAATCCTTAAACTTTCGCATACTTTTATCCCCGTTGAAAACTTCAACCAGTTTGTCATCAATCACCAAAAAGGGGGAGATTGTAAGTGCATCTAGTGCCACCCCTAGTTGGTTTTGGAGTATTGATGACAAACTTGGTTGAGGGACTAATGTGTTTGTGAGAATTGCAGGATAACACAGGTAGTAGTACCACATTGATTCGGTTTACCTACCAGAGATGACCCCTAAAATGTGTGAAGACATTGAAGATAATGGTGGTTTGTGAAGATATTCACAACGAAGGTTATGACTTGAGAAGACATTCACATGAAGACTATGGAGTGCGAAGACATAGTTGTTTCGTAGTTTTCTTTTCTTCTTTGTTGAGTCATAGGTTAACAGTGCGGTCCAAGTGAACAAAGTCAGAGACACTGATGTGATGCTCAACCAAATCCTATGTCTTCGAGCAAAGACAATGAGAGTAAATCTTATCCAGAGCTGGATGAGTCAGCTTTACTTGTAGCCCAAGTCAAGCCGCCGCGTGTGTTTGAAATCTGACCATTGGACACGTGTGAGTTCCTTAGTGACCTAGGGCCATTTTGGACAAATCAGGTCGGGTTGCCTCCTGGCTATAAATAGCCCACGCCTACACCATAAATTTGCGGCTGCTCAGAGTTAGTGCATGGCTTTTGTCGTTTGAGAGCAACCCACCTCCGAAGCATTTGAGAGAGAGATCCTTGCGAGGACAAAGCCCAAAACACCCAGAGCCAAAGAGTGTTAGGCATCACTGAAGTCTTTCTGTCCGCGTGATCTGAAGACTTGTTACACTTGAGGACTGTGAATCCTCCAGCTGGTTAGGCGTCGCGTTCTGAGCATCCAAGAGTCATTGTGGATTGCCGGTGAACGAAGTCTGTGAAGGTTTGGAAGTCTACCTTGAAGACTTACCAGAGTGATTGGGCGAGGACTAAGTGTCCTTAGCTCAAGGGGAATAAGGTGAAGACACGGTCATCGAGTTGAATCTCAGCCTCCCTGATCAGACGTACAGTTGTCACAGCAATTGGAACTGGTCCAACAAATCCCTGTCCTCACCAAGCAACTGGTTATATCTCTTACCTCTCTTTACTTACAGTTTGTCTTCGTGAAGTCATTGCATGCTTGCTTGATCTGATACCCTCTCTATGGAGGTAATACCCTACTTCCTGCTTGATTGATCTTGATGAATATGAGTATTACAAGAGTTGATCTACCATGATATCGTAGAGGCTCAACCCTAGAAGCTAGCCTATGGTATGATTGTTGTTGTCCTACGGACTAAACCCTCCGGTTTATATAGACACCGGAGGGGGCTAGGATTACACAGAGTCGGTTACAACAGAAGGAGATCTACATATCCGTATCTCCAAGCTTGCCTTCCACGCCAAGAGAGTCCCGTCCGGACATGAGACGAAGTCTTCAATCTTGTATCTTCATAGTCCAACAGTCCGGCCAAAGGATATAGTCCGGCTGTCCGGATACCCCCTAATCCAGGACTCCCTCAGTTGCCCCTGAACCAGGCTTCAATGACGATGAGACTGGCACGCAGATTGTCTTCGGCATTGCAAGGCGGGTTCCTCCTCCGAATATTCCTTAGAAGATCTTGAACACAAGGATAGTGTCCGGCTCTGCAAAACAAGATCCACATTCCACCGTAGAGAGAATAATATTCACAAATCCGACCTGCTGACGTATTTGACACCATGACATCATGCCATGGCCCGGTTATTATTGAACCGTGTTTTTCAACCAGCCTTGGCGCATATCGCGAGGTGGTTTCTTTGGCACATCTTGTCAAACAGAGATCGTGCCCCCTTATCACGGGATTCTCATCAATACGGGCGTGGGTACCCCAATCGTGCCCGTTGGTATGACTCCTCGATTATAGGCAAGTCCCAAACGGTCACGAGGAGGACGCTTGGTATTCACCCTCTTTATAAAGAGACCAATGCCTATCCTTTTTTATTCCTCGAACTCAATCGAATACCTCCCCCGCCTCGAGTACAAACACCTAAAGTCCAGGTCAGGCGCTTCGGACCTTCATCCATGTCCGGATCGAACCTTCAAGGTCGGTGGATGCCCTCCTCCGTCACGGAGGAAGACGTCAGAAAGTTAAGAGAGGCCAGGTTCTTTACCGGCGAGATTGCGCACCGGTTGCCTGCTCAAGGGCAGGTCATACCTACTCCCAAACCCGGCGAGAGCGTAGTATTCATATCTCACTTCCTTCGAGGGCTAGGTCTGGCTCTGGACCCCTTCGTGAGGGGGCTCATGTTCTATTACGGGCTGGACTTCCATGATTTGGCTCCGTATTCTATTCTCCACATCTCGTCTTTTATTGTCGTGTGCGAAGCTTTTCTCCGCATCACCCCTCACTTCGGCCTGTGGCTCAAGACCTTTCAAGTGGAGCCGAAGATGATCGAGAGGGGTATGCAGAATGCGGAGGTGCTGTAATAAGCGCTCTTTCCAGGAGGTGTCCAACTTATGGAAACAAGAATGGTTTTATGTCACAGCTCCCAGGGGTGCCAAATGGGTGGCCCCACCTGCCTTTCGCTCAGGACACCCTCCACGACTAATGTTATGGATCAACAAGGGGCTAGACTGGGGGCCAGTGAAGGACGTGCCCATACTGCAGGGCCGCATCCGAGATCTCCTCGAAAGAGATATTGATATGGTCACAGATGCTTGCAAGTAATGTTACTACGAACCCCGCCACAGAAATGTCGTCCCCTTCGTCTGTGGGAATTCAATCTGGAGGGACCGCGAGCTATTCAACACTTCCTCGGCATAACGCCCGAGCAGATGTACAAATTGTACTTCGGACCACAAGCAATGTGTTCGGATTCCACCGAGGACGCGGGTCTGAGCTGCAATCGTCCAGATACCCAAGTAAGTCGCCCTATGGCCGAACACGTTGTATTTCTATTCATCATGACATCATTCTGAAAAGTCGCTCTTTGACCAGGACTGGATAGCAAAGGCGAAGATGATCAGGTGTCCGGCCCCCCTCCCCGAGGTCTCACCGGATCCGGTACTAGTCCGGATGTTGGAGCTTGCGCCCTACCAAGCGCCCTCAGGGGAGGATAAAGGTGGTAAGAAAGAGGCTGACGCCTCCGCGAAGGCGGACAACCGGGGAGAAGAAGCCAAAGCTCCCTCTCCGCAAGGAAGGAAAAGGACCACCTCTGAAGGCCCGGAAACAATAGTCTCTAAACGAGGGAAGAAATCTTCGCCAGAGGGTCCTGGCCCAGGGGATACCCCGGCCATACAGTGCCCGCAAGGGGATCAGCCCTCCATCGAGCTGTAAGTAAAAGAAAGGGTTTAATAGTAAAAACATCCTACTTTACTTCTGAGGAAAATAATCGAAACATCCATCTTGTAGTCCGGATCATGGCCCTTCTCGGCGAGTTCGTCTTCGAGGGATCTTCTTCCGGAGATGATGGAGAGCGAAACGCCTCCCCACGCCATCCCGCCTTACGAGGCGGGCGACCCCGAGGTGTCGTCTCGGAGGGCTTCTCCCGATCCGGCAAGGCCAGAGAGTAATTCTTTGGCCACCCGAGGTGTCGTCTCGGAGAGCAACCGGAAGGGTCCGGCTCCGCCTGTCATGCGGTCGGACGCACTGAAGGATCTGCTAGAGCAGGCGGCTATCTCAGAAGCGCACCATCCGCTAATAGGTGCGGTGGTTGAGAGGGTTTCATCCGCAGAAAGCGGGTTGCATGAAGCCTTTATGAGTCTGCTGAAAGGTTTTGAGGTACGCGAAGTGATAGTACCGCACATGTTTTAAATGTGCCCTGTGCAGATAGTAGCCCCTGAGACTCTGGTTGCCGTCGGAAATGGCGGTAAATAGAGGATCATAGTCGCAGGTAATAATCCAGCCGTCTTCATATGCAGGTGGCGGGAGGTCAGGTGGATGGACGGACTTGTGAGGTTGCCGAGCTAACGCGACGACTTGATGCGGCAGATGCCGACATCGTGCTTGTCAACAAGCGGCTTGACTAGGCGCAGGGTATGTAATTTCTTCGGTGATCAACATATGGTAAGAGGAGCGTAATGCCAGTATCTTGAATATGTTGTGAAATGCAGATGGAGCTGCGGCAGTGGAGACCCTTCGGGCGGAACTTGCCCGAGCCAAAAAGCAAGCCAGGAATAGTGATGCGGCCGCTCTAAAAGGCGGTAATTTGAAGAGCCAGGGCGAACAAGCTGCCCATTGCCAAAGTAAGGAGAAGATGGCCAAGATGGCCGTTGAGTTAAGTGATGCCGCCGACCGATACTGGCTTCTTGAGAAGGAAAGCCGAGCAAGGGCTACGGAGCTAGAGAAGGCCATGGTAGCAGCCAAGGAATCCGCTCTACAATTAGAGCGATGAAGGAGGAGCTGCGTCACGCCGGGGATATCGCGGCTGGGAAGCCCTTTATGCTGCGGATGAAGTTCGTAGATCCTAAGTATGCTCCTCTGGACCGGCTGTGGAGTTCTGCAGACGCCTATCTGGATTTGGCGGCAGTGCTTCGATGCGGCCGAGTTCTTCAAAGGTCAAAGTGATCGTCAAGTGGAGAAGCTGTTCTGGTCGCAATTTAATGGTCCAGCGCGTCCGCTTCCTCTGAATGAGCGGATGGCCGAATGGGCCGAGCTCCATAGGTTGTCCGGACTCGCCATGAGGTCTGTTGTGGATCACCTGTGGCCGGCAGGGCCAAGGCCGAACAGTTACTTCGGCTTGGTGCAGCAGTTCCTTGGTGCTGTGCCGTGCATCGACGCTATGAAGAGGTCGGCGTGCATCGAGGGTGCGCGGATGGCGCTTGCTCGTGTCAAAACGCACTGGGCGGAGATGGAAGCCACTGTAATTGCAGCCCTTAGTTTGGCAATTAGCCGAGTAGCTGCCGAGCACTACTTTGATGAGGTCCTTGAATGCGCTCGTTCAATAGAAGCGCAGTGCTCGAAGAATATTATGTTCGAATGACATGTATTCCCATTGAAAAACAATGTTTTACTAAATTATATAAAGGCTATTTTTATACTTTTTCCTAAAAGTGTTATGATGCCTCCTGTACGGCCGTTTATGTACATGTGTATATAACCTGAAAGTTTGCGATGTTTGCTTCAATTTACGCATATAATGCGGGGGTGTTCGCAGAAGACGCATTTTCACACTTGATCCAACGTCTTGGTCCATTAAGGAGGTGATAGCGCAACGAACTAGGCAATCGGACTATATTGCTTTAACACTTTCACTTAGCCATAGGAGTTTGACAGTGGGGCTACTATATAGCCCCTGGTGGCTCTGCGCTCATCCGAATACGACGCGTGGTCATGCCTGGCCGGGAAACAGCCCTTCATTAATGCGGAGGAATCCCGAAGATTCTGATAAGTCATCGAGTGATTGACTAGTCTCTCGCTTTATCATGACAGTCAGTTTTCGACTTTCTCTACTGAGGTGCTCGTCCAGACTAGCGAGGCACAATCGCAGTAGTTCTCCTGGTGCCACCTTAGCCGATAGAGCGGAACGTAAGGTAGCAAAACACAGGAGCCGGGCAAACCCAACATTTGACCAAAGACATGATTCGGAGCTGATGCATATAAGGCCTAACTCGCGATGTCGAACACTCCCTAAGGTGTTCGGTCTATGAAACATATACTGGGCTTAGGTGATGCCCTTGGATAATGAACCCATAGTGTCCAGGTGCGAGCAATATTCTGACGTGGCCACATGCCAAGATGTCAGCATCCTTCTAGGTTGTATTGAGAATCCGGAGGATGTGAACAACAAAAGACGGTAAAAAAGGTTTACGCAGGGTCTTAATCTAAAGAGAAACCTTTGCACGGGTCCCTGCTGCACGTCTACGCATGTGTCTCTGTTGTACCGTATCCTGGATGGGTGTAGCACGATCGTCATCTGTAAAAGAGAGGTGCTTAGTGAAAAGTTGTTGTGAAATTTTTTGGTTATTATAAATATACCATGAAAAAGTCGAGATGGATAAAGTTGAGCCGAATTATCGCGACGAAGCCCCTGGTACCGTCTATACGGGTATAACCATCAAACCAATATCTATCCAATGATAGGCCGGACTCGTCTAACCATGTACGCGGTCCTAATGACCGGTCATCATCTCTAGTGGTGAGGTCGTCTAGTGTTCGGCCGTTAAAGCAGCCGTGCGTTCTTCTGCTCGGAACGAACGCTCAACATTTCCATGTACTGTGATGGTGCCGCGCGGACCGGGCATTTTAAGTTGGAGTAAAGTGTAATGCGGTATTGCATTGAAACGGGCGAAAGCCTCTCGTCCGAGTAGTGCTTGATAGCCACTTCGGAATGGAGCAATGTCGAAGGTTAACCTTTCGCTCCGGAAGTTGTCGGGCGAGCCGAACACAACCTCTAGTACTAGAGAGCCCGTGCAGCGGGCCTCTGTGCCTGGTATTACTCCCTTGAAGGTAGTATTATTGTGGCTGATGTTTGTTCGGTTTATCCCCATTTTGCGGACGGTGTCCTGGTATATCAGATTTAGACTACTGCCGCTGTCCATAAGGACTCGTGTAAGGTGGTATCCGTTTACTATTGGGTCCAGCACCAAGGCGGTTGATCTTTCCTGCCGAATACCTATTAGGTGATCCCTGCGATCGAAAGTGACCGGGCAGGCCGACCGGTGGTAGGACTCATGGGTGACGGGCTCTATGACTCGTGTATTTCGGAGTGCGTATTTGCCTCTCCGCTTTGTCACGTGGATAACATTTACTGTTTTGACTTCTGGCGGGAATTTTTTGTCCCCCAGTGTCTTGCTGGCGAGGCGTATCCTCGTCCTCGCTCGGAGTGTCCTCCCCTTGTGTTCGGCGTTTAGCTTACCAGCCTGCTTGAAGACCCAGCATTCTCTATGGGTATGATTTGCAGGTTTGCCGGGGGTGTCATGGATCTGACATAGTTTGTCTAGAATTTTGTTTAGGTCGGCCGGTTCATCTCTGTTGCCTTTAAAGGGCTTTTTCCGCTGACCCGGTCGAGAGCCTCTAAATCCGGCATTTACCGCCGTGTTGTCTGGGCTGTCTTCTTTATTCCGGAGCTTGTTTTTACTGCGTCGTGGTTTTCCATTGTCGACCCGGACCTTGGATGTGCTTGGGTCGCTGGTGCTGCTGCGGGCTAACCAGCTATCCTCGCCCGCGCAACAGTGGGTCATTAGGCTTGTTAGGGCTGCCATTGTTCTCGGCTTTTCTTGGCCAATGTGTCTGGCAAGCCATTCGTCTCGAACGCTATGCTTGAAAGCTGCTAGGGCTTCTGCGTCCGGACAGTCGACAATTTGGTTCTTCTTAGTGAGAAACCTATTCCAAAGCTTTCGGGCTGACTCTCCGGGCGGTTGAATTATATGACTTAAATCATCAGCGTCCGGGGGTCGGACATAAGTCCGTTGAAAGTTAGTCCGGAAAGCGTCCTCGAGCTCCTCCCAACTTCCAATGGAATTTTCGGGGAGGCTTTTCAGCCAGTGTCGAGCTGGTCCTTTGAGCTTGAGGGGTAAGTATTTAATGGCGTGGAGATCGTCTCCACGAGCCATGTGAATATGGAGGATGAAGTCCTCGATCCAGACCCCAGGGTCTGTGGTTCCGTCGTATGCCTCTATGTTGACTGGTTTGAACCCTTCAGGAAATTCATGGTCTAATACCTCGTCGGTGAAACATAGGGGGTGTGCGGCACCCCTGTATTTGGCTGTGCCATGGCATTCAGATGGTTGTGGTATTTGGTGTTGGCTGGGTGCTGGAGCGCGTTTCCTTGATCTGTAGATGGATCTGGTTGTGCCGGCCCGTTGATGCGGGTCCTCGCGTGGTCATGTACTCACTTATGTGCGGCCTCGTTGGCCGCCCTATCGCAGCCACGAGGTCGTCGATCCGACCGATCGGTGTTTTTTGTTTTTTTGGCTGCGAGGGTTCGAAGGCCTCGTCGTCAAATTCTGGCAGCAGCTTCCGCTTTGGGTAGCTCTTCGTGGGGCGACGGCCACCGTACTTTTCTGCCGTGTCGAGCACATTATTCCATCTACTATTGAGCGTGTTTTGTGCGGTCTTGAGCCTTTGTTTCTGCTTCCTCAAACTTCTTGCAGTGGCCATAAGCCTTTCTTGCTCTAGCTGCCTTTCCAGGATGATGCGCTCGTCGTCGTCTGGACTGTTCTCCTGACCGAAGATGGGTTGGTTGTCTTGATGCTCGGAGTCACCGTGCTCGGACTGCGGCTCCGCACTTTGTTCGTCGTCCGCTGGCTTACCCTGCTCTATCGCTGGGTCAATTTGGCTTCTTGTTGCACTGTTGTCGCTGTTTTTGCCAAGGCGGGATTTAGAGCGGCGCCTACGGCGCCGTTGTGATTGCTTGTCATGGGAGCTATCCTTTGCTGCATCCTCGCTATTATTTTCTTTTGGTGTATCCACCATATATACGTCGTGTGATGGAGTGGCCGTCCAGTGCCCTGTTGGCAATGGTTCCTGTTCGTCTCCTGCATCTTTGTCTATTCCATCGATGTCTTCGGAGTCAAAGTCGAGCATGTCGGTTAAGTCGTCGACAGTGGCTACTAAGTGGGTGGTGGGTGGGGAGTGAATTTCTTCGTCGTCAGCGTCCCACTCTAGCCGGACATAGTTCGGCCGAGGTTCTCCAGACAGGGAGAGAGATTTGAATGAGTTCAGTATGTTGCCGAAGGGCGAGTGCCGAAAGATATCTGCGGAGGTGAACTCCATGATCGGCGCCCAATCGGATTCGATAGGTATGGGCGCGGGTGGCTCGGAGTCCGTGGCCGAGGACGAGTCCAGCAGTTCGGCGACACGGCTCTCGTGAAGGGTAAGGTCAGTATTCGGCTCTATCGCCACTAAGTGTGCGGTCTCCGTGGCGGAGTCTATCCTCCCATCCTCGGATGGTGCGATCTGCTCCGAACTAAATGCCAGAGTAGTTGCTGGCGTGATCTCCCGAACACCGTCCGATGGCAGAGCTATATCGTGCTCGTCGTGAACGTGTGGCACGCCTGGCATGGGCCCGAATCTGTCGAAGATCAAGTCTCCGCGGATATCGGCAATGTAATTCAAGTTTCCAAACCTGACCCGATGGCCAGGGGCGTAGCTCTCGACATGCTCCAGATGGCCAAACGAGTTGGCCCACAGTGCGAAACCGCCGAACACGAAGATCTGTCCGGGGAGGAAAACCTCACCCTGGACCGTATCGTTGTCGATGATCGAAGGGGCCATCGAACCTTGCAGCAACGACACAGTGGAACTCTCAATGAAAGCACCAATGTCTGTGTCAAAACCGGCGGATCTCAGGTAGGGGGTCCCGAACTGTGCGTCTAAGGCGGATGGTAACAGGAGGCAAGGGACACGATGTTTACCCAGGTTCGGGCCCTCTCTATGGAGGTAATACCCTACTTCCTGCTTGATTGATCTTGATGAATATGAGTATTACAAGAGTTGATCTACCACGAGATCATAGAGGCTAAACCCTAGAAGCTAGCCTATGGTATGATTGTTGTTGTCCTACGGACTAAACCCTCTGGTTTATATAGACACCGTAGGGGGCTAGGGTTACATAGAGTCGGTTACAACAGAAGGAGATCTACATATCCGTGTCGCCAAGCTTGCCTTCCACGCCAAGAGAGTCCCATCCGGACACGAGACGAAGTCTTCAATCTTGTATCCTCATAGTCCAACAGTGCGGCCAAAGGATATAGTCCGGCTGTCCGGATACCCCCTAATCCAGGACTCCCTCAGCGGTGATCGTCTTCATCAACATCACCATCGTCATCTATTTCTGTGCGTCCACTCTCCCGCACCCAGCTGTAATCCCTACTTGAACATGGTGCTTTATGCCACATATTATGATCCAATGATGTGTTGCCATCCTATGATGTTTTGAGTAGATATCCTTTGTCTTTGGGTTGATTGATGATCTAGATTGGTATGAGTTGTATGTTTTATTTTGGTGCTGTCCTATTGTGCCCTCCGTGTAGCACAAGCGTGGGGGATTCCCGCTGTAGGGTGTTGCAATACGTTCATGATTCGCTTATAGTGGGTTGCTTGAGTGACAGAAGCATAAACCCGAGTAAGGGGGTTGTGGCATATGGGATAAAGGGGACTTGATATGTTAATGCTATGGTTGGGTTTTACCTTAATGATCTTTAATAGTTGTGGATGGTTGCTAGAGTTCCAATCATAAGTACATATATGATCCAAGAAGAGAAAGTATGTTAGCTTATGCCTCTCCCTCATATGAAATTGCAATGACGACTACCGGTCTTGTTAACAATTGCCTAGGATAATTCCGCACACCGACCCATCATTATTCCATACTCGCTATTTATGATATTTAGTAATATATTCTAACTTTATGATAAAAGCACCTACTTTTATGTTTTAGCTCTTCGATATCATGCAAAGTTATCCTCTTCATACCCACAACGTCGGCAGGGTCGGGGGCGCCGTCGTAGCGTGGAGGCAGGTCGGGCTTGAACTTCCCTGGCCAAACGACGCTGCACAGCTCCGGGGTGAACGCGCGGCATCCAGTCATGGTCACGGGAGCCCGCCGTAGAGGTGGAGCCTGATCTTGGCGCTCACGCACCACTACCGCGGGCGGCGCGCGGTCTTGACGCGGCGGTGCTAGGAGCGCACGCGCCTCTCCTTGCAGCCGCTGCACCGCCTGGCAGCTTTCCTCGTCACGCACTGGCGCCTTGCACGGCGGGTCGCGTCGTGGAGCCTCACGTGTTCGCTCGAGGGTGACGTCTTGTCTGGGAGGTGGTGGAGGCGCTCCGTGGGCCACGTCGCTCACGAGAGGCGGCAGGGGAGGCAGAGAGCGGGACGGTGCAGGGGCCTCCCCGGCGGCGCTGATGAGCTCGGCGATGCGGTCCAGCCAGTCCTCGTAGAGGTCATCAATGGGGCGATAGCGCAGGAGCTCGCGTGCCATGAGTAATGCAGCCTGCGCGTTCGTTGGCCCACGACGAGCATGAGACGATGAAGCGGCCACCGAGGTCAGCGACGGAGTGGCGGTGCGCCCATCCCGTCGCACGGAGGGCTTCATCAACGAAGCCTGCTACTCGTGGGTCATGGGGCCGGTGGTAGCATTGGCCGCGGGCAACATGGAACGGCGGGGAGCATCATCGCCAGCGGGTGCCGTCTGGGCGACGCGGGCAGCGAGGGCGGCCCGGTGGTCACTACGAACTCGACGAGCATTAGCCATCGGGACGGCGAAACGATGGTGAATCGACTGGAGGAAGAGAGGCTCCGACGCACCCCTACCTGGCACCAAATGTCGGATTTCGGGCTCCGTAGACCCTCGAGAGATTCGAACTCTGGGGTGCGTGCGGAGAACTCAACCTCCCCAGTCTGCCTACCCGCCAATCTCACAGCCTAGCTCGATGAACATGAAGGAAATGGGCCATAGCAGTTTACCCAGGTTTGGGCCACCTTGCGGTGTAAAACCCTACTCCTGCTTGGTGGTGGATTGGCCTCGAGGGGCCGAGGATGAACTAGTACAGTGGGAGAACAACCTCAGGAGGAGGTGTGTTCTTGCGCTCGAGTGAGTTGGTGGGTGTGAGGATGGAATGGATCCGATCCCTCTCTACGATGGTGGTGCTGCTCTACTTATAGTGGCCTTGGTCCTCTTACCAAATGAAGGCGAGAAGGGATCCCACAACGGCCAAATTCGAAGGGAGACAACTAGTACAACTTATCCTGACAAAAGTAGTCTTCGCCTGCAAAAGCCTCTGGTCATGACACTGTGGTGGGCTCGACGATGACCTCCGTCCTGCCGTTCTGGCGGTCTTGGTCTTGTTGCATGGGAATGGAAACCTTTGGCTGATTCCTCGGGACTTTGCGCCTGTGCTTGCCTCCTTAGCACCAATGAGGAAACTGTTGTCCTGCGCCCGCTGGCGCCCGCCTGGCCTTGGTCGTCATGGCTCACTTCACTCAAACCTCGCAAGGTGAGGCTTGCATAGAAATCTCCGTTCCTCGGGAGCCAGCCAGAGGAGGCCGCTCCTTCTAGAGGTCTTGGTGTCGTCTACCTCGCGAGGCTTGTCCCCTCGCGAGGGTCTTGAGTTGTTGATGCTGAAGGTGGGCCGTACCGGGCCATTGATGGAGCCACGCCGTGGGCTGCAGGCAGGAAAGTCTGGGTACCCCCGTTCCTAGGACACCGTCAGATAGAAAAGCGCATAATTATGACGTTATCTAAGGCAATGATCATGAATATAGGCATCACGTCAGAATCAAGTAGACCGACTCCTTCCTGCATCTACTACTATTACTCCAAACATCGACCGACTCCTGCCTGCATCTAGAGTATTAAGTTCATGAAGAACGGAGTAACACATTAAGTAAGATGACATGATGTAGAGGAATAAACTCAAGCAATATGATGTAAACCCCATCTTTTTATCCTCGATGGCAACAATACAATACGTGCCTTGCTGCCCCTACTGTCACTGGGAAAGGACACCGCAAGACTGAACCCAAAGCTAAGCACTTCTCCCATTGCAAGGAAAACCAATCTAGTTGGACAAACCAAATCGATCGTTCGAAGAGACTTGCAAAGATATCAAATCATGCATATAAGAATTCAGAGGAGATTCAAATAATATTCATAGATAAGCTGATCATAAATCCACAATTCATCAGATCTCGGCAAACACACTGCAAAAGAGTATTACATTGAATAGATCTCCAAGAACATTGAGGAAAACATGGTATTGAGAATCAAAGAGAGAGAAGAAGTCATCTAGCAACCAGCTATGGACCTGTAGGTCTATGGTAAAGTACTCACGCTTCATTGGAAGGGCAATGGTGTTGATGTAGAAGCCCTCCGTGATCGAATCCCCCTCCAGCAACCCCTAGATAGGATCTCACGGGTATAGAAGGTTGTGGCGGTGGAAAAGGGTTTTCATGGCTCTCTCTGGTGGTTTAGGCATATATGAGTATATATAGAAAAAAGAATTAGATCAGGGGGTGCACGAGGGCCCACAAGGGTGGGGGCGCCCCTTACCTCCCTAGGCACACCATCCATCCTTGTGGCCGCCTTGTGGCTTTTCCGACTTCATCTCCAAGTCTCTGGGTTTCCTTCTGGTCCAAGAAACATCATCGCGAAAGTTTCACTATGTTTGGACTCCGTTTGGTACTCCTTTCCTGTGGAAGTCTAAAACAAGGAAAAAACAGAAACTGGCACTGGGCTCTAGGTTAATAGGTAAGTCCCAAAAATAATATAAAATATCATATTAATGCATATAAAACATCCAAAATAGATAATATAATAGCATGGAACAATCGAAAATTATAGATGCGTTGGAGACGTATCATGGAATCCCTTCCCTCCTAAGCTATGAGGGGAGAGGACCAAGGCCACTATAAATATAGGCTAGTCTCCACCGTAGAGAGGGGTCGATCCATTCTCACGCCCTAAGCCCTCACGAGGCAGCTCAACCACTATACTAGTTCATCCTCATCCTCCTTGCGAGGCAATCCACCACAAAGCAGGAGTAAGTTTTACACCGCAAGGTGGCCCGAACCTGGTAAACTGTTGTGTCCCCTCCTTCACCCGCTCGCACGAACTCGACAAGCCAGGCCATGAGGCGATGAGCTTGAGGCTGTAGCTAGGTTAGATCTTCGCGCATGATGTCTACTATGCAACTTTATTCTTGTAGACATGAGTTGGGCCTCCAAGCATAGATTTTTGTAGGACAGTAGCAATTTTCCCTCAAGTGGATGACCTAAGGTTTATCAATCCGTGAGAGGTGTAGGATGAAGATGGTCTCTCTCAAACGACCCTGCAATCAAATACAAGAAATCTCTTGTGTCCCCAACACACCCGATACAATGGCAATTTGTATAGGTGCACTAGTTCGGCGAAGAGGTGGTGATACAAGTGTAATATGGATGGTAGAAATATATTTTTATAATCTGACAAAATAAAAACAGTAAGGTAGCAAATAGTAAATGGGCACAAAAACGGTATTGCAATACTTGAAAATGAGGCCTAGGGTCCGTACTTTCGCTAGTGCAATCTCCCAACAGTGCTAATATAAATAGATCATATAACAGTCCATCAAAGTGCAATGAAGAATCACTCCAACGTTCCTATCTATCGGAGAACAAAAGATGGAATTGTTTGTAGGTTACGAAACCACCTCAAAGCTATTCTTTCTGATCAATCTATCCTAGAGTTCATACTAAAATAACACCAAGCTATTCTTTCCGATCAATCTAACCAAGAGTTCGTACTAAAATAACACCAAAGCAAATTCAGATTCATAATATTCAATCCAATACAAAGAACTTCAAAGAGTTCCCCAAGATCCAAGAGTTCGTACTAAAATAACACCAAAGCAAATTCAGATTCATAATATTCAATCCAACACAAAGAACTTCAAAGAGTTCCCCAAGATTTCTACCGGAGAAACAAAGACAAGAATGTGCATCAACCCCTATGCATAGATTACCCCAATGTCACCTCGGGAATCCGCAAGTTGAATGCCAAAACATATATCAAATGAATCAGTATTATACCCCGTTGTCACCACGAGTATTCATATGCAAGACATATATCAAGTGCTCTCAAATCCGTAAAAGTATTCAATTCGATAACAACAAAATCTCCGAGGGAAAAACTCAATTCATCACAAGATAGAGAGGGGAAAACACCATATGATCCGACTATATTAACAAAGCCCGCGATACATCAAGATCGTTACATCTCAAGAACACAAGAGAGAGTGGGAGATTAAACACATAGCTACTGGTACAAACCCTCAGCCCCAAGGGTGGACTACTCCCTCCTCGTCGTGGTGGCCGTCGGGATGATTAAGATGGCCACCGGAGATGATTCCCCCCTTCGGCAGGGTGCCAAGACAGGGTCTAGATTAGTTTTCGGTGGCTACAGAGGCCTGCAACAGCGGAACTTCTGATCTAGGTTAACCTAGAGGGTTTTTGGAATATTTGGGAATTCATAGGGTAAAGAGGGGGTACGGGAGGCCATCGAGGTGGGCACAACCCACCTGGGCGCGCCCTGGTAGGTTGTGCCCCCCTCAGGGCACCCCCAAGTGCTGCTCTGGCTCATTGGTGGTCTTCTGGTCCATAAAAAATCCACAAAAAGTTTCGCGGTGTTTGGACTCCGTTTATATTGATTTCTTGCGATGTAAAAAAACGTGCAAAAAACAATAACTGGCATTTGGCACTATGTCAATAGGTTAGTCCCAAAAAATGATATAAAATGACTATAAAATGATTATAAAACATCCAAGAATGACAATATAACAGCATGGAACAATTAAAAATAATAGATATGTTGGAGATGTATCAACATCCCCAAGCTTAATTCTTGCTCGTCCTCAAGTAGGTAAATGATAAAAACAGAATTTTTGATGTGGAATGCTGCCTAACATGTCATCTCATATTCTTTTCTTTATAGCATGGACATTTGGACTTTTATATGGTTCAAAGCAATAGTCTAGTTTTGACATGACACTTAAATACTCAAGCATATCAACAAGCAACCATGTCTTCCAAAATATCAACGCTAAAATAAGTTATCCCTCGCCCATCATGCTCAATCATTGATCCATTCATGAAACACACTCGCATATTAGCTACACCCAATGCTCAAGTACGATCATAGTGCCTCCTAGTTGGTGCTTGATAAGAGAAGATGGAGACTCAAATTAAAAATAAAAATTTCATAAAGTAAAAGAAAGGCCCTTCGCAGAGGGAAGTAGGGATTTGTAGAGGTGCCAGAGCTCAAAATGAAAATTGAGAGATAAAAACATTTTGAGAGGCATACTTTTCCCACCAACGAAAATGACTTAGAGCTCCCAACACTTTCCATGCTAGATATATCATAGGTGGTTCCCAAACAGAAAATAAAGTTTATTCCTTTTTCCACCATATTTTCACTTTCCATGGCTAACCGTATCCACGGGTGCCCTCCATACCAACACTTTCCAAGGAATTTATTATTTGACAACATAAAGTATATTCATTTTTCATTCCGGGACTGGGCATCCCTAATACCTTTGCCTTACTCTCGTGCAATGACAAGTGAATAAACACTCATCGTGAGAATAACACATCTAGCATGGAAAATATTGGCCACCCCTCACCACCTCGCGAGCGGTACGAGCACACAAAAGAGAAATTTATTTTGAAAAATAGAGACGGCACATAGAAATTTGCTTAGAACGGCAAAAGAATACCGCATATAGGTAGGTATAGTGGACTCATGTGGCAAAACTGGTTTAAAGGATTTTGGATGCACAAGTAGTTATCATACTTAGTGCAAAATGAAGGCTAGCAAAAGATTGGGAAGCGACCAACCAAGAAACAAATAATCTCATAAGCGAGCATTGAGTATAATTAACACCGAATAATGCACCACAAATATGATGTAATTTCTTTGCATACCTATTGACTTTCGTGCTTGCATAGGGATTCACAAACCTTAACACTATCGGCGTCCTGGGAACGGGGGTCCCCAGACTTGCCTGCCTGTGGCCCACAGCATGGCTCCACCAGCGGTCCTGTACGGCCCATCTTCGCTAGCAAACACTCAAGACCCTCGCGAGGGGCCAAGCCTCGCGAGGGGGATGACACAAGACCCCCTCGAGACGGCCTCACTAGGCTGGCTCGCGAGGGGCGGAGAGATCAAGGCAAGGGATACCTTGTGAGGTTCCTATGACGCAAGCCATAACGACTGGAGCGAGGCGGGTGCCAGCACGCGCAGTGTCCTCATTTCGTATTTTGTGCTAAAGAGGCAAGCACAGGCGAGGAGTCCCGAGGCGTCAGGCAAAGGTTTCCATATCGGTGCAACGAGACCAAGACCAGCAGGACGGCAAGACGGAGGTCACCGTGGAGCCCAAGACGGTGTCACCAGCAGAGCCTTTGGCAGGCGAAGACCACCTTTAGTCAGGATAACTTGTACTAGTTCTCTCCCTTCGAAATTGGTCGTTGTTGGTGCTAGGGAACGTAGTAATTTCAAAAAAAAAATCCTACGCACACACAGGATCATGGTGATGCATAGCAACGAGAGGGGAGAGTGTTGTCCACGTACCCTCGTAGATCGAAAGCGGAAGCGTTAGCACAACGCGGTTGATGTAGTCGTACGTCTTCATGATCCGACCGATCAAGTACCGAACACACGGCACCTCCGAGTTCAGCACACGTTCAGCTCGATGACGTCCCTCAAACTCCGATCCAGTCGAGCTTTGAGGGAGAGTTCCGTCAGCACGACGGTGTGGTGACGATGATGATGTTCTACCGACGCAGGGCTTCGCCTAAGCACCGCTACGATATTATCGAGGTGGATTATGGTTGAGGGGGGCACCGCACACGGCTAAGAGATCAAGAGATCAATTGTTGTGTATAGAGGTGCCCCCTGCCCCTGTATATAAAGGAGCAAGGGGGAGAGGCAGCCGGCTAGGAGGAGGCACGCCAGGGAGGAGTCCTACTCCCACCGGGAGTAGGACTCCCTCCTTTCCTGGTTGGAGTAGGAGAAGGGGGAAGGAGGAGGGAATGAGGAAGGAAAGGGGGGCGCTGCCCCCCCCCCTCCTTGTCCAATTCGGACTAGAGGGGGAGGGGGCGCGCGGCCTGCCCTGGCCGCCCCTCCTCTTCTCCACTAAGGCCCATCTTGGCCCATTAAACCCCCGGGGGGGTTCCGGTAACCCCCGGTACTCCGGTAAAATCCCGATTTCACCCGGAACACTTCTGATATCCAAATGTAGGCTTCCAATATATCAATCTTTATGTCTCGACCATTTCGAGACTCCTCATGTCCGAGATCACATCCGGGACTCCGAACTATCTTCGGTACATCAAAACACATAAACTCATAATATAACCGTCATCGAACTTTAAGCGTGCGGACCCTACGGGTTCGAGAACTATGTAGACCTGACTGAAACACGTCTCAGGTCAATAACCAATAGCGGAAGCTGGATGCTCATATTGGCTCCTTCTTATTCTACGAAGATCTTTATCGGTCAAACCTCATAACAACATACTTTGTTCCCTTTGTCATCGGTATGTTACTTGTCCGAGATTCGATCGTCGGGATCTTAATACCTAGTTCAATCTCATTACCGGCAAGTCTCTTTACTCATTCTGTAATACATCATCCCGCAACTAACTCATTAGTTGCAATGCTTGCAAGGCTTATAGTGATGTGCATTACCGAGTGGGCCCATAGATACCTCTCTGACAATCGGGGTGACAAATCCTAATCTCGAAATACGCCAACCCAACAAGTACCTTCGAAGACACACAGAGAGCACCTTTATAATCACCCGATTCGTTGTGACGTTTGGTAGCACACAAAGTGTTACTCCGGTAAACGGGAGTTGCATAATCTCATAGTCATAGGAACATGTATAAGTCATGAAGAAAGCAATAGCAGAATACTAAACGATCGAGTGTTGAGCTAACAGAATGGGTCAAGTCAATCAAATCATTCTCCTAATGATGTGATCCCATTCAAATGACAACTCATGTCAATGGCTAGGAAACATAACCATATTTGATCAACGAGCTAGTCAAGTAGAGGCATACTAGTGACACTCTGTTTGTCTATGTATTCACACAAGTATTATGTTTCTGGTTAATACAATTCTAGCATGAATAATAAACATTTTTCATGAAATAAGGGAATAAATAATAACTTTATTATTGCCTCTAGGGCATATTTCCTTCAGTCTCCCACTTGCACTAGAGTCAATAATCTAGTTCACATCGCCATGTGATTTTACACCAATAGTTCACATCACCATGTGATTAACATCCAAAGGGTTTACTTGAGTCAATAATCTAGTTCACATCGCTATGTGATTAACACCCAAAGATTACTAAGGTGTGATCATGTTTTGCTTGTGAGAGAAGTTTAGTCAACGGGTCTGCCACATTCAGATCCATATGTATTTTGCAAATTTCCATGTCAACAACGCTCTGCACGGAGCTACTCTAGCTAATTGCTCCCACTTTCAATATGTATCCAGATTGAGACTTAGAGTCATCTGGATCAGTGTCAAAACTTGCATCAACGTAACCCTTTACGACGAACCTTTTGTCACCTCCATAATCGAGAAACATGTCCTTATTCCACTAAGGATAATTTTTGACCGCTGTCCAGTGATCTACTCCTAGATCACTATTGTACTCCCTTGCTAAACTCAGTGCAGGGTATACAATGGATCTGGTACACAGCATGGCTTACTTTATAGAACCTATGGCTGAGGCATAGGGAATGACTTTCGTTCTTTTTCTATCTTCTGCCGTGGTCGGGCTTTGAGTCTTACTCAACTTCACACCTTGTAACACAGGCAAGAACTCTTTATTTAACTGTTCCATTTTGAACTACTTCAAAATCTTGTCAAGGTATGTACTCATTGAAAAAACTTTATCAAGTGTCTTGATCTATCTCTAGAGACCTTGATGCTCAATATGTAAGCAGTTTCACCGAGGTCTTTCTTTGAAAAACTCCTTTCAAACACTCCTTTATGTTTTGCAGAATAATTCTACATTATTTTCGATCAACAATATGTCATTCACATATACTTATCAGAAATGTTGTAGTGCTCCCACTCACTTTCTTGTAAATACAGGCTTCACCGCAAGTCTGTATAAAACTATATGCTTTGATCAATTAATCAAAGCGTATATTCCAACTCCGAGATGCTTTGCACCAGTCCATAGATGAATCGCTGGAGCCTGCATATTTGTCGGCGTTCTGGGAACGGGGGTCCCCAGACTTGCCTGCCTGCGGCCTGCGGCTTGGCTCAAAGGGGGGCCCATCACGGCCCATCTTCATCAACACAAGCTCAAGACCCTCGCGAGGGGCCAAGCCTCGCGGGGCGGACGACAGGGAGCTTCCTCAGGCACGGCCTCATCAGGATGGCTCGCGAGGAGGCGGAGAGATCAAGGCGGGGTACCTCACGAGGTGCCCATGACACAAGCCATGACGACCAAGGGCCCCCAGGCGGGCGCCCGGCCAGCAGTTGTTCTCCTTTCCTCTTTGGTGCAAAGGGAGCAAGCGCAGGCGAGAGCATCAAGCAAAGGTGTCCATTTCGGTGCAACAAGACTAAGACCAGCCCAACGGCAGGAAGGAAGTCATTGTGGAGCCCAAGCCGACGTCACCACCAGAGCCTTTGACAGGCGAGGACCAACTTTAGTCAGGATAAGCGTACCAGATGTTCCCCTTCAAAATGGCCAATTGTTGGCGCCCTTCCCGCTCAATATTTGGGAAGAGGCCCAGGGCCTTTGTCTATAAATAGGACTAGCCTCCCACAGGGTAGAGGCATCTGGGATCCAAGGTCCGAATCCGAGAGAGAGAGAGAGAGAGAGAGAGAGAGAGAGCGATCGAACTCCCCTAGCAGTTCATCGCGCCCGGCCAAGGACAGACCCTCATGAGGCTGTTCTTCCTTGTATTGTTCATCACCATCAGCCCAAGAGGCAATCCACCACACCACAAACTAGAGTAGGGTATTACACCACAATGGTGGCCCGAACTAGTATAAACCTTGTGTCTCTTGTGATGTTCCTTTCGTAGTTTAGCTCCTAGCGAGGCGGCGGGGTGCAGGTAGGTAGGGGGCGAGATTTTCGCGCGCACCCCAGTGTTCGAACCTCAAGGGTCTGCCGGAACCCGAAATCCGACATTTGGCGCGTGTAACGCCCTCGATGCGGCTATATCTCCCACGTGTCGAAGCACGAGTTAGAGGCATAACCGCATTGAAAGCAATGTCGCAAGTGAGGTAATTTTCACACAACCCATGTAATACATAAGGGAAAGAGATACATAGTTGGCTTACAATCGCCACTTCACACAATACATGAGTAAAGCATTACATCATACAGATACAATCAAGGTCCGACTACGGAACCAAAATAAAAGAAGACTACCCCAAATGCTACACGGATCCCCGATCGTCCCAACTGGCTCCACTCTTGATCAACTGAAACGAAAAACACAATGAACAAGTTCTTCAACGAAGCTCCTCCTTGAGCTCGGATGCGTCCACCGCACGGTTACATCGGCACACCTGCAAACTGGTTTTGGAAGTATCTGTGAGTCACGGGACTCAGCAATCTCACACCATGAGATCAAGACTATTTAAGCTTAAAGGTAGGACAGGGTAGTGAGGTGGAGCTGCAGCAAGCGACTAGCATATATGGTGGCTAACATACGCAAAAGAGAGCGAGAAGAGGAGGCAAAAGCACGGTCGAACAACTATGATCAAGAAGTGATCCTAGAACAACCTACGTCAAGCATAACTCCAACACCGTGTTCACTTCCCGGACTCCACCGAGAAGAGACCATCACGGTTACACACGCCAAGTTGATGTATTTTAATTAAGATCGACTTGGGTTTTCTACAACCGGACATTAACAAATTCCCATCTGCCACATAACCATGGGCACGGCTTTGAAAGTTCAAACCTGCAGGGTGTCCCAACTTAGCCCATGATAAGCTCTCGCGATCAACGAAGGATATTCCTTCTCCCGGGAAGACCTGATTAGTCTCGAATCCGGCTACAAGACATTTCGACAAGAATAAAACAAGACCAGCAAAGCCGCCCGGATGTCTTGACAAATCCCGATAGGAGTCGCACGTACCTCGTTCTCAGGGCACACCGGATAAGTCAAGCTACGAGTAAAACCAAGCCTCGAGTTTCCCCGTGGTGGCCCCGCAGGCTGCTCGGTTCGGACCAACACTCGAAGGAGCACTGGCCCGGGGGGGCTAAATAAAGATGACCCTTGGGCTCCGGAAACCCAAGGGAAAAAGGGCATAGGTGAGGCAAATGGTAAAACCAATGTTGGGCCTTGCTGGAGGAGTCTTATTCAAAGCAAACTGTCAAGGGGGTCCCATAAATCACCCAACCGCGTTAGGGACGCAAAATCCGGGAACATAATACCGATATGACGGAAACTAGGGCGGCAAGAGTGGAACAAAACACCGGGCATAAGGCCGAGCCTTCCACCCTTTACCAAGTATATAGATGCATTAATTAAATAAGATATATTGTGATATCCCAACAAGTAAACATGTTCCAACAAGGAACAACATCTCCATGTACCAACAAGGAACAAACTTCATCTTCACCTGCAACTAACAATGCTATAAGAGGGGCTGAGCAAAGCGGTAACATAGCCAATCAACGGTTTGCTAGGAAAGGATGGTTAGAGGTTTGACATGGCAATATGGGTGGCATGATATAGCAAGTGGTAGGTATCGCAGCATGGGCATAGCAAAAGAACGAGCATCTAGCAAGCAAAGATAGAAGTGATTTCGAGGGTATGGTCATCTTGCACGAGATCCCATAAGGAAGAAGAACGAGTCCATGAAGAAGATGAGCAGGGAGTAGTCGAGCGAATCCTCACAATCGCAACATTACGGGCCGAGAAGCAACACGGAAAGAAACAAACAACATAGTAAACAACCATCACATACACATGGCATGATGCACAACCAAGTATGATGCATGTCCGGTTTAAATAGCATGGCATGGCAATATGCACAAACAAAACTACAAGTTAAATGGAGCCCAATATGCAACGAGTTGCATATTAATGGCTCCACATCAATTATTTAGTTCTCTCCGTTTATGTACCCAACAACATTAACTGTGGTTCAGCATGGCAAAAGGTGAAGCATAATTAAACTACCTATTTAGGCAAGTTTAAATGAGGCCGGAACAACTAACAACAATTCCGGAAAAACCCCATATGCATAATATGAATTTGGTACTGTTCTGCCCTATACATAATTTTAGAGTTGTTAAACATGTAAAGTAATGCTACCATGTTAATCTATGCATTTTTCTACCCCATTTACATATATAAATTATTTAAATCCGAGCTACGGTTATTTAGTTATGAAATAAATCATTTTAACATGGCATTTATGCATATTAATGCAAACAACAAGTTAAACATTTTAAACATGCATGAAAGTTTGATATTGTGAAACTAGATGAAAATCTAAGCATTTTACATATGTAACATGTTTCATTTAGATGCATGGTTAATGAATTATTGATGCATGAACATTAAGGTGTTTTCTGAAAAACTGCAGTCTCTGGATAAAAAGATAATTAAGTCCAACGCAGGGAAAAAAAACTGTATCGGGCCGAATCTGAGAAGCAGACCCAGGAGGCTGCTGGAGCAGCTCACCCATGGGCCGAGGCCCAGTCGGTGAGGAGGAGGCCAGGCGAGCGCTGGGCCTTGGAGGCTTAGGCTGGAGGCGATCGAGGCCTCATGGTCCACGCTGGCGCTGATCAACGACGCGGGCGAAGCGCCGTTAAATCTCTGAAGAGAGGAAGCAAAGTGCGGCGGGACTTGCGGCGTCGGCGGACCTCCGGGAAGAAGATGGCGGCGGCTAGGCGGAGCTGTGGGCGAGGAGCGGCTGCGCGGCGGCGGGATCCGGCCAGGAAGGGTCGGCTTGGGGAGGTTGCTGATGGCCCCGGAGGCGAAGGACCTGGGCAGGCCGCGGCCAACGCTCGAACGAGCGAGCCACTGCTGCTCGTCGTCCTGGACGAAGCAGAGGAAGCAGGGCGAGCGACGCGGATGCAGGGCACGGCGGCGAGGAACTTGGCGGCATAGGGGATCGAGGGGCGCGGACCCAGGCGGCGCGCCATGACCGGCAGAGGAGCTCAGGTTCGACCGGATCCGAGGCTGGAGGCCCGGCGAACTTGGAGACGGAGCGGGCGGCTTGGTGTGCTCTGGACAAAGAGAAAGCGAGAGAATTGAGAGACAGAGAGGAGGAAAAGCGGAGGAAGAAGGAGGGCGCGACAGGGCTCATCTGTTGGTGGTGGTTACCGCGGCGAACTGTAAGCGGAGGCGGAGCTCGAGCGAGGTGCCCCCATGGCGTCCTGTAGAACACAGAAAGAAAGAGAGTTTGAGAGACCAGAGGGAGAGAGAGAACCGAAGGAGAGAGAGGAAGCAGGGGCATGGCCTGGCCATGGTCGATTCAGCGCCGGGCGCCATGGACCGATAGAAGGGAGCTTGAGCTCCTGGACGTTGCTGGTCAAGGAGGGCCGTGGGGATCTCTGGTTGGTGGGGATCGATGCATGGATGGATCGACGGGACTGAGTGGCAGGGGAGATCGAGGTAGGGGAAGGCTGCGGCTGATTGGGCCGAAGGGGATCTGGGAGGATCCCGAGGTGGGAGGAGACAAGAGGAGTGGCGGCGGCTAAGAGGATCCCTAGAAAATAGGGTTTGGTCTAGAAATGGACTAGGGTCTATATATATATATATATATATATATATATATATATATATATATATATATATATATATATATATATATATATATATATATATATCTGAAAGGGGATGATTTGGATCCTCCGATCGCGATCGGGCGGTCCGGAATAAATGTGTTAGGCCAAAAAAAAGAAAACGGAGATGTTTAATAGATGTTTGGGGATGATCCGGATCCATCGGTAACGACAGACTGGTTCGGGTTCGTGTAAGTTTCAGGCAGCGGGAGGGTCTGCTGTCTTGAGAGGAACAAAGCGATTCGCGTGCAAGTGGGAAAGCGAAAACACGGTTGGTCTCGGGGCGGCCACCGAGCATAGCAAGAGAGAAGCGAGGAGCGGCAACTACGAGCGGATGCAAGTTTTATGAAAACATGCAGATGCAATGTGCATGATGCTATGAGATGAGATGCATGACATGAACAAAATGCAAAACAAAAGACAAAAACCCAACCATGGAGGAAATAATATATCGCCTCTCCGGAAAAGGCAAGAGTTGGAGTTACGAATATGGAAAGTTGTATCCGGGGCGTTACAACACTCCACCACTACGAGAGGATCTCGTCCTGAGATCTAGGATTGCACCGGAGAGAAACGGAAGAGGAAGATAAGAGGTAAACTAAGTTGCTTCTTTGACGAACGAGTGAAACCACGGACCTTGAGAGGTTGAGCAATTTAAAAGAAAGAGTACAACAGAGATGAACGAGATTGCAAACAATAAGGTCGAAAAGAGGAACAAGGAGTATTACGAGAACTTGAAGGTTGAAAGACATGAATCAAGAGTTTAATGGACAAGATAGAATTCGAAACAACTCCGGTTAAAACTAGATAGAGAAGGAATAAGATTGATATAATTTGGGCAGCACTCCGACTAAAATAAGAAGGAAAACTTGATAAGATGAAAAGAACTTGAAGAGATGACACAACACTCCGGTTAAATGGATAAGTAAGAAAATAACATGATCTTGACAAAACGAGGTGATGGATGAAGAGAGCAACATCGCAATGCCTCCGGAAGAAAGAAAGAATGGAATGGAATGAACGGAGAGAAACAAGATCTTGAGAGAGCACGCTTACAACAAATGCTAGAACGGAGTTGTTGGATTATCAACAAAGAAAGGATAAGCTTGATGTGGGCTTATGAAAGACAACTCAAAATTATGAGGTGACAAACGGCCACTAAAGGAAGCCATTGGTTTGAGTGAGAGCACCAAAGGCGATGAAAAACTTCTTTCACCAAGAGAATAGGAGAAAACTTGGATCATTGATAAGCACCATAATAGCAACATTCCTTAGGGAAGGCTTTAGGTGAAATATGACCCAAGATGACTCCAACAAAGGGATTGATGGGTTTAAAATATCTCATTGTTGACAACATGTGAATCATGAAACACGAACTCAAATTGTCAAGAATGACATAACACCAACTCAAATGATAAGGTAGAACGAATTGCACTTCGAAATGCAAGAAGAAGAAAACTTGAAGTCCTCAAAACAAAACATGTGTTGAACACCATGTTTATTTTGAAGTATGGCTTGATGGATCATAACTTCGAGAGAAATCTTGAAGAACAATTGAAGAATGAAAAGAATCCTTGACGAACCACCATGTAGAGCCTCCATGAAGAACTCCGATAATAAAAGGATGATAAAAAAAGAGAAGTTGAAAACACAAGGTGAAGCCTTGCAATGATTTAGATGGAGCTTCGTGATGAGATATTGCGGAAAACTTGGAACTCGAAAAAAAGAAAAGTGAGCAACTTGAATCGAGAATATGATATCGTGAACAAACTCCAGAATAAGGTATTAAATCACCTTGAGGAAAACAAGAATAAGATTTATGTCATGCTTACCCTTCACCATCTTAAATTGATGACAAGTAGCGAGATAGGCATGCTACTTATCCTCGTTGAAAGGATTAAGAGAGATATAGCGCCAACTTGAAGAAGTCTTGACGAATCACCGAGAGGATTGGAAAGGACGAATGAAATGATACGGTAATAAAGGAAGAGGAATCTTGAACGAACCAATCGTAAGAATTGAAAATGAATGAAGAAAAGAGAACGAATCACGGGAGGAATTATAAAAAGCAGCGTTGATACTTGAGGGAATTTAGATACAAATGAACGAATAGATCACGAGCTGATTAGAGAATACTTGAATGATGCACCGGTAAGATTTGGAGAACGAGAGCTGAAAGCTGAGAATGAGGAATTATGGCATGATGGCCTTCGGAGGAAAGAAATGGAAACAACTCATGAAATGCTCCGGATGGGTGAAAAGAATTCCCACAATCGAGAACAATTATGAGAGGATGGCATCAAACTTGAACTACGCATCTTTGGAAGAACGGGTAAGGATTTAAGAGGAAATATTCTTCGGTCTTCACATGCTGAGAATGACGAGGAGAAACACCACCAAATTGTTGAGAAACTCTGGAACAGTGAAGAATAGAAAGGTTGAACCAACGGTGAAAAGAATTTGAAAGATCTTGGAGAAAGACAAGTGACTGATGAAAATTCATTCTTACGTCAAACTTTGAAATGAATTTGAGAATAGTTCCAGGAAAATTAGAAGAGTGGGGTAAGATCCTGGGAAAAGACCTGTGGGTTATGGCCCACTCAAAAGAAACACCGTTGAATGATTTAAAATATGGATTGCACCGGTTGAATTAAATGGCCGAATAAGGTAAGATCTCAAAATAGCTAGAATTGATGCAGAGTGGAAACACGAATCTTCAGAGATATCTTCAGCACTCCGAACCAATTGAATAGCGAAAAGTGGATGATCAATAGGTGCAACGGTACGAGAAAAACATTTGAAACAAGGAAGGATATGATCGACAAATCTTGAATTGAATCCACCGGAGAAGAAAAGAATGAAGAATGATAAACTTGAAGCTCCGTTAGAATCTTCATGAGAATCACCGGATAAGAAACATTGACGGAAAAAATGGAGAGACTTCACAAGAATAAAATGGATACTTGATTAAGAAATCTGAGTCCTTGAAGAAAAAGGGTGGGAGGGCGAGAAAACAAAGACAACTTGGGACGGATGAAACAAACATTGTTGAGAAAACTTAGAATTGGTCTCGTGAATGTTGAAATGATCGGATCCACTTGAAGAGAAGCACGCCGGATGGGAAAAGAATTAACATGACGACCTCGATGACCAAGAAGGATTAGTATTCACATAGCAATATGAGAACACCGTTTAGGAAAGGTATGGATTCAACATTTGACATTGAAGCAACTTGAATACCACAAAATGGAACAAAAACAAAGAATTTGGCTTGCAGAATAAGCCGGAACAAATACATATGATAGAGATTTACCCAATCCCATATCATGCATCCGCTTCGGAAAGATATTCTAGGAGCTACTTGAATTCCCACGTATAAACTCCCGAAACTTTACGGTTATGCAATCTGGTGTTGGCGATACAGGACACAAGATATATCACCCAAACTAACAATACCTAGATCCAATTGTATCCATCCTTCAACACATAACCAAGAAAACTCCGAAATTGTGTACCTCAACCTTCGAAAAGCATCCGTTATACGAGTTATGGCAATACTCTCGAGCTCGCCCCAGTACTGGGTTATCGAGGTTATCTCACCAACAACTGCATAAAAGAGGTTTTCGATGTCGGCAAAGCTCAGGTATTCCGGAACTGCAACGATAAAATTGTGATGACAACACCTCGTAGCTCAACTCCCCGGGACACTGCCACAACCCCTAAATGTCAGGAGGCACCAAGAACAATGTTCTCGTCACAAGACTATCGGAACGATCCCAAGATACCCGCGTGATCCTAAAAAAAATTCGTGAAATTTGAGGAGAGGAAAGACAAAACAACTACGTCAGGAGGCCTCACCAGAGCGACGAAGGGACTGAGGAGTAAAAAGAATCCTACTCTCCGATATATATAATCCTAAGACTCAAAATAGTTTTCTTTAGACTCAACAACGACCAACAAACAAGGGGGCTCCTATGGTCGGTCGAGGCTCTGATACCAACTTGTAACGCCCTCGATGCGGCTATATCTCCCACGTGTCGAAGCACGACTTAGAGGCATAACCGCATTCAAAGCAATGTCGCAAGTGAGGTAATTTTCACACAACCCATGTAATACATAAGGGAAAGAGATACATAGTTGGCTTACAATCGCCACTTCACACAATACATGAGTAAAGCATTACATCATACATATACAATCAAGGTCCGACTACGGAACCAAAATAAAAGAAGACTACCCCAAATGCTACACGGATCCCCGATCGTCCCAACTGGCTCCACTCTTGATCAACTGAAACGAAACAACACAATGAACAAGATCTTCAATGAGCTCCTCCTTGAGCTCGGATGCGCCACCGCTGCAGTTACATCGGCACACGCAAACTGGTTTTGGAAGTATCTGTGAGTCACGGGGACTCAAGAATCTCACACCATGAGATCAAGACTATTTAAGCTTAAAGGTAGGACAGGGTAGTGAGGTGGAGCTGCAGCAAGCGACTATCATATATGGTGGCTAACATACGCAAAGAGAGCGAGAAGAGGAGGCAAAAGCACGGTCGAACAACTATGATCAAGAAGTGATCCTAGAACAACCTCGTCAAGCATAACTCCAACACCGTGTTCACTTCCGGACTCCACCGAGAAGAGACCATCACGGTTACACCTTGATTGATGTATTTTAATTAAGATCGACTTGGGTTTTCTACAACCGGACATTAACAAATTCCCATCTGCCACATAACCGGGCACGGCTTTGAAAGTTCAAACCTGCAGGGTGTCCCAACTTAGCCCATGATAAGCTCTCGCGGTCAACGAAGGATATTCCTTCTCCCGGGAAGACCTGATCGATCTCGGAATCCGGCTACAAGACATTTCGACAAGAATAAAACAAGACCAGCAAAGCCGCCCGGATGTGCCGACAAATCCCGATAGGAGTCGACGTACCTCGTTCTCGTGGCACACCGGATAAGTCAAGCTACGAGTAAAACCAAGCCTCGAAGTTTCCCGTGGTGGCCCAGCAGGTTGCTTCGGTTCGGACCAACACTCGAAGGAGCACCGCCCGGGGGGCTAAATAAAAGATGACCCTTGGGCTCCGAAACCCAAGGGAAAAAGGGCATAGGTGAGGAAAATGGTAAAACCAATGTTGGGCCTTCTTTGGAGGAGTCTTATTCAAAGCGAACTGTCAAGGGGGTCCCATAAATCACCCAACCGCGTTAGGGACGCAAAATCCGGGAACATAATACCGATATGACGGAAACTAGAGGCGGCAAGAGTGGAACAAAACACCAGGCATAAGGTCGAGCCTTCCACCCTTTACCAAGTATATAGATGCATTAATTAAATAAGATATATTGTGATATCCCAACAAGTAAACATGTTCCAACAAGGAACAACATCTCCATGTACCAACAAGGAACAAACTTCATCTTCACCTGCAACTAACAACGCTATAAGAGGGACTGAGCAAAGCGGTAACATAGCCAATCAACGGTTTGCTAGGAAAGGATGGTTAGAGGTTTGACATGGCAATATGGGTGGCATGATATAGCAAGTGGTAGGTATCGCAGCATGGGCATAGCAAAAGAACGAGCATCTAGCGAGCAAAGATAGAAGTGATTTCGAGGGTATGGTCATCTTGCCTGAGATCCCGCAAGGAAGAAGAATGAGTCCATGAAGAAGATGAATGGGAGTAGTCGAACGAATCCTCACAATCGCAACACTACCGGAACTGAGAAGCAACACCGGAAAGAAACAAACAACATAGTAAACAACCATCACATACACATGGCATGATGCACAACCAAGTATGATGCATGTCCGGTTTAAATAGCATGGCATGGCAATATGCACAAATAAAACTACAAGTTAAATGGAGCCCAATATGCAACGAGTTGCATATTGATGAAACACCACATCAATTATTTAGTTCCCTCCCGTTTATGTACCCAACAACATTAACTGTGGTTAAGCATGGCAAAAGTTAAACTACCTATTTAGGCAAGTTTAAATGAGGCCGGAACAACTAACAACAATTCCGGAAAAACCCCATATGCATAACATGAATTTGGTACTGTTCTGCCCTATACATAATTTTTAGAGTTGTTAAACATGTAAAGTAATGCTACCATGTTAATCTATGCATTTTTCTACCCCATTTACATATATAAATTATTTAAATCCGAGCTACGGTTATTTAGTTATGAAATAAATCATTTTAACATGGCATTTATGCAAATTAATGCAAACAACAAGTTAAACATTTTAAACATGCATGAAAGTTTGATATTGTAAAACTAGATGAAAATCTAAGCATTTTACATATGTAACATGTTTCATTTAGATGCATGGTTAATGAATTATTGATGCATGAACATTAAGGTGTTTTACGAAAAACTGCAGTCTCTGGATAAAAGATAATTAAGTCAGCATGAGGAAAAATGTATCGGGCCGAAATCGAGCAAACAGGCCAACAGAGCAAAGGCTGAGTCAGCTCACCCATGGGCTGAGGCCCGATCGGTGAGGAGGAGGCAGGCGAGGCGCTGGGCCTTGGAGGCTTGGCTGGAGGCGATCGAGGCCTCATGGTCCACGCTGGCGCAGTCAATGCACGCTGGCGAAGCGCCGTTTCGTCTCGACGAGAGGAAGCAGCGGCAGCGGGACTTGCGGCGTCGGCGGACCTCCGGGAAGAAGATGGCGGCGGCTGGGCGGAGCTGTGGGCGAGGAGCGGCTGCGCGGCGGCGGGGTCCGGCCAGGAAGGGTCGGCTTGGGGAGGTTGCTCATGGCCCCGTAGGCGAAGGACCTGGGCAGGCCGCGGCCAACGCTCGAACGAGCGAGCCACTGCTACTCGTCGTCCTGGACGAAGCAGAGGAAGCAGGGCGAACGACGCGGATGCAGGGCACGGCGGCGAGGAACTTGGCGGCATAGGGGATCGAGGGGCGCGGACCCAGGCGGCGCGCCATGACCGGCAGAGGAGCTCAGGTTCGACCCGATCCGAGGCTGGAGGCCCGGCGAACTTGGGGACGGAGCGGGCCGGCTTGGTGTGCTCCTGGACAGAGAGAAAACGAGAGAGAATTGAGAGACAGAGAGGAGGAAAACGGAGGAAGAAGGAGGGCGCGACGGGGCTCATCTGTTGGTGGTGGTTACCGGCGGCGAACTGTAAGCGGAGGCGGAGCTCGAGCGAGGTGCCCCATGGCGTCTGTAGAACATGTAAAGCAAGAGAGTTTGAGAGACCAGAGGAGAGAGAGAACCGAAGGAGAGAGAGGAAGCGGGGCATGGCACGGCCGTGGTCGATTCGGCGCCGGGCGCCATGGACCGAGAGAAGGGAGCTTGAGCTCTGGATCTTTCTTGGTCAAGGAGGGCCGTGGGGATCTCTGGTTGGTGGGGATCGATGCATGGATGGATCGACGGGACTGAGTGGCAGGGAGAGAGGTAGGGGAAGGCTGCGGCTGATTGGAGCGAAGGGGATCTGGGAGGATCCCAGGTGGGAGGAGACAAGAGGAGTTGAGGAGGCGGCTAGGAGGATCCCTAGAAAATAGGGTTTGGTCTAGAAATGGACTAGGGTCTATATATATATGAAAGGGGATGATTTGGATCCTCCGATCGCGATCGGGCGGTCCGGAATAAATGGGTTAGGCCAAAAAAAGAAAACGGAGATGTTTTATAGATGTTTGGGGATGATCCGGATCCATCGGCAACGACAGACCGGTTCGGGTTCGGGTAAGTTTCAGACGCGCGGGAGGGGTCTGTGCGCTGTGCAGAGGAACAAGGCGGTCGCGTGCAAGTGGGAAACGAAAACACGGTTGGTCTCGGGACGGCCACCGAACGCAACAGAGAGAAACGAGGAGCGGCAACTACGAGCGGATGCAAGTTTTATGAAAACATGCAGATGCAATGCGCATGATGCTATGAGATGAGATGCATGACATGAACAAAATGCAAAACAAAAGACAAAAACCCAACCACGGAGGAAATAATATATCGCCTCTCTGGAAAAGGCAAGAGTTGGAGTTACGAATAAGGAAAGTTGTATCCGGGGCGTTACAGCGCGCCAGGTAGGGGTGCACCGGAGTTTCCCTTCCGCCACCGCTGCGACCCGCCTTGCGATGAGCAGCGCGCCGCCCGCTCCGGCCGCCCGGCGCCAGCTGAGGGCGAGGGCTCGAGCCTGCCCCGGCCTTGCAACGGGTGCGATGGCCGGACAAGTTCAAGCCGATGACGCCGCCGCGCTACAACGGTGCGAACGATCCGGTGGCCTTTCCTGCTGGCGTACGAGGATGCCGTCCTCAAAGCCGGAGGTGACAACAGGGTCATGGCCAACTGGCTTCCCATGGCCCTCACCGGCGCTCCGCGCGCGTGGCTGCTCCACCTTCCGGCAGCCTCCGTGGCCTTTTGGGAAGAGCTCTGCGGCCTCTTCCTCACCCACCACGCTTCTTGGCGCCCGGTCGTCGCGGCCCTCTGGCGGCGGCTCATGGCGCCGCCCTCAAAGTCACCACGTCAAGCTGTTCGTCCGCCCGGTTCGGCACCGCCTCCGCTGCGAGGCTCCCAGACCGGTCGGCGCCCAAGGCCGATCGACCTTCAGCTCGGAGGACCACCTCCAACTCAGCCTGCTGGGTGCGCTCCCCATGTCAGTGCACCCCCACCATCTGCCAGGTGGCCGTCACCGGGACTCTCATCGACGGCGGCGCGGGCCTCAACGTTGCTCTCAGTTGAGGCCTTCAACCTCCTCTGCATACCCCGGGAGTGGCTGCAGCCCAGCCGGCCTTTCTCGAGCGTCGGGGGCGGGTCATCCAGCTCCTTGGGACAGATCCGGCTCCCGATAACTTTCATCACCTACGACAACTTTCGCACGGAGCTGGTCGATTTCGACATCGCCCCCATCGGCCTCCCCTACAACGCCATCCTCGGCTACCCAGCACTGGCCCAGTTCATGGCCGCGACTCACCCGGCGTACAACCTCATGAAGATGTCCGGGAGCAACGGTGTCCTCACCGTGCCCGGGACACCGGAGATGCGCCGCAGTGATCAAGCTTCGCCTTCAAGACGGCGGCGCCAGCCAAGAAAGCCCGCCGACGCGGAGACCCATGAGCTCAAGGGGGCTGCACCAACCAAGAAGAAACAGTTGTTCACCCAAGACAGGGCAGAGACCAAGCAAATACCCGTCGACGAGGACGGGTCCACTGACGCCACTTTCACCATAGGCGCCAACCTCAAGCTCGAGCAGGAGGAGGCCCTGGTCAAGTTCCTGCGCGCAAACAAGAAGGTATTCGCCTGGGAGCCTGATCAGTTGGCGGGGATCCCTAGGGGCGTAATCGAACATCACCTCCACGTGTGCCCCAACGTACGCCCGAAGCAGAAAGCGAGGCGGCAGTCCACTGAAAAGCAAGCCTTCATCGTCCAGGAGACCCGCAAACTAGAAGCCGCTGGGGTCATTCGCGAGGTCCGGTATCCGGATTGGTTGGCCAACCCTGTCATTGTACCAAAGAAGGGAGGGAAGGAGCGCATGTGTGTCGACTTCACCAACCTCAACAAGGCATGCCCGCAAGATCCGTTCCCGCTCCCTCGCATCGACCAGATCGTCGATTCCACCGCTGAGTGCGACCGATTATGCTTCTTGGATGCCTTCTCCGGGTATCACCAGATCAAGATGGCGGTAGAAGACGTGGAAAATACGGCTTTCCTGACCCCGTGTGGGGTGTACTGCTACACGTGCATGCCATTCGGGCTGTGCAACGCAAGGGCGACCTTCCAGCGGCTGATGCACATCACCTTGGGTCCGCAGCTTGGGAAGAATGTTGAGGCTTACGTCGATGACATTGTGGTGAAGTCTCGGGAGGCCAGAACCCTGATACAAAACCTGGAGGAAACCTTCGCGAGCCTCGACGCAGTGAACCTACGGCTCAACCCAGAGAAGTGTGTGTTTGGAGTCCCCTCGGGCAAGCTCTTGGGCTTCCTCGTATCCCACCGAGGCATCGAGGCTAACCCGGAAAAGGTCAAGGCGGTCGAGGACATGAGCCCGCCAAAGACCCTCGGAGAAATGCAGAAGCTCACTGGGCACGTGATCGCGCTTAGGGCGCTTCATCTCCAAGCCGGGGAACGAGCGCTGCCTTTCTTCCAGCTAATGAAGAAAAAGGGACCCTTTGAATGGACTGAAGAGGCCGACAAGGCGTTTGAAGATCTCAAGAGGTACCTGACCAGCCCTCCGGTCATGGTGGCCCCACGCCCGCAGGAACCCCTGGTGCTCTACCTCGCCGCCACACCCTACTCTACCAGCGCAGCTCTGGTAGCGGTTAGGGAAGAGCGTCAAACCAAAACCACAGCAGCGGCCCAGGTCAAGGCAAAGCGGGAACAAGGAAGACCCCCAGAAATCACTACCGCGGCTGAGAAGGATCAGCCACCGCAGGGGAGCGCACTGGGGACGGAAGAGGTCCCTCCCCCTGACTACCAGCCTCTGGAGGCTCCATCGCCTCAGGAGGCACCACGGTCCCCAGAGGGCGCCAGCGGCACTGGCGCTCCAAACCTCGTTGAGCACCCAATGTACTTCGTCAGCACGGTGTTGCGGGACGCAAGGGCGGTACCCCATGCCTCGTAAACTCCTCCTCGCTTATTGGTGGCCTCGCGCAAGCTGGCACTATTTTCGTGGTCACCCCATCAAGGTCGCCTCAGCATACCCCTTGGAAAGGGTGCTCAGGAGCCCTAACTCAGCCGGAAGGGTCGCTGAGTGGAACATTGAACTGCAAGCGTTTCAGCTCGAATTCAGCACGACCAGAGTCATCAAGGGGGCCGCATTAGCGGATTTCCTGGCAGAGTGGACGGAGGCACCAGGCCTCAAGGCCGACGAGGATCGGTCCCTCCCCCCGGGAAGCGAAGCGCCAGAAGGCTGGGTCATGTACTTCGATGGGGCGTTCTCCAGGCATGGCGCTGGGGCTAGGGCGGTGCTCATATCTTCCACTCAGGACAAGCTCTACTACTCTGTGCAGCTCTGTTTCTAGCAAGGCGAAAAGGTCTCCAACAACATAGTGGAGTATGAAGGTCTAATAGCAGGCTTGAAGGCCGCAGCTGCCCTAGGGGTGAAGCGCCTTACCATCAAGGGCGATTTGCAGCTCCTCGTCAATTTCTCCAACAAGGTGTACGAGCCAAAAGATGAGCACATGGAAGCCTACCTTGCGGAGGTCCGCGGAATGGAGAAGCAGCCTGGGGTTGGAGTTGCAGCATGTGCCCCTGGCACCAATCAGAGGCCGACGACATCGCCAAACGAGCATCCAAAGGTTACCTCGAGGAGCCTGGCGTGTTCGAGGAGCGGCTCTTCAAGCCCTCGGCCATGCCAAGACTATCAAACACGGCGCAGCCGGAGGAGCTTCCCACCACCGCCTCAGAGCCCCTGCAGGGTTCCCGGCCTCAGGAGCGCGCCTGCTCCTGACGATGGAGCCTCAGGAGGGGTGCTGGATCACAGAGCTCCGGAGCTACTTAACGCAAGGGACCCTGCCGGAGAAGGAGGAGGAAGCGGAGCGCGTGGCGCGGCAAGCCACAGCGTACTGCATCAGGGATGGAGAGCTCTATAGGAAGCGACCGAATGATGTGTCACTACGCTGCATCTCCAGGGAGCAAGGGAAAGAACTGCTGGCGGATATACACGGTGGAGACTGTGGGCATCACTCGTCTTCACGAACCCTCATGGGCAAGGCATTCCGGAGGGGTTTCTATTGGCCTCATCGCACTCAATGACGCCGTTGTCGAACTAGTGAAGGCTTCAAGCCCGCCAATTCCATGCCAAGCATCCATCACCCAGCAGGGGTCTGCAAACTATACCCCTCTCGTGGCCATTCGCGATTGGGGCTGGATATCCCGGCCCGCTTCCTCGAGCACCGAGGGCCTATCGCTACCTCTACGTCGCCGTGGAAAAGTTCACCAAGTGGGCTGAAGTGGAAGCCGTCCGCACCATCCCCGTAGGTTCTGCGGTCAAGTTCATCAAGGGCATTGTGAGCCGGTTCGGGGTGCCGAACCGCATCATCACCGACAACGGTTCGCAGTTCACCAGTAACCTCTTCAAAACATACTGTGCTAACCTCGGAACGCAGATATGCTACACTTCGGTGGCGCACCCCCGAAGCAACGGCCAGGCCGAGCGGGCCAACGCAGAGGTCCTGAGGGGCCTCAAAACCAGAACATTCAAGAAGAAACTGGAGGCTCATGCGAGAGGTTGGTACGACGAGCTTCGGTCCGTGTTGTGGTCCATCTGCACGACCACGACCAAGCCAACCGGAGAGACCCCGTTCTTCCTGGTCTATGGAGCCGAAGCGGTCCTCCCTCACGAGGTCAGACGTCGTTCCGCACTGGTCCTGGAGTTCGACGAGGCGCAGCAGAACGCCATGCGGGGTACGGACCTCGTACTGGGGGAGGAGCGTCGTCGAGAAGCTGCGTTACGAGCGGCGAGGTACCAACAAGCACTGCGACGATACCACTGCCGCAACATCCGCCCCAGAACTCTTGAGGTAGGGGACCTCGTGCTCAGGTGAGTTCTCTCCAGGGAGGGGCTGCATAAGCTCTCTCCCATGTGGGAGGGCCCATTCAAGGTTGTTCATGTTTCCAGGCCCGGCTCCGCGCGCTTGGAGACTCAGGAGGGGGTGCCAGTCCAGAACGCGTGGAACATCCAGCACCTCCGGAGGTTTTACCCCTGAAAAGGCCCAGAGCCTGTGAAGAAGGCGAATGCCTGTGAAGCTATCTTTTTGGAAAAGGCCCAGAGCCTGTGAAGAAGGCGAATGCCTGTGAAGCTATCTGTTTGGAAAAGGCCCAGAGCCTGTGAAGAAGGCGAATGCCTGTGAAGCTATCTTTTTGGAAAAGGCCCAGAGCCTGTGAAGAAGGCAAATGCCTATGAAGCTATCTTTTTGGAAAAGGCCTAGAGCCTGTGAAGAAGGCGAATGCCTGTGAAGCTATGTTTTTGGAAAAGGCCCAGAGCCTGTGAAGAAGGAGAGTGCCTGTGAAGCTGTCGCGTTTTGGAAAAGGCCCAGAGCCTGTGAAGAGTGCCAATGCCCGTGAAGCTTGCTTCCCCCAAGAAAGGCCCGGAGCCTGTGAAGAAGGCCAACGCCTGTGAAGCTCGCCGCCCGTGACACTCTCACATAATAATGAGTTGGGGTTGTACACGCCCCGGAGTCTCGGGAGCGCCCGGCCTCAGCCACAGGGCTCCGTCCCACGCCCAGTGGCAGCACTTAGCTCCGCGCTGGTGAGAAGACGTCGAATACTAAATTAGGTGTCGGGCGCGGCTTTTTCATTTGCTTTCTGCAGTTGGCTTGTTCATTCTCATTTGAAGTTTTATCGAAGCTGTTGTCGTTTTGATTTGTGGCTCTTCGACCTTTCGCCCTCCTACCTCGATTTCTCTCACGCAAGGTCTCGCGAAGGGGGCAGCCTGAGTGCCCCCGCGAGTGTTTTCTGCCCTTATCGTTCGAGGTTTCCCTACCCGGGTCCACTACAGGAGCACCCCTCCAGTCCACGCCCCACGGGCACCGCGACACGAACACAGGACCTGGGTCGGTCGCCTCCACAGCTGAGGCCGGGAGCTACCTCTCCAGACTAACCTTCACAGGACATTAAGCGTTTGACGAGGGCCACGACAGGCGCCCCCAAGCTAAGTAATTTCTACGCGCAAGCGTGTAGCACAAAGGCATAACACCGAGATAGCAGAAACAGTACGATAATTAACAACAATAGTCCAAGCACGCCCACGCGGGGCCCTACACTACTGTCTCTTTGCGCAGGAAAAGGAAAAAGAACAAAACAGGCGCGGCTCGCCTGATGCCAACTCGCGGGGGAGACTCGAACTGCCTCCGGAGCTCAGGCGGACTCCCTCTCGCGCTTCACCGGGGCGAGACGGCGGGCGGACTCGCTACCTCCCTCCAGGCGGGCGCGGCGGCGCGGAGGCTGGTCGCGGCCACCGCTGGAGGAGCCGCTGCCCGAAGAAGAGCCGTCAAAGCTCGACGAGCCCCGGGCGTCGCCGACCACGCGCGCGCTGTCGTCTTCATCGTCGCTGGGGCTGGACCCGCGGCCACGGTCATCGTTCTCAGGGCAGCACCCAGCGCGGCGACCATCTTCCCCGAACACCCTCACGTAGAGGGTGGCATCGCCGTCGAACTTGAAGTGCAGGGTGCACCGCCGGCTCAGACAAGGCTGGCAAACGCTTGCCGGCCGCTGGTCAAGGCCGAACCTCGGCTGCAGAGACCTCCAATGAAGCCAGAGGCCCGGCTGCGACAACCGTCCGCTGAAGCTGAGAGGCCGCCGGCACCAATAGGAAGCTCACCGTCGGTGTCAAAACCGCGGATCTCGGGTAGGGGTCCCGAACTGCGCGTCGAGGCGGATGGTAATAGGAGACAAGGGACACGATGTTTTTACCCAGGTTCGGGCCCTCTCGATGGAGGTAATACCCTAGTCCTGCTTGATTAATATTGATGATATGGGTAGTACAAGAGTAGATCTACCACGAGATCAAGGAGGCTAAACCCTAGAAGCTAGCCTATGGTATGATTGTTGTTCGTCCTACGGACTAAAACCCTCCGGTTTATATAGACACCGGATAGGTTAGGGTTACATAGAGTCGATTACAATGGTAGGAGATCTACATATCCGTATCGCCAAGCTTGCCTTCCACGCTAAGGAAAGTCCCATCCGGACACGGGACGAGGTCTTCAATCTTGTATCTTCATAGTCTTGGAGTCCGGCCGTGATGGTAGTTCGGCTATCCGGACACCCCTAGTCCAGACTCCCTCAAGAGCCACTGAACCAAGGCTTCAATGACGCACGAGTCCGGCGCGTTGATTGTCTTCGGCATTGCAGGCGGGTTCCTCCTCCGAATACTTCATAGAAGGTTTTGAACACAAGGATAGTGTCCGGCTCTGCAAAACAAGTTCCACATACCACCGTAGAGAGAATAACTTTTTGCACAGATCTGCTGACGTATTCCCTGGCCGGGCCTTTATATGAATCATTTTTTATTGTTCCACCTCAGCACGTTTAGCGAGGCGGATTCCCTGGCACGTCTTATCAAAGCATAGATCGTGCCCCCTTATTCCGGGATTCCCATCAATACGGACGTGGGTGACCCATCCGCGCCGTTGATTACGGTGCTTGGGAGATAAGCGAGTTTTACCAGGCTGGTGGGGGACGCATAGCTTCGTCCGTCCATATAAGGGGATAAGGATCCACCTTTTTCACCTACACCTTCTTCCTCCTTTGCTCATCCATTTCCGCGCACTCGAGCTCCAGTGCCCAAGTTCGCACACCCCACCTCAACCTTCTCCAACTATGTCCGGAGCGGGAGGCAGGTGGATGGCCTCCTCCGTCACGGAGGGGCACATCACAAGACTGTGGGAGGCCGTATACTTGTCCGGCAACATCGTGCACAGGCTGCCCGACGCGGGGAAACTCATTCCAACCCCCAGGCCCCTTGAGAGGGTGGTGTTTCTCCCCCACTTGCTCCGCGGACTAGGTTTTCCACTTCACCCATTTGTCCGGGGGCTCATGTTCTACTATGGCCTGGACTTCCACGACCTGGCCCCGAATTTCATCCTCAACATCTCGGCGTTCATCGCTGCAGTGTCGAGGCCTTCCTCTGCATCCAGCCCCACTTGACTTATGGTGAAGATCTTCAATGTCAGGCCGAAGGTAGTGGGCGGCCAAGCGGAGTGCGGAGGCGCCATGGTTGGCAAGATGGCCAAGGTCCTATGGCTCGAGGGCGCCTTCGTGGAGACAATAAAGGGGTGGCAATCGGGGTGGTTCTACATCACCGAGCCTTGCGACCCCGAATGGGTGGCGGCCCCCGAATTCAGATCTGGCTTCCCCACACGGCTCTCGTCATGGAAAGAGATGGGCCTGACGTGGGGGAATTCGGAGGAGCTATCCGGACTCCAAACATGCGTCCGAAACCTGGTGGACAAGAATCTCAGGCTTGTCACGTAATCCAGGTGATGCTCATCCGCTGGATTCTCCCATGCCAACAACGGGCCTTCAAATTGTGGGAGTTCGATCCGCACAAAGACTCAACTCGACAAGGCTCTTCAACACTACGCATGCGAAGATGCCCGGAAGGTGTCGTTCAAGGGCGCCGAGGCTCCCACATCCGCCATCAAGATCGCGGATTCAGCTCGCAGCGCCAAGCCGAGGTAAGTTATTTTATCCTTTATGGAACTCTTTTTCATAGTTTGACTCTATGCGGGATTTAAAATTCCCTAACCTTTAACAGACTAGTGAAGACGTCCCGACAGGTTAATCGTCTGCTCCTTTGCTGTAAGACCCAGCAGACGCCCTTGGGATTGACGGGGTTGCTGGCTCCGCACCCATGTGGTGCCGGAGAAGAATGCTAAGAAGGAGGCCACGGGAACTCGAAGGAGCTCCCGACGCCAGTGTGTTGTCGATTCTCAAGCGTAATCTTCTCCCGAGGACGAGGAGGAGGAAAAGAAGCTTCTACCCGGCAGGGAGGAGAGGAAAAGGAAGGCCGCCCAACCGGGAGGCCGGAGGGTCTAAGAAGGGAAGGACCCTTCCTCCGGACTTCTCCACCAACGTCGACGACGACGAGGAGGAGTGGCCAACGAGGGCCAAGCCTCAGGCGAGATCGTAAGTGTCCGGATACCCCTGGCTTTTTTATCATCGCATAGTGTTCTCTAATGCCGAACAATTATGCAGCCCGCCCAAGGGCGAGTTTGCCGCTTCACGAGTGGGTCCACAGGTTCGCCGGAAATGGAGAGTACTTCGCCAGCCGCCTCCAGCGCCTCACGCTGCAGACGGCCGAGGTGGCGCCCCAAGGGGGCTTGGTCAAGAGGAGGTGGCGCAGGAGGCGCCACCAGGCAACCTCCCGGACTCCAGGCGCGTGGGGGGTGAGACCCCCAGGGGCTCTAAGCCCGACCCTCGTCCGGACTCCATGCCGGAACCTTCAGCGATTCCGGAGTCCGGCAAGCGGTCCCTTTGCAAGAAGGGTAAGACGCCGGTGTCCTCCGTCCAACCGGAGGCACCGGATAGCTTACTGGAGGCGCTTAACAGCGCTTCCATCGAGGAGGAGCACCGCGCTGTTATGAGTGCGGTGATCCGGACAGTTCAGTCCGCCAAGAGCGGCCGACTGGCTGCACTCAGCCTTCTAACAGGCTTTGAGGTAAGTTTAGAATATGTAAAAATATTACTGCATAGACAAGAGTTCTGATGCTTAGTTCGTTGTTCAGAAAGAAAAGCCGGACTAAGGATCTAAAAAGATATACGCAGGAGTCTAACATAAGTATGTCAATATGTGAATGCAGGCTACGCTGCTGACCTCTGCCGCACTGACTGCGGAGGTCGATGCATTGAAGCAAAGCCTCGAGCGGTCCGAGAACGAGCTCGGCCTTGCCAAGAAGCAGCTCGAGTACAAGAAAGGTAAGTAATACCTTATGAAAGAAATACCTTATAGAAAAGGTTTTGGTTGCAAAAAATAACAGGAATAACTTGGGTACTACAGGGCCACGAGCGAGGTGGCGACCACGAAGGAAGCGTGTCCGTGGTCGAAAGCAAAGCGGTCATGAGCGCACCGAGCGAGAGAAGGGGAGGCGCAATGGCGGAGGTGCGGCAAGAGCTCCAGGCTCTCGTGAAAAAACACGAGGGTTTGGAGCGTGACTCGAAGACCCGAGAGTCCGAGCTTGCTTTGGCTCTTGAGAGTGCCAAAGCTGCTAAGGCCGAGGCCCAAAAAGCCCTCCAAGAAATTGAATCGCTAAAGAAGATAGCGGCGGGTAAGGCATTCTTTATGCAAAGCGAGCATGTGAAAGTGAATTACCTATTACTTAACCGGATTCGGAGCTCTCCAGGAGCATTCGCAGATCTGCCCCGTAGTGTGTCTGATGCTGCCGCATTCTACCGCGCCAAGGAGGGGAGCTCAACGGAGAAGGTGTTCTGGTCTCAATATGCTGAGACCGGACATCCGGTGCCCCTAAGCGACCAGCTGAAGCAGCTGGTCGAGCTCCACAAGGTCGCCGAACAGGCCATGAAGGGTCTTATAGTTCGGCTGTGGCCATTGGAAGCCATGCACAGGAGCTACTTGACTTAGTGTTGCGGTGGTGGGCCTTTGTCCATGAATTGAAGTCATCAAGCGCTCCGTCTGCATTGAAGGTGTCCGTCGGGCCCTTGCCGTGCTAAAGTGCTTGGGGCAAGCTGGATGCGGAGAAGCTTGTGACGGACGGGCCACCGAAGGGCAAGGAGCATCGCATCGCCCGAAATGTACTATGAGGGCCTCTGAAGGGTGCCCATGAATAGCGGATGAGTGCTCCAAAGATGTAATTTTTGAATAGACTCGCATTTGTTATCCTGTACGCTGAAAACTTGTTCATATGCGCTAAGCAGCGCTTGTTTAATTTAAAATATTACCTTCTGTGCGGCCGTTTATCTAATTTGAGAGATGGCAAGTCGTTGGCTTCAACCCCCATGCCACGAGTGCTTGGTGTTCGGGATAAACTTGAGCACTCTTGTTCCCATTCTTGGGTCCATCTAGGGAGGCGCTCAACGCAACGAACAAGGCAACCGGACTTATAATGCTTGAACACTCTCACTTAGCCATAGAATTCTATAATTTTAAATTTCGCAAAGCCCCTTGTATTCGAAGACCGAGTTCGGGCGCTATCCACGCCTTTGGCCGGACAATTCCGGTTCCTCGCTCTAAGCGGCATAAGTCTTTAGGGACCGAAAAAACCTCTCGAACAGCGATCGCTCTCGCCCTATCATGACGGTCAGTTTTAGCTTTCTCCACTGAGGTGCTCGACCCAGCTCAATTGGGGCACAATCGCAGTGGTTCTCCCGGTGCTACCTTAGCCGATATGACGGAACGTAAGGTACCAAAACACGAGAGCCGGGCAAACCCAACTATTGACCCAAGACATGATTCGGAGCCAATGCATATAATGATATAAGTTCGGGGTGCCGCACTTGTAAAAGTGTTCGGACTTGTCACACCATAATTTTGGGGTACTTAAGCCCCTGGTGTATTGGCCATACCAAAGTGTACGGGTGCAGCATGTCATGAATGGACATATATATAGATAAAGAAAGGAGTGCAATAATAGGCAAAAGCTATGTATTGTTTATTCAAAAAGGTACTGCAATGAAAGCAGAACGATACAAATAGTGCGATAAGCAAGGGATGGAACTATCTAACATGCCCCCCTCCAGGGGTAAGCTGCGGGATGGTATGTAAAACAGGTATAATGCTCATAATAGAGACCACCTGAACACTCGATGTGGCTTTCTGCTTCCCTGGTTGTTGCATCGTGAGTTCGGCGATTCTAGTGCCGGACAGGACCTCTGGAAAACGGAGTCCTGAAAGTAAGAAAAAAGAAGAAAAAGGAAAAGGAAAAAGAATGACACAATCGGGAGCCCCTGGTGCGGTTGAGCCGCATTCTGGGCGTGCCGTGGTCGTGCCCCTCCCTTTATGCCCATGGTATCTCCAGAGCGTAGTTATGTACGCGTAGTACTGGCTTCGCAATTTCGCGAGGGTTGGGGTTGGGGCCGGATTGCTATGCGTGCTTGAATCGTGCCAGGTGGTCTTGTTGTAGGTTACTCCGGCGGCTGACAAAGGTCCGGACGCTTAGTGGCCGGACTCGAGAATTGCTGTGAGAGGCTGCTTTGTACCTCCGCCGCGAGGGCCACCGTGTGCTCCTCCGTTCAGAGAGAGCATTCGGTGTTTCCATTGACCGTGATTACTCCTCGAGGGCCTGGCATCTTGAGCTTGAGGTATGTGTAGTGCGGCACCGCATTGAACTTTGCAAATGCGGTTCGTCCGAGCAGTGCATGATAGCCACTACGGAACGGGACTATGTCGAAGATTAACTCTTCGCTTTGGAAGTTATCCGGGGATCCGAAGACCACTTGCAGTGTAACTGAGCCCGTATAATTGGCCTCTACACCCGGTATGACGCCTTTAAAGGTCGTTTTTGTAGGTTTAATTCTTGAGGGGTCTATGCCCATTTTGCGCACTGTATCCTGATAAAGCAGGTTCAGGCTGCTACCGCCGTCCATCGGGACTCTGGTGAGGTGAAATCCGTTAATAATTGGGTCAAGAACTAATGCGGTGAAACCGCCGTGATGGATGCTAGTGGGGTGGTCCCTTCGATCGAAGGTGATCGGGCAGGAAGACCATGGGTGCTCCATCCATATACGTCCCTTAGTGCACGCTTCCGCTCCCTTTTGGGTATATGGGTTGCGTATATCATGTTCACCGACCGCACTTTTGAGGGAAAACCATAATGTCCTCTATTGTTCGGCGGCCGGGCCTCTTCCTCGTCATCGCTATGCAGCCCCTTGTCATTGAGTTCGGCACTTAACTTGCCTATTTGCTTGAACACCCAACAATCCCTGTTGGTGTGATTGGTTGGTTTTTCGGGGGTGCCATGTATCTGGCACAAGCGATCGAGTATTCGGTCCAAGTTGGACGGGCCCTGCTTTTGAATGGCTTCTTCCGCTGACCGGGTTTAGAGCCTCTGAATCCGGCATTGACGGCCGTATCTTCAGTATTATCACCGTTAATGTGGCGCTTGTTATTGTTGTGATGCGACCTGCAATTGATGTCCTTGGTATCCGAACTATCAGGGTGTTTGGCCAAGTTGTTGCTTCGAGCTAGCCAGCTGTCCTCTCCCGCACAAAAGCGGGTCATGAGTGTTGTGAGGGCTGCCATGGATTTTGGCTTTTCCTGTCCTAGGTGCCGGGCAAGCCACTCGTCATGGATATTATGTTTGAAGGCTGCAAGGGCCTCTGCATCCGGACAAATCAACGATTTGATTTTTTCTTTGTTAGGAACCGTGTCCGTAATTGTCCGCCGATTCTTCCGGCTGCTGAATTATGTGGCTAAGGTCATCGGCATCCGGTGGTCGCACATATGTGCCCCGGAAGTTATCAAGGAATGCGGCTTCCGTGTCCTCCCAACAACCAATTGATTCTGGCGGCAAGCTGTTGAGCCAATGTCGAGCTGGTCCTTTAAGCTTGAGTGGGAGGTATTTGATGGCATGTAGATCATCACCGCGGGCCATGTGGATATGGAGGAGATAGTCCTTGATCCGCATCGCAGGATCTGTGGTACCATCGTATGATTCGATGTTTACGGGTTTGAATTCCTCGGGATTTGATGATCCATTACTTCATCCGTGAAGCATAGTGGGTGTGTGGCGGCTCAGATTGGGCTATATCACGGCGTAGCTCATATGAGCTTTGTCTCATCGTGTTCGCCCGGCCGGGTTTCTTTGTATCCGCGCGACGGTAATCATCCCGCGTCGTTATGCCCACGCGATCCGTAGATCGATCTTGTATGTTTTGCCTTATCCTCCAATATATCTCGTAAGTCCGGCGCATTTTCCCGTGCCTTGGTACTTTTTGAGCGGTGTCGGGGTGTGGCTTGAGCGGAGGGCCAAGAGGCTTCTCCGTCATGACCACGGGTGGCCGGTCTGCCATGTCGTCTTGTTGGTGACTTGGGTGCTTCCTCCTCTAATCGAGGCAACGGCCTGCGTTTGGGGTAGCTTTTGGAGGGGCGTTCGAGTTCATACTCTTCGCTGCAAGGACTTCATCCATCCGCCGCCTAGCAGGTCTTGGTCAGCTCTAAGTTGTTGCTGCTTTTCTTGAGGCTGCTTGCCGTGGCTATAAGCCTGCGTTTGAAATGCTCCTGCTCGGCGGTATCCTCGGGCACGACAAATTAAATGCCGTCGTCGAGGCTTGCCTCATCTTCGAGGGAGGCGCATAATTATCGCCCTCGACCTCCCTTTTCTCACAGACCGTCGTGCGGACTTCCTTCTCCCTCCTCCCTGACCGAGTCCTTTGGAGGGGTTGTCTTCAACCTTGTCCGGGGTGTTATTATCTCCCGTGCCGGAATCACCATTTTTATTGTGGCGGGATTTAGAGCGGCGCCGCTGACGTCGGCGCTTCGGTTGCTTCTTGGAGGGGTCATCCTCCGTTGTTCCATCGTCGTTCCCATCTTTTGGGATGTCCACCATGTATATGTCATATGACGAGGTGGCCTTCCAGTGCCCTGTAGGCGCTGGGTCTTGGTCGTCTCCGGCATCGTCGTCCATACCGTCGATGTCTTCGGAGTCGAAGTCGAGCATGTCGGTTAGATCATCGACAGTGGCTATAAAGTGGGTGGTGGGTGGGCGTTGAATTTCTTCGTCGTCCGTATCCCAACCTTCCTGTCCGTAGTCCAGCCAGGGCTCTCCGGATAAAGAGAGAGACTTTAGTGAGTTTAGGATGTCGCCAAAGGGCGAGTCTTTGAAAAGATGTCCGCGGTAGTGAACTCCATGACCGGGCGCCCAATCGGATTCGATTGGCGGCGCTGGAGGGTTCGGAGTCCGGAGAGGAGTCCGGCACCACAGAGTCGAGGTCTTCGCAGCGACAGGGATGGAGTTCGCTCAATCGCTGTAGAGATCGTAGCCCCGAGGCGGTGTCCAACCACTTGTCCTTGATCGGGAATCCGGCTCCGGATTAAGGGTCGGAGCGGATGCTTTGGTGTGGCCTGTGGCACCGCTCGCTGCAGAGCTAGATCATGCCCATCGAGACAAAGGCGGCACGCTCGGGCCGTGGCTCGAATCCGTCGAAGGTCAAGTCTCCGCGGACATCACCAGTATAGTTCAAACTTCCAAATCTGACTGATGGCGAGGCGTAGCTTTTGATCTGCTCTAGATGGCCAAGCGAATTGGCCCGCAGTGCAAAGCTGCCAAATACGAAGATCTGTCCAGGGAGAAAAGTCTCACCCTGGACCGCGTCGTTGTTGATGATCGAAGGAGCCATCGGGCATACCGGTGACGACACAGAGGAACTCTCAATGAAAGCACCAATGTCGATGTAAAAACCGGCGGATCTCGGATAGGGGGTCCCAAACTGTGCGTCTAGGCGGATGGTAACAGGAGACAAGGGACACGATGTTTTTACCCAGGTTCGGGCCCTCTCGATGGAGGTAATACCCTACTCCTGCTTGATTAATATTGATGATATGGGTAGTACAAGAGTAGATCTACCACGAGATCAAGGAGGCTAAACCCTAGAAGCTAGCCTATGGTATGATTGTTGTTCGCCCCACGGACTAAAACCCTCCGGTTTATATAGACACCGGATAGGTTAGGGTTACACAGAGTCGGTTACAATGGTAGGAGATCTACATATCCGTATCACCAAGCTTGCCTTCCACGCCAAGGAAAGTCCCATCCGGACACGGGACGAGGTCTTCAATCTTCTATCTTCATAGTCTTGGAGTCCGGCCGTGATGGTAATTCGGCTATCCGGACACCCCCTAGTCTAGGACTCCCTCACTCACCTAGGAGGAAGCGAGGAAGCTGGGGCCGGGTGCCGGTCGGCTCCGCCGACCACACAACGAACTCCGGCAGCACCTCTGCCAAGTGGAAGCGCGGCCTAGGGGGTCGCGCGGCCGTAGCGCACCCCCCAGCAGCGGCCTGCCGCCCGCCACCGCGCGGGAGATCACCTCCATGACCGCAAGGAGCCACCATGGGAGCCACAGGGTGTTTGCGAGGACGGCCTCGACCGCTTGGGCGGGGAGAGTCAGCTCCACTGGCGAGCCTTCCCTTCTCCGCGGCCAAGAACCTCTTCGGCGGAGCCATGGAGAAGAAGAATAAGCAAGAGGAGATGGACTAGAAGGGCAGGCGCCGTCCCGTACTTATAGCCGAGGAGGCCAACCGCCGACCTCCACGATAGCAGGTAATCATGACCCGCTTTGCATGCAGGGACTTGTCAATTCGTACAGTTGCCGAGGCGTCGTGGGGAAGTGGAGACGCCCACGTCCAATCAACCGCCACGCGGCGCCCAAGGCTGCAGGCTATTAGGGCCTGCGGCGCTTCACGCTTGCCCCTTCGCCTCTCTGCTCGGCCAAGCCCGGGCGCGCCTTGGGCCCGGGGCTCTTGTCGGTGTTAGGGAACGGGGGTCCCCAGACTTGCCTGCCTGCGGCGTGGCTCAAAGGGGGCCCATCACGGCCCATCTTCATCAACACAAGCTCAAGAACCTCGCGAGGGGCCAAGCCTCGCAGGGCAGACGACAGGGAGCTTCCTCAGGAACGGCCTCATCAGTGGCTCATGAGGCGGAGAGATCAAGGCGGGGTACCTCACGAGGTGCCCATGACGCAAGCCATGACGACCAAGGGCGCCAGGCGGGCGCGAGCCCGCGCAGTGTCCTCCTTTCCTATTTGGTGCAAAGGGAGCAAGCGCAGGCGAGAGCATCAAGCAAAGGTGTCCATTTCGGTGCAACAAGACCAAGACCAGCCCAACGGCAGGAAGGAAGTCATTGTGGAGCCCAAGCCAGGCGTCACCACCGAGCCTTTGACAGGCGAGGACCAACTTTAGTCGGGATAAGCGTGCAGATGTTCCCCTTCAAAATGGCCAATTGTTGGCGCCCTTCCCGCTCAATATTTGGGAAAAGGCCCAGGGCCTTTGTCTATAAATAGGACTAGCCTCCCACAGGGTAGAGGCATCTGGGATCCAAGGTCCGGAATCCAGAGAGAGAGAGCGACTGAACTCCCCCTAGCAGTTCATCATACGGCCAAGAATGTACCCTCATGAGGCTGTTCTTCCTTGTATTGTTCATCACCATCAGCCCAAGAGGCAATCCACCACACCACAAACTAGAGTAGGGTATTACACCACAATGGTGGCCCGAACTAGTATAAACCTTGTGTCTCTTGTGCTGTTCCTTTTGTAGTTTAGCTCCTAGCGAGGCGGCGGGGTGCAGGTAGGTAGGGGGCGAGATTTCCGCGCGCACCCCAGTGTTCGAACCTCAAGGGTCTGCCGGAACCCGAAATCCGACAATATTTTGTTAGCACCTTTAGGATTGACAAAACCTTCTTGTTGCATCATATACAACTCTTGTTTACTAAATCCATTAAGGAATGCAGTTTTGTTTATCCATTTACCAGATTTCATAAAATGCGGCAATTGCTAACATGATTTGGACAGACTTAAGCATAGATACGAGTGAGAAACTCTCATTTTAGTCAACACCTTGAACTTGTCGAAAACCTTTTTGCGACAATTCTATCTTTGTAGATAGTAATACTACTATCAGTGTCCGTCTTCCTCTTGAAGATCAATTTATTTTCTATGACTTGCCGATCATCGGGCAAGTCAACCAAAGTCCACACTTTTTTCTTATACATGGATCCCATCTCAGATTTCATGGCCTCAAGCCATTTCACGGAATCTGGGCTCATCATCGCTTCCTCCTAGTTCGTAGGTTCATCATGGTCAAGTAACATGACCTCCAGAACAGGATTACCGTACCACTCTAGTGCGGATCTTATTCTGGTTGACCTACGAGGTTCGGTAGTAACTTGATCTGAAGTTACATGATCATCATCATTAGCCTCCTCACTAATTGGTGTAGGAGTCACAGGAATAGTTTTCTGTGATAAACTACTTTCCAATAAGGGAGCAGGTACAGTTACCTTATCAAGTTCTACTTTCCTCCCACTCACTTATTTCGAGAGAAACTCCTTCTCTAGAAAGGATCCATTCTTAGCAACGAATGTCTTGCCTTCGGATCTGTGATAGAAGGTGTACCCAACTGTCTCCTTTGGGTATCCTATGAAGACACATTTCTTCGATTTGGGTTTGAGTTTATCAGGATGAAACTTTTTCACATAAGCATCGCAACCCCAAACTTTAAGAAATGACAACTTTGGTTTCTTGCCAAACCACAGTTCATATGGTGTCGTATCAACGGATTTAGATGGTGCCCTATTTAACGTGAATGCAGCTGTCACTAATGCATAACCCCAAAACGATAGTGGTAAATCGGTAAGAGACATCATAGATTGCACCATATCTAATAAAGTACGGTTACGATGTTCGGACATACCATTACGCTGTGGTGTTCCAGGTGGCGTGAGTTGCGAAACTATTCTGCGGTGTTTCAAATGAAGAGCAAACTCATAACTCAAATATTCTCCTCCATGATCAGATCGTAGAAACTTTATTTTCTTGTTACTATGATTTTTCAGTCCACTCTGAAATTATATGAACTTTTCAAATGTTTCAGACTTATGTTTCATCAATTAGATATACCCATATCTGCTCAAACCATCTGTGAAGGTCAGAAAATAGCGATACCCGCCGCGAGCCTCAACAATCATCAGATCGCATACATCAGTATGTACTATTTCCAATAAGTCAGTTGCTCACTCCATTGTTCCGGAGAACGGAGTCTTTAGTCATCTTGCCCATAAGGCATGGTTCACAAGCATCAAGTGATTCATAATCAAGTGATTCCAAAATCCCATCAGCATGGAGTTTCTTCATGCGCTTTATACCAATATGACTTAAATGGCAGTGCCACAAATGAGTTGCACTATCATTATTAACTTTCCATCTTTTGGCTTCAATATTATGAATATGTGTATCACTACGATCGAGATCCAACAAACCATTTTCATTGGGTGTATGACCATAGAAGGTTTTATTCATGTAAATAGAACAACAATTATTCTCTAACTTAAATGAATAACCGTATTGCAATAAACATGATCAAATCATATTCATGCTCAACGCAAACACCAAATAACACTTATTTAGGTTCAACACTAATCCCGAAAGTGTAGGGAGCGTGCGATGATGATCATATCAATCTTGGAACCACTTCCAACACATATCGTCACTTCAACCTTAACTAGTCTCTGTTCATTCTGCAACTCCTGTTTCGAGTTATTACTCTTAGCAACTGAACCAGTATCAAATACCGAGGGGTTGCTATGAACACTAGTAAAATACACATCAATAATCTGTAAATAAAATATACCTTTGTTCACTTTTCCATCCTTCTTATCCACCAAATACTTGGGGCAGTTCCGCTTCCAGTGACTAGTCCCTTTGTAGTAGAAGCACTTAGTCTCAGGCTTAGGTCCAGACTTGGGCTTCTTCACTTGAGCAGCAACTTGCTTGTCGTTCTTCTTGAAGTTCCCCTTCTTCCCTTTGCCCTTTTCTTGAAACTAGTGGTCTTGTCAACCATCAACACTTGATGCTTTTCTTGATTTCTACCTTCATTTATTTCAGCATCATGAAGAGCTTGGGAATCATTTCCGTTTATCCCTTGCATATTATAGTTCATCACGAAGTTCTAGTAACTTGGTGATAGTGACTAGAGAACTCTGTCAATCACTATCTTATCTGGAAGATTAACTCCCACTTGATTCAAGTGATTGTAGTACTCAGACATTCTGAGCACATGCTCACTAGCTGAGCAATTCTCCTCCATCTTGTAGGCAAAGTACTGTCTCATACCTCTCGACATGGGCATGAGTATGAAATACCAATTTCAACTCTTGGAACATCTTATATGCTCAGTGGCGTTCAAAACATTTTTTAAGTCCCGGTTCTAAGTCGTAAAGCATGGTGCACTAAACTATCAAGTAGTCATCATATTGAGCTAGCCAAACGTTCATAGCATCTCGTGATTCCGCTCCGCAATAGGTCCGCTACCTAGCGGTGCATCAAGGACATAATTCTTCTATGCAGCAATGAGGATAAACATCAGATCACGGATCCAATCCGCATCATTGCTACTAACATTTTTCAACTTAGTTTTCTCTAGGAACATATCAAAAATAAAATAGGGGAGCTAAACGCGAGCTATTGATCTACAACATAGATATGCTAATACTACCAGGACTAAGTTCATGATAAATTAAAGTTCAATTAATCATATTACTTAAGAACTCCCACTTAGATAGACATCCTCTAATCATCGAAGTGATCACGTGATCCATATCAACTAAACCATGTCCGATCATCACTAAATAAAGTCATGACCTCTCCAAATCCACTTTCATCATTATAATCATCATAAATAGGAGGCATGCAATTAGTATAACAAATTTGCACATCAAATCTTGGGGGACTAAAAATGTCATCTTCATCAAACATAGCATCCCCAAGCTTATGTCTTTGCATATCATTAACATCATGGATATTCAAATAATTCGTACTAACAACATTGCAATCATGCTCATCATTTATACCAAACATTCTATTCAATTCTTCTTCTACCAATTGAGCACAATTTTCCTTTCCATCATTTTCATGAAATACATTATAAAGATGAATAATATGATGCAACCTCAATATCCATTTTTTTGTAGTTTTCTTTTATAAAACAAACTAGTGATAAGACAAGAAACTAAAATATTCAATTGCAAGATCTAAAGATATACCTTCAAGCACTCACCTCCCCGGCAACGGCGCCAGAAAAGAGCTTGATGTCTACTACGCAACTTTATTCTTGTAGACACGTGTTGGGCCTCCAAGCACGGAGTTTTGTAAGACAGTAGCAATTTTCCCTCAAGCGGATGACCTAAGGTTTATCAATCCGTGAGAGGTGTAGGATGAAGATGGTCTCTCTCAAACGATCCTGCAATCAAACACAAGAAATCTCTTGTGTCCCCAACACACCCAATACAATGTCAATTTGTATAGGTGCACTAGTTCGGTGAAGAGATGGTGATACAAGTGTAATATGGATGGTAGAAATATATTTTTATAATTGGAATAAATAAAAATAGCAAGGTAGAAAATAGTAAATGGGCACAAAAATGGTATTGCAATGCTTGAAAATGAGGCCTAGGGTCCGTACTTTCGCTAGTGCAATCTCTCAACAGTGCTAATATAATTAGATCATATAACAGTCCCTCAAAGTGGGATGAAGAATCACTCCGAAGTTCCTTTCTAGCGGAGAACATAAGACGGAATTTTTTGTAGGGTACGAAACCACCTCAAAGCTTTTCTTTCCGATCAATCTATCCTAGAGTTCGTACTAAAATAACACCAAGCTATTCTTTCCGATCAGTCTAACCAAGAGTTCGTACTAAAATAACACCAAAGCAAATTCAGATTCATAATATTCAATCCAACACAAAGAACTTCAAAGAGTGCCCCAAGATTTCTACCAGAGAAACAAAGACAAGAACGTGCATCAACCCCTATGCATAGATTACCCCAATGTCACCTCGGGAATCAACAAGTTGAATGCTAAAACATATATCAAGTGAATCAGTATGATACCCCATTGTCACCACGAGTATTCATATGCAAGACATATATCAAGTGCTCTCAAATCCATAAAAGTATTCAATCTGATAACAACAAAATCCCAAAGGGAAAATTTCAATTCATCACAAGATAGAGAGGGGAAAACACCATATGATCCGACTATATTAACAAGGCCTGTGATACATCAAGATCATGACATCTCAAGAAAACGAGAGAGAGAGATTAAACACATAGCTATTGGTACAAACCCTCAGCCCCGAGGGTGGACTACTCCCTCCTCATCGTGGTGGCCGCCGGGATGATGAAGATGGCCACCGGAGATGATTCCCCCTCCGGCAGGGTGCCGGAACAGGGTCTTGATTGGTTTTTGGTGGCTACAGAGGCCTGTGGCGGCGGAACTTCTCATCTAGGTTAACCCCGAGGGTTTTTGGAATATTTGGGAATTTATAGGGTAAAGAGGGGGTGCGGGAGGCCACCGAGGTGGGCACAACCCACCTGGGCGCGCCTGGGGGGCACCCCCCAGGTGCTGCTCTGGCCCATTGGTGGTCTTCTGGTCCATAAAAAATCCACAAAAGGTTTCGCGGTATTTGGACTCCATTTGATATTGATTTCCTGTAGTGTAAAAATCATGCAAAAACAGTAACTGGTACTTGGCACTATGTCAATAGGTTAGTCCCAAAAATTCATATAAAATGATTATAAAACATCCAAGAATGATAATGTAACAGCATGGAACAATCAAAAATTATAGATACGTTGGAGACGTATCAGCGCATGCCCCAGAGTTCGAACCTTGTTTGCGTCCGCGGAGTCCCGATTCCGAAATTTGGTGCGCTGTCACGCTTCACGGAGGGCGGTAATGAGGAGTCCTGCTGCTCATGAGCAGCAGGGTTGGTGTCAGCGTTAGCTGTGGGAGAAGCGGAAGGGCATGGAACACCACGGCCCACGGGCGTCGTATGGGCGACTGATACGTCTCCAACGTATCTATAATTTTTTATTGCTCCATGCTATATTATCTTCTATTTTGGACATTATTGGGCTTTATTGTTCACTTTTATATTATTTTTGGGACTAACCTATTAACCGGAGGCCCAAATTGCAATTGCTGTTTTTGCCTATTTCGTAGTTTCGCGAGAAAAGAATATCAGACGGAGTCCAAAAGAAATGAAACCTTCGGAAACGTGATTTTTGGAACGAACATGATCCAGGAGACTTGGACCCTACGTCAAGCAACCAACAGGGAAGCCATGAGGTAGGGGGTGCGCCTACCCCCCTAGGGCACGCCCTCCACCCTCGTGGGCCCCCCTATTGCTCCACCGACGCATTTCTTCCTCCTATGTATACCTACGCACTTCAAACGATCGACACGGAGCCAAAACCTAATTCCACCGCCGCAACCTTCCGTACTCCACGAGATCCCATCTTGGAGCCTGTTAGGAGCTCACGGAGGGGGCATCGATCACGGAGGGCTTCTACATCAACACCATAGCCTCTCCGATGAAGTGTGAGTAGTTTACCTCAGACCTTCGGGTCCATAGTTATTAGCTAGATGGCTTTCTCTCTCTTTTGGATCTCAATACAATGTTCTCCCCCTCTCTCGTGGAGATCTATTCGATGTAATCTTCTTTTTGCGGTGTGTTTGTTGAGACCGATGAATTGTGGGTTTATGATCAAGTTTATCTATGAACAATATTTGAATCTTCTGAATTCTTTTATGTATGATTGGTTATCTTTGCAAGTCTCTTCGAATTATCGATTTGGTTTGGCCTACTAGATTGATCTTTCTTGCAATGGGAGAAGTGCTTAGCTTTGGGTTCAATCTTGCGGTGTCCTTTCCCAAAGGACAATAGGGGCAGCAAGGCACGTATAGTATTGTTGCCATCGAGGATAACAAGATGGGTTTTTATCATATTGCATGAATTTATCCCTCTACATCATGTCATCTTGCTTACAGGCGTTACTCTGTTCTTGTGAACTTAATACTCTAGATGCATGCTTTGGATAGCGGTCGATGTGTGGAGTAATAGTAGTAGATGCAGGCAGGAGTCGGTCTACTTGTCTCGGACGTGATGCCTATATACATGATCATACCTAGATATTCTCATAACTGTGCTCAATTCTGTCAATTGCTCAACAGTAATTTGTTCACCCACCGTAAAATACTTATGCTCTTGAGAGAAGCCACTAGTTAAACCTATGGCCCCTGGGTCTATCTTCATCATATTAATCTTCTAACACTTAGTTATTTCCTTTGCTTTTATTTTACTTTGCATCTTTATCATAAAAATACCAAAAATATTATCCTATCATATCTATCAGATCTCACTCTCGTAAGTGACCGTGTAGGGATTGACAACCCCTTATCACGTTGGTTGCGAGGATTTATTTGTTTTGTGTAGGTGCGAGGGACTCGCGCGTAGCCTCCTACTGGATTGATACCTTGGTTCTCAAAAATTGAGGGAAATACTTACGCTACTTTGCTGCATCATCCTTTCCTCTTCAAGGGAAAACCAACGCAGTGCTCAAGAGGTAGCAAGAAGGATTTCTGACGCTGTTGCCGGGGAGGTCTATGCAAAAGTCAACATACCAAGTACCCATCACAAACCCTTATCTCCCGCATTACATTATTTTCCATTTGCCTCTTGTTTTCCTCTCCCCCACTTCACCCTTGACGTTTTATTCGCCCTCTCTTTTCCGTTTGCCTCTTTTTGCCCCTCTCTTGTTTGCTCGTGTGTTGGATTGCTTGCTTGTCATGATGGCTCAAGATAATACCAAATTATGTGACTTTACCAATACCAACAATAATGATTTCCTTAGCACTCTGATTGCTCCTCTTACCAATACTGAATCTTGTGAAATCAATGCTGCTTTGTTGAATCTTGTTATGAAAGATCAATTAGCCGGCCTTCCTAGTGAAGATGCCGCTACTCATCTAAATAGCTTCGTTGATTTGTGTGATATGCAAAAGAAGAAAGATGTTGACAATGATATTGTTAAACTGAAGCTATTTCCTTTTTCGCTTAGAGATCGTGCTAAAGCTTGGTTTTCGTCTTTGCCTAAAAATAGTATTGATTCTTGGAATAAGTGCAAAGATGCTTATATCTCTAAGTATTTTCCTCCCGCTAAGATTATCTCTCTTAGAAACGATATTATGAATTTTAAGCAACTTGATCATGAACATGTTGCACAAGCTTGGGAGAGGATGAAATTAATGATACGTAATTTCCCCACACATGGTTTGAACTTGTGGATGATTATACAAAAAGTTTATGTCGGATTGAATTTTGCTTCTAGAAATCTTTTAGATTCGGCCGCGGGAGGCACTTTATGGAAATCACTTTAGGATAAGCTACTAAACTCCTAGATAATATTATGGTTAATTATTCTCAATGGCACACTGAAAGATCTACTAATAAAAAAGTGCATGCGATAGAAGAAATTAATGTTTTGAGTGGAAAGATCGATGAACTTATGAAATTATTTGCTACTAAGAGTGTCTCTTCTGATCCCAATGATATGCCTTTATCTACTTTGATTGAGAATAATAATGAATCTATGGATGTGAATTTTGTTGGTAGGAATAATTTTGGTAACAACGTGTATAGAGGAAACTTTAATCCTAGGCCTTATCCTAGCAATTCCTCTAAGAATTATGGTAATTCCTACAATAATTCTTATGGAAATTTTAATAAGATGCCCTCTGAATTTGAGACTAGTGTTAAAGAGTTTATGAATTCGCAAAAGAATTTCAATGCCTTGCTTGAAGAAAAAATTGCTTAAAGTTGATGAATTAGCTAGGAACGTTGATAGAATTTCTCTTGATGTTGATTCTTTAAAACTGAGATCTATTCCTCCTAAGCATGATATCAATGAGTCTCTCAAAGCCATGAGAATTTCCATTGATGAGTGCAAAGAAAGAACCGCTAGGATGCGTGCTAAGAAAGATTGCTTTATGAATGCGTGTTCTTCTAATTTCTATGAAAATAAAGATGAAGATCTTTAAGTTATTGATGTGTCCCCTATTAAATCTTTGTTTTGCAATATGAATCTTGATAATGATGGGACTGAATATGATCCACCTTTACCTAGAAGGCGTTCCAAAAATGCTAAAATTGATAAAAGTGGGATTGAAGAGAACTATACCCTAGATATTAATAAACCCACTATTTTGGATTTCAAGGAATTTAATTATGATAATTGCTCTTTGATAGATTGTATTTCCTTGTTGCAATCATGCTAAATTCTCCTCATGCTTATAGTCAAAATAAAGCTTTTACCAAACATATCGTTGATGCCTTGATGCAATCTTATGAAGAAAAACTCGAGTTGGAAGTTTCTATCCCTAGAAAACTTTATGATGAGTGGGAACCTACTACTAAAATTAAGATTAAAGATCATGAATGCTATGCTTTGTGTGATTTGGGTGCTAGTGTTTCCACGATTCCAAAAACTTTGTGCGATTTGCTAGGTTTCCGTGATTTTGATGATTGCTCTTTAAACTTGCACCTTGCGGATTCCACTATTAAGAAACCTATAGGAAGAATTAATGATGTTCTTATTGTTGAAAATTGGAACTATTTGCCCGTAGATTTTATCGTTCTTGATATAGATTGCAATCCTTCATGTCCTATTATTCTTGGTAGACCTTTCCTTAGAACGATTGGTGCAATTATTGATATGAAGGAAGGGAATATTAGATTCCAATTTCCATTAAAGAAAGGCATGGAACACTTTTATAGGAAGAAAATAAAGTTACCATATGAATCTATCATGAGAGCCACTTATGGATTGCCTACCAAAGATGGCAATACCTAGATCTATCCTTGCTACTCTGCCTAGCTGGGCGTTAAACGATAGCGCTTGTTGGGAGGCAACCCAATTTTATTTTTAGTTTTTTGCTTTTTGCTTCTATTTAGGAATAAATATTTGATCTAGCCTCTGGTTAGATGTGTTTTTACGTTTTAATTAGTGTTGGTGCCAAGTTAAACCTATAGGATCTTCTTGGATGATAGTTATTTGATCTTGCAGAAAATTCCAGAAACTTTCTGTTCACGAAAACAATTGTTAAAAATCACCAGAACGTGATAAAATATTGATTCCAATTGATGATGTTCAATAAACAAATATTCTAGGTCTTCCTATTTTTTCTAATTTTTTGGAGTTCCAGAAGTTTGTGTTAGTTACAGATTACTACAGACTGTTCTGTTTTTGACAGATTCTGTTTTTCATGTGTTGTTTGCTTATTTTTATGAATCTATGGCTAGTAAAATAGTTTATAAACCATAGAGAAGTTGTAATACAGTAGGTTTAACACCAATATAAATAAATAATGAGTTCATTACAGTACCTTGAAGTGGTCTTTTGTTTTCTTTTGCAAACGGAGCTCACGAGATTTTCTGCTGAGTTTTGTGTTGTGAAGTTTTCAAGTTTTGGGTGAAAGATTTGATGGATTATGGAACAAGGAGTGGAAAGAGCCTAAGCTTGGGGATTCCCATGGCACCCCCAAGATAATCTAAGGACACCATAAAGCCAAAGCTTGGGGATGCCCCGGAAGGCATCCCCTCTTTCGTCTACTTCCATCGGTAACTTTACTTGGAGCTATATTTTTATTCACCACATGATATGTGTTTTTCTTGGAGCGTCTTGTATGATTTGAGTCTTTGTTTTTTAGTTTACCACAATCATCCTTGCTGTACACACCTTTTGAGAGAGTGACACATGATTCGGAAATTATTAGAATACTCTATGTGCTGCACTTATATCTTTTGAGTTATATAGTTTTTGCTCTAGTACTTCACTTATATCTTTTGAAGCACGGTGGTGGATTTGTTTTATAGAAACTATTGATCTCTCATGCTTCACTTAGATTATTTTGAGAGTCTTAAATAGCACGGTAATTTTCTTAAATAATCCTAATATGCTAGGCATACAAGATTTGTAAGAATTCTTATGAGTGTGTTGAATACTATGAGAAGTTTGATGCTTGATAATTGTTTGGAGATATGAAGATGGTGATATTAGAGTCATGCTAGTTGAGTAGTTGTGAATTCGAGAGATACTTGTGTTAAAGTTTGTGATTCCCGTAGAATTCACGTATGGTGAACCGTTATGTGATGAAGTCGGAGCATGATTTATTTATTGATTGTCTTCCTTATGAGTGGCGGTCGGGGACGAGCGATGGTCTTTTCCTACCAATCTATCCCCCTAGGAGCATGCGCGTAATACTTTTCTTTGATAACTTGTAGATTTTTGCAATAAGTATATGAGTTCTTTATGACTAATGTTAAGTCCATGGATTATACGCACTTTTGCTCCTTCCACCATTGCTAGCCTCTCTAATACCGTGCACTTTTCGCCGGTATCAAACACCCACCATATACCTTCCTCAAAACAGCCACCATACCTACCTATCATGGCATTTCCATAGCCATTCTGAGATATATTGCCATGCAACTTTCCACCGTTCCGTTTATTATGACACGCTTCATCATTGTCATATTGCTTTGCATGATCATGTAGTTGACATTGTATTTGTGGCAAAAGCCACCGTTCACAATTCTTTCATACATGTCACTCTTGATTCATTGCATATCCCGGTACACCGCCGGAGACATTCACACAGAGTCATATTTTGTTCTAAGTATTGAGTTGTAATTGTTGAGTTGTAAGAAAATAAAAGTGTAATGATCATCATTTTTTATAGCATTATCCCAAGTGAGGAAAGGATGATGGAGACTATGATTCCCCCACAAGTCGGGATGAGACTCCGGACGGAAAAAAAACAAGGCCATAAAAAAAGAAGAAAAGTCCCAAATAAAAAAATGATGAGAGAAAAAGAGAGAAGGGACAATGTTACAATCCTTTTACCACACTTGTGCTTCAAAGTAGCACCATGATCTTCATGATAGAGAGTCTCTTGTTTTGTCACTTTCATATACTAGTGGGAATTTTTCATTATAGAACTTGGCTTGTATATTCTAATGATGGCCTTCCTCAAAATGCCCTAGGTCTTCGTGAGCAAGCGAGTTGGATGCACACCCACTTAGTTTCTTTTGTTGAGCTTTCATATACTTATAGCTCTAGTGCATCCATTGCATGGCAATCCCTACTCACTCACATTGATATCTATTGATGGGCATCTCCATAGCCCGTTGATACGCCTAGTTGATGTGAGACTATCTTCTCCTTCCTTTTTGTCTTCTCCACAACCACCATTCTATTCCACATATAGTGCTATGTCCATGGCTCACGCTCATGTATTGCGTGAAGATTGAAATTTTTTGAGAATGTCAAAAGTATGAAACAATTGCTTGGATTGTCATCGGGGTTGTGCATGATTTAAATATTTTGTGTGGTGAAGATAGAGCATAACCAGACTATATCATTTTGTAGGGATAACTTTCTTTGGCCATGTTATTTTGAGAAGACATAATTGCTTAGTTAGTATGTTTGAAGTATTATTATTTTTATGTCAATATGAACTTTTGTCCTGAATCTTTCGGATCTGAATATTCATACCACAATTAAGAAGAATTACATTGAAATTATGCCAAGTAGCACTCCACATCAAAAATTTGTTTTTTATCATTTACCTACTCGAGGACGAGCAGGAATTAAGCTTGGGGATGCTTGATACGTCTCCAACGTATCTATAATTTTTGATTGCTCCATGCTATATTATCTTCTGTTTTGTACATTATTGGGCTTTATTATTCACTTCTATATTATTTTTTGGACTAACCTATTAACCAGAGGCCCAGCCCAGAATTGCAGTTTTTTTGCCTATTTCAGAGTTTCGCAAAAAAAGAATATCAAACGGAGTCCAAACGGAATGAAACCTTCGGGAACATGATTTTTGGAATGAACATGATCCAGGAGACTTGGACCCTACGTCAAGCAACCAACAGGGAAGCCACGAGGTAGGGGGCGCGCCTACCCCCATAGGGCGCGCCCTCCACCCTCGTGGGCCCCTGTTGCTCCACCGACGATTTCTTCCTCCTATATATACCTACGCACCCCAAACGATTAGATACGGAGCCAAAACCTAATCCCACCGCCGCAACCTTCTGTACCCATGAGATCCCATCTTGGGGCCTGTTAGGAGCTCACGGAGGGGCATCGATCACGAGGGCTTCTACATCAACACCATAGCCCCTCCGATGAAGTGTGAGTAGTTTACCTCAGACCTTCGGGTCCATAGTTATTAGCTAGATGGCTTTCTCTCTCTTTTTGGATCTCAATACAATGTTCTCCCCCTCTCTCGTGGAGATCTATTCGATGTAATCTTCTTTTGCGGTATGTTCGTTGAGATCGATGAATTGTGGGTTTATGATCAAGTTTATCTATGAACAATATTTGAATCTTCTGAATTCTTTTATGTATGATTGGTTATCTTTGCAAGTCTGTTCGAATTATCAGTTTGGTTTGGCCTACTAGATTGATCTTTCTTGCAATGGGAGAAGTGCTTAGCTTTGGGTTCAATCTTGCGGTGTCCTTTCCCAAAGGATGAGGGGCAGCAAGGCACGTGTAGTATTGTTGCCATCGAGGATAACAAGATGGGGTTTTTATCATATTGCATGAATTTATCCCTCTACATCATGTCATCTTGCTTACAGGCGTTACTGTTCTTATGAACTTAATACACTAGATGCATGCTGGATAGCGGTCGATGTGTGGAGTAATAGTAGTAGATGCAGGGTGAGTCGGCCTACTTGTCTCGGACGTGATGCCTATATACATGATCATACCTAGATATTCTCATAACTATGCTCAATTCTCAATTGCTCAACAGTAATTTGTTCACCCACCGTAAAATACTTATGCTCTTGAGAGAAGCCACTAGTGAAACCTAAGGCCCCTGGGTCTATCTTCATCATATTAATCTTCCAACACTTAGTTATTTCCTTTGCTTTTATTTTACTTTGCATCTTTAACATAAAAATACCAAAAATATTATCCTATCATATCTATCAGATCTCACTCTCGTAAGTGACCGTGTTGGGATTGACAACCCCTTATCACGTTGGTTGTGAGGATTTATTTGTTTTGTGTAGGTGCGAGGGACTCGCGCGTAGCCTCCTACTGGATTGATACCTTGGTTCTCAAAAACTGAGGGAAATACTTACGCTACTTTGTTGCATCACCCTTTCCTCTTCAAGGGAAAACCAATGCAGTGCTCAAGAGGTAGCAGCGATGCGAGCGGCCCGGCGCTCAACGCAAACTTGGCGAGCGTCGGCCATGGGAGCGATGATGCAAAGACGAAACGAAGCAGAAGGGAGAGCTTCGACACGCCCCTACCTAGCGCGCCAAATGTCGGAATCGGGGCTTCGCGGACTCAAACAAGGTTTGAACTCTGGGGCATGTGCGAAGATCTAACCTAGCTATAGCCTCAAGCTTATCGCCTCATGGCTTGGCCTCGTCGAGTTCTTGGAAGCAAGGAAAAGAGGGGACACGGGAGTTTACCCAGGTTCGGGCCACCTTGCGGTGTAAAGCCCTACTCCTGCTTTGTGGTGGATTGCCTCGCGAGGAGGATGAGGATGAACTAGTACAGTGGGTGAGCTGCCTCATGGGGGCTCTGAGATTGAGAATGAATCGACCCCACTCTACGGTGGAAACTAGCCTATATTTATAGTGGCCTTGGTCCTCTTCCCTCGTAGCTTAGGCGGGAAGGGATTCCACAATGGCCAATTTGGAAGGGGACAAGAGGTACATCTTATCCTAACGAAAGGTGTTCTTCGCCGGCAAAGCTTCTAGCCATGACGCAGTGGTGGGCTCGGCGATGACATCCGTCCTGCCGAGCTCGTGGTCTTGGTGTCATTGCACCGGAATGGAAACCTTTGGGGGATTCCTTCGGAACCCGCGTACGTCCTTGCCTCCTTAGCACCAAAGAGGAAACTTCCGTCCTCTGCGCCTGCTGGCGCCCGCCTGGCCTTGGTCATCATGGCTCACTCCATCGCGAGCCTTGTGAGGCGGTGTACCTGCATAGAGATCTCCGCTCCTCGGGAGGCAGGCTCGGGAAGTCTGCTCCTCAGGAGGTCTTGACGTCATTCGCCTCACGAGGTCGAGGGCCCCTGCGAGGTTCTTGCCCTTGGGGACTTGTAGCTGGGCCGTACCGGCCATCGACGGGGCCACGCGCTAGGCCGTAGGCAGGCAAGTCTGGGTACCCACGATCCTAGAACGCCGAGAAATCTTGTCTTTGACAGTATATTTGTGCAAGTATGGTTTGGTCTATAAAATATAGGAGGGTGGATCGTATATGTGTGTATTTTGCATTCCAAAAGAATATCTAAAATAGTGCACACATCTAGGGGGAGCATGTCTATATTTTGTAGATTGTGGGATTGCACACCTCTTTTTGTTGTATCCTTTGTGCAAATCACACGTAGTCATCAATCCACCAAAGAGGGGGAGATTGTTAGGGAATATTTCTCCCTAAGTGGTTTTGGTGATTGATGACAATGTGTTTGCCGACTAATCGTGTGCATTGAGCATTTCAGACTATCAAGCGTATGGCACAAGACAATTCGTGCCCCTTGGAGTTTCAAGTGAAGACGGTTTCCTTTCCTTCGGTTCTTTTTGGTGGTTTTGAGTCGTAGGGAAAACCATACTATCAAGAGGGGGTCTGCTTCGGAAAGGTTCGGGTGGAATCAACACATAGACACTCATATTGCACCCATCGCCCCTTTTTGCTTCATTGGAGTTGTCCTTCGTTTGTGCCAAAGAAGAAGAGAAGAGCTGCAAGCGGTATTACCGTGGGCAACGGCGGTAGTACTGCCTATTGGCGGTAGTACTGCTGTTACTCCCGCTCGTACTACCGCTCGTAGTTGGGGCCTCGACTTTTTCGTGTCGGGTTTTATGGTAGTACCTCTGGGTCTCTACCGTGCTACCTGTTCGCCCCTAGAAAACTGGCAGTTGTAGCAACGGTAGTACCGCCTATAGGAGGTAGTACCGCGGCTACCACCGCACGTTCCTCTGCTTTCTCCCCTATTCTACTAATCTCATGTGCATCCTGTAAGGAGCGGTAGTACCGCTCCTAGAACGTTAGTACCGCGCCTGGAGCAGTAGTACTGCTTGCTTGCGGGCTGAGAGGTGCATAACGGTTGGATTTGCCCCTCACTATAAAAGGGGGTCTTCTTCCTCCCCCAAACTCCATTGTTGCTCCAAAGCTCATTTTCGCCCGATCTCTCTCCCTAGCCAATCAAACTTGTTGATTTTCTAGGGATTGGTTGAGAAGGCCCCGATCTACACTTTCACTAAGAGAATTTTGATTCCCCCCACTAATCCCTTGCGGATCTTGTTGCTCTAGGGTGTTTGAGCACCGTAGATGGCTGAGGTCACCTCAGAGCCACATTCCATTGTGGTGAAGCTCCGTGGTGTTGTTGGGATCCTCCAATCAAGTGTGGAGATTGCCCCAACCTTGTTATAAAGGTTCGGTCGCCGCCTTCGAGGGCACCACTAGTGGAATCACGGCATCTCGCATTGTGTAGGGCGTGAGGAGAATACGGTGGCCCTAGTGGCTTCTTGGGGAGCATTGTGCCTCCACACCGCTCCAACGGAGACATACTTCCCTTCAAAGGGAAGGAACTTCGGTAACACATCCTTGTCTTCACCGTCTCCACTTTTGGTTATAACTTACCTTTACTTTGTGCAAGCTTTCACTGGTACGCGTCGGTCCTAAACAAACGGTTTTTAACCCCTTTCCACGACGGCATTTGGAACCATCACCAAGTGAGTGTGGGCGATAGGGGGGTCCTTCCCACATGACCTAGAAATCGTCGAGGATATGCACTCCTGGCACACACGCTCGGCAAAATGAGGCCGTGTGCGACCGATGAGCACTCAAATACGGAAATACGTACAGTAGAGCTAAAAAATACAATTATACGGCGAAATTGTTTCCGATCGCAAGTACATCCCACATAGTCAGTCCCCGCTAAACGTTTCTGTTCGTATGTACATACCACACAGTCGCTTCAAGGAAAACATTTCCGTTCACAGGTACATCACACACAATTTTTCCCGTTAAATCGTTTGTGATAGCGTTGCCATTGCATACGATATTAATAATTTTATCGTTTGCATTATTGAATGCATCACACAAGGTGCGTAGAAGAAATGGCAAAGGTTGTCCATCACACACACTTTTTATGTGGTAAATGTTTGTGCAAGGTGGCCTAACGCAAACAGTTTTCAAGAGAAAGTCATGTGTGCAGTGGAGATTGATCGCACACGTAGTGGATCCTAGAAACATTTCTGATCTCCACGTATATCGCAGACGTTTCTCTTTCACAAACCGTGTGCAGTGTAATCCCTAATTAATCCAATTAATCCCTAATTTAAAATTCACATGTTCTGAATTTGAGAGTAGGCATCACTTATTTCATACCCAACCATGTTTATTACAAATATAGGTTCAACCACGAATCCATAATTCGATGCATTGTGTACATATATTGAAGAACTACGAAGCACCAAGTAAAGAATGATGAACCACAGTTGTACTAAAGACTATAAAGAGAGAGGCGAAAGACATTACGGTTCTTTGGAGAAGGTGAAGCGGAATGCCCATATTGTGCCCTCCTCCATGCGTAATGCGCCATACGACTCTAGGCCAACCCCTTGTGATGGCTGCCCGTACATCCTTCATCGCCTTCATTAGGACTTCTCGATGCTCATTGTAGTCTGGATGAAATACTTTAACCTTCATTGTGTGTCCACCAATCATGTACTTTGCGAGGTAATCTTGAGTGAACTGCCTTGGGAACCACTGGAACGAAAAAGATTCAGACATTGTTGTCTAACAACTCATTATGGGCAGTAAAAAGAGAAGGCTGCAGAGTTTGTAGTTACCATCCTACAGCTCACTGTTGTGTTGGATAGAGCATAAACAAATAATTTGCTTGCCACTATTCATATATTTTTGCTAATAATCCTTATCAGTTTCCTCACTTGATGCTTGTTCATCAATATCTCGTTGCCCCATACGCAAAAAGGGTCGATGTGTGGATCCTTTCCAAGGGCATATGTACCTACAAGCAACAAGTCAGTATTAGAAGCTAACTAGTGTCCAGGCCTGGATCTATATGCACTGCATTATGGAACGACAGGGGGAGTACAAGCCAAGGGATGAAGCAACCTTGGCGGAAAATGGTGGCCACTCCCATTGTTGTCCTGCATAAGTAATGGAAAGGCATGATAAGTACAGCAATCTTAACATCAAACAAATATAGCAAAGGTAAACAACATCATCTCCAAATGATAGCTTGAATGTGTTGGTTTCAAATCTTTGTTAAAGCAGATATAAAATGGAAGGCAATGTTATCGACAAAGAAGCTTAATGACCATCGATATTGCAATTCAAACTGGTATTGTTGAAAATGAATAGAATGTAGGTAATGCTTAAACATCACACTGGTTAAATGTGTAAGACTGAAATAAAGGGCATGTGTTAACTACACCAGGAATAGCTGGAACCAAATATAGCCGTTCAAACTGGTATTGATGTAGTCGAGCGGCACATTTCCGACTTGCACATAATGAACAACACATTGTGAAGGACTGAAATAAACAAGGCATAAATGACCAAAGATAACAACCAAATATAGCCATTGAAAATCGGATGTAGTCTCACTGCAACCAACCTAACAAGCAAATACAGATAAATAGGGCATATGCTTGAAAACTGGACAAATACTCACTGCAACCAACCTAACAAGCAGATAAAGATAAACAAGGCATCTTCTTGATAACTGGACGAATGCTAAAAAAAGCAACCTAACAACCAAATACAGATAAACAAGGCATCTGCTTGATAACTGGACAAATGCTAAAAAATCAACCTAACAACCAAATATAGATAAACAAGGCATCCGCTGATAACCGGATGATACTCACTGCAACCAAACTAAGAACCAAATACAGATAAACAAGGCATCTGCTCGATAACTAGAAAAAAATGCTCACTCCAACCAACCTAACAACCAAATACAGATAACAAGGTATCTACTCACTATAAACAACCAAATATAGCCATTCGTGAAACTAAAGTGGACAATTCATACTTAAACATCACATAGACCTATTGAACAATAGATTTTTGCATAACTGAAATAATTAAACACGGCAGTTAAAGCACCGCACGGCAAATGCTACTACAACAAAGGGTACGGGTTGGCAAGCTAGAAAAGGTAACATTTGCTGATAGAATGTTGCCTCACATTTCATGGACAGGATCCTTCCAGTTGGAAGAGCACAGACCCATGGTGCGCTCTCTGATGTCACACATGGGTTGTTTCACCTTGGAAGAACCTTCGTCGGTGCCCTCCTTGTGGTCGTGGTCGTGGTCGTGGTCGATGAGATCTGACTTGGCAATTGATGATCCCAAGCCGCCGTCGTAGAACGCGTCCTTCAGAAGTGACAAAATGGGCTCGATGGCGTATAAAGCTCGCAAATCCTTGACCGCTTGGCGGAGGAGATCAGCGGCAGGGCCATTGAAGAGATCGACGGCGGTTGAACCAGAGGGGTTGGGGATGGACCACTTAACCTGTGACATGGCCCGCGTGAAGCCGTCGGTGTGGACAAGCTTGATGTCGTATCCAGCTTTCCCGAGATACAGTAATACGCTAGCCCGCTGACATGAAGCCTTCGGCATGGCAACGTAGTCAACATCTTCGCTGGCTTCCGCGGCGACGTGTTGCTATGGGATCGACAGGTCGGGGCGAACGGCGGCCACCTCTCCGCCGGAGAGGCCATGATAAACCTCTTCTTGGTTGAACGCTCATCGGGCTCCCCGGGATACGTGGTTGAGCTTAGGCTGCGATATTATGGAGCAGTGGATGTGGATCTGCGAGGAGGGACACCGCATGCCTCATCTAAAAACTTAGGGGAGTGGGGCGACGGTATGGGAATCGCTGGGTAACCTGAACTTTATTATCTAAGCTAGGAGGAATGGGCAGACCGGCAGGGTTGGCGGCGGCAGCGACGGCCGCAAGATAGGGTTCGAGGGGGGAGGGGCGGGTGGGGGGCTGTGGAGGGGGTGGTGTTTGAGGATACGCCGCGGATACTGAAAATTTTAGTAATGGTGGGTGGAGATGGTGGTGGACGAGGGAGGGCGACGGTTCAAATTCCTCAGCTACTGCAATTTTACTATAAGGTCGGTGCTGGAGGAGTGTGGGCGATGGTTGAAGTACGGCGGCTACTAAAATTTGGGTAAAGGAATTGATGCGGGGCGGGAGTGCCCAAGCTCGCGCACGGTCCAATAAAAATATGCGTGTATGATAATAAGGAAAATTGGCGCGGATCCGCCGATTTTTGCAACGCTCAAGGCGGGTAGTTTGTTTTTTATATTTCTATCTAGCTGGTCTATCACACACGGTTCGTCCTAATTTCCAAATAAACTTACCCGCCTTTAGCTTGCACAGGTGGTGGTTTTACAACAAGACTTGCACCGCACACGGTTAAGCTAGTACCTCCACCCTTTGCTCGCGCTTGCGCGGTCGTGGTGATTTCAGCGCACTTGCATCACACACGGTTGAGCCAGTACCTCCACCCTTTGCTCAAGCGCTATGCCGGTCGCAGGATTTCAAATAAGACTTGCATCGCATTACACGCTGGAGCCAGACTTCCACCTTAATTTGCTTTCGCGCTATGCGTGGTTGTGGTGATTTCAACAAGACTTGCATCGCATTACCGGTTGAGCTAGTAACTCCACCTTAATTTGCTCACGCTTGCGCGGTCGTGGTGATTCACATCGCACTTGTATCGCACACGGTTAAGATATTATACCCTGTGTCCGTTCAGGGTCATCATAGTCTTTGCAGCAAAAAATAACGTTAAAGAGGGTCAAAAGACAGCCACACCAGCATGTGGCCCAAATATATATGAGTGAAAAGGATGGTATGTGATGTTCAAAATTCCAATGCACAACTTTGACCCTGCGGGCCCACGGTTGGGCGCGTCGTTGAAGATCGATGAGAGGGGCCAGGAATCATGAACCACCTGGAAGTGTCCAAATATATGTACGAATATTGGGGATGTTTAAAACTTTAAATACACAATGCATTACTTTGGTGTCACCTGCCTCGCAAACCCGAAAGCACCCTATCAACCACCTAGCTAGGATATATATAATGACATAATGTCGTACCTAGCTAGGATGCTTGGCCCACCACCTCCCACTTCGTGTCAACGGGGCGGATGCATATAATGATCAATACTTTGGTCATACATGCATGTGACCTATCATAAGACGGACCAATGAATCTTTCGTTTGGTCAAATGACAGTTGTTGTTGTCGATTAATCGCTTGGGCCAATAGATTGAACCATCATGAAAATCGCACGAGAGGGACCACAAAACCAGCACCTCTTGCATGCGGCCCAAATGATGTACGTTGGGAAGGGGTGATGTGTGTTTTCAATATAGAATAATGTACAATTTAGATGTGGTTCTTACCTCTCGATACAGACAACAACCATGAAGGCAAGGTAGTTAAGGACGAGATAAGTACGCAGGGTTTGATGTAGGTCGAACCCAGCAATCCGAGCATCTGGGAGGGAATCCTCACAATGCATGAGCTCGAGCTTTGGTTGACCGACATTTGACGGTGACCGTCCCTAACACGAACTAGGAGGAATCCATTCATGGCCAACACATACCCCTCATTATCGGTCAAAGGGATGATATATATACACTCGGGGAGCCCGCAGATATCCATGTCGTCACAAAAAACCGCACAAGGGAGACGTGGTCGGTCAGAAGACCCCGTATACACTGCATGCGGTCCGAAAATATGTATGGGTACAATGGTGTATGATGTGTTTAAATCCCAAATGCACAACTTCGATGGGCCACGCCAACTACATTACAAACCGAACACCGTACCCGATTCCAAGCCTTGTTCAATACCTATGATGTCAGTTTCCCAACTTCGAGGCGGCGGCAGCGGGGGGGAGTCATCCCACGCATGTGCTCAAACTTTATTTTGTCTAGCATGGGACACATCTATATATATCTATACATCTATACACCCATATAGTGTGCAAATAACTTTGAAAGTTGCTCGTTGGATGAAGCCAATCCGACGGTACAGAGATGGCAAATCCGAGCACTACTGGTCGTTGGATATCATCTACATTCCACCAGATTCTGCCACATGTACAATCTAGAAGACTCCATGGTTGAACTTAAGCATAATGCACAAACCTCAAAACACAAGCACTTCTCCTTTGTTCTCTAGAATCTTCCATATCTTAATTGCCCAAACCTTTTTTTCTAAATGAATTGTCACTTTTTGTTTTTACCTTTACAATGCACAATTCCATGAATCTTAAAATAGTTCTTTATAAAACTAATTGATTTTGGATGAGATGAACTATAAGAATTAAACGAACATCTACATCATGCATATCTGGGGGAAGAGGCGGGAAACCGATGAGAGGAGTGGCGAGAAACGGTAGCCTGTTTTGAATGAAAACCTAGTAGAGAAGGAAGCGTGAGCTACACGACGCATGCGCACAGTGCTTACCCATGTGCTGTCGAAAGGGCTCAGGGTTGTCGTTCAATCTGGGAGCATCCAATGGTGCACACGTACGATCTGTGGGGTTTGGGTTCTGGCCAGTCCGAATGCATGACTTAGATCAGCAGCCTTGTGGGGGGGATATCATACGGAAACCAACATTCGGTGGAAACCGGTGAAAACCATGAGAAAAAGATGTTTTGAAGTTTTAAAAAATTTCAAAAAAATGTGGGATGTTAAGAGGATGATGTTTTATTGCCACACAAAATTTCAAGTTGAAACACATTACGAGATGTGAGCTATGAAAAGGACAAAATCAGTGTTGAATAGTAATGTCACTATTCAAGGCGGAATTTGTCTTTTTCATAGCTCACATCTCGTAATGTTTTTCAACTTGAAATTTTGTGTCGCAATAAAACATCACCTTCTTAACATCCCATATTTTTTTCAGATTTTTATGAAACTTTAAAATATGGTTTCCATGAAGTTTTCATTGAACGTCGGCTTTCGTGAGTGAACCATGTGCTATTTGAAAACATTTCATGAGAAGAATCTCGGTTTTTAAATCCCCGTAAATCCAAAACTAAGCTGAAAATCGTGAAACCTGCCATGGTGTCACGACATCGCACTTATATGTCGAGGAATTTTTTTCGTCCATTGTGGCGCAAGTTTTATTACAAGCCTCTTACAAACCGGAGCTTCTCTCAAAGAAGCCTCGTGGTTCCGATAGGGAAACGTGTCCCCCTTGTGGGCGAAACGTAATCACTGCCTCTTTTCGCCTTGTATTTTCTTCTACGGGCAACATGGAACGACAGGATATCCGTGCTAAAATTTAAACTTATTCAGGGTTCGTTGGCCTTTTATATACTAATTGAGTTTCCTAGGCACTTAATGTCCATAATTCAAATCTGAACTACAAATACATGCTCCAGTTCACCAAAATGGTTAGAAAAATTATACATGTGTCCTTGGGTGCATGTTTAGGTCCCATGCCAGGAATGGGAACGAATTACAACCGTACCGGTGTCATGGCTCGTCCTCAAACATTTTTAATCTCGTTTTTTAAGTCCCCATGAATCTTAAACTCACCAGAAAGTCATCAAAGATGGCATGGTGTCACGTCATGGCACATATATGTCATGGTAAAAACATTGTCCAATTTGGGCCAAGCTTTATTACAAACCTCCTACAAAAATTGGAGCTTCTCTCAAAGAAGCCTCATGGTTCTGATAGGGAAACGTGTTCCCCTTATGGGCGAAACGTAATCACTGCCTCTTTTCGCCTTGTATTTTCTTCCACGGGCAACATGGAACGACAGGATATACTGTCACGCCCAAGATACGACCCTATCCTGAAGGAACTCGAAGGTCCCACCAAGGATAGAAGCGCATCTTGAAGACGCTTTTGCAAGGTGGATATCATTACATCAACATTACATAATAGTGGGGATACATCCAATACATACAATGTCACATGAATACAACAATACAACATACAAGATCAACATCCGACTACGGATGAATCATAAAATGTAAACTCAAACAACATCCACCACTGCTAGCCAGTGTGCCGACACGGAACCTAACCCCCGATCGAAGAAGCGTAAGAAGAACTCCAAAGCAGTAACACCGCTCTCGCGTCAAGATCATCGCAAAACCTGCACCTGCAACTGGTGGTGTAGTAATCTGTGAGCCACGAGGACTCAGCGATCCCATTACCATGGGTATCAAGACTAGCAAAGCTTAATGGGTAAGGAAGGGGGGTAAAGTGGTGAGGTTGCAGCAGCGACTAAGCAAATATGGTGGCTAACCAACGCAAATGAGAGCGAGAAGAGAAACAAAGGAACGGTCGTGAAGCTAGTAATGATCAAGAGGTGATCCTGAACTCCTACTTACGTCAAACATAACACGGAAACCGTGTTCTCCTCTCGATCAACCCCGAAAAGAGACACTCACGGTTACGCACACGGTTGGTGTATTTTAGAAGAGTTTGCTTCAAGTTTACTACAACCGGATATTAACAAATTCCCATCTGCCACATAACCGCGGGCACGGCTCTCGAAAGTTTATACCTGCAGGGGTGTCCCAACTTAGCCCATGATAAGCTCTCGCGATCAACGAAGGATATTCCTTCTCCCCGGGAAGACCCGATCAGTCTCGGAATCCCGGCTACAAGACATTTCGACAGTAATAAAACAAGACCAGCGAAGCCTCCCGGCGTGCCGACACCCTAGTAGTCGCGCGTATCTCGTCTCAGGCCACGACCGGATGAGCAGTCCGTACAACTAAAACCAGGCCTCGAGTTTCCCCGAGGAGGCGCTGCAAAGGGCTCTAGTTCAGACCAACACTTAGACAAGCATTGGCCCGGGGGGCTAAAATAAAGATGACCCTTGGGTTAATTACTCCCAAGGGAAAGGTATAGGTGGTAGGCAAATGGTAAAACCAATGTTGGGCCTTCTTTGGAGGAGTTTTATTCAAAGCGAACTGTCAAGGGGTCCCATAAATCACCCAACCGCGTTAGGGACGCAAAATCCGGGAACAAAATACTGATATGACGGAAACTAGGGCGGCAAGAGTGGAACAAAACACCGGGCATAAGGCCGAGCCTTCCACCCTTTACCAAGTATATAGATGCATTAATTAAATAAGAGATATTGTGATATCCCAACATAATCCTGTCCACCATGGAGCAATCTTCAACTTCACCTACAACTAGCAACGCTATAAGAGGGGCTGAGCAAAGCGGTAACATAGCCAAACAATGGTTCGCTGGGAAGGGTGCAAAAGGTTAGAGGCTGACATGGCAAATTAGGTGGCTTGAAGAGCAAAAGATAGGTAGCGCAGCAAAGCGATAGAACGAAGCAACTAGCATAGCAATGATAGTAATGAGATCCAAGGTGACGGTCATCTTGCCTGAAATCCCGCAAGGAAGAAGAACGAGTCCATGAAGAAGATGAAGCCACGAAGACGAACCAAGCGTGAGCGAGCGAATCCTCCACGATCGCAACGAAAGCAGGAACTATCGAGAAGAAGCACACAACATGGTAAACACACCACACATGAACAAGACATGATGCTCAACCAAGTATGATGCATGACAAGGCTACATGAAGCTACTCATCGCAAAAGATGATGCATACAAGACCAACACATCAAAGCAAGTTTAAATGAGGCCGAACCAACATAGAACAACTCCGGTAAGTCCTCATATGCAAATTTCGAAATTGGTCCAGATCTGAATAAACCTTATGTTCAAGTTGTTAAACAGCAAGTTAAGATGCACCACGATGATCTACATGAAATTCTAGTCAAGTTACATATAAAGTTCATTTAATTCGGAGTTACGGCCTAGAAGATATGAGCAAAACAAGTTAAACATGGCATTGATGCAAAATACATACAAACATCAAGCAAACCCTCTCAAACCAAGGATGCAACATAATAATATGAAACTACATGCAAATCTAAGCAAGTTTCATATAGAGCACACTCAAAACGGAGCAACGGATCAACACATCCACTCTAAACAAGTTTAAAGGACAAGCTGTCCAAAACAGCAACTAGGCATATTGCAAGCACCTAAACAACAAGCTACAGCATCTTAACATGGTAACAAAAGGCATGGACGTGATGTACAGGTAAAGCGTAACAAAACATGAACATTGAGCTATCTCCATAAATCACTAGAACATGCTCAAACACACATGGCAATATTGCAAATAATATCAGTTCAGACTTTGCATAAAATAACATCAGGTTGAAATGTTTAGAGCTATCAAACAGCATGCTACAGGAACTTATCATGGCAAACAAAGGCATGGCATGAATTTAATAATTGCATAGAAAAACTGTCCCTTACTGACCATGAGCCAAAAGGGCACAGAAAATATGATGGCACCCATGTAAACATGGCAAGTTATATGACAGATTCATACATGGCAGGAACAACAATAAGTAGGCATGTTGGTGAGCTTGAACCACTCACCACAGAGCAATACATGGCATGGCAAGGAAACTCACAATAAGAAGACATGTTTATGAAGCTAAGCATGGCAAGAACAAGTTCATAGGGTGCATGGATCACTAGCGAAACAAATGGCAACAACTGAACATAATGTTAACAGGCTGACAGCAACATTATTTAGCAACTTTGAGAGCAAGATTACAACAAGTTACAGCAGACTATAATTGCAAAAAAGGGCATGGATGGATCTAGCAAGACATGTATAACAAAACATCCTTAGTGAACATCTCCAGATTATGCATAGAATGACTTGTAGAAGCAGGTTAACATAGCATCCTGATATAGCAGATTCAGACATGCAAAACAAAGAACAAGTACCCTACTTAACAAGCTTGATGCACTCAGTACAAGACTCACAAAAATACATGTATTGCACCTCTGTGAAGATGGCATGACATAGCACAAAACACATGTAGAGCTCATACTCATAAGATGCACATAAAATGCAACAAAAATGACAAATCATCATGTTATAACAGTTTCAGCAGGTTAACATCATATAGCACTCTTGCAACAAAGATTCAGGCATCAAGATGAGCTTAAATGAAAATGATTCAATGGAACGAAATGAAGTACTCGTTGAGGAACAATTTGACATATTACACGCACGAAACGGAGAAGTATGCAGCAAGTTATGATGCGATGAAAATGCATAAAAAAAATACTAGGATCTGGGGACTTAGACATATTTCACCTCGCGGATTAGGGTTGACCGCGGCACGGATCCCAAGGCGGCGGCGGATCTCGCCGGAAAACACGCGGGAGTTGGAGGAGACGGTGGAGACGGGCGGATCCGGGCCGGATCTCGCCGGATCCGGCCGGATCCTGGCGTGGCGTGGCGCGGAGACACGGGAGGCGGCGCCGAAGCCCGGCCATGGGCGAGGCGCGGCGAACGGCGGCCGGGCGGCGACTGTCGGCGGGAGGAGCTTCGGGCGGCGGAGGAGGCTTCGACCTGGCGAGGCGGACGGCGCGGCGCGCGGTGGAGCGGGCGGCGGCGGCGGCGGCCGCCGGAGAGAGAGGCGCGCTGGCGACATCGGGCGCGGCGGCGGAGCATCGCTGCTGGCTCGGCGCTGGCGTCCCGCCGGCAGCGGTTGGCCGGGCGGGTTAAGGCCAGTTTCGAAGGGCGCTGGTGGCGGCGAAGGCGACGCAGGCGCGATGACGTGGCGACGCGGCGGTTGGAGGAGGCGCGCGGCGGGGTGACGTGGCAGCGTGCCATTGGTCGGCCCGACGTGGCTGGCGGCGGTGGACACGTCCGGCGCGGAGGCGGACATGTCCGGCGGCGGGGAGGAGTTGGCTAGGGTTTGGACTGCGCGGAAAATCGGGGAGGGGCACATATATATAGGTATAGGGAGCTAGGGGAGTCCAAATGAGGAGCGGTTTTCGCCCACACGATCGTGATCGAACGGCGGAGAGGATGGAGGTGACTTAGATGGGTTATTGGGCTGTTTTGAAGGGGTGTTGGGCTGCAACCCAAAAGAGGTCTTTGCGGATACCCGGTTAACCATTGGAGTATCAAACGACCTCCAAATGGCACGAAACTTGACAAGCGGTATACCGGTGCTGTACCAAGGCCACTTGACAAACCTCGGGCCATTCCGAGAAAGTTTAATACCCGCACATGAAAAGAGGCAAAAGCGGGCGCCGGGAGACATAGGAGTGTCGGATTGCAAAACGGACAACGGGGAAAATGCTCGGATGAATGAGACGAACACGTATGCAAATGAAATGCACATGATGACATGAAAAAAATGCAACACGCAAGCAAATGACATGGCAATGACGGCGAATAACTGGCAGACACCTGGCGCATCGAATCCGGGGCGTTACAACACTCCTCCACTAACAAGAGATCTCGTCCCGAGATCTTAGGACCGAGACGGAAGAGAAAAGGGATGAGGTGAAGCAAGAGACACAAGAGAGAAGATGGACAAAGCAATGCTTCCAGAAGAATTGAAAGAATTGGGAATGGCTCTGGAATAATTAGAAAAGTTAGGTAAGATCACTCGAAAAGACCGATTGGGTTAGGGCCCACTAAGAGATAACACCGTTGGAAAGGATTGTTGAACAGATAGATGATGCACCGGAACAATTGAAATATTTGAATGAGGTGACAACCTCGAATTAATTCGAACACAGATGAATCTCTTGGGATGTCTTGAACACTCCAGAAGGATAACTGGCGAGAGGCGAACGAGCAAAGGAAAATATTTGAGCTGAGGTAAAGAATATGATCGACAACGAAGAAAACTTGAATTGTGTGCACCGGAAAAACGTTTGTTCACTTGTCACGCATATTAGCATCTCCACCTCCCATTTGCATGTTTGTTTCCATGATGCATTCCATTATGCTCAATCCATATGCTTACATGACATGCTACAATCCTTTGTTTCACCATATGTTATGATTGATGATGACACTTGTTGGGTGAATCGCCTCTTGAATGCTTGGTTTTGCACTAACGCTAACAACATTTGTTTTTACAAGTGCCTGTTGTCCTTGCTCCTTTTTAATGAATCACGAGAAGGTGTGACATTGGAGAGTGCCCATGAGCTTCAAGATGATGAGTACTTGTTGATCGTCCACTTCTACATGGCGACGCCATCTCTTTACCATGGTGATTTGGTTTTCGATCCGAGGTCGGATCATTCCCAAGGGGGAGAGGATGATGCGGAGCATCCTACGGACATCACGATGTTAAGAGCCCGTTTGGAAAGTGACACGTGCGACCTCTACTTCACATACATAAAGGTGAATCATCACCTTTAGACGTGTTCACTTGACCCCTTCGAGGATGGTATACTACTTGACTCGTGTGCATGCATAGGTATTACTGGAGCTTCAACATCGACGAGAAGGAGTGTGGGCGCATGTGTATGACTACACCATCCGCGAGGGAAGCATGGAAGATAATAAGGAAGAAGAGCATGAAGACGAAGAGCAAGCGGGACAAGTCAGCAGGGGCCCGGATCATCCGGATCCTCCTCCGGATCATCCGGACCGCCGCCCGGATCGCAAGTCACAGAACACCTAAAGCCTCTCCATGAAGCCGGATCATCCAGACCAACCCCCGGATCATCCGGACCCACCTGGATATCCAGACCCACTACGGCTGTGACAACACAGCCAGACGATCCGGGTGACCGCCCGGATCATCCGGACCCCCAGAGCCCGGATCATTGGTACCACCCCCAGATCATCCGAACCACCTCCTGGATCATCTGGATCGGGCATGTGTGCATGACTTGGGTCGAGGCCCATGTACCCATTTCGACCCCTCACTTACCCTTTTGTGGCTTAGACGATAAATAGACCTCCTTCACCTCCTTTCTAGGGTTAGCAATGTGATAGCTCATCTTAGTTGAGCTTTGCTCCTTAACTACTCCTCTTGAGAGAAAGAGACCACTCCCATGGAGTTCAAGACCTCCATGTGAGCATGTGAGAAGATATCGAGGGATTCAAGACCCCCTTGTGGGAAGGATCATCTAGATCATCAAGACCTCATCTGAACTCTACCTTGTATCTTTCCCTTTGATTGTTCATGTACCTTGTGGATCCATGTGTTTGTTATTCCAGTGGATGTGTGATTGGACTTGTTCTTGAGTGTTCTTCTTGTGATTTCTCTTAGTTCTTCCCCGTGTTCTTCGAGGAATCCCCCTCCAATTCATGAAAGATCGGCAATTAGGGTTCCACCCTACATTAGTAGAGACCAAGATTCTTGATCTGGGTGTCAAGGTGACAGAGGTTCAGACCACTATTGAGAGCCTGAAGCATGAAGTGGATGAAGCCAGAGCACGACCATCTACTGATGATGAGGAACACCCAGGTGATGGCATTCCCATGACTACTCAGTTCCGGACTATGCCCAGATCACTTGCAGTGCCAATCACTTCCAGAGCTACAGTTTCAGCTCTGGCTGCTGCTGCATCGGTTGCTCCCTCAGTGCCTCCTACCGTTTCCACTCCTCTAGTTCAGCAGACTTCTCTGATGCATTTGCAGATGCACTTATCTCTACTCCGACATCGATGCACACCGGCTCTGCAAGTCAGAGGACCTCACCACCAGGAGCTTCTAGAGATAAAGCGTGTTAATGTGTCTGAAACAAGGTTGATCTCCTGAGCTCTAGACCAAAGGTCACAGAATTGCTGGATCAGGGTAACCGAAAGGCCGCCTTGCAAGTTAATGTGTCTGACCCAACCATCATAGGCCATCGCAGTAGCAACGCAGCTGTTGGAGCGCCTGGAAAGGGCGAAGATGCCCGGGGCAATGTCTTTAGGCTTGTGACCATCTAACCAAGGGGAGTGCCAAAAACTCGCCTTCATTCCATGCCCAATGGTGATTTTCGTGGCCGCATAGAAAAGGTCCTTGTCTTTATCGTCGCATGGGGTTTCGAGACCAACCCAGGCCCTTTGAGGGTCCACCCAGGCAAACCATAGCCAACGCTGCCTGAGCGCCCGAGAGAATTTGTCCAGGTCGAGGATACCCAGGCCACCCAAGTTTGTTGGTCGACAAACCACCTTCCAGTTAACTTTGCATTTGCCACCCGAGATCTGATCGGTCCCCGCCCAAAGGAAAGCCCGCTGAATCTTGGTGATACTTTGTTTGGTGCCCGAAGGCAAATCAAGCGCGGTGATGTGGAAGATCGCAATAGAAGTCAAAACAGATTTGACAAGAGCAGTCCGTCCAGCTGTGTTTATGTTATTCCCTTGCCAGGGTGGAAGCTTGGCCGCCACCTTATCCACTAGGAATTGACAATCATAATTCTTCAGGCTGTTAGTGGAAAGTGGGAGCCCCAGGTACCTCATGGGGAAGCCCACCCTTTTGGCCGGGAAGCTCTCCAAAATGGCGTCGAGGTCAAGGTTACCGCAACGGATAGGGGCGACTACATTCTTGAGGGGATTAGCGACTAAATCAGTGACCTCCCCAAAATTGGTCAAAATAGCAGCCAATTGATCAATGTCCTCTTTAAAGGGTGCAATGAAGATTGCGGCGTCATCAGCGTAAAGCGAGGTCGCAGCATGGTAGTGCGGCCCCGCAAAAGGTGGAGAAGTCTCTGGTCTGTGGCTTTTGCGAGCAGTTGTTGCAAAGGGTTGATGGCGATGGCGAAAAGCAATGGAGAGATAGGGTCCCCCTGCTGGAGCCCCTTCCCAAGTTTGATTGGGTCTCCTGGAACGCCATTTAGGAGAATTCGCGAGGAGGACGAGGCCCAGAGAGCGGCCAACCAATTACGGAACCTAGCAGGGAAACCTCGTCATTGCAGCAAGTCCAAAAGGTAGTCCCAACGCACCGAGTCAAAAGCCTTTTTAATGTCCAGTTTAAGCAGGAGGGCCGACGTCTTTGTGCGGTGGAGCCATCTGATAAAGTCTCGAATGAACATGAAATTGTCGTGGATACTTCTAGTCTTGATGAAAGCACTTTGAGACTTGGAGACCAGATTGTTCATGAAAGGGGCAAGACGATTGGCCAAGATCTTAGCAATGATCTTGGCAAAGGCATGAATCAGACTGATTGGGCGGAAATCCGAGATGTCTTCTGCCTCATCCTTGTTTGGCAGTAAAACAATATTCGCCGAGTTGAGCCAGTGCAAGTTGGCGGTGTGCAGATTAGAGAAGGAGTTGATCGTGCGCATCATGTCCACTTTAATTGTTTCCCAACAAGATTCGAAGACCGTGAAACCATCGGGCCCTGGGGCCTTATCGTCGGGGGGCTGGGAGATGGCCGTAAGCACCTCGGCCTCACTGAAATCATCACCTAGGCTGGAGAGATTGCAATCGTCAAAAAGGAGAGCCTCCCAGTTGAAGTCTTTTGTCCTTCTCTGACCCTTGCTAAAAATAGCTTTAAAATGATCATGGACCGTTGTACTCTTTTCATCATGCGAGGTGACCCATCCGGAACCCACTTTGAGGCGGTGGATGAAGTTTTTCCTCCTCCTCGCATTAACCCTCAGGTGAAAAAACTTGGTATTGGCATCCCCTTCCTTCAGGTTTTTTATTCTGGCACATTGCTTCTTTCTCGCCCGAACTAAAGCCGCGAGGTCGGTAACTCTCCTCTTGAGCCTTGAACGGAGATTGGCCTCGTCAGAGGAGAGAGTCCGTCAATCTTGAGCGATGTCGAGGTGCAGGATGACCTGTAGAGCCATGTGGAGTTGGATCTTTGCACTCGAGAACAGTCGTTTACTCCAACACTTCAACATGAAAGCCGTTCTGCGGAGCTTATGAAACAGGATGTGACAGGGCTCTACGTGGTCAAAAGGGGCATTCCAGGCTTGTTGGACCATCTGTTGAAAACCGGGCATAGTAATCCAAAAATTCTCGAACCGAAAGCTTGACAGGCGTTTGGGCCCTAGTTCATGCGAAAGAAGGAGCAGGCAGTGGTCGGAGAGGGAAGACGAAAGAGCGTGAAGAATATGGCCGTCATAGGAGATGTCCCGATCGAAGTTGCAGAAGAACGAGACAAGCTTACTTAAAGTTGGGTTCTGACGCTCATTGCTCCAAGTAAAATGACAGTTCTGCATGTGGATTTCCTTGAGTTCCCCTCAGCGAGGGCTTCGCGGAATTTTGCTATCCTTCTGCTGAAACTAGGTTTGTTTTTGTCTCTCGCTCTATAAATTTGGTTAAAATCTCCGCACACTAACCAACCCTCATCCAAGGGTGGTTTTGAGAGCCAGAAGCTTAACGTAGAATTCCCGCAAAAAAAAAAATAAGCTTAACGTAGAAGGCTTCTTTCCCGTTGGAGGTGGACGGACCATACACAGTGGTGATGCGAAAGCTCTCGTTTGACGCCCGGATCAACACTTTAGCAGACCGAAACTACTTCACGGACGACATGCGCTTGCACGATCCTGGGCCGATGCCTAATCCAACGACTTTGTACATTAGCGTTTTGAATGGATGGTGCGATATGGATATGGAGTGTCTGCTGAAATCGTCCGTCAATCGTCGTCTGTGTAGCAGACAAACAGAATTCGCCCATCACCAAGTCCGAACAGTGCACTGTTGAGTCATCCCATAACAATAAATAATAAATAAAATGCCTCCTCGAGTACCCGTGGCCGGCCTTTGGGCAAACTTTTGTAATCTGTATCCATCCAGGAAGGAGGCGGTGAACTGGTCGACGTTGGCTAGCTTTGATTCCTGGAGGCATGCAATGTGGCACTGAGAAGAGGAAATGGTCCCATGAACTATAGCTCTCCTATTCGGGCAGTTGAGGCCCCGAACATTCCAGCAAAGAATGTTGAAGTTGTGAGCTATCATATTGAAATTGCAGACTCGACGGCAGATAGCACACTGGGCAAGAAACACAGGTTTGACAGGCAACCAGCAAACACCAGCACAAATTTAACTGGAAAAAGCATCATGAAGGTAGCTGGCAGCACACAGGCAACGAGTAATTAGTTCTACTGCAGTCTTTAGAGGAGGGGCTATGTAGATGTACACCCAAACAAAGACGTAAAAACAGCACAGGTAAAAACTAGGGTAAACACATTTTAAGCCAAACAGGGTGCAGAACCATCAGCGTACAATGCAAACAATCTCAGAACTCGTAATATGCCAACAGACGGTACGAAGCTTAGTTGGACACAAGTTTAAGTCATCATCTTACATGAGACACCAATCCCGACCAGCGAGCAGAATGTGTCCTTCAGTTCAGCACGTTGATAAAGAAACGCTAGGATACAATCTAGTAGGGATTATTGAGAAGAAAGCCTTCAGTTGCTCTGAGCTGCTGTGCCAGCTTTGCCTTTCACCTCCTCAGAGATTTCCGCAGCATCAGACTTCCCTGCGTCTTGAGGTTTCGACACTTCTCCTGATCAAGGACAACAGAAGATAGGATATCAGGATGGTTTACAGGACTAAATTCAACATCTTAACAAGGATGAATACGGTACATCCATTGACCTAAAGGACATTTCCTCTTTCAACAAAGAAAATCGTTCAGATATTGAATTATCATCATCATCATACAATTTACACCCCCCATTCCAAAATATAAAGTGCCTTTAGTTTTTAGTCAAACTTCTGTGTTTGACCAGAAAGCAACATATCAATAATCATAATACCAAAACAGTATCATTAGATCCACCATGAAATACTTCTTCAAAGTTTATTTATTCGGTACAATATTTTATTTATTTGGTACGTATTGTTTATAATTTTTATCTATACCAATATAAAAATACCCAAACAGGCAGATCCAACTAATCTCGGCCATCAAACCAGGTCAATCTAATGATCTAGATTGCTCCAATGGTGAGCGCTCAACATGTTTGATCATACCAAATATCAATGTTAGTGCAAATAATATCCTACTCCCTCCGTTCCTAAATATAAGTCTTCTTAAAGATTTCAATGCGGACCACATACGGAGCAAAATGAGAGAACCTACATTCTAAAATATATCTATACATCCGTATGTAGTTCGTATTGAAATCTCTAAAATTACTTATATTTAGGAACGGAGGGAGTACCAAATATCCGCATGCAATAAATACACTGCCTAATATCAGCAAGCATTGCACGTGCACATTTACTACTCCCTTCGTTCCTAAATAATTGTCTTTCTAGCCATCTCAAATGGACTACAACATACGGATGTATGTAGACATATTTTAGAGTGTAGGTTCACTCATTTTGCTCCGTATGTAGTCATTTGTTGAAATCTCTAGAAAGACAATTATTTAGGAACGGAGGGAGTAGTTTTCTATGAACTTGATCAAACATAAAATGTAACTTCTCAAAAAATTAATACACCTTATATTTTCACCTAAACAGCAAGAGTTGGCTAACAATGGACAATTTGAGCATCTCACCATTGGTTAATCGCAATAATTACAGTAAACATTCATGAAGTGCATTTCTTAACTAGTACATGATGCCAAACAAAATAAATTTTTGGTTTTTTTTAAAGAAGGGCAGCCCGGTGCACGTAGCTCCCGCTTGCGCAGGGTCCGGGGAGGGTCCGACCACTTTGGGTCTTCTATATTACGCAGCCTTTCCTTACATTTCTGCAAGAGGCTGTTTCCAGGACTAAGTGCATTTCTTAACTAGTACATGATGCCAAACAAAATAAATTTTTGGTTTTTTTTTTAAAGAAGGGCAGCCCGGTGCACGTAGCTCCCGCTTGCGCAGGGTCCGGGGAGGGTCCGACCACTTTGGGTCTTCTATATTATGCAGCCTTTCCTTACATTTCTGCAAGAGGCTGTTTCCAGGACTCGAACCCGTGACCTCATGGTCACAAGGCAACAGCTTTACCACTGCGCCCAGGCTCCCCTTCAAAATAAATTATTTGGTTTCCATGATATGAATCCACACAAAATATGTAGTTCTGGAGAAAAATAGAGTACATATTTTAGATGAAACAGTATTCTTTAATCCAAAATCTGAATTGTCTGGTCAAAGCCATTTCACTTCCTGTTGTGGATAAGATATTAAACTACGTTGGGCATTCTATCAATATTTCATGAGTACACCAGGCATAACATATTTCCTCTTTTTGACACCTGCATAACATATTTCCTTGACAATAACAGATCTAAGATATAACATATTATAATCAGAAACATGACAACCATCATTTGAATGAAAAGTTGCTCATTTGGTGCCAAGAAATGTACCAAGCAATTTCACATAAAAGAGCAAACAAGGGGATGATCAATTGACTTGTCAGGCAGGTTCAACTACATATAACAACCACACCAACAAAATGCCCTTAGCAACACAACCATCATTTCGATTTGGTGACAGAACATATTTCTGATATTCTGTATCTAAAAACACATTAACTATAATGAGAAAATGATAACAGGCACAGGAATACCAACCTTCGTCGTCACTCTCATCCTCAAAATCATCCATCCCCATACCACCCAAACCTTCCATACCAGGCGGCATGCCCATACCACCCATACCGCCCATTCCACCCATCATACCAGCCAAACCACCCATGCCACCCAAACCTTCCATACCAGGCATACCACCCATGCCACCCATGCCGCCCATGCCGCCCAAACCTTCCATGCCAGGCATACCGCCCATGCCACCCATATTCTACAGAATGTACATGAAGAAGCACATCACACACCAAAGCATATAAATGAACCACCAAAGCATATAAATGAACCATCAAAAGGGAAAACGTGAATAGATATACTTACCGAAAAGTCCATCCCATCAACATTAACATCAGCACCTGAAAATACGAATGATGATTTTCACAACCTTTACAAGGCAAAGTAATAATGCGTAACAAATTCAGCAGTAAATAGATACAATAGTTTGTTTTCTAGCCAATGGTAAAAAAAGGTGTGCCTAGTCGGTAGGCGTTAGCAAAACGCCTAGCTCTTAACGTGAGCATAATTGCTCTTAACCGTGTGCTTTGGTCAGAAAAACAAAAGGCAGGGCAAAACATAATTAACACCTAGCGCCTTTTTAAACCTTGTTTCTAGCTTAAATGAAGAAAATTTAAGTCGCAAAGTTAGTTGTCTGCTAACAAGGTCTTCCGGTTTTCTCACATCTGAAGACAACGATAAATATCTTTCCTACTTAGAAGTAGGAGAGTAAAACAGTAAGATGAGAAGAAGCACCAAAATAGGTTTGTCGTACAAGTAAATTTGGATATGGTGTTTTTAGTTACATAAAGCAAGAGGTGATAACTGCACCCCCATCCAATGTTACGCAGACCATGGTGCACATTTCCCTTATATTTAGGGCACTCCTTTTGTACCACTAAACTGTCCTGTTTCCAAAAGTTCTAAACTACACTCTTGGAAGTAATATAAGCAATAACTTAAACAGTATAAAACCGTTTTCATAGATAGCATACCATCATCATCTTCATCGACCCATTTGTCCCAATCAACTTTCACGAAGTGTGGTGCCTTCTGATCATCTCGAACAAGCTTATTCCACCATTTGGCGTCGGCTTTTTCCAAAATACAGAATATGGACCTGACACCAACACTTACTTTGCTTGCCTGTTAAAGACCAAAGTGATACTGGATAAGAAAACAAACCATTTTTGACAATTGAGGAGTCAACATATCTCAAAATAGCTACTAATAGTGTACTATATATAGTATGGAACTATGGACGTTGATTACCTCGACATTCACTTTGTCATTCAAATCCAGTTTAGATTCATAGGAGTTCCCATCAGTTCCAGCAGTGGCAAAGAAAGAGAATACACCATCAGGTTCCAGGTTGACCTTGGCATCCTTTCGTCAGGCAATTGTACTGTGATATACACCTTGTCAATCCTTTGAGCCCACCTGACTTCAGGGTGCCGACTACAGAAACATTGCCACTTGTTAAGAAATGAACATCAATAGTGATATATATCTCTCCACAAAAAAACTAATTATAATAATATTTGCAACTGCACCGCATACAAGGAATATTTCATATATTGGCGCAAATGAAGTATCACAACTAAACGAACAGAACACGTACGAAGTGCAGCATTGGGCAGTTCAGCCAGACACATATAAAAAACAGAACACAACGACCCACTCCGAATACAAACATACGTTCCTAACTTCATAGTATAACAATTTTTTGTAGCTTAAGCTATGAAACTATAACAATATGATGGATGGCAATGGCAAAGCAGGTCCATGCATTCAATCAGAGAGCATTAAAATATACTCCGCTCAATGCATGCACGATACTTTTTTAGTACAGCATTGAATATAAGGATTGCTAAATAAGCACTGTGTATTCCCTACAACTCCAAAAAGAAGGCCTATAAACATTCTACCAAGTCAAACAGTGTACTGTTTGACCAAGTTTGTAGGAAAAAGTAGAAGCAACTACAATACTAAAAATATATAATATAAAAATATATTCTATTTTGCAGTGAGTAGTGACACTAATTTCATAGTGTGCTTGTTCATAGTTTTTTCTACAAAACTTGGTCAAACATTGAATCATTTGACTTGACAAGAAATTTATAGGACTTATTTTTTGGAGTTGGAGGGGTAGATACCTACCACTTACCAGTGACATTCTATTGTACTATATTAAAAGGTTACAAATGCCAAAGCATAAAATGATACAGTTTAAAAAGTGAACTTGTCATCATAACTCATTACCCCATTGCCATCATTGTTGAAAATGCATGTAACTATCATCTACCTCCTCCGTCCGAAAAAGCTTGTCCCAAGCTTGTCCCTCAAATGGATGTATCTAGCACTAACTTGGTGCTAGATACATCCATTTGGTGGACAAGCTTTTTCAGACGGATGGAGTAATATATTCAAGACTTCTAAGATTATCAAATAATACCTGCCCTTAACAGTTTACATATCCCAGAAATAAAGTTTACATATTAATCCATGTAAAGAGAACATAATGGCACCTGCATGCATAATATGATCTTCAATTATGAAAACCTTTTTACCTATAAAGCAATATTTGCATGACAACGAAAAATTCAGAACTATCAACTAACAATAAACAACAGATTAATACGAAATCCTGATACATGGTAAATAATTGGTCGAAAATTGCATAACATCAGGTTAGACAAAACTACTAGGGATGGCATGTCCATAGATGAGACAAAACGCCATTAAGCTCGGGCGTATAGAACCGCACTGCTGCATGCTACACATTACTTAATTATGTTTATCCACAGTGGCCGGTAGGTGCTAAATTTTAAGCATTCCTTGCAGATCAGACAAGGAGGTAACCAGCTCGAATTCAATCGGAAAGTGCTTGCAGAAACCCTAAGTAAAACCGAAATGTAACCAGAGCAGAATTCTTGGAATGTTGGAAGAAACATACCACGAGATCTGAACAGACAACAAACAGAACAACAAAAAATTCCAATATCCGCCGAGATCAAGTTCTATCTCTATTAATGACAGCAGCAGAACCAAGTAAAGCCTAAGAAACAAAATAGTAGCAATACAAATAGCACGCTCGCCCAAAACGACAGCAGAAAAACAATTGAAATCTAGAGAAAGAAATAACAATAAAATCGGAAGAGAGCAATTAACAAGTTAGCCGCGATGGGACCTTGAACTGCCGTAACAACGATATCATCTAGACTCCACGTAGTAAATCAAAGCATACGAAGGAGAACGTAACAGCTCGAATTTTTCGCAACGTGCAAACAACGAGTGAGACAGACAAATCCGAAAATCCCGAAACCTAGAGACGCATAACCCAACGGTACCCGGTCGAGCCCCATCTGAGCACAAAAATCTGACTGCTTAAGTGGACCAGCTAAACCGAGGGAAGGAACAAATCCTCGCGGGACCGCGAGACGAGGTATACCCCAGATCCAATCGCGCAGTTGGATGGTACAAAGTCGTACTTCGCATAGAATCTAAAGCCGAATTGGAACAGAAGAGAAGAGGGGAAACGCTAGATAGGATGGGGATGCTCAGGTTCCGCTCACCTCATCTTGCTAGGCACCGGCGGCGGCGGAGGAGGAGGAAGGGAGTGGAGAGAACGAGGGTTTTGAGAGGTTTTGGAATGGCAGGGTGCGAAGTGAGAAGAGACGGCAAACGAGAATAGGGTACGGCAGGTATATAGGGTAAAGACGAGCAAATAGCAGGCCGGGTGTACCGATCTCGGAGACCGCTCGCGCGGACGTAGCCGGGCCGCAGCCCACTAACGCCAGGCTGGCTCGCTAAGCACTCGTTCACTTTTGTGGCGTTTCCCATGTGTGGCTTTCTTTTTCTTATTTTTCCTTTTCTTTTTTACTTTTTTTCAATAATTCGGGATATGAAAAAGGTCCTAAATGTCAGAAAAGTTGCTAATTTTGAATAAAACAATCATGATTTCCAAAAATATGCTCGGTAATTCAAAAATTGTTCATGAATTTGGCAAAAAATGTTCACAAATTTAAAACAATGTTCATGATTTCGAAAAAATGTTCGTGAAATTGAAAAATGTTCACAAAATTAGTAAATCATGATTACAGAAAAATGCTCTGGAATTCAAAAACTGTTCACGAATTTGTAAAAAAAAATATTCACAAACTTAACAAATGTTCATAATTTAAAAAATTCAAACAAATGTTCGCTAATTCCAAAAATGTTCACGAATTTGGGAAAATGTTCACGATTCAAAAAAATGTTCACAAATTCTAAAAATGTTCACAAATTTGAAAAAAAATGTTCATGATTATTAAAAAGTAGTCTTTAATTTTAAAATTTTCATTATTTGAAAAAAAAAGGTTCATGATTTGAAAAACATGTTCATGACGTAAGAGAATGTTCACAAATTTCTAAAAAAAATTGTTCATGATTTCAAAAAAAATGTCCGTGAGTTTTTAAAAAATGTTCACAGTTTCAAAAAAAAAGTTCATGATTTAAGAGTAACGATTTAGTGAAAATAAAACCACGATTTTGGAAAAAATGTTCATCATTAAAAAACGATTTTAGGAAACAAATCACGAATTAATAGATTTTCGGAAATTGAAAAACAAGAATAAAAATGAAAACATAAAAGTAAAGAAACAATGAAGAGAAAACAGAAAAAGGAAAAGAAAAACGAAAAAAGAAAAAGAAAACCCGAAAGAAAAACATAAAAACCCGGTTCAGGGAAGGTTCTAGAACCTTCCCAAAACCGGTTGGGGTTAAACGTCGAAAATGGGCCGGCCCATAGAAACAGCAGCGGACGAGGTGGGGTATGCGCCACGGCGCTCGCGGGCGCGGTACGCGCCGTATAGGATCCCCGGGGCGCACGCGCTTGTTTGTATGCATTTCGCAACTCGCGCTTGTAGCGTGCCTCGAGCTGGGCCGGCCTGATACTCTGTATCTTAATCCGCGAAAAACAACTACGCTCGCAGTGAATCAAATCAGCGCGATAGCTATTTCTCACACTATGCGAGAGTATAGTCTTCCCCTCGCGTCGACGTTTTCTGTTTCAGCTCGTTATTGGACCGGCCCAGTTTATTCTTCCCCTTGCGACTCTCTTCTCCTCTTATCGTCTCGGCTGAGTTCCTCCTCCTCCTCTTCTTCTCGTGGTGCTCGTCTTCTCCTCTCGCACAGATGCGGCGCTGGCGGCTGGTCTCCGCAGTGCTCGTCTTCTCCTCTCGCACAGCCGTGACGGCGGCGGGTGGTCTCCGCGGCGACCGCAAGGGATGGGGTAGTTCCTCCTCTTCTCCTTCTCTGGTTTTCTTCTGGAGATTCGTGGTGAAGGATTGACCTCGGAGGAAAGGTATGGTGAAGATTTTTGTGTACTTCTCCATGTTTGTGCTTGATTTCTCTTGGATATAAGGTGTGTAGGCGTGATCTAATCCTTGATCTGTTCTTCAGTGTTTTCTGTTGTTCATTTAGGGTTTGGGATTTCAGGAGATCTGGTGTGTTGGCTGGTGTGGATCGACAGCTAGGTCTTCTTTGATTACTAGGTATGGTACAAAACAAATCCCATGTGTGTTGTGGATCGACTGTTAGGGTTACGTGATTTCTACAATGTGCAGGGCGCGATACTGCTCTTTGTGTGCTTTTGTTTACATGTTTTGACTGAGCAAGGGGAGAAGTTTCAAGGTGTAAACAACATTTTTTGGAGGTAATAGTCCATTAGAATGGTGGCTTTTGTGTTTTTAGTTTCTGTGTATTGGTTTTGCACCTCATTAGTTATACAACTCATTTGTGTCACCGAGAATGCTTGTTGATTTTAGATGGGTAAAAATAGGTTTTTGTGTATTGTATTTTGCTTTCATTGTGTCATTGTTATTTTCAGATGATGATGATAGTGCTTTTGTACAATGTCTGAACTGAAAGTAGCCATGTTTGTCCGGTTATGCTTCACCATGTGTATCTTAGTTAAATTTTGGGTATCAACAAGGAGTATATTAGTTAAATATAAGTGTTGCTTCAATGATTATGAGGTTAACAACTCCCCAATTCCACCGCAATTCGAAGGTCGGCAAGAAGTCATTCGTACTCCGCAGTGTTGTTGGTTGCTTCCTCCCTAAGAAAATGCATTTGAACCACGTACTTGAGGTGTCCTCCGGTGGGTGCGACAAGCAGAACTCCAGCACCGGCGCCTTGCAGCGAGAAGGCACCATCAAAGTATCCTTCTCAGTTTCTCTGCCAGGGAGAGTTGATTCATGAATCTCGTCATCTTGCATTGGCGTCCATTCCGCAATGAATTCCACCAAGGCTCTGATTTGAATAGTTGATGTACTCTCAAATTTGAGTGCAAAACTCGATAGTTCCAATGCCCACTCTACTATTCTGCCAGTTGCCTCTGGATTCCTCAAAATGCGCTGCAACGGGAAGCGAGTGACCATGGTGATCTCATGCGCTTGGAAGTAGTGGCGCAGCTTTCTCGAGGCCGTGAGTAGGCCAAAGAGCAACTTTTGCACGCCCGAATACCTTGATCTAGCCCCCTGCACGAGAGAGCTAACAAAGTATACTGGTCGTTGCACCACTTTTTCTTTGGCGTCATCTGTTGATTAACTTCACTTTCTTGCACTGTTTTTCCTTCGCCGGCATTGGGACTCGCCGGGAAGTACTCCACCTCGTCGTGGGATGGCTTCGCTATCGTCATTTCCTCATCGCTAGCTTCTCTCCGCGCAATTAGTGCGGCACTGACCACTTGGTTCGTTGCCGCTAAGTATAGTAGCAACGACTCCTGTGGCCTAGGCGCGACTAGGGTTGGTGCAGAGGGCATGTATTTTTTTTAGATCTTGTAGCGCAGCCTCCGCTTCCAGAGTCCATTTTCCTGGACCCTCCTTTTCAATATCTTGAAAAATGGTAGGGCGCGCTCAGCAGGCCTTGAAATGAACCTACTCAAAGCTGCAACACAACCGGCAAGACGCCACACATCCTTGATTGTCCTGGGCGCTTGAATTTGCTCCATAGCCTTGATCTTGTCGAGGTTTGCTTTGATTCCACACTGAGACACAAAGAACCCGAGAAGCTTGCTGGATGGAACACCAAACACGCACTTCCCAGGGTTGAGCTTCACATTGATTTTGTGCAAGTTCGCAAACGTCTCTTCCAAATCTTGAATGAGGGTCGATCCGTCCTTGGTTTTGACCACTATATCATCCATATAGGCTTCTACATTTATGTGCAACTGTGGCACAAAACCAATTTGGACTGCTCTTGCAAATGTTGAACCAACACTCTTTAGTCCGGAAGGCATGCGTACAAAGCAATACGTGCCACATGGAGTAATGAATGCGGTTTTCTCCTCATCTTCCTTGGACATGAATATCTGATGGTACCCAGAGTATGCATCAAGGAACGAAAGCAGATCGCAGCCGTCAGTGGAGTCTACAATCTGATCGATGCGCGGCATGGGGAAAGGATCCTTCGGACATGCTTTATTGAGGTTAATGTAATCAATACAAAGTCTCCACTTCCCATTTTCCTTACGCATGACGATCAGATTTGCCAACCAAGTTGGATGTAGTACTCCCCTAACCAGGCCTACTGCCTCATTTTCTTGATTTCTTTAGCTATGAATTGTTGCCGTTCCAAAGCTTGCTTCCTGACTTTCTGCTTGACGGGCCGATCATGGGGACAGACAACAAGGTGGTGCTCAATTACCTCCCTGGGAACACCAAGGATGTCATACGGTTGCCATGCAAACACATCTACATTCGCCCGCAGGAAGGCAATGAGCACGCTTTCCTATTTACAATCAAGGGGTGTCATCGACGGTGAAGGTACCGCATGTGCCGTCCTCCCTTGCCGGAAGCTTCTTTGTCGCAGTGGAGTGGCCTTAGATCTCTTGTCGGTAAAGCTCTCTGGCAAGTCTTCAACGGGTGCGCATCACTCCGAGGAGGCGTGCTTCCCGGAATCCTCGTTAGATGTCTTGTCGGGTTTCTTGCTCTTCTTCTCCTTGGCGAGAGCCGTAGCATTGACGACCTCTGCTGCAACTGCATCTTTGTAAAGCTTGTCCACACATACGATTGCATCCTTCTTATCGGAGTTGATGGAGATGAAACCCATAAGCCATGGCATCTTCAGCATGTTGTAGGCATAGTGAGATGATGCCATGAACTTAGCCAAGGCTAGCGACCAAGAATTACATTGAACGGCAAGGGGATCTTAACAACATCAAACACGATTTTCTCTGTTTTGTAATTCAGTTCCCCACCAAATGTTACCAGTAGCATGATCTTCCCCTTGGGCTGGCTCCTTCCCTGGTTAATTCCTTGGAACATCCCGGTTTTCTTGAGCTCTTTCTCAGGGATCTGCAGCCTCTCGATCACTTCAGGAGAGATCAAGTTCAAGCCAACCCCACCATCAACTAGTACTTTCGTAACCGTGAGGTTGCATATTGTTAGCGAAACAAACAACAGCAAACACCCGACCGCAGTGGTACGATCAGGGTGGTACTCAGCATCGAAAATGATAGGCATGTGGGACCACTTGAGGGGCTTCTGGGTGTCTGCTGCCAGCTCCGCCGCATTAACTTCACGCGCCCACTGCTTGAAGTGGCGGTGAGAAGAGTGCAAAGATGCACCCCCGTCAATGCACATGGCCACCGTTGCCTTCTGGAATTCATGTTCATTAGACTTGTCATCATCTTCCTCTTCACTCTCTTCATCCTCTTCTTTCTTTTCTCTGCCCCTGGAAGGCTTTTCTTTCCTCCGGTTGGCATTGTCGCGACGTCCACCTCGACTGCCGCGACCCTTCTTGCCGGATCCACCCGTACCATCCTGGCCCTTCTCCTTGTCTCACTTTTCATACCCAGCTTTTTGTTTCTCAACTAGCAGTTAGAATTGACGGCACTCTTAGTCGTGACCCTTGGTACGGTGATTCTTGTAGTATAGCCCGTCAGACTTACCGGCCTTCTCTTCCATCGCAGCGACCTGGCAATTAGCGCATGCAGCTGCTTCCTTGTCGGAGCTTTTCGTCTTGGTTTTCTTGGCGGGGCTAGAATTTCTGGACACCTCCATGGCCATAACTGACTTGCCCTTGCGATTTATGTTGCGCCTTTGACCTTTCTTCTTCGTGGTGGCGGCATCTTCGTCGTCAGAGTCGACTTCAATGCCAGCATCTTCCCGGGAAGCCTTCTTCTCTCTTCTGCGCATGCACATTTATGCACCAATGTATAGAGGTCGTTGATGGTCTTCGGCAATTGTATATGCATCCTTCCCCCCATCTTGCAATTGCGCATGTTCGTATGGAACGCGGTAATTACAGCCCGCAGGGTGCACATCCGGTATGATGCGGTGTACACGACTGAATCTCTAGATGTACTTGCGCATATCTTCTCCTTCATTTTATGGGATCACTTGCAAGTCACCGGGCAATCCAAGGCCTTTCTGTCCTCCGGTAAAGGCACCAATGAACTTGTTGCATTGATCTAACCATGAAGAAATGGAGTTTTCTCGCAAGTTCATCAACCAAGATCTCACTTTGGGCTTGAGCACCAATGGGAAATAGTTGGCTAGAATTTTCTCATCCCTCCCTCTGGCAGCTTGCACGGTGATATGTCTCCAATGTATATATAATTTATGAAGTATTCATGCCATGTTTACAACAATTTTATATGGTTTTGTTATGATTTGCATGGAACTAACCCAGACCGACGCTGCTTTCAGCAGAACTACCGTGGTGTTGTTTTTTGTGCAGAAATGAAAGTTTTCCAAATGAGCTGAAACTTTTTGATGATTTTTTTTGGAACAAAAGAGACCCCCGAAGCTTCGTGGGAGGGCCAGAAGAGCCGCGAGCAGGGCACAACCCACCAGGGTGCACATGAGGGGCCCGGCTTGCCCCGGTGAGTTGTGCTCACCTCGAGGCCCATCTTCGCGTGAAACCGACGCAAAAAATCCCATAAATAGAGAAACCATCATAAATAACCCGAGATCAGAAGTTCCGCTGCTACAAGCCTCTGTAGCCATGAAAAAAAAATCTAGACCCCGTTCCGGCACCCTGCCAGAGGGGAAAATCATCACCGGTGGCCATCTTCATCATCCTGGCGGCCACCATAATGAGGAGGGAGTAGTCCACCCTCAGGGTTGAGGGTTTGTACCAGTAGCTATGTGTTTAATCTCTTCTCTCGTGTTCTTGAGATGTCACGATCTTGATGTATCGTGGGCTTTGTTAATATAGTTGGACCATATGGTGTTTTCCCCTCACTATCTTGTTGTGAATTGAGTTTTCCCTTTGAGATTTCGTTCATATCGGATTGAATACTTTTATGGATTTGAGAACACTTTATATATGTCTTGCATATGAATACCCGTGGTGACAATGGGGTGTCATATTGATTCACTTGATATTTGTTTTGGCACTCAACTCACGGATTCCCGAGGTGACAGTGGGGTAATCTATGCATAGGGGTTGATGCACGTTCTCGTCTTTGTTTCTCTGGTAGAAATCTTGGGGCACTCTTTGAGGTTCTTTGTGTTGGATTGAGTATTATGAATCATATTTGAAATTGTTTGATTCATATCATATAATCAGCTCACGGATACTCGCTGTCGGTGTTCTGGGAACGGGGGTCCCCAGACTTGCACACTGTGGCCTGGCACAGTGGCTAAGCCCGGCCAGCCGTCGTCCCATCTTCATCGACAAGGCATCCAAGACCCTCACGAGGTGGACGATGCAAGACCTCCTCTGGAGTAGCCTAGCCAGGCAGGCTCACGAGGAGCGGAGATATAAAGGCGGGGCAAAACCTCATGAGGCTCTCGTGACGTGAGCCATGACGAACGACACCGGTGAGCGCCAGCTGCGGCGCAACGCCCTTATTTCCTCTTTGGTGCTAAGGAGGCCAGCCAGCGAAGAGTACCGAGGCATCAGGCAAAGGTTGCTATATTGGTGCAACGAGACCAAGACCAGGAGGACGGCAAGATGGAGGTCATCGTGGAGCCCAAGACGACGTCACCACCAGAGCTTTTCGCAGGCGGAGACCGCTTTTGTCAGGATAGCTTGTACTAGCTGCCCCCCTTCAAATTTGTCCGCCGTTGTTGGCTCCCTTCCCGCTCAATATTTGGGAAGAGGACCAGGGCCTCTATAAGTAGAGCTAGCCACCATTGTGGAGGGCATATCATCTTAGCTTGATCCAATCCGATCGAGAGCCAAGCCACAAGAACACCTCAACCTTCAGGAGGCTGTTCTTCCCTTGTACTGTTCATCATCAGCCCAAGAGGCAATCCACCACTACCACACTGGAGTAGGGTATTACACCACAATGGTGGCCCGAACCAGTATAAACCTTGTGTCTTTCTATGTTGCGAGTTCGTCGAGTTCGTCTGCGAGATCTTAGCGAGCTAGGGCGTAGATCGGTAGGAGGGAAAGACTTCGCGCGCATTCCAGTGTTCGAACCTTAAGGGTTTGCCGGAACCCCACATCCGACAATTGGCGCGCCAGGTAGGGGTGCGTCGTTGCTTCCCTTCCATCAGTTCGTCGCTCCGTCGTCTCCATGGCGGACGCTCAGACGGCTCCCGTTGGCGGACCACCTCGTCATTCTCCGTCTCCCGTCGCCAACGCTGCCACCGGCCCGGCGGGGAACGAGCAGCAGGCGTCCTTGCTGCATCCTTCGGTACGGCAGGATGGCCGCACCGCTACTCCATCACTGACCCCTGCCGGTTCTTCATCTCACGCGTGCCGCGCTCCCATGGAGGCATGGGCCGCGCTCCTCGCGGCGAACGAGCTCCTGCGCTACCGCCCCGTCGACGACCTCTACGAGGAGTGGCTCAACCCCGTCGCAGGGGGCACCCCGGTGTCGTCCCTCTCTCTACCTCCCCCTCAACCAGCCACGGGCGACGAGGCTCATGGCGTGCCTCCACCACCTCTGCCCCAAGATGGCGCCTTGGCACCAAGGCGCGCGGCTCCGCGGCGTGATCTGCCGCGCCCGGCGCCCGCGCGCGAAGAGAGAAGCTGCCAAGAAATCCCGCGGCCGCGAGAAGCTGCACCTGCGCTCCCTGCGCCACCTCATCAAGACCGCGCACCACCCGCAGCGGCACAGCACGAACCTCGTCAAGACGAAGCTCCACCTCCGAAGCAGGCCCCGGCAACCACGGCCGGCTGCCGCGCCTTCACCCCCGAGCTGCGTAGCGTCGCCTGGCCGGGCAAGTTCAAGCCGGATCTGCCTCCTCGCTACGACGGCACTACCGCCGACCCCGTGGAGTTCCTGCAACTCAATGAGCTGAGCATCGAAGCGGCCAACGACGACGAAAAAGTCATGTCAAACTGGTTTTCCATGGCTCTCAAGGATGGAGCCCGCTCCTGGCTCCTGAACCTGCAGCACGGCTCGATCTCCTCCTAGATGAGATGCGCGACCACTTCGTTGCCAACTTCCAGGGCACTCGCGACCGCCCACCGGCCGTGGGTGATCTACGCCGCATCAAGCAACAACCAGGAGAGACCCTCCAGAAGTACATCCCGCGCTTCAACAACACCCGCCTCAAGATCCCCAAGGTCACGGACTAAGCCATCATCTCCGCGTTCTCAGACGACGTCTGTGACGTCAAGATGAAGGAAGAGCTCGCTATCCACGAGGATCTCTGCACATCTCAGGAGTTGTTCAACCTGGCGACCAAGTGCGCAAGAGCTGAGGAGGGGCGCCTTTCTCTCCTCGAGCTGCCAGCCGCAGGCGCAGAGGAGAAGAAAGCCAAGGCCAAGGACGTGAAGCGCAAGGAGGCGGTGGTGCTCGCAGCGGAGCCCGACACCAAGCGGGCGTAGATCAGCCAGAGTCATCCAAGAACGGTCGACCGTTCTGCGCCTTCCACAACCTGAACACCCACAACACCAGCCGATCGCCAAGAGCTCGAGCCATACGGAAGGACGCTTCTGGCCGACGCCCGAGCGGAACGACCGGGGCTACGGTCGCGGAGGAGGACGTGGAGGCGGATGCTGGGACGACCGTGGCCCGCGCCAGGAATGGCGCGACCGCCTCGTGAGGACCGGCTGGCAGACCAACCTCGCGAGGGCGCCTGGAGGGACCCGCCTCGTGAGGATCGCCCCCAGGGCAACACCGGTCTTCCCCCGCTGCCGCCACCAAGAAGGAACGACGACCACCACCAGGACGAGGGGGCTGGGGGCTTCCAGGAGCCGCGTGCAATCGCCTGCATCTTGGGCGGCGCCCAGGCCCCAGCCTCTCAGCGCATCTTCAAACAGTTCGCTCGCGAGGTGAACGTGGTGCTCCCCAAGCTCGAGGCCACGCGCCCGCTCAAGTGGTCCCAATGCGCCATCACTTTCAACTCAGCGGATCAGCTCAAGTGCGCAGCCACCGCCGGCGCCCTCCCTATGTTGTGCTCCCCAGTCATCAGCAATGTGCAGGTCACCAAGACCCTCATCGACGGCGGCGCAGGGCTCAACGTCCTGTCCGTCGACACGTTCGACAACCTCCAAGTACCGTATGAACAGCTCCAGCCCACCAAGCCTTTCTCAGGAGTGACCGACGGTTCCACCACACCGATAGGGCAGGTCCGCCTGCCTGTCACCTTCGGGGAGTGCAAGAACTACCGCACCGAGCTCATCGACTTCGACGTCGCGCACATCCGCCTGCCGTACAATGCCATCCTCGGGTATCCAGCCCTGGCCAAGTTCATGGCGGTCACTCATCACGGCTACAACATTCTCAAGATGCCAGGAAGCGGAGGAATCATCACGGTCCCGTGTGGGGAGAGGGATGCGGTGTGCTCCCTCGAGCGCGCCTTTCAAGCTGCAGCAATCGACAACCCCGACAGCAGAAGCGAGGGCCTTCCGGAGGCCATCCCCAAGAAGAAGTAGCCGCGCTGTGCAGGACCTCAGGAGGATGGCATCGCGGCAGGGGCCTCATCAGGATCTGCGCCCGTCCCAGGGGCGCCTCCCTCCATCGCGTAGGAAAGCGCGCCCAACGCCCTCCTCAGGCAGGGCTCGGGGGCTCTCTTCTGGAGGGCCTCTGACTTTGCCAACCTCATGAGGGAGGCGCTTGGGTACCACTTGGAGGCGTGCTTCGCGGCACGTGACCCTCAGAGAGCATAGGGCAAGGAGTGCCCACCACTCAGGAGTTCATAACCAAGAACACTCAGGAACTGCAAGATGCAAGGGCCATGCGCGGCGACAGCCGCTCACGAGGCGCAGCTCCGCACCCTGGCGAGGATGCTGGGCTGCGTGTCTGCATCGACGTCCCAGGGCTCAACAGGGCCGCATCTCAGGAGCGCTTCTGGCCATCGCGTGTGGGCCGCTGCGAGGGCCCACCCCACAGCTACGTTCGCATGCCCTTCGGCTTGCCGAGCGTGGCGTCAGCCTACCAACGAAACATGCAGCGTATCCTGGCGGCTCAGGAGGCCAGGTACCACGCCGTCCTGGAAGAGATGGAGATGGTCTTCAGGGAACCTCCCGAGCCCCCAGAGCCTCCCGAGGCTCAGGGTCCCGGTGGCTCATGAGGAGTCATTTCTTCGACGCACGCCTTCCGCTGCACCAACTCTACTTCGTCTACAGAACCATGTGACATCTTCCAAGCTCGTTTAAGCTGGGAGCGCCCCTCGGGCTGCATTATTCCCAGGCCACATGGGTCCGCCCTCGTGGCATGTATCCCTTTTGCTTATGTTTTTAGCTTACCTTGTCGGGCGCCCCTCGGGCTGCATCATCCCTGCCGCTCGGGCGGACCGGTGGCATGTATCTTCCTGCATTTACTTAAGCTGATCTGCTCTCCACGCTTAACCTGCCAACTGCTATCACCTGCCCGATCATCGCCTCCCCCGGGGCCTCCACACAGGCACGGCGCTGGTGCATGGGTCCGTCCCTGTCACGTCGACAAATCTAAGCGGCCGAGCTCTGGCTCGCGGCACGCCCCGCGCACGTCACCTCACCAAGCCCTCAGTGCCTTCATCTCATCCAGAGCAACCAGCGGCAGGCTAACAGCTATAACGGCAAACCGTGTTCCTTCTGTGCCTGTTCACAGAGATCCCATGGGAAGGATAGCAGGCGGCACCGCGAGTCTCCTTTTCTCTCGTGCAATTTGCTTGCGGGTTAAAAGGGGGGCTCTTGAGCATCGCGACTCAGGAGCTCTTACTGGCTCTCCAGCCCTCACCCCCTGGCCTTGACCACGGCATCGCGACCTGGCATACCAGCGGCGGCTGAGCTCGCTCGAGGGCCGGGACCTGAGGACGTAGAGCACTAAGGAGAGCATGAGGGGAGGGGAACCCGTATGGGCCGGTCTAGCTATGCCGCACAAGTAGGCGCGCAGCCCTGGCGCAACGTTAGGAATCGCCACGGAATCAACAAGATAAGTCCCGCACTCGGATCGGCTAAATATTTGGGCCTAATGGTTACTCACGCCATGCCGCAACCCCGTTGCGGCCAAGTCATCTTCCTTTCTTGCCTTACCATGGCTGCTTGAGCGCTAAGGGGACCTCTTGAGCATCGCGCCTCGGGGGCTCTTATCGACCTCGGGCCGCACACCTCCCGGCCTTGACCATGGCACGCGACACAGCATACCGGCGGCAGTATGCTTTGGCCCGGGGACCGGGACCTGTCAGCGTAGAGCAACAAGCTATCGCGAGGAAAGAAAGGGGGAACCGAGCCTTAACGGGACGTGCGTTCACCAAATTCTCACAACAGGGAAGATAGGCACAAAAGACATTACAGACCCTTACATGCCCCCACGGGGTGATTCATGATTCTTCGCAGGAAACAAAAGCTGATACTAAGGGGAATCCTATCTACACCCTTCCGTGGCGGACGCCATCATCAACAGTGGGCCACGGGAGGCCGGCGCCAACCCCATCCAGATCAGCGGCGGCGACGGCCTTGCAGCTCGCCTCCGAGCGGTGAGAGCTCGGGGGCACGTAGCTGTCGTCGCTCGTCTCCGGAGTCTCGTAAAGCTCAGGAGAGCTGCTGGACTCCCAAGGGCTACTGCTGCTAGAGTAGTCGCGAGCGGAGCGCGCGTCGGTCTGGCGCTCCTCTCCAGGGCAGCACTCAAGGCGGCGGCCCTCGGCGTCAAAGACCTTGAAGAAGAGCGTGGAAGCACCATCGTACTCGAAGTGGATCGCGAGGGCTCCCCTCGCATGGCAGACCCGTGCGATCTCCCCCCAGCCGCGGGTCATGAAGATCTTGCCGGTGGGAACCGCTTCAATCTCCGCTCCGATCGCCGGAGCGCTGCAGTCGGCGTGCTGCAGCCAAAGCTCGAGAGGCCCCCTCGGCGGCATCACGTCGGAGAAGAACCGCGGGAAGCGGATCCAGGAGCTTGGAGGCATCGGCGCCCACAGCACCAACTCGCGCGAGGAGTCCGCGGCATGGACCCCTGGGGCGATGGCACACGTCGCCATGGCGTGGCGGCCCCGGACACGGCGTGGGCGGCGCTGCTCGTTGCTCCGACCTCCTGAGCCCTCGGCTCGGGCGTACAAGGGTAGCGGGTACCCCGGAGGAGGCCGCTCGCACCAGGGCCTCGACACCACCTGCATCCCCGCTTCATCACGGTGATGGATCGACCTCTTCTTCGGCGAAAGTGGCCACGGATCATCACGGGGAGCCTTTCATTTCTCTTCGGCAAAAAACCTTCTGATAGGCGCCATTGTTGTCAGCAGTGGAGAAAGGAGGAAGAAGCAAGCGAGCGAGGAAGAGATGGGCAGCGGGGGCTCCGCCCCCCTCCCCATTTATAGCAAGAGAAGGCCAACCGGCGCCTCCCACGATCGCAGGTAATGATGGTTTTCCTTGCATGTCGCAGGGACTTGTCAAGTCGTGCAGCTGCCGAGGCAGCGTGGGGAAGCGGAGACGCCCACGTCCAATCAACCGCCACGTGTCAACCAGGGCCGCAGGCTTTTGGGGCCCGCGGTGCTCTGAACTTGACCCTTGGCTTCGTCGCGAAGCCAAGCCTGAGCGCACCTTGGGTCCGGGGGCTACTGTCGGCGTTCTGGGAACGGGGGTCCCCAGACTTGCCTGCCTGTGGCCCACAGCATGGCTAAGCCAGCAGGCCGTACTACCCATCTTCATCGACAAGGCATCCAAGACCCTCGCGAGGGTCCAAGCCTCGTGAGGCGGACGACGCAAGACCTCCTCTGGAGTAGCCTAGCCAGGCAGGCTCACGAGGAGCGGAGATATCAAGGCGGGGCAAAACCTCATGAGGCTCTCGTGACGTGAGCCATGATGAATGACACCGGTGAGCGCCCGACGCTGCAGCCCTTATTTCCTCTTTGGTGCTAAGGAGGCCAGCGCAGGCGAAGAGTACCGAGGCATCAGGCAAAGGTTGCTATATTGGTGCAACGAGACCAAGACCAGGAGGACGACAAGACCAAGACCAGGAGGATGGCAAGACGGAGGTCATCATGGAGCCCAAGAAGGCGTCACCACCAGAGCTTTTCGCAGGCGGAGACCGCTTTTGCAGGATAGCTTGTACTAGCTGTCCCCCTTCAAATTTGCCCGCCGTTGTTGGCTCCCTTCCCGCTCAATATTTGGGAAGAGGACCAGGGCCTCTATAAGTAGAGCTAGCCACCATTGTGGAGGGCATCTCATCTTAGCTTGATCCAATCCGATCGAGAGCCAAGCCACAAGAACACCTCAACCTCAGGAGGCTGTTCTTCCCTTGTACTGTTCATCATCAGCCCAAGAGGCAATCCACCACCACCACACTGGAGTAGGGTATTACACCACAACGGTGGCCCGAACCAGTATAAACCTCGTGCCTTTCTGTGTTGTGAGTTCGTCGAGTTCGTCCGCGAGATCTTAGCGAGCTAGGTGTGACACTCCAAAATTTTTCCTTTGGTTTTCTTCAAAATTTTGTTGGATTTGAAGGAGGTCTCCAAAACCCTTCCAAAAATCTCTCTCAAAAGCCTTTTCCCTTTAGCAAATATTTTATTTTTGCATCTCCTTCAACTCTACTATTTGGTTTTTAAATTTTTCTTCTGATTGCCCTCTTCTCAAGAATTCAAGAAAAATCTTTGAAGTTTATTTAAGAAACTCTAGGAGTTTTTTATCCTCACCCATATTTGACATCATTCATGATTTGGCCATGCACCACATGGTAAAATCTTCCCAAATATATCTCCTTCCACTTTGGGCAATCCAAACATTCTGTCTCAACTAGTTCAACCCTCTTCTGAATTTTTATTTCATTTTATTCTCTCCCAAATCTTTTCTGTCTATTATTTTGAGCCTAGGTAATTTGCAAAGCAAGTACCTTAATGCATTTGAGTTTTGACCTCAAACCAACTCCCTTGGGTAGTCCTTGGTACCCACAACCTTGAACAATCAAGAACCACTCCTCTTCTGTTCAAAGATTTCAAATTATAGTCTCTGCAAGTTTGGACCAGATTTGCCAAATTTGGTGGAATTCATATCTACACTACTCCAAAAATTCCACAAATATTCAGGCAGCCTCTAGATGCAATGAGAGGCCCCTCCACCAAAAACCAGCTCAAGGAAAAATCCCTACATGCCTAGATCATTCTATCGAACACCTTGCATGCACTGTTTCTGTTCATCTTCAGTTAAGTTCAGAGTTTCAAAGGTCGATCTTAAATCGATAATTCAGTCACATGCTCACAGTGCACTTGGCACGTTGCTCACGGCCTAGCTTGCTTGTCCGAAGCCTCACACGCGTGCTTGGCGCATTCCTGGCGTCGGTGGCACCCTGGCCCGCCTGCGTCGGCGTGTCTTGCGGTGGCCGAACCACCGTAGCGGCCGACAGGGAGCAGAACGGCGGCATAACGCCGTTCGGCGTCGCCCAAACCCTCTGGTGGCTCCGCGTGGCCATTCCCTCGCCAACGGCGACGCATGCAGCACCGTCGCCGTGTCACAGCGCAGCAGCGTTCTTTGCCGCCGACGGGCGTCGCGGCCGTTCCGTCGAGCACAAGCCGTAACCTCGCCCTCCTTCTTGCTGAGTTAGACGCGGGATGGCACCAGTTCGTCGTCTAGTCGGTGCTCAAGCTCCTAAGCTGACCGTGCAACCTCAGCGCCGCCGTAATCACCTCGCTGGAGAACCCCGTTCTCGGCAACCACCTCGGGGCGGCTATATATAGCACCCCGAGCTTGCTCTCGCCCCCGCACACCTCCACTCCCTCTCCCGACCTCGCCAAGTCCCCGAAGGGCCACGAGGAGCTCTCCTTCCCGACTCCGGCCGCCGTTCCGCCTCGGCCTCCACCGTGATTCACTCCGGTGAGGTCATCTCCGCGCCCTAACCTCGTCCGATACCCTCTCATGCTATCACGAGTCTAACCCCTCCTCAATTCCACCTCCGCAGCCTCTCTCCGACGAGGTCCACGACCACCCGAATCACCGTCCATGGGAGCAAGCGTCGCCGCCGACGTGGTACTCGCCCGGCGACCACCACCACCTCCCACAGACGTGGAATGGCGCCTGAACACGGAGGTACTCTCAATCTCCACCTCGCCGTGGATCGCCGGCGACCACAGTGACTCTCGGCGCCGACGAGCCCGACTCCCTCGTTTGAAATTTCAAACTGACGGGTGGGACCTACGTCGACCTCTCTTTGTTTTTTTGAATCGTTTTCTGAAAGCGTACTTTGGCAAATACGCTTCCACTCTGAACTGTTTTTCTGGATTTTTCTGCAAAGCCCCCTGGTAGTTTTCTGTTTCATTACAGATGGGTCCTCGGGTTAAAACCTTTATAACCTTTTAACATAAAGGAATTTTTGAGTGATTCTTTTTCTGTCCTCTTCAAATTTTTGTCTAGTTTTTGGTCATATTTATTTGAAAAATATTTGGATCAACTTTCTGTACCCCACGGTATTTACGTTAGCACGTGTATTTTTGTGTACCGTAGATACCGAAGGAGGTGACGGAACCGCGAACTTCGCCGAGCTAGACCCCGACTACTCCGAACCAGGCAAGCAAAGTTTGAACTTTTGATATGATGAGTGTCTGGGCATGTTTGCATTATTTTGTATCATGGCACGTTCATGAGCATTTCGATGATAGTTCGTCTCGTGAGCATTGAGGCATATGAGCTCGGCAAATCCATGAGTTGTTGGAAACTCGTTGCATGGCCATGAGTTGGCATGAGTATGGGTAAGATGGCGGTGTTGTAGCATGCCAGGCTTATGCCATATCGTTGACCCGGTGTCAACATAAATCGGTCGATTCCGTCCGTCCTTCCCTTTTCAGATTACCACTGTTTCCCGCAAGGGATACGGCAATAAGTTGCAAACCACTTCTGGTACACACCATTTCGAGAGGCCGGGATGAAGGTTCCATGGCCCTGGATTAAAGCCTTTCATCCGGTCAGGCATGGGTGTTTCCGATTGGTACCGAGAGGTTGGCACCCCTTAGAGCGCGCGTAAATAAAATATATACCATGATAATCGAGATAGTGATCTCCCCGTCTCAAAGTTTTCTTAAACGCTGTCTAGGGTGATTCACGGCAGCGTGAGGTATGATGGGTGTGTACTAGATAGTTGTGTTTCTTCCGAAATACAGTAAACGGAAATAGTCCTTGTTGACTAAGTAAATCAGTTGGCTGTGGAAATTTTTTGGTACAAACTCTGCAGAGTCAAAATTCTTGAATTCATCTTATCCATATACAAGTACCGTGTTCATCACATCTTGTCAAGTGTCAGTCTCGGTGACAGAAACTCCTGAGAACCATTGGAGTATCAAATGTTTATTTTCCTGTGAATGGACTAACCCGCTTATTGTCTTGTGATGAGTATTTTCCGTGAGCACTATATCTCGTCAGTTATGAATGATTTATTATAAGCCCTTTCTGCGATGTCGCTCAGACGTCCGACTGCGGCATTGTTGTCATCTATTTCACTATAAGCCCTTTCTGCGATGTCGCTTAGACGTCGACTGCGGCATTGTTGTCAGTTATTTTATTATAAGCCCTTTCTGCGATGTCGCTCAGACGTCCGACTGTGGCATTGTTTTCAGTTATTTTATTATAAGCCCTTTCTGCGATGTCGCTCAGACGTCCGACTGCGGCATTGTCTTCATTTATTTTATTATAAGCCCTTTCTACGATGTCGCTTAGACGTCCGACTGCGGCATTGCTGTTATCTATTTTCATTATAAGCCCTTTCTGTGATGTCGCTCCGACGTCCGACTGTGGCACGCATGTATTTTATTTCAATATAAGCCCTTTATGAGGTGTCGCTCGACGCCTTGATCGTGGCATGTTTTGCTTATTTGTTCACCCTTCGAGGCGCCGCTCGCATACACCGATCAGTTTTGAGTTTATCTTCTTTGGGTTTTCGAGCGGACTACCGCCGATCCCCTTCTTATTTATTTTGCTATACTGTTTCATTTGAGCATTGTTAAAATTAATCATGTCGCATTCATGCATTCATTTGTTATATCTTTTGTCCGAACTGTCTTGCGAGTACTTTCATAGTACTCACCTGGGCGATCTCATGGATGAAGAGTTCGATAGCGAGTCGGACGCCTAGAGGAATCCCAGTCTCGTATGCGACCCTGGATTAGTCATTGTGATATATTCGCTTCCGCTACCCAAATAAATCCATCGAGCCTCACCTAGACGCCGATGAGCCGCCAATCTTGATGAGACTTATTAACCACCATGTGTTATTCCACCAACCACTTATATCTCGAGTCAAGAGTATTTCCACCCCACACCGTTGTGTCATATCCGCCTTCATGTATAATTATTGGCGTGTTGTAATAATTGGTTGGGCATCTTGATCCGACCCACAGTAATATTGTAATGCTACTGGCTTCTTGTATCAAAGTTTTGTCTACCGATATGGAGGATTTTCCTCATATTGGATTTCATAGGTCGGTTGTTCAATAAATATTTTTATTGAGAAACCGGTCGTGACAAGCTTGGTACCAGAGCCAGGCTGACTGTAGGAAGCCATTAAGTGTGATCGCTAATCAGTTATTAGCATAATAGAGCTGTTTATTATTTTCACAAATGTAGTCAATTTCTGACAATCAGCATAAATTTATGATTTGACTACTCATGATTTTTGCCTACTTTTGTAGATGGCTGGCAACGACTGCGAGTCGCAGATGTTCGCCAACATGCCCGATGGGTTCGTCAAGCTTCTCTCCTTCATCGTCCAAGTCGCGATGGGGCGGATGTGCCAGATCTTCTCTCTCTCAAAGACAAGGTCAATGACCGTCTAACCATGCACCAAGTCGCGGTGGAATTCAAGAGAGGACGAGTTGAGCGTTACCGGTTCGTGGGGAGAGCCATGCCCACAGAGAAGCATGAACTGCAGATGGCAGCCCGTGAGGCGATAGCTCGTCTCAGGGATATCCTTCCTTCGATGAAGACTCGTCGCTACCGCTACCTGCCATGTCACGTGCCATACACCTGCCACTACGCATTCTCTTGCCCCAGAGGAGAACGGGACAAAGCTTTTGAGATGCTCATCGAGTATCTCCGGGCTTTGGAGGCAGCCTTCGACAACCTGGTGGACGACTTTGTAGCTGCCCGCATGGACTCGGTCCATGGTCTGTGCCGCCAACAGGAGGGAGCTCACCTGCGCGCCGCACCGCCATCGACTACTTCGCCATCATCAAGAACGCTCCTCGCTTTCGCGCCGCCGCTACTCGTCGCCTGCCTACCACGGAGGAATTCAACCATGTCATTGCGCCTACTCCGATTTGTTCTGCACCACCCCTCGTGCCCGCTCAGATTCGAGTTGTTCCGCACAGGGCACCTGCTCCACCAACTCCGCGCAACACCTCTCGTCTGGAGCCTATCTATGAAGAGGAGGTTGAGTCCCCAGCCTCTCTACGCCTCACCCTTGGCAGGCCAAGGGAAATCCTTACCATCTCCGACTAAGTATGCTTAGCCGCCATGCGATGTACCGATTTGTACGATATTTTATATGTAAATAGGCTGTGAGAAGTAGCTTGTTTGCGCATCATGTAGGATCTGGAGAAGTGCACTAGACTAAATAACATGTCAGGATTTATGTACGCATATCCTGAGTGATGTATTGTATAATTACTGCTTGCGTGTAAGATATGTAATGAATGGTCCTTCTCCGTGCATAAGCGTATTTTTCTCTTGAAAAATCTTGGAGCATTGCAATTTTGCAATCTTCTTGAATTTATTGATTTTTTGCGGCTCAATTTCTTTTCTTATGAGTGTTTCAAAATATATCCCTAGAGTAAACTATGTCTGCGTCCTTGGGCGCTCCATGCCAACTCCGAGAGGAAAATTATGGCACACCCAGGCAACAATTTCACGCAGGCGAGACAAGTCAACAGGGGCGGTGAAAGCGGCACTTTCCCAAATGTGTCGTCTTTATGAACAAAGTCAGCAGCAACATCGGAAATACTAAACCAAGTCATCAATATGGGAAATCACCGCATGAGCGATGTCGGCAGCAATCCAAGTTATCTCGAGCTACAGAAGACGCGTCCCCAAACATTTTCTCACACGGACAAACCTCTGGAAGCCGAGGACTGGCTTGAGACATGGAGAAAATTAATTATCGCCCGATGTTCGGACCTTGAGAAAGTGCTTTATGCTCCGCACTATCTCACTGGAGCAGCCGCATCGTGGTGGGAAAACTTCCTACACATGCACCCCAACAAAAATAATATATCATGGGAGGATTTTAAAGAAGGTTTTCATGGGGCACATATTCCTAAGAGTCTTATGAAGATCAAAAAGAGAGAATTTGATGACCTCAAGCAAAGAACAATGACAGTGTCAGAATACAGCGATCGGTTTACCTGCGTCTTGCTACGCCAACGAGGAGGCGTATGTCGAAAACAAAAGATGGAGAAATTCCTAGGCGGTCCGACACCGGCGCTTAAATGCCAATTGGTCGTACACACATTTCCAGATTTTAAGGCGCTAGTGGATAAGGCCATTACCTTGGAAAAGCGAGACGTAGCTTGGAAGATTTCCGTGGCGGAAGAGGGACCAGATTAAACACACCGCAACCACCATGACAAGACGGATGTTCGAAAAACTGGACACCCAAACCCACGACAAGCGTCTCACGCCCAATCAAGAATTTCCACGCAAGGGACAAGGAGTTCACATACCGCCCAGGCGTTACATTACGCTTGTGGAGAAGAAGGGCACTATGCCAAGCAGCGGTGCCCCAAGCCAAGAACTTCGCCCCAAAGCCGAACAACGGAAGCAATAATTACACCAAAGCGCAACAATTTCAACCCAAATAACAACCACGGAAGGGTCATCCGAACCACGTGACCAAAGAGGAAGCGCCAAAATGCCCCGAGATATCGTACTTCGACGCGTTTCACATCAACACAATACACCGCCATGGTTTTGTTTGATTACGGAGCTTCTCACTCATTCGTTTCAAAAGTTTTGCTTTGCAAAATAATTTTCGATGCTTCCCTTGGGAAAATCTATGATCATCAAGTCCCCGGAATTAAGCAAGTTACCGAAATTATTGCCGTGGTGTGGTTATCGAGTTTGAAGGGTTGAAATTTCACATAAATCTTATCGTGTTGGAAAATAAAGGACTGGATGTCATCTTAGGGATGGATTGGTTAACCACCAACAAAGGTTTTATTGACTACTTCAACAGGACCGTAATTCTCACCCATCACCACGGGAAGACCATAAAGGTTTCAGCCAAGGAAAGAAAAATATCCCGGCAGCCGAAATTGAACAAGGTGGATATTTCTGAATTGAGCAAGGTTCCAAATGAGTGTGTGAATTTCCGGATGTATTCCCGAAGAACTACCGGGCATGCCACCGGATCGAGAGATAGAATTCAGCATTGAGCTAGCACCGGAACCGCTCCCATATACAAGAAACCATACAGAATGGCACCATCCGAATTGGTAGAACTGAAGAAGCAAATAAAGGAATTGTTGGAAAAAGGATACATACGAGCCAGTTCCTCACCTTGGGGTTCACCAATTTTGTTTGCCAAAAAGAAGGATGGAACGCTAAGGTTGTGCATAGACTATCGAGCTCTAAACATGGTCACAGTCAAGAACAAATATACGATGCCCCGAATAAATGATTTATTCGATCAACTCGCTCAGGCCAAGGTGTTCTCAAAGATTGATTTGAGGTTGGGATACCACCAACTGAAAGTGCGAACCGAGGATATTCCCAAGACCGCTTTCACCTCCGGATCTGGATTATGCGAGTTCACCGTAATGCCATTTGGACTAACAAACGCCCCGCATATTTTGTTCACCTCATGAACAAAGTATTCATGAAGTTTATGGATAAGTTTGTTGTGGTATTTATCGATGATATTACGGTATACTCCAAAACACCGGAAGAACACGCGAACATCTCCGGATTGTACTAGGAGAACTCAGGAAACATCGGTTATGCGCTAAATTCAGCAAGTGTGAATTTTGGCTAAAGCAAGTAGGCTTTACGGGCCCGCGTCTTGACCCAAGAAGGTATCGCCGTGACCCGGAAAAAGTCAAGGCCGTGCCATTTGGAAGCCGCTTGACCGGCGTGACGGATGTACGAAGTTTCTTGGGTATGGCAGGATACTACGGAGATTTATTGAAGGATTCTCCACCATAGCAAAGCCAATGACGCAACTACTCAAGAAAGACAGGAAGTTTGAATGGGCCGGAAGCTTGCGAGAAAAGTTTCCAAGAACTGAAGAGAAGCGGCAGCGACACCGATACTAATTGTGCACGATATACACAAAAATTTTGAGGTATTTTGTGACGCATCTCGAAAAGGCCTCGGGTGCGTATTGATGCAAGAAGGCAAGGTTATCGCATATGTTTCCGCACAACTTCGCAAACACGAGGAAAATTATCCTACACATGACACGGAATTAGCAGCGATTATTCATGCACTCAAGGAATGGAGACATTTTTACTTAGTAATCGTTGTGAAATATACACGGACCACAAAAGCCTCAAGTATATTTTCACACAACCGAACTAAATTCTGGCAGCGATGCTAGTTGGAATTAGTAAAGGATTATGATGTTGGGATCCACTACCACCCGTGCAAAGCAAATGTTGTAGCAGATGCTCGAGTCGGAACCCAGTCCGGACAACGACAGCATGCCGGACCTAAGACCTGAATTCCAGCGAGGAATTGCAAAGCTCAATCGATGGTGGTCACCAAGGCGATGTGTCGAACTTAGAATTACAACCTACCCGATAGAGAAGGTTAAAGAGGCTCAACGTGGACACCCCAAAGATTGAAGGCATAAAAGCGGAAGATGAAGTTGGGCAAGGCCTCGAATTCATTATTGATGAGCAAGGAATATTGTGAATGCAGGAATAGGCTTTGCGTCCCAAATATCCATGACCTTAAACAAGAAATTCTGGCTGAAGGCCACACCGCTCCATATTCAATCCATCCCGAGGAACAAAAATGTACAAAGATCTTGAGGAAACATTTTGGTGGCATGGTATAAAAAGAGACATAGCCACGTTTATTGCATGTTGTGACTCTTGTCAACGCATCAAGGCCGAGCACGTAAACCGGCCGGCTGTTGCAACCAAATAAGATACCCGAGTGGAAATGGGACGAGCTTGGAATGGATTTTATTGTTGGACTACCTTGGTCACGACACGGACATGATGCCATATGGGTCATCAACGATAGGTGACTAAAGTAGCACACTTCATCCCGTGAAGACAACACACACCACTCGAGAAGCTTGCTAGGCTCTACCTCTCCCGTGTCGTTTGCTTACATGGAGTCCCAAAGAAAATAATCTCGGATAGAGGCACTCAATTCGTCTCCGATTTTGGGATCACTTACAACAAGCTCGAACTCGGTGGCATTCGATGTCGCATACCATCCCAGACGGATGGGCAAACCGAGCGAGTAAACCAGATTCTAGAAGATATCTTTGTGAGCATGTGTCCTCACCTATGGGACCCGGTTGGGAGGAGAGCTTACCATACGCAGAATTCGCATATAACAACAGCTATCGATCCGACTGCAAATGGCACCATTTGAAGCTCATGCAGACGAAGATGTCGTACCCGCTAAATTGGTCGGAAGCAGGCAGTCATATCTTCGCCCGGACACTGCTCAAAGAGGTCAAGATAAAGTCAAGGTGATTAAGGACCGACTCAAGACAGCCCAAAAGTCGACAAAAGAGTTATTACGATCGGAAGCATCGTGGAGTCCATTTTGAACCCGGTGAATTTGTGTACCTCTGAGTATCCCCTATGAGAGGCATGCACCGATTCAAGATTAAAGGAAAGCTAGCACCAAGATTCATCGGACCTTTACGCATAGTAGCACGAAGAGGCACGCGATAGCCTAGCAGCTCGACTTACCGAAGAATTATCCTACATCCACGACGTATTCCACGTCTCCCAATTGAGGAAGTGCGTAAGCAACCCGGAGAAACAAGTACCCCATAAAAACATTGGCGTGCAACCGGACCTTACGTGTCGGGAGCATCCGATAAAAATCTTGTAAGAGTCGGAAAGGAGAACCCGACGAAAACCATCAAGTTCTTCAAAGTTCGATTGGAGCAACCACACCGAGAGTGAAGCCACTTGGGAAAGAGAGGATTTCCTTCGGGTGGAGCACCCACAATTATTTGAGGATCAACTGGAATCTCGGGGACGAGATTTTTCCTAAGGGGGTAGGTGTTGTGACACTCCAAAATTTTTCCTTTGGTTTTCTTCAAAATTTTGTTGGATTTGAAGGAGATCTCCAAAACCCTTCCAAAAATCTCTCTCAAAAGCCTTTTCCCTTTAGCAAATATTTTATTTTTGCATCTCCTTCAACTCTGGTGTTTGGTTTTTAAATTTTTCTTCTGATTGCCCTCTTCTCAAGAATTCAAGAAAAATCTTTGAAGTTTATTTCCTTTCAAAAGAAACTCTAGTAGTTTTTCATCCTCACCCATATTTGACATCATTCATGATTTGGCCATGCACCACATGGTAAAATCTTCCCAAATATATCTCCTTCCACTTTGGGCAATCCAAACATTCTGTCTCAACTAGTTAAACCCTCTTCTGAATCTTTATTTCATTTTATTCTCTCCCAAATCTTTTCTGTCTATTATTTTGAGCCTAGGTAAATTGCAAAGCAAGTACCTTAATGCATTTGAGTTTTGACCTCAAACCAACTCCCTTGGGTAGTCCTTGGTACCCACAACCTAGAACAATCAAGAACCACTCCTCTTACATTCAAAGATTTCAAATTATAGTCTCTGCAAGTTTGGACCAGATTTGCCAAATTTGGTGAAATTCATATCTACACTACTCCAAAAATTCCACAAATATTCAGGCAGCCTCTAGATGCAATGAGAGGCCCCTCCACCAAAAACCAGCTCAAGGAAAAATCCCTACATGCCTAGATCATTCTATCGAACACCTTGTGATAGAGGCAAAGGTGTCCCGATGTTTCGATGAGATGGTGGCTATCGTTTCTGTGGGAGTCGACCTTGACGATCCGACTACGTACGTGCGAGACGTCGCGCCTTAGCAATCGCTAAACCAACTTCCGAGGGTTATTGACCACGCCGAGCACGATCAACTCGACCACGAGGGCTTGTTTCCTGCGAGCAAGCGAAGAACAAGCAAGAAACTAAGATTGCAATCTGGATATTGCGAATATAAGAGGAAAGCTTTATTAATGAAGGTGGGGTTACGGGGCGCCTTGGTGCAGTCGTTGAACACAAAGCGAAATGCACGCGAAGTTGCAGCTTTGGCGAACTTTTGATCTAAACAAAACCCAAAGTATAAACGACGCCCTAAGGGCTGTATATATGGAGAAAGAGGAGGGAATTTCGTGGCCCTTGAGGGAGGGGTCCGAAACCAACCCTAACTCTTGTTTCCCCACACATACGGACTCTAAAAACAGCCTACACTTAAGTATTTCGAAATTACATGGGCTGGCCCAATATTAAGGTGACGCAAGACCTAGAATAGCCTATGGGCGAATATTATGAAGTGGCATCTTGTATATTTCGTCCAAGGCCTCATGCTCTCATTAGGGTGGCTTCAAAGTCCCGAATCATCACTTGTAACTCCGTTCTTGTTCCCTTGCGCATGCCAACATCTCCATGCTTGAACTTGCTCCAAGGTTCATCTTTCTTGTCCATGGTAGGCCCTTCATTTGTAAGCAAAACAAATGTATCCAATTTAGGCAGCATCATATTCTCATGAACATTGGAATCGTTACCAAGAAACGAAAGTACCTGATAATTCAATTGGCGTGCGCGAGCTCTAGTAATTGGTCCAGTATGTATAGCAGCAAGGGCTGTGGGTGTAACAATGGTATTGAGTCGTGACTTAGCTTTTTGACATGTAGTGCAGCGAGCAACAAAACGCTCAACATCCCGTCTCATCTTTGGCCAAAAGAAATGTGTAGCAAGTATATCCTCCGTCTTCTTCATGCCAAAGTGTCCCATTAATCCTCCTCCATGCGCCTGCAACAACAAAAGACGAACAGAGCTAGCGAGGAATGCATAGCTTGTTAGCATGGAACACAAAACCATCCTTAATAACGAACTTGTTCCATGTTCTTCCTTCTTTACAATTCTGCATTACATCTTTAAAATCAGCATCATGCACATATTGATCTTTGATGGTCTCCAAACCAAATATTTTGAAGTCAAGTTGTGAAAGCATAGTATAGCGACGAGACAAAGCATCGGCAATAACATTTTCTTTACCCTTCTTGTGTTTAATGACATAAGGGAAAGTCTCAATGAATTCAACCCATTTAGCATGTCTACGATTCAGTTTAGCTTGACTTTTAATACGTTTCAAAGATTCATGATCGTAATGTATAACAAATTCTTTGGGCCATAAATAATGTTGCCATGTCTCTAAAGTCCGAACAAGAGCATATAATTCTTTGTCATAAGTAGAATAGTTCAGACTAGGCCCACTCAATTTTTCGTAAAAGTATGCAACAGGTTTGCCATCTTGTAATAACACACCTCCTAATCCAATTCCACTAGCATCACATTCAAGCTCAAAAGTCTTATTAAAGTCGGGAAGTTGGAGTAAAGGAGCATGTGTCAACTTATCTTTCAATACCGTGAAGGCTTCTTCCCATGCGGTACCCCAAACAAAAGGCACATCCTTCTTTGTAAGTTCATTGAGAGGTGCAGCAATGGTGCTAAAGTCTCTCACAAAACGCCTATAGAAACCAGCGAGTCCAAGAAAACTCCTCACTTGTGTGACCGTTTTGGGCTGCGGCCAACTCTCAATAGCTTCAATCTTGGCTTTATCAACTTCAATTCCACGTGGTGTAACAACATAGCCAAGAAAAGATACTCGGTCGATTGCAAAAGGTGCACTTCCCAAGGTTACCAAACAAGCGTGCATCACGTAGAGCATTAAAAACATCACGTAAATGTTCCAAATGTTCTTCCAAAGATTTGCTATAAATCAGTATATCATCAAAATAGACTACCACAAATCGTCCAATGAAAGCATGTAAAACTTCGCTCATTAATCTCTTGAAAGTACTAGGTGCATTAGTTAACCCAAAAGGCATGACTAACCACTCATATAAACCAAACTTAGTTTTAAATTCTGTTTTCCATTCATCTCCCAATTTCATACGAATTTGATGGTATCCACTACGCAAATCAACTTTGGAGAATATTGTAGAGCCACTCAATTCATCAAGCATATCATCTAGCCTAGGAATAGGATGACGATAACGAATAGTAATATTATTAATGCCTCTACAATCAACACACATACGCCGACGTACCATCCTTTTTAGGCACTAGTATAATAGGAACAAAGCACAAGGACTAAGAGATTCGCGTATATAACCTTTGTCGAGCAGCTCATGCTTGACGCATAATCTCCTTCGTCTCCTCTGGATTGGTAAGGTATGGTGCACGGTTGGGTAGCGATGCACCGAATTAAGTCAATTTGATGCTCAATCCCTCGAATAGGTGGTAATCCGGTGGCACATCTTGTGGGAAGACGTCGGCGAACTCTGCAAAATGTTAGTGACAAAGAGGGGCAAAGAGGAAGGCACGTCCTCGAATGAAAATAATGCCTCTTTGCACACAAAAGCATAGCAAACAGGTTTGCTAGAATCTAGCTCCTCAATATCAGATTTGGTGGCAAGTAAACATGCACTTTTCAGTTTAATTTCAGAAGCAACATTAGATGGTTTATTATTAGGCTTCATTTGTTGCTCAAATTCTTTTGCCACAATCTGATTTTCACTCTTATTTTTCTCTGTTTTGCTTTATTAGCTCTATTAATATCATCTTTCAAAATTGAATCAGGAGTCATAGGAAGCAAAGTAATATTTTTATCCTTGTGAACAAGAGTATCTTGATTGTTTCTACCATGGTGTCTGAATTTTTATCAAATTGCCATGGTCTACCAAGTAATAAGGAACATGCTTGCATAGGTACCACATCACAATCAACATAATCGGCATATGTAGAGATACTAAAATACACACGAGCGATGCGTGTTACCTTAACCTTGCCGCCGTTGTTGAACCATTGGATGTAGTAAGGATGTGGATGTGGTCTTGTGGTGAGAGAAAGCTTCTCCACCATATCCATGCTAGCCAAGTTGTTGCAGCTCCCTCCATCTATGATGACGCTTGAATAGAACGTTCCTTCACAACTCCCTTTGTATGGAACAAGTTATGCCTCTGATTTTGCTCGACTTGTGTAACTCTGCACACTCAAAACACGTTGAGCAACTAAACATTCATACCTCATCTTCAAGCAGCCATGTATTGCGTCTCATGATCGTAATCATCTCCACCATGTTCTTCATGTGTAATAAGAGCCAAAGTCTCTTCATCATAGTCACCAATGGACTCATACCCACCATCCTCGGTAGCAATCATCACACGCCGAGATTGGCATTCTTCGGCAAAATGTCCTCTTCCCTTACAACGACGACAAATAATATCACTTGTGTGCCCTGTTGACGCCATGGAAGAAGAAGAGCTCTGTGTAGGCCGGCCGAGTGCGCTCTTGGCGGAATAGTGGTGGTTGTGCACGCTTTCTTGTATCACGGTTGGAGGTGGCAGCCGGCGGAGGTGCCGGTGTAGTAGAACGTGTGGAAGTAGATGATGCACGTGGTGTCCATGATGAAGGTCGACTGCAGAAAAGTTAGTCCGCCGCCAACGCCTGGCCGATCCTCAAGACTTCACGCTCAGCTTTACAAGCAAGATGGAATAATCGAGTGATATTAGTATAATCCTTGTAGTCTAGAATGGTATGAATATCTCTATTTAATCCACCCGTAAAACGTGCAAGCATAGCTTCATTCTCCTCAACAATACCACATCTAATCAAGCCGGTTTGTAATTCGATAATATTCTTCTACGAATTTTTTCCTTGTCTTAAGCGCTGCAATTTTTGAAGTAATTCACGTTGATAATATGGTGGAACCCAACGAGCACGCATAGCAGTTTTCAAAGCAGCCCAAGTAATGGAACAGGATATAATCTACAATGTTCGGACCACCAAACACATGCAAAGCTAGTGAAAGCACAAGCAATGACGGAACACGTCTCTCCTCGGGATATTGTAAACATGTAAATCGTTGTTCAGTTTCTAACTCCCAAGTAAGATATATATCGTGAACATATCTACCCTCAAATGGTGGAATATTCAACTTCAATTTAGGGAGATGGTCATGATCTCGTACTGAGGGGAGCCCTAACATTGCCATTATTTGCATGTGGACGACCGGGTGGTTGTGGTCTTTGGTGGTTGTGGTCTTTGGTAGTTGCACGTAGTTCGAAGTTGATCAACCTCATCCTCGTACTCTCTCACATAATCATCCTCCCCACATCGCCAGCAGGAGCCACGTAGTATCAACAAGCAGCACCAAAGCAGCTTGGCCAGTGAAGAGGGACACGGCTCGCTTCGGCGGAGGGCTGCCGTGATGTGGAGGTAGTCGTTGTTGTTGTTGTAGAGGTGCATTAGGTGCAGCCGGTGGTGGTGGTGGTAGACGCGCGAGCAATTCATTAAACTTGTTATCGAGCTTTGTTTCAACGCCTTCTCAATGCCATCTATCTTCTCCATGGCCTCTTCAAATCTATTTAGAACATCTTCCACCGCCCACTCATCATTTGTTGAAACTTATCATGTAGCGCTTTGTTTGTCATGTTCTCCCAAATACCTCGTCGGCTTGTGATCCTGCCATGGTTAGCAGCAATAGAAACACACAAGAATATGATTCGACAGACTACTAGGAAGTGGTGGTGGTGGTGTGGTGGACAGTCACAAAACCGTCAAGCAAATCTCAAATTCTTACCAGTTCTTACCCAGCAGCAGGCGGTGATCGGCAACCGATGTAGTCAAAACTCTCAAAGCTTGGATAGAGCGATTACCATGGAGAGTCAAATGCACGATGTAGATGTATGTGGAGCTGGGAAGGCTTATAATATGGTAGAAAAAAGGGTCAAGAATAATCAATTCAGAGATGCAAAGTTGAATAAACGCTCAACGACGATCTTTGTCTTTGGTCCTAGGCTAGACCGTGCTAGAGACGCGAGCCTAGAACACTAACAAAATCACGGCGCTGCAAGGAAACAACGGAAAAGCACACTTTGGAAAAAAAAATTCGCTCTTTTTTTGCGCTGCTTTTTTTTTGCGAAAAGTCACTATAATGGCGAGTGTCTCAAAACTCTTCCCAGGTCAAACTGACAGGATGGGCACGAAATTTTTTCGACCAAATTTTTTTTTTCGAATGCAAGGACCCAAAACCGAAACGAGTCAAAAAACTTTCTATAATGGCGATCGTCTCAATACGCTTTAGAAACACCTAAAATAGGATAGCCAGAAATTTTTTCGACAAGTGCGTTTTCGGAAAATTTTGGGCCTAAACGGAGGGTGGTTTCAGACTCCTTTTTTCGGAGACCTACGCAGGTAAGGAAACACGAATCGGAATTTAGATGGATCTCGAAAACAAACCTAATATGAGAAGAACTCGGATTGGTGGTGGATATATGGTGGTGGTATATGGCAGCGGTGGTGGTATATGGATACGGATTGGTGGTGGTATATGGATACGGATTCAGAGCGGTGGCGGATAAGAAGGGTGGTAGATGGCAAGGCAATGATGATGGTGCGGCGGCGGCGTGACAACTTATGACCAGAACTCGAAACTCTAAAAGACTAGACTCTAAGACCAGCAACTTGACACGACGATGCAACCGCAAATTCAACAAAGCAAAAACCCTAAAAAGATTATGCGAAGGCTCGATTGGTTCGGATATGATGAACTAACCCTAAATTTTTTGTGGCTTTTTCGTGGACTTTAGGTATGAAGAATGACTCGATCTAATCTACGAAAACTGTAAAATCTCACCGAGCAACCTGAAAATCTGATACCACTTGATAGAGGCAAAGGTGTCCCGATGTTTCGATGAGATGGTGGCTATCGTTTACGTGGGAGTCGACCTTGACGATCCGACTACGTCGTATGAGACGTCGGCGCCTTAGCAATCGCTAAACCAACTTCCGAGGGTTATTGACCACGCCGAGCACGATCAACTCGACCACGAGGGCCTGTTTCCTGCGAGCAAACGAAGAACAAGCAAGAAACTAAGATTGCAATCTGGATATTGCGAATATAAGAGGAAAGCTTTATTAATGAAGGTGGGGTTCGAGACGCCTTGGTCCGGTCGTTGAACACAAACGGCACGCCGGTTGCAGCTATGGCGAACTTTTGATCTAAACAAAACCCAAAGTCTAAACGACGCCCTAAGGGCTGTATATATGGAGAAAGAGGAGGAATTTCGTGGCCCTTGAGGGAGGGGTCCAAACCAACCCTAACTCTTGTTTCCCCACACATACGGACTCTAAAAACAGCCTACACTTAAGTATTTCTGAAATTACATGGGCCTGGCCCAATATTAAGGTGACGCAGCACCTAGAATAGCCTATGGACGAATATTATGAAGTGGCATCTTGTATATTTCGTCCAAGGCCTCATGCTCTCATTAGGGTGGCTTCAAAGTCCTGGAATCATCACTTGTAACTCCGTTCTTGTTCCCTTGCGCATGCCAACATCTCCATGCTTGAACTTGCTCCAAGGTTCATCTTTCTTGTCCATGGTAGGCCCTTCATTTGTAAGCAAAACAAATGTATCCAATTTAGGCAGCATCATATTCTCATGAACATTGGAATCGTTACCAAGAAACGAAAGTACACGATAATTCAATTAGCGCGGCGCGAGCTCTAGTAATTGGTCCAAGATGTATAGCAGCAGGCTGTGGGTGTAACAATGGTATTGATGTCCTCATCACCTTCATTGCAATCGCTTCGCTCATCTTGATTAAGTTCGTAGTTTGATGTCGATCTTCGCCGATAATTCAGTCACATGCTCACAGGCACTTGGCACGTTGCTCACGGCCTAGCTTGCTTGTCCGGAGCCTCACACGCGATGCTTGGCGCGTTCTGGCGTCGGTGGCACCACGCCCGCTTTGCCGGCGTCTCTTGCGGTGGCCGAACCACCGTAGCGGCCGACAGGGAGTAGAACGGCGGCATAACGCCGTTCGGCGCCGCCCAAACCCCCTGGTGGCTCCGCGTGGCCATTCCCTCGCCAGTGCATGCATGCAGCACCGTCGCCGTGTCCTGGCACGCGCAGAGCGCGTTCTTTGCCGCCGACGGGCCGTGCGGCCATTCCGTCGAGGACAAGCCATAACCTCGCCCTCCTTGCTTTGAGTTGGGCGGGATGGCACCGGTTAAATCTTCTAGTCGGTGCTCAAGCTCCTAAGCCGACCGTGCAACCACAAGCCTTGTTGTAATCACCTCGCCGGAGAACCCCGTTCTCGGCAACCGCCTCGGGGCGGCTATATATAGCACCCCGAGCTTGCTCTTGCCCCCGCACACCTCCTCTACCTCTCCAGACTCACCAAGTCCCTGGAAGGGCCACGAGGAGCCCTCCTTCCCGACTCCGGCCACTTGCCGTTCCGCCTCGGCCTCCACCATGATTCACTCCGGTGAGGTCATCTCGGCGCCCTAACCTCGTCGAGATACCCTCTCATGCTATCACGAGTCTAACCCCTCCTCAATTCCACCTCCGCAGCCTCTCCGACGAGGTCCACGACCACCGAATCACCGTCCGCCGGAGCAAGCGTCGCCGCCCGACGTGGTACTCGCCGCGACCACCACCACCTCCCACAGACGTGGAATGGCACCTCAACACGGAGGTACTCTCCGATCTCCTGCCTCATGGTGGATCGCCCGGCGACCACCGCTGACTCTCGGGCGCCAGCGAGCCCGACTCCCTCGTTTGAAATTTCAAACCTAACGGGTGGGACCCGCCCATCAGCCTCTCCTCTGTTTTTTTTCGAATCATTTTCTGAAAGCGTACTTTGGCAAATACGCTTCCACTCTGAACCGTTTTTCTGGATTTTTTTGCAAAGCCCCCTGGTAGTTTTCTGTTTCATTACAGATGGGTCCTCGGGTTAAAACCTTTATAACTTTTTAACATAAAGGAATTTTTGAGTGATTCTTTTTCTGTCCTCTTCAAATTTTTGTCTAGTTTTTTGTCATATTTATTTGAAAAATATTTGGATCAATTTTCTATACCCCACGGTATTTACGTTAGCACGTGTATTTTTGTGTACCGTAGATACCGAAGGAGGTGACGGAACCGCGAACTTCGCCGAGCTAGACCCCGACTACTCCGAACCAGGCAAGCAAAGTTTGAAATTTTGATATGATGAGTGTCTGGGCATGTTTGCATTATTTTGTATCATGGCACGTTCATGAGCATTTCGATGATAGTTCGTCTCGTGAGCATTGAGGCATATGAGCTCGGCAAATCCATGAGTTGTTGGAAACTCGTTGCATGGCCATGAGTTGGCATGAGTATGTGTAAGATGGCAGTGTTGTAGCATGCCAGTCTTATGCCATATAGTTGACCGGTGTCAACATAAATCGCCAGATTCCGTCCGTCCTTCCCTTTCAGATTACCACCATTGCTTCCCGCAAGGGATACGGCTTAGTAAGTTGCAAACCACTTCCTGGTACACACCATTTCGAGATGCCGGGATGAAGGTTCCATGGCCCTGGATTAAAGCCTTTCATCCGGTCAGGGGGCATGGGTGTTTCCGGTTGGGACCGAGAGGGGGGCACCCCTTAGAGCGCGCGTAAATAAATTTGATCCCATGCTAATCGAGATTGTGATCTCCCCGTCTCAAAGTTTTCTTAAACACTGTCTAGGGTGATTCCTGGCAACGTGAGGTATGATGGGTGTGTACTAGCTAGTTGTGTTTCTTCCGAAATACCGTAAACGGAACTAGTCCTTCGTGACTACGGAAATCCGTTGGCTGTGGAAATTTTTTGGTACAAACTCTGCAGAGTCAAAATTCTTGAATTCATCTTATCCATATACAAGTACCGTGTTCATCACATCTTGTCAAGTGTCAGTCTCGGTGACAAAAACTCCTGAGAACCATTGGAGTATCAAATGTTTATTTTCCTGTGAATGGACTAACCCGCTTATTGTCTTGTGATGAGTATTTTCCGTGAGCACTATATCTCGTCAGTTATGAATGATTTATTATAAGCCCTTTCCGCGATGTCGCTCAGACGTCCGACTGCGGCATTGTTGTCATCTATTTCATTATAAGCCCTTTTCGCGATGTCGCTCGACGTCCGATCGCGACATTGTTGTCGATTATTTTATTATAAGCCCTTTCTGCGATGTCGCTCACACGTCCGACTGCGGCATTGTTGTCAGTTATTTTATTATAAGCCCTTTCTGCGATGTCGCTCAGACATCCGACTGCGACATTGTTGTCATTTATTTTATTATAAGCCCTTTCTGTGATGTCGCTCAGACGTCCGATCATGACATTGTTGTTATTTATTTTCATTATAAGCCCTTTACGTGATGTCGCTCCGACGTCCATCGTGGCACGCATGTATTTTATTTCAATATAAGCCCTTTATGAGGTGTCGCTCGACGCTTGTGGCATGTTTTGCTTATTTGTTCACCCTTCGAGGCGTCGCTTCAGACACCCGATCGGTTTTGAGTTTATCTTCTTTGGGTTTTCGAGCGGACTACCGCCGATCCCCTTCTTATTTGTTTTGCTATACTGTTTCATTTGAGCATTGTTAAAATTAATCATGTCGCATTCATGCATTCATTTGTTATATCTTTTGTCCGAACTGTCTTGCGAGTACTTTCATAGTACTCACCGGCTTGTTGATTTGGCCGATGTCTTGTGAAGGCGATCTCATGGATGAAGAGTTCGATAGCGAGTCCGACGCCTAGAGGAATCCCGGTCGATCTCGTCGACCCTGGATTAGTCATTGTGATATATCTGCTTCGTTACCCAAATAAATCCATCGAGCCTCACCTAGACGCTCGATGAGCCGCCAAAGGCAAGAGACTTATTAACCACCCCACTGTGTTATTCCACCAACCACTTATATCTCGAGTCAGTAGTATTTCCACCCCACACCGTTTTGTCATATCCGCCTTCATGTATAATTATTCGCGTGTTGTAATAATTGGTTGGGCATCTTCAGTCCGACCCCTGTAATATTGTAATGCTACTGGCTTCTTGTAACAAAGTTTTGTCTACCGATATGGAGGATTTTCCTCATATTGGATTTCATAGGTCGGTTGTTCAATAAATATTTTTATTGAGAAACCGGTCGTGACACTAGGGCGTAGATCGGTAGGAGGGAAAGACTTCGCGCGCACCCCAGTGTTCGAACCTTAAGGGTTTGCCGGAACCCCACATCTGACACTTGCGGTGACATTGAGTATCTAGGTGACATTAGAGTTGGTTGATGTGCATCATATGGTGTATTTTAGTACGAACTCTTGGTTAGGTCGATCGAAAAGAATATTTGGGTGTTATTTTAGTACAAACTCTAGGATAGATTGATCGGAAAGAATAGCTTTGAGGTGGTTTCGTACCCTACAAACAATTTCATCTTATGTTCTCCGCTAGATAAGAACTTCAGAGTGATTCTTCATCACACGTTGAGGGATGGTTATATGATTCAATTAGATTAGCATTGTTGAGAGATTGCACTAGCGAAAGTACGGACCCTAGGCCTCATTTTCAAGCATTGCAATACCGTTTGTGCTCCGTTTTATCAATTGCTACATTGCTGTTTTTTATTGTTCCTATTATAAAAATAAATATCTACTATCATTACTACACTTATATCACCATCTCTTCGCTGAACTAGTGCACCTATACAAATTACCATTGTATTTGGTGTGTTGGGGACACAAGAAACTTTTTATTATCTGGTTGCAGGGTTGTTTGAGAGAGACCATCTTCATCCTACGCCTCCCACGGATTGATAAACCTTAGGTCATCCACTTGAGGGAAATTTGCTATTGTCCTGCAAAACTCTACGCTTGGAGGCCCGACATGAGTCTACAAGAACAAGTTGTGTAGTAGACATCACACGACAATTGTGTAAATGCCCAAGAACTCTAACGGGTTTAACTTGCCGTCGTACTTTTCTGGTAATTCGGGCATGAACGCGCGGACAAACGACCAACGGACTTGCCGCATCTCACATGTGAAAGTAGGGCACCCAACCTTGTAAGGCAAGTACCTGCCAACAACGGGCACTGGTTCATCGATGATTGGACCGCGCTCGTCTGATTGATGAAGCGCCTCCCGACGTCGTTGAATGGTGGTGCAAACATCCTCTGCTCGCCTATCCAGCAACACCTGCCGCTGATCTTGTTGCGTTTGTGGATCCAAGGAGGCCATTGACACATTGTCAGGCTCGACATTCTATTGGGTTCGCTTCGAGTGCCAGCGCTGCTGCTGGGGTTGTTGCCGAGAAGGTGATTGTACCGTGGGTGCACCACCTGCCAAACGACCATCAATCAGAGCTACTGGCATGATTGGCGGGCGTCATGAGGGTTTTGTCAACTGGGATCTATATGCATCGGCAAACCCGATCAAGCTCCGGATGGTGGCCCTCCACTCATCCATCTTGCCGGCTATTGGAGGGAAATCCAACAGCATCTGGGTCCGCGCCATCGCCTCCGTTGTCGTCGAAGGCATGTTGGAGCGTGGAGACCGCGATGTCGCTCGACTCCTGGTAGAGCCAGTAGGAGCATCGTTGCGATCTTGTCGCCGAGCTGCGGGTGTGACGACAAGTTGGTGTGGCGTGAGCGGTGCTTGAGGATCGTGAACTTGATCAATGGGCGTCTTGGCATGCGGGTGCTGTTGAGGAGGTACAACAATGTCACTTGTCATCACATCACGTCCATCTCACGATGGACGAGGTGTGTGCCTTGATGTCATCCCCCTCGCCGTCGCCGGAGCCGTCGCAACGGGAGGGTCGCGGCTCGCTCCCGACCGGACGGGGTCGCTCCGATGGCTATGCTCGCCGGTGTGCTGAGGAGGCGGGAGCTGAGTTCCCGCATCGCCTGTGCCATTGTTGTCATCTTCGCCAGAGGGTCGAGGTAGATACCCGCATTCAGTGCCTCCGCTTTCGTTTACGCTATAGCGATGGCACGACCGCACCGCTGCCGATTGCGCCGCCCGTGGTGTTACGCACCGTCTTGGCGGCGGCCGCCGCCTGCCTGCTGCAGAACCGCGTCTGATGGAATCTTGGACGTGGAAGGCTTCTTCACTGAAAGTGCTAGTTATCGACTAGAGGGGGGTGAATAGGCGATTTTTATGAAAGTCTTCAAAACATGGGAGTTTCAAAGACAAACAATAGAAATGAACCTATTGACATGCAGCGGAAGGAGGACTACACTAGGCAAGCCATAGTCAAGTATTCAATAATGTGAAAGCACGAAGACTAATAGCAGCTAGGCAGTATGGATCAGGATGGAAGATAGAATGAAGCCAAACAATAATAGTCGTCACACGGTGAAGTCAAACAGATAATGCGAGCAGGCAATGACTTCACGAAGACAAACTGTAAGTAACGAGAGGGAGAAGATAGAACCAGTTGCTTGGTGAGGACAAGGATTTGTTAGACCAGTTCGATTCTTTGTGACAACTGTACGTCTGGTTAGGGAGGCTGAGATTCAACTCAGAAGACCGCGTCGTCACCTTATTCCCCTTGAGCTAAGGACACTTAGTCCTCGCCCAATCACTCTGGTAAGTCCTCAAGGTAGACTTCCGAACCTTCACATACTTCGTTCACCGGCAATCCACAATGACTCTTGGATGCTCAGAACGCGACGCCTAACCGGCTGGAGGATTCACAGTCCTCAAGTGTAACAAGTCTTCAGATCACGTAGACAGAAAGACTTCAGTGATGCCAAACACTCTTTGGGCTCTGGGTGTTTTGGGCTTTGTCCTCGCAAGGATCTCTCTCTCAAATGCTTCGAAGGTGGGTTGCTCTCAACGAAAAAAGCCGTGCACTAACTCTGAGCAGCCACCAATTTATGGTGTAGGGGGTGGGCTATTTATAGCCACTAGGCAACCGGACCTGATTTGTGCGAAATGACCCTGGGTCACTAAGGAACTTACACTTGTTCCAACGGTCAGATTTCAAACATACGCGGCAACTTGACTTGGGCTACAAGTAGAGCTGGCTCATCCAGCTCTGGATAAGGTTTTCTCTCATTGTCTTCGCTCGAAGACATAGGATTTGGTTGAGCATCACTTCAGTCACTCTGAATTTGTTCACTTGGACCCCATTTAACTGTACGGTGGTTCCGATGACTCAACAAAGAAGAAAAAGGAAACTACGAAACAGCAATGTCTTCGCATTCCATAGTCTTCACGTGAACGTCTTCTCGAGTCATAATCTTTGTTGTGAATATCTTCACATACCACCATTGTCTTCAATGTCTTCACACATTTTTAGGGGTCATCTCCGGTAGGTAAACCGAATCAATGAGGGACTATTACCTGTGTTATCCTGCAATTCTCACAAACACATTAGTCCTCAACCGGGTTTGTCGTCAATACTCCAAAACCAACTAGGGGTGGCACTAGATGCACTTACAATCTCCCCATTTTTGGTGATTGATGACAAACTAGTTGAAGTTTTCAACGGGGATAAAAGTATGTGAAATTGTAAGGGTTAAGGTATTGTCTTCATAAGTAGCAAAAGGCTCCCCCTGAAGATGTGCATTTAAGTATTTTGCTTTTGAATGCAGATGCACATGGCAGGTTGTACTTGTGGAGATACTCTTCAACTTAAGAAGACAATTCATCATGCATGAAAAGATATAACGAAGATAATGACATGCATAATGAAAAATGAACGTCTGCGGCATGACTTCGTGCGGAATTTATCATCGCATCACATAGTTGACAGAAAAGGTAGCAGACGACCATCAAGTTTAAGTGTTACAACTCAAAGAACCAAATGTACCAAAAGCAAGAGTTATAAACACTTGGCAAAAAGTATAGCAACCACCCATAAGGACCCGCTTGAAGACTATCAACCCATATGCTTCTCCCCCTTTTGTCAGTAATGACCAAAAAGGTTTGAACACATAGAGCCTCTACTCGTTCCCATGAGGAGTAGGAGAAGATGCAGGGTCGACGTTGGTGTCCGGTGGTGCAGAAGAACTTGGTGCAGTGTCGATGCTAGGCAAAGTTGTAGTTGGGGAAGTAGCATCATCTTCGTCATCGATGACTCTGGCATTAACGGTTGCCGCTGAGGATGAGTACTCAGAGTCTTCGAGTGAGGAAGTCCGACGCAAGACAACATTCCTGGGAGGAGTGGAATCAAATTTGAATCTCTCTGTGAAGCCATCTTGTTGAAGATCATCTTCAGAGCTCAAAGAATGTCGGACTCTTCCACGACCGAAGCGGGTTTCATGAGTGACAAATGCATTCTTGGTGGCAAGGTTGCTAATGCGATTAACATCCACCAAGAGGCTTTGCATCTGACGCTTCAGCCAATCATGATGCTTATCCCATTTTTAATGCAGGGCGACGAGAAGCTCTCGGTCATTGAGAGCACGAGATCGCTTCTGAGGCCTTTGAGCAATAGTGCTTTCAGTGGCTTCAGTATGGGCATGATGAGGTGCACGTTTTATTTCCAGCCAGAGGATAAACATGAGTTGCAGCAAGAACTCCTTCAATAGGTTGAGTGAAACTTTGACGATCGACGTTGTGAAGATAAATTAGCTCCTTGGCAGGTTCTGGGTATATGGCTTCGACAGACATATCAACCTCTGGCAAGAATATGAGATGGTTGCACGCAAAGGGCTGATAGTTGATAGCAGAGTGAAGCTTGATGAGGCGCATTACCCATGGAGCATAAAACTTTAGACCAAATAGATCAGAACCAGATGCAGCAAGTTGTCTGATGAAGAAATCCTGAGCATTGAAGCTGATGCCATTAAGAATATAGAAAACCAATGTCTTCATTGAGCCTTCAAGCTTTCTTTGCAGAAGAATGTCCTTTGACGGGCCATAGAGTTCGCCTTATAATATGATAGATGGTGCGGGGCAGAAACTCTAGGTCTTCAACAAAGAATTCCCTTGGATATTCATCATCTTGTGGCAGTGGCTTCATCATGCTCAGCATTTGACTCATATTCGGCTCAGGCTTCTGGAATATGCTCTCCAAAGCATTGCGGTGAAGCTGACAACCAGGTTCATAGAGTTCACAGGTGGGCGAGTGTAAGCTCAATAATATCAAGAGCTTTGGCTTCGTGGTGTACATTGCCTGTCATCCACTCAAGGACCCAAGTTTTCGGGTCCCTGTTGTAGTCGCGAATGTGAAGAGTGGCATAGAATTGTAACAGAAGCTCTTCATTCCAATTTTCCTTGTCGGTCACAAACTGCAGAAGGCCAGCATCTCTGAAGCAGTCGAGGGCTTCTTCCAAGCAGGGCAGGCTAGCAATGGCTTCGCAGTCTAGACGCATGTGGGGAAAGATGCGCCCTTGTTTGTATAGGACACAAAAATAGTAACTGCGCTGCTGATAGCTCCAGAACCGATCAGATGAAATTCTTGGCTTGGAATATGGGTTCTTGGCACTATCAAAGAAGGTTTTGTGTGCTTTGAAGCCATTCACATTGAACGACCCTGGCAACCTGGGTAGCCTGGGCTTTGGCTTCTGGACCTGAGGCCTGCGCTCCACATGCTAATCAAATTGTGGTCCGTGAGCGGGAGGAGGAACCAGAATAGGCCATCGAACCATGATAGGTTGACCGCGATCAAATGCCAGCTCAATAGTGTGAGGCCTTGGAGGTGGAACAGGAGCATCATCATTGACATGGGCTTCAAGTTGCACAAAGGCTTCAGGTGCAATATTGGTTTCATGTGTCACGTTCACTTCAGGTGCCACAATAGCTTCAGCCGTGACATCATCATTGGCTTCAGTATTGGTGTTGGTGGCCGCCTCTATATTTTCAACCTCCACTTGAGTAGCTGGAGGGTAGGGCACAGACTCGTTCTCCTCGAGAACAACTTCTTGGTTGGTAGGGAGTGTGGCAACTCACTCTTCTTCTTCACAGGGTTCTTGATCTTCTTCGGCTGATGCAGCCGGTATGTCTTCGACAACTTTGGCTTCAGACTCAGAGACATTCACAGTTGGAGTGGCTCCAGGAAACACTTGACGTGCTACTGAGTTGAGTTGCACTTCTCCTTCTGGAACGCTCGGCAGAGCGACTTGTGGCCTTGGTCCTTTGTGAAGCCTACGGAATGCGGGCGACGCTTTTGGAGAGGGAGTTGGCTGTACCACATAGTCATCATCGTCAAGCACTGGAGTGGTGAGTTGAGATGGTGGAGTACTTGGTGATTCTTCTTGACGGGGGGAGTCTTGAGGGCGATCAACCCATGAATCATCCTGAGCAATTGGCGTCATGGGACGAACAATGCTGATGAGTTTGCTGTTCGTGAGAACAGGCGATGATACCATTTGGTGCTCTATCTGAGGAAGGACTTCATCATCATCTACATTGTCTTGGGGACCAATATCTTCAGTTGCGGTGGGGTCAACAGCTGGAACTTCTTCAGCTTCAGGAGCCTCTGTGAAAGCAGGCTCGTGGATCACAATCTGACGCTCTTGGTGTTCGGATGCAGGGTGAGCAACAGAGATGGGCTTGACAACAAGGGGCTCTGTGGGAGCAGCCCGATCTTTCTTCGAAGACTTCGTCTTCTGCTTCTTGGTCTGTGGTGCATCATCAGTGGCATTCTTGATCTTATGCTTTCTGGCTTCGTCCTCAGCCGTCTGTGTCTTCTTCAGTTCAGAAGCAGCTGTGGGGACCTTAGGCTTCGTGCCTGTCATGCTGGCTGGGAAGACAATGCGAGGTGCTTCCCGCCCTGATGCTTCAGCTTGGGCTATAGCAGGCTTCTTCTTGGCCGCCATCTTGGGGTCGATGCCTGGGCGCCCAAGTGCCTTGCGCTTTTCTGCTTCATTGTGAGCTTGAACACATTTTGCAGCGAGATGTTTCATTCGCTCTCTTGAACCTTTTGCTTCTTCACATTTCTTGTGAAATGCCTCCTTGAGGTCATGTAGCATCTGCTTGAAGTTTTGAACATCAACCACGCCGAGCTTGGCCATGTGCTTCTTGAACCGAGCCTTCTCATAATCAATTTTGTTCTTTAGTTCGACAATCTTCTGAGCCAGAGCCAGCTCATGAGCAATGGCTCCATGGAAGGAGACACTGATGCCGATTGGAAGCTGAAGATCATCAATGCTCAGGTTCGGATTTTCAAACCACTCATTAATGAAGTTATTCAAGATGTCCACATCGAAGAGGGGCAGATCGTTGAAAATCTCCGCCTCTTGCTTGCTCTTTATCAGTAGCTCAAGAGCGTCATCACCAAGATCTTTGTCACTTGATAGATCAATGGCTTCAGTCTCGTTCCTTAGAACGGCAACTGGGGTCAGTGCTTGCCCAGAACTCTGGATGGGCTTCTTTCTCTTTAAAGACTTCTCGGTCTTCTTGGATATGCAAGAGAGATCTACAAACTGCACACTTGCTTCAGGAGGTGCAGTAGCCAGTGGCTTTGCACGTGAAGCCTTAGGTGCAGGAGAGGGCTTTGAAGCTTTTGTTATCTTCTACTTCTGTGGCTTAGGAGGAGCAGGCGCTTCATCAGAACCAGTGTGGTCAGCAGAGTGCTCCACGGCTGCCCCCTGAACAGTAATGTGAGTGATGAGACCTTCGAGGTTGTAGAAGGGCCCGACGATATTGGGTTCAGCATCACGTGTGGCATCAGCCCGAGGAGCAGATGGACCGGGGTTAAAGTCGAGTCCAAATGCTTTCTTGTTCTTCATAGCAGAATCCTTGGCAAACTTGTAGTTGCGCTTGAATAGATTGTCGTCACGACGCCATAGCAGAGAAGTTGGGTCGGCATTAGCAGGCTGAGGTCCACGGACCATGCAAAGGTAGAAGCCTTGAGCAATGGCTTCGGACTTAGACTTGGGTTGAAGATTTTTGTATAAGATATCTCCCCAAGGTCTCTTGATGGCATTTTTCTCTGCATACTCAACGGTGACAAATCTGTACTTGAACCATTCCTCAGCCCAATATCTTTGAATCCACTGGATTCGTGTCTTGCGTTCACCATAGGTTTCTTCTGGGTCCATCTTGTACATTTCATACAGATCAGGTGGCATATCTTTGGATGTATTCCCATGGTGCTGTCTGCCTCCCTTTCTTGCTGACTTTTCAGTGGCCATGAAGTTCAAACGGGATGGCTTCAGAACTTGTAAAGGCTTCCGTCTACTGGTCAGACAAGAACTGGCTTCGGGAGAATTGATGTGACGCTGTAAAAATTCTGCAAATGAATGCAGACTATGAGAACCAAGGGATTCTCCCACGGACATGTACCTGTGATAGCATTAGAGATGCGAGGGAAGGGGAAGAGGTCATATGCATTCTCTGAAGATTTTGAAGATAAATCAGTTTGAAGACATTGACCTCATAGCGCGAAGACATTCACTTATTTGTTGAGAGTTGGTTCCAGATTTGTACGAATCCAAGAATAGGTACAAGTGAGGAATCTAACTTGTTGTGGAGCATAATTGAATATACTAGGCATGATATGAGATGCAGAACATGATAGATTCAATTTTGTAGGCATAGAAACCACTTTTGGTGGACAAGGATGAATCTATCGGATAAAAAAAGGCAGTAAAAGTAAGATTTAATTACTACATGAAGAACTGCTAGAGGGAGTGGAGTGGGAGGCCTAGCAGTTCAATCTCCCGCGCCCTAACTTGGCGACGGAAGACACCTACAACGGCGGCGGAGGAGACGAGGTCCGCGGCCGGCGTGAGGACAACATCGGTGAGGTCGCGGCAGCTAAGCGCTTCGCCGCCAACGTCGTCGAGAGCTAGCGGTGGCGCTAGGGTTTGTGCGAGGTGGAGAGGCGGGAGAGGGATTTTGACCGCGATGTGATGTGTATTTATAAGGAAAGGGACAGCACAGCGCGATTACACAGGTGCCCTTGGCGGTTCACATCTGAGGGACACGTGGCGAACATGCAACACATTGGAAGTTGTTCCATGTACCTACGCACGCCTAGACTGTCGGGTGGACGTTCCGGCTTCTCCGGGTTTCAGGCAATAAGGATATAGCATTTTAAAACATATTCAATTTTTGTCTCAGTATCTTCTGCTGACAAGGACGTAGAGAAGACATTCGACAGTTTCAATAGAATGCATATGATTTGGATAGATAGAATTTGAGATAGAAGCATAGAAGAGGTTGGGGTCCGATCACATTCACTTAGACCAAAAGATTCAAACAAGAAGACATAGCTATAAGTGAATGTTGTAGAGGACATAACACAAATATATGTATATATCTGAGTAAGACCAAATCAACATGGTGAAGATAAACATGAAGTCAAATTAAGGTCGAAGATAAATCAAATGCGAAGAGAAACACTTCAAACAAAGGTTTGGTCGTGGCGTTACCCACCGTATAGGAAGTATTAGACCCAGACACAGCGCACAATTATCATGGCGCTTCGAAGTCAAATTCTGCATTAATGTATTCACACTTAGAGTGTATGTCTTCATTGATTGAAGATATACGTTACTTCGTGTGTTGCACATCTAAGTCGTCAATATGCACAAGTGTCAGGATTTGTGTCCAATTACAGGACATTTGAGGATTCTAAGATATTTAGCTCACACCGCAACTTGCAAAACCTTTTCTCATCCAAGGGCTTTGTGAAGATATCTGCCAATTGCTCTTCAGTGTTGACGTGAATGATATCAATATCTTCCTTCATGACATGATCTCGAGAAAGTGATGACGAATTCCATGTGCTTTGTCTTCGAGTGCTAAACTGGGTTGTTGGCAATCTTGATGGTGCTTTCATTGTCGCAGTATAGTGGAACTTGCTTCAGATGGATGCCATAGTCCTTGAGAGTCTGCTTCATCCATAGAAGCTGAGCACAGCAAGATCCAGTAGCAATGTATTCAGATTCAACAATGGAGAGAGACACACAGTTCTGCTTCTTTGAAGACCAACAGACAAGTGATCGTCCCAGAAAGTGACATGTGCGTGATGTGGACTTGCGATCAACCTTGTCACCAGCATAAACTTCATCTGAGAATCCAGCTAGATCAAACTTTGAGCCCTTTGGATACCATAATCCTAGTGTTGGGGTGTAAGCCAAATATCGAAGAATTAAACTTCACGCCTAAGTGATGCGATTCCTTTGGTGCCGCTTGGAATCGGGCACACATGCAAACACTAAGCATGATATCTGGCCTAGATGCACATAAATAAAGTAAAGAACCAATCATGGAGCGGTATACATTTTGATCGAACTCTTTACCATTGGCGTCAGGACCCAGATGACTTTTGGTTGGCATTGGCATCGTGTAACCTTTGCAATCTTGCATTCCAAACTTCTTCAGGCAATCTTTGAGGTATTTTTCTTGAGATATGAAGATGTCGTTGCTTTGCTGACGAATTTGAAGACCTAGGGAGAACTTCAACTCACCCATCATGGACATCTGATATTGCTCTTGCATCATGTGCCCAAACTCATCACTATACTTCTTGTCAGTGCAGCCGAAGATAATGTCAACCACATAGATTTGGCACACAAACAATTCTCCATCATATGTCTCCGTGAAGAGTGTAGGATCTAGTGAACCAAATTTGAAGCCTTTGCTCTTTAGGAAATCTTTGAGTGTGTCATACCAAGCACGAGGGGCTTGTTTGAGGCCATCTGATTGCCTTGTTGAGCTTGTACACCATATCAGGATGTTTTGGATCTTCAAAGACGGGTGGTTGTGTAACATACACTTCTTCTTCAATCTTGCCAATGAGAAAAGCACTCTTCACATCCATTTGATATAGAAGGATGTTGTGATGGTTGGCATAGGCTATCAGTATGCGAATGGCTTCAAGCCTAGCCACAGGAGCAAATGTTGCATCAAAGTCAATTCCTTCAACTTGAGTGTATCCTTGAGCAACGAGACGAGCCTTGTTTCTGACATATTGACCATGCTCATCTTGCTTGTTGTGATATATCCATTTGGTGCCTATGATGTTGTGCTTACGAGGATCAGGATGCTTGACCAATTCCCACACATTGTTCAGCTCAAACTGTTGAAGCTCTTCTTGCATAGCTTGAATCCATTCAGGTTCCATGAAGGCTTCAACAACTTTCTTGGGTTCAGAAATTGAGACGAATGCAAAGTGCTCACAGAAATTTGCTAGCTGTGTTGCTCTTGAACGAGTGAGTGGACCTGGTGCATTGATGCTATCAATTATCTTCTCAATCTGTACTTCATTTGCAACACGAGGATGAACTGGACGAAGATTTTGCTCTTGCTGATCATTGTCTTCATTTTGAGCATTGGCTTCAGGCTGAGCATTGTCTTCAGGTTGATTAGGCGCAGAAATGATAAGTTCCTCTTCAGCCTGTGCTTCAGACGGTATGATTTCTCCAGTTCCCATAAGCTTGATGGATTCACTAGGTGGAACTTCATCTAGCACATTTGGCAGGTGCTCTCTTTGTGAGCCGTTAGTCTCATCGAATCAAGACATCCACAGTTTCAACCACTTTGTAGTGAAAGAGGTTGAAGACTCTGTAGGAGTGTGAGTCCTTTCCGTAACCAAGCATAAAACCTTCATGTGCTTTCGGTGCAAATTTTGAAGTGTGATGTGGATCCTTGATCCAGCACCTAGCCCCAAATACTCTGAAGTAGCTTACATTTGGCTTCTTACCAGTTAGGAGCTCATAGGATGTCTTCTTCAGAAGCTTGTGAAGATAAACACGGTTGATGACATGGCATGCAGTATCAATGGCTTCGGGCCAGAACTTCCTTGGTGTCTTGTACTCATCAAGCATCGTCCGAGCCATCTCAACGAGTGTCATGTTCTTGCGCTCCATGATGCCATTCTGCTGAGGTGTGTATGGAGCTGAGAACTCATGAGTGATGCCCAACGTATCAAGATAAGTGTCGAGGCCTATGTTCTTGAACTATGTGCCGTTGTCACTTCTGATGTGCTTGATCTTGACGCCGTAGTTCGTCATGGCACGATTGGCGAAGCGTCTGAAGACATCCTGCACATCTAGAGGATTATATGCACCCATGTATATCTAGAATAATCATCAACAATGACGAAACCATAGAGGCAAGCAGTGGTAGTGAGAGTAGAGTAGTGAGTAGGGCCAAAGAGATCCATGTGAAGCAGCTCGAAGGGTTGAGGTGTCGTCATGATTGTCTTCGAGGGATGGTTGGCCCTTGTCATCTTTCCAGCTTCGCAGGCACCGCACAGATGATCCTTCTTGAACTTGACGCCCTCGATGCCAATGACATGTTTCTTCTTCACGAGTGTGTACAAGTTCCTCATGCCCGCATGTCCTAGCCTCTGATGCCAGAGCCAGCATTCTGAAGCTTTTGCTAGAAGACATACGGCCAACTATGGTCCTGCTGAGAAATCTACCATATATAGATCTTCTTTTCGGTACCCTTCAAAGACTAGTGACTTGTCAGATTCGATTAGAACAAGGCAACGATATTTTCCAATCATCACAATCATGTTCAAATCACAAAGCATTGAGACAAACATTAAGTTGAAACCAAGGGATTCAACAAGCATCACTTTATCCATTTGCTGATCCTTTGAGATTGCAACTCTACCTAGACCCAATACCTTGCTTTTACCAGTGTCAGCAAATGTGATGTGACTCTTGTCAGATGGACGTAAGGTTGAGTCCATGAGAAGACTTCGATCACCAGTCATGTGATTAGTGCATCCACTGTCCATAATCCATTCTGAAGCATTTGGTGTCATACCCTATAGTACAGTTAGGGGATAGGCTTCACCAAGAGCATTGTGAAGCATAAACATTTGACGGACAAGAGGATTATCAAAGCTCGTATCAAGGTTAAGACCGATAGGATGATTGGCAAGTGATTCAGAACAAAATACATAGTAAGACCATTTGGGCATTTTATCTTAAGGCCCCACAAGATGTTTTAGGTCCCCAGCAATAGCATCGGACGCCTTTGATTTCCGGCAGGAGACCTTTCCCTGCAAAAGAGAGTTAAGTTTTCTTAACCACCCACATCTTTAGGGGTGGCTTAGAAGCAATGAGTCTAAGTGCAGCATATGAGAACTTCGGCTTTGAAGCCCTAGCAAATAGCCTTGCAGGAGGTGAATAATACTCACATGAATAAGCAGAAAAGTTCTTAGTTTTATGAACATAGCGGTTTGACGAAACACACTCATATTCATAAGTCTGAGTATGATTTCCCTGCAAAACATTGGCGTTAGGGTGACTTGGGTGAGTCCTCTGTCTGTATGAAGCCTTTGGACCAAATGAAGTCTTTGGTCTGGGGTTTGTCTTCTTCCCTTGTGGTGGCATGATGACATTCACAGGAAGATTCTCAAGACACTTTTTGGGCACCCAGATCTTCTTCATAGGTGGCCCATTCCTGCAGTCAGTACCAATATACCTAGCAAACACTTCACCTTTCTGATTCTTAAACAGTTTATAGTTTGCATCAAAGGATTCATCAATGATAATCGGGTTAGCACAAGTGAAGCCGGATAAGGTGGATGGATCCACTGAAGGTCCCTTCATAGCAACCCATGTGGTTTTGGGGTACCGCCAAAGCTTCCAAAGAAGAACCATCAACATTCATTTTCCTCTCGAACCCAACACCCTCTTTCCTAGGGTTTCGGTTCGTAATCGCTTTTGAGAACATCGCACGATTGTCTCGATGCCCTTTGAGACTTTTGTACATTCCGTCTCAAGCAATGTCTTCAATCTAGCATTCTCATCGGCCAATAGTAGTGGTGTCCTCGGCCAGAGGGGTTAGTTACCACATCAACAGTTGAAGATATTGCAACAGTAGCGTGAGAGAACATTCAAAGAATGTAAGTAGCATTATCACGCTCAAGGAATTTTAGACATGGTGCTTCAAATCCTTCCTGAGCGGGACTGATCTGTTGAGTGCGAAGTGCCTCGTTCTCTTTTTGAAGATCTTCATGAACTGCTCTCAGTTTCTCGAGTTCTTTCTTCCTTTGAAGATAATCATAGGAAAGCTTTTCATGAGTTGTTAAGAGTGTTTCATGACGACTTTCAAGTTCCTCGTACTTAACATGAAGATTTTTGATGTCTTCAATTAAGCACTGAGATCGGGTCATTTCCGCGTCCAACAGGTCATCGCTTTTGTCTATCAGTTTTTGAATATGTTCCATGGCTTTCTGTTGTTCAGTTGAAATTTTAGCAAGTGTTTTGTAGCTAGGTTTGGATTCACAATCAGAGTCATCTTCACTTGATGTTTGAAAGTAATCATCGCGTGAGTTTACCTTGGCACCACGTGCCATGAAGCAGTAGGTGGGGCAGAGTTGTCCTTGTCATTAGCATCAGCTTTGGTGTTGGAGCCATTGTCTTCAGTGTTGAAGATGGACTTGGCAACGTAGGCTGTGGCTAGAGCCAGACTTGCAACGCCAGAGTCGGACTCCTCCTCAGACTCCACCTCTGCCTCCTCAGAAGCAGACTCCTCCTCTGAATCCATCTCCTTGCCAACAAAAGCACGAGCCTTGCCAGATGAGCTCTTCTTGTGTGATGAAGACTTTGATGAAGACTTGGAAGAAGACTTTGAGGATTTCTTCTTCTTCTTGTCATCAGAATCATATTCCTTGCTATTCTTCTTCTTCTTATTCTCATAGTCCCACTGTGGACACTTAGAGATGTAGTGACCAGGTTTCTTGCACTTGTGGCATGTTCTCTTCTTGTGGTCATGAGTAGAAGATTCATCATTTCTTGAGCTGGATCGTGAAGACTTTCTGAACCCTTTCTTCTTAGTGAATTTCTGGAGCTTCTTCACAAGCATAGCACGCTCCTTTCCAATGTCTTCAGGATTACAGAACTACAGTCAGATTCTTCTTCAGATGAGGAAACAGCCTTTGCCTTCAAAGCGCGAGTTCGGCCATAGTTGGGACCATAGATGTCTCTTTTCTCAGATAGCTGAAACTCATGTGTGTTGAGCCCCTCAAGTATGTCAGATGGATCGAGTGTCTTGAAGTCGGGGCTTTCTTGAATCATCAGGGCTAGGGTGTCAAACGAGCTGTCAAGTGATCTCAGGAGTGTCTTGACGATTTCATGCTTGGTGATCCCAGTGGCGCCGAGTGCATGAAGCTCATTGGTGATATCAGTGAGGCGATCAAACGTGAGCTGGACATTCTCATTGTCATTTCTCTTGAAGCGGTTGAAGAGGTTCCGAATGACACTAATCCTTTGACCTCTCTGGGTTGAGACGCCTTCGTTGACCTTGGAGAGCTAGTCCCAGACTAGCTTCGAAGTTTCCAGAGCACTCACATGGCCATACTGTCCTTTGGTCAGGTGACCACAGATGATGTTCTTGGCAGTAGAATACAGTTGAACGAACTTCTTGACATCAGCAGGGGTGACACCTTCACCAGTCTTGGGAACGCCGTTCTTAACGACATACCATAGATCGACATCAATGGCTTCAAGATGCATCCGCATCTTATTCTTCCAGTAGGGGTAATCAGTGCCATCGAAGACCGGGCACGCAGCAGAGACTTTGATTATCCCTGTAGTCGACATAGCTAAAACTCCAAGTGGTTAAACCGAATCACCTGAGAACAAGGGAGTACCTTGCTCGATACCAATTGAAAGTGCTAGTTATCGACTAGAGGGGGGGTGAATAGGCGATTTTTATGAAAGTCTTCAAAACATGGGAGTTTCGAAGACAAATAATAGAAATGAACCTACTGACATGCAGCAGAAGGAGGACTACAATAGGCAAGCCATAGTCAAGTATTCAATAAAGTGAAAGCACGAAGACTAATAGCAGCTAGGCAGTATGGATTACGATGGAAGATAGTATGAAGCCAAACAACAATAGTCGTCACACAGTGAAGTCAAACAGATAATGCAAGCAGGCAATGACTTCACGAAGACAAACTGTAAGTAACGAGAGGGAGAAGATAGAACCAGATGCTTGGTGAGAACAAGGATTTGTTAGAACAGTTCCAGTTGTTGTGAAAACTATACGTCTGATTAGGGAGGATGAGATTCAACTCAGAAGACCGCGTCTTCACCTTATTCCCCTTGAGCTTAGGACACTTAGTCCTCACCCAATCACTCTGGTAAGTCTTCAAGGTAGACTTCCGAACCTTCACAGACTTTGTTCACCGGCAATCCACAATGACTCTTGGATGCTCAAAACATGATGCCTAACCGGCTGGAGGATTCACAGTCCTCAAGTGTAACAAGTCTTCAGATCACGCGGACAGAAAGACTTCAGTGATGCCAAACACTCTTTGGGCTCTGGGTGTTTTGGGCTTTGTCCTCGCAAGGATCTCTCTCTCAAATGCTTCGGAGGTGGGTTGCTCTCAACGACAAAAGCCATGCACTAACTCTGAGCAGCCACCAATTTATGGTGTAGGGGGTGGGCTATTTATAGCCACTAGGCAACCCGACCTGATTTGTGCGAAATGACCCTGGGTCACTAAGGAACTGACACTTGTTCCAACGGTCAGATTTCAAACACACGCGACAGCTTGACTTGGGCTACAAGTAGAGCTGACTCATCCAGCTCTGGATAAGGTTTTCTCTCATTGTCTTCGCTCGAATACATAGGATTTGGTTGAGCATCACTTCAGTCACTCTGAATTTGTTCACTTGGACCCCACTTAACAGTACGGTGGTTCCGATGACTCAACAAAGAAGAAAAAGGAAACTACGAAACAGCAATGTCTTCGCATTCCATAGTCTTCACGTGAACGTCTTCTCGAGTCATAATCTTTGTTGTGAATATCTTCACATACCACCATTGTCTTCAATGTCTTCACACATTTTTAGGGGTCATATCCGGTAGGTAAACAGAATCAATGAGGGACTATTACCTGTGTTATCCTGCAATTCTCACAAACACATTAGTCCCTCAACCAGGTTTGTCGTCAATACTCCAAAACCAACTAGGGGTGGCACTAGATGCACTTACAGTCACCATGGAGCCCTTCTTCTTGGGAACCATGGATGGTGATGATGATGGTGAAGCTCGATGAAGTTGACGTGCCGCCTGTTGTGTAGGTCCACGCTGGTGTTAACCCCTTCCGGCACGCCAAAGATATCGGTGCGGATCGGCTATCCATGGGGTGGCTTGGCCCCTTTGTGGTTTGGCGAGGGGAACGCACCAAACACAAAGAGTAGGAACAAATAGATGACGCTGCAATCTTTACCCAGGTTCGGGCCGCTGAGAAGCGTAAAATACAAGGAGCATGAATACAAGGAGCGCTCTTCCCCGGCAGGGCACAAGGAGAGAGCAGCTACACGTGCATGTGTGCGTGGGATTTTGTCTGGCCCGTGGGACCGGGGATAGCCAGGCCTGTCTGCCTACGACCTAGTGCGCGGCGCGTATCGAGGGCCCAGCGAATGGCCCACCACCAAGCTTCATGATCAAGACGCCCCGCAAGGCATACGTCAGTAGGTGCCCCAGGCGGATTGGAGGTGTCACAGGAGCCTCGCGAGGCCTTATCGCAAGGCGGCCTCCCGAGGCCTTCTCGCAAGGCGGCCTCCCCAGGCTCCTCACGTGAGGCAAGCGGGTCAAGGGCTGCTCGAGCCTGGTCATGCGGCCTCGCATCTTCACGTGGGTGACGCGTGCGACGACAAGCATTGCCAGAGGCCGTGCCAGCATGTGCGGATGAGGAGGTTTTCCTCTTTCGTGCTAAGGGAGCAATTCTAGCCACCAGTTCCAAAAGCAATCCCCAAAGGTTGCATGTTCGGTGCCAGATGACCAAGATGACGGGCAAGCCAGGACAGAGGTCATCACCGAGACCATAGGCCTGTCATGGATGGCGGCTTTGCACACGAATACCATCTTTTGTCAGGATAGACTGCGCCCCTGCCCCCCTTCAAATTGTCATTGTGTGGTAACCCTTCCCGCCAATGTTTTTGGGGGAAGAGCCAATGTTTTTGGGGGTAGAGGACCAAGGCAAGTATAAAAGAGGGGCAGGGAGCTGCTGTAGGGGGGATCCTCTCCTGGACCAACTCTCGACCCCCATAACCTTTGTACTCTCATTCTCCCTCGCGAGAGCAATCCAACCACCAAGCAGAATGTTGTAGGGTGGAACCCTAGATGAAGATCTTTTCACACTTGGAGGGGAAAAGAGGATGAACACAAGAACACAAAGAGGAAATTCACTCAAATAAAGACCCAATCACACACCCACTAGAATAGCAAACACATGAGATCCACAAGAATACAAGACCAATCCAAGGAAACAAGCAGAAAGGTAAGGTTCTTCCCACTTCTAAGGAGGTGAGGTCTTGATGATAGTCTTCTCCAAAGGAGGTCTTGAAATCCACTTGGGGATCCTCCCCTAAGAGGCCTTGATCTCCAAGGAGTGGTAGAAGGAGCAAAGCTCTATCAATGTCTCACATATACTTTGTTAACCATAATAAATGTCTTAGACCCAAAATATATAGCTAGTGGGAGGAAGAGACTTGGGAGTCAAGAAAGGGCATCCACGGCTGAAACCTGGGAGGCCCGTGCGCATGAGGTAAGTTGGGCCCGTGCGCGCGGGGGTCCCGTGTGGATGGTACATGCCCGTGTGCACGGGGTGCTACAGCGGCGGGGGCCCGTGCGCACGGGGTCTGGAGGCCGTGCGCACGGGGTCATGTGTCTCATTTCCAGTAGCTCTCTCGGTGGCCTGTGGGCACGGGGTCTAGAGGGCCCGTGCGCACGGGGTTGCCTGGGAGGTGCTATTTTCATATTCTTTAGCTCCTTCTCCTTCCTCGAGGCCTAGTGGTGCTTCTCCTCCTCCTTTGGGGTGTCCCTTAGCTTCTTGGTGGCATTGGTCTTCGTACCTAATGACACATAGCATATTTTGGTGAGGTAGCAACCAAGTTCCATTCATGTCCATGTCTATCTCAAGTAAGAGTGAGTTCACCTCGGTATCAATGGCACATGCTCGAGCTCTTGTCATGGGTCTACGTGGTGCTTGATGTGTTGGTGTAGGGTGCATGGGGGTGATGGAAGGATGTGTTGGGAAATGTTGCATGGAAAAAAAATCTACGCACATGCAAGATCTATCCATGGAGATGCATAGCAACAAGACGGGAGAGTGTGTCTATGTACCCTCGTAAGCGGAAGCATTTTACAACGCGGTTGAGGTAGTCGAACTTCTTCATGTTCCAACCGATCGAGTACCGAACGTACGACACCTCCACGTTCAACTCGATGACGTCCTCCGCCTTCTTGATCCAGCAAGACGGCGAGGTAGTGGATGAGTTCCGGCAGCACGACGGCGTGGTGACGATGATGGTGAAGCTATCTCCGCAGGCCTTCGCCTAAGCACTACGAAAATATGACCAGGGGTGTAAACAGTGGAGGGGGGCTATCAATGTGAGTGAGTAGGGATTGCCATGCAACGGATGCACTAGAGCTATAAGTGTATGAAAGCTCAACAAAAGAAACTAAGTGGGTGTGCATCCAACTCGCTTGCTCGCGAAGACCTAGGGCATTTTGAGGAAGCCCATCATTGGAATATACAAGCCAAGTTCTATAATGTAAAATTCCCACTAGTATATGAAAGTGACAACATAGGAGACTTTCTATCATGAAAATCACGGTGCTACTTTGAAGCACAAGTGTGGTAAAAGGATAGTAACATTGTCCCTTCTCTCTTTTTCTCTCATTTTTTCTTTTTTTTGTTTGGGCCTTTCTCTTTTTTTCTTTTTTTTGTCCGGAGTCTCATCCCGACTTGTGGGGGAATCATAGTCTCCATCAGCCTTTCCTCACTTGGGACAATGCTCTAATAATGATGATCATCACACTTTTATTTACTTACAACTCAAAAATTACAACTCATTACTTAGAACAAAATATGACTCTATGCGAATGCCTCCGGCGGTGTATCGGGATGTGCTATGAATCAAGAGTGACATGTATGAAAATCATGAACAGTGGCTTTGCCACAAATACGATGTCAACTACATGATCATGCAAGGCAATATGACAATGATGGAGCGTGCAATAATAAATGGAACAGTGGAAAGTTGCATGGCAATATATCTCGGAATGGCTATGGAAATGCCATAATAGGTAGGTATGGTGGCTATTTTGAGGAAGGTATATGGTGGGTGTATGATACCAGTGAAAGGTGCGCGGTATTAGAGAGGCCAACAATGGTGGAAGGGTGAGAGTGCGTATAATCCATGGACTCAACATTAGTCATAAAGAACTCACATACTTATTGCAAAAATCTATTAGTTATCGAAACGAAGTACTACGCGCATGCTCCTAGGGGTATAGATTGGTAGGAAAATACCATCGCCGTCCCCGACCGCCACTCATAAGGAAGACAATTAATAAATAAATCATGTCTCGAGGCTTCATCACATAACGGTTCACCATACGTGCATGCTACGGGAATCACAAACTTTAACACAAGTATTTATCAAATTCACAACTACTCAACTAGCATGACTCTAATATCATCATCTTCATATCTCAAAACAATCATAAAGAATCAAACTTCTCATAGTATTAAATGCACTTTATAAGATAGTTTTTGTTATACCTATCTTGGATGCTCATCATATTAGGACAAAAAAATTTAACCAAAGCAAATTACCATGCTGTTCTAAAAGACTCTCAAAATAATATAAGTGAAGCATGAGAGATCAATAATTTCTATAAAATAAAACCACCACCGTGCTCTAAAAAGATATAAGCGAAGCACTAGAGCACAATTATCTAGCTCAAAAGATATAAGTGAAGCACATAGAGTATTCTAATAAATTCTGATTCATGTGTGTCTCTCCCAAAAGGTGTGTAAAGCAAGGATGATTGTGGTAAACTAAAAATCAAAGACTCAAATAATACAATACGCTCCAAGAAAAACACATATCATGTGGTGAATGAAAATATAGCCTCAAGTAAAGTTACCGATAGACGTAGACGAAAGAGGGGATGCCTTCCGGGGCATACCCAAGCTTAGGCTTTTGGTTGTCCTTGAATTTTACCTTGGGGTGCCTTGGGCATCCCCAAGCTTAGGATCTTGCCACTCCTTATTCCAAAATCCATCAAATCTTTACCCAAAACTTGAAAACTTCACAACACAAAACTCAACAGAAAATCTCATGAGCTCCGTTAGCGAAATAAAACAAATCACCACTTTAAGGTACTGTAATGAACTCATTCTTTATTTATATTGGTGTTAAACCTAATGTATTCCAACTTCCCTATGGTTCATACCCCCCGATACTAGCCATAGATTCATTAAAATAAGCAAACAACACACGAAAAACAGAATATGTCAAAAACAGAACAGTCTGTAGTAATCTGTATCAAACATATACTTCTGGAACTACAAAAATTCTGAAATACATTGGTGGACGTGAGGAATTTGTCTATTAATCATCTGCAAAAAGAATCAACCTAAAAGCACTCTCCAATAAAAATGGCAGCTAATCTCGTGAGTGCTAAATTTTCTGTTTTTTACAGCAAGATCGCAAAGACTTCACCCAAGTCTTCCCAAAGGTTCTACTTGGCACAAACACTAACTAAAACATAAAATGTAGCGACCAGACCTCAAACAGTCTGATCTCTGTGCTCAGTGTCATCCCTGGATCAGTAACGCTGACACCACACAGTACTCGAAGGATTTATAACAGAGTAGCAATCACACACTTATTACAATCGAATGTCTCAAGAGAGAACTTAATAAAATAAATATGGCTTAAGGCCATCTAATACGATAACAACGGAAGGCTTGGAAGAAAAGCGAGTCCATCAACTCCAACGGACTCACTGAGTATAGAACCACGACCTATGCACCTTAATCGTCGTCTGAAAAGTCTGCAACATGAAACATTGCAGCCCAAAAACGGGTCAGCACATGGAATATGCTGGCAATGTAACACACAGAGGATAATGGAATGAAAAGCCTATACTACATGCATATATGGCTGGTGGAAAGCTCTATGGTTACAGTTTTGCATAAAGCCAATTTTTCCCTACTGCAAAGGAATAAATTTATTTAACTATCATGGTGGTTGTGAAACATTGAGAATGGTTGACATTCTCAATCCCAATTAAAAGTACTCATTAAAAACCCAACAATATTACTTAGAAGTAACATGATGAGATTCACATGATATCCGTGTACTAGATACTCAAGATGTCCATAACCGGGACACGGCTAACCATGATTAGTTTATACACTCTGCAGAGGTTTTGCGCACTTTTCCCCACAAGACTTGATCGCTTTCGCTTGGTTTCTCGCACTACATGGTGTTTGAGAAAGCGGATGACCGAGACATAGTCTTCGTAAGCGCTTAGCACCTTACATGTGGGTAGACCGTACCAACCTACATCCCCTACATCTGCTAGCCCACCCGTAAGAGTTCGCACAACTTAATCAATCGTGCGAGCCCATAATGGCTTGTGGTCTGCATTACCAAGTTTCTAGCTTGAATAATCTCATGATCCCTTTGAGCACAGGTGGCGGTCCAAGAAATACAGACAAGTCCTGATAGAAACCAGGTGCCTCAATCCACCCAGATGTGTGTTTAAGTTGCCACCTTAAATAAACCATTAAATAACAATCTCACATCTGTCATGGATACACTCACCCAATCCACGTCTACTAGCATAGCATAGCATATTAAGCAAACGTAGAAGTAACTCCCAAAGGTTTGATAATAAAACATGTAATAGGTACTACCTCATCTACTTCCCATCCCACAATTTAATTAGATCCTATTCATGCAAGTGTTTGAGGATAGGTCTAATGCATAAAAACTGGGTGTGAGAAAAGGTATGATCAAAGTGTTACTTGCCTTGCTGATGATCCGCGTAACCTAGAGACTCGAAATAACAGGCGGCGCACTCCGGGTAATCTATCGCAGACAAACAAACAAGCATACAATAAGTACTCATCTAATGCACAGGTAAAACTCAAATAGATCTAACCAGATAGTTCAACTTAAGAACTCCGGTTTGCAAAAAGAATCAAATCAAACGAAGCAACGAAAGTCAAACGGCGGAAGAAAACAGCTTCGTTTTACTAATCTGGATCTAGGTAAAATTTTACAGAAGCAAACAACTTGTTTAAGTAGATTAATCGGAAAGAGGGTTTCGAGACGAAACTCCATGCGCTTGAATCGCCTGATTTCGATAAATGAGCGAAAAGTTATACTAAAATGAAAATCGAATCTGGAATCGCGATCAGAAAAATCGCGGATTAAATCCGAGAAAAAGACAAAAAAACGACGAACAGATTCAAACGGAAAAAGAAAAAAAATAAAAAAAAAAATAAATAAAATAAAAAAACCCGAAAAAACCCGTAGAAAACCAATCGGTTTTTTAAAAAAACTGGCACGGAAAACGAGGCGACGACGAACCTCGGTATTGCTTGGCAAGTGTGGCGGCGGTCATGACTAGGGTTTCGGGCGGGCTCGGGTGGGCTGGCGGCTCGGGGCGGCCGCTATTTATAGCGTGCCCCCGAGCGGAGTCCCGCTCGGGTACGGCCCGAAAGGCGGTGCGCGTTTTTTAAATAAAACATTACACGCAGAAAAAAAATCAAAAGAAGTACTAAACGGACTCCAAAAATCCCGAAATAAATTTTCCCCGGCTTCTAAAATCAAGCCGGATTTAATGAACATTTATTTGGGGCCTAAATGCAATTTTGAAAAATGCGCATTTTTCCTAAATTCAAATAATAAGGCGAAAAACTCCAAAATAAAATCTTATTTGATTTTATTATTAAATCTTCATTATTTCTTTACTTTGGTAAAGTCATTTTATTCCCTCTCTCATATTTTTGTAATAGAAATAATTGAAGATAAAATAATTAAAATCAATGATCCTATTTTCAAAATTTGAGAAAACTCAAATATGAAAATAACGAAAATCCCCAACTGTCCCCGTGGGTCCTTGAGTTGTGTAGAATTTCTAGGATCGAGCAAAATGCAACGAAAAATATGATATGCAATGATGTTTCTATGTATAACATTCCAAATTGAAAATTTGGGATGTTACAAACCTACCCCCCTTATGATGAATCTCGCCCTCGAGATTCGGGTTGGCTAGAAAATAGGTGAGGGTGGTCTTTCAGCAAATCTTCCTCTCGCTCCCAGGTGGCTTCATCCTCGGTGAGGTGGCTCCAATCAACTTTGCAAAACTTAATGACCTTGTCAAGGGTGACTCACCGCATACTCCAAAATCTTAACTGGTTTCTCCTCATAGGTCAAATCATCATTCAACTGAATCGCCTCTAGTGGCACGGTATCTCTCAGTGGTATATCGGCCATCTCTGCGTGACACTTCTTCAACTGTGAAACATGAAACACATCATGCACTCCTGACAATCCTGCGGGTAATTCCAACTTGTACGCAACTTCTCCCATGCGTTCCAAAACACGATAAGGTCCTACAAATCGAGGTGCTAACTTTCCCTTAACTCCAAAACGCTTAACTCCTCGAAGTGGCGATACTCGAGGATAAACTCTGTCTCCGACTTCGTATTCTGTCTCCTTGCATTTTGAATCCGCATAGCTTTTCTGTCTTGGTAGGGCTACCTTGAGCCTATCGCGAATCAACTTTACTTTCTGCTCGCACTCTTAATCAAATCCGGTCCAAACAATCGGCGGTCTCCAACTTCATCCCACAACAATGGGGTCCTGCACCTCCTTCCGCATAAGGCTTCGAAGGTGCCATCTTCAGACCGGTTTGGTAATCGTTGTTGTAAGAAAACTCCGCATACGGCAAATTGTCATCCCAACTTGATCCATAATCCAAAGCACAAGCTCTAAGCATATCCTCCAAAATCTGGTTGACTCTCTCGGTTTGTCCATCTGTCTGTGGATGGAAAACTGTGCTAAAATCCAGCCTGGTTCCCAAAGTCTCGTGCAACTGCTTCCAGAACTTTGAGGTAAATTGGGTTCCTCTATGTGATACAATACTCCTCGGAACTCCATGCAAGCATACAATCCTTGTCATGTATATCTTAGCCAATTTGGCACTGCTGTAAGTAGTCTTTACTGTAATGAAATGAGCTACCTTCGTCAAACGATCGACTATAACCCAAATCGAATCATAGCCTGAACGAGTCCTGGGCAATCCCGTGATGAAATCCATACCTAGTTTATCCCACTTCCATTCGGTTTAGGCAATGGTCAGAATAACTCGCCAAGCTTCTGATGTTCTGCCTTCACTTTCTGACATACATCACAAACTGTTACATACTCTGCAATATCCTTCTTCATTCCGATCCACCAGAAAGTATTCTTCAAATCCAAATACATCTTGGTATTTCCTGGGTGAATCGAATATGGTGAATCATGTGCCTCTTGTAGAATCAACTTCCTGATCTCCGGGTCATTGGGCACATAAACATGGTCTTCAAACCATAAGGTGTCATGCTCATCCTCACGAAATCCCTTAGCCTTTCCTTCGCTCATTCTCTCCTTTGTAGAGGCAATCTCTTTGTCAGTCTTCTGAGCTTCCCTGATCTTGTCCATCAAAGTTGACTGAATCTCCAATGCTGCTACATAGCCTCTCGGAACTATTTCCAAACATAGCTCTCGAAGATCCTCGGCTAACTCCTTTGGTATTTCTCCCGTCATTAATGTGTTGACGCGGACTCTTATGGCTCAACGCGCTTGCTACAACGTTAGCCTTTCCGGGTGGTAATGCAATCTCATATCATAATCTTTGATGAGCTCCAACCATCTCCTTTGCCACGAGATTTAGCTCCTTCGCGTGAAGATGTACTTCAAACTCTTGTGATCCGTATACACCTCACAATGATTTCCAATGAGGAAATGTCTCCATGTTTTCAACGCATGCACTACGGCTGCTAACTCCAAATCATGCGTAGCATAATTTAGCTCATGAGGCTTAAGCTGTCATGAAGCATACGAAACAACTCTTCCCTCCTGCATAAGCACTGCTCCAAGTCCTCTGCATGAAGCGTCGCAATAAACCTCGTAATCCTTGGTCTGATCTGGCAGAATTAACACTGGTGAGGTAACCAAACGTTTCTTCAACTCTTGGAAACTAGCTTCACACTCCTCGGTCCAAATGAACTTGGTATCCTTCTTTAACAGTTATGTCATAGGCTTCGCAATCCTTGAGAAATTCTCAATGAATCTCCGGTAGTATCCTGCGAGTCCAAGGAAACTCCGGATCTCTCCAACTGTTGTTGGCGCTTCCCAGTTTGTTACAGTGACAACTTTAGTGGGGTCTACTGCTATACCTTCTCCGGATATAACATGTCCAAGAAATCCAACTTCCTTCAACCAAAACTCACACTTGCTGAACTTGGCGTACAACTGATGTTCTCTGAGATTTTCGAGTACCAAGCGCAAATGCTCCTTATGTTCCTCTTCATTCTTCGAGTAAACCAAAATATCATCAATGAACACCACGACGAACTTATCCAAAAACTCCATAAACACTTTGTTCATCATGTTCATAAAATAGGCAAGTGCGTTAGTCAGACCAAATGACATAACGGTGTACTCATACAGCCCGTACCTGGTGGTAAAAGCCGTCTTAGGTATATCCTGCTCTCGAATCTTTAACTGATGGTACCCTGATCGCAAATCGATTTTAGAAAACACCTTAGCTCCTTGCAATTGGTCAAACAAGTCATTGATCATCGGCAACGGGTATTTGTTCTTAATGGTCACTTCATTCAATCCTCGATAATCAACAACCATTCTTAATGATCCATCCTTCTTCTCCACTAGAAGTACTGGTGATCCCCAAGGCGAAGAACTTGGGCGAATAAAACCTTTATCCAGTAACTCCTTAATCTGCTTCTTAATTTCCTCCAAATCTTGGCTGGCATCCTATACGGTCTTTTAGATATCGCCCAAAGGCTCCGGCAAGAGTTCAATCAGAAACTCAATGTCTCTATCCGGTGGCATGCCTGGCAACTCTTTCGGAAACACGTCCGGGTAATCCCTTACCACTGGTACTTCCTCCTGCACAACTCCCTCCCTATCTTACGGAGCCAATCATCTGCAACAATCGGCTCGGTGCTACTGGAAAACACCGGCGGATTCAGCCTTAAGAAACGAGTCAGATGGTCAACAGGTGGTGGTCGCGGTGGGTTGTTGTTGTTGTTGTTGTTGTTGTTGTTGTTGCCTTGGTTCTGTACCAATGTTTGAATCAAGGCATTCTGCTGCTGAATCAACTGAGTGATCTCTGGAAGGAAAACAAATCCAGGGTCGCGTCTCGGAGGCATCTGAGGGGTTTAAGAAAAGACGAGATTTAGAATAGAATGAGGTCTAGAGAGAAACACTACCCATATGCACATGAGACAAATCACACATTATCACTCCAATCAATTCAAACAGGGCATACAACGGTCTATCTATCGTTACAAGGTGCTGGAACTAAAACTAATATAACATGGGGGTAATCTACTACTGTTATGGGGGTCAACTAGAAAAACTGCTCCGATGAAGACTCCATGATATCTGCTCCAGCTTCATCTTCGTAATCATCATCACTAGGATCAGAATCGGTGTCATCGATGATGATGTAGTTCTCTCGACAGGTGCTATCTTCATCTTCTCCTCCGGGTGCTGAATTTCCCATGAGTTCTTCAATCTTCTCCTTAAGATCGCCGTTTTGTCCCACTAGAGCTACAATCTCCTCCATGTAGTCCTTGCGAGTGGCTTTTAGTTCTCCTTCTAGTTCGATAATCTTGGCTTTTGCTGTCTTCAACTCCATCATGTCTGCGCACATCTGGTTCTCCTGACGTCAAATATGCTGGTTTAACTCCTGGATGAAAGCGGCAATGGATCGGTCCTTCTTAGTGCCAACTATCTCCCATTGTTCATCTCGGCGCCCGCAAATCTGGTAGATAGTATCCTTGAGGTCTTCTTTATAAACTTCTCCAATGCGCCCCATGGTTATGTGAGCTGCCATGATCTTTCCTGCACTCCAAAGTTGGTGCATTGAAAACACACTCTATGGGCTCCGTGATTGGCGCATAACGTCCTTCCGAACTTGAGCTTGAATCTTCCAAATACTCTTCTTCGTGTAAAGTGGAATTGTAGGTCCCGTGAAGCTTGGTAATCCGATGTTAAGGTACTTAGTGACTTCCTTCGTGTGTCGTCCAAAGGGTGTATCCTCATCCTACCGAGTGAACTTGATCCTCGCTTGGCCATCCTAAAAGAGTAAAAAAGATGAGGAGTCGTAAATGAGAAGAGAGAGTAGTGATCTAGGGCTTTAGCTTAATGGTCGTGTCTCTACGGTCAGGTGCTCGATACCATCTTTGTAGCGACCAGACCTCAAACAATTCGATCTCTCGTGCTCAAGTCATCCCCTGGATCAAGAATGTCGACACCACACAGTACTCGAAGGATTTATAATAGAGTAGCAATCACACACTTATTACAATCGAATGTCTCAAGAGAGAACTTAATAAAATAAATATGGCTTAAGACCATCTAATACGATAACAACGGAAGGCTTGGAAGAAAAGCGAGTCCATCAACTCCAACGCATCACTGAGTATAGAACCACGACCTATGCACCTTAATCGTCGTTTGAAAAGTCTGCAACATGAAACATTGCAGCCCGAAAACGGGTCAGCACATGGAATATGCTGGCAATGTAACACATAGAGGATAATGGAATGAAAAGCCTATACTACATGCATATATGGCTGGTGGAAAGCTCTATGGTTACAGTTTTGCATAAAGCCAAATTTTCCCTACTGCAAAGGAATACATTTATTTAACTATCATGGTGGTTATGAAACATTGAGAATGGTTGACAGCATTCTCAATCCCAATTAAAAGTACTCATTAAAAACCCAACAATATTAATTAGAAGTAACATGATGAGATTCACATGATATCCAGGTACTAGATACTCAAGATGTCCATAACCGGGGACACGGCTAACCATGATTAGTTTATACACTCTGCAGAGGTTTGCGCACTTTTCCCCACAAGACTCGATCGCCTCCGTTTGGTTTCTCGCACTACATGGTGTTTGAGAAACGGATGACCGAGACATAGTCTTTCAGAAGCGCTAGCACCTTACATTTGGGTAGATCGTACCAACCTACATCCCCTACATCTGCTAGCCTACCCGTAAGAGTTTGCACAACTTAATCAACTATGCCAGAGCCCATAATGGCTTGTGGCTGCACACGGAAGTTTCTAGCTTGAATAATCTCATGATCCCTTTGAGCCCGGGTGGCGGTCCGAAGAAATACAGGCAAGTCCTGATAGAAACCAGGTGCCTCAATCCACCCAGATGTGTGTTTAAGTTGCCACCTTAAATAAACCATTAAATAACAATCTCACATCTGTCATGGATACACTCACCCAATCCACGTCTACTAGCATATCATAGCATATTAAGCAAACGTAGAAGTAACTCCCAAAGGTTTGATAATAAAACAGGTAATAGGTACTACCTCATCTACTTCCCATCCCACAATTTAATCAGATCCTATTCATGCAAGTGTTTGAGGATAGGACTAATGCATAAAAACTAGGTATGAGAAAAGGTATGATCAAAGTGTTACTTGCCTTGCGGATGATCCGCGTAACCTAGAGACTCGAAATAACAGGCGGCGCACTCCGGGTAATCTATCGCAGACAAACAAAAAAGCATACAATAAGTACTCATCTAATGCACAGGTAAAACTCGAATAGATCTAACCAGATAGTTCAACTTAAGAACTCCTGTTTGCAATAAGAATCAAATCAAACGAAGCAACGAAAGTCAAACGGCGGAAGAAAACAGCTTCATTTTACTAATCTGGATCTAGGTCAAATTTTACAGAAGCAAAAACTTGTTTAAGTAGATTAATCGGAAAGAGGGTTTCGAGAAGAAACTCCAAGCGCTTGAATCGCCTGATTCCGATAAACAAGCGAAAAGTTATACTAAAATGAAAATCGGATCTGGAATCGCGATCAGAAAAATCGCGAATTAAATCCGAGAAAAATAAAAAAAAAACGACGAACAGATTCGAACAGAAAAAGAAAAAAATAATAAAAAACCCGAAAAAACCGATCGTTTAAAAAAAACTAGCACGGAAAACGAGGCGACGAACCTCGGCCGCTACTCGGCCAAGGCGGCGGCAATGGCGGGCGGCTAGGGTTTCAAGGCGGGTTTTGTGGGTCATGCTCGGGCGGCCGCTATTTATAAGCGTGCCCCGAGCGAGTCCCGCTTCACGGCTGCGAAGGCGGTGCACGTCTTTTTAAATAAAACATTACGCGCAGAAAAAAAATCAAAAGAAGTACTAAACGGAATCCAAAAATCCCGAAATAATTTTTTCCCGGCTTCTAAAATCAAGCCGGATTTAATGAACATTTATTTGGGGCCTAAATGCAATTTTGAAAAACGCACATTTTTCCTAAGTTCAAATAAAAAGGCGAAAAACTCCAAAATAAAATCTTATTTGATTTTATTATTAAATCTTCATTATTTCTTTATTTTGGGAAAGTCATTCTATTCCCTCTCTCATATTTTTGTAATAGAAATAATTGAAGATAAAATAATTAAAATCAATGATCCTATTTTCAAAATTTGAGAAAACTCAAATATGAAAATAACGAAAATCCCCAACTGTCCCCGTGGGTCCTTGAGTTGTGTAGAATTTCTAGGATCGAGCAAAAATGCAACGAAAAATATGATATGTAATGATGCTCTATGTATAACATTCCAAATTGAAAATTTGGGATCTTACATAAAAACACATCTAAACAGAGTCTATATGAATTATTTGTTACTAAACATAATCAAAAAGTAAAGAACAAAAATAAAATTGGGTTGCCTCCCAACAAGCGCTATCGTTTAACGTCCTTAGCTAGGGATTGAGATTTCGATGATGCTTAGATGAAAGACAAGAATTGAAGTGTAAAGAGAGCATCATGAAACACGTGACAAACACATCTAAGTCTAACATACTTACTATGCATAGGCTTTTTGTAGGCAAACAAATTATCATACCAAGCAAAAACTAGCATATGCAAGGAAGAGGAAAGAAACAATAGCAATCTCAACATAACGAGAGGTAATTTAGCAACATGAAAATTTCTACAGCCATATTTCCCTCTCTCATAATAATTACATGTAGGATCATAATCAAATTCAACAATATAGCTCTCACATAAAATTTTCTCTACATGATCCACATGCATGCAAAGTTGACACTCTTCCAAAATAGTGGGAATATTATTAACTAAAGTCATGACCTCTCCAGACCCACTTTTATAAAAAAATTCATAAGATTGAACATTCTCCAAATATGTGGGATCTAAAGTTGACACTCTTCCAAACCCACTTTTCAATAATATTGCAAACATTATTATCAATCTCATATTCATCATGGGGCTTAAATAAATTTTCAAGATCATAAGAAGAATCACCCCAATCATGATCATTGCAACAAGTAGTAGACATAGCAAAACTAGCATCCCCAAGCTTAGGGTTTCGCATATTATTAGCACAATTGACATCAAGAGAATTTATAGTAACATCATTGTAATAATGCCTTTTATTCAAGGAACTATCAAGTATGGGTGCAATAGCAATAATCTCATGTTTAACATAAGGAACTATAGCAAATTCATCTCCATAAATATTGGCATCATGGCCATAAGAATAGCAAGCATCATGTTCATCAAGGGATATTTCAATCAAATCATCAGAATCATAATTATCTATAGATTCGTGCATATCATTATTTTCTTCCAAAGCAACGGTCATTCTCTTAATAAAATCCTTAACATAGGCATTATGAGCATAGTTTTCATAGCAATATTTAAGTATGTCGGAATTTTCAGATTTGTAGAGAGTAATATCATACTTTTCAATCAAAGAAGCAACTTCATGAGCACCCTTAAAAACGAAAAATTCTTCAATTTTTTTGATATCATAGTAACTATAAACACCCTTTCCATAAGAAGATAAGATTTCATTATCATTAAACTCACATAGGTAGGGAAGGTGTTTCTTAGGGTTCTTAGAGCAACAAGCAAAATCATACATTTCACAAAGATTCCAAGCATAGCATAGCAGACTATTTATTTGATACCATAAGAGCTTCCCCTTTTCAGACAAACGATGACGCAAAAAATGAGCATGCTCATCTAATGATTTTCCCTCAACTAAACTAGTTGGGGTTTCAACACGAGCACATATAGATCGAAGATGTCCAAGTAGAACACTTTAAGTGGATCCATATCAATAGATTTTTAGCAAGCAAATAGAAGGCACATGGAAACACAAACAAAGATACATATGGGAAGAAGGCGAAGAAAAGGCAAAGGCGAAGTGGGGGAGAGGAAAACGAGAGGCAAATGGCAAATAATGTAATGCGAGGGATAAGAGTTTGTGATGGGTACTTGGTATTTCTTGACTTGTGTGTAGATCTCCCCGGCAACGGCGCCAGAAATCACACGTTGGCGGGAGATCAAATCTTGACTTGACTTGGCGTAAGCCTCCCCGGCAACGGCGCCAGAAATTGCATGTTGGCGGGAGATCAAATCTTGACTTGACTTGGCGTAAGCCTCCCCAGCAACGGCGCTAGAAATCCTTCTTGCTACCTCTTGAGCATGCGTTGGTTTTCCCTTGAAGAGGAAAGGGTGATGTAGCAAAGTAGCGTAAGTATTTCCCTCAGTTTTTGAGAACCAAGGTATCAATCTAGTAGGAGGCTATACGCAAGTCGCCTTGTACCTGCACAAACAAATAAGAACCTTGCAACCAACACGATAAAGGGGTTGTCAATCCCTTCACGGCCACTTGCAAAAGTGAGATCTGATAAAGATAATAAGATAAATATTTTTGGTATTTTTGTTGTATAGATTGAAAAGTAAAGATTGCAAAAATAAACGACGACAGAAATAGCTAGTTGACGGGAGATTAATATGATGGAAGATAGACCCGGGGGCCATAGGTTTCACTAGTGGCTTCTCTCAAGATAGCAAATTCTACGGTTGGTGAACAAATTACTGTCGAGCAATTGATATAAAAGCGCATAGTTATGAGAATATCTAGGCATGATCATGTATATAGGCATCACGTCCGTGACAAGTAGACCCAAACGATTCTGCATTTACTACTATTACTCCACACATCGACCGCTATCCAGCATGCATCTAGAGTATTAAGTTCATAAGAACAAAGTAATGCATTAGGCAAGATGACATGATGTAGAGGGATAAACTCAAGCAATATGATATAAACCCCATCTTTTTATCCTTGATGGCAACAATACAATACGTGCCTTGCTGCTCCTGCTATCACTGGGAAAGGACACTGCAAGATTGAACCCAAAGCTAAGCACTTCTCCCATTGCAAGAAAGATCAATCTAGTAGGCCAAACTAAACTGATAATTCGAAGAGACTTGCAAAGATATCAAATCATGCATATAAGAATTCAGAGAAGAATCAAATATTGTTCATAGATAATCTTGATCATAAACCCACAATTCATTGGATCTCGACAAACACACCGCAAAAAGAATTACATCGAATAGATCTCCAAGAGAATCAAGGAGAACTTTGTATTGAGATCCAAAGAGAGAGAAGAAGCCATCTAGCTAATAACTATGGACCCAGAGGTCTGTGGTAAACTACTCACACATCATCGGAGAGGCCATGGTGTTGATGTAGAGGCCCTCCGTGATCGACCCCCCTGGCAGAGCGCCGGAAAAGGCCCCAAGATGGGATCTCACAGGTACAGAAGGTTGCAGAAGTGCAAAAAGTGTTTCGTGACCCCCCGATGTTTTCAGGGTATAAGTGTATATATAGGCGAAAGAAGTAGGTCGGTGGAGCTACGAGGGGCCCACGAGGGTGGGGGGCGCGCCTCCCTGCCTCGTGTCCGCCTCATTGCTTCCTTTACGTCCACTCCAAGTCTCCTGGATTGCGTTTGTTCCAAAAACAATCATGGCGAAGGTTTCATTCCGTTTGGATTCCGTTTGATATTCCTTTTCTGCGAAACACTGAAATAGGCAAAGAAACAACAATTTGCACTGGGCCTTCGGTTAATAGGTTAGTCCCAAAAATAATATAAAAAGGTATATTAAAGCACATTAAACATTCAAAACAGATAATATAATAGCATGGAACAATACAGAATTATAGATACGTTGGAGACGTATCATGAACGCATGGAGCAACTCGCCACCGACCTTCGTCAATCGGAAGCAAAGAACCGCGAATACATCGACGCCAAGTTCACCACACAAATGGAAGAACTCCGCAACATGATCGTGGGACGCCCATCTTCCTCATCATCTTCGTCAAGACGGCGACACTCAAGCCACCGCTCAAGTCGGCAATCTTCGGACTACTCCTCTTATGATACAAGTCCTCACCGAGCCCGCTTTCATTGACGGGATGATCCCTGAGGTCGCCAAACTCAAGAAAATCCATTCCATGGCAATGGCTCACAAGATCGAGCTCGAGCGCGTGATAGGACCCGACGACAAGAACATGAAGCAATGGAGGTAGACAAATACCTCCACAAGTGCAACGTCAAGAACCTCAAGCCGGTGATGCAATCCGACAAGCTCAAGAGCGCCGTGAAGCTCAAGCACTCGAAGCACAACACGCACTCCGCGAGGCCACTAGAGCCGTCGAAGAGCGCAACCGCCAAGTGCGTGAACAAGAGGAAGCACTTCGTCAAGCACGATAAGAAGAAGCCGCCCAACGCGAAGAGCAACAAGAAAGGCAAAGCCAAGCGCACATTCCTCGTCCTCCTCCACGACAAGAATGACACCAAGTGGAACAAGTGCTTCAAGACCCTCCTCATGACAAGAGCGACATCTTGAGGAACGAGCATTTGAGGACCTTCCTCCACGGCAAGAGCGATATCAAAACCGTCACTATGATGAAGAACTCTGCTACGGCAAGCTCAAGTTCACCATGCCCAAGTTCTCCGGAAGTAATGATCCCGAAGAATATCTCTCATGGGCCTTGAAGGTGGACAAGATATTTCGTCTTCACAACTACGACCAGGAAAACAAGATTGCCATGGACTCCCTTGAGTTTCAAGACTACGTCCTCATTTGGTGGGAACAAGTGATCGAGCGATGACAAACAAGAGGCGAACCACCAATCACAACTTGGACGGAAATGAAGGATGTCATGAGAGCTCGCTTAATTCCTACACACTACACCCGTGATCTCTTCAAGAAGTTGCAACTCCTCAAGCATGGAACGAAGACGGTGGAAGAATACTACCAAGAAATGGAAGTTGCCATGATACGAGCCAATGTCAAGGAAGATGACGAGCAAACTATGGAACGCTTCTTGAACGACCTCAACCACCCAATCAAGTGGATTGCCGACTTCCAACCATACTCAAACCTTCTCGAGCTAGTTCATCAAGCGACCAAGGCCAAGCGACAAGTGCAAGATAACTTCAAATACGCCAAGTACTCATCCAAGACCTACGACTCCTACTCTCAAGCTCCTACAACTTCGGCACCTCCTACCTCAACTAGAGCTTCATACCATTTGTGCCTTTCTACACCAAGTATCGACGACAAGTCAAGTTCCAAGCAAGCTACGCCTTCCTCGACTCGTCCTCTGGCAAGCACCTACAAATCTAATACTTCCTCATCTTCGACGCCACCAAATGACCCCGTTAAGACAAGTTCATTCAAGTGCTTCACATGTGGTGGCCGAGGACACAAGTCCTTCGAATGCACCAACAAGCGAACCATGATATTCAACGATGATGGCACATACAACTCGATGAGTGAAGAAGAAATGGAAGCTCTTGAGCACGTGGCCATGCACCGGCGCGTGAACGAAGATGAAGATGGTCAAGTGTTTTGTGACAATGATTCAAGTCCCTCTCTCGTGGTCTCCAAGGTCTTGACGCTCAAACACCACCAACAAGAAGACCAATGGTACCACATCTTCCACACCAAGGCCGACATCAACGGGCGTTCTGTGAAAATCATCATCGACGGAGGGAGTTGTCACAACTTGGCAAGTGAAGAGCTATGTTCCAAGCTGTAATTGGTCAAGAAGAAGCACCCTCGTCCCTACAAGGTGCAATGGCTAAGCGACTCCCGCACTATTCAAGTGGAGCATATGGTGCAAGTTTCCTTCAAGATCGGCGCCTACGAAGACACCTTGGAGTGCGACATGGTTCCTATGTCCGTGTGCCATCTTCTTTTGGGAAGACCTTGGAAATTCGACTGCGGCGTAATCCACAATGGAAGAACTAACCACTATAGCTTCAAGATGAAGGGCAAGGAGTATGTGCTTCGACCAATGTCACCAACCCAAGTGATCACCGAGAAGCAAGCATCCACACATCATGGAGATACTAGTGAGAGAGTGAACCACCACAAAGAAAGTGAGCGCCACAAGCCCAAATTGAGCGACTCTTCGCCAAGAGAGAAAAACTTAGTCCTCCTAGCCACAAAAAGAGATATGAGAGAAGTGTGTGAGAACCCATCGAGTGTCATCCACTATGTTGTACTATGCAAAGATGGGGTGGCAAAAACTAACACTCCTAATCCTCTTCCTCTAGTGTTCTCTAACTTGTTGTAGGAATTCGAGGATGTCTTCCCCGAAGAGCTACCTCCTGGTCTTCCTCCTCTACGTGGCATTGAACACCGGATCGACCTCATCGCCGGCGCACCTCTTCCTAACAAGGCTCCATACCGCGTCGACCCCAAAGAAACTAAGGAGATCCAACGGCAAGTACAACAACTCATCGACAACGGTCATGTACGTGAAAGCTTAAGCCCTTGTGCCGTTCCGGTTATCCGTGTGCCTAAGCAAGATGGTAGTTTTCGCATGTGCTCTGATTGTAGACCCATCAATGCTATCACTGTTCGACATAGGCATCCCATACCTCACCTTGATGATATGCTAGATGAGCTTAGCGGTGCCACTATTTTCTCAAAAATTGATCTCAAGAGTGGTTACTATCAAATCCGCATACAAGCAGGTGATGAATGGAAAACTGCTTTTAAAACTAAATTTGGCTTTTACGAGTGGTTAGTTATGCCTATGGGTTTATCGGAAGCTCCCGGTACTTTCACGCGTCTTATGCATTTTGTGCTTCATCTATACATTGGAGTGTTTGTTGTGGTCTACTTTGACGACATACTTGTTTTTAGCAAATCCTTCAAAGATCATGTAAATCATGTTAGGGCCATTTTGCAAACTCTTCGCAAGGAACATCTTTATGAAAACATGAAAAAAATGCACTTTTGGAGTTGACAAGCTTGTTTTCTTGGGTTTCTTTGTGTCCTCAAAGGGTGTCCATGTTGATGAATCTAAAATTGAAGCAATTAAAACTTGGCCACAACCCACAAATTTGCAACAAGTGCATAGTTTTCTTGGCCTTGCGGGTTTCTATCGTCGCTTTGTGAAAGACTTTAGTACTATTGCCGCACCGTTGCATGCCTTGAGTAAGAAAAATGCTCCTTTTGTTTGGGGACCTTTGTAATCTACCACATTTGATGAGCTCAAATCTTTGCTTACTCATGCTCCGATTATTGCTTTGCCTAACTTTGACAAAACTTTTGAGGTTCATTGTGATGCTAGTGGTAATGGAATTGGTGGAGTTTTGATGCAAGAAAAGTGAGCCATTGCATATTTTAGTGAAAAACTTTCCGGTGCTCAACTTAATTATCCCATCTATGACAAAGAATTGTATGCTTTAGTGCGTGTGTTGCATGTTTGGGAGCATTATCTTCGCCCACATGAGTTTGTCATACATACCGATCATGAAACACTTAAGTACCTTAAAGGCCAAACCAAGTTGAATAAATGACATGCTAAATGGAGTGAATTTATTGAATCTTTCCCCTATGTGATTAAGTACATTAAGGGCAAAGAGAATGTTGTGGCGGATACTCTTTCCCGCAAATGCATGTTAATTACTCAACTTGAATTGAATGTTGTTGGATTTGAACATATCAAAGATTTGTATGAGCACGATGTGACTTTTGCTACTCGTTTTGCTAAGTGTGTGACACATACATCTTGGGAACGATACTATATAAAAGATGGTTATCTAATGAGAGATAACAAGCTATGCATTCCCGAGTCTTCTCTTCGTTTGTTACTTATGCAAGAGGCTCATGGAGGTGGACTCATGGGACACTTTGGATGCGACAAGACTTTTGCCATGCTCTCCAAGAACTATTTTTGGCCCAAGATGTTCCACGACGTCTCATGCTTCACCAACCGATGCTCTACATGCCGCAAAGCTAAGTCACAATCTCAATCCCATGATTTACATATGCCACTACCTATTCCACATCGAACTTGGGATGATATTAGCATGGATTTTGTGCTTGGATTACCTAGGACTCAAAATGGCAAGGACTCCGTATTTGTTGTGTTGACCGATTCTCTAAAACGGCTCATTTTATCCCTTGAAATAAGATCGATGATGCTTCACATGTTGCAAATCTTTTTGGTAGGGAAATCTTGAGGTTACATGGAGTGCCAAAGACAATTGTGTCGGACCGAGACGTAAAGTTCTTAAGCTACTTTTGGAAGACGTTATGCGCCAAGCTCGGAATCAAGCTACTCTTCTCCACGACATATCATCCTCAAACCGATGGCCAAACGGAAGTCACCAACTGGACGCCGCCACTCTCCTACGCGTGTTGATCAAGAAGAATATCAAGGAGTGGGAGGAGTGTTTACCCATCGCCGAGTACGCCTACAACTGCGCAACACACTCTACGACTGACAAGTACCCCTTCGAGGTTGTCTACGGCTTCAACCCTTTGTCGCCATTGGACATCCTCCCTCCACCACTTCAAGAACGAGCAAACATGGACCTAGCTCAAGAGCCACCTACCTCAAGAAGATGCATGTATAAACATGTTCCACGATCGAAGTACACCGCCTCGCCTCCAAGCTCAACATCAACAAGTCACCGATGGTGTTCCAACCGGGCGATCTAGTATGGATACATCTCCGCAAGGACTGCTTCCCCAAGGAGCGCAAGTCCAAGCTACTTCCGAGAGTCGATGGACCATTCAAGGTGCTCGCACGCTACAACGACAATGCCTACAAGGTCGACATTCCACGTGACAAGTACAACGTAAGGGACATCTTCAACGTCAAAGACTTGGCCAAGTACCACGGTGATGAAGAGCACGATCCGTGGACGGATCTCTCCCAAGGGGGGGGGGAGATGATGCGGAGCATCCCTCGACCACCCACACGGACACTCCATCACCACCACAAGCACCGAGAGAACCAATGACAAGAGCACGTGCACGCGCCATCGAGAACGAGGTTAACTCCTTCCTCTTAGAGATCCATTCAAATTCACACGAGAGATGGGTCGTACCTCAAATGGAAGTGCTGTGCATGATTAGATATCAAGGTGTTGATCATGAAGAGGATAGCACGAAGACCCAAGCAGCCGCAGAGAAGACGAAGGGAGAAGAACGAGCGAAGCTACGGAGAAGGCACAAGTTCCTGGACACCCCGGGTGCCCAGCCCTCCTTCCCCCGGGTTCCCGGACGAAACCTGGGAAGCGCCCGGGTGCCCGGCCAACTTGCCCCGGGTGCCCGGCTGCTACCTCTTGAGCACTACGTTGGATTTCCCAAAGAGGAGAGGATGATGCAGCAAAGTAGCGTAAGTATTTCCCTCAGTTTTTGTATCAATCCAGTAGGAGGCCACACACAAGTCCCTCGTACCTGCACAAAACGATAGCTCCTCACAACCAACGCGATAAGGGGTTGTCAATCCCTTCACGGTCACTAACGAGAGTGAGATCTGATAGAGATGATAGATAATATTTTTGGTATTTTTGATATAGAGATGCAAAGTGAAAAGTAAAAGGCAAAGTAAAAACAAAGAAAGTATAAAATTGATGGAGATTGATATGATGAGAATAGACCCGGGGGCCATAGGTTTCACTAGTGGCTTCTCTCAAGAGCATAAGTATTCTACGGTGGGTGAAAAAATTACTGTTGAGCAATTGATGAATCGAGCATAGTTATGAGTATATCTAGGTATGATCATGTATATAGGCATCACGTCCGAGACAAGTAGACCGAAACGATTACTCATCTACTACTATTACTCCACTCATCGACCGCTATCCAAAGATGCATCTAGAGTATTAAGTTAAAAAAGAGTAACGCCTGTAAGCAAGATGACATGATGTAGAGGAATAAATTCATGCAATATGATAAATACCCCATCTTGTTATCCTCGATGGCAACAATACAATACGTGCCTTGCAACCCTTTCACATCCTTTGGGTAAGGACACCGCAAGATTGAACCCAAAGCTAAACACTTCTCCCATTGCAAGAACTACCAATCTAGTTGGCCAAACCAAACGGATAATTCGAAGAGACTTGCAAAGATAACCAATCATACATAAAAGAATTCAGAGAAGATTCAAATATTATTCATAGATAAGCTGGATCATAAACCCACAATTCATCGGTCTCAACAAACACACCACAAAAAGAAGATTACATCGAATAGATCTCCACAAGAGAGGGGGAGAACATTGTATTGAGATCCAAAAAGAGAGAAGAAGCCATCTAGCTACTAGCTATGGACCAAGGTATGAAGTAAACTACTCACACTTCATCGGAGGGGCTATGGTGTTGATGTAGAAGCCCTCCGTGGTGGATGCCCCCTCCGTGAGCTCCTAACAGGCCCCAAGATGGGATCTCGTGGATACAGGGAAGTTGCGGCGGTGTAATTAGGTTTTTGGCTCATGTTACGATCGTTTGGGTGCGTGAGGTATATATAGGAGGAAGGAGTACGTCGGTGGAGCAACAAGGGGCCCACGAGGCAGGGGGCGCGCCCCCCACCCTCGTGACCGCCTCTGTTACTTCTTGGAGTAGGGTCCAAGTCTCGTGGATCATGTTCGGTGAGAAAATCACGTTTCCGAAGGTTCCATTCCGTTTGGACTCCGTTTGACATTCCGTCTCTTCGAAACACTGAAATAGGCAAAAAAAAAAACAGCAATTCTGGGCTGGGCCTCCGGTTAATAGGTTAGTCCCAAAAATAATATAAAAGTGGAAAATAAAGCCCAATATAGTCCAAAACAGTAGATAAAGTAGCATGGAGCAATCAAAAATTATAGATACATTGGAGACGATCGTGCATCCCCAAGCTTAATTCCTGCTCGTCCTCGAGTAGGTAAATGATAAAAAGAGAATTTTTGATGCGGAGTGATACTTTGGCATAATTTCAATGTAAATCTTCTTAATTGTGGTATGAATATTCAGATCCGAAAGATTCAAGACAAAAGTTTATATTGACATAAAATAATAATACTTCAAGCATACTAACTAAGCAATTATGTTTTCTCAAAATAACATGGCCAAAGAAAGTTATCCCTATAAAATCATATAGTCTGGCTATGCTCCATCTTCCCCACACAAAATATTTAAATCATGCACAACCCCGATGACAAGCCAAGCAATTGTTTCATACTTTAGCACTTTCAAAACTTTGTCAATCTTCACGCAATACATGAGCGTGAGCCATGGATATAGCACTATATGTGGAATAGAATGGTGGTTGTGGAGAAGACAAAAAGGGAGAAGATAGTCTCACATCAACTAGGCGTATCAACGGGCTATGGAGATGCCCATCAATAGATATCAATGTGAGTGAGTAGGGATTGCCATGCATCGGATGCACTAGAGCTATAAGTATATGAAAGCTCAACAAAAGAAACTAAGTGGGTGTGCATCCAACTCGCTTGCTCACGAAGACCTAGGGCATTTGAGGAAGCCCATCATTGGAATATACAAGCCAAGTTCTATAATGAAAAATTCACACTAGTATATGAAAGTGACAAAATGAGAGACTCTCTATCATGAAGATCTTGGTGCTACTTTGAAGCACAAGTGTGGTAAAAGGATAGTAACATTGTCCCTTCTCTCTTTTTCTCTCATTTTTTTATTTGGGCCTTTTTTTATGGCCTCTTTTTTTTCATTTTTATTTTTTTATTTTTCGTCCGGAGCCTCATCCCGACTTGTGGGGGAATCATAGTCTCCGTCATCCTTTTCTCACTGGGACAATGCTCTAATAATGATGATCATCACACTTTTATTTACTTACAGCTCAACAATTACAACTTGATTCTTAGAACAAAGTATGACTCTATATGAATGCCTCCGGCGGTGTACCGGGATATGCAATGATTCAAGAGTGACATGTATGAAAGAATTATGAAAGGTGGCTTTGCCACAAATACGATGTCAACTACATGATCATGCTAGCAATATGACAATCATGGAGCATGTCATAATAAACGGAATGGTGGAAAGTTGCATGGCAATATATCTCGGAATGGCTATGGAAATGCCATAATAGGTAGGTATGGTGGCTGTTTTGAGGAAGATATATGGTGGGTGTATGATACCGCGTGAAAAGTGAGCGGTATTAGAGAGGCTAGCAATGGTGGAAGGATGGGAAAAAGTGCGTATAATCCATGGACACAACATTAGTCATAAAGAACTCATATACTTATTGCAAAAATCTAGAAGTTATCAAAGCAAAGTATTACGCGCATGCTCCTAGGGGGATTTATTGGTAGGAAAAGACCATCGCTCGTCCCCGACCGCCACTCATAAGGAAGACAATCAATAAATAAATCATGCTCCAAGTTCATCACATAACGGTTCACCATACGTGCATGCTACGGGAATCGCAAACTTCAACACAAGTATTCTTTAAATTCACAACTACTCAACTAGCATGACTCTAATATCACCATCTTCATATCTCAGAACAATTATCAAGCATCAAACTTTTCTTAGTATTCAACGCACTCAAAAGAAAGTTTCACATATCTTGAATACCAAGTATATTAACATTAAGCAAATTACCATGCTATTAACGACTCTCAAAATAATCTAAGTGAAGCATGAGAGATCAAGTTTCTTTAAAACAAATCCACCACCGTGCTCTAAAAGATCTAAGTGAAACACCAGAGCAAAAATTATCACGCTCAAAAGATATAAGTGAAGCACTATGAGCAAAACCATCAAGCTCAAAAGATATAAGTGAAGCACATAGAGTATTCTATCAAATTTCAATTTATGTATTGCTCTCTCAAAAGGTGTTTACAGCAAGCATGATTGTGGTAAACTAACAAGCAAAGACGCAAATAATACAAGACACTCCAAGCAAAACACATATCATGTGGTGAATAAAAATATAGCTCCAAGTAAATTACCGATGGAAGTAGATTTAAAGAGGGGATGCCTTCCGGGGCATCCCCAAACTTTGAATTTTTGGTGTCCTTGGATTATCTTGGGGGTGCCATGGGCATACCCAAGCTTAGGCTCTTTCCACTCCTTGTTCCATAATCCATCAAAAGAATTTACCCAAAACTTGAAAACTTCACAACACAAAACTCAATAGAAATCTCGTGAGCTCCGTTAGAGAAAGAAAACAAAAGAATACTTTAAGGTACTGTAATGAACTCATTCTTTATTTATATTGGTGTTAAACCTACTGTATTCCAACTTATCTATGGATCATAAACTATTTTACTAGCCATAGATTCATCAAATAAGCAAACAACACACGATAAACAGAATCTGTCAAAAACAGAACAGTCTGTAGTAATCTGTAACTAACGCAAACTTCTGGAACTCCAAAACATCTACCAAAATTAGAAGACCTAGAAAATTTGTTTATTGATCAGCATCAATTGGAATCAGTATTTTATGACGTTCTGGTGATTTTTAATAATTCGGGCACTAAGCGCAAATTTTCTGGAAATTACAGCAAGATCAAATAACTATCATCCAAGAAGATCCAATAGGTCTAGCTTGGCACAAACACTAATTAAAACACAAAACCACATCTAAACAGAGGCTAGATGGATTATTTATTCCTAAACAGAAGCAAAAACAAAAACTAAAAATAAAATTGGGTTGCCTCCCAACAAGCGCTATCGTTTAACGCCCCTAGCTAGGCATTGCTATTTCAAAGATGCTCACAAGAAAGACAAGAATTGAAGCACAAAGAGAGCATCATAAAACATGTGATAAACACATATAAGTATAACATACTTCCTATGCATAGGCATCTTATAGGCAAACAAATTATCAAGGCAAGCAAAAACTAGCACATGCAAGGAGGCGGAAAGAAACAATAGCAATCTCAACATAACGAGAGGTAATTTATTATCATGAAAATTTCTACGACCATATTTTCCTCTCTCATAATAATTACATGTGGGATCATAAGCATATTCAACAAAATAGCTATCACATAAAATATTTTCAACACGATCCACATGCATGCAAAGTTGTCACTCTTCCAAAATAGTGGGATCATGCACTCAATTCACTAGCAATAGGTTCATCATAATTGGATCTCTTAAAGAGATTAGCAAGTGGATGAGGATCCATAAACTTTTAGCAAGCGAAGATGCAAGCAAAAAGAAGGCACATGGTAACACAAGATTGAACGGAGGAAGGGCAAATAAAACGGCAAGGGTGAAGTGGGGGAGAGGAAAACGAGAGGCAAATGGCAAATAATGTAATGCGGGAGATAGGGATTGTGATGGGTACTTGGTATGGTGCTTGACTTGCTCTTGCGTGAACCTCCCCGGCAACGGCGCCAGAAATTCTTCTTGCTACCTCTTGAGCACTGCGTTGGATTTCCCCGAAGAGGAGAGAATGATGCAACAAAGTAGCATAAGTATTTCCCTCAGTTTTTGAGAACCAAGGTAACAATCCGGTAGGAGGCCACGCACAAGTCCCTCGTACCTGCACAAAACGATAGCTCCTCGCAACCAACGTGATTAGGGGTTGTCAATCCCTTCACGGTCACTTACGAGAGTGAGATCTGATAGAGATGATAGATAATATTTTTGGTATTTTTGATATAGAGATGCAAAGTTAAAAGTAAAAGGCAAAGTAAAAACAAAGCAAGTATAAAATTGATGGAGATTGATATGATGAGAATAGACCCGGGGGCCATAGGTTTCACTAGTGGCTTCTCTCAAGAGCATAAGTATTCTACGGTGGGTGAACAAATTACTGTTGAGCAATTGGCAGAATTGAGAATAGTCATGAGTATATCTAGGTATGATCATGTATATAGGCATCACGTCCGAGACAAGTAGACCGAAACGATTCTGCATCTACTACTATTACTCCACTCATCGACCGCTATCCAAAGATGCATCTAGAGTGTTAAGTTAAAAACAGAGTAACGCCTTAAGCAAGATGACATGATGTAGAGGAATAAATTCATGCAATATGATAAATACCCCATATTGTTATCCTCGATGGCAACAATACAATACGTGCCTTGCGATCCTTTCTGTCACTAGGTAAGGACACCGCAAGATTGAACCCAAAGCTAAACACTTGTCCCATTGCAAGAACTACAATTCTAGTTGGCCAAACCAAACGGATAATTCGAAGAGTCTTGCAAAGATAACCAATCATACATAAAAGAATTCAGAGAAGATAAGCTGGATCATAAACCCACAATTCATCGATCTCAACAAACACACCACAAAAAGAAGATTACATCGAATAGATCTCCACAAGAGAGGGGAGAACATTGTATTGAGATCCAAAAGAGAGAATAAGCCATCTAGCTACTAGCTATGGACCCAAGGTCTGAAGTAAACTACTCACACTTCATCGGAGGGGCTATGGTGTTGATGTAGAAGCCCTCCGTGGTGGATGCCCCCTCCGTGAGCTCCTAACAGGCCCCAAGATGGGATCTCGTGGATACAGGAAGTTGCGGCGGTGGAATTAGGTTTTTGGCTCCTGTTCTGATCGTTTGGGGGTACGTAGGTATATATAGGAGGAAGGAGTACATCGGTGGAGCAACAAGCGGCCCACGAGGCAGGGGGGCGCGCCCCCACCCTTGTGACCGCCTCTTTTACTTCTTGGAGTAGGGTCCAAGTCTCCTGGATCACGTTCGGTGAGAAAATCATGTTTCCGAAGGTTCCATTCCGTTTGGACTCCGTCTGATATTCCGTTTCTTTGAAATACCGAAATAGGCAAAAAAACAACAATTCTGGGCTGGGCCTCCGGTTAATAAGTTAGTCCCAAAAATAATATAAAAGTGGAAAATAAAGCCCAATATAGTCCAAAACAGTAGATAAAGTAGCATGGAGCAATCAAAAATTATAGATACGTTGGAGACGTATCACCGGCCCCCTCACGCTGGGAGCTGCTGCTCCACCCTCGGGTGCCCGGGCCACCACACCCCGGGTGCCCGGTCCCCTCCAGCAGGCCACCAACCCAGTCCGGGTGCCCGACCCCTGCTAGCCCGGGTGCCCGACCACCCATGAGCAGCCGCCCCTGTCTGGTCCGGGTGCCTGGGGCCCTTTACCCCGGGTGCCCGGACCCTCCCCGAATGCCTGCGTGCATTTTTGGGTTTTGGACCCTTGTATCCCCCTCTCCCTCACATTTCGTCCCTAGGCTATATAAACACCTCCCCTAGCTCATTAGAGGGATAACAAAGTATTTGATAGACACTAGAGAGCTTTGCTCCTTGTATCCCCTCCTCTTGGAGATCAATCCCCCACCTTTGGAAGAATCCTTGGGATTGTCAAGGCCTCCTCTTGGAGAAGATCAACATCAAGACCTCATCTCCTAGGAGTGGGAAGAACTTTACCTAGTGCTATTTTCCTTGAATTGTTCATGTATTCTTGTGTATCTCTTGTATGCTACTCTAGTAGATGTGTGATTTGGGTTTGTTAGAGTGATTTCCTCCTTATGTTCTTGTGTGTTCTTGCTCTTTCCCCCCTCCAAGTGTGAAAAGATCCCCTCTAGGTTTTCACCCTACAACAGCGCCCCAAGTAGGCTGAATCCTACTTGGGGTCTCCTCCCAAGTGGCACCCCCTGCCATGTTTAGGTGTGGGGGTAAGGCAGGGGAGGGAGGCATCCCCCCTTTCCTTTCTCCCATTACGCTGTGGTGTTCCAGGTGGCGTGAGTAGTGAAACAATTCCATATTGTTTTAAAAGAAGGCCAAACTCGTAACTCAAATATTCGCCTCCGCGATCAGATCGTAGAAACTTTATTTTCTTGTTACGATGATTCTCCACTTCACTCTGTAATTCTTTGAACTTTTCAAATGTTGCAGACTTGTGTTTCATCAAGTAGATACACCCATACCTACTCAAATCATCTGCGAAGGTCAGAAAATAACGATACCCGCCGCGTGCCTCAACACTCATCAGACTGCATACATCGATATGTATTATTTCCAATAAGTCATTAGCTCACTCCATTGTTCCAGAGAACAGAGTTTTAGTCATCTTGCCCATGAGGCATGGTTCGCAAGTATCAAATGATTCATAATAAAGTGATTCCCAAAGTCCATCCGTATGGAGTTTCTTCATGCACTTTACACCAATATGACCTAAACGGCAATGCCACAAATATGTTGCACTATCATTATCAACTTTGCATCTTTTGGCATCAATATTATGAACATGTGTATCACTACGACCGAGATTCAATAAGAATAGACCATTCATCAAGGGTTCATGACCCTAAAAGACATTACTCATATAAATAGAACAACCATTATTCTCTAATTTAACTGAATAACCGTCCCGCAATAAACAAGATCTAGATATAATTTTCATGCTCAACGCTGGCACCAAATAACAATTATTTAGATCTAAAACTAATCATGAAGGTAGATGTAGAGGTAGCGTGCTGACGGCGATCATATCGACCTTGGAACCATTTCCGACGTGCATTGTCACCGCGTCCTTAGCCAATCTTCGTTTATTCCGTAGCTCCTGTTTCGAGTTACAAATATGAGAAATCGAACCAGTATCAAATACCCAGGCGCTGCTACGAGCATTAGTAAGGTACACATCAATAACATGTATATCAAATATACCTTTGTTCACTTTGCCATCTTTATCCGCCAGGCGCTGCTACGAGCACTTTATCCGCCAAGTATTTGGGGCAGTTGTGCTTCCAGTGACCAGTCCCTTTGGAGTAGAAGCACTCAGTTTCAGGCTTGGGTCCAGCTTTGGGCTTCTTCCCAGGAGTGGCAACTTGCTTGCCATTCTTCTTGAAGTTCCCTTTCTTCCCCTTGCCCCTTTTCTTGAAACTAGTGGTCTTGTTAACCATCAACACTTGATGCTCCTTCTTTATTTCTACCTCCGCGGCCTTAAGCATTGCAAAGAGCTCAGGAATCGTTTTATTCATCCCTTGCATATTATAGTTCATCACGAAGCCTTTGTAGCTTGGTGGCAGTGATTGAATAACTCTGTCAATAACACTATCAACCGGAAGTTCAACTCCCAGCTAAGTCAAGTGGTTATGATACCCAAACATTTTGATTATGTGTTCACTGACAGAATTGTTCTCCTCCATATTGCAACTATAGAACTAGTTGGAGACTTCATATCTCTAAACCCGGGAATTTCCTTGAAATATTAACTTCAACTCTTGGAACATCTCATATGCTCCATGACGTTCAAAACATCTTTGAAGTCCCAATTCTAAGCCGTAAAGCATGGCACACTGAACTATTGAGTAGTCATCAGATTGAGCTTGCCAGCCGTTCATAACATCAGCTTCAGCTCCTGCAATAGGCCTTTCACCTAGCGGTGCATCAAGGACATAATTCTTCTGTGAAGCAATGAGGATAATCCTCAAGTTACGGACCCAGTCCGTGTAGTTGCTACCATAATCTTTCAACTTAGCTTTCTCTAGGAACGCATTAAAATTCAGGGGAACAGTAGCTCGGGCCATTGACCTACAACATAGATATGTGAAACTATAAGACTAAGTTCATGATAAATTAAGTTCAATTAATCAAATTACTAATGAACTCACACTTAAATAAACATCCCTCAAGTCATCTAAATGATACGTGATCCAAATCAACTAACTCATGTCCAATCATCACGTGAGATGGGGTAGTCATCAATGGTGAACATCTCTATGTTGATCATATCTACTATATGACTCACGTTCGATCTTTCGGTCTCTAGTGTTCCGAGACCATGTCTGTACATGCTAGGCTCGTCAAGTTTAACCCAAATATTTTGCATGTGCAAAACTGTCTTACACCCTTTGTATGTGAACGTAGAGTCTATCACACCCGATCATTATGTGGTGCTTCGAAACAACGAACTTTGGCAACGGTGCATACTCGGGGAGAACACTTTTATCTTTAAATTTAGTGAAGGGATCATCTTATAATGCTACCGTCGTTCTAAGCAAAATAAGATGCATAAAGGATAATCATCATATGCAATCAAAATATGTGACATGATATGGCCATCATCATCAAGTTTGCTGTTTAAACCTTCTTCAAGGACCGGCCGTAGTCAAATTCAATTCAGCTAAAGTAGGAGAAACAGACACCCGCCAAACACCTTTTATGCAAAACTAGTTGCATGTCAGTTGGTGGAACCGGTCTCATGTGCGTGGACATGTAAGGTTGGTCTGGGCCGCTTCATCCCACAATACCACCGAATCAAAATAAGATGTTGGTGGTAAGCAGTATGACTATCATTGCCCACAACTCTTTGTGTTCTACTCATGCATATCATCTACGCATAGACCTGGCTCGGATGCCACTGTTGGGAAACGTTGCATGGAAAAACAAAAAAATTCTATGCACACGCAAGATCTATCCATGGAGATGCATAGCAAAGAGAGGGGAGAGTATGTCTATGTACCCTCGTAGACCGTAAGCGGAAGCATTTTACAACGCGGTTGATGTAGTCGAACTTCTTTGCGTTCCAACCAATCGAGTACCGAACGTACAACACCTCTGCGTTCAGCACATGTTCAGCTCGATGACATCCTCCGCCTTCTTGATCCAGCAAGACGGCGAGGTAGTGGATGAGTTCCGGCACCACGACAGCGTGGTGATGGTGATGGTGAAGCTATCTCCGCAGGGCTTCGCCTAAGCACTATAAAAATATGACTAGGGTGTAAACGGTGGAGGGGGGCGCCGCACACGGCTAAGCAATTGTTCTGGATCTACTAGGTGCCCCTCCCACATATATATATGTGGGGGGAGGAGGGAGCAGCCAGGAGGGCGCCCCAAGTAGGCCGAATCCTACTTGGGGTCTCCTCCTGATACGTCTCCAACGTATCTACTTTTCCTAACGCTTTTCCTCTTGTTTTGGACTCTAATTTGCATGATCTGAATGAAACTAACCCCGAACTGACGCTGTTTTCAGCAGAACTACCATGGTGTTGTTTTTGTGCAGAAATAAAAGTTCTTGGAATGGAACGAAACTTTGCGAGGAATTTTTATACAATAAACAAGAATTTCTAGAGCCAAGACCCACCAGAGGGGGGCACCTGGGTGGGCGCGCGCCCCCCCTCCTGGCGCGCCCAGGTGGGTTGTCCCCACCTGGTGGCCCATGAGACCACTGAAACCGACACTATAAATCCTATTTTTCCAGAAAAATGAGGGAGAAAGAATTATCGCGATCCACAAGACGGACCACGCCACCTCCTCGCTCTTCATCGGGAGGCCAGATCTGGAGTCTGTTTGGGGCTCCGGAGAGGGGGATCTTCATTCTTCGTTATCACCAACCCTTCTCCATCGCCAATTCCATGATGCTCCCCATCGGGAGTGAGTAATTCCTTCGTAGGCTCGCTGGTCGGTGAGGAGTTGAATGAGATTCATCATGTCATTGAGTTAGTTTTGTTAGGGCCTGATCCCTAGTATCCACTATGTTCTAAGATTGATGTTGCTATGACTTTGCCATGCTTAATTCTTGTCACTTTGGGCCCGGGTGCCATGAACTCAGATCTGAACCGTTTATGTTATCACCATTATATCCATGTTCTAGATCTGATCTTGCAAGTTATAGTCACCTACTACGTGTTGTGATCCGGCAACCCCAGAGTGACAATAGTCGGGACCACTCCCAGTGACCGTAGTTTGAGGAGTTCATGTATTCACTATATATTAATGCTTTGTTCCGGTTCTCTATTAAAAGGAGGCCTTAATATCCCTTAGTTTCCATATGGACCCCGCTGCCACGGGAGGGTAGGACAAAAGATGTCATGCAAGTTCTTTCTATAAGCACGTATGACTATTTACGGAATACATGCCTACATTATATTGACGAACCGGAGCTAGTGCCGTATCGCCCTAGGTTATAACTATCTCATGATTAATATCATCCAACAAGTCACCGATCCAATGCCTACGAATTTATCTTATATTGTTCTTGCTAAGTTACTACTGTTACCATCACTGTTACACTTGCTACAAAATTACTGCTATCACTGCTACCGTTACCGTTACTGTTGTTACTATTATCAAAACTATCAAACTACTTTGCTACAGATCACTTTGCTGTAAATAATTAATATCCAGGTGTGGTTGAATTGACAACTCAGCTGCAAATACATTCAAATATTCTTTGGCTCCCCTTGTGTCGAATCTATAAATTTGGGTTGAATACTCTACCATAAAGAACTGTTGCGATCCCCTATACTTGTGCGTTATCAAGACCTTTTTCTGGCGCCGTTGCCGAGAAGCATAGCTATATTTGTTGAGTCACTTGGGATTATTATCATATTATCACTATGAGGATACTGAAGGATGCTAAGACTAAGATATTTCCCTCAAAGACGAGGGGAGGTAAGGAACTGCCATCCAGTTCTGCTTTAGGTTCACCTTCTGTTATAAGTAAACTTGCAACCCCACCACATGCTATCAATTCTAATATGTCGCAAGTTATTGATGATGCTACTTCTACTATGAATGATGCTTATGATGATGCTAGTACCTTGCTTGATAATGATGATGTGCGACTTGGTGAATTTCTTGATGAACAAATTGCTAGAGTAATACAACATGATGTGGTTGAATCTGATGATGAGCTTGAAACTGAAACTCCTAAAACACCTGCTAGAACTAGCCTTCCTAGATATGAATTGCCCAAGGTACCGGAACGTTATGTTCTGAATGAGGAGACAACTAGAGATATTCTTGCTTGTAAGGATAGAGATGATCTAGAGAAATTATTATGCAAGTATAAAGAAAAATCTCTGAATGCTAGAATAAAATATGATCCTAAGTTTGCTACCTCACCTATCTTTATTGATGATAAGGATTATGAATTCTCTATCGACCCAGAGTTAATTACTTTGGTTGAATCTGATCCTTTCCATGATTATGAAACTGAAACTGTTGTGGCACATCTTACTAAGTTGAATGATATAGCCACCCTTTTTACTCATGATGAGAAGATTCGCTATTACTATATTCTCAATTTATTTCTATTCTCATTAATGGGTGATGCTAAATCTTGGTACAATACTCTTGCTCCTGGTTATGTGCATAGTCCCCAGGATATGATTTATTACTTCTCTGGAAATTATTCTCCTCCTCATAAGAAACAAGCTGCCTTACAGGAAATATTTAACTTTGTGCAAAATAAAGAGGAGAGTCTCCCACAAGCTTGGGGGAGGCTTTGCCAGTTACTTAATGCTTTGACTGATCATCTATACCAATATAAAAAGACCCAAAGGAGCAGATCCAATTAATCTCGGCCACCAAATCATCTCAATCCAACGACCTAAACTGCTTCAATGCCGAACGCTCAACACGTTTAGTGTGCAGTTAATTTCATGCCAAAAATAGTGTAATCACATAATAACACGCAAATAATATCCTACTTAATATCCGCATGCACTTAATATACTTGCAAATTAACGTGCATTGCACGTACACATTGCCTAGTCCTCTTAAGAAAAATGAAATACTTGATATCTTCTATAATGGACTAACCGATGCTTCTAGGGACTTCCTAGATAGTTGTGCTGGTTGTGTTTTCAGGGAACGAACTGTTGGACAAGCTGGAGAATTATTGAATAATATATTGAAAAATTATGATGATTGGACTCTTCCTGAACCACTGGCTAAACCTACTCCAAAGAGGAGGGGTATATTATATCTTAGTCCTGAAGATATGCAAGAGGCAAAGAAATCTATGAAGGAAAAAAATATTAAAGCTGAGGATGTTAAAAATTTACCTCCTATTGAAGAAATTTACCTCCTATTTACCTCTCCGGCGCTCGGGGTGTGTGTCCCTTCAGGCTATTGCGCGACGGCCGGCTCGGGGATCGATTTCGAGCTCTCGCCGGTCATCGGAGATTTTCGGAGGCAGTGGGTGTTTGTGGATGTTGGCGTGCGCAGCCCCCTGCTGCTGCTCCCCCGGATTCCGGCTGCCCCAAGCTCCGGCTGGGGGCACGCAAAGCTCACCGACCGGCGGCTCGCCCATGTCTGGCTCCGGCTGGCCAGGCTGAAGGGCCTCGGGGTGACGGCGCCTATGGTGGTGAAGGAGTTCATAGGATGTCGCATTGCTCCGCTTCAGCGCCACTCCCGAATGATGTGGACCTTCTCCAGCTACGGGGACCGCATGAGGCTTCAGGTGCCGGCTCTTCCTCTTGAGGCGCGGTGCATGGTGCTCGAGCTCCTGACAGGCGACCCAATCCCAGCCGACCTGCTGGAGGAGGGCTGCCTTATGTACTGCTGCTCGAACAAGGTGGAGTTTGCGAAGAAGATGCCCCCTTCGACGAATGGGGGCTGCGCCCGGTTGGCCTTGAAGGACCTCGCGAGGGTCCTGTCTTCGTTGCCCCCTTGCCCACCGCCAGCGCGTGCCCGTCCCAGAAGTGGGCGCAAGGGGGCGGTCGCTGTCTAACGATGATGACGCTGCTGCTGAGGAACCGGTGTCACTTGGGGCTCCTGAAGTGTCGTCCCCCGGGGCCCGAGAGAGCCGTCCTGAGGAAGCGCCCGGTGGAACGACGCAGCCCGATACCCCTGAGGCTGAAGCCCCCGAGGGCCCGGCGAGTCACCACGGGGCGGAGACCGATGACTCCACGCTGCCAAGCACTCCTGAGGTCGCCTCCTAAGGAGCCACACCGGCCGCGCTCGTCATTGGCGACCGCACCCGGGGCTTCGGCCGGCTCCGACCGAACTTCGAAGTGCTCCGCAAGAGGAAGGGGTCTCCAAGCTGCAGCGGTGACGCCTTCCGGCCATTGAAGTAGAGGAAGTACATCGCTATTGACGAGTGAGTACCTTATCTTTGTAATTTCTTGAGTGTTTCTTCTCCTCCTGACCGCAGTTCCTCAGGGTCCCTTCCGTTAGGGCGATGAAGTCTCCCGAGAAGCAACCTCCGCCTGCTCCAGGCTCCTCGCTGACCTTGAGCGCCTCATGTCGGCCCGCCGTGCGTGGCGTGAGGCCTGCCGAGGAGGCGGACGCGCCGGCCTGGCGTCTTGACCCCATGCTCTTATCGTCCCTCCTTCGTGGTCCTATCTAGCGTGCGGAGAGTGTGCCGAGGGCCCCACCCTGGTCCTTGCCCGCGGTTGGGCGACCGCGGCCCTGTCCCCACCTTCGAGCTACGAGGCCCCGCCCCCGGGCCTCTGCCGAGGCCTGAAGGGCGGCCGGGAAGGTGCCGGCCTCCAGCCCCCTGCCAGGGACGGGCGAGCCACCTCGAACTTCTCCATCAACCCTTGGCGCGGAGGACGGACCTGGCCGCGCGTTCAAGCTTGCACGCGAGCACGGTGCTGTCCGCCATGAGCTCTTCCGGGAGGCGATGGGCGCGCTGAGCCGGCTCGGGGAAGAGCTTGCGGATGTTGATGCCCGCCTTGAAACCGAAGGCCTTCAGCTGGCAGGCGAGTGGCATCGGCTGAAGGTGGCCATCAACTTCCGGCGTCTCCAGCGCAAACGCGCCAACACAAAGGCCGAGGCATCCCTTGCTACCTCGCGCGAGGCTAGCGCCCGAGCTCTGGAGGAGGCCAAGGAGGCTAACCGCTGCCGCGAGGCCGCAGAGAAGCGCAAAGGGAAGCTCCAGGCTCTGAATGCCTCCCTGGAGCGGCAGGTCGAGGCGCGCAGGGCTGCCTTGGCGTCGATGAAGGGGTCACCTTACGAAGAGGAGGAGAACTTGAAGCGCGAGGAGGCGCTAATGCTGGAGGCCGCGGAGTGTAGCCTCGAACTTGAACGGTTGGAGATGAGGGAGCGCCAGGTCGCCTAGGCCGAGGATGCCGTCAGCGCGCGCGAAGCCGGGATCCAGGAGGAAGTTGACCGTAGGGTGGCGAAGGCTCATGCAGATCTTGCCAATACGCACGACCTGAAGCTGAAGATGGTGGAGGCTGGAGCTGAGGGCATAACCAATACCCTCAGGTCAAGGCTAGATGAAGCGAAGCAGCGTGAGAAGGCAGCCGCGGCGGCCTTTATCTCTGTTCAGGCCGACTTGGCCGCCGCTCGCGCCGACCTGCTTTCGCTACAACAGCAGGTTGGTACCGCCGCATCCCTTGTGCAACAAAGCAGGGAGGAGGCGTGTCGTCGGCAGACGCTGCAGCACGAGCATGCTCCCATGCTCCAGGACCTCAGGGTGAGGGCCAACCAGGCGCTGGGTCCCATCTATGAAGAGCGCACCCCTCATCCCCACGCGGAAGACTACGCCAGCCATCTACGCTTCTTCACCGATCTCGTGACGCATTTGGAGGACCAGGACGAGAGGGCTCGCGAGCTTGTTGAAGAAAAGAGCCGAGGCCTCCTTGGGCGCGCGTTTTCCCGCGTTTCCAGTCATCTCCAGAACATTGATCCTCACTTCGATTTAAACGCCGCCATCACCCCAGTGCCCGGAGCCATTCGGGACAACCTGGCGTGCTGGGTGGACGATAATGTGGATGCTCTGGTCGGGGCTTTTGCTTCCAAGGACGACACGGTGGTGGTCGTGGCGGATGAAGACGACACAGTTGATGATGGTGAAGACGACGCTAGCGCCAGTACCAGCAGCATGTCCGGGAGCGATTCGGAAGATGCAGCGAGCGACATGTCCAATTGAGCCCACGCTTCTTTGCTTTGAACCTGCGCGAAAAAGCTTGGGCACGACCCCTCAAGGTGTAAGAGCATTTTGGGGTGGGGAAGCCCCTCATGTAGTCAGACTATTGTTTTATTCCTTAAGCCAGACTTGAAATGTGCCTTTGTGAGCCCACAAGCTCTTCCGCGGGCTTGCTTCTGTAACTTACCTCAGTCCAGGCAGGCCTCGGACTGGTCTTGTAGTTGTCGATGTGCATTTCTCCCGAGGGGAGTCCTTTGCGGGCTCGCGAGGTTTTGGGCTTCGGAGGAGCCTGCTAGTCTGCCCGAGAGGGCCTCGTGAGAAGCGAGTGTTAGATCATGGCAAGATGTTTGCGTAGCACGCACATACCACGCCCAGCCCCCGCTCGCGAGGTGCTCGCAAGGGAAGGGGTAGCAGGCGCGGGCCTCAAAGCAAGGCACGAGATCCATAAAACTCAGAAAATCAAGACGAACAAGAAAGGACGCCCCCCCATGCTTGCCAACGAAAATACGACTTCAAGTTCGAATCCAAAAAGCGGCAAATCGAGCTACAGAAAAGGGGTTGAAAGCAAATGGCCGTGTCCGGCACCTAGCTAGTCTTCTTGTCTTCTCACCAGCGTGGAGCTAAGTGCTTTCACTGGCTGTGAGCATAGTCATTGGGGGATAGTGTCGATGGCCAGCGCGGAGCATTGTGCTTCCACTAGGACGTGGGCGGGAGCCCCCGAGGCCCGAGGGCGGCTCTCCGGAGACTCCGGGGTGTGTATAGCCCCACTCATTATTAAGTGGGAGTGTCACGGGCGGAGACCTTCACAGGCGTGAGCCTTGCTTCATATCGCTAGACGAGGGCCCCGCCCTGTGCCACCCTCGACCACCGTTGGGGCGTCTGGAAACCAGGACGGTTCCAAGGGGCAAAGGGGACGCTAGGGGCGCCCTCGGTGACCACGAGCCCTCTGCCGGGGGGAGGGCTCGCCGGCGGCTCCCCGACAGAGGACCTACCTCCAGTCAACGCCTTGCTCCATGCGACACGGGGGAGGGCCTTGCTCCAGACCTCTCCCGTGCAGCCCCTAGTGCACTACCCCTGGTTGGAGCGGGGCTGCTGCACTGGGGTCGCCGTCCGCCACTGTGGCCTAGTCTACCTGCGACCCATGGTTAGCGTAAGCCTGCTCCTGAGATATCAGTGGTGCCATGCAATTGTTGCCGTTGGCGGGCTTGGCGAGGCTCCTGGGTGGTTCATGGAAGGCCTCAACTTCCAGCATCTCTTCTTCCCAGCCCGGCTCGAGGAACAAGCAGGGGTCATCCTTCGGCGTGTACTCTTGATCCACCATGCAGGGCACATAGGCTTCCGGAGCTGCCGCTCCGGAACTGCCGCTCCGGAACTGCCGCCAAGACGCCCCGCACCCCATGCCGCCGGGCCCAGCGCGCCCCTGGTGGCTTTAGGGTGGCGCACCATTGGGACCGCGAGGAGCAACGCCCGTACCTACGCCACCCGGGGGAAGCACAAGCGCAGCCGGATGTTCGGCACCGTTGGTCGTGCTGGCGCCGATGAGCCCTCCTGGTGCGCCTAGGAGGACGCGGGTGCGACGAGGCCCGTCGTGCGATCTGGCCACAACTTGAGATGTAAGTAGGGAGCAGAAAGGCGGCGTATCCCTAGATGCAGCGTCCAACAGCTCAGCGACGCGTTCCAGCAACGCGTCGCGGCCGCTCTCCGCCAGTTGGCACCGCAGCAGCTCCCGCGCCACTATGAGCACAACTCGCATGTTCGCTTGTTCCCATTGGGTGTGTGGCGCCATCGCCGCTGCATAGCTTGAGGATCTTGCGGCGGCCCGCGTGCGCCGCGGTGTGAGGGTGGAAGGCATTGATCCGCGCCGCCCACGTCCTGCGGTGTTCGGCGGTGCGCGGGCCGCCTGGAGTGCGTAGTTGAGGTCTCCCTGGGCGGACGGCGCCACCCTGACGGGCCAAGCAACCCAATGGTCGGCGTTGGTCCTTGGGTCGCTAGACATTGGAACCCCGGGGTGTTGATGGGTCGACTGACGGGAGAAAGGCTTCAGCGCACCCCTACCTGGCGCGCCAAATGTCGGATTACGGGTTCCGGCAAACCCTTGAGGTTCGAACACTGGGGTGCACACGAAGATCTCTCTCCCAAGCTCGCTCTCACAACAATCTCAAGGCCTAGCTCGATGAACCCAAAGAACAAGAGACACGAGGGTTTATACTGGTTCGGGCCACCGTTGTGGTGTAACACCCTACTCCAGTGTGGTGTGGTGGATTGCCTCGTAGGCTGAGGATGAACAAGTACAAGGTACGAACAACCTCCTGAGGAGAGGTGTTCTTGAGCTCGGTGAGGTTGTGTGTTCGAGGATGGTCTGAATGATCCGTCTCTGCTAGGGTGGTGGCTAGTCCTATTTATAGGGGCCCCGGTCCTCTTCCCAAATATTCAACGGGAAGGGATACCACAATGGCCAATTTTGAAGGGGGACAACTAGTACAAGTTATCCTGACAAAAGGTGGTCTTCGCCTGCCAAAAGGCTCTGGTGGTGGCTAGTCCTATTTATAGGGGCCCCGGTCCTGCTGGTCTTGGTCTCGTTGCACCAATATGGAAACCTTTGCCTAATGCCTTGGGACTCCTCGCCCGCGCTTGCCCCTTTAGCACCAAAGAGGCAAATAGTACTCTGCGCCCGCTGGCGCCCGCCTGGCCTTGATCGTCACGGATCACGTCACGTGCACCCCGCGAGGTGCCCCTTGCATAGACATCTCCGCTCCTCCGGAGCCAGCCTAGGGAGGCTGCCCCTGAGGAGGTCTTGTGTTGCCCGCCTCGCGAGGCATGGCCTCTTGCGAGGGTCTTGAGTGATTGTTGATGAAGATGGGTCGTACCAGGCCATTGGTGGAGCCGCGTCGTGGGCCGCAGGCAGGCAAGTCTAGGGACCCCTCTTCCCAGGACGCCGACAGATACTCCTCGGGGTCGTTGCTTCCGGAGAACTTGGGCATGTTGAACTTGAGCTTGTCGTAGCGTTGTTCTTCATCATGTGGACGAGGGTGGTGTCACACTTGGCACGGAGGAGGTTCTTCAATTTCATGCTCCTCTTGATGGACTTGCCGATTAGGATGTGGCACGTGTGCCCGGTTCCTTCTTTCTTGTTGCTCCTCGTGGTGGGTGGCTTCATCTTGTCGTTCTTGGTGAAGTGCTTCTTCTTGTTCGCGCACTTGATGGCTACATGCGGCTATGACTTTAGTGGCCTCATAGAGTGCATGTTGTACTTCGAGGGCTTGTTCATCATGGCATCTTTTGTCACATCCTAGCTAGTCCATGCATTAGAGTGTTGCATCATGTCTACTTTTCATCAGAAACCTGAATTGGGGAAGATAGAACCCCCAGAACCCCTCTGAATTCAACTAAGGTTTACTAAAAATATTTTCAATGAACCTGAATTGCCCTTCTAAAAGTTCACCCTCTTTGTCTTGGGTTAGAACCTCCGCAAAATTGGTGCACAATTTTCTAGGTCAACAGAAGGTCATTGAATTAAATCATATGTAAATCGCATTTGGGCATTTAAATGCTAGTAAATATTTTGAATGCTCAAATAATTCTGAAAATAAGTGTGGGCTGTTGGAGATTTTCTAAACAGAGCCTCTGATTATTTTCAGGATTTTTAGAAGTGCATAACTATTTTTAAATAAGTCCACAAACTTACAGAATAATAGAAAAAGGAAAAACCAAAGCAAGCAGAGGCTTACCTGGCGCCCATCTGGCAAGCCCACCTGCCGGCCCAGCCCAACCACCGCTCCAGCGAGCTGCTTGGCTTGGCCAGGCAGGCAGCCAGGTGCTCGACGGCGGCACCAGCGCGTGCCATGCAGCTGCTCGCCGCCCTGCCTCCTCCTCTCACCGTTCTGCCGCCCTGGGTCGGTCGCCCACTCCTCCCCCGAGCTCGCAGACACGCTCTCTCCTCCCCAGCTCCTCTCCCTCGCTCGCCCGCACCATGGCCGACGCTGCCGCGCCCGTGCCACCGTGAAACCCGCGCTCTCCGTCGTCCCTGCGCCGCGCCACCGTGTCCAGGAGCTCCGCCGCCCTCCTCTCCTTCGAGCAAGCCGAGCCCCGAGCGCTCGCTTGCCTCGGAGCCGCTGCACCGACCTCGCCCGACTCCGCCACCGCCGGAGATCCCTTTTGCCGTCGCCGCTGCACCAGCTCGTCTCCGACCGCGTCGATTGCACCGTCGTGACCGCCGGGAGCTCAGCTACCTCCCCCCCTTCTCGTTCTCGCTCCCGAACACCGCAGCAACCCCATGGAGCTTCACCGCACGCGCCACCGCCGAGCTCGTCGCCGACATGTCTCTGGCCAACCATCGGCCACACCACCATGTCTAACACACTCACCGCATCGCGAGGAGTCCAACGCACCACCCCACGCGCCTCGCCGTGCCCCGTAGCCACGGGTCCATCTTCACCCGACTCCGGCGACCGCCAAGGTTGTCGCGCGGCGTTCCGCCACCCCGAGCTCAACCACCGCCACCAAACTCTGCGGCTTGTTCCCAGCTACGTAGATTGCCTCCGCCGCTCATTTGGTCACCGGAATGCACAAATGCACTCTCACCGCCGCGTCTGGCCTCGCCGGTGGCTAAACACCGGCGTGTTTGACCCTTGACTTTGACTAGGGTGGGCCCAGGTTGACTCCCCTGAGTCTATGACAAGTGGGGCCCCCTACGCTAATTAACCCGTATTAGTTTTAACTAAAATTAGTTAGTTTAATTAATCGCTGACATGCGGGACCCATCGCCAGGTTGACTGGACGTCCCCTTTGACCATGGCGTCACCACTGACGCATACGGTGGCAATAACTAATTTCTGGATTTATTTTTATATAGGAAATTCCAGAAATTGTTGCAAACTTCAAAAATTCATAGAAACTAATCTGTAACTCCAAATGCAAAGTTTTACATTTGAATTTTGATCAGAAAAATTCAATCTATCCATTGGTAATAGTTTCATGCATGATGAGAACAAGTTAACCTTGCTGTTTAAGCAGAATAAGATAATGCACTATTATGGCTATGTTAAATGAACTAGCATTTGAATCCTTGATTCAAATGAGTTCATTCCTTTCTGTTATAGCTTGAATTAGGCCAAGACACATTCATATTGCCATGTCATAGCATGTATCATATTGTTGCATATCATCATGTGTTGATTATGTTCGGTGTGTCTCTCGTGGTAGGTTACGCCTCGAGGATAACCCCGAATATCCATCTCAAGGGCGTACCCTACTACCACTACATCGTGCAAGCAACCATTGATCATTCCGATACAAACCCATGATCTAAACGCACGCTCTTGTTTACTTGCATTAAGACAACACGATTCAAACTGGGTGTGTTGCGGTAGTTGAACCCACTTCCTTTGCATGACCTGTCATTGCCACAGTAACTAGATGAAACCCACTAGTATGTGTAGGAGTTGATTGAGCCATAATTGTGTTCCTACCATGCTATGCTTGCTATGCTTAGAGTTGTGTCAGTCCGCTCATCGGGATGATGAACTAGAGTGAAAGGTTGTGTCGGTAACGAGTGAAGTGTTGAACACGATTTGGTAAAGGTATCGATGAGAGGCCATGTAGGAGTATATGGTGGGTTGTTTCATTGAAGCCGTCCTTAAGAACTGAGATCTGTGCGTGTGATTTAAGATTCAGCTACTACCACGCATTGGGCCCGAAACCAATGGACCCTCTCGACTTATTAACCACTCTTGTCCTCCGTCCGAGAGTTGCAAAGTAGTTTCACGGAGTTTGTAGCATCGCTGGGGCCGCACACGCTGACCTTAGGGGTGGGCTGTGTTGCGGTAGGCACGTGGCCGGTGTATTGATTCGCCTGCTTGGTGTCTCAGAACCCTGCACACATCGTTCGGGGCCGTTAGTGGAAACCTCGGCTGGACTCCTGCGGATGGAACCCGAATAGGCGATAAACCTGGACTAGGGACTCGTGTGTTTAGTCAGTCGCGGGCCGACACCCTCGCTGGGCTTCCGCTTGAAGGTTGTCGAGTACACTTCGTGTAACGGCGATAAGTGGTGAGAGCGTGTGTGAAGAAGTACACCCTGCAGGGTATGAAACTATTCGAATAGTTGCCATTCATGTAAAGGACTACTTGGTCACCTATACAGTTCATAGACAAGTAAATGGATACTACTAAAAGCCTCAACATAAGTGTGAGTACCGCGGATGGCCCTCTCGTGGGTTGCCGAGAGAGGATCCATGGGGGAGTATTGTGTTGGTGATTAGTGGACTCGTGTGCGACAAATGCTTTTCAAGTGGTGTCACGTAGGATAGCTTAGCCAAGAGTCAAAGCTGGATTGCTGCAATAACTCCACTACCTTCTTGAGAATGTGCATGTATAGTAGGATTCTGTTGTAAGGCTTGCTGAGTACCCCCGTACTCATGTTGCTTTAATTAATGTTTTCAGACGACAACATCGCTCCCTCCGATGGGTTCTATGTAGACCTTGACGTCGACGAGTGACTAGCCACCCAGGTGGTGGTCCAAGACTTGTGAAGGGCCGATGTAGATAGAAGGGCTTCGTCAAGCCTTCTTTCTTTTTAGTGTCTGTACTCAGACTAGTTTGCTTCCGCATGTGTTTGTATGTTTGTATGACTTGAGTGTTGGGTCATGTGACCCCTATATGTATGAACATGTTATGTATGGCTCCTCGGAGCCTTTTGAATAAAGTACTTTGAGTTGTAGATTTTTGTTGTGATGCCATGTTGTATGTACTCATATCGGGCATATTGTGTGTATGATTGAAATGCTTGGTATGAGTGGGATCCGACAATCTAGTTGTTTATCCTTGGCAGCCTCTCATATGGGGAATGTAGTTGTCGGTGTAAAAACCGGCGGATCTCGTGTAGGGGGTCCCGAACTGTGCGTCTAGGCGGATGGTAACAGGAGACAAGGGACACGATGTTTTTACCCAGGTTCGGGCCCTCTCGATGGAGGTAATACCCTACTCCTGCTTGATTAATATTGATGATATGGGTAGTACAAGAGTAGATCTACCACGAGATCAAGGAGGCTAAACCCTAGAAGCTAGCCTATGGTATGATTGTTGTTCGCCTCACGGACTAAAACCCTCCGGGTTTATATAGACACCGGATAGGTTAGGGTTACATGTAGTCGGTTACAATGGTAGGAGATCTACATATCCGTATCGCCAAGCTTGCCTTCCACGCCAAGGAAAGTCCCATCCGGACACGGGACGAAGTCTTCAATCTTGTATCTTCATAGTCTTGGAGTCCGGCCGTGATGATAGTTCGGCTATCCGGACACCCCCTAGTCCAGGACTCCCTCAGTTGACCCTGAACCAGGCTTCAATGACGACGAGTCCGGCGTGCATATTTTGTTTGGCATTGCAAGGCGAGTTCCTCCTCCGAATACTTCATAGAAGGTTTTGAACACCAGGATAGTGTCCGGCTCTGCAAAACAAGTTCCACATACCACCGTAGAGAGAATAACTTTTGCACAGATCTGCTGACGTATTCCACGGCATGACATCACACCACGGCCATGCCTTTATATGAATCGTTTTTTACCGTTCCACCTTAGCGCGTTTAGCGAGGCGGTTTCCTTGGCACGTCTTATCAAAGCATAGATCGTGCCCCCTTATTCCGGGATTCTCATCAATACGGATGTGGGTAACCCATCCGCGCCATTGATTACGACGCTTGGGAGATAAGCGAGTTTTACCAGGCTGGTGGGGGACGCATAACTTCGTCCGTCCATATAAGGGGATAAGGATCCACCTTTTCACCTACGCCTTCTTCCTCCTTTGCTCATCCATTTCCGTGCACTCGAGCTCCAAATACTAAGTCCGCACATCCCACCTCAACCTTCTCCAACCATGTCGGGAGGCGGGAGGCGGGTGGATGGCCTCCTCCGTCACGGAGGGGCACATCACAAGACTGTGGAAGGCGGATATTTGTCCGGCGACATCAAGCGCCTGAGCTGCCCGGCCTGGGCAGCTCATTCCAAACCCGAGGCCCCATGAGAGGGTGGTGTTTCTCCCCCACTTCCTCCACGGACTAGGTTTTCCACTTCACCCATTTGTCCGGGGGCTCATGTTCTACTACGGCCTGGACTTCCATGACCTGGCCACGAATTTCATCCTCAACATCTTGGCGTTTATCGTCGTGGTGCGAGGCCTTCCTCTGCATCCAGCCCATTTCGGCCTATGGCTGAAGATCTTCAATGTCAGGCCGAAGGTAGTGGGCGGCCGTCAAGCGGAGTGCGGAGGCGCCATGGTCGGCAAGATGGCCAAGGTCCTATGGCTCGAGGGCGCCTTTGTGGAGACAATAAAGGGGTGGAAATCGGGGTGGTTCTATATCACCGGGCCACGCGACCCCGAATGGGTGGCGGCCCCCGAATTCAGATCTGGCTTCCCCACACGGCTCTCGTCATGGAAGGAGACGGGCCTGACGTGGGGGAATTTGGACGAGCTATCCGGACTCCAAACATGCGTCCGAAACCTGGTGGACAAGAATCTCAGGCTTGTCGACGTAATCCAGGTGATGCTCATCCGCCGGATTCTCCCATGCCAACAACAGGCCTTTAATTTATGGGAGTTCGATCCGGCACAACACCGAACCTTGAGCCGGCTCTTCGACACTATGTACGAAGATGCCTGGAAGGTGCTGTTCAAGGGCGCTGAAGCCCCAGCATCCGCTAACAAAGATCACGGATACAGCTTGCAGCGTCAAGCCGACGAGGTAAGTTATTTTACCCTTTACGGGACTCTTTTTTCATAGATTGACTCTATGTGGGATCTAAAACTCCCTAATCTTTGGCAGATCGGTCAAGACGTGCAGACAGATTAGCTGTCCGGCCTTTGCCGGAAGACCCGACGGACGCCCGATTGACGAGGCTGCCGGGCTCCCGCGCCCCATGTGGTGCCGGAGAAGAAGGCCAAGAAGGAGGCCACGGAACTCAAGGAGCTCCCGATGCGAGTCTTTGTCGATTCTCGGGCGTAATCTTCTCCCGAGGACGAGGGGAGGAAAAAGCTTCTCCCCGGGAGGAGAGGAAAAGGAAGGCCGCCCAACCGGGAGGCCGGAGGGTCCAAGAAGGGAAGAACCCTTCCTCCGGACTTCTCCACCAACGTCGACGACGACGAGGAGGATTGGCCTACAAGGGCCAAGCCCCTGGAGAGATCGTAAGTGTCCGGATACCCATGGATTTTTTTATCATTGCATAGTGTTCTCTAATGCCGAACAATCATGCAGCCCGCCCAAGGGCGAGTTCGCCACTTCGTCGAGCGGGTCCCTGAGTTCGTCGGAAATGGAGAGTACTTCACTACCGACCGCCTCCTCACCTCACGCTGCGGACGACGCCGCGGTGGGGCCCCAAGGTGGGCTTGGTAAAGAGGAGGTGGCGCAGGAGGCGCCACAAGGCAACCTCCCGGACTCAGCGCGGCGTGGGGGCAAGACCCCGAGGCTCTAAGCCCGACCCTTGTCCGGACTCCATGCCGGAACCTTCAGCCGTTCCGAGTCCGACAAGCGGTCCTTCAAGAAGGGTAAGACGCCGGTGTCCTCCGCCCAACCGGAGGCACCGGATAGCTTTGGAGGCGCTTAACGCCGCCTCCATCAGGAGGAGCACCGCCTTTGTTATGAGTGCGGTGATCCCGGTTGATTCGATCCGCCAAGATTGGGTGACCGAAGCACATACCAGCCTTCTAACAAAGCTTTGAGGTAAGTTTAGAATATGTAAAAATATTACGGCATAGACAGTAGTTCTCGATGCTTAGTTCGGTGTTCGGAAAGAAAAGCCGGACTAAGGATCTAAAAAGATATACGCAGGAGTCTAACATAAGTATGTCGATATGGGAATGCAGGCTGCTGCCGACCTTTGCCGCCTTCATGGAGGTCAATGCATAGAAGCGTAGCCTCGGCGGTCCGAGAACGAGCTCGGCCAAGCCAAGAAGTAGCTCGAGGACAAGGAAGGTAAGTAGTACCTTATTAAAGAAATACCTTATAGAAAGGTTTCAGTTGCAAAAATAACAGAATAACATGGGTACCGCAGGGCCATGAGCGAGGTGGCGACCACGAAGGAAGCGGTGTCTGTGGGTCGAAAACAAAGCGGCTGGAACACACCGAGCGAGAGAAGGGGAGGCGAGCTGGCCAAAGAGCGGCAAGAGCTCCAAGCTCTCGTGGAAAAACACGAGAGTTTGGAGCGGGACTCAAGACTCGAGAGTCCGAGCTTGCCTCGGCTCTTGAGAGTGCCAAAGTTGCTAAGGCCGAGGCCCAAAAAGCCCTCCAAGAAATTGAGTCGTTAAAGAAGATAGCGGCGGGTAAGGCATTCTTTATGCAAAGCAAGCATGTGAAAGTGAATTACCTATTACTTACCCGGATTCGAGCTCTCCAGAGCATTCGCAGATTTGCCCGTAGTGTGTCCGATCTTTGCCGCATTCTACCGCGCCAAGGAGGGGAGCTCGATGGAAAAGGTGTTACGGTCTCGATGTCTTTGAGGCGGGACATCCGGTGCCTGAGCGACCAAATTGAAAGCCTGGTCGAGCTCCACAAGGTCGCCGAACAGGCCATGAAGGGCCTTATAAGCGTGGTGTGGCCATTGGAAGCCATGCACAGGAGCTACTTGACTTAGTGTAATGGTGGTGGGCCTTTGTCCACGGATTGAAGTCATCAAGCGCTCCGTCTGCATTGAAGGTGTCCGTCGGGCCCTTGCCCGTGCTAAAGTGCACCGGGCAAGCTGGATGCGGAGAAAGCTTGTGACGGACGGGCCACCGAAGGGCAAGGAGCATCGCATCGCCCGAAATGTACTATGAGGGCCTCTGAAGGGTGCCCGCCTTGAATAGCGGATGACCGCTCCAAAGATGTAATTGTTGAATAGACTCGCATTTGTTATCCTGTATGCTGAAAACTTGTTCATATGCGCTAAGCAACGCTTGTTAATTTAAAATATTACCTTCATGCGGCCGCTTATCAAATTTGAGAGATGGCAAGTCGTTGGCTTCAAATTTCATGCCACGAGTTACAGGGTGTTCGATAAACTTGAGCACTCTTGTTCCCATTTTTGGGTCCATGTAGGAGGCGCTCAACACAACGAACAAGGCAACCAGACTTATAATGCCTGAACACTCTCACTTAGCCATAGAATTCTATAATTTTAAATTTCGCGAAGCCCCTAGTATTCGAAGACCGAGTTCGCGCTATCCACGCCATGGCCGGATAATTCCGGTTCCTCGCTCTAAGCGGCATAAGTCTTTAGGGACCGAAAAAACCTCTCGAACAATGATCGGCTCTCGCCCTATCATGACGGGTCAGTTTTAGATTTCTCCACCGAGGTGCTCGACCCAGCTCAACTGGGCACAATCGCGATGGTTCTCCGTGCTACCTTAGCCGATATAACAGAGCGTAAGGTACCAAAACACGGGTGCCGGGCAAACCCAACTATTGACCCAAGACATGATTCGAAGCCAATTCATATAATGCTATAAGTTCGGGGTGCCGCACTTGTGGAAGTGTTCGGACTTATCACACCATAATTTTGGGATACTTAAGCCCCTGGTGTATTGGCCGTACCAAAGTGTACGGTTGCAACATGTCATGAAATGAACATATGTGTAGATAAAGGAAGTAGAGCAATAATAAGCAAAAGCTATGTATTGTTTATTAAAAAAGGTACTGCAATGAAAGCGAGCGATACAAATAGTGCTATAAGCAAGGGATGGGACTATCTAACATGTCCCCTCCGAGGGTAAGCTGCGGTATGGTATGTAAAACAGGTATATTGCTCGTAATAGAGACCACCTGAACACTCGACGTGGCTTTCTGCTTCCTTGGCTGTTGCATCGTGAGTTCGGCGATTCTAGTGCCGGACGGGACTTCTGAAAACGGAGTCCTGAAACTAAGAAAAAGGAAGGAAAAGGAAAAAAGAAAAAGAATGACACAATCGGGAGCCCCTGGTGCGGTCGAGCCGCATTCTTGGCGTGCCGTGGTCTTGCCCCTCCCCATATGCCCATGGTATCTCCAGAGTGTAATTATGTACGCGTAACACTAGCTTCGCCAATTTCGCGAGGGCTGGGTTGGGGCGGATTGCTACGCCGATGCTTGAATCGTGCCAGCGGTCTTGTTGTAGGTTACTCCGGCGCAGCTTGGATGTTGTCCGGACGCTTAATGGCCGGACTCGAGAATTGCTGTGAGAGGCTGCTTTGTACCTCCGCCCACGAGGGTTGCCGTGTGCTCCTCCGCTCGGAGAGAGCGTTCGGTGTTTCCATTGATCATGATTACTCCTCGAGGGCCTGGCATCTTGAGCTTGAGGTATGCGTAAAGCGGCACCGCATTGAACTTCTGCAAATGCGGTTCGTCTGGCGATGCATGATAGCCGCTGCGGAATGGGACGATGTCGAACATTAACTCTTCGCTCGGAAGTTATCCGGGATCCAAGACCACTTCGAGTGTAATCGAGCCCGCATAACTGACCTCTATACCCGGTATGACGCCTTTAAAGGTCGTCTTTGTAGGTTTAATCCTTGAGGGTCTATGCCCATTTTGGCGACCGTATCCCGATAAAGCAGGTTCAGGCTGCCGCCACCGTCCATCAAGACTGGTTAGGTGAAATCCGTCAATAATTGGGTCAAGAACCAATGCGCGAAACCGCCGTGACGGATGCTAGTGGGGTGGTCCTTCGATCGGAGGTGATCGGGCAGGAAGACCATGGGTTGAACTTCGGGCGATCGCTCCATCACATATACGCCCCTTAGTGCACGCTTCCGCTCCCTTTTGGGTATATGGGTTGCGTATATCATGTTCACCGTCCGCACTTGCGCTGGAAAACCCTTCATCCTCTATTGTTCGGCGGCCGGGCTCTTCCTCGTCATCGCTATGCAGCCCCTTGTCATTGAGTTCGCACTTAACTTGCCTGCTTGCTTGAACACCCAACAGTCCCTGTTGGTGTGATTAACTTATTTTACGGGGTGCCATGTATCCGCACAAGCGATCGAGTATTCGGTCCAAGTTGGACAGGCCCCGGTATTTCTTTTGAATGTCTTCTTCCACCGACCGGGTTTAGAGCCTCGAATCCGGCATTAACGGGTCAGATATCTTCAGCATTATCGCCGTTAATGCGGCGCTTGTTCTTGTTGCGACGCGACCTGCCATTGCTGTCCTTGGTATCCGAACTATCAGGGTGTTTGGCCAAGTTGTTGCTTCGAGCTAGCCAGCTGTCCTCTCCCACGCAAAAGCGGGTCATGAGTGTTGTGAGGGCTGCCATGGATTTCGGCTTTTCCTGTCCTAGGTGCCGGGCAAGCCATTCGTCGCGGATGTTATGTTTGAAGGCTGCAAGGGCCTCTGCAGGCGGATAGTCAACGATTTGATTTTTCTTTGTTAGGAACCGTGTCCAAAATTGTCTGGCCGATTCTTCTGGCTGCTGAATTATGTGGCTAAGGTCATCGGCGTCTGGTGGTCGCACATATGTGCCCTGGAAGTTATCAAGGAATGCGGCTTCCGTGTCCTCCCAACAACCAATTGATTCTGGCCGCAAGCTGTTGAGCCAATGCCGAGCTGGTCCTTTAAGCTTGAGTGGGAGGTATTTGATGGCATGTAGATCATCACCGCGGGCCATGTGGATATGGAGGAGATAGTCCTCTATCCGCACCGCAGGATCTGTGGTACCATCGTATGATTCGATGTTTACGGGTTTGAAGCCCTCGGGATTTGATGATCCATTACTTCATCCGTGAAGCATAGTGGGTGTCTGGCGCCTCAGATATTGGGCTATATCACGGCGTAGCTCATATGAGCTTTGTCTCTTGTGTTCGCCCGGCCGGGTTTGCGTATCCGCACGATGGTAATCATCCCGTCGTTGGGCCCACGCGATCCGTAGATCGATCTTGTATGTTTTGCCTTATCCTCCAATATATCTTGCAAGTCCGGCGCGTTTTCCCGTGCCTTGGTACTTTTGAGCGTCGCCGGGTGTGGCTTGAGTGGAGGGCCGAGAGGCTTCTCTGTCATGACCATGGGGTGGCCGGTCTGCCATGTCGTCTTGCCGTGACTTGGGTGCTTCCTCCTCTAATCGAGGCAACGGCCCGTGTTTGGGGTAGCTTTTGAGGGGCGTTCGAGTTCATACTCTTCGGCTGCAAGGACTTCACCATCCGCCGCCTAGCGTGTCTTGGTCAGCTCTAAGTTGTTGTCGCTTTTCTTGAGGCTGCTTGCCGTGGCTATAAGCATGCGTTTGAAACGCCTCTGTTCGGCGGGATCCTCGTGCACGACAAATTAAATTGTCGTCGAGGCTTGCCTCATCTTCGGAGGAGGCGCATAATTATCGCCCTCGACCTCTCTTTCTGCCGCCGTCGTCAGGCGGACTTGCTTCTCCCTCCTCCCGCGCCGAAGTCTTGCTGGAGGGGGTTGTCTTCGCACTGTCCCGGTGTTATTATTCCCGCATCGGAATCACCGCTTTTGCCGTGGCGGGATTTAGAGCGGCGCCACGACGCCGGGCGCTTTGGTTGCTTTTTGGAGGGTCATCCTCCGTTGTTCCATCGCCATTCCCATCTTTTGGGATATCCACCATGTATATGTCGATGACGAGGTGGCCTTCCAAAGGCCCCTCGTAGGCGCTGGTCTTGGTAGTCTCCGGCATCGCCGTCCATACCGTCGATGTCTTGAGTCGAAGTCGAGCATGTCGGTTAAATCATCGATGCTGGCTACAAAGTGGGTGGTGGGTGGGCGTTGAATTTCGTCGTCCGTATCCCAACCTTCCTGTCCGTAGTCCGGCCAGGGCTCTCCGGATAAAGAGAGGGAGACTTTAGTGAATTCAGGATGTCGCCAAAGGGCGAGTGCTGAAAGATGTCCGCGGTAGTGAATTCCATAAACGGCGCCCAATCAGATTCGATTGGCAGGGGCGCGGAGGGTTCGGAGTCCGGAGAGGAGTCCGACACCCTGGAGTCAAGGTCTTCGCAAAGGACATGGATGGAGTTCGGCTCAATCGCCGTAGAGATCGTAGCCCCCGAGGCGTTGTCCAACCACTCGTCCTCGATCGGGGAATCCGGCTCCGGATTAAGGATCGGAGCGGATGCTGATGCGGCCTCCAGGGCACTGTTTGGCTGCAGAGCTAGGTCATGCCCATCGAGACAAAGGCGGCACGCTTATTGCGGCTCGAATCCGTCGAAGATCAAGTCTCCGCGGATATCGGTCGTATAGTTCAAACTTCCAAATCGACTCGACGGCCAGGCGTAGCTTTCGATCTGCTCCAGATGGCTGCGAATTGGCCCGCAGCAAAGCCGCCGAATCTGAAGATCTGTTCGGGAGAAAAGTCTCACCCTGGACCGCGTCGTTGTTGATGATCGAAGGAGCCATCGGGCCTATCGGCGACGACACAGAGGAACTCTCAATGAAAGCACCAATGTCGGTGTCAAAACCGGCGGATCTCGGGTAGGGGGTCCTGAACTATGCGTCTAGGCGGATGGTAACAGGAGACAAGGGACACGATGTTTTACCTGTGTTCGGGCCCTCTCGATGGAGGTAATACCCTACTCCTGCTTGATTAATATTGATGATATGGGTAGTACAAGAGTAGATCTACCACGAGATCAAGGAGGCTAAACCCTAGAAGCTAGCCTATGGTATGATTGTTGTTAGTCCCCACGGACTAAAACCCTCCGGTTTATATAGACACCGGATAGGTTAGGGTTACATGCAGTCGGTTACAATGGTAGGAGATCTACATATCCGTATCGCCAAGTTTGCCTTCCACGCCAAGGAAAGTCCCATCCGGACACGGGACAAAGTCTTCAATCTTGTATCTTCATAGTCTTGGAGTCCGGCCGTGATGATAGTTCGGCTATCCGGACACCCCCTAGTCCATGACTCCCTCAGTAGTCTAGTGCTTCCTGAGCGATAGTAGTCCGCTACATCCCGGTTCACCGGAGTCCTGCTAGCCCAGCACTACTGCTCTTGACACTTGACTGGCCGGCATGTGTTTCACTTCGTTCCTGTGTCTGTCCCTTCGGGGAAATATCACGCGGTGACATCCGGAGTCCTGCCTAGCCTGCTACAGCCTGGGTTACCGGAGTCCTGTTAGCCCAGTGCTACAACCCGGAGTCATACGTTGATGACCGACATGCTCGATGTGATTCATGTATGCCTGTCCCCATGGGTGTCACGCCCAATATGCGACCCTATCCAAAAGGAACTCGACGGTCCCACCAAGGATAGACCCGCATATTGAAACGCTTTTGCAAGGTGGATATCATTACATCAACATTACATAATAGTGGGGATACATCCAATACATACAATGTCACATGAATACAACAATACATCAACCATAAGATCAACATCCGACTACGGATGAAACATAAACAGAAACTCAAACAATATCCACCCTGCTAGCCCAGGCTGCCGACCTGGAACCTATCCCCTGATCGAAGAAGAAGCGGAAGAAGAACTCCAATACAAGCAAACATCGCTCTCGCGTCATGATCATCGCACAACCTGTACCGCAACTGTTGGTGTAGTAAACTGTGAGCCACGAGGACTCAAAGAATCCCATTACCATGGGTTTCAAGACTAGCAAAGCTTCTTTGGGAAAGGAAGGGGTAAAGTGGTGAGGTTGCAAAAGACTAAGCATATATGGTGGCTAACATACGCAAATGAGAGCGAGAAGAGAAACAAAGGAACGGTCGCCAACTAGTACTGATCAAGAAGTGATCCTGAACTCCTACTTACGTCAGACATAACCCAGAAACCGTGTTCTCCTCTCGATCAACCCCGAAAAGAGACACTCATGGTTACGCACACGGTTGGTGTATTTTAGAAGAGTTTACTTCAAGTTTACTACAACCGGATATTAACAAATTCCCATCTGCCACATAACCGCGGGCACGGCTCTCGAAAGTTTATACCCTGCAGGGGTGTCCCAACTTAGCCCATGATAAGCTTTCGCGATCAACGAAGGACATTCCTTCTCCCCGGAAAGACCCGACCAGTCTCGGAATCCCGGCTACAAGACATTTCGACAGCAATAAAACAAGACCAGCAAAGCCGCCCGATGCGCCGACAATCCCGATAGGAGCTGCACATATCTCGTTCTCAGGGCAACACCGGATGAGACATCCTACGAGTAAAACCAACCCTCAAGTTTCCCCAAGGTGGCCCATGATCTGCTTTCGTTCGGGCCAACACTTAGAGAAGCATTGGCCCGGGGCTAAAATAAAGATGACCCTCGAGAGAGCGACTCCCAAGGGAAAAGTAGGTGGTGGTGAGGCAAATGGTAAAACCAAGGTTGGGCCTTCTTTGGAGGAGTCTTATTCAAAGCGAACTGTCAAGGGGGTCCCATAAATCACCCGACCGCGTTAGGGACGCAAAATCCGGGAACATAATACCGATATGACGGAAACTAGGGCGGCAAGAGTGGAACAAAACACGCATAAGGCCGAGCCTTCCACCCTTTACCAAGTATATAGATGCATTAATAATATAAGAGATATTGTGATATCCCAACCAAAAATCCTGTCCACCATGGAGCAATCTTCAACTTCACCTGCAACTAGCAACGCTTATAAGAGGGCTGAGCAAAGCGGTAACATAGCCAAACAACGGTTTGCATAGGAAAGGTGTCAAAGGTTAGAGGCTGACATGGCAATTTGGGATGGCTTGATGAGCAGGTAATAGGTAGCGCTGATAGCGATAGAACGAAGCAACTAGCATAGCAATGATAGTAATGAGATCCAAGGTGACGGTCATCTTGCCTGAAATCCCGCTAGGAAGAAGAACGAGTCCATGAAGAAGACGAATGGATGAAGCCGAACCAAGCGTAGACGAACGAATCCTCACGATCGCAACGAAACAGGAACTAACAAGAAGAAGCACACAACATAGTAAACACACCACACATGAACAAGGCATGATGCACAAACAAGCATGATGCGTGACAAGGCTACATGGAGCTACTCATGGCAAAATATGATGCAAACAAGAACAACACCTCAAAGCAAGTTTAAATGAGGCCGGAAACAACATAGAACAACTCCGGTAAGTCCTCATATGCATATTTCGAAATTGGTCCAGATCTGAATAAACCTTATGTTAAAGTTGTTAAACAGGAAGTTAAGATGCACCACGATGATCTACACGAAATTCTATTCAAGTTACATATAAAGTTCATTAGATTCGGAGCTACGACCTAGAAGATATGAGCAAAACAAGTTAAGCATGGCATTGACGCAAGATGCATACAAACATCAAGAAAACACATCAAAACAAGGATGCAACATGATAATATGAAACTACATGCAAAATCAAGCAAGTTTCATATAGAGCACACTCAAAACGGAGCAACGGTTCAACACATACTCTATACAAGGCATAACAATCTGTCCATAACAGCAAGTAGGCATATTGCAAGCACCAAAACACTATGCTACAGCATCTCAACGTAATAACAAAAGGCATGGGCATGATGCAGAGGTAAAGCATGATAAAACATGAACACTGAGCTAACTCCAAAAATCACTAGAACATGCTCAAACACACATGGAAAGATTGCAAGTAATAACAGTTTCAGACTTATCAGGAAATAACATCAGGTTGCAATGTTTAGAGCTATCAAACAACATGTTACAGGAACTTATCATGGCCAACAAAGACATGGCATGATACTAATAAATGCATAGAACAAAAGTCCTTTACTGACCATGAGCCAAAAAGGACCAGAAGATATGATGGCGCCCACGTAAACATAGCAAGTTATATTACAGATTCATACATGGCAGGAAGAACAATAAGTAGGCATGTTGGTGAGCTTGAACCACTCACCACAGAGCAATACATGTCATGGCAAGGCAACCAACAGTAAGAAGACATGTTTATTAAGCTAAGCATGGCAAGAGAAAATTCATAGAGTGCAAGGATCACTAGCGAAGCTCATGGAAAAACTGAACTTAATGTTAACAGGCTGACAGCAACATTATTTAGCAATTTTAGAGTAAGATTATAGCAAGTTCCAGCAGACTATAATTGCAACCAGGGGCATGGATGGATAAAGCAAGACATGTATAACAAAACATCCTTAGTGAACATCTCCATATTATGCATAGAATGACTTGTAGAAGCAGGTTAACATAGCATCATGATATAGCAGATTCAGACATGCAAAACAGCAACAACAAGTACCCTAGTTAACAAGCTCGATGCACTCACTACACAACTCAAAAAAATATATGGATGGCACCACTGTGAAGATGGCATGACATAGTACCAAACACATGTAGATATCAATCTCATAGGATGCACACATCAAATGCAACAAAAATGACAAATCATCAAGTTATAACAGTTTCAGCAGACTAACATCACATAGCACTCTTGCAACAATGAATCAGGCATTAAGATGGACTCAAATGAACATGATGCAATGGAATGAAATGAATTAATCGTCGATGCAAACAATTTGACATATTATACGCACAAAACGGAGCAGTATGCAGCAAGTTATGATGCAATGAACATGGCATGAAAATGTTGAAATAACTCGGGACTTGGTGGATTTTCGGGGTCAACCTTGCAGATTCCAGATCTGGATCCGGGGCGGCACGGGAACCGAGGCAGGCGGCGGCTCTCGCCGGAGATGGAGATGGCGGCCGGAGAGGACCGGAGAAGGACGCCGGTCGGGTCGCCGGATCCGCCCCTCACCGAGATGGCGCCGGCGAGGCGACGAGCTGAGTGAGGCCGGAGGCATGGCGGGCGCGGCCGGAGGCGGGGCGCCAGCTGGCGCAGCGGAGGCGCTGGAGGTCCTGCGACGGCCGGGGAACGAGGCGGCGGGTGGAGGCCAGAGGCGGGCGCGGCCCACGGGCGAGGAGCCCGGGCATGGGGCCTGCCGAGCGGGCCGCGAGCGGGGGGGGTGGCGGCGGCAGCCATGTGGCACGACCGGATTGGCGCGGGCGCTGGGCGGACGCGTCCGGCCGCCGGGCGGACATGTGCGGCGGCGCGGAGGGAGAGATCTAGGGTTTCGGGGGGATCTCATCCGCGAATTTGGAAGGGGGAGGCATATTTATAGGTAGAGGGCTCTAGGAGAGCCCAAATGGGGTGCGGTTTTCGCCCACACGATCGTGATCGAACGACCGAGAGCATGGAGGGGAGTTTGCTGGGCTTTGGGCCACTTTGGAAGGGGTGCTGGGCTGCAAAGTGAGAGGGGCTTTTGCGGTTACCCGGTTAACCGTTGGAGTACCAAACGACCTCCAAATGGCACGAAACTTGACAGGCGGTCTACCGGTGCTATACCAAGGCCGCTTGGCAAGACTCGGTCCATTCCGAGAAAGTTTAACACCCGCACACGAAAATAGGTAAAAGGGGGCGCCGGGAGACATAGGAGTGCCGGATTGCAAAACGGACAACGGGGAAAATGCTCGGATGCATGGAACAAACACGTATGCACAATGAGATGCACATGATGACATGATAAAAATGCAGATGATGACATGGCAAAGAGAGACACGCAAGCACATGACATGGCAAAGACGACGAATAACTGGCAGACACCTGGCGCATCGAATCCGGGGCGTTACAATGGGTTAGTGTCGGCCCGGGTTCTCTGTCATGTGGATGCTAGCGACACTATCATATACGTGAGCCAAAAGGTGCAAACGGTCCCGGGCCATGGTAAGGCGACACCCGTGGGAATACCGTGCGTGAGGCCGCAAAGTGATATGAGGTGTTACTGGCTAGGTCGATGTGACTTGGAATCGGGGTCCTGACAGCGTTGGCATTAGAGCCGGACTGCCTGTAGGTTCGCTAAGCCAAACTGGTCGATGTCGAGTCTAGAAATGCTTTAGTTATATGTAGGGGAATTGATTGTGGGAGGGACGTAAGGCTCTTTTTACTCCTTTACCTTATGCCCTTTGATCTGTGTCATTCTCTTCTCATTCTACGCGGGTTAGGGACTAGGTTCTCTTCTCTCTATCAGGTTCACGTGTTACTAATCCGTAGTAACTTATAGGATTGTTGGTTACCAGCCTCAGTTCAGTTTCTACTACTTCTAGGATGTTATCAGTTGAACCAGAACCTTGATATGATGTTGTTGAGTGGTTTTGTAATCTGTTGTGAATGTCTCAAATCTGTTCCTGAGCATTTACAATTTGTTATGCTGTCCGATTTCCCCTAGAAATTCTAATGTCTTTGCATTGTGGCTGTGCTTTCAAATGGCCACTCGTGCTCAAAACCAAGTGGTTCGCCTGACCAGGTGCCTCGATATGCCCGGTCATACGGCTATGTTAGTCCGGGTAATGATTGAGACGGGTTACCGTTGGTATCCCGAGTACACTGCTGAAGAGCAATTCCGAGACTTTAATCAAAGCCAATACCTCTGCACTGTCAGGATATTTCCTTCTTATCCTGGATCGACTGAGCCCCTTCACTGTTCCTATGGACTCGGGGTTACTATCGAGATGGCTGTGCAGGATGCTGCATATTCTATGATGACCATCATGCGAGTCAGGACTGGCCTGCTTCAGAACACCGACTTCCATTATATGCCAGCTTCACTTCCGGGGGCGCAAGGGTATCTTTAGGCTATCTATGCTGATTCCACTCAGGAGGACTCACTAGCTCACACCACTGTTGAGATGCTCGAGGATAAGGACCGAGAGAATCGGGCCTTGAGACTGGAGCTTTTCAACACCCGTGCCGATCATTGGGCCACTTTGACTCGGTTTGCACCTACATGCAAGCTGGATGTATGGATACGAGGGATCTGTATCCTGTGAGATCTGCTCTGCCAGACATGGTGGATTGGCGTGATGTGGGAGGCATCACCCCACCCCATGGTCCCCGCAGGCCATCGTTTGTTGGTCCAAGACCTCATCCTAGCCCCTATGTTCCACAAGCTCCTCAGGACCGTATGTTTCCGGATAATCACGTTGAGCTTCCAGGCTATGGAGGTGACTTCTATGAGGACTACTACGGAGCTGTTTGAGTTAGTAGTAGTATCACTAGTATTGTAATAGTTGTATTTCCACCGTCCTGCGTGACCTGTGGAATATGACCTAGTGTGTATCAATTCCGGAGGTGTAGAAAAATAATGTATAAGAGCTTGGAATGCTTCCGATGAGATGTAACGTCTTCCACCGTAGTTGTACTCTAGCCGTGCTTGTACTAAACAATGAATGGTGTGTATGACCGTTGGTATATATATGGCAGTTTCTATATTACCATGTCATACGGATGAACATCTCTGCATTCCGTGTTATCAATTACATTTCGCACTTCCTTGCCAAATTTTGCCATCCTTGTCTAAACCGTTGCCTTGTTTCCTAGGATGGTCAATACCCGCAACAACCCTGCTGCTCCGGAGCAGGGTCAAGCCAGCGCAGCTAGGAATGTAAATCTGCCTCAACCGCCTTCTTTGGCCGAAGTTATGATGGAGGCAGAACGAAACAAGCGTGAGACCAATCGCTTGCTGGAGCGGATTGAGCAGAATCGCACGCCACCGAGGAATGACCTGGTGTCAATCAATGACTTTGTCAAGCTGTATCCACCGAAGTTTAAACACTCCGTCGAGCCTCTCGATGCGGATGGTAACCCAGCATCACCCACAAGCTACGCTTCCGCCAACGTAGCCGAAGCTGATAAGGTTACCTTCGCTGCCTATCACCTCGAAGGCCCTGCTAGCCTTTAGTGGGAAAATTTTGAGGCTATGCGCCCGGTCGGCCAAATCACTACCTGGGCTGAGTTTAGTGCGGCTTTCCGTGAGCATCACATCCCGGAAGGTCTCATGGATCGTAAGAGGGAAGAGTTCTGCAATTTCACCCAGGGTAGACTGCCTGTGGATGCATACAGTCGTGAGTTTGGAAATCTAGCACGTTATGCTCCTGAAGAGGTATCCACCGACGCCAAGAAGCAGGCAAGGTTCCGCAAGGGACTTAGCCCCGAGCTTCGCTGTGATCTTCGTCTGCACAAGTGCACCTCCTTCCAAAAGTTAGTCAACAAGGCCATCAGTGCTGAGACAGGACAATCTGACTTTGAAGCTTCACGCAAGCACTCCCGTGACTTTGGTTCATCATCCGGCCTCGATCTCGGCGCCGGGTGTGGATTCCAAGCACCGCTCTGCCACCCAGATTCACTCCGAGGCCATCCTTTGAGGCGCCTCGCCCCAACCAGCAGTATGCACCGCCCAAGGCCTATGGTGGCCCCGCTGTTAATGCCGCTCCACGCCCCAATGTGATAACTTGTTTCAAGTGTAGGGAGACGGGTCACTACATCCGTGAGTGTCCCCAGAACAACCCCAACCAGATCGGAAAGTCTGTTGGCCGTGGTAAGCCAGCAGGAAAGGTGCTCCACGCCAAACCAGCCACCATTGCTCGTGGCCATGTCAACTACGTCTCAGCTAAGGAGACCCATGAGGATCCCAACATCGTTCTCGATACGCTCCTTGTTAATTGCCATCCGACAACTGTTCTCTTTGATACTGGAGCATCTCATTCATTTATTTCTGAGAGCTATGCTCGATTGCACAACACCAAATTTTGTGACATGCACACCTCCATGGAAATTCAGACTCCTGGTTCTAGATGGCAAACCTCTAGAATAAGTCATGGGAATGAAATCCTTGTCGATAGATTAGTCTTCCTTGCATCACTAATAGCTCTCAAGTCCTCGGACATAAACATCATCTTGGGTATGGACTGGATGTCAGCCCATTATGCTAAGATTGATTGCTCTACTAGAACGGTTCAACTCATCCATCCATCGGGCAAGACAGTCAATGTTTTGACCTGAGTGTCTAAGCGTCAGCTCTACTCCTTAAATGCCAACCCCCTTCCATACCTTGAAGATTCCGGTAGTCCGTGACTTCCCGGATGTCTTTCTAGAGGAACTGCCAGGTGTTCCACCTGACAGAGATGTCGAGTTCGTGATAGACCTTGTTCCAGGAACCGTCCCAATCTCTAGAAGACCTTATAAGATGGCACCCCTAGAACTAGTCGAGCTTAAGAAACAACTCGATGAGTCCTTGCAAAAGGGTTTCATCCGTCCTAGTTCTTCTCCATGGGCTTGCCCCGTCCTCTTCGTCAAGAAGAAGGATGGAACGGATCGGATGGTTGTAGATTACCGACCTATCAACTTGGTCACTATCAAGAACAAGTATCCGCTCCCCGGATCAGATCAACGACCTGTATGATCAGCTCGCTGGATCCTTAGTCTTTTCCAAGATGGATTTGAGGTTGGGCTACCATCAAATCAAAATCAAGAACGGGGACATTCCTAAAACAGCTTTTGTTACTTGTTATGGCCAATATGAGTACACCGTCATGTCCTTCGGCTTAACCAATGCTCCAGCCACCTTCTCTCGGTTAATGAACTCGATCTTCATGGAGTATTTGGATAAATTAAATGGTTTACCTCGATGATATACTCATCTACTCCAAGAATGAGGAAGAACATGCCGAACATCTAAGGCTAGTATTGATGAAACTTGGGAGCATCGCCTTTATGCCAAATTCTCTAAGTGTGAGTTTTGGTTGCCGAGTAACCTATCTAGGCCATGTAATCTCCGGTAAGGGCATTGCTGTCAATCCCGAAGCGAAGTTCAAGCCGTCCTTGACTAGACTCCACCGAATCAGTCAAGCAAGTTCGGAGTTTCCTTGGTTTAGCGAGCTATTGCCGCCGCTTACGAGAATTTCTCCAAGGTTGCTAAGCCTCTAACCGAACTCCTCAAGAAAGATAAAAGTTCGAGTGGACCCCACAAGGTGAGTTCAGCTTTCAGAACCGAAAAGACGCTCGACATCTGCTCCCGTACTTGTTCCACCAGATTTTTCTAAGGACTTTATTATCTATTGCGGCGCCCGCGACAAGGACTAGGTTGCATACTCATGCAAGATCGTCATGTGATTGCCTACGCTTCTCGACAGTTGCGTCCACATGAGGATAACTATCCCACACATGATCTAGAGCTTGCAAAGAAGGGTCCATGCACTCAAAACATGGCGACATTACCTTCTTGCTAATCGTTGCGAAATTTACACTGATCACCAAAGTCTGAAATACATCTTCACCCAACCGGATTTGAATCTCAGGAAAAGACCTTGGGTCGAGTTGATCACGGATTACGATTTAGGAATATCTTACACCCCAGGCAAAGCCAATGTCATGGCTGATGCACTAAGTCGTAGATCTTATTGTAACAACCTGATGTTACAACAAAGTCAACCACTTCTCCACGAGGAATTTCGTAAGCTTAACCTTCACATTGTTCCTCGAGGATTTCTTTCCACCCTGGTGGCGAAACCTACCCTTACGGATCAGATCCTCAAGGCACAGAAGGTAGATCCGGGAATCTCCCGTATCAAGAGAAACATCAAGAAAGGAGTCGCAGGTTGTTTCTCCATTGATGAACAAGGTGTCGTGTACTTTGGAGACCGTCTAGTGGTTCCCAAGGTACGCAACCTGAGGCGATTGATCCTTAAGGAAGCTCATGAATCCCCTCTCACCATTCATCCCGGTAGTACTAAAATGTATCAAGACCTCGCCAGAGGTTTTGGTGGACTAGGATGAAGAGAGAAATCGCTCAATACATTGCTAATTGCGACGTATGTCGTCGAGTTAAAGCAGAGCATCAACGGCCTGCTGGCACCCTTCAACCTTTGGAAATTCCTGAATGGAAATGGGATAAAATTGGTATGGATTTCATTACCGGGTTTCCCAGGACCAAGAGAGGGAATAATGCTATATTCGTTGTTGTCGATCGTCTTTCCAAAGTAGCCCACTTCCTACCCGTTCGTGAGAGTATAACCGCTAGCCAGCTAGCTAATTTGTACATCTCCCGAATAGTGTCTCTTCATGGTGTTCCATTGGAGATTAACTCAGACCGTGGAAGTCTCTTCACCTATCGATTTTGGGAAAGTTTCCAAAATGCTATGGGAACTCGTCTCTCCTTTAGCACCGCCTTCCATCCTCAATCAAGTGGTTAAGTAGAACGAGTCAATCTAATTCTGGAGGATATGCTTCGAGCTTCTGTCATCTCTTTCGGTATGAATTGGGAGAAATGCCTTCCATTCGCCGAGTTCGCTTATAACAATAGTTATCAAGCTAGCTTGGGCAAAGCTCCTTTCAAGTTCTCTATGGACGAAAATGTCGAGCATACGCTTAATCGGGTCGTAAACCGGGAAAGACAACTCTTTGGCCCGGATATGATCTAGGAAGCAGAAGAGCAGGTTCGCGTTATTCCTGAGAAATTGCAAACAGCCCAATCTCGTCAAAAGAGCCAATATGACCGCAAGCATAAGCCTATGTATTATGAAGTTGGCGAGAAGGCTTACCTTCGGGTTACTCCATTGAAGGGAACCCATCGATTCGGTATCAAAGGAAAATTGGCTCCTCGTTACATTGGACCCTTTCGCATTCTTGCCAAACGAGGAGAAGTTGCCTACCAATTGGAACTACCTCCGCATCTTTCCAGAGTTCATGATGTCTTCCACGTTTCTCAACTCAGGCGTTGCTTCTCGGATCCTATCTGTGGAGTGGACCACAAAACGCTTGATCTCCAAGATAATCTCACATATCGGGAATATCCCGTTCACATCCTTGATCAAGCCGAGCGTACCACTCGACGCCAGAATATCAAGTTTCTCAAGGTTCAATGGTCAAACCATTCCGAGCAAGAAGCTACTTGGGAAAGGGAGGACCGCCTTCGACTTGAGTACCCCACCTTCTTTCCGACGGATCCAAAATCTCGGGACGAGATTCTTTTGAGTGCTGGTGAGTTGTCACATCCTAGCTAGTCCATGCATTAGAGTGTTGCATCATGTCTACTTTTCATCATAAAACTGAATTGGGGAAGACAGAACCCCCTGAACCCTTCTGAATTCAACTAAGGTTTACTAAAAATATTTTCAATGAACCTGAATTGCCTTCTAAAAAGTTCACCCTCTTTGCCTTGGGTTAGAACCTCTGGCAAAATTGGTGCACAATTTTCTAGGTTAACAGAAGGTCATTGAATTAAATCATATGTAAATTGCATTTGGGCATTTAAATGCTAGTAAATATTTTGAATGCTTAAATAATTCTGAAAATAAGTGTGGGCTGTTGGAGATTTTCTAAACAGAGCCTCTGATTATTTTCAGGATTTTTAGAAGTGCATAACTATTTTTAAATAAGTCCACAAACTTACAGAATAATAGAAAAAGGAAAAACCAAAGCAAGCAGAGGCTTACCTGGCGCTCATCTGGCAAGCCCACGGGCCGGCCCAGCCCAGCCACCGCTCCAGCGAGCTGCTTGGCTTGGCCAGGCAGGCAACCAGGAGCTCGACGGCGGCACCAGCGCGCGCCATGCAGCTGCTCGCCGCCCTGCCTCCTCCTCTCACCGTTCTGCCGCGCTGGGTCGGTCGCCCACTCCTGCCCCGAGCTCGCAGACACGCTCTCTCCTCCCCAGCTCCTCTCCCTCGCCGCCAAGACCATGGCCGACGCTGCCGCGCCACCATGAAACCCAGCTCTCCGTCGTCCTGCGCCCGCGCCACCGTGTCCAGGAGCTCCGCCGCCCTCCTCTCCTTCGAGCAAGCCGAGCCTCGAGCGCTCGCTTGCCTCGGAGCCGCTGCACCGACCTCGCCCGACTCCGCCACCGCCAGAGATCCCTTTTGCCGTCGCCGCTGCACCAGCTCGTCTCCGACCGCGTCGACTGCACCTTCGTGACCGCCGTGAGCTCAGCTACCTCCCCCCCTTCTCGTTCTCGCTCCCGAACACCGCAGCGACCCCATGGAGCTTCACCGCACGCACCACCGGCGAGCTCGTCGCCGACGTGTCTCCGGCCAACCACCGGCCACACCACCATGTCTAACACACTCACCGCATCGCGAGGAGTCCAACGCACCACCCCACGCGCCTCGCCGTGCCCCGTAGCCACGGGTCCATCTTCACCCGACTCCGGCGACCGCCAAGGTTGTCGCCGGCGACGTTTCCGGCCACCCCGAGCTCAACCACCGCCACCAAACGCTGCGGCTTGTTCCCAGCTACACGTAGATGGCCTCCGCCGCTCATTTGGTCGCCGGAATGCACAAATGCACTCTCACCGCCGCGTCTGGCCTCGCCGGCGGCTAAACGCCAGCGTGTTTGACCTTTGACTTTGACTAGGGTGGGCCCAGGTTGACTCCCCTGAGTCTATGACAAGTGGGCCCCCCTCTGCTAATTAACCCAGATTAGTTTTAACTAAAATAAGTTAGTTTAATTAATCACGACATGCGGGACCCACTGGTCAGGTTGACTGGACGTCCCCTTTGACCACCGACGTCACCTCGACGCATCGGCCGACAGCAATAACTAATTTCTGGATTTATTTTTATATAGGAAATTCCAGAAATTGTTGCAAACTTAAAAAATTCATAGAAACTAATCTATAACTCCAAATGCAAAGTTTTACATATGAATTTTGATCAGAAAAATTCAATATATCCATTGGTAATAGTTTCATGCATGACAGAACAAGTTAACCTTGCTGTTTAAGCAGAATAAGATAATGCACTATTATGGCTATGTTAAATGAACTAGCATTTGAATCCTTGATTCAAATGAGTTCATTCCTTTCTGTTCTAGCTTGCATTAGGGCAAGACACATTCATATTGCCATGTCATAGAATGCATCATATTGTTGCATTTGAATCCTTGATTCAAATGAGTTCATTCCTTTCTGTTCGGTGTGTCTTTCGTGGTAGGTTCTGCCTCCGAGGATAACCCCGAATATCCATCTGAAGGGCAGTACCCCACTACCACTACATCAGGCAAGCAACCATTGATCATTCCGATACAAACCCATAATCTCGCTTCTGCTCTTGTTTACTTCATTAAGATAACGCGATTCAAACTGCTGTGTGTTGCGGTAGTTGAACCCACTTCCTTTGCATGACCTGTCATTGCCACAGTAACTAGATGAAACCCACTAGTATGTGTAGGAGTTGATTGAGCCATAATTGTGTTCCTACCATGCTATGCTTGCTATGCTTAGAGTTGTGTCAGGTCTGGCTCATCAGGATGATGAACTAGAGTGAAAGGTTGTGTCGGTAACGAGAGTGAAGTGTTGAACACGATTTGGTAAAGGTATCTATGAGAGGCCATGTAGGAGTACATGGTGGGTTGTTTCATTGAAGCCGTCCCGAAGAACTGAGATTTGTGTGTGAGATTTAAGATTCAGCTACTACCACGCATTGGGCCCGAAACCAATGGACCCTCTCGACTTATTAACCACTCTTGTCCTCTATCCGGGAGTTGCAAAGTAGTTTCTGGAGTTTGTAGCATGCTGGGGGCCGCACGCAGCGCTGACCTTAGGGGTGGGCTGTGTTGCAGTAGGCACGTGGCCCGGTGTACCTATTCGCCCGTTTGGTGTCTCGGGAACCCTGCACACATCGTTCGGGGCCGTTAGTGGAAACCTCGGCCGGACTCACTGCGGATGGAACCCGAATAGGCGATAAACCTGGACTAGGGACTCGTGTGTTTAGTCAGGTCGTGGCCGACACCCTCGCTGGGCTTCCGCTTGAAGGTTGTCGAGTGCACGTCGTGTAACGGCGATAAGTGGTGAGAGCATGTGTGAAGAAGTACACCCTGCAGGGTATGAAACTATTCGAATAGCCGCGTCCGCGGTAAAGGACTACTTGGTCACATATACAGTTCATAGACAACTAAATGGATACTACTAAAAGCCTCAAGATAAGTGTGAGTACCGCGGATGGCCCTCTCGTGGGTTGACGAGAGAGGATCCACGGGGGAGTATTGTGTTGGTGATTAGTGGACTCGTGTGCGACAAATGCTTTTCAAGTGGTGTCACGTAGGATAGCTTAGCCAAGAGTCAAAGCTGGCTTGCTGCAATAACTCCACCACCTTCTTGAGAATGTGCATGTATAGTAGGATTACATGCTGTAAGACTTCTTGAGTACCTTCGTCATGTTGCTTTAATTAATGTTTTCGAGACGACAACACCGCCTCCGATGGGTTCTATGTAGACCTTGGCGTCGACGGTGACTAGCCACCTGGTGGTGGTCCAAGACTTGTGAAGGGCCGATGTAGATAGAAGGGCTTCACAAGCCTTCTTTCTTTTTAGTGTCTCAGATTGCACTAGTTTGCTTCCGCATGTGTTTGTATGTTTGTATGACTTGAGTGTCGGGTCATGTGACCCCTATCTGTATGCACATGTTATGTATGGCTCCTCGGAGCCTTTTAAATAAAGTACTTTGAGTTGTAGAGTTTTGTTGTGATGCCATGTTGTATGTACTCATATCGGGCATATTGTGTGTATGATTGAAATGCTTGGTATGAGTGGGATCCGACAATCTAGTTGTTTATCCTTGGCAGCCTCTCACATGGGGAAATGTAGTCTAGTGCTTCCTGAGCGATAGTAGTCCGCTACAGCCCGGTTCACCGGAGTCCTGCTAGCCCAAAGACTACCGCTCTGGACACTTGACTGGCCGGGCATGTGTTTCACTTCGTTCACAATATGCATCCCTTCGGGAAATGTCACGCGGTGACATCCGGAGTCCTGCATAGCTCGCTACCCGGTTACCGGAGTCCTGTTAGCCCAAAGGTTACAGCCGGAGTCATACGTTGATGACCGACATGCTCGATGTGATTCATGTATGCCTGTCCCCATGGGTTAGTGCCGCTTTGGGTTCACGACTAGCCATGTCGGCCCGGGTTCTCTGTCATGTGGATGCTAGCGACACTATCATATACGTGAGCCAAAAGGTGCAAACGGTCCCGGGCCATGGTAAGGCGACACCCGTGGGAATACCGTGCGTGAGGCCGCAAAGTGATATGAGGTGTTACCGGCTAGGTCGATGTGACTTGGAATCGGGGTCCTGACATCTTTGTTCTTGTCGAATTGTGTCGCTGTCTTGAGGGGCTTGACGTTGCGGTTGTGGAGGTTGTTCTTGGTCCATGATGTCTTGCTCTTTCACATGCCCGAACACGGTCTTGCAACCCATTGCCATGGAATGGATTTTCTTGAGCTTGACGATCTTGACTGTCGGGGCGCCGAGGGGAACGAGCTCGAGGAGGACTTGCATCCGAGGAAGAGTAGGCCGAAGAGCGGCGACTTGAGTGATGCTGTCTTGGCGAAGAGGTGCTGGACCATGCGCGACTCACGATCATGTTGTAGAATTCTTCCATTTGTTTGTTGAGCTTGGTGTCGAGGTAGTCCTGGTTTCTTGCTTCACATTGGCATAGGTCGGTGGCGAGTTGCTCGATGCGGTTACCCAAGGCTTCACTTTCTTGATGGAGGGCTCGTTGAGCGATGAAGAAGTGATTTTTGGTGACCTAGTTGCATTCGTCATCTTGATCCTCGAAGAGTGGGTTGCCCGAAGAAGTGGGCCTATCCATCATAACTAAGTGGTGGTGAGTAGGAAAATGAGAGAACAATACCAAATCTACCTTTTTTGAAGATTGAGGATGTATCGAGTATCACTCAACGGAACGCTATAATAGGAGAATTAGTACCGGGTTTTGTTTCTCACACCTACAAGTAAAAGGCTTATGGAGGAGCTCGGTTAGGTTGAGTGGCACAAAGTTCAAGCAAGTGTTAGCCAAGATATTGATAATGTTGAAGAGATGCACAAATTTCAAGCAAGACAAATAGATCAAACCCAAAGATATCACTAGGAACACACACACACACACACACACACACACACACACACACACACGAAAGATAGATGGGATCCACACAACCAAGGAGTGAGCTCAAAATGTGAAACCATGGAAAATGATCTTGTTGCGTGGATACTAGATGTAAGTGCATCTAGTGCCACCCCTAGTTGGTTTTGGAGTATTGACGACAAACCTGGTTGAGGGACTAATGTGTTTGTGAGAATTGCAGGATAACACAGGTAGTAGTCCCTCACTAATTCGGTTTACCTACCGGAGATGACCCCTAAAAATGTATGAAGACGTTGAAGACAATGGTGGTATGTGAAGACAATCACAACGAAGCTTATGACTTGAGAAGACATTCACGTGAAGACTATGGAGTGCGAAGACATAGTTGTTTCGTAGTTTCCTTTTCTTCTTTGTTGAGTCATAGGAACCACCGTACTGTTAAGTGGGGTCCGAGTGAACAAAGTCAGAGTGACTGAAGTGATGCTCAACCAAATCATATGTCTTCGACGAAGACAATGAGAGCAAACCTTATCCAGAGCTGGATGAGTCAGCTTTACTTATAGCCGAAGTCAAGCTGCACGTGTGTTTGAAATCTGACCGTTGGAACATGTGTCAGTTCCTTAGTGACCCAGGGTCATTTCGGACAAATCAGGTCGGGTTGCCTAGTGGCTATAAATAGCCCACCTCCTACACCATAAATTGGTGGCTGCTCAGAGTTAGTGCACGACTTTTGTCGTTTGAGAGCAACCCACCTCCGAAGCTTTTGAGAGAGAGAAATCCTTCCGAGGACAAAGCCCAAAACACCCAGAGCCAAAGAGTGTTAGGCATCACTGAAGTCTTTCTGTCCGCGTGACCTAAAGACTTGTTACACTTGAGGACTGTGAATCCTCCAGCCGGTTAGGCGTCACGTTCTGAGCATCCAAGAGTCAATGTGGATCGCAGGTGAACAAACTCTGTGAAGGTTCAGAAGTCTACCTTGAAGACTTACCAGAGTTATTGGGCGAGGAATGGGTGTCCTTAGCTCAAGGGGAATAAGGTGAAGACGTGGTCTTCTGAGTTGAATCTCAGCCTCCCTAACCAGACGTACAGTTGTCACAGCAACTGGAACTGTCCAACAAATCCTTGTCCTCACCAAGAGACTGGTTATATCTTCTCCCTCTCTTTACTTACAGTTTGTCTTCGTGAAGTCATTGCCTGCTTGCACTATCTGTTTGACTTCACTGTGTAACTACTTGTTCTGATTGGCTTCATACTATCTTCCATCCTGATCCATACTGCCTAGCTGCTAATAGTCTTCCTGCTTTCACTTCATTGAATACTTGACTATGGCTTGCCTTGTGTAGTCTACCTTCCGCTGCATGTTAATAGGTTCATTTCTATTGTTTGTCTTCAAAACTAACATGTTTTGAAGACTTTCATAAAAATCGCCTATTCACCCCCCTCTAGTCGATAACAAGCACTTTCAATTGGTATTAGAGCAAGGTACTCCCTTGTTCTGTGTGATTTGGTTTAACCACCTAGAGTTTTTGCTATGTCGACTGCAGGGATAATCAAAGTCTCCGCCGCGTGCCCTGTCTTCGATGGCACTGATTACTCCTACTGGAAGAATAAGATGCACATACATCTTGAAGCCATTGATGTCGATCTATGGTATGTCGTCAAGAACGGCGTTCCCAAGACTGGTGAAGGAGTCACCCCTGCTGATGTCAAGAAGTTCGTTCAACTGGATTCTACTGCTAAGAACATCATCTGTGGTCATCTGACCAAAGGACAATATGGCCATGTGAGTGCTCTGGAAACGTCGAAGCTAGTATGGGACTGGCTCTCCAAGGTCAACGAAGGCGTCTCAACCCAGAGAGTTCAAAGGATCAGTGTTCTTCGCAACCTCTTCAACCGCTTCAAGAGACACGACAATGAGAATGTCCAGCTCATGTTTGATCGCCTCACTGACATCACAAATGAGCTTCATGCTCTCGGCGCCACTGAAATCACCAAGCATGAAATCGTCAAGACACTCCTGAGATCACTTGACAGCTCATTTGACACCCTAGCCCTGATGATTCAAGAACGCCTTGACTTCAAGACACTCGATCCGTCTGACATACTTGAGAGGCTCAACACCCATGAGTTTCAGCTATCTAATAAAAGATATATATATATATGGTCCCAACTATGGCCGAACTCGCACTTTGAAGGCAAAGGCCGTTTCCTCATTTGAAGAAGAATCTGACTGCAGTTCTGGTGATCCTGAAGACATTGGAAAGGAGCTTGCTATGATTGTGAAGAAGTTCTAGAAATTTACAAAGAAGAAAGGCTTCAGAAAGTCTTCACGATCCAGCTCAAGAAATGATGAAGCTTCCACTCATGACCACAAGAAGAGAACATGTCACAAGTGCAAAAAACCTGGACAGTACATCTCTGAGTGTCCACAGTAGGACAATGAGAACAAGAAAAAGAAGAAGAGCAAGAATATGATTCTGATGACAAGAAGAAGAAGAAATCCTCAAAGTCTTCTTCCAAGTCTTCGTCCAAGTCTTCATCACACAAGAAGAGCTCATCTGGCAAGGCTCGTGCTTTTGTTGGCAAGGAGACGGATTCAGAGGAGGAGTCTGCTTCTGAGGAGGCGGAGGTGGAGTCTGAGGAGGAGTCCGACTCTGGCATTGCAAGTCTGGCTCTAGCTACAGCCTACGTTGCCAAGTCCATCTTCAACACTGAAGACAATGTCTCCATCACCAACGCTGATGCTAATGACAAGGACGGCTCCGCTCCCACCTACTGCTTCATGGCACGTGGTGCCAAGGTAAACTCACGCGATGCTTACTTTCAAACATCAAGTGAAGATGACTCTGATTGTGAATCCAAACCCAGCTACAAAACACTTGCTAAAATTGCAACTGAACAACAGAAAGCTATGGAACACATTCAAAAATTGTTAGACAAAAGTGTAAGTGCATCTAGTGCCACCCCTAGTTGGTTTTGGAGTATTGACGACAAATGTGGTTGAGGGACCAATGCGTTTGTGAGAATTGCAGGATAACGCAGGTAGTGTCCCCCATTGATTCGGTTTACCTACCGGAGATGACCCCTAAAATGTATAAAGACATTGACGACAATGGTGGCATGTGAAGATATTCACATTGAAGACTATGACATGAGAAGACATTGAGTGAAGACTATGGAGCGCCAAGACCGTGGTCGCTTCGTTGTTTCCTTTTCTTCTTTGTTGAGTCATAGGAACCACCGTCTTTGTTAAGTGGGGTCCAAGTGATCAAAGTCGTAATGACTGAAGTGATGCTCAACCCAAATCCTATGTCTTCGACGAAGACAATGAGAGAAAAACTTATCCAGAGCTGGATGAGTCAGCTTTGCTTGTAGCCCAAGTAAAGTTGCCGTGTGTGTTTGAAATCTGACCGTTGGAACACGTATCAGTTCCTTAGTGACCCAGGGTCATTTCAGACATAACAGGTCGGGTTGCCTAGTGGCTATAAATAGCCCACCCCCTACACCATAAATTGGTGGCTGCTCAGAGTTAGTGCACGGCTTTTGTCGCTTGAGAGCAACCCACCTCGAAGCCTTTGAGAGAGAGAAATCCTTGCGAGGACAAAGCCCAAACACCCAGAGCCAAAGAGTGTTAGGCATCGACCTGAAGACTTATTACACTTGAGGACTGTGAATCCTCCAGCCGGTTAGGCGTCGCGTTCTGAGCATCCAAGAGTCATTGTGGATTGCCGGTGAACGCAGTCTGTGAAGGTTCGGAAGTCTACCTTGAAGACTTACCGGAGTGATTGGGCGAGGACTGTGTGTCCTTAGCTCAAGGGGAATAAGGTGAAGACGCGGTCTTCTGAGTTGAATCTCAGCCTCCCTAACTAGACGTACAGTTGTCACAGCAACTGAAACTGGTCCAACAAATCCTGTGTCTTCAACAAGTGACTGGTTCTATCTTCTCCCTCTCCTTACTTAGAGTTTGTCTTCGTGAAGTCATTGCCTATTTGTCATACCTGTTTGACTTCATTGCTTGACTACTTTTGTTGATTGGCTTCTCACTATCTTCCATCTTGATCCTTACTACCAAGCTGCTATTATCCTTGTACTTTCACGTTATTGCATACTTGACTATGGTTTGCTTGTTGTAGTTTATCTTCCGCTCCATATCAATTAGGTTCTTTCTACTGTTTGTCTTCGAAACATCCATGTTTTGAAGACTTTCCTAAAAATCGCCTATTCACCCCCCTCTAGTCGATAACTAGCACTTTCAATTGGTATCAGAGCAAGGTACTCCCTTGTTCTGTGTGATTTGGTTTAACCACCAGGAGTTTTAGCTATGTCGACTGCAGGATAATCAAAGTCTCCGCTGCTTGCCCGTGTTCGATGGAACCGACTATCCCTCTTGGAAGAATAAGATGCGCATGCATCTTGAAGCCATTGATGTCGACCTCTGGTATGTCGTCAAGAACGGCGTTCCCAAAAATGGTGAAGGTGTCACCCCTGCTGATGTCAGGAAGTTCATTCAACTGGACTGTACGGCCTAGAACATCATCTGTGGTCATCTGACCAAAGGATAATATGGCCGTATGAGTGCTCTGGAAACGTCGAAGCTAGTCTGGGACTGGCTATCCAAGGTCAACGAAGGCGTCTCAACCCAGAGAGATCAAAGGATCAGTGTTCTTCGCAACCTCTTCAACCGCTTCAAGAGAAACGACCAGCTCACATTTGATCGCCTCACTGACATCACAAATGAGCTTCATGCTCTCGGCGCCACTGAGATCACCAAGCATGAAATCGTCAAGACACTACTCAGATCACTTGACAGCTCTTTTGACACCCTTGCCCTCATGATACAAGAACGCATACGACTTCAAGACACTCGATCCGTCGATATACTTGAGAGGCTCAACACACATGAGTTCCAAATTTTCGAGAAAAGAGATATCTATGGTCCCAACTATTGCCGAACTCGCGCTTTGAAGGCAAAAGTTGTTTCCTCATCTGAAGAAGAATCATTGCGGTTACGATAATCCTCAAGACATTGGAAAGGAACTTGCTATGCTTGTGAAGAAGTTCCAAGTTCACTAGGAAGAAAGGCTTCAGAAAGTCTTCACGATCCAGCTCAAGAAATGATGAAGCTTCCACTCATGACTACAAGAAGAGAACATGTCACAAGTGCAAGAAAACTGGACACTATATCTCTGAGTGTCCACAGTGGGACAATGAGAAGAAGAAGAAGAGCAAGGAATATGATTACGATGACAAGAAGAAGAAGAAATCTTCAAAGTCTTCTTCCAAGTCCTCATCTAAGTTTTCATCTCATAAGAAGAGCTCATCCGGCAAGGCTCGTGCTTTTGTTGGCAAGGAAATGGATTCAGAGGAGGAGTCCGCTCGAGGAGGCGGAGGTGGAGTCCAGTGGAATCCGACCACTGGCGTTGCAAGTCCGGGCTTTAGCCACGACCTATGTTGCCAAGTCCATCTTCAACATCAAGACAATGACTTCCACACCAACGCCGAAGGCGATGACAAGGACGACGCTGCTCCCACCTACTGCTTCATGGCACGTGGTGCCAAGGTAAAATCACGTGATGCTTACTTTCAAACATCAAGTGAAGATGACTCTGATTGTGAATCCAAACCCAGCTACAAAACACTTGCTAAAATTGTGACCGAACAACAAAGAGCTAAGGAACATATTCAAAAACTGTTAGACAAAAGCGATGACCTGTTGGACGCGGAAATGACACGTTCACAGTCCTTAGTTGAAGACATTAAAAATCTTCATGCTAGTACCAAGAACTTGAAAGTCGTCATGAAACGCTCTCAACTACTCATGAAAAGCTCTCCTATGATTATCTTCAAAGGAAGCAAGAGCTTGAGAAATTGAGAGCGGCTCATGAAGATCTTCAAAAAGTGAATCAGTTCTGCTCAGGATGGATTTGAACCACCATGTCTAAAATGTCTTGAGCATGATATCGCTACCTCTATTGCTGAATGTTCAACTGCTGCTACTGTTGCAATGTCTTCAACTACTAATGTGGTAACTAACCCCTCTCATGGAGGATACCACTTTGCTATTGCCGATGAAAATGCTAGGTTGAATACATTGCTTGAAACAGGATGTATAAAAGTCTGAAAGGGCATCGGACACTTTGCGATGTCCTCGAAAGCGATTCTGAACCGAAACCCTAGGAAAGAGGGTGTTGGGTTAGAGAGGAAAATGAATGTTGATGGTTCCTCTTTGGAAGCCCGAGCGGTATCCCAAAACCACATGGGTTCTTTGCAAAGGGACCTTCAGTGGATCCATCCACCTTATCTGGCTTTACCTGTGCTAACCCTATTATCATTGATGAATCCTTTGATGCAAACTATAAGCTGTTCAAGAATCGAATGGTGAAGTGTTTGCCGTATATTGGTACTAACTGCAGGAATGGACCACCTATGAAGAAGATCCGGGTTCCCAAAAGCTGACTTGAGAATCTTCCTGAATGTCATCATGATACCACACAGGAAGAAGACAAACCCAGGACCTAAGGCGTCATATGGTCCAAAGGCTTCATATAGACAGAGGACTCACACGAGTCACCCTAACGCCAATGTTTTGCAGGAAACCATACTCAAATTTATGAATATGAGCGTGTGTCTTCAAACCGCTATGTTCATAGAACTAAGAACTTTTCGCTTATTCATATGAGTATCATTCATCTCTGCAAGGCTATTTGCTAGGGCTCCAAAGCCGAAGTTCTCGATCTTGCACTTAGACTCATTGCTTCTAAGCCACCCTCGAAGATGTGGGTGGTTAAGAAGAATTAACTCTCTTTGCGTGAAAGGGTCTCCACCGAAAATCAAAGGCATCCGATGCTATTGTTGGGGACCTAAAACATCTTGCAGGACGCAAGATCAAATGCCCAAATGGTCTCACTATGTATTTTGTTCTGAATCGCTTGCCATTCATCCTATCTGTCTTAATCTTGATCTCGAGCTTCAATAATCCTCTTGTCCATCAAATGTTTATGCTTCACAATACTCTTGGTGAAGCCTATCCCCTAACTGCATCTTGTAGGGTATGACACCTCATGCTTCAGAATGGATTATGGACAGCGGATGCACTAATCATATGACTGGTGATCGAAGTCTTCTCATGGACTCAACCTTACGGTCATCAGACAAGAGTCACATCACATTTGCTGACACTGGTAAAAGCAAGGTATTGGGTATAGGTAGAGTTGCAATCTCAAAGGATCAACACATGGATAAAGTGATGCTTGTTGAATCCCTTGGTTTCAACTTGATGTCTGACTCAATGCTTTGTGACTTGAACATGATTGTGATATTCGGAAAATATCGTTGCCTTGTACTAATGGAATCTGACAAGTCTCTAGTCTTTGAAGGGTATAGGAAAGATGATATATACATGGTAGATTTCTAACTTGAAAGTCATCATGAAATGCTCTCAACAACTCATGAAAAGCTATCCTATGATTATCTTCAAAGGAAGCAAGAACTTGAGAAATTGAGAGCAGTTCATGAAGATCTTCAAAAAGAAAACGAGTCACTTCGCGCTCAACAGTCCCGCTCAGGAAGGATTTGAACCACCATGTCTAAAATGCCTTGAGCGTGATAACGCTGCTTACATTCTTTGAATGTTCTCTCGCTCTTTGTTGCAATATCTTCAACTGTTGATGTGGTAACTAACCCCTCTGCTGAGGATGCCACTACTATTGCTGATGAAAATGCTAGGTTGAATACATTGCTTGAGACAGGGATGTATAAAAGTCTCAAAGGGCATCAGACACTATGTGATGTCCTGAAAAAGCAGATCCTGAACCGACACCCTAGAAAAGAGGGTGTTGGGTTCAAGAGGAAAATGAATGTTGATGGTTCTTACTGGAAGCCTGAGCAGTACCCCAAAACCACATGGGTTGCTGCAAAGGGACCTTCAGTGGATCCATCCACCTTATCTGGCTTCACTTGTGCTAACCCAATTATCATTGATGAATCCTTTGATGCAAACTATAAACTGTTTAAGAATCAGAATGGTGAAGTGTTTGCCAGGTATATTGGTACTAACTGCAGGAATGGATCACCTATGAAGAAGATCTGGGTGCCCAAAAAGTGTCTTGAGAATCTTCCTGTGAATGTCGTCATGACACCACAAGGGAAGAAGACAAACCCCAGACCAAAGGCTTCATACAGACAGAGGACTCACCTGAGTCACCCTAACGCCAATGTTTTGCAGGGAAATCATACTCAAACTTATGAATATGAGCGAGTATCATCAAACCGCTATGTTCATAAGACTAAGAACTATTCTGATTATTCATATGAGTACTATTCGCCTCCTGCAAGGCTATTTGCTATGGCTCCAAAGCCGAAGTTCTCAGATGCTACACTTAGACTCATTGCTTCTAAGCCACCCCTAAAAATGTGTGTGGTTTAAAAAACTAAATTTTTTTTGCAGGGAAAGGTCTCCAGCCGGAAATCAAAGGCGTCCGATGCTTTTGTTGGGAACCTAAAACATCTTGTAGGGCGCAAGATTAAATGCCCAAAATGGTCTTACTATGTATTTTGTTCCTGAATCGCTTGCCAATCATCCTATCAGTCCTAACCTTGATATGAGCTTTGATAATCCTCTGGTTCGTCAAATGTTTATGCTTCTCAATACTCTTGGTGAAGCCTATCCCCCTAACTGTACTATAGGGTATGACACCTCATGCTTCAGAATGGATTATGGACAGTGGATGCACTAATCACTTGTTGGTGACGAAGTCTTCTCATGGACTCAACCTTACGTCCATCTGACAAGAGTCACATCACATTTGCTGACACTGGTAAAAGCAAGGTATTGGGTCTAGGTAGAGTTGCAATATTAAAGGATCAACACATGGATAAAGCGATGCTTGTTGAATCCCTTGGTTTCAACTTAATTTCTATCTCAGTGCTTTGTGACTTGAACATGATCGTGATATTTGGAAAATATCGTTGCCTTGTTCTAATGGAATCTGACAAGTCTCTAGTCTTTGAAGGATATCGGAAAGATGATTTGTACATGGTAGATTTCTCAGCAGGACCACAACTTTCCGTATGTCTTCTAAAAAAAGCTTTAGAGTGCTGGCTCTGGCATCGGAGGCTAGGGCATGCTGGCATGAGGAACTTGCACACTCTCGCAAAGAAGAAGCACATCATAGGCATCGAGGGCGTCAAGTTCAAGAAGGATCATCTGTGCGGTGCCTGTGAAGCTGGAAAGATGACGAGGGCCAAGCATCCCTCGAAGACAATCATGACGACATCTCAACCCTTCGAGCTGCTACACATGGACTTATTTGGCCCTACTCACTACTCTACTCTCACTACTACTGCTTGTCTCTATGGCTTCGTCATTGTTGATGATTATTCGAGATATACGTGGGTGCATATAATCCTCTACAAGACTGAAGTGCAGGATGTCTTCAGACGCTTCGCCAACCGTGCCATGAATAACTATGGCATCAAGATCAAGCATATCAGAAGTGACAACAACACAGAGTTCAAGAACACCAGCCTCGACCTTTACCTGGATACATTGGCTATCACTCATGAGTTCTCCGCAGCATACACACCTCAGCAGAATGGCATTGTGGAACGCAAGAACAGAACACTCATTGAGATGGCTCGGACGATGCTTGATGAATACAAGACTCCAAGAAAGTTCTGGCCCGAAGCCATTAACACTGCATGCCATGTCATCAACAGTGTTTATCTTCACAAGCTTCTGAAAAAGACTTCCTATGAGCTGTTAACTGGTAAGAAGCCAAACGTCAGTTACTTAAGAGTATTTGGTGCCAGGTGCTGGATTAAGGATCCACATCACACTTCAAAATTTGCACCAAAAGCACATGAAGGTTTTATGCTTGGTTACGTAAAGGATTCGCACTCCTACAGAGTCTTCAACCTCTTTAACTATAAAGTGGTTGAAACTGTGGATGTGCGGTTCGATGAGACTAACGGCTCGCAAAGAGAGCACCTGCCAAATGTGTTAGATGAAGTTCTACCTAGTGAATCCATCAAGCTCATGGGAACTGGAGAAATCATACCGTCTGAAGATCAGGCTGAAGAGGAACTTATCATTTCTGCACCTAATCAACTTGAAGACAATGCTCAGTCTGAAGACACCGCTCAAAATGGAGACAATGATCAGCAAGAGCAAAATCTTCGTCCACTTCATCCTTGTGTTGCTAATGAAGTACAAATTGAGAAGATAATCGATAGAACCAATGCACCTAGTCCACTCACTCGTTCTAGAGCAACACAACTAGCAAATTTCTGTGGACACTTTGCATTCGTCTCAATATCAGAACCCAAGAAAGTTGCTGAAGCCTTCATGGAACCTGAATGTATTCAAGCTATGCAAGAAGAGCTTCAACAGTTCAAGCTGAACAATATGTGGGAATTGGTCAAGCGTCCTGTCCCTCGCAAGCACAACATCATTGGCACCAAATGGATATATCGCAACAAGCAAGATGAGCAGGGTCAAGTTGTCAGAAACAAGGCTCGTCTAGTTGCTCAAGGATACACTCAAGTTGAAGGGATTGACTTTGATGAAACATTTTCTCCCGTGGCTAGGCTTGAAGCCATTCGCATACTGCTAGCCTAAAAAAATCATCACAACATTCTTCTTTATCAAATGGACGTGGAAAGTGCTTTTCTCAATGGTAAGATTGAAGAACAAGTGTATGTTGCACAACCACCTGGCTTTGAAGATCCAAAACATCCTGATATGGTATACAAGCTTAACAAGGCATTGTATGGCCTCAAACAAGCCCCTCGTTCTTGGTATGACACACTCAAAGACTTCCTGAAGAGCAAAGGCTTCAAACCTGGTTCCCTGGATCCCACACTCTTCACGAAGACATATGATGGTGAACTATTTGTGTGCCAAATATATGTGGATGACATTATCTTCGGCTCCACTAACCAGAAATACAGTGATGAGTTTGGACACATGATGCAAGAGCAATATCAGATGTCCATGATGGGTGAGCGGAAGTTCTTCCTTGGTCTTCAAATTCGTCAGCAAAGCAACGACATCTTCATATCTAAAGAAAAATATCTCAAAGACTGCCTGAATAAGTTTGGAATGCAAGACTGCAAAGGTTACACAACGCCAATGCCAACCAAAAGTCATCTGGGTCCTGACGCCAATGGTAAAGAGTTCGATCAAAAGGTGTACCGCTCCATGATTGGTTCTTTACTTTATTTATGTGCATCTAGGCCACATATAATGCTTAGTGTTTGCATGTGTGCCCGATTCCAAGCGGCACCAAAGGAATCTCATCACTTAGCTGTGAAGCGATTTCTTCAATATTTGGCTTACACCCCAACACTAGGATTATGGTATCCAAAGGGCTCAGATTTTGATCTAGTCCGATTCTCGGATGCTGATTATGCTGGTGACATGGTAGATCGCAAGTCTACATCAGGCACATGTCACTTTCTGGGACGATCACTTGTCTGTTGGTCTTCAAAGAAGCGAAGCGTGTGTTGCTCTCCACCTGAATCTGAATACATTGCTTCTTTGGATCTTCTTTGCGCTCAGCTTCTATGGATGAAGCAAACACGCAAGGACTATGGCATCCATCTGAAGAAAGTACCACTCTACTGCGACAATGAAAGCGCCATCAAGATTGCCAACAACCCAGTTCAGCACTCGAAGACAAAGCACATTGAAATTCGTCATCACTTTCTTAGAGATCATGTCATGAAGGAACATATTGATATCATTCACGTCAACACTGAAGAGCAATTGGCAGATATCTTCACAAAGCCCTTGGATGAGAAGAGGTTTTGCAAGTTGTGGTGTGAGCTAAATATCTTGGAATCCTCGAATGTCCTGTGATTAGGCACACATCCTAACACTTATGCATGTTGATGACTTAGATGTGCAAGACACGAAGTCATGTAAATCTTCAATCAATGAAGACTTACACTCTGAGTGTGAATACATTAATGTGGAATTTGACTTCGGAGCACCACGATAATTGTGCGTCGTGTCTGGGTCTAATACTTCCTATACGGTGGGTAACGCCACCACCAAATTCTTGTTTGGAGTGTTTTATCTTGACGTTACATTTGCTATGTCTTCGCATTTGATTTATCTTCAACATTAATTTGTCTTCATGATGATCTTCACTTTGTTGATTTAGTCTTACTCAGATATATACATATATTTGTGTTCTGTCCTCTACATCATTTACTTATAGTTATGTCTTTTGGACTAAGTGAATGTGATCGGACCCTAACCTCGTCTATGCTTCTAACTCAAATTCTATCTATCCAAATCATATGCATTCTATTAAAACCGTCGAATGTCCTCTCTGCGTCCTTGTCAGCAGAAGATACAGAGACAAACATTGAATCTGTTTTAAATGCTCAATCCTTATTGCTTGAAACCCGGAGAAGCTGGAACGACCACCCGACAGTCCAGGCATGCGTGGGAATATGGAACATCTTCCAATGTGTTGCATGTTCGCCATGTGTCCCTCAGATGTGAACCGCCAGGGGCACCTGCGTAATTGCACCGTGCTGTCCCTCTCCCTATAAATGCACATCACATCGCGGTCAAAATCTTTCTTCCACCTCGACAAACCCTAGCACCACCGCTAGCTCTAGACGACACCGACGACGAAGCGCTTAGCTGTCGCGACCTCACCGACGCCGTCCTCACGCCGGCCGCGGACCTCGTCTTCTCCGCCGCCGCCGTAGGTGTCCTCCGTTGCCAAGTTAGGGCACGGAAGATCGAACTGCTCGGCCTCCTCTCTACTCCGTCTAGCAGTTACTCGTGTGGTAATTAAAACTCACTTTTACTGCCTTTTTGATCCGATAGATTCATCTTTCTTCACCAAAATTGGTTTCTATCTCCACAAATTTGGATCTATCCTGTTCTACATCTCATAACATGCCTAGTATATTCACTTATGCTTCACACATAGTTAGATTGCTCACTTGTACCTATTCTTGGATTCGTACAAATCTGGAACCAACTCTCAACATATAAGTGAATGTCTTCGCGCTACGAGGTCAATGTCTTCAAACTGATTTATCTTCAAAATCTTCTGAGAATGCATATGACCTCTTCCCCTTCCCTCGCATCTCTAATGCTGTCACATGTACATGTCTGTGGGAGAATCCCTTGGTTCTCATAGTCTGCATTCATTTGGAGAATTCTTACAGCATCACATTAACTCTCCCGAAGCTAGTTCTTGTCTGACCAGCAGACGGAAGACTTTGACAACTTTGAAGCCATTCAGTCTGAACTACATGGCCATAGAAAAGTCTGCAAGGAAGGGCGCCAGGCAGCGCCGTGGGGGCACATCAAGGGATTTTCCACCAGATCTTTATGAGTTGTACAAACTGATCCTGAAGAGAGCCATGGCCAACGCAAAACTCGAATCCAATGGATTCGAAGATATTGGGCCGAGCAATGGTTCAAGTACAGATTTGTCACCAAGGAATATGCTGAAAAGAATGCCATCAAGCGTCCTTGGGGAGATATTCTCTACAAAAATCTTCAACCCAAGACCAAATCTGAAGCTATTGCTCAAGGTTTCTACCCTTGCACGGTCCATGGACCACAGCCTGCTGATGCCGACCCATCATCTTTGCTACGGTGTCGTGAAGACAGTTTGTTCAAGCGCAACTACAAGTTTGCCAAGGATTCTGCCGTAAAGAACAAGAAGAGTCTCGGATGCAATTTCAATCCAGGTCCTTCTGCTCCACGGGCTGATGGCACACGTGTTGCCAATCCCAATGTCATCGGCCCCTTCAACAACTTTGATGGTCTCCTCTCCTACATCGCTGCGCAGAGAGCCACAATGGATCAGTCTGGAGATGAAGCTGATTCTGATGAAGCTCCTGCTCCGCCAAAACCACAGAAGCAGAAGAAATCCAAGGCTTCAAAGCCCTCCACTGCACCAAGAGCTTCGTGTGCGAAGCCTCTGGCCACTGCTCCTCCTGCACCAAGTGTGCATTCTGAAGATCTTTCTCGCATCTCCATGACCGAGAAGAAGAAGAAGAAGCCCATGCAGATTAATGGTCAAGCATTGACCCCAACTGCCGTTCTGAGGAATGAGACCGAAGCCATTGATCTGTCTAGTGACGATGATCTTGGCGATGATGCTCCTGAGCTGCTGATAAAGAGCAAGCAAGAGGCGGAAATCTTCAACGGTCTTCCCCTTTTCGATGTGGACATCCTAAACAAGTTCCTTGATGAGTGGTTTGACAGCCCAAACCTCAGTTTTGATGATCCTCAGGTCCCAATTGGCCTCAGCATCTCCTTCCATGGAGCCATTGCTCCTGAGCTGGCTCTAGCTCAGAGAATTGTTGAACTTAAGAACAAAATTGACTATGAAAAAGCCCGGTTCAAGAAGCATATGGCCAAGCTCAGTGTGACTCATGTCCAAAACTTCAAGAAAATGATGCATGAGCTCAAGGAGGTGTTTCACAAGAAATGTGAGGAAGCAAAAGGTTCACGAGAGCGAATGAAACACCTTGCTGCCAAATGTGTTCAAGCTCACAATGAAGCCGAGAAGCGCAAGGCACTTGGGCATCCTGGCATCGACCCCAAGATGGCTGCCAAAAGGAATAAGCCTACCGTGGCCCCAGCTGAAACATCCAGGCGGGAAGAACCTCACATCGTCTTCCCCGCCAGTATGACAGGCATGAAGCCTAAGGTCCCCACAGTAGCTTCAGAACTCAAGAAAACAAGGACAGCCGAAGCCGAAGCCAGAAAGCGCAAGTCCAAGAACACCACTGACGATGCTCCACCAACCAAGAAGAGAAAGACAAAGAAGAAAGATCGGGCTGCTCCCATAGAGCCCCTTGTCGTCGAGCCAATCTCTGTTGCTCGTCCTGCGTCCACACATCAAGAGCGTCGTTTGATAGTTCACGAGCCAGCTACCACTGAGGCTCCTGAAGCTCAAGAAGATCCAGCTGTTGACCACACCGTAGCTGAAGACATTGGTCCCCAAGACAATGTAGATGATGATGAAGTCCTTCCTCAAATCGAGCACCAAATGGTATCATCGCTTTCTCTCACGAACAACGAACTCATCAGCATTGGTCATCCTCTGACGCCAATTGCTCATGATGATTCATGGGCTGATCACCCTCAAGACCCCCCCCCATGAAGAAGAATCACCAAGTACTCCCCCAACTCAAGTCACCCCTCCGGTGCTTGATGATGATGGCTTTGAGGCCCAGCCAACTCCCTCTCCACAAGCGTCGCCCGTATTTCACATGCTTTGCAAAGGACCAAGGCCCCAAGTCACTCTTTCAAGTGTTCCAGAAGGAGAAGAGCACCACCACTTAGTATCACGCCAAGTGTTTCCTGAAGCCACTCCAACTGTGAACATCTCAGAGTCTGAAGCCAAAGCTGCTGAAGACATTCTGGCTGCATCAGCCGATGAACAAGAAGAACCCCATCAAGAAGAAGAACGTGTTGCTACACCCCTGTCCAACCAAGAAGTTGTTCTTGAGGAGAACGTGTCCGACCCTCCAGCTACTCAAGTGGAGGTTGATAACATTGAGGCGGCCACCAACACCAATACTGAAGCCAATGACGTTGTCATGGCTGAAGCAAATGTGGCGCCTGAAGTCAATGTGGTGCCAGAAGTTAATGAGCCTGAAGCTTCTAATGCAACTGAAGTCAATATTGCACCTGAAGCCATTATACCACTTGCAGCTCATGTCAATGCCGATGCTCCTGTACCGCCTCCAAGGCCACACACTATCGAGCTGGCATTTGATCGCGGCCAACCTGCACTACAAAAAAAGACACATCCGTGACATTTTGGGCCGAACGAATTTTTTTCTGTCATACATATGACACTTCTATGACGATAATTGTGAAAAAACCCGGTATCATCATAGATGTGGCGGGCTCCTACTTCTATGACAAAAAATCATGACAGAAAATGGGATTTTCGTCCTGGGCGGGCCGGAGACGCAACTGCATGACATTCTTTGGGCCGTCCATGACGAAAAAAACCGTGGTAGAAGCGAGGGGGAGGAAAATTTCGGGGAGTTGCCGGTTATGGTGGGAGGTCGGGGATGGAGCGATGCGCGTTTCTCTCGTACGTACGCGCGTGTGTGCGAGGCATTGGCTCTAACTGAACCCGAGCGACAGACCGCAGTTACGACATCGAACCCGAAAGTGATCGATCGATGGTCGTTAATCGAACTCGATGGAGCGATTCGCCCGCTACTGCTGCTAATCGAAGCTGATCGATCTTGCCTCTGGGATGAGCAGTGGCGTTGTGGGGGGTGGATTAACGATGAGCGGTGGCGTTGCCTCTGGATGAACAGGAACCCGTGGTGTGGAGGGCTGGATGAGCGATGACGGTGGAGGGTGGCCGTGGAGGGGTGGTTGAACAAGACCCGTTGTGTGGAGGGCTGGATGAGCGGTGAGACGGTGGAGGGGTGCCCGTGGAGAGGGGTGGTTGAACAAGAGGCCGGTGGAGTAGCGGCGCGGTGGAGGCTGGATGAGCAGGAGCCCGTGGAGGCCGGAGGATGTCGACGGTAGCCCATGGAGGCTGGAGGAGGTTGACGGTGGAGATGAACAAGATCCCGTGGAGTCCCGTTTTGCGATGCGCCACACCCTCCCCGCTTTGACCGTAGCGCTCCAACACAAGTCCGTTTCGTCCGTTTTGCGGTACGCCACACCCCTCCCAATCAACAGGACCCCCGTTTCGACCGTAAGAGGTCCGTTTCCTCCGTTTTTCGGTACGCCACACCCCTCCTGATCAACAGAACCCCGTTGCGAACGTAGGAGGTCCGTTTCCTCCGTTTTGCGATACGCCAGGCCCCTCCCGATCAACAGGACCCCGTTTCGAACATGGACGGTCAAACACAAGGTCGTTTCCTCCGTTGTGCGGTACGCCAGGCCTCGTTTCCATCGCATGTTCCGTCCAAGCCCACCCGATGAACACGACCACACATTCCGTTCCGACCCAGCCGGTTGGCTCCCCATGAACACGACGACGCTGTTTCTCCGTTCCGACCCAGCCATGTACGTATGCGCGAGTAGGCGTTCGAGACCCTGCCCGTATGTAGGTATGTGGCCGTACTTTCTTTCTTGCACCCTCGCCGCTGTACGTACGTGTACATGCTATGTGCGCGCCTCTACTACGACACGTGCGCGCCTCTACATCTACGACACGTGCGCGCCTCTACATCGACCAGTATGTACGTACACGTTCGCGACTTAATGACAACGCCACGTGCGCTTGACCGTGTGGGTCCCGACTATCGTGCACTTCCTTGCGTGCGAAGATGTAGCTGGTGGGTCCCAGCAATGTGGGGCGAATCGTTTTGGTTTTGCCCGACGCACTTCCTTGCATGCAAAGATGTAGCTGGTGGGTCCCAGCGATCGAGAAACGTTTTTTCGTGAAATATAGTGGCCCGTCCGGTGGGTCCCACCACCGTGGATGAATCATTATTTTCAGCGTAATAAGGAGGCACTTCCTTGCTGCGGCCGTGGACCCAAATGTCGGCCTCTCCACGTACTGATCCACGTCGATGGAAGTCGTTCCTTGACCACGTTGACCACGCTGCGTCGAGAGCACCGTGGCGGTGGACGGCGGTGAGGCCTAGGAAGGGGACGGCGGGAGTCAGGAAGACGCGGCAAAGGAAGCCCGCGGAGAGGAGTACGAGGGTTCACCGGTTCGGCTCCGTGTGAGGTTGCTGCCGCCGCCGCAGGCTCGGCCAGCTGGGAATAGTAGGGGCGGTGAGGCCTCCACGGCAAAGACAACCCGCCACGGGAGGCAGGAGCATGCGGCATGACCGGGCGCTGCTTTGGGCGGCCGGAGCAAGAAGACCAGAGGTTGAAGAAGCACTATGGCCGTTGGATGGACATCGCACGGTCACCTTTGGAGCTAGAATCGTTCATATTGACTAAAGTTGACAAAGGCCCCGTCCCAGCCAACTCAAGAGGCCCTAAGTCAGCCTCCCACCATGGTGGGTCCCAGCTAGCAAGGGAGTATTCATTTTTTGTGCGTAATAAGGAGGCACTTCCGGTGGGTCCGAAATGACAGCTGAGGAACTTTTTTCATGAAATCGCTGGCCCGTCCGGTGGGTCCCAGCGGTCGGGAAACATTTTTTTCGAAATAAGGTGGCCTGTCCGTGGGTCCCTCTGTCGGTGGAGGAATAATTATTTTATGCGCGTAATAAGGAGGCACTTCCTTGCGGTGCCGTGGACCCGGTATCGGCCTCTCCACGTACAGTCCACGTCCGATGGAAGTTGTTCCTTGACCACGTTGACCACGCCGCGTCGAGAGCACCATGGCGGTGGATGACGGCGAGGCCTAGGAAGGGGACGACGCGGAGCCGGGGAAGACGCGGCAGTGGATGCACACGCGAAGAGGAGTACGAGGGTTCACTGGTTAATTTGCGCTGCCGTCGCCCTTGAGAATAACGGGGTGTGGGTCGATTGGGTGAGTGGAGGGATGGCACGGCAGCGGTGGGAGTAGTAGGGGCGGTGAGGCCTCCTGGCAAGACAACCGCCACGGGAGGCGGGAAGCGGCACGACCGGCGCTGCTTTGGGCGGCTGGAGCAAGAAGACCAGAGGTTGAAGAAGCACGACGACCGTTGGATGGACATCGTACAGTCACTGCAGCTAGAATCGTTTATATTTACTAAGTTGACAAAGCCCTTGGTATGTCAACTTAGTAGGCCCACATGTCAGCTTCCGAAACGGTGCGCCCCAGATGTCACGGGGATGAATCATTTTTTGGGCGGGTGAAGCTAGAATATCCGAGATTGAAGAAGAAGCACAGCATCCGTTGGATGGACATCTAACGGCCACTGCTGCTAGAACCGTGTGTTGACTATAAGTTGACAAAGCCTTGCATACCCGTCAACTCTGTTTTTTAGGGGACGCGTCAACTTAGTAAGGCCAGAAGTGTGTGGCGAGAGAACTTATAGCCCATTTGAGATTTGTAAGAATGTGTAGCCCATTTTTGAATTCTAATGGAATTTACTACAGCCCATTTACATTTTGTTAAAAGTACATCCCATTTCAACCAACCGTTCAAAACAGAATTCAATAAAATTTCCCACATTTTGATGGGATCCGAATATTTTTATCCCGAAATTTTAGTCAGATTAAATACAATTTCAATATAAATTTATATTGCGTAAAAATCCAACGAAACATTCCGCTCGCAACAATTAATGAAATTAAAATTTTCAACATTCCAAAAATAATATTTTATAAAGTAATCACTGTTTGGTGCATTTTTTATAGTTACTACCCAGTTTTTATAATTACATCCCATTTATTATTTCTTAAAGCCCATTTTCTTGTTAAGCCTAATGCATCCCTCCTAGGAAAGATTTGCAGCCAATGAGCGGAGAATAACAACTTGACCTTATGCGCTGGTATTCCTAAAAAAAGTATAGCTGGGCTAGCCATTTTCAGCTTGAAAAAAATTAATATCTGGGCTGGATATCTGGCGTGGGCTAGACGGGCCACAGCCCGCCTAGTTAATACCTGCAGCGATGTTTTTGTGTTGTTCAGAGGAGAAAAATTAATATCTGGGGTAAACATCGAAAAACTCTGCAGTGCTCACACCTCAAAAACACAAATACTGCTCGAGCTGCTTGGTTCCAGCTGTCGGCCGCTTCTTGTGCAATTATCTCGTTTATTGACTACTCCCTCCTTTCCGGTTTATAATGAATTCAAAAATCTCACCAATCAAGGTAGATGGCGAGTGGTGGAATACTTTTCTAGTTTTGCAAAAGCACCTAATTAATGCTCTTGTTATCCTCAAAAAATTATGTTTATCAATGCATTAATTGCAATGCATGCATGCATAAAGTACATGCATTGGTCAATTTTCTCTTAATACTTGCATGCAATGATTTAATGCACCTTGGAATCTGAACATGTGATGGAAAACAACCAAATTGAGCCTTATAAAATGGAAAAACTAAAATTTTGAGATAAGCCCTATAAACCAGAAAGGAGGGAGTACATAGGTAGACAATGGTGTGGGACCGTGATGTCAGGAAACCAGGAGGAAGCAAAATAAATTATAGTTATATATATATATATATATAAATATATATAATAAGGAGGCACTTGCGTACGTGATGCTATGGACCTGGTGGGTCCCCATTGTCATCCTATCCAAGTAAAGTGATCTCCTCGCTCGCCACAAGACTTTCCGCCTTCAGAATAGCCGGGCCCGCTTCCCGGTGCAAGCGATTGCTCCGCCTTCAAACGACACAAGTGCCGTCCGTCCGTCCATCTGCTGCACACATTAATGATACGCGGTTGCCGAGGAGGCTACTCCGGCGTCACACGTCCGTCCCTCCACCTGCCCACCATTGCTATATAAACTGCTGCGCCGGCCATAGCCGCAGTCATCCGCATCCGTTGCCTCTCTCCTGTCCACACCACTACTGCCCACCATGGCTTCCTCGCTCCAGCGCTCTTCGGACGGGCGGACGACGGACCACAAGGAGATAGCAGCCATTGCTGTTAACCGGCTGGCCGGGCAGCCGAGGACGACGACGCCCAAATGGAGAACATGGTAGTCGACGATCCGCGCCAACCCTCCTCCGCGCCATCTCTCGCCGGCAGCATTGCACCATGACCATCGGCGAGGCTCGTGCCCAATATATGGACAGGTGAGGCGGATGTGAGGAGCAGTTCCGAGAGGCGCAGCCGACGCCGCCTACAACCACCATCTCCTCCAGAGCACCTGCAGCGGAGGAACAGATTGCCAAGAGCGGGCGGAGCAGAGGCGCTGCTCGACTGCAGCTCCGCCCGCAAGGGCCGCCAAGGCCAAGTGTACCGCATGCGGGTGGCGGAGGCTGCGGACGCCTACAAAAAGGCTAGCAAAGAGGGCGATGAAGCGGACGAGGCGCTGTTTGGCGAGACCGAGGACGAGGCAGAGGACAATGCCGGCTCCGACGAGTCCCCGCTCCGCCGGCGTCGACGACGCCCTGCTCCGCCGATGCCCCGCGGCGCCAACAACGAGGCAGAGGACACCGCCGGCTCCGCCGAGGCCCCGCGGCGCCAACAACGAGGCAGAGGACACCGCCGGCTCCGCCGAGGCCCCGCCCCGCCAACAACGAGGCAGAGGACATCGCCGGCTCAGCCGAGGCCCCACCGTGCCGGCAACGTGGGGGAGGATTTCCACCGCTCCGCTGAGGCGCCGCCCGCCGGCAACGAGACAGGCATCGCGGCTCCGCCGAGGCCCCGCCTGCCAATGAGGCCGCCACACGTAAAACGAGGAAGAGTAGAACACGGTAGGTCACCGCCGCTCGGGTCAAGTAAGGCCACCGCTGCTACCTTCCGGTTGAAGCCAAGCTAAGCGGGTTGACCATTGACGGCCGGTTAGCTTCTTGGCTGCGACGTGAGTCAAGAGCATCTTTGGAGAAGAACGCTGCTTCTACTTAATCTGGTGCGGTTGGTCGATCGACACGTGGGCCCAACAGGCCACATGTCGATTACGCAATCGCACCTGCAGCTAAGTCATCAAGCTTCGCTCGCTCACTGGGACACAGTGGGTAGCTTCGTTAATTAATTATACCTCCAAAGACACCCCTTTTAGTTTTTTTTCAAAAGGAGGATGACTCGGCCTCTGCATCCGGGAGATGCATGCGCCACAAACACCCTTTTAGTTGAAGAATGTATGAAATGTAATGAAATCCGGCATGTTTATATGAAATCCGACCCGTGTATGAATGAATTTATTTTGATTAGTTCAATTCTCAGATCACTGGCATTGGATGAACATGCAAAACAATACGTACTACTACCTCCGTCTAGGTGAATAAGTCATTCACGTAGTTCTAGGTCATCGATTTGAGGAATTAAATATGTGTTATATGTCATGAAAAGTATATAACTAGATTTCTACACGGATGCAGTTTCTAAATATATATATTTTGTCACATATAATATATATTTAGATAATTAAATCATCAACCTAGAACTACGCGAATGAATTATTCACCTAGACGGAGGTAGTAGCATTATTATTCGTGGTGATCACCATGTTTGCAAAGTAGCTTTCACATGTACTCCCTCCGGTCTCGCATACAAGTTTTATGCTGCAATCAAAGTATCTCTACTTTGACCAATCTTATACAAAAAGTATGCACTTTCACAATGTGCGAAGTAAAAAGGAACAGAAGGAGTACAAAGAGTTTGAGCAGCTTTTTAGCATTTATGTACATTGCAATCAAACACCCAGGCCTGGCAATTCATAGAGAACATTCAAAACAATAGATGATTATGCATCTCGGCGACTCACATGTCAGAGGCATTATTTACTTCATAACTAAAGGATAAAGAAAAAATGATCACCGCTTCACGACAAAGAAAGGGCGTCCCATTCAAAATATCAAACACATATCTTGCTAAAATCAATGAGCAAAATTTGACAAGGTTGTCCCATTCCAAAATATCAAATGCCTACGATTGTGGAATGGGCAGGGTTTGCCATCGATTCGGACATTGACATGGCAACTCGTGCTAAATAAACCAGCTGTTCTTTTTGTGCAGTTCCACCAAAATCATCCAAATTCGCGCGTAGCTTGTATGATTTCGCCCTTATATGTTGCAACGCCTTGAACTTTTGGGCACCTCCTTTCTTGAGGTGGAAATGAATGATTCGATGTATTCATGAACATTTTGTGCAATTCCCATTGAAATCAAGCTGAGCACCCTGCTTGCACAAATACAAAAAGTGATTAGTATAAAGCAAACCGTACTATGAATTGACAAGTTTCAACAGTACATACATGGTCCATGTAGAGCACACTTTTAGAAAAATGGAACTCACCAGAAAGAATCCTAGAACAACATTGTACTCACGCATCAAAGCAAAAAAAATGGAGATTTGTCAGTCCTTCTGAGCTGAAGTTAGTTTGGTCTTGTGGGGAGTAATGTAACCATCCTTCAACTGCTCCTTCTGATGAGAAGATAGACAATGCTTCTTCATCCTGGCATAATCGGAACTAGTCACTTCACGTACTCCATATTCTTCTTCAGAGGAAGATGATCCTGTTGTGCAAAGACAAGAGGATTACTAAATGCTAGCATCCATGTTTGCTCGAAAAAAAGGAAAGGAAATATTTAAAACATCACAGATGAAGCACTTCCCAAGGACAATACCACTTTTTCATGACAAGATATCTAACAAGAGCACAACACCAATAGAGATGACAAAGCTCAATCATGTGGATGAAATCGTTGGCTTAGTACCAACCTTTCTCAGGAGGCTGATTGTGTAGAGCATACAGATGAAGCACTTCTCGGGAACCATCTGTTGCTATCTACGGGGGTGGCCATGCTTACTATATACTCCTCGATTAGTTTAATGGTTCCACCATCTTCTTGTGCAGTTCCACTAAAATATATGGTATCTTCAAAGAAGATCCCTGTTTGCACAAGTAGAGACAATTACGTATGGCATCAAATCAGTGGCAAAACAATTGCTCGTTCCAGCCATAGCAATAAATTAAGATGCAAAACTATATCATTACTTGTGTCATCACAGTTCGAAGGCTTCATTACAGCACCGGGAGTTGATTTTTGTTTTTCTTCCGCTTGTTCTTCCCCGTCATCACTTGGTTCAATAACAGACAAGCTTCGCCTTCAACGTAAGATTTGGCATGTCAATTAGGGAGCACAAGTATAGTACTAAACTTAATTTTCTGATGAAAGTGGCAAAATACAGGCTAGCAGTTGTGAAATATCCTTATCTTACCTCAATGGGATATTACGGTGCACATACAGATTGGAAGGCTTGTCTCCATTTGTGCAGTTCACTAAAATCAAGCAACATTATCGCATAAGTAGCACAACATATGAAAGCACACTGCAGAATCATGTGAAAGAAGGCTAATCTTGACCTCTCATGATGCGGAATTCAAACAACTCACAAGAAGAAGATCTGAACCAAATTCGCCTTAACGGATAGGAAGTAAGATCTCCTCTTGTGCAGTTCCACTAAGATCAAGCAATCAAACAACGTTGATAAGTGACATTTTGGTTGAACTGCACAAAACACTCTTAAAACAAAAGTGTTTTGTGTAGTGCAACAAAAGGTCAAAATGGATACGAGGTGAAGTAGATTACCCTGTTTACACTTAGGTTCAAAGGAAACACGTAGTTGTCAATAACGTTGGATGTCTCAGAAGCCAACAAAAAGAAGCATCTACCTTATCTAAATTGGAAAGAAAGCAAGACAGTAGCATTTCTCAAACGGTGGCATTGATTAATATTAACATAGAGATTATATTAACAATAAAATTTGTTAAACATGTAATTTGCTTTTAACTGTGGCATTGCATCAATTTTCCTGCGGCATTATTAGAGGGTGTTTGTTTACAGGGACATTTTGGTGTAGGGACTAAAAAACTCCGTGTCACCACATCTAAACCAAATAGGAGGGACTTTTCGGGACTAAAAGTGGGCATTTGGGACTAAAGAAATAAGACCCCGAGGGAGTCTTTTTGGGACTTTTTCCAACAGTTGCCCCTGCCATGCATCGCACCTTGTTTCTATTAGTTCATTACTAGGGGTAACATGGACTTTTATCATGTCATTTAATAACCTCTAGTCCATGTTTAGTCCTTGGAACCAAGCAGGTAGGGACTAGGGAGTTTTTAACCAAACAAGGCCATAGATTAACAACAACTAATGAGTTGCACGACGGTGGGCGCACCCGGCACCATGTGCATCTACCGATGTCTTTGTGGTCATGCACGATCTGTTGCAACAAAGAACAAACAACCAAGGAGCATATTTGTGTTGGTCCCAGTTTTGTTATCTTTAGACACCTTTCCCTCTGTGAGCGCAGCAAATCTAGTCCTGCTCAAACTATACAGCCTTCTCCCTTCCTTCCATTTTTGAACTAGTACTTTCGCCCCTTCCTTTCCTCTTTGAACCACGTCCGAGATTTATGCGATACAACTTTCCCCACTACTTCCACCCATTCCTTTCCTCTTTGAACCACGTCCTAGATTCATGCTATACAACCTTTCCCCTTCATTTCCTCTTTGAACCACGTCCTAGATTCATGCTATATACAACTTTTCCCACTACTTTCCCCCACTCCTTTCCTCTTTGAACCACATCCTAGATTCATGGTATACATGCAGCTAGAGAAATGCATGTGGAGTAAGTAAAATATACCTTAAGGTTCTTGGGGCGTGGTTCGGTGGGCGACGGGACGGCGGCGAAGAAGAAGGGCCGGAGGCCCTCCTGCGCCACCGCTGGGTGGAAAGTGAATAGCAGCGCCGGTAGTGGATTCCCTCCCTCGCCGACGGCGACAGCGTTAAGCCTCCTTCCCTTCCCGGCGGACGGATCCTGCCGGCTCTTTGAGCAGCAGTGAGGGGAGAGAGGCCAACGAAGTCTTGTTTAGATCTGGAGAGGCGAGAGAGTGTGAAGAGAGCAACTACAAGCTACCGAGGATCCAGCTCCAAATGGGAGAGGGCGAGAGTGTGAAGAGAGCAACTACAAGCGCCGAGGCTCCAACGTGTATATATATCTTTGGAGAGAGAGTGTGAAGCGTGCAAACCCTAGAAAACATTTTGACCGATCAAAGAATCCTCCTGGAAAAAATTATGCTCAAGTGTAGTTATCGAACCCGAGACCTCAAGTTTGATGAGCGAACAGGCTAACCAGCTACACAACCCTCCCGTTATGTTCAACGAGAGGAAAATAACCTTTTATACATTCCTGCATTCGTGTGACAGGCATGCCGTGTTTTTTGTGTGTGTGTGTGTGGGAGTCATTAGGATTTCAATCATAATCGTGTCATGTGGCTTTGGTGGTAAGACTATCCACGGTGGTGAAGAAATAATGCAGCCTTAGTCACCTTACGTCACTCCACGTAGTACGTTGGGTCCCACCAGGCAGAGGGTGAAACAATCAAATTAATAAGAAAAATTAAAAGCGCCAGCAGTGTATCTTACTACCTCACACACCTCGCTTATGCTCGGGAACACTGTCCAATTGATCCCTCTGTTCGCTCACATACTAGTTGTCACAACCCTAGATTAGTCCTTGCCTGACTCTGCATAAGCATTCATGTCATCATGTTTAAATTTAATAAATTTGAAATGGGGATTGATAAACCCTAGCACAAATGCAATTCAAATAGGTTCAACCAAAATATTTTCAATGACCTCAAAATATCCTTTTAAAATGTTCATGATTTATGGAAAAAGGTGAAAGCCTCTACCCGAGATGATGCATATTTTTCCGTGACATTTTGGTCATTGAATTAAATCATTATGGTATTTGAGTTGGAGTTTAAAAGTTACCATTAAATATTGGTTACTCCAAATATTTTGAAATTTATTGTGTGGTTTGAAAATAATTCAAATATTCCTCACAAAAATTTACAGAATTAACTAGAGTGTTTTGGTTGGTATTTATTTGCAAACATAAAGCAGAAAAATAGAAAAACGAGAATTTATTAGAAAGGACAGAGAGAGTGAAGACCAGCCACTTACCTGGAGCTGGCCCAGTTGGCCCAGCCCACCAACCCACCGCTGCCAGTCATCCCCCTCCTCTTGCCAGAAGGCAAAGGAGAAGACAGCCACGGCGCCATGGCGTACACGCCGGGCAGCCGCCTGGCTACTACCTCGCCGCCTGTGACGTCGCCACACTACCCCCTGGACCCCCTCGACCGCTCCCCTCTCTCCCTGCCTCGCCTCTCTCGCTCCCTCTCCCGAAGCCGAGCGAGCTCATCGCCGCCGCTCATCGCCTATGTAGCCACCGCCTCCCCCTCGCTTCTCCGACATGCCCACGAGCTTCGCCTCAACCCCCTCTTCCTCCCGATCGAGCCGCGCCTCGCCGGAGGCCCTGCGTCGCCGCCATCTTCATCAACTCCGTCGCCGGCCGCCGGAGATCCCTCTCGCCGCCCCGCTCACCCCGGTGCCTCCCCGAGCACGCCGAGGCCACCATTGCACTCCCCGTCAGCCCCTGATCATCCTCCCCCTCTCCGTTGTCTCGTTTGCATGCCGTAGCTGCCGCTTCGCCGATGATAGAAACCCACCGCCGCCCGGCTTTGTCGCCGCCGTGGCCTGAGCTCAAACCACCCGCGCCCTTGCACCGTCTCGCGCTCCTGGTGCCTCCAGGAGACCGCCTAGCCCCTCCACGCGCTCGCCTGCTTGCTCTAGCGCCACGCCCGCATGAAGCCGTGCTCCGGCCGCCGCCTCACTCGCCGCCGTTGCCGTTTCCGGCCGCCCTAGCACCAACCACCACCACCGATCGACGCGGCTCGTCGCGCTGCATCCGCAGGACCCAGCCGCGCGAGCTCTCGTCGCCGGAATCGGCCGGATGGGCAACCCCGCCGTGTTCCCATTTAGCGCCGGCGGCTAACCGCCGTTTTGAATGGCGTGGACACGTCATTAGCGGCTAATGAGGCCACTAACTAGCCCACATGCTCACTGACACATGGGCCCACGTCCTAATTAACTCCTGTTTTGTTTCTGTTTAGATTAGTTTAAAATCCGGCGGGACCCACATGCCAGAGTTGACCGCGCTGACGTGTTTGTTGACCCGGCCCCACCTGTCATTGACACTAATCAGCCCCAGTCACTGACCAGTGGACCCCACTGGTCAGGTTTGACCTGGACCCGCCTGTTAACCTAATGAGGTCAGCATGACCTAATGTCTTGTATAATAACTCATTTTCTGGAATTATTATTATTCAGAAATTCTAGAAAATGATCGAAACTTCTAAAAATCATAGAAATTCAACCGTAACTCCAAATGAAATAATTTATATATGAAATATTATCAGAAAGATTCAAGGAATGCATAGGTGCCATTTTCATGCCTGTGTGAACAATGTTTGTCCTCTGTTTTGGACAAAACAAATAAAGGGCATTTAAATGATCATATATGGAGTTGGAATTTGAATCATGTATTCAAACCAACTTCATTTAAATCATAGCTAGATGCATTAGCTCAAATCATAACATATTGCCATGTCATGATCATGCATCATATTGTTGCATTGCATTGATTGTGTTTCTTCTTTGTTTGTCGGTGCTTGTCCCCTCTCGGTAGGCGTATCCCGACGATGAGTTCGATGACACCGATGAAGAACTATATTATCTTCAGAAGTGCCAGGCAAGCAAAACCCCCTTGTTCATTCCGATACAATCCCACTCTCTCGCTCCTGCTCTTTTTACTGCCTTAGGACAACAATGATTCATCTATTACTTGCTGCGGTAGCTGAACCCCTTTATCCTCTGCATGACCTGTCATTCCACAGTAAATAGATGAAACCCACTAGCATGAGCAGGAGTTGTTTGAGCCATGATGTGCCTACTCATTCATGCTTGTTTGTCATGCCTGCTACTGCTTAGAGTTGAGTCAGGTCTGATTCGTCGGGGATGAATTGGAATGGTGTGTGAACATGTCCTACCGTTGAGAGCTAAGTGTGTGAACACGATTTGGTAAAGGTAGCGGTGAGAGGCCATGTAGGAGTACATGGTGGGTTGTCTGATTGAAGCCGTCCTCAGGAACTTAGTTCTGTGTTTGTGATCCATGAAACAGTTACTACCACGCATTGGGCCCGAAACCAATGGACCCTCTCGGCTTCTTAACCACTCTTGTCCTCTGTCCGGGAGTTGCAAAGTAGTTTCTGGTGTTTGTAGTATGCTGGGGCCACACGCAGCGCTGACCTTAGGGTTGGGCTGTGTTGCGGTAGGCACATGGCACGGTGTACCGAATGCCCGTTTGGTATCTCGGGAACCCTGCACACATCGTTCGGGGCCGTTAGTGGAAACCTCGGCCGGACTCCCTGCGGGTGGAACCCGAATAGGCGATAAACCTGGACTAGGGACTTGAGTGTTTAGGTAGGCTGTGGGCGACGCCCATGTTGGGCTTCCGCTTGAAGGTTGCTGAGTACATGTCGTGTAAACGGCGGTAAGTGGTGAAAGCGTGTGTGAAGAAGTACACCCCTGCAGGGTTATAAATGATCTACTCGAATAGCCATGTCCGCGGAAAAGGACTTCTGGGTTGCCTATAACAGTTCATAGACAAGTGAAAGTGGATACTCTAAAATGCACAAGATAAGCGTGAGTGCTATGGATGGCGTTCTCGTAGGGAGACGGGAGCGGATCCATAGTGGTGTATTGATATGGTGAATATGTGGACTCGTGCGCCACCTCAAAAGAGTTACTTGCAGTCATAGTTCAGATAGCCACCGAGTCAAAGCTGGCTTGTCAGTCAAACTCCACCACCCCCTTTGTTGATAATGATGCATATGTAGTTAATTCTGATGTAAGTCTTGCTGAGTACATTTGTACTCACGTTTGCTTATTTTATGTTTTGCAGAGAGACGTCAGTCTTGCTAGTAGTTCTGCTTGGACTTCGACGTTTAGCTTGTTACCTCAGCTACGATCTTGTGCCCTCGGCAGGATCTGGTAGATAGTCAGGCTTCTCAGCCTCTTTTTCATTTGTAGATGTCTGTACTCAGACATGTTAAGCTTCCGCTTGTGCTTTGACTTGTATGCTCTAAGTGTTGGGTCATGAGACCCATGTTTGTAATATCTCGCTCCTCGGAGCCTAATGAATAAATATTTGAGTCATAGAGTTATGTTGTGATGCCATGTTGTATTTACACAAATTGAGCATATTGTGTGTATGTTTGAAATGCTTGGTATGTGTGGGATCCGACAATCTAGTTGTTTATCCTTGGCAGCCAATCATATGGGGAAATGTAGTCTAGTGCTTCCTGAGCGATAGTAGTACGCTACAGCCTGGTTCACCGGAGTCCTGCTAGCCCAGCACTACTGCTCTGGACACTTGACTGGTCGGCATGTGTTTCACTTTGTTCCTGTGGTTCCGTTCTTCGGGAAATGTCACGGTGACATCCTGAGTCCTGTTAGCCCAAAGGTTACAGCCCGGATTCTCATGCCGCAGACCGACATGCTCGATGTGATTCATGTATGCATGTCCCCATGGGTTAGTGCCGCTTTGGGTTCACGACTAGCCATGTCGGCCCGGGTTCTCTGTCATATGGATGCTAGCGACACTATCATATACGTGAGCCAAAAGGCGCAAACGGTCCTGGGCCATGGTAAGGCGACACCCATGGGAATACCGTGCGTGAGGCCGCAAAGTGATATGAGGTGTTACCGGCTAGATCGATGTGATTTGGAATCGGGGTCCTGATAGCTTTGGTATTAGAGCCTGACTGCCTGTAGGATTACCAAGCCAAACCGGTCGAAGTTGTGTCTAGAAATGCTTTAGTTAGGTAAGGGAATTGATTGTGGAAGGGAACGTAAGGCTCTTTTTACTCCTTATACCTCATGGCCTTCTGATCTGAGTCATCCTCTTCTCTTCTACGGGGATTAAGAACTAGGCCTTCTCATCTATCTATCAGGGTGACGTGTTACTAATCCATAGACCTTTAAGATTGTTGGTCTTAATCTCAGTTCAGTTTTTACTACTTCCGTATGTTCATAGTTGGTCTCGGAACCTTGTTATTGTGCTTCTGAGTGGTTATGCCACCATTTTTGCAGGATGTCTCAAATCATTCTGAGCATTTACAGCCGTTATGCTGTCCGAGTCATCCCAGATTTCTAAATAGTCTGATGCATTTGCAAATCCCTTCTCTCCATTTATAATGTTCATTTGGGCCAGATTAATCACACAAATTAGTATGTTGAGGTACTCCGCTGCCTCGACATATATGTTGGAGTTATTATTATGACCCTAGGTGTTTTAGGGAGTCACCTAGTAATCTAGTCATGTTTTGTGTTTCCCGTGTGATGATTCTGGCCATTATTCTCGAAAGCATCCCGTGATGCCATTTAGTAGTAGGTATTCTATTCCTGGGTTCTTGAACCCGAGATTCACCCTACTTACCTCCTGCTGATAGTGTTTGCTAGTTCCTTTAGGATATTAGTAACTTTGCGATAGCCCTCGAGGTCCGTGGTATTTCCTTCTTCCAAATACTATGAACCGCTTATGGTAGAAGTTCCTCGCTGAACCGAAGGATCACAATTAGAGTACTCTTGAGGAGTTCTCCATTCATAATTGTGCATCTGCCAGTTCTACCTTTCCGCATGGGTTATCTGGAAGAAATGTTGAGCTTCGCTCGACATACTAATCTATGCATCCACAACTCAGAAAGTTATATGCTCCTCGAGTTGTTCCTCCTTAGTTGTATTCCACCCCGCCTATCAATTGATAGTCAAGGGTATGCGTGCATTCGCTCATCGATTCCTATTACTCTTGTGGTCCGTCAAGCCATTCTATTACGAAATGACCAGAGAATCAAACTCAGTATCTCATCCATTCTCAGGATTGGATCAAAGTAGTTGTACTTCACAGATCAAAATGCCAATCCAGCTTTCGCTCTGTTCAACCTTGGAGTGTTACCATCTTTATGTCAAGAATGTCATGAGAATTGCACCACCTCTTATGAATTCTTGATGCAGTGATACTTCTCGCCATCATTATTCATTCTCGGTCCCGTGTTGTTGTAACCGGAATGCCGACAAGTGAATTGTGATGTGTGAAATCAATACTCGGAGCAACCATGTTGCTTGGTAGTAAATGGACCATATTCTCATTCTTAGCGTGTTGGTTACTAAATCATCATCCTAAGATTGATCGTGCTACCTAGTCCTTATTTCCGGTGCACTCTTTGTTCGATGAGTTAGGATTTCGTCAAACCCTTGCTCTGTTGATCATATCGTCTTGCCCCGAAAAGCAAGATTGTTCTCGAGCTTAGTAACATATCGGTGGTTCGTGATTTTCCGAATATCTTCTCGGAGGCATCACCAGGTTGTCACCTGACCGCTATGTTGAGTTCGTGATCAAGTTGGTTATTCTCTAAACCAGCCATTCTCCAAGAATCTGTGTTGGATACCCCTGAGCGAGTCGGTTAAGCTAGACAACAACTTGGAGAGTTGGAAGATAAAAGCTTACCTGACTTAGTTCATCTCCAAGGGATATCCTGGTGTGTGTGTGTGTTGAAGAAAGATGATATCTTCATTGATTGGTCCCTGTGATCAGTTGTTGGATCTATTGCCTTGTCAAAATTTTGACCTGAGTATGGGCTATTGTCAAGTCAAATCAGAACCAACGATGTTCGTAATGTTGTCTTACTCGTGGTTGATTCCTCGAGCATATACCATTACATCTTTTGGTCTGACCAATGCTATCACCGTGTTCACATGATGGTGGAAGTCCAGTTATATGGAAATTCCGATGAGTTGATGTTGAACCCATCAGTAGCATTTTGTCTCCCCCATGATTCATGTTGAGCATCAACCTAGTGTTGGAAACTTTGTAAGCATTGCCTTCATGTTCCGTTCATGAGGTATAAGTCTGGATGGAGAAGTGACTTCCTCGAACTCACGTGCATTTGATGTAAGTTGTCGCCGTGGATTCGAGAAAGCTTGTTAGCTTCCTGAAGAATCATCCCAAGTCAGTCACGCATGTGCGAAGTATTCTATGGTTTGATAGACTGATCATCTTCATTCCGTATGTATCCCTAGCACACCAAGCTACTGATTGATTTGTTCAAGGAGAAGGAGTTCCTTCATAACAACTAGTCATGACTTATGTTAGGACTTCGTTATCCTCGATGATGGTTCCCAACCTGAACTCGGTAGTGTTTTATTATAAGACTACTAGGTGGTCATGCTTGTCTAGGACAACATGTTCACATGTGTATAGCAGAACCAACTCATGTTTTGGAGCCTGCTATCGTGGTTCATATCCCGAGAATCTCGCAACGTCATCTCGTCAATTTTGTGTTGCAACCTTTATTTTCGGACATGCTGAGTCTAAAGTATCCTATCACCAACCAGATCTGAATCTTAGGCAGATATGATGGTTGGAACATTTCAACAGTTGCATTTGATTCCCAGCTTGCATCGCCATTGTGACAATTTCCATGGGCTGCCCCTCTTAGTAATTGATGTCTAGGATCATCCTCAAAAGTGGACTTACCATGGGTCCCATCCATTTCCGATGATAAGCAAAATCATCCATCGCATTGTCTTCAACAAGGTAGTCCACATCATCCACCCTAGTCCGAGTATGCATTTCTTTGAGCTCTTTCAAATGATCAATTGTAAATTGCCTCAGGCTGGTGAGGAGAGTTTCAATGATCTCTGGATCAAAAGTAATTCTTTTTGCCACTTAAGGTAAGAAATCTACGAGTCACCTTCCCTAAGGTGCCCCGTTATGGAGTCTTGACATTTCCCTTCGCTATTTTGAAACCCTCGTAAAATTGTTTCTTCCGTCCCTCCTGATGCATGTTTTACCTCTCCGCTCCAGAGATGTTTTTATGTCTAATTCCATGAGTTGATCTTGTGATCATTAAGATGATCCTAAGTTGATCGAACCTCAAGAAGATTGATTCTTCTACATCCCCCCTTTCTTCTCGTTGTCATGTTGGATGTAGTTCTCAAAGCAAGATGGCAATGATCAATATGTTGAAACGAATCAACATCTTCAGAAATGCAATGGATCAAGAAGATTGTGATAGTTTCGTGACCCCTCTGTCTCCTTACTTTACATCTTGAATCTCGGGACGAGATTCTCGTTTAGTGGGGGTGAGTTGTCACAGCCCTAGCTTAGTCCTTGCCTGACTCTGCATAAGCATTCATGTCATCATGTTTAAATTTAATAAATTTGAAATGGGGATTGATAAACCCTAGCACAAATGCAATTCAAATAGGTTCAACCAAAATATTTTCAAGGACCTCAAAATATCCTTTTAAAATGTTCATGATTTATGGAAAAGGTGAAAGCCTCTACCGTAGATGATGCATATTTTTCCGTGACATTTTGGTCATTGAATTAAATCATTATGGTATTTGAGTTGGAGTTTAAAAGTTACCATTAAATATTGGTTACTCCAAATATTCTGAAATTTATTGTGTGGTTTGAAAATAATTCAAATATTCCTCACAAAAATTTACAGAATTAACCAAAGTGTTTCGGTTGGTATTTTATTTGCAAATATAAAGCAGAAAAATAGAAAAAAACAGAATTTATTAGAAAGGACAGAGAGAGTGAAGCCCAGCCACTTACCTGGAGCTGGCCCAGTTGGCCCAGCCCACCAACCCACCGCTGCCAACATCCCTCCTCTTGCCGTAAGGCAGGAGAAGATACCACGGGCGCTGTGGCATGCCACGCCCAGCAACTGCCTGCTGGCTACCCCTCGTCGCCCGGGGCGTACACTACCCCTGGACCCCTCAACCGCCTCCCTCTCCCCGCCTCGCCTCTCGCTCCCTCTCCCGAAGCCGAGCGAGCTCGTCGCCGGGCCATCGCCTCACGTAGCCACCGCCTCCCCCTCGCTTCTCCGACGTGCCCACGAGCTTCGCCTCGACCCCCTCTTCCTCCCCACCGAGTCGCGCCTCGCCGGAGGCCCTGCGTCGCCATCTTCATCAACTCCGTCGCCGGCCGCCGGAGATCCCTCTCGCCGCCCCGCTCGCCCCGGTGCCTCCCCGAGCACGCCAAGGCCACCATTGCACTCCTCGTGAGCCCCTGATCATCCTCCCCCTCTCCGTTTTCTCGTTTGCACGCCGTAGCTGCCGCTTCGCTGACGACCGAAACCCACCGCCGCCCGGCTTTGTCGCCGCTGTGGCCTGAGCTCAAACCACCCACGACCTTGCACCGTATCGCGCTCCTGGTGCCTCCAGGAGACCGCCTGGCCCCTCTACGCACTCGCCTGCTTGCTCTAGCGCCACACCCGCATGAAGCCGAGCTCCGGCCGCCGCCTCACTCGTCGCCGTTGCTGTTTCCGGCTGCCCTAGCACCAACCACCACCACCGATCGACGCGGCTCGTCGCGCTGCGTCCGCAGGACCCAGCCGCGCAAGCTCTCGTCACCGGAATCGGCCGGACGGGCAACCCCGCCGTGTTCCGTTTAGCGCCGGTGGCTAACCGCCGTTTTGGGATGACATGGACACGTCATTAGCGGCTAATGAGGCCACTAACTAGCCCACATGCTCACTGACACATGGGACCCACGTCCTAATTAACCCCTGTTCTGATTCTGTTTAGATTAGTTTAAAATCCGGCAGGACCCACACGCCAGAGTTGACCGTGCTGACGTGTCTGTTGACCCGGCCCCACCTGTCATTGACACTAACCAGCCCCAGACACTGACCAGTGGACCCCACTGGTCAGGTTTGACCTGGACCCGCCTGTTGACCTGTTGAGGTCAGCATGACCTAATGCTGACGTAATAACTCATTTTCTAGAATTATTATTATTCAGGAAATTCCAGAAAATGATCTAAACTTCTAAAAATCATAGAAATTCAACCGTAACTCCAAATGAAATAATTTATATATGAAAAATTATCAGAAAAATTCGAGGAATCCATCTGTACCATTTTCATGCATGTTTGAACATTGTTTGTCATATGTTTTGGACAAAACAAATAAAGGGCATTTAAATGATCATATATGGAGTTGGAATTTGAATCATGTATTCAAACCAACTTCATTTCAATCATAGCTAGATGCATTAGCTCAAATCACAGCATATTGCCATGTCATGATCATGCATCATATTGTTGCATTGCATTGATTGTGTTTCTTCTTTGTTTGTCGGTGCTTGTCCCCTCTCGGTAGGCGTATCCCGACGATGAGTTCGATGACACCGATGAAGAGCTATATTATCTTCTAAGTGCCAGCAAGCAAAACCCCTTGTTCATTCCGATACAATCCCACTCTCTCGCCTCCTGCTCTCTTTTACTGCATTAGGATAACAATGATTCATCTGTTACTTGCTGCGGTAGCTGAACCCCTTTATCCTCTGCATGACCTGTCATTCCACAGTAAATAGATGAAGCCCACTAGCATGAGTAGGAGTTGTTTGAGCCCTGATGTGCCTACTCATTCATGCTTGTTTGTCATGCCTGCTACTGCTTAGAGTTGAGTCAGGTCTGTTTCATCGGGGATGAATTGGAATGGTGTGTGAACATGTCCTACTGTTGAGAGCTAAGTGTGTGAACACGATTTGGTAAAGGTAGCGGTGAGAGGCCATGTAGGAGTACATGGTGGGTTGTCTCATTGAAGCTGTCCTCAGGAACTGAGTTCTGTGTTTGTGATCCATGAAACAATTACTACCACGCATTGGTCCCGAAACCAATGGACCCTCTCGGCTTCTTAACCACTCTTGTCGTCTGTCCGGGAGTTGCAAAGTAGTTTCTGGTGTTTGTAGTATGCTGGGGCCGCACGCAGCGCTGACCTTAGGGGTGGGCTGTGTTGCGGTAGGCACGTGGCACGGTGTATCGAATGCCCGTTTGGTATCTCGGGTACCCTGCACACATCGTTCAGGGCCGTTAGTGGAAACCTCGGCCGGACTCCCTGCGGATGGAACCCGAATAGGCGATAAACATGGACTAGGGACTTGAGTGTTTAGGTAGGCTGTGGCCGACACCCACGTTGGGCTTCCGCTTGAAGGTTGCCGAGTACATGTCGTGTAAACGGCGGTAAGTGGTGAAAGCATGTGTGAAGAAGTACACCCCTGCAGGGTTATAAATGATCTATTCGAATAGCCGTGTCATGAAAAGGACTTACGGGTTGCCTATAACAGTTCATAGACAAGTGAAAGTGGACACTCTAAAATGCGCAAGATAAGCGTGAGTGCTATGGATGGCATTCTCGTAGGGAGACGGGAGCGGATCCATAGTGGTGTATTGATATGGTGAATATGTGGAATCGTGTGCGCCACCTCAAAAGAGTTACTTGCAGTCATAGTTCAGGATAGCCACCGAGTCAAAGTTGGCTTGCTGCAGTCAAACTCCACCACCCCCTTTGTTGAGAATCATGCATATGTAGTTAGTTCTGATGTAAGTCTTGTTGAGTACATTTTTACTCACGTTTGCTTATTTTATGTTTTGCAGAGAGACGTCAGTCTCGATAGTAGTTCCGGTTGGGCTTAGACGTTTAGCTTGTTACCTCAGCTATGATCTTGTGCCCTCGGCAAGATCTGGTAGATAGTCAGGCTTCTCAGCCTTCTTCATTTGTAGATGTCTGTACTCAGACATGTTAAGCTTCCGCTTGTGCTTTGACTTGTATGCTCTGAGTGTTGGGTCATGAGACCCATGTTTGTAATATCTCGCCTCGGAGCCTGTACTCGAGACATGTTAAGCTTCCGCTTGTGCTTTGACTTGTATGCTTTCGAGTGTTGGGTCATGAGACCCATGTTTGTAATATCTCGCTCCTCGGAGCCTAATGAATAAATATTTGAGTCGTAGAGTTATGTTGTGATGCCATGTTGTATTTACACATATTGAGCATATTGTGTGTATGTTTGAAATGCTTGGTATGTGTGGGATCCGACAATCTAGTTGTTTATCCTTGGCAGCCTCTCATATGGGGAAATGTAGTCTAGTGCTTCCAGAGTGATATAAGTCAGCTACAGCCCGGTTCACCGGAGTCCTGCTAGACAAGCACTACTGCTCTGGACACTTGACTGGCCGGCAAGTGTTTCACTTCGTTCACTCGTGGTTCATCCCTTTGGGGAAATGTCACGCTTGGTGACATCCGAGTCCTGTTAGCCTAGTGCTGCTACAGCCCGATTCACACGCTGTGACCGACATGCTCGATGTGATTCATGTATACTGTCCCCATGGGTTAGTGCCGCTTTGGGTTCACGACTAGCCATGTCGGCCCAGGTTCTCTGTCATATGGATGCTAGCGACACCATCATATACGTGAGCCAAAAGGTGCAAACGGTCCCGGGCCATGGTAAGGTGACACCCGTGGGAATACCGTGCGTGAGGCCGCAAAGTGATCTGAGGTGTTACCGGCTAGATCGATGTGACTTGGAATCGGGGTCCTGACACTATTTTAAGTGAATCCTTATTATAACATGCACACAAATTTTGGGCACTTGTATTCGACTTAAGTCAGTGTGCCACCATATCTCGTATACTTACTACTCCCTCCATCTAGGTGTAATAAGTCACGTTAGAAGGTGCAACAGGACCAAGGTGCGTGCGTGTGCGTGTGTGTGTTTAACAACATGTGTGTGTTAGAGAGTGCGACAGATCGACCTACTCCTACAGAGATATGGTGTGTAGTACTGTAGTGTACGATTTTAGCCGCGAGAGTTGGTGCATCCTCTCGTTTCCGGGCGTGTCCGGTAGGGACATGCGGACAGCTGCCACGCTTCGCTCGACCAGCCTGGCCCACCCAAAGCCCCTCCACCGCCAGCAGCCTTCCCGCCAGCCAAACAGTGCCGCTCCAAAGAATCGGTGCCGCATTCATGCCGGGCAGAGCGGACGCGACCTCTCACCGGGCGCAAGAGTGATGGTTGCTTTGTCCGTCCAACTTCTTGCTGGGTCTATGTGATTTGACGCTCATTGGTCTTTATTCTTGAGGTGGTAGGACTCTTTGGATGTCCCACGCTTTCAGCGAAAGGAGGTAGTAGATTACAATTTTCTCCATTCTTACAGCGGAGGAGTGCAAGAGCAGTGAAAACACGCAGGCTCAGTGATTACATGTCCCACCTCACACTATCACCGTGCGACACCTAACTCTTTACATAGTACTCCCTCCGTTCCTAAATATTACTAGATGAGTCCCCGCCCGTTGCCGCTTGAACAACGGTATATCTCTCTCACAAGAAATTATCGATTTCATAGAACTAAAAAAATCTATAACCGCATGACAAATGTGGTAGCCAAACTAAATAAACTCCCATCATCATTTAGATCATCCCACATAAGGAAAAAAGATCAGCCAACTCCTAATGCATAATGAGATTATATTTTTCTTTTGACATGTTAATGGGACTTAAAAGCTCACTTACATGCATGCTACCGGTGCATGCTTGCATGCAGACATGTTGATGTGATTTAAAACCCACTACCATGCATGTGCCACGGTATTTATGCATGCCTGCATGTGGCTTAGTGCTGAGCCTCTCAACGTCTAGATCAGACGGCTATTATGACTGATTTACTTCATCTAACGGCTACGTCAATTTTGATGATGTGGCTCAAGGAGAGGATAGAGAATTCCTAGTAGTGGGGGCTAGCTATTACTAGTAGATAAGTCTTTGTAGAGATTCCACTAGGTGAACTACATACGGAACAAAATGAATGAATCTACACTTAAAATGCATCTATATACATCCGCATGTGGTTAATGGTGAAATCTCTACAAAGAATTATATTTAGGAACGGAGGAAGTACTAGTATAGTACTAGTACGTACTGTAATTTATCAGCGAGATAAATTTGTACAATGCTATGAAGCATCCAGCTCCTGTTACATGTATCTTGCATCCAAGGTTGCCCGTTGCAACATTTCATCAAATACAAAGGAGACTAAAATGCATGTTATTGCATCTCAATGATTGACAGATCATAGCAAATATGTACTCCCTCCGTTCCAAAATAAGTGTCTCAACTTTGTGCAAACTTTAGTACAAAGTTGTACTACTACTAAAGTTGACACTTATTTTGGAACAGAGTATGCTAAAGAAAAAAAGCGATCCATGCAGTCCCTAGCCCTTGAACCATGAACCCTGACCAGGCTTCAATTTGCTGGCAACGTTCGAGCTTCCTAATAAATGAAGTTTGCAACCTTTTGACCATCGGATCATTTTTTGCAGTTTCACCAAAATCGAGATGAGCATCCCTGTGGCAAAGAAATTGAAGAAGCATGATTAGAATAAGATTACTGGGACTAGTTGATGAGACATAAACTCATCACAAATACAGTATGTAGAAGCCAGTAGAGGTATCAGGTATGTGCGGGGCAAAGAAGTAGAGAAATATCTGCAGGGAGTGATGTGGGCAGCTAGAGCAGTGGTGCAAGCCGGTTGTAAAGGGAGTTGTACCTGAGGGACATAGCTCGACCTTGAGGAGGGCGGCGGGAGGCGGCAACTGCCCACGTCGCGGCAGTGAGCAAGGGACAAAGGCAACCTCACCGGCTTTATGAGAGAGAACAACGGGGACCCCTGATCGGGACGTGCCGACAGTGGGTTTTCGCCGTCGGTGATGGACACCGCATCTACACTAAGCATCCACCCCTTCCCCAAGAGGACGTGATCCGCTGGGATGTTAGAGATGTGGCCACAGTCGTTTTGTGCGAGAGAGTGTGAAGAGAGCAACCCCAGCAAGCAACCGTGTAGGCTGGCCCGTCTTGACTATGTATATAGTGGAGCGGTTTCCTTTTCTCTCCATATGAACCTATAATATTGCGTACGTGCCTCAAGAAAAAATTATTTATAAATGACGCGGCACCTACTACTCATTCTCCTATAACCTTGCGCTTGGCATCTCCAAAATATTAACCTTGCGATTGGCTCTTCGCCTCTTCGAAGTCGAGCAATAATGGTAGTGCAGTATATATCGTTCTGGCTATATGAGACCGAATGAATTGCTGCACGTCCACCACATGGGCGAGGGTCGAGGGGCGAGGGAGAGTGCTACTACATACGGAGCAAAATGAGTGAATGTACACTCTAAAATACGTCTATATACATCAGTGTTTGGAGTATGTACTAGTAGTTCATATTGAAATCTACTAAGGACATATATATTCCAAACAATATGATATAATCTCTATAACCAAGGTAGTAGGGACGAGGAGTAAACAGAGGGAGTAGTAAATTTTTCTCCTTGTCCTGTGAGCCACCGCACACATGGGCGAGGGAGGAGCAAGCTTCACCTCATCCTGCGAACCCCCGTGCCCGTGGGCGGGGGAGACGGCGTACAAAGCAAGCTTCTCCTCGTTCTGCGAGTTGACGGGACACATCAAAAGTACTCCAATGTATAGAGCCTTGCCTCTAAGGTAGGCCCCACATGGTTTGCCTCTTTTTTTAATTTAACATAACGCGTCAAGTCGCTATTTGTTTGTTCACCCGTGGTAGACGATCCTCCCTCCACCAAGTGGACAACCAAAGACATCGTGCCAAATTACCACGTGGGCTGCCTTTTTCGCATGTAAACGAAGCTCCACCGTGTACCCGCACGGGTGTGGTTGGGAAAGAGACGGGAGTACGTGCGCCGTGCATGCACCTCTTCTCTTCGTGCACGTCCCCACCTACGTGGGTGTGTGTGAGAGATACAAACCGCGTTCGTGAGTGTTTTTTGTTTTGTGGTGGGGGGTGGGGGTGGGGTCGGGGGTTTATTTCGTGAATTATTTGTGGGAATATGTGTCGATGACATCTCAAACAAAATTTTGCATGCAATGTGTGTGAAATGGAGGCATATCCATATCATACATAGATGGTCGGGCAATCCACGAGAAGAGAGGGAGGGGTCATAGCTATCGATAGAGTCAAGAGAGGATCAAGTACGGTGGGTGCGAGATCGATGAAGAGAGCCATCGAAATTGCGTGTGTGTGTGCAAGTCAAAGATATAGGGCGTGGCCCTACTGAACGTTAGAGGGCACATGCCAAGTTTGTGTGTGCTGTGGAGACATGACTAGAGCGCTTGATGTATCGGTGTGTGTGTGGGGGGGGGGGGGGAGGGTGGCAGAGGCCTAACTATAGAGGTAGAATGACTCAGATATGTGTTGAGAAGGAGAGACCCAGCTATGTCATGAGGGAGATCGGTGGACATCCATACATAATCAAGGACGGAAATATGATGGGACAGAGAGAGAGAGAGAGAGAGAGGGAGGGAGAGGGAGGAGAGGGGTAGAGTGCTGGATGGGTGATGGAGTTGCTTCTCGAGATGTTGGGAGAGGCCTACTAGACAAACCGAGGTGGAACTGCAATGTTATCAATAAGAGTGGGGATGTGTTCCTGTGGGTGCCTGTGCGTGATAGATCTGTCGGGACGCATCCATGGATGATGAAGGGGAACCATGTGTTTGGTAAGAAAACCTACCTAGATCGGTAGATCAATTGTTGTTTGTCGGAGGAAGGGAGAGACACAACTAATGAGGTAGATCGATCGACGTGTGGGTAAGAACAGGTTATAAGGACCTAGCTGGCTATATGTATAGCGAGAGATCGGTCGGTGTACGTCCATTTGTTAGAGGCAAATAAGGCCCAGCGTGACGGATAGACAGAGAGAATGGAGCTAGGAGGTGGTGCGAGAGGCCCAACTACTAGCTGGATAGGGGAGGAGTGTGCGGTTGTGAGATCGATTAAAAGAGGGGTGAGAGTTTACACGTGTGTCTGACCATATGAGAGACACGAGGCAAGGACACATAAAGGAGGAGATTGAAGCTGTGTGTGTGTGCTGTAGGCAGGCATCGCTGGAGAGGTCTATCGATCGGTGTGTGTCGGAAAGGAGTTGTGGAGACTCTGGGAGAATGACCTAAAGGAAAAAATGAATGTGCCCGGTGGATAGAATGCCGAGGGAGGGGGAGGGCAAGGAGGGCGTGTGCATGCACGAGAGAAAGTTAGTGGTAACTACAAAGGTTAGAGGACCGTGTGGGTGTAAGAGACTAACAAAGATCATAGTTTGATATGAAATCGGATTCATATATTTGAATAGGAGATCATAGTGTTTTAAACATTGCATGCACGAATATAGCGGTGATACACGTCTTTGTGCACATGTTATACCATAATGTGATAATGCATGTATGCTTTGCAACTCACAGCTAAATGCTGAACAATCTAAACCATACTATACATCAAACAATCTCACATTTTATTTGAATTTGAGATAATGTGCGGCGTTTGCAGCTTACAACTAAATATCGAGCAATCTAAACAATACTATATATCAAACATTCTCACATTTTATTTGAATTTGTGGTAATATGTGGTGTTTGCAACTCACATCTAAATACTTGTAGGCGTAGGGGGCGGGGCACCATACATAATGTGATAAATACATTGTACATATGAGACATGGTTTAGATTATGAAGATCTAGCTAGAGCTAGAAATGTAATGTGATTTGAAATCAAAATAAAGTGGATTCAAAAAATCTAGTTCGAGTTCATATAGTATGCATAGTTCATATGTAACTCGATACTGATCATGTGGTGTGCTGTGAAGATAATACACAAACGATGGTTTAACTTGACATTAATGATGATTGTAGATCTTATTAAAACAGAGAAACAAATTCAAATGCTTTGACTTCACAACAATCATTACTCTAGATCTTATTCAAATTTAGTTCATATTGAAGCGGTAGTATATACGTTTGGAATGCACTAAAACATTCATTTGAGTAGTAGGTTGCATGCATTATACACGTAGCGAAATATTTAAATTGAACATAACATGAATTCAAAGTTTTGAATGACATTTGTAGGGCACATTGATTTGGTACAGTACACGTTAGGCTTGTCCGGAAATTTCAACCCGCGCCTTGTTAGCCCGAAATATTTAAGATATATCTTTGTCTCTTTGTCCTAAGATAACTCCCTACATCTCAACCCGCGCCTAGCTATCCCAAAATTACAACGCAGCACGAAAACTCCCACCTCTGTGAAACTCGACATGTGAAATTCCGTGGTACCCACGAACCGAAGAACCGCCTCAAATCGGTGGGGGTACTTTCGTAACTTACCCCACATTTCGGACAAGCGCGTCTCTAAGCCATGGTTCCCCACTACCATCCCATCCGCCCACCCATTCATACACCATGGCCGCGAAAACCCGCGATGAAACCCCACACCCTGCTCCATCCGCCACCCAGCCGGAGCTTCTTCCCCGAGGACGTTGTCCACAGCAACACCTCGACGTCCCTCATCCATCGTACCGGATGAGGATCCGTCGTCGATCTCATCGTCCCGCCGGTTCAGCCACCCCGTCCTCCACCTCCAAGGAGCTACCCCGATGTTCCCCTCGTCTTTCGTGCCACCTCCATTCCCACACCGCCGTCTTCACCTGCACTACCAAAAGAGCATCATCATCACCATTTCCTCGGATGAAGCTGCGGCCTAATCGGCGCCACCAAAGAGGTTGTACACTAATCACCGCATTTTCTTCTTGATTCGATCTCATGGTGCTGCCGGCGCTCGGTCCCGAGCTGACACGGCGCGGCTCCATCCACGGCGGCGTCGCCGGCCACTTCCTCCATGGCGTCGCTCCCTCGGCAGCGATGTCCACATCGATGGAGCTGTTGTCGCTTTAGCTCTCGCCGCTGCTGCTCGCTGCTCTTGCTCTCGGTCCCTGCACAGTCTGCTCTTGCTATTGCTCTTGCTCTTTCTGCTCTTGCTCTTGCTCTTGCTTGCGATGGCTGCTCGATTTGGCTACACTTGATCGACTGAATCGACTTTTGGGTCACCGATTTCAAGGGTGGGCTCATTGGGTGAAGGAAGAACCAGCCACAATGAGGGAGGGCTCACGGAGAGGTACCCCACTATCTATCTTAGGGTTCGTGGATGGGGCGGTGGTTGCCGGCGGTGGCGGGCGTTAGTGGGCGGTGGCGTGGGGATCACCGGAGAAAAAGCTCGGCACGGGGGGGGGGGGGGAGGGGGGAGGCCTAGAGGGATGGTCGGGGTGGCGGCGGACCGTCGGTGGGGAGTGTTTTTGGGGCGGGCGGGGCGGCGCACCACCGGCCGCGGGTGGCGGGGGGCTGCTCTTTGGCCGGTGGCGGCTGGCGGCTCAGGGGGGTGGAGGTTGAAGATGAACCGCAGGCCCTTGACTTCATATCCAACAGCTGCAAAATCAACTGACCAGAGATGAAAAAGTCAGTCGACCGACGTGTAGCCTCACCTTGCTAGTGCGTTTAGTTTCGACAGCAAAATTCAGTTTTGACAGCAAAATTCAGTTTGGACAGTTAGGTTCAGTTTCGACAGTTAAGTTCAGTTTCGACAGTTAAGTTCAGAGATGAGAGGCTTATGTATTTTACATCTAGAACTTTGTGGTTCTGTATTTTACGTCATGTATTGGAGATGCTATTAGAATTCCACTCAGGTTAATGTTGTTCATTGTCTCTCTTGTCCTGCTTCAGCCTCGGCGTCATACAACTCACCGGAGCTGCTCCAACAACAAAACCCTCCATCACAGCGGAGCAGTACCTCGGGCTCCATCTCCAGACGCCTAAGATCTTCTTCCCCTCCTCCGACAGCAAAGTCAGCCGGAGCATCCTCACTGGCCAACCCAATCACGCTGAGATTGACATGGCTTCGCCAAAGAGGTTGCACACTTGTTGCATCTCTTTTTTACTCTACATTTTATATATATTGTCCACTGAGCACACGGATTTGTTCCTTTAGTGTCTCCTTGAAATAAAAAACGTAGGAATTTTAATTTTCACTTGTCCTCCTTTTCAAATTCCTATTCATGAAGCACAAGACTAAGAGATAGTAGTATAATAGCATTATAACCGTACATTTTCTTGTGGTTTGACTTAATCTCACCATGCTTCTTTGCATCCTGTGATCTTCCAATTGTTGTGAATCAAACACCCAGATTGGCGTAAATCATGTGTTTTTAAATTCTCTGCTTTGCACGTGCATTCCTATCCTATTCCCTGTCTATTTCCTATCCTCGCATTGTTGGAATCCTCCAATTCAAACGAGCCCTTACAGTAATTACTTCTCTTACAGATAGTTGTCAAAGAAAACCTTGCGTGGTTTGTCCCGGTCCTCTTCGCCATCGTCCACCCCAGCTCACCGCTCCGATTTACGTATGGGTCCAGCAGAAAGGTGTATCCGGCCTCCAGACTGTCTTTCGCCGCCTCAGATCTTCTTCCCCGCTGCTGGCAGCCATGAAAACTGCATTACCATCATCAACCGAGCAGATGACCTCGAGGACTACACGGGTCCGCAAGAGAGGTCGCACTCTTTCGTGTCTGCTTACGTTATGCATCACTTAATATTACATGCTACTTTATCGTCTCTGTTCACCGATTAGACTCGAGTCACCCAAACTAATGGTCAAACTTGAGTTTTTAAATGGTTGTGGGGTACATATCGGGGCCGCTATCAATAGTATCTATCTACTATCTGGTTAATCTCCGGTGTCTACTATGAGTTTCATGTTGGGTGGGAAACAAATAGTAAAGAATCCATTATTTGTATTTATTAACTGAAGCCATTATCTGCCTGCTATTATTGGTTGTGGGTCTATCCACAGGTTGCTACCATCACTCTGGATTTCTGCATGCACTCCTTACATAATCTCACTATGTTTTATTCCTATGCATGACAGTTATTGTAAACAATGGAACTGAACATGTAGAGCAAAAGAGACGAGCCTTATGCGTGGCAATATAATTTCATGCGACGTCGCTCCATGGTAGGCGCAAAGGCAGCCCCCTCCATGCATTTTGGATTGTAATCGAGAGGAAGATATCTGCTCGAGGGGGATTCGTATGAGAAGATAACTCCTATTTACCCCCTGAGGTCTTCGCTCTAACTTGGCATGCTGATGTTGGTTATATCATGCATATGGTGTCTTGCATTGCTTACTTTATACATCAAATATGTCATCTGCTTAGTTTAGACATTCTTTGTGCGAATGCCATTTGTTTAGTTTATTCATCGTTCATGTGAATTATGCAACGCCACCTTGTTTAGCCAGGCATCATATATGTGAATTTTGCAATGCCATCCTGCTTAGCCAGTCATCTTATATGTAAATTATATCAGGCCATCTTTTTTTTCGTTACATATTACATTCGTCAACAATGTTAGTACATTCAACTGCTCTTCGTGTACATCAGCCAATTGACACGGTGATGGCAAATTCAGGAGTGAAAACAAGGTCTTCTGAGCAGACTATGTTATCTGACGAAGCGCATATCTCGCTGGTTACAGATAGCTCCTCAGAGGAGGATTCAGAGACAGATGACCAGTCCTATTCCCCCCCCCCCGAGGTGTATGCTCTAACTTGGCAGGGTTATGTTGCTCATATCGTGTCGTATGGTGTCGGTGTACTAGAGTAGGGGTACCCTAGTATCCCGTACTCGTGCGCGGACAGTTGCAGCACCCCGCGGCAGGGTTTGCCTCGTCACCGCCAAGATCCTTCGTGGCTCCTTTTGGATCCATTCAAGAACAAAGTATTTGATTCAGAAGACAAGACCCCGGCAAGAGGAGCTTGCCGGGAAGGTCTCTCTAGGCACAGACAAGGCCCCGACAAGAAGAGCTTGTCGGGAAGGCCGCCCAGCACGCAGAAGACAAGGCCCGGCAAGAGGAGCTTGCCGGGAAGGCTCGGGCGCGCGAGTCTCCGGGCGCGACAGGATTCGGCTGCAAGGCGCTTGTCATGCATGTGCTTTCTCCGCCTCCGCTTCCAGCTCACCCAGCTGACGTGTCGCCATGGGACCGCTCCATGGGCGCGTGTCGAGCGGGCGTAGCCAACGGAGAGCAGCGATAAGTGGCTGACAGCTCGCCATCGTGGCGAAGCGGAGGCGCACTGACGGTCTCTGTTAATCGCTTTGGGCGACAACGATGGGCATTTATTGCTTTTGTCCCTTGCCGTCGAGTTAGGTATTTTGCACTGCATACCTGTTCAAGTAGGTGTACCAACTCCTGTTTTTACATTTGTACCCCCGCCTATGTTGCCACCTGTCGGAGACCCCTTGAGCATATAAAAGGAGGCCCGAGTGCAATGTAGAAAGGGTTCGGTTCCGCAGGTTCCGCAGTAGGGGTTGGTTCGATTCATTCGACTGGCCGTAGACTAGACACACTCACGCTAGGTTTCGTAGCTCGCATTGCTCCCTAGTAAGAACACAATAGATCAAACAAGCAGCAGTAGGGGTTTTATCTCTTCGGAGAGCTCCGAAGCTGGGTAAACCGCTCGTGTGCATCGCCTCGATCCGCTCTTCGTGCGATCTCCGCCCCCCCTCCGAACCACAAGGGGCCTGGTCCACCGGCCCCATAGGTGTTCGTGGGTACGATCAGCCTCCCCGACATATGGTGTCTCGCATTGCTATGCCATTTGATTAGTTTAGACATGCTTTGTGTGAATGCCACCTGTTCAGTGTCTAATTACCATATATGTGAATTATGCATTGCCATCTTGTTGCAAGACATTATATATGTGAATTATACAATGCTATCTTGTTGCAAAGGCATTATATATGTGAATTATGCAATGCCATGCTGTTTAGCCAATCATCATGTATGTGAATTATATCATGCTATCATTTTTTTGTATTACGTGTTCCATTTGTCGACAACGCTTGTATATTCAACTACTCTTCCTGTGCATCAGCCATTTGAAGCGGTGATGGAAGTATCTGGAGTGAAAACAAGGTATTCAGAGCAGACAATGCTACCTGCTGAAGCGTACATCTTGTCAGCATAGAGAGCTCCTCAGAGGAGGATTCAGAGACTGATGACCATTCCTATTTCCCCCCTGAGGTCTATGCTCAAACTTGGTAGGGTTATATTACCCATGTCATGCATGTTGTCTTGCATTGCTTAGTTTTTACATCATATATAGATTGCCATCTGCTTACTTGCTTACTATATAAATCATATATTTGAATTATATCATGCCATCATGTTTACATAGTACATACACATCATCTATCTGAATTATGGCATGTCAACCCATTTAATAAAGACATCATATAGTTATATCATCTCATCCTCGTTTAGTGTTTACAGTCATCATATTTAGAATTATGGCATTCTATCCATGAATGTATGTGAATTATGGCATGCCAACCTATTTAATAAACACATTATATAGTTATGTCATGTCATCCTGTTTACATAGTCTCATATTTTGAACTATGTCTTTCCATCCTTTTTAGTTAGCCATCATAATGTGAAATTGTGTCATGCTATCCTGTTTAGTTAGCCATCATATATGTGAAATTGTGTCATGCTATCCTGTTTCATTAGACAACATAAATATGAATTATTTCATGCCCTCTTTTATTCCCCACTATCCACTGCACCTGTCTATCATACAATGTCTATACTTTCAATTACTTTTATTGTTTATCAGCCATTTGAATTGCAGAGCGTGATGGCGTGATTCTAAGGGAGTAACAACACGGTCTTCGTAAAAGATTGTGCTACCAGTTGATGCAGATAGAACCACGATTGTACTTGCCCAAGGACCAGATCCACCACACATAACCCAGACTCTCATGATTGTACCCCTACCCAGCTTGGACAGAGAAGCAGCTACACCCCTTTAACCCCAACCCCGCAGATAGTAACCTGGGCCCAGCTTGACACAAAGACCGTCTCCACCACAGAGCACCCAAGCATGAGCGGTTAGTAAGGGAACTGCAGTTCCCAAAGCACGAGGACCACCACTCTGAATCCCAACTCAACGCTTAAAGGAGAAGAAGATTTGTTCTCAGGTCAGGTTCTATAGCTATGGTTCATACTCCTTTGCTCCTGCATTACTGTATTTACTCATACCAACTATTTTGAAATTTGAAGGATGGAATTGAAACTCCAATGGCGCAACAGGTATGTTTTAAACCTGTTTCTTTAACTGGGTTTGTCGTTGTAACCTGCTCTATGTTGATTTCAATTTCAATTGAATAAACAGCTTATGTTCTCATGTCATGCACATTACAAGTGTTGTTATTGCTCTATAGTTACCCACACTTATATTCTGTCTATTCTGCTTTGTCTTGAACAAATATTATTTGAACTGTGTCTCTATCTTGATTTGGCAACAAAAACTAGAATTATATAGACCATAAAGTGACCATGGCACATAGATATATGTTTGTTTCATGCTATTATCCTGTCCACTTTACTACTGAACTCATTTACCAAAATGAGTTTCATATACAACATGGTAAACATGTGATGTGTCTCGCTTGTTTCTCTTTAGAATGCGCATAAAATATTGGAGTACAAGACCGCTGCTATCCAGGGTAAAGGAAGTAATGCAGATAAGGTTCAAGATAGTGAGACATCCCTGTTGGTCTCCAAGAAAGTCGATAAAAACTATCTTGACGACAAAGTGAGGGAACCCAAAAGTCCTGTCTTGATGTAGTGTTCGAAAGTTATCGCCACCATCGCTGGCACAAGCTCTTCAAACTCGCTCGAATCAGTTCGTCTTCTTGAGTCTCAACTTCAAGTTGAAAGACATCGATCGATGTCGCAACAGAAGTCAAGGACCGAGGAAGTCCTCGCAGAATTCAGATGCATATTTTCCGTGCAATAGCAAGCGCCGGAGGATTTAAGCACCAAACAAGAGAAAGTTAATAAGCTTGCTAAGCATCTTGCCAAAGATTATGGGTACCTGTGATATTGTTTCTTGAGATCTTCCAAGTGGTTTTAGTTCTGGATTTGTTTTGCTGCGGTGTTTATTTGCGCTGGTCGCCAACTTTGACAACCAGTGTATATGATATGCTGCTTTGTTCCCTATATTTGCACTGGTGGCGAACTTTGATGCCCAGTGGATGTAATATGTGTAGCCTAGCATAAGTTGCTTGCTTATTTATTTCCTTGTTGTCTTGTTTATTTGTTTGCTTGTAGTCAGTGCAGTTCTTTTTAAAACTAGGCCACAATAACCATGGGCTAATATTTACTATAGTGACACTGGGCCTCCTACGGGCCGTAGAAACAGTGGGCCTTCTACGGGCCATAGAAACAGTAGGCCTTCTACGGGCCATAGAAACAATGGGCCTTCTACGGGCCGTAGAAACAATGGGCCTTCTACGGGCCGTAGAAACAATGGGCCTTCTACGGGCCGTAGAAACAATGGGCCTTCTACGGGCCGTATCATCAATGGGCCTTATACGGGCCGTATGACCATAACGGGCCATCGTTAATAGGACGTATTTGATGACGCTATGAAAACGGCCCAACGTATTAACGGACCACAAACGGGCCGATGTAACCACGGGCTGAATTTGGCCCACAAGCAGAAAATGACAGTAACGGGCCGTAAGTAAACGAATGCTGGAAATGAGCCCAAGAATAAATGGGCTCGAGAAGGCCGAAGATAACATTTGTCGAAACGGCCCAATCGAAAAACGGGCCCTTAATGGTATAAAGTGATATACCGCTCATTACGGGCCGGTTTCACCACGGGTCGTTAGTGTGTAAAGTGATACATCGTTTCATTGCGGGCCAGTTTCACCACGGGCCGTTAATAGGCCAAGAGTTACATAGGGCCTCATATGGGCCGAAGCCGTCATGGGCCATACATGGGCCGTAGGTGAAAACGGGTCGAATCATATTGGATGGCCCAGATGACGCCATCGGGCCTAATTCGGATAGGGCGTAACGGGCCTTGGGTTAGCGGGCTGTAAATGGGCTATATGCGAACAAGCCGTTAAAAGGCTTTCCATGGGCCAGCCCGCCACCTTTTGACCAAGTCAAACGGGCCGGACTTTTCATAGGAATGGGCCTCTGTTGGGTCGTGCCACGTGTCGACGTATCATAGGCGCCTTCTGTCCAATGAGTGATGACATCTGTCCCAACGGTGAGCCGACACGTGTTTCCTCCAGCCAATGATGATTTTACACGCGGAAAATCCCCATTGGTCGGGTATGTTAACGGGTTATCGGATCCAAAACCCGACCCGATAGCTTAACAACGTTCCGTTATAGTGGATGCCACGTGTCGGTCACCCTTGACGAAAGCAGTTCTGTGACGCGCGATTTATCGTCATGGAAGTGGACACTTCCGTGATGATAATTTTGGTAATGTCATCGAACACTTCTACGACGACAGTATGACTATCTTGATTCTGTCATAAATTTGTCATGGATGTACATGCATGACAAAAACGCGACCTACTGTGACAAACACGTATCATCACGGAAGTGTATTTTTTTTGTAGTGCTGTCATGGTTCGCTGGCCCATCCTGGTTCCTCCTCCTACTCCCGGACCTCAATTTGACTATCATGTTGGGCACAGGCCTCAGGTCCAGAAACCAAAACCGAGGCTGCCAAGGTTTCTGTGCATCGCAACTTCACCAGATCTTTCAATGTGAATGGCTTCATTGCACACAACACCTTCTTTGACAGCGACAAGAACCCATACTCAAGGCCAAGAATTTCATCTGATCAGTTTTGGAGCTATCAGCAGTGCAGTTACTACTCTTGTGTTCTTTATGATCAAGGGCGCATCTTTCCCCATATGCATCTAGACTGTGAAGCTATTGCTGGACTGCCCTGCTTAGAAGAAGCCCTTGACTGTTTCCGAGATGCTAGTCTGCTGCAATTTGTGACTGATAAAGAGCAATGTAACGAAGAGCTTCTACTACAATTCTATGCTGCCCTCCACATTCCCGGCTACAACAGGGATCCGAAGACTTGGATCCTTGAGTGGATGACAGGCAATGTACACCATGAAGCCAAACCTCTGGATATTATTGAGCTCACTGGCCTGACCACCTGTGTGAACTCTTTGAGCTCGGTTGTCGCCTTCAAAGGTAATGCTTTGGAGAGCATCTTTCAGAAGCCTGAGCCCAACATGAGCCAAATGTTGAGCATGATGAAGCCACTGCCATGCGACGCTGAATATCCAAGGGAATTATTTGTTGAAGGCCTAGAGTATCTGCCCTGCACTATTTATCATATTATTAGGCGAACTCTCTGGCCTGTCAAAGGACATTCACCTGCAGCGAAGCTCGAAAGAGCAATGAAGACATTGGTTTTCTATATCTTCAATGGCATCAGCTTCAATGCTCAAGACTTCTTCATCAGACAATTGGCTGCATCTGGCTCTGATCTCTTTGGTCTAAAGTTCTACGCTCCATGGGTTATGCGCCTTATCAAGCTTCACTCTGCTGTTGACTATCAGCCGTCTGCGCGCAACCATCTGATATTCTTGCAGAGGTTGATCTGTCTGTCGAAGCCATATACCCAGAGTCTGCCAAGGAGCCCATTTATCTTCACAACACCGATCGTCAAAGCTTCACTCAGCCCATTGAAGGAGTTCTGGCTGCCACTCTTGTTTATCCTTTGGCTGGTAATACACGTGCACCTCATCGTGCCCATACTGAAGCCACTGAAAGCACAATTTCTCAAAGGCCTCGGAAGCGTTCTCGTGTTCTCAACGACCGAGAGCTTCTCGTCGCCCTGCATCAAAAACAGGATAAGCATCACGACTGGCTGAAGCGTCAGATGCACAACCTCTTGGTGGATGTTAATCACATTCGCAACCTTGCCACCAAGAATGCATTTGTCACTCATGAAACCTATAGGAGGTCATGGGAGAGTCTAACACTGCTCAGTGCTGAAGCCGATCTTCAAGACGATGGCTTCACAGAGAGATTCAAATTTGACTCCCCTCCTCCCAGGAATGATGTCTTGCATCAAACTCCCTCACTTGAAGACTCTGATTATTCATCCTCAGCTGCAACTGTTAATGCCAGAGTCATTGATGACGAAGATGATGCTACTTCATCACCTCCAACTTTGGCGCGTATCGACACTACACCAAGTTCTTCTGCACCACCGAACCTCAACGATGACCCTGCTGCTTCACCTACTCCTCATGGGAACGAGTAGATGCTCTATGTCTTCGAACCTTTTTGGTCCTTACTGACAAAAGGGGGAGAAGCATATGAGTTGATAGTCTTCAAGCGGGTCCATATGGGTGGTTGCTATACTTTTGCCAAGTGCTTACAACTTTCGTTTTTGATACATTTGGTTCTTTGAGTTGTAACACTTAAACTTGATGGTCGTCTGCTAGTTTTTCTGCTATTCTGTGATGCGACGATAAATTCCGCATGTGCGATGATAAATCTCGCATGAAGTCATATTGCAGATGTCCATTTTTCATTATGCATGTCATTATCTTCTTTATATCTTTTTATGCATGATGAATTGTCTTCATAAGTTGAAGAGGATCTCTACAAGTACAACCTGCCATGTGCACTTGCATTCCAAAAGCAAATTACTTATATGCACATCTTCAGGGGGAGTGTCGGTGTCAAAACCGGCGGATCTCGGGTAGGGGGTCCCGAACTGTGCGTCTAGGCGGATGGTAACAGGAGACAAGGGACACGATGTTTTTACCTAGGTTCGGGCCCTCTCGATGGAGGTAATACCCTACTCCTGCTTGATTAATATTGATGATATGGGTAGTACAAGAGTAGATCTACCACGAGATCAAGGAGAAACCCTAGAAGCTAGCCTATGGTATGATTGTTGTTCGTCCTACGGACTAAAACCCTCCGGTTTATATAGACACCGGATAGGTTAGGGTTACATGTAGTCGGTTACAATGGTAGGAGATCTACATATCCGTATCGCCAAGCTTGCCTTCCACGCCAAGGAAAGTCCCATCCGGACACGGGACGAAGTCTTCAATCTTGTATCTTCATAGTCTTGGAGTCCGGCCGTGACGATATTCCGGCTATCCGGACACCCCCTAGTCCGGGACTCCCTCAGTAGCCCATGAACCAGGCTTCAATGACGACGAGTCCGGCGCGTTGATTGTCTTCGGCATTGCGAGGCGGGTTCCTCCTCTGAATACTTCATAGAAAGTTTTGAACACAAGGATAGTGTCCGGCTCTGCAAAACAAGTTCCACATTCCACCGTAGAGAGAATAACTTTTGCACAGATCTGCTGACGTATTCCGCGGCGTGACATCACACCACGGCCAGGCCTTTACATGAACCGTTTTTTACCGTTCCACCTCAGCGCGTTTAGCGAGGCGGTTTCCTTGGCACATCTTATCAAAGCATAGATCGTGCCCCCCTTATTCCGAGATTCCCATCAATACGGACGTGGGTAACCCAACCGTGCCTGTTGGCACGCCTCCTCTATCAAAGGCGATTCCTAATCGACCACGGGGTGGGCTCTTGGTATTCAACCTCTTTATAATGAGACCAAGGCCCTCTTCTTTTTACACCCTCCATCGAGTTCGCCTCGTGCTTCGAGTTCCAACACCCAAAGCTTCAGATTTAGGCGCTTCGGATCTTCGATGATGTCCGGCTCCGACCAGTACGGCCGATGGATGTCTTCCTCCATCACAGAAGAAGATGTGCTAAAGCCGCGAGACGCCAGGTATCTAACTGGCGAGATCTCGCATAGGCTACCTGCTCCAGAGCAGGTCATTCCCACTCCTGAGCCCGGTGAGAACGTGGTGTTCGTGTCTCACTTCCTTCGGGGTTTAGGCTTCCCGACGGATCCCTTTGTGCGGGGGCTCATGTTTTATTATGGGCTGGATTTCCATGACTTGACTCTGGAGTCCATCCTCCATATCTCGTCATTCATTGTCGTATGTGAGGCCTTCCTCCATAATTAACCCCCACTTTGGATTGTGGCTCAAGACCTTCAAGGTGGAGCCAAGGATGATCGGGGGGCAACAAGTAGAGTGCGGAGGGGCGGTCATAAGCAAATGTGCTGATGCTCCATGGCCCGAGGGCTCTTGTCAAGAGGAGCTTGGTTTGTGGCAACGGGAGAGGTTTTATATCACCGCTCCCCGGGGCACCAAATGGGCGGCGCTCCCCGCATTCCGCTCAGGTCCACCACAGCGGCTGGCGTCATGGGTCAACAAGGGGCTCGACTGGGGCCGCCCAAGGACGTTCCCTTCTGCAGGTCAGATTCGAGACCTCCAAGAGAGGGAGATCAATCTGATTGCAGTGGCACATGTTATGTTGATCTAGCGCCTTCAGCCCTGCAAACGTCGCCCCCTCCGCCTGTGGGAATTCAATCCGGAGGGACCACGAGCTCTCCAAGATTTTATGAGCACGACGCCCGTGGAGATGTATAAACTGTTCTTCGGATCACAAGAGAAGTGTCCGGACCTGACTCAGGACGCAGGACTAAGCTGCAATCGCCCAGATACTCAAGTAAATAGTCAGTAACCGGACAAGCTGTTCATTCATTTATCTTATATATATATGTATATATGCCCTTTAAAGGAGCCGTTTCTTTGAACAGGAGTGGATTGCCAAGGCAAAGTTAATAAGGTGTCCGGCTCCCCTCCCGGAGACCACGCCGGATCCCATGCTGACCAAGATGTTGAAGGTCGCGCCTTTTGAAGAAGGCGAAGGAGGGAGTGGGGAAGCAACTGCCTCTACAAAGGAGGCTATCAAGGAAGGAGGGATTAAAAGTCCCGTCTTTCGAGGAGAGAAGAGGACCGCTTTGGAAGATCCGGAGGTCAAGGCCTCAAAGAGGGGAAGGGAGTCTTCGTCGAAGAGTCCGGCGCTGGGAAGTAACCCAGCCGCACTATTTCCCCAAGGATCAGCCCTCCAAATGAGCCGTAAGTAAAAAGAAGGGTCTTGTAGATAAGGAACATCCTCAGATTTATTTTTGAAGATAACCAAAATTGTACCTTGTAGTTCGGACCTCAGCCCTTCTCAGCAGAGCTCGTCTTCGGGGATCTTCTTCCGGAGATGATGGAGAGCGAACGCCTCCACCTGTCGCACCCTCATGCGGCGGACGACCCGGAGTGTCGCCGGAGGGTTCCCCAAGTCCGGGCGGGAAGGTCCGCGCCAAGTGGTGTGCGGTCGGAGGAGTCAAGGATCTGCTGGTGAGCGGTTATCTCAAGATCACCGTGCTCTAATGGGTACGATGATTGAAAGAATTGCATCCGCAGAGAGCGGTTTGCATGAAGCCGCCGAAGCTTCTTGACGGGGTTTGAGGTACGCAAAATGATGTACCTTCGGCGCTTATGCATATAAAATGCGCTCAGCATAGATAGTAGCCCTCGAGACTCGGTATGTTGTCAAAATTGACAACGTGCGAGATCAAATTTCGCTATAACATATCGCCGCTCCTAAACAGGTGGCGGGGCTTCCGATGGCGGCCGGATCGATGAATATGCCGAACTAAAGCGGCAACTTGACGAGGCGGATGCGGACATCGCGCTGGTCAATAAACGGTTTGACGAGTCACAAGGTATGCGACTTCTACGCAGACACCTAGTAAGGGAGCTTGACGCCCATGGCTTACTATTTGTATGCTAAATGCAGATGGTGCCGCTGCTGTTGAAGAGCTGCGGGCGGAACTCGCCCGAGTGAAAGAGCAAGCCAGAAATAGTAGTGCGGCCGCTTTAAGGGCGGCCGAAGAGCTAGAAGCCGAACGGGCTGCTCACTACCGAAGCAAAGAGGAAATGGCCGAAATGGCCAGAAAATTGAAGGATACTACCGACCGCTGCGAGGTTCTTGAAAAGGAACGCCAAACGGAGCAAGAGGGCCTGAAAATGGCCGCCGCCGAATCCAAGAATGCCGGCCGGCCTTGAGAGCTGCCAAGGAGGAGCTGAGTCAGCCGGGCAATTGCGGCTGGAAAACCGTTTCTGCTGTGGAGGAAATATACGGATCCAATGTATGCTCAGTTGGATAAGTTGTGGAGTTTGGAGGATGCTTATCTGGACTTGGCGGCGAGCGCTGCGGACGTGGTCGAGCACTTCCGGGGCCAGAAGGGGCACAGAAGGGAAGAGCTATATTGGTCGCAATTCCATAGTCCGGAGCGCCCTTCCGCCACGACCGGTCGGTTGGCCGAATGGGCCGAGCTGAATAGATTGTCCGGATTTGCCATGAAGCATGTCTTGACTCACTTGTGGCCGGGCGGACCCCAGCCGAAGAGCTAGTTTGGTTTAGTGCAGCAGTTCCTTGGTGCGGTACCGCGTATCGACGCCATGAAGCGATCAGCGTGTATTGAGGGAGCGGGATGGCTCTGGCCCGTGTCAAGACATACTGGGCAGAGATGAAGGCCACCGACGTTGCATCCCAAGATTCGGATAGGAGCCGAGTACCTGCCGAGCACTACTTTGAAGAAGTCCTGCCGGGCGCTCGTTTAATAGAGACGCAGTGCTCGAAGGATATTATGTTTAAATGACATGTATTATTTGTGAAAACAATGTTTTCAATATAATATAAGAGCTTTTTATACTTGTGCGTTCAAGTAGTAAGCTACTCCCTGTGCGGCCGTTTATGTATATGTGTATATAACCTGAAAGATGGTAGTCCTTGGCTTCAGCCCCCACACACATAGTGCGGGGGTGTTTGCAAAGAAAGCGCTTTTTCACACTTAATCCAACGTCTTGGTCCTGTTAAGGACGTGATACCGTAGCAAACCAGGCAACCGGACTATAATGCTTTATCACTTTCACTTAGCCATAGGAGTTCGAGGGTGGGGCTACTATATAGCCCCTGGGGGCACCGCACTCTCCCGAATTCGGGGTGCGTATGTTCGTGACCGAAAACCGGTCCTTCGTTAATGCGGAGGAATCCTAAACATTCCAGTGAGTCAACAAGAGACAGTAAAAAAGGTTTACGCAGGGTCTTAATCTGAAAAGAATCCTTGCAACGGGTCCCTCATCGCACGCCTCTGCCGTGGTTCTCCGCTAGCCGTATCCTGGACGGGTGTAGCACGTTGTTCATCTGTAAAAGAGAGAAACTTAGTTTGAAAGAAAAAGGATCGTGCGAAAGATGTACTTTATATTAAATAAACAGAGTACGATTTGAAGAAGTGAAGAAAATTGAGCATTATTGTCTCTTGTTGTACGTGCATGTAGCCCCTTGTATGGGGGTATGCCGCTAGTAGGCGCCGGACTTGTCTAGCCGTGTCCGGGGTTTGAATGACCTATTCAGTCTCTTTGACTAGCGGGGCCGGATAGGTGTGGGGCTGTCAAGGCAGTCTCACGTTCTCCCGTGCTAGAGTAACACTTAGTACTTCCTCTTAACGAGATGATGCCGCGTGGACCGGGCATTTTAAGTGTTAGAGATGCATAATGCGGTATTGTGTTAAAGCGGGCGAAAGCTTCGCGTCCCAATAGTGCTTGATGGCTAATTTTAAACGGGGCGACATGGAAGATTAACCTTTCGCGACGGAAGTTGTTGGATGAACCGAACACAACTTCTAGCAGTATGGAGCCCGTACAATGGGCATATGGGCCTGTCATTACTCCTTTAAAGGAGGTGTTGCTACGGCGAATTTTGTTCGGCGTTCAGTTTGCCGGACTGTTTGAAGACCCAACAATTTCTGTGGGTATGGTTAGCAGGCCTCCATGGAGTACTGTGGATTTGACATATCTTATCCAAGATTTTGTTGAAGTTGGATAGCTCATCGCTATTGTCCTTAAGGGGCAGTTTTTTGTTGTTCTACCGTGAGCTTTTGAATCCGGCGTTGACCGCCGCGCTCTTTGGACCATTCCCTTTAATCCGGCGTTGGACCTTGGTGCACCGTGGTTTTCCGTTTCCATCCCTGACTTTGGATGTACTTGGGTCGCTGGTACCGCATCTTGCTAGCCAGCTGTCCTCTCCAGCGCAAAAGCGGGTCATGAGGCTTGTTAATGCGGCCATTGTTCTTGGTTTTTCTTGGCCGAGGTGTCTGGCGAGCCATTCGTCTCGGACGTTGTGTTTGAAAGCTGCTAAGGCTTCGGCGTCCGGACAGTCGACTATTTGGTTCTTTTTATGTAACGCCCCGAGACCGACGCTCCAGAAGACTTCCATATATTCCGGTTTCATTGCAGTGTTTCATTTGTGCCGCCCTTTTATTTTTGCATTGCATCATGTCATCATGCCATCATCTCATAAATCTTTTGCAACTCAACTAATAAATTGTATGGATCCTCGGTCCATTTAAATCGAGGGGTATTCACAATGGCGATTTCTCTTTATAACATATCCTCCCAATATTTAGGGAGCTATATTAAACCATTCCATAACACACTTGCGCGGTTTTTCAAATTTCCTTTTTATCCAACTCAACTTCTTTTCTTCCTTTGGTGCCTTTTTAGTAAAATTGAGTTGCAATTTACTTTATCCACAAATGTTCCAAATCAGCCCATAAATCACATCTAGTGTGTAGGGCCATCTCCTATAATTTCAACCCATTTGGAGTTCATTCGAATGGGTTTCGAAATTCAAACATGTCGAGTTAAATTCTACATGTGTGGATTTTACATTCTCTAAAAATCCTCGGGCCATTTTTGTTAAATTCCTCATATTTTTGTGAGCCTAAGGAAATGCCCTCCTAGCCTTTCTCTTCTTCCTTTTTTTCCCCTGCTAGAGAGAGAGAGAGAAGAGAGCCTAGCAGTCAGGCCCCTGGCCATTCTCCTCCCCACCAGCTCTAACCCTAGCCCCAACCGATCCAGCCCGCAGCGCTCTCTGCCGATCCCCATCTCTCCCCTCGTTCCTCCTCGCAGCGCCGACACACACCGCATCGCCAGGGAGAGCCATCTCTCGATCCGCTCCCTCCTCTCGATCCCCATCTCCCTCTCGCCTCTCACCTCGCGCACGCCCGCGACCAGTGCAAGGAAGCCGCGCCCCTTCGCTCGACCGCTCCTCCCTCCTCGCGCGATCCCCTCTCCCTTTCCCCTCGCCGCCTCCTCCCTCCACCGGCGCCATCTGTCCCCGTCGCCCGAGCGCTCAAGGAGAGCAGCTCCTCGAGCTCGTCGCCACTGCCTCCTCCCTCCGCCAAGCGACCGCCGCCGCCCTCAACCCTCCTCGCCGTCGTCCATGGCGACGCCGCCTCTGCACCTCCGCCGGCCTTGGCCTCCCGCGGGTGCCTGCTGCTGGCCCCGCTGTCGAGCTCGTCGCCCCGCCTCCAGGGTCCTCCCCTGCCGCCGCCTTGGTCCCTGCCGGAGCTCCTTGCCGCATCTCTGCTCGCTTCGCTTTGACCGGGCGCCAAGTCCTCGCCACGACCTTTGTTTTTCCCTGCTCGTCACGTGAGCATCAGCGCTGCTCTCTTGCCCGCGCGTGAGTGCTCGCGTGGGCCACTTCGACCGGTGACCTCCTGAAGTTCAGGAGCAAGACCTATGACCTGTGTGCGACTATGCGGATTCGCCAAGTACCCCTGCAACAAGACCGACGCTTGAACAAGCACACCGGCTCTGTGGATTTAGCCAAGTACCACGACATACGGCGCCCGAACGACCACCGAACCGGAAACGCCAAGTGCCCCTACGCGCGAAGACGCCAAGTCCGTTTCGGGATTCATCAAGTACCGCTATCGATGACTCGAACATCCACGAACGCGTGTACCACTCATCGCGAGTACCTCTACCGTCGTCAAGACCGGACGGACAAGTACCACGACAACATGTGTTCCACTACCGTCGACCCTCGAAGACTGCATGGATGTCAAGTTCCTTGTCGTGACCCCGAACATCTACGAACGTGTACAACTACTTCCACTACCGTCGCGAGAACGACTACTTCCACTACGGCCCGTGTACCACTACTTCCTTCGACGAACTTGACCCGTTCCGAAAATGCACGCTTCGAAGGTATACCGTCGAGACGACCGCCCGTGAACGAATGCTTGTGTGTTGTATGAGATGCACCGTTTTCACCGTGTCCGAATTGTCATTCGTTTCCATGCCACTAACCCGTGGGAACCCGGTAGTCGGGAGCACCCCACCATATCTAGCATGTTCCGCACATCCACACTTTCTTTTGCACCGGCATCTCAATCGAGTTATCGGGACCGGAATGTTGCCGTGGCACCATTTTCGTTTCGCCGCCGTGGCACCCTTTCGTTCCGCCATGGTGACCATATGCCTCGTAACATGCTCATGTCAACATTTTCATAAAATTGCTTAAAACTTGTATATGTCATCCGCATCATGATAACATCTAAATGTTTAAAATTGTTGTTGCATTAAATTGCTAAATGCATATGGGGATTTACCGGATTTGTTGTTTGTTATATCCGGCCCCATTTAAATTGTTTAGATGGTATAGTTTTGTTATGTTTCACCTTGCCATGTTTAATAACATTTAATATTGTTGGGTAGCCTAAACATGAGTGAACTAAATAAATGTTGTGGTGTTTAAGTCAATATGCAACTCGTTGCATATTAGGCTCCATTTAACTTGTAGTTTTGTTTGTGCATATTGCCATGCCATGCTATTTAAACCGGGCATGCATTATACTTGTTTCTGCATCATGCCATGTTTATGTGATGGTTGTTTACTATGTTGTTTGTTTCTTTCCGGTTGCTTCTCTCGTTAGCTTCCGGTTCCGCTCCGGAGTTGTGAGGATTCGTTAAATCACGTCCGTTTGTCTTCTTCATGGATTCGTTCTTCTTCCTTGCGGGATTTCGTGCAAGATGACCATACCCTCGAAATCACTTCTATCTTTGCTTGCTAGATGCTCGCTCTTTTGCTATGCCTATGCTACGATGCCTATCACTTGCTTATCATGCCTCCCATATTGCCATGTCAAACCTCTAACCATCCTTTCCTAGCAAACCGTTGTTTGGCTATGTTACCGCTTTGCTCAGCCCCTCTTATAGCGTTGCTAGTTGCAGGAGAAGATGAGGTTTGTTCCTTGTTGGAACATGGAGATGTTGTTCCTTGTTGGAACATGTTTACTTGTTGGGGATATCACAATATATCTGCTATAATTAATGCATCTATATACTTGGTAAAGGGTGGAAGGCTCGGCCTTATGCCTCATGTTTTGTTCCACTCTTGCCGCCCTAGTTTCCGTCATACCGGTGTTATGTTCCTTGATTTCGCGTTCCTTACACGGTTGGGTGATTTATGGGACCCCCTTGACAGTTCGCTTAATAAGACTCCTCCAAAGAAGGCCCAACTTTGGTTTTACCATTTGCCACCTAAGCCTTTTTCCCCGGGTTTTCATGAGCCCGAGGGTCATCTTTATTTAACCCCCGCCAATGCTCCTCGAGTGTTGGTCCAAACTAGAGCCACTTGCGGTGCCACCACGAGGCAACTTGGGGTATCTTCGGTTGCCGTGCGTAGTGTTCATCCGGATGTGCCCCGAGAACGAGATATGTGCAGCTCCTATCGGGATTTGTCGGCACAATCGGGCGGCTTTTGCTGGTCTTGTTTTATTCTTTGTCGAAATGTCTTGTAGTCCGGGATCCCGAGACTGATCGGGTCTTCCGGTAGAAGGAATATCCTTCGTTGACCGTGAGAGCTTATTATGGGCTAAGTTGGGACACCCTGCAGGGTATTATCTTTCAAAAGTCGTGCCCATGGTTATGAGGCAGATGGGAATTTGTTAATGTCCGGTCTTAATTAAAATACACCAACAAGTGTGTAACGTGATGGTCTCTTCTCATGGAGTCCGGGAAGTGAACACGATGTTGGAGTTATGCTTGACGTAGGTTGTTCTAGGATCACTTCTTGATCATAGTTGTTCGACAGTGCTTTTGCCTCCTCTTCTCGCTCTCTTTTGCGTATGGTAGCCACCATATATGCTAGTCGCTTGTTGCAGCTCCATCTCACTACCTTCTACCCATAAGCTTAAATAGTCTTGATCTCGCGGGTGTGAGATTGCTGAGTCCCCGTGACTCACAGTTACTTCCAAAACCAGTTTGCAGGTGCCGACGAAACCGTGCAGGTGACTCATCCGAGCTCAAGGAGGAGCTAGATGAAGATCTTGTTCATTGTGTTGTTTCGTTTCAGTTGATCAGTAGTGGAGCCCAGTTGGGACGATCGGGGATCTGTGTAGCATTTGGGGTAGTCTTCTTTTATTTTGGTTCCGTAGTCGGACCTTGATTGTATCTGTATGATGTAATGCTTTACTCATGTATTGTGTGAAGTGGCGATTGTAAGCCAACTATGTATCTCTTTCCCTTATGTATTACATGGGTTGTGTGAAGATTACCTCACTTGCGACATTGCTTTCAATGCGGTTATGCCTCTAAGTCGTGCTTCGACACGTGGGAGATATAGCCGCATCGAGGGCGCTACAAGTTGGTAATCGAGCCTTCCCGACTTAGGAGCCCCTACTTGATTGTTTGTTTGGCGTTGTTGAGTCTAGAACGGAAAATGTTTTGAGTCTTAGGATTATATATATCGGAGAGTAGGATTCTTTTTACTCCCCAGTCCCTTCGTCGCTCTGGTGAGGTCTCCTAACGTAGAAGTTTTGACTCTTCTCTCCTCAATTTTCACTAGAAATTTTTTTAGGATCACGCGGGTATCTTGGGATCGTTCCGATGGTTTTGTGACGAGAACATTGTTCTTGGTGCCTCCTGACATTTAGGGGTTGTGGCAGTGTCCCGGGAGTTGAGCTCCGAGGTGTTGTCGTCACAATTTTATCGTTGCAGTTTCGGAATACCGAGATTTGCCAACATCGAAATCTCTTTTGTGCAGTTGTTGGTGAGATAACCCCGATAACCCGATCTTTGGCGAGCTCGGGAGTATTGCCATGACTCAGATAACGGATGCTTTTCAAGGTCGAGGTACCACGATTTCGAAGGTTTCTTGGTTATGTGTTGACGGATGGATACCTTTGGATCTAGGTATTGTTAGTTTGGGTGATATATTTTGTGTCCCATGTATCCCCAACACCAGATTGCATAACCAGAAAGTTTCGAGTTTATAGGTGGGAATTCAAGTAGCTCCTAGAATATCCTTCCGATAGATGCATGATATGGGATTGGGTAAATCTCTATCATATGTATTTGTTCCGGCTTATTCTGCAAGCCAAATCCTTTGTTTTTGTTTTGAGTTGTGCTATTCGAGTTGCTTCGGAGTCAAATGTGGATTCCATACCTTATTCTAAACGGTGTTCTCATATTTCTATGGGGATGCTAATACTTCTTGATCATCGAGGTCGTCATGTTAATTCTTTTCTCAACTGGCGTGCTTCTCTTCAAGTGGATCAACCTTATCATTTTTCCATTCTAATTTTCTTCTCCGGTGGATTTAGTTCAAGATTTCGGTGTTGATCTTATCCATTTTCCTCTTTTCACAATGCTTTCCCATTCCGATGCACCAATTAATCATTCACCTCTCGCTATTTTTTGTTCCGGAGTGTTGAAGATATCTCTGAAGATTCGTGTTTCCACTCTGCATCAGTTCTAGCTATTTCGAGGTCTTACCTTATTCAGCCATTTAATTCAACTGGCGCAATCTATCTTTTAAATCATTCAACGGTGTTTCTTTTGAGTGGGCCCTAACCCACATGTCTTTTCCCAGGATCTTACTGGACTCTTCTAATTTTTTTCGGAGCTATTTCCAAATTCTTTTCGAAGTTTGATGTAAGAATGAATTATCATCAGTCATATTCCTTCTCCAAGATCGCTTTCAAATTCTTTTCATCGTTGGTTCAACCTTTCTAATTTTCATTCCGGAGTGTCTCAACAATTCATGGTGGTGTTTCTCGTCGTCATTCTTGGATTTGAAGACCGAAGAAGAGTTTCTCTTAAATCTTGCTCCATTCTCTTCAAGATTCATAGTTCTATCTTATGCCATCCTCTCATAATTGTTTTTGATTGTGAGAATTCATTTCATAACCATCTGGAGCATTTCATGAGTTGTTTCCACTTCTTTCCTCCGAAGGCCATCATGTCATAATTCCTCATTCTCAGCTTTCAGCTCTCGTTCTCCAAATCTTACCGGTGCATCATTCAAGTATTATCTAATCAGCTCGGGATCTCTGCGTTCACTTGTATCTAAATTCCCTCAAGTATCAACGCTGCTTTCTAATTCCTCCCAAAGGATTTGTTCTCTTTTCTTCATTCATTTTCAATTTTTATGGTGGTTCGTTCAAGATTCCTCTTCCTTTATTACCGTATCAGTTCATTCGTCTTTTCCAATCCTCCCGGCGGATCGTTGAAGACCTTCCCAAGTTGAGCAATATCTCTCTTCAATCCTTTTTCAACGAGAACAAGTAGTATGCCTAATCCGTTGCTTGTCATCAATTTAAATTGGTGAAGGATACGCATAACATAATTCTTGTTCTTGTTTCATCCAAGCGATTAATTCCTTCTTTCGGAGTTTGTTCATGATGAATAAATTCTCGGTTTCAATTGTTTCATCTTTTCTTTCCCGGAGTTCCAAGCTCTCATCATCACGAAGATCCATCTAAATCATTGCAAGGCTTCACCTTGTGTTTTCAACTTCTCTTTCTTTCTATCACCCTTTTGTTTAACGGAGTTCTTCATGGAGGCTCTACATGATGGTTCGTCAAGGATTCTTTTCATTCTTCAATTGTTCTTCAAGATTTCTCTCGGAGTTAAGATCCGTCAAGCCATACTTCAAAATAAACATGGTGCTCAACACATGTTTTGTTTCGAGGAGTTCAAGCATTCTTCATCTTGCATTCAAGTGCAATTATTTCGACCTTATCTTTTGAGGTGGTGTTATGTCATTTTGACAGTTTCATTCATGTTTCATGATTCACTTGTTGTCAAGAATGAGATATTTAAATCCATCAATCTCTTCCTTGGAGTTATCTTGGTTTAGATTTCACCTAAAGCCTTTCCGAAGGAATGTTGCCAGTTGTGGTGCTTATCAATGATCCAAGTTTTCTCCTATTCTCTCGGTGAATCAAGTTTTCATCTCCGTGTTGCTCTCAAGCAATCAATTGTTTTTCGTAGTGGCATGTATTCACCGGGAAGTTGTGAGTTGTGTCCATAAGCCCACTACAAGTTTATTCTTTTCATTGTTGATTTTTCAACAACTCCGTTCTAGCCTTCCTCGTAAGGATGTTTCTTTCAAATTCATTTGTGGTAGAAGTTGTCATTTTCTTCTCCGTCCCTTTATCCCAACAATCTAGATTCTATTCTTTCGTTCCGAAGGCATTGTGATGTTGCTCTCTTCGACCCATCATCTTGTTTTGCCAAGATCATGTTCTTCTCCTTGCTTCTATGTTTAGTCGGAGTGTCATGTTTTCATTCGAGTTCTCTCATCTTATCAAGTTTTGCCTGCTTCCTCAACCGGAGAGCTGTCTGAAATCTTTCTTACCCCTTGTGCCATTCTTTCAATAGTTCCGGAGGCAGTGTGTTGTTGATTTCATCAAGTATCATCCCATCTTTTCAAGTTCATGATTCTAATTCCTTCTATTTTCAGTCGGGGTGCTGCCAAATTATATCATTCTTAATCCTACTCTATCTTGTTTTAACAGGAGTGGCTTCAAAATCTATCTTGTCCCCTAGCTCTTGGTTCTCATCATGTTCTTTGTTCTTCTCTGCTAACGCAGTGTTTGCAATCTCGTTCACCTCCATTGGATTCTTTCTTTCGATTTGCTCAACCTCTCAAGGTTCGTGGTTTCACTCGTTTGTCGTAGAAGCAACTTTGTTTTACCTCTTTCTCTTCCGCTTTTCTCCGGTGCCATCCTAGATCTCGGGACGAGATCCTCTTGTAGTGGTGGAGTGTTGTAACGCCCCGAGACCGACGCTCCAGAAGACTTCCATATATTCCGGGTTTCGCCGTGTGTTTCATTTGTGCCGCCCTTTTATTTTTGCATTGCATCATGTCATCATGCCATCATCTCATAAATCTTTTGCAACTCAACTAATAAATTGTATGGATCCTCGGTCCATTTAAATCGAGGGGTATTCACAATGGCGATTTCTCTTTATAACATATCCTCCCAATATTTAGGGAGCTATATTAAACCATTCCATAACACACTTGCACGGTTTTTCAAATTTCCTTTTTATCCAACTCAACTTCTTTTCTTCCTTTGGTGCCTTTTTAGTAAAATTGAGTTGCAATTTTACTTTATCCACAAATGTTCCAAATCAGCCCATAAATCACATCTAGTGTGTAGGGCCATCTCCTATAATTTCAACCCATTTGGAGTTCATTCGAATGGGTTTCGAAATTCAAACATGTCGAGTTAAATTCTACATGTGTGGATTTTACATTCTCTAAAAATCCTCGGGCCATTTTGTTAAATTCCTCATATTTTTGTGAGCCTAAGGAAATGCCCTCCTAGCCTTTCTCTTCTTCCTTTTTTTCCCCTGCTAGAGAGAGAGAGAGAAGAGAGCCTAGCAGTCAGGCCCCTGGCCATTCTCCTCCCCACCAGCTCTAACCCTAGCCCCAACCGATCCAGCCCGCAGCGCTCTCTGCCGATCCCCATCTCTCCCCTCGTTCCTCCTCGCAGCGCCGCCACACACTGCATCGCCAGGGAGAGCCATCTCTCGATCCGCTCCCTCCTCTCGATCCCCATCTCCCTCTCGCCTCTCACCTCGCGCACGCCCGCGACCAGTGCGAGGAAGCCGCGCCCCTTCGCTCGACCGCTCCTCCCTCCTCGCGCGATCCCCTCTCCCTTTCCCCTCGCCGCCTCCTCCCTCCACTGGCGCCATCCGTCCCCGTCGCCCGAGCGCTCAAGGAGAGCAGCTCCTCGAGCTCGTCGCCACTGCCTCCTCCCTCCGCCAAGCGACCGCCGCCCTCACCCCTCCTCGCCGTGCGTCCATGGCGGCGCGCCTCTGCACCTCCGCCGGCCTTGGCCTCCCAGTGCACTGCTTTGCTGGCCCATTGTCGAGCTCGTCGCCCCGCCTCCGGGGTCCTCCCACCTGCCGCCTTGGTCCCTGCCGAGCTCCTTGCCGCATCTCTGCTTTCGCCCGCTTTGACCGGCGCCAAGTCCCTGCCGCCGACCTTTGTTTTCCCTGCTCGTCGCGTGAGCATCAGCGCTTGCTCTCTTGCCCGCGCGTGAGTGCTCGCGTGGGCCACTTCGACCGGTGACCTCCTGAAGTTCAGGAGCAAGACCTATGACCTGTGTGCGACTATGCGGATTCGCCAAGTACCCCTCCAACAAGACCGACGCCTTTGAACAAGCACACCGGCTCAGGATTTCGCCAAGTACCACGACATACGGCGCCCGAACGACCACCGAACCGGAAACGCCAAGTGCCCCTACGCACGAAGACGCCAAGTCCGTTTCGGGATTCATCAAGTACCGCTACCGATGACTCGAACATCCACGAAACGTGTACCACTACTGTCGCGAGTACCTCTACCGTCGTCAAGACCGGACGGACAAGTACCACGACAACATGTGTTCCACTACCGTCGACCCTCGAAGACTGCATGGATGTCAAGTTCCTTGTCGTGACCCCGAACATCTACTGACGTGTACAACTACTTCCACTACCGTCGCGAGAACGACTACTTCCACTACGGCCCGTGTACCACTACTTCCTTCGACGAACTTGACCCGTTCAAATGCACGCTTCAAGGTATACCGTCGAGACGACCGCCCGTGAACGAATGCTTGTGTGTTGTATGAGATGCACTGTTTTCACCGTGTCCAAATTGTCATTCGTTTCCATGCCACTAACCCGTGGGAACCCGGTAGTCGGGAGCACCCCACCATATCTAGCATGTTCCGCACATCCACACTTTCCTTTGCACCGGCATCTCAATCGAGTTATCGGGACCGGAATGTTGCCGTGGCACCATTTTCGTTTCGCCGCCGTGGCACCCTTTCGTTCGCAATGGTGACCATATGCCTCGTAACATGCTCATGTCAACATTTTCATAAAATTGCTTAAAACTTGTATATGTCATCCGCATCATGATAACATCTAAATGTTTAAAATTGTTGTTGCATTAAATTGCTAAATGCATATGGGGATTTACCGGATTTGTTGTTTGTTATATCCGGCCCCATTTAAATTGTTTAGATGGTATAGTTTTGTTATGCTTCACCCCTTGCCATGTTTAATAACATTTAATATTGTTGGGTAGCCTAAACATGAGTGAACTAAATAAATGTTGTGGTGTTTCGTCAATATGCAACTCGTTGCATATTAGGCTCCATTTAACTTGTAGTTTTGTTTGTGCATATTGCCATGCCATGCTATTTAAACCGGGCATGCATTATACTTGTTTGCGCATCATGCCATGTTTATGTGATGGTTGTTTACTATGTTGTTTGTTTCTTTCCGGGTTGCTTCTCTCGTTAGCTTCGGTTCCGTTCCGGAGTTGTGAGGATTCGTTCGCTCACGTCCGTTTGTCTTCTTCATGGATTCGTTCTTCTTCCTTGCGGGATTTCGTGCAAGATGACCATACCCTCGAAATCACTTCTATCTTTGCTTGCTAGATGCTCGCTCTTTTGCTATGCCTATGCTACGATGCCTATCACTTGCTTATCATGCCTCCCATATTGCCATGTCAAACCTCTAACCATCCTTTCCTAGCAAACCGTTGTTTGGCTATGTTACCGCTTTGCTCAGCCCCTCTTATAGCGTTGCTAGTTGCAGGAGAAGATGAGGTTTGTTCCTTGTTGGAACATGGAGATGTTGTTCCTTGTTGGAACATGTTTACTTGTTGGGGATATCACAATATATCTGCTATAATTAATGCATCTATATACTTGGTAAAGGGTGGAAGGCTCGGCCTTATGCCTCGTGTTTTGTTCCACTCTTGCCGCCCTAGTTTCCGTCATACCGGTGTTATGTTCCTTGATTTCGCGTTCCTTACACGGTTGGGTGATTTATGGGACCCCCTTGACAGTTCGCTTAATAAGACTCCTCCAGCAAGGCCCAACTTTGGTTTTACCATTTGCCACCTAAGCCTTTTTCCCCCGGGTTTTCGCGAGCCCGAGGGTCATCTTTATTTAACCCCGGGCCAGTGCTCCTCTGAGCGTTGGTCCAAACTAGAGCCACTTGCGGTGCCACCCCGAGGCAACTTGGGGTATCTTCGGTTGCTGTACGAAGTGTTCATCCGGATGTGCCACGAGAACGAGATATGTGCAGCTCCTATCGGGATTTGTCGGCACAATCGGGCGGCTTTCTTTGGTCTTGTTTTATTGCTGTCGAAATGTCTTGTAGTCCGGGATCCCGAGACTGATCGGGTCTTCCCGGTAGAAGGAATATCCTTCGTTGACCGTGAGAGCTTATTATGGGCTAAGTTGGGACACCCCTGCAGGGTATTATCTTTCAAAAGTCGTGCCCGCGGTTATGAGGCAGATGGGAATTTGTTAATGTCCGGTCTTAATTAAAATACACCAACCGCGTGTGTAACCGTGATGGTCTCTTCTCGGCGGAGTCCGGGAAGTGAACACGGTGTTGGAGTTATGCTTGACGTAGGTTGTTCTAGGATCACTTCTTGATCATAGTTGTTCGACCATGCTTTTGCCTCCTCTTCTCGCTCTCTTTTGCGTATGGTAGCCACCATATATGCTAGTCGCTTGCTACAGCTCCATCTCACTACCTTCTACCCATAAGCTTAAATAGTCTTGATCTCGCTGGTGTGAGATTGCTTTGAGTCCCGTGACTCACAGTTACTTCCAAAACCAGTTTGCAGGTGTGCCATTTAAACTGCAGGTGGCGCATCCGAGCTCAAGGAGGAGCTCGATGAAGATCTTCTTCATTGTGTTGTTTCGTTTCAGTTGATCAGGAGTGGAGCCCAGTTGGGACGATCGGGGATCTGTGTAGCATTTGGGGTAGTCTTCTTTTATTTTGGTTCCGTAGTCGGACCTTGATTGTATCTGTATGATGTAATGCTTTACTCATGTATTGTGTGAAGTGGCGATTGTAAGCCAACTATGTATCTCTTTCCCTTATGTATTACATGGGTTGTGTGAAGATTACCTCACTTGCGACATTGCTTTCAATGCGGTTATGCCTCTAAGTCGTGCTTCGACACGTGGGAGATATAGCCGCATCGAGGGCGTTACAAGTTGGTAATCAGAGCCTTCCCCGACTTAGGAGCCCCTACTTGATTGTTTGCTGGCGTTGTTGAGTCTAGAACGGAAAATGTTTTGAGTCTTAGGATTATATATATCGGAGAGTAGGATTCTTTTTACTCCCCAGTCCCTTCGTCGCTCTGGTGAGGTCTCCTGACGTAGAAGTTTTGACTCTTCTCTCCTCAATTTTCACTAGAAATTTTTTTAGGATCACGCGGGTATCTTGGGATCGTTCCGATGGTTTTGTGACGAGAACATTGTTCTTGGTGCCTCGACATTTAGGGGTTGTGGCGGTGTCCCGGGAGTTGAGCTCCGAGGTGTTGTCGTCACAATTTTATCGTTGCAGTTACGGAATACCTGAGATTTGCCGACATCGAAATCTCTTTTGTGCAGTTGTTGGTGAGATAACCCGATAACCCAAGATCGGGCGAGCTCGAGTATTGCCATGACTCAGATAACGGATGCTTTTCAAGGTCGAGGTACCACGATTTCCGAAGGTTTCTTGGTTATGTGTTGACGGATGGATACAGCTGGATCTAGGTATTGTTAGTTTGGGTGATATATTTTGTGTCCCATGTATCCCCAACACCAGATTGCATAACCAGAAAGTTTCGGGAGTTTATAGGTGGGAATTCAAGTAGCTCCTAGAATATCCTTCCGATAGATGCATGATATGGGATTGGGTAAATCTCTATCATATGTATTTGTTCCGGCTTATTCTGCAAGCCAAATCCTTTGTTTTTGTTTTGAGTTGTGCTATTCGAGTTGCTTCGAAGTCAAATGTGGATTCCATACCTTATTCTAAACGGTGTTCTCATATTTCTATGGGGATGCTAATACTTCTTGATCATCGAGGTCGTCATGTTAATTCTTTTCTCAACCGGCGTGCTTCTCTTCAAGTGGATCAACCTTATCATTTTTCCATTCTAATTTTCTTCTCCGGTGGATTTAGTTCAAGATTTCGGTGTTGATCTTATCCATTTTCCTCTTTTCACAATGCTTTCCCATTCCGATGCACCAATTAATCATTCACCTCTCGCTATTTTTTGTTCCGGAGTGTTGAAGATATCTCTGAAGATTCGTGTTTCCACTCTGCATCAGTTCTAGCTATTTCGAGGTCTTACCTTATTCAGCCATTTAATTCAACTGGCGCAATCTATCTTTTAAATCATTCAACGGTGTTTCTTTTGAGTGGGCCCTAACCCACATGTCTTTTCCTGTGATCTTCTTGGACTCTTCTAATTTTTTTCGAGCTATTTCCAAATTCTTTTCAAGTTTGATGTAAGAATGAATTATCATCAGTCATATTCCTTCTCCAAGATCGCTTTCAAATTCTTTTCATCGTTGGTTCAACCTTTCTAATTTTCATTCCGGAGTGTCTCAACAATTCATGGTGGTGTTTCTCGTCGTCATTCTTGGATTTGAAGACCGAAGAAGAGTTTCTCTTAAATCTTGCTCCATTCTCTTCAAGATTCATAGTTCTATCTTATGCCATCCTCTCATAATTGTTTTTGATTGTGAGAATTCATTTCATAACCATCTGGAGCATTTCATGAGTTGTTTCCACTTCTTTCCTCCGAAGGCCATCATGTCATAATTCCTCATTCTCAGCTTTCAGCTCTCGTTCTCCAAATCTTACCGGTGCATCATTCAAGTATTATCTAATCAGCTCGGGATCTCTGCGTTCACTTGTATCTAAATTCCCTCAAGTATCAACGTCGTTTTCTAATTCCTCCCAGTGATTTGTTCTCTTTTCTTCATTCATTTTCAATTTTTATGGTGGTTCATTCAAGATTCCTCTTCCTTTATTACCGTATCAGTTCATTCGTCTTTTCAAATCCTCCCGGCGGATCGTTGAAGACCTTCCCAAGTTGAGCAATATCTCTCTTCAATCCTTTTTCAACGAGAACAAGTAGTATGCCTAATCCGTTGCTTGTCATCAATTTAAATTGGTGAAGGATACGCATAACATAATTCTTGTTCTTGTTTCATCCAAGCGATTAATTCCTTCTTTCGAGTTTGTTCATGATGAATAAATTCTCGGTTTCAATTGTTTCATCTTTTCTTTTCCGGAGTTCCAAGCTCTCATCATCACGAAGATCCATCTAAATCATTGCAAGGCTTCACCTTGTGTTTTCAACTTCTCTTTCTTTCTATCACCCTTTTGTTTAACGGAGTTCTTCATGGAGGCTCTACATGATGGTTCGTCAAGGATTCTTTTCATTCTTCAATTGTTCTTCAAGATTTCTCTCGGAGTTATGATCCGTCAAGCCATACTTCAAAATAAACATGGTGCTCAACACATGTTTTGTTTCGAGGAGTTCAAGCATTCTTCATCTTGCATTCCGAAGTGCAATTATTTCGACCTTATCTTTTGAGGTGGTGTTATGTCATTTTGACAGTTTCATTCATGTTTCATGATTCACTTGTTGTCAAGAATGAGATATTTAAATCCATCAATCTCTTCCTTGGAGTTATCTTGGTTTAGATTTCACCTAAAGCCTTTCCGAAGGAATGTTGCCAATTGTGGTGCTTATCAATGATCCAAGTTTTCTCCTATTCTCTCGGCGAATCAAGTTTTCATCTCCGTGTTGCTCTCAAGCAATCAATTGTTTTTCGTAGTGGCATGTATTCACTGTAAGTTTTGAGTTGTTTCCATAAGCCCACTACAAGTTTATTCTTTTCATTGTTGATTTTTCAACAACTCCGTTCTAGCCTTCCTCGTAAGGATGTTTCTTTCAAATTCATTTGTGGTAGAAGTTGTCATTTTCTTCTCCGTCCCTTTATCCCAACAATCTAGATTCTATTCTTTCGTTCCGAAGGCATTGTGATGTTGCTCTCTTCGACCCATCATCTTGTTTTGTCAAGATCATGTTCTTCTCCTTGCTTCTCTGTTTAGTCGGAGTGTCATGTTTTCATTCGAGTTCTCTCATCTTATCAAGTTTTGCCTGCTTCCTCAACCGGAGAGCTGTCTGAAATCTTTCTTACCCCTTGTGCCATTCTTTCAATAGTTCCGGAGGCAGTGTGTTGTTGATTTCATCAAGTATCATCCCATCTTTTCAAGTTCATGATTCTAGTTCCTTCCATTTTCAGTCGGGGTGCTGCCAAAATTATATCATTCTTAATCCTACTCTATCTTGTTTTAACAGGAGTGGCTTCAAAATCTATCTTGTCCCCTAGCTCTTGGTTCTCATCATGTTCTTTGTTCTTCTCTGCTAACGCAGTGTTTGCAATCTCGTTCACCTCCATTGGATTCTTTCTTTCGATTTGCTCAACCTCTCAAGGTTCGTGGTTTCACTTTCGTTTGTCGTAGAAGCAACTTTGTTTTACCTCTTTCTCTTCCGCTTTTCTCCGGTGCCATCCTAGATCTCGGACGAGATCCTCTTGTAGTGGTGGAGTGTTGTAACGCCTCGAGACCGACGCCCGTAAGACTTCCATATATTCCGGTTTCGCCGTGTGTTTCATTTGTGCCGCCCTTTTATTTTTGCATTGCATCATGTCATCATGCCATCATCTCATAAATCTTTTGCAACTCAACTAATAAATTGTATGGATCCTCGGTCCATTTAAATCGAGGGGTATTCACAATGGCGATTTCTCTTTATAACATATCCTCCCAATATTTAGGGAGCTATATTAAACCATTCCATAACACACTTGCACGGTTTTTCAAATTTCCTTTTTATCCAACTCAACTTCTTTTCTTCCTTTGGTGCCTTTTTAGTAAAATTGAGTTGCAATTTTACTTTATCCACAAATGTTCCAAATCAGCCCATAAATCACATCTAGTGTGTAGGGCCATCTCCTATAATTTCAACCCATTTGGAGTTCATTCGAATGGGTTTCGAAATTCAAACATGTCGAGTTAAATTCTACATGTGTGGATTTTACATTCTCTAAAAATCCTCGGGCCATTTTTGTTAAATTCCTCATATTTTTGTGAGCCTAAGGAAATGCCCTCCTAGCCTTTCTCTTCTTCCTTTTTTTCCCCTGCTAGAGAGAGAGAGAAGAGAGCCTAGCAGTCAGGCCCCTGGCCATTCTCCTCCCCACCAGCTCTAACCCTAGCCCCAACCGATCCAGCCATGCAGCTCTCTGCCGATCCCCATCTCTCCCCTCGTTCCTCCTCGCAGCGCCGCCACACATCAGACGCTGAGGAGAGCCATCTCTCGATCCGCTCCCTCCTCTCGATCCCCATCTCCCTCTCGCCTCTCTCACCTCGCGCCGCCATGACCAGTCTTGAGGAAGCCGCGCTTCGCTCGACCGCTCCTCCTCCCTCTGGCGCGATCCCTCTCCCTTTCCCTCGCCGCCTCCTCCTCCACCGGTGCCATCCGTCCCGTCGCCCGGCGCTCAAGGAGAGCAGCTCCTCGAGCCTCGTCGCCATCGCCTCCTCCCTCCGCCAAGCGACCGCCGCCCTCAACCCTCCTCGCTGTCGTCCATGGCGACGCCGCCTCTGCACCTCCGCCCGGCCTTGGCCTCCCATGGTGCTGCCTGCTGGCCTCATTGCCGAGCTCGTCGCCCGCCTCGTGGTCCTCCTCGCCGCTTTTGGTCCTGCCGGAGCTCCTTGCCGCATCTCTGCTCGCCCGCTTTGACCGGCGCCAAGTCCCTGCCGCCGACCTTTGTTTTCCCTGCTCGTCGCATGAGCATCAGCGCTTGCTCTCTTGCCCGCGCGTGAGTGCTCACGTGGGCCACTTCGACCGGTGACCTCCTGAAGTTCAGGAGCAAGACCTATGACCTGTGTGCGACTATGCGGATTCGCCAAGTACCCCTCCAACAAGACCGACGCCTGAACAAGCACACCGCTCTGTGGATTTCGCCAAGTACCACGACATACGGCGCTCGAGCGACCACCGAACCGGAAACGCCAAGTGCCCCTACGCACGAAGACGCCAAGTCCGTTTCGGGATTCATCAAGTACCGCTACCGATGACTCGAACATCCACGAAACGTGTACCACTACTGTCGCGAGTACCTCTACCGTCGTCAAGACCGGACGGATCAGTACCACGACAACATGTGTTCCACTACCGTCGACCCTCGAAGACTGCATGGATGTCAAGTTCCTTGTCGTGACCCCGAACATCTACGAACGTGTACAACTACTTCCACTACCGTCGCGAGAACGACTACTTCCACTACGGCCCGTGTACCACGACTTCCTTCGACGAACTTGACCCGTTCCGAAAATGCACGCTTCAAAGGTATACCGTCGAGACGACCGCCCGTGAACGAATGCTTGTGTGTTGTATGAGATGCACCGTTTTCACCGTGTCCGAATTGTCATTCGTTTCCATGCCACTAACCCGTGGGAACCCGGTAGTCGGGAGCACCCCACCATATCTAGCATGTTCCGCACATCCACACTTTCCTTTGCACCGGCATCTCAATCGAGTTATCGGGACCGGAATGTTGCCGTGGCACCATTTTCGTTTACGCCGTGGCACCCTTTCGTTCCGCCATGGTGACCATATGCCTCGTAACATGCTCATGTCAACATTTTCATAAAATTGCTTAAAACTTGTATATGTCATCCGCATCATGATAACATCTAAATGTTTAAAATTGTTGTTGCATTAAATTGCTAAATGCATATCGGGATTTACTGGATTTGTTGTTTGTTATATCCGGCCCCATTTAAATTGTTTAGATGGTATAGTTTTGTTATGCTTCACCCCTTGCCATGTTTAATAACATTTAATATTGTTGGGTAGCCTAAACATGAGTGAACTAAATAAATGTTGTGGTGTTTCATCAATATGCAACCTCGTTGCATATTAGGCTCCATTTAACTTGTAGTTTTGTTTGTGCATATTGCCATGCCATGCTATTTAAACCGGGCATGCATCATACTTGTTTGCGCATCATGCCATGTTTATGTGATGGTTGTTTACTATGTTGTTTGTTTCTTTCCGGGTTGCTTCTCTCGTTAGCTTCGGTTCCGTTCCGGAGTTGTGAGGATTCGTTCGTCTACGTCCGTTTGTCTTCTTCATGGATTCGTTCTTCTTCCTTATGGATTTCGGGCAAGATGACCATACCCTCGAAATCACTTCTATCTTTGCTTGCTAGATGCTCGCTCTTTTGCTATGCCTATGCTACGATGCCTATCACTTGCTTATCATGCCTCCCATATTGCCATGTCAAACCTCTAACCATCCTTTCCTAGCAAACCGTTGTTTGGCTATGTTACCGCTTTGCTCAGCCCCTCTTATAGCGTTGCTAGTTGCGAGGAGAAGATGAGGTTTGTTCCTTGTTGGAACATGGAGATGTTGTTCCTTGTTGGAACATGTTTACTTGTTGGGGATATCACAATATATCTGCTATAATTAATGCATCTATATACTTGGTAAAGGGTGGAAGGCTCGGCCTTATGCCTCGTGTTTTGTTCCACTCTTGCCGCCCTAGTTTCCGTCATACCGGTGTTATGTTCCTTGATTTCGCGTTCCTTACACGGTTGGGTGATTTATGGGACCCCCTTGACAGTTCGCTTAATAAGACTCCTCCAGCAAGGCCCAACTTTGGTTTTACCATTTGCCACCTAAGCCTTTTTCCCCCGGGTTTTCATGAGCGAGGGTCATCTTTATTTAACCCCGGCCAATGCTCCTCCGAGTGTTGGTCCAAACTAGAGCCACTTGCGGTGCCACCACGAGGCAACTTTGGGTATCTTCGGTTGCCGTCGTAGTGTTCATCCGGATGTGCCAGAGAACGAGATATGTGCAGCTCCTATCGGGATTTGTCGGCACAATCGGGCGGCTTTGCTGGTCTTGTTTTATTGCTGTCGAAATGTCTTGTAGGCCGGGATTCCGAGACTGATCGGGTCTTCCGGTAGAAGGAATATCCTTCGTTGACCGTGAGAGCTTATTATGGGCTAAGTTGGGACACCCCTGCAGGGTATTATCTTTCGAAAGCCGTGCCCGCGGTTATGAGGCAGATGGGAATTTGTTAATGTCCGGTCTTAATTAAAATACACCAACCGCGTGTGTAACCGTGATGGTCTCTTCTCGGCGGAGTCCGGGAAGTGAACACGGTGTTGGAGTTATGCTTGACGTAGGTTGTTCTAGGATCACTTCTTGATCATAGTTGTTCGACAGTGCTTTTGCCTCCTCTTCTCGCTCTCTTTTGCGTATGGTAGCCACCATATATGCTAGTCGCTTGTTGCAGCTCCATCTCACTACCTTCTACCCATAAGCTTAAATAGTCTTGATCTCGCGGGTGTGAGATTGCTGGAGTCCCCGTGACTCACAAGCACTTCCAAAACCAGTTTGCGGTGTGCCGAAACTGCAGTAGGTGGATTTATCCGAGCTCAAGGAGGAGCTCGATGAAGATCTTGTTCATTGTGTTGTTTCATTTCAGTTGATCAAGAGTGGAGCCCAGCTTGGGACGATCGGGATCTGTGTAGCATTTGGGGTAGTCTTCTTTTATTTTGGTTCCGTAGTCGGACCTTGATTGTATCTGTATGATGTAATGCTTTACTCATGTATTGTGTGAAGTGGCGATTGTAAGCCAACTATGTATCTCTTTCCCTTATGTATTACATGGGTTGTGTGAAGATTACCTCACTTGCGACATTGCTTTCAATGCGGTTATGCCTCTAAGTCGTGCTTCGACACGTGGGAGATATAGCCGCATCGAGGGCGTTACATTTTAGTAAAGAACCTGTTCCAGAATTTCCGGGCTGACTCTCCGGGCTGTTGAGTTATGTGACTTAGATCGTCTGCATCCGGAGGGCGGACATAGGTCCCCTGAAAATTTGCCCGAAACGCATCCTTGAGCTCTTCGCAGCTTCCAATGGTATTTCCTGGGAGGCTTTTAAGCCATTGCCGAGCTGGCCCTTTGAGTTTAAGGGGTAAGTATTTTATGGCGTGGAGATCATCTCCTCTAGCCATGTGTATGTGGAGGATGTAATCCTCGATCCAGACTCCAGGGTCTGTTGTTCCATCATATGCCTCTATGTTTATGGACGAAATTCATGATCCAGCACCTCATCGGTAAAACATAGGGGGTGTGCGGCGCCCCTATATTTGGGTGTGCCGTGATCTTCGGAATTTTGGCATGTTGCATTGCTTTGACGAGCCTGCTTTCTTGGCCCATAGATGGACCTAACTGGGTCATCCTTTTGATGTGAATCCTTATGCGGATCGCATATTGGCTTGTGTGCGGTGCCATTTGCCGCTCTCTTTTTGTCGTGGGGTCATCCATCCGACCGGGTGGCCTTCTTACTTTTTAATTGTGGGGGCTCTAAGGCCTCTTCATCGAATTCGGGCAGTAGCTTTCTTTTCAGGTAGCTCTTTGTTCGGCGACTGTCGCCGTACTTGTCTGCGGTGCTGAATACTTTGCTCCATCTGATCCTGAGAGCATCTTCCGCTGTTTTGAGCTTCCGCTTGCTTTTTTCAGGCTACGCCAGCAGCATTTGAGCCTTTTCTAGAGGTTATTTTGCTCCAACAGTTTGTCCGGCGTGAGATCGTCCGGACTGTTGCCTTCACCGGGGACGGGTTGTTTTATCCAGGTTGTCTTGTTCGGATGATTTCTCGATAGCTTGTTCGTCATCCACCGGTTCGCCCTACTCTATGGCTAGGTCTTTGTTGAGGCGGGACTTGGTTCGGCGTTTACGTTGCCGTTTTGACTGCTTTTCGAGGGATTTGTCCTTCGTGGCGTCCCGTTGTTCCTTGTCTTCATTTCCTTGAGATGTATCCACCATGTATACATCATGGGATGAGGTGGTTGTCCAGCATCCTATAGGTGCTGGTTCATTGTTGTCTCCTACATCGTCGTCCATAGCGTCGATGTCTTCGGAGTCGAAATTGAGCACGTCGTGTAAGCTTTCGGCTGGTGGCTACGAAGTGGGTGGTGGGTGGGCGTTGAATTTATTCGTCGTCCACATCCCAACCTTCCTGACCGTAGTCCGGCCAGGGCTCTCCGGATAAAGAGAGAGACTTTAGTGAATTCAGGATGTTGCCAAAGGGCGAGTGCTGAAAGATGTCCGCGGCCGTGAACTCCATGACTGGCGCCCAATCAGATTCGATTAAGGTGGGCGCGGAGGGTTGAGTCCGGAGAGGAGTCCGCACCTGAGTCGAGGTCTTCGCAGCGACAGGGATGGAGTTCGGTTCGATCGCCAGAGAGATTGTAGACCCCGAGGCGGTGTCCAACCACTGCGTCCTCGATCGGGGAATCCGGCTCCGGATTAAGGGTCGGAGCGGATCTTTGGTGCGGCCTCGTGGCAATCGCTCGCTGCAGAGCTAGATCATGTCCATCGAGACAAGGCGGCACGCTATTGAGGCTCGAATCCGTCGAAGATCAAGTCTCCGCGGATATCGGGCCGTATAGTTCAAACTTCCAAATCGACTGATGGCGGGCGTAGCTTTCGATCTGCTCCGGATGGCCAAGAGAATTGGCCCGCAGTGCAAAGCCGCCGAACACGAAGATCTGTCCGGGGAGAAAAGTCTCACCCTGGACCGCGTCGTTGTTGATGATCGATGGAGCCATCGGGCCTATCGGTGACGACACAGAGGAACTCTCAATGAAAACACCAATGTCGGTGTCAAAACCGGCGGACCTCGGGTAGGGGGTCCCGAACTGTGCGTCTAGGCGGATGGTAATAGGAGACAAGGGACACGATGTTTTTACCCAGGTTCGGGCCCTCTCGATGGAGGTAATACCCTACTCCTGCTTGATTAATATTGATGATACGGGTAGTACAAGAGTAGATCTACCACGAGATCAAGGAGGCTAAACCCTAGAAGCTAGCCTATGGTATGATTGTTGTTCGTCCTACGGACTAAAACCCTCCGGTTTATATAGAAACCGGATAGGTTAGGGTTACACAGAGTCGGTTACAATGGTAGGAGATCTACATATCCAGACGCCAAGCTTGCCTTCCACGCCAAGGAAAGTCCGATCCGGACACGGGACGAAGTCTTCAATCTTGTATCTTCATAGTCTTGGAGTCCGGCCGTGATGATAGTCCGGCTATCCGGACACCCCCTAGTCCGGGACTCCCTCAGGGAGCCTTTTGCTACTTATGAAGACAATACCTAAATTCCTCACAATTTCACATACTTTTATTCCCGTTGAAAACTTCAACCAGTTTGTCATCAGTCACCAAAAAGGGGGAGATTGTAAGTGCATCTAGTGCCACCCCTAGTTGGTTTTGGAGTATTGACAACAAACCTGGTTGAGGGACTAATGTGTTTGTGAGAATTGCAGGATAACACAGGTAGTAGTCCCTCATTAATTCGGTTTACCTACCGGAGATGACCCCTAAAAACGTATGAAGACATTGAAGACAATGGTGGTATGTGAAGACAATCACATCGAAGCTTATGACTCGAGAAGACATTCACGTGAAGACTATGGAGTGCGAAGACATAGTCGTTTCGTAGTTTCCTTTTCTTCTTTGTTGAGTCATAGGAACCACCGTACTGTTAAGTGGTGTCCAAGTGAACAAAGTCAGAGTGACTGAAGTGATGCTCAACCAAATCCTATGGCTTCGAGCGAAAACAATGAGAGCAAACCATATCCAGAGCTGGATGAGTCAGCTTTACTTGTAGCCCAAGTCAAGATGCCGCGTGTGTTTGAAATCTAACCGTTGGAACACGTGTCAGTTCCTTAGTGACCCAGGGTCATTTCGGACAAATCAGGTCGGGTTGCCTAGTGGCTATAAATAGCCCACCACCTAGACCATAAATTGGTGGCTGCTCAGAGTTAGTGCACGGATTTTGTCGTTTGAGAGCAACCCACCTCCGAAGCTTTTGAGAGAGAGAAATCCTTCCGAGGACAAAGCCCAAAACACCCAGAGCCAAAGAGTGTCAGGCATCACTGAAGTCTTTCTGTCCGCGTGACCTGAAGACTTGTTACACTTGAGGACTGTGAATCCTCCAGCCGGTTAGGCGTCGCGTTCTGAGCATCCAAGACCATTATGGATCATTTGGTGAATGAAGTCTGTGTAGGTTCGGAAGTCTACCTTGAAGACTTACCAGAGTGATTGGGCGAGGACTGTGTGTCCTTAGCTGAAGGGGATTAAGGTGAAGTCGTGGTCTTCTGAGTTGAATCTCAGCCTCCCTAACCAGACGTACAGTTGTCACAGCAACTGGAACTGGTCCAACAAATCCTTGTCCTCACCAAGAGACTGGTTATATCTTCTCCCTCTCTTTACTTACAGTTTGTCTTCGTGAAGTCATTGCCTGCTTGCACTATCTGTTTGACTTCACTTTGCAACTACTTGTTCTGATTGGCTTCATACTATCTTCCATCCTGATCCATACTGCCTAGCTGCTAATAGTCATCATGCTTTCACTTCATTGAATACTTGACTATGGCTTGCGGTTGTCCCAACGTCCTCCTATTCAGCCTCCTCCACGGCCATAGCCTCGGTCGTTGCGGTCGGGGCGCCGGCCGAAGCGCCCATCGCGGATGGCTCTGAGCTCCTGGCAATCGCTGGTGTTGTGGCTATGCATGTTGTGGAAGGCGCAGAACGGGCGGTTGCCCCTGGATGACTCCGGGTGGTCGCGATCGCGCTTCACCTCAGGCTCGGCCGCGAGCACGGCTACTCCCTTGCGCTTCACATCCTTGACCTTGGTCTTCTTGTCTTCTGGGTCTGCTGCTGGGAGCTCGACGAGGGAGAGGTGCCCTTCCTCGGCCCTCGCGCACTTGGTCGCTAGGTTGAATAGCTCTAAGGCCGTGCACATGTCTTCATGGATGGCGAGCTCCTCCTTCATCTCGACATCACGGACGTCGTCGGAGAACGCAGAGATGATGGCCTAGTCCGTCACCTTGGGGATCTTCAGGCGGATGTTGTTGAAGTGCTGGATGTACTTCTGCAGGGTTTCTCCGGGTTGCTGCTTGATGCGCCGCAGGTCGCCTGTGGTTGGCGGGCGGTCGCGAGTGCCCTGGAAGTTGGCAACAAAACGCTCGCGCATCTCGCCCCAGGAGGAGATCGATTCCACAGGCAGGTTTAAGAGCCACGAGCACGCGCCATCTTTAAGAGCCATGGGGAACCAGTTCGCCATGACCTTCTCGTCGCCGTTGGCCGCCTCGATGCTCAACTCGTAGAGCTGTAGGAACTCCGCAGGGTCGGGGGTGCCATCGTAACGCGGAGGCATGACGGGCTTGAACTTCCCGGGCCAGATGACGCTGCGCAGCTCGGGGGTGAAGGCGCGGCAGCCTGCTGTAGTCACTGGGGCTCGCTGCGGAGGCGGAGCCTGGTTTTGGTATGCGCGCACAGCTGCCACAGGCAGTGCACGGTCTTGACGCGGTGGCGCGGGGAGTGCAGGAGTGTCTTGCCGTGGCCGAGGGACCTCATGGCAGCTTCCTTCACGCGCGGGCACCCTGCACGGGGGATCGCACCGTGGGGACGCGCATCTTGGTGCGAGGGCGACATCTTGATGTGGTGGTGGTGGAGGTGCTCCGTGGGTTACGTTGCCTGCGGCAAGAGGCGGACGAGGCAGCGAGAGAGACAACACAGGAGAGCCCCCAGTGGCACTGACGAGCTCGGCGATGCGGTCCAGCCACTCCTCGTAGAGGTCGTTGACTAGATGGTAGCATAGGAGCTCGCGTGCCGTGAGCAGCGCGGATTGTGCGTCCCTGGGCCCGCGACGAGCGTGAGACGACGAGCCTGCCGGAGTCAGCGACGGGGTGGCGGTACGTCCGTCCCACTTCACGGAGGGGTGCAGCGATGAGGCTCACTGCTCGGGTGATACCGGGCCGGTGGCAGCGTTCGCAGCAAGTGATGGCGAACGACGGGGAGGCCTGCCGGCGGGAGCCGTCTAGGCGACGCGGGCAGCAAGGGCGGCCTGGCGCTCAGCGCGAGCTCGGCGAGCGTCAGCCATGGAACTGGTGGGACGGTGGAGCATGGATCGACAGAGAGAAATCTTCGGCGCACCCCTACCTGGCGCGCCAAATGTCGGATTACGGGTTCCGGCAAACCCTTGAGGTTCGAACACTGGGGTGCACACGAAGATCTCTCTCTCTCTCTCTAGCTCGCTCGCTCAACGATCCACAGCCTAGCTCGACGAACTCGAAGAACACGAACACAAGGGTTTATACTGGTTTGGGCCACCATTGTGGTGTGGTGGATTGCCTTGTTGGCTGGGGAAGAACAACCTCAGGAGGAGAGGTGTTCTTGGGCTCGGTGAGCTGATCCTAAGAAACCAAATCATGTTTACAAACTTCACAAAGCTCTTTATGGTCTTAAACAAGCTCCTAGAGCATGGTATAAATGCTTGACCAAGCTTCCTCTTGAAAAAGGCTTAGAAATTGGGAAGATTGATTCCACACTTTTTACTAAAAGGGTTAATGGAGAATTATTTGTATGCCAAATTTATGTTGATGATATCATATTTGGATCAACTAACCCTCATTTTAGTGAGAATTTTGGGAAGCTAATGTCGGAGAAGTTTGAGATGTCAATGATGAGTGAACTCAAATTCTTTCTTGGGTTGCAAATCAAGCAAACTAAGGAAGGTACTTTTGTGTCTCAAACGAAGTACACTAAGGACTTATTCAAGAAATTCAATATGCAAGAGTGCAAAGGTATGTCTACACCCATGCCTACTAGTGGACATCTTGACTTGACCAAAGATGGTAAACCGGTTGATCAAAAGGTTTATCGCTCTATGATTGGTTCATTGTTATATCTATGTGCTTCACGTCCCGATATTATGCTAAGTGTGTGCATGTGTGCAAGATATCAAGCTGCTCCTAAAGAATGTCATCTTAAGGCCGTAAAAGGATAGTGAGATACTTAATTCATACACCAAACTTTGGCATTTGGTATCCTAAGAGGGCCTCTTTCGATCTTGTTGGCTATTCCGACTCGGACTATGCCGGAGACAAGGTTGATAGAAAGTCCACTTCGGGTACTTGTCAATTTCTTGGTAGATCTCTTGTGCCTTGGTCCTCCAAGAAACAAAACTCGGTATCCTTATCTACCTTGAGCGGAGTACATTGCCACCGGTTCATGTTGTGCTCAATTACTTTGGATGACCCAAACTCTTAAAGATTATGGGATATATGTGAAACATGTTACATTGCTTTGTGACAATGAAAGTGCTATCAAAATTGGTCATAATCCCGTACAACATTCTCGAACTAAGCATATTGAAGTTCGTCATCATTTCATTCGAGATCATGTTGCTAAGGGTGACATTAATCTTAATCATGTTCGCACCGAAAAGCAATTAGCGGATATATTTACTAAACCCCTTGATGAGAAAGTGTTTTGCAGGTTGAGAGGAGAATTGAACATCATTGATGCTTCAAACTTGGAGTAGAAACTCCATTGGATACATGCAAGACATGATCTTATGACTAATCCATGATATCTCTCTTATGATGAATATATTATATCTTGGATATATTTGCATCTTGCATGTCATCTAACCCATGTAGGTACTTGGTTGAATCAAATTCCATGAGATTGTAATCTACTCACATCTTGAGCAATCTCTACATCACCAAGTCTCTACCCTTTGGTGGATGAGTACAAGGAAGCACGGAATCATTCTAACATATCCTTTAGACAAACTCTATGATTGAGGTTCATGATTGTCATTTTGGATACACAAGTGCTCTTCCTTGCAAGAACTAACCCATGTAGGTAGATGGACTCAAATTCCATGTGGTGCTCCCAACTCTTGATGAGCTACATCAACCTTGAGCAACCCACAAAGTTCAACTACATGGACAACAACACCAACCAAGGTATGTTATTCCATCTTAGAGAAGCTTTACTCCAAGTCTTGAGCTAAAGCAACTCGACAAGATGTGAATACATCAAGATGCTTAAAGCGAAAATGGTAACCCCATTTTGAGCTTAAACGATGAGTATGACCCATGATCAAGTGATCTCACTTGACTCCTAAGTCAATATACTCTAACATAGGTGACTTTGTCACAAACCATCTCTAGATGAAGTTCTCTCGTGTTCTTATTTGTGTTTTTGCATTTGTCTCATGCATATTTGTTTCCCCTTTCAAAAAAAAACTTCATCTAGATTTCATTCTTTTCTTTCAGTTTGCTCTGCATTTTCAGCATCCAATTCATTGCATATCATTTCGTTAATTCCTTGCAAATCTTTGTGAGACCTTTCTAGTCTAGAGAGCTGAGGTGACAAATGTTTTCTCTGTGATGAACTCGGTTTCACCAATTTGTTGATTTCGGTCCAATCAATCTTTTGCACAACCGAAGCATACCTCACGGTGCCACCGATTTCACAACAGGATAAAAAGTTTGCCACTTATTCTGTGTTTCTTCTAAATCCAGCTCCACTCAATGAATCTTGTCCTCTACAAGCATCACAATTTTATGCAGTGCTTTGCGTTGTGACTCAAGGACCAAACCCATACACAACAAATTCCAGAAGACCCTTCTTGGAAATTGATGTCAAAGGGGGAGAGAGAGATCACATCAAAGCTTATCACTTAGAGAGATCACATCAGAGAGAGTATTAAGGGGGAGAAAGAGATCTCCAGGGGGAGAGAATACTCATGTAGAAAGTATTTCTCAAGGATCCCAGATGCTTGGTATTCAAGAGGAGAGATGCCACATGTCTTTTTGGGGGAAAGACATGTTCATGTGTGCTTATTTGCATTAAGCTCTGTTCTTTTATATTTTTCAGCTCTGATTTTCTGTTCCCTATCTTCTCCCAGTATCCCATGCTAGATTCAAGGGGAGCAAGACATCTAAGGGAAAGAAATCAATCAAATTCATTGCATATCTTTACTCTTGGGGACATGTCTAATCCAATGTGGTACTCTGTACTCACTCTCTACATGTCATCCCAGTCTTGGTATTCTTGTGGTTTCTTCTATTTGCTCTGGCTAGTAGATGTACCTGTGTTATCTAACCTTGTTTGTGCAGGTTCATTTCACCCTAAGCCAACTCAAGACTAGAAGGTAAGTATATGCATCACACTCATGTGTATGAGGAATTCTTGCTGATGTACATACTGTTTTGCAAGAAGGACTCATGAGCATGAAGGTATTTTCTTTAATATTCCTTGCTCTGATGCATATGGCCAAGATACATGTAACACATTGCCTACTCTGTCATGGTTGTGCTCTCACATGCTTCTATATTCCATATTCACATGATTGCATACATATAGGGGGAGCCTATGCTTGTTACATATCTTTCCGAGGCTTTTCTTGCTATTTTTTATATCCTTAACTAAAGCTTTGATGTATGTTGCCATCAATTACCAAAAATGGGGAGATTGAAAGCACAAGTGCTCCCTAGGTGGTTTTGGTAATTAATGTCAACATATCTCTTGTTGGACTAACACTTTTATCTAGTATGTTTCAGATAAGTTCAACAATGGAGTGGCATGGACTAAAGGATGTGGGAACTCCTTCAAGATGCTAAGGACAAAGGATTGGCTCAAGCTTCAAGCTCAAGACTCTTCAGCTTACATTTTAGTGATCCAAGATCACATTGAGCCTATAGGAAAAGCCAATACTATCAAGGAGGGATGAGGTGTTGCTTAATGAGCCTTTTGCTTCATGTGCTTAGTGATATGCTCCGAAACCCTCCACTACTTTCTCACATCCACATATGACCTAAACCCAAAGTCAAATTCGGCCCTACCGATTCTTTCTATCCGGTGCCACCGAGTTCAGATGTCATAGCCACTGCCACAAACCCTAGGCAAATCGGTTTCACCGATAGGGATCTCGGTCTCACCGAGATGGGATTGTAATATCTCTGTGTATATCCATCACCAGATTCGGCTTCACTGAATTTGTGTAATCGGTACTACCGAGATAACAATGCAAACTTTCTGGTTAACTTATTACCAAAATCAGTCCCACCGAGTTTGAGTAATCGGTCTCACCGAGTTTGCCTGACCAACTCTCTGGTTAGCTAATTACCAAATTCGGTCTCACCGAGTTTGTGTAATCGGTCTCACCGAGATTACGTTATGCCCTAACCCTAACCATATCGGTCCTACCGAGATGCATGTCAGTCCCACCGAAAACCCTAACGGTCACTAGGTTTACTAAATCGGTCCGTCCGAGTTTGATGATTCGTCCCACCGAGTTTGGTAAATTGTGTGTAACGGTTAGATTTTGTGTGGAGGCTATATATACCCCTCCACCTCCTCTTCATTCGTGGAGAGAGCCATCGAACAAGCCTACACTTCCAAAGATCCTATTTCTGAGAGAGAACTACCTACTCATGTGTTGAGGCCAAGATATTCCATTCCAACCACATGAATCTTGATCTCTAGCCTTCCCCAAGTTGCTTTCCACTCAAATATTCTTTCCACCAGATCCAAATCCTATGAGAGAGAGTTGAGTGTTGGGGAGACTATCATTTGAAGCACAAGAGCAAGGAGTTCATCATGAATAAACCATTTTTACTTCTTGGAGAGTGGTGTCTCCTAGATCGGCTAGGTGTCACTTAGGAGCCTCCGACAAGATTGTGGAGTTGAACCAAGGAATTTGTAAGGGCAAGGAGATCGCCTACTTCCTGAAGATCTACCACTAGTGAGGCAATTCCTTCGTGGGCGACGACCATGGTGGGATAGACAAGGTTGCTACTTCGTGGACCCTTCGTGGGTGGAGCCCTCCGTGGACTCACAAGAAATACTCCTACGTGGGTTGAAGTCTCCACCAACGTGGATGTACGATAGCACCACCTATAAGAACCACGACAAAAACATCCGTGTCTCCAATTGCGTTTCAATCTTCCAAACCCTTCCCTTTACATTCTTGCAAGTTGCATGCTTTATTTTCCGCTGCCTACATACTCTTTGCATGCTTGCTTGTTATGTATTGAGAATGTTAAACTTGTGCCTAAACTCTACTTAAACCTAAAAGAAGTTAAAAACTGCAACTTTGGTACTTAGTGTCTAATCACCCCCCCTCTAGACACCTCTTCTGAAGATCCTACAGAAGTATTGCGGAAAGCGAATGGTGGTGAAAGAATGGCAAAAGGAGGCAAAATTAGCTGTGGCCGAACAGTTTTGGAAGGCCCGTGTGCACGGGGCAAGTTGAGCCCGTGTGCACGGGGTCCCAATGGCCCGTGCGCACGGGGTGTTCTGCTGCACAAGAATACCATCGGATCCATGGAAGTTTTCAAAAATCTGGCCAAAATCGATGGTGGGATGTATGAGGGAGGTGGGTAAGGGTTAGATCCACTTGCCAAACACGAAATTCGTGGACCAAATCAACAAAATCACATAACATCCAACAAATTGTTAAAATACTGTGGCGCTGTTGCCTCACAGTTTCCAGTAAAAAAACATCCAACAAATTGCAAGAAACATTTTGGGGCTATTTTGTGGGGATTTTTGAATTAGGATGAAAAACAACAAAATTAGGCTATAATATGAGGGGTAGGGACTCCATTATGTGAATCAACCAAGGCTCATGATACCAAGATGTTTTAGGGTGCAACCCTAGATGAATATATTTTCACACTTGGAGGGTAAAAGAGGATGAACAAGAACACAAAGAGGAAATTCACTCAAACAAAGATCCAATTACACATTGTCGGATTATGGGTTCTGGCAAACTCTTGAGGTTCGAACACTGGGGTGCCCACGAAGATCTCTCTCTCTCTAGCTTGCTCACTCAACGATCCACGGCCTAGCTCGACGAACTCAAAGAACACGGGACACAAGGGTTTATACTGGTTCGGGCCACCGTTGTGGTGTAATACCCAATTCCAGTGTGGTGTGGTGGATTGCCTTGTTGGATGGGGGATGAACAAGTACAAGGGAAGAACAGCCTCAGGAGGAGAGGTGTTCTTGGGCTCGGTGAGCTGATGAGTGCTAGGGTGGCCTGAATGATCCGTCCCGGCTATGGCGGTGGCTAGTCCTATTTATAGAGGCCAGGGTCCTCTTCCCAAATATTAGGCGGGAAGGGATCCCACAACGGCCAAGTTTGAAGGGGGACAACCAGTACAAGCTATCCTGACAAAAGTAGTCTTTGCCTGCCAAAGGTTCTGGTGGTGACGCCGTCCTGGGCTCCACGATGACCTCCGTCCTGTCGTCCTGCTGGTCTGGGTTTTGTTGCACTGATATGGGAACCTTTGTTTGACGCCTCAGGACTCCTCGCCCGCGCCTGCCTCTTTAGCACCAAAGAGGAAACTGGTACTCTGCGCCTGCTGGCGCCCGCCTGGCCTTGGTCGTCACGGCTCACGTCACGCGCTCATCGCGAGGTGCTCCTTGCCTTGATATCTCCGCTCCTCGTGCGCCAGCCTAGCGAGGCTGCCCCTGAGGAGGTCTTGTGTCGTCCACCTCGCGAGGGTCTTGAGTGTTTGCTAATTAAGAAGGGCCATACCAGGCCGCTGGGCGAGCCACGCCCTGGGCCGCAGGCAGGCAAGTCTGGGGACCCCCGTTCCCGGAACACCGACAGTAGCCCACGGGCCCAAGGCGAGCTCGGACTTGGCTTCGAGGCGAAGCCAAAGGGCAAGTGCGGAGCGCCGTGGGCCCCAATAGCCTGCGGCCTTGGTCGATGTGTGGCGATTGATTGGACGTGGGCGTCTCCGCTTCCCCACGCTGCCTCGGCAACTGCCCCTGACTTGACGAGTCCCTGGTGCATGCAAAAAGATCATCTCATTACCTACGAACATGGAGGCCGGTGGTTGGCCTCCCTCTGGCTATAAATGAGGAGGGGGGCGGAGCCCCCGTTGCTCATCTCTTCCTCCACCCCGCTCGCTTCTTCTTCCTCCTTGCTTTGCTGCCTTTTCGCGACGTCCATGGCGCCGATTCGGAGGTTCTCTGCCGCCGAGAAGGGAAAAACTTCCCGCGAAGAGCTTGGGCCACTCCCGCCGAAGAAGAGGCTGGCCCGCCTTCGCGATGTCGCCTTGAGGTGGGAGGTGACGAGGCCATAGAACGAGCGGCCTCCCCCCAGCTATCCGCTGCCTTTGTACGCCCAGGTGCAAGGCTCCGGAGGGGGAGGCGCCCAGCACCGCTCGCGCTTTGGTCATGGCTAGCGTGCCGTTGCGGCGCATGCTATCGCCTCGCGAACTCATGTTGAAGGCTCCTCGCGCGAGTTCGTGATGTGGGAGGCGATGCCTCCGCGCACGTGGATCCGGTTCCCGCAATTCGTCTCTGGGGAGATGCCGCCGAGGGGGCCGCTCGAGCTGTGGTTGCAGCACGCCGAGTGCGGCACCCCGGCGACGGGAGCAGAGGTCGAGGTCGTCTCCCCGGGCAAGATCTTTATGACTCGTGGATGGGGTGAGGTCGCTCGCGTCTGCCGTGGGTAGGAAGCCCTTGCCCTCCACTTCGAGTACGACGGCACCTCCACTATGTTCTTCAAGGTCTTCGACGAGGAAGGCCGCCGCCTGGAGTGCTGCCCGGGAGGAGGCCGTCAGGGTGGTGGAGCGGTCGGCGCCGAGCCCGCCCTTGGTCCCGCCGACAGCCCCTCTAGCAGTAGCAATGGCACCTGGGGGTCCAGCAGCTCTCCTGAGCCTGATAGGACTCCTAAGACGAGCGATGACAACTACGTGCCGCCGAGCTCCCACCGCGCCCAGAGTGGGGTACCGTCATCCGCTCGTCGTCGCCGATGATCTGGATGGGGTTGGCGTCGGCCTGCCGTGACCCACTGTTGATGATGGCGTCAGCGACCTTAGCTAGGGCTTCATCTTCCTTTTGTTCCCTATGAGGAATTGAGACGATCCCCGTGGGGGTGTGTAAGAAACTTGTAGTTCTTTTGGCTCAATGCAATATTGCCCTTTATCCTGTGTCGTGGTCGTGCATTCTGCTTCAACTAGTCGCCCCTTTGCGTCCCTTGCGATAGCTTGGTGCTCTATGCTGACAGGTCCCATTCCCCAGGCAGGCTGCAGCCGTCGCTGGTATGCCATGTGGCAATGCCATGGTCAAGGCCAGGAGGTGAGCGGCCCGGGGCCGTAAGAGCTCCTGAGGCGCGATGCTCGGGGGGTCCCCCTTAGCATGCAAGCAGCTACCTCAGGGCCTAAAGGGTGGCGAGGTTGCTGAAGCGGAAGAGCGTTAGTGAAGATGGCGAGGCCTACAGGCGTGCGCCTCGCTTCGGCTTTGCTTCCCCCTTCTTTCGTTTTCGCGGTAGCTTAGCGCTCTACGCCGGCGGGTCCTAGTCCCTAGGCAAGCGTCAGCCGTCGCTGGTATGCCAGGTCGCGATGCCATGGTCAAGGCCAGGAGGTGAGCGGCCCAAGGTCCGGTAAGAGCCTCTGAGGCGCGATGTCAAGAGGTCCCCTTTGGCGTGCAAGCAACTTCCTAAAGCCGAAGAAGGGGTCTACATTGCCGGAGCGAGGCGATGAAAGCTAAACATCTTGTGTAATAGCTCTGGTCTGACTCGGGTGCTTGACTTATCTTAGTGATCTTGAGTCGATTCCTTGCGTCGCGCCTGATTCATGCATCAGTGATGATTGGACAACTGGGTGCTCTGCGTCCTCGGGTCCCGGCCCTCGAGCGGGCTCGGCCGCCGCTGGTATGCTAGGTCGTGATGCCGTGGTCAAGGCCAGGGGGCGAGGGCTGGAGAGCCAGTAGGGGCTCTTGAGACATGATGCTCAAGAGCCCCCCTTTAACGCGCAAGAAGATTATGTGAAAAAGAGTAGGAGCCTGCGGTGCCGCCTGCTGCAAGCCTCCGGAGATTCCTGCAGGTCAGCACGAGGGAGAAAATACAGATTGCATAGTGTTTGTTGGTCCGCCGCTGGTCGCTTCGCAAGAAGATGAAGGCATTGAGGGCCTGGTGAGGTAACGTGCGCGGGGCGTGCCGCGAGCCAGAGCTCGACCACTCAGGTTTTTCGGCATTGCAGGGACGGACCCGAGCACAAGCGCCGTGCCGACATGTAGAATCCTTGCCTCTGGACGAGCAGAAGGTTAGGCGGCAATGCGGGATGCCATGAGGCATAATCAGGTAGGTAAATATCATCTCAGGAAGGGCAGGTAATGCTAGTTCAGAAAATGCAAGGCGGAATCGTACACTGGGGACGGACCCGTCTTGATGCAGGGATGATGCAGCCCGAGGGGCGCCCCCGACAAGGTAAGCTAAAGACGTAAAAAGATACATGTCGCAGGGACAAACCCGTGCGACCTGGGAATAATGCAGCCCGAGGTGCGCTCCTAGCTGAACAAACTGGAAAGAGTCACCTGGCATAGTTGCTGAAGAGATGTCGAGGCAGCTGAAGGCGCGTGCTAATGAAGTTGCTCCTTAGGTGCCGTCCGGTGGCCGGTTTCGAGGAGATGCTAGAGGCTCTGGCTCCTCCTCCCTCAGGACCGCCTGGCGTCGCGAGCCGCCAGGGCGCCCTGCATGAGCCGTTGGTAGGTGACAGCCGCACTCGACAGGCCGTAAGGCATGCGAACGTAGCCGTGAGGGGGGATCGTCACACCGACCGGCACATGATGGCCTATAACGCTCCTGAGATGCAGCCCTGTTGAGCCCGAGGTAGTCGATGCAGACACGCAGCTCACCTTCATCGCCTGGATGGGGAGCTGTGCCGGGTAGTGGACGGCGGTCGCCGCGCATGGCTCTTGGCGTTTGGAGCTCTTGGGTTATCTTGGTGATGAACTCCTGAGCACTAGGCGCCTCGCGCCTCGTGCCTGCTTGAGGGAAACGTGCGGCGAAGCACGCCCCCACATGGTGCCCGAGCGCCTCCCTCGTGACGTTGGCTAGGTCTGAGGCCCTGCAGGAGAGAACCCCTGAGCCCAGCCCAAGGAGGGCGCTGGGCGCGCCTTCCTATGTGAGGGAGGGAGGCGCCCCGTCCATGGGCGCAGGTCCTGAAGTGGTGACGCCGCTCTCATAAGGCCCTTGGCGCGGCAGCTGCTTCTTCTTCTTGGGGATGGCCTCAGGAGGGTAAATGGTGCCTTCATTGTCTGGGTCCTCGACCACCGCAGCCTGGTAAGTGTGCTCGAGTGAGCACACCGCATCCTTTTCTTCGCAGGCGACCGTGATGACGCCGCCGCTTTCGGGCATCTTGAGGACGTTGTAGCCGTGGTGAGTCACCGCCATGAACTTGGCCAAAGCTGGGTACCCGAGGATGGCGTTGTAGGGAAGACGAATGTGGGCGACATCGAAGTCGATGAGCTCGGTGCGGTAGTTGTCACGCTGGCCGAAGGTGACCGGAAGGCAGATCTGCCCTATCGGGGTGGTGGAGCTGTTAGTCACCCTGAGAAGGGCTTGGTAGGCTGTAGCTGATCGTATGGCACTTGGAGGCTATCGAACGTCTCGACGGACAAGACATTGAGTCCCGTGCTGCCATCGATGAGGGTCTTGGTGACTTGAACGTTGCTGATGATGGGTGAGCAAAGCATCGGGAGGGCGCCGGCGGTTGCCGCGCACTTGAGCTGGTCTGCTGAGATGAAGGTGATAGCGCACTTGGACCACCTGAGTGGGCGCGTGGCTTCGAGCCTGGGGGAGACGTGTTCACTTATCGGGCGAACTGCTTGAAAAGGCGCTAAGAGGCTGGGGCCTGCGCACCGCCCAAGATGCAGGCGATGGCGCAGGGCTCCTGGAAGCCCCCAGCCCGCTCGTCCTGGTCGTCGTTCCTCCTTGGTGGTGGCGGTAGAGGAGGGAGGCCAGCCTTGCCCTGAGGGCGGTCCTCACGAGGCTGGTCGCGCCACTCCTGGCGCGGGCCGCGGTTGTTCCAGCGTCCTCCTATTCGGCCTCCTCCACGGCCGTAGCCTCGGTCGTTGCGGTCGGGACGCCGACCGAAGCGCCCGTCGCGGATGGCTCTGAGCTCCTGGCAATCGCTGGTGTTGTGGCTATGCATGTTGTGGAAGGCGCAGAACGGGCGGTTGCCCCTGGATGACTCCGGGTGGTCGCGACCGCGCTTCACCTCAGGCTCGGCCGCGAGCACGGCTACTCCCTTGCGCTTCACATCCTTGACCTTGGCCTTCTTGTCTTCTGGGTCTGCTGCTGGGAGCTCGACGAGGGAGAGGTGCCCTTCCTCGGCCCACGCGCACTTGGTCGCTAGGTTGAACAGATCTAAGGCCGTGCACAAGTCTTCATGGATGGCGAGCTCCTCCTTCATCTTGACATCGCGGACGCCGTCGAAGAACGCGGAGATGATGGCCTCGTCCGTCACCTTGGGGATCTTCAGGCGGACACTGTTGAAGCGCAGGATGTACTTCTGCAGGGTTTCTCCGGGTTGCTGCTTGATGCGCCGCAGGTTGCCCGTGGCCGGCGGGCAGTCGCGAGTGCCCTGGAAGTTGGCAACAAAACACTCGCGCATCTCACCCCAGGAGGAGATCGATCCCACGGGCAGGTTTAGGAGCCACGAGCACGCGCCATCTTTAAGAGCCATGGGGAACCAGTTCGCCATGACCTTCTCGTCGCCGTTGGCCGCCTCGATGCTCAACTCGTAGAGCTGTAGGAACTCCGCAGGGTCGGGGGTGCCGTCGTAACACGGAGGCAGGTCAGGCTTGAACTTCCCGGGCCAGATGACGCTGCGCAGCTCGGGGGTGAAGGCGCGGCAGCCTGATGTAGTCACTGGGGCTCGCCGCGGAGGCGGATCTTGGTTTTGGTATCCGCGCACAGCCGCCACGGGCAGTGCACGGTCTTGACGCGGTGGCGCGGGGAGTGCAGGTGCGTCTTGCCGTGGCCGAGGGACCTCATGGCAGCTTCCTTCATGTGCGGGCACCCTGCGCGGGGGATCGCACCATGGGGACACGCGTCTTGGTGCGAGGGTGACATCTTGACGTGGTGGTGGTGGAGGTGCTCCGTGGGCTACGTTGCCTGCTGCAGGAGGCGGACGAGGCAGCAAGAAAGACGGTGCAAGAGAGCCCCCAGCGGCACTGACAAGCTCTGTGATGCGGTCCAGCTACTCCTCGTAGAGGTCGTTGACTGGATGGTAGCGTAGGAGCTCGCGTGCCGTGAGCAGCGCGGCCTGTGCGTCCACGGGCCTGTGACGAGCGTGAGACGACGAGCCTGCCAGAGTTAGTGACGGGGTGGAAGTACGTCCATCCCACCGCATGTAGGGGTGCAGCGACGAGGCTTGCTACTCGGGTGCTGCCGGGCCGGTGGCGGCGTTGGCAGCAAGTGATGGCGAACGATGGGGAGGCCCGCCGGCGGGAGCCGTCTGGGCGATGCGGGCAGCAAGGGTGGCCTGGCGCTCAGCGCGAGCTCTGGGAGCGTCGGCCATGGAACTGGTGGGACGGTGGAGCGTGGATCGACGGAGAGAATTCTTCGGCGCACCCCTACCTGGCGTGCCAAATGTCGGATTACGGGTTCCAGCAAACCCTTGAGGTTCGAACACTGGGGTGCACATGAAGATCTCTCTCTCTCTCTCTCTCTCTAGCTCGCTCGCTCAACGATCCACAATCTAGCTCGACGAACTCGAAGAACACGGGACACAAGGGTTTATACTGGTTCGGTCCACCATTGTGGTGTAATACCCTACTCCAGTGTGGTGTGGTGGACTGCCTTGTTGGCTGGGGATGAACAAGTACAAGGGAAGAACAACCTCAGGAGGAGATGTGTTCTTGGGCTCGATGAGCTGATGAGTGCTAGGGTGGCCCGAATGATCCGTCCCGGCTATGGCGGTGGCTAAAGGCCAGGGTCCTCTTCCCAAATATTAGGCGGGAAGGGATCCCACAACGGCCAAGTTTGAAGGGGGACAGCCAGTACAAGCTATCCTGACAAAAGTAGTCTTCACCTGCCAAAGGTTTTGGTGGTGATGCCGTCCTGGGCTCCAAGATGACCTCCGTCCTGGCGTCCTGCTGGTCTTGTTCTTGTTGCACCGATATGGAAACCTTTGCTTGACGCCTCGGGAATCCTCGCCTGCGCCTGCCTCTTTAGCACCTAAGAGGAAACTAGTACTCTGCGCCCGTTGGCGCCCGCCTGGCCTTGGTCGTCACGGCTCACGTCACGCGTTCCTCGTGAGGTGCTCCTTGCCTTGATATCTCCGCTCCTCGTGAGCCAGCCTAGTGAGGCTGCCCTTGAGGAGGTCTTGTGTCGTCCGCCTCACGAGGCTTGGCCCCTCACGAGGGTCTTGAGTGTTTGCTGATGAAGATGGGGCGTACCAGGCCGCTGGGCGAGCCACGCCCTGGGCCGCAGGCAGGCAAGTCTGGGGACCCCCGTTCCCAGAACGCCGACACACATCCACTAGAATAGTAAACACGTGAGATTCACAAGAATACAAGACCAATCCAAGGAAACAAGCACAAAGGTAACGTTCTTCCCCCTCAAAAGGAGGTGAGGTCTTGATGATAGTCTTCACCAAAAGGAGGTCTTGAAATCCACTTGGGGATCCTCTCCTAAGAGGCCTTGATCACCTAGAGGAGTGGTAGAAGGAGCAAAGCTCTATCAATGTCTCACATACACTTTGCTATCCCTAACAAATGTCTTAGACCCGAAATATATAGCAAGTGGGAGGAAGGGGGCGACTAGGGAGTCAAGAAAGGGCATCCACAACCGAAATCTGGGAGGCCCATGCGCACGCAACGGCGGGGACCCATGCGCACGGGGTCATGCGTCTCGTTTCCAGTAGCTCTCTGGGTGGCCCGTGGCCACGGGGTCTGGAGGTCCCGTGTGCACGGGGTTGCGTGGGAGGTGTTGTTTTCATCTTCTTCATCTCCTTCTCCTTCCTCGAGGCCTTGGGGTGAGTCTCCTCCTCCTTTGGGGTGTTCCTTAGCTGCTTGGTGGCGTTGGTCTTCGTACTTAATGACACATAGCGTATTTTGGTGAGGTAGCAACCAAGTTCCATTCATGTACATGTCTATCTCAAGTAAGTGTGAGTTCACCTTGGTTTCGATGGCGCGTGCTCGATCTCTTATCATGGGTCCATGTGGTGCTTGATGTGTTGGTGTAGGGTGCATGGGGATGATGGAAGGATGCTCTGCATCACAAGAGTAGGGTCTTACATCGCAAGGTGGCCTAAAGCGGGGTAACTTTTGTGTCCCAGGCCCGTCCCCGCTCGCTCGCTCCCTCCGCCACCTCGCCGTGGTTGTAGCAGGAAGCAGTAGGGCGGTAGTAACAAGACCACCCTATAGTTCAAACCTCTTGGGTCCCTGATACGTCTCCAATGTATCTATAATTTATGAAGTATTCATGCCATGCTTACAACAATTTTGTATGGTTTTGGTATGATTTGCATGGAACTAACCCGGATAGACGCTATTTTCAGCAGAACTACCGTGGTGTTGTTTTTTGTGAAGAAATAAAAGTTCTCCAAATGCAATGAAACATTTTGATGCTTTTTTTGGAACAAAATAGGCAATAGAAGCTTTGTGGGAGAACCAGAAGGTGAAGGAGATGAGCACAAGACACCTGGGTGCGCCAGGAGGTGTGGGGACCCCGACTCATAAGTCGTGATCACCGAATGCACGTGTACAGTGATCCCAGAGATCAATGCTCACTGAACACACAGAAGCTGAATAACAAGAGTCTTACATCCACACATACCGTCTTACACAAATTATGACCATTATGGTCAAGTCTTACATTGATAAAGCCTTAAGGGCTGAACATCAAATAAAACACAAGCAACGGAAATCTTCGTTGATAAGTAGAACCCATGCCATTTGCCTTAACCCTACAGGCATTCTGACTGGGGAATGTCCTAGTTCGCATGTTCGTCTCCATAGAACTCTTCTTCGAACTCCGGTTCTTCCATGCCTGGCCAATTAAATAACCAGTGGCAAGCCAATGAGTACTTTGAATGTACTTAGCAACCCATGTTTTGGTTCCGTATGTAACGATGCATGATATAGGTAAATTTTTGCAGAAAGCTAGTTTTGAGTGCAATGACATGTTCAACAACTTGCAAGACATGCATCAGGAGAATTCAAGTAACCATGAGGACAGGTTACAGATATCAACATAAATAGAGTGGGCACCCCAACTCAATCATGTCAAGTCCCTTGACTTAACCCAAGTAGTTATCCAAACACACACACTAGTTTGTAAATACGTGGACATAGCCCAAGAGCGGTTACCCAACTGTCCTTGACCGTGGACACGGCTATTCGAATAGTTTTACACTCTGCAGAGGTTGCACACTTTACCCACAAGATCCAGGGAACTTCCGTGTCATCCACGACCCGCGGTACCTCAAGTACCCGGGGTAAGCACCCGATCACTATCTTTCCCTAGACGACACTAACAAGGAGTCCACTCGTTGTTCCGAATCCTCACGATGTACATCATACGAGACTCACTCGAGATCGTAACATCCCAGAGGGGACACAACGATGTATCCGGTGCCCTGTGAAAACAGTCATGGCCGCCCTACCTGGCATGACCCCGTCCCGAGAGAGAGCACCAACTCTCCCCCGTCACTAGTAATGCGGGCTCCGAGCTAGTATCGGCCTAGGTAATCAACAATGCCCGTTCCCATATAAGGGTAGAGTGGTTGCGCATGTAAGGTTGGAATAACGGTCGCAACTTAAACCAATCCGTTTTTGAAAGTAACACACACACTTGCCTCGGTACACCACTTCGTCATCAAGCGGTTACCCATCTCATCATCTCCCTCGGGCATAAGTGGCACCCGACGGGGTTTTCGAAAAGTCCTTTGAAAATACCTTATCTCCTTCACCATGCATATACCCGTCCCTTTTTGCGTAGCATCTACATCCTATCTACTCCCACCAGCATAACCCTCATAGGAAGGTAGGGTCATGCACAATGCAAGTATCAACGAGGAAGTAACAGAGGCAACCAACCAACATGGTTTACCATCTCATCATGATTCCGATGCAACAATAATAAGTGCTATAAGACATGTATAAAAAGGGTTTCATGGGCATGGTCAAAGGGCTGATTTCCTTGGTTGGCTTGGTCTTCAAAGTCTTCAGACCCTTCCTCTCCTTCTTCTCCAACTACTTCGTCAAACACGGGGTCTAATCGTCGCAAGAAAACAACGGATAAATGAGACAATAATAAAAACAGAAAAGTCAAAGTGCTCAGAAAAATGTCAACTTATTTTTGTAAAATACTATGAGGAAAACTAGGAAGGGGAAAATTCTTGGTTTTGGATTTGGAGCTAGGGAAACAGAGTCATGGATTTTCAAACAGAGGCTCTATTGTTCAAATTTGAACTTAAATTTGAACTGAGCAGAAAATTGTAATGGATGTGCATGAAAGTTACATCAATAAATAGGTAGGATTATTCTGAGATTTTAGGAGTTGGAATTATTTTATTTGGATAAGTATTCTATCCTGTGGAATTTTTGTAAAACAGGCAGAAAAAGAAAAAGAAAAGCGGCACTGTGCCACTGGGCCAGAGAGGCCACGGGGCAACATGCCCAGAGGGAAATCAGCCCGCGCGAGGCCGCCACGTCGAAGGCGTAAAGGCGAAGTATGCCTTCGGCCGACGGAGAACCGGCGCGCGCGCGCGTGCGTTTAAACCTGACGGGTTGATCCCACCCGTCAGGGCGTGAGGCTGACGGGCAAGGCCCACGGCCGTCGTCGTCTACCTCCATCCAGAGGCAACGGCGAGCTCGCCGGCGGCGATACAGGGCACGGGAGGGTGCGTGGGTGGTACCGTTGGACTCGGGAGGATGTCGCCGTTCGGGTGGTGGTGGAGATGGTCGCCGGAGCAGCACAGTTCACGGCCGGACGAGGTCACGCGGCGGAGGTGCTTCGGGCGTCGATGGTTCCGGCCGTTCCCGGCTGCAAAAAGAGTGGGAAAGAGAGGGGAAAGGGTCAGTGACACCATGCGGTTCCAGATCAAGAGAGAACAAGGGCAGAGGAGGCATTTACCGCGTGGACGTCGACGACCCAAGGCGGCGGAGCTCGAGCTCGATCTCGAGCTCGGGCGGCTCTGGAGGCAACTGGGTGTTGCGGGAGGTGGATTAGGAGCGTGGGGGAGCGACAGGAGGTGAGAGGGAGGCTCGGGGTCGCCTTTAATAGGCTGGCCGAGGTCCACCGTGGGCGCGGCCTACGGGTTCCCGCGGGATCGGCTCGGGTGGCCGTTAGGGAGGGAATGGAGAGCTCGGGGGCGTTCGTGGGAGTGGTGTAGGGTGCCAGGGAGAGAGAGGAGGAGCGGGACGAGCTGCACGCGGGCCACAGGAGTGGCGCGAGCATTGGCCGAAGCGGGCGAGGCTTTGGCGCGAGCTGCAGGAGAGAGAGGAGGGCGCGGGAGCAAGTGGGCGGCCTGCTGGCGTGGAGCGGACGTCGAGGGGCATTGACTTGCGCGCGGGGGAGGATCGAGGTGGCCGGGAGACGCGGCGTCAATGGTCGGGTGCCCTGCCAGGCGCTCCAGAGCGCGACTTTGGCTAGCATCTGCGGTTTTCCCGCGTCCGCGCGTGTCCACTAGTGTCTGGAGGCTGCAGGGGGTGTGGGAAAAAGCTCGGGAGAGCCTTGGATGCTCTGGAAAGCTGAGGGGAGAGGAGGCTGAGAGAGAGAGGGAAATCTGATGTCCAGAGAAGAAAAATGGGGTTCCCCCACCCTTCATCATTGCTTCCTCGGGCAGGGAAGCATCCTGGTGATAGAGGGGAACTAGGAGGGGTTGTGGTAAAAAGCAGGGCTCAAGGAGATTAGTGGAACAGGCTGGAATTTGCATTTTAAAATTCTGCCAGAAGGTGTTTGATGATGGTTTGGGCAAGTAGATGACTTTCACTTGTCATGAGACTCCACAGGGTGAAATGTCACACATAATTAGGGCCTTCCACCCATTTGGAGCTTATTTTGGCAAAGTTGCCAATTCAACTTTTGTAAACCCTAGAAACTGGCAGGAATGGACTTGTGCAGATCTAGTTGAGTAAATCACTTCTCCTTGATGCACCACTTGGTGTGGTGGCCTCATTTGGTCGTGTGATCATGCTCACAAAAGTTGGGATCAAGGAGAGGAAGTTGGTAGTACAAAGTAGTTCAAATTTGATTCTGGCCAAAGGGGGTTTTGAGGGAATTTCATGGGGTTATATTATTCTCCTTGACATGATACTTGCCAAGATCATCAAAACATGTCATATGTGACATGCTAGAATTTTCATGGAATTTTTGGAGAATATTTCCTGTAGAAATAGTTCAAATCCTTGAAATGAGCAGAAATGGTTTTGGGAGGTTTTGTCCAATATTTTGATCATGACCATGTGTTGGAACTCATATATATATGGTAAATATATGTCCATTGAGTCTCCCTAATTTTTCTCAAATATTTTTAAAGCTTTAAAATAATTTTAACCTATTAAAGACCATTTCTGAACTTAAGAAAAAGCCTTTAAATAAAATAGGAAAATAACTTTTAAAATTATATTTTTGTGGTTTATGGAAGTCCTGTATCTAATAGGTTTCAAATATACTCTTTGAAATATTTTTCATACCCCAAATCAAGTACTTGTAGTGCAAACCTCGATTCAGGGGTTTTTGGAAAACTAACTTTTGAAAACACTATTTTGCCAAATTATTTTTGTAAGAAAATACTATATTGCACTATACACATGGCATGATCATTGGGCAGAAGTTTGGGGCAAGGAGATGAAGTATATAAGGTGGAGTTGTGTTGACTTTAAAGAGCACTTGAAAACACAGAGAGAAAAACCAACTCCAAATAAAAGCCAAATAATGCAAAAGTTTTTGTTGGTCCAAATTTTCATGCTTTATTGATGCAGATGAAATTTTACAAAATGCAGGGTGTGACATACCTACCCCCCTTACAAGAATCTCGTCCCCAAGATTCCTAAACTAGGTTTTAAAGAGATACGGAAACTCGGATCTAAGGTAGTCTTCACGTTCCTGTGTTGCTTCGCTTCAGGTGGTTGCTCCAATCGACCTTGAAGTACTTGAGGGTGCGACTTCGAGTGTGTCGCTCAGCCTCATCCAAAATGCGGATGGGCCTCTCACGGTAAGTCAAATCAGGCTGAAGGTCAATGGCTTGGTGACTGACGTCCTTGTAAAGATCAGGCTTGTCTGGAACTTGGAGACATTTCCGGAGTTGTGACACGTGGAATACGTTGTGCACATCGGATAGTTCAGGTGGTAGTTCTAACTGGTAAGCCACTTCACCTCATCGGTCAGTGATCTTGAAGGGGCCGATGTATCTTGGGGCGAGCTTTCCTTTGACATGGAAGCGTTGGGTTCCCTTGAGAGGTGTGACCCGAAGGCAGACATGGTCTCCAACCCGGAAATTCATGTCCCTACGCCGTGAGTCGGCGTAGCTCTTCTGCCTTGATTTGGCAGTTTGCAAACGCTCTGTGACAAGTTGGACTTGCTCTTCTGCCTCACGGAGGATATCGGGTCCAAAGACTAGTCCTTCTCCGGTCTCTGACCAATTGAGGGGCGTGCGGCACTTCCGTTCGTATAACACCTCAAATGGTGCCATCTGAAGGCTTGACTGATAACTGTTGTTGTAGGAGAACTCGGCGAAAGGGAGGCAATCTTCCCACCTAGCTCCATATGCTAAGACACAGGCTCGGAGCATGTCTTTGAGTATCTGAGTCACTGTTTCGCTCGACCTCCGGCCTGTGGGTGGAAAGCGGTCTTTGAAGGACAACTTGGTCCCCATGGCCTCTTGGAACTTCTTCTAGAACCTTGAGGTAAACTGGGTTCCTCGGTCTGACACAATCTCCTTGGGAACACCATGAAGGCTTACGATTCTGCTGATGTAGAGTCTGGCTAGTTGGTTTCCCTTGTAAGTCATTTTGACAGGAATGAAATGGGCTACTTTGGTCAAATGGTCGACTATGACCCAGATGGAGTCCTGTCCCTTATTTGACCTGGGTAACCCAGTGATGAAGTCCATTCCGACTTTATCCCATTTCCATTCAGGCACCTTGAGAGGCTGTAACAATCCAGCAGGTCGCCGATATTCAGTTTTGACCCTTTGGCATGTGTCACACTTAGCGACGAAAGTGGCTATCTCTCTCTTCATGCCATGCCACCAGAATCTTTCCTTTAGGTCTTGATACATCTTGGTTGCTCCGGGGTGGATGGAATACGGGGTGTCATGAGCTTCTTGCAAGATCAAATTCTTGAGCTCAATCTTGTTGGGTACGCAAATGCGATTCCCAAACCACACAATTCCTTGCTCATCGTCTGAGAATCATGGGGCTTTGCCTGCCTTGATCTTCCTCTTGATGCCTTCAATACTTTCGTGTCCCTTCTGGGCTTCCTTAACATCATCCATCAGGGTAGGCTTGACTTCAAGGTTGGCTAAGAGTCCTGGTCCAACCAGTTCCAACTCGAAGCTTTCAAGTTCGTCATACATGTATGGTAGCTCGCCTTAAGCATAGCATTCAAGGAACAAGCCTTTCTGCTTAATGCATCTGCTACCACATTAGCCTTCCTAGGGTGGTACTGAACACTGAGGTCATAATCCTTGATCAACTCTAGCCACCTTCTCTGCCTCATGTTCAATTCCTTTTGAGTGAAAATATACTTCAGACTTTTGTGATCCGTGTATATCTCACAACGATCCCCTAGGAGGTAATGTCGCCATGTCTTCAGGGCATGAACCACTGCTGCTAACTCGAGATCATGAGTAGCATAGTTCTCTTCATGAGACCGTAGTTGCCTTGAAAGGTAAGCTACGACTCTGCCTTCTTGCATCAAAACACCTCCCAGTCCGGTTCTTGACGCATCACTATATATCACAAATTCCATGTGTATATCCGTGTGGCTGTAATCGGGCGGTGGTCGATCTCTTCTTCAGCTCACGGAAGCTCTCTTCGCACTTCAAGGCCCATTCAAACTTCTTGTCCTTCTTCAAGAGCTGGGTCATAGGTCGGGCAATGCTTGAGAATCCTTCAACGAACTTGCGGCAATATCCCGCGAGTCCGAGGAAGCTTCTGACTTCCTTCACATTGCTCGGAGTTTGCCATTCAATCACGGCTTGAATCTTGGAGGGGTCCACTAACAACCCTTCGGCATTCAATACATGACCCAAGAATCCAACTTCACGCAGCCAAAAATTCGCACTTGCTGAACTTGGCATACAGTTGGTGTTCTCGAAGCTTGTCTAGGACCATCCTCAAGTGTTGCTCGTGCTCTTCTTCCGTCTTCGAGAAGACAAGAATGTCATCAATGAAGACAACGACAAACTTGTCCAAATATTCCATGAAGACCTTATTCATGAGATACATGAAGTAAGCTGGGGCATTGGTCAATCCAAAGGACATGACCGTGCACTCATACAGGCCATATCTGGTTACAAATGCCGTCTTCGGAATATCTTGGGGCCTGATTTTCAGCTGATAATATCCAGATCAAAGGTCGATCTTGGAGAACACCTTGGCCCCATTGAGTTGATCAAACAGATCTTCAATCTTGGGGAGTGGGTACTTGTTCTTGATTGTAACCTCATTGAGGGAGCGGTAATCAATGCACAAGCGGATGGTACCGTCCTTCTTTGCCACAAACTGAACAGGTGATCCCCAAGGGGAGGCACTAGGGCAGATAAATCCCTTCCTCAACTGCTCTTCCAGTTGCTTCTTCAATTCTGCTAACTCTTCCGATCCCATTCTATAAGGCTTCTTATAGATGGGTCCTGCCCGCACGAGCTCGATGATGAACTCAATGTCTCGGTCAGAGGCATCCCCGATAGCTCATCAGAAAAACATCGGGTATTCGTGATACTATCGGCACTTGCTCCAATCCAACTTCAATGGACAATTGACTTGGTTGGCTCGGCGAAGGAGGGGTTGGAGGCAAATTTAACTTCGACTCCTTGGTCATTGGTCACAAGTGATGTCCGGTTGGCACAATCTAACAAGCCTTGGTGCTTGATGAGCCAATCCATTCCTAAGATCACATCCAAGCCTTGCGATCTTAAGATGATAAGGTTTGCTAGGAAGTCTACCCCATTAATGACAATTCCGACTCCTTTACATCCTATCCTGGCTCTCATCTCTGCTCTGGGGGTTTGTACCACCATACGGTTATTCAGGGGTGTAGGGGTCATGCCACTTTTCAATGAAAACCTTTTGGTGACAAATGAATGCGTGGCTCCAGAATCAAACAAGACAGTTGCAGGTGCTAAATTGACAAGGAACGCATTACCAGACGACGTCCGGGTCTTCCTGGGCTTCTTCTGCAGTAACATGATTCACACGTCCCTTGCCGTTGTTGGGCAGGTTGCGGGGAGCTTGGGTCCTTGGTGGCATTCCACGGCCTTGTCCTGGGTTCTGCGCATTGGGGCACGGTGCGTCGGGCTTCTTGTTGGGGCAATTCTTGGAGTAGTGTCCTGGTTGACCACATCCAAAGCAAGTAACTTGGTTGGGGTTGATGCTCTTGCCGGCATCGTTATTGGGGTTGTTGTAAGCTGGCCTGGGGTTGGCATACTCTGAGGTGGATAGTTGGTGCGGGGTGCAGGAGCTCTTGGCTGCTGATAGGTTGGCTTGACCGGGGCTGGCTGCCATTGGCGAGGCTTCTAGTTGCTGGAGCTACCCTTGCTGATCATCTTGCGCTTACGGGTATCATCCAAAGCACGTCGCTTGTCTTCAAGCATGAGTGCCTTGTTTACCAGATCGGGAACGGTTGGGCAGTCACACACAACAAGCGAAATCGCAGTAGTCTGGTTGAGGCCTTCCATGAAGCGCTCCCTTTTGGCGAGATCAGTCTTGACATCCTCGTGGAGCATACCTTGACGTAACACCGAACTTCGCATGTACTCCTTGACAAGTGCTACTACCTTGCTTCAGGCCCGGAACTCACGCTTCTTGATGGCCATAATCCCAGAAGGAATGTGGGCCTTGCGGAATTCTGCCTTGAAGTCATTCCAAGTGATGTCTTGCCCAGCGCGCATGACCTTGAATCCATCCCACCAAGCTCTGGCGGTACCCCCGAGACAGTGGGCAGCATATGCTACCCTCTCACGGTCTTCGCAGCCGACTAGTTCCAACAGTCCTCAATGGTGCGGACCCGATCGTGCATCCGTGGGTTCAGCAGTCTCGATGAAGGTGGGTGGTGCATGCTTCTTGAACTCTGCCAACGTGGAACGTCCATTGCCGTTCCCCGCCGGTTGGCGGTTGACAGCCTGAGCAATCATCTGGAGGGCTGCTGTGTTGGCTTGGCGTTCCTCTCGGAAGGCTTGGAGGAGCTGAGCCATGTCCATGTTTGGAGGTGGTGGCGGTGGTGGAGCTTGTCCTTGGGCTTGGTCCTGAGTGGCTCCTGCTCCGGCTTCTTGTTGCTGGGTAGAGGTACCAAAGACGTGTTACAACAGGCATCTTGTTGGAGCGGTCAAGGGCTCATGAGGGAAAGCAATACAGGTGGGGTGCCTAGTAAGGGGGTGGGCGTGACACAATTTTAAGTTAATCAAGGGCCAGAAGGGCCAAACTCATGCATTAAAACCAAATGGGGGATGTAGTCGTTTACAAGTCCCCGAAGGGAAAGTACGACTTCATCCAACCAAGTTGAAATCAAGCACAACATAACATGGTTTCATTTGAACCATTACACGGACTCGACTTCGCATAAGGGGTACACGACCTATCCTACCTTCAGGGTTACAGACCGGCCTACCCTAGTCCTGAACGGTGTCTAAGTGGTGGAATGCTCGCCAGATTCCGGCTCCTCTGGGTCTTCCTCCTCACCTTCATCTGTCTCAGTATCTTCGACACTTGAGGGAGTGGGGAGTGGACGAGCTGAACACGGCGCTGCTTCGCCGGTGGCACCGTGAAGAGGTTGCGATACTCCTTCGCCATCATACGGCGCGGCTGAGGTGATCCCTTGGCATGCGTGACCCGTGGGGGTCGCCCGCCTCGATAGGCTACAACGGGCTGTCCAGGGGGTGCACCATCCTTCTTGATCATGTCCGCCTTTGTCTGAGTTAGGCGGAGGAGTTCCTTGGTCTCGTGGAGTTTCTTCCGAAGCTCCATCGACTCCGAGGCCAGGTGCTGTGCCAGGCTATCGGCACACAAGCTGAAGTAGGTCTGGAAGCGGAGAGAAAGCCCTTCGTCCATGGGTGGGGCTGGTGCGCTGCTCTCGTCATCACCTTCCTTACGATAAGGCAGGTAACGAGTGGCTGGCTCACTCGCCATCTCCGGCAGGAGATCCCGAAGGCGAGTCAGAGCCTTGAGGGCAGCAGTCTCAACAGCGAGAAGCAGGGTCGCCATCTGGGGTCCCTCAAAGAACCAGCTCGTCGGGGCGTCGATCGCCCTAACGACTACCTCCACGTGATATTTCCTTCTCAAAGACCGTTGATCCAGTGCTCATGGTAGGAGAAGGTGGGGGCTCGAGTAAACTGACACTTCTTGAGGCTGTCCTCGAGAAGTACGGGAAACCCGGTGGTCAGGAGGTCCTCGGGTACAACGGCCATCTACAAAAGTGGAAGGGAAAGGGTCAATAGAGGAAATGTGACCTATGTTTAGGATATTTTTAGAAAACGTAGGTATATAGGTAATTTTTGTAGATAGTCTCACTCTAACTAACGTCCATGCTAACTAAGGCTTCCTACAATCAACCTGGCTCTGATACCAGCTCTGTGGGGAACCCGACTCATAAGTCGTGATCACCGAATGCACGTGTACAGTGATCCCAGAGATCAATGCTCACTGAACACACAGAAGCTGAATAACAAGAGTCTTACATCCATACATACCGTCTTACACAAATTATGACCATTATGGTCAAGTCTTACATTGATAAAGCCTTAAGGGCTGAACATCAAATAAAACACAAGCAGCGGAAATTAAATAACCCTACAGGCATTTGCCTTACATTGGTAAAGTCTTACATTGGTCAAGTCTTACATTGATAAGTAGAACCCATGCCATTTGCCTTAACCCTACAGGCATTCTGACTGGGAAACGTCCTAGTTCGCATGTTCGTCTCCATAGAACTCTTCTTCAAACTCCGGTTCTTCCATGCCTGGCCAATTAAATAACCAGTGGCAAGCCAATGAGTACTTTGAATGTACTCGCAAGCAACCCATGTTTTGGTTCCAGATGTAACGATGCATGATATAGGTAAATTTTTGTAGAAAGCTAGTTTTGAGTGCAATGACATGTTCAACAACTTGCAAGACATGCATCAGGAGAATTCAAGTAACCATGAGGACAGGTTACAGATATCAACATAAATAGAGTGGGCACCAACCCAACTCAATCATGTCAAGTCCCTTGACTTAACCCAAGTAGTTATCCAAACACACACACTGGTTTGTAAATATGTGGACGTAGCCCAAGAGCGGTTACCCAACTGTCCTTGACCGTGGACACGGCTATTCGAATAGTTTTACACTCTGGAGAGGTTGCACACTTTACCCACAAGATCCGGGGAACTTCCGTGTCATCCACGATCCGCGGTACCTCAAGTACTCGGGGTAAGCACCCGATCACTATCTTTCCCTAGACGACACTAACAAGGAGTCCACTCGTCGTTCCGAATCCTAACGATGTGCATCATACGAGACTCACTCGAGATCGTAACATCCGAGAGGGGACACAACGGTTTATCCGGTGCCCTGTGAAAACAGTCATGGTCAGCTTCTACCGCACGACCCCGTCCCGAGAGAGAGCACCAACTCTCCCCCATCACTAGTAATGCGGGCTCCGAGGTAGTATCGGCCTAGGTAATCAACAATGCCCTTTCCCATATAAGGGTGGAGTGGTTGCACATGTAAGGTTGGAATAACGGTCGCAACTTAAACCAATCCATTTTTGAAAGTAACACACATACTTGCCTCGGTACACCACTTCATCATCAAGCGGTTACCCATCTCATCATCTCCCTCGGGCATAAGTGGCAGCCGACGGGGTTTTCGAAAAGTCCTTTGAAAATACCTTATCTCCTTCACCATGCATATACCCGTCCCTTTTTGCGTACCATCTACTTTAGCATCCTATCTACTCCCACCGGCATAACCCTCATAGGAAGGTAGGGTCATGCACAATGCAATTATCAACGAGGAAGTAACAGAGGCAACCAACCAACGTGGTTTACCATCTCATCATGATTCCGATGCAACAATAATAAGTGCTATAAGACATGTATAAAAAGGGTTTCATGGGCATGGTCAAAGGGCTGCTTGCCTTGGTTGGCTTGTTCTTCAAAGTCTTCAGGCCCTTCCTCTCCTTCTTCTCTAACTACTTCGTCAAACACGTGGTCTAATCGTCGCAAGAAAACAACGGATAAATGAGATAATAATAAAAACAGAAAAGTCAAAGTGCTCAAAAAAATGTCAACTTATTTTTGTAAAATACTATGAGGAAAACTAGGAAGGGGAAAATTCTTGGTTTTGGATTTGGAGCTAGGGAAACAGAGTCGTGGATTTTCAAACAGAGGCTCTATTGTTCAAATTTGAACTTAAATTTGAACTGAGCAGAAAAGTGTAATGGATGTGCATGAAAGTTACATCAATAAATAGGTGGGATCATTCTGAGATTTTAGGAGTTGGAATTATTTTATTTGGATAAGTATTCTGTCCTTTGGAATTTTTGTAAAACAGGCAGAAAAAGAAAAAGAAAAGCGGCACTGTACATCGGGCCGAGAGGCCACGGGCAACAGGCCCGAGGGAGATCAGATCACATGAGGCCGCCACGTCGAAGGCGTAAAGACGGCACGCCGCCGACGGCGAACCGATAGCACAGCAGCGCGTTTAAACTCGACGGTGGATCCCACCCGTCGTGGCGTGAGGTCGACGGCAGGGCCCACGGCCGTCATCGTCTACCTCCGCCGGAGGAACGCGAGCCGGGCCGGCGGCGATACAGGGCACGGGAGGGTGCGTGGGTGGTACCGTTGGACTCGGGAGGATGTCGCCGTTCGGGTGGTGGTGGAGATGGTCGCCGGAGCAGCCTGGTTCGCCGGCGACGAGGTCACGCGGCGGAGGTGCTTCGGGCGTCGATGGTTCCGGCCGTTCCCGGCTGCAAAAAGAGTGGGAAAGAGAGGGGAAAGGGTCAGTGACGCCTTGCGGTTCCAGATCGAGAGGGAACAAGGGCGGAGGAGGCCTGTACCGCGTGGACGTCGACGACCCGAAGCGGCGGAGCTCGAGCTCGATCTCGAGCTCGGGCGGTTCTGGAGGCAACTGGGTGTTGCGGGAGGTGGATTAGGAGCGTGGGGGACCGACAGGAGGTGAGAGGGAGGCTTGGGGTCGCCTTTAATAGGATGGCCGAGGTCCACCGTGGGCGCGGCCTACGGGTTCCCGCGGGATCGGCTCGGGTGGCCGTTAGGGAGGGAATGGAGAGCTCGGGGGCGTTCGTGGGAGTGGTGTAGGGTGCCAGGGAGAGAGAGGAGAAGCGGGACGAGCTGCACGCTGCCTGTGAGTGGCGCGAGCATTGGCCGAGCGGGGCGGCGCTTTGGCGCGAGCTGCAGGAGAGAGAGGAGGGTGCGGGAGCAAGTGGGCGGCCTGCTGGCGTGGAGCGGACATCGAGGGGCATCGACTGGCGCGCGAGGGAGGATCGAGGTGGCCGGGAGACGCGGCGTCAACGGTCGGGTGCCCTGCCAGGCGCTCCAGAGCGCGACTTTGGCCGGCATCCGCGGTTTTCCCGCGTCCGCGCGTGTCCACTAGTGTCTGGAGGCTGCAGGGGGTGTGGGCAAAAGCTGGGGAGAACCTTGGATGCTCTGGAAAGCTGAGGGGAGAGAAGGAGGCTGAGAGAGAGAGGGAAATCTGCTGTCCAGAGAAGAAAAATGGGGTTCCCCCTCCCTTCATCATTGCTTCCTCGGGTAGGGAAGCATCCTTGTGATAGAGGGGAACTAGGAGGGGTTGTGGTAAAAAGGGCTCAAGGAGATTAGTGGAAGAGGCTGGAATTTGCATTTTAAAATTCTGCCAGAAGGTGTTTGATGATGGTTTGGGCAAGTAGATGACTTTCACTTGTCATGAGACTCCACAGGGTGAAATGTCACACATAATTAGGGCCTTCCACCCATTTGGAGCTTATTTGGGCAAAGTTGCCAATGCAACTTTTGTAAACCCTAGAAACTGGCAGGAATGGACTTGTGCAGATCTAGTTGAGTAAATCACTTCTCCTTGATGCACCACTTGGTGTGGTGGCCTCATTTGGTCGTGTGATCATGCTCACAAAAGTTGGGATCAAGGAGAGGAAGTTGGTAGTACAAAGTAGTTCAAATTTGATTCTGGCCAGAGGGTTTTTTTGGGGAATTTCATGGGGTTATATTATTCTCCTTGACATGATACTTGCCAAGATCATCAAAACATGTCATATGTGACATGCTAGAATTTTCTTGGAATTTTTGGATAATATTTCCTGTAGAAATAGTTCAAATCCTTGAAATGAGCAGAAATGGTTTTGGGAGGTTTTGTCCAATATTTTGATCATTACCATGTGTTGGAACTCATATATATGGTAAATATATGTCCATTGAGTCTCCCTAATTTTTCTCAAATATTTTTAAAGCTTTAAAATAATTTTAACCTATTAAAGGCCATTTCTGACCTTAAGAAAAAGGCTTTAAATAAAATAGGAAAATAACTTTTAAAATTATATTTTTGTGGTTTATGGAAGTCCTATATCTAATAGGTTTCAAATATACTCCTTGAAATATTTTTCATACCCCAAATCAAGTACTTGTAGTGCAAACCTCGATTCAGGGGTTTTTGGAAAACTAACTTTTGAAAACACTATTTGGCCAAATTATTTTTGTAAGAAAATACTATATTGCACTATACTATGGCATGATCATTGGGCAGAAGTTTGGGGCAAGGAGATGAAGTATATAAGGTGGAGTTGTGTTGACTTTAAAGAGCACTTGAAAACACAGAGAGAAAAACCAACTCCAGATAAAAGCCAAATAATGCAAAAGTTTTTGTTGGTCCAAATTTTCATGCTTTACTGATGCAGATGAAATTTTACAAAATGTAGGGTGTGACAGGAGGCCCAGGCGCGCCCAGGTGGGTTGTGCTCACCTCGAGACCCATCTTCGCGTGAAACCGACGCTAGAAAATTCTATAAATACATAAACCCCCAGAAATAACCCTAGATCAGAAGTTCCGCTACCGCAAGCCACTGTTGCCACGAAAAGCCAATCTAGACCCTATTCCGGCACCCTGACGGAGGGCAAAATCATCTATGGTGGCCATCTTCATCATCCCGGCGGCCACCATGATGAAGAGGGAGTAGTCCACCCTCGGGGCTGTGGGTTTGTACCAGTAGCTATGTGTTTAATCTCTCTCTCTCTCTCTCTCTATCTATCTCTCTCTCTCTCTCTCTCTCGTGTTCTTGGTTTGGCACGATCTTGATGTATCTTGGGCTTTGTTAATATAGTTAGATCATATGGTGTTTTTCCCTCTCTATCTTGTTGTGATGAATTGAGTTTTCCCTTTGAGATTTCATTATTATCAGATTGAATACTTTTATGGATTTGAGAGCACTTGACGTATGTCTTGCTATGAATACCCGTGGTGATAATGGGGTATCATATTGATTCACTTGATATGTGTTTTGGCACTCAACTCGTATATTCCCGAGGTGACATTGGGGTAACCTATGCATAGGGGTTGATGCACGTTCTCGTCTTCGTTTCTCCGGTAGAAATCTTGGGGCACACTTTGAAGTTCTTTGTGTTGGATTGATTATTATGAATCTGAGATTGGTTGGTGCATATCTATATTCAAATCACGGATACTCGTGGTGAATTTGGAGTATCTAGGTGACATTAGAGTTGGTTGATGTGTATCATATGGTGTTATTTTAGTACGAACTCTTGGTTAGATCGATCGGAAAGAATAGCTTGGTGTTATTTTAGTACGAACTCTAGGATACATTGATCGGAAAGAACAACTTTTAGGTGGTTTCGTACCCTACAAACAATTAATTCTTATGTTCTCCGCTAGATAGGAGCTTTGGAGTGATTCTTCATCGCACGTTGACGGATGGTTATATGATCCAATTATATTAGCATTGTCGAGAGATTGCACTAGCGAAAGTACGGGCCCTATGCCTCATTTTCAAGCATTGCAATACCATTTGTGCTCGCTTTTCTTACTTGCTACCTTGCTGTTTTTTATTGTTCCTATACAGAAATCAATATCCGCTATCCATATTACACTTGTATCACCATCTCTTCGCCGAACTAGTGCACCTATACAATTTACCATTGTATTTGGTGTGTTGGGACACAATAGACTTTTTATTATTTGGTTGACGGGTTGTTTGAGAGAGACCATCTTCAACCTACGCCTCCCACGGATTGATAAACCTTAGGTCATCCACTTGGGGGAAAATTGCTACTGTCCTACAAAACTCTGCGCTTGGAGGCCCAACAAGAGTCTACAAGAATAAAGTTGCGTAGTAGACATCAAGCTCTTTTCTGACGCCGTTGCCGGGGAGGTGAGTGGTTGAAGGTATATCTTTAGATTTTGCAATTGAATCTTTTAGTTTCTTGCTTTATACTAGTTTGGTTTATAAAAGAAAACTACAAAAAATGGAATTGAGGTTGCATCATATTATTTATTTTTATAATGTCTTTCGTGAAAATGATGGAAAGGAAAATTGTGCTCAATTGATAGAATAAGAATTCTATAAAATGTTTGACAAAAAGTCTTTGAATGATGAGCATGATTGCAATGTTGTTGGTATGAATTCTTTGAATATCCATGATGCTAACGATATGCAAAGCCATAAGCTTGGGGATGCTATGTTTGATGAAGATGATATTTTTAGTCCCCCAAGTTCTGATGAGAAAATTTATTATGATGATTGCATGCCTCCTATTTATGATGATTATATTGATGAAAGTGGGTTTGGAAGAGTGTTAACTCTAGGTAGTAATGATCCCACTATTTTGGAGGGTGTTGAATCTTATTGTTATAATGATGAAAGTGGATTTGGAGAGGTGATGACTTTATTTAGTGATGAATCCACTCTTTTGGAAGAGGTTTCAATTGACTATGATAAAAAAGTTGCTATCTATGATGATTATTGTGATGACATGTATGCTATAAAGAATAATGATAACCATGAAACTTGTCATCATTATTTTAATTTTCAATTGGACTATTTCAATCAAGTATCCCATGATAGTTATTTTGTTGAGGTTGCTCCCACCACTATTGATGAGAATAAATTTGTTTATGTGGAGAGTAATACAAAATTTATGCATGTGGCTCATGAAAAGAATGTTGTGATAGCTTTATTGTTGAATTCATTCATGATGCTACTGAAATTATTATGAGAGAGGAACATATGCTTTTACATATTGCAATAATATCATGTTTCCTCTCTATGTGTTGAAAATCTTGAAGTTTTGCTTGTTTTGCCTTCCGATGCTAGTTGATTCATGTTTCCATAAGTCGTTTGCTCACAAAATCCCTATGCATAGGAAGTGGTTTAGGCTTAAATATGCTAGTCATATGCTTCATGATGCTCTCTTTGTGTTTCAATTCTTATCTTTTATGCGAGCATCATTGAAATCATCATGCCTAGCTAAAAGGCATTAAAGAAAAGCGCTCGTTGGGAGATAACCCAATATTTACCCCTATTGTTTTGTGTGTTAGCATGATTAGGCTATTGTAGTTATCATGTTTTATATCTTTTGTTTCAATAAAGTACCAAGTAAAGCTTTTGGGATAGTGTGGATGATAGTTGATTTGATTTTGTGCAAAAACAGAAACTTTCGCGCCCAGTAACATAGTTGATCTGCTCTGCTGAACGAGATAAATTCTTGAGTTTTTTATAGATGATTGATATACAAATTACCTACGTTGTCCTAATTTTTTAGAATTTTTGGAGTAGCATAAGTATGGTAGTTGACCAGATCATTACAGACTGTACTGTTTTTGACAGATTCTGTTTTCAATGCATAGTTTGGTTGTTTCCTAGTTTCCATGGCTTATATTGCTCAATATAAATTGTGGAAATGATAAGGTATAGTAGGCATTGTGTGTGAACAATTATGAATCTTGTCTTTGATAGTACCAAAGTGAATGATTTGCTTTATCATACTAACCTATCTCACGAAGTTTCGTTAAGTTTTGTGTGATTGAAGTTTTCAAGTTTTGGGTGAGATGTCGACATGAGGAGAATAAGAAGTGGCAAGACCCTAAGCTTGGGGATGCCCAAGGCACCCCAAGGTAATATTCAAGTAAGATCCAAGCAACTAAGCTTGGGGATGCCCCGGAAGGCATCCCCTCTTTCGTCTTCAACATTATCGGCGACCTCACTTGGAGCTATATTTTTATTCGTCACATGATATGAGTTTTGCTTGGAGCGTCATTTTATTTTGTTAGGATTTGCTTGATGTTGTTTAGAATAATGTTTTCTATCTTTCACTTCAATAAAAATGTCAAGTATAGCCTTTACCATGCTTATTTTGCAAGTCTACATGTTGTTGTTTGAAAACATGAAGTTTTCTATCATTTTCTGAATTGTTCTGGAAAGTCAGAACATGATAAAATTTTCAAATTTTTACACAATAAGATAAAACAAAGCTTATATTGTATGGTAATTTTTCAGAATTTTTGGAGTTAGGGAAGTATGAATATTCTTGCATTTTTATAGATTGTCTTGTTTAGACAGATTGCTGTTATGTTTGCATTGTTTGCATATGTTTGTCTATTTAATGATTCTATTTGAGGATGGGAGTATTAAATATGTAGAGGAATTTAGTATGAAATTTTAAATAATAATTTTAGTGATTTGCTACAGTAGAGAATGATAAAGTTTTTGCATTGATTTATACTAACTCATCTGACGAGTTTTTGTTGAGTTTTGTGTGGATGAAGTTTTTGAGATTTAGGAAAACCTTGATATAAAAGGAATTAAGGAGCCACAAAAGCTCAAGCTTGGGGATGCCCAAGGCATCCCAAGATAATATTCCAAGAAGTCTCAATCCTCTAAGCTTGGGGATGCCCCGGTAGGCATCCCATCTTTCTTCATCAACAATTATCGGTTAGCATCGGTTGAGCCTAAGTTTTTGCTTCTTCACATGATGTGTGCTATCCTTGGAGTGTCATTTTATATTCATTTTGCTTGCTGTATTAATAAAATATTTAGATCTGAAAGTTTTTAAATAAGAGAGGGTCTGCAATTAGCTACACCTCTACTTAACTACTCGCTTGATCTTCACTTATATCTTTTTGGAGTAGTTTGTCATTTACTCTTGTGCTTCACTTATATCCTATGAATAAATTGTTGAATGAATTAAATATCATGAAGTTGAAATTATATGCTCATATCATGCCTAGTAGTGGCTTCACATCGGGTTTAGAAAACGAAATCTCTTGAAGCTTGACAATCACAATATTGGTCGCACAAGCAATTCATGCATGAGTAGTTTAAGGAAGACAACTTTCACATACAAATATATTATCTTGGACATCTTCTATGATTGTGAATACTCATTAATTATTTTCAAACTTGAGCAAATTAGTTGAAGTTGGACAAGAAAGATAACGTAATGAGTTATGGTCGTGTATATTTTCAGAGAAGTTATATTATTATGGATCCTCCAACATGTGGTATTTGCCTAGGATCTTTTGCTAGCCAAAAATTCGTACTAAGTAGAGATACTACTTGTGCATCCAAAAACCCTTAAACCCAGTTTGTTGCCATGAGTGTCCACCATACCTACCTATGGATTGAATAATATCCTTCAAGTAAGTTGTCATCGGTGCAAAAAGGCAATAAAATTGCTCCTAAATATGTTTGATCTTTTATTGTAAGGGAAAATTGAGCGTTGTACGAACTTGTGATGGAAAAGTAATAAAAGTGATGGACTGCATAATAAAGGTTGCAATCTTAAGGGGCAATATAACGTGACGTTCCTTTGCATTAAGAGCTTGGGCATCCAAAAATAAAAAGCGCATGGCAACCTCTGCTTCCCTCTACGAAGGGCCTATCTTTTACTTTTCAGTATTTACTTTTATGCAAGAGTCAATAGTATGGATTCTCATTTCAACCTCAATTATCCTCTAGTTGTCAAGCATCATGTGGTGGGGAAAGATCTAGGCACACATGGCCAGTCAAATATGTTTGATCATGATTTATTATTGTTGACAATTATCTCTATGATAAATGAGCTGGGAGGTGAAACATTAAGCCCCTATCTTTTCTGTGTTCGATATATGCCAATTGTTCTAAGAATTTGCTTTGAGTACTAGCAATCATGTAAGACTATATGATGATTGAGTATGTGGAGCTCTTACTTAGACTTTGTTGAATAAGTGGAATTGCAATTGTTTGGTGACTAAGAATATAGGTTGTTGAATTTTAAGAGAACTCATTGTTTGAACCATAATATGTGAATTGATTACTACTTTATCATGATGAGTTTTATGAGAAAGAGTTGCTGTTATGATGCTAGGAAAAGTAACTAAAATTAGAATTGATCAAACTTATGTACTCTGCTAGCATTCACACTTCATAAAGTATTTCTTTTATCATTTACCTACTCGAGGACGAGTAGGAATTAAGCTTGGGGATGCTGATACGTCGCCAACGTATCTATAATTTATGAAGTATTCATGCCATGTTTACAAACAATTTTATATGGTTTTGGTATGATTCGCATGGAATTAACCCGGACTGACCCTGTTTTCAGCAGAACTACCGTGGTGTTGTTTTTTGTGCAGAAATAGAAGTTCTCCAAATGCAACAAAACTTTTTGACAATTTTTTTGGAACAAAAGAGGCACTAGAAGCTTCGTGGGAGGACCAGAAGGTGAAGGAGGTGAGCACAAGACACCTGCATGTGCCAAGAGGCCCAATCGCGCCCAAGTGGGCTATGCTCACCTCGAGTCCCATATTCACGTGAAACCGACGCCAAAAAATCCTATAAATATACAAACCCCCAGAAATAACCCTAAATCAGAAGTTCCTCCGCCGCAAGCCTCTATAGCCATGAAAAAAAATTCTAGACCCCGTTCTGGCACCCTGCCAGAGGGTGAAATCATCACAGATGGCCATCTTCATCATCCCGGCGCCCCCCATGATCAGGAGGGAGTAGTCCACCCTCGGGGCTGAGGGTTTGTACCAGTAGCTATGTGTTTAATCTCTCTCTCTCTCTCTCTCTCTCTCTCTCTCGTGTTCTTCACTTGGCACGATCTTGATGTATCCCAGACTTTTTTTGACCTTGAAGACTGCAGGGCTTACACCCCACAGCATTTTATTAAAACCTCACCAACCAAGAATACAAGAGGTACCTCAAGAAGAGGAACAAAAACAAAATAAAGAAAATAAAACTATACAAGGCAGGCTACACTAAAACAAACCCGAAAAAGAAAAGAAAAATACATCTGCAAGTACATCAAGGGGGAAGGATGTCATAGTCCTAGCTTAGCCTTTGCTTGTCCTTGCATGATCATCATGTCATCATGTTAAATTTTCTTAGGAAGTTGAAATGGGGATGACAGAAACCCCCAGCACCACTTAAACCAACTAGGGTTACTAAAATACTTTTTCAATGAACCTGAAATGCCCTTCTAAAATGTTCATCATCTTTGCCTTGGTCTAGAACCTCTGTCAAAAATCGTTCTCATTTTTCTAGGACAAGATTGGGTCACTGAATTAAATCATACTCTATTTGCATTTGGGCATTTAAATGCTATATAATATTTTAAATGTCCAAATAACCGTGAACTAAAATGTTTACAATTGGAAATATTCCAAACAGTGGGCTTGAGAAGTTTCATGATTTTGAGTTAGTTTTAGTATTTTAATTAAAGCCCTAAAATTACAGAAGAATTCGAAAACAGAAATAAAAAGGAAAGGACAGAAAACCTACCTAACTTACCTGCAGCCCATCTGGCGCCTCACCGGTTTCCTAAGATCAGGCGGCCCATCGCTCCACGGCTGGGCCATCACCAACCTCCCGCCAGAGGACGACGACGACGTGTTCGCCCATGTGAGAGCACGCGCCCCACCACCTCCTGCTTCCCGCCGCTGCCTCGACGCCCTGCACGACGCCACGCAACACCCTGGACCCCCCTCGACCGCTCCCCTCTCTGTCTCATGCCCGCAGCTACTCCCCTCCTCTGGCTCTCTCCCCTCTCTTCCCGAGCCACCAGCCACCCCACGCCTCACCGACGCGCCCAGAAGCTCCGCCACTTCTTTCTCCACCGCCTCACCGAGACACGCCCCGCCGAAGGCCCTCGAACGTCTTCACAGAGCTCGTCTTAGACCTCCTGACGACGAGATCGCCTTCGCCGCCTCGCTCGCTTCTGACCTCCCCTGAGCCCTCTGAGCAGCTCGTCGCACCCACCGTGAGCCCCTGCTCCTGCTCCCCCTCTCCGTTTTCCCCTCATGCGCCGTAGCCGTCGCCTCGCCTGCAACTGAATGCGCTCATCTCCGGTGATGCTCCTGTGACCATTTGGTCCCAGGCATGCGCCCATCGAACTCACCGCACCACGTAGATGCCGTAGGTGCTAAGCACGCACCACCACGTCCACCGCAGCCGCATCCTCGCCCGCGCCAGAATGCCGGCCACCGCCCCGAGCTCGTTTCCAACAAGCTCCGGCCTCCCTAGCCGCTGCTGCTTGCTGCGCTAGATGCGGGCGAGCTCCGGCCCCCCGTAGGTGCTCTCCGCCGCTCATTTGGGCGCCGGGAGAGCGAACCCGAGCCCTCCGCCTCGTCTGTGGACGCCGGCGGGTCTGACCCCGCTGACCAGGAGGGTTTGACCTCCCGTGGGTCGCTGACAAGTGGGCCCTGGCCCCAGCTAATCCTACTTTAGTTTTTAATTAAGTTTAATTAACTCCACTGACATTTTTTAGTTAGTAGTAGTTTAACACTAATTAACTTAGATTAGTTAGTTTGTCACTGATGTATGGACCCCACATGTCAGGTTTGACCCGGGTCAACCTGGTTGACCTGCTGACGCAATGCTGCTGTTATGCTGATGCAGTATTGGTTTTCTGAATTTAAAATAATTCAGAAAATTCCAGAAAATAGTATAAACTTCAAAAAGATCATAGAAATTAATCTATAGCTCAGAATGAAATAAATTATATCTGAAAAATGATCAGAAAAATCCAATCTATTCATCTGCACTGGTTTCATGCATGTTTAAACAACTTAACCTTTCTGTTTAGTTCAAATCATGATAAAGCACTATTTAAATTCATAATTTGAGTTTGGGGTTGAACCTTTGGTTCAAAATGACCCAAACCCATCTGGTTGTAGTTGCATTAAGCCAACACACTCATATTTCCATGTCATGATCATGCATATAATTGTTGCATGGCATTGATTGTGTTTCTTCTTTGTTTGTCGGTGGTTGTTCCCTCTCGATAGATGTGTTCCGACGACGTGATGGATGACACCGATGAAGAGCTATACTATCTTCAGAAGTGCCAGGCAAGCAAAGCCCACTTGTTCATTCCGATACAATCCCACTCTCTTGCTCCTGCTCTGTTATATGTTGTGGTAGTTGAACCCTTTTCCTCTGCATGACCTGTCATTGCCACAGTAAATAGATGAAACCCACTAGCATGAGTAGGATTTGTTTGAGCCCTGATGTGCCTACTTATTCATGCTTGTCTGTCATGCCTGCTATTGTTTAGAGTTGTGTCAGGTCTGATTCATCGGGGATGAATTGGAATGGTGATGAACATGTCGTTCTGTGTGTGAGCTAAGTGTGTGAACACGATTTGGTAAAGGTAGTGGTGAGAGGCCATGTAGGAGTACATGGTGGGTTGTCTCATTGAAGCCGTCGTCAGGAACTGAGTTCTGTGTTTGTGATCCATGAAACAACTACTACCATGCATTGGGCCCTGAAATATGACCCCGCTCGACTTCTTAACCATCCTAGTCCTCTGTCCAGGAGTTGCAAGTAGTTTCTGGTGTTTGTAGTATCTTTGGAGGCCGTCTTGTGTTGATCCGAGGGGTGGGCTGTGATGCAGTAGGCACGTGGCTGTATGCCGGGCGCCTGCTTGGTGTCATGGAACCTCAGACACATCGTTCGGGGCCGTATGTGGAAACCTCGCCGACTCTCATGGATGGAACCTGAATAGGCGATAAACCTAGACTAGAGACTTGAGTGTTTAGGTAGGTCGTGGTCTACACCCACATCGGCTTTCGCTTGAAGTCTGCCGAGCACATGTCGTGTGCAGACGCTAAGTGGTGGAAACATGTGTGAAGAAGTACACCCCCTGCAGGGTTATAAATGATCTATTCGAATAGGCGTGTCCGCGGTAAAGGACTTCTCGATTGCCTATAACAGTTCATAGACAAGTGAAAGTGGATACTCTAAAATGCGCAAGATAAGCATGAGTGCTATGGATGACCTTCTCGTAGGGAGACGGGAGCGGATTCATAGTGGTGTATTGATATGGTGAATATGTGGACTCGTGTGCGCCACCTCAAAAGAGTTACTTGCAGTTGTAGTTCAGGATAGCCACCGAATCAAAGCTGGCTTGCTGCAGTCAAACTCCACCACCCCCTTTGTTGATACCGATGCATATTTAGATAGTTCTGATGTAAGTCTTGCTGGGTACATTTGTATTCATGTTTGCCTATTTTATGTTTTGCAGGGAGACGTCAGTCTTGCTAGTAGTTCTGTGTGGACTTCGACGTTTAGCTTGATACCTTAGCTACGATCTTGTGCCCTCGGGAGGATCTGGTATATAGTCAGGCTTCTCAGCCTTTTTCATTTGTAGATGTCTGCACTTAGACATGTTAAGCTTCTGCATGTGCTTTGACTGGTATGCTCTGAATGTTGGGTCATGAGACCCATGTTGGTAATATCTCGCTCGTCGGAGCCTAATGAATAAATACTTTGAGTCGTAGAGTTTTGTTGTGATGCCATGTTGTATTTACACATATCGAGCATATTGTGTGTATGATTGAAATGCTTGGTATGTGTGGGATACGATAACCTAGTTGTTTGTTCTTGGTAGCCTCTCTTATGGGGAAATGTAGTCTTGTGCTTCAATGAGCCATAGTAGTCCGCTACAGCCCGGTTCACCGGAGTCCTGCTAGCCCAGCACTACTGCTCCGGAACACTTGACTGGCCGGCATGTGATTCACTTCGTTCCTGTGTCTGTCCCTTCGGGGAAATGTCACGCGGTGACATCCGGAGTCCTGCCTAGCCTGCTACAACCCGGTTCACTGGAGTCCTGTTAGCCTAGTGCTACAGCCCGGATTCGCACGCTGCTGACCGACATGCTCGATGTGATTCATGTATGCCTGTCCCCATAAGTTAGTGTCACTTTGGGTTCACGACTAGTCATGTCGGCCCGGGTTCTATGTCATATGGATGCTAGCGACACTATCATATACATGACCAAAAGGCGCAAACAGTCCCGGGCCATGGTAAGGCGACACCCGTGGGAATACCGTGCGTGAGGCCGCAAAGTGATATGAGGTGTTACGGGCTAGATCGATGTGACTTGGAATCGGGGTCCTGACAGGTTTGGTATCAGAGCCTGACTGCGTGTAGGATTACCAAGCCAAACTGGCCAAAGTTGAGTCTAGAAATTCTTTAGTTATGTAAGGGAACTGATTGTGGAAGGGAACGTAAGGCTCTTTTTACTCCTTTACCTTATGCCCTTCTGATCTGAGTCATCCTCTTATCTTCTACGGGGATTAAGAATTAGGCCTTCTTATCTATCTATCAGGATGACGAGTTACTATGATAGAGACTTATATGATTGATGGATTTAAGCCCCAGTTCAGTTGCTACTACTTCCGTGTGTTCATAGTTGGTCTCGGAACCTTGATATTGTGCTTCTGAGTGGTTATGCCACCAGTTTTGCAGGATGTCTCAAATCCTTTGAGCATTTACAGCCATTATGCTATTCGAGTCATCCCTGGTTTCCAAACAATCTGATGCATTTGCAAATCCCTTTCTCCTGTTCCTGATGTCCTTTTAGGCTAGATTAACCACACCAATCGGTGTGTTGAGGCACTTCGTTGCCTCGACATATATGTTGGAGCTATTATTATGACCCTAGGTGTCTTAGGGAGTCACCTAGTAATCTAGCCATGTTTTGTGTTCCCAGTGTGATGATTCTGGCCGTCATTCTCGAAAGCATCCCGTGATGCCATTTAGTTAGTAGGCATTGCATTCCTGGGTTCTTGAACCTGAGATTCGCTCTATTCATTCATGTTGGTAGTGTTTGCTAGTCCCTTTATGATATTAGTAACCTTTGTGATAGTCCTCGAGGTTCGTGGTACATCCTTCTTCCAATTACCATGAACCGTTCTTGGCAGGAGTTCTTTTGAACCAAAAGGTCACGACCAGAGTGCTCTTGATGAGTTATCCATTATATATTGTGAATCTGCCAGTTCTACCCTTTCCGCATGGGTTATCCGGAAGATATGTTGAGCTTCGCTCGACATACTAATCTATGCATCCACAACTCAGAAAAACATATGTTCCTTTGAGTTGTCCCTCTTTAGTTGTATCCTGACCTCCGTCTATCAAGTGACAATCGTGAATAGTTGTGCCATCGTGTTCGCTGCTGTCTATTATCTTTGTCGTCCGTCGAGCCGTTCTATTTCAGAATGACTAGGAGAAACAAACTCCAGTACCTCATCCATATCCAGGATTGGGTCAAAGCAGTTGTATTCCATAGATCAAAATGCAACCCAACTTTTGATTCTGTTCTACCCTGAAGTATTGCCCTCTTGATGTCAGGAATGTCATGATAATTGCACCAACTCTTATGAATTCTTGATGCAGTGATACTTCTCGCCATCATTATTCGCTCCTCGGTTCCGTGTGTTGCAACCGGAATACCGACAAGTGAACTGTGATGTGTGAAATCAATACTCCTAGCAACTAGTTGCTTGGTAGTAAATGGACAATATTCTCATTCTTAGCGTGTTGGTTATTGAGTCATCATTCTGAGATAGATTGTGCTATCTAGTCCTTATTTCTGGTGCACTCTTTGACCAATGAGTTAGGATTATTCAATCCCTTGCTTATTTGATCATATCGTCTTGCTTTGAAAAGCAAGATTGTTCTCAAGCTTAGTAACATATCGGTGGTTCGTGATGTTCCGAATATCTTCTCGGAGGTATTACCAGGTTGTCACCTGACCGCTATGTTGAGTTCGTGATCATGTTGGTTTTCCTCCAAACCACCCATTCTCCAAGAATCTGTGTTGGATACCCCTGAGCTAGTTGGTTAAGCCAAACAACAACTTGGAGAGTTGGAAGATAAAAGCTTGTCTGACTTAGTTCATGTTAAGGGATATCTTTTGTGTGTGTGTGTGTGTGTGTGTTGAAGAAAGATGATATCTCCATCGAGTGGTCCTCGTGATCAGTTATTGTATCTATTGCCTTGTCAAAACCTTGACTTGAGTATGGGCTATCATCAAGTCAAATCAGAACCAACGATGTTCTTAATGTTGTCTTATTCGTGGTTGACCCCTCGAGCATACACCATTACATCTTTTGGTCTGACCAATGCTATCACCGTGTTCACATGATGGTGGAAGTCCAGTGATATGGAAATTTCGATGAGTTGCTATTGAGCCCATCAGCAGCATCTTGTCTCCTCCATGATTCATGTTGAACATCAAGCTAGTGTTGGAAAATTTTGTAAGCATTATCTTCATGTCCCGTTTATGAAATACATGTTTGGTGTAAGAAGTGACTTTCTCCAAGTTCACGTGCATTAGGTGCAAGTTGCCGCCGTCAATTTGAGAAAGTTAGTTTTGCTTCCCCTGGAATCGTCCCAAGTCAGTCATGCATGTGTGAAGTATTCTATAGTTTGGTAGATTAATTACATCCATTCCATATGTATTCCCTAGCACACCAAGCCACTGGCTGATTTGTTCAGGGAGAAGAAGTTTCTTCATAAGAGCTAATCATATGACTTATGCAAGGACTTCGAAATCCTTGATGATGGATCCTAACCTGAACTCGATTGTGTTTTATTATAAGACTTCTACGTGGTCATGCTCGTCTTGGACAACGTGTTCACATGTATGTAGCAGAACCAGCTCATGTTTTGGAGCTTGCTATCGTAGTTCACTCCCCGAGAATCTCGCAACGTCATCTCGTTGATTTGTGTTGCAAACTTCCATTTTTCTTTCTTGACTTGATGAGTCTGGAATATCCTGACACCAACCAGATATGAATCTCAGGCAGATATGATGGTTAGAACATTCCCGACATTTGCATTTTGTTCCCAGCTTGCACCGCCTTCCGCCAATCTCCCTTGGACTACCCTTCTCAGCAATTGTTGTTCAGGATCATCTTCAGAAGTGGTCCTACCATGGGTCCCATCCATTTCCAATGATAAGCAAAATCATCCATCGCGTCATCTTCAACAAGGTAGTCCACATCATCCATTCAAATCCGGATATGCCATCCCTTTGAACTCTGCCAAACGATCGATTGTGATTGCCTTAGGCTGGTATAAAGAGTTTCAATGATATAGATATCAAAAGTAATTCTTTTTGCCATTTAAGGGAATAACTCTACGAGTCACCTCCCCCAAGGTGCCCCGTTATGGGATCATGTCAATTATTTCCTCGCCACCTTGACACCATCCACCATCTCTGTAAGCATGGAATTGTTGCCCACCAAATCAAACCTCGTCGTTTGTTCTTCCATCCCTCTCGATGTGTTTTGTGTCTCAACTCGAGATGTTTCAACATCTCATTCCGCGAGTTGATCTTGTATAGCTCGATCTTCGAGAAGATCAATCCTAGTAGTGTATCTTTCCGTCGTCATCGCGTGGATGAAGATCTCAAAAGCGAGGATGTCAAGATCAACATATGCAATGAATCAACAACATTATGGGGTGCAACCTGGATCGCGAAGATTGTGTTGGTCTTGTGCCCCCTCTGTCTTCTTACATCACGTCTTGAATCTCGGGACGAGATTCTTGTTTAGTGGGGGTGAGTTGTCACAGCCCTAGCTTAGCCTTTGCTTGTCCTTGCATGATCATCATGTCATCATGTTAAATTTTCTCAGGAAGTTGAAATGGGGATGACAGAAACCCCCAGCACCACTTAACTAGGGTTACTAAAATACCTTTTCAATGAACCTGAAATGCCCTTCTAAAATGTTCATCATCTTTGCCTTGGTCTAGAACCTCTGTCAAAAATGGTTCACATTTTTCTAGGACAACATTGGGTCACTGAACTAAATCATACTCTATTTGCATTTGGGCATTTAAATGCTATATAATATTTTAAAATTCTAAATTATCATGAACTAAAATGTTTACAGTTGGAAATATTCCAAATAGTGGGCTTGAGAAGTTTCATGATTTTTGAGTTAGTTTTAGTATTTTAATTAAAGCCCTAAAATTATAGAAGAATTAGAAAACAGAAATAAAAAGGAAAGGACAGAAAACCTACTTAACCTACCTGTAGCCCATTTGGCGCCCCAGCTGGCCCAGCACTGTGCAGCCCACTGGCCCACAGTGCCAGTCATCACCAACCTCCCGCCAGGAGGACGACGCACGTGTGCCCGCCGCGCGAGAGCACGCGCCCCACCACCTCCTGCTTCCCGCCGCTGCCTCGACGCCCTGCACGACGCCACGCAACACCCTGGACCCCCCTCGACCGCTCCCCTCTCTCTCTCTCTCTCTCACGCCCGCAGCTCCTCCCCTCCTCTGGCTCCCTCCCCCTCTCTTCTCGAGCGCACTAGAGGGCGCGCCGTGCTCTACCGCGGCCACCGGCCACCCCACGCCTCACCGACGCGCCCAGAAGCTCCGCCACTTCTTCCTCGACTGCCTCACTGAGCCACGCCCCGCCAGAGGCCCCCAAATGTCTTCACCGAGCTCGTCTTCGACCTCCTGACGACGAGATCGCCTCCGCCGCCCCGCTCGCTTCTGACCTCCCCCGAGCCCGCTGAGCAGCTCGTCGCACCCACCGTCAGCCCCTGCTCCTGCTCCCCCTCTCTTTTTTTCCCCTCATGCGCCGTAGCCGTCGCCTCGGCTGCAACCGAACGTGCCGCCGCCCACGCTCGTCTCCGGTGATGCTCCGATGACCATTTGGTCCTGGGCATGCGCCCATCAAACTCACTGCACCACGTAGATGCCGTAGGTGCTAACCACGCACCGCCACGTCCACCGCAGCCGCATCCCCGCCCGCGCCCGAACGCCGGCCACTGTCCCGAGCTTGTTTCCAACGAGCTCCGGCCTCCCTAGCCGCTGGTGCTTGCTGCGCTGGATGCGGGCGAGCTCCGGCTCCCCGTAGGTGCTCTCCGCCGCTCATTTGGGCGCCGGGAGAGCGAACTCAGCCTCCGCTCACTGTGGACGCCAAGGGTTTGACCTCACGACCGGGTTTGACCTCACGACCAGGAGGTTTGATCTCCCGTGGGTCGCTGACAAGTGGGCCCTGGCCCCAGTTAATCCTAGTTTAGTTTTTAATTAAGTTTAATTAACTCCATTGACATTTTTTAGTTAGTAGTAGTTTAACACTAATTAACTTAGATTAGTTAGTTAGTCACTGACGTGTGGACCCCACACGTCATGTTTGACCCGGGTCAACCTGGTTGACCTGTTGACGCAATGTTGTTTTCACGCTGACGCGGTATTGGTTTTCCGGATTTAAAATAATTCAAAAAATTCTAGAAAATAGTATAAACTTCAAAAAAAATCATAGAAATTAATCTGTAGCTCAGAATGAAATAAATTATATATGAAAAATGATCAGAAAAATCCAATCTATCCATCTGCATTGGTTTCATGCATGTTTAAACAACTTGACCTTGCTGTTTAGTTCAAAACATGATAAAGCACTATTTAAATTCATAATTTGAGTTTGGGGTTGAACCTTTGGTTCAAAATGACCCAAACCCATCTGGTTGTAGTTGCATTAAGCCAACACACTCATATTTCCATGTCATGATCGTGCATCATATTGTTGCATGGCATTGATTGTGTTTCTTCTTTATTTGTCGGTTGTTGTTCCCTCTTGATAGACATGTTCCGACGACGTGATCGATGACACCGATGAAGATCTATACTATCTTCAGAAGTTCCAGGCAAGCAAAGCCCCCTTGTTCATTCCGATACAATCCCACTCTCTCGCCCCTACTCTCTTTTACTGCATTAGGACAACACCGATTCATCTGTTATATGCTGCGGTAGTTGAACCCTTTTCCTCTGCATGACCTGTCATTGCCACAGTAAATAGATGAAACCCACTAGCGTGAGTAGGAGTTGTTTGAGCCCTGATGTGCCTACTCATTCATGCTTGTCTGTCATGCCTGCTATTGCTTAGAGTTGTGTCAGGTCTGATTCATCGGGGATGAATTGGAATGGCGATGAACATGTCCTACTGTGTGTGAGCTAATAGTGTGAACACGATTTGGTAAAGGTAGCAGTGAGAGGCCATGTAGGAGTACATGGTGGGTTGTCTCATTGAAGCCGTCCTCAGGAACTGAGTTCTGTTTTTGTGATCCATGAAAAAACTACTACCATGCATTGGGCCCTGAAATATGACCCCGCTCGACTTCTTAACCACCCTAGTCCTCTGTCCAGGAGTTGCAAGTAGTTTCTGGTGTTTGTAGTATGCTGGAGGCCGTGCGCAGCGCTGACCCAAGGGGTGGGCTGGGATGCGGTAGGCACGTGGCCGAGTGTGCCGGGCGCCCGTTTGGTGTCGCGGAACCTCAGACACATCGTTCGGGGCCGTATGTGGAAACCTCGGCGGACTCCTCATGGATGGAACCTGAATAGGTGATAAAGCTGGACTAGAGACTTGAGTGTTTAGGTAGGTCGTGGTCTACACCCACGTCGGCTTTCGCTTGAAGTCTGCCGAGCACATGTCATGTGCAGACGCTAAGTGGTGGAAACATGTATGAAGAAGTACACCCCTGCAGGATTAACATCATCTATTTGAATAGCCGTGCCCGCGGTAAAGGACTTCTGGGTTGCCTGTATAGTTCATAGACAAGTGAAAGTGGATACTCTAAAATGCGCAAGATAAGCATGAGTTCTATGGGTGGCGTTCCCGTAGGGAGACGGGAGCGGATCCATAGTGGTGTATTGATATGGTGAATATTTGGACTTGTGTGCGCCATCTCAAAAGAGTTACTTGCAGTCATAGTTCACGATAGCCACCGAGTCAAAGATGGCTTGCTGCAGTCAAACTCCACCAGCCCCTTTGTTGATACCGATGCATATGTAGATAGTTCTGATGTAAGTCTTGCTGGGTACGTTTGTACTCATGTTTTCCTATTTTATGTTTTGCAAAGAGCCGTCAGTCTCGCTAGTAGTTCCATGTGGACTTCGATGTTTAGCTTGATACCTCAGCTACGATCTTCTGCCCTCGGTAGGATCTGGTAGATAGTCATGCTTCTCAGCCTTTTTCATTTGTTGATGTCTGTACTCAGACATGTTAAGCTTCCGCATGTGCTTTGACTGGTATGCTCTGAATGTTGGGTCATGAGACCCATCTTGCTCCTCAGAGCCTAATGAATAAATACTTTGAGTCGTAGAGTTTTGTTGTGATGCCATGTTGTATTTACACATATCGAGCATATTGTGTGTATGATTGAAATGCTTGGTATGTGTGGGATACGACAACCTAGTTGTTTGTCCTTGGTAGCCTCTCTTATGGGGAAATGTAGTCTTGTGCTTCCATGAGCCATAGTAGTCCGCTACAGCCCGGTTCACCGAGTCCTGCTAGCCCAAAGACTACTGCTCCTAACACTTGATCGGGCCGGCATGTGATTCACTTCTGTTCTGTGTACATCCTTCGGGAAATGTCACGCGGTGACATCCAGAGTCCTGCCTAGCCAGCTACAGCCAGTTCACCGGAGTCCTGTTAGCCAGTGCTACAGCCCGGATTCAAGACGCTGCGACATGCTCGATGTGATTCATTTATGCATGTCCCCGTAAGTTAGTGCCACTTTGGGTTCACAACTAGTCATGTCGGCCCGGGTTCTCTGTCATATGGATGCTAGCGACACTGTCATATACATGAGCCAAAAGGCACAAACGGTCCCAGGCCATGGTAAGGCGACACCCGTGGGAATACCATGCGTGAGACCGCAAAGTGATATGGGGTGTTACTGGCTAGATCGATGTGACTTCGAATCGGGGTCCAGACAAAGGAAATCAATCCACTTGAGCAGAGCCTCCTTATATCTTCTCTTAATCCTGTGAGAGTGGAGGGTAATATCATGTATGAAGCCATTTCTCCACTGCCTGAAAGAAGGCCTAATGTGCCTAAAAGCCTTATCATTCCTGGCTTTCCAAATGTTCCACCATGCAAGAAAGACCACCTCTGAAAAGAAAGGTTTATTAAATTCATTCCTGGCATGAAGGGCAATTTCCACCATGTCATCACTATTCAGCCAAGTGATTTGAAGGTAATTCCAAATACACATACTAAAGTTGCATTGGAAAAAGAGGTGATTTCTATCTTCAAGCACTCTAGTAAAACACAGAACACATTCCGACCCATCATTAATTTTCCAATGTCTGCGTTGAATCATATCCTTGGTGTTATCTCTGTCCATTATGACTAGCCACGCAAAAAATTTAATCGACATGGTGCAACAACTCTTCCATACCCAATTGAGTATAGGGTTAACCTGGACTGGTTGGTGCACAAAGTCATAGAACTTCTTGGCAGAATATTCAGACTTCTTCCCATGTCCCCAAGTCCAGGTATCCTTGCCATCATTATTCAAAGAGATCTCTCTCAGCATAGATGAAAGCTGGTTGAGCTCCTGAAAGGCCAATTTAGACAGTGGCAAGGAAAACAACTGCTGCAAATTGCCTGCCTGAAACATTTCCATAACTGAAAGATTCTTCTGCAAGTAGAAAGAAAACAACCTTGGAAATCTATCTTGAAGAGGGGCACAAGAGTTGTTAATCATCCAATGATCCGACCAAAAAAGCACTGTGTCTCCTCTTCTGACGATGACAGAGGTAACATCCCTGAATTTATCCATTAACATACAAATATCTCTCCACCAAAAAGAATCACAGACTGTGGTGTCATGAGGAACTCTCGGAAAATAATAAGAGTCCCAAACCAAGTGTACCCATGGAACATCTGCTCTATTGTATCACGGACTTTGTTAATATAGTTGGATCATATGGTGTTTCTCCCTCTCTATCATGTTGTGATGAATTTAGTTTTCCCTTTGAGATTTTGTTATTATCAGATTGAATACTTTTATGGATTTGAGAGCACTTGATGTATTTCTTGCTATGAATACCCATGGTGACAATGGGGTATCATATTGATTCACTTGATATGTGTTTTGGCACTCAAATCACGGATTCTCGAGGTGACATTGGGGTAATCTATGCATAGCGGTTGATGCATGTTCTCGTCTTCGTTTCTCCAGTAGAAATCTTGGGGCACTCTTTGAAGTTCTTTGTGTTGGATTGAGTATTATGAATCTGAAATTGTTTGATGCATATCGTATAATCAACTCACAGATACTCGCGGTGACATTGGAGTATCTAGGTGACATTAGAGTTGCTTGATGTGTATCATATGGTGTTATTTTAGTACGAACTCTTGTTAGATCGGTCTGAAAAAATAACTTGGTGTTATTTTAGTACGAACTCTAGGATAGATTGATCGGAAAGAATAGCTTTCAGGTGGTTTTGTGCCCTACAAACAATTTCTTCTTATGTTCTCCGCTAGATAGGAGCTTTGGAGTGATTCTTCATCGCACGTTGAGAGATGGTTATATGATCCAATTATATTAGCATTGTTGAGAGATTGCACTAGCGAAAGTACGGACCCTAGGCCTCATTTTCAAGCATTGCAATACCGTTAGTGCTCACTGTTGTTACTTGCTACCTTGCTGTTTTTTTATTGTTCCTATTACAAAAATCAATATCTGCTATCCATATTACACTTGTATCACCATCTCGTCACCGAACTAGTGCACCTATAGAAATTACCATTGTATTTGGTGTGTTGGGGACACAAGAGACTTTTTATTATTTGGTTGCAGGGTTGTTTGAGAGAGGCCATCTTCAACCAACGCCTCCCACAAATTGATAACCTTAGGTCATCCACTTGAGGGAAAATTGCTACTGTCGTACAAAAATCTGCGCTTCGAGGCCCAACAAGAGTCTACAAGAATAAATTTGCATAGTAGACATTAGTCCCGGGAGCCCTGATTTCAACATTTGACGCGCCAGGTAGGGGTGCGCCGCCGTCTTCCGCTCCGTTCTGACTTCCATTTCACCAACTCCATGGTTGACGCTTGCCGTGTGCGTGCCGAGCACTGGGTGGCTTGAGTCGCCCAGTTGGCGCCCGTGGGCCGCGACGGTCGCCACCACTCTGCCAGAGCCGCAGCTGCCGCTGCTACCGGCCATGCCACCCACGAGCAGCAGGACTCCCTCCCGGCACCCTTCCAGGCGAGCGGGCGGCCGCACCACCGCGGCCTCCTCCTCCATCTCCTAAGTCGCGGCCCGAGGCCCACCATGCAGCGATGGTCGGCGTGGCGCTCCCCATGCAAGAGGCGCTTCCCTGAGCTTCATCGGTTGCCGAGCTTTCACCACCGAGCTGCGCCGGGTGGATTGGCCGGTGAAGTTCAAGCCAGAGTTGCCACCGCGCTATGACGACATTCCAGGCCCCGCAGAATTCCTCCAACTCTATACTCAGAGCACTTTGGTGGCGGGCGGCGACGACAAGGCCATGGCGAACTGGCTCCCCATGGCCCTCGTGGGCGTGCCGCGCTCTTGGCTCATCAGCCTTCCTAGGGCTTGATAATCCCCAAGTGCAAGGAATCATCATATCAATTTCCAAAGATGGAAGGGATAAGTATGGAGTGTTGAACCCAGAAGGAGCTAAAGGTAAGATCAATATTCTCTCAAGTCCTATCTGCCACCGATACAACTCTACGTACACCGATCGTTTGCTTTCATCTAGAAACTAAAAATAGAACTACATTGTGGATATGAAGAGGATAGCTTTGCATGATAATGGAGGACTAAAATATAAAAATAGATGTTGTTATCATATAGTTAGAATATATTATAATATAGAGAGTGTGGAATAATGATGGAATGGTGTGCGGAATTGTCCTAGGAAATTGTTAACAAGATCGGTAATCATTATTGCAATTTTATATGAGGAGAGGCATAAGCTAACATACTTTCTCGAGTTGGATCATATGCACCTATGACTGGAACTCTAGCAAGCATCCGCAACTACTAAGGATCATTAAGGTAAGACCCAACAATAGCATTAAAGTATCAAGTCCCCTTTATTCCATACGCAACAACCCCCTTACTCGGGTTTAAGCTTCTGTCACTCTTGCAACCCCCTATAAGCGAATCATGAATGTATTGCAATACCCTACAGCGGGAATCCTTCACGTGTGCGCGGCATGGAAGGCACCATAGGACAACACCAAAATAAAACATACAACTCAAACTAATCTAAATCATCAATCAACCCAAAATACAAAAGAAACTACTCAAAACATCATAGGATGGCAACACATCATTGGATTATAATATGTGGCATAAAGCACCTTGTTCAAGTAGGGGATTACAGAGGGGTGCGGTATAGTGGACCGCTTAAAAGAGATGAGGAAGGTGATGAAGAAGATGATGTTGATGAAGGCGATCACCGTGGCGATGGTTCCGCCGGCGGCACTCCGGCGCCACCGAGAGTGAGGGGGAGAGAGTCTCACCCTTGTGCTAACTCCTCCATGGCCTCCCCCTAGATGGGGAGAGGTTCTCCCTTTGGTCCTTGGCCTCCATGGTGATGATGGTCCCCTCCGGCTTCCTCCTCCATGGCCTCCGGTGATGATGGACCCCTCTGGTAGGGTGACAGAGAGGGCCTGTATTGATTTTTTGTGGCTACAGAGGCTTACGGTGGCGGAACTTCCGATCTAGTGTTCTTTTCGGAGGTTTGGGATTTATAAGAAATTTTGACATCGGTCTCACGCCAAGGGGGTGCTTGAGGGGCCCATAAGCCGTAGGGGCGCGCCTTGGCGGCTTGTGGACACCTTGATCACTTCCTGGCCCAGCTCCGGTGCTTTGGGGGTCTCTTTTGGTCAACAAAAAATCACCGTAAATTTTCAGCCCATTCTGAGAACTTTTATTTCTGCACAAAAAATGACACCACGGTCGTTCTATTGAAAACAACGTTAGTACGGGTTAGTTCTAATCAAATCATACCTAAACCATATAAAATTGTTGTAAACATGGCATGAATACTTCATAAATTATAGATACGTTGGAGACGTATCAGGGCTTTAGTTTCTTCTTGGGGCGAGCTCTGAGACAGGTTTGTCTCACGTTTTGCGCCCCTTGGTGCTAGCGCCGGGGGCCTCCAGGGGCCCCACGCGGTCACGTGCATCCTCGTTGGAGCTCAGGCCCCTGCATCCAGCTGCCACTCGAAGCAGCTTTTTCGCGGGGCGAACGCCACCCAGCCCAAGCCGGAGGCCTCGCGGCCCCTCAGGTGATCTCATTGCGCCATCACCTTCGATTCCAGGGACCACCCCAAGTCCACGGCCGCTGCCGGCATGCTCCCCATGTTGTGCACCCTCACCATCAGCAATGTTGTGGTCACCAAGACCCTCATCGACGGAGGCACAGGCCTCAACGTGTTCTCCATAATTTCTTTGATTTAGCAAATTCCACATACTTAACTATCATATAGTCTTCCATGATTACTAACACTCAAAGCATATTTTTAGAACAAATAGCATTCGTCGAACACAGAGAAAGATAGGGGCTTAATGTTTCGCCTCCCAACTTAATTATCATATAGATAATTGTCAACAAAAATAATTCATGATCAAATATATTTGAATGGCCATATATCCTTGGATCTTTCCCCGCCACATGATGCTTGCCCACTAAATAATAATTGAGGTTGAACTAAGAAGGAATACTATCGACTCTTGCATAAAAGTAAATACACGAAAATAAAGGATAGGCCCTTCGCAGAGAGAAGCAGAGGTTGTCATGCGCTTTTTAATTTTGGATGTGCAAGCCCTTAATGCAAAGGAACATCACGTTGTATTGTGATACGTCTCCAACGTATCTATAATTTTTGATTGTTCCATGCTATTATATTATCTGTTTTGGATATTTTATATGCATTAATCTGCTATTTTATATTATTTCTGGAACTAACCTATTAACCCAGTGCTAGTTCCTGTTTTTTCCCTGTTTTTAAGTTTCGCGGAAAAGGAATACCAAACGAAGTCCAAATGGAATAAAACTTTAGCGATGATTTTTCTTGGACTAGAAGACATCGAGAGGTCTTGGGGTGCAAGTCAGAGAAGCCACGAGGCGGCCACAAGGACGGAGGGCGCGCCCCCACCCTTGTGGGCCCCTTGTGACTCCATCGACCTATTTCTTCCGCCTATATATTCCCATATATCCCAAAACCAACCAGGAGAGCAACAAAAAAACTTATCCACTGCCGCAATCTTGTTTACTCGTGAGATACCATCTATGGGCCTTTTCCGGCGTCCTGCCGGAGGGGGATTCGTTCATGGAGGGCTTCTACATCAACTCCATTGCCCTTCGATGAAGCGTGAGTAGTATACCACAGACCTATGGGTCCATAGCTAGTAGCTAGATGGCTTCTTCTCTCTCTTTGATTCTCAATACCATGTTATCCTCGATGTTCTTGGAGATCTATTCGATGTAATACTTTTTTTGCGGTGTGTTTGGCGAGATCCAATGAATTTTGGATTTATGATCAGCTTATCTATGAATATTATTTGAATCTCCTCTGAATTCTTATATGCATGCTTTGATATCTTTGTAATTATCTTCGAACTATCAGTTTTGTTTGGCCAACTAGATTTGTTTTTCTTGCAATGGGAGAAGTGCTTAGCTTTGGGTTCAATCTTGCAGTGTACTTTCCCAGTGACAGTAGTGGCAGCAAGGCATGTATTGTATTGTTGCCATCGAGGATAAAAAGATGGGGTTTTCATCATATTGTTTGAGTTAATTCCTCTACATCATGTCATCTTGCTTAATGCGTTACTCCATTCTTTATGAACTTAATACTCTAGATGCATGCTGGACAGCGGTCGATGTGTGGAGTAATAGTAGTGCAAAATTGCTTCGGTCTACTTGACACGGACGTGATGCCTATATGATGATCATTGCCTTAGGTATCATCATAATTATGCGCTCTTCTATCAATTGCTCGGTAGTAATTTGTTCACCCACCGTAATATTTTCTATCTTGAGAGAGGCCTCTAGTGAAACCTATGGCCCCCAGGTCTACTTTCCATCATATAAGTTTCTACTTTCCATCTTATAAGTTTCTACTTTCCATCATATAAGTTTCAGATCTACTCTTTTTGCAATCTTTTACTTTCCGATCTATAAACAAAAAATACCAAAAATATTTACTTTACTGTTTATCGATCTCTATCAGATCTCACCTTTGCAAGTAATCGTGAAGGGATTGACAACCCCTTTATCGCGTTGGGTGCAAGTTGTTTGATTGTTTGTGCAGGTATTCAGCGTCTTGTGCGTTGTCTCCTACTGGATTGATACCTTGGTTCTTAAACTGAGGGAAATACTTACTTTACTCTGCCGCATCACCCTTTCCTCTTCAAGGGAAAAACCAACGCAAGCTCAAGAAGTAGTAGGAAGAATTTCTGGCGCCGTTGCCAGGGAGATCTACACCAAGTCAAGCCATACCAAGTACCCATCATAAACTCTCATCTCTTGCATTACATTATTCGCCATTCGCCTCTCGTTTTCCTCTCCCCCACTTGTAAAACGATTTTCGAAAAGATTTGCCTTTTCTTCGCCTTCTTTCCATATGTCTTTTTGTTTGTGTTTCCATGTGCCTTCTATTTTCTTGCATCTTTGCTTGCTAAAAATCTATTGATATGGATCCACTTAAAGTGTTCTACTTGGATCATCTTTGATCTATGTGTGCTCATGCTGAATCCCCACTAGTTTAGTTGAGGGAAAATATTTAGATGAGCATGCTCATTGCGTCACCGTTTGTCTGCAAAAGGGAGACTCTTATGGAAGCGAATAAACTCTTTGCTGTGTTATGCTTGGAATATTTGTGAAATTTATGATTTTACTTGTTGCTCTAAAAACCCTAAAAAATATCTCCCTACCTATGTGAGTTTAATGATAATGAAATCTTATCTTCTTATGAAAAGGGTGTTTATAGTTACTATGATATCAAACAAATTGAAGAATTTGTTGCTTTTAAGGGTGCTTGTTGGGGATGTTACTACTGGGCGTAAACCGGCCAGGAGAGGCCGGATTAACTTGAGGCCCATGAAGACAGACGGTGACGCTGAGTAGAGGCCCAAGGCCCAGAACCGGTTTAAGGCCTGTAGCTATAAACCGACATTGATATGGAACTTGCATTGTAAGGTAGAAAGAGCGGAGACCGAGCCGGACACGTTTATGAGCCGGCCGGGGGACTCTGTAAACCGACGGGCGTCAACCCATGTATATAAGGGGACGAGCCGGCGGCGGTTCAAGAGAACATACAACAACTCGAGACTCAGGCAAAGCGTATTCGCTCCCTGGTCATCGAAACCCCATCAATTCCATCACAACTAGACGTAGGCTTTTACCTTCATCGTAAGGGGCCGAACTAGTATAAAACTCTCTTGCGTCCCTTGTCCGCTTTAACCCCTTTAAGCTAACCCGTAGCGATGGCTCCATGACTAAGTCCTTTCATGAGGACATCTGCCGTGACAAAACCACGACAGTTGGCGCCCACCGTGGTGCTATCGCACGATGGTTTCAAGATCTTGGAGAGCAGCTTCGAAGGACTCAAGGGCTATGTTGTGGGCCGGATGACAAAAAATCATCGCGGCAAGCTCTACATCGATGATGCAGGGTGGGGCCCCGAGGCCGGCTCAATCGAGTACGAGTACCGGGTCCCCTTTGGTGGCATACACGTTTTCATTGGCAAGATCGGCGAGCCGGGCCCTGAGCCGGACATCTGCACCGACCTCGTTGAAACGGCTCAGCGTGCGCGATCTGCCTGGGTCAAGCCTGTCGTGAAGCCATCCTTCGTGGGAGTCATCCATGGAGGGGAATACGAGGACATATCGGAATCTGGTGGTGAAACCGTCATTTATTCCGGCGACGAGTCATCCACCGGAGAGACCGAGTCGTTATATCAGCTACAAGATGGCCGGATTGGAGGCTGTTCCGATGGCGACAGTATTTCGGACCCCTCTGATCTGCGAAACCGGGTTGGAATCTTCATGGCCGGTACACAGCCGGCGCTCCACTCTTCGACCGCACCAGCAATGATCTCCGGATCGGTGGCAGCGACGGCAGCCGAGGCAGGAGGCCCTGTGCAGCCGCCGGCTCAGGTTTTAACTGATTTATTTGATGCGTTGGCAATGCTGATGGCGGAGGCTAACCCGGTGGATCAGGGTGTGCACAATGCGGAAATCGCGAAAGTAAGGGATCAGATTACTCAGGCCAAGGCTGATTTGGCAGCTGAGGATGCCAGGATGGCGCGGGCCCGCTTTGAATCTGCGCAGCTTACCGGCTTATGCTTTGGATCGTAATGCATCGCACGAAGTCCTAAAGAGAAGGCACCAGTCTCGCCTGCCTCCGGTTTATGATGCTAGGAACCTCTTTAACACCCCAGATGCAGGGACCAGTAACCCGCCGGTAGCAAACCGGGCAGAGGCACCTGGAGCGGGGGCACCGGTTCAGCCCCGTTTGATGGATCCGCCTCGTCAGAATGACATTGTAACACAGCCTGTCCCAACACTGCTGGTCCATTATTCTACTCCAATGGACAATTTAGTTGCTGCCGCTTCACGGCTGGAGGCTATCCCAATTGAAGGTGATTCTCCAGTAGCGGTCAAGACACGTCAGGTTAAAGAGCTTCTTCGGACAGCCTTGGTGCAACAGGAGGCTTATTCATACAGTCGTGATCGGATTCATTGCACCCCCCGTCCAAGCCGGAGTTTCAGCAGGCGTATGGATGAACCGGCCGTGTCAAGCAATGCACGGAACCGCGAACCGCCCCGTGGCCACAACCCGGCAGGGGGCGCTGGTGATGCTCAGGACGTGGTGGACCGGGCTCGTATACGCAGGGAGGCTGAGTTAGCAGCGCAGTATGAAGCTCACCAGCTTACTCCGGTTCGTCCGACCACGTAGGTAGAGCCGGGAGTTACCTCTAGCTCTTTGGGGGTGTCGTGTCTCGTCCCGGCGTTACGCAATGTACGTCTGCCCAAGGATTTCAAGGGCCCGCGCAAGGTGCCAAATTAAAGTGCCGATTTACCTCCACAGACATGGGTTGAAAGCTATGAGATGGCCATGGAGATGCTGGATGTGGATGATGCAGCTTGTGCGAAGTACTTCACCATGATGCTAGAAGGGACGGCTCGTACTTGGTTAAAGAGTCTACCTTCTAATTCTATAAGATCATGGGCCGAGTTGAGAACCCAGTTTATCCAAAATTTTAAAGATACATGCAAGCATCCCATGTCGATTGTGGACTTAGCTGCATGTGTACAGGAGGAAGGAGAATCAACAACCCAGTGGGTGCGCCGGGTCTCTGAAATTTTGCATTCATCGGACCGCATCAACGCTGACACCGCAGTTCTAACTTTGGGAGGCAATTGCCGGTTTAAGCCTCTGAAGTTGAAGTTGGGACGGATGAAACGCCATTGCACTGACATGGGAACCCTCATGGCCGCTTTAGTAAAGTATGCTGACTCTGATAGTACCAAGGATCCCGAGTCGGATGATGATAAGACAGGGAAGGGAAAGAAGAGCGGCAACGCCATGAAGCGCACCACAACTGGCGGGTCATGGAAACGGCGGCAAACGTAAAGCGGATCACAGCATGGATTTTGTGGCCAATGCCAACGCACATGATAAGGGCCAACAGCACAAGGGTAAACTGTCCAAGCACGGTGGAGCACCTAACCCTAACCCGGACCGCCTGTCTTACCTATTGAACCAGCCCTGCCCGAAACATGGGACAAAGGAGATGCCAGCTACACACCTCTGGAAGGACTGCTATATCATGCAAGAGTTCAAAAATTCTAATGATTTCTGGTATGATCACGGACCGGGTGATAGTTCAGGCCCCGGGTCTCATGGGCCGGGTTATGGCGAAGGAAATTCCGGTTCAAGATTCCATGGTAATCAGGGCAGACATACTAATCAAGGTAATCAGGGCAACCAAGGTGGCTACAATAATCAGCAGCAGCTGTCGGGTTACCAGAGCAATCCAAAGCAGTTAAATAGTGGGCAATATCATGTCTTCACCACTAGCTTGGACAAGCGTGACCAAAAGCTTCATAGGAGAGCAATAAGCTCCGTTGAACCGGCGGTGCCCCGTTACTTATGGTGGTCTGAGTAGCCGATTGTGTGGAGCAGGGAGGATCATCCACCCTGGTTTGAGAATCCGGGTCATCTGGCATTGGTAGTGGCACCTCGGGTAGGAGGTTATAAGTTCACAAAGGTACTCATGGAAGGAGGGAGCAGTATCAATATCCTGTATTATGAAAGTTTCCGTCGCATGGGGTTAACAGATAAAAATCTTAGACCATCCAGTACGGTGTTCCATGGTGTGGTGCCTGGTAAATCGGTGTATCCTGTTGGCAAGATAGCTCTAGAGGTGGATTTTGGGGACGAGCATGACTCAAGATCAGAAACTTTAACCTTTGAAGTGGTGAAGATCAGAAGTCCGTATCACGCGTTGTTTGTACGGCCGGCTTATGCTAAGTTTATGGAACGACCTTATTATGTCTATCTTCAGCTCAAGATGCCAGGTCACAAGGGAAGTTTAACTGTCCATGGGAGCCGCAAGATCTCTCTGGAGTGTGAAGAAGGTGATGCGGCTTATGCTGAGTCGGTTTGTGCCACAGAAGAGTTGAAGTTTTACAAGGACAACGTTGATCCGGCAGATATGACTTCATTGAAGAAGCCAACTACCGAGCATGATCCGGCCTTGAAGTTTAAATCGGCCGATGAGACTAAGCTTGTTGACTTCGTGCCTGGCGATTAGTCCAAGCAGTTCAGCATCAGCGCTAACTTGGATCCGAAATAGGAAGGCGCGCTCATCGAGTTTATCCGTGAGAATCAGGACATCTATGCGTGGAAGCCTTCTAACATGCCAGGTGTACCGAGAGAACTCGCTGAGCACACACTTAATGTTGATCCTAAGTATAAACCGGTCAAGCAATTTCTCTGCCGGTTCAATGAAGAAAGACGCAAAGCTATTGGAGAAGAAGTGGCCAGGCTCTTAGCAGCTGGGTTTATCATTGAAGTATTCCATCCTGAGTGGTTGGCTAATCTGGTGCTGGTCCTTAAGAAGAACGGCACTTGGCGGATGTGTGTGGATTACACAGATCTTAACAAGGCTTGCCCAGCAGATCCTTTTGCCCTTCCCCGTATTGATCAAATTATTGATGCTACGGTGGGTTGCGAGCGTTTGAGTTTTCTGGATGCATATTCTGGTTATCATCAGATCAAGATGGCAGTTAAGGACCAGGAGAAGACGGCCTTCATAACCCCCTTTGGAGCCTTCTGCTATATATCTATGTCCTTTGGGCTCAAGAGTGCCCAGGCGACTTATCAACGGTGTGTGTGCAGAATTGTCTTCATACACAAATCGGCCATAATGTTCACGCCTATGTGGATGATATTGTAGTCAAGTCAAGGAAGAAGGAGACGTTGATTGATGACTTAAAGGAAACCTTTGATAACCTGCGGGTTTACAAGATGATGCTTAATCCCGCTAAGTGCGTTTTGGTGTACCGACAGGCAAGCTCTTGGGCTTTCTGGTGTCTAACAGGGGCATTGAGGCTAATCCGGAAAAGATCAAGGCCATCACCTCCTTGGCTAAACCGAAGTGTATCAATGATGTTCAACGCTTGGCGGGCCGGATTGCCGCGTTGAGTCGGTTCATGAGCCGCCTTGGCGAGAAGGCCATTCCTTTGTATCAGATGCTGAAGAAAACGGATAACTTCGTCTGGAGTGACGCTGCAAATGAAGCGTTTGAGGATTTAAAACGGCAGCTAGCTAATCCGCCGGTTCTTGCTGCCCCAGTTGACAAGGAGCCGTTGTTGCTATATGTGGCAGCTAATGCTCGGGCTGTCAGTGTTGCTATTGCGGTGGAACGCAAGGAGGCAGGAAAAGAGTATCCGGTTCAGCGTCCGATTTATTATATCAATGAAGTGCTTATTGAGTCCAAGCAGAGGTACCCACACTGGCAGAAGCTAGTATATGGAGTTTTCATGGCAAGCCGGAAGCTAAAGCAGTATTTCCAAGGTCATCCTATCACAGTGGTTAGCTCTGCTCCTTTGGGAGATATAATCCAGAACAGGGAAGCCACTGGCCGGATTGCCAAGTGGGCCATAGAGCTTGGGCCTCACGGGTTGAAGTATATACCCCGAACAGCGATCAAATCTCAAGCACTTGTGGATTTCATCAACGACTAGACAGAACTACAAGCGCCTGAAGAGAAGCCGGATCACACTTATTGGACCATTCACTTTGATGGGTCCAGGCAATTGGAGGGCTCGGGGGCTGGAGTCATATTAACGTCCCCACGAGGTGATAATTTTTGTTATGTTCTCCGTTTAATGTTCCCTTGCACTAACAATGCAGCTGAGTATGAAGCTTTACTCCAAGGTCTTCGGATGGCTAAGGAGACGAACCTAAGCCGAGTTAAGTGCTTTGGTGACTCGGACCTGGTGGCTCAACAGGTGTCTGGCACTTGGGATTCCAAGGACCCACTCACGGTAGAATACCGTCGTGAGGTGGACATTGTTGCAGGTCACTTTAAGGGTTATCAGGTGGATCATGTGGACAGGCGGAAGAACGAAGCGGCGGACGCTTTAAGCCGCCTGGGTTCTCAACGTAAGCCGGTTCCACCTAATGCCTTCTTGGACGTTCTGCATAATCCGTCCGTCAAGCTCCCTGGTGAAGAGGATTTGGCTATTCCTGATCCGGAAGCTCAGTTGGTGGCGGCTCTACATGTTATCCCGGATTGGACGGTTTCTTATCTTGCATACATGAACCGGGGCGAGTTACCAGAGGATGAGACATTGGCCAGGCAGATAATTCGGCGGTCCAAGTCTATGACTATTATCAACGTAGAGCTGCATCATTGCAGTGTTACAGGGGCGTTTCAGCGTTGTGTGTCTCCTGAAGAAGGCTGTGAAATTTTATGTGAGATCCATGAAGGAGATTGTGGTCACCACGCCGGTTCAAAATCTTTGGTGGCTAAGGCGTTTCGTCACAGTTTCTATTGGTTAACAGCTCATGCTGATGCCGACGACTTGGTCAGACGATGTGATGGCTGTCAGAAGTTTTCAAGGCGCGCTCATGTACCGGCTCAAGAATTGAGGATGATTCCAATTACTTGGCCGTTTGTGACTTGGGGGCTGGATATGTCGGATTTCGGGTTCCGGCAGACCCTTAAGGTTCGAACTCTGGGGTGCGCGCGGAGATCCAACCCTCCACCGTCTCGTGCCTCGCCGAATCGCAGGGACCTAAACTACTAACAAGAATAGCACAAGAGACGCAAGATTTATACTGGTTCAGGCCACCATCGTGGTGTAATACCCTACTCCAGTGTGTGGTGTGTGGATTGCCCCTTGGGCTGATGAAGAATAAGATAGGAAGAACAGCCTCGCGAGGGTCTGTTCTTGGTGGAAGCGATGAACTGCTAAGTGGTGCCCCGTCACTCTAGCTTGAGGATCGGGTCTCTCTCTCTCTCTCTTCGGGTGATTCCCACTATCCGATCGTCTCTACTATGGTGGCTAGCTCTACTTATATAGACGAAGGCCCTGGGCCTCTCCCCAAATATTGAGCGGGAAGGGCGCCAACAATTGGCCATTTTGAAGGGGAACAGCGGGTACACTTATCCTGACTAAAGTTGGTCCTCGCCTGCCAAAGGCTCTAGTGATGACGCCTGCTTGGGCTCCACGATGACTGCATTCCAGCCGTTGGGGTTGGTCTTGGTCTTGTTGCACCGAAACGGATGCCTTTGCTTGATGCTCTTGCCTGCGCTTGCTCCCTTCGCACCAAAGAGGAAAGGAGGACGTTGCACGGCTGGCGCCCGACTGGCGCCCTTGGTCGTCATGGCTTGCGTCATGGGCACCTCGCGAGGTACCCTGCCTTGAACTCTCCGCCTCCTCATGAGCCAGCCTCGACGAGGCCGCTACCGAGAAGCTCTTGGTCGTCCGCCCATGAGGCTTGGCCCCTCGCAAGGGTCTTGAGCTTGTGTAGATGAAGATGGGCTGTCCTGGGCCTCCTTTGAGCCACGCCGCAGGCGCAGTGCAAGTCTGGGACCCCGTTCCCAGAACGCCGACAGTAGCCCCCGGGTCCGCAGCGCGCCCGAACTTGGCCGAGCAGAGAGGCGAAAGGGAAAGTGCGAAGTTTTGTGGGCCCTAGCAGCCTGCGGCCTTGGGCGCCGCGTGGCGGTTGATTGGACGTGGGCGCCTCTGCAACCGCGTGGGTTGATAATAGAACGGCATCTTCCTTTCCTTCTTTACTTTCGCCAGTTGCTGCTCAGATCCCCTTTCTTGCGCCTCTCCTCCCTACTTTCGAGACCTTCAGATCCACTCCACCGTCGTGCCCTAGCCAGCCATGGCTCCTCGTCAAACCCCGACCGGAGCCTGGTACTCTCCTGCTTTGGACCCGCCGAATGTGTCAGCGGCGAGCCTTGCCCTGATGCGCCGGCTGGCGGAGGCGCAGGGCGTCAGCGGAACGGTGGTGTTCAAGGTCGGCTCCTCCGCCCCTGAGGGTCGGGGGAGTACCTTCTACCCGTTCTTCGCGGGCGCCATCATTGCTGGTCTAGCGCCTCCCTTCTCTGAGTTCTTCTTCGCCGTCCTTCGCCATTACAACATTCACGCTCTGCACCTTCATCCCAACTCCGTCCTTCTTCTGGCAATCTTCGCCTACTATTGTGAGGCCCATGTTGGGGTGAAGCCCTCGGTGGCCTTGCTGCGCCACTACTTCTTCCTTCGATTCTCCCGTGGTCCCGTCTCCGCGTGCGCGAGCTTCTCACATACGGCGGAGCCATTGCCATTTCAAACACTGGGAAGCAGATTGAGGGCTTCAGGAGCAAGTGGGTCTTGGTGGATGCCTGGCGGATCCACCCTCGGCTGATCCTGCCCACGGAGCCCGCCAATGCGGCCGATGCGGCGGCGGCGAGGCTGCTGACCGGTGCGTCGTTGCTGAGGGAGTTCCTGGAGCACCAACTAGCTCCGCTTCGCCAGTACTCGCTTCCGATGTGGAGGCCTAACCCGAGCCCCGTGGCCCTGGCCAGCGAGGATCTGGTGACGGTCCTCCAGTCCTTGGTTGGAGGCGATGTGGCTAGACCGGAGGGTGCTCCCGCGCCCTTGTTCCTTCACGAGGATTGGGAGCAGGTTGTGGGGTCCATGCCCACCTTCAATGGGGACGGGCTCGTGCCCGCGGAGGCTCCGGAGGACCTGGTGGACGTGTCCTCTTCCGACTCCGGCGAAGAGGTGGAGGAAAGGGAGCCAGGAGAGGGGGTTGACTCAGGGGCAGAGTCAAGGGCTCCCTCCCTGCGGCGCAGGCCCCGCGTTCTCCGCCTCCCCGAGAGCGATGACGACGAGGATGAGGGTGAGCGGGGAGGCAGAAGCCTGCCCCCGATCCCGAAGAAGGACCGGACTGGGCTGGTCCCCCACGGGTCCGCCCCGGCCCCGGGGCGATCCGCAGACGCGCCTCCCGCTCCTGGTCTCCTTGAAGCCGATCCCTGCAGCCGGCTCTCGGGCTTCAGAAATGCGGCCGAGGCTACTCGAGTCCACCAATGACGATTTGTAAGTGCACCTTCTGTCTTGATTATTGTTTTGTCGACGAGATCTGATGTCCATGCTCTTCGGCCAGGCTGGCGCCTGCAGCGAAGATGCTAAAGGGGGCTCCTGAGGCCCCATTCGTGGCGGTGCCTTTGCCCGAAAAGGAAGACGACCCGACGCCTGTGCCTCTCTGCCCGGGCATCTCGCGAGGCTGGCCGAGCCAGCCGGGCGAAGCTCATCCCCTTGTCCCATGCGACTCTGAGGTGGCCTTCTTTGAGCGCTGCCTCCACCGCTGCCGTGGCGCCGCTGGTTCCGCCTCAGGGCGCAGTGGTTACGCCGCCGCCAACTCCTCCTACACCGCCAACTGCTGTCTCTCCGACTCCTCCCGCGGTCCTGGACCGCGCTGCTGCTGAACTGGACCGGCTGCGGCAGGATCTTCTGGGCGCCGACCCTCGCTTGGTGGCCGGCCGTTTGGAGCTGGCTTCCGGCTGGATTCGTGCCGACGCTTCGATTCGGGCGGCGCTGGTCCAAGCTTTGACGGCTTGTGACGAGGAGAAGCAGGTTGTTCGCGAGGCGAAGGTAGCCCGCGATGCTGCCTTGGGGGAGGCAGCCAGCGTCCGAGGTCGCTATGAGACGCTGGAGGGCGAGCTGAAGGGCCTGCAGAACCAGCTCGCTGAGGAGGCCCGCCTCCTCCAGGAGCAGGAGGAAGGCATGAAGGCTCGCGAGGCGGCCATCAAGGACCGTGAGGCCAAGCTGAAGAAACGCCGCGACCGCCTAGGCGCGCTGGAGCAGGAGGAGGCGAGGAAGGTCGAGCTGGACGCCAAGGCGCGGGTTCTTGCTGAAGATCGCGTGGCCTTCATGGATATGGAGGTGAAGGCTAGTGTCCTGCTGAGGGAGCTTTATGACAGCGGCCTGGAGAGCCCACTGGTCGGCGCAGAGGACGGCCCCGCCAAGCTGCTTCCCTTCCTAATTCGCGCTCTTGAAGATGTCTCCCTTGGTCTTGGCCCCACGGCTGAGGCCGAGGCGCGTGTCTTGTCTTCTGCGGCAGACCGACGCGGATCCTCACCCACATCTATCTTCGCGATCCAGGCGTCGACATGGACAGCTCGGCGAGCCGGGCGAAGGGCGAGCACGCAGCTGCCGCTGCCGAGGCTGTGAAGGGTCGCGCGGAGGCTCTATTGGGGAAGTTCCGGGCCTTCATCACCAAGCCGAAGCGAGGCGCTGCCGGCCCTGCTGCTTCATGAGGTGAGCCTGCTCCGCGCTGCTCCACCGCCGACAAGTGACTCCGCTACGGCTCCTGTCTTGCTTTTGATTCCTGCACATGTATCATGCCTCAGGGAGGCATTTAAACTTGCATTTGGTACTGCGATAGCAGTGTGGACTGTAATATTTGCTTTTGAATTCCTTGAAATTTGTGCTTCCTACTTGCTTATGTTCTACGCCGGCAGAGCCCGGCCCCGCGCATACCTCAGCCGCTGTTAGCCCCGACCGGAAACCAGGACGGGACCAAGGAGTGAGGGGCTACGTGACAAGTTAGGCTCCTGAGTCGTGATGCTCAGGAGTCCCCCTTGGCGCACGAACATCAAGTAGGGAGGTGAGGCGCGGGCGGATCCACCGTTCTACGTCTGCAGAGCTCGGCCCCGCGCATACCCCAACCGCCGTTAGCCTTTCGAAACTAAGGGGTGAGGGGCTACGTGACCAGTTAGGCTCCTGAGTCGCGATGCTCAGAGTCCCCTTGACGCTCAAGCGGCATGCGTACCTTGGCTCCGCTCGGGGAGTGGCGTCTGACGAACCAGGTCCGAGGAGCTGGATGGGTGGCGGCGGCCGGGCGTGACTCAGCGCAGCCCCGTGCCCAGCCTCGCGTGGCGCCCCGAGGGAGGCGCGTTACGAGGCCGCACACCGAGCTCTGGGCTCCCGAGGTTGATGCGAACCCGGAGGCCACCCTCGATTGTTTATCACCAGCCGAGCATAAGCGCTTCCGCATGCGTCTGGGCATAGCCGCTCCTCGGCGATGTCGTCGACCAGCAGAGCATGGTGCTTCCACCGAACGTGGGAGGGGCTCCCCTCGGGAGGAGCCCCTGGTGTATACAGCCCCACCCTGACACGTGCCTGGCATGGTATGGCTAGACGAGGTGTATCTGGGCACCCGTGAGCCAGCGCGGGACTCACGAGGCCCTACCTCAAGGCAGGTCGCGCCTGGCTCTGGGCCTTATCTTCCAGTGTGTTCCTGCAAAATTGGCCAGATGCCGGTGCTCTACGTCTTCGGGTCCCGGCTCTCGGGCTGGTCTCTACCGTCACTGGCAAGCCAGGTCGCGAGGCCATGGACAAGACTAGAGGGTGAGGGCTGGAGAGCCGGTAGGAGCCCTGAGTCGTGATCTCAGGCACCCCCCCCCTTAACGCGCAAGCTAGGTTAGATGACGCAACTCTACGTCCTCGGGTCCCGGCTCTTGGGCTGGTCTCTACCGTCGCTGGCAAGCCAGGTCGCGATGCCATGGACAAGACCAGAGGGTGAGGGCCGGAGAGCCGGTAAGAGCCCTAAGTCGCGATGCTCAGGAACCCCCCCCCTTTAACGCGCAAGCTGGATTGGATGACGCAACTCTACGTCCTCGGGTCCCGGCTCTCGGGCTGGTCTCTACCGTCGCTGGCAAGCCAGGTCGCGATGCCATGGACAAGACCAGAGGGTGAGGGCCGGAGAGCCGGTAGGAGCTCTGAGTCGCGATGCTCAGGCGCCCCCCCTTTAACGCGCAAGCTTTCGCCACCCAGGAGAAGGCACCAAATAACAAGCATGGTGGAGCGAGAGCATAATCCTAAGAAAAACGCGTGAAGGATACATGCCGCTGGGACTGGCCCGAGCGGCTTGGGGATGATGCAGCCCGAGGGGCGCCCCCAACAGGATAAGCTAAAGACATGAAATAAAAGGGATACATGCCGCAGGGACGGGCCCACGCGGCCTGGGAATAATGCGGCCCTGAAGGCGCTCCCAGCCGGAAATAAAACTTAAAGATGTCACCTGGTGATGTTGGGGATGAAGGGTCGTTGATGTAGCAGACTCGGTGGGCTGCGGGAGCCGATCCTCACGAGCCCCCAGGCCCAGGGGCCTCGGGAGGCTCCGGAGGCGCTGGCGGCTCCTCATGGGCCATCTCCATCTCTGCCAGGGCTGCGGCGTGCCTGACCTCTTGAGCCTCCAGGATGGTCCTCATGAGACGCTGGTGTGCAGCAGCCGCATTTGGCAGGCCATAAGGCCTGCGTCACGTGGGCTGTGGGGCGGACCCTGCAACGTCCCACTCGCGAGGGCAGGCGCTCTTGAGATGCGGCTCGGTTGAGCCACGGTATGTCGATCTGAGCCTGCAGCCCACCATCCTCGCCTGGATGGGGGGCCACAACGGGTAGGCGGCGGCTGCCCCTCATGACCCTTGACTCCTGTAACTCCTGAATGGCCTTGCTGATGAACTCTCGGGGGTTCTGTCCTCCCGATCTTGCTCCTGCTTGCAGGAAACGTGCTTCGGAACACGCCTCCACGTGGTGCCCAAGCGCCTCCCTCGAGACCTTGGCGAGGTCGGCGGCCCTCCAGGGGAGAGCCCCCGAGCCCTGCCTGAGGAGGGCGTCGGGCGCGCTTTCCTATGCGATGGAAGGAGGCTCCCCCTGGCCCGGTGCGGGCCCTGAGGGGCCTGTCTCTTGAAGAGCCGGGCCGGCCGATGTCTTCTTCTTGGGTGCTGCCTCGGGAGGCGTCCTGCGGTATGGTGCAGGTCTTCCAAATGATGCGCCCTGAAAAGCTCGCCCAGGAGCACACTGCATCTCTCTCTTCACGAGGCACCGTGATGACCCCGCCGCTTCTGGCATCTTGAGGATGTTGTAGCCATGGTGGGTTCTGACCATGAACTTGGCCAGCGCTGGGTACCCGAGGATGGCGTTGTACGTCAGGCGAATGTGGGCGACGTCAAAGTCGATGAGCTCGGTGTGGTAGTTGTCGCGGGCCCCGAAGGTGACAGGAAGGCGGACCTGCCCGACCGGGACAGTGGAGCCGTCGGTGACTCCGGAGAAGGGCTTGGTTGGTGAAGCCGATCGTAGGGCACTTGAAGATTGTTGAATGTCTCCATGGACAGGACGTTGAGCCCTGCTCCGCCGTCGATGAGGGTCTTGGTGACCAGCACGTTGCTGATGATTGGGGAGCAAAGCATTGGGAGAACTCCGGCTGTGGCTGCGCACTTGAGCTGATCCGCTGAGCTGAACGTGATGGCGCACGCCGACCACCTGAGAGGGCGCGTGGACTCGAGCTTGGGGAGGACTGCATTCACTTCAGGCAAACCGCTTGAAGATGCGGCGAGAGGTGGGGCTTGAGCTCCGCCCGGGATGCAAAGCGATCGCCGCGTGCTTCACAGAAGCCCCCGGCCCCCTTGTCCTGATGACGGTCTTTGATTCTCCTTGGCGGTGGCTGCAGCGGAGGGAGGCCTGCGTTCCCTTGCGGACGATCCTCACGAGGCTGATCCCTCCAGCCCCCCTCGCGAGGTGGGTCTTGCCAGCGATCCTCGCGAGGTTGGTTGCGCCACCCTTGGCGCGGGTCGCGGTCTTCCCACTGTCCTGCATTTCTTCCTCCTCCTCGGTCGTAGCCCCGGTCACTGCGCTCAGGGCGTCTGCCGACCCTTCCTTCGCGCACGGCCCGGAGCTCTTGACATTCATTGGTGTTGTGGGTGTGGAGGTCGTGGTACACGCATGATCAAGCTGCCCTTGGAAGACTCGGGCTGATCTCTGCCTCACTTGGTGTCTGGTTCAGCTGCGAGCACGGCAGCCCCCTTGCGCTTCACGTCCTTGGCCTTGGACTTATTCTCTTCGGGATCCGCGGCAGGCAGCTCGAGGAGGGAGAGGCGCCCCTCCTTAGCCTGGCGCGCCAGTCGCCAAGTTGAACAGCTCGAGGAGGTGCACAGATCTTCATGCATCGCCATGCTCCTCCTTCATCTTGACGTCGCGCACGCCGTAGGAGAAGGCAGAGATGATGGCCTGCTCCGTTACTCTGGGGATCTTGAGGCGTGCGTTGTTGAAGCGCTGGATGTACTTTTGCAGGGTTTCCCCTGGCTGCTGCTTGATCCAGCGCATGTCGCTCCACGGCGGTGGCGGTCGCGAGTACCTTGGAAGTTGGCGATGAAGCGGGTGCGCATCTCGGCCCAGAAGAGATCGTGCACAGGGCCAGATTCGAGGAGCCAGTGCGGGCTCCGTCCTTGAGCGCCATGGGAAACCAGTTCGCCATGAGCTTTTCATCTCCATTGGCAGCCTCGATCCCCAGCTCGTAGAGCTGGAGGAACTCCGTAGGGTCAGTCGTGCCGTTGTAGCGTGGAGGCAAGTCTGGCTTGAACTTGGCGGACCACGCGACGCTGCGCAGCTCGGCGGTGAAGGCGCGGCAGCCCGCCGTGGCCGTGGGGGGCCTCGGACGGTAGAGAGCTTGGTCTTGCAGGCCTCCCTACGCCGCGGCTGGGGGCAGCGCAGGGTCTTGACGTGCCAGAGCAGGGAGCGCTCGGGCAGCTTCTTGCAGGCGAGGAACTTCTTGGCAGCTCTGCTCTTGCCGCGCCGGCGCCTGGTGGAACAGGTTCCGCCCAGGGGTCGGGTGCCTTGGGGCCAGGGCGCCGTCTTGAGGAGGAGGCGGCTGAGGCGCCCCGAGAGCCTCATCGCCCGTGCGGGGTGGGGTGCGGTGCAGCGAGAAGGATGGCGCGGGGTCGCCTCCCGCAGCACGGACGAGCTCGGCGACGCGGTCGAGCCATTCTTCGTAGACGTCATCGACGGGGCGGTAGCGCAGGAGCTCGTTGGCCGCGGTGAGTGCAGCTCGGGCCTCCATGGCCGCGCTGGAAGCGCGCGACGAAGAACCAGCGGGGTGAGCGAAAGCGTGGCGGCGGCCGTCCCGCCTCATGGGCCGGGTCTTTGGGGCGACGCTTGCTGCCGTTCCCGCCCGGGCGATGGCGGCGTTAATGGCAGGTGACGGGAACGACGAGGGCGCCCGACGGCGAGCCGTCTGGGCGACATGGGAGGCGAAGCGGCTCGGCGCTTCAGCGAGCCCGATGAGCGTCGAACATGGTAGCGATGGTCGAGGAAGAACGAAAGCGGCGAAAAGGCAGATTCCGGCGCACCTGCATTACTGGCGCGCCAAATGTCGGATTTCGGGTTCTCGCGAGAACCTTAAGGTTCGAACTACAGGGTGCCGCGGAGATCCAACCCTCCACCGTCTCGTGCCTCGCCCGAATCGCGAGGACCTAAACTACTAATAAGAACAGCACAAGAGACGCAAGATTTAAACTGATTCGTGGCACCATCATGGTGTAATACCCTACTCCGAAGGTGTGGTGTGTGGATTGCCTCTTGGGCTGATGAAGAAACGATGCTGAGGAAGAACAGCCTCGCGAGGGTCTGTTCTTGGTGGAAGCGATGAACTGCTAAGTGGTGCCCCGTCGCTCTAGCTTGAGGATCGGGTCTCTTTCTCTCTCTTTGGGTACTTCCCACTCTATCCGATCGTCTCTACTATGGTGGCTAGCTCTACTTATATAGACGAAGGCCCTGGGCCTCTCCCCAAATATTGAGCGGGAAGGGCGCCAACAATTGGCCATTTTGAAGGGGAACTGCGGGTACACTTATCCTGACTAAAGTTGGTCCTCGCCTGCCAAAGGCTCTGGTGATGACGCCTGCTTGGGCTCCACGATGACTGCATTCCAGCCATTGGGGTTGGTCTTGGTCTTGTTGCACCGAAACGGATGCCTTTGCTTGATGCTCTTGCCTACGCTTGCTCCCTTTACACCAAAGAGGAAAGGAGGATGGTGCGCGGCTGGCGCCCGACTGGCGCCCTTGGTCGTCATGGCTTGCGTCATGGGCACCTCGCGAGGTACTCTGCCTTGAACTCTCCGCCTCCTCATGAGCCAGCCTGACGAGGCCGCGCCTGAGGAAGCTCTTGGTCGTCCGCCCCTTGGCTCAGCCCCTCGCGAGGTCTTGAGCTTGTGTAGATGAAGATGGGCTGTCCTGGGCCTCCTTTGAGCCACGCCGCAGGCCGCAGGCAGGCAAGTCTGGGGACCCCCGTTCCCAGAACGCCGACAGGATATGGTTGGGCCTTTCAAGAGGTCCAAAGACAAGAAGACCCACATTTTGGTGGCGGTTGACAAGTTCACAAAGTGGGTGGAGGCAGAACCAGTTAGTAAGTGTGACGCGGCCATGACGGTTCAATTCATCAAAAAGGTGATTTTCCGGTTTGGCTTTCCACATAGCATTATCACTGACAATGGTACCAATCTGTCAAAGGGTGCCATGAAGGAGTGTTGTCAACGTGAGCACATACGGCTTGATGTATCATCAGTGGCTCACCCACAGTCCAATGGTCAAGATGAGAGGGCCAATCAAGAATTTTTGAGAGGCATCAAACCCCGGCTTATGGTTCCTTTGCAGCGGACGCTGGGTTGTTGGGTTGAGGAGCTACCTTCAGTGATATGGAGCATCAATACCACACCCAACAGATCGACAGGATACACGCCATTCTTCGTGGTTTATGGAGCGGAGGCGGTTCTTCCTAGTGACATCCGTCATGATTCACCTTGTGTAGCGGCATATGTTGAAGCTGACAACGAGAAGGCACGACAAGAAGCTCTCGACCTGTTGGATGAGGAGCGTGACATAGCGGCCGCCCGTTCGGCGATTTATCAGCAAGATCTACGTCGCTATCATAGCCGCCGGGTTAGAACCAGAACCTTTCAAGAAGGAGACTTAGTGCTTCGGCTCATCCAGGATCAGACGGATATGCATAAGTTATCCCCACCTAGGGAAGGACCTTTTGTGGTCAGCAAGAATCTACACAACGGGTCATACTACTTAATCGATGTTCGAGAGCGCAAAGACTCACGTAAATCGGAGGAGGAGACCAACCGGCCGTGGAATATGGCTCATCTTCGACTTTACTATACTTGAGCTATAGGCTCTGCTTATGTACATATTATGCCTATGTATATATTATGATCAATATAATAAACCGGAACCTCAGCTAAAGCGGGGTATCTGTTGTTTTCTTACATCATGTGTGGTCACATGGAGCTTCTGTTGCTAAAGCGGCGTCCGGTTTACCCCTTGGTTTTGGCCTTTCAAAGGCTTTATATTATATCACTTGGGGGCTTGGTCGTATCCGAACCATAGCTACACCTTTTGATAGGCGTAATGCCACAGCATCACTTGGGGGCTTGGTCGTATCCGAACCATAGCTACGCCTCTTAATCGGCGCAATGCCACAGCATCACTTGGGGGCTTGGTCGTATCCGAACCATAGCTACCCCTCTTGATCGGTGCGATGCCACAACATCACTTGGGAGCTTTGGTCGAACCCGAACCATAGCTACACCTCTTGATGGGCGTAATGCCACAACATCATTTGGGGGCCTGATCGAACCCGAACCATAGCTACGCCTTCTTGGGGGCTTGGTCGTGTCCGAAACATGGTTACGCCTCTTGATCGGCTTAAAGCCTCGCCTACAATGGTTTTTATTTGCCTTTGTTTGGGTTCTGTTTTCTTTTTTGATAAAGACTTTTTGTTGCTTTTTAGACCCGCATTAAACAACCCGTTCCGACTGTCAACTATAAATTAACGGTATACGATCAAATCATAGTCCGAAGGCTATTCGCCCGGTCTGATTTTCAATAAATTTTTTATTAAGGAGTAAACCGGTGTTTATCATAACCCGGAACGGTGTAAACTGACCTTATATCAACAGGAGTGGTTTTCTCCTAAAAAGATTTTGGTTATAAGCCCCGTTACAAGGTTGGCCAGCCAACATCATGCATAAAAGTCGTAGGTATTATATATTTCCATTTTGGTTATATGTTACAACCTAAGTTATCATCTTTGGTTATATATATATATATATGGGTATCATGACCCGCCCGGCGGTAAACCGCCAGGGTACTTTAAGCTTCTTGTCTGCAGAAACAGCTTGGACAAATGAATATGTAGATCATATCTTATGTATGACAAATCAAGCCGGCGTCAATTGCAGATAAGTATGCGCGAAGGCATATCAGAACAAATATTTTAACTAAGCCTATTACAAGGCTTTCCTGTGCTCAACAGGATCATTGTTTTCTCAAAATACATGTCGCAGCATGTACGAGATTAAACCGGCCTCCAGTTCATCATTGGTCACCGGCTTGGCCTGACGGTTGCGGATCATCTCGCGCCGGTTCAGCTTCTTCTTCTCTACCCAGTGGCTGGAATTCAACAGTTGCCCAGTCGATCCCAATTAGGGCTTGGAATACAGCTTCATCACTTATCAACGTCGACGGTTCAATGTCAGGGGCATAAGTGTGCTTACGGATTGGCAGGATGAGATTCTGAGCTTCGGGGATTGGGGCAGCAACCCGCTTGTTCTTGTCATCATAGTTTGCTTGATAGTATGACATGTCCGCTTCTTCAAGTAGTTGGCAAGCCAATGGGCGTACCTCCCAGTTTATGATCCGGAGATCATCTTCTCCGAATTCTGTCCCGTCTTCTTTCAAATTGGGGTAGCCTTGAGCCGCTTCAATTGGATCAAAGTCAGGTACCCATGCCTTTGCCCGGGTCAGTGTAGCCAAAGTGCCCGTCCTAGTAGCAGACTTTTTCAGTTCATCAACCCGGGCAGGTAGCATGGATAACCTTTCTAAAGTATCTTTAATCAAGGTGGGAGGAGGATTGTTGTGAGAAGCAGTATATATGATCTGTTGCGCGCCGGTATAAAGCTGCTCTATCAGCGTATAGGCTGCTTTAAACTTCTTCTGAACATCAGATCCCAAGTGGCCAATACAAGTTCCTATATCATTGCAAGGGTTAGTAAACCAGTGGATACATGAAAGAATATGGTCAAATCGGAAGTTACAGTGCTTACCAAATACGGCTGCGGTCATGGCATGAACCTGCCGCTTTATGTTGGTCAGTTCATTAGCTACCGATTTAAGAGCAGCTTCTGCTTTCTCATCTCTTTTGATCAAATTGGATTTTTCATTCTCCCAATCAGACCGTTCCTTGTTGAAGCTTTCTTTCAGTTTCTCCATCACGCCTAGAGCGCTGGTCAGCTCTGCTTTCACCTTGGAGGTTTCATCTTGTTGCAATTTAAGGTTTTCCTGAAGATCAGCGGTTTGGCTCTCCTTTTTTCTCAACTCAGCCTACAAAGAGACAGTCATCTGGTCAGGTAACAGTAAATACTTGAAGTACCAAGCCCATAAAAAGTTATGCCCTTGGCACTTGGGGGCTAATGCATATTTTCTCTATCAGATAATTTTTTCAAAGTCCCAGAGCACAATACAAGTATTAAGCTTGGCACTTGGGGGCTAATGTGTATTTGCTCGTAACTTGCTAAAAAGGGAATTCTTCTATAAAGTCCCGCTTCATCTCTATACAGTTAAACCGGCCTTTGGATGCTACATCGGTGAAGTTAAAATGCATTGTTGCAAGCTCGAAGATTGCTATTAAAGTCCCGGTTTAAGTTGCTATCTTAAACCGTCACCTGGGGGCTACTACAGTTGATAAACTGCAAAAACAATACAGAAAGAGAAGCATGCATAAAATTACCTCATATTTTTCCTTCATCATATTGACCAGACCGGCTTCATAGTCACGGCTCGTGAACAGATGATTCAGATAGACGGAATGAAGGTCTTGAGCGTTCAGATGGGTGTAGGTGGACAGATCGGCATTCCATTTGCCTTTGCCAATTGCAGAAAATTCCTCCTTGGTGGTATGCTTCGACAAAGCGACATGATTCCCTGGATCTATATAGCCAACGCCAGTAATCAGAACATCATCATCCTTCTCCGCAGCAGCTCGTACTGGGGTCGCCGGTTTGTTGATATTCCTTGCAGGACTTGCTGGTTTGTCAGTCCGGAGAGGACTGGCCGGTTCGTCAGCATGGCCTGTGGTGTCAATTTCTGCCGGTTCAGTAACAAAGTCATAGTCTTGAAATGGTGGATCATTCAGCACATCATCAAGGTTGGCTTCTACAGGATCTGGAGTTTTCTCCGGTTCAGCAGCTGTATCTTCTTCTGTCGGTTTGTTCAGGCGAGCTTTCTTGCCTGGTCTGGGCTTAGCGGTGACAGTAAAACATGAAGGTCAGTATAGCGTATAAAATGCATATCAGGAATAAAGGCAAGTAAAACAGCTTACCCAATAACTATTTTGAGAGGTGGAAGTTTGGTGGCTGACGATTCGCCAGAGGATGAATGAGAAGTGCCCTGATAATTGGAATCAGACGGATTAAGAGGTTGACGAAAACAACCTACTCTGGGGCATGACATGTCAAAGGAGTTAGAGACCTCTGATCGGCGTTTCCGAACCAGACTGTTCGGTAAACCGGCGGAGGTAACTACCTGGCCGCTATGCCGAGTTGTGCGGCGAGCCTCGTGCTGTTGTGTCTTCACAAGAAAGTTTTGATCCAAATAAGCAAGAGGATGTGAAAATTTAACTTTCCGTTTTGCTCGACGGGTTTTTAGTGAAGGTAAAGGGTTTGAATCGGAGGAAAGGACGATTACCTCTGCGGCATCGGCGTGACTGACTTCAGCGTCGTCCTGGCAATAATCATCATCAATAAGGCGTATGAAAAATGAACCAAGTGAGTCAAGTTCTACCTCAAAATCCGAGTTACCCACATCAACATCAATCGGTGGATCGGAGGATGCAGTGGTTCTCTTCCGATTAGCAGGTCTTTTCACAACTTTGGTCTTTTGGCGGGTTGGCTTCACCGGTTTGTCTTGTGGAGGTTTCTTGTTCCAGAATGGATCATTGTCCTGCCAAAAAGTCATCACATTTTCAAAACATATTGGGGCAGAAGCAAATTCAGATAAAACAGATAGTATGATTCTTACAACTGGCGGTTTGTTGATGGTGCAGAAAGGGGGGAGTCCGGTTTGAGCATAGGTTGCCTCCGGTTCATTCAGCATCTTTTTTACAGCCTCAGTGACTTCGTCATCTATAAGCTGAATATCAATGTGCTGCTGAGCATCATTCAATTCCCCTGTGTACTCACACATCAAACCGGGGCGTTGGCTCAAGGGGAAAACAATCCAGCTTATCCTGCAGCGTGCAAAATCAACTCATGTCAAACCGTTGGCCATAAAGGCCCTAAGCTTGGATAGTTGAGGAGCATATTTGCTTCTTTCTTTAGCAGTCAGTCTTTGAGGAAAGGGGTGTGTGTTGCTCAGACATTCAGGACGGTAACCCGGCAGGGGGTTTTCATCAGCTGGAGACGTGTCCTTGCAGTAAAACCAGGTCTGGTTCCAATCTTTGGGGTGACTGTGGAGATTGGCGTGAGGAAAGGTGACTTCTTTTCTTTTCTGAATCGCCATCCCGCCCAGTTCTGTGTTAGGCCCATCTTTGAATTCTGTGCGGCGGTTCAGATGAAAGCAATCCCTGAATAGCTCTACGGAAGGTTCCTCTTGAAGGTAAACCTCACAAAACACTTGAAAGTGGCAGATGTTGGTTACAGAGTTAGGGCCGATGTCTTGTGGGCAAAGCTGAAATTTGGCCAGTACATCCCGGGAGAATTTTGAACCGGGAGGGTTGAAACCCCGGCTTAGGTGATGAGCAAAAACAACAACTTCTCCGTCTTTGGGAGTAGGAGGACATTCCGGGCCAGGGACCCTCCAGTGAATGACATCTTTCTTGCTTAAAGCGCCTGTTTTGACAAGGTTGTCTAACTGTTCCTCTATTACTCGAGAAGGGACCCAATTGCATTCATACACTTGTTTGGCCATGGCAATGAAGATCTACAATATAATGATTTCCGGTTTAAGATTTACATTGGACAGTACAAGATGTAAGTATATTGCTAAACCGGAGTCAGCTATTTACAAACCGGAGTTTAACAGTGAAACAGTACACCAGTGGAGGTGATAAGTGGAAATACATTGGCGGTTCAACAAGGGGACTAATGGTATATACCGGGTTGTCATTTTTTCTACGAAGTTAAACCGCCTAGGCTAAACATTGAAGAGTCAAGATTGCAGATGTATAAGTGAAGGAAAATAGATCTCACAAGTTGGTATTACAATTTTGGATCTGCGGCATATCAGAAAAGGAAAATATATTCAGACCTAAGGAGCGGTGCCGAAACAGTAGATGAAGATTCAGATGGGATTTTCTATCTTAGCAAAGCGCACTAGATGGGAAAAAGGAGCTACGGTTATCATTGAACTGGTTAACTATCAAGGTCTGGATCAAAACCCTATTATGCAGGCAATGGGCACTGACGAACACCGAATAGCATCGACGAACACCGAAATCCTATAACAGATCTATGGCGGAAAGAGCAGAGAGCTTACATGTGCTGATGAAGAAGTGGAGAGGCGCCGCAGTTTTCTGGTGCGTTCAGGGTGATGCAGCGGCCAGAGTCGAAGCAGAGGCGACGGTCGATGGTGGCGGCGGAGCTCCAAGGGCTGAGCGGCGCAAGGAAGACGACGACGCGAAGAGGCACGAGGGGGAAAGGTGAAAATGACCCCTCGGCCCTATTTATAAAGGCAAGGGATAAGTGTCAGGCGCGAAAATCGAGGAGCCAAAAATTTGGAAAGCGGAGCTGTCGCCTCGATTGTCGGAGACCCATTAATGAAAAGATGTGTCATGCACAGTTTAACAAGATGACGTCACGACGGTTTACCACGATTTGGGAAGATGACGTCACGGCGGTTTACAAAATTATGTGAAAATGTTGAAGACGGAGTTTTCTTGAGGACTGACATGAACCAGTTCAAATCAGTATGGGGCCTAATGTTGGGGATATTACTACTGGGCGTAAACCGGCCAGGTGAGGCCGGATTAACTTGAAGCCCATGAAGACAGACGGTGACGCTGAGTAGAGGCCCAAGGCCCAGAACCGGTTTAAGGACTGTAGCTATAAACCGGCATTGATATGTAACTTGCATTGTTAGGTAGAAAGAGCGGAGACCGAGCCGGACATGTTTATGAGCCGGCCGGGGGACTCTGTAAACCGACGGGCGTCAACCCATGTATATAAGGGGACGACCCGGCGGCGGTTCAAGAGAATAGACAACAACTCGGGACTCAGCCAAAGCGTATTCGCTCCCTGGTCATCGAAACCCCATCAATTCCATCACAACTATACGTAGGCTTTTGCCTTCATCGTAAGGGGCCGAACTAGTATAAAACTCTCTTGCGTCCCTTGTCCACTTTAACCCCCTTTAAGCTAACCCGTAGCGATGGCTCCACGACTAAGTCCTTTCATGAGGACATCTGTCGTGACAAAACCACGACAGTTCTCATGAAGTTGCTTCTTTGATTGAAAAGTATGATATTACTCTCTACAAATTTGGAAATTCTAACATACTTAAATATTGCTATGAAAACTATGCTCATAATGCCTATGTTAAGGAGATTATTGAGAAAATGACCGTTGCTTTGGAAGAAAATAATGATATGCATGAATCTATAGATAATTATGATTCCGATGATTTGATTGAAATATCCCTTGATGAACATGATGCTTGCTATTCTTATGGCCATGATGCCAAATTTATGGGGATGAATTTGCTATAGTTCCTTATGTTAAACATGAGATTATTGCTATTGCACCCATTCTTGATAGTTCCTTGAATTAAAATCATGATTGCAATGATGTTATTATAAATTTTATTAATGTCAATTGTGCTAATAATATGCAAAACCCTAAGCTTGGGGATGCTAATTTTGCTATGTCTACTACTTGTTGCAATGATCATGATTGGGGTGATTCCTCTTATGATCTTGAAAATTTGTTTAAGCCCCATGATGAATATGAGATTGATAATAATGTTTGCGATAATATTGAAAGTGGGTTTGGAAGAGTGTCAACTTTAGATCCCACATATTTGGAGAATGTTCAATCTCATGAAATTTTTGATAAAAGTGGGTTTGGAGAGGTCATGACTTTAGTTAATGTTAATCCCACTATCTTGGAAGACTGTCAACTTCGCATGCATGTGGATTGTGTTGAGAATATATTATGTGATAGCTATATTATTGAATTTTCTTATGATACTATGTGTAATTATTATGAGATAGGAAAATATGGTTGTAGAAATTTTCATGTTACTAAATTACCTCTCTTTATGTTGAGATTGCTATTGTTTCTTTCTTCTTCCTTGCATATGGTGGGTTTTGCTTGTCTTGATAATTTGTTTGCTTATAAAATCCCTATGCATAGGAAGTATGTTAGACTTAAATATGTTTGTCACATGTTTCATGATGCTCTCTTTGTGTTTCAATTATTATCTTTCATGTGAGCATTATTAAAATCTCAATGCCTAGCTAAGGGTGTTAAACAATAGCTTGTTGGAGGCAACCCAATTTTATTTTTGTTTTTGCTTTTTAGGTTCTGTTTTGCAATAAATAATTCATCTATCCTCTGGTTAGATGTGGTTTTATGTTTTAATTGGTGATTGTGCCAACTAAGACCTTTGGGATAGCTTATGGTGATAGTTGATTTGATCTAGCTGAAAAACAGAAACTTTTGCGCTCAGGAAAAAATTCTCATTTTTAATAGAAGCGTGATAAAATATTGATTATTTTTACAGAAGATTAATAAACAAACAGCTTAGGTTGTACTAATTTTTCATAATTTTTGGAGTTACAGAAGTATCCGAAATATCCAGATTGCTACAGACTGTTGTGTTTTTGACAGATTCTGTTTTCTATGTGTTGTTTGCTTATTTTGATGAATGTATGGCTAGTATCGGGGGGTATGAACCATGGATAAGTTGGAATACAATAGATATTACACCAATATAAATAAAGAATGAGTTCACAATAGTACCAAAAGTGGTGGTTTATTTTCTTATACTAACATAGCTTATGAGATTTTCTGTTGAGTTTTGTGTTGTGAAGTTTTCAAATTTTGGGTAAGGATTTGATGGACTATGGAATAAGGAGTGGCAAGAGCCTAAGCTTGGGGATGCCCAAGGCACCCCAAGGAAATATTAAAGGACAACCAAGAGCCTAAGCTTGGGGATGCCCCAGAAGGCATCCCCTCTTTCGTCTTCATCTATCGGTAACTTTGCTTGAGGCTATATTTTTATTCACCACATGATATGTATTTTGCTTGGAGCGTCTTGTATGATTTGAGTCTTTGCTTTTTAGTTTGTGTCACATCCCTAACTTCTGGCAGTGCACTAGGCTAGCCTCATGAGTGTCATCATGTTTAAGTTTCAAATGAACTTGAAATGGGGATTGTTTAAACCCTAGCATCTAAAGGAATTCACTAGGTTCAACTAAAATATTCTTAGTGAATCCAAATGGCTTCCAAAAATGTTCATCCTTTCTGGAAAATGCTAGAAGCAATAACCAGAGGTGTTGCACATTTTTCCATGACATATTTGGGCTCTGAATTAAATCATATAGTATGTGCATTTGGGCATATAAATGCTATTAAATATTTTAAATGCTCAAATAATCATAAACTAAAATGTTTGCTGTTGGTTATATTCCAAACAGTGACATTGAGGAATTTCATGATTTTTGGATCTGTTTAGGTATTTTTAATAACCCCTAAAGACTACAGAATAATAGAAAACAGAAACTAAAATAGGAAAACCAGAGAGAGAGCCTACCTTGGCCACTTACCTGGCGCCCCACCACGGCCCAGCAGAGGCCCAGCCCACTGGCCTCTGCCAGTCATCACCAACCTCCCGCCAGGAGGACAGGGCGCGTGTTGCCGCCGCGCGCGAGCACACGCTCCGCCACCTCCTGCTTGCCGCCGAGCCTCTAGACGCCGACACCCCCTGGAACCCTCTCACTCTCTCCGGACCTTTTCCCCCCTCCTCTGCTCTCTCTCCCTCTCGCGCCCGAGGGCAGCCGCAGCCACGCCGCCGTAACGCCGCAGCCACCGTGCTCCCCTCGTCTCCCCGTGCTGTCCACAAGCTCCCCCTCCACCCCCGCGCCTCTCCGTCAACCCGCGCGACGCCGAACGCCCTGCATCACCCTCTGCGCCGCCTCTGCCCCGAGATCGCCGGCGACCTCCCGTCGTCGCCAGCCCCTCCCCGAGCTCGCCGACTCGCTCCTCGTGTTCATCGTGAGCTGCTGATCATCCTCCCCCTCTCCGTTTTCTCTCTTGCACTCTATAGCCACCGTGCCCCTCTCGCCCGACTGCGCCGCCGCCCGCACTCGTCGCCGACGCAGCTCCGGTGACCATTTGGTCCCGGGCTTGTGCCCATTGCACTCCCCGCATCGCGTAGGAGCCATAGGTGCTAGCGTCGCCCCGCCTAGGCCACTGCAGCAACGAGCCCAAGCTCGACCGAGATTCGGCCGCCGCCGAGCTCGTCGCCGGTGCCACTCAGGCCACCCCCCGGCCGCGCCACCACCACGGTTGGATGCGGATGAGCGTCCGCATCTCGTAGCTGTGCTCTGCGCGCCAAACGGCGCTCTGTACGCGAATCCCGCAGTGCAACACCATGTCTGGACTCGCCGGCGGCTAAACACCGGCGACCGCTGACCCGTTGACCGGCGTGGGTTGACCCCACTACCCGGTTTGACTTCCCCCTCTATCTCACTCACAGGACCCCGATCCTAAGTCACACCGATCTAGCATGTAACACATCATATCACTTTGCGGCCTCACGCACGGTATTCCCACGGGTGCCACCTTACCTGGCCCGGGACCGTTTGCGCCTTTTGGCTCACGTATATGATAGTGTCGCTAGCATCCATATGACAGAGAACCCGGGCCGAAATGACTAGTCGTGAACCCAAAGTGGCACTAACTTACGGGAACATGCATACATGAATCAACATCTAGCAAGTCGGTCAGCAGCGTGCAAATCTGGGCTGTAGCACCGGGCTAACAGGACTCCGGTGAACCGGGCTGTAGCAGGCTAGGCAGGACTCCGGATGTCACCGCGTGACATTTCCCCAAAGGGACAGACACATGAATGAAGTGAATCACATGCAGACCAGTCAAGTGTTCCAGATTAGTAGTGCTGGGCTAGCAGGACTCCGGTGAACCGGGCTGTAGCGGACTACTATGGCTCATGGAAGCACAAGACTACATTTCCCCATAAGAGAGGCTACCAAGGATAAACAACTAGGTTGTCGGATCCCACACATACCAAGCATTTCAATCAAACACACAATATGCTCGATATGTGTAAACACAACATGGCATCACAACAAAACTCTACGACTCAAAGAATTTATTCATTAGGCCCCGAGGAGCGAGATATTACAAACATGGGTATCATGACCCAACATTCAGAGCATACAGGTCAAAACACATGCGGAAGCTTAACATGTCTGAGTACAGATATCTACAAATGAAAAAGGCTGAGAAGCCTGACTATCTACCAGATCTTGCTGAGGGAACTACTAGCGAGATAGACGTCTCTCTGCAAAACATAAAATAGGCAAACGTGAGTACAAATGTACCGAGCAAGACTTACATCAGAACTAGCTATATATGCATCAGTATGAACAATGGGGGTGGTGGAGTTTGACTGCAGCAAGCCTGCTTTGACTCGGTGGCTATCCTAAACTACGATTGCAAGTAACTCTTTTGAGGTGGCGCACATGAGTCCACATATTCACCATATCAATACGCCACTATGGATCTGCTCCCGTCTCCCTACGGGAAAGCCACCCATAGAACTCACGCTTATCTTGCGCATTTTAGAGTATCCACTTTCACTTGTCTATGAACTGTACAGGCAACCCAGAAATCCTTTACCGCGGACACGGCTATTCGAATAGATGATGTTAACCCTACAGGGGTGTACTTCTTCACACACGCTCTCGCCACTTACCACCATGTACACGTCGTGTATCTCGACAACCTTGAAGCGGAAGCCTGGCGAGGGAGTCGGCCACGACCTGACTAACCACACAAGTCTCTAGTCCAGGTTTATCGCCTATTCGGGTTCCATCTGCAAGGACATCCGGCCGGGGTGTCGCTCACGGCCCCAAACGATGTGTACAGGGTTCTAAGACCACCAAACGGGCGGCGCTTGGCATACCCGACCACGGTGCCTAGTCTGTCCCAAGCCCACCTGTACCGGGTGCCACTTGGTAGACTACTAACACTACCTACAAACACCATAAACTAGTTGCAACTCCTAGACATAGATCAGGTTGGTTAATAAGTCGAGAGAGCTTGGAGCGCCCGGAGCCCAATGTGTGGTAGTAACTGTTCATGGATCACAAACACAGGACTCAGTTCCCGAGGACGGCTGCAATGAGACAACCCACCATGTACTCCTACATGGCCTCTCACCGCTACCTTTACCAAATCGTGTTCACCACATTCCAATTCATCCCCGATGAATCAGACCTGACTCAACTCTAAGCAGTAGCAGGCATGACAACAAGCATGAATGAGTAGGCACATCAGGGCTCAAACAACTCCTACTCATGCTAGTGGGTTTCATCTATTTACTGTGGCAATGACAGGTCATGCAAAGGAAAGGGGTTCAACTACCGCAGCATGTAACAGTTGAATTATTGTTGTCCTAATGCAGTAAAATAGAGCAGGAGCGAGAGAGTGGGATTGTATCGGAACGAACAAGGGGGTTTTGCTTGCGTGGCACTTCTGAAGATAGTATAGCTCTTCATCGGTGTCATTGATCTCATAGTCGGAACATACGTCTATCGAGGAGGATACAACCACCGGCAACAGAGAAGGAACACAATCAATGTAATGCACAATATGATGCATGATCATGACATGGCAATATGTTGTGATTTGAGCTAATGCAACTAAAACCAGATTAAATGAAGTTGGTTTGAACCAAGGATTCAAATTCAACTCCATATGTCATATTTAAATGCCACTTATTTGATTTGACCTAATCAGCAGGCATAAGTTGTTCCAACATGCATGATAATGCCATAAACAGATTCTTTCTATTTTTCTGATAATTTTTCATATATGATTTATTTCATTTGGAGTTAGAGATTATTTTCTATGATTTTTACAAGTTTTATACAATTTCTGGAATTTCTAATTATTAAGAATTAAACTAATTCCAGAAAATGAATTGATGCGTCAGCACTACATTAGCATGATGTAAGCAGTCAACGGGGCAGCCCAGGTCAAATTGACCAGTGGGTCCCGCGTGTCAGTGATTAGACTAACTAACCGAATTAAATTTAACCCTAACTAACTTGGTTAGCCGGGCGGGGCCCGCATGTCAGTGAGCCAGGGGAGGTCAAATCCCTGGTTAGCTGGGTCAAACTCGCCAGAGTTAACCCGCGTGTCGTCGCCTGCGACGCCTGAGACGGCGGAGGGCATCGGAAAAAGCTCCTTTGGTGACCAAATCGATGGTTGAGAGGCTCTACGTGATTCTGGAGCTCGTCCGTGTCTTGTGATGCACGCAGCACCAGCTCAGGTGACCTAAATCAACGGCGGGTGCAACTTGCACGACAGCCGGAGTTCGGGCGTGCTCATAGGTAGCGCTACAGGGCACGGCAGGGCGAACCCGCGAGTGCTACGGGTTCCAGGAGATGCTCTGAACATGAAGACGCGCTCATACGCAAGCTCCAGTGGCTGCAATGGCAGCGGTGACATGGCCGGCGGTGATGAGCCCTCAGGCTCGATGGTGGAGCTAGCTAGGGCGCATAAATGGCAGAGGAAAGAGAGGGGGAGGACGCAGCAGCTCACAGGAAGGATGGTGAGAGGGTCAGCGTGCTCGGGGAAGGCTTGTCGGCGTCGGAATCCCGGCGGCGATCTCCTATGGCCGAGGAAGAAGATGAGGTCGAGGACGACGCGTCGGGGATCTTCCGGTCGCGTGGGCCGACGAAGAGGACGAGGGAGGCATGGCAAAGCTCGGGGGCGCGTCGGAGAGGTGAGCGGGTGGCTGTGGTAGCGTCGGACGGTGAAGGCGGCGACGAGCTCCGCTCGGGCGCGTGTGGGGAGAGAGCAGAGGAGGGGTAGGGGTCCAGGGGGAGAGGGGAGCGGTGCAGGGGGTGCGTGGCATCGTCCGAGCGCGTCGAGGAGTAGCCCGGCAGGCAGGGAGGGAGGAGGTGGCCGGGCGCGTGGCGACCACACACCCAATCCTTCTGGCGCGAGCTGAAAGAATACAAGGGGAGGAGGTGGGCTGGGCCAACATTGCTGGGCTGGTTGGGCTGCACAGAAGCTGGGCCGCAGGTGAGGTTAGGCAAGTTTCTGTCTATGTTTTATTTTCTTCTGTTTTGTTTTTCTTTTATTCAATTGCCACTGAATTCAAATTCAAACAAATTGAAAACAGTGCCAAACCCCCCTGGATATTTTTATGTCACTTAATGGACTTCTCCACATATACATAAAATATCTCAGGTCATTTGAAAATATATTCATTATATATTATGAATATAACTTCAAATCAAATAGCTATTGATTTAAATTCAAAGTCCCAAAAATAATTCCTAAAAAATGTTCCTAAATTTTGGTTTGATATATAGCTCTTGCCAAAATTCTCAAACATTGCAAAAGGACATCTTGGAAACAAAGAATGAGATTTCCAAAGTTCTTTGACCTTCTTTTATTTAAGTTTTTTGAGGCTTCCACTTTCCTCAATTCCAAGTTTCAGAAATTAGACATGATGCATGAGTGCTGTATCATGCAACTAATACAAGCAATATTCTGGGGCTATGACAACTCACCCCCACTAAACAAGAATATCGTCCCGAGATTCAAGACGTGAGGTAAGAAGACAGAGGGGACACAAAGCTAGCACAATCTTCACGATCCAGGGTGCACTTCATAAGAACGTTGATTCGATCATCATCTTTGTCTCAGCGTGTTTCTCTGAGAACTCCATCGAACATGACAACGAGAAGAAAGGGAAAACTCTAGAAGAATCGATCTTCTCAAAGATCGAGCAGCTCAAGATCAACTCATGGAGCGATACATAGGGACATCACTCGAGCTGAGACACGAAACACACATCGAGTGGGAAGGAGAGAACCAGATGACAAGGGTTCAATTTGGCAGGCTACAATTCCACACTTGAATAAGATGGAGCATGAATTTCAAAGTAGCAAGGAGATAATTGCCATGATTCCGTAACGTGACACCTTAGGGGAGGTGACTCGTAGAATTATTCCCTTAAGTGCCAAAAAGAATTACTTTTGATACAAGGATCATTGAAACTCTTCTCACCAGCCTGAGGCAATTTATGAACGACCGTTTGACGGACTTCGGGAGAATGACACACTCGGCTAGAATGGATGATGTGGACTACCTTGTTGAAGACAACGCAATGGATGATTTTGCTTGCGCGTGCTCTCAAGAACTTGAGCATTTCCATACTCATCAAGGTCTTACCAACATCCGTGTCGGGGATCCTAGCAACTCACCATACTACCATGATGAATAGTGATGGACAATGCAGATGTAAAGGAAGACAACACTTTCTCAGGTTTCACCTTAGCGAGGCCAAGGGAACGAAATCCAGATGATTGACCGAGAGACATTTAGCACTCCGCTTCTAATGTTCTCCTTGATGTACTAGCATAACCCATTCGATACGGTTTGATATCTTGAACATCAAGTAGAAGGTCGTACTTCGGGAGCGCAAGAATCCATAAGGAATAACTACGGAAGTAAATCCTACGGAATCCTTATGGGGAGGTGGCCAACTTTATCAATCAGGATACTACAATAATAGGTCTTCCGGCTGGGTGTGTTGGCCACGACATCCACTTACCGGGTTACAGAGACCATTATTATAGTTCTTGGGAGGCGTTCCGACCATCATATCTGCCTGAGATTCAGATCTGGCTGGTAACAGGATATTTCAGACAGCATGTCCAGAAAAAGGAAGTTTGCAACACAAACCGACGGGATGGCGTTGGGAGATTCTCGGGAGATGAACTTTGGTAGCAAGCTCCAAAACATGAGCCGGTTCTGCTACAAACATGTGAACACATTGTCCTAGATAAGCATGGCCACAGACTAGTCTTACAATAAAACACTACAGAGTTCTGGTTGGGAACCATCATCGAGGATATCGAAGCCCTTGCATAAGTCCGGATCCTACGAAGGAACTTATTCTCCTTGAATAAATCAATCAGTGGCTTGGTGTGCTAGGAAACACATATAGAATGGAGGCGGCCAACCTATCAAACCATAGAGTACGTCGCACATATGCGTGACTAACTTGGGATGATTCCAGAGGAAGCAAAAACAAGCTTTCACGAATTCACGGCGGCAACTTACATCAAATGCACGTGAATTAGAGGAAGTCACTCCTTCCATCCAAATGTATACCTCATGAGAGGAACATGAAGGCAATGCTTACAAAGTTTCCAATGCCAGCTTTAATGTTCAACACGAATCATGGGGGAGAAAAAATGCTGCTGGTGGGTTCAACAGCAACTCATCGGAATTTCCATATCACTGGACTTCCGCCATCATGTGAACACGGTGATAGCATTGGTCAGACCAAAAGATGTAATGGTGTATGCTCGAGGGATCAACCACGAGTAAGACAACATTACGAACATCGTTGGTTCTGATTTGACTTGACGATAGCCCATACTCGAATCAAAGTTTTGACAAGACAATATGTCCAACAACTGATCACAGGGACCAATCGATGAAGATATCATCTTTCTTCAACTAACACACACACACACGCAAAAAGATATACCTTTGGAATGAACTAAGTCAGATAAAGCTTTATCTTCCAACTCCCCAAGTTGTTGTTTAGCTCAACTGACTAGTTCAGGGTATCCAACATAGAATCTTGGAGAATGGGTGGTTTGGAGGAAAACCAACAGATCACGAACTCAAGATAGCGGTCAGGTGACAACCTGGTAATACATCCGAGAAGATATTCAGAACATCACGAACCACCGATATGTTACTAAGCTCGAGAACAATCTTGCTTTTCAGAGCAACACGATATGATCAAATAAGCAAGGGATTGAATAATCCTGACTCATTGATCGAAGAGTCTACTAGAAGTAAGGACTAGGTAGCACAATCAGTCTTAGAATGATAATTCAATAACCAGCACGCTAAGAATGAGAATATTGTCCATTAACTACCAAGCAACATGGTTGCTAGGAGTATTGATTTCACACATCATGATTCACTTGTCGGCATTCCGGTTACAATAACACGGGAACCGAGGAATGAATAGCTATGGCGAGGAGTATCACTGTATCAAGAATTCATAAGATGGTGTGCAATTCCCATGACATTCTTGACATAAGACGGTAATACTTCAGGGTAGAACAGAATCAAAAGCTGGAATGGCATTTTGATCTGCGAAATACAACTACTTTGACCCAATCCTAGATATGTATGAGGTACTGGAGTTTGTTTCTCCTAGTAATTCCAGAATAGAATGGCTTGACAAACCACAAGAATATGAGGTATCGATGAGCATGAATGCATGACATGCTCTTGACTATCAAATGGTAGATGGAGATCAGGATACAACTAAAGAGAGGGACAACTCAAAGGAACATATATCTTTTTGAGTTGTGGATGCATAGATTAGTATATCGAGCAAAGCTCAACGTTTCTTCCGGATAACCCATGCAGAAAGGTAGAACTGGTAGATTCACAATGTAGAATGGCGAACTCATCAAGAGCACTCTTGTTGTGATCTTTTGGTTCAGGAGAACTTCTGCCATAAGCAGTTCATGGTATTTGGAAGAAGGAAATACCACGGACCTCGAGGACTATCGCAAAGGTTACTAATATCCTAAAGGAACTAGCAAACACCATCAACATGAATGAGTAGAGTGAATCTCGGGTTCAAGAACCCAGGAGTGGAATGCCTACTAACTAAATGGCATCACGAGATGCTTTCGAGATTGGTGGCCAGAATCATCACACTGGGAACACAAAACATGGCTAGATTACTAGGTGATTCTCTAAGACACCTAGGGTCATAATAATAGCTCCAACATATATGTCGAGGCAACAGAGTACCTCAACTCACCGATTAGTGTGGTTTAACTGGCCCACAGAAACATCGGGAACGGAAAGAAGGGATTTGCAAATGCATCATACTAGTTAGAAACCTGGGATGACTCGGACAGCATAACGGCTGTAAATGCTCAAAAAGATATGCAACATCCTGCAAAATGGTGGCATAACCACTTAACATCGCAATATCAAGGTTCCGAGATCAACTGCTAACACAGGAAAATACTAGGAACTGAACTGAGACTTGAATCCATCAATCCTAAGATTCTACAGATTAGTAACACGTGATCCTGATAGAAAGACAAGAAGCCTAGTTCTTAATCCCCGCAGAAAAGAAGAGGCTAACTCAGACAGAAGGGCATAAGGTATAAGGAGTAAAAAGAGCCTTACGTTTTGTTCCACAATCAATTCCCTTACATATCTAAAGCATTTCTAGACACGACTTCGACCAGTTTGTCTTGGTAATCCTACAGGCAGGCACGCTCTGATACCAACACTCTCAGGACCCCGACCCTAAGTCACACCGATCTAGCATGTAACACATCATATCACTTTGCGGCCTCACTCACATTATTCCCACGGGTGCCACCTTACCTGGCCCGGGACCGTTTGCGCCTTCTGGCTCAAGCATATGATAGTGTCGCTAGCATCCATATGACAGAAAACATGGGCCGACATGACTAGTCGTGAACCCAAAGTGGCACTAACTTACGGGGACAGGCATACATGAATCAACATCGAGCATGTCGGTCAGCAGCGTGCGAATCCGGGCTGTAGCACTAGGCTAACAGGACTCCGATGAACCGGGCTGTAGAAGTCTAGGCAGGACTCCGGATGTCACCGCGTGACATTTCCCTGAAGGGACAGACACAGGAACGAAGTGAATCACATGCCGGCCAGTCAAGTGTTTCGGAGTAGTAGTGCTGGGCTAGCAGGACTCTAGTGAACCGGGCTGGAGCGGACTACTATGGCTCATGGAAGCACAAGACTACATTTCCCCATAAGAGAGGCTACCAAGAATAAACAAATAGGCTGTCGGATCCCACACATACCAAGCATTTCAATCATACGCACAATATGCTCGATATGTGTAAATACAACATGGCATCACAACAAAACTCTACGACTCAAATAATTTATTCATTAGGCTCCGAGGAGCGAGATATTACAAGCATGCGTCTCATGGCCCAACATTCAGAGCATACAAGTCAAAACACATGCGGAAGCTTAACATGTCTGAGTACAGACATCTACAAATGAAAAAGGCTGACAAGCCTGACTATCTACCAGATCCTGCCGAGGGCACAAGATCGTAGCTGAGGTATCAAGCTAAACGTCGAAGTCCACACGGAACTACTAGCGAGATTGACGTCTCTCTGCAAAACATAAAATAGGCAAACGGGAGTACAAATGTACCCAGCGAGACTTACATCAGGACTAGCTACATATGCATCAGTATGAACAAAGGGGGTGGTGGAGTTTAACTAGAGCAAGCCAGCTTTTACTTGGGGGCTATCCCAAACTATGGTTGCAAGTAACTCTTTTGAGGTGGCACACACAAGTCCACATATTCACCATATCAATACGCCACTATGGATCCGCCCCCGTCTCCCTAAGGGAACGCCATCCATAGCACTCACGCTTATATTGCGCATTTCAGAGTATCCACTTTCACTTGTCTATGAACTGTACAGGCAACCGAGAAGTCCTTTACCGCGGACACGGTTATTCGAATACATGATGTTAAGCCTGCAGGGGTGTACTTCTTCACACACGCTCTCGCCACTTACCACCATGTACACGTCGTGTATCTCGGCAACCTTCAAGCGGAAGCTTTGGCGAGGAGTCGGCCACGACCGACTAACCACACAAGTCTCTAGTCCAGGTTTATCACCTATTCGGGTTCCATCCGCAAGGAGATCCGGCCGGGGTGTCGCTCACGGCCCCAAACGATGTGTACAGGGTTCCAAGCCCACCAAACAGGCGGCGCTTGGCATACCTGGCCACGGTGCCTAGTCTGTCTCAAGCCCACCTATATCGGGTGACACTTGGTAGACTAGTAACACTACCTACAAACACTAGAAACTAGTTGCAACTCTTGGACAGAGATCAGGTTGGTTAATAAGTCGAGAGAGCTTGGAGCGCCCGGAGCCCAATGTGTGGTAGTAACTGTTCATGGATCACAAACACAGAACTCAGTTCCTGAGGATGGCTGCAATGAGACAACCCACCATGTACTCCTACATGGCCTCTCACCGCTACCTTTACCAAATCGTGTTCACACACTTAGCTCTCGACAGTAGGACATGTTCACCACATTCCAACTCATCCCCGATGAATCAGACCTGACTCAACTCTAAGCAGTAGCAGGCATGACAACAAGCATGAATGAGTAGGAACATCAGGGCTCAAACAACTCCTACTCATGCTAGTGGGTTTCATCTATTTACTGTGGCAATGACAGGTCATGCAAAGGAAAGGGGTTCAACTACCGCAACATGTAACAGTTGAATCGTTGTTGTCCTAATGCAGTAAAAGAGAGCAGGAGCGAGAGAGTGGGATTGTATCGGAATGAACAAGGGGGTTTTGCTTGCCTGGCACTTCTGAAGATAGTATAACTCTTCATCGGTGTCATCGATCTCATCGTCAGAACATACGTCTATCGAGGGGCAAACAACCACCGGCAATAGAGAAGGAACACAATCAATGCAATGCACAATATGATGCATGATCATGACATGGCAAGATGTTGTGATTTGAGGTAACACTACTAGGGAAAACCCTAGCAGTAGCGCTGGTTTTGTGCTCACTAGTAGCGCGGGTAGGCGCGCTACTAATAAGGCGCCATTATCGCTTAGCAAGAACGCTGCCTCGCACGCTGCCATCGCTAGGATTTAATAGTCGCAGCGTTTGTTCACTCCAACGCCATCGCTAATGTAACTACTGGCAGCGTGTTTTCTCTCCAGCGCTACTAGTATTCTTTTTTTATTTTTTCATTTTTAGTTTATTTATTCGCCATCATACAAATATTGATACAATACCAGTTATGAGGTTTACATCATTATGTCCATAACATTGTCAAATAAAGGTGGATTAGGTTCAAGTGGAGGCAATATGTGGTGCATGTCAAAAGTATACTACTAATCCAAACTTGATCTAGTTTGGACTAGTAGTACTTTTGATGTGCACCACATGTTGCCTCCACTTGAATCTAATCCGCCAAAGACAAGATATTTAATCATCATCATGGTCATTACCACCAACAGTATTTATTTAATCACCACTAACACTAGCTAATAATAATCATCATAGTCATTACCACCAACACTAGCTATTTTATCATCATAGTAATTGTGTAGCACATCATCATCCTGAAACTCATTTCTAGCTAGCTAATCACTCCTTTTGCTCTCTCTTAGGTAAAACAACATAAAACATGTGTAGCTCTCCTCCTTGATCAAGTTGGAGCATGCAGATGAACTTGTCTCCTAATCGTGGGTAGCGCCTCTGTTTGCTCCCTAGTACTTCTCTGCGCTCCCCCATCACATATTTGTCCAGTCTTGCACTATTAAGCATCCGTCGCTAATCTTGAATGCACTAAAGTAATCTGTAGGATATCTTGGCCATAAGCTGATAATACTCATGGTACCTTTAGTCTCGATCCCATAAGGCACAACATTCATCGGGAGTCCCTGTTGAAGAACATCGTATGGTAACATACCTAGCAATGAAGTTTAGCTTCAAAAATAATGTATGGAAAAGATGCACCGAGGACAAATAGTAAAATCTTACCATCCTTCCTAAATAGATGTGACCGTAGTTCATTACGAACACTATTGGTCGCATCGCTTTCAGTACTAACATTTCTAATCCAGAAGAAAATTTGTCTTGACAGTATCAAGATCCTCAAGCCATGAAACATAATGACTTAGCTCCTCGCAGCTTTAGTTCAACCTCGAGACAGTAGTAGGTCCCTGTCTACCAAGCTACCGGACATGTTTGTCGGCACCGAAATAAGTGACAATACAAATTAGTTGTCAACTATTTTTGAATAAACAATATCAAAGACATAAATATGGTTGAGAAACTTACATAATGGTATAATCGAGGCGTCGCACATCGACCCGGATGTCGGTATTACCTTCAATATCATCTTCCTGGACGAATATCAAAGGTGATAACCATATCAGGCTCAAATGCATAAGTCTTGCATAGTGCTCGCCATGTTTTGCATCCAAAATAGGTGTAGTCGTCTGAATTGTATAATTTTGCATGGAAAATATAACCATGCTCGGTCTTCAAATAAACTTTCTTTACCTCCGTAGTATGACTGAAACCTATCTTATCCAATACAAAAACTCTTGCATGGCAGGGGATACGCTAGTAGAATAGTAAAAAAATATAAGTTGAAGCAAATGAAGCAGATGTTGTGCTTAATTACGAAATAAGACTTGTCGTTATGACTTCATCATATCCACTTCAAGTTCTCGCCCAGCTTGATGTCAAGCGCCTATCATCATCTAGGAAGATTCCGTCGCAATTGTGTCGCTTCGTCTTCGCAGTATTTGCAAATACCGAAATCCTTTTCGTCGTCAGACATTTCCTATGTTCATAGTCAAAACATTAATTGAAAATCGATCGAAGACAACTACCGGGATACTCAACACACAAATCCGGGGCACTTGATATTTCCTACATAGAATCTGGCACAAGTCATGCCAAAATTCAAGGAAAAATCCGGCATGACCTTTGCTAAAATAGGACATATCGGGCGCCTGAAATTTGCCGGAACGGAAATGAATCAACACTCCGGCAAAACGTGGGCCACTCGGAGGTGTAACCTGCAAACATGACCGGCCACTTGGATATTGAGCAACACAAGATATACGTTTCAAAATATCTCATAGGACTCAAATTAGCATGCATTCAATAAGCAAAAGTAAATCATCTCATGCGTCCGTACATTATCGAATATTATCACTAATACATCACGAATAGTGTCATACATATACCATCACTAATACAACTAAAACCCTAGCACACGACGGGTATCGGCGCGGGCGGTGGACACCCACAGAGAAGGAACCATCACGGGATCATAGCTCCAGTGAGATCCCTGGAGAACCTGCCAGGTATTGGAGAACCTGTGCTCCAACGCAAACAAGTAGCAACAGACGTGGGCGTCCTCCTCACTGACACGGTGACGCACCACCTCCGCAGAGTCCTCGAGCCTCTGGACCGTCACTGGCCCACGCGACACCACCAAAGAAGGTTCGGGTCAACGACAGGCTGGCTCCTCACCAACCTGCTCCCCCCGGTAGGTAGCGCCTCCCAGTACCACCCCGGCGGAGCCCAGTCCTGGACATGGCTCATCTGGTCAAGCAGGTGTCGTCCTCCGCCGACTCGACGACGAGGATGCGGGATAGGCATCGTCCACGTTGATGCGGGAAAAATTGCTTTAACTAAAAAATAGCAACAAGTTCTTACTAACTAGTTCTATTAATTCAACTAGTTCTTACTAAAAATAAACTTACTATAAATAAAAATATTCTAATACCTAATTAGTACCTAGTTCTTACTAACTAATTAGTACCTAGGAACTACTGCCTTAATTACCATCTAATTTGATGAACCTATAGGGGTGGAAAGTGGTAGCGGATATTCCAATTATCCAACTATAAAGTGAAATAAGTGGTCAAATTTTACTCGTTTTATGATTCATCTTAGAAATTTGATTCGTTTCCACCCTTACATGAACCCTAACTCATTTGTCGCATCCGCATCCGATTTGTTTCCACTCTTACATTAATCCTAACTAATTTTATTCAACTAAAATATAAAAAAAACATAGGCAGAGGTAGGGAGAGGGAGGAGCAGGCGTGCTCACCTCGGGTGCTCGCGACGAGGAGGGGCAGGCGGCGTCGAGGTCGTGGTCGGGGCCTGGGCGGGCGGATGGCGGCGTCGAGGTCGGGTCGAGGCGGCGTCCGGGCGGCGTTGAGGTCGAGGCGGCGTCCGGGAGGCGTTGAGGTCGGGGCGGCGGCGTTGAATCTGGGGTTGAAGGCGGCGTGAGGGTGTGTGGAGAAGGCGTCTGGCCGACGGCGACGGCGGCGGCGAGGAGTGTGGACAGTTGGATTTGGGGAAGTGGCCGTGGGGAAGGACGAACCCCGTGGTTAAGTCAGAGGTAGCAGTAGCGCGTTCCAGGAAGAGCGCTCTTTCGTTAGCTACTGACTACGGGATACACGCCATCGCTACTCCTTTCTCTTTTTTTCCCTTTTTCATTTAGTTGTCTTCACATTTTATTTTATTCCTTTCACCTTATTCTATTTCTTTCATTTTCAATTACCTTTCTATTTGATTTCCATTTAATTTTATATCCTTTAGCAGTAGCGAGTTTAAAGTAAAACGCGCTGCTACAAAGAATGTAGCGGTAGCGCGGTTCGTTATAGGTCGCTACTACTATGTGAAGCCTATCGGCTAAGTCGTGGGAATTTTAGTAGTAAAGTGTTTAGGGCAGCATGCGCTACTGCTAGAACTTTATCTGCAGCGCGGTTTGGCCAGGCGCGCTACTGCTAGTTAGCACCATCGTGCTTTTTTGACCCTCGCTGCTGCTAAAGTTCTGTGTATAAGGTTTTCCCTAGTAGTGTAATGCAACTAAAACCAGATTAAATGAAGTTGTTTGAACCAAGGATTCAAATTCAACTCCGTATGTGATATTTAAATGCCACTTATTTGATTTGACCTAATCAGCAGGCATAAGTTGTTCAAACATGCATGATAATGCCATAAACAAATTCTTTGTATTTTTCTGATAATTTTTCATATATGATTTATTTCATTTGGAGTTATAGATTATTTTCTATGATTTTTACAAGTTTTAGACATTTTCTGGAATTTCTAATTATTTAGAATTAAACTAATTCCAGAAAATGAATTGCTGCGTCAGCACTACATCAGCATGACGTAAGCGAGTCAACGGGGCAGCCCAGGTGAAACTGACCAGTGGGTCCCGCGTGTCAGTGATTAGACTAACTAACCTAATTAAATTTAACCCTAACTAACTTGGTTAGCCGGGCAGGGCCCGCATGTCAGTGAGCCAGGGGAGGTCAAACCCCTGGTTAGCTGGGTCAAACTCGCCAGAGTTGACCCGCGTGTCATCACCGGCGACGCCAGAGACGGCGGAGGGCATCGGAAAAAGCGCCTCCAGTGACCAAATCGATGGCTGAGAGGCTCAATGTGATTCTGGAGCTCTTCCGCGTCTTGTTGTGCACGCAGCAGCAACTCAGGTGATCTAAATCAACAGCAGATGCAACTTGCACGGTGGCCGGAGTTCGGGCGTGCTCATAGGTAGCGCTACAGGGCACGGCAGGGCAACCCGCGAGTGCTACGGGTTCCAGGAGATGCTCTGAACATGAAGACGCGCTCATACGCAAGCTCGAGTGGTTGCAGCGGCAGCGGTGACATGGCCGGCGGTGATGAGCCCTCGGGCTCGATGGTGGAGCTAGCTAGGGCACATAAACGGTAGAGGAAAGAGAGGGGGAGGACGCAACAGCTCACAGGGAAGATGGTGAGAGGGTCAGCGGGCTCGGGGAAGGCTTGTCGGCGTCGGAATCCCGACGGCGATCTCCTATGGCCAAGGAAGAAGATGAGGTCGAGGACGACGCGTCAGGGATCTTCCGGTCGTGTGGGCCGACGAAGAGGACGAGGGAGGCATGGCAAAGCTCGGGGGCGCGTAGGAGAGGCGAGGGGGTGGTTGTGGTAGCGTCGGACGGTGACGGCGGCGACGAGCTCCGCTCGAGCGCGTTTGGGGAGAGAGCAGAGGAGGGGAAGGGGTCCAGGGGGAGAGGGGAGCGGTGCAGGGGGTGCGTGGTGTCGTCCGGGCGCGTCGAGGAGTAGCCAGGCAGGCAGGGAGGGAGGAGGTGGTCGGGCGCGCGGCGACCACGCGCCCAATCCATCTGGCGCGAGCTGGAAGAAGACAAGGGGAGGAGGTGGGCTGGGCCAACATGGTTGGGCTGGTTGGGCTGCACAGAAGCTGGGCCGCAGATGAGGTTAGGTAAGTTTTTGTCTCTGTTTTATTTTCTTCTGTTTTGTTTTTCTTTTATTCAATTGCCACTGAAATCAAATTCAAACAAATTGAAAACAGTGCCAAACCCCCTGGATTTTTTTATGTCACTTAATGGACTTCTCCACATAGACTTAAAATATCTCAGATCATTTGAAAATATATTCATTATATATTATGAATATAAATTCAAATCAAATAGCTATTGTTTTAAATTCAAAGTCCCAAAAATAATTCCTTAAAAATGTTCCTAAATTTTGGTTTGATATATAGCTCTTGCCAAAATTCTCAAACATTGCAAAAGGACATCTTAGAAACAAAGAATGAGATTTCCAAGGTTCTTTGCCCTTGTTTTATTTAAGTTTTTTGAGGCTTCCACTTTCCTCAATTCCAAGTTTCAGAAATTAGACATGATGCATGAGTGCTCTATCATGCAACTAATACAAGCAATATTCTGGGGCTGTGACACTCACTGACTTGCGGGCCCCGCCCGACTAATTACTCTAGTTAGCACTAATTAACTAGTTAGGTTAGTTACTACAGTCACTGACTAGTGGGCCCTGCCCAGTTAGTTAGGGCTAACTAACTTAGTTAGTTATTTGGGTCATCGACGGTGGGTCCCACAGGTCAGGTTTGACCACAGGCGACCCGATTGACCTCTTGACGTCACGGTGAGGCGATCTTGATCACGATTAATTATTTTCTGGATTTATTCTTATTCAGAAATTCCGGAAAATAGAGCTAACTTCTAAAAATCATACAAATTAATCAGAACTCCAAATGCAAAGTGTTATATATGAAAAATGATCATAAAATCCAATCTATCCATCTGCATCTGGTTTCATGCATGTTTAAACAAGTTAACTTGTTGTTTAGTGCAAAACATGATAAGGCACTATTTAAGATCACAAATGAGTTTGAACTTTGAATCTTTGGTTCAAAATAGCTCAAACCCATCTGGTTATAGTTGCATTAGCCCAACACATTCATTTTACCATGTCATGATCATGCATCATATTGTGCATTGCATTGATTGTGTTTCTTTCTCTGTTGCCGGTATTTGTCCCCTCTCGATAAACGTGGTTTCGATGATGAGTTCGATGACACCGATGAAGAACTTTACTATATTCAGAAGTTCCAGGCAAGCAAAACCCCCTTGTTCATTCCGATACAATCCCACTCTCTTGCTCCTGCTCTCTTTTACTACATTAGGACAACAACGATTCAACGGTTACATGCTGCAGTAGTTGAACCCCTTTTTCCTCTGCATGACCTATCATTGCCACAGTAAATAGATGAAACCCACTAGCATGAGCAGGAGTTGTTTGAGCCCTGATGTGCCTACTCATTCATGCTTGTTTGTCATGCCTGCTACTGCTTAGAGTTGAGTCAGGTCTGAGTCATCGGGGATGAATTGGAGGTGTGCGAACATGTATTACTGTTGAGAGCTAAGTGTGTGAACACGATTTGGTAAAGTGAGAGGCCATGTAAGAGTGCATTGTGGGTTGTTTCATTGAAGCCGTCCTTAGGAACTGAGTTCTGTGTTTGTGATCCATGATCAGCTACTACCACACATTGGGATCCTTAATTGACTCTCTCGGCTTCTTAACCACCCTTGTCCTCTGTCCAGGAGTTGCAAGTAGTTTCTGGTGTTTGTAGTATGCTGGAGGCCGTGCGCAGCGCTGACCCGAGGGGTGGGCTGTGATGTGGTAGGCACGTGGCCGAGCATGCCGAGCGCCCGTTTGGTGTCTCGGAACCCTGTACACATCGTTCGGGGCCGTATGTGGAAAGCTTGGCCGACCTCCCTGTGGGTGGAACCTGAATAGGCGATAAACCTGGACTTGAGACTTGAGTGTTTAGGTAGGCCGTGGCCGACACCCTCGTCGGGCTTCCGCTTGAAGGTTGTCGAGTACATTTCGTGTAAACGGCGATAAGTGGTGAGAGCCTGTGCGAAGAAGTACACCCCTGCAGGGTTATATCATCTATTCGAATAGCCGTGTCCGCGGTAAAGGACTTCTAGGTTGCCTATAACAGTTCATAGACAAGTGAAAGTGGATATTCTAAAATGCGCAAGATAAGCGTGAGTGCTATGGATGGCATTCTCGTAGGGAGACGGGAGCGGATCCATAGTGGTGTATTGATATGGTGAATATGTGGACTCGTGTGCGCCACCTCAAAAGAGTTACTTGCAGTCATAGTTTAGGATAGCCATCGAAGTCAAAGTCTGGCGTCTTTGCAGTCAAACTCCACCGCCCCCTTTTGTTGATACTGATGCATATGTAGCTAGTTCTGATGTAAGTCTTGCTGGGTACATTTGTACTCACATTTGCCTATTTTATGTTTTTCAGAGAGACATCAGTCTCGCTAGTAGTTCCGTGTGGACTTCGACGTTTAGCTTGATACCTCAGCTACGATCTTGTGCCCTCGGTAGGGTCTTGTAGATAGTCAGGCTTCTCAGCCTTCTTCATTTGTAGTTGTCTGTACTCAGACAAGTTAAGCTTCCGCATGTGCTTGTTGTTCGTATGTTTCAGTATGTTGGGGTCATGAGACCCATGTTTGTAATACTTGGCTCCTCGGAGCCTAATGAATAAATACTTGATTCATAGAGTTATGTTGTGATGCCATGTTGTATTTACACATATCGAGCATATTGTGTGTATGATTGAAATGCTTGGTATGTGTGGGATCCGACAACCTAGTTGTTTATCCTTGGTAGCCTCTCTTATGGGGAAATGTAGTCTTGTGCTTCCATGAGCCATAGTAGTCCGTTACAGCCCAGTTCACCGGAGTCCTGCTAGCCCAGACTACCGCTCCTAACACTTGACTAGCCGGCATGTGATTCACTTCTGTTCTGTGTCCATCCCTTCGGGAAATGTCACACGGTGACATCCGAGTCCTGCCTAGCCTGCTACAGCCTGGTTAATCGGAGTCCTGTTAGCCCGCTATAGCCCGGATTCGCACGCCATCTTGGCCGACATGCTCGATGTTGATTCATGTATGCCTGTCCTCGTAAGTTTGTGCCGCTTTGGGTTCACGACTAGCCATGTCGGCCCAGGTCTCTGTCATATGGATGCTAGCGACACTATCATATACGTGAGCCAAAAGGCGCAAACGGTCCCGGGCCATGGTAAGGCGACACCCGTGGGAATACCGTGCGTGAGGCCGCAAAGTGATATGAGGTGTTACATGCTAGATCGGTGTGACTTATAATCGGGGTCCTGACAGTTTGCCACAATCATCCTTGTTGTACACACCTTTTGAGAGAGACACACCTGAATCGTGATTTATTAGAATACTCTTTGTGCTTCACTTATATCTTTTGAGCTAGGCAATTTTGCTCTAGTGCTTCACTTATATCTTTTTAGAGCACGACGATGGTTTTATTTTATAGAAATTGATGAACTCTCATGCTTCACTTATATTATTTTGAGAGTCTTTAAACAGCATGGTAATTTTCTTTGGTTATAAATTTAGTCCTAATATGATAGGCATCCAAGAGGGATATAATAAAAACTCTCATATAAAGTGCATTGAATACTATGAGAAGTTAGATTCCTTGTGATTGTTTTGAGATATGAAGATGGTGATATTAGAGTCATGCTAGTAAGTAATTGTGAATTTGAGAAATACTTGTGTTAAAGTTTGTGATTCCTGTAGCATGCACGTATGGTGAACCGTTATGTGATGAAGTCAGAGCATGATTTATTTTTGATTGTCTTCCTTATGAGTGGCGGTCGGGGACGAGCGATGGTCTTTTCCTATCAATCTATCCCCCTAGGAGCATGCGTGTAGTACTTCGTTCCGATAACTAATAGATTTTTGCAATAAGTATGTGAGTTCTTTATGACTAATGTTGACTCCATGGATTATATGCACTCTCACCCTTCCACCATTGCTAGCTTCTCTAGTGCCGCACAACTTTCGCTGGTACCATAAACCCACCATATACCTTCCTCAAAATAGCCACCATACCTACCTATTATGGCATTTCCATAGCCATTCCGAGATATATTGTGATGCACCTTTACACCGTTCAGTTTATTATGACATGCTCCATCATTGTCATATTGCTTTGCATGATCATGTAGTTGACATCATATTTGTGGCAAAGCCACCATTCATAATCTTTCATACATGTCACTCTTGATTCATTGCACATCCTGGTACACCTCCAGAGGCATTCATATAGAGTCATATTTTGTTCTGAGTATGGAGTTGTAATTCTTGAGTTGTAAGTAAATAAAAGTGTGATGATCTTCATTATTAGAGCATTTTCCCATGTGAGGAAAGGATGATGGAGACAATGATTCCCCCGCAAGTCAGGATGAGATTTCAGACAAAAAATGAGGCCAAAGAGAAGGCCCAAATCACTACAATAGGAACCCCCCTTCAGCAACGCATCAATGTGTTGTCAAATGTCCATATATCTGTTGCTAAGGTCTATACCAACGAATTAATATGCGTTGCCGTTGGTGGCGTTGCAAGGAGCTACAACAACATATATGCTTGCGTTGGTAAACGACGTCTAAAAACGTTGTTAGGTAGCAACGTATAGACCTAGAGACCAACAACACTTCGTATGCGTTGCTGGTACCCTACACAAAAGGATTCTCAAATGGACATTACAGATAACATAATCATTAGGTCAATACCAATAGTGCAGAGTTTCCAGAATATAATAAATGAAAAGATCTTATATATTGAATCAACAATCAGCATTACAAAGATATCCAAAGATTACAAGAGGTGAAACTATCTAGTAGTAGCCCAATTCTTGACCTTGCAATAAACTATAATATCTAAAGCATTGACCCCAAATATGACAATTCTAGTTGCCTTGTAGTAGCTCCATTCTTAACCTTGCAATCAATATCTGAGCCATGCATCGTCAATTTATCTTGGTGAAACTATCTAGTAGTAGCCCAATTCTTGACCTTGCAATCAACTATAATGTCTGGATAATTGATCCTAAAAATAACAATTCTAATTGTCTTGTGGTAGCTCCATTCTTAACCTTGCAATCAACATCTGAGCCATGCATCATCAATTTGTCTTGGTGATCTACAACAACAATATGGGATGAGTAACTTACAGTACAGAAAATCAGGTTAATAGAGTAGTAAAATTTAAATGAGCACAGTTCAAATTTGATTTTCCAAGACGTAAATTTATACTTAGATGTGGGGCTAATTAATAATCTGAATACAGATACTTCTTCAACATGAATTTATGAAAAAACATTGCAGATTAGGCAACCTATATTCATGTCCTTGTTTTGCATCTAAATAACAATAATACACACAGGTCATCCCCATGCTTGTAATCTAGGTCCTGTTTTTGCATCTAGGTAACCAACAGTACCGACTATACAGAACTGAGTATTTCCATATTCCAGAGGTCTCTGCACTAATTAGCTTTGCATCACCTTACTCTCGTACCACTCATGCTTGGGATAATTCATTAGTCATGCTTCTTATGGTGTATTAGGAGAAATCTCAGTGCCAACAACTTGAAAATCTTTAAATAATCTACATCACGCAAAACTTCATATTTACCTGATAATTACAAAGTCACACATTATAATTTCCTGATCCATGCTTAGAACCTGCAGAATCGACAACGCAAAAATATCATCATCAGATTTGGACAGTTGGGAGTAATCAACTCATGCATAGAGAGAAGACATACTTAATGAACTAATAAACAGAAAGGGCAAAAGCAAGACTAATATGAACTATCTAATCCACTTCTGCTCGTCATCACGCCTACCCTTATCTTGTACTCAACAGAAGTTGTACTGAATCAAAGACTTGTTTTCTGACGGAGAGAGTAGTATTTTTTAGTTCAAGAGCTAGACTGCTACTAGGCGCATGGGATTATACATTTATACTTGAGCACCAAGTCTTTTTTGAACTTGTTTGGCCAGACTGACTCAACCAATCATGCAAAATAAACATATTCCAATTCTGTACTTTTGAGGAAAGATTTATTGTGATTATTTTTGCTAGTAATGCATCTTAATCGCACCGATTGTAGAATACGACTACTTTCTGTTGTTGGTCTGAACTGAATTAGAGATCTTGGTGAAATAATCAGGACTTTGTAATTTTGTATAGGAGCATATAGTGTGGTAGAAGGTTTATTGTTGAATCCATATTTCTACCGATAGCAAGCAAGAAGCTTAATCAACATCTGAAAATGGTTGTTATAAAATAAATTCATATGTACCCAGCCACTAACTACTGAGGAAATTAGTAGCAGTCTTCGTTGGGAACAAAACATATATGTTACTTGGCATGTTTAGGACATAAGTAAAAATTAAGGGCCATAGAGAGATGTGCAGGCATCACTAGGAACATCAATCGTTATGCTTAGGCCTTAGTATAGTTACAAACGATACATACATGCATTGGCCCATGTAGAAATCCTAGTTCAGCTGGTGACACCATGACACGTTCTTAACTAAACTGGAACCCCAAACAGATCAAGGTTGAATGTAAGTGTAGAACCATCATGTTGTACCAAGTCGTAATTGATTACCCCGCTTCGGATAGGAGATCCAGTGGTGGAGGATCAACGCCCTTTTGGTTGACCATGAAATTATTGTCACTTCCTAAGCAAACCTGCAGGCTATAGAAAGAGGTGAGCACAATATTTTTCAAGAGAGAAAGCATGGGGACACAAGCAAAGTACCGCACATCAACTTGTTCGTCAACTTGACACGTTCATCAACTTGTGGTCTCTCTGCAGAAACCATGTTTTTTTTCTTTCAGTTATCCGAGTAAAATAGGAAATCTAAGTATAGGTTTGAAGTCAGCATGTATTGCTGTGCGGCAAGGACAAGCCTCTATGAGGATGTACTACATCGATTTTGTAGCTTGTAAGGTGCGGCCAGCAAGGAAAATCAAGGATGGGCGAGGGAAACAGAGAATATAATTTTTAAGGGATAAAATTTCAGATCTGCAGATGAGCGAGGGGCAGAATAAGACCTGCTGAACTATTGCAGTTGAGGAGGACGGGTGCGTCCGTGTTTGCGTCGTTCCTCGCTATCGGAGGAATAACTGCGGCATCTCCATCTCCGGTCGAGCGGAGTAACGGCGGCGGCGACCCCTTCCCCCACGCGAGGAAGATGGGCGACGACGACCCGTGCGTCCCCGATGCGTGGGAAAAGTGGCGATGGAGGCGAGCCTTCGCTGAGGTCCTTTAATGAACCGAGGGCGAGGGGACGATGACCGTGAGCGAGGGGACGGCGGCCGTGGTGGGAACCCTAGCGGCTGGGCCTGTCTCTCGCTCTCTTTTTTTGGTGCGAGGTAAAAATGAAGGGAGAAAAGAAAAACTCTTCGTGCGTGAGAGGTTAGCATGAAACGAGATGGAGGTGGGCATAGAGAGGTTAGCGCTAAGTGGGGAAGGTGGGAGATTCAACAAAACAACACATCATGCTATCATCGTTGCTAGACATGTGTTGCTCTAGAGGGGTTTTTGTTGTAGTGAATAATAATAAAAAATGAGAGAAAAGAGAGAAGGGGCAATGCTACTATCCTTTTACCAAACTTGTGCTTCAAAGTAGCACCATGATTTTCATGATAGAGAGTCTCCTATATTGTCACTTTCACATACTAGTGGGAATTTTTCATTATAGAACTTGGCTTGTATATTCCAATGATGGGCTTCCTCAAATTGCCCTAGGTCTTCCACTTAGTTTCTTTTGAGCTTCCATAAAATTATAGCTCTAGTGCATCCGTTGTATGGCAATCCCTACTCACTCACATTGATATGTATTGATGGGCATCTCCATAGCCCGTTGATACGCCTAGTTGATGTGAGACTATCTCCTTCTTTTTGTCTTCTCCACAACCACCGTCTATTCCACCTATAGTGCTATGTCCATGGCTCACGCTCATGTATTGCGTGAAAGTTGAAAAAGTCTGAGAACATCAAAAGTATGAAACAATTGCTTGGCTTGTCATTGGGGTTGTGCATAATTTAAATATTTTGTGTGATGAAGATGGAGCATAGCCAGGCTATATGATTTTGTAGGGATAAGCTTTCTTTGGCCATGTTATTTTGAGAAGACATAATTGCCTTGTTAGTATGCTTGAAGTATTATTGTTTTTATGTCAATATTAAAATTTTGTTTCGAATCATACGGATCTGAACTTTCATGCCACAATAAAGAAATTACATGGATAAATATGTTAGGTAGCATCCCACATCAAAAATTCTGTTTTTATCATTTACCTACTCGAGGACGAAAGGTGAATTAAGCTTGGGGATGCTTGATACGTCTCCAATGTATCTATAATTTTTTATTGTTCCATGCTATTATATTATGTGTTTTGGATGTTTTATATGCATTAATATGTTATTTTATATTATTTTTGGGACTAACCTATTAACCTAGAGCCCAGTGCCAGTTCTTGTTTTTCCCCTGTTTTTGATTTTCACAGAAAAGGAATACCAAACGGTGTCCAAACGGAATAAAAATTTCTCGATGATTTTTCTTGGACTAGAAGACATACAGAGGACTTGGAGTGCAAGTCAGAGAAGCCACGAGGCGGCCACAAGGACGAACGGCACGCCCCCACCCTTGTGGGCCCCTCGTGACTCCACCGACCTATTTCTTCCGCCTATATATTCCCATATATATATCCCAAAACCAACCAGGAGATCCACAAAAACACTTTCCACCGCCGCAACCTTCTGTACCCATGAGATCCCATCTAGGGGCCTTTTCCGGCGTCCTGCCGGAGGGGGATTCGATCATGGAGGGCTTCTACATCAACTCCATTGCCCTTCCGATGAAGCGTGAGTAGTTTACCACAGACCTACGGGTCCATAGCTAGTAGCTAGATGGCTTCTTCTCCCTCTTTGATTCTCAATAACATGTTCTCCTCGATGTTCTTGGAGATCTATTCGATGTAATACTATTTTTGCGGTGTGTTTGCCGAGATCTGATGAATTATGGATTTATGATCAGCTTATCTATGAATATTATTTCAATCTCCTCTGAATTCTTATATGCGTGATTTGATATCTTTGTAATTCTCTTCGAACTATCAGTTTGATTTGGCCAACTAGATTGGTTTTTCTTGCCATGGGAGAAGTGCTTAGCTTTGGGTTCAATCTTGCGGTGTCCTTAGTAGGGGCAGCAAGGCACGTATTGTATTGTTGCCATCGAGGATAAAAAGATGGGGGGTTTTCATCATATTGTTTGAGTTAATTCCTCTACATCGTGTCATCTTGCTTAATGCGTTACTCCGTTCTTTATGAACTTAATACTCTAGATGCATGCTGGATAGCGGTTGATGTGTGGAGTAATAGTAGTAGATGCATAATCGTTTCGGTCTACTTGACACAGGCGTGATGCCTATATTCATGATCATTGCATTAGATATCATCACAATTATGCGCTCTTCTATCAATTGCTCGGTAGTAATTTGTTCACCCACCGTAATATTTTCTATCTTGAGAGAAGCCTCTAGTGAAACCTATGGCCCCCGGGTCTACTTTCCATCATATAAGTTTCTACTTTCCATCATATAAGTTTCTAATCTACTCTTTTTGCAATCTTTTACTTTCCGATCTATAAACCAAAAATACCAAAAATATTTACTTTACCGTTTATCTATCTCTACCAGATCTCACCTTTGCAAGTAACCGTGAAGGGATTGACAAGTGCAAGTTGTTTGACTGTCTGTGCAGGTACTCGGTGACTTATGCATTGTCTCCTACTGGATATATACCTTTGTTCTCAAACTGTGGGAAATACTTACTCTACTCTGTTGGACGACCCTTTCCTTTTCAGGGGAAAAACCAACGCAAGCTCAAGAAGTAGCATATTTCCCTTTGTGTTAGCAACCTTTATTATGCAGTCTGTCACTTTTATTTATTTACCATCACAAGTTTGTACAACGCTTATTTTCCCTTACAATGAAAGATCATGCATATTTAGGAGCAATTTTTATTGCTTTTTGCACCAATGACAACTTACTTGAAGGATCTTATTCAATCCATAGGTAGATATGGTGGACACTCATGGCAAGAAACTGGGTTTGAGGGTTTTGGATGCACAAGTAGTATCTCTACTTAGTACAAATTTTTGGCTAGCAAAAGATCCTAAGAAAGCACCACATGTTGGAGGATCCATAACAATATAACTTCTATACAAATATACCCAAACATAAAGTCATTAGGTTGTCTTCCTTGTCCAACTTCAACTAATTTGCTCAAGTTTGAAAATAATTAATGGGGCTCATAATCATAGAAGATGTCCAAGATAGTATATTTATATGTGAAATCTCTCTTCCTTCAATATTCTTTCATGAATTGTTCAAGTGACCAATGCTGAGTTTGCTAACTTTCAACAAATTTTACCACCTATACTTCTTATATGTGAATCCATTACTCCCCATGGTATAAGCATACGAAGCATATATAATTTTAGATTTATGATATTCAATTCATTCAACCATTTACTCATAGGATATAAGTGAAGCACGAGAGTAAATGACAAAACTACTCCGGAAATATATAAGTGAAGATCAATGAGTAGTCAAATAGTTAAATAGCCATGTGAGGACTCTCTCTCATTCAAGATTTCAGATCCAATGATTTTATTCAAACAGCTAGTAAAATTAAAATATGCTCCAAGCAAAACACATATCATGTGACGAATAAAAATATTGCTCCAAGCAAGGTACACCGATAGTTTTGAAGACAAAAGAGGGGATGCCTTTTGGGGCATCCCCAAGCTTAGGCGCTTGAGTCTTCCTTAAATATTACCTTGGGGTGCCTTGGGCATGCCAAAGCTTAGGGTCTTTCCACTTCTTATTCTCCTCATATCGATATCTCACCCAAAACTTGAAAACTTCAATCACACAAAACTTAACGGAGCTTCCTGAGATGGGTTAGTATGATAAAGAGCAAATCATTCACTTTGGTACTGTCAAGATAAGATTCATAATTTTTCTCACACAATGCCTACTGTACCATATCATTTCTACAATTTATATTGAGCAATATAAGCCATAGAAACTAGAAAACAAGCAAACTATGCATTGAAAACATAATCTGTCAAAAACAGAACAGTCTGTAATGATATGAACAACAACCATACTTATGTTACTCCAAAAATTCTGAAAAATTAGGACAACATAGAAAATTTATATATCAATCATCTATGAAAAATTTAGAATTTTTTGACGCACCAGTAATTTTAAACAATTCTTACTGGGCAGAAAAGTTTCTATTTTTGCACAGCATGAAGTCAACTATCATCCACACTACATCGAAGGCTTTACTTGGCACTTTATTGATACAAAAACTATAAAACATGATTACTACAGTAGCTTAATCATGTTAACACACAAAAATAGTAGGTATAAATGTTAGGTTGTCTCCCAACAAGCATTTTTCTTTAAATCATTTTAGCTAAACAGTGATATTTTAATGATACCCTTCAAAGCCCAATTTTGATGATAATTTTATTCAAACTCTAAAAGATATAAGTGAAGTTCATAGAGCATTCTACAATAAATATAGATTGACCAATACCCAAGCTAAAATATATAAGTGAAGCACACGAAGCATTCTATAAATCAATGAAGGACTATCTCATATTAGCATGGTGCATAAGGTAAAGGAAAAGAAAAATAAACACAAAAGACATAAATCACGTGAACAAAACAAAAACCGAGGTACATCGGTAATTGTTGAAGAAGAAAGATGGGATGCCAACCGGGCCATCCCCAAGCCTAGATGCTTGAGTATCCTTGAAATATTTACTTGGGGTGCCTTGGGCATCCCCAAGCTTGAACTCTTGCCTCTCCTTATTCTTCTCATATCGATAACTCCTCAATCTTCGAACACTTCATCCACTCAAAACTTTAACAAAAACCTTATGAGATCCGTTAGTATAATAAAGAAAATCACTACCTTTAGGTACTGTTGTAAACTCATTACAATTTAATATTAGCATTATATCTACTGTATTCCAACTTCACCATGGTTCATACCCCCCGATAGAACCCATAGATTCATCAAAATAAGCAAACAACACATAGAAAACAGTATCTGTCAAAAACAAGACAGTCTGTAGCAATCTGGAAACTTCATATAATTCTTTAACTCCAAAAATTCTGAAAAATTAGGACAAATAAACAATTTGTATAGCAGTATTGTGTAAAAATTTCAAAAAATTTTGACGTTTCCAGCAAAAAATGTAAATTCACGCACTATAGCCAAAGTTTCTGTTTTTGCACCGCACATAGCAAACAAGCAATCTAATCATCCTAAAGCCAAAACTTGGCACATTATTTTTATAATACAATGGATATATACAGGGGATAATTATTTTTGAGAAACTTCCATGAAAAATTCTACATTGTTTCCATGAGCATGAACACAAGTGTTCAAGGTCGACCCTCACTTCTCCAATGCATAACCTTCCAATCACTTCTCTTTTTGAAAAAGTTTTTAGGTATAAGAGCAAGTAATTTTTTTTTGTATTTCACATTCTTTAATATTTTTTTTGTTTCACCCACAACTAAAGAAAAAAACAAAAAGGAAAACAAAATCTACTTAGTGAAGAAAGCAAACAAGCACACACGAGAATATCAACCCCACGCTATTGCTCCCAGACAATGACGCTAGAAAAGAGCTTGATAATCCCCAAGTGCAAGGAATCATCGTAGCAATTTCCAAAGGTGGAAGTGATAAGTATGGAGTGTCGAACCCACAAGGAGCTAAAGGTATGATCAATATTCTCTCAAGTCCTATCTGCCACTGCTACAACTATACGTACATAGATCGTTTGCTTTCATCTAGAAACTAGAAATAAAACTACGTTGTGGGTATGAAGAGGATAGCTTCGCATGATATTGGAGAACTAAAATATAAAAATAGGTGCTGTTATCATATAGTTAGAATATATTATAATATATTACAAATAGCGAGTGTGGAATAATGAAGGAATGGTGTGCCGAATTGTCCTAGGCAATTGTTAACAAGATCGGTAATCATTATTGCAATTTTATATGAGGGAGATGCATAAGCTAACATACTTTCTCTACTTGGATCATATGCACTTATTATTGTAACTCTAGCAAGCATCCACAACTACTAAGGATCACTAAGGTAAAACCCAACCATAGCATTAAAGTATCAAGTCCCCTTTATCCCATACGCAACAACCCCCTTACTTGGGTTTAAGATTTTGTCACTCTAGCAACCCATTATAAAACGAATCATGAACGCATTGCAACACCCTACAGCAGGAATCCTTCACGTGTGCGCGGCACGAAAGGCACCATAGGACAGCACCAAAATAAAACATACAACTCAAACCAATCTAAATCATCAATCAACCCAAAAGGCATAAGAAACTACTCAAAACATCATAGGATGGCAACACATCATTGGATCATAATATATGTGGCATAAAGCACCTTTTTCAAGTAGGGGATTACAGCAGGGTGTGGGATAGTGGACCGCTTAAAAGAGATGTGGAAGGTGATGAAGATGATGATGTTGATGAAGGCGATCACCATGGCGATGGTTCCCCCGGCGGCACTCCGGCGCCACCGAGAGAGAGGGGGAGAGAGTCTCCCACTTGTGCTTCCTCCTCCATGGCCTCCCCCTAGATGGGGAGAGGTTCTCCCTCTCGTCCTTGGCCTCCATGGCGATGATGGTCCCCTCCAGCTTCCTCTTCCATGGCCTCCGGTGACGATGGCCCCCTCTAGTAGGGTGCTGGAGCGGGCCCAGATTGATTTTTCGTGGCTACAGAGCCTTGCGGCGGCAGAACTTACGATCTAGGGTTCTTTCCAGAGGTTTGGGGATTTATAAGAATTTTTGGCGTCGGTCTCACATCAAGGGGGTGGCTGAGGGGCCCACAAGTCGTAGGGGCGCGCCCTACCCCCCAGGGTGCGTCTTGGTGGCTTGTGGCCACCTCGGTCACTTCCTGGCCAAGCTCTGGTGCTTAGGGGTTTCTTTTGGTCCATAAAAAATTACCGTAAATATTTAGCCCATTCCGAGAACTTTTATTTCTGCCCAAAAAATGACACCACTGTAGTTGTGCTAAAAACAGTGTCAGTACGGGTTAGTTCTACTCAAATCATACCAAAACCATATAATTTTTTTGTAAACATGGCATGAATACTTCATAAATTATAGATACATTGGACACATATCAGGGCTTTAGTCTCTTCTTGGGGCAAGCTCCGAGACAGGTTCGTCGCACGTTTCGCGCCCCTTGGTGCTAGTGCCGGGGGCCTCCAGGGGCCCCACGCGGTTGTGTGCATCCTCGGCGGAGCTTAGGCCCCTGCGTCCAGCCGCCACTCCAAGCAGCTTTTTCGCGGGGCGAACGCCGCCCAACCCAAGCCGGAGGCCTCGCGGCCCCTCAGGTGGTCTCAATGCGCCATCATTTTCAATTCTAGGGACCACCCCAAGTTCGCGGCCGCTGCCGGCGCGCTCCCATGCTGTGCACCCCCACCATCAGCAATGTTGCGGTCACCAAGACCCTCATTGATGAGGCGCATGCCTCAACGTGATCTCCATCGAGACCTTTGAGACACTCCAGGTACCCTATGACTAGCTGGCGCCGACCTGGCCCTTCTCCGGGGTGGCCGACAGGTCTACCACCCCCTCGGGCAAGTGCGACTCCCGTCACATTTGGGACTTGGTTGAACTATCACACCGAGCTCATTGACTTCAACATGGCGTGAATCCACATGTCGTACAATGCCATCCTGGGATATCCAGCGCTCGCTAAGTTCATGGCGGAGACCCACCCCTGCTTCAACATTATCAAGATGCCTGGCTACAGCGGTGTCATCACCATCGTCGATGACAAGGAGGAAACAGTCCGCGCCCTCAAGTAATCATGCATATAAGAGATCAAAGAAGACTCAAATAACTTTCATGGATAAAAACATAGATCTGATCATAAACTCAAAGCACTGCAAAAAGAGTTACATCATATGGATATCCTAGAGACCATTTTATTGAGAATCAAAAGAGAGAGAGGAAGCCATCTAGCTACTAACTATGGAAACGTAGGTCTACAATGAACTACTCACGCATCATCGGAGAGGCACCAATGGGCATGATGAACCCCTCCGTGATGGTGTCTAGATTGGATCTGGTGGTTCTGGAACTTGCGGCAGCTAGAATTGATTTTCGTCAACTCCCCTATGGTTTCTGGAATATTGGGATATTTATAGAGCAAAGAGACGGTGCGGGAGGCCACCGAGGTGGGCACAACCCACCTAGGCATGCCTGGGGGCCCAGGCGCGCCCTGGTGGGTTGTGCCCCCTCGGGGTACCCCCCAGGCGCTTCTTCGGCCCATTGGGTGTCTTCTGGTCCATAAAAATTCCACAAAAAGTTTCGTTGCATTTGGACTCCGTTTGATATTGATTTCCTGCGATGTAAAAGACAAGCAGAAAAAAATAACTGGTACTGGGCACTATGTCAATAAGTTAGTACCAAACAAATGATATAAAATGATTGTAAAACATCCAAGAATGATAATATAACATCATGGTACAATAAAAGAATTATAGATATGTTGGAGACGTATCAGCATCCCCAAGCTTAATTCCTACTCGTCCTCGAGTAGGTAAATGATAAAAACAGAATTTTTGATGTGGAATGCTGCCAAACATGTTCATCACATATTCTTTTCTTTGTAGCATGGACATTTGGACTTTTATATGGCTCAAAGCAATAGTCTAGTTTGACATGAGGACTTTAATACTCAAGCATATCAACAAGCAACTATGTCTTTCAAAATATCAACACTAAAGCAAGTTAACCCTAGCCCATTATGCTCAATCATTGATCCATTCATCAAACACACTCGCATATTAGCTACACCCAATGCTCAAGCACGATCATAGTGCCCCTTAGTTGGTGCTTTATAAGAGAAGATGCAGACTCAAAGAAAAATTGCATAAAGTAAAAGAAAGGCCCTTCGCAAAGGGAAGTAGGGATTTGTAGAGACGCTAGAGCTCAAAGCGAAAAAGATAGATAATAACATTTTGGGAGGCATGCTTTTCCTGTTAACGAAAATGACCGAGTAGTTCCCAATACTTTCCATGCTAGATATATCATAGGCGGTTCCCAAATAGAAAATAAATTTTATTCCTTTTTCAACCATACTTTCACTTTCCATGGCTAGTCGTATCCACGGGTGCCTTCCATACCAACACTTTCCAAGGAATTTATTATTTGACAACATAATGTAAATTCATTTTTCATTTCGGGACTGGGCATCCCTAATACCTTTGTCGTACTCTCGTGCAATGACAAGTGAATAAACACTCATCTTGAGAATAACACATCTAACATGGAAATATATTAGCCACCCCCTACCGTTTCATGAGCGGTACGAGCACACAAAAGAGAAAATTAGTTTGAAAATTAGATATGGCACATACAAATTTTCTTAGAACAGCAAAAGAATACTGCATATATGTAGGTATGGTGGAATCATATGGCAAAACTGGTTTAAAGGATTTTGGATGCACAAGTAGTGATCATACTTAGTGCAAATGAAGGCTAACAAAAATATTGAGAAGCGACCAACCAAGAAACAAAAAATCTCATAAGCGAGCATTAAGCATAAATAACACCAAATAATGCACCACAAGTAGGATGTAATTTCATTGCATAACTATTGACTTTCGTGCTCGCATAGGGAATCACAAACCTTAACAACAATATTCTTACTAAAGCACAATTACTCATCAACATGACTCACATATCATATCATCATATCTCAAAACTATTACAAAGAGTCAAGTTAATTTGGTCCAATGATCTTCATGAAAGTTTTTAGTATATCCTCCTTGGATATCTATTACTTTGGGACTAGATTTCATATGTTGCTTCTTTAATAAGCTCAAACAAATATAAGTGAAGATCATGAGCATCATATTTCTTTCTCCCAAAATAATTTAAGTGAAGCAAGAGAGAATTTCTTAAAAAATTTACTAACTCTCAAATAAATCTAAGTGAATCATGAGAGCATTTATCCAAAAACAACAAAGCACACTGTGTTCAAAAAGATATAAGTGAAGCACTAGAGCAATTCCATAGCTCATAAAGATTTAAGTCAAGCATAGAGAGCAATTCTAACAAGTCATAGCATAATTTTGGCTCTCTCAAATAGGTGTGTCCAGCAAGAATTCATGACTTAAAACAAAAAGCAAAACAAGCAAAGACTCATATCATACAAGACACTCCAAGAGAAACTCATAATATGTGATGAATAAAAATACAGTTCCAAGTAAAATACAGATGGTCGTTAGAAGAAAGACGGGATGCCACTCGAGCATCCCCAAGCTTAGTTGCTTGCTTCTCTTTGGATAATAGCTTGGGATGCCATGGGAATCCCCAAGATTAGGCTCTTCTTACTCCTTATTCCTTCATCCATCATAATATCACCCAAAACTTGAAAACTTCAATCACACAAAACTCAACAAAACCTTCGTGAGATTCGTTAGTATAAGAAAGCAAATCACTACTATAAGTACTGTTGCAAACCCATTCATATATTATTCTTGCATTATATCTATTGTATTCCAACTTTTCTATGGCAAAAACTCTTCAAATAAGACCATAGAATCATCAAAACAAGCACACAACGCAAAGAAAACAGAATTTGTCAAAAACAAAACAGGCTGTAGCAATCTGGATATTTCGAATACTTCTGTAATTCCAAAAATTCTGAAAATTTAGGACCACTTGAGCAATTTGTTTATTAATCTTCTACAAAAAGAATTGGTATTTTATCACCCTTCCGTTAAAAATGAGAATTACTGCGCAAAATTTTGTGTTTTTCAGCAAGATCAAATCAACTATCACCCAACATGATCCCAAAGGCTTTGCTTGGCACAAACACTAATTAAAACACAAAAAACACAATCATAACAATAGCGTAATTGTGCAAACACTCAAGGACAGAAAGCAAAATACAAAAATAATTTTTTTCATTGGGTTTCCTCCCAACAAGCGCTATCGTTTTACGCCCCTAGCTAGGCATAATGCGAAGGATCTAAGTGTTGTCATCTTTGTTTCTATGTCCATAAGATGCCCTCATGATTGATTCATATGGTGGCCTAATTCTTGTTTTAGGGAAGTGTTCCATACCCTTCCTTAGTGGAAATTGAAATTTACTATTGCCTTCTTTCATATCAATCACGACACCAATAGTACGTAAAAACGGTCTACCAAGATTAATTGGACAAGACAGATTGCAATCAATATCAAGAACAATAAAATCTATGGGCACATAATTCCTATTTGCAAAAATAAGAACATCATTAGTTCTTCCCATAGGCTTTTTAATAGTTGAATCCGCCAAGTGCAAATTTAGAGAACATCCTTCAATATCTGTAAGACCAAGCCATCACATAAAGATTTCAGAATTATAGAAACACTAGCACCCAAGTCACATAAAGCAAAACACTCATAATTTTTAATATTGACTTTGATAGTAGGTTCCTATTCATCATGTAATTTTCTAGGAGTCGAAATCTCTAATTCCAACTTTTCTTCTAAAGCTTTCATCATAGCATCAACAATATGTTTAGTAAAAGCTTTATTTTGTTCATAAGCATGGGGTGAATTTATCATGGATTGCAACAAAGAAATACAATCAATCAAATAGCAACTATCATAATTAAAGTCTTTGTAATCCAAAAGAGTGGGAACATCGCTAGTTAAAGTTTTGACTTCTTCAAACCCACTTTTATCAATTTTCTCAACAAGATTTTCACCCTCCGAATTATCGGGACGCCTTCTAGCTAAAGTTGACTCTTCTTCAGTCCCTTTTTCATCAATCTTAATTTTAGTAAACAAAGTATCAATAGAAGAAACACCAATCATTTTAAGGTCTTCATCACTTTTATTAAAGCGATCACTAGAAAACGCTTTTTCTAATAAATCTCTTCTAGCTCTAAGCATAGAGGTTCTTTTCTTACTTTCATCCATAGAAACATAAAGAGCCTTTATTGATTCCTCAAACCTTAGGCACAAAAATTTTCATCTTGAGATTTTCTACATGCGAAATTCTATCAATACTTTTAGACATATCATCAATCTTATTCAGCTTTTCTTCTATTGTAGCATTGAAATCTTTTTGAGTATTGATAAATTATTTAATATTATTCTCAAGATCAGAGGTGTTCCTATTATTATTATAAGAAGGATTACCATAGGAATTACCATAATTATTATAGGAATTACTAGGAAAAGGGCTAGGATTAAAATTACCTCTATAAGCATTGTTATTGAAATTGTTGCACGAGATAAAATTCACATCTATGGCATCACTATTTTGCTCAATCAAAGTAGACAAAGGCACATCATTAAAATCAATAGGAGTACTTTTATTAGCAACCAATTTCATAAGAGCATCAACTTTTTCACTCAAAGAAGAAATTTCTTCAACCGAATTAACTTTTTTTACTAGTTGGAGCGCTTTCGGCATGCCATTGTGAATAATTTGCCATAATATTATCAAGCAATTTGGTGGATTCACCCAAAGTAATTTCCATAAAAGTACCACCCGCGGAGGAATCTAAAAGATTACGAGAAACAAAATTCAACCCCGCATATTTTTTTTGTATGATCATCCAAAGATTTACCCCATGATTTGGGCAATTCCTTAGCATCAGTTTCATCCTTTCCCAAGATTTTGCAACATGCTCATGTTAAATTTGCTTGAAATTCATGATCTGGTTTCTAAGGGAAATAATTTTCGCGGGCATAAAATACTTAGTAATAAAAGCATCCTTGCACTTATCCCAAGAATCGATACTATTGCGAGGCAAAGAAGAAAACCAAATTTTTGCACGATCTCGCAAAGAAAAAGGATATAATTTCAACTTCACAACATCATTGTCCACATCTTTATTCTTTTGAATATCGCATAATTCCTTGAATGTGTTAAGATGGGACGCTACATCCTCATTAGGAGTACCGGAAAATTGATCTTTTATAACAAGATTTAGCAAAGCGGTATTAATATCACTAGACTCCGCACTAGTGGTGGGAGGAGCAATCGGAGTGCTAATAAAATCATTATTGTTGGTATTGGAGAAATCACACAACTTGGTGTTCTCTTGAGTCATTGTGACTATGCAACAAGATTGCACTAAAAAACAGATCTAGCAAGAAAATGGCGAACGAAAAAGAGGGCGAATAAAACGGCAATTTTTTGTCAATTGGGGGATAGGAAAACAAGAGGCAAATGGAAAATAATGTAAATTGCAAGGAGATAAGATTTGTGATTAGGAACCTGGTAGATGTTGATGATGTCTCCCTGGCAACGACGCCACACATTCCTTTTGATGTTTGCTTGAACTACGTCGGTATTTCCCCAAAGAGGAAGGGATGATGTAGCACAGCAACGGTAGGTATTTCCCTCAGTGATGAGACCAAGGTTATCGAACCATTAGGAGAACCACGCAACACCACGTAAACAGCTCCTGCACACAAAGAACAAATACGTGCAACCCGACGTAAGAGAGGGGTTGTCAATACCTCACAGGTAAAAGGATAGATAAAATTGTAGCAGATTGGATAAATAGATCTCGTGGGAGCGTGAGATAAAATAAATAACAATAAATTACATCACGGTATTTTTGCATTTTTGTTTTAATAGATCTGAAAATAAAAGCAAATAAAAATAGATCGCGAAGGAAAATATAATAAAGAAGAGACCCGGGGCCCGTAGATTTCACTAGTGGCTTCTCTCGAGAAAAATAGCAAACGGTGGGTAAATGAATCACTGTTGGGCAATTGATAGAACTTCAAATAATCATGACGATATCCAGGCAATGATCATTATATAGGCATCACGTCCAAGATTAGTAGACCGACTCCTGCCTGCATCTACTACTATTAATCCACACATCGACCGCTATCCAACATGCATCTAGTGTATTAAGTTCATGGAGAAACGGAGTAATGCAATAAGAATGATGACATGATGTAGACAAGATCTATTTATGTAGAAATAGACCCCATCTTGTCATCCTTAATAGCAACGATACGTACGCGTCGGTTCCCCTCCTGTCACAAGGATCAAGCACCGTAAGCTCGAACCCATCACAAAGCACCTCTTCCCATTGCAAGATAAATAGATCAAGGTGGCCAAACAAAACCCTAATATCAGAGAAGAAATACGAGGCTATAAGTAATCATGCATATAAGAGATCAAAGAAGACTCAAATGACTTTCATGGATAAAAACATAGATCTGATCATTGTCGGGAACCCGATCCTAAGTCACACCGATCTAGCATGTAACACATCATATCAATTTACGGCCTCACGCACAGTATCCCCACGGGTGCCACCTTACCTGGACCGGGACCTTTTGTGCCTTTTGGCTCACGTATATGATAGTGTTGCTAGCATCCATATGACAGAGAACCCGGGCCGACATGACTAGTCGTAAAACCAAGGTGGCACAAACTTACAAGGACAGGCATACATGACCCAACAATTCACGTGTCGGTGAGCAGCGAGTGAAACAGGGCTGTAGCAAGCTAGAAGGACTCCGGTAAGCACCGCGTGACATTTCCCCATAGGGACAAACAAAGGAGCAAAGAAGGACACATGCCGATTATCCCATGTGTTCCGGAGTAGTAGCAAGCTACCATGGCTCAGTGGAAGCACTAGGAGACATTTCCCCATAAGAGAGGCTACCAAGAATAAACAAATAGGTGTCGGATCCCACACATAGCAATACACGTTACACGTACGCATATGTCGGGGAGGCTGATCGTACCCACGGACACCTATGGGGCCGGCGGAGCAGGCCCCTTGTGGTTCGGAGGGGGGTGGAGGTCGCACGAAGAGCGGATCGAGGCGATGCACACGAGCGGTTTACCCAGCTTCGGAGCTCTCCGGAGAGATAAAACTCCTACTGCTGCTTGTTTGATCTATTGTGTTCTTGCTAGGGAGCAACGAGGGCTACAAAACCTAGCGTGAGCGTGTATCGTCCACGGCCCATCGAATGAATCGAACCCAACGGAACCGAACCCCACCGAACCCTTTCTACGTTGCACTCGGGCCTCCTTTTATATGCTCAAGGGGTCTCCGACAGGTGGCAACATAGGCGGGGGTACAAATGTAAAAACATGGGTTGGTACACCTACTTGAACAAAGGTACAGTGCAAAATACCTAACTCGACGGCAAGGGACAAAAGCAATAAATGCCCGTCGTTGTCGCCCAAACAAGGTAACAGAGACCGTCAGTGCGCCTCCGCCGCCACGATGGCGAGCCTGTCAGCCGCTTATCGATGCTCTCCGCTAGCTGCACAACCGCCGACACGCGCCCATGGAGCGGTCCCATGGCGACACGTCATTTGGGTGAGCTGGAGCGGAGGCGAGAGAAGTTGCATGCCGCGGCAAGCGCCTTGCCGCGGCGAATCTTGTCGCGCCCGGAGGCTTGTCGCGCTCCGGGCCTTCCCGGCAAGCTCCTCTTGCCGGGGCCTTGTCTTCCGTGTGTCTGGAGTGGCCTTCCCGACAAGCTCCTCTTGTCGGGGCCTTGTCTTGTCAACCTAATACTTTGTTCTTGAATGGCTCCAAGGGAGCCACGGAGGAGATTGGTGGTGACGAGGCAAACCTTGCCGCGGGGTGCTGCAACGGTCCGTGCACGAGTACGGGATACTAGGGTACCCCTACTCTAGTACACCGGCAGAGCCCCGGCCTGGGCCGTGCACGGTGCCGGGCGCTTTGTCGGCCAGGCCCTAATCTGCAGACGGACACGCGCGGCCTCGACCACGCCGCAACCCGCCCCGGACCCACCACGATCCCCACTAACGGCACGCGCCGGACGTGGCGTCGTGCGAGAGATCGTGGGCGTGGTCGTGGGGGGGTTCTTTATTAATATAAGTGGAACGTCCGCCCCCCTCCTCCCCTTTATAAGCGGAGGAAACAGAGGCAGGCCGACCACTCATGCCATTGCCGTCTTGTCAAGAAACCACCGCCGCTCCCCTCGTCTTCTCCGGTGCGAAGAGAGCAGCGCCCCGCCCCCCCTTTCGCCACAAGCACACTCACCGCCGTCGACCTCCTCCGCCCCCCTCGCCATGGCCCCGAAGGCCGATAAGGAGAAGGGCGTCAAGTCGGCCGAGGCGCAGCGGCTCGCGGCGCTGCGCAAGGAGCGAGTCGTCTTCCCCCCGCAGCTCGGCGCACGGGAGCTGCGGGACATCTACTATCTTTTCTGGTCGACGGAGACTCGGGCGCATCCGCGCACGAGGGTGCTCCCCACCTCCGCCGCTGATCTGGCCCCAACAGGGTACCCTTTCTTCGCCCTTTTCTTCTATTGCGGTCTTTGCCCGCCGTATTCCGAGTTCTTTTGCGACATAATGAACACCTTTGGCCTCCGCCTCCTTGATTTCACCCCCAACGCCATCTTGACCATGGCAGTTTTCGCGCATTTGTGCGAAAACTTTGTCGGAGTCCACCCGAACGTGGCAGTCTTCCGCCATTTCTTTGTTCCCCGCGTCGAGAGAGGAGAGCCCCTTGCTGGAGGGATAGCATGGGTCTCTAGGATCGGCAAGAAAGAGGCCTACCTAGAGGGGGAGTTCCGGAACAAGTGGGAGGAGTGGAGAGCCAATTGGTGCTGGGTCGTAGAGGAGGACCCACAGCCCTTCACCGCCGTGCGCCAAACCCCAATTCTTGCGCTGCAAGGATTGGAGTAACTTGGCGCCGGAGGATGTGAGGTGAAGATAGCTGTGACCAATTCTGCGCCTCGGGCTTGCCGGGTTAACTGTTGGCGCGATTGGCGCAGACTTCATTCGCCGCCGCGCATCGCTCCCTTGCAGAAAGGAGGAGGCCTGCTTGGGAGTTCGAGCAGCCGGACATCATGAGGCTGCGCCCGGGCCTGAATTGAAACTTCACCGTCATGGAGCTGGATTCAGTGCTGCTCGAGTTGTTCAAGAACGACCCTGAACACCCATAGTGGTTCAGGTTGCCGCGAGGGGTCGTCCCACTATGCAACAACTCGGCGCTCGACCGCATCCGCGCCATGATGCCACTGTGCGACTCCCACGGGATCGTCCCGACCTGGCAGGAGCCCCCTAACGAGGTCGTGCAGCAATTCTTCGATGATTTGCAAGAAGTGCCGATCCGCACCGACGAGCAGAAGAGGCTCACCCGCGACACCACCGACCAGGAGATAGCGTGGATTGCCACCAGAGCGGAGGAGGCGGCAGCAGTCGCTGCCGCTGGAGCCTTTGGGTTCACCGTGGAGGAGGCGGACGCGGCGAAGGCGGCAAGCTCTGCTGAGCGAGGGGAGGTCGCCGGCGAGGGACGGGCTTGTCGAGCTCGAGGCCGGGACGAGTGGACCGCCGAGGGCGCTTCTTCCCGCCGCCAAGCGACTTGCCACCAGCGGAGCCCCGGCCTCCGAGGAGGCGCCTCCGCAGGGCTGGAGACGAGCCGGGCGACAGGTCGGCCCACAGCTGCGCCGCTTGACGCTCCACCGCGGCAAGCGAGGTTGCTGCAGGAGCGCCCCAAATTGCAGCGACAATAACCGGGCGGAATCTTCTCGAGCCGCCGACGCCTCCGCCAAGTGGCTAAGAGAGCCCACTTCCCCGCCTCATCGCACCGGAGGCGGGCGAGTTTGACTTCTCCGCGCCACCGCGAGGAGGAAGGCGAAGAGTAAGCTTCTCGAGATTGTGCTTGTATGTCTTCAATTTTATTGCTTCATCTTGAATCTGATTTGCTTCGTTCTCGACTCTTTCTTTTTCGTGACGCCGCCCGTAGAGCGGCGAAGAGGGCTAAGATCCCGACGGTCGTCGTTGAGGGCGATTCTCCGTGGCGACGGGGACGCGTCCGAGACCGCCTTTGCCGGACCCGCAACCCTTCCCAGGCAGCCCCAGACAGCCCCCTGAGTAAGTGTGCAGTTTTCTTCTTGCTATTAGGCGTGCGGGGGTGCCCCTTCTTTGTTGATATTTGACTGTGTGCTTGTGCAAGAGCAGAGCAGTCTCATCAGGAGGGCTCGGAAGCCGCCTCCGAGATCCTGCCCGCTGCCACTACGCCGCCAAGGGAGGACTCCCCGGCAAGGGAGCTCCCTTCGACAAGGGAGGCCACTCCGGCAAGGGAGGCCACCCCGGCAAGGGACGGCGCCACCGACCCTCCAGTGGTCGAGGCCATGGCTGCGGATCCCGTTGCAGGTAACTCCCTTACACGAAAATCTCCCTTGGGCTTGCTTTATTTTGTTTCTCTGTTTTGGATATCTGCTTGACTGCTCTTTCTTCGTCTGACGCAGACCCGATGGAGGTTGAAATCACCGGCGAGGAGGAAACGCGCGGCAACACCGACGAGGCCGCCGTCGAAGAAGAAGAGGTCATCGTCGTGGAAGAAAAGGCCGTCGCCGACGAGCCTGTTGGCGAGGAGGCCACCGAGGCTGCCGATGCAGAGGCCGGCGAGGGGTTTGACGGTCAGATCGACGGCCCCGAGGTCAGGAGCGGCAAGCGCTTACACCGACAACCGACTCCCCATTGCCGCCATGGGCGCCAGTTCGAGGAGCCCCAGCCCGTGCCTACCAAGGCCGCGAAGGTGTCTTCATCAAGCTCCCCCGGGAGCCGAGCTCAGGCGCCCGGTCGGCGAGACCTTCGACGGCGAAGCTACTCGCCTCACTGGCCGACGCTGTGGACGCCAGCCAAGTAGCAAGAGCGGGCGAGTCCGAGGAGGAGCAAGCCGAAGAGGCTGTTGTCGCTCTACCGTGCCCGCCAGGCCAAGTTAGAGACCCGGGAAGCCCTTGTCGCGAGGGCGGGCGGACATGGAGAAACGCCGAGGAGCTCGGGCGCCAACAAAGAAGCCCTCCATGACGTGGCGGCGGACGCGCTGGCGCAGCTCGCAGAAGAGCGCACGGCCTTCATCCTTGAGAAGGCCGCGGTGATGAGGAGCAGCGGCTGGCTGCCGAGAAGCTCGCCGCAGAAAGCGAAGTTGGCGCAGCGGAAGGTCAACCTGGACAGCCACGAGGAGGACCTTGCCGCGTGAGGAGTCGCTTGGCGGGCGCGCCAGGAGCGGCGACGCTGCCGCAGCCGCCGAGGCCGCCAAGGAAGAGCTGAAGGCGAAGGTGGCACAGCTGGAGGCCACCCTCAAGAAGAGCAGCGAAGAGCTTGCCGTGCTCAAGCGTGAGCGCGAGAAGGACGCCCACACGCTGGGCGAGCTGCAGTCCGTCTCGGCCGACAGGCCAAGGAGCTCGACGCTGCCAAGGACTCCAAGGCGGATCTGGAGCTGAAACTGACCACTCTGACACAGACGTTGGATGGTGCCAGAGAGCGGGAGACGGGCTTGTTGGAGGCGATCAAGGACAAGGAGGAGCTGCTGGCGAATGCTGCCTCCGTCCAGAACACCTTGAGGGAGAGCGTGGAGCACTGGACCGAAGGTCTTGTGGACACCGCCGCCGACATCCACAACGAGCTGATGGAGGTGGGGATGGCGGACCTTGCGTACTCCTCCGACGAGCATCTCCAACCCAGCGTCAAGCTTAGCCTATTCTTCAAAGGCGTGGTGGACGGCCTCCGGCGACTCGGGAGGAGGTCCCAAAGCAGCTTGCCGAGGAATCTCGCCCAGGTTTGTGCAGGGGCCCTCGAGAAGGTGTTGATGAAGGTGGCCTTCCGCAACCCGGTCTCAACCTTAACGGCGTCCTCGGATCCTTGCCGTCCGAAGCCAACTTGAGGAGCTCAAAGCCCTTGTCGCACCCATTGTGGACAAGGTGAACAAGATCAAGCGGATCGAGGGCGACCACGTGGACTAGGCCACCAACCTTATCTTTCCCTTGTCGCTGCCGATCATGTTTAGAAAACTTTGTTAGATCAGCGACAAGTTATTCTGTAATATACTCTATCTTAGGTGAATCGGTCAATGCAATGTTATTTCCTCTATTTGATTCCTTCCTTTATGCGTTATTGCCCTCGCTTTTCAGGAAACTTGCGGTGCAGGCACCCTTGCCCTTGCGCCGAAAAGTGCGGATCTTCAGCAGCCTGCTGGCGGGGTCGCTACCGACAAGCAACCTTGTCGCGGACTAGCTGCAGCTCACTTAAGTTGTTGAGCGGACTCGAAACAACGTAAAGGCGCGACCGATCCACGATTTGGTTCCTCTGCGCACAGGTTTTCCATACAAAGTACTATCGTTCGAGGAAGATAACGAAAATTTAAAACTTGATTGCTCAAACTTTGGCAACTTAGCTTTTCTGTTTCTTGCTTCCCGATGGGGTGAAACTTCCTCGAGCGGTGCCTGGTCCATAGTATTATCTGCCTGGTCCATAGTATTATCTCCTCCTCCCCCCTGGTTAACTTGTGCGCGAGGGAGCCTTCCTTTCTTTGAGAGAAGAAAAAGAAGAGGAAATAACGTCATGGAGCCTAGCGGCTCGATTCTGCTTACCGGGTGTGGTTGCTGCACAAAGTGTTAGCCAAAGCATGCAATAAATTGATGAAAGCATGAACTTGACAAGTCGTGCGCAACACACGAGCTTTACTGATGCACGGGGTCTGCGTCCGGCTTTGTAGGAAGGATTACATGCAACAGCGGCAAGACTTTACAAAAGGTGGTTGCCGGAACGGGTTCCGACAACCGCGCCTTATGGGTAAAACTTACGAAGATGCTCAATGTTCCAGGAGTTGCTCACCGGAATGCCATCTTCGGTCTCAAGGCGGACAGCGCCGAGCCCTAGTGACTCGTTTCACCCGATAAGGGCCTTCCCACTTTGGCGTCAACTTGTTTGAATTCTTGGCGGACTGAACGCGCCAAGAACAAGGTCGCCTTCCTCGAGACTTCGGCACTAACCCTCTGGCTATGGTAGCAACGCAGGGCATGTCAGTAGCGAGCGGCTCGACAAATGCCTGAAGACGATCCTCCTCGAGGAGCGATCGTCATCTTGTCGTAGCTGCTCTTGCTCAAGCTCATCATAAGCGAGTACTCGAGGCGATCCGTGATCTGAGTTCCGTGGGGAGAACTGCCTCTGCTCCATAGACTAGAGCAAAGGGTGCACGGCGATGGCTCGATTTGGCGTCGTCCTAATCAACGAAAGAACCACGGGCAGCTCCTCGATCCAGTTTCTTCCGCACTTGTGCAGCCTGTCGAAAGTTCTGGTCTTGAGCCCGCGCAGCACTTCAGCGTTTGCCCTCTCTGCTTGACCGTCGCTTCTCGGGTGAGCAACAGAAGCAAAGCAGACCTTGGCGCCAAGGTCTTGGACGCATCGCATGAAGGTGCGACTCAGAATTGTGTTCCGTTGTCGGTGATGATCCTGTTAGGGATTCGAAACGGCAAACAATCGACTGAAGAACTTGACTATTTGTCTGTCACCTTCCTCACTGCTTCCACTTCCGGCCACTTTGTGAACTTGTCGATGGCGACGCACAAGTACTCAAAGCCCCCGACAGCTCGGGGGAAGGGGCCGAGGATGTCGAGCGGCCAGACCGAAAATGGCCAGGATAAAGGGATCGTCTGGAGAGCTTGAGCTGGCTGGTGTATCTGTTTGGAATGGAACTGGCACGCTTCACACTTGGTTACTTGTGCGATTGCATCCCGAGGGCTGTCGGCCGGAAGAAACCTTGCCGGAAAGCTTTGCCGGCAAGTGCTCTTCTTGCCAATGTGGTGACCACATATGCCTCCATGTATCTCTACCAACAGCTTCGTCCATCTTCCCCGGAATACACTTCAATTTCACACCGTTGAGTCTTCTTCTATACGATATCTTTGTCGACAAACTGGTACATACTTGACCGCCGGGCTACTCTTTCCGCTTCTTCCTGCTCTTGGGAAGTTCTCCGTCTCAAGGAAATGGACAATCTGCTGCGCCCATGCTTTGGAGCTTGTGGCTCGACAACAAGGACTAAAGGCACATCTGCTGCTGCGGGAACATCGGCTTCCACGGCAAGGACACCTCGCCCTGCCGGAGCTTGATGCTCCCGACAAGCTTGTCGGAGTAAGATTTGTCGGGAGCGCTCGCTTCAATGTAACAAACCACAGGGTGCAGCCGGGCGATCGCTCCTCGACTGCTTGTTGTTGTTGATCTTGGGGACCTTTGCAACAACGGCTTCGGGAAGCTCTGTCGGGAAGTAGTCACCAGAGGCCAACTTCCTCTTCTTGCTCTGTCCAGTCGATGGTGTTACGGTTGGCTGAGTCAGCTTGAGCATGAAAATTCCTGGTTCCACAGGTAACTTAAGCACAACGCACTTTGACAGGCCGTCAGCAATATCATTCTGAGCTCTTGGAACATGTTCCATTTGCAGGCCGTCAAAGTGCTCTTCTAGCTTCCTCACTTCATCAACGTAGGCTTCCATCAACGGACTCTGGTAATCTTTGTTGACTTGGCGGACGACGAGTTGCGAGTCACCCTCGACAATAAGCTTCTTGATCCCAAGGTCCATCATGATCCTGAGACCGCAAGCAAACCTTCATACTCTATAGTATTGTTTGTCGCTTGCTCCTTGGGAAAGTGCATCCGGACGACGTGCATTGAGGTGCTCTCCGGTGGGTGCGATAAGCGACGCCGCACCGGCGCCTTGCAGCGAGAAGGCTCCATCAAAGTACATCAACCACTCTTTGCTTGCTTCTTTGACGGGAATGCTCGTCTCCGGAATCTCTTCATCTGGCGTTGGCGTCCATTCTGCTATGAATTCTGCCAAGGCTCTGCTTTGGATAGTTGATGTGCTTTCAAACTTGAGACCGAAGCTTGACAGCTCCAGAGCCCACTCGACAATCCTGCCTGTCGCTTCTGGATTCTGCAGTATCCTCTTCAGCGGAAAGCGAGTGACAACTGTGATCTCATGTGCTTGGAAGTAATGGCGCAGCTTTCGAGGCCATGAGGAGGCCGAAAAGCAATTTCTGCACACCGAATACCTTGACCTCGCCCCTTGCGAGGAGGGAATCGACAAAGTAGACCGGGCGCCGCACCATCCTTTTCTCGTGATCTGTTCATGTGTCTCGCGCGGACTCATCCTTGTCGGGACCAGAGCTTGTCGTGAAGCCCCTGCTTGTCGCTGGATGTGTTTGCCGTGGTTGCTGGCTCATCATCCGCCTCCCTCTCCGCCACTAACGCAGCACTAACCACTTGATTGGTTGCCGCTATATATAGCAGCAACTTCTCTTGTGGCCTAGGTGCGACAAGTGTTGGAGTGGAGGACATGTATCTCTTCAAGTCCTGCAGCGCAGCCTCCGCTTCGGGAGTCCATTTCTTTGGACCTGCCTTTTCAAAATCTTGAAAAATGGCGGTAGCGCTCAGCAGAACCTAGAAATATACCTGCTGAGAGCAACCACGCAACCGGCAAGTCTTCCTACATCCTTGACGCGCTTTGGTGCTTCAATCTGCTCAATGGCCTTGATCTTGTCGGGATTAGCTTCAATCCCCCGCTGAGACACGAAGAACCTGAGAAGCTTGCCGGAAGGGACTCCAAACACGCACTTCTCGGGGTTGAGCTTGAGGTTGATCTTGTGCAGATTTGCAAAGGTCTCGTCCAAATCTTGAACCAAAGTTGCTTTGTCCTTGCTCTTGACCACTATGTCATCCATGTAGGCTTCTACATTTCTGTGCATTTGCGGCTCAAAAGCGTCATGGACTACCCTTGCAAATGTCGAACCAACATTCTTCAAACCGAAAGGCATCCATATGAAACATTATGTGCCACATGGTGTGATGAACGTGGTCTTCTCTTCATCTTCTTCAGCCATGAAGATCTGATGGTATCCTGAGTAGGCATCAAGAAACGAAAGCAAATCACATCCGGCCGTGGAGTCAACAATCTGGTCAATGCGCGGCAAGGGAAATGGATCTTTGGGACAAGCTTTATTAACATCCGTGAAGTCAATACAAAGTCTCCATTTCCCATTTGCCTTGGCGCATCGACTACGAGATTGGCCAACCACGTGGGATGGAGCACTCCTCGACAAGGCCTGCCGCTTCCAGTTTCTTGATCTCTTCGGCTATGAATTCTTGACGCTCCACCGCTTGTTTCCTGACTTTTTGCTTGACGGGCGCGCATGAGGACAAAACGGCCAGCGGTGCTCAATCACTTTCACAGGAACACCGGGGATATCACACGGTTGCCATGCAAACACGTCGACATTCGCCCGCAGGAAAGCAACGAGCGCGCCTTCCTATTTGGGGTCGAGAGAGGCACTGATGGTGAAGGTACCACCAACGCTGTCCTCCTTGGCGGGCACCTTCTTGGTCTTGGAGCCACCATCTTCTTGCACTTGCCGGTGGAGCTCGATGGTGCGTCCTCGACGGTAGCGCAGCACTCCGAAGAGGTGCGCTTGCCGGAGTGAGCATCAGAGCCCTTGCCGGACTTGGTCTTGCACTTGCCGGTGGAGCTCGATTGTGCGTCCTCGACGGTAGCGCAGCACTCCGAAGAGGTGCGCTTGCCAGAGTGAGCATCAGAGCCCTTGCCGGACTTGGACTTGGTCTTCTTCCCCCCGGGAGCTTCAGCGGCAAGTGTCTGGCAATCTGTCGCGGCTGCTGCATCCCGAAAGATCTTGTCGGCACAGATAAGGGCATCCTTCTTGTCGCCATGGACAGAGATGACGCTTATCGGGCCCGGCATCTTGAGAAGGTTGTAAGCGTAGTGAGAGGCTGCCATGAACTTGGCGAGTGCCGGATTTGCCAAGTATCCCATTGTAAGGCAATGGGAAATCGGCAACGCCAAATGTAACCCTCTCGATCCTGAAGTTCAGCTCACGCCAAATGTGACCGCAACGTAATCTTCCCTTGGCTTGCTCCTTCCGGATTGATTCCTTGGAAGGTTCCGTCTCTTCGAGCTCGCTGTCGAGGATTTGAAGCTTCGGAGCACCGCGGAGGAGATCAGATTCAAGCCGGCCCGCCGTCAACTAACATTTTGTGACCTTGAGGTGGCGGATGGTTGGAGAGACCAACATCGGCAAGCACCCGACCGCAGCTATGCGATCGGGTGGTCCTCAATATCAAAAATGATAGGCGTCTTTGGACCACTTCAGAGGCCTGCGTGACTCTATGGATGGTTCCGCTGTATTGACCTCCCGCATCCATTGCTTGAGTTGGCGGTGGGAGGTATGCAGGGAAGCACCTCCGTCAACGCAGAGAATCTCTGTGGCTTTCTGAAACTCCTGCTCGTCGGCGTTGTCGTCTTCCATATCTTCGTCGTCGTCATCATCTTCATCCTTGTCGCGGCCGCGGGGAGGTCGATCTCCTTGTCGCTTCTTGACTTTGCCGCGGCGTCCTCCCCGGCCGGGACGTTTCTTGCTTGCTCCCCCAGCACCTTCCTGGGCCTTCTCCTTGTCTCGCCGCTCGTACTCAGCTCTCTGCTATTCGACGAGCTGCTCGACCTTCTTGCAGCTCACGGAGATCGTGGCCCTTGGTGCGGTGGATCTTGCGATCGCTTGCTGGAGCCGTCACCGCTTGTCGGTGCCGCCACCATCCGGTGGTTGGCATCGTGCAACCTCCTTGCCGGAGCCACCAGCCTTGGCGTTCTTGTCGCCGCCTCCGTTGCCGGACTGCTCGACAGCCAACACTTCTCTGCTTTTCTTCTTCCTGTTGCCTCGCCGCCGGCCCTTCTTTGCCGGGGCGGTGTCATCACTGTCAGATCCTGCTTCTGCATTCTCTCCTGGGAGTCTCCTCCCTTCCTCGGTAGCAGCGACACTTGTCGGCCAAGGCGTACAGCTCGCCGACGTCCTTGATTTTGCTCATCGCCATCTCCTGCCTCATCCTGCGGTTCCGCACATTCTGATGAAATGCGCTGATCACCGCGGCAGGGTGGACGTCTGGGATGTTGTAGTGCACACGGCTGAATCTCTGAATGAATTTGCGCAGGGACTCTCCTTCCTTCTGGGCGAGCAAGTGAAGGTCGCTCTCTTGGCCATGAGGTTTGTGGCCGCCTGTGAAGGCGCCAACAAACTGATGGCACAGATCTGCCCAAGAGGATATGGAGCTGTCCGGCAAGTGCATGAGCCAAGATCTGGCATTGGGCTTGAGCACGAGCGGGAAGTAGTTGGCGAGGATCTTGTCATCCCGTCCCCCGCAGCCTCGCACCGCGATGGTGTAGATGCCGAGGAACTCCGACGCAGGTGCGTCCTGCCATCATACTTCTCCGCACGTCTGGTTTGAAGTTTTTCGGCTGGGCCACCGGACTTGCCGCAGCTCACGAGTGAACGCAGGGCAACCTACCGCGTCGCGGCAAGTCGCCGCCCCTCCGGCTGCGTGCATGTCAATAAGGCCTAGTGCGCTTGTCGGACTAACATCGCGCGCTTCTCTTCGCACTCGGCGCGAGTTCGAAAGCGCCCTCTTGTTGTCTCTCATGAAGAACTTGGCGCTGATCGCGGCGAAGCTCATGGATCCGGACGACGCAGCGGAGTCGCCGCCGAGGTGGATCCGGCGAGTCGGCGATCTTGGCCTTCTTGGCGGAGAGTGCACGGTGGTTGCACCTCCGACAGTCTGCCGCCACCGGCTCGTGCCTTGTCGTCTCGCCGCGGCAACGATGGCGTTGGTTGCCGCGAGCGCCGCCGTTAGCAAAGCCGATGAGGCTCGATAGTGGCCCTCCACTCGTCGACCTTGTCGGCCGTTGGAGGGTAGTCGAGAGCAGCCGGGCTCTCGCCAGAGCTTCGCCGAGTAGTGGGCGGCATTGGAGAACGGTGCGAGGAGCGGGACACGCCGACTTCTAACTACGTTAGAAGGAGCAGCGCCCGTCCGGGCGCATCAGATCTCACTAGCGCCAGCATGTTGGCGCGCATGCTGGTCTGGAGGGTCTCGATCCAACGAACGTATGGCGTTGTGAACGCCATGACGTTGTTAGTCCCGCGTCTCCTGAGATGGGCGCGGGGGATGCGCGGACGCCGAGGTTTGCGGTGCCTTGTCCTAGGACTTGGCAACATCGCGAGCACCTTCGTCGGCGCCCGTCCCTCCGCCAGCGTCTGCCCCACCACCCGTTGGCTGCGGTGAGGGTGGGTACGACGCGGACGTCTCTGCTGCCGCCGAAGCTTTCTTCTTCGGTGGCATGTTGAGGAAGATGTTGATGATGCTGCTCGCGTGAACGCCGGATCGGATTCACACGGCCTCGACGCCCCCTACCTGGAGATGTCGGGGAGGCTGATCGTACCCACGGACACCTATGGGGCCGGCGGAGCAGGCCCCTTGTGGTTCGGAGGGGGGCGGAGGTCGCACGAAGAGCAGATCGAGGCGATGCATACGAGCGGTTTACCCAGCTTCGGAGCTCTCCGGAGAGATAAAACTCCTACTGCTGCTTGTTTGATCTATTGTGTTCTTGCTAGGGAGCAACGAGGGCTACAAAACCTAGCGTGAGCGTGTATCGTCCACAGCCCGTCGAATGAATCAAACCCAACGGAACCGAACCCCACCGAACCCTTTCTACGTTGCACTCGGGCCTCCTTTTATATGCTCAAGGGGTCTCCGACAGGTGGCAACATAGGCGGGGGTACAAATGTAAAAACAGGGGTTGGTACACCTACTTGAACAATTATACGATTGCAAAATACCTAACTCGACGGCAAGGGACAAAAGCAATAAATGCCCGTTGTTGTCGCCCAAACAAGGTAACAGAGACCGTCAGTGCGCCTCCGCCGCCACGATGGTGAGCCTGTCGTGCCGCTTATCGATGCTCTCCGCTGGCTGCACAGCCGCCGACACGCGCCCATGGAGCGGTCCCATGGCGACACGCCGCTGGGTGAGCTGGAGCGGAGATGGAGAGAAGTTGCATGCAGCGGCAAGCGCCTTGCCGTGGCCGAATCCTTGGCGCGCCCGGCGGCTTGTCACGCTCGGAGCCTTCCCGGAAAGCTCCTCTTGCCGGGCCTTGTCTTCCGTGGTGTGCAGGTGGCCTTCCGACAAGCTCCTCTTGTCGGGGCCTTGTCTTCTCAACCTAATACTTTGTTCTTGAATGTCTCCAAGGGAGCCACGGAGGAGATTGGCGGTGACGAGGCAAACCTTGCAGGGTGTCAGAATCATTCAGGCACGAGTACGGGATACTAGGGTACCCCTACTCTAGTACACCGACAGCATAACATGCAAGTATGTGTTGTATAACATGGCATCACAAAATAACTCAACAATTCATATAGATAACGACCCAGAAGAGCCACATAGCATTTATTACAAAACAGGGGTCACATGACCCAACATACAGAGCATACAAGCAACGGAAGCATAACATGTCTGAGTACGGACAACTATAAATGAAAAAGGCTGAGAAGTCTGACTATCTACAAGACCCTCCCAAGGGTACAAGATCATAGCTGAGGTAACAAGCTAAACGTCAAAGTCCACACGAAACTACTAGTGAGACCGAAGTCTCTCTACAAAAACACAAATTAAGCAAACCTGAGTACAAATGTACCCAGCAAGACTTACATCATAACTAGCTACATATGCATCAATATCAACAAAGGGGTGGTGGATTTTAACTGTAGCAAGCCAGCTTTGACTTAATGGCTATCCTGTACTACGACTGCTGGTAACTCTTTTGACGTGGCGCACACGAATCCACATATTCACCATATCAATACACCACTATGGATCCGATCCCATCTCCCTACGAGAAGGCCATCCACAACACTCACACTTATCTTGCGTATTTTAGAGTATCCACTTCAACTTGTCTATGAACAATGTAAGTGTTCCAAGTGGTCCATATCCGTGGACGCAGCTATTCGAATAGATCATATTACCCTGCAAGGGTGTATTTATTCACACACGCTCTCACCACTTATCGTCGTTTACACGACATGTACTCGGCAACCTTCAGCGGAAGCCCAGCGAGGGTGTCGGCAACGACCTGACTAACCACACAAGTCTCTAGTCCAGGTTTATCACCTATTCGGGTTCCATCTGCAAGGAAATCCGGCCGGGGTTTGATATTGATTTCCTGCGATGTAAAAAAACAAGCAGAAAACAGAAACTGTCACTTGGCACTATGTCAATAGGTTAGTACCAAAAAATGATATAAAATTATTGCAAAACATCCAAGAATGATAATATAATAGCATGGAACAATCAAGAATTATCGATACATTGGAGAAGTATCACCGCGCCACGGCCACTCCCATAGATGATGTAAACAATGTTCACTCTGAACTTAACTGAAGAAACTGAACTTTACAGTCGAAACTGAATTTTACTATCAAAACTGATTGAACTAGTAGCAGAGCATTGCAATAGAAGTGTAGGGCGTTCGAGCACTAGTAGCAGAGAAGTCGTGATCTAAATCTGCAACCGCTCGAGCAGGGAACGCATTCACAGAGAGCAACTCGTGAAGCAGCACCACGAGCGAGTGCTAAAGCAGCAACTCCTATAGCTGCCACAAGTTGTGCAGCAGCAGCAGCACGAGCGAACAAGAGCAGAGCAGAGCAACAACATGAACGAGAGCAAGAGCGGAGCAGTAGCGCGACCGACAGCAATAGTAGAGCAGCAGTAGCACGGACAAAAGCAAGAGCAGTGCAGCAACGCGACCGACAGCAAGAACAGAGCCGCGTCATGAGTGAGAGCCGGAGCAGCAGCAACAACAGTGCGAGCAAGAGCTAGAGCAGCAATAACGAGTGCTGGCGTGGAAGTCAATGCCGAGGAAGCAACGACATGAGGGAGAGACACCGTGGAGGAAGTGGCCGGCGACGGTGCCGTCGTTGGAGACCCGCCATGGCTGCTCGGTATCAAGAGCCGACAGCCCCATGAGATCGAATAAAATATAAAATGCAACGGTGAGTGGAGAACCTCCTTGGTGGCGCCGAGTAGGCCTCGGCTTCATCGGAGGAATTAGTGAGGGCGCTGTTGTTCCTGTGAGGCAAGTCAAGACGGCGCTGTGGGGATGGAAGTGGCGCGATAGACGAGGCGAACATTGGGGCAACTCCTTGGAGGTGGACGACGGGGTGGCTGATCCGGCGAGACGACGAGATCGACGATGGATCATCATCCGGTGCGGTGGATGAGGGACGCTGAGCTGTTGCTGTGGACGACATCATCGGGGAAGAGTCTCCGGCTGGGCGCCGGTCAGGAGGCCGAGGGAGGAGCATGGGGTTTCGCGGGTTCTGGCGGCCTCGGTGTATGAATGGTGGGGGGGAGGGAACAAAGGGGAAGGTAGGGGGAGCCATGGCTTAGGGACGTGCTTGTCCGAAAATTGGGGTAAGTTACGAACGTACCCCCACCAGTTTTGACCACACGACATCGAGGCGGCATTTCCGGCTGAGGGGTAGAAGGAGGATTTCGCATTCTGGGCTGTGGGAGCGATTTCGGATGAGGAGGGAGTTTTCGTGCCCGTCAAAATTTCAGAATGACAACGCACGGTGCGGTTGAAGAGGCGGGAGTTTCACAACAGAAGAGACAAAAGATACTCTTCAGGATAACAAGGCGCGGATTCCATGTTTGGCAGAACATAGTTAACGTGTACAAAAAACAATTCATACAAGACACAAGAGAATCATGTCCCCTTTTACTATATTGCTACAAATGCCATAGAAGAAACTACAAGAAAAATGTAAAAAAATCAAGAGAACATGATTAGCATGTACAATATCAAATCAATTCGTACTTCCCTCAACAACAACAAAAAACAAATCAATTCCCACAACAAGAAAGAGTCATGTCCCTTTTTATATGATTACAAATTCCAGGATCTCGAATTTCAATTTTTGAATCCACGTTATGTTGAATTCGAATATATCATTAGGTGATCTTGAAGTATATAATGGATGTAGTCCTACATTTTGATCTTCCATCTTATATGAACATTTTGTCGTCTACCATATGGACAAAATTTGAATCATTTTCCTTGTTTGAATACGATTGTTGTCAAGTTATACATCATTTAAATATTATCTTGATAACAAAAAACATGCATATAGTAGTATCATATTTCAATATGAACTACATGTACCATACGATCTCCAATTTAAATATTTGTGTCCATTTTATGTTGAATTCAAATCACAGTACATTGGTCTAGGTAGCGAGATGTTCGGGATAATTTAAACCCTGTTTTCATATGTATAATTTTTGGCTGAATTGGGACAAGTTTTAGTATAAGCTTCTTGCAAACTGGAGATTCTCTCAACAAGCCTCGTTGTTCCGAGAGGGAATGTGTCACCTTTGTGTGCGAAATGATATACGATGCCTCCCCCTGTTTTTCTTTACAAAGGCAGCATAGAACTATATGAGCGCCCTGTTAAATTTTGGAATTATTCCTAGTTCGTTTGGCCTTTTTTATACATTAATTGAATTTCTGGTCATTTAATGTGCCAAATTGAAATTTGAACTGCAAGCACATGCTCCGGTGCACCAAAGTTGGTTGAAAAATTACATGTGTGTCCTTGGGTGAATTTTGAGGTCCCATTCAAGAAATGGGAATGAAATTCAAACATCTGGGCATCGTGACTCGGCTGAGAACATTGAGAAACTTGGTTTTTAAATTCCTGTAAATCCAAAACTCGCCTGGAAATCATGAAACTTGGCATGGTGTCATGTCATGGAACTAACATGCTGTGGTAAAAAATTTGGCCGAATTGGAACAAGTTTGGGTATAAGCTGCTTGCAAATCGGAGCTTCTCTCAAGAAGGCTCGTGGTTCTGAGAGGGAACGTATCACCTTTGTGTGCAAAACGATATACGCTTCCCCCCTTGATTTTCTTTACAGAGGCAACATAGACCTATATGAGTGTCGTGTTAAATTTTGGAATTATCCCGTGTTCGTTTGGCCTTTTTTATACATTAATTGAGTTTCTGTTCATTTAATGTGCATAATTCAAATTTTAACTACAAGCATATGCTCCAGTGCACCAAAGTTGGTTAAAAAATAACATGTGTGTCCTCGGGTGAATTTCTAGGTCCCGTGCAAGAAATGGGAATGAAATTCAGACATCTGGGCGTCGTGGCTCGGCCGAGAACATCGAGAAACTTGGTTTTTAAATCCTTGTAAATCCAAAACACGCCTGAAAATCATGAAACTTGGGATGGTGTCATGTCATGGCACTAACATGCTGTGGTAAAATATTTGGCCAAATTGTAACAAGTTTTGGTATAAGCTTCTTGCAAACTGGAACTTCTCTCAATAAGGCTCGTGGTTCTGAGAGGGAACGTGTCACCTTTGTGTGCGTAACGATATACGCTGCCCCCCTCGATTTTCTTTACAGAGGCAACATAGAACTATTTGAGTGTCGTGTTAAATTTTGGAATTATTCCGGGTTCGTTTGGCCTTTTTATACATTAATTGAGTTTCTGGTCATTTAATGTGCATAATTCAAATTTGAACTACAAGCACATGCTCCAGTGCACCAAAGTTGGTTGAAAAATAACATGTGTGTCCTTGGGTGAATTTCTACGTCCCATGCAAGAGAATGGGAATGAAATTCAAACATCTTGGCGTCGTGGCTTAGCCGGAAACATTGAGAAACTTGGTTTTTTAATTCCTGTAAATCCAAAACACGCATGAAAATCATGAAACTTGGCTTGGTGTCATGACATGGCACCAACATGCTGTGGTAATTTTGCTGTCAGATTTGCAAAGGCACACACACTAACAATCAACAAAGTCATTTTGGAACAAGTGCTGTCACGTTACAATCGGAAACACAAGTATTATTGAAACGGTGGGCGTTCTACTTACCATTTACGTGCCGCCACGCGTCTCCTTTTCTTGATGGCTAGGTGGCGCCGTGCGGGGTAGCTATTTGAGTACGGGAGGCGTGCGATCAGACCCCTGTGCATGCTTATCGGGAGGAGAGCCCTTTGACCTTCATTTGTCGCCCACCTCTCTCCCGAGGTTTTCATTAATGGCGCCCGAGCCCGTGTTTAATGGCGTGGCTATGTCTTACTCAACTGAGATTTAAGAGAGAAAAAAGAAATTTTGAAAAGAAAATTTTGCACGGAACTTGATGTAAGATCCGACGGACCTATATAGCATCTGCTGTGACTTATAGCAAGATTGGTGAATATATACGGACAAAAACATTGGATAATAATTGTCTTACATATTTAGGAAGATAATTAAAAAATCCACATGCGGCTATGCCCGAATACATAAGGGCAAAAGAAGAAGGAAGACACATACAATGACCTGGGTCGCTGACCTGTACTTTCTTGGTGCACTGTGGGTCGCGGAGACTAGTTCTCGCGGCGAGCGGCGATGATCTCTTTCATCAGTTTCATGTCCTTAATAAGCTGCTTGGCAGCATCCACAGATTCCTCCACCAGCCTTTCACGCTAGATGCGGAGCATGGCATTCTCGTCCATAAGTTTCTTGACGCTGACGCCCGTCCTCTTCAACAAGGCAGCGGTCTCCTCCGCCGCTTCGCTTCTTCCGCGATCTTTCGCCAAGAAGTCGCGCTCAGCCCGGAGCTTCGCATTGCCCTCCCCTAGTTGCCGGATGATGCTGGTAGCCTGTTCAAATGAGGGTTTCATGTCGGCCTGCAACCTCGCCCAGCCAGAGATCTAATTCATATAGCTATGGACGATCGCATGCATGCGCCTGTAAGAGTCCTCGCCTGCCCGCGAGTCATTTTCCTAGGCGCCGCGGCGCGGGAGGACATCTCTACTACATTTGCAGCGCGACGGGACATCTCTACTACTTTTGCAGCGTGGCCGGACCAGTCTGCTACGTCAACGGTGCGGTGGGACCTTCGTGCTACTTCGGCGGCGCGGCGGGACCTCTGTGTGGCTACGGCCACGTGGCGGGACATGTCGGCTGCTTTTGTGGCGAGGGGGGACATCTCTCATGCTTCCACTTCCATGCTCGCCTCTCCCTGGTGGTAATCTCTCGACCCAGAACTCACGCTCACCATGGCAGATGCAAGGGGACGATGATGAATGACTTGTTTTTTTGTGTGGATGAGGAGTTGAGGAGGAATGTACAGTCATCTTGGTATAGTAGTATTGATAACCGGGTACTAATACCCTAAGTGGGAAACTGATTAGGTTGTGATCGGCGTGAACAGGTTTGGAATTAAATATAGCGTGGTAGTAATTTGGAATGTGACGAGACGACAAGCTCAAAATTTATTACCGGTTCTAGTTTCGAAGTGCAGCACTATTCCCGGATGGCGTAACGTGGGCACGTGTTCTCGGCCGTGGTGTAGCAGTTTTGTAATATGCCATGGTGCTTCTTTTTTCTACTGCTGTGTACGTGCAATAGTCGGCACCGCCGGATACATATCTTACGGTTATTGGGGCGTTCGATAGGAATAGCCTCGTGGCGAGCTATAGAGAAGTCTTTTTTTCACATGCATTGCATCGACACATGCAACATCCCAAAATTCTAAATTTTTGGAATGTTATATTAAATAGACAGTTTTGATTGATTGTTTGATTGATTGACTGAAAGTGAGTGAATTTGAAACTTTTTGAAAGTTAAATGAGAGGGAATAAAAGGACTTTCCCAAACTTTCATTTTGCTTTTATGATCTCAAAGGAATTCAAATTCTTTTCACCACAAAACCCTGGAGAGAAGATGACATGACTTCTTCCATTTATTTAAATGACAAAGGGTGTTGAAAATATTTGAATTTCATTTGGAAAATATTTCCAACCCAGGAACTTTACGCAACTCAATGATTTTCACGAGCGAAGATAAAATGACTTCTTCAAATTATATGTAATATGAGTTGGGAGTTTCAAAGAATTAAATTCAAAGTTCTTTTGAATTTATTTTCAATTTGGAGTTATTTGAGTTTTATTCAAATTATTTTTCTCCAAAAATAAAATATATGGAAAATAGGGTAACATGATTCCCTACATCAGAAAATTGGAGAGAAATAAATTTGAATTAATTTTGGTATTTTTAAAATGATTTTTATTGGAGTTTATTAGACCAGAAGCACTCTTTGAATTATCTGAATTTGTGTGTATTTTATTTCACTCTAGAAAATGTTCATGTTGTAGAAAATCTTTTACGAAAATTTTGATATATTATATGTCTATATAATATTTTTATTTATTTTGGTTTCTATTATTTTTGCCGTCATAAAATGTTTTAAAAAACTTCCTCCGCCGACCGAGCTGCCCAGCTCCCAGCTGTGCCAGCTGCCCAGCCCACGCCGTTGCCGCCACTGCCCTCGAAGCGGGACTCCGCCCGAGTGCGCCACCGCCGTCTGAAGTCCCAGCCAGCACGCCTCCCGTTACCCCTTCCCCACGCCTCCCGAGGCCACCCCTCCCCTATAAAGCGCCGCCCCTCTCTCGCCTCCCCCGTGCATCGCACCGAAGCCGCCGCCGCACTCGCCGGAACCCGCCGCCAGCGAGATCCGCTTCGCCATTCCGCGCATCGACGCCGAAGTCGAGCGCCGCCACCACCTTTGGATCCGCCTCGCCGAGCCGCTTCACCCCGTGCCTCCGGCCGCTACCGCTGGCCTCCGGAGCCGCCGCCGCCGTCCTCCCCGACTACGGCGACCGCCGTGGTAATCGCCGCCTCCCGTCCGTTGGATCTGGATCGAGCGATCCAGATCTCGTTCTGTTTTTTTAAACGTTTTTTTATTATTATTCTGTGAATGTTCGTTAGTTAGGGTTTGCACCGAATGGTTTTTCCGTTCGTTAGCGAACGTTCGCTAAATAGCCTTTTCTTTATTTTAGTTTTCTGCCAGGGACCCGTATGTAATTAGTTTCTTCACAAATTAGTCCCTAATCTTCAAACGCTCACTACGTTTCAACCGTTTATCCAAATCCAACGGAACCAACGCCCACTTCTTCGTTATGATCTCCTCTATCCAGTAATCCAACTCAAACATGTTTTTGAAATTTTTTAAATTTGAATTAGATTAGATTTGTATTCAAACTTCGTTTGATCATAACTTGAGTTTCAGAACTCCGATTTAGTTGATTCTTTTGCAAATCAAGCTCTTGACCTAAACTTTCTGATAAGGCCAAATTCACATAATTTTGGTACTGTTAGAAATTGTTTTATGTTGCAAGAGTTATTTGCTTGGTTTTGATGTTTTTCAATCGCCTTCTTAGTTCTTTCTGATCTTTTGAGTGATTGCTTATGTGTGGCTACTATTGCTTCATTACGATAGATTGACCGGAGTGTGACGAGTAAAACTATCAAGAGTTTTGAGTGCGAATCATCTTCATCAACATTGCAGGCAAGTTCAAACTTTGATCATATACTTTTCATACCAAGTTTTTATGCATTAGATCAATCCTCAAACATTGCATGATTAGGATCTAATTAAATTGTGGGTTTTGGGAAGTAGTTGAGGTAGTACCTATTACCTGTTTTATTATCAAACCTTTGAGAGTTACTTCTACATTTGCTTATTATGCCATGCTATGCTAGTAGACGTGGATTGGGTGAGTGTATTCCATGACAGATGTGAGATTGTTAAATTAATGGTTTATTTAAGGTGGCAACTTAAACACACATCTCGGTGGATTGAGGCACCTGGTTTCCATCAGGACTTGCCTGTTTTTCTTCGGACCGCCACCCAGGCTCAAAGGGATCATGAGATTATTCATGCTAGAAACTTCCGTCTGCAGCCACAAGCCATTATGGGCTCTGGCATAGTTGATTAAGTCGTGCGAACTCTTACGGGTAATCTAGCAGATGTAGGGGAAAGTAGGTGTACCGGTCTACCCAGATGTAAGGTGCTAGCGCTTCTGAAAGACTATGTCTCGGTCATTCGTTTCTCAAACATCATGTAGTGAGAGAAATCAAACGGAGGAGATCGAGTCTTGTGGGGAAAAGTGCGCAAACCTCTGCAGAGTGTATAAAATAATCATGGTTAGCCGTGTCCTCGGTTATGGACATCTTGAGTATCTAGTACTTGGATATCATGTGAATCTCATCATGTTACTCTAATTAATATTGTTGGGTTGTGAATGAGTACTTTTAATTGGGATTGAGGATGCTGTCAACCATTCTCAATGTTCAATAACCACCATGATAGTTAAATAAAATTTATTCCTTTGCAGTAGGGAAAATTTGGCTTTTTCGCAAAACCCTTATAACCATAGAGCTTTTCCACCAACCATATATGCATGTAGCGATAGCCATATTTCAGCATTGCTCTACAGTGTGAATTTGCCAGTACATTCAATGTACTGACCCTTTGTGGCTGCAACGTCTCATGTTGCAGGATCTTACGACGAGTAAGTGATACGTTAGGGTTACGATTTCTACACTCAACTTTGCCGTTGGTGTTGATGGGAATCCACAACCTTGTTACTTCCGCTATATGGATTTTAGGTAATAGTATTTACGTTATTTTATACATGTGATTTAACTCTGTTATAAATCCTCGAGTACTGTGTGTGTCAGCATACCGATCCAGGGATGACACTTAAACACAGAGACTTGATCCATTCGGGTCGGGTCGCTACAAGATGGTATCAGAGCACATGTTGACTGTAGGACGTGACCCTAGAAACTGGCAAGCCCATAGGAAAGATTTTTTCTCTACAACTTTATTTTTCAAAAAGATCTTTTACCTCTCTTCTCTTCTGAGCTTATTCAAATATTCCCTTTTAGTGAGACCATACCCCTTTTCCCTTTTGACCACTCAAGATTCGATCGATGAGACCACTCCAAGGAGTACAAGATATCAGGACAACTAAGACCATTTGGAATGAAGAGGATTTTACCGTGTAAATGGGAACTACAACCGTTGAAGACTCCGAAGACTAGGAGATTTTGAAGGCTCTGAAGAATTTCCAGATTGGTATGACCTAGGAAGGCTACTCTGATAGAGTTTGTCAGACTAAGGAAGTTGTCAATACCCAGATCAAGGTGTATTGGAGTAAGACTGGAACATGGAGCATTAGAACTGAAAGTTCTGTCAAGGAAAACCCTAAGGCAGGAGATATCAACTATGGAGAGATAGCTCATGGAAATGACAAGAGCAGAAACACGCTATCCATGATGTTGTTAACCGCCTATGCTCTTGTCACCATGCGGAGTTAAGCGTGCAGATGCATGGAAGAATTGGATGGTAGAAGGCCGAAGGAGCATCTGTCAGCGAAGCATGCAGTTTTAACATAGCTGGTGCATCACCAGGATCTGGAGTATTACATCAAGAAGTTTAAGATGGACATGCAGGAAGCTATATTTGACAAGGAGGCAATTCATGAAGAATTCAGGAACCTGAAGCTGAAAGTAGCCAAGCTAGAGGAGCCAAACCTCAAGATACCGGAGATTCGTCAGGAACTGAAGGACAGTAGGACCATGGATCATGCCAAGGATGTTGAAACCCAGAAGATTGGAATGCAACTCCAGGATTATTAAAGGATGTCACAAGAGACTTCGTGTCAATAGAGATGATCTGGTAGAAGAACTTGAGAAAGACAAGTACGATCGGAAGAAGCCATCATAGACATGAACAAGATTCGAAGAGTTTGATGACTTGGAAGATTTATTGACCATTAGAACCCCAAACCCCTATTATATACATGCGTTATATGCGACGATTGTGAGATGTCATTTGTTTGATGTTTTCAATAAAATCTGTCTTTTCAAAACTTTTGTTTGTACTGTGTGCATCCCTCTCTATCTCTCTTATCCCACCCCAAAACCCCTGGACCCCATAGAGGATGAATGGAGATGAGCTTGTATTTTCTGGACCGATGAGTTAGTTGGAGATGGACCAATGGATTCAGAACATGGAGGATCGCATGGAGAATAACCCTATAGCTGGAAAGTATATGACCCAGCATGCTCTTCAGGGCTTTGAAAGAGGTGCTGCTACTTGGTGGAGGATGTACCAAACCATCAACGGATGGCAAGGAATAACCACTTGGAAATAATTTAAGTTGACTCTGCTAAAGTCTTGGCTTGTGACCCAGAAGTTGAAGCCTTATGGAAATGATATGAAGAAAGTGCATGCAAGATTTGTGGAGAAATAGGACACAACCATAAAGAACACCAGGATGGATACCCTCATAAGCGGAGGATTACCAAAGGAGTTAGCCGAGGATCTCAGGGAACTTAGGTTGGAGATTGTTCCCAAAGGTTTTGTTGCAGTAATGGAAGTTCAGTCTACATTGTTGGAAAAGATCCGTGAAGCTCAGACGGATGCCAAAGAAATTGCTGAGATAAAAGACAGGATGAGCAAAGGAAAGGCCAAAGGTTTTCGTAAGGATGAGCACGACACCTTATGGTTTGAGGACAGTGTACATATACCCAATAATGCAGAGATTAGGAAGTTAATACTTCAGGAGGCCCACGATTCGCTATACTCGATTCACCCTGGAAACATCAAGATGTACTTGGATTTGAAGGTGCGTTTCTGGTGGACTGGTATGAAGAAGGATATTGCCGAGTATGTAGCCGTATGTGATGTATGTCAGAGAGTGAAGGCAGAACATCAGAAGCCAGTCGGATTACTACAGCCTATGCCGATACCCGAATGGAAGTAGGATAAGCTTGGCATGGACTTCATTACCAGATTTCCCAGAACCCGAACGGGATATTATTCTATCTGGGTATTAGTTGATTCGCTTGACCAAAGTGGCTCACTTTATCCCAGTGAAAACCACCTATACAAGTGAGAAGTTGGCCAAGATATATTTGACCAGGATCGTATGTCTGCATGGAGTTCCGAGGACCATCGTATTAGATAGAGGAACACAGTTTACCTCAAAGTTTTGGAATCAGCTGCACCAGACTTTGGGTACTAGGCTAGAGTTCAGTACAACCTTTCATCCGCAGACAGATGGATAAATCAAGAGAGTCAATCAGATTCTGGAGGACATGTTGAGAGCGTGCGCGCTATATTATGGATCTAGTAGTGATGATAATCTACCTTACGCGGAGTTCTCATACAACAACATTTACCCAGCCAGTTTGAAAATGGCCCCTTTTGAAGATTTGTATGGGAGAAGGAGCCAGACACCATTGATGTGGGATGAAGTTGGAGACCGTCAGTTGTTTGGACCAAATGTGATCAAGGAGTCAGAAGAGAATGTTAAGTTGATTCCAGATAGACTGAAGGTAGCTCAGTCCAGGCAGAAGAGTTATGCAGACTCAAAAATGCAAGGAGGTAGTCTATGAAATTGGAGACAGAGCATGTCTTCGTGTGTCCCCTCTGCGAGGATTTAAACGATTTGGAGTTAAGGGAAAGTTAGCCCCGAGATTTGTAGGACCATACCGAGTTTTGGAGCGTATGAGAGAAGTGGCCTACAAGTTGAAATTACCCGAAGGACTGTCAGGAGTTCATGATGTGTTTCACGTTTCCCAGTTGAAGAAGTGCCATGCAGAGATGGCAATATTCCCCTGTAAGGACGCTTGACCCTGGAAAGGATAATGATGTTCCACGAAGTGGAGAATGGACTTCATAAGTATAAGTTTTTATCTCGGTAAGTGGGATATCCCACGAGGATGAAGAGATGAATTGCTATTGGATATAAAGGAGGTATGATGTTGGAAATATGGATCAAGGTAAATTCCATGATGAGTCTGAGTAATCATGTACTAGTTTGGTGCCAATAGAAGGAAGGAAGACAGTACAATTGGATGGATTTAAGAATACTAGGAAGATTGAAGTCGGAATAATGATCAGAAGCCCGAGGATAAGTTCAAGGACTACAAGTGATTAGATGGGCCATAACCCACAGGCCCCAGGACCTGCCAAGAAGCAAGCACATTCTTGTTGAAGGAAAAAAACCCTGGAAGAGGTTACGATTTTCTCAACCGACGATTCTATAGGAGTTTACGCAAAACCTGAGAGTTGTGATGAAACGATAGATGTTTGTTGGCTTGCAGAATCAATGGATTTTTCCGAACTTAGTTCGTCGACAAGAGAAATTCTGCAATGCTTGTGAGGATGACCGAGTGTTAGAATGCGAGATTCGCTAAACCATGTACAAGGTAATGATTTGGGTGCGGGATGGATTGATCACCATACCGACTTACTCTTATTATTCGCTTTGCTATATGGGATGTTAAATCTGAGTGGCCTACCTATAGTAGAGTGACGATGATATTAAACCTTGTTGAACCTTAGAATGGTATAAACATTTTCCCCTTGTATAAGGCAGTTGTTGCCAACCGTAGGATATACGGTGAGGATCAACCCAGACCCATTTCCTGCAGGAGAAACCATAAATTGATGACCACCATGAGATATTGATAGTTGTTTAGAATTGGCGCCCTGCACTGTCGCCTAAAGAGGACCCAGTTTCGGGATAACCTTACCAAGATGAAAGGACAACAGAATTGAGGAAAAGGTTATGCCACTACCAGAAGAGCCCAGAGAAGGAATTATCCTTGCGATCTGAGAAAACCGACACGGTCAGTAATAAGGATGGAGTATATGAGTTTTGATGGAACCGTAATGATGCTTCTAAGGCTGGTAGCACCCGAGACCCCGGAGACGATCGATGGATTTTGAGAAGACCCCCAAACCCTAACCTATTTCTGTCTAGCCTCTCCGAATCTCGAGGACGAGATTCATTTTAAGGGTGGTAGTTTTGTAACATCCCAAAATTCTAAATTTTTGGAATGTTATATTAAATAGATAGTTTTGATTGATTGTTTGATTGATTGACTGAAAGTGAGTGAATTTGAAACTTTTTGAAAGTTAAATGAGAGGGAATAAAAGGACGTTCCCAAACTTTCATTTTGCTTTTTATGATCTCAAGAATTCAAATTCTTTTCACCACAAAACCACGGAGAGAAGATGACATGACTTCTTCCATTTATTTAAATGACAAGGGGTGTTGAAAATATTTGAATTTCATTTGGAAAATATTTCCAACCAGAACTTTATGCAACTCAATGATTTTCACGAAGCTAAGATAAAATGACTTCTTCAAATTATATGAAATATGAGTTGGGAGTTTCAAAGAATTAAATTCAAAGTTCTTTTGAATTTATTTTCAGTTTGGAGTTATTTGAGTTTTATTCAAATTATTTTTCTCCAAAAATAAAATATATGGAAAATAGGGTAACATGATTCCCTGCGTCAGAAAATTGGAGAGAAATAAATTTGAATTAATTTTGGTATTTTTAAAATGATTTTTATTGGAGTTTATTAGACCAGAAGCACTCTTTGAATTATCTGAATTTGTGTGTATTTTATTTGACTCTAGAAAAATGTTCATGTTGTAGAAAATCTTTTTCTGAAAATTTTGATATATTATATGTCTATATAATATTTTTATTTATTTTGGTTTCTATTATTTTTGATGTGTGCAAAATGTTAAAAAAAACTTGCCTCCGCCGACTGGGCCGGCCCAGCTCCTGTGCCAGCGCTGCCCACCACGTCGCCCTGTCGCCACTGCCCCGAAGCGGGACTCCGCTCGGAGAGCGCAAGCCGCCGTCCGAGTCCCGGACGGGCACGCCTCCATGACCCTTCCCCACGCCTCCCGAGGCCACCTCCCCTATAAAGCCGCCGCCTCTCTCTGCTCCCGCGCGCGCGCAGCCATCACCGCACTCGCGGAACCCGCCGCCGGGCGAGATCCGCCGCTGCCTCAAGGCTGTTCGATGTCAAGTCGAGCGCCGCCACCACCTTTGATCCGCCTCGCCGAGCCGCTTCACCAGATGCCTCCGGCCGCTGCCGCCACCGGAGCCGCCTGCCAAGACAGCCGCCGCCGTCCTCCCCGACTCCGGCGATCGCCGTGGTAATAGCCGCCTCCCGTCCGTTGGATCTGGATCGAGCGATCCAGATCTTGTTCTGTTTTTTTTAAATTTAATTATTATTCGGTGAATGTTCGTTAGTTAGGGTTTGCACCGAATGGTTTTTCCGTTCGTTAGCGAATGTTCGCTAAATAGCCTTTTCGTTTTATTTTAGTTTTCTGCCAGGGATCCGTATGTAATTAGTTTCTTCACAGATTAGTCCCTAATCTTCAAACGCTCACTACGTTTCAACCGTTTATCCAAATCCAATGAAACCAACGCCCACTTCTTCGTTATGATCTCCTCTATCCAGTAATCCAACTCAAACATGTTTTTGAAAGTTTTAAAATTTGAATTAGATTAGATTTGTATTCAAACTTCGTTTGATCATAACTTGAGTTTCGTAACTCCGATTTAGTTTATTCTTTTGCAAATCGAAGCTCTTGACCTAAACTTTCTGATAAGGCCAAATTCACATAATTTTGGTACTGTTAGAAATTGTTTTATGTTGCAAGAGTTATTTGCTTGGTTTTGTTGTTTTTCAAATCGTCTTCTTAGTTCTTTCTGATCTTTTGAGTGATTGCTTATGTGTGGCTACTATTGCTTCATTACGATAGATTGACCGGAGTGTGACGAGTAAAACTATCAAGAGTTTTGAGTGCGAATCATCTTCATCAACATTGCAGGCAAGTTCACACTATGATCATATACTTTTCATACCCAGTTTTTATGCATTAGATCAATCCTCAAACATTGCATGATTAGGATCTAATTAAATTGTGGATTTTGGGAAGTAGTTGAGGTAGTACCTATTACCTGTTTTATTATCAAACCTTTGGGGGTTACTTCTACATTTGCTTATTATGCCATGCTATGCTAGTAGACGTGGATTGGGTGAGTGTATTCCATGACAGATGTGAGTTTGTTGAATTAATGGTTTATTTAAGGTGGCAACTTAAACACACATCTGGGTGGATTGAGGCACCTGGTTTCCATCAGGACTTGCCTGTTTTTCTTCGGACCGCCACCCAGGCTCAAAGGAATCATGAGATTATTCATGCTAGAAACTTCCGTGTGCAGCCACAAGCCATTATGGGCTCTGGCATAGTTGATTAAGTCGTGCGAACTCTTACGAGTAGTCTAGCAGATGTAGGGGAAAGTAGGTGTACCGGTCTACCCACATGTAAGGTGCTAGCGCTTCTAAAAGACTATGTCTCGGTCATCCGTTTCTCAAACACCATGTAGTGCGAGAAATCAAACGGAGGAGATCGAGTCTTGTGGGGGAAAAGTGCGCAAACCTCTGCAGAGTGTATAAACTAATCATGGTTAGCCGTGTCCTCGGTTATGGACATCTTGAGTATATAGTACTTGGATATCATGTGAATCTCATCATGTTACTCTAATTAATATTGTTGGGTTGTTAATGAGTAATTTTATTTGGGATTGAGGATGTTGTCAACCATTCTCAATGTTGAACCACCACCATGATAGTTAAATAAAATTTATTCCTTTGCAGTAGGGAAAAATTGGCTTTTCACAAAACCCTTATAACCATAGAGCTTTTCCACCAGCCATATATGCATGTAGTGATAGCCATATTTCAGCATTGCTCTATGAAGTGAATTTGCCAAGACATTCAATGTCTCGACCCTTTTGTGGCTGCAACATCTCATGTTGCAGGATCTTACGACGAGTAAGTGATACGTTAGGGTTACGATTTCTACACTCAACTTTGCCGTTGGTGTTGATGGGAATCCACAACCTTGTTACTTCTGCTATATGGATTTGAGGTAATAGTATTTACGTTATTTTATACATGTGATTTACCTCTGTTATAAATCCTCGAGTGCTATGTGTGTCAGCATACCGATCCAGGGATGACACTTAAGCACAGAGACTTGATCCATTCGGGTCGGGTCGCTACAACACATATCATGTCTGTCCCTCTTTCCCACACACAGACCTAGTCTCTCGGGACTTCTCGCACGCACCATCTCTAGCTCCCTAGGTCGATGCCACCCACATACACTTGTACTCTGAGTTTAGTACATTATACACGAAGAGAAGTGGTGCACGCACGCACTTGTCCTCTCTCACACACACATCTGTAGCTACGAATTGTAGTGTTCTCAACCATCCGATTGGCTCTATCATAGGTTCCCGTTGCTCCTTGGTGTTAAGATTGATTCAGAGGCTAAGCTGGAGGTGCAAGGTTTTGGTTAATGTGCGGGCCGCACACGGCACCAACACGACACGAGTTTCGTCTGCCTGGTGCGCGGTCGGGTGAGTACTACTACTAGTAGTAGTACTTTGATGTGTTGCATCAACTCACAGAAGTATGCAACACTTCCTCTACGAACAAGCATATAAGGTGCTTATACTTCTTACCCAAAGGATCTTTGTATCCAACAGACACAAAATATCCGTTCAACTGTTGGAAATTACTTTAACCGCTGACCTGATGTCAATGTAATTGTTGCATCGCCACCAAAACCCACCATCTAATAAGCTAAAGTAAACCATGCTAACCCCTATATTAGCATATTACTAAGATAAACAGAAGGCACTATAGAATCATTTAGGAGGTGAGCTTGTCAATCTGAATGTGAAGGGGCACCATCCTTGACAACCCAGCTCCGGCCAGCAGCTTGGGCGGAACTGTGAAGAAGGTCAGCTCCTGCACGGTGATGTCGCCGGGATCCTTGCTGCTTGCCACCTCGATTTCCACCTTGACAGCGTCGGTCCTGCCTTTGGGCTCCCCCGGCGGGCCGTTCGCCCACAGCTTGGCCGCGTAGTGCAGCGGTGGGGACGCCCCCGCTCTGATGCGTACGACCGACATGGCGATAGGCGCGCCGATGTCGAGCACGCAGCTGACCAAGAAAAACGCGCGGCTGTCCTCCTCCGCGAACAGCAAGAGCCACGGTGTCAGAACCCCGATTCCAAGTCACATCGATCTAGTCGGTAACACCTCATATCACTTTGCGGCCTCACGCACGGTGTTCCCATGGGTGTCGCCTTACCATGGCCCGGGACCGTTTGCACCTTTTGGCTCACGTATATGATAGTGTCACTAGCATCCATATGACAGAGAACCCGGGCCGACATGACTAGTCGTGAACCCAAAGTGGCACTAACTTACGGGGACATGCATACATGAATCAACATCGAGCATGTCGGTCAGCAGCGTGCGAATCCGGGTTGTAGCACTGGGCTAACAGGACTCTGGTGAACCGGGCTATAGCAGGCTAGGCAGGACTCCGGATGTCACCGCGTGACATTTCCCGAAGTGTGACACAGAACGGCGAAGTGAATCACATATCGGCCAATCAAGTGTTCCGGAGCAGTAGTGCTGGGCTAGCAGGACTCCGGTGAACCGGGCTGTAGCGGACTACTATGGCTCATGGAAGCACAAGACTACATTTCCCCATCAGAGAGGCTACCAAGTATAAACAACTAGTTTGTCGGATCCCACACATACCAAGCATTTCAATCATACACACAATATGCTCGATATGTGTAAATACAACATGGCATCACAACAAAACTCTATGACTCAAAGTATTTATTCATTAGGCTCCGAGGAGCGAGATATTACAAACATGGGTCTCATGACCCAACATTCAGAGCATACAAGTCAAAGCACATGCGGAAGCTTAACATGTCTGAGTACAGACATTTACAAATTAAAAAGGCTGAGAAGCCTGACTATCTACCAGATCCCACCACTACTAGGAAAAGGCCTACTAATGACGCACCGGTTTTGCCTACTAATGGCGCACTACCGGTGCGCCATTACTAGCACGCCATTAGTATTTTTTACTAATGGCGCACCACTGATGGACCATTAGTATCTGGTATACTAATGGCGCACCATGTAGTGCGCCATTAGTATAGCCCAGGGTGCGCCATTAGTATGCCTCCCAGGGGGCCATGTATACCAGGTGCTTTGGCATACTAATGGTGCACGAAGGCATGATGCGCCATTAGTAACTTGACATACTAATGGCGCATAACGGCATGATGCGCCATTAGTAACCCGGCACACTAATGGCGCATGCTAATGATGCGCCATTAGTATCCTTTGGCATACTAATGGCGCACTATGATGTGATGCGCCATTAGTATGAATATTAGGTTTTTTTTATTTTTTATTTTCTGTTTTTGCACAGGTTACAAAATGTATAATCGACAAAATATAGACAGACACATCTACAAATGATTCATCGAATACAATAGAAGATTAGTCTCTGAATACAATTCATCATATTAGTCTCTGAATACAATTCATCATATTAGTCTCCGAATTGAAAAGACCGAACAAAGATAGAACATTATATTACAAGTCTCGAGACCGCGTAGTAGCGAGTTTGTCTTCACATTACAAGTCGATATCGATCATCTAAACTACCATCACATAGAAGAGAGCTGCGGTCAACACGATGAGCATCATCACGATGAAACTCGTCTTCATCCGGTTCCTCCAACGCTCCCTCCCTCTCCCGCTAGATAGCGGGCGTATCTAGATTCGGCCTCGGCCCTAGTGGTGTACCCTTGTAATCATACCGCTGAATCGGTGAACCTGTCTCCAACACTCCTCCCGATCGTCAGAGACTCAGGAACCTTACCCTTGTACACGACATACGACGGCATCGCTATGCACTAGCCAAACGTAAACGTTAGTACCAATTCACGCACAATACATAAGCAATATATAAGTATGCAACAGAGCGATCGGAAGAGAAAAGCAAGACATTAATAGCATCGATTACATCTAAGTTGAACGACTCTCGAAACCAAAGAGACATACTACAAGTTCATTAAAGTTTAATTACAACATGAGCCAATCGATGTTTCGTAACTAGACACAAGCATCACTGCTTTCGACTCGACTCAAGGGACCGGAGCATGGATGAAGCCGCCGTCTATCGTGGGAGTCATGAAAGAACGGGCGTTGCCAGCCTGCATTTGTGGCATTGTGTCGATGTCACTGTTGGACGGTTGATTTCTGAGGTAGAACTGCCCCGAGGTACGAAGGACATCTTGATGGATGATTTCCGCAAACTCCAACTGGATGCGAAAGAATTCTTGTCTGATGTCCGCGTCCTGGATTGCCGACACGCCGCGGCCCAATCTTTGAGGTTACTCGGTAGCGAAGTTGATGATGGTCCCGTCGATCGCCCGCATGTGATGGATGGCATAGTAGGCACCCTTCTGACCGCCCGGTTGCTTGACGCAGCGCGAGCGTCGTATTGTGGGAGAACACGTGCTTGCCGTGACTTACGAATAGGCTCGTGAAGGTACCTCCAGATTAGGCGTGGCGAGGAGAACATCATCAAGAACCTTCTTGACATTTGTGTAGTCTACCTTCGATCGACGGTCGGGTCGAAATACGTGGCCATGGAATATTTGGGGCTTAGGAGGAAGAGCGTGCAATGTGTCATCACTGCAGAAAACACGGAATGTTAAAAGAAAAATGATCGAAATCTAACAATTCATATGTTACGGGCGGTTGAGGGAGGACTTACACGGAAAGTAAGGCACGAGGAAGTTATCCTTATCTTGGTTTGCCGTAATGACGCCTTCGAGGTAAGAACTTCGCGACTTGCGGTCCCCAGTAGCTGCCCAAGATCTTGGCACGCATGTAGAAGGGGTCGACTATCACGATGTCCGGGTCTTGTCGCGAATGATCCGCATCTCCATACTCAGCGAAAATAGCCGAACGAAGGTGTAGTGCAGCGGATGAAGGTTCAACATAGCATGGATGTCATCAAACCGCAGGACGATCGTCGCCCGATGGAGTTATCCACAAAGCCCTTGCCCTCGCACCTTGGCCATGAAAACCCGGGTATGTCACATCCTTCTCTCTCGAGACGCCGCTTCTCCAAAGAAAGAACACCGCATCATGCAGACTCCGCATAGCACCGGTTGCAGCATTGAGCATATTTGTCGGTAGCATCGCCCTACCGCCACATGCACCCTCCCGGAGATATCCTCGTGAAGGTGGCCCGCCCCGAGCACGGATCGCATTTCGGTGCCGGGCTGGCCCGCACCCTTGTTAGTCTTCCTTTTGCGTGCCTTCTTCTTCTCCTGTAATGGGACCGAGTTCTGCTCACCGACCGCCTTCTTGAGTGTGTTGGGGCTGATAATATTTCGCGCTTCGCCTATCTCGAGGCTCGGTGAAGTCGGCAAGCCGGAGGTGTCTCCCCGAGAGCTGAACGCGGATTTACGCCTGTTGCAACTTGGCTTCTCCGCGGTACCAGCTAGATCGCGCCACGCCTTTTGTTGGGTTGGGTTCTTGAGAAGGAGGCCCCATGAAGTCGCCACCGCATTCCATGATCGGCAAAGCATCGATCGACGTTGGCAAATGTATCGTCGTCGTCGTCGCCCCGATCCCGTGCCATATGCATGTTTGGATCCGATGGCATAGGGATGTCCGACACCGCTGCGGGCGGTCTTGCCATGGGGCCGATTTCTACACGGCACGATCGGGCGGTGTTGTCTTTGGGGGTGTCCCCGCCCCAAACGAATCTGGCTCTTCGCCAAAGTAGGGCCAGCTCGAGCAGCGCCGAGGGTCATCACATCATCACCGCTGGCCCCGACGGGTCGAATCGGAGGTAACACCTCGTCGCAGCCTGGCAGCACCGAACCAGTTCAACCCTAAACAAGTTGGGTGGCATCCGGTACCGTGGAACAAGGGTTGGCGGTTGAACGATTTTGCCCTTGGCGACATCGACCAACTCATTGTTCACGGCGCGTGAGAGTGCACTAACATCGGGCGGCTACCGCGAAAACATGTAGGGCGTCAAGGAGGCCCAGTCAAAGGCAAGGAGATGAAGTCCTCGACCGAGAGAGACTTAATTAGTTACCGTGATGATGGCGTCGAGCTCGGCTAATGTTGAGGCACCGCCAACGGCGGGCGTGCAGTTGACGGAGGGGCCGCTTGCTACAGAGGTGCCGGCCGGCGTACACCCGGGTGCATTAAGCTCCCGTGCCGATGTCGGAGACACCAATGCCGCCTCCGCCGGAGACACCAATGGCCCCGCCATCGCATTCTGCGAGTTGCTCGCCGTGAAGCTAGGAATCGGGCGGCCCTCGTTGGCCGCCCGCAATCCACGCACTCAACCCTGGATCAAGGTAGGCACAATGGCGGTGATCGTCGCTCCGAGTTGTTGTTGCACTTGCTCTTGGACAATCTCCGAATTCGCGCCACCTGTGCCTTTGAGTTCTTGAACCTCGCGCTACCGGCTTTCCGAGATGGTCTTTTTCTCCTTCCGCACACCAGCGTATAGTATGACCCCATTTTGTGGACAAGCCTTTGCCGCCACACGACCAGCCGACGCCGGCCATCGAGCTTATCCTTGTTCTTCATTACATTCAACGCCCTATTTAGAGTGGTGTCCCAAGGGTTGCTCTTAGTCGACCCCGCCATCGCTTTCAACATCATGGAAGGAATGTGAACCATTTAGAAATTTGGCTTCATTAATTAGAATGCAACCATATGGAGCTAATTACCCCGGGGTGGTATTCCTTACCGTAACAACCTCAAGCGCCTGGTCTTCGGATCCGTGGTAAGCTCCTTTGTTTTCGGGTCCTTCTTGTACCGGCCCCGACAAAGTTCCTGGTCCGCTTGTCACCGTATGTATCGAAGAGGGGCGGTAGGCCTTGCTCGGCACGCCCGCGTCCTCCTTGTCCCATATAGGCTCCGCCACTCTGTAACCGCCCGGGACCGAGTGTGTGTTCCCTAAGTTCAGCTCCCGTGATTTCTCTCCCCACCGACTTGATTGGGAGTTTATGTGCTCGAGCAATTGATCTTGAAGTCGTTGTAGTTATCTTCGTGATCGAAGGATTTTTCTCCTTGATCTTCTCATAACTCTCACCTTTCTCGATCATTCTCTTCACATTGCTTTTCCAAGTAGACAGGGCCTTGCTCATCTTCCCGAGGGCAGCATTGTTCACTTTATTCCCTTTGAGGCTTGTGTTTTCAAAAGCAGCGGGAACTTGTATCGTTCGTGCAGCTTCGTGAAGAGGAGGTTGCGCAAATTCCCTCGGTCGATGCCTCGGGTTCTCGGTGTTGATCGAGACGGTGCTCCGGAGAACGCACCCGAGCTGAAGCGAGTACCCTGGACTATTCGTTCGGGCGCCGTTGGATTCCGTCGGAGTCCACTTCAAGAATCTTCCTCCTTGAGGGTGCGGAGCACGGTCGGGCGCCGGTCCTTCCGCTGCCTCTTCCGTTGGCTGCCATCTCGTGCGCCGCCATCATCGCTGGTGGCATCCTCGGCGGCACCATCGGTGGTGGCATCGGTGGGTCATCCTCGGCGGTACCATCGGTGGTCTCGGGATCGGTGGGGAAGGCGGCGTCCTCATACAAGTGAGGTTGTTCCTCCATCTCCGGGACAGCTCCTGTAATGCCTTGCCGCCCGAACCCCCGGCCTCATTGTTGTGGGCCATGTTTCTCTCTAAATAGAAACAAAGTTTGGTCAAAAAGTTGGTTATTGTCAAGGAACAAGATCATGGTCTCATCATTTAGGGTTTGTCGACACCGAGGCATCCTAAAATCTAAGCTTTTATCATTGAGGGTTTTTCACGCCGAGGCACCCTAAAAGCCTAACCTTTCATCATTTCGGTTTTTATCGACACCGAGGCACCCTAAAAGCCATGCATTAATCACAAGTACGCCGGGCACTTGATCCTACTTAATTAACTACTAAGATACCCCCTGCCCATGCATTAGTCACAAGTACCCCATATGTCCTATTTTAGCAAAGTCATGCTAAAACTCACGGAAAATTTCAGCATAACCTTTGCTGAAAATAGGACATATGGAGTACCCGAATTCTGCGGAGCGGAAGTTAATCGACATTCCGCAAACTCAAGGGCCTCTCGGGTACCTGCAATATCATCACGACCACGATGGTCGGAGACAAAACCCAAGAAACTAGCACCACAATGTGCCTCTACTTTCATATGGATGAAAAGGCCACAATGTGCCTCTACTAGCACCACAATCTTAGTTAACTTTTGGGGACATCGGAAAGTTAACATCTGCCTGATTATTATGAGGACTTCACCGCCATCGCTTACTCAAACTTAAGTTAGTAATTAAAAATATAAAATAGGATAACCCAAAGGATGTGGACTGTTGGTTGATGTCACAAAAAGTTGCTAATCTCAACATGTTCTACAGTTGTTAAAATTATCTTACCGTATTTAGAACAAACTAACACCACGTAGTCTACCAATTCAGGTAGAAGCCATCATTCATTACAAATTTGAATATATGATATTCCGTAAAATAATCTGTCTACAAAATGAGATACATTCCGTTTGAACTACCAAAACTGTGACCAACGTTATTACCTAATTATGAAAAAAGTGCAGTACATATAAATTATTTCATCACTGAGAGGAGATAACCAAAAGTTTCCAAGCAATATGATTAAGAAAATGGGATTTAGGCATCCAAATGCCACAAAAGACCAAATCACATTTTTAAACCAAGTTACACAAAGAAAATGCACCTAAGCACCAAGAGGAACTGTTACAACTCCATAAGGTATATCCAAGTCATCGCTACTCATATTCAAAAACCTAACTCCAATATAACCGTAAAGATTGTAAAACATTATATCTCCCTCACGACACGAATCGAAAGCGTAACAAAAATACCATCTTCTTTTGTTGATGCGTTGGTGTTTTAGAGTAGAGGTAAGAAAACCGGAGACCATATATGTAGTTTCTAACATATGCAAGATTACTTAAAATTGGAGAGCCATGTCGCTTTCTCTTTGGACCTAAATATAGCTAGCTGCTGGTGTTGAACAATAAACAGCCACACCACACACTAAGACAAGTAACTGAAATGACTCTCTTTGTATTGTAGTAGAAGAAGAAACAAGAGAGAGATGCAAGATAGTAGTATATATAGGTGAGTCAACCTATTATTCTAGGCAGCTGCCTTGCTAGTGATTCGGTGTCGTGCAATCGATCCCTCCCACTCGACCTGCGATCTTCTACAAGGAAAAAGTAGCAGCTCACCAACCACCATATAATTATACAAGGAAAAATGCTACTTGGCACAAGTGTAAACGAGAAGCTTGAGGTAGCAGCAGATTGAAGTGATAAAGTGCAAAGGAGAAGCTTGAGCTAGTAAACAATTTCTGAATGTTATAAAGTGGGGAAAGTATAATAAAATTCATGACTAGTCATGGCACTAGAAAAGAGATGAGATTTCACAAAACCAGAGCCAAGCATAGTCCGTAATGTCAAATTTTCAGTTAGTTAATTATTACAGTCCTTTGCTAAAAGAGATGATCCGTCCAAGAAATTTAATACTAGATGCATGCAGTCTGTTGAGGATCTTTTAGTGAATGACTAACAACAAGTAGCCGAGCTTGCCCAAGAAAGATTAGATTCGTAAGTCTTTGGCTCGCTAGTGAATGGAGTGACAGTTATACGGTGTCATTTCATTTCATTACACCCAGTTCAAATCACATTAGTGATTTTCAAGTTTAAATTTGAATTTCATTAAAATTTGAATTTCAAGTTTAAATTTGAATTTGAACAGTAGTGATTAGATTCATGCAGTCTGTTAAAATCACTACTAGTGAATGGAGCTGTTGGATTCATTTCATTTCATTAAACTCAAGAAAACAAAAAATAAAGAAGATAAATTTGGGCACGTGTCATCAATAGTTGTACGTGATAGGTATCTGTATTGTTAACACATTGAGCGCGGACATATAGAAATCTAATTACCTAAGTAGCTGTGCATGCCAGGTGTAGATAGATGAACAAATTGGCCGGGCGACGCAGCCTAAATAGCTGTTCTCAAACTAAATGTCTCATGAGGCAGGTTAGATTTATTTAAAGTGGTGAGAACAACAACTGTAAAGAAGATATATTCGGGTACATCCATAACAAATGCGACGGTTATCTCGAATCGACAGCATTGAGCGGAGTCAGAGAAATCCACTTATCTAAGCAGCCTAGGGTGAAGCGGTGTAGACATAAAAATTGGTGGGATGCAGAAGGGGAAAGTTCGGTGCATCCGTAGCAAACGCGATGGGTGTCTGAACCGATACATCCTAGCCTAGCCTGCCGGCTATGCTGATCCCTGCCTTCCCAAAACCAGGTATGGGGACTGAGCCGAGCCGAGGTGAGGTGAGGTGAGCTGAGCAGGGCAGGGGAATCCCAGATCTAGGTAAACAGAGCAGCAGAGTCGGGGGCGGGGACTAAAAAATCTTAACCCTAACAACATAGTGGAGCGCGTGGAAGACGAGGTGGGGCGGCTAGTAGACGGGCACCTTGGCATGCAAAGGCCGAGGGCGATTTAACTGGCGCCGAGGGCGGCGGGTAGATGGGCACCTCCCGGAGATCGCCTCCAGCCACGTCTCCTCCACGAGCAGCTCGGACTTGGCAAGGAGGAGGTTGCGGCCGCTGGCGAGGGCGAGGTTGGTGTCGGCCTGGCGCTGCTCCCATGAGAGTGGGGTGGGGTCGGAGGGAGGAAGGGAGGATGGGGAGAGGGAGGCGTCGGTGGTGTGGTGTGGGACGGGCAGCGCTGCTCGTGAGAGTGGGGTGGGGTCGGAGGGGAGGAAGGGGAGGATGGGGAGAGGGAGGCGTCGGTGGTGTGGTGTGGACGGGGCGGCGCTGGTGTCGGGGCGGCGGCGTCGGGAGAGGAGAGGGGAAGGGGATCGCCGGCGAGGGCGAGGGAGAGAGAGGGGATCGATACGAAGTAGCTAGGGGCGGCACAATACTAATGGCGCACCACCCCTCGGTGCTTGCCTATAAGACATACATGCTAATGGCGCACCTCACCCAAAGCGCCATTAGTATTTTTTTTACTGCCGAGCCAACAGGTTATCTACCACTGCACTGATACACATCAAGTCTTCTCTACTAGTTCGACTGTCAGCAGCTAGTTCTCACACCAGAGGTCCTGGGTTCGATTCCTGTGCTCCACAAATTTTTTATGCATTAAAAATGTTGTTTGATACTTACTTGTGTTTAAATATGTTCAAACTTGTTTAAATCATAACATTTATATTTTTTATAAGACAGTAATATTTTTTAAAAATATCATCAAACAGTAATGCCGGTGGAGCGGGGGAGGGTGCGGGGGGTCGGCGGCGGCGGTTGAGTAGGGGAGGGGTGCGGGGGGTCGGCGGCGGCGGTTGAGTAGGGGAATCGAGGGTGCGGGCGGTCGGCGGCGGCGGCCAGTGGACCGGATCTGGCGAGGTGGGATAGCGATCGAGATGGAGGGGGATCGAGATGGAGGGGGATCGAGTGTCCATGAAATTAAAAAATATTCATGATAGTTCAAAAAGTGCCCATGAAATACAATCGAGAAATGAAGTCTACGATTTAAATACAATCGATCTTAGCTAGCTATCTCTTCACAATCTTCTTGCCCTTCTTTTTCGCAAATGAAGTTCTTCTATGGAACGGACGTCCTTTAGGTAGGGTGGTCCTGCTTCTTCTTGTGGTGTATGCTGCTACTTCATCATCGTCGTCATGTTCGATCCTCGGGTCGCCCGTACTTGTCGAAGTCTTGCTCATTGGCTACTCCATCCATTCCGATGATCTTCCTTTTGCCTCTCCTCACGACAACACGACTGGGCTTTGGCGGGTCGGTAATGAAGAAGCATTGGTCCACTTGGGAAGCCGGTACCCATGGCTCATTTTTCGCGGTGACGTTTGCGCCCGCGGTCTTGGATTTGGCTTCGTGTATAACCATGGTGGTGAAATACCGGTCTTCTTTTATGACGTTCTTGGCTCATCTGACACGGAACATCGGGACCTTCTCTCCAGCGTAGCTCAGCTCCCAGATCTCCTCGATCCTTCCGAAGTATCTGTCCTTGTCGTTACCGGTTTAGGATTCCATCGTTACCCCGGAGTTCTGATAACCATCGCTCTTCATGTCCTTGGCCTCGGTGTAGAATGTGTAGCCGTTGATATCGTACACCTCATAGGTCATCAGGTTGTGCTCGGCGCCCTGTGACAAGGCGAATATGAGTTGTTCTTCCGCGGAAGAATCCTCATGTAAAGGGTACGACAGAAGCTTCTACTTGAACCAACACGTGAAACATGAGTTGTGCTCTTTGAGTATATCTCCGTCCGTCCTCTGTTGGCCTCGGTCATTGTACGTCGTCTTCTTAATAAAGGTTACTGCTGTACCACCCATGGATCGACCATGTCTATGTGTTGTAGCACGACTAGGTTTGCTCTTTCAAAGTCGGCGAGTCGACCCTCGAAGTCGACATGCATTTCGCGGCGACCCTCACGGTAACCCCATCCAGCGAGCCTGCCGAGGTGCCTGTTGACGGGCAGACCAACGGGGTTCTCGATGCCTAGATAATTCGTGCGATGGGAGATGCACTCTTGATTGAAAAGCCCCTGGCTATGCTTCCTTCGGGCGTGACATGTTGCGAACGTATCCTTTGATGACACCATTCATCCTTTCGAGCGGCATCATGTTGTGCGAGGAACGTCGGCCCGAGTTGGATGATATCCTCCACTATATGGACTAGCAGATGCACCATAACGTCAAGAATGCGGTAGGAAGTACATCTCAAGCTCGCATAGTATCACCACGATCTCTTCCTGTAGCCTTCTGAGTTGCCTCACGCCAATCGACTTCCGAGAGATGACGTCGAAGAAGTTGCATAGGCCAAATAGCGTTTCACGGACGTGCGTGTCCATGATCCCACAGATTGCAACTGGAAGTATCTGCGTCATCACCACGTGACAGTCATGAGACTTCATCCCGCTGAACTTCTGCTTCGCTGGGTCTAGGTATCTGCTTATCTTCCCCGCGTAACCGTAAGGAAGTTTTACTCCTAGGAGGCATGTGAAAAACTGCTCGATCTCCTCCTGACTTAGAGTGAAGCACGCGGGAGGGTAGTCATTTCCGGTCTTCTTGGCCTTTTTGCCTTTTGGCGACTTTACGTGTCCTGCTTCGCCTCATCATCTTCATCATCATCATCTTCTTTAGCGTGAAGCTCCTCCCTGATGCCCATTGATTTCAAGTCTGCCCTTGCTTTCGGCCCATCTTTGGTCCTCTATGGCATGTTGAGCAGGGTACCAAGCAGACTCTCGCACACGTTCTTCGTGATATGCATGACATCAAGGCTATGAGGCACACGGTGGATCTTCCAGTACGGCAAGTCCCAGAAAACAGACCTCGTTTTCCATACCTTCAGCAGACTCTGGCGCCTTCGCTTCTTTCCTGGCTCTGGCGCCTTTTGCTTCTTTCCGGCGGTGGGCAGTCTTTCCAATTTTTCAACAGCTTGTCTATTTCCTCGCCGCTCCTCGTGACAGGCGTTTCGGGTTCGGTTTCACCATCGAACAGATCCTTGCGTTTCCTCCACGGGTCATCATCGCGAAGCCACCTTCGATGTCCCATGAACACGGTTTTGAAGACCGGGATCTCTATCTAGTCGGGCGATACATTGTGTCATCCATGCACCTTACGCATCCGTAAAAGCCGTGGACTACCTGCCCCATGAGATATCCGTAATCGAGATAGTCGTGCACCGTCGTGAGCGGTCTGCGGCTCTCATAGGGAAATATTCTTTCTCTGCGGCGTCCACGTATTGGCTGGCGTTTTCCACGGTGTGTCAAGCTCCTCTTTCAGCAGCCCGGTCTGCATTGATGTCGTTCCCTGGTTGTTTTGGCCCTTCAATTAGCATACTCATGTGAATGTACTTCCTCTTCATGCACAACCAGGGGGAAGGTTGTACATCCACACAAACACAGGCCAGGTGCTATGTGTGCTTCTCTGGCTGCCAAACGGATTGACTCCATCGGTGCTCGCGCCCAGACGATGTTCCTTGGATCGTTCCCAAATTCTGAGTCTTGAAGTTCAACGCTTGCCAGCGCTCGCATCCTTAGGGTGACTCAGCATCTTGTATTTTTATCTATCTCCGGATCATTTGCGTCATCTTCTCGCTTCTTCTCCTCCCTATCCGCGTGCCAACGCAGGAGCTTTGCTACCTTAGGGTCCGCGAAATACCGTTGCAGACGAGGAGTGATCGGAAAGTACCACACCACTTTTCGAGGAGCTTTCTTCCTCTTCTTGTATCGAGTGACGCCGCACACCGAACATATGGTAGACTCTGCGTGCTCGTCCCGATAAATGATGCAATTGTTCATGCACACATGGTATTTCATGTGCGGTAAATCGAGAGGACACACGATTTTCTTCGCCTCCTCCAAATTGGTCGGGCACTTGTTCCCCTTGGGAAGACGCGTTCGTGCGAATGACATGTTCTCGTCGAAGCATCGTCGGTCATTTTGTGTTTTACCTTCATCTCCGAGCCATGAGCATTACTTTCAGGCGGGTATCCTCGGGCCTGCATCCTTCATACAATGGAGTAACCGCGTCTAACTCAAGTTGATCCATCTTGGCTTTCTCTCGGGCGGCAGCTCTGGCGTTATCCATCTGCTTGAGAAGCAGCTCTTGAATATGAGGGTCCTGCACCCAGCCCATCGATGGTCCGGTGTAAATGCCGCTCCGCCGCATCATCATCTTCATGATCATGCCCGTAAATGCTCCGGCGTCTTCCTCATCATCATGTCCTGCATCTTCTACATGATGATCGTACATCATCACCGTCGTGATCATCTCCGGGATTCTTCGTCTTCTCGCCCGCCCGAGCCGCGGTGGTTGTCTTGCTGCCCTTCCTCATTTCTTGCCCGGCCCCCATGGACGACTTCGTAGTCATCTTCATCACCTTGCCACCGATAGCCATCCATGAAACCACGCAAGAGCAGGTGGTCCCGCACCTGCCGGAATCCGCTCCGCAATAAGGCTCTTCAGCTTGCATCTTCGACACGGACATCTTATCTCTGTCCCGTTCCTTTGAAGCATCTCGGCCTTCACGGAGCTCAAAAACCTATTCACGATGCCTTCGGTCATCGTGCGGACCATGGTCGCCCGCGGGGTAGAGCAAAACGATATTTTAGAACCAAACAAAAATTTGGCATGACTTTCCCTAAAAATAGGACCAAAAGAATGCTTAATGCCAAAATTCTACTTGAAACGGAAATGAATCAACATTCCGGCAAAATATTGGCAACTATCGCATTTCAAATACCGGTACACCTCCAAACACAAACACATATGCAACACCACAAACATATGCAACACCACGAACATACATAGATCTAGCTAGGCCATAAAAAGTGCATGTGCACATTGTTGTAGGGAGAACAACATAAATATAGCTTCCCCTTACTTACCTATTAAAACAAGGTAATTTAACCACTTAATTTGAATGAATCTATGGTGGAAATGAGGTGAAAAAGAGGAGGCACCCGAGACAACAAGGAGGAGTTGGAGAGAATGAAGTGGGGAGAAAGTGAGTGTGTGTAGGAGAGGCTGTCCAAAATATCTAGTTGCTGCCCACTTACTAATGGCGCACTAGCAACAAATGCGCCATTAGTAATCCAGGTTACTAATGGCGCACCTTCTGGCGGTGCGCCATTAGTAGTTTTGCAAAAAGAAAAATACTAATGGTGCACTGATCCGTAGTGCGCCATTACTAGTTTAAACTAGTAATGGCGCACGACTGATCAGTGCGCCATTAGTAGTATTGCAAAAAAAGGAATAAAAATATAATAAAAAACAACATTAGTGGCGCACATGTGGGAGGGTGCGCCATTAGTACTTACAACTACTAATGGCGCTCTTTACCAGGATGCGCGATTAGTATGTTTGGACAGGCGCACTACTTAAAAAAACTTTTTTTTGATACTAATGGCGCACCCTTTGCACGGTGCGCCATTAGTAGTTTCAACACTAATGGCGTATCAGTAGGTGGTGCGCCATTAGTATATACTAATGGCGCACCAACTTTCTGGTGCGCCATTAGTGTCAATCCCATCTATAGCCCTTTTTCTAGTAGTGCACCGATGGCACAAGATCATAGCTGAGGTATCAAGCTAAATGTCGAAGTCCACGCGGAACTACTAGCGAGACTGACGTCTCTCTGCAAAACATAAAATAGGCAAACGTGAGTACAAATGTACCCAGCAAGACTTACATCAGAACTAGCTACATATGCATCGGTATCAATAAAGGGGTGGTGGAGTTTAACTGCAGCAAGCCATCTTTGACTCGGTGGCTATCCTAAACTACGACTGCTGGTAACTCTTTCAAGGTGGCGCACATGAGTCCACATATTCACCATATCAATACACCGCTATGGATCCGCTCCCGTCTCCCTACGAGAAGGCCATCCAGAGCGCTCACACTTATTTTGCGCATTTTAGAGTATCCACTTTCACTTGTCTATAAAATGTACAGGCAACCCAGAAGTCCTTTTCCGCGGACACGGCTATTCGAATAGATGATGTTAACCTTGCAGGGGTGTACTTCTTCACACACGCTCTCGCCACTTACCACCATGTACACGTCGTGTATCTCGGCAACCTTCAAGCAAAATCATGGCGAGTGAGTCGGCCACGACCTGACTAACCACACAAGTCTCTAGTCCAGGTTTATCGCCTATTCGGGTTCCATCCGCAAGGAGATCCAACCGAGGTGTCGCTCATGGCCCCAGACGATGTGAGCAGGGTTCCCAAGCCCACCATCTGGGTGCCACTTGGTACACCGTGCCACTTTGCCTAGTCTGTCCCAAGCCCACCTGTACCGAGTGCCACTTGGTATTCTAGTAACACTACCTACAAACACCAGAAACTAGTTGCAACTCCTGGACAGAGATCAAGTTGATTAATAAGTCGAGAGAGCTTGGAGCGCCCGGAGCCCAATGTGTGGTAGTAACTGTTCATGGATCACAAACACAAAACTCGGTTCCTGAGGATGGCTTCAATGTGACAACCCACCATGTACTCCTACATGGCCTCTCAGCGATACCTTTACCAAATCGTGTTCACGCACTTAGCTCACAACAAGAGGGACATGTTCACACACCTCTAATTCATCCCCGATGAATCGGACTGACTCAACCCTAAGCGATGGCAGGCATGACAAACAATCATGAATGAATTTGCACATCTGGGATCAAACAACTCCTACTCATGCTAGTGTGTTTCATCCATTTACTGTTGCTATGACAGGTCATGCAGAGGAAAGGGGTTCAACTACCGCAGCATGTAACAGTTGAATCGTTGTTGTCCTAATGCAGTAAAAGAGAGCAGGAGCGAGAGAGTGGGATTGTATCGGAATGAACAAGGGGGTTTTGCTTGCCTGGCACTTCTGAAGATAGCATTGGGTCTTCATCAGTGTCAACGATCACAACGTCGGAACAACGTGTATCGAGGGGGAACAACACCGGCAAACAGAGAATAAACACAACCAATGCAATGCACAATATGATGCATGAACATGGCATGTATATGTGATGTTGTTTGTGCTAATGCAAACAGCAACAAGTTCAATGGAGCTCATTTGAATCAAGGATTCAAATGCAACTCCAAACTTAAGCATTTTAAATGCCCTTTATGTGTTTTCATCTATACAGCAGGTTTAGGTTGGTTTGTCATGCATGAAAATAGTATAGATGGATAGATTGAATTTTTTGATAATTTTTCATATATAAATTATTACATTCTGAGCTACAGTTGATTTTATATGATGTTTAGAAGTTTATACTATTTTCTAGAATTTTCTGAATAAATAAAAACGCCAGAAAAGCTTTATAGCGTCAGCATGACATCATGCTGACGTCAGCGGGTCAACTGGAACTGACCAGGGTCAAACCTGACCAGTGGGGTCCACTGGTCAGTGACCCGACGTCATTATTGTCACGGACATGTGGGTCCGGTCAACGGCATCGTGAGCACGCTCAACTCTGACGTGTGGGTCCCGTTGGGTTATAACTAAGCTAGGCAGAAATAAAACTTCGCTTAATTAGGGCATGGGGCCCATGCGTCAGTGGCCCAGGGGTTGGTTAGGGAGTTGATTAGGCCCTAATCATGGCCACGTCGACAGTCGCAGGAGTTCTGCCGGCGGCGACCAAAAACATGGCGGATATTCATCGGGGTTGCGCTACGGGCGGCGGCTGGACGCACAACGGCCACCAGAAGGTAGCCCATGCTCGACCGCGTTTTACAGAGCGAGCGGGAGGCCTCGGGGTCGCCAGAAATGACGACGGCGAGCACAGAGGCGGCGGCCGGAGCTCGGACAAGCTCAGACTCGTCGCTAGGAGGCACGGCGAGGTGCATGGAGCAGTGCTACGGGCTGCTTGGGCTGCGGCGAACGCGATGGCGTGCTCGGAATCGAGCCAGCGTGGCCGTGGCCACGGCAGCGATGTGCAGAGGCGGCGGCGCGTGCCGGTGAGCTCGGTGTGGTCGTTGTGGTGCACGAGAAGGAAAACGGAGAGAAGGAGGAGGTAGCAGGGCTCACGGCGTGTCGGACGAGCGGGTCAGAGGAGTCGGGGACGAGCCGGAGCAAGCGGGGCAGCGTGAGGGATCTCCGGCGGCCGACGACGAAGATGAAGACGACGGCTCTGCTTCAGGCGTCCCGCGGGCGCGTGCTTCGTCCTGGTGCTCCATGGCGTCGAGGCGGAGCGCCTGGACACGACGGGGAGACGTGGGGTGGCCGGTGAGCGCGGCTATGGCGAACGGCGGCGGCGGTCGCTCTCGAGTGAGCTCGGGAAAGGGGCTAGAGGGCGAGGGAGAGAGCAGAGAGTGAGGGGAGAGGCATAGGGGGCTACGGGGAGTCTCCAGACGCGTCGGGGGCGCCTCGGTGGCAAGCAGGAGGTGGCCGCGTTCGGCTGCGTGCTCGCCACACACCTGCTTCTCCTTCTGGCAGAAGGTTGAAGAAGCAGGCAGCACTAAACTGAAATTTGGGCGACCAAGCCCAGGCCAGCCGGCGCCAGTGGGCTGCTATAGGTAAGCCAGGTAAGCCTGCTCTCTCTTCTGACTTTTCTAATTTTGTTCTGTTTTCTATTTATGTAAATTAGTTTGAATTTGGTTTTCAAACCAAATCACTTTTAAAAATTCTGAAAATAGTTATGGGCACAAAATGAATTATTCCAAAGGCCCTCAACTAATTCCAAAGTTGTTGGAGCATTTAAAAATATTTATAGTATTTAAATGCCCCAATTCAAATACAATATGAGTTAATTCAAAAATCCAGAATGTCCTAAAAATATGTGCGTCATTTTCGGCAGAGGTTCTAGACCAATTCAAAAATGATGGAGATTTATGAAGGGCAGTTTGGGTTCATTGAAAAGATTTAATTTTGACCCTAGTTGAATTTCATTTGCTGCTAGGGTTTATGAGTCCCCATTTCAGCTTTACATAAAATTTAAACATGATGCAACAGACAAGTGCTATCCTAGTGCAAGGTAAAGCTAGGGATGTGACAACTCACCCCCACTAAACGAGAATCTCGTCCCGAGATTCAAGACGTGAGGTAAGTATAAAGAGGGGACACAAAGCTAACACGATCTCATGATCCACCTGCACTTCGTAAGAATGTTGACTGCTTTCATCATGTTTATGTTGACATCCTTGCTTTTGAGATCTTTGTCCAAGACAGTGACGACAGAAGAAACTCTACAGGAATCGATCTTCTTAAAGATCGAGCAACTCATGATCAACTCACGGAATGAGGCGTTGAACATCTCTTGAGCTGAGACACAGAACACACATCAGAGATGATGGTAAGTATCTGATGACGAAGGTTTAATTTGGTAGGCAAGAATTCCACGCTTGAGTAAGATGGTGCATGGTTTCAAGATGACGAGGAGTTATCTGCCATGATTCCAAAATGGCACCATAGGGAAGGTGACTTGCAGAAATATTCCCTTAAGTAGAAAAATAATTACTTTTGATTCAGAGATCATTGAAACTCTTATACCAACCTAAGGAAAATCACAACAATTATTTGGCGGAGTAAGAAGGGATGGCTTACCTAGACTAGAATGGATGATGTGGACTACCTTGTTGAAGACAACGCAATGGATGATTTTGCTTATCATCGAAAATGGATGGAACCCATGGTAGGACCACTTTCGAGGATGATCCTGACCAGAAATTACCAAGGAGGGTAGTCCATGGTCGAATGGCCCAATGGCGGTGCAAGCTAGGAACAAAATGCTAATGCTGGGAATGATTCTAGTAACTGGGAGAAACTCAACAATAGAGTGTGATTCCATTGTTTGAAAGGTTATGGCATTATCGAAGAAACTGAGAGCAGATCCCAATTAATGCCGACGATATATCCTAGTGCTTGCGCGTGCTCTCAAGGACTTGAGCATTTCCATATTCATCAAGGTTCTACCAGCATCCGTGTCAAGGATCCTGGAAACACAACATACTACCATGATGAATAGTGATGGACGATGCAGATGCAAAGGAACATAACACCTTCTCAGATTTCACCTTAGCGAGGCCAAGGAAACAAAATCTGGATGATCGACCGAGAGACATTTAGCACTCCGCTTCTAATGTTCTGCTTGATGTGCTAGCGTAATCCATTCATAGATATGGTTTGATATCTAGATCATCAAGTAAAAGGTCGGACTTCGGGAACACAAAAATCCATAAGGAACAACTACTGGAATAAATTCTACGAGATCCTTATGGGGAGGTGGCTAGCTTCTTCAAGCAAGATACTACAACAATAGGTCTTCTGGTTGGGTGTGTTGACCACGACATCCACTATACCGGTTACAGAGAGACCGATTATAGCTCTTGGGAAACGTTCCAACCATCACATCTGCCTGAGATTCAGATCTGGTTGGTGTCAGGATATTCCAGACTCATCGAGTCTAGAAGGAAAAATGAAAGTTTGCAACACAAATTGATGAGATGACATTGCGAGATTCTTGGGAGATGAACTATGATAGCAAGCTCCAAAACATGAGTTGGTTCTGCTACACGCATGTGAACACGCTATCCCAGACAAGCATGACCACACAGTAGTCTTACAATGAAACACTACCGAGTTCAGGTGGGGAAACATCATCGAGGATATCGAAGTCTTGTGCCTTACCATGGATTGGCACTTAACTCCTTTTCCTAGAACAGATCAGTCAGTGGCTTGGTGTGCTACGGAATTCATATGGAACAAAGATGATCAGTCAACAGACCACAAAATACTTTGCACATGCATGGCCGATGATACGTCTCCGTCGTATCTATAATTTATGATTGTTCCATGCCAATATTATTCAACTTTCATATACTTTTTGGCAATTTTTATACTATTTTTGGGACGAACATATTGATCCGATTGCCTTTGCCAGTTCACATACATTGCATGTTTTTGGTTTCGCAGAATATCCATATCAAACGGAGTCCAAACGGGATAAAAATGGATGGAGATTTTTTTTGGAATATTTGAAAAGTCTGGAAGAAAGATCATCGCGAAATGGTGTCCGAGGTGGGCATGAGGTAGGGGGGCGCGCCCTTGATCCTCGTGGTCCACCCGTAAGGCGGTTGATGCCCTCCTTCGGCCGCAAGAAAGCTAGTTTTTGGTAAAAAAACACGGCGAAGGTTTCAGTCCAATCGGAGTTACGGATCTCCGGATATAAAAGAAACGGTGAAAGGGCAGCAGAGAAGAACGCAGAAACAGAGAGAGACAGAGAGATAGATCCAATCTCAGATGGGCTCTCGCCCCTCCCATGCCATGGGAGCCAAGGACCAGAGGGGAAACCCTTCTCCCATCTAGGGAGGAGGTCAAGGAAGAAGAATAAGAAGGGGGGCCCCTCTCCCCCTTGCTTCCGGTGGCGCCAGAGCGCTGCCAGGGCCATCATCATCACCGCCATCTTCACCAACAACTTCACCGCCATCATCACCAACTCTTCCCCCCTCTATGCAGCGGTGTAACCTCTCTCTTACCCGTTGTAATCTCTACTTCAACATGGTGCTCAACGCTATATATTATTTCCCAATGATGTATGAATATCCTATGATGTTTGAGTAGATATGTTTTGTCCTATGGGCTATTTGATGATCAAGATTGGTTTGAGTTGCATGTTTTATTATTGGTGCTGTCCTATGGTGCTCTCCGTGTCGCACAAGCGTGAGGGATTCCCGTTGTAGGGTTTGCAATATGTTCATGATTTTCTTATGGTGGGTGGCGTGAGTGACAGAAGCACAGACCCGAGTAAGTAGGTTGTTGCGTATGGGATAAAGAGGACTTGATGCTTTAATGCTATGGTTGGGTTTTACCTTAATGATCTTTAGTAGTTGCGGATGCTTGCTAGAGTTCCAATCATAAGTGCATATGATCCAAGTAGAGAAAGTATGTCAGCTTATGCCTCTCCCTCAAATAAAATTGCAATAGTGATTACCGGTCTAGTTATCCATTGCCTAGGGACAAATAACTTTCCCGTGACAACAAGCTCTTTACTAAAACTAATTTAGTTGTGTCTTTATCTAAACAGCCCCTACTTTTTATTTACGTGTTCTTAATTTTCTAGCAAACCTATCCCAAAACACCTACAAAGTACTTCTAGTTTTATACTTGTTCTAGGTAAAGCGAACGTCAAGCGTGCGTAGAGTTGTATCGGTGGTCGACAGAACTTTAGGGAATATTTGTTCTACCTTTAGCTCCTCGTTGGGTTCGACACTCTTACTTATCGAAAGAGGCTACAATTGATCCCCTATACTTGTGGGTTATAAAGACCTTTTTTAAGCGCCGTTCTTGCTGTGAGCAATAGCGTGGGGTGAATATTCTCGTGTGTGCTTGTTTGCTTTATCACTAAGTAATTTTATTTGCTATTATTAGTTGTTTTCTATCTTTAGTTATGGGTAGGAAATGCAAAATACGAAAAAAATTAGTTGTACCTACTGAACCAATGGTTGAAGAACCACTCAAAATCTATCACACTGCTGAAGCTTATTACTTGGATCATCTTCGATCCCTATGTGCTCGTGCTGAAACCCCAACTAGCTTAGTTGATGGCAAATCTTTAGATGATCATGCTTGTTATGTGCGACACCGTATATCCGAAAAGGGGAAACGTTTACTGGATCAAATTCATTGTTTGCAATGATATGCTTGGAATTTATGTTAAATATATGATTTTACTTGTTGTTCCGAAGACCCTAAGAAACACCTTCCCTACCAATGTTTATTTAGTGACAATGGAATCGTATCTTCGTATGCTAAGGGTGTTTATAGTTACTATGATGTTCAACAAATTGAAGAATTTGTTGCTTTTAAGGGTGCTTATGAAATTGCTTCTTTGATTGAAAAGTATGGTGCTACTCTTTACAAATCTGAAAATTTTGCCATACTTAAATATTGCTATGATAATTATGCTTCTAATGCCTATGTTTAACCATATATTGAGGACTATTCCGCTGTCCAAGAAGAGACTAATATTTTGCAGGAGTCCATGAAAGAAGAAATTGATGAAGCTGTGAGATCATTGGATGAAAAAGATGATGAGGAGAGCGAAGAACAAAAGGAGGAAGAGCGGATTAGCTACCCGTGCCCACCTTCTAATGAGAGTAACCCTCCAACTCATACATTGTTTAAATTCCCTTCGTGCTTACCGAAGGATGATTGCTATGATGATTGTTATGATCCCGTTGATTCTCTTGAAATATCCCTTTTTGATGATGCTTGCTATGCTTGTGGCCAAGATGTCAATATGAATTATGCTTATGGAGATGAACTTGCTATAGTTCCTTATTTTAAACATGAAATTGTTGCTATTGCCCCCACACATGATAGTCCTATTATCTTTTTGAATTCTCCCGATTGTACTATATCGGAGAAGTTTGCTCTTATTAAGGATTATATTGATGGGTTGCCTTTTACTATTACACATGATGATTTTGATAGATATAATATGCATGTGGTTGCTGCTCCTACTTGCAATTATTATGAGAGAGGAACTATATCTCCACCTCTCTATGTTTCCAACATGGTAAAATTGCAAGAAACTGTTTATACTATGGGTTGGCCTTTACTACGTGTGCATGAATTGTTCTTTTATGACATGCCGATGCATAGGAAGAGAGTTAGACTTCGTCATTACATGATATATGTTGCTTTGTGCTCACTACTAAATTACAAATCATTGCTAATTAAAATTGGCTTTGATATACCTTGGGATCCGGGTGGATTCACTACTTGAGCACTATATGCCTAGCTTAATGGCATTAAAGAAAGCGCTGCCAGGGAGACAACCCGGAAGTTTTAGAGAGTCATTTATTTATGTTGAGTGCTTTCATATAGTTTAAAAACAACAAAAATAAAGAGGGGAACCCAATACTTTTTCAAAAAGAAAAGTGAAAGTGAGAGAGACGAGCATTGTGAAAGTGGGGGACGTCCTTGAACTTTGTTCATGCCTATGGGAACTTTGTGAATCTTAATTACAGAAACTTTTCAACAAAAATAATTATCCCCTTGTACAATTCCATTGTATTATAAAAATAATGTGCCAAGGTTTGCCTTTAGGATGTTTACAATGCTTGTTGGTTTGTGCGGTGCAGGACAGAAACTTTGGCTGTAGTGCGTGGATTTTAGTTTTTTACTGGAACGTCAAATGGTTCTGATTCTTTTTGCACTGTCTTGCTGTACAAATTTTTTATTTTTCTTAATTTTTGAAGAATTGTTCAAGTATCATAAGTATGGTCAATGTTCAGATTGCTACAGACTGTTCTGTTTTAGACAGATTCTGTTTTTGATGCATAGTTTGCTTGTTTTGATGAAACTATCAATTTATATCAGTGGATTAAGCCATGAAAAAGTTATATTACAGTAGACAAAATGCAAAAACAAAATATGAATTGGTTTGCAACAGTACTTAGAGTAGGGATTTGCTTTATTATACTAACGGATCTTACCGAAGTTTTACATTTGGAGTTTTGTGTGGATGAAGTGTTCGATGATCGAGAAGGTCTCGATGTGAGAAGAAGGAAGAGAGGCAAGAGCTCAAGCTTGGGGATGCCCGAGGCACCCCATGTAAATATTAAAGGAGACTCAAGTGTCTAAGCTTGGGGATGCCCCGGAAGGCATCCCCTCTTTCTTCAACAAGTATCAATATGTTTTCGGATTCGTTTCGTTCATGCGATATGTGCAAATCTTGGAGCGTATTTTGCTTTAGTTTTCTTTTTTTCTTTCATGCACCATGCTGGTATGAGATGGTATTTGGTTGATTTATAGAATTCTCTTTGCACTTCACTTATATCTTTTGAGTATGGCTTTATAGAATGCTTCATGTGCTTCACTTATATCATTTGAATTTTGGATTGCATGTTTCTCTTCACTTAGACAACCGCCATTTGAAGAATGCTCTTGTGCTTCACTTATATTTGTTAAAGCTTGGGCACATCTTTTGTACAAATAATTAAACTCTCTTGCTTCACTTATATCTATTTAGAGAGATGACAGGAACTAGTCATTCACATGGTTAGTCATAAAATCCTACATAAAACTTGTAGATCACTGAATATGATATGTTTGATTCCTTGGAATAGTTTTGCGATATAAAGGTGGTGATATTAGAGTCATGCTAGTGGGTAATTGTGGATTAGTAGAAATACTTGTGTTGAGGTTTGTGATTCCCGTAGCATGCACGTATGGTGAACCGTTATGTGATGAAGTCGGAGCATGAATTATTTATTGATTGTCTTCCTTATGAGTGGCGGTCGGGGATGAGCGATGGTCTTTTCCTACCAATCTATCCTCCTAGGAGCATGCGTGTAGTACTTTGTTTCGATGACTAATAGATTTTAGCAATAAGTATGTGAGTTTTTTATGACTAATGTTGAGTCCATGGATTATATGCACTCTCACCCTTCCACCATTGCTAGCCTCTCTAGTACTGCGGAACTTTCACCGGTACCATAAACCCACCATATACCTTCCTCAAAACAGCCACCATACCTACCTATCATGGCATCTCCATAGCCATTCCGAGATATATTGCCATGCAACTTCCATCATCATCATATACATGACTTGAGCGTTTATTGTCATATTGCTTTGCATGATCGTAAGATAGCTAGCATGATGTTTTCATGGCTTGTCCGTTTTTTGAGATCATTGCTATGCTAGATCATTGCACATCCCGGTACACCGCCGGAGGCATTCATATAGAGTCATATCTTTGTTCTAGTATCGAGTTGTAATATTGAGTTGTAAGTAAATAAAAGTGTGATGATCATCATTATTAGAGCATTGCCCCAGTGAGGAAAGGATGATGGAGACTATGATTCCCCCATAAGTTGGGATGAGACTCCGGACTTTACAAAAAAAAAGAGGCCAAAGAAGCCCAAATAAAAAAAGAGAGGCCAAAGAAGCCCACCAAAATAAAAAAATAAAAAATGAGAGAAAAAGAGAGAAGGGGCAATGTTACTATCCTTTTACCACACTTGTGCTTCAAAGTAGCACCATGTTCTTCATAGATAGAGTATCCTATGCTTTCACTTTCATATACTAGTGGGAATTTCATTATAGAACTTGCCTTGTATATTCCGATGATGGGCTTCCTCAAACGCCCGATTCATGAGCAAGCAAGTTGGATGCACACCCACTTAGTTTTCAGTCTGAGCTTTCTACACTTATAGCTCTTAGTGCATCCGTTGCATGGCAATCCCTACTCACTCACATTGACATCTATTGATGGGCATCTCCGTAGCCCGTTGATACGCCTAATTGATGTGAGACTATCTTCTCCTTTTTGTCTTCTCCACATACTCCCCACCATCATATTCTATTCCACCTATAGTGCTATGTCCATGGCTCACGCTCATGTATTGAGTGAAAGTTGAAAAGGTTTGAGAACGTCAAAAGTATGAAACAGTTGCTTGGCTTGTCATCGGGGTTGTGCATGATTTGAATATTTTGTGTGGTGAAGATGGAGCATAGCCAGACCATATGATTTTGTAGGGATAACTTTCTTTGGCCATGTTATTTTGAAAAGACATGATTGCTTTATTAGTAGGCTTGAAGTATTATTGTTTTTATGTCAAATGATAGACTATTGCTTTGAATCACTCGTGTCTTAATGTTCATGCCATGATTAGACATATGATCAAGATTATGCTAGGTAGCATTCCACATCAATTTTTTTATCATTTACCTAGTCGAGGACGAGCATGAATTAAGCTTGGGGATGCTGATACGTCTCCGTCGTATCTATAATTTTTTTATTGTTCCATGCCAATATTATTCAACTTTCATATACTTTTTGGCAACTTTTTATACTATTTTTGGGACTAACATATTGATCCAGTGCCCAGAGCCAGTTCACATGCATTTGCATGTTTTTGGTTTCGCAGAATATCCATATCAAACGGAGTCCAAATGGGATAAAAACGGACAGAGATTTTTTTTGGAATATTTGGAAAGTCTGGAAGAAAGATCATCGCGAAACGGTGTCCGAGGTGGGCACGAGGTAGAAGCGCGCCCTACCCCCAGTATGCCCTGACCCTCGTGGTCCACCCGTAAGGCGGTTGATGCCCTCCTTCGGCCGCAAGAAAGCTAATTTTTGGTAAAAAATCACGGCGAAGGTTTCAGTCCAATCGGAGTTACGGATCTCCAAATATAAAAGAAACGGCAAAAGGGCAACCGAGGAGAACGCAGAAACAGAGAGAGACAGAGAGATAGATCCAATCTCGGAAGGGCTCTCGCCCCTCCCACGCCATGGGAGCCAAGGACCAGAGGGGAAACCCTTCTCCCATCTAGGGAGGAGGTCAAGGAAGAAGAAGAAGAAGAAGGGGGGCTCTCCCCCCCTTGCTTTTGGTGGCGCCAGAGCGCTGCCGGGGCCATCATCATCACCGCCATCTTCACCAACAACTTCACCGCCATCATCACCAACTCTTCCCCCCTCTATGCAGCGGTGTAACCTCTCTCTTACCCGCTGTAATCTCTACTTAAATATGGTTCTCAACGCTATATATTATTTCCCAATGATGTATGGCTATTCTATGATGTTTGAGTAGATCTGTTTTGTCCTATGGGCTATTTGATGATCAAGATTGGTCTGAGTTGCATGTTTTATTATTGGCGCTGTCCTATGGTGCTCTCCGTGTCGCGCAAGCTTGAGGGATTCCCGCTGTAGGGTTTGCAATATGTTCATGATTTGCTTATGGTGGGTGGAGTGAGTGAACAGAAGCACATACCCGAGTAAGTAGGTTGTTGCGTATAGGATAAAGAGGACTTGATGCTTTAATGCTATGGTTGGGTTTTACCTTAATGAGCTTTAGTAGTTGCGGATGCTAGCTAGAGTTCCAATCATAAGTGCATATGATCCAAGTAGAGAAAGTATGTTAGCTTATGCCTCTCCGTCAAATAAAATTGCAATAGTGATTACCGGTCTAGTTATCGATTGCCTAGGGACAAATAACTTTCTCGTGACAACAAGCTCTTTACTAAAACTAATTTAGTTGTGTCTTTATCTAAACAGCCCCTACTTTTTATTTATGTGTTCTTTATTTTCTTGCAAACCTATCCAAAAACACCTACAAAGTACTTCTAGTTTTATACTTGTTCTAGGTATAGCGAACATCAAGCGTGCGTAGAGTTGTATTTGTGGTCGATAGAACTTTAGGGAATATTTGTTCTACCTTTAGCTCCTCGTAGGGCTCGACACTCTTACTTATCGAAAGAGGCTACAGTTGATCCCCTATACTTGTGAGTTATCATCTGACTTGGGATGATTCTGGAGGAGGCAAAAACAATCGTTGTCGAACTCATGGCGGCAACTTGCACCAAATGCACATGAATCAGAAAAAGTCACTTCTTTCATCCAACATATGCTTCATGAACGGAACACAAAGGCATTGCTTACAAAGTTTCCAACACTAGCTTTAATGTTCAGCGCAAATCATGGAGATGATAATTATGTTGCCGATGGGCTCAACAACAATTCATCCAGTTTTCCGTATAACTGGAGTTCCACGATTAAGTGAACACAGTGATAGCATTGGTCAGACCGAAAGATGTAATGGTGTATGCTCGAGGGATCAACCACGAGTAAGACAACATTACGAACATCATTGGTTCTGATTTTATTTGATGATAGCCCATGCTCAAAACATAGTTTGGACAAGACAATAGCTCCAACAATTGATCCCAAGGACCAATCGATGATGATATCATCTTTCTTCAACACACACACAACACAAGACATCCCTTTAAATGAACTAAGTTAGGCAAGCTTTTATCTTCCAACTCTCCAAGTTGTTGTTTAGCTTAACCAACTAGCTCAGGGTATCCAACACAGATTCTTGGAGAAGGGGTGGTTTATAAGAAAACCAACTTGATCACGAGCTCAACATAACAGTCAGGGGAAAACCTGGTAATACTTCCGAGAAGATATACGGAAAATCACGAACCACCGATATGTTATTAAGCTCGAGAACAATCTTGCTTTCCAGGCAAGTTGATATGAACAAAAGAGCGAGGGATTGATACAATCCTAACTCATTGGTCTAAGGGTGCACCAAGAATATGGACCAGGTAGCACAATCAATCTTAGAATAATGATTCAATAACTGGCACGCTAAGAATGAAATTATTGTCCTTTAACTACCAAGCAACGGGGTTGCTAGCAGTACTGATTTCACACATCACAATTAAACCTCAAGATTTCGGATACAAAAACACGGAAAACTGAGGAATGAATGATAATGGCAAGAAGTATCACTGCGTCAAGAATTCGTAAGAGTTGGTGCAATTCCTATGATATTCTTGAAATAAATAGGGTAATACTCCAAGGTAGAATAGAACAAAAGCTGGTTTGGCATTTGACCTACGGAATACAACTACTTTGATCCAATCCTAGAAAAGGATAGGGTACTGGAATTTGTTTCTCCTAGTCATTCTGGAATAGAATGGCTTGACGGACCATAAGAATAATAATCATCGATAACACGAATGCACAATTACTCCTGACTATCAATTGATAGATGAGGGTCAGAATACAACTAAAGAGGGACAACTCAAAGGAACATATAACTTTCTGAGTTGTGGATGCATAAATTAGTATGTCGAACCAAGTTCAACAGGTTTCTTCCGGATAACCCATGCAAAGAAGGTAGAACTAACAGAGTCACAACATAGAATCGAGAACTCGTCAAGAGCACTCTGGTTGTGATCTTTTGGTTCAAAAGAACCTCTGCCATAAGCAGTTCATGGTATTTGGAAGAACGAAATACCACGGACCTCGAGGACTATTGCAAAGTTTACCAATATCCTAAAGGTACGAGCAACACTATCAACACGAGGTAAGTAGAGTGAATCTTGGGTCAAGAACCCAAGAGTAGAATACCTACTACTAAATGGCATCACGAGATGCTTTCGAGAATGGTGGCCAGAATCATCACACCGGGAACACAAAGCATGGCTAGATTACTGAGTGGTTCTCTAAGACACCTAGGGTCATAATAATGGCTTCAACATATACGCCGAGGCAACGAAGTACCTCAACTCAACGATTAGTGTGGTTAATTTGTCCCAAAGGAACATCAAGAACGAGAATAAGGGATTTGCAAATGCATCAGACTATTTAGAAACCTGGGATGACTCGGACATCATAACGGCTGTAAATGCTCAAAAAGATTTGAGACATCCTGCAAAAATGGTGGCATAACCACTTACATCCAGTATCAAGGTTCCGAGATCAATGGTCAACATACAAAAGTGGTAGGAGCTGAACTGAGGCTTGAAACCAACAATCCTTTAAGTCTACAGATTAGTAAAACATGAACCTGATAGAAAGATGAGAAGCCTAGTTCTTAATCCCCGTAGAAGAGAAGAGGGTGACTCAGATCAGAAGGGCATAAGGTAAAGGAGTAAAAAGAGCCTTACTTCCCTACCACAATCAATTCCCTTATATAACTAAAGAATTTCTAGGCTCAACTTCGACCAGTTTGGCTTGGTAATCCTCTGAGCAACAAAGCTCGATACCAAAGCTGTCAGGACCCCGATTCCAAGTCACATCGATCTAGCCGGTAACACCTCATATCACTTTGCGGCCTCACGCACGATATTCCCACGGGTGTCACCTTACCATGGCCCGGGACTGTTTGCGCCATTTGGCTCACGTATATGATAGTGTCGCTAGCATCCATATGACAGAGAACCCGGGCCGACATGACTAGCCGTGAACCCAAAGTGGCACTAACTTACGGGGACAGGCATACATGAATCAACATCGAGCATGTCGGTCAGCAGGGTGCGAATCCAGGCTGTAGCACTGGGATAACAGGACTCTGGTGAACCGGGCTATAGCAGGCAAGGCAGGACTCCGGATGTCACCGCGTGACATTTCCCCGAAGGGACTGATACGTCTCCAACGTATCCATAATTTTTGATTGCTCCATGCTATATTATCTATTGTTTTGGACTATATTGGGCTTTATTTTCCACTTCTATATTAATACTGGGACTAACCTATTAACCGGAGGCCCATCCTAGAATTGTTGTTTTTTGCCTATTTCAGTGTTACGAAGAAACGAAATATCAAACGGAGTCCAAACGGAATGAAATCTTTGGGAACGTGATTTTCTCATCAGATAAGATCCAGGAGACTTGGACCCTCGGTCAAGAAAGGAGGGAGGCGGACACGAGGGTGGAGGGCACCCCCCCAGGGCGCGCCCCCTCCCTCGTGGGCCCCCCGAAGCTCCACCGACGTACTCCTTCCTCCTATATATACCTACGTACCCCCAACAGATCAGAGATGGAGCCAAAAACCTAATTCCGCTGCCGTAACTTCCTGTATCCACGAGATCCCATCTTGGGGCCTGTTCCGTAGCTCCGTCGGAAGGGGAATCCACCATGGAGGGCTTCTACATCATCATCATAGCCTCTCCGATGAAGTGTGAGTAGTTTACTTCAGACCTTCGGGTCCATAGTTAGTAGCTAGATGGCTTCTTCTCTCTTTTTGGGTCTCAATACAATGTTCTCCCCCTCTTTCGTGGAGATCTATCCGATGTAATCTTCTTTTTGCAGTGTGTTTGTTGAGACCTATGAATTGTGGGTTTATGATCAAGATTATCTATGAGCAATATTTGAATCTTCTCTGAATTCTTTTATGTATGATTGGTTATCTTTGCAAGTCTCTTCGAATTATCCGTTTGGTTTGGCCAACTAGATTGGTAGTTCTTGCAATGGGATAAGTGCTTAGCTTTGGGTTCAATCTTGCGGTGTCCTTTCCCAAAGGATGAAGGGCAGCAAGGCACGTATTTTATTGTTGCCATCGAGGATAACAAGATGGGGTATTTATCATATTGCATGAATTTATTCCTCTACATCATGTCATCTTGCTTAAGGCGTTACTCTGTTTTCATTAACTTAATACTCTAGATGCATGCTGGATACCGGTCGATGAGTGGAGTAATAGTAGTAGATGCAGGTAGGAGTCGGTCTACTTGTCTCGGACGTGATGCCTATATACATGATCATACCTAGATATTCTCATAACTATGCTCAATTCTGTCAATTGCTCAACAGTAATTCGTTCACCCACCGTAAAATACTTATGCTCTTGAGAGAACCCACTAGTGAAATCTATGGCCCTCGGGTCTATTTTCATCATTTTAATCTTCCTACACATTATTATTGCTTTGATTTTTTACTTTGCCTTTTATTTTACTTTGCATATTTATACCAAAAATACCAAAAATATTATGTATCACCTCTATCAGATCTCACTCTCATAAGTGACCGTGAAGGGATTGACAACCCCTATTCGCGTTGGTTGCAAGGAGGTATTTGCTTTGTGTAGGTACTAGGGACTTGCGCGTGGCCACCTACTGGATTGATACCTTGGTTCTCAAAAACTAAGGGAAATACTTACGCTACTCTGCTGCATCATCATCTCCTCTTCGGGGAAAACCAACGTAAAATCAAGACGTAGCAAGAAGGATTTCTGGCGCCGTTGCCGGGGAGTCTACGCAAAAGTCAACATACCAGGTACCCGTCACAATACCTTATCTCTCGCATTACATTATTTGCCATTTGCCTCTCATTTTCCTCTCCCCCACTTCACCCTTGCCGTTTTATTCGCCCTCTCTTTTCTGTTTGCCTTTTTATTGTTCACTTGTTTGCTCGTGTGTTGGATTGCTTGCTTGTCACTATGGCTCAAGATAATACCAAATTGTGTGATTTTACCAATACCAACAATAATGATTTCCTTAGCACTCTGATTGATCCTCTTGCCAATACTGAATCTTGTGAAATCAATGCTGCTTTATTGAATCTCGTTATGAAAGATCAATTCGTCGGCCTTCCTAGTGAAGATGCCGCTACTCATTTAAATAGCTTCGTGGATTTGTGTGATATGCAAAAGAAGAAATATGTTGACAATGATGTTGTTAAATTGAAGCTATTTCCTTTTTCGCTTAGAGATTGTGCTAAAGCTTGGTTTTCGTCTTTGCCCAAAAATAGTATTGATTCTTGGAACAAGTGCAAAGATGCTTTTATCTCTAAGTATTTTCCTCCCGCTAAGATCATCTCCCTTAGAAACGATATTATGAATTTTAAGCAACTTGATCATGAACATGTTGCACAAGCTTGGGAGAGGATGAAATTAATGATACGTAATTGCCCTACTCATGGTTTAAATTTGTGGATGATTATACAAAAAAAATTTGCTGGATTGAATTTTGCTTCTAGAAACCTTTTAGATTCGGCCGCGGGAGGCACTTTTATGGAAATCACTTTAGGAGATGCTACTAAACTCCTAGATAATATTATGGTTAATTATTCTCAATGACATACTGAAAGATCTACTAATAAAAAGGTGCATGCGATAGAAGAAATTAATGTTTTGAGTGGAAAGATGGATGAACTTATGAAATTATTTTCTAATAAGAGTGTTTCTTCTGATCCTAATGATATGCCTTTGTCCTCTTTGATTAAGAATAATAATGAATCTATGGATGTGAATTTTGTTGGCAGGAATAATTTTGGTAACAATGCGTATAGAGGAAACTTTAATCTTAGGCCTTATCCTAGTAATTCCTCTAATAATAATGGAAATTCCTACAACAATTCTTATGGAAATTTTAATAAGATGCCCTCTGAATTTGAGACTAGTGTTAAAGAGTTTATGAATTCTCAAAAGAATTTTAATGCTTTGCTTGAAGAGAAATTGCTTAAGGTTGATGAATTGGCTAGGAACGTTGATAGAATTTCTCTTGATGTTGATTCTTTAAAGCTTAGATCTATTCCTCCTAAGCATGATATCAATGAGTCTCTCAAAGCCATTAGAATTTCCATTGATGAGTGCAAGGAAAAAATCGCTAGGATGCGTGCTATGAAACATGCCTTTATTAAAGCGTGTTCTTCCAATTTCCATGAAAATCAAGATGAAGATCTAAAAGTTATTGATGTATCCCCTATCAAATTCTTGTTTTGCAATATGAATCTTGATAATGATTAGATTGAATATGATACACCTTTACCTAGAAGGCGTTTTAAAAATTTGGAGATTTTAGAGTATGATGCTAAAATTGATAAAAGTGGGATTGAAGAAAGTAAAACCTTAGATGTTGCTAAACCCACTATTTTGGATTTCAAGGAATTTAATTATGAAAGTTGCTCTTTAATTGATTGTATTTCCTTGTTACAATCCGTGCTAAATTCTCCGCATGCTTATAGTCAAAATAAAGCGTTTACCAAACACATCGTTGATGCCTTGATGCAATCTTATGAGGAAAAACTTGAGTTGGAAGTCTCCATCCCTAGAAAACTTTATGATGAGTGGGAACCAACTATTAAAATTAAGATTAAGGATCATGAATTTTATGCTTTATGTGATTTGGGTGCTAGTGTTTCCACTATTCCCAAAACTTTGTGTGATTTGCTAGATTTCCGTGATTTTGATGAATGCTCTCTAAACTTGCACCTTCCGGATTCCACTATTAAGAAACCTATGGGAAGAATTAATGATGTTCTTATTGTTGCAAATAGGAATTATGTGCCCGTAGACTTTATTGTTCTTGATATAGATTGCAATCCTTCATGTCCTATTATTCTTGGTAGACCTTTCCTTAGAACGATTGGTGCAATTATGGATATGAAGGAAGGGAATATTATATTCCAATTCCCATTAAATAAAGGCATGGAACACTTCCCTAGGAAGAACATAAAATGACCATATGAATCTATTATGAGAGCCACCTATGGATTGCCCACCAAAGATGGCAATACCTAGATCTATCCTGGCTTTTATGCCTAGCTAGGGGCGTTAAACGATAGCGCTTGTTGGGAGGCAACCCAATTTTATTTTTTGTTTTTTTGTTTTTGTTTCTGTTTAGGAATAAATAATCCATCTACCTTCTGTTTTGATGTGGTTTTATGTTTAATTAGTGTTTGTGCCAAGTTAAACCTATAGGATCTTCTTGGATAATAGTTATTTGATCTTGCTGTAATTTCCAGAAACTTTATGTCCATGAAAAGAATTGTTAAAAATCACCAGAACGTGATAAAACAGTTATTCTAATTGCTGATGATCAATAAACAAATTGCCTAGGTCTTCCTATTTTGGATGAATTTTTGGAGTTCCAGAAGTTTGCGTTAGTTACAGATTACTACAGACTGTTCTGTTTTTGACAGATTCTGATTTTCGTGTGTTGTTTGCTTATTTTGATGAATCTATGGCTAGTAAAACAATTTATAATCCATAGAGAAGTTGGAATACAGTAGTTTTAACACCAAAACAAATAAAGAATGAGTTCATTACAGTACCTTGAAGTGGTCTTTTGTTTTCTTTCGCTAACGGCGCTTACGAGATTTCTGATGAGTTTTGTGTTGTGAAGTTTTCAAGTTTTGGCTGATTTTTTTTGATGGATTATGGAACAAGGAGTGGCAAGAGCTTAATCTTGGGGATGCCCATGGCACCCCCAAGATAATCCAAGGACACAAAAAAGTCAAAGCTTGGGGATGCCCCCGAAGTCATCCCCTCTTTCGTCCACTTCCATCGGTAACTTTACTTGGAGCTATATTTTTATTCACTACATGATATGTGTTTTGCTTGGAGCGTCTTGTATTATTTGTGTCCTTGCTTGTTAGTTTACCACAATCATCCTTGATGTACACACCTTTTGAGAGAGCCATACATGAATTGGAATTTGTTAGAATACTCTATGTGCTTCACTTATATCTTTTGAGCTTTATAGTTTTGCTCTAGTACTTCACTTATATCTTTTAGAGCACGGTGGTGTATTTGTCTTAAAGAAACTATTGATCTCTCATGCTTCACTTAGATTATTTTGAGAGTCTTAAATAGCATCGTAATTTTCTTAAAATAATAATATGCTTGGTATTCAAGATTTGTAAAACTTTCATTTGAGTGCGTTGAATACTAAGAAAAGTTTGATGCTTGATAATTGTTTTGAGATATGGAGGTGATAATATTAGAGTCATGCTAGTTGAGTAATTGTGAATTTGAGAAATACTTGTGTTAAAGTTTGTGATTCCCGTAGCATGCACGTATGGTGAACCGTTATGTGATGAAGTCGGAGCATGATTTATTTATTGATTGTCTTCCTTATGAGTGGCGGTCGGGGAACGAGCGATGGTCTTTTCCTACCAATCTATCCCCCTAGGAGCATGCGCGTAATACTTTGCTTTGATAACTTACAGATTTTTGCAATAAGTATATGAGTTCTTTATGACTAATGTTGAGTCCATGGATTATACGCATTTTTCTCACCGTTCCACCATTGCTAGCCTCTCTAATACCGCGCACTTTTCAATGGTATCATACACCCACCATAAAACCTTCCTCAAAACAGCCACCATACCTACCTATCATGGCATTTCCATAGCCATTCCGAGAGATATTGCCATGCAACTTTCCACCGTTCCGTTTATTATGCACGCTCCATCATTGTCATATTGCTTAGCATGATCATTTAGTTGACATCGTATTTGTGGCAAAGCCACCGTTCATAATTCTTTCATACATGTCACTTATGAATCATTGCATTTCCCGGTACACCGCCGGAGGCATTCATATAGAGTCATATTTTGTTCTAAGTGTCGAGTTGTAATCATTGAGTTGTAAGAAAAATAAAAGTGTGATGATCATCATTTTTTGAGCATTGTCCCAAGTGAGGAAAGGATGATGGAGACTATGATTCCCCCATAAGTCCGGATGAGACTCCGGATGAAAGATAAAAAAGAAAAGAGGCCATAAAAAAAAGAGAAAAGTCCCAAATAAAAAAATGAGAGAAAAAGAGAGAAGGGACAATGTTACTATCCTTTTACCACACTTGTGCTTCAAAGTAGCACCATGATCTTTATAATAGAGAGTCCGCTGCTTTGTCACTTTCATATACTAGTGGGAATTTTTCATTATAGAACTTGGCTTGTATATTCCAATGATGGGCTTCCTCAAATTGCCCTAGGTCTTCATGAGCAAGCGAGTTGGATGCACATCCACTTAGTTTCTTTTGGTGAGCTTTCATATGCTTATAGCTCTAGTGCATCCGTTGCATGGCAATCCCTACTCACTCACATTGATATCTATCGATGGGCATCTCCATAGCCCGTTGATACGCCTAGTTGATGTGAGACTATCTTTCCCCTTTTTGTCTTGTCCACAACCACCATTCTATTCCACATATAGTGCTATATCCATGGCTCACGCTCATGTATTGCGTGAAGATTGAAAAAGTTTTGAAAATGTCAAAAGTATGAAACAATTGCTTGGGTTGTCATCGGGGTTGTGCATGATTTAAATACTTTGTGTGGTGAAGATAGAGCATAGCCAGACTATATGATTTTGTAGGGATAACTTTCTTTGGCCATGTTATTTTGAGAAGACATGATTGCTTTGTTAGTATGCTTGAAGTATTATTATTTTTACGTCAATATGAACTTTTGTCTTTAATCTTTCGGATTTGAATATTCATACCACAATTAAGAAAAATTACATTGAAATTATGCCAAGTACCACTCCGCATCAAAAATTCTTTTTTTATCATTTACCTACTCGAGGACGAGCAGGAATTAAGCTTGGGGATGCCTGATACGTCTCCAACGTATCTATAATTTTTAATTGCTCCATGCTATATTATCTATTGTTTTGGACTATATTGGGCTTTATTTTCCACTTCTATATTACTTTTGGGACTAACCTATTAACCGGAGGCCCATCCCAGAATTCTTGTTTTTTTGCCTATTTCAGTGTTTCGAAGAAACGGAATATCAAATGGATTCCAAACGGAATGAAATCTTCGGGGACGTGATTTTCTCATCAGATAATATCCAGGAGACTTGGACCCTCGGTCAAGAAAGGAGGAAGGTGGCCACGAGGGAGGAGGGTGCGCCCCCCTAGGGCGCGCCCCCTGCCTCGTGGGCCCTCCGTAGCTCCACCGACGTACTCCTTCCTCCTATATATACCTACGTACCCCCAACAGAACAGAGACGGAGCCAAAAACCTAATTCCACCGCCGCAACTTTCTGTATCCACGAGATCCCATCTTGGGGACTGTTACGGAGCTCTGCCGGAAGGGGAATCCACCGCGGAGGGCTTCTACATCATCATCATAGCCTCTCCGATGAAGTGTGAGTAGTTTACTTGCACCTTCGGGTCCATAGTTAGTAGCTAGATGGCTTCTTCTCTCTTTTTGGATCTTAATACAATGTTCTCCCTCTCTCTCATGGAGATCTATTCGATGTAATCTTGTTTTTGCGGTGTGTTTGTTGAGACTGATGAATTGTGCGTTTATGATCAAGATTATCTATGAGCAATATTTGAATCTTCTTTGAATTCTTTTGTGTATGATTGGTTATCTTTGCAAGTCTCTTTGAATTATCCGTTTGGTTTGGCCAACTAGATTGGTAGTTCTTGCAATGGGAGAAGTGCTTAGCTTTGGGTTCAATCTTGCGGTGTCCTTTCCCAAAGGATCGTAAGGGCAGCAAAGGCACGTATTGTATTGTTTCCATCGAGGATAACAAGATGGGGTATTTATCATATTGCATGAATTTATTCCTCTACATCATGTCATCTTGCTTAAGGCGTTACTCTGTTTTCATTAACTTAATACTCTAGATGCATGCTTTGGATAGCGGTCATTGGCTGGAGTAATAGTAGTAGATGCAGCAGGAGTCGGTCTACTTGTCTCGGACGTGATGCCTATATACATGATCATACCTAGATATTCTCATAACTATGCTCAATTCTGTCAATTGCTCAACAGTAATTTGTTCACCCACCGTAATCCTCGGCAAAAGGCCTAAATCCACTTCTTTCAAACCGGTAGACGAAATAGTTGAATTCCAAGTTCACCCAACGGATCCTAATAAAACAACAGCTATTGGAGCACAGTTGGATCCGGTGATCGACGCCGCTCTGAGAGCATTCCTGTGCGAGATTTGGGATATTTGTGCCTGGCACCCTTCCGATATGCCAGGAATCCCACGCAGACTGGTCGAACACAGCCTCAACATAATAAAGGGGTTCAAGCCAGTTAAGCAAACGCTACGGTGATTTTCTGAACCCAAACGACAAGCTATGGGGGAGGAGCTAGCCGAACTACTTGAAGCCAGGTCTATTCGAGAAATAAAACACCTGGATTGGCTAGCAAACCTGGTCATGGTGCCAAAGAAGGACAAATCCTGGCGCCTTTGTGTCGATTTTAAAGACCCCAATAAAGCTTGCCCTAAGGACCCCTTCCCACTGCACTGCATTGACCAGATCATTGATGCAACTGCAGGACACGATTCACTCTGTTTCCTCGATGCATACTCCGGATACCATCAGATTAAGATGAAGGAATCCGATCAGGCTGCAACGGCATTTATCACTCCGTACGGGCCTTTCTGTTTTAACGCTATGCCTTTCGGGCTTAAAAACGCCGGCGCCACCTACCAACGCATGATCCAGACATGCCTGGAAAAACAAATTGGCAAGACGGTGGAGGCGTATGTAGATGATGTAGTCATCAAAACCAAGCATGTCAAATCATTAATATATGACTTACGTCTTACATTCGACAACCTCCGAACATATGACATACGGCTCAATCCGGAAAATTGCTTTTTCGGTGTTCCGGCCGGAAAGCTGCTTGGGTTCATCGTTTCCATTAGAGGAATCGAAGCAAACCCAGCCAAAATCCGAGCCTTGTCTCAGTTGGCAATACCAACAGACCGTTGGGTGCGTGGCAGCCTTGAGACGCTTTATCTCTAGACTGGGAGAGAAGGCGCTGCCGCTATATCGCCTGCTTTGACGTACCGACCACTTTGAGTGGACGGACGCGGCAACGGCCGGGTTGGAAGAAATAAAAACTCTGCTAGCCAACAATCCAATCCTTTCCGCACCTAACATCGGCCAACCTATGCTACTGTATATATCTGGAACTCACCAGGTGGTGAGCGCAGTACTCGTCGTCGAACGAGAGGAAGAGGGGTATAAATTCCTACTCCAAAAATCCGTATATTACGTATCGGCGGTTCTCAAGCCATGCAAATCCCGATACCCGCACTATCACAAGATAGCATACGTGGTTTTCATGGCATCTCGGAAGCTGCGGTACTACTTTCAAGAGTGCTCGATCACGGTGGCCTCCGAGGTAGCATTCAATGACATCATAAACAACCGATATGCCACCGGCCGCATTGCAAAATGGGCCATTTAGCTCCTACCATTTGAAATAACGTATAAACCATGCCGAGCAATTAAATCTCAGGTGTTGGCTGACTTTGTCGCCGAATGGACAGAAGCCAAACTCCCTAAAGAGTATGGAACATACTCCAACTGGGTGGTGTACTTCGACAGCTCAAAAATGTTAGCCGGATTGGAGTCCGGTGTCACCCTAACATCCCCTACAGGGGACACAGTCCGTTACGTATTCCAAATCTTGTATACGGACTCTAATAACGCAGCTGAATATGAGGCACTACTGCATGGTCTCCGGATGGCTGTTTCTATGGGAATACAACGCCTTGAGGTGTGCGGGGATTCAAATCTCGCAATATCCCAAATAAATGGAGAATTCGATGCAAAAGATCCAAAGATGGCAGCTTACCGCAATGTCGTGCTCAAAATATTAGCTCGGTTCGAGGGGCTCAAGTTTCATCATGTGGCCCGAGACAGTAACCAAGCATCGGATATCCTAGCTCGAATGGGCGCTAAACGCGACCCCGTCCCGCCTAACACCTTCGTGGAAAGGCTCTTCAAGCCATCCGTGGTATGGCAGGACAAGAGCGGAAACACCAGTCCGGCGCCGATCACACCCCCAGATGCCGAACACGATTCAGACATCATCGGGGGCTCGGGCACAGAACCAACACCTTTCGCTCATGTAATCATGAAGGTAATCGCTCCATGGACCGAACCCTTCCTGGCCAACCTTAATAGGCAGGAGCTCCCCGAGGACCAGAATGAGGCTCGTTGCATCGTTCGACGCTCGAAAGCCTAGAAGGTTCATGAAGGAGAACTCTACAAGAAAAGTACTGCCGGAGTCCTTCAAAGATGTATCTCCGAAGAGGAGGGGCGACAGCTATTGGCCGAAATCCATGCTGGCCTTGGTGGCCATCACGCCGCAGCTCGGGCCCTTGTAAGTAAAGCCTTCCGTACTGGTTTTTTCTGGCCTACGGCCCGAGCAGATGCACATGACCTCGTCCAAGGCTGTGTTGGATGCTAGCTCTTCGCAAATCAAAGCCATATGCCACCTACCGCCCTACGAACAATCCCCATTACTTGGCCTTTCACAGTCTGGGGGCTGGACATGGTCGGACCCCTTAAAGGGGGGAGCCATAAGAAAAAATACCTGCTGGTTATGGTAGATAAATTTACTAAGTGGATAGAGGCCAAACCAGTTAAAATGGCTGAAGCCAGACCAGTGATAGATTTCATATCTAGTGGCGTACACCGTTATGGTGTCCCACAGAGCATCATCACTGACAACGGCTCTAACTTTACAGCCGACGGGGTAAAAACTTGGTGTGCTAATATGGGCATCAAGCTAGATTACGCCTTTGTATATCACCCTCAAACAAACGGTCAAGTCGAACGGGCCAATGGCCTAATAATGAGCGGCATTAAACCCAGACTAGTGCGATCTCTAAAGAAGTCGGACAAACACTGGGCCGAGGAGCTTGACTCGCACTCTGGGGGCTGCGGACCACACCCAATCGCACGACCGGATACACATCGTTCTTCATGGTGTATGGTGCAGAGATCGTCTTGCCCTGCGACATTATTCATGACTCACCTCGAGTGCGCATGTACAAAGAGAAAGAGGCCAAGATCGATCGGCAAGACGACTTAGATGGCCTGGAGGAGGAGCGCGATGTCGCAAAAGCTCGTTCCGCATTCTACCAACAACAAGCTAGAAGATACCAAAGCAGAGAAGTGCGGGCCAAGACTTATAATGTCGGTGAACTCCTTCTACGCCTACCAGAGAAGAAAAAGGACAAGCTCAAGCCCAAATGGGAGGGTCCCTTCATTATAGATGAAGTTCTCACTAGAGGATCCCATCGCCTTCATAATGCATCGGACAATCGCTTAGAGCCAAACCCATGGAACGCTGCCAGACTCCAAAGATTCTACGCCTAAGTCCGGACACGTTGTTCGTTACCTTTTTCTCTTTTTTCTATTTTTTCTCTTTTCTCTTTTCGTTTGTTTTACGATTTCTAGCGTGTGTTCGGGTAAGCCGCACACTTGTGGGGAATACATCTTTAAATGTACACACCCCACCTTAACTGGGGGCTTCCTTCAAATAGAAGCTTTTTATTATCTCCAGCATAAGGCTCACCATATATATGTGTAACTTTTGCTCATATACGTCCTGTCTTAGCCATTATATGCACCTATATGACTTTAGTTTTTGCCAAGCTGGGTTGCCTGGCTCCTGTGCTTATGCCCTACGTTCCTGCTTGTTCGACTAGGGCATAAAGGGAGCACCTCTGCGATTGTTACAGCCGAGTCATCCGGACATGTACCTCAGACGGGTGAAGCCAAAAGCTAGCATTCTTTAGGGAATTATTGGTCGGTGGGCAAAAGATGAGTTGCCTTCGTAGCTATATAAACTACTAAAAATACAAAGACTCATGTGATTCTTTCGCATCACAGCTTAGTCATGCATAAATGCATGCCGACCAAGGAAGAGTAACCCTTAACGAAACTATTATTTATGTAAGATGTTTCGTATGTTAAAAAAATAATATAACACAACTCCCCAAATACAGTTTGTCTGTTCAAGCATTATGACCGGACCACCTGGTTCCCAAACATACTTGGTGTTTCTCACACGTATAGTATTCGGAAACACTCCACCCTTGGGTTTTGGAGGTTAAAAGTGGAAGGTCCGCCATGACAATCTTTTACAAATCGGCCGGAGCTAAGTTTTGCTGATAAAGTGTATTGTCACATAAAATCACAAATCTACTCTTTATCTATGCCATTTATCAGGCTATCTAGTTTACAGTCCTGCTGTGAAAATTTGGCGGCTATCTTTACTTGGTCATACACCAAGCTAACCAGAATTTCTTGTCCGTTCGGTCCCCTAGGTCCAACCCGGGCCATATGATTTGGATCAAGTCCAGTACCACGTTTTTACCATGGCCCAGGCCTCTCGTGCACCCTCTCGACATGCTGATGCCTTCCACAGCTCAAAGCGAAGACGAGCTCCTTTGAATAGCTCCGCGAGCTCCCCCATTAGTCTTGGAGGAGAATCGGATGGCCATAAAGCCTTAGCCATATTCCTCATTGCTTTCCGAGCTTGCTCGTGCACCTTGGACCACTCTTGTAGCAAGTCGCCTTGAAATCCGGACACTTCTCCTTCAGGCCGCCCAGTTAGCAAACTTACAGGAACAAATCTCATAAAAAATCTCTGTCAAGAGATCTTATGAATGTAAGGTTCAGGGACATACTAAATATAACGCCTTTCAGCTTTTGGTTCTCCTTCAAAGCATTCGAAAGCTGGGCTCTTACGTCCTTTAGCTCCTCGGCTTGCTTAATGTTGGCATCCTGTAGTTTGTTCTTCTCATTAATGGTCCATGTTAATACACGTTGACCAGCGTCTTTCCCTTCGGCATGTTGCTTGTCCGCCTGAGCGGCCTTTAGCCTCTCCTCCAACTGATTTGTCGACCCTGCTGCCGTCAATAAAACAATGGATATTCAAAATCCTTGTCAGCACAGGATCGTATTTTCCGGACACTGTCGTGCTTACCATCCGAAGCCTTCTGGGATTTCTTCAAATCTTCCAGTTCGGTGGTGGCAACATCTAGCTTGGTCCGACATTCTTCAAGCTCCTAACACAGCGTGTTATTTTTCGCCGTGAGTACCTGATAACATTAAACGGCCCTTAAATCAGTTGGGTCAACTGATTCAAGTCTCGGGGGCTACTGGCATATGATTATTGAATCCGCATTAAGTTTTTACCCGCATATCTTTTGCAAGTTGGTGAGTGGCTCCGGCAAGTCCATCTCGAGCAGCTTCGATGTATGCATCCGCTAAGCTGAGGGCATTGAACGCCTCTTCGGTGAAACTCGGGTCGCGCATGGCCTCTTTCCTCCTCCGATGATTCATCGCACTCTCCACTTCAGAGTTGGTGACAGATACATTATCCGAATCCTCTTGGAGGTGACAATCCGACATTTTACCCGTATCGACCCTAGTCCTTATGGCAGGGTCCGGGGCCGGATTGGTAGATGCACTGCCAGCGAGGTCCCCGGATATAGTCCGGTGTATGCTCTTCCTACAAGACGGCCCAACGAAAAAACGTCACGATTCGGTTTGTCCATCGGGTGTGTGTTAAAAACTATACCTCTTCGGTAAAGGTGAGGGCTTGGTAGTATCGCCGTTGGCCTTTCTTTTCAAAGACTTGCCCTGCGCAGGTGTCACCTTCTTAGAAGACACCTTTGATACAGCTCGGCGAGACGAGCGTCGCCCCTTTGGAGCATGAGACAGTGTGGTGGGTGAGGCGCAATGGTAAAACTCCTTCGGAGGAGACGTCTCCTGGGTACTTACATGGGAGAAAGGGAGAAGGCCAGGTTAATCGGCTGTAATGGCTACTTCCGTGCCGTCATAGCTCGCCTGATAAAAAAACTCCCTCCTTAAGCTCTATAAATATGTCCGGATCTTCTTCATATCCGGGATCTAGGTCCCGAATATGATCCTGTTGTCGGTGTACTAGAGTAGGGGTACCCTAGTATCCCGAACTCGTGCACGGGCAGTTGCAGCACCCCGCGGCAAGGCTTGCCTGGTCACCGCCAAGATCCTCCGTGGTTCCTTTGGAGCCATTCAAGAACAAAGTATTTAACCAAGAAGACAAGGCCCCGGCAAGAGGAGCTTGCCGGGAAGGCTCGGAGAGTGACAAGCCTCCGGACGCGACAAGGATTCAGCCGCGGCAAGGCACTTGCCGCGGCACGCAACCTCTCTTCATCTCCACTCCAGCTCATCCACCAACGTGTCGCCATGAGACCATTCCATGCGCGCGTGTCAAGAGGCTGTGCAGCCAGCGGGGAGCAGCGATAAGCGGCCGACAAGCTTGCCATCGTGGTGAGCGGTGGCGCTCTGACGATCCGTGTTGCACTTTGTTTAGGCGGCGAGGGGCGGGCATTTAATGCTTTTGTCCCTTGCCGTCGGGGTTAGGTAGAGTACATTGTACCTTTGTACAAGTAGGTGTACCAACCACTGTTTTCCATTTGTACCCCCATCTACGTTGCCACACCGCCGGAGCCCCTTGTACATATAAAAGGAGGCCCATGCATAGCGTGAGAGGGGGGTTCAACACTCTCACGCTAGGTCTCGTTAGCATTTGGAGTATCTTTGTAGCTCTCAGCGCTCCCTAGCAAGAACACAATACAAACTAGACAAGCAGCGGTAGGAGTATTATCTCTCCGGAGAGCTTGAAGCTGGGTAAACTGCTGCGTGTGCCGCCTCGATCCGCTCTTCGTGCGATCTCCGCCCCCCCCTCCGAACCAAAGGGACTCGGTCCGCGGTCCCATAGGTGTTCGTGGGTCCGATCAGCCTCGCGACATCTTTGGCGCGCCCGGTAAAGGCGTCGAGGCTGTGTGAACCTGATCCGGCGTTCACACGAGCAACATCTTCATCATCTTCAACATCTTCATCAACATGCCACCGAAGAAGAAGGCTTCGGCGGCAGCGGAGCCGTCCGCGTCGAACCCACCATCACCAGAGCAAACGGGTGGTGGAGAAGACGTTGGCGGAAGAACGGGCGCCGGCGAAGGAGTTCGTGGTGCTACCAAGCCCAAGGACAAGGCCGTGCAGACCTCGGCGTCCGTACATGTACCGCGCCCGTCTTAGGAGGCGCGGCACCAACAGCGTCATGGTATTCAAAATACCATACGCTCGTTGGATCAAGACCGAGCTGGAGGATCTCGAGGCCCTCAAGACCAGCGTGCACGCCAACATGCTGGCACGAGCGAGGTACGGTCGCTGGGCGGGATGCTGCTCCTTCTAACATAGTTGGAAGTCCGAGCATATCCGCTCCTCGCACCGTTCACCATTGCCACCCACTACTCCAGCGAAGCTCTGGCGAGAGCTCAATCGCTCCTCGATTACCCTCCAGCGGACGACAAAGGTCGATGAGTGGAGGCCACTATATAGAGTCTCATCGGCCGCCAACGGCGGCGCTCCGTGATGACAACGAGTGCGTCGCTGCCGCGGCGAGACCGTAAGCGAGCGGTGGCGGCGAGATCGGTGGGGTGCAACCACCATGCACTCTCCACCCGAAGGCCAAGATCGCCGACTCGCGAGATCCACCTCGACAGCGAGACTCCGCTGCGTCGCCGGATCCACGAGCTCATCGCGATCAGCACCAAGTGCTACCACGATCGACAACAAGAGGGCGCTCGAACTGCGCGCCAGCGCTGAAGAGAAGCGGCGTCAATCCGACAAGCGGCTGGGCCCTCTGTCGACATGCACGCCCGGAGAACCAGGCGACTTGCCGTGCAGCGGTAGGTTGCCCTGCGTTCACTCTTGAGCTGCGGCAAGTCGATGGCCTGCAAGAAAAACTTCAAGCAGGCGTCTCGGAGAAATGCGGCGGCAAGGCGCATCCGTCGGAGTTCCTCGGCATCTACACCATCGTGGTGCGAGGCTGCGGGGCGAGACGACAAGATCCTGCCAACTACTTCCCGCGGTACTCAAGCCCAACGTCGGTCTGGCTCATGCACTTGCGGACAACTCCATATCTTCTTGGGCAGATCTATGCCATCGGTTTGTCGGCGCCTTTACATGCGGCCACAAACCCCATGGCTAAGAAAGCGACCTTCATCTGCTTCGCCCGGAAGGAAGGAGAGCCCTAGCAAGTATATTCAAAGATTCAGCCGTGTACAACACAACATCCCAGATGTCCACCCTGCCGTGGTGATCAGCGCGTTCCATCAGAACGTGCGGAACCGCAGGATGCGGGAGGAGATGGCGATGTGCAAGATCAGAGACGTCAGTGAGCTATCATACTGGCCGACAAGTGCGCCGCGTCTTTGAGGAGGAGGAGACTCCCGGAGAGAATACCGAAGCGGGAGGATCGGCGGTGAGGAGACCGCCCGGCAAGAAGAGCGTGGCGGGGCAACAGGAAAAAAGAAAGGCGGAGATGTGCTAGTCGTCGAGCAGTCCGGCAGCGGAGGTGGCGACAAGAACGCCAAGGCTGGTAGCTCCGGCAAGGAGGTTGCCGCTGGCACCAACAACCGACTGTGGCGGCGCCGACAAGCGGGGCGGCTCCGACAGCGATCTTGCAAGATCCACCGCACCAAGGGCCATGACCTCGAGCTGCAAGAAGGTAGAGCAGCTTGTCGAGCAATGTAAAGCTGAATCTGACGGCGCGACAAGGAGAAGGCCGGGAAGGTCTGGAGGAGCCAAGAAGAAACGACCCGGCCGGGAGGACGCCACGCAACAAGGCCAAGCAGCGGCAAGGAGACAGACCTCCAGCGGCGCGACAAGGATGAAGATGACGGCGGCGATGAAGATATGGAAGGCGATGAGACCGATGAGCAGGAGTTTGAGAAGCTACAGAGGTCCTCTGCGTTGACGGAGGTGCTTCCTGCATACTTCCCACCGCCAACTCAAGCGGTGGATGCGGGAAGTTAATGCAGCTGAACCATCCGTGAAGTCACGCAGCCTGCGAAATGGTCCATACGCCTATCATCTTTGATATTGAGGACCACCCTGATCGCGTAACTGAAGTCGGGTGCTTGCCGATGTTGGTTTCACCAACTATCCGCAACCTCAAGGTCACCAAGATGTTAGTTGACGGCGGGGCCGGCTTGAACCAGATCTCCTCCGTGGTGCTCCAGAAGCTTCAGATCCCTGACAACGAGCTCGAAGAGACTGGCACATTCCAAGGAATCAATCCGGGAAGGAGCAAGCCGAAGGGAAAGATCACGTTGTCGGTGACATTTGGCAGCGAGCTGAACTTCAGGACTGAGAGGGTCACTTTTGACGTTGCTGATTTTCCATTGCCTTACAATGGAATACTTGGCCGTCCAGCACTCACCAAGTTCATGGCGGCCTCTCACTATGCCTACAACCTCCTGAAGATGCCAGGCCCGATAAGCATCATCTCTGTCCATGGCGACAAGAAGAATGCTCTTATCTGTGCCGACAAGATCTACCGGGAAGCAGCAGCCGCGACAGATTGCAAGCCACTTGCCGCTGAAGCTCCCGGGGGGAAGAAGAAGACAAAGTCCGGCAAGAGCTCTGATGCCCACTCCGGCAAGCGCACCTCCTCGGAGTGCTGCACTACCGTCGAGGACGCACCATCGAGCTCCACCGGCAAGTATAAGAAGACGATGACAGCTCCACCAAAGACCAAGAAGGTGTCCGCCAAGGAGGACGACACCGGTGGTACCTTCACCATCGATTGCCTCTCTCGACCCCAAATAGGAAGGCGCTCGTTGCTTTCCTGCGGGCGAAACGTCGGCGTGTTTGCGTGGCAACCGTCGACATCCCGGTGTTCCCGGAAAGTAATTGAGCACCGTCTTGCCGTTTGTCCTCATCGTGGCCCGTCAAGCGTAAAGTCGGGAAGCAAGCGGTGGGCGTCAAGAGTTCATCGCGGAAGAAATCAAGAAAGCTGGAAGCAGCTGGCCTTGTCGGAGGTGCTCCATCCTACGTGGTTGGCCAATCCTGTAGTTGTGCGCCAAGGCTAACGGGAAATGGAGGCTTTGTATCGACTTTACGAGATGTCAATAAGGCTTGTCCCAAAGATCCATTTCCCTTGCCGCGCATCGACCAGATTGTTGACTCCACGGCGGATGTGATTTGCTTTCATTTCTTGATGCATACTCGAGATATCATCGATCTTCATGGCGAAGAGGATGAGGAGAAAACCGCATTCATTACTCCATGTGGCACATCTTTGTTTCATACGGATGCCTTTCGGTTTGAAGAATGCCGGTTCAACGTTTGCAAGAGTAGTCCATGGCGGCTTTTGAGCCACAAATGCACGAAATGTAGAAGCCTATATGGATGACATAGTGGTCAAGAGCAAGGACAAAGCAACTCTGGTTCAAGATTTGGATGAGACCTTTGCAAATCTGCGCAAGATCAACCTCAAGCTCAACCCCGAGAAGTGCGTGTTCGAGTCCATTCCGGCAAGCTTCTCGGAGTTCTTTCATCTCGGCGGGGAATTGAAGCCAATCCCGACAAGATCAAGGCCATTGAGCAGATTGAAGCACCAAAGCGGCGTCAAGGATGTCACGAAGACTTGTCGGTTGCGTAGCTGCTCTCGGCGAGTTTATCTCTAGATCTGCTGGCGGCGGGCCTGCCATTTTCAAAATCTTGAAAAAGGCAGGTCCGATGCAATGGACTTCGGAAGTGGAGGCAGCAACTGCGGACTTGAAGAGATACATCCTCCACTCCAACACTTGTCGCACCTAAGCCACAAGAGAAGTTGCGCTATATATAGCGGCAACCAATCAAGTGGTTAGTGCTGCGTTAATGCAGAGAGGGAGGCGGATGATGAGCTAGCAACCACAGCGGAACACATCCGGCGACAAGCGAGGGCTTCGCCGGCAAGCTCTGGTCCCGACAAGGGACGGATCTGCCTTGAGCGCATGAGCGGTCTGCGAAAAAGGATGGTGCAGCGCCCGGTTACTTTAGCCGGTTCCCTTCTGCGAGGGGCTAGATCAAGGTACTCTGGTGTGCAGAAATTGCTTTCGGCCTCCTCATGGCCTCGAGAAAGCTGCGCCATTACTTCCAAGCACATGAGATAACGATGCGTCACTCGCTTTCCGGCTGAAGAGGATCTTGCAAAATCCGGAGGCAACAGGCGGGATTGTCGAGTGGGCCTTTGGGCTGTCAAGCTTTGGCCTCAAGTTTGAAAGCACATCAACTATCCAAAGCGAGCATTGGCGAGTTCATAGCGGAATGGACCCCAACGCAAGATGAAGAAATTCGAGACGAGCATCCCGTCAAGGAAGCGAGCAAAGAGTGGCGAGCGCATGGCGGATGCGAGAAAAGGATGGTGCAGCGCCAGTTTACTTTGTCGGTTCCCTTCTGCAGGGGCTAGATCAAGGTACTCTGGTGTGCAGAAATTGCTTTTCGGCCTCCTCATGGCCTCGAGAAAGCTGCGCCATTACTTCCAAGCACATGAGATAACAGTCGTCACTCGCTTTCCGCTGAAGAGGATACTGGCGTGCTGCTTATAGCACCCACCGGAGAGCACCTCAAGTACATAGTCCAAATGCATTTTCCCAAGGAGCAAGCAACAAACAATACAGCAGAGTATGAAGGTTTGCTTGCCGGTCTCGAGATTGCGATGAACCTTGGGATTAAGAAGCTTATTGTCGGGGTGATTCGCAGCTTGTCGTCCGCCAAGTGAACAAAGATTATCAGATTCCATTGATGGAAGCCTACGTTGATGAAGTGAGAAAGCTAGAAGAACACTTTGTGACCTACAAATGGAACATGTTCCAAGAGCTCGAGAATAATATTGCTGATGGCTGTCAAAGTCTGCTGCACTTAAGTTGCACAATGGAACCAGGGATTTTTGTGCTCAAGCTAACTCAACCAACCGTAACACCATCAAGCTGGACAGAACAAGAAGAGGAAGTTGATTTCTGGTGACTATTTTCGGCAGAGCTTCCGAAGCCGCCACCAAAAGGTCCCAGGATCAACACCAAGAATGATGAGGGCGATGCTGCTCCGACAAGCCCAAGGGTTTGTTTCGTTGAAGCGACGCTCCCGACAAGCATTGCTCGGCAAGCTTGCGGGGAACATCAAGCTCGGCGAACCACAGGTTCTTGCCGTGGAAGCTGATGTTCCCGCAGCAGAATGTGCCTTTAGTCCTTGTTGTTGAGCCGCAGCTCCGGCAAAGATGGGCGCAGCAGATTGTCCATTTCCTTGACAGGAGAACTTCCCGAAGAGCAAGAAGAAGCGGAAAGAGTAGCCCGGCGGTCAAGTATGTACCGGTTTGTCAACAACACACTGCATGCGAAGGAGACTCAACGGTGTGAAATTGAAGTGTATTCACTTTGGGAAGACGGACAAAAGCTGTTGGCGAAGATACATGGAGGCATATGTGGTCACCACATTGGCGCGGAGCACTTGCCGGCAAAGCTTTCCGGCAAGGTTTCTTTTGGCCGACAGCCCTCCGTGATGCAACTGCACAAGTAACCAAGTGTGAAGCGTGCGATTCCATTCCAAGCGAGATACACCAGACAGCTCAAGCTCTCCGGACGATCCCTTTATCCTGGCCATTTTTTGATGCAGGGCTCGACATCCTCGGCCCCTTCCCCGAGCTGTCGGGGCTTTGAGTACTTATGCGTTGCCATCGACAAGTTCACAAAGTGGCGGAAGTGGAAGTAGTGAGGAAGGTGACAAGACAACGGTCGGTCAAGTTCTTGGTCGATTGTTTGCCGTTTGAATCCCTAACAGGATCATCACCGACAACGGCACACAATTTACGAGCCGCACCTTCATGCAGTACGTCCAAGATCTTGGCGCCAAGGTCTGCTTTGCTTCTATTGCTCATTCAGGAAGCAACGGTCAAGCAGATAGGGCAAATGCTGAAGTGTTGCGCGGGCTCAAGACCAGAACTTTCGACAGGCTGCACAAGTGCGGAAGAAACTGGATTGAGGAGCTGCCGGTGGTTCTTTGGTCGATCAGGACGACGCCAAATCGAGCCACCGGCGGACACCTTTTGCTCTAGTCTATGGAGGAGAGGCAGTTCTCCCCACGGAACTCGTATACGGATCACCTCGAGTACTCGCTTATGATGAGCTTAAGCAAGAGCAGCTGCGACAAGATGACGCGCTGCTCCTTGAGGAGGACCGTCTTGAGGCATTTGTCACGAGCTGCTCGTTACCAGCAAGCTTTGCATCGCTACCATAGCCGCAAAGTTAGTGCCAGAAGCCTCGAGGAAGGCGACCTTGTTCTTCGGCGCGTTCAGTCCGCCAAGAATTCAAACAAGTTGACGCCGAAGTGGGAAGGCCCTTATCGGGTGAAACGAGTCACTAGGTGTAATGCCCAGATTCGATGCGCCAGGTGTCCTTCAGTTATTCGCCGTCTTTGCCATGTCATTTGCTTGCGTGTTGCACTTTGCCATGTCATCATCTGCATTTTATATCATGTCATCATGTGCATCTCATTTGCATACGTGTTCGTCTCATGCATCCGAGCATTTTCCGTTGTCCGTTTGCAATCCGACACTCCTATGTCACCGGCGCCCTTTTACCTCTTTTTAGGTATGCGGGTATTAAAACTTTCTCGGAATGGACCGAGGTTTGCCAAGCGGCCTTGGTATAGCACCAGTGAACCGCTGTCAAGTTTCGGATCATTTGGAGGTCGTTTGGTACTCCAACGGTTAACCGGGTAACCGCAAAGCCCTCTTTGAGTTGCAGCCCAACACCCCTTCCAAAGTGGCCCAAAACCCAGCAAACTCCCCTCCATGCTCTCTATCGTTCGATCACGATCGTGTGGGCGAAAACCGCACCTCATTTGGACTCTCCTAGCTCCCTCTACCTATATAAACATCTCCCCCTCCGAAATTCGCGGATGAATTCGTCCCTAACCCTAGATCCCACCTCACTCTGCCTTGGGACATGTCGCCGCCCGTCCGAACGAAACCAGCGCCGCCCGCAGCCATCCAGGCGCGCCACGTGTCCTCCGCCGCCCGTCCCGCGCCGCCCGGCCATGAGCCATCCAAGACCCAGCGCCAGATCCGGCGCCGCCGCCCGCTTCGCCCAGGCGCCTCCGGCGCCCTCACGCCCCGCCCATGACGCCGCCAGCCATCCCGGCCGCCCGCGCCTTCCGCCGGGCGAGCTCCATCGCCCGGCCGCCCCGCCGACTAGCTTCGCCGCCCGCTCCGCCTTCGCCGCCGGCGCCCTCCACACCTCGTCGGCCCGCGTCCTCACCGGAGAACCGCGCCCGCCGCCCGCCCGCGGAGATCTCGGCGCCACCTCCCTCCGCCCGCCTCGTCGCCCGCTCCTCCTCGCCGGAGCGCCTCGTCCCGAGATCCGGCCGGGGTGGATGAGATCCACCCGTACACCCATCAAGCAGCCACGCCTCCCCGATCCACTCCGTCCACAGCCTCGTCGTCCGGTTGACTTTTCTCCGGTGAGAAAATCCACCAAGTCCCGAAATCTGTGAATATTTTGTTGCATTTGCGTTGCATCATATCTCTGTCATCGTTGCTCCGTATTGTGCGTGTAATATGTCGAAATGTTCGACTCGAAGAGTAGATCATTTCATATCATTGCATAATTTTCATTTGAGCTCATCCTGATTCCCTAAATGCTGTTGGAAGAGTGCTATGTGATGTTAGTTTTTGTTTCTTAACAGAATATGCACTTTTGTCATTTTTGCCATGATTGATGTGTGCATCCTATGAATTTGAGTCCTACATGTGTTTTGTCATATGCCATGCCATCTATCCAGGGGTGCTTGCCATGTATTTTTGTGAGTTGTGTAGTGAGTGCATCAAGCTTGTTAAGTAGGGTACTTGCTGTTGCTGTTTTCCTGGCAGATTCTGTTACATTTTGTTGCCATGTTAACTTGATGCTACAGAGAGTTCCGTGCTTATTTTGAGATACTTCAGTAAGGATATTTTGTTAAAAATGTCATGCTCTATCCATCCATGCCCTTTTTTGCAATTATGGAGTATCATAGCTTGAGTCAATCGAGCTCTACTTTTGCTATAAAATGTTCCTGGCAGATTGTTTACATGTTATTCAATTTTGCCAAGGTTGTTGTGGTTGATCCTTGCATGCTATATTGTTGTTCTTGCCATGTATAGCTTCTATGCCATGTCTTCTTACTTTTGGTTGCCTTTCCATGCCATGTATTGCTCTGTGGTGAGTGGTTCGAGCTCACCAACATGCCTACTCATTGTTGTACCTGCCATGTATGAATCTGTAATATAACTTGCGATATTGGCATGGGTGTTACTATATTTTCTGATCCTTTTTGGCTTATGGTCAGTAAAGGACATTTGTTCTATGCAATTAGTAGATTCATTCCATGCCTTTGTTTGCCATGTTAAGTTCTGTAACATGTTGTTTCATAGCTCTAAACATTGCAACCTGATGGTATTTCTGCTAAAGTCTGAAACTGTTATTATTTGCAATCTTGCCATGTGTTTTTGAGCATGTTCTAGTGATTTCTGGAGTTAGCTCAGTGTTCATGTTTTGTCATGCTTTACCTGTACATCATGCCCATGCCATTTGTTATTTCGTTGAGATGCTGTAGCATGTTGTTTTGATGCTTGCAATATGCCTAGTTGCTGTTTTGGACAGATTGTTGTTATGACTTGTATAGAGTGTATGTGTTGCACCGTTGCTCCGTTTTGGGTGGTCTCTATATGAAACTTGCTTGATTTTGCATGTAGTTTTGTATTATCATGTTGGATCCTTGTTTTGAGGTGTTTTCTTGATGTTTGTATGCATTTTGCACCAATGCCATGTTTAACTTGTTTTGCTCATATCTTCTAGGCCGTAGCTCCGAATCTAATGAACTTTATATGTAACTTGACTAGATTTTCGTGTAGATCATCGTGGTGCATATTAACTTACTGTTTAACAACTTGAACATAAGGTTTATTCAGATCTGGACCTATTTCGAAATTTGCATATGAGGACTTACCGGAATTGTTATATGTTGTTCCCGGCCTCATTTAAACTTGCTTTGATGTGTTGCTCTTGTTTGCATCATCTCTTGCCATGAGTAGCCTCATCTAGATTTGTCATGCATCATGTTTGTTGTGCATCTTGTCTTGTTCATGTGTGGTGTCTTTACCTATGTTGTGTGCTTCTTTTTGTTAGTTCCTGTTTCGTTGCGATCGTGAGGATTCGTTCGTCTACGCTTGGTTCGGCTTCATCCGTTCGTCTTCTTCATGGACTCGTTCATCTTCTTCATGGACTCGTTCTTCTTCCTTGCGGGATTTCAGGCAAGATGACCGCTACCCTGGATCTCACTACTATCATTGATATGCTAGTTGCTTCGCTCTTTCGCTATGCTGCGCTACCTATCACTTGCTTTGCTCAAGCCATCCCATATTGCCATGTCGGCCTCTAACCTTTTGCACCCTTCCTAGCAAACCGTTGTTTGGCTATGTTACCGCTTTGCTCAGCCCCTCTTATAGCGTTGTTAGTTGCAGGTGAAGATGAAGTTTGTTCCTTGTTGGAACATGGAGATGTTGTTCCTTGTTGGAACATGTTTACTTGTTGGGATATCACAATATATCTTATATTATTAATGCATCTATATACTTGGTAAAGGGTGGAAGGCTCGGCCTTATGCCTGGTGTTTTGTTCCACTCTTGCCGCCCTAGTTTCCGTCATATCGGTATTATGTTCCCGGATTTTGCGTCCCTAACGGTCGGGTGATTTATGGGACCCCTTGACAGTTAAGCTTTGAATAAGACTTTTCCAAAGAAGGCCCAACATTGGTTTTTCCATTTGCCTCACCACCACCTATATTTCCTTGGGAGTAATTAACCCAAGGGTCATCTTTATTCAGCCCCCCGGGCCAATGCTTGTCTAAGTGTTGGTCCAAACTAGAGCACCGTCTTGGGACCATCCCTTGGCAACATGGGTTACGTCGGTTCTCAGACGCTTCGCTTATCCGGTGTTGCCACGAGAACGAGATATGTGCAGCTCCTATCGGGATTGTCGGCACATCGGGCGGCTTTGCTGGTCTTGTTTTATTGCCGTCGAAATGTCCTCATGGCCGGGATTCGAGACTGATCGGGTCTTCCCGGGAGAAGGAATATCCTTCGTTGATCGCGAGAGCTTATCATGGGCTAAGTTGGGACACCCTGCAGGGTATAAACTTTTCGAGAGCGCGCATGATTATGTGGCAGATGGGAATTTGTTAATGTCCGGTTGTAGAAAACCCGAAGTTGATCTTAATTAAAATACACCAACCGTATGCGTAACGTGAGTGTCTCTTTTCGGGTTGATCGAGAGGAGAACACGGTTTCGGGTTATTTCGGCGTAAGTAGGGGTTCAGGATCACTTCTTGATCATTACTAGTTGATTTGTTCCTTTGTTTCTCTTCTCGCTCTCATTTGCGTATGTTAGCCACCATATATGCTTAGTCGCTGCTGCAACCTCACCACTTTATCCCTTCCTTTCCTTTAAGCTTTGCTAGTCTTGATACCCATGGTAATGGGATTGCCGAGTCCTCGTGGCTCACAGATTACTACACCACCGATTGCGGTACAGGTTGTCACGATGATCATGACGCGAGAGCGATGTTTATTTGTGTTGGAGTTCTTCTTACGCTTCTTCGATCGGGGATAGGTTCCGGTCGGCTGACACAGGCTAGCGAGGTGGATGTCGTTTGAGCTTCTGTTTATGTTTCATCCGTAGTCGGATGTTGATCCTGTTTATGATGTTGATGTATTCTTGTGGCATTTGTGCCTTATGTATGTATCCCTATGTATTATGTAATGTTGAGGTAATGATATCCACCTTGCAAAAGCGTCTCAATATGCGGGTCTATCCTTGGTGGGACCTTCGAGTTCCTTTTGGATAGGGTCGCTTATTGGGCGTGACAAGTTGGTAATCAGAGCCTCGACCGACCCTAGGAGCCCCCTTGATTGATCGTGTAGTTTGGCCGTTGTTGAGTCTAGAAGAAAACTATTTTCGGAGTCTAGTTATATCGGAGAGTAGGAATTCTTTTTACTCCTCTGCCCCTTCGTCGCTCTGGTGAGAAATCTTGACGTAGGTGTTTTGAATTACTCCTCTTCCCCTTCAAATTTTTCTTTAGGATCACGCAGTTGGTTTTCCGGTAGTTGTTCCTCAGCTCTTTTTATCCGGTGAATTTCTCGTCAAGTCGACCCGACCATCTTCATCTTTGCCAAGTTCAATCCTCAATTCTTCCTCCGACGTCGTTGTTTTTCCCTGTCCGAAGTTGTCTTTGTTTTTCCCACCCGCCCACCCTTCTTCTTCTCGGAACCGGAGTCCGTAATCGAGTATCCATCCTACTCGTGCGAAGTCTTTGCTTTTCTCTCCTCAATGATTTCAACCGGTGCTTTTCTCTTCAAGTTATTCGTCGGTATCCCCTTCCAAATTGCCTTTGTTTTCCCGCCCTCCCACCCTATTATTCCCGGAGTTCGAGTTTCTTCCGACCATCAATTTCATTCGTGTGGAGCCTCTTTAGTCTTCCCTCAATTGTTTCAACCGGTGGATTTCTCTTTTGTTCGACATTCTTCATTTCTTCTCCGGTGGACTCAATTCAAGTTTTTCGGGTTGATCACATTCTTTTCCTGAATCAAGTGTTCTCCCTACTCGTTCGTCTTTTCGCCAGTTTATCATTCCGGAGTTCGGAAGAAATCTCAGGAGATTCGTCTGTCTTCCTATTAACTCGAGGTTGTCACCTCAGTCAAATATTTCAGTTCTTCCGGTGCATCATCTATCTGTTCATCAATTCTTTCCAACGGTGTTATCTCTTCAGTGGGCCCTAACCCACAGGTCTTTTCCCAGGATCTTACCTGACTCTTCTAATTCCCCGGAGGCATTCTCAATTCCTTTCAAGTGTGACGTAAGTATGAATTTCATTAGTCAGATGCCTTTTCAAGATCGATTTCAAACCATTTCATTGTTGACTCAACGTCTTTGTTTTTCATTCTCCCGGAGCGTCTCAACAATTCTGCGTGGTGGTTCTCGTCGTCATTCTCAACATTTGAAGACCGTCGTAGATTTTTTTTCTCTTAAATCTTGTCTGTTCTCCCGGAGATTCGCGGTGCTAGCTCGATGTTATCCTATCCATTTATTTCCAGTTGTGCAATTCTTTTCATCCATCCGGAGCATTTCAGGAGTTGCTTTCTCTCTCGATCATCCGGAGGCCATCTTTTCGGAATATCTCTCCATTCTAAGTTTTTCAAATTCGTTCTCCAATTATTCCATATTCGTGCCCCTTCGTTCGTCTCTATATTCTTCCGGTGCTGCGTTCAAGCATTCATTAATCAGTTCGCGATCTCTTCGATCTCTTTCCTCTAAATTTCCTCAAGTATCTTCGTGCTTTTCTAATTCTTCCCGGTGATTCATTCTCTTTCGTCAGTCATTTCGAATTCTTACGGTGGTTCATTCAAGATTCTTTTTCCTTGTTTACCATATTAATCCATTCGTTCTTTTCAATCCTACCGGTGGTTCATGAAGACCTTTCTCAAGTTTTGCGCCATATTTCCCCTTAATCTCTTTTCAAGAAGAATAAGTAGTATGCAAAAATCCATTGTTTGTCACCAATTTAATTTGATGAAGGATAAGCATACAATAAATCTTATTCTTATTTCATCAAACTGTCTAATCTTTTTCTTCGGAGTTTGTTCGTGAGGAATAAATTCTAGTTCCAAGTGTTTTCATCTTTTCTTATCCGGAGTTCAATTATTTCCTCGACCATCTTGTCGGAACCTCCATCACCCCAAGGCTCGTCTTATTCGTTCATCCTTCATTCTATCTTATCATCCTTTTGTTACCGGAGTTCTTCACGATGGTTCTTCATGATTTAATTCTTTCTTCAAGAGTTTCATCAATATTTTGGTGGAATTCAAATATCTTTTCTTCTCGCGTCTCGAAGTGCAATTAATTCTCCGTATTTCTTTTGAAGTGGAGTTTTGCATTTCTTCGTTCTTCTCAGCTATTTAATCTTTTCCGATTGTGGTCGGTGATCAGCTCTTAATTTTGAGATGTTATCCATAAGTCCACAACAAGCTTATTCTTTTGTTGTTGAAAATTTCCAACAACTCAGTTCAATCTTTTCTTCTAAGATTGCTTTCTATTCCATTAAGTGGCACAAGTTGTCATTTTCTTCTCAGTTCTTTTCATTCAATTCTTTCAATTCTTAGGAGGCATTACGTTGTTTATCTCGTCAAGTGTCATTCCATCTTCTGAAGCTTATGTTCTATTCTTTCCTTGTTCAGCGGTGTGCTGCCTAAATCCTTTCAGTCTTATTCGTTTCTTTTCTCATTCTAACCTGAGTGATTTCATAGTCTATCCGATTCAGTGAGCTTTCGTTTCTCGTCTTTCTCGTCGTTCCTCTTTTTCTCAAGTGCTCTCGATTCTTTGATTCTTCTCTTGAGCTCTTGTTTCACCTCATCCCTTTTTTCTCTTCCGTCTCGGTCCTAAGATCTCGGGACGAGATCTCTTGTTAGTGGAGGAGTGTTGTAATGCCCCGGATTCGATGCGCCAGGTGTCCTTCAGTTATTCGCCGTCTTTGCCATGTCATTTGCTTGCGTGTTGCACTTTGCCATGTCATCATCTGCATTTTATATCATGTCATCATGTGCATCTCATTTGCATACGTGTTCGTCTCATGCATCCGAGCATTTTCCCGTTGTCCGTTTTGCAATCCGACACTCCTATGTCACCCGGCGCCCCTTTTACCTCTTTTCGTGTGCGGGTATTAAAACTTTCTCGGAATGGACGAGGTTTGCCAGCGGCCTTGGTATAGCACCGGTGAACCGCCTTTGTCAAGTTTCGGATCATTTGGAGGTCGTTTGGTACTCAGCAGTTAACGGGTAACCGCATAAAGCCCTCTTTGAGTTGCAGCCCAACACCCCTTCCAAAGTGGCCCAAAACCCAGCAAACTCCCTCCATGCTCTCTATCGTTCGATCCACGATCGTGTGGGCTAACCGCACCTCATTTGGACTCTCCTAGCTCCCTCTACCTATATAAACATCTCCCCTCCGAAATTCGCGGATGAATTCGTCCCTAACCCTAGATCCCACCTCCTCTGCTTGGGACATGTCCGCCGCCGTCGAACGAAACCAGCGCCGCCGCCCGCAGCCATCGAGCGCGCCACGTGTATCCTCCGCCCGCCGTCCCCGCGCCGCCCGGCCATGAGCCCATCCAAGGGCAGCAGCCAGATCAGCGCCCGCCCGGCCGCTTTCGCCCCAGCGCCTCGGCGCCCTCCGCCCCGCGCCCGCGCCCGGCCATCCCGGCCGCCCAGCGCCTTCCCGCCGCCGGGCGAGCTCCATCGCCCGGCCGCCCCCGCCCGCCCTAAGCTCGTCCGCCGCCCGCTCCGCCTTCGCCGCCCGGCGCCTCCACACACCTCGTCGGCCCGCGTCCTCACGGAGACAGCCGCGCACCGCCCGCCCGTAGTGCACTTTGCCATGTCATCATCTGCATTTTATATCTGTCAACATGTGCATCTCATTTGCATACGTGTTCGTCTCATGCATCCGAGCATTTTCCCATTGTCCGTTTTGCAATCCGGCACTCCTATGTCTCCGGCGCCCTTTTACCTCTTTTAGGTAATGCGGGTATTAAAACTTTCTCGGAATGGACGAGGTTTGCCAATGACCTTGGTATAGCACCGGTGAACCGCTGTCAAGTTTCGGATCATTTGGAGGTCGTTTGGTACTCCAGCAGTTAACGGGTAACATAAAGCCCTCTTTGAGTTGCAGCCCAACACCCCTTGAAAGTGGCCCAAAACCCAGCAAACTCCCTCCATGCTCTCTCATGCGTTCGATCCACGATCGTGTGGTAACCGCACCTCATTTGGACTCTCCTAGCTCCCTCTACCTATATAAACATCTCCCCTCCGAAATTCGCGGATGAATTCGTCCCTAACCCTAGATCCCACCTCCTCTGACGGACATGTCCGCGCCGTCCGAACGAAACCAGCGCCGCCCGCGCAGCCATCCAGGCGCGCCACGTGTCCTCCGCCGCCCGTCCCAGCGCCGCCCGGCCATGAGCCCATCCGGGGCCAGCGAGCCAGATCCGGCGCCCGCCCGCCCCTTCGCCCCAGCGTGCCTCCGGCGCCCTCCGCCCGCAACGCCGCGCCCAGCCATCCCGGCCGCCCAGCGCCTTCCCGCCGCCGGGCGAGCTCCATCGCCCGGCCGCCCCGCCGCCTAGCTTCGTCGCCGCCGCTCCGCCTTCGCCGCCGGCGCCTCCCTGCACCTCGTCGGCCCCGCGTCCTCACCGGAGACCGCGCGCACCGCCGCCCGCGGAGTGCACTTTGCCATGTCATCATCTGCATTTTATATCATGTCAACATGTGCATCTCATTTGCATACGTGTTCGTCTCATGCATCCGAGCATTTTCCGTTGTCCGCTTTTGCAATCCGGCACTCCTATGTCTCCGGCGCCCTTTTACCTCTTTTAGGTGTGCGGGTATTAAAACTTTCTCGGAATGGACGAGGTTTGCCATGACCTTGGTATAGCACCCGGTGAACCGCTGTCAAGTTTCGGATCATTTGGAGGTCGTTTGGTACTCCAGCAGTTAGCAAGGTAACATAAAGCCCTCTTTGAGTTGCAGCCCAACACCCCTTCGAAAGTGGCCCAAAACCCAGCAAACTCCCCTCCATGCTCTCTGTCGTTCGATCACGATCGTGTGGGCGAAAACCGCACCTCATTTGGACTCTCCTAGCTCCCTCTACCTATATAAACATCTCCCCCTCCGAAATTCGCGGATGAATTCGTCCCTAACCCTAGATCCCACCTCCTCTGCGCGACGGACATGTCCGCGCCGTCCCGACGAAACCAGCGCCGCCCGCACCAGCCATCCAGGCGCGCCACGTGTCCTCCGCCCGCCGTCCCGCGCCGCCCGGCCATGAGCCCATCCGGGCCAGCGGGCCCAGATCCGGCGCCGCCGCCTTCGCCCAGCGCCTCCGCCGCCCTCCGCCCATGACGCCGCGCCAGCCATCCCGGCCGCCCAGCGCCTTCCCGCCCGCGGGCGGAGCTCCATCGCCCGGCCGCCCCCGCCGCCCTAGCTTCGTCCGCCGCCCGCTCCGCCTTCGCCCGCGCCTCCACACACCTCGTCGGCCCGCGTCCTCACGGAGACCGCCGCGCCGCCCGCGGAGTGCACTTTGCCATGTCATCATCTGCATTTTATATCATGTCAACATGTGCATCTCATTTGCATACGTGTTCGTCTCATGCATCCGAGCATTTTCCCGTTGTCCGTTTTGCAATCCGGCACTCCTATGTCTCCCGGCGCCCCTTTTACCTCTTTTCGTGTGCGGGTATTAAAACTTTCTCGGAATGGACCGAGGTTTGCCAAGCGGCCTTGATATAGCACCGGTAGACCGCCTGTCAAGTTTCGGATCATTTGGAGGTCGTTTGGTACTCCAACGGTTAACCGGGTAACCGCAAAGCCCTCTTTGAGTTGCAGCCCAACACCCCTTCCAAAGTGGCCCAAAACCCAGCAAACTCCCCTCCATGCTCTCTGTCGTTCGATCACGATCGTGTGGGCGAAAACCGCACCTCATTTGGACTCTCCTAGCTCCCTCTACCTATATAAACATCTCCCCCTCCGAAATTCGCGGATGAATTCGTCCCTAACCCTAGATCCCACCTCCTCTGCGCGCCGGACATGTCCGCCGCCGTCCGGACGAAACCCGCGCCGCCGCCCGCAGCCATCCAGGGCGCGCCACGTGTCCTCCGCCCGCCCGTCCCGCGCCGCGAGCCCATCCGCCAGCAGCGGGCCAGATCCAGCGCCGCCGGCCGCTTCGCCCAGCGCGCCTCGGCGCCCTCCGCCCATGACGCCCGCGCCCGGCCATCCCGGCCGCCCCAGCGCCTTCCCGCGCCGGGCGGAGCTCCATCGCCCGGCCGCCCGCCGCTTAGCTCGTCCGCCCGCCCGCTCGCCTTCGCCGCCGGCGCCTCCCTGCACCTCGTCGGCCCCGCGTCCTCACCGGAGACCGCGCGCACCGCCGCCCGCGGAGTGCACTTTGCCATGTCATCATCTGCATTTTATATCATGTCAACATGTGCATCTCATTTGCATACGTGTTCGTCTCATGCATCCGAGCATTTTCCCGTTGTCCGTTTTGCAATCCGGCAATCCTATGTCTCCGGCGCCTTTTACCTCTTTTTCGTGTGCGGGTATTAAAACTTTCTCGGAATGGACGAGGTTTGCCAGCGGCCTTGGTATAGCACCGGTGAACCGCCTGTCAAGTTTCGGATCATTTGGAGGTCGTTTGGTACTCCAACGGTTAACCGGGTAACATAAAGCCCTCTTTGAGTTGCAGCCCAACACCCCTTGAAAGTGGCCCAAAACCCAGCAAACTCCCTCCATGCTCTCACGTCGTTCGATCCACGATCGTGTGTGGTAACCGCACCTCATTTGGACTCTCCTAGCTCCCTCTACCTATATAAACATCTCCCCCTCCGAAAGTCGCGGATGAATTCGTCCCTAACCCTAGATCCCACCTCCTCTGCGCGCCGGACATGTCCGCCGCCGTCCGGAAGAAACCCGCGCCGCCCGCGCAGCCATCCAGGGCGCGCCACGTGTCCTCGCCGCCCGTCCACCGCCCGGCCCGGAGCCATCCGGGGCCAGCGGGCCTAGATCCGCGCCGCCCGGCCGCTTCGCCCCAGCGCCTCCGGCGCCCTCCACCCGCGCAACCCGCGCAGCCATCCCGGCCCCGCGCCTTCCCGCCGCCAGCCATCCCGGCGCCGCCGCCTTCGCCTTCCCGCCGGGGCGGAGCTCCATCGCCCGGCCGCCCCCGCCGCCTAGCTCGTCCGCCGCCCGCTCCGCCTTGGCCAGCGCCTCCACCACCTCGTCGGCCCAGCGTCCTCACCGGAGACCGCGCCCGCCGCCGCCCGCGGAGATCACCGGAGACCGCCTCCCTCTGCCGCCTCGTCGCCGGCTCCTCGCCGGAGACGCCTCGTCCCGGATCCGGCCCGGGGTGGATGAGATCCACCCGTACACCCATCCAAACGGCCACGCCTCCCCCGATCCACTCCGTCCCTGTACCTCGTCGTCCAGTTGACTTTTCTCCGGGGTGAGAAAATCCACCAAGTCCCGAAATCTGTGAATATTTTTTTGCATTTGCGTTGCATCATATCTCTGTCATCGTTGCTCCGTATTGTGCGTGTAATATGTCTAAATGTTCGCCTCGAAGAGTAGATCATTTCATATCATTTCATCATTTTCATTTGAGCTCATCTTGATTCCCTAAATGCTGTTGGAAGTGTGCTATGTGATGTTAGTTTCTGTTTCTTAACAGAACATGCACTTTTGTCATTTTTGCCATGATTGATGTGTGCATCCTATGAATTTGAGTCCTACATGTGTTTTGTCATATGCCATGCCATCTATCCAGGGGTGCTTGCCATGTATTTTTGTGAGTTGTGTAGTGAGTGCATAAAGCTTGTTAAGTAGGGTACTTGCTGTTGCTGTTTTCCTGGCAGATTCTGTTACATTTTGTTGCCATGTTAACTTGATGCTACAGAGAGTTCCATGCTTATTTTGAGATACTTCAGTAAGGATGTTTTGTTAAAAATGTCTTGCTCTATCCATCCAGGCCCTTTTTTGCAATTATGGAGTGTCATAGCTTGAGTCAATCGAGCTCTACTTTTGCTATAAAATGTTCCTGGCAGATTGTTTACATGTTATTCAATTTTGCCAAGGTTGTTGTGGTTGATCCTTGCATGCTATATTGTTGTTCTTGCCATGTATAGCTTCTATGCCATGTCTTCTTACTGTTGGTTGCCTTTCCATGCCATATATTGCTCTGTGGTGAGTGGTTCGAGCTCACCAACATGCCTACTCATTGTTGTACCTGCCATGTATGAATCTGTAATATAACTTGCGATATTGGCATGGGTGTTACTATATTTTCTGATCCTTTTTGGCTTATGGTCAGTAAAGGACATTCTTTCTATGCAATTAGTAGATTCATGCCATGCCTTTGTTTGCCATGTTAAGTTCCTGTAACATGTTGTTTCATAGCTCTAAACATTGCAACCTGATGGTATTTCTGCTAAAGTCTGAAACTGTTATTATTTGCAATCTTGCCATGTGTGTTTGAGCATGTTCTATTGATTTCTGGAGTTAGCTCAGTGTTCATGTTTTGTCATGCTTTACCTGTAGATCATGCCCATGCCTTTTGTTATTTTGTTGAGATGCTGTAGCATGTTGTTTTGATGCTTGCAATATGCCTAGTTGCTGTTTTGGACAGATTGTTGTTATGACTTGTATAGTGTATGTGTTGCACCGTTGCTCCGTTTTGGGTGGTCTCTATATGAAACTTGCTTGATTTTGCATTTAGTTTTGTATTATCATGTTGGATCCTTGTTTTGAGGTGTTTTCTTGATGTTTGTATGCATTTTGCACCAATGCCATGTTTAACTTGTTTTGCTCATATCTTCTAGGTCGTAGCTCCGAATCTAATGAACTTTATATGTAACTTGACTAGATTTTCGTGTAGATCATCGTGGTGCATATTAACTTATTGTTTAACAACTTGAACATAAGGTTTATTCAGATCTGGACCTATTTCGAAATTTGTATATGAGGACTTACCGGAATTGTTATATGTTGTTCCCGGCCTCATTTAAACTTGCTTTGATGTGTTGCTCTTGTTTGCATCATCTCTTGCCATGAGTAGCCTCATCTAGATTTGTCATGCATCATGTTTGTTGTGCATCTTGTCTTGTTCATGTGTGGTGTGTTTACCTATGTTGTGTGCTTCTTTTTGTTAGTTCCTGTTTCGTTGCGATCGTGAGGATTCGTTCGTCTACGCTTGGTTCGGCTTCATCCGTTCGTCTTCTTCATGGACTCGTTCATCTTCTTCATGGACTCGTTCTTCTTCCTTGCGGGATTTCAGGCAAGATGACCGCTACCCTGGATCTCACTACTATCATTGCTATGCTAGTTGCTTCGCTCTTTCGCTATGCTGCGCTACCTATCACTTGCTGCTCAAGCCATCCCATATTGCCATGTCAGCCTCTAACCTTTTGCACCCTTCCTAGCAAACCGTTGTTTGGCTATGTTACCGCTTTGCTCAGCCCCTCTTATAGCGTTGTTAGTTGCAGGTGAAGATGAAGTTTGTTCCTTGTTGGAACATGGAGATGTTGTTCCTTGTTGGAACATGTTTACTTGTTGGGATATCACAATATATCTTATATTATTAATGCATCTATATACTTGGTAAAGGGGTGGAAGGCTCGGCCTTATGCCTGGTGTTTTGTTCCACTCTTGCCGCCCTAGTTTCCGTCATATCGGTATTATGTTCCCGGATTTTGCGTCCCTAACGCGGTCGGGTGATTTATGGGACCCCCTTGACAGTTCGCTTTGAATAAGACTTTTCCAGCAAGGCCCAACATTGGTTTTTCCATTTGCCTCACCACCACCTATATTTCCCTTGGGAGTAATTAACCCCCGGGCCAATGCTTGTCTAAGTGTTGGTCCAAACTAGAGCACCGTGCGGGACCATCCCTTGGCAACATGGGTTACGTCGGTTCCTGTACGCTTCGCTTATCCGGTGTTGCCACGAGAACGAGATATGTGCAGCTCCTATCGGGATTGTCGGCGATCGGGCGGCTTTGCTGGTCTTGTTTTATTGCCGTCGAAATGTCCAGTGGCGGGATTCCGAGACTGATCGGGTCTTCGAAGGAATATCCTTCGTTGATCGCGAGAGCTTATCATGGGCTAAGTTGGGACACCCCTGCAGGGTATAAACTTTCGAGAGCCGTGCCCGCGGTTATGTGGCAGATGGGAATTTGTTAATGTCCGGTTGTAGAAAACCCGAAGTTGATCTTAATTAAAATACACCAACCGTGTGCGTAACCGTGAGTGTCTCTTTTCGGGGTTGATCGAGAGGAGAACACGGTTTACGGGTTATGTCGGCGTAAGTAGGGGTTCAGGATCACTTCTTGATCATTACTAGTTGACGACCGTTCCTTTGTTTCTCTTCTCGCTCTCATTTGCGTATGTTAGCCACCATATATGCTTAGTCGCTGCTGCAACCTCACCACTTTATCCCTTCCTTTCCCTTTAAGCTTTGCTAGTCTTGATACACATGGTAATGGGATTCTTTGAGTCCTCGTGGCTCACAGATTACTACACCACCGATTCTTGAGTACAGGTTGTCACGATGATCATGGCCGAGAGCGATGTTTATTTGTGTTGGAGTTCTTCTTACGCTTCTTCGATCGAGGATAGGTTCCAGGTCGGCAGCCTGGGCTAGCAGGGTGGATGTCGTTTGAGCTTCTGTTTATGTTTCATCCGTAGTCGGATGTTGATCCTGTTTATGATGTTGATGTATTCTTGTGGCATTTGTGCCTTATGTATGTATCCCTATGTATTATGTAATGTTGAGGTAATGATATCCACCTTGCAAAAGCGTCTCAATATGCGGGTCTATCCTTGGTGGGACCTTCGAGTTCCTTTTGGATAGGGTCGCATATTGGGCGTGACACTAGGCCTGGCGCTGTCCGCCTTGAGACCGAAGATGGCATTCCGGTGAGCAACTCCTGGAACATTGAGCATCTTCATAAGTTTTACCCGTAGGGCGCGGAGTCTTGCCGATGTTGCATGTAATCCTTTGTACAAAGCCGGGCGCAGATCCCGTGCATAAGTAAAGCTCATGTGTTGCGCACAACTTGTCAAATTCATGCTTTCATCATTTTATTGCATGTTTTGGCTAACACTTTGTGCAGCACCCACACCCGGTAAGCAATATCGAGTCGCTAGGCTCCATAACTTTATTTCTCTTCTTTCTCTTTTCTCAAAGAAAGGAAGGTTCCCTCACGCACAAGTTAACCAGGGGAAGGAGAAGATAATACTATGGACCAAGCGTTGCTCGAGGAAGTTTCGCCTTATCGGAAGCAAAGCGACAGAAAAGCTAAGTTGCCCAAGTTTGAGCAATCAGTTCTTAAATTTTTAAGTTATCTTCCTCGAACGATAGTACTTTGTATGGAAAACCTATGCGCGGAGGAACCAACTCGCAGCTAGTCGCGCCCTTACTTTGTTTTGAGTCCGCTCAACAACTTAAGTGAGCTGCGGCTAGTCGCGACAAGGTTGCTTGTCGGGGGCGGCACCGCCAGCAGGCTGCTGACGTTCCGCACTCGGCTTCAAGGCAAAGGTGCCTGCACCGACAAGTTCCCTAAAAGCATAGGGCAAAAACGTACAAAGGAAGGAATCAAGTAAAGGAAATAACATTGCAATCATCGCCTAAGATAGAGTTATATTACAAAATAGCTTGTCGCAGATCTAATAAATTGTTTTAAACATGATCAGCAGCGACAAGGGAAAGATAAAATTGGCGGCCTAGTCTACGCGGTCGCCATCAACCCGCTTGATATTGCCCACCTTGTCCACAATAGGTGCGACAAGGGCTTTGAGCGCCTCCACATCGGCATGTGGCGGCAAGGATCTGAGGACGCCATTGAGGTTGAGGCCTGGATTGCGGAAGGCCACCTTCATCAACACCTTACGGAGGCTCCTGCACGATCTGGCTCGATTCCTCGGCCAGCTGCTTTGGGATCTCTTCCGAGTCATTTGGAGAGCCGTCACCACGCCCTTGAAGAATAAGCTAAGCTTGGCGCTGGGTTGGAGGTGCTCGTCGGAGGAGTATCCAAGATCCACCATCCCCAGCTCCATCAACTCGCTGTGGATGGCGGCGGCAGTATCCATGAGACCTTCGGTCCAGTGCTCCACACTCTCCCACAAGATGCTCTGGGTGGCAACAACATTCGCCAGTAGCTCCTCGTTGGCCTTGATCTTCTCCAACAGGCCCACCTCCCGCTCCTTGGCGCCGTCCAGCGTCTGCGTCAGAGTGGTCAGCTTCAGCTCAAGATCTACCTTGGAATCCTTGGCGGCGTCGAGCTCCTTGCTCCCATCGGCGAGACGGCCCTGCAGCTCGCCAAGAGTGTAGGCGTCCTTCTCGCGCTCGTGCTTGAGCGCAGCAAGCTCCTCGCCGCTCTTACAGGCTGGCCTCCAGCTGCGTCACCTTCGTCTCCAACTCTTTCTTGGCGGCCTCGGCATGCGGCAGCATCCTTCGCTTCCTTAAGAGCCCCGCCAAGTGACTCCTCGCGACAAGCTCTTCCTCATAGCTGTCAAGATTGATCTTCCGCTGCGCCAACTCGCCTTCTTGCGCGAGATAGCTTCTCGGCAGCAAGCCTTTGCTGCTCCTCGACCTCAGCCTTCTCAAGGATGCAGTCATGCGCTCTTGACAAGTCGCTCCCGCTCTTACGCTACGTTAGGAGAGTTTCTTGGTTGGCGCCCGGAGCTCTTCTGCGCGCTTCTCCATGTCTGCTCCCACCCTCGCGACAAGTGCTTCCCGGGACTCCAACTTGGCTTGTCGGCCGCGGTAGAGCGACAACAGCTTCTTCAGCAGCTTCTCCTCCTCAGACTCGCCGCTGCTGCTGCTTGGCGCGTCCACCAGCGTCAGCCCAGCGGAGGTGAGCTTCTCTCCGTTGAAGGTCTCTCCTTCGACCGGCGCCCTGGAGCTCAACTCCCATGGGAGCTTGATGAAGACGCCGTCGCCGGCCTTCAAGTAGGCGCCGGGCTGGGGCTCTTCGGAGCCTGACGCTGCGGCAGCGGTGGGGGAATCGGCGGTCGGAATAGCGCCTGGCGCTCCTGCGGCCTCAGGGCCGTCAATGCGATCGCCAGACCCCTCGCCAGCTTCTACGGCGGCAGCCTCGGTGGCCTCTTCGCTGGCAGGCTCGTCAGCGTCGGCTTCTTCTCCCACGGCGGCGGCTTCGTCAGTGTTGCCGTGCGCGTCCTCCTCGCCGGCGACCTCGGTATCCATCGGCTCTGTGGCGGACGGATGAAGAACAGTCAAGTAAATGTTCAAAAAGAAAAACAGAAGAAAACGAGCCCAAGGGAAATTTTCGCGCAAGAGGATTACCTGCAATGAGATCTGCAGCCATGGTCTCGACCACTGGAGGATCACTGGTGCTGTCCCTTGCCGGAGAAGTCTCCTTGCGGAGAACACTCCCTTGCCGGAGAATCCTCCCTTGGCGGCGTAGTCGGCAGATAGAATTTGGGCGGCTTCCGGGCCCTTCTGATGAGGCTGCTCTGCTCCTACACAAACCAACAGTCAGATATCAATGAAGAAGGAGCACCCATGCACACCTAACAGTAAGGAGAAAACCGCATACTTACTCAGGGGGCTGTGTTGGGGGCTGCTTTGAGGAAGGGTTGTCGGGTCCGGCAAGGGGGTCTCAAACGCGCCTCCTGTTGCCACGGGTGGATCGTCCTCAATGACGAGCATCGGGGTCTTGGCTCTCTTCGACGCTCTCTGGGCCAGCGTCCTGAAAAGGAAAGAGTTCAGAACGAAGCAAATCAGATTCAAGATGAATCAACAAAATTGAAGAAATACAAGCACAATGTTGAAGCTTACTCTTCTTCTTCCTCGTCGGATCTGAGCGCGGAGAGATCAAACTCCGGCTCGCCTCCGGTGCGACGAGGCGGAGGAGTGGGCTCTCTTGGCCGCTTGGCGGAGGTGTCGGCGGTGGCACTGGGAGGATCCCGCCCGGTTGTCGCAGTGTGGGGTGCTCCCGCGGCAACATGGCTTGCCGCGGTAGAGCACGTCGCGCGGCGCTGCGGCTGTTGGCCCGTCTGCCGCCCCGTCCCATCTCCGGCCGTGTGGAGACGCCTCTTTGGCAGAGCCGGGGGCTCCGTTTGCGGCAAGCTGCTGGATGGTGGGGAAGAAGCGCCCTCGGCTGGTTCGCTCGACTCGGCCTCGGATTCGGCAAGCTCTTCCTCACCGGCGAACTCCCTTCGCTCGGCAAGGCTTGCCTCCTCTGTTGCCTCTGCCTCCTCCACGGTGAACCCAAATACGCCAGCGGCAGCAGCTGCTGCCGCCTCCTCCAACCTTGTGGCAATGCGCACCATCTCTTCGTCGGTGGTGTCGCGGGTGAGCCTCTTCTGCTCGTCGGGGCGGACCGGCACTTCTTCCAAGCTGTCGAAGAACTGCCGCACGATGTCGTCGGAAGGCTCTTGCCGGTTGGAACGATCCCATCTTGAATCGCTGCAACGGCATCATGGCACGGATGCGGTCGGCGCAGAATTGTTGCACAATGGGGCGACCCCCTCGGCAACCTAAACCACTGGGTGATCGGGGTCATGCTTGAACAGTTCTAGCAGCATCGCATCCAACTCCAAGACAGCGAAATTCCGGTTGAGGCCAGGCGCAGCCTCATGATGTCCGCTGCGTTTTGGAACTCCCAAGCAGGTCTCCTCCTCTCCTGCAAGGGAGCGATACGGCGGCGAAGGAAATCTGCGCCAACTGCGCCTACCGTGAGTCCGGCAAGCCTGAGGCGCAAAATTCGGGTCACATCAATCTTCAACCTAGCATCTTTCGGCGCCAAGTTGCTCCAATCGTTGCCGCGCACTATTGGGGTTTAGGCGAGGCGATCGAAAGAACTGCGGGTTCTCCTCAACGATCCAACACCAATTGGGTCTCCACTCCTCCCATTTGCTGCGGAGCTCTCCTTCCAGATAAGCTTCTTTCTTGCCGATGTTGGAGATCCAAGCAATCCCTCCGGCAAGCGGCTCCCCTCTCTCAACGCGGGGCATGAAGAAGTGGCGGAAGAGGGCTACGTTTGGGTGGATCACGGCAAAGTTTTCGCCAAAGGTGTGCGAAAACTGCCATGGTCGAGACAGCATTGGGGGTGAAATCAAGGAGGCGAAGCCCGTGGGTGTTCATGATATCGCGAAGAATTAGAAAAGGGCGGGCAGAGCCCGCAATAGAAGAAAAGCGCAAAGAAAGGGTACCCAGTTGGGGCGGTTCGAAGCGGTGGCGGGGAGTACCTTCGTGCGCGGATGCGCACGCGTCTCCGTCGACCAGAAGAGGTAGTAGCCCTCCCTCAGCTCCTTTGCGTCGAGCTGGGGGGGGGGGGAGATGGCCCGCTCCTTTCGCAGCGCCGCGAGCCGCTGCGCCTCGGCCGACTTCACGCCCTTCCCCTTGTCGGCTTTCGGAGCCATGGCGGAGGCGGTGGAGGAGACCGACGGCGTTGATGGCGCTTTGGCGAAAAGGCGGAGCGCTGCTCTCTTCGCACTAGAGAAGAAGGGGGAGCGGCGGTGGTTTTCGAGACGAGACAGCAATGGCGAGGTGGGCGACCTGCCCCTGTTTCCCCTGTTTATAAGGAGAGAGAGGGGGCGGATGTTCCGCTTTTCCTAATAAAGAAACCCCCCACGATCTCTCCCACGACGCCGCGTTCGGCCGTCTTTGTTAAATGGGGGCGTGGTGGGTCTAGAACAAGTTACGGCGTGATCAAGGCGCGTGTGACCGACTGCTTTGTTTTGGGCCTGGCCCGACAGCGCTCGGCACCGTGTGTGGCCCGAGCCCGGGCTCCTGTCGGTGTACTAGAGTAGGGGTACCCTAGTATCCTGAACTTCGTGCGCAGGCGATTCTGACACCTCTGCAGCAAGGCTTGCCTGGTCACCGCCAAGATCCTCCGTGGTTCCTTTGGAGCCATTCAAGAACAAAGTATTTAACCAAGAAGACAAGGCCCCGGCAAGAGGAGCTTGCCGGGAAGGCCACTCAAGGCACGCAGAAGACAAGACCCCGGCAAGAGGAGCTTGCCGGGAAGGCTTGGAGAGCGACAAGCCTTGCCACGGCAAGGCACTTGCCGCGGCAGGCAACCTCTCTTCATCTCCGCTCCAGCTCATCCACCAACGTGTCGCCATGAGACCATTCCATGCGCGCGTGTCAAGAGGCTGTGCAGCCAGCGGGGAGCAGCGATAAGCGGCGACAAGCTTGCCATCGTGGCGAGCGGTGGCGCTCTGACGGTCCCTGTTGCCTTTGTTTAGGCGGTGGGCGGGCATTTAATGCTTTGTCCCTTGCCGTCGGGGTTAGGTAGAGTACACTGTACACTGTACAAGTAGGTGTACCAACCACAGTTTTTCCATTTGTACCCCCATCTACGTTGCCACCTGTCGGAGCCCCTTGTACATATAAAAGGAGGCCCATGCGCAACGTGGGGGGGGGGGGGTTCGAACACTCTCACGATAGGTCTCGTTAGCAGCTGGAGTATACTGTAGCTCTCAGCGCTCCCTAGCAAGAACACAATACAAACTAGACAAGCAGCAGTAGGAGTATTATCTCTCCGGAGAGCTTCGAAGCTGGGTAAACTGCTCGTGTGCTTCGCCTCGATCCGCTCTTCGTGCGATCTCCGCCCCCCTCCGAACCAAAAGGGACTCGGTCCGCCGGTCCCATAGGTGTTCGTGGGTCCGATCAGCCTCCCCGACACCTGTGGCTGTGGAGCGGGGCTGTAGATCCCCTTGACGATCTTTCTCCATTCCTGTCAAAAAGCAGCCGGATTAAATTCGACTAACATGGACTCTGGAGAAAAGATTGAGTAAAGCCAGTAATTGGAAAACTCACCCATGGGATGGGGTTGTACATGGAAAAGCCTTCCCGGCACGTTAAATGAGCAAAGTACTCCTTCTCCCTTTTGTATAGATCGGCTAAGATAGTGGCCAGGGCAGCAAAAATTATCTGGACCTTTGCGCAGACAGCGGGAAGCATCGTCTTCCCTGTTATAATTCCACATGGGGAGGCCTCTCGATTGGAGCAGCTGAATGCATCGGGTTATGGTACTAGCCATTACCTCAATTATAGACAACCCGGAGTTGGCAAGTACTCTGATCTTGCTTGCCAGTCTCAAAACCTCCGCACTATCTTCTTCTTCGAGGCTTCGGGGATGCCAGCTGGCGCGCTTCTTTAAGGGAGCGCTGGAGAATTCAGAAAGACGACGCCGGATTGGGTCCGGAAGAATGACGTCTTCGATATAAAACCACTCCGAGGGCCACTCCTCGGATACCTTTTTCGGAGTGCCGGACAGGTATCCAGTCCCGGCTATGCGCCATACTTCGGTGCCGCCCACCTCGAATATAGATCCCTTTTGGGAGCGGGGGACGAGGCAGAAAAATTTCCACCATAGCTTGAAATGGGCCTCGCAGCCCAGGAACAGCTCGCAAAGCGCGACGAAACCCGCGATGTGCAGGATGGAGCCCGACGTCAGATTGTGGAGTTGAAGGCCATAATACTCCAGTAGACCTCTGAGGAAAGGATGAATAGGAAATCCTATGCCTCTCAAAAGTAAGGAAATGAAGCACACCCGCTCCTCTTTAGAAGAATTGGGGAAATTCTCCGCCAAGGCTTCACTGTCGATGGAAGTTAGTCCAGCCCGAACGGAGACTAGATCCACGGGAGGAAGGTACCCCTGCATCTAAAGTTTGCTCAGATGGGCATGGGATACCGAACTACTTTCCTAGTCGCCTTTTTGAGGGCTGTTGGGGCACGAGAAGGAGCTGGGGATGCTGGCCATGTTTGGGCGATTTCCTAAGGTAAAGCTCTAAGGATTTCCGCGTGATGGGGAATGGTTGCTGAGATCCAATCTCTTTATATAGGTGCTTTTCCTGCCTGGTCGAGGGGTTCTTTGTAAAAACACCAAGACTGTTCACATTCATTTGACACGTGGAATCCGAGGCGACAGCGGTAAAGAAATGGTATTTAAATGGGCAGCCGAACTATCGTCAATCCGAAGTACAATGGAGAACCCGCCTTGCAAAGACTAATACATAAAGCCAGGTACTACATCGTCACTGAAGGCAAGTTCAGGGGCTACTGATGGAGTCCTAGATTAAGGGGTCCTCGGATGGTCGGCCTATGTGATGTGGGCTGGACTGGTGGGCGGTGAAGATACAAGATAGAAGGCTTTCCCCCATGTCCGGATGGGACTCTCCTTTGCGTGGATAGCAAGCTTGGCGTTCGGATATGAAGATTCCTTTCTCTGTAAACCGACTCTGTACAACCCTAGGCCCCTCCAGTGTCTATATTAACCGGAGGGTTTAGTCCGTAGAGGCAATCATAATCACAGGCTAGTGGTCTTTTTAACCATCAACACTTAATGCTCTTTCTTGATTCTTCCTTCGCTGATTTCAGCATCACGAAGAGCTCGGGAAATACTTCCGTCATCCCTTGCATATTATAGTTCATCATGAAGTTCTAGTAACTTGGTGATAGTGACTAGAGAACTTTGTCAATTACTATCTTATCTGGAAGATTAACTCCCACTTGATTCAAGCAATTGTTGTACCCAGACAATCTGAGCACATGCTCACTGGTTGAGCTATTGTCCTCCATCTTGTAGGCAAAGTACTGCCAGAGGTCTCACACTTTTGACACGGGAATCAGTATGAAATACCAATTTCAACTCTTGGAACATCTTATATGCTCTGTGGCGTTCAAAACATTTTTGAAGTCCCGGTTCTAAGCCGTAAAACATGGTGCAGTAAACTATCAAGTAGTCATCATACCGAGCTTTGTCAAAGGTTCATAACGTCTGCATCTACTCCTGCAATAGGTCTGTTACCTAGCGGTGCATCAAAGACATAATTCTTGTGTGCTGCAATGAAGATAATCCTCAGATCATGGACCAAGTCCGCATCATTGCTACTAACATCTTTCAACATAGTTTTTCTCTAGGAACAAATCAAAATAAACGGGGAGCAACATCGCGAGCTATTGATCTACAACATAGTTATGTATATACTATCAGGACTAAGTTCATGATAAATTAAAGTTCAGTTTAATCATATTACTTAAGAACTCCCACTTAGATAGACATCCCTCTACTCATCTAAATGATCACGTGATCCAAATCAACTAAACCATGTCCGATCATCACGTGAGATGGAGTAGTTTTGAATGGTGAAAATCACTATGTTGATCATATCTACTATATGATTCACGCTCGACCTTTCGGTCTCCAGTGTTCCGAGGCCATATATGCATATGCTAGGCTCGTCAACTTTAACCCGAGTATTCTACGTGTGCAAAACTGGCTTGCACCCGTTGTATGTGAACGTAGAGCTTATCACACCCGATCATCACAGAGTGTCTCAGCACGAAGAACTGTCACAACGGTGCATACTCAGGGAGAACACTTATACCTTGAAATTTTAGTAAGGGATCATCTTATAAAGCTACCGTCGAACTAAGCAAAATAAGATGTATAAAAGATAAACATCATATGCAATCAAAATATGTGACGTGATATGGCCATCATCATCTTGTGCCTTTGATCTCCATCTCCAAAGTACCGTCATGATCTCCATCATCATCAGCATGACACCATGATCTCCATCATCTTGATCTCTATCAACGTGTCGTCATATGGTCGTCTTGCCAACTATTGCTTTTGCAACTATTGCTATCGCATAGCGATAAAGTAAAGTAATTACATGGCGCATGCATCTTATGCAATAAAGAGACAACCATAAGGCTGCTGCCAGTTGCCGATAACTTCAACAAAACATTATCATCTCATACAACAATTTATATCTCATCATGTTTTGACCATATCACATCACAACATGCCCCGCAAAAACAAGTTAGACGTCCTCTACTTTGTTGTTGCAAATTTTACGTGGCTGCAACAGGCTGAGCAAGAACCGTTCTTACCTACACATCAAAACCACAATGATTTTTCGTCAAGTATGTGCTGTTTTAACCTTCAACAAGGACCGGGCATAGCCACACTCGATTCAACTAAAGTTGGAGAAGCTGACACCCACCAGCCACCTGTGTGTGAAGTACGTCGGTAGAACGAGTCTCGCGTAAGCGTACGCGTAATGTCGGTCCGGGCCGCTTCATCCAACAATACCGTCGAATCAAAGTATGACATGCTGGTAAGCACTAAGCAGTATGACTAATATCGCCCACAACTCACTTGTGTTCTACTCATGCATATAACATCTACACATAGGCCTGGCTCGGATACCACTGTTGGGGAATGCAGTAATTTCAAAAAAATTCCTACGCACACGCAAGATCCATCTAGGTGATGCATAGCAATGAGCGGGAGAGTGTGTCCACGTACGGACGTACCCTCGTAGACCGAAAGCGGAAGCGTTTAGTTACACAGTTGATGTAGTCGAACGTCTTCGCGATCCAACCGATCCAAGTACCGAACGCATGGCACCTACACGATCTGCACACGTTCAGCTCAGTGAAGTGCCTCGAACTCTTGATCCAGTTGAGGCCAAGGGAGAGTTCCATCAGCTCCAAGGTGTGGTGACGGTGATGATGAATTTACCGGCGCGGGGCTTCGCCTAAGCACTACGACGATATGACCGAGGTGTGTAACTGTGGAGGAGGGCACCGCACACGACTTAGAGATTGTCTGTTGTGCCTTTGGGGTGTCCCCTGCCCACGTATATAAAGGAGGGAGGAGGAGGAGGCCGGCCATTGAGGGGGCGCGCCAAGTGTGGGCAGTCCTACTAGGACTCCCAAGTCCTAGTAGGATTCCCCTTTTCCTTTCCGGAGTAGGAGAGATGAAAGAGGGAAAGAGAGAGGGAGTAGGAAAGGGCAAGGGGGGGGGGGCGCCGCCCCCTTTCAGTTAGTCCAATTCGGACCGATGGGGTGGGCGCCTCCTTCCCTTTGGCTTGCCTCCTGTTTTCCCGTATGGCCCAATAAGGCCCAATACTTCTCCTGACGAATTCCCGTAACTCTCCGGTACTCCAAAAAATACCCGAATCACTCGGAACCTTTCCGATTCCGAATATAGCCTTCCAATATATCGATCTTTACCTATCGACCATTTCGAGAATCCTCGTCATGTCCCCGATCTCATACGGTACTCCGAACAAACTTCGGTCATCAAATGACATAACTCATAATACAAATCGTTATCGAACGTTAAGCGTGCGGACCCTACAGGTTCGAGAATTATGTAGACATGACCGAGACACATCTCCGGTCAATAATCAATAGTGGAACCTGGATGCTCATTGGCTCCTACATATTCTACGAAGATCTTTATCGGTCAAACCGCATAACAATATACGTTGTTCCCTTTGTCATCGATATGTTACTTGGCCGAGATTCGATCGTCGGTATCCTGATACCTAATTCAATCTCGTTACCGGCAAGTCTCTTTACTCGTTCCCTAATGTATCATCCCGCAACTAACTCATTAGTCACAATGCTTGCAAGGCTTATAGTGATGTGCATTACTGAGAGGGCCCAGAGATACCTCTCTGATACACGGAGTGACAAATCCTAATCTCGATCTATGCCAACTCAACAAACACCATCGGAGACACCTTTAGATCATCTTTATAATCACCCAGTAACGTTGTGATGCTTGATGGCACACAAGGTGTTCCTCCGGTATTCGGGAGTTGCATAATCCCATAGTCTGAGGAACATGTATAAGTTATGAAGAAAGCAGTAGCAATGAAACTGTAACGATCATAATGCTAAGCTAAGGAATGGGTCTTGTCCATCACATCATTCTCCTAATGATGTGATCCCGTTCATCATATGACAACACATGTCTATGGTTAGGAAACATAACCATCTTTGATAAACGAGCTAGTCAAGTAGAGGCATACTAGGGACACTTTGTTTTGTCTATGTATTCACACATGTACTAAGTTTCCGGTTAATACAATTCTAGCATGAATAATAAACATTTATCATGAAATAAGGAAATAAACAATAACTTTATTATTGCCTCTAGGGCATATTTCCTTCAGTATCCCACTTGCACTAGAGTCAATAATCTAGTTCACATCGCCATGTGATTTAACACCAATATAGTTCACATCGCCATGTGACCAACATTGAAAGGGTTTACTAGAGTCAGTAATCTTAATTCACATCACCATGTGATCAACACCCAAGGAGTACTAAGGTGTGATCATGTTTTGCTTGTGAGAGAAGTGTAGTCAACGGGCCTGCCATATTCAGATCCGTATGTATTTTGCAAATTTCTATGTCAACAATGCTCTGCACGGAGCTACTCTAGATAATTGCTCCCACTTTCAATATGTATCCAGATTAAGACTTAGAGTCATCTAGATCAGTGTCAAAACTTGCATCGACGTAACCCTTTACGACGAACCTTTTGTCACCTCCATAATCGAGAAACATATCCTTATTCCACTAAGGATAATTTTGACCGTTGTCCAGTGATCTACTCCTAGATCACTATTGTACTCCCTTTCCAAACTCAGTGTAGGGTATACAATAGATCTGGTACACAACATGGCATACTTTATAAAACCTATGGTTGAGTCATAGGGGATAACTTTCATTCTCTTTCTATTTTCTGCCGTGGTAGGGTTTTGAGTCTTACTCAACTTTACACCTTGCAATACAGGCAAGAACTCCTTCTTTGACTGTTCCATTTTGAACTACTTCAAAATCTTGTCAAGGTATGTATTCGTTGAAAAAAAATCTTATCAAGCGTCTTGATCTATCTCTATAGATCTTGATGCTCAATATGTAAGCAGCTTCACCGAGGTCTTTCTTTGAAAAAACTCCTTTCAAACACTCCATCACTACTAGGAAAAGGCTAATTAGTGCGCACCTGTTTTGGCCATTAATGGCGCACTATAGGTGCGCCACTATTATCACGCCATTAGTAGCAAATAGTAACGGCGCACCTCTGGTGCGCCATTAGTATCCCAGATAGTAATGGCGCACCTATAATGCGCCACTATTATGCCTATCTGGTGTGCCATTACTATCTGACTTAGTAATGGCGCACCACATATAAGTGCGCCATTACTAAAAAAAAATCAATTTTTTTTTCAATTTTTTTCTTTTTTTCTTAATCTCGGGTCACTATGGCTTAATCTCGGGGCAATATGCTTAATCTCAAGTCAAATCGCACTCCGTGGTCAAACTTCCCGGAAGGTCACCCATCCACTACTAGGAAAAGGCTAATTAGTGGCGCACCTGTTTTGGCCATTAATGGCGCACTATAGGTGCGCCACTATTATCACGCCATTAGTATCCCAGATAGTAATGGCGTACCTATAATGCGCCATTACTATGCCTATCTGGTGCGCCATTACTATCTGAATTAGTAATGGCGCACCACATAGAAGTGCGCCATTACTAACAATTTTTTTTCAATTTTTTTCAGAATTTTTTTTTCAAATTTTTTCAATTTTTTTTCTTTTTTTCTTAATCTCGGGTCACTATGGCTTAATCTCGGGGCAATCTTATATTTACTAATTGGAGGCACCTTTCTTGATCTCTTATTAATCCACATCATCAAGATTAATTAAATCGTTAGATTATAAAATTTATGACCAAGATGAAAAGACAACTTGCGTAACGCAGATGATCCAATCCTATGAAAAACGGACCTGACACGTCCAACTTATAGTCAAACGAAACACACAAACTCCACCCGCAAAAAAAAAGCCTCACATAAAAAAACGAGGAAATCCTCACGTAAAAAAACTCCACCCATGCCCACAAATTAGGAAGGAAAGTTGCCGTTTAAACAAGAAAAAAAACTCCACCAAAAAAAGCCTCATATAAAAAAGAAACAAACAAGGAAATCCTCACGCAAAAATTCCTCACGTAAAAAAAATTTCACCCGTGCCCACAAATTAGGAAGGAAATCTGCCGTTTAAAACACAAACGATAAAGGACCAAAACAAATTCAACGTTAGAAAGGAAACAAATCGACGATCCAGCTGATTGCCACTGAAAAAAAATAACCGACAAACAAGAAAATCCTCACGTAAGGAAAACAAGGAAAGCATCCATCTGTTCCCACAAATAAAGAAGGAAAGCGTCCATTAAAAATTCTATTGATAATAAAATACCAAAACAAATCAAACGATAAAAAGGAAAAGAATCCACAATCCGGTTGATTGCCCGTGAAATAAAAATAAGCCTGAATTAATCCAGATAAACAAAATCAATTAACCGTTAGATTCCAAAATTTATGATTCAGGACTAAAGGAAAAATTGCATAACGCTGATCATCTCGTCCTATAAGAAAAAAACACATGCGACAAGTCCAACGTTTCTCAAACAAAAAAAAGGAAAGCCTCACGTCTAAAAAAGAAAAAAACAAGATAAGCCTCAAGTAATTGTCGAAAAAAAAGAATTCTCACGTCAATTGAAAAAAGGAAAGCCCCACGTCCATTATAAAACACGGAAAGCCTTCTCCAGTTCATAAGGAATTTCCATATCCAGCTGATTGCCCGTGAAATAATAATAAGCATCCATGGCTCCGTCAATCAACTATTCACTCGAGATAAATCTTCGTGGAGTCCGCTGTCTCCTCATGTACTTCGATCCTGCTCTCCTCCCTATGGTGGTAGGGATAGAAAGTATTGTAAATGTTCAAGCACATTGATCATAAAACAAATTCTTCGAAGATTCTTTTTTGGTACAAAGAAGATCTTGAAATCTTAATTATCTATCACACAGTTCCCAGCCAATCATACAACACTTTGTTTAAGAAGTTATTGGTTAATACAAGAACATAAAATACAAATAACAAATGGTCCTTAAAAAAATTAAAAAATGCAGAAATCTTTTTTTGCTACAGTATCATGTTCTACTACTAGGAATTGTACTACTATTCCAAATGATCGTTTTTAGACCATATATAAGATTAATTGAATTCAAAAATCGTATCTTTGACCATATTTATATGAAAGATATCAACATCTACAATACTAAAGGTATACAACCTGAAAATTAAATTTGTTGCGCATCTAATGATATTGATTTTGCATTATGAATCTTGATTTTTTTTCAATAAAGTTGGTCAAACTTTATGAAGTTTTATTTCTGACAAATCATATATGCGGAGTAAAAGGGACCAGAGGAGAATTTAATATTAGAAGTGCTAGCCCGTGCATCTGCACGGGTTGATGACTAGTATGCTTAATCTCAAGTCAAATCGCACTCCATGGTCAAACTTCCCGAAAGGTCACCCATCCTCACACTACTCCAGCCCGAGCACGCTTAAGTTCGCAGTTCTATCCAACCCCAGCACCAGCTCACTTCACAGGCACTTGTTGATATATCTATCATATCAATCCTATTAAACCTTGTTGATGTCTAGGACTTTGTTCATGTTCATGAGTGTGACGAAATTTTGAAAAAATATTTCAAACTTCCCGGTCATATTACGTATCATATTTTGAAAAAAATTCCAAAAAAAATTCGAAACCTATTTTTTCTGTTACAAGTGGCGCACATAGCAAATGGTGCACCACTAGTAAGTTTGAATTTTTTTCCATTTCCCCCCCTCTAGATCTTAAAAGCCCCGTATCTTTTATTCTTTTAGGTTTTTGGGGATTCTAAAAATCTTGAACAGGGTTTCTCCCAGGTCAATTCGGATGTAACTTTTCGAGTAGATGATTTTTCATATAAATTTTTTTAATCCGAGTTCGTATGAAAAAGTTATGCTCATTTTACTAAATTCCAGAGAGATTTTGCAAATAAAGTCAAAATTCATATTTGTAAATTTTCCCAACAACTAGACCACATATCACGTGGGAAACTTATTTTCTTTTATTTTTCAAACTGAAAAGGCGGTCCACGGGGGGGGGGGGGGGGGGGGTGGGTGCATTTGGTTAGGAGTGGCGCCCCAGGGGATAGTGCGTGCGCCATTAATATGTGTATCACTTGGTCAAATCTTGGTCAAAGTTAGTAATGGCGCACCTTCACAAAGTGCGCCATTACTATGTGTATCACTTGGTCAAATCTGGGTCAAAGTTAGTAATGGCGCACTTTGTGTAGGTGCGCCATTACTAAGTTTGACATAGTAATGGCGCACCTATGCAAAGTGCGCCATTACTAAGTTTGACCAAGATTTGACCCAGTCATACACATAGTAATGGCGCACTTTGTACAGGTGTGCCATTACTATGTCAACTAGTAATGGCACACTATGCCCTGGTGCGCCACTGCTAACAATTTTTTTAATTTTTTTTCAAAACTAGTAATGGCGCACCACACACCAGGTGCGCCATTAGTAATATGTCAATAATGGCGCACATGTATCTGGTGCGCCACTACTATATAGCAGTGGCGCACCACATACATGGTGCGCCATTAATGTCCATATTAGCTATAGCCCTTTTCCTAGTAGTCCATTATGCTTTCCAGAAAATTCTACATCATTTCCGATCAACAATATGTCATTCACATATACTTATCAGAAAGGCTGTAGTGCTCCCACTCACTTTCTTGTAAATACAGGCTTCATTGCAAGTCTGTATAAAACTATATACTTTGATCAACTCATCAAAGCATATATTCCAACTCCAAGATGCTTGCACCAGTCCATAGATGGATCGCTAGAGCTTGCACATTTTGTTAACACCTTTTTTTAGGATCGACAAAAACTTCTGGTTGCATCATATACAACTCTTCTCTAATAAGTCCATTAAGGAAGGCAGTTTTTGACATCCATTTGCCAGATTTCATAAAATGTGGCAATTGCTAACATGATTCGGATAGACTTAAGCACCAATACGAGTGAGAAAATCTCATCATATTCAACACCTTGATCTTGTCGAAAACATATTTTCGACAATTCGAGCTTTCTCGATAGTAACACTACTATTAGTGCCCGTCTTCCTCTTGAAGATCCATTTATTCTCTATGGCTTGCCGATCATCGGGAAATTCAACCAAAGTCCACACTTTGTTCTCATACATGGATCCCATCTCAGATTTCATGGCCTCAAGCCATTTCGTGGAATCTGGGCTCATCATCGCTTCCTCATAGTTCGTAGGTTCGTCATGGTCAAGTAACATGACCTCCAGAATAGGATCATTGTGCAACTCTGGCCGATCATACTCTGGTTGACCTACGAGGTTCGGTACTAACTTGATCTGAAGTTTCATGATCATCATCATTAGCTTCCTCACTAATTGGTGTAGGAATCACTAGAACTGATTTCTGTGATGTACTACTTTCCAATTTGGGAGAAGGTACAATTACCTCATCAAGTTCTACTTTCCTCCCACTCACTTCTTTCGAGAGAAACTCCTTCTCTAGAAAGGATCCATTCTTAGCAATGAATATCTTGCCTTCGGATCTATGATAGAAGGTGTACCCAACAGTCTTTTTTGGGTATCCTATGAAGACACATTTCTCCGATTTGGGTTCGAGCTTATCAGGCTGAAGCTTTTTCACATAAGCATCGCAGCCCCAAACTTTAAGAAACGACAGCTTAGGTTTCTTGCTAAACCACACTTCATACGGTGTCTTCTCAACGGATTTTTAGACTGTGCCCTATTTAACGTGAATGCAGCTGTCTCTAATGCATAACCCTTAAACGATAGTGGTAATTCGGTAAGAGTCATCATAAATTACACCATATCTAATAAAGTACGGTTATGACGTTCGGACACACCATTACGCTGTGGTGTTCCAGGTGGCTTGAGTTGCGAAACTATTCCACATTGTTTCAAATGAAGACCAAACTCGTAACTCAAATATTTGTCTCCGCGAGCAGATCGTAGAAATTTTATTTTCTTGTTTACGTTGATTTTCCAGTTCACTCTGATATTCTTTGAACTTTTCAAATGTTTCAGACTTATGTTTCATCAAGTAGATATACCCATATCTGCTCAAATCATCTGTGAAGGTCAGAAAATAACGACACCCGCCGCGAGCCTCAACACTCATTAGATCGCATACATCAGTATGTATTATTTCCAATAAGTCAGTTGCTCACTCCATTGTTCCGGAGAACGGAGTCTTAGTCATCTTGCCCGTGAGGCATGGTTCGCAAGCATCAAGTGATTCATAATCAAGTGATTCCAAAAGCCTATCAGCATGGAGTTTCTTCATGCGCTTTACACCAATATGACCTAAGCAGCGATTACCACAAATAAGTTGCACTATCATTATTAACTTTGTATCTTTTGGCTTCAATATTATGAATATGTGTATCACTACGATCGAGATTCAATAAACCATTTATATTGAGTGTATGACCAAAGAAGGTTTTATTCATGTAAATAGAACAACAATTATTCTTTGACTTAAATGAATAACTCTATTGCAATAAACATGATCCAATCATATTTATGCTCAACACAAACACCAAATAACATTTATTTTAGGTTCAACACTAATCCCGAAAGTATAGGGAGTGTGCGATGATGATCATATCAATCTTGGAACCACTTCCAACACACATCGTCACTTCATCCTTAACTAGTATATGTTCATTATGCAACTCCCCTTTCGAGTTACTACTCTTAGCAACTGAACCAATATCAAATATCGAGAGGTTGCTATAAACACTAGTAAAATACACATCAATAACATTTATATCAAATATACCTTTGTTCACTTAGCCATCCTTCTTATCCGCCAAGTATCTAGGGAAGTTCCACTTCCAGTGACCATTTCCTTTGGAGTAGAAGCACTCAGTTTCAGGCTTAAGTCTAGCTTTGGGTTTCTTCACGGGAGTGACAACGTGCTTGTCATTCTCCTTGAAGTTCCCTTTCTATCCCTTTACCCTTTTCTTGAAACTAGTGGTCTTGTTAACCATCAACACTTGATGCTCTTTTTTTACTTCTTCCTTCGCTGATTTTAGCATCGCGAAGAGCTCGGGAATTACTTTCATCATCCCTTGCATATTATAGTTCATCACGAAGTTCTAGTAACTTGGTGATAGTGGCTACAGAACTTTGTCAATTACTATCTTTTCTGGAATATTAACTCTTACTTGATTCAAGCAATTGTTGTACCCAGACAATCTGAGCACATGCTCACTGGTTGAGCTATTCTTCTCCATCTTGTAGGCAAAGTACCGTCAGATGTCTCATACCTTTTGACGAGGGAATGAGTATGAAATACCAATTTCAACTCTTGGAACATCTTATATGCTCCGTGGCGTTCAAAACATTTTTGAAGTCCTGGTTCTAAGCCGTAAAGCATGGTGCACTAAACTATCAAGTAGTCATCATACCGAGCTTTGTCAAATGTTCATAACGTCTGCATCTGCTCCTGCAATAGGTATATCACCTAGTGGTGCATCAAAGATATAATTCTTCTATGCAGCAATGAGGATAATCCTCAGATCACGGACCAAGTCTGCATCATCGCTACTAACATCTTTCAACATAGTTTTTCTCTAGGAACACATCAAAATAAATGGAGAGCAACATCGCGATCTATTGATCTACTACATAGTTATGTAAATACTATCAGGACTAAGTTCATGATAAATTAAAGTTCAATTTAATCATATTACTTAAGAACTCCCACTTAGATAGACATCCCTCTACTCATCTAAATGATCACGTGATCCAAATCAACTAAACCATGTCCGATCATCACGTGAGATGGAGTAGTTTTCAATGGTGAACATCACTATGTTGATCATATCTACTATATGATTCACGCTTGACCTTTCGGTCTGCAGCGTTCCGAGGCCATATCTGCATATGCTAGGCTCATCAAGTTTAACCCGAGTATTCTGCGTGTGCAAAACTGGCTTGCACTCGTTGTATGCGAACGTAGATCTTATCACACCCGATCATCACATGGTGTCTCAGCACAAAGAACTGTCACAACGGTGTATACTCAGGGAGAACACATATACCTTGAAAGTTTAGTAAGGGATCATCTTATAAAGCTACCGTCAAACTAAGCAAAATAAGATGTATAAAAGATAAACATCATATGCAATCAAAATATGTGACATGATATGGCCATCATCATCTTGTGCCTTTGATCTCCATCTCCAAAGTACCGTCATGATCTCCATCGTCATTGGCATAACACCATGATCTCCATCATCTTGATCTCTATCAACGTGTCGTGATATGGTCATCTCGCCAATATTGCTTTTGCAACTATTGCTATCGCATAGTGATAAAGTAAAGCAATTACATGGCGCTTGCATCTTATGCAATAAAGAGACAACCATAAGGCTCCTGCCAGTTGCCGATAACTTCAACAAAACATGATCATCTCATACAACAATTTATATCTCATCACGTTTTGACCATATCACATCACAACATGCCCTGCAAAAACAAGTTAGACGTCCTCTACTTTATTGTTGCAAGTTTTACGTGGCTGCTACAGGCTGAGCAAGAACCGTTCTTACCTACGCATCAAAACCAAAACGATTTATCGTCAATTATGTGTTGTTTTAACCTTCAACAAGGACCGGGCGTAGCCACTCTCGATTCAATTAAAGTTGGAGAAACTGACACCCGCCGACCACCTGTGTGCGAAGCACGTCGGTAGGAATAGTCTCGCGTAAGCGTACGCGTAATGTCAGTCCGAGCCGCTTCATCCAACAATATCGCTGAATCAAAGTATGACATGCTGGTAAGCAGTATGACTATTATCGCCCACAAGTCACTTGTGTTATACTCGTGCATATAACATCTATGCATAGACCTGGCTCGGATACAACTATTGGGGAACGCAGTAATTTTAAAAAAATTCCTACGCACATGCAATATCCATCTAGGTCATGCATAGCAACGGGCAGGAGAGTGTGTCCACGTACCCTCGTAGACCAAAAGAGGAAGCATTTAGTAATGCGGTTGATGTAGTCGAACGTCTTCGCGATCCAACTGATCCAAGTACCGAACACACAGCACCTCCATGATCTGCACACGTTCAGCTCGGTGACGTCCCTCGAACTTGATCCAGTTGAGGCCGAGGGAGAGTTCCGTCAGTACGATGACGTGGTGACGGTGATGATGAAGTTACCGGCGCAGGGCTTCGCCTAAGCACTACGACGATATGACCGAGATGTGTAACTGTGGAGGGGGGCACCGCACATGGCTAAGAGATTGTCTGTTGTGCCTTTGGGGTGTCCCCTGCCCATGTATATAAAGGAGGGAGGAGGAGGAGGCCGGCCCTAGAGGGGGCGTGCGAAGTGTGGGGAGTCCTACTAGGACTCCCAAGTCCTAGTAGGATTCCCCGTTTCCTTTTCGGAGTAGGAGAGAAGAAAGAGGGAAAGAGAGAGGGAATATGAAAGGGCAAGGGGGGCGCTGTCCCCTTTCCCTTAGTCCAATTCGGACCCATGGGGGAGGGCGCCTCCTTCCCTTTGGCCTGCCTCCTCTATTCCCGTATGCCCAAATAAGGCCCAATACTTCTCCCGGCAAATTCCCGTAACTCTCCGGTACTCCGAAAAATACCCGAATCACTCGGAACCTTTTCGATGTCCGAATATAGCCTTCCAATGTATGATCTTTACCTCTCGACCATTTCGAGACTCCTCGTCATGTCCCCGATCTTATCCAGGACTCCAAACAAAATTCGGTCATCAAATCACATAACTCATAATACAAATCGTCAGAGAACGTTAAGCGTGCGGACCCTACGGGTTCGAGAACTATGTAGACACGACCGAGACACATCTCGTCAATAACTAATAGCGGAACCTGGATGCTCATATTGGCTCCTACATATTCTACGAAGACCTTTATCGGTCAAACCGCATAACAACATACGTTGTTCCCTTTGTCATCGGTATGTTACTTGCCCGAGTTTCGATCGTCGGTATCCTCATACCTAGTTCAATCTCGTTACCGGCAAGTCTCTTTGCTCATTCCATAATGCATCATTCCTCAACTAACTCATTAGTCACAATGCTTGCAAGGCTTATAGTGATGTGCATTACCGAGAGGGCCTAGAGATACCTCTCCGATACACGGAGTGAAAAATCCTAATCTCGATCTACACCAACTCAACAAACACCATCAGGGACACCTGTAGATCATCTTTATAATCACCCAGTTACGTTGTGACATTTGATAGCACATAAGGTGTTCCTCCGTTATTCGGGAGTTGCATAAGCTCATAGTCTGAGGAACATGTATAAGTTATGAAGAAAGCAGTAGCAATGGAACTGTAACGATCATAATGCTAAGCTAAGGAATGGGTCTTGTCCATCACATCATTCTCCTAATGATGTGATCTCATTCATCATATGACTAAACATGTCTATGGTTAGGAAACATAACCATCTTTGATAAACGAGCTAGTCAAGTAGAGGCATACTAGGGACACTTTGTTTTGTCTATGTATTCACACATGTACTAAGTTTCCGTTTAATACAATTCTAGCATGAATAATAAACATTTATCATGAAATAAGGAAATAAATAATTACTTTATTATTGCCTCTAGGGCATATTTCCTTCACGATCCTCAGACGCACAACTCAAGACCCCCTACCCGAGATCGGCTCCTTTTGACATCGATAGCAGGCACTCCACCGTCACCGAGGAGAGGGTTGTGTCCATCCCCGTGTTCCGCACGTCGAAGCTGCCGCCGTGCACGCACTTCTAGAACTGCCGCTGGTTCCCGGGGCGCTCATCGCGGCAGTCCGCGTAGGCTAGGTGCCCTCCCTTGCACTGCACAAATCAATCGAACAACACATCAATCAAGAAACATGCGCCTTGCTCGATCATCCGAACGGATGAGGTGTATTCATACCTCATACACTGGAGGTTTCAAGGGGCAGAGGCACAAGGGGCAGTGGAGCAAAGTGAGGTCCATAGAGACCATAGAGAGCTCCATCGTCGGGTCTTGTTCCGTCAGCATGATCTTGCCCTCCCTGTGCACAATCATCTCTCGCTTTAGGTCCGGGCATTAGAAATTTTCACCATCACATATTCATACTACTTCAAGGTGCATTAAATCAACACATGCAAGTATCAAAAGGAAAGTCACGGCATGCATGCATGCGTTGTAATTAATGCATCGATAAATGCAAATTATTGAAATATATCGAGTGCACTGCTTTGATGTGTCGGGTCAACTCGTACAACAAAGAGAAGTTTGATTACAACGCCCTCTCCCTCGCCCATGAGCGTGGTGGCTCATAGGACTAGGAGAAGCTTTCGCTACACGCTCTCCCTCCCGCACGCGGTCGACATGCAGCAACTCATTCGGTGTCAGATGGCCTGAAGCATACTAGTAGTACTCCACTTTAGTATTACCATCATTGTTTGACATCCCAAAGAGGCGAAGAGCCAAGCACAACCCAAACAATCATGTGGCAGTTTCATGTGTAGGGGAGGTAGTATAGCACTACTGCAGGATGCTGCTAACGCGACACTACGATCATAGACCCGTTGACGAAACTGTGTGCGATGCATTAATCGCAAATGGTGATGTAAAAAAACGTCAAAAAAGATGCAAAATGTTTGCGATGAATGATACATCAAACACGGTTCAGATTTTAGTTGCATGTGCGATGAGGGGCATACGGTTGATCTATACGAACTTTTTGCGATGAGACAGAACAACAGAAACGGGCAGCCAGATCAAGGTGTGTGCGATATACGACATATAGTTCACTCCGATGAACCATTTGCGATGATTGAGGTGAACACAAACGATTCGGTGTAACAAGATGTGTGTGATACCCGACAAACAGGTCGGTAATCATAATTGTGTGCGATCATTATAGACAACCCATACGGTCTATTTTTGTGAATTGTGTGCTTGTCAGGGCACACAGTTCATCAAACCAACCTGTGGGCGATAATGTAGAAGATCTCTGTCGAATACATATTAGTAACCGTCTGCGATGAGATTGACAGGATAAACAGAGATATATACAGTCTGTTTAATTTAGTCCTTCTTCTTGTTGCTGTTGTTGGATGGCCCTGCGACATCGTCTTGGCGAGGACGCTTCTTGCTGCTGACCGTTGGTTTTTCAACACCGTCGTTGTCATCATCGTCGTTGCTATCATTGTTGTCGTCCTCCTCGTTCGACCATTCCTCCTCCTCATCATCGTCGTCCTCTTGTTCATCCTCCAACGGCTCCTTGTCCATTTGGTTCGTTTGACGACTCCGGAGGTGGCGTCCCTTCCATGAACCGGATATAATCGAGGTCTGGGCTCGACGCCGGACTCATGGAAGACGAGCGGCATGATTCTGCTGTTGACCTATCATCGGGCGCCAGACTGCTAGCCGAACTGTCGTCCTCGCTGTCGCTCGACATGGCTGCAGAGTGTGTGCTAGTCAGTAGCGCGGCCTGCCAGGGACGATGAAGATGGTGGACACTTAAGCGAGGTATGCAGAGAAGAGGAACTGCCAATTGAAGCGGTGTTTTTTTGCGGCTGGGAATTGAAGCGGGGTTGACGTATTATTTAATCGCTGATATAATCAACCGCAATTATTTGTACCTAGTTGCTCGAAATTCTCAGGGTTGCGCAGGACTCCTATTGGCTATTTGGCTGGTTTCCTTTTTCAGGACAAAAACAAGGAACAATTTTTGGTATTAAGCACCGGTACCGGTACGAACGGAGTAGGACAGTTGGCAAGCAATACCTTGAGCTCTTCTTATTGATAAAGCCAGTAATAATCAAACTAGAAAGGAAAAGAAAAAAGACAAAGAAAAATATCTGCACGAATCTTCGCGTAACATCAATGGCATAAGACCTAGATGTGCACTACTTAGAGCACATCTAGATGTGCTTTAGCAATACTGTCAAACAAACTCCCTAATCATCATTGCAAACAGCGCATAGAACACCGCTAATGTGACAACCACAACTACATATGCTAGTTCCTTCTTGTCTCTTGCTTTCATCTGTTGCATGTGATTGATTCTTTCTTGCTTCATCGTACTGAGTGTAAATTCCAGATCAGCCAGTTTCTTCTTCAGCTTTACGTTATCTTCTGCGAGCTTGGTGATAACACTCCTAGCCCTGCCATGCCATTCTTCATCCAGCCAGTTAACAAAGGCACAAGCCTCATATCCCTGCCAATGTTAAATAGTATTAAGGATGAGCGGCGGCATTAATTGAAGTAAAATGATGAACTTAATTAGCACTAACCTCTAAGAGGCAACTGAGAAACCGCCTGCAAATGTCGAACCCCTCCATGCATATACATTGAGCGGGAGTGTGCCCGTGCACACAACTCAACTTTTGGTACTTCTCGGTGGCTGTCGGCGTTCTGAGAACGGGGGTCCCCAGACTTGCCTGCCTGCGGCTCACGGCGTGGCCCTGTGAGCGGGCCTGTACGGCCCATCTTCACCAACAAGCACTCAAGACCCTCGCGAGGCGGACAACACAAGACCTCCTCGGGAGCATCCTCACCAGGTTGGCTCGCGAGGGGCGGAGAGATCAAGGCAAGGCAAACCTCGCGAGGTTCTCGTGACGTGAGCCATGATGATCTAGGCCAGGCGGGCGCCAGGCAGGCGCCAGCGTGCACAGTGTACTTGTTTCCTCTTTGGTGCTAAGGAAGCAAGCACAGGCGCGGAGTACCGAGGCGTCAAGCAAAGTTTTCCATATCAGTGCAACAAGACCAAGACCAGCCGGACGGTAAGACGGAGGTCACCATGGAGCCCAAGGCAGCGTCACCACCAGAGCCTTTTGCAGGTAAAGACTGCTTTTGTCAGGATAAGCTGTACTAATTGTCCCCTTTCAAATTGGCTGTTGTTGGCTCCCTCCCCGCTCAATATTTGGGGAGAGGACCAGGGCCTCTACAAATAGGACTAGCCACCACCATAGACGGGGACGGATCACCCAGATCATCCTCAACCACACAAGTTCACCAAGCACAAGAACACCCCGCCTCAGGATGCTGTTCTTCCCCTTGTACTATTCATCCTCAGCCCAAGAGGCAATCCACCACCACCACACTGGAGTAGGGTATTACACGACAACGGTGGCCCGAACCAGTATAAATCTTGCGTCCCTTGAGTTGCGAGTTCGTCGAGTTGGCCCTTGATATCTTAGCGAAGCTAGGATGTGGATCGGTAGGGGGAGATCTTCGTGCGTACCCCAGTGTTCGAACCTTGAGGGTTTTGCCGGAACCCGTGATCCGACATTTGGCACGCCAGGTAGGGGTGCGCCGAAGCTTCCCTTCCGTCGCTCCGCGTCCCGTTGCTTCATCGCCTCCATAGCGGATGCACGCCACGCTTGCGCTGACTGTCGGGCTGCCCTCCTGCCCGCGTTGCTCAGATGGCTCCTATCGGTGGGCCACCCCGTCGTTCTCTGTCGCCTGCCGCCAACGTCGCCACCGGCCCGGCGAGGAACGAGCAGCAAGCATCCTCGCTGCACCCCTTGGTGTAGCCGGACGGCCGCACCGCCACTTCATAGCTGATCTTGGCCGGCTCGTCATCCCACGCTCGTCGTGCTTCCGTGGACGTGCAGGCCGCGCTGTGCATGGCGCGCGAGCTCCTACGCTACCGCCACGTCGATGACCTCTACGAGGACTGGCTCGACTGCATCGCCGAGCTTGTCAGCACCGCAGGGGGCTTCCCTGGGCCGTCCCTCTCGCTGCCTCGCCCTCCGCCAGCCGCGGGCGGCGTAGCCCATGGAGCGCCTCCACCACCTCTGCCCCAAGACGTAGTCTTGGCGCCAAGGCGCGCGGCCCCACGGCGCGACCTGCCGCGTCCGACGCCTGTGCAAGAAGAAAGAAGCAGCCAAGAAGTCCCCGGGCCACGAGAAAGCGCCCCCGCGCTCCCTGCGTCACCACGGCAAGACCGCATGCCGCCTGCGGCAGCGGTGCACGTACACCATCAAGGACAAGTTCCCCACCAAGCACAGAGTCCCGGTGACCGTGGCAGGCTGACGTGCCTTCACCCCTGAGTTGTGTAGCGTCGCCTGGCCGGGCAAGTTCAAGCCGGATCTGCCTCCTCGCTACGATGGCATTCCCGACCCCGCGGAGTTCCTGCAGCTCTACGAGCTGAGCATTGAGGTGGCCAACGGCGACGAGAAATTCATGGGAACAGGTTCCCCATGGCTCTCAAGGATGGTGCCCGCTCCTGGCTCCTGAACCTGCCTCCAGGCTCGATCTCCTCCTAGAGCGAAATGTGCGACCGTTTTGTTGCCAACTTCCAGGGCACCCGCGACCGCCCGCCTGCCAGGGGTGACCTACGTCGCGTCAAGCAACAACCAGGAGAGACCCTCCAGAAGTACATCTAATGCTTCAACAACGTTCGCCTCAAGATCCCCAAGGTGACGGACGAGGCCATCATCTCTGCATTCTCTCATGGCGTCCACGACATCAAGATGAAGGAGGAGTGATATGTCTCCAACGTATCTATAATTTATGAAGTATTCATGCTATTATATTATCCATCTTGGATGTTTTATGGGCTTTACTATGCACTTTTATATTATATTTGGGACTAACCTATTGACCCAGAGCCCAGTGCCAGTTCCTGTTTTTTCCCTTGTTTCAGTTTTCGATATCAAACGGAGTCGAAACGGAATGAAACCTTCTGGAGAAGTTATTTTTGGAAGGAAAGCAACCCGGGAGATTTGGAGTCCACGTCAAGAAAGCAACGAGGAAGGCACGAGGCAGGGGGGCGCGCCCTCCACCTTCGTGGGCCCCTGGTGGCTCCCCCGACGTACTTCTTTCACCTATATATACCCATATACCCTAAAACGATCAGGGAAGAGAATAGATCGGGAGTTCCGCCGCCGCAAGCCTCTGTAGCCACCAAAAACCAATCGGGACCCTGTTAAAGACCTACGGAGGGGGAACCCTCACCGTGGCCATCTTCATCCTTCCGGCGCTCTCCATGACGAGGAGGGAGTAGTTCACCCTCGCGGCTGAGGGTATGTACCAGTAGCTATGTGTTTGATCTCTCTCTCTCTCTCGTGTTCTTGAGGTGGTACGATCTTGATGTATCGTGAGCTTTGCTATTATAGTTGGATCTTATGTTGCTTCTCCCTCTCTACTCTCTTGTAATGGATTGAGTTTTCCCTTTGAAGTAATCTTATCGGATTGAGTCTCTAATGATTTGATAACACTTAATGTATGTCTTGCCGTGCGTATCTGTTGTGACAATGGGATATCACGTGATTCACTTGATGTATGTTTTGGTGATCAACTTGCAGGTTCCGCCCATGAACCTATGCATAGGGGTTGGCACACGTTTTCGTCTTAATTCTCCGGTAGAAACATTGGGGCACTCTGTGAGGTTCTATGTGTTGGTTGAATAGATGAATCTGAGATTGTGTGATGCATATTGTATAATCATACCAACGGATACTTGAGGTGAGATTGGAGTATCTCGGTGACATTAGGGTTTTGGTTGATTTGTGTCTTAAGGTGTTATTCTAGTTCGAACTCTAGGGCTGTTTGTGAAAATTATAGGAATAACCCAATGGATTGATAGGAAAGAATAACTTTGAGGTGGTTTTGTACCCTACCATAATCTCTTCGTTTGTTCTTCACTACTAGTGACTTTGGAGTGAGTCTTTGTTGCATGTTGAGGGATAGTTATATGATCCGATTATGTTATTATTGTTGAGAGAACTTGTACTAGTGAAAGTACGAACCCTAGGCCTTGTTTCCTAGCATTGCAATACCGTTTACTCTGAAATTATATATGTTTCATATGCTTATCCCATGGGGAGTGATGACTTTACATATAAGAAGTAGAGGTGGTAAATTATTGAAGGTTAGCAAACATTGTATTGGTCACTTGAACAATTCATGAAAGAATATTGAAGGAAGAGAGATTTCACATATAATATACTATCTTGGACATCTTCTATGATTGTGAGCCCCATTAATTATTTTCAAACCTGAGAAAATTAGTTGAAGTTGGACAAGGAAGACAACATAATGGGTTATGCTTGGGTATATTTGTATAAGTTATATTGTTTTGGATCCTCTAACATGTGGTGCTCTCTATTTAGAATCCTTTGCTAGCCAAAATATCTGTACTAAGCGGGAATACTACTTGTTCATCCAAATTCCTTGAACCAAGTTTCTTACATGAGTGTCCACCATATATACCTATATGCAGTATTTACCTGCCGTTCCAAGTAAATTTGCATGTGCCAAACTCTAAACCTTCAAATAATAATCTGTTTTGTATGCCCGAATCGCTCATGTAGAGACTACGGGTTAGCAGTATCTTCCATGCTAGGTCGGTTATTCTCACGATGAGTGGACTCCGCTCATCATTCACGAGAAAATGGCTGGTAACTGGGATGCCTAGTCCCATGATCGAAAGATCAAAATCAAATCAAAAATAATTGCAAACAAAACTCCCCCAGGTTTGATGTTAGTTGGAGGCATCCGTTGTTTCGGGCAAGCCATGGATTGATGATTATTGGTGGAGGGAGAGTAAAAATCTTTAACTTTCTGTGTGGGAACCGCCTATAATGTGTGTAGTATGGAAGATATTGGGAACTCTTGGTCGTTATGTTGACAATGAAAGCATACCTCTCAAAATTATTTTCATCTCTGTTTTTGCTTCGAGCTCTGGCACCTCTTCAAATCCCTGCTTCCCTCTGTGAAGGGCCTATCTTTTACTTTTATGCAAGATTCAGTAGTATTCCTTCTCATTCCAACCCACTATTTAGTTGGCAAGCATCATGTGATGGAAAGATCTAAGCATATATGTCCATTCAAATATATTTCAGCATTGATTATTATTGTTGACATTACCCTGGAGGTAAAAGGTTGGGAGGCGAAACATTAAGCCCCTATCTTTCTCTGTGTTCGATGAATACTATTTGTTCTAAAAATATTCTTTGAGTGGTAGCAATCATGGAAGACTAAATGATAGTTGAGTATGAAGTTTGCTGAATCGAAGCTCTGACATAGACTCTCCTAAAAATAAGATGAATTGCAATTGTTTGATGATTGAGAACATAGTTTGTTATTTTTCAAGAAGGTTTATGATCTATGCTTTAACATGCGAATAGTTTGTTACTTGGTCATGAAAAGTTCTATGAGTTGAGCTACTGTTATGACATATAATGATGCTAGAAAAGGTGATTGAAATTATCATTGATCAAACTTATGCACCGGCTAGCATTCACACTTCATAAATTCTTTCTTTTATCATTTACCTACTCGAGGACGAGCCGGAATTAAGCTTGGAGATGCTGATACGTCTCCAACGTATCTATAATTTATGAAGTATTCATGCTATGCTATTATATTATCCATCTTGGATGTTTTATGGGCTTTACTATGCACTTATATATTATTTTTTGGACTAACCTATTGACCCAGAGCCCAGTGCCAGTTCCTGTTTTTTTCCCTTGTTTCACTATTTCGAAGAAAAGGAATATCAAACGGAGTCGAAACGGAATGAAACCTTATGGAGAAGTTATTTTTCGAAGGAAAGCAACCTGGGAGACTTGGAGTCCACGTCAAGAAAGCAACGAGGAAGGCACGAGGCAGGGGGCGCGCCTACCCCCTGGGCGCGCCTCCACCCTCGTGGGCCCCTCGTGGCTCCCCTGACGTACTTCTTTCACCTATATATATACCCATATACCCTAAAATGATCGGTGAACAGAATAGATCGGGAGTTCCGCCACCGCAAGCCTCTGCAGCCACCAAAAACCAATTGGGACCCTGTTCCGGCACCCTGCCGGAGGGGGAACCCTCACGGTGGCCATCTTCATCATCCCGACGCTCTCCATGACGAGGAGGGAGTAGTTCACCCTCAGGGCTGAGGGTATGTACCAGTAGCTATGTGTTTGATCTCTCTCTCTCTCGTGTTCTTGAGGTGGTACGATCTTGATGTACCGCGAGCTTTGCTATTATAGTTGGATCTTATGTTGCTTCTCCCTCTCTACTCTCTTGTAATGGATTGAGTTTTCCCTTTGAAGTAATCTTATCGGATTGAGTCTTTAATGATTTGAGAACACTTGATGTATGTCTTGCCGTGCGTATCTTTGGTGACAATGGGATATCACGTGAGTCACTTGATGTATGTTTTGGTGATCAACTTGCGGGTTCCGCCTCATGAACCTATGCATAGGGGTTGGCACACGTTTTCGTCTTGATTCTCCGGTAGAAACTTTGGGGCACTCTTTGAGGTTCTATGTGTTGGTTGAATAGATGAATCTGAGATTGTGTGATGCATATTGTATAATCATACCCACTTTTAACACTTGAGGTGACATTGGAGTATCTAGGTGACATTAGGGTTTTGGTTGATTTGTGTCTTAGGGTGTTATTCTAGTACAAACTCTAGGGCTGTTTGTGAAACTTATAGGAATAGCCCAATGGATTGATTGGAAAGAATAACTTTGAGGTGGTTTTGTACCTTACCATAATCTCTTCGTTTGTTCTCCACTATTAGTGACTTTGGAATGACTCTTTGTTGCATGTTGAGGGATAGTTATATGATCCAATTATGTTATTATTGTTGAGAGAACTTGTACTAGTGAAAGTATGAACCCTAGGCCTTGTTTCCTAGCATTGCAATACCGTTTACGCTCACTTTTATCACTTGCTACCTTGCTGTTTTTATATTTTCAGATTAAAAAAACCTATATCTACCATCCATATTGCACTTGTATCACCATCTCTTCGCCGAACTAGTGCACCTATACAATTTACCATTGTATTGGGTGTGTTGGGGACACAAGAGACTCTTTGTTATTTGGTTGCAGGGTTGCTTGAGAGAGACCATCTTCATCCTACGCCTCCCATGGATTGATAAACCTTAGGTCATCCACTTGAGGCAAATTTGCTACTATCCTACAAACCTCTGCACTTGGAGCCCCAACAACGTCTACAAGGAGAAGGTTGCGTAGTAGACATCAAGTAGTTTCTGGCGCCGTTGCCGGGGAGGTGAGTGCTTGAAGGTATATCTTTAGATCTTGCAATCGAATCTTTTTGTTTCTTGTTTTAGCACTAGTTTAGTTTATAAAAGAAAACTACCAAAAAAAATGGAATTGATTCTGTCTCATATGCTTCATCTTTTTAATATCTTTCATGAAAAATATGGATTCCGATAATTGTGCCAAAATGATAGAGGAAGAGTGCATTAAAATGTTTGGCACTCAATATTTGAATGACGAGCATGGTTGCAATGTTGTTAGTATGAATTCTTTGAATACCCATAATGCTAATGATATGCAAAGCCACAAGCTTGGGGATGCTATGTTTGATGAAGATGATATTTTTTGTCCCCCAAGCTTTGATGAGCAAATTTACTATGATGAAAGCATGCCTCCTATCTATGATGATTATTGTGATGACATGTATGCTCTAAATAATAATGATAACCATGAAACTTTTCATCTTGATCTTAATTTTCAATCACGTGATAGTTATTTTGTTGAGTTTGCTCCCACTATTATTCATGAGAAGAAATTTGCTTACGTGGAGAGTAATAAAAATTCTATGCAAGTAGATCATGAGAAGAATGCTTTAGGTTCTGGTTATATTGTGGAATTCGTTCATGATGCTACTGAAAATTATTATGAGGGAGGAATATATGCTTGTAGGAATTGCAATAATATCAAGTTTCCTCTCTATGTGCTTAAAGTTTTGAAGTTATGCTTGTTTTGCCTTCCTATGCTAGTTGATTATTGTTCCCATAAGTTGTTTGCTCACAAAATTCCTATGAATAGGAAGTGGGTTAGACTTAAATGTGCTAGTCATATTCTTCATGATGCTCTTTTTATGTTTCAATTCTTATGTCTTATGTGAGCATCATTGAAATCATCATGCCTAGCTAGGGGCGTTAAACGTTAGCGCTTGTTGGGAGGCAACCCAATTTTATTTTAGTTTCTTGCTTTTTGGTTCTGTTTAGGAATAAATAATCCATCTATCTTCTGTTCGGATGTGGTTTTGTGTTTTAATTAGTGTTTGTGCCAAGTAGAACCTTTGGGAAGACTTGGGTGAAGTCTTTATGATCATGCTGTAAAAAACAGAAACTTTAGCGCTCACGAGATTAGCTAAAACTTTTTATTGGAGAGTGCTATTTCGTTGATTCTTTTTGCAGACGATTACTAGAAAAATTCCTCAGGTTCACCAATTTATTTTTAGAATTTTTGGAGTTCCATAAGTTTGCATTAGTTACAAATTACTACAGATTGTTCTGTTTTTGACAGATTCTGTTTTTCGTGTGTTGTTTGCTTATTTTGATGACTCTATGGCTAGTAAAATAGTTTATAAACCGTAGAGAAGTTGGAATACAGTAGATTTAACAGCAATACAAATAAATAATGATTTCATTACAGTAGTTTGAAGTGGTGTTTTGTTTTCTTTCGCTAACAGAGCTCACGAGTTTTTTGTTAAGTCTTGTGTTGTGAAGTTTTCAAGTTTTGGGTAAAGATTCGTTGGACTATGGAATAAGGAGTGGAAAGATCCTAAGCTTGGGGATTACCAAGTCACCCCGAGGTAATATTCAAGGATAACCAAGAGCCTAATCTCGGGGATGCCACGGATGGCATCCCCTCTTTCGTCTTCGTTCATCGGTAACTTTACTTGGAGCTATATATTTATTCACCACATGATATGTTTTTTGCTTGGAGCGTCATTTCCTTTTGTCAGTATTTGCTTGCTGTTATTTAGAATAATGTTTTGCATATTTATTTTCAATAAAATTGTCAAGGATAGCCTTTACCATGCTTATTTTGCAAGTATACATGTTGCTGTTTCAAAACAGAAAGTTTACCGCTGTTGCAAAAATTCCCTAGAAAAGTCAGAATGTGATAAAATTTTGAAACATTTTGCATAATAAGCTCTGATAAATTTACTACAGTTGGAATTTTCTTTCATAATTTTTGGAGCAAGGGAAGTATGGATCTTGCTGCATTCTTCACAGACTGTCCTGTTTAGGCAGATTGCTGTTATGTTTGCATTGTTTGCATATGTTTGCTTGTTTAATGATTCTATTTGAGGATAGGAATATTAAATATGCAGACGAATTTAGTATGCAATGTTGAATAATAATTTTAGTGATTTGCTACAATATAAAATGATAAGGGTTTTGCATTGGTTTATACTAACTTATCTCACGAGTTCTTGTTGAGTTTGGTGTGCATGAAGTTTTTGAAATTTAGGGAAACCGTGACATGAGAGGAATTAAGGAGACACAAAAGCTCAAGCTTGGGGATGCCCAAGGCACCCCAAGATAATATTTCAGGAAGTCTCAAGCATCTAAGCTTGGGGATGCCCCGGTAGGCATCCCACCTTTCTTCTTCAACAATTATCGGTTAGTATCGGTTGAGCCTAAGTTTATGCTTCTTCACATGATGAGTGCTATCCTTGAAATGTCGTTTTATTTAGCTTTGCTTTCTGTTTGAATAAAATACCAAGATCTGAAATTCTTAAATGAAGAGTGTCTTCACATAGCTACATAATTATTTAACTACTCATTGATCTTCACTCATATCTTTTTGGAGTAGTTTGTCATTTACTCGTGTGCTTCACTTATATCCTATGAGTAAATGGTTGAATGATTTGAATGTCATAAATCTGAAATTATATATGTTTCATATGCTTATCCCATGGGGAGTGATGACTTGACATATAAGAATAGAGGTGGTAAATTTATTGAAGGTTAGCAAACATTGTATTGGTCACTTGAACAATTCATGAAAGAATATTGAAGGAAGAAAGATTTCACATATAATATACTATCTTGGACATCTTCTATGATTGTGAGCCCCATTAATTATTTTCAAACCTGAGAAAATTAGTTGAAGTTGGACAAGGAAGACAACATAATGAGTTATGCTTGGGTATATTTGTATAAGTTATATTGTTTTGGATCCTCTAACATGTGGTGCTTGCTATTTAGAATCCTTTGCTAGCCAAAATATCTGTACTAAGCGGGAATACTACTTGTGCATCCAAATTCCTTGAACCAAGTTTCTTCCATGAGTGTCCACCATATATACCTATATGCGGTATTTACCTGCCGTTCCAAGTAAGTTTGCATGTGCCAAACTCTAAACCTTCAAATAATAATCTGTTTTGTATGCTCGAATCGCTCATGTAGCGACTACGGGTTAGTAGTATCTTCCATGCTAGGTGGGTTATTCTCACGATGAGTGGACTCCGCTCATCATTCATGAGAAAATGGCTGGTAACTGGGATGCCCAGTCCCATGAACAAAAGATCAAAATCAAATCAAAAATAATTGCAAACAAAACTCCCCCAGGTTTGATGTTTGTTGGAGGCATCCGTTGTTTCGGGCAAGCCATGGATTGATGATTGTTGGTGGAGGGGGAGTAAAAATCTTTACCTTTCTATTTGGGAACCGCCTATAATGTGTGTAGTATGGAAGATATTGGGAACTCTTGGTCGTTATGTTGACAATGAAAGCATACCTCTCAAAATTATTTTCATCTCTGTTTTTGCTTCGAGCTCTGGCACCTCTTCAAATCCCTGCTTCCCTCTGTGAAGGGCCTATCTTTTACTTTTATGCAAGAGTCAGTAGTATTCCTTCTCATTCCAACCCACTATTTAGTTGGCAAGCATCATGTGATGGAAAGATCTAAGCATATATGGCCATTCAAATATATTTCAGCATGGATTATTATTGTTGACATTACCCTTGAGGTAAAAGATTGGGAGGCGAAACATTAAGCCCCTATCTTTCTCTGTGTTCGATGAATACTATTTGTTCTAAAAATATGCTTTGAGTGGTAGCAATCATGGAAGACTAAATGATAGTTTGAGTATGAAGTTTGCTGAATCAAAGCTCTGACATAGACTCTTCCTAAAAATAAGATGAATTGCAATTGTTTGATGACTGAGAACATAGTTTGTTAGTTTTCAAGAAGGTTTATGATCTATGCTTTAACATGCGAATAGTTTGTTACTTGATCATGAAAAGTTCTATGAGTTGAGCTACTGTTATGACATATAATGATGCTAGAAAAGGTGATTGAAATTATCATTGATCAAACTTATGCACCTGCTAGCATTCACACTTCATAAATTCTTTCTTTTATCATTTACCTACTCGAGGACAAGCAGGAATTAAGCTTGGAGGTGCTGATATGTCTCTAACGTATCTATAATTTATGAAGTATTCATGCTATTATATTATCCATCTTGGATGTTTTATGGGCTTTACTATGCACTTTTATATTATTTTTTGGACTAACCTATTGACCCAGAGCCCAGTGCCAGTTCCTGTTTTTTCCCTTGTTTCAGTGTTTCGAAGAAAAGGAATATCAAACGGAGTCGAAAAGGAATGAAACCTTCTGGAGAAGTTATTTTTGGAAGGAAAGCAACCCGGGAGACTTGGAGTCCACGTCAAGAAAGCAACGAGGAAGGCACGAGGCAGGGGGCGGCCCCACCCCCTGTGCGCGCCTCCACCCTCGTGGGCCCCTCGTGGCTCCCCTGACGTACTTCTTTCACCTATATATATACCCATATACCCTAAAACAATAGGGGAATAGAATAGATCAGGAGTTCCGCCACCGCAAGCCTCTGGAGCCACCAAAAACAAATTGGGACCCTGTTCCGGCACCCTGCCGGAGGGGGGAACCCTCACCGGTGGCCATCTTCATCATCCCGACGCTCTCCATGACGAGGAGGGAGTAGTTCACCCTCAGGGCTGAGGGTATGTACCAGTAGCTATGTGTTTGATCTCTCTCTCTCTCTCGTGTTCTTGAGGTGGTACGATCTTGATGTACCGCGAGCTTTGCTATTATAGTTGGATCTTATGTTGCTTCTCCCTCTCTACTCTCTTGTAATGGATTGAGTTTTCCCTTTGAAGTAATCTTATCGGATTGAGTCTTTAATGATTTGAGAACACTTGATGTATGTCTTGCCATGCGTATCTGTGGTGACAATGGGATATCACGTGATTCACTTGATGTATGTTTTGGTGATCAACTTGCGGGTTCCGCCCATGAACCTATGCATAGGGGTTGCACACATTTCGTCTTGATTCTCCGGTAGAAACTTTGGGGCACTCTTTGAGGTTCTATGTGTTGGTTGAATAGATGAACCTGAGATTGTGTGATGCATATCGTATAATCATACCCTCGGATACTTGAGGTGACATTGGAGTATCTAGGTGACATTAGGGTTTTGGTTGATTTGTGTCTTAAGGTGTTATTCTAGTACGAACTCTAGGGTTGTTTGTGACACTTATAGGAATATCCCAACGGATTGATTGGAAAGAATAACTTTGAGGTGGTTTCGTACCCTACCATAATCTCTTCGTTTGTTCTCCACTATTAGTGACTTTGGAGTGACTCTTTGTTGCATGTTGAGGATAGTTATATGATCCAATTATGTTATTATTGTTGAGAGAACTTGTACTAGTGAAAGTATGAACCCTAGGCCTTGTTTCCTAGCATTGCAATACCGTTTACGCTCACTTTTATCACTTGCTACCTTGCTGTTTTTATATTTTCAGATTACAAAAACCTATATCTACCATCTATATTGCACTTGTATCACCATCTCTTCGCCGAACTAGTGCACCTATACAATTTACCATTGTATTGGGTGTGTTGGGGACACAAGAGACTCTTTGTTATTTGGTTGCAGGGTTGCTTGAGAGAGACCATCTTCATCCTACGCCTCCCACGGATTGATAAACCTTAGGTTATCCACTTGAGGGAAATTTTCTACTGTCCTACAAACCTCTGCACTTGGAGGCCCAACAACGTCTACAAGGAGAAGGTTGCGTAGTAGACATCAAGGAGCTCGCCATCCACGAGGAGCTATGCACGTCTCTTGAGCTATTCAACCTGGCGACCAAGTGCGCAAGAGCTGAGGACGGGCGCCTCTCCCTCCTCGAGCTCCCGGCTGCGGACCCAGAGGAGAAGAAAGCCAAGGCCAAGGACGTGAAGCGCAAGGGAGCAGCCGTGCTCGTGGCCGAGCCAGACACCAAGCGCGGCAGAGACTAGCCCGAGTCATCCAAGAGCAATCGACCATTTTGCGCCTTCCATAACCTGCATAGACACAACACTAGCTATTGTCAAGATCCCAGAGCCATTCAAGAAGGACGCTTCGGTCGACGCCCCGAGCGCAACGATCGGGGCTACGACCGAGGAGGAGGACATGGTGGCAGACGCTGGGATGACCGTGGCCCACGCCAGGAGTGGCGCGACCGGCCCCGTGAGGACCGCTGGCAGGATCAGCCTCACGAGGGCGCCTGGATGGATCAGCCTCATGAGGATCGTCCTCAGGGAAACCCCGGTCTTCCTCCACTACCGGCACCACCAAGAAGGAATGACGACCACCATCAAGATGAGGGGGCTGGGGGCTTCCAGGAGCCGCATGCTATCGCCTGCATCTTGAGCGGAGCTCAAGCCCCAGCCTCTCAGCGTATCTTCAAACAGTTTGCTTGTGAAGTGAATGCAGTCCTCCCCAAACTCGAGGCCACGTGCCCGCTCAGATGGTCCAAGTGCGCCATCACTTTCAGCTCCGCCGATCAGCTCAAGCGTGCGGCTACCGCTGGCGCCCTCCCGATGCTTTGTTCACCAGTCATCAGCAATGTGCAAGTCACCAAGACCCTCATTGATGGCAGCGCGGGGCTCAACATCCTGTCTGTCGACACGTTCGACAACCTCCAAGTGCCGTATGACCAGCTTCAGCCCACCAAGCCTTTCTCCGGAGTGACCGACGGCTCCACTACCCCGATCGGGCAGGTTCGCCTTCCCGTCACCTTCGGAGAACGCAACAACTACCGCACCGAGCTCATCGACTTCGACGTCGACCACATCCGTCTGCGGTACAATGCCATCCTCGGGTATCCAGCCCTGGCCAAGTTCATGGAGGTGACCCATCACGGCTACAATGTCCTCAAGATGCTAGGGAGCAGCGGAATCATCACAGTCCCGTGCGAAGAAAGAGACACGGTGTGCTCCCTCAAGCGTGCCTTCCAAGATGCAGCAATCGACGACCCCGACAGCAAGGGCGAGTGCCCTCCTGAGGCCACCCCCAAGAAGAAGAAGCATCTGCTCCACGCAGGGCCTCAGGCAAGCGGCGCCACATCTGGATCAGCGCCAGCACCTGGGGCGCCTCCCTCCATAGCATAGGAAAGCGCGCCCGTTGCCCTTCTCGGGCAGGGCTCGAGGGCTCTCTTCTGGAGGGCCTCAGACCTTGCCAACATCATGAGGGAGGCGCTCGGGCACCACTTGGAGGCGTGCTTCGCGGCACGTCTTCCTCGGGAGGACACAGGGCGAGGAGCGCCCACCGCTCAGGAGTTCATCACCAAGACCACCCAGGAGTTGCAAGATGCGAGGGCCATACGCGGCAACCGCCGTTCACCTTGCGCAGCCTCCCATCCAGGCGAGGATGCCGGGCTGCGCATTTGCATCAACATCCCAGGGCTAAACAGGGCCGCGTCTCAGGAGCCCTTCTGGCCTTCGGGCGTGGGATGATGCGAGGGGCCACCGCACAGCTACCTTCGCATGCCCTTTGGCCTACCTAGCATGGCGTCTGCCTATCAGCGCAACTTGCGGCGTGCCCTGGCGACTCAGGAGGCTAGGCACCACACCGTCCTGACGGAGATGGAGACGGTCCTCAAGGAACCGCCTGGACCCCCAGAGTCTCTCGAGGCTCAGGGCCCCGGTGGCTCGTGGGGAGCAACCCCTTCGCCGCGTACCTTCAGCTGCCCCAACATCCCTTCATCAACAGAACCAGGTGACATTTTCCATGTTTACTTAGCTAGGAGGTTCCCCCGGGCTGCTTCATTCCCAGGCCGCGTGGGTCCATCCCTGTGGCATGTATCCCTTTTCATGTCTTTAGCTTACCTTGCTGGGGGCGCCCCTCGGGCTGCATCATCCCCAAACCGCTCGGGCCTGACCCAGTGGCATGCATCTTCCCTGCATTTACATAAGCCAGTATGCTTTCCATTCTTAATCTACTTATGACTATCACCTGCTTTATTATCACCCACCATGGGGGCTACTCACGCTGGCATGACTCTTGTGCTAGGGTCCATCCCAACAATGTCGACAAACCTGAGTGGTCGAGCTCTAACTCACGGCACACCCCGCGCACGTCACCTCACCAGGCCCTCAGTGCCTTCATCTCTTCGCGGAGCAACTGGCAGCAGACTGACAACCATAATGGCAAACTGTGTCTCTCCTTGTGCTGGCTCATAGGAATCTCCTGAAGATGCCGGCAGGTGCAACAGCGAGCTCCCTCTTCTCCCATGCAATCCGCTTGCGCGTTAAAATGGGGGCTCCTGAGCATCGCGACTCAGGAGCTCCTACTGGCTCTCCAGCCCTCACCCCCTAGCCTTGACCACGGCACGCAACCTGGCATACCAGCGGCGGCAGATCTCGCTCGAGGGCTGGGACCTGAGGACGTAGAGCATGAAGGAGAGCATGGAGAAGGGGGGAGGCTCGCATGGACCTGGCTTAGCTATGCTCTGGGCGCTTATGCACGAATCTGACACACCATGAGGAATCGACCCCGGACCGTCAAGATAAGTCACGAGCCCGGATTGGCTAAACCGCTATGGATTATGAACCATACTAACCGCAACCCTGCTGCAGCAATGTCACCCCCCTTTCTTACCTCCCGACGATTGCTTGAGCGCTAAAGGGGACCTCCTGAGCACCGCGCCTCAGGAACTCTTACTAGACCTCGGGCCGCTCACCTCCTGGCCTTGACCACGACACGCGACCTGGCATACCAGCGATGGCTGCAGCCTGCCTGGGGTCCGGGACCTGTCAGCCTAGAGCATCAAGTCGTCGCGAAGTAAGAAAGGGAGACCGAGCTGAAGCAGGACTCGCGCTCGTGCAAGTTCATAATAAGGACAATATTGACAAGAGACATTACAAAACCTTTACAAACCCCCACGGGGTGCTTCTTGATTCCCTGCAGGGAACAGAAGGCAAGGCGAAGGGAAGCAGTGAAGACAAGCGATGTCCATGCTAGCCTTTTGTCAAGTCGAGCAGTTGCCGAGACAGCATGGGGAAGCGGAGACGCCCATGTCCAATCAACCGCCACGCGTTGACCAAGGCCGCAGGCTATTGGGGCCCGCGGCGCTCCGCACTTGACCCTTGGCTTCGCCTCGAAGCCAAGCCCGAGCGCGCCTTGTGCCCGGGGGCTACTGTACGCGTTCTCGGAACGGGCGTCCCCGGACTTGCCTGCCTGCAGCCCATGGAGTGGCCCTGCGAGCGGGCCCGTACGGCCCATCTTCACCAACAAGCACTCAAGACCCTCGCGAGGGGCCAAGCCTCGCGAGGCGGACGACACAAGACCTCGTCGGGAGCATCCTCACCAGGTTGGCTTGCGAGGGGGGAAGAGATCAAGGCAAGGCAAACCTCACGAGGTTCTCGTGACGTGAGCCATGACGATCGAGACCGGGCGGGCGCCAGCGTGCACAGTGTACTTGTTTCCTCTTTGGTGCTAAGGAGGCAAGCGCAGGCGCGGAGTACCGAGGCGTCAAGCAAAGGTTTCCATATCAGTGCAACGAGACCAAGACCAGCAGGACGGCAAGACGGAGGTCACCATGGAGCCCAAGGCGGCGTCACCACCAGAGCCTTTGGCAGGCGAAGACTACTTTTGTCAGGATAAGCTATACTAGTTGTCCCCTTTCAAATTGGCCGTTGTTGGCTCCCTTCCCGCTCAATATTTGAGGAGAGGACTAGGGCCTCTATAAATAGGACTAGCCACCACCATAGACGGGGACGGATCACCCAGATCATCCTCAACCACACAAGTTCACCAAGCACAAGAACACCCCGCCTCAGGAGGCTGTTCTTCCCCTTGTACTGTTCATCCTCAGCCCAAGAGGCAATCCACCACCACCACACTGGAGTAGGGTATTACACGACAACGGTGGCCCGAACCAGTATAAATCTTCTGTCCCTTGAGTTGCGAGTTCGTAGGGTTGGCCCTTGAGATCTTAGCGAATCTAGGACATGGATCGGTAGGGGGAGATCTTCGTGTGCACCCCACTGTTCGAACCTTGAGGGTTTTGCCGAAAACTATGATCCGACAGTGGCGCAAAACTTGGAGTCAAACTCGTGTTACAGGAGTGTGGAGTCATTCTCCAGATCCGGTGCTAGATCGCTTTACTGGGGGGAGGGGGGTCATTCAGGACGGATTCAGCAAGGAGCTATACTTTGGACATGCTAAATAAGATCGGAATAGATTGGAACCTGACAGGACGATTCGGATCTGTAGTACACCTGCCTTCTGATGACCTTAGGCAAGTGCTCAGCAGCGACCGCCGTCCTGGCGGCGATACGAGCAGGTGCAGCTACATCGAAACCATGAGCACCACTCGTCTGCATTCCCTCAATGTCAGTTCCACGCGAGAAATTTGGAGGCTATGTAGGGATTTGGGGGAAATGGGGAAACTGTGGAGATATGCTGTATACGGCACACTGTTTATACATGTCGTTTATGTTAGGTATTACAATGTCACACACGATATCCGCACCAAACCATGTGAGAAGACAATGTAGGTTAGACACGGTTGTCGTTACATAACCGTATGTGATGTACTACCCTGTCCAGATAATTGAGTTACGGTGAGATACCATGTAAATAGCCGCTCTGCAGATATCCGTAAAAAAATAGCCACTCTTCACATAGAGATGGCGGCGGCAGCCTAGGCAGCGGCTACCGGAGAAGAGGTCAATCCTCGGTCGGTGGGCGGTGGCGGCATCATAGGAGGTCAATCCTTGGTGTGCGGCGGGAGATAGGAGGAGCTCAACCATCGAGGTCGGTGGTGGGGTGATTTGAGCACATCCATCGTGGTCGATGGCGGGATAGTGGAGGTCGAACTTTAGGTGGCAGCCGCACTAAGCTTTGCTCCTCGACCCTGCTGTCTCGGCATGCCGCCGCATCGCGCTTGTCTGTCTGCTGGGTGGAGGTCGCCGCCTGGCTAACTAATTAAGGTATTATTTTCGTGAGTGGCTTAGTTAAGGTATTTAATTCCTAAGGGTAGTGTTGTACTAGTACTCTGCGTGTAAATTGACTGGCCATTAATTTTTGCCATTGCATGTCTGGATAACAACATGGAGCGCCCTCAGTAATTATGAAAATAAAACCTTGTGATTTATGCACGCATCATTGGGAAGCAGTTAATCTGTGTATTAATGTTGTTTTTTTGTTTTTAATTACCATTCGTGTGCTGCAGATGGAACGATCTCGATGGATGAAGAATCGGAAAACCGCAGATTTTATCAGTGGCATGACAGAGTTCATGAATTTGGCTAAAAGTACAAAGAGGAGAATTGGTGATGTGGATTACATCCTGTGTCCATGTACTGATTGTGCCAATACAGAGTCACATGAAGTTGCAAATGTCCAAATGCACTTAGTCTCTAGGGGATTCATGGATGGATATACACGTTGGACCAAACACGGTGAAGAGGAGGTCATGGATGAAGATACCTAGGGCAGAGAGATGGCAAACCCCGATCAGTGTCACATGGATGTTGAATCTAACATCGGGGCAGAGGAGTCAAAGCTACCAATGGAACACCGGAAAGCCGAAACGCCCACTGGAATACCAAGACGTCGACGATCTTGATATGTCAGATTTTGCTACTATGATTGCAGATTTCGAGGGCCCAAAAAAGGATATGATTGGGTACAAGGATCTTGCAACCATTGATGCAGACTCCAAGAAAGAATTGTATCCAGGTTGCAAAAAGAAATATTCCAGGTTGAGTGCCACCCTGGCGCTTCTCAGATTTAAAACAGCAAATGGTCTATCAAACAAGGGCTTCACAAAGATGTTAGGTATTTTAAAAGAAATTATTCCGGAAGATAATGTGCTCCCCAGAAGCACAAATGAAACAAAGAAAATTATTGGCCCATTGGAACTTGAAGTACAGAAGATACACGCTTGTGTGAATGATTGTATATTGTACCGTGGTGAGTACAAAGATTTGCGTGCAAGTCCCACATGCAAGCATGCATGATACAAGCGCATGAGAGCAAAGGACAAGTACAAATTGGATGGCGCGATCAAGAAAGGAATCCCTTTCAAGGTTGTTTGGTACATGCCTTTAATTCCAAGGTTGAGGCGTTTGTTTGCAAACCCTTGGGAGGCAAAGAGGTTGCGGTGGCTTCATGATGAGCGAATTGCGGATAGGTTTGTGAGGCACCCGAAAGATGGGGCTCAGTAGGAATTAATTGACAAAAAGTTTGACAAATTTCCCAAGGATCCTAGAAGTATAAGGCTCGGGGAGTGTACTGACGGGATGAATCCTTTTGGCGATATGAGCACCAATCACAGCACGTGGCTGGTGCTTCTGTGCATATATAACCTAGCTTCTTGGCTATGTATGAAGAAAAATACATTATGATGTCAATGATTATCCAAGGCCCGAAGCAACCTGGAAATGACATTGACATTTACTTTCAGCTACTGGTAGAAGAACTGCTGACAGTGTGGATAGATGCGCCTACTATAAAATGTTATGATGCTTACAGAAAGGAGATTTTCGATCTACATGCGATGCTGGTGCACACCATTCAAGATATGCCGGCATTAGGCAACACATCGGGGCAGAAAACAAAGGGTGATGTAGGGTGTGTCACATGCATGGATAGGACAGCTAGCAGAAGACTTCCCAACTCGCACAAATTAGTGTATTTGCATCATCGTAGGTTCTTACGGAAAACTAACCCATACTGAAAGATGAAAGCTGAATTTGATGGTACGGCAGAGGCAGGTGCAGGCCCAAGACCCTATGACAGGGAAGTGGTACACAACATGGCTAAAAAAATTAATGTTGTGCTTTGCAAGAACCACCCTTTGACGGTGAAACAAACACCCAAGGGTCAAGTGTTTAAGAAGAAATTAGTGTTCTGGAAATTACCCTACTGGGAGATTCTACGTGTATGTCACTGCATCGATGTCATGCACGTAGAGAAGAACGTATGTGAAAGAATCCTTGGTACTCTGTTCAAGATTAAAGGTAAAAAAAGGATGGCGACGGTTCACGGCTCGCTAGAGTTACAATTTCAGTACAAAAGAAGCAACACAATTCTTCACCTATTTGTTGTCAGTTAAGACACCCTCTTCCTAATGCGCAAACATCAGAAGTTTCGTGGATGTGAGCTCAGGTAAGATGAAGTTGGGAAACATGAAGTCACATGATTGCCATGTAATGTTGACACAAATCCTCCCGGTGGCCATCAGGAATCTGATGGACAAATATATAAGAAACACACTCATTGCCCTCTGTAATTTCTTCAACCAACTATGGCAGAAAGTTGTAAACCTAAAGAGTTGGATCATATGCAAGATGATATTGCAAGAATATTGTCCAACCTAGAGATGTTTTTCCCGACGTCATTCTTTGATGTCATGGTCCATCTCACTGTGCACCTTGTCGACGAGATAAAGTATTGTGGTCATGTGTTTCTTCGCAACATGTATCCCTTTGAGTGGTTCATGGGAATACTGAAGCGCTTTTGTCAAAACCGAAACCATCCAGAGGCAAGCATCCTACAAGGTTATACCGCGGAGGAGGTGGTTGATTTTTGCACCGAATACATGAAACAAAGACCTATAGGTTTGCCCCTCTCTCGCCATGAGGGAAGGCTGAAAGGTAAGCCGGTCCTTGCTTGCATGCAAATTGCTGCACCCAGAGAATTGGCAGAGAAAGCCCATTTGACGGTACTGCTTAACAGCCCAGTTCTCATCGCTTATGTCAAAGAACACTTGGCAGAGATATGCCAAAGCTTCTTACCAATGGTGCCTTCATCAGATGTGGAGATGAAGGAGCACACTAAGAACTACACCGAATGGCTGAAGAATCGTTTGGCACAAGGATCCATCGATGACATTGCTACGTGGTTGGCACAAAAGCCATCACCTACCGTGTTGACGTACCAAGCATATGACATAAATGGATACACGTTCTACACTAAGGAACGTGATCAGAAGACCTCGTATCAGAATAGCTCTGTTCGAATAGAATGCATGACTGTAAATGAAGCTAATAAAAGGGTATAATCTGGAACCATCAAAGAGATTTGGGAGCTTGACTATGTGAAAGTTAAGGTGGCATTATTCAAGTGCGCATGGATCCCTCTTGGTCAGGTAAGGATTGATGAGTACAGGAAGACCTGTGTTAACAGGACAACGATGGCATATCACGTGGACCCATTCATTCTTGCCAGCGATGCTACCCAGATTTTCTTTGTGGAAGACCCCTTGCATAAGAACCACCATTTAGCGATGCATGGGAAGAGAAGGGTACTGGGTGTCGACAATGTTGCCGATGAGGACGAGTACGATGAATTTGATGAGTTTCCAGCCAAGGGATCACACACCCGTGTAACAGAGTAGCGTAAAATCATAAAAAAACCCCAAGTTCATTCAGGGTCAACTTAATGATCCTAGTTCCCCCATGTACATGGGAATTAAGCCGTAAGACTAGTCTTTATGCCTACCTGCAACTTAATTCATTCAATTTAGAACTATCGCGTGTACTAAATTTGTGAGTTATGCCCGATTTTCTATTGATGTAAGAACCGTTAATATGTTGACCTTGATATGCTGTCAGCTCACGCAATGAATATGAATTGTTTATTATTATTATTATTATTATTATTATTATTATTATTATTATTATTATTATTATTATTATTATTATTATTATTATTATTATTATTATTTTTATATCATAGAGGTAGCACACTCAATTGATCTCACTACAATATGTGTGAACAAAAATATGCAATCTGGTTTGCGAATAGAACACAGTTAGTTGATGAAAGCCGCGTGCCGACCAAACCCCGCCACGCCGCCCATGATCTGAGTCGTGCTTCCTGATTGGCCAGAACCAAAACCCCACAGATCGTACGTCTGCACTGTTGGATGCTCCCAGATCGAACGACGATCCTCATCCCTTTCGACAGCACATGCAGTTCTGGTTGTAATTTTATTTTTATGCACTAAATGCACGTTAATCTCAAAAAATGTCTTAAATAAAGCTAATGATACCTGAAATGCGCCAGAAAATCAAACACGTGGTATAATGGTGATTGCATACCGTGGAAATTTTTATGAGGCCAAACGATTAATTCACCGGCCACAGGAGTTTGAATTGACACGTCTCCTTTTGCAAACCATGATCCTTCATGTGAGATGCTCCGGTTTGGAAGGAGCGGTCATCAAAACTTGTGCCAAACTTTACCATTTTTTCCTGCGGGGTCGTGAGAGCACGCCACGGGCACACATCGATTTTGATGATGTCCGAACTCCATCTCAATTTCCTGTAATTAAAGTACCAACTAGGTTTACGCCATGGGTCGCACCTCATGACGAAATGTTTGAAACTTCTCCCCGCTTCTCGAACAAACGGATGAAAACTCACAAAGCGACGCACAAATAATCTGTACACCTTATTTGCTAGGCTGATAGTAAGGGGGTATCATAGCTAGTATCATGCATGCCAACTAGGCAATTTTGATGAGCTGTCATAGAATTAAATGAAGAAAGAGAGGGTTAAGTATCATATCATGAAACCGTATCATAATAAATGCTATGCTACTATGTGTCATGCATGACAATATAAATAAAGTACTACATATGATACTAGCTACTCTATGATACTATGCATTAGGGCAACTACAATAGAGTGACATAAGACTAGTCACAATGGGTATTAATATAGACTAGTAACATGCATATGTTACTAGTCTATGTTACTACCTCTATAGTGGGGAGTAACATATGTGTGGTAACATGCAACACTTCATTTATTAGGCTATAGACTCATCTTGCCTTGAGATGTGTGATGTTACTCATACTACTAGTAACTAGCTATGTTACCACTTTCCTCTCTTTCTTCATTTATTGCTTGCCACATAATCTATTTTATCTAGATACGTGTGATGTTACTACCTATATTACTCCCACTGTGGGTAGTCTAAGCAGGCTATAGGGAATAGAATAATATATATGTGTGTAGCGCCCCGGAACCGATGTGCCAGTTGTCTCCCAGTTTTTCGCCGTCATTGCCATGTCATTTGCTTGTGTGTTGCATTTTTGCCATGTCATCATCTGCATTGCATCCTCATGTTTTTCAAAACTTGCATCCGGTCTTTTTCCCCGTTGTTCGTTTCGCGATCCGACACTCTCACACGCGCCCGTTGCACCTATCAGATCTCGTTTCGTGAGTGGCATTTAAACGTTCTCGGAATGGGATGAAACTTGGTGTGAGATGTTGTTATAGAGTAGGTGGACCGCCTGTCAATTTTTGTCGCATTCGGAGGTCGTTTGATGTCCCAACGGTTAACCGTGTAGCCCAAAACCCTCTCTCTTTGCAGCCCATCACCCCTCCACCACAGCCCATGAGCCCATCAAAACCCCCTGCATGCTCTCGGTCGTTAGATCATAATCGTGTGGGTGAAAACCGCTTCCCATTTGGACTCTCCTAGCTCCCTCTACCTATAAATATGTGCCTCCCCCCAAAAATCCCGGATGAAACCCTAGCAAATTCCCCTCTCCGCCGCCGGACAAAATCCCCGCCGCCGGACGTGTCCGCCGGACGCGTCGCCCCGTCCAATCGGGTGGTGACACGTCACCTTCGAAGCCGCCCGTAGCCAATCGCCACCCGGCCACGTCAGCCCCCACCCCCGCGCCTCCTCTCTCCTCACGCCGCAGCCGTGGGGCCCGCGGCCCCAGCGTGCCGCCCACCGTCACCCGGGCGCTGTTTCGCGCGCCGCCTTCGCCAGCGCTTCCACCATCCAGCTCTGCGGCTCGCCGGTTGCCGCCCTCTCGCCTTCCGGAGCCGCCCGCCGAGCCCGCGTGCCCGTCTTCCAGCGCCCGAGCTTCGCCGCCGTCGCCCAATCCCTCACCGCTGCCGACCGTTGCCGGAGACGGCCGGGTTCGGCCGCCGCGCGCCAGATCCGGAGGTCCCCGCCTCGAATCCGCCCGTCCCGCGCCCCGAGGACCACGCCGGCCCCTTCCTCGTCGCCGGCGAGCGCCGCGTGTCCAAGCCCGCCATGGTCTCGGGCCTCCTGTGCCACGATCGGGGCGACACCATCCCGGAACCACGTCGCCCCACCATCCGAACGTCGTCCCCGCCCCGTCCCGAACCACTCCATCCAGTTTTCTGCGAGGTGAAGAAATGACCAAGTCCCTGAAAACTCACATTCTGGTGCTAACTTTGACCTACCTTAACTTCTTTCATGTAGCTCCGTTTTGTGCGTGTAATATATGAAAGTGTTCTTCATGATATGATCTCCATTTCGGTCCATTTGGTCATGCTTGTTTGAGTTCATATTGATGCCCTTATCAGCTTTGCAAGAGTGCTATGTGATGTTATCTGTTGTAGTTTAACATAACTTGCTCTTTTGTCATTTTTATATATTTTTGTGTGATTTTCTTTTGAGCATGATGTCTACATGTTTTGTGAGATATAATATTCCATCTTTACAGAGGTGCAATCCATGTATTTGTGTGTGTGCCTTGTGGTGATTGCAACAAGCTTGTGAATTGGGTTACTTGCTATTACTATTTTGCTAGTCTGAATCTGTTATATCATGTTGCTATGTTTACTTGATGCTACAAGTCATTTCATGCATAATATGGAGATGTTCACTAACTATATTTTGTTATACATGTTATGTTCTATCAACCCATGCCCTTGGTTGCATTTATAGCCTACTTTATCTTGCTGCAAACTTGCTCTCAAATTGCTAAATAATGTTGCTGTCAGCCTCTTAACATTTAGTTCAGTTTTGACATGTGGATAGCTAGTGTTCTATGTACCCTATGGACTTGTTCTTTCCATTATTAGCTTCATAATCGTGTCACCTTGCTGTTGGTTTACTTATCATGCCAAGAAATGCTCTATGGTGAGCTGTACAGGCTCACAAACTTTCCTACTTATCGTTGTTGCTGCCATGTACTGTTATTCAGTCTGAATCTGTCATATCATTTGCCATGTTTGCATGGATCATACCATCTTTTCTATTTATCTTTGGAATTAGTTCAGTAAGGGAGTTCTGTTCTTTGTCTTTAGTATTAGCATGTCGTGCTCTAGTTTGCCATGATAGCTTGCTGTAACATGTTGTTTGATAGCTCTAAATATTGCAACCTGATGTTATGTCTGTCTTGCTCAGTGAATTTCTGCCAAGTCTGTGAACTGTTATTATTTGCAATCTTGCCATGTCCTTTTGACCATATTCTTTTGATTTCTGGAGATAGATCAGTGTTCATGTTTTGTCATTCTTGACCTGTACATCATGTCCGTGCCTTTTTCTTTTCATGTTGAGGTGATGTAGCATATTGTTTTGATGCTTGCTAGATGCCTAGTTGCTGTTTTGGACAGCTTGTCCATTAAACTTGTTTTGTGTGTATGTGTTGAACCGTTGCTCCGTTTTGAGTGTGCTCTATATGAAACTTGCTTAGTTTTGCATGTAGCTTCATGATACCTTGTTGCATCCAATTTTTGAGGTGTGTGCTTACGTTTGTATGCATTTTGCATCAATGTCATGTTTATCTTGTGATGCTCATATCTTCTAGGCTGTAGCTCCGAACCTAATAAACTTTATATGTAACTTGACTAGAATTTCGTGTAGATTGTCTTGATGATATTTAACTTGCTGTTTGACCACTTTAACATAATGTTTTTTCAGATCAGTACCAACTCATAAATTTGCATATGGGGCTTTCCGAAATTGTTATATAATGTATCTGGCCTCATTTAAACTTGCTTTGATGTGTTGCTCTTGTATGCATCATCTCTTGCCATGCGTAGCTTCTTATAGACTTGTCTTGCATCATACTGGGATGTGCATCATGTCTTGTTCATGTGTTGAGTGTTTACCGTGTTGTTTGCTTCTTTCTGGATGTGCTTCTCCTCGATAGTTCCTGTTTCGTTGCGTTCGTGATGATTCGTTCGACTACGCTTGGTTCGTACTCGTGGGTTCATCTTATTCATGGACTCGTTCTTCTTCCTAGCGGGATTTCAGGCAAGGTGACCGTCACCTTGGATCTCATTACTATCATTCCTATGCTAGTTGCCTTGATGTTATCGCTATGCCGCGTTACCTACCACTTGCTTATCAAGCCTCCCAAATTGCCATGAACCTCTAACCTTTGTCACCCTTCCTAGCAAACTGTTGTTTGGCTATGTTACCGCTTTTGTTCAGCCCCTTTTATAGCGTTGCTAGTTGCAGGTGAAGATGAAGATTGCTCCATGTTGGATTATGTTTATGTTGGGATATCACAATATCTCTTATATTGTTAATGCATCTATATACTTGGTAAAGGGTGGAATGCTCGACCTTATGCCTGGTGTTTTGTTCCACTCTTGCCACCCTAGTTTCCGTCATATCGGTATTATGTTCCCGGATTTTGTGTCCCTAACGCGGTTAGGTATATGGGAACCCCTTGACATTTCGCGGTGAATGAAACTCCTCCAGCAAGGCCCAACCTTGGTTCTACATTTGCCTAACAACCCATTACTTTTCCCTTGGGAGTAATTAACCCGAGGGTCATCTTTATTTTAACCCCCCTAGGCCAGTGCTTCTCTAAGTGTTGGTCCGAACTAGAGCCCCTTGCAGCGCCACCTCGGGGAAACTCGAGGCCTGGTTTTAGTTGTACGGACTGCTCATCCGGTCGTGTCCTAAGACGAGATATGTGAGGCTTCTATCAGAGTAACGATACGCCTGGAGGCTTTGCTGGTTTAGTTTCACCATTGTCGAAATGTGTTGTAACAGGGATTCCAAGACCGATCGGGTCTTCCCAGGAGAAGGAATATCCTTCGTTGAACGTGAGAGCTTATACTGGGCTAAGTTGGAAAACCCCTGCATGGTTTGAACTTTCGAAAGCTGTGCCCGCGGTTATGTGGCAGATGGGAATTTGTTAATATCCGGTTGTAGTAAACTTTAAGTAAACTCTTCTAAAATACACCAACCGCGTGCGTAACCATGATTGTCTATTTTTGGGGTTGTTCGAGAGAAGAACACGGTTTTTGGGTTATGTTTGACGTAAGTAGGAGTTCAGGATCACTTCTTGATCATTACTAGTTGATGACCGCTTGTTAAGCTCCTCTTCTCGCCCTTATTTGCGTAAGTTAGCCACCATACTTTTCTTAGCCGCTACTGCAACCTCACCACCTTACCCCTTCCTTACCCATTAAGCTTTGCTAGTCTTGATACCCATGGTAATGGGATTGCTGAGTCCTCGTAGCTCACAGATTACTACAACAACAATTGCAGGTACAGGTTATGCGATGATCATGATGTGAGAGCGATGTTTACTTGTGTTGGAGTTCTTCTTCTTCTTCGTCGATCTTGGGTTAGGTTCCTGGTCGGCAGCCTGGGCTAGCAGGGTGGATATTGTCTGAGTTTCTGTTTATGTTTCATCCGTAGTCGGATGTTGTTCTCATGTATGTTGATGTATTCTTGGGCGTTTGTGCCTTATGTTTGTATCCCCAAGTATTATGTAATGGTATGATGTAATGATATCCACCTTGCAAAAGCGTTTCCAATATGCGGGTCTATCCTTGGTGGGACCTTCGAGTCACTCTCGGATAGGGTCGCATATTGGGCGTGACAAGTTGGTACCAGAGCCTCGACCGACCATAGGAGCCCCTTGATTGATCGTGTAGTTTGGCCGTTGTCGAGTCTAGAAAAAAAACTTTTCGGAGTCTAGTTATATCGGAGAGTACGGCTTCTTTTTACTCCTCAACCCCCTTCGTCGCTCTGGTGAGAAATCTTGACGTAGGTGTTTTGACTTACTTCTCTTCCCCTTCAAATTTTTCTTTAGGATCACGCGGTTAGTTTTCGTTCGTTGTCCATCCTCTTTTAAATCCGGCGCACTTCTCTTCGAGTGGTTTCGATCCTCGCCATCTTTTGCTAGATCAGTCGTCAGTACTTTCTCTTTCGACATTGTTTCCCTGTCTGAAGTTGTCCTTGTTTTTTCCCACCCGCCCACCCCTTTTCTTCTCGGAACCGGAGTCTGCAATCGAGTATCCATTCTACTCATGCCAAGTCTTTGCATTCTTCCCTAAATCATTTCAACTGGTGCTTTTCTCTTCAAGTTATTCGTCGATTCCTCGTTCAAGTTACATGTGTTTTTTCCCACCCTCCCACCCCTTTTATTCCGGAGTCTGAGCCTTTATTCGAGCAATCAATTTCATTCGTGCGGAGTATCTTCAGTCTTACCTCAATTGTCTCAACCGGTGAAGTCTCGTCTAGTTCATCATTGTTCGTCGGATTTTCTTTCCAGTGGATCCAAATTCAAGTTTTTCGTTGTCGATCATATTCTTTCCCTCAGCTCAAATATTTCTCTCTGATCGTTCGCCTCTTGCCATTTAATCCTTCCGGAGTGCTGAAGACATCTCAGAAGATTCGTGTTTGCATTCAATTATTTCGAGGTTGTCACCTCATTCAAATCTTTCAATTGTTCCGGTGCATCATTTCTCATTCGACAATCCTTTCCAACGGCGTTTATTTTCAGTGGCTCTAACCTACAGGTCTTTTCCCAGGAACTTACCTGACTCTTCTAATTTTCGGAGCTTTTCTCAAATCCTTTCTTTCGAAGTTTGACGTAAGTATGGATTCCATCAGTCAGATGCCTTCTCCAAGATCGTTTTCAAATTCTTTCATGTTCGGGTCAATCTGTCCTCTTTTCATTCTTCAGGAGTGTTTCGACAAATTCTGCAAGTTGTTTCTCGTCATCATTCTCATTATGTGAAGACCGAAGAAGAGTTTTTACTCTAAATCTTGTCCGTTCTACCGGAGATTTGCGGTTCTAGCTTGATGTTATCCTCTCAAATTATTACAAATTGTGCAATTCTTTTCATCCATCTGGAGTATTTCAGGAGTTGTTTTTTTCCATTTCAATCATCCAGAGGCCATCTTTTCGGAATATTTCTTCGTTCTAAGTTTTCGAATTCGTTTTTCAATTATTCTATATCCGTGCCCCTTCGTTCGTCTCAATATTCTTCCGGTGCTTTGTTCAAGTAATCTGTAATCAGTCCGAGACATATTCATCCCGTGGTATCAAATTCCCTCAAGTGTCTTCATGTTTTTATAATTCTTCCTGATGATTCATGCCTTTTCGTCATTCAAGTTTGAATTCTTACGGTGGTCCGTTGAGAGATTCCTTTTCCGTTCTTATGATATCAATTAATTTGTTATTCCCAATCATACCGGTGGATCATGAAGATTTTCCCAAATTTCGTGCTATATCCCCCGTTAATCTTTTCCAACGCGAATAATTAGTATGCAAATCCATTAATTTAATTGGTGGAGGATAAGCATAACATAATTCTTATTCTTCTTTCATCAAGTGGATCAATTCCTTCCTTCGGAGATTTTTCATGATGTCTCTTGGTCCTCAGTCATTCTTTTCTTTTCCGGAGTGCCAAGTTTCTCACTTGTCTCGTCGCGAAGTTCCATCTTAATCATCTCAAGACTTCTATATTATTCTTTCCATCCCTCAATTCAATCTCATCATCCTTTGTTACCGGAGTATTTCACGGTGGTTCGTCAGTATTTAATTCATTCTTCAAGTGTTCAACAAGATTCTTGTTGAAGGAGCTCAAGTATCTTTTTCTTCTTGCATCTCGAAGCGCAATTAATTCTCCGCATTCTTTTGAAGTGGACTTTTGCATTTCTTCGTTCTCTCTCAGCTATTCAATCTTTTTCCACTTGTGGTTGGTTATCACCCATAATTTTGAGATGTTTTCCGTAAGTCAACAATAAGAAGCTTATTCTTTTTGTTGTTGAATTTTCAACAACTCCGTTCCATCCTTCCTTCTAAGGATGCTTCCAAACTCAATTGTGGTAAATGATATCATTTTCTTCTTCGTTTCTTTCTCTCAACTCTTTCGAGTTTTTCTGAGGCATTGTGTCCTTCCTCTTGGCAAGTATCATTCCATCTTCTCAAGATCATGTTCTAATCTTTCAATGTTCAGCCGGAGTGCTGCCTAAATTTTGTCATCCTTATTCCTTTTCTAGCTTGTTCTAACCGGAGTGATTTCAGAGTCTATCTTGTTCGTTGATCTTTTGGTTCTCGTCTTATTCTTCATTCCTCTCTTCTTCCCGAGTGCTCTCGACTCTTTTCACCTTATCTCTTCGTTCTTGTTTCACCTCATCCTTTTTCCCTTCCGTCTCGGTCCTATGATCTCGGGATGAGATCTCTTGTTAGTGGAGGAGAGTTGTAACGCCCCGGAACCGATGCGCCAGGTGTCTGCCAGTTTTTCACCGTCATTGCCATGTCATTTGCTTGTGTGTTGCGTTTTTTCCATGTCATCATCTGCAATGCATCCTCATTGTTGGGGATATAACTATTAGTGTAAGCCTCCCAGGAGGGGCCGGGTTACGTAAAGAGGTTACCAGACAGAAGCCCAAGTCCAAGCATGAAGATGGCGTCTCAACAAAGGGCCTAAGGCCCACAGGCGACTTAAGGCCCGTTGTAGTAAACCGCCATAATGGCAAGACTTGTATCATAAGGTAGACTTGACTAGTCACCGAGCGGACATTGTTTATAAGCCGGCCGGGACTCAGAGGCCTGTATGCGTCAACCCGTGTATATAAGGGGACGACCTGTTGGCGGCTTAGGGCAAGAAAAACAACCAATCGAGAACCAGGCATAGCGTATCTTGCTCCCTGGTCATCGAACCTCAAGAAATACCAACCCAACTAGACGTAGGCTTTACATTCACCGTAAGGGGCCGAACTAGTATAAAACCTCTCGTGTCCTTTGTCCCGATTAAACCCCTTTAAGCTTCCTAGTTGCGATGGCTCCACGACTAAGTCCTTGCAAGAGGACATCTGCCGTGACAATTCCACGACAGTTGGCGCCCACCGTGGGGCCAGCGCATGGTGGATTTGAGTTCTTGAAGGGCAGCTTCGAAGGGCTCAAGGGATACGCAGTGGGCCGGATGACCAAGAGTCGTCGCGGTAAGATCTACATCGACAACGAAGGTTGGGGCCCCGAGGCCGACTCAATTGAGTACGGGTACCGGGTCCCCTTTGGCGGAATCCACGTCTTCATCGGCCGGATTGGTGAGCCGGGCCCAGAGCCGGACAGGTGCACCGACCTCATTGAGACGGCTCAGCGTGCGAGACCCGCCCGGATTCAACCTACCATGAAGCGTGCCCTTGTGGGCTGTATTCACGGAGAGGCACTTTCTGAAGGATCTAAAGATGGCGAAGAGACGGCCGTCCCATCAGATGATGATTCGTCCTCCGGTTCAACATATTCTCTGTATCAGGTCCAAGAAGGCATGCTTAGGGGCTTTTCTGACAACTCTAGCGTTCCGGATTGCTATGAGCCGCCAAGCTGGGCAGGAGTCTTCATGGCTGGTACCCAACCCGGCCAAAACTCGACGGCTGCGACAGCAATAACGTCCGGGTCAGGAGCGGCCGGGGAAGGAGGCCTCAGCAGCCCGCCGGCTCAGGTGCTAATAGATCTTATGGACAAGTTGACGGCCCTGTTAACCACCACGGTTATTCCTGCAAATCCAGATGAGCATAACACGGAGGTGGCAAAAGTGCGTGAGGAGATAGCCCTGGCCAAGGAGGCCTTGGCGGCTGAGGACACCAGGCTAGCTGCGGAGCGGGCGGCTTTGGATGCACGGGCGCAGCGACTCCAGTCAGAGGCTTTCCAGCTTAACACGAGTCTGAATGCGTCCAATGAGGTGATGAGAAGGAGACATCAGAAGACCCAGTCCCGTCTGCCTCCGGTTTACGATCCTCTGAATCTTTTCACGACTCCCGGAGCTGGTCCTTGCAATCCGCCCGAAGCCAATCAATTTATGACACCCGGAGCTGGAGGGCCGGTTCAGCCTTGAGAGATGGCACCTCTTCACGGGAGCATGGCCCCGCCCCGATACATACCGACACCTCCGGGCCACTTTTCCAACCCCATGGAGAACTTGATAGCAACATCGGCGCGTCTGGCAGCTCTTCCAGTGGACGGTGACGACCCGACGGCGGTGGAAACCCGGAGGGTTAGGGATCTTCTTCAGACGGCCTTGGCACAGCAAGAGACCTATTCTTACAGCAGGGATAGGATTCATTCCACTCCTCAGCCTTGGATAGCACCTCGTCCAAACCGGAGTCCAAGTGACAGCAGGCACATGGAGTCAGAAGCTTTATCAAGCAATGCCCAGCATCGTAACCAACCTGGTGGCTATAACCCGGTGCAGGATCGATTGCGTCAGGAGGATGAACGGGGGGCTTAATTAGCGGCTCAGCAGACGGCATATGATGGTCTCCCAGAGTATCCAACGACTTCTGTTGGAGCAGGAGTGGCCACTAGAACCAGTGGTGTCCCTTGTCTGGTGCCGGCTCTGCGGGATGTGCGTCTGCCCAAGGATTTCAAGGGACCTCGAAAGGTGCCGAATTACACGACCGACTTACAGCCGGGGGCATGGATTGAAAGTTACGAGATGGCCATGGAGTTATTGGAAGTCAGCGACGCGGCAATGGCTAAGTATTTCACCATGATGTTAGATGGAAAGGCCCGATCTTGGTTGAAAAGTTTGCCTCCCAATTCCATCAGTTCATGGGCAGAGCTAAAGGCCAGGTTTATCCAGAACTTTAAGGATACTTGCAAGCAATCTATGTCCATTGTGGACTTGACCAATTGTAAGCAGGAGGAGGGTGAGTCCACAAATCATTGGGTGTGCCGGGTCAAGGAAATAATACACTCATCGATAAGATGGACGCCTGCTCTGCGGTACTTATGCTCCATCGTAATTGTTGTTTTGAGCCATGAAGCGAAGCTGGCGCCTTAAGCGTGATTGCAATGACATGGGTACGCTGATGGCGGCTTTGGTAAAATATGCCTATTCTTATACTACCGATTATCCCGCGTCTGTGGAGTAAAAGACAGGTAAAGTAAATAAAAACGACAATGGAAAGGGTCAGCAGCATCACCCGGTAAGTCAAGGTGGCAACAAGCGTAAGCCGGAGGGTAACCCGGCGTTTGTGGCTAATGCTAATGCCCAAGGTAATAACAAGAAGCGTAAGGGGAGAGCACCCGCTCGATCTGGTGGCTCAGGTCCATCTCTCAAGAAGCTTCTGAATGAGCCTTGTCCAAGACACGATACTCGGGAAAATCTTGCCACCCACTTATGGAAGGACTGCGCGATCATGAAGGCTTTCAAGAATTCAAACATGTTTGATGGCAATCACGGATCAGGCGGCGCTTCAGGAGCAGGTGGTTTCCATTGCCCGGGTGGCGGCTCAAGTTCCGGTTTTCAAGGCGGTCAAGGTGGCTATAATCAGCAGCAGTCTGGTCAAGGAGGACAGCAGCAGCAGTCAGGTTATCAGAGCCATCCAAAACAGTTGAACGGTGGGCAATACCATGTGTTTACCACTAACTTGTGTAAACGTGACCAGAAGGTTCATAAAAGGGCTGTGAATTCGGTTGAGCCGGCGGTTCCCCGTTATCTGAGGTGGTTAGAGCAGCCTATCATTTGGAGTAGAGAAGATCACCCCCTCCGGATTGATAACCCGGGTCAGTTGGCCTTGGTGGTGGCCCCTCAGGTTGGTGGATATAAATTCACTAAGGTGCTCATGGACGGAGGAAGCAGCATCAATATTCTCTATTATGAGACCTTTCGCCGCATGGGTCCTGACCGATAAGGACTTGAGGACGTCTAACACTGTTTTCATGGGGTGGTACCTGGTAAGTCGGCATATCCAGTTGGAAAGATCGAGCTGGAAGTGGCTTTCGGAGACGAATATGATTCCAGGGCTGAGAAGCTGACGTTTGAGGTAGTCAAAATCAGGAGCCCATATCATGCTATGTTTGGACGGCCGACTTATGCCAAGTTTATGGCACGGCCGTGTTATGTTTATCTGCAGCTCAAGATGCCGGGTTACAAGGGCACCATCACTGTGCATGGGAGTCGAAAGGTGGCCTTGGAGTGCGAGGAAGGTGATGCGGCTTATGCTGAATCTGTTTGTGCTGAAGAGGAGCTGAAGTTTTATCAAACTAATGTTGACCCGGCAGATATGACCTCTTTGAAGAAGCCAACCACAGAGCAAGATTCGGCGTTGAAATTTAAGTCGGCCGCCGAGACAAAACTAGTTGACTTCACTCCAGGCGACTCTTCCAAGCGATTCGACATCGGTACCAATTTGGATCCCAAATAGGAAAGTGCGCTCATCAAGTTCATCCGTCGAACCGGGACATCTTTGCATGGAAACTTTCGACATGCCGGTGTCCCAAGAGAACTCACGAGCACACTCTTAATATTGATCCAAAGTATAAGCCGGTCGAGCGGTTTCTCCGGCGATTCAATGAGGAAAGGCGAAAGGCTATAGGGGAGGAGGTCGCTCGGCTCTTAGCGGCCGGGTTCATCGTGGAAGTTTTTCACACGGAGTGGTTGGCTAACCCGATGCTTGTGCTCAAGAAGAACGGCACCTGGCGGATGTGTGTGGACTACACGGACTTAAATAAAGCTTGTCCGACTGATCCCTTTGCTCTACCCCGCATTGATCAAATCATCGATGCTACAGCGGGTTGCGAGCGGTTGAGTTTTTGGATGCTTACTCTGGTTATCATCGGATCAAGATGGCGATTAAGGACCAGGAGAAGATGGCTTTCATTACTCCATTTGGAGCCTTCGCTATGTGTCTATGCCGTTTGGGCTCAAGAGTGCCCGGCGACTTATCGGTGTGTGTGCAGAATTGTCTCCACAATCAGATTGGGCGCAATGTTCATGCTTATGTGGATGACATTGTGGTGAAGTCCAGAGAGAAGGAAACCTTGATATCCGACTTAAAGGAAACCTTTGATAATCTCCGGGTCTACAAGATGATGCTTAACCCGGACAAGTGTGTATTTGGTGTACCTGCAGGCAAACTTTTGGGATTCCTGGTCTCAAACAGGGGCATTGAAGCTAACCCGGAGAAGATCAAGGCGATTATCTCTGGCTAAACCGGTGTGCATCAATGATGTTCAGCGATCGCGGGTCAGCGTTGCTTTTAAGCCGATTCATAAGCCGGCTAGGGAGAAGGCTCTACCGCTGTATCGGATGATGAAGAAAAGCAGACACTTTGTTGCAGTGAGGCTGCTGATGCTGCCTTTGAAGATTTAAAGAGACAATTGTCTGAGCCGCCGGTTCTCGCAGCTCCAATTGATAAAGAGCCATTGCTATTGTATGTTGCTGCTAACTCACGTGCTGTTAGTGTGGCCATTGTGGTGGAGCGTAAGGAGACTGGCAAGGAGCATCCAGTTCAGCGGCCGGTTTATTACATCAGTGAGGTGCTCATAGAATCCAAGCAAAGGTATCCGTATTGGCAGAAACTTGTTTATGGGGTCTTCATGGCAAGCCGGAAGCTAAAGCAGTACATCCCGGGTCATCCTATGACTGTGGAAAGTTCAGCCCCCTTGGGAGACATCATCCAGAACAGGGAAGCCACAGGACGAGTTGCCAAGTGGGCCATCGAGCTTGGGCCTCACGGTTTGAAGTATATGCACAAGACTATCAAGTCTCAAGCCCTAGTGGACTTTATCAATGATTGGACGGAGTTGCAGGCACCAGAGGAGAAGCTAGATAACAAATATTGGACTATTCACTTCGATGGGTCCAGGCAGTTAGAAGGCTCGGGGGCTGGAGTCGTTTTAACTTCCCCCCGAGGTGACAAATTTTTTTTCGTGCTCCGGCTTATGTTTACCTGTACTAACAATGCAGCTGAATACGAGGCTTTACACCATGGCCTCCGAATGGCCAAAGAGATGAATTTGAGCCGGGTAAGATGCTTGGGTGATTCATACCTCGTCGCTCAACAGGTGTCAGGCACGTGGGATTCTAAGGATCCCCTTATGGCGGCTTATGTCGTGAAGTTGATGCGGTGGCTGGGCATTTCAAAGGTTATCAAGTAGAGCACATTGATCGAAGGAAGAATGAGGGGGCTGATGCTTTAAGCCGTCTAGGGTCTCAGCGTAAGCCGGTGCCGCCTAATACTTTCCTTGACATTTTGCATAACCCTTCTGTCAGAGTGCCTACAGAGGAAGAGCTTGCAGTGCCAGACCCGGAGGCGCAGCTGGTGGCGGCTCTCCATGCCATCCCGGACTTGACGGTCCCATATTTGGCCTATATGACCCAGGGGGGAGTTGCCTGAGGACGAGACCTTGGCAAGACAAATCATCAGGCGGTCCAAATCCATGACGATTGTTCATGGCGAGTTGCATCACCGCAGCGTCACTGGGGCGTTTCAACGTTGTGTATCACCTACGGAGGGTCAGGAGATACTTCGTGAGATTCATGAAGGTGATTGCGGTCATCATGCCGGTTCAAAGTCTCTGGTAGCCAAGGCTTTTCTCATGGTTTTTATTGGCTGACGGCTCATGCTGATGCGGAGGATCTGGTCAGCAAATGTGACGGATGTCAAAAATTCTCACGACGAGCTCATGTGCTGGCTCAAGAATTGAGGATGATTCCGATTACTTGGCCGTTTGCAGTCTGGGGGCTTGATATGGTTGGACCTTTCAAAAGGTCTAAGGATAAGAAGACACACCTGTTGGTAGCAGTGGATAAATTCACCAAGTGGGTTGAAGTAGAGCCGGTCAGTAAGTGTGATGCAGCCACGGCGGTTCAGTTCATCAAAAAGGTGATCTTTTGTCTTGGTTTTCCGTGACAAAGATTATAACTGATAATGGTACTAATCTCTCCAAGGGTGCCATGGAAGAGTTACATCAACAAGAGCACATCCGCTTGATGTTTGGTGTTGCTCACCCACAGTCTAATGGTCAAGGTAAAGAGCTAATCAAGAGATCTTGAAAGGTATCAAACCCGGCTCTTAGTTCCCTTGCAGCGAACTCCGGGTTGTTGGGTGGAGGAGTTACCCTACGTGCTATGGAGCATCAACACAACACTTAACAGATCTCTTGGTTATACACCTTTCTTCATGGTGTACGGAGGCGAGGCGGTTACGCCTAGTGATATCCGGCATGATTCACCCCGGGTGGCGGCTTACGTTGAGGCTGATAATGAAAAAGCTCGTCAGGATGCACTTGACTTGTTGGATGAAGAGCGAGACTTGGCAATAGCCCGCTCGGCGATTTATCAGCAAGACCCGCGCCGTTATCATAGCCGCCGAGTCAGAAGAAGAACTTTCCAGGAAGGCGATTTAGTGCTCTGGCTCATCCAGGATCAATCTGATATGCACAAGCTGTCCCCTCCTTGGGAAGGACCTTTTGTGGTCAGCAAGAATCTCAACAACGGGTCATATTACCTCATCGATGTTCGAGAGCACAAAGACTCACGTAAGTCGGAGGAAGAGACCCGCCGGCCGTGGAACATAGCGCATCTCCGGCCCTACTATACTTGAGCCACCGGCTCTCAGAGTATATTTGTTTTTATTTTTTTAACAATGTATATATTATATAAAGCAATAAAGCAGGACCACTTTCCTTTCCATCCTACAAGGTTTATGTGTTTTCTTTACCAGGTGGTGGAAACAACTAACAGGGAGCGGATCATATCTGAATCCGGTTTTCTCTTTGCTCCGGCTTATAATCATATCTGAATCTAGCCATGGTCACTTGGGGGCTTCCTGTTCAAACATAGGTTGTATTCGAACCAAAGAGAACATAGCTGTCGATACCCAATTGATTGGCACCCTGCCAAACCCACTTGGGGGCTTCTTGATCATATTTGAATCATAGCTTAACCTCTTTGGGTCTGACGTGGATCGTATTCGAATCAGCGTCATTAAACAACTCTCATGGTCACTTGGGGGCTTCCTGTTCAAACATAGGTCATATTCGAACCAAAGAGAACATAGCTGTCGATACCCACTTGATCGGCATCGCCGAAGCCATTGGGGGCTATATGATCGTATCCGAATCTTAGCTTAACCCCTTTGGAACAGTTCTACTAATCGTATTCGAACCAGAGGCCTTTGAAAATTAGGTTTACTTTATTCTATAAGAGTAAATAATATTAAGATCCAGGTAAACATTATATGTGCCAATTTTTAGAAGTTAAGTGTAACTGTCTGCTTTTTGGGATCACGTAAGCCGGTAATGTACGCTTCAATAAGATAACAGGTATATTATTATGGTCATGATCATGAACCGGCTGATACTTATGATGTTTTGATTCATACTCCGGGTTAACATTATTTTACACGGCCCCGGATGTGGTAAGACGCCAAAGGAATTTTTTGTTTTTATACACAGGGTAAAGCAAAAAGCTTTTGGATGTCAAGAAGCAATTCATGTAAGCCGGCATTATACAATAATTGTGGCTTGAGACATTGTTAAGCACCACAAACATGCGTGAAGGCATGACAGAGTTAAGAAGTTTTTCTACCCTATTACAACACTCCCCGAGTCTGAATAATGAAGCATTATTTTTTCAAAGACTTAGTGCTAGGCGGGTTACTCCTTTGGTGGAGTTGACGACTCCGGGTTATCCTTCTCCGCCTCTTAAATCGCTGCTTTGTCCTGGAAGGTTGACGAGGTCCAGTCAATGCTGCTTAAGGCTTCAAATTCAGCTTTATCATCTATTAAACTGGCTGGGTTAACTTCAGGAGCAAAGGTATGCTTACGAGTTGGAGGGATCAGGCTGACATCATCATAATGCGGAGTGGGAATCCTCCGGTTCCCGTTGTCATAACCCGGCTCATACTTCGTAAGATCAATATCGTTGCCGATGATGGTGGCCACAGGACGTACGACTCTCACACAGGTGGTGAAGTCTGATTCATTGAATGCAGAGTCGTGCTCCTTCAAGCTAGGATATCCAAGAGCAACATCGGCTAAGTCTAGCTCTGGAACCAATGCTTTGGCCCGGCTTAAGGCGGCTATGGCCCCGGCTCTACCAGATGCCCGCCTTAACTCCTGGATCCGTTGAGGTAACACGGCAAGACGTTTGAGCACATCCTGCAGGAGATAAGGAGTATCATTTGATAAAGCCACAACGGCCAAAGCACGTTGTGACCCGGTGTACAGCTGTTCCACTAGAGTGTACACCGCCTTAAGCTTGATCAGCATATTCTGCTTCAGGTTGGTACTCCTGGGACCTGCGTTTATACATATAAGATTAAGCCAGAGATAATATCTGAAATAGTTATCAAATAAATCATGGTGATGTTCAAAAGTTACACTTAGTAACTTACCGAAAATTGCTGAGACCATTTGGGATATCTAATGCTTTAAGCTGGACAGTTCGGCAGTTGCTTCGGCAAGAGCTGCTTCTGCTGTCTCGGCCCGGGTCACAAGTGAAGATTTTTATCCGCCCAGGCCTTATTCTCCGTGTCAAAATCCTTCTTCAGCTTTTCTTGCTCAGAGACGTTGAATGCAAATTTGTAGTCGGCTTTTTGAATCTCAAGGTCTTGGGCCGCCAGCCGGGTCTTCAGGTCAACAATCTCCAATTCAAATTGACTGGTGGAGACCTGCAGTAACGACGGGTTACAAATAAGGTTATGGTAAGGTATTATTAAGTCTCAAGCACTTTACAAGTAAAGACCCTTGACACTTGGGGGCTAATGTATGCTGAAGAAAATTTTACTTTATAATGTCAGATTATGCATATTAAAGTCTCAAGCATTTTACAAGTAAAGATACTTGACACTTGGGGGCTAATGTGTATCGCTTGTTTTAAGTTGTTATATTATAGCCGGGTTAAATATCCTTTCTTGTAAACCGGTGAACTAACAATGGCAGTATCTAAGTCTACTGACATATTTACCTATAAGCATTAGACTTGGGGGCTGGTACAAGAAGTAAGATTCAGGAGAAATAATATAAGTTATACCTCAGATTTATCTTTGTATCTGTTTCACCATGTCAATTTCCGTGTCCGGCTTATGCACTTGATTCAGATAGCCTGAGACTATATCGCCAATGCTTAAGTGGGCATAATCAGCGATGTCCTGTTTGGTCTTCTGGCTTTTGACAAGTTCTTCCTTAGCGGTACATCCCCGGTTCAACATACTGGCTTTTCAAGAATTCAACTTCCGGTTCAGCCGTCCGGACCGGGCTAGGAATTTCCGGTTTATCGGAGCTATCAAGAGTGTCTTCTTGAGGCAGGTCGGAAGATGGTGTCGGAATTTCATGGGCCGGCTCAGGAAGAGGTTGATGAGTAGAAGCATCGAGGCGGTGGTTCCGGTTCCGCTCCGTTGCTACCGGATTTTCAATCGGCTTATTCTTTTTTGCCCTCTTACTGGGCTTCACCTGCACACTATGGATAAAACAAAGGAATGAGTACAAAATATGAGTAAGGCAAAGCATGAAGATAACAACGGTACATTACCCAGGGGCAGTCTTGAAGGCCGGCATGTTGGATTGCATAGACTCGCCAGAGGAAGGAGAGGTATCCTGATAATTGGAGTCAGATGAATTGAGAGGCTGACAAATTAAACCCGCCAAAGGATAAACAGAACGCAAAGCGGAGATTACCTCAGTTCGATGCTTCCTGCTCACATCAAGTAAGCCGGAAGAGAGCTCTACATCTTTACTTGTCCGGGTTTGCCTCCGGCTCTCAAGCTGTTGTTGCTTCAAAAGAAATTGAGGATCTTGATAAGCTAAGGGATGTGAAAATCTTACTTTCGGGTCACCCTTGGGTTTTGTGCTTTGGCAAAGGCTCTGAGTCGGAGGAGATTATAGTTACCTCTTCGCCATGAGCTTGGCTATTTCCAGTGTCTTCGTGAAAGGCAGAAATATTAATAAAATAGTAACAAAGGAGTTAAGAGAATAAGGGATTACCTCTTCCTCATCTGAAGAAGAGTCATCCAGTTTGAGCAATTCAGAGGCGCTAGGTTTCTTCTTTTTTGAAGTTCCCGTCTTGGCGTTTCCTTTCATTTTTCTTGGCTGCTCTGGCTTGTTGGGCGGCCTCGTGGTCATATTTGACTTTCCAGAAATCATCACCAGCCAGTGGAAAAGATAAGGAATTATAAGTACAAAGAGGTAAACATATTAAAAGAGTATTTATTAAGATTGGTAACTTACTGCAGGGGCCGGGTTCTTTTTGCAGAAGGGAAGTAACCCGAAGGTATTGTTGATAACAGTACCCTCCTTCAGCAGTGACTGGGTTGTAGCATCTGCCACATCATCTGGTAAGTCATCACAACTGTGGCGCATTGGGTCGTTCTGTTCGCCTGTATAGGTGCACATTAAGCCGGAGCGGCGGCTTAATGGGAGTATACGCCAAGTGACCCATACCCGGACCAAGTCGATGCCATGTAAACCGTTTCCCAGAAGAGCTTTAATCTTCTTGATGGTGGGGTTGAGTGGCAGACGTTCAACAATGATCGATTTATCCGCCAATGAATGGTTGGACTCAAAGCGCGAGCGCGAAATCCGAGCGGCGGCTCATCACCGGAGAAGTATCTCGACAGTTGAACCATGACTGGTTCCAATATTTGGGGTGACTCGGCAGCTCAGCATAAGGAAGCAGAACCCTCTCCGTCATTTGGATCGAGATACCGCCAAGTTCAAGACTCGGCCCGTTAGCACGCTCATTCTGCCACTTCAAGTAAAAAAGTTCTCTGAACAAGAGCAGGCTTGGCTCCTCTCCCAGGTACACCTCACAGAAGACTTGGAAATTGCAAAGATTGGACATGGAATTGGGTCCAATGTCTTGAGGTCTTAGGTCTAAGAAATTTAAAACTTCTATGAAGAACTTTGAGCCGTGAGGGGCAAATCCCTGGCTCATGTGATCCGTGAAAACTATTACCTCCCCTTCTTTGGGTTGAGGCTTCTCTTCAGATGGGTCAGGGACGCGATAAGACATGACCTCCTTTTTTGGCAAATGGCCAGACTTCAGAAATTCAGCTAGTTTGCTCTTAGTGACTATGGATGGGACCCAGTTGCAGGTTACAGGAGCTTTGGTCGACTTAGGCGCCATGACAACAGATTGAGCTATTAAAAAATAAGGAGTTCCGGTTTAAATTTTAACCCGGAAGAAAATATCCAAATTATTGAAGGTAGCGGTTTAAAGGGGCCTAATAACATAAGGATAATTGAGCAACATTATTTAAGCTGCTACAAGTGTTAGGAACAGTTCAAAAGTTTTAAAGACCTGAGAAGGCGCCAAGGTTCACAGATCAAGTGGAATGCATTTAAACCGGATAACTGGACAATTATGTTAAAGGTATTTAACATAAGATGTTTTCCGGGTGATAAAAACAGGTTTCATAATCTTCTGCTATGATTTAAGATCAAAGATCTGTTCTGATAAGAAAGTTTTTCTAGACCTAAAAACTGACGCAAATGTGTTCATAAGCTCAAATAAGGCCTTCATACAGAGAAAGAGATCTGTTTTGTATCCAAGATAAGGGCAAAACAACTACCGCAGCTGTTTTATATCATTCTCGGATCGGAAGTGGCATCTAGGAGAAAAAACTAACAAGGAGTTGGCTCTAATGGTGATGAACTACGACGAACTCAAAGAAGTTCTAATGCAGATCTGATCAGGAAAGGAAAAGAAACTTACGGGTATGGAGGAGCTGCAGAGGTTCGCCGACGTTTTTTCTGGTCCGATTCAGGTTGATGCAGCGGCCTGGGTCGGTAAAGACGAGAAGCTTGACAGCGGCGGCGGCGGAGCTCGAGAGGAGGCAAGAGGAAGAAGACGACTGGAAGGGTGAAAATGAAACCTAGGTCACGCCTATTTATAAGGAGAGCATAACTGAGACGGCATGGGAAACAAGGAGATAAGAATTATTAACCAGCGGCCCCGACGCCTCGATTTTCGGAACAGATAATAAAGACAGAGATCCGTTGGGCGAGCGGAATAAAAAGGAAAGATGACGTCATGACGAATTAACACGGATCCAAAGAATGACGTCACGGCGGGTTAAAGAAAGTATTTTTGCGCAGTCAGAAGACTGAAGATTTATGTTTTAAGTTATTTTAAGATTGACATGAACAGGTTCAAATCAATCCGGGGCCAAATGTAGGGGATATAACTATTTGTGTAAGCCGCCCGGGGAGGGGCGGGTTACGTAAAGAGGTTACCGAACGAAGCCCAAGTCCAAGCATGAAGATGGCGTCTCAACAAAGGGCCTAAGGCCCACAGGCGACTTAAGGCCCGTTGTAGTAAACCGCCATAATGGCAAGACTTGTATCACAAGGTAGACTTGACTAGTCACCGAGCCGTACATTGTTTATAAGCCGGCCGGGACTCTGTAGGCCATAGGGCGTCAACCAGTGTATATAAGGGGACGTCCTGTTGGCGGCTTAGGGCAAGAAAAACAACCAATCGAGAACCAGGCATAGCGTATCTCCCTCCCTGGTCATCGAAACCTCAAGCAATACCAACCCAACTAGACGTAGGCTTTACCTTCACCGTAAGGGGCCGAACTAGTATAAAACCTCTCGTGTCCTTTGTCCCGATTAAACCCCTTTAAGCTTCCTAGTTGCAATGGATCCACGACTAAGTCCTTGCAAGAGGACATCTGCCGTGACAATTCCACGACACTCATGTTTTTCAAAACTTGCATCCGGTCTTTTTCCCCGTTGTTCGTTTCGCGATCCGACACTCTCACACGCGCCCGTTGCACCTAACAGATCTCGTTTCGTGAGTGGCATTTAAACATTCTCGGAATGGGTTGAAACCTGGCGTGCGATGTTGTTATAGAGTAGGTAGACCGCGTGTCAATTTTCGTCGCATTCGGAGGTCGTTCATGTCCCAACGGTTAACCGCGTGGCAAAACCCCTCTCTCTTTGCAGCCCAGCACCCTCCACCACATCCGATGAGCCCATCCAAACCCCCTCCATGCTCTCGGTCGTTAGATCGTGATCGTGTGGGCGAAAACCGCTCCCCATTTGGAATCTCCTAGCTCCCTCTACCTATAAATATGTGCCTCCCCCCGGAAATCCCGGATGAAACCCTAGCAATTTCCCCTCTCCGCCGCCGGACGAAATCCCTGCCGCCGGACGTATCGCCCCGTCCAATCGGATGGCGACACGTCACCTTCGCCGCCGCCCGGCCACGTCAGCCCGTCCCCTCCCCACGCCCCCCCCTCCCGCACCTCCTCTCTCCTCGCGCCGCCATGGCCCGTGGGGCCCGCAGCCAGCCCGTGCGGCCTGCGCGCCGCCCGCCGTCGCCGGGCGCACGTCCGCGCGCCGCCCGTCCTTTGCGCCGCCGCCGTCCGCCCCTGCAGCCTCGCTGGTCGCCGCCCTCTCGCCTTCCCGGAGCCGCCGCCGAGCCCCCGCGCGCGCCCCGTCTTCCCAGCGCAAGAGCTCGCCGCAGTCGCCCAAGCCCTTTCGGCCGCCAACCGTCGTCGGAAACGGTGGATCTGGCCGCTCCGCGCCAGATCCGGAGGTCCCCGCCTCGGATCTGCCCATCCCGCGCCCCGAGGACCACGCTGGCCCCTTCCTCGTCGCCGGCGAGCGCCGCGTCTCCAAGCCCGCCATGGCCTCGGGCCTCCTGTGCCATGATCGTGACGACACCGTCCGGGAAACACGTCGCCCCGCCATGCAAACGTCATCCCCGTGCCGTCCCGAACCACTCCATCCAGTTTTCTGTGAGGTGAAGAAATGACCAAGTCCCTGAAAACTCACATTTTGGTGCTAACTTTGACCTGCTGTAACTTCTTTCATGTAGCTCCGTTTTGTGCGTGTAATATATGAAAGTGTTCCCCATGAGATGCTCTACATTTTGTTCCATTTGGTCATGTTTGTTTGGTATCATCTTGAAGCCCTTATCATCATTCCAAGATTTCTATGTGATGTTATCTGTTGTTGTAGTTTAACTTGCTCTTTTGTCATTTTTATATATTTTTGTGTGTTTTTTTTAGCATGATGTCTACATGTTTTGTGAGATATAATACTCCATATTTACAGTGGTGCAATCCATGTATTTGTGTGTGTGCCTTGTGGTGAGTGCAACAAGCTTGTGAATTGGGTTACTTGCTGTTACTGTTTTGCTAGTTTGAATCTGTTATATCATGTTGCTATGTTTACTTGATGCTACAAGTCATTCCATGCATAATATGGAGATGTTCACTAAGTATGTTTTGGTACACATATTATGTTCTATCAACCCACGCCCTTGGTTGCATTTATAGCCTACTGTAGCCTTTTGCAAACTTGCTCTCAAATTGCTAAATAATGTTGCTGCCAGCCTCTTAACATTAAGTTCAGTTTTGACATGTGGATAGCTAGTGTTCTATGTACCCTATGGACTTGTTCTTTCCATTATTGGCTTCATAATCGTGTCATCTTACTTTTGGTTGACTTCTTATGCCATGAAATGCTCAGTGGTGAGCTGTACAAGCTCACCAACTTGCCTACTTATCGTTGTTGCTGCCATGTACTGTTATTTTCACCGTCTGAATCTGTCATATCATTTGCCATGTTTGCATGGATCCTACCATCTTTTCTGTTGATCTTTGGAATTAGTTCAGCAAGGTAGTTATGCTCTTTGTCTTTAGTATTAGCATGACGTGCTCTAGTTTGCCATGATAGCTTGCTGTAACATGTTGTTCGATAGCTCTAGATATTGCAACCTGATGTTATGTCTGTCTTGCTCGGTGAATTTCTGCCGAGTCTGTGAACTGTTATTATTTCCAATATTGCCATGTCCTTTTGAGCATGTTCTTTTGATTTCTGGAGATAGCTCAGTGATCATGTTTTGTCATTCTCTACCTGTACATCATGACGGTGCCTTCTGTTTTCATGTTGAGGTGATGCATCATATTGTTTTGATGCTTGCTCGATGCCTAGTTGCTGTTTTGGACAGCTTGTCCTCTAAACTTGTTTTGCGTGTATGTGTTGAACCGTTGCTCAGTTTTGAGTGTGCTCTATATGAAACTTGCTTAGTTTTGCATGTAGCTTCATGATACCTTGTTGCATCCATGTTTTGAGGTGTGTGATTGATGTTTGTATGCATTTTCCATCAATGTCATGTTTATCTTGTGATGCTCATATCTTTTAGGCCATAGCTCCGAACCTAATAAACTTTATATGTAACTTGACTAGAATTCCGTTTAGATTGTCTTGGTGCTCTTTAACATAATGTTCAGATCAGTACCAAATACTAAATTTGCATATGGGGCTTTCTGGAATTGTTATATATTGTATCCGGCCTCATTTAAACTTTCTTTGATGTGTTGCTCTTGTATGCATCATCTCTTGCCATGAGTAGCTTCTTATAGACTTGTCTTGCATCATACTGGGATGTGCATCATGTCTTGTTCATGTGTTGAGTGTTTACCGTGTTGTTTGCTTCTTTCCGGATGTGCTTCTCCTCGATAGTTCCTGTTTCGTTGCGTTCGTGAGGATTCGTTCTAATACGCTTGGTTCGTCTTCGTGGCTTCATATTCTTCACGGACTCGTTCTTCTTCCTAGCGGGATTTCAGGCAAGATGACCGTCACCTTGGATCTCATTACTATCATTTCTATGCTAGTTGCATCGATGCTATCGCTATGCCGCGTTACTTACCACTTGCTTATCAAGCCTCCCAAATTGCCATGAACCTCTAACCTTTGTCACCCTTCCTAGCGAACCGTTGTTTGGCTATGTTACCGCTTTTGCTCAACCCCTCTTATAGCGTTGCTAGTTGTAGGTGAAGATGAAGATTGCTCCATGTTGGATTATGTTTATGTTGGGATATCACAATATCTCTTATGTTGTTAATGCATCTATATACTTGGTAAAAGGTGGAAGGCTCGGCCTTATGCCTGGTGTTTTGTTCCACTCTTGCCGCCCTAGTTTCCGTCATATCGGTATTATGTTCCCTAATTTTGCGTCCCAAACGCGGTTGGGTATATGGGAACCCCTTGACAGTTCGCGTTGAATGAAACTCCTCCAACAAGGCCCAACGTCGGTTCTACATTTGCCTAACAAGCCATTACTTTTCCCTTTGGAGTAATTAACCCGAGGGTCATCTTTATTTTAACCCCCCTGGGCCAGTGCTTCTCTAAGTGTTGGTCCGAACTAGAGCCCCTTGCAGCGCCACCTCGGGTAAACTCGAGGCCTGGTTTTAGCTGTACGGACTGCTCATCCGGTCGTGTCCTAAGACGAGATACGTGCGGCTTCTATCAGGGTGTCGACACGCCGGGAGGCTTTACTAGTTTAGTTTCACCGTTGTCGAAATGTCTTGTAACCGGGATTCCGAGACCGATCGGGTCTTCCCAGGAGAAGGAATATCCTTCGTTGATCGTGAGAGCTTATAATGGTCTAAGTTGGGACACCCCTGCAGGGTTTGAACTTTCGAAAGCCGTGCCCGCGGTTATGTGGCAGATGGGAATTTGTTAATATCCGGTTGTAGTAAACTTGAAGTAAACTCTTCTAAAATACACCAGCCGCGTGCATAACCGTGATTGTCTCTTTTTGGGGTTGTTCGAGAGGAGAACACGGTTTTTGGGTTATGTTTGACGTAAGTAGGAGTTCAGGATCACTTCTTAATCATTACAAGTTGACGACCGCTTGTTAAGCTCCTCTTCTCGCCCTTATTTGCATAAGTTAGCCACCATACTTTGCTTAGCCGCTGCTGCAACCTCACCACCTTACCCATTCCTTACCCATTAAGCTTTGCTAGTCTTGATACCCTTGGTAATGGGATTGCTGAGTCCTCGTGGCTCACAGATTACTACAACAACAGTTGCAGGTATAGGTTATGCGACGATCATGACGTGAGAGCGATGTTTACTTGTGTTGGAGTTCTTCTTCTTCTTCTTCGTCGATATTGGGTTAGGTTCCTGGTCGGCAGCCTGGGCTAGCAGGGTGGATATTGTTTGAGTTTCTGTTTATGTTTCATCCGTAGTCGGATGTTGTTCTCATGTATGTTGATGCATTCTTGGGCGTTTGTGCCTTATGTATGTATCCCCAACTATTATGTAATGATATGATGTAATGATATCCACCTTGCAAAAGCGTTTCCAATATGTGGGTCTATCCTTGGTGGGACCTTCGAGTCACTCTCGGATAGGGTCGCATATTGGGCGTGACAATGTGCTTATTAGTTGGAGGAAAGAGAAGAGGAGAGAGAAGAGAAGCAGGCTCTTGGTTAGTAGAGCCAGCTGCAACACGAGACCCAAGACTCTTTGTGAGGATGTAAGGTGGGCCAACTATTGATAAACTAGTACGTATTTAAAACATATTATTGTACATGCTCGCTAAGAGGTTGGCTGTATATGACATGGCAACTTCTTATAGCCGTTTGTTGGCTGTATTGTTAACCATGCTCTTAGTGAGGTAGCTAGTATATCATAGACTAGCCACAGTGGGAGTAACTTCAGCAGTAATATCGACTCCAACTAAGCAAACTTGCTTATGTGGCAATAAGTTAATGAGGAGAGAGATAGTTTCAGTAACTTAGCTAGTTACTGTAACATCACATGTCCCAATGCAATATGAGTCTATAACCTAATAAATGAAGCTTTGCATGCCACTACACTTATGTTACTACCCACTATGAAGGAAGTAACATAGTCTAGGGATATGTGTATATATGTTACTAGTGTATGTTACTCTCCATTAGGATGGTTGCAATGGTAGTATCATAAGCGGTATTATGCATGCCAACTAGACTTTCTGGATGATGTGGCACACAATTAAATGAGGAAAGAGAGGATGTGGTATCATATCATGATACCGTGTCATATAAATGTTGTACTACTTTGATGCATGACAATTAATAAGGCAACCTAAGATACTAACTTATGGTACTATGCATTACAGAAGTAGTATCATACACTAGTATATATCATATGCATGATACTAGTATATACCAGCCTTATAGGGCTCAATTCAAAAATCTCACCAACCCAGGTAGATGGTGAGTGGTGGAATACTTTTTGTAGTTTGCATAAACACCCAATTAATGCTTTTTTTCCTCAAAAAATTATGTTTTCCAATGTATTAATTGCAATACATGCACTTTCTCTTAATATGTGCATGCAATGATTTAATGCACCTTGGAATATGAACATGTGATGGGAACAACCAAATTTAGCCTTATAAAATGGAAAAACTAATTTTTTTAGATAGGCCTATAAACTGGAAAGGAGGGGTATATATGCATTATACTAGTATATGATCGGTAATACCTCCATAATGCGCGCATGCATAGTATCATAAGTTGGTATTTTAGGTTGCTTACTAAATGCCATGCATGACACAAAGTAGTACATCATTTAATATGGTATGATATCATGATAGATACGGTATCATGATATGATACCACACCCTCTCTTTCCTCATTTAACTGTGTGCCACATCATCCAAAAAGTCTAGTTGGCATGCATCATACCGCTTGATACTCCCATGTTACGACCAACCTTATTAGGGTGGCCATAGTGGCGGTATCATAGCCGATATCATGCACTCGGAATAGCAAATATGTTGATGTGGCAAAGAAGGAGTAACATAGGCAGATACCGTAACATATATATATATATATATAATAAATTCTATACTACTTTGTGTCATGCATGGCCATAAATGCGGTCATCTATGATATATATACTACTATATGATACTATGTATGCACTATGAAGGTACGTACGTAGTATCATACACTGGTATCATATGCATGATACTATATATAGTATATGATACTCCCCACTATATAAGGCTGGCCATAGTGGTGGTATCATAGCCGATGATGTCATGCACTCGGAAATAGCAAGTATGCTGATGTGGCAAAGAATTAAATATATATAGAGAGGGTTAGAGTAACATATAGGTAGATACCGTATCATGTTAAATGCGATGCTAATTTGTGTCAATCATGGCAATAAATATGATCTATGATACTATACTCTATGTATTATACTAAGCGCTATAATTAATTAAAGGTAGTATCATATATATTGTATATGCATGATACTAGTATATGACACTCTCCACTATATTCGTGATTTCTTACTGTGGAAAAGAATTGGAGGCGAAACGATGAACTCGTGTTTTCATTCGAACATAAATATGATGTGAGGTAATGTAAATGTTTTCATAGAGCACACGGTTCACTCACGAAAGCCGTGTGTCCACTAAACCGTGGCCGATGCACCCCCTCCTCTGCCACGCGCGCGATCTGAGTCATGCATTCTCATTGGCCAGAACCCAAACCCCAGGGATTGTATGTCCACACCATTGGATTATCCTTGATCAAACTGCGATCCTCATCCCTTTCAACAGCACATGTAAATGTTTTCAAATAGCTTCTCCCAAAAAAATGTTTTCAAATAGCACACGGTTCACACACGAAAGCCGTGTGCCTACCAAACCGTGGTCGATGCCCCCCTTTTGCTGTGCGCGCGATCTAAGTCATGCATTCTGATTGGCCAGAACCCAAACCCCACGGATCGTACGTCTGCACCCTTGGATGCTCCCAGATCAAACGGCAATCCTCATCCCTTTCGACAGAAATGCAATCCGGCTAGGAATTGATTTATATGCCAAAATGCACGGTAAATGCCAAAAAATGTCTTAAATATAACACACGAGACCTGAATGTGCCAGCAAATCAAACCCGTGGTATAATTGTGATTGCTTTACGTGGGAAAAATTTAGAGGCGAAATGATGAACTCATGTCTTCATTTCAAGTGAAATTAGTCTGTTTGTGCACACGAGCGCTTAGAGGCAACCGTTTGCATAGGCCTTTCCGCGCACGTGGCGACCGGGGATATTTGTCACCCTTTTCACCTAGGCCGCCAACACCCGGAGTCCCCAACACCCCCACCGTCCGCCCGCGTTTCACTCAACTAGTCCACCCAATCTCCTTTGCCAGCTCCCCCTCCCCCAGATCCACAGCAGAACCTTCTCCGGCGCCGCCGTGCTCACCCTGGCCGTGTGCCCGCTCTTCGGTGTCAAGCCTACCTCCACTGCCGTTCCTAACATGCGGCGGCCCGCGGCTCGCCATCTTTGTTTGCTCGCCAGCCACCCTCGAGCATATCGATGCAGTAACCCTCGCCTCTCCTGTGGTCCGGCCGGGTTTGCATTAAGAAGCCTGTTAGTTACTGCTCTCCATCGCGGTGAGGCATATTTCCTCGCAATCCCTCTTCCAATTTCGTTCCGTATGTTCCCAAATTGGCTATAAAATAACGGAGAGCGTATATATGTTCATTATCTACCTTCCTTAGTACATATAAGCTGTATTTGTTCCAATAAATTACTGCCTATTTACAGATCACGGGCGCCCGAGTCACACAAACTTAATAAATTAGCCGTATATTTTCTAAATTATTGCGTGGCATGTCTAGAAAGCTTGATACCAAGTTGTTAGTTTTATGCTTATCATCCTTTCTTGAGTTTCGCATGTGTTCTGTAGATACCGAGTAGCAGCGACAACACTCATGCTTCAGGCCATGTATCTTCATCTGATTCAGACAACCCTTGGTCTTTAGCAGATTGTGAGGGATCAAGTAATCTTGAACGGGATAGAGCTGCACCAATTACCCTTTTGGTCAGGACACGAAGAAACGCCCAAAGGAAGCCCAGACACCAGCCTAAAGGTGTATATGATGTAACCGAGATTGATTTAAAGTCATGGGCTCCAACTAAACTAGATAAATCATGCATGAGGTTCAGGAGTGTGTGGATTTGTTGGCAGGGCAAGGCTCAGCACTAATCGGCCGGGGTTTCGGAAGGCTGACACAGAAAAACGACGGAGGATAGTCCGGGAGATCATGGATCACTTTAACGTTCTAGAGCAGTGGTGAATGCAGGTGGAACACGCTGCACTGAAGAAGGCTAGGGATGCTTGGAGAAACTGGAAGCACGTGTTGTACAAGTAGTACTTGAGTGAAGGCAAGGACCCAATCCCCGCATACCCCAAATTACAAAGGCAGACTATGCATAATTCAAAAGGGTCAGGGCAACTAAAGAGTTTGCTGAGAAGAGTTTCAAGCAATCGGAACTTCAGAAGAACATACACCCCGACCGTATGGGTGTGGCGGGATACTACGACATGAAACTGATATGGGAACAGGATGACAAAGAAGCAGTAGCGGCGGGTGGGAATATGGCCTTTAGTGAAATCAGGGGTGAACGCGCCAGAGACTACTTGCGGGCACGTGCAAAGAGGCATGATGACGGAACTTATTACTTTGAAAACTCACATGACGCCAAACTGTATGAAGTGATGTTAGAGGCTTCCAAGATCCATGGAAGGTTCTACAGGAACTCGGGGCCATGTGACATTACATCCATTGCTCGAAACAAAATAGCCCCCGGCCGTGCAAAGGGGTATAGGTGTTAATGTCCCGCACAAGAGGGATTTAACACTCAACAAAGAAGAGAGGCTCAGCATGAAAAAAGCGAGGAGTGAAATGAAGTAGAATGCATTGTATAAAAGGTTGAGGAAGGAGATTTATCCGGCTGTTCGAAAGGATGTTGACGAGTCAATGATGATGTAGAAGACTCTAACACTGACAGACAGCCAACAGATGGGAGGGGAGGTGGGCATGGAGGATGCTGCTTATTGAGTGACAACACTTCACAAGAGTAGCTATGCATCAGCTGACCCCAGCGACACTAGGACTGCAGCTGCTCGTGATGATGCTACATCTGATCCATCTGGAATGAAACACAGACTGAAGGGCGTGCTTACACATTATGAAGGTACATTAAATTGTGCAACAGCCTGGGTTTGCCCACCCTTCTTGGAAGATGGCCTCTTCTTGGCCAATGTGCCATTGAAGCCGGGCTGCGTGAAGTGCTACGTGACTGAAGTAAATCCTGGATTCAATGAATTTTCCCTAAAGAATATCATAGGAGACTTCAATGAGCAAAGGACCTTGGGAGAAACACTGTTACATCACATCCAGTGGCCACGAAAGGAAATAGAGTTCATCGATGAGATCCCTGAAGCCCCGCCAAGAGCAACCACTGTCGCCCTTCAACCAGTGATGCTCTCCTTGCCACAGCAGCTCTCGCGGGCTGATGCATCAACCTGTGATCAGCCGGCCCGACTTTGTGGCGTATAGGCCATATCATCCTCTGCCCCAAAGTAGCTAGTGGCCAGGCCTACAACTACTGAAGACGCACCACCGGTTCAGATGCCGGCCGCTGAAGCAGCTGGGGGAGACCCAGCTACAGCACATGCTCAGCAGACCAACCTGGTGGAATAGACTGCTAAGCAGTCTGATGCTTCGGAACCGCCCGCTAAGTAGTCTGTAGGTCCAGAACCGACTGCTCATCAGTCCGTCGGTCCGAAGTCACGTGATCAACATAGCAATGTGTCAGCACTTCCTGCTCAGCAAACCAACGCGTTGGCGTGGCCTCCTCAGCACACCGACAAGTTGGTACCACCTGCGCAGAAACCCGACATAGCTTCAACGCATGGTCAGCAGTCCGATGCCTCTGCTCCTATAGCCCAGCAGTCCTTTACAGCAGCAGCGCCAACTCAGCGGTCTGGCATAGATAAACCGTCTGCTAAGTAGTCCGTCCGAGCTTCACCGTCTGCTCGGCAGTCTACCTTGCAGGCAACCAGACGTTCAGCCAGAAATGCTTCAAGTACCAAGAAGGAAGTGGCCAAAAAGGCTACACCCACGACCATGAGGAAGCGCGGTGGGAGAGTGAAGAGGAAAGAGAACGATTGCCTCTTACTTAAAGCACTCATCGCCCAGAACCAAATTAACAACAACTTGTTTGAATTGGGGAGTAATATTATTTCTGACGCCATGGAAGATGAAGAAGTATGTTTGTTGCTTGCTAAAAGTAAAGAAGACGTACTTGAAGCACGCAATTACGTCCATGGCCAGCCATTTCTTGTTGGAGAATACTTTGATGAGTGCAGCTCCAGTTGCCGTGAGTTACATGAATATTGCATGGATCAAATGTAAGCATGTCTTCATGGTTTTCTAGCCCACTACAATAGAGATCATTTCCGACACGATGCCGGTTCCATCAATGTGAGTTTCAAGGAATTACATCTCTTCTTGAACTTCAACGTGCTCGATGCCACTCTTGCTAGATGCCTGATTTTGTTAGTACTTAACAAACTCTGATCAACTTCTCCATACAAGGCTGTAAATGATAAAGAGCTAACTGCATTTTATTCCTCTTAGGGGATTGAACGCACAGGGAAGAAAAAGGGAGGGTGTGTATTTCATAGATCCTGAATTAGAAAATGGCACTACAATACATCATAAGGACCTACGGTACTGGGCCGTTAACACGGTCGTCCGTCTCTTCGAAAACACGTCCCATGCAGAATCATTTCTCTGGCCATATCTTGAACGGTAAGTCAAGTAAACAACTAGCATACACTTATTGTCTTTCAGATTTCGAGATAATTCGTAAGTTCATGGCTTTCTTAATATGTAGCGATCACTTGATATTGGTATTCATTATTGTTCTAGACAAGAACATAGTTTACTACATCGATTCTCTCAGAGAGTCAACAAATGCTCAAGATCTGATGCATCTTCAGCAATTCATGGATAGGTATTGAATTCTATGCTGTTGAAATTAATTTGCATTCATATCTGGTTCAATAATTGATGTTGTCAAAATTCATCATCATTTGCAGTGTGCTCGCATTGTGGAAAACTAAACCAGGGAACCTGTTCAAGAGGGAACTACCTCTGCAGCACGAGATCGTTTCTCTGGTAACACACCGAAATCCGTTATTTTCGGAAAATTTATCCAACAGTCTGCAAATACCTTTCCTTACGCTAGTCAAATGTTCAAGCTTCTAAATAAACCTCTTTCTATTTTGTCCAAAGAAAAAATAATACATCTAACATCGGTTAGGTTGTTCCTAACAGGACAAATACATGACTAATTCTGTACACAAAATTTCAGTGTCCTCAGCAAGAAGCAGGGACCAACCTTTGTGGATACTATGTTTGCAGACACATGATCTCCATCTGTAAGGGATATTACTGCTGGGCGTAAACCAGCCAGGAGAGGCCGGGTTATCCCCATAATAGATTATTATATCTGAAGCCCATGAAGATCAAGATGGAGGCGCTTTATGAAGGCCCAGGGCCCAAAGTCGGTTTAAAGGTCTGTGGATGTAAACCGACATTGATATGTAAACTTGTGTTGTAAGATAGAAAGAGCAGAGAACGAGTCGGACACGTTTATGAGCCGGCCTCGGAATCCTGTAATCCGGCGAACGACAACCCTTGTATATAAGGGGACGACCCGGTGGCGGTTTAGGGACAACAAACGATAACTCGAGACTCAGGCAAAGCGTATTCGCTCCCTGGTCATCGAAACCCTAGCAATCCCACAACAACTGGATAGTAGGCTTTTACCTTCACCGCAAGGGGCCGAACCAGTATAAACTCTCTGCGTCCCTTGTCCGCTTTAACCGCTTTAAGCTAACCCGTTGCGATGGCTCCACGACTAAGTCCTTTCTCTAGGACATCTGCCGTGACAAAACCACGATAGTTGGCCCCACCGTGGGGCTATCGCACGATGGTTTCGAGTTCTTAGAGGGCAGCTTTGAAGGACTCAAGGGCTACGCCGTGGGCCAGATGACCAAGAGTCGTTGCGGCAAGCTCTACATCGACGACGCGGCCTGGGGCCCCGAGCCCGGCTCAATTGAATACGGGTACCGTGTCCCCTTCGGCGGTATCCATGTTTCCATTGGCAAGATCGGCGTACCGGGCCCTGAGCCGGACATTTGCACTGACATCATCGAGATGGCCCAGCATGCGAGATCTGCCGGGTTAAGCCTGTCATGAAGCGTGCCTTCATGGGAGTCATCCACGGAGTGGAATCTGAGGATAGATCGGAATCTGGTGGTGAAACCGTCGTTTATTCCGGCGACGAGTCATCGACCGAAGAGACCGAGTCTTTGTACCAATTGCAAGATGGCCGGATTGGGGGCTGTTCCGATGGCGACAATATTTCGGACCCCTTTGATCCGCCAAACCGGGTTGCGATCTTCATGGCCGGTACACAGCCAATGCTCCACTCTTCGACCACAGCGGTGATGATTTCCGGATCAGTAGCAGCGACAGCGGCCGGGGCAGGAGGCCCTGTGTGACCGTCGGCTTAGGTTTTATCTAATTTATTTGACGCCTTGGTAGCACTGATGGCGGAGGATAATCCGGCGAATCAATATGAGCATAATGCGGAAATCGCGAAGCTGAAAGATCAGATAACCCAGGCCAAGGCCGACTTGGCAGCTGAGGATACCAGGATGGCTGCAGAACGGGCCGTATTGGATGCACAGGCCTACCGGCTTATGCTGGATCAGAGCGTGTCAAACGATGTCATGAGGAGAAGGTACCGATCTCACGTGCCGCCAGTTTATGAGGCCAAGAACCTCTTTAATACCCCAGGAGCGGGGACTAGTAATCCGCCAGTGGTAAACCGGGCAGAGACACCTGGAACGGGGGCGCCGGTTCAGCCACGTCCAACTGATCCGCCTCGTCGGAACAATGTTTTGTCACAACACGTCCCAACACCACCGGGTCATTACTCTAACCCGATGGATAACATTGTCGCTGCCGCTTCACGACTGGCAGCCCTCCCGATCGAGGGCGAGTCCCCAGTACCGGTCGAGATGCGACGGGCTAGGGAGCTCCTTCAGACAGCTTTGACTCAGCAGTAGGCTTATTCATATAGTCGCGAAAGGATCCATTCTACTCCCCGCCCAAGCCAGAGTTACAACAGGCATATCGATGAACTGTCTGTATCAAGCAGCGCGCGAAACCGTAATCCGCCCCGTGGCCATAACCCGGCGGGTGGCGGTGGTGATGCTCAGGATGTGGTGGATCGTGCTAGGGCACGTCGAGAGGCCAAATTAGCGGCACAGCATGACGCTTGCCAACTTACTCAGGTTCGTCCGACCACATCGGTGGAACCAGGGGTTACTTCCAGTTCTTTGGGAGTACCATGTCTCGTCCCAGCGCTGCGCAACATGCGTCTGCCCAAAGATTTCAAGGGCCCACGTAAAGTGCCGAATTACACCGCGATTTATCCCCCGAGTCATGGGTTGAAAGCTATGAGATGGCAAAGGAGATGCTGGATGTGGACGATGCGGCGTGTGCTAAATACTTCACCACGATGCTGGAGGGGACAGCCCGCACTTGGGTGAAGAACTTGCCGGCTAACTCCATTGGGTCATGAGCCGAATTAAGGGCCCGATTTATCTAGAATTTCAAGGATACATGCAAGCAGCCCATGTCAATTGTGGACTTAGTTGCGTGTGTCCAGGAGGAAGGAGAATCAACAACCCGTTGGGTGCACCGGGTTTCGGAGATTTTGCATTCATCGGACCGCATCAACACTGATACAGCAGTTTTGACATTGGAAGGCAATTGTCGGTTTGCACCTCTGAAGTTGAAGTTGGGACGGCTCAAACGTCATTGTAATGACATGGGAACACTTATGGCAGCTCTGGTAAAGTATGCCGACTCTGATAGTGCCAAGGACCCTAAGTCTGACAATGACAAGACAGGGAAGGGAAAGAAGAGCGGCAACACCAAGGGGCAGCAGCATAACCCGGTGGGTCTTGGAAACAGCGGTAAGCGTAAGGCGGATAACAGTTAGATTTTGTGGCTAATACCAACATGCAGGACAAAGGCCAGAGGCGTAAGGGTAAACCGCCCCAGCATGGTGGAGGACCAAGTCCTAATCCGGAATGTTCGTCTTATCTGTTAAAACAGCCTTGCCCAAAGCACGGGACGTAAGACAAACCGTCCACGCACCTCTGGAAAGATTGTTATATCATGCAGGAGTTCAAAAATTCCAGCTTTTTTGGTATGATCACGGACCGGGCGGCGGTTTAGGCCCTGGATCTCTTGGTTCGGGTTACGGTGGAGGCAGTTCCAGTTCAGGTTTTCACGGTAACCAGAGCGGACATGGTAATCAAGGCAATTAGGGCAACCAAGGTGGCTATAATCATCAGGGGAGTCAGCAGCAACAACAGCAGTCGGGTTACCAGAGCCACCCGAAGCAATTGAATAGTGGACAGTATCATATCTTCACCACTAGTCTTTGCAAGCACGATCAGAAACTTCATAAAAGGGCCGTGAATTCCGTTGAACCGGTGGTGCCCCGTTACTTGCGCTGGTCTAAGCAGCCGATCGTGCGGAGTAGAGAGGATCATCTGCCCCGGGTTGATAATCCGGGTCATCTAGCATTGGTGGTGGCGCCTCAGGTTGGAGGTTATAAGTACACTAAGGTACTCATGGATGGGGGGACTAGTATCAATAACCTTTATTACGAAACCTTCCGTCGCATGGGGTTAACAGATAAAAATCTTAAACCGTCCAATACGGTCTTCCATGGTGTGGTGCCCGGTAAATCGGCATATCCTGTTGGTAAGATAGCTCTGGAGGTGGCTTTTGTTGATGAGCATGACTCGAGATCAGAGACATTGACTTTTGAAGTAGTGAAAATCAAGAGCCCATATCATGCCCTGTTTGGACGGCCGGCTTATGCTAAGTTCATGGCGAGGCCCTGGTATGTCTATCTGCAGCTCAAGATGCCGGGCCATAAGGGGACCATCACGGTCCATGGGAGCCGCAAGATCGCTTTAGAATGTGAAGAAGGTGATGCGGCTTATGCTGAGTCGGTTTGCGCAACAAAGGAGTTGAAGTTCTATAAGGACAATGTTGATCCGGTGGATATGACTTCTTTGAAAAAGCCAACTACAGAGCATGATCCGGCCTTGAAGTTTGAATCGGCTGATGAGACTAAGCTTGTAGATTTCGTTCCTGGCGATTCATCCAAGCAATTTAGCATCAGCGCTAACTTGGATCCGAAATAGGAAAGCGCGCTCATCGAGTTCATCCATGAGAATCGGGACATCTTTGCATGGAAACCTTATGACATGCCAGGTGTACCGAGAGAACTCGCTGAGCACACTCTCAATGTCGATCCCAAGTATAAACCGGTCAAACAGTTTCTACGCCGGTTCAATGAAGAAAGACGCAAGGCTGTTGGTGAGGAGGTAGATAGGCTCTTGGCAGCTGGATTCATCGTTGAAGTATTTCATCCTGAATGGTTGGCTAATCCGGTGTTGGTACTTAAGAAGAACGGCACTTGGTGTATGTGTGTGGACTGAACAGATCTCAACAAGGCATGTCCAGCAGACCCTTTTGCCCTCCCTCGTACTGATCAAATCATTGATGCTACGGCGGGTTGCGAGCGTTTGAGTTTTCTAGATGCGTATTCTGGTTACCATCAGATCAAAATGGCAGTTAAGGACCAGGAGAAGACATCGTTTATAACTCCTTTTGGAGCCTTCTGCTATGTATCTATGCCTTTTGGGCTTAAGAGTGCCCAGGCGACTTATCAGCACTATCTGCAGAATTGTCTTCATGATCAGATCGGCCGCAATGTTCTTGCTTATGTGGATGATATTGTGGTGAAATCCAGGAAGAAGGAGACATTGATAGATGACTTGAAGGAGACCTTTGATAACCTCCGGGTTTATAAAATGATGCTTAATCTGGCCAAGTGTGTCTTTGGTGTACCAGCAGGCAAACTCTTGGGCTTTTTGGTGTCTAACAGGGGTATTGAAGCTAATCCGGAGAAAATCAAGGCTATAACTTCGTTGGCTAAACCGAAGTGTATCAATAATGTTCAACGCTGGCGAGGCGATTGCCGTCTTGAGCCGGTTTATCGATGCGCCTTGGTGAGAAGGCCATCCCTTTGTATCGAATCTTTGAAGAATCTTGATGACTTAAATGCAGGTGACACCGCCAATGAAGCATTTGAGGACTTAAAGCGACAGCTGGCTAATCCGTCGGTTCTTGCTGCTCCTGTAGATAAAGAGCCATTGTTGCTATATGTTGCAGCTAACGCCCAGGCTGTTAGCATGGCTATTGTGGTGGAGCGCAAGGAGGCCGGAAAGGAGTATCCGGTTCAATGGCCAGTTTATTATATCAGTGAGGTACTTATTGAGTCCAAGCAGAGGTACCCACATTGGCAGAAGCTGGTGTATGGAGTTTTTTGGCAAGCCGGAAGCTTAAGCAATATTTTCAAGGTCATCCCATCACTGAGGTTAGCTCTGCTCCTTTGGGGGATATAATCCAAAATAGAGAAGCAACTGGCCGGATTTCTAAGTGGGCTATTGAGTTTGGGCCTCACGGGTTAAAATATATACCCCAGATGGCGATCAAATCTCAGGCACTTGTGGATTTCATCAATGACTGGATAGAATTACAGGCGCCAGAAGAGAAGCCGGATCATACTTATTGGACTATTCATTTTGATGGGTCCAGGCAATTCGAGGGCTCGGGGGCTGGAGTCGTATTAACTTCCCCACGAGGTGATACGTTTTGTTATGTTCTCCATTTAATGTTCCCTTGCACTAAAACTGTAGCTGAGTATGAGGCTTTACTCCATGGTCTACGTATGGCTAAAGAGATGAATCTAAGTCGAGTTAAGTGCTTCGGTGACTCGGACCTGGTGGCTCAACAAGTGTCTGGTACTTGGGATTCCAAGGGCCCACTCATGGCAGCATATCATCGAGAGGTGGATATTGTTGCACGTCACTTTAAAGGTTCTCAGGTCGATCATATAGACTGGCGGAAGAATGAAGCGGCGGATGCTTTAAGCCGCTTGGGTTCCCAACGTAAACCGGTTCCACCCAATGTTTTCCTGGATGTGCTACATAATCCGTCCGTCAAGCTCCCTGGCGAAGAGGATTTGGTTGTTCCTGATCTGGAGGCTCAGTTGATGGCGGCTCTTCATGTTATCCCAGATTAGACAGTTCCATATTTGGCGTATATGAACCGGGGCGAGTTACCAGAGGATGAAGCTTCGGCTAGGCAGATAATCTGGCGGTCCAAGTCCATGACTATTATCAATGGAGAGTTACATCATTGCAGTGTGACAGGGGCATTTAAACGTTGTGTATCTCCTGAAGAAGGCCGTGAAATTTTGCGTGAGATCCATGAAGGAGATTGTGGTCACCACGCCGGTTCAAAATCTCTGGTGGCCAAGGCGTTTCGTCATGGTTTCTATTGGCTGACGGCTCATGCTGATGCCGAGGACTTGGTCAAAAAGTGTGATGGATGTCAAAAATTCTCACGACGCGCTCATATACCGGCTCAAGAGTTGAGGATGATTCCAATCACTTGTCTGTTTGCAACTTGGGGGCTAGATATGGTTGGGCCCTTTCAGAGATCCAAGGACAACAAGACCCACCTTCTGGTGGCGGTTGATAAGTTCACTAAGTGGGTGGAGGCAGAATTAGTCAGTAAGTGTGATGCAGCTACGGCGGTTCAATTCATCAAGAAGGTGATTTTCCGGTTTGGTTTTCCACACAACATTATAACTGATAATGGTACCAAATTGTCCAAAGGTGCTATGAAGGAGTTCTGTCAACGTGAGCACATCTGGCTTGACGTATCATCAGTAGCGCACCCCCAGTCTAGTGGTCAAGCAGAGAGAGCCAATCAAGAGATCTAAAGAGGCATCAAGCCCTGGCTTATGGTTCCTTTGCAACGGACGCCGGGTTGTTGGGTGGAGGAGTTACCTTCTGTGTTATGGAGCATCAATACCACGCCCAACAGATCCACGGGTTACACACCTTTTTTCATGGTTTATGGAGCGGAGGCGGTTCTCCCTAGTGACATCCGTCATGACTCGCCTCGTGTGGCGGCGTATGTTGAAGCAGACAATGAGAAGGCACGACAGGAAGCACTTGACCTGTTGGACGACGAGCATGACATTGCAGCAGCCCTTCCGGCGATTTCTCAGCAAGATCTGCGTCGTTATCACAGCCCCGGGTTAGAACCAGAACTTTTCAAGAAGGCGATCTGGTGCTCCGACTCATCCAGGATCAAACTGATATGCACAAGTTATCCCCGCCTTGGGAAGGACCTTTTGTGGTTAGCAAGAATCTGCATAACGGGTCATATTACCTTATAGATGTTCGAGAGCGCAAAGACTCACATAAATCGGAGGAGGAGGCCCACCGGCTGTGGAATATCGCTCATCTTCGGCCTTACTATACCTCAGCCATAGGCTCTGCTTATGTACATAGTTATGACAATGTATATATTATGGTCAATATAATAAACCGGAGCCTCGGTTAAAGCGGGGTATATGTTGTTTTTATTGTATCATGTGTGGTCACATGGGGGCTTCTGTTCATAAAGCGGCATCCGGTTTACACCTTGATTCAGCTTATAAAGCTTTATATAAAAATCACTTGGGGGCTTGGTTGTATTTGGACCATAGCTACACCTCTTGATCGGCTCAAAGCCAAATTACTTTGGGGCCAAAGAGAGTGTTGCAAAAGAACAACTCAAACATAGGCACCCACTAAGCACAGCTCAAAATATTGCTTGGGGATTCTTTGCTATCGCATTGAACAAAGAATCTACACTTGTAATAGGTTATCAAGCCACGGCTTGGAAGCCTGGTGTATACACCTAAAACCCTGGGTTAGCCTGCCTTTTTAAGTAAGTCACTCCGTCCAGGTAAACCTGGTATGACCCATGAACTTCGACAAGTCAATCTGATAAGACCCTGAACTTGTCAAAGTTAAAACGACGATTGGTTAAGGATTGAGGACCATCTTAAAAGGCTTTGTGAAATGGTTTAACTCAGTGGCCTGGCAGCCCATGAAAAGCCTGGACTACAAGTTTTTTTCGTATGCTTTTATTTGCCAAGATTTTTTCTCTTTTGATGACATTTATAATGTCATGATAAACCGGCGTTCATTAAACCCGGCTTGACTTTCAACTACAAGTTGTCAGTATATGATAAGTCATAATCCGGAGATTATTAGCCCGGTCTGGTTTTGACTATAAATCGCCAGAATTGAATATGAATAAACCGGTCTTTCTCATAACCCGGAGCGATTTTATCATAAACTGGCACAATATGACAGACGATTAAGGTTATTACCCTCATTACAATAGTTGGTCAGCCAACATTATGACTCAAGGTAACAGCTATCAGTTATTTCCATATTTGATTATCTTTTTACAGCCTTGGTTATAAACCATGGCTATATGTCTGGGCATCATGACCCGTCCGGCGGTAAACCGCCAGGACACTTTACATTTCTTATATGCAGGAGCAGCTACGGATTATGAACATCATATATCTTAAGCATGGCGAGTTAACAAGTATCAGGCAAAATAAATATGCACGAAGGCATAATAGACCAAGCGTTTGAACTAGCCTATTACAAGGCGGTTCAGTGCCCAAACGAATAATTGTTTTTCAGCAAGTGTTGTGGCTCGCAGAAGGCTAGCCCAATCTTCGGATCACGATTCGTCACCAGCTTGACCTGACGGCTGCGGATCATCTTGCACCGGTTCATCCTCTTCGTCTCTACCTAGCGGCTCGAAGTCAATAGTTGGCTAGTCAATCCCAGTTAGGGCTTGGAACATAGCTTCGCCGCTTATAAGGGTGGACGGTTCAATGTCAGGGGCATAAGTGTGCTTACGAATTGGCGGGGTAAGATTTTGAACCTCAGGAGTTGGTGTGGCAACCCGTTTGTTGTTGACGTCATAACTTGCCAGATAATGGGAAAGACCAGCTTCTTCACCTAATTGGCAAGCCAGTGGACGTACTTCCCGGTTTATGGCTCGGAGGTCCTCATTGCCAAATTCTGATCCATCTTCTTTTAAGCTCGGATAGCCTTTGCAGACATCTTACGGATCAAGATCGGGCACCCATGCTTTTGCCCTGGTTAGCGCGGTAAGAGCACCAGCTCTTGCAACAGATCTCTTTAACTCTTCTACCCGGGCGGGCAGCATTGACAGCCTTTCTAAGGTATCTTTGATTAAAGTTGGGGGAGGCTTGTTGTGAGAAGCGGTGCAGATAATCTGTTGCGCACCGGTATATAACTGCTCTATAAGAGTATAGGCAGCCTTCAGCTTCTTCTGTACATCAGAGCCCAGATGACTAATGTGAGTTCCTGCATCATTGCAAACATCAGTGAACCGGTAATGTATGGGATGATATGTTGAAAACTTAAAGCAAGGATGTTTACCAAACACAGCAGTCGTCATGGCATGTATCTGCCGCTTTATGCCAGTCAGCTCATCTACTACCGGTTTAAGAGCTGCTTCTGTATCCTCGGCTCTTTTTTGCAAAGCGCATTTTTCAGTATTCCAATCCGCCCGCTCCTTGTTGAAACTCTCCTTTAGCTTTTCCATAGCGGCTAAAGCGCTGGTCAGCTCATCCTTGGCCTTGGAGGTTTCGGCTTGCTGGGACTTGATGTTTTCTTTCAGATCGGCGGTTTGAGATTCCTTTTTGCTCAGCTCAGCCTATAAGAAACAGACATATTATGAATTGACAGTACATATTTGAAGTACCAAGCACATAACAAGTTAATGCACATGGTACTTGGGGGCTAATGCATATTTGCTTGTTCTCGGAAATTTCTACAAGTCCCAAGCACAATACAAGTATTACTCTTGGCACCTGGGGGCTAATGTATGTTTGCTCAAAGTACTGATATGGGAATTCTTTTAAAGTCCCGGTTCATCTTTATAAAGTTAAACCGGCCCTTGGGGGCTACACTAGTGAAAGATACAATATTGCAATTCTAAAATACCGGTTCATCTTAAAGAGATAACCCGGTCCCTGGAGGCTAAGCATATAAAGTTAAGTTAGTATTAAGTCCCGGTTTGGATTCATATCATAAACCGTCACTTGGGGGCTACTGGAGTTGATATTTGGAATTAAAAAGAGGAACAGGGTGTAGAGTTGAGCATTAGTTACCTCGTATCACTCTTTCATCAAGTTTACCAAACCGGCTTCATAGTCGCGGCTGGTGTACAGACGGTTCAAGAAGCCAGAGTGAATGTCTTGAGCATTGAGATGGGCATAGCTTGACAAATCGGCATTCCATTTGCCTTTGCCGACAGCAGAAAGCTCATCCTTGGCAGTATGCTTTGATAAAGCGATAGGAGCGAGGAGTGGTGTGGCCAATGCCAGTAATCATAATATCATCTTCTTCACCATCAATGGCCTTCACGGGAGTCGATGGTTTGTTAGTGGCTTCTGCTGGATTTGCCGGTTTATCAGTGTCACGGACTAGATTAGCCAGTTCATCGGACTGGCCCATTGGATCAATTTCCACTAGATCAGCAACAAAGTCATGATCTTGCGGTGGCGGGTCATGAAGTATGGCGTCAACGTTTTCCGGATCTAGAGTCTTCTCCTGTTCAACAGAAGTATTGTCGTCAGCCGGTTTATTTAACCGGGCTTTCTTACTGGGTCTGGGTTTAGCACTGACAAGAACAGATATAAAAGACCAGTACAGTATGCAAAAATGACACGTCAAGGATAAAATCAAGTGCATAGCTCACCCAGGAACTGTCTTGAGGGCTGGGAGTTGTGTGGCTGTTGACTCGCCAGAAGATGAGTGAGGTGTTCCCTGATAATTCGAATCAGATGGATTAAGAGGCTGTCGGAAACAACCCACTTTGGGTCAAGAAGTGTCAAGAGTATAAGAGACCTCTGATCGGTGTTTCGGAACCGAGTGTTGATGAAACCGCGGACGTAACTACACGGCGGCTGTCTTGGGTTGTGCTGGCGAGCTTCGTGTTGCTGCATCTTCAAAAGAAAGTTTGGGTCCAAGTAAGCAAGGGGGTGAGAAAATTTTACTTTCCGGTTTGCTCGACGGATTTTCGATGTTGGCAGAGGATCTGAATCGGAGGAAAGAATGATTACCTCTACGTCATCATCTTGACTGCCTTCAGCATCGTCCTGATAATAGTCATTGTCAATGAGGTGTATGAAAAATGAACCAAGAGAGTCAAGTTCTACCTCTGTGTCCAGGTTATCCACATCGGCATCAGCATTTGCCTCGGAAGACGCAGTGGTCCTTTTCTTGGCAGGTTTTTTAACAACCTTGGTCTTCTGGCGAAGTGGCTTGGCCGGTTTATCTTGCGGTTTTGCCGGTTTGTCTTGTGGTTTTTTCTTCCAGAACGGATCATCGCCCTGTCAAGATGGACAAGATTTTCAGAGAATATTTTGAAAGAAACAACTTAAAAGAAAGAAGTCATATGATTATTACAGATGGAGGTTTGTTGGAGGTGCAGAAAGGACTTTATCCGGTCAGGCCGCAGACAGCCTCCGGTTCATTCAACATTTTCTTGACAGCCTCAGTAACTTCAGCCTCTGTTGGTTGAATATTAACATGTCGTTGAGGGTCGGTCAAACTCCCTGTGTATTCACACATCAAACCAGGGCGCCGGCTTAAGGGCAGAATACTCCAGCTTATCCAACAACGAGCAAAGTCAACACCTGTTAAACCATTCACCATAAAGGCTCTAAGCTTTGACAGTTGTGGGGCATATTTGGCCCTTTCCTTTGCAGTTAACCCCTGAGGAAAGGGATGTGTATTGCTAAGACGGTGAGGGCGGCAACCCGACAAAGGGTTTTCATCAGTTGGAGATGTGTCTTTGCAATAAAACCAAGTCTGGTTCCTCTTCTTGGGGTGACTGTGAAGCTTGGCATGAGGGAAGTTGACTTCTTTCCTTTTTTGGAACTGCCATTCCGTCGAGTTCAGTATTGGGTCCATCTGTGAACTCTGTGCGACGGTTTAAGTGGAAGAAATCCCTAAACAATTCAACTGTAGGCTCTTCTTGAAGATATGCCTCACAAAAGACTTGGAAATGGCAGATCTTGGACACAGAGTTTGGACCGATGTCCTGAGGGTGAAGCTGAAAACTGGCAAGCACATCTTGGAAGAATTTTGAACCGGTAAGGCTAAAGCCTTGACCTAGATGATCAACAAAAATGACTACTTCTCCGTCCTTGGGTTCAGGAGGATTTTCTGCATCAGGCCCTCCAAAGGATGACCTCTTTTTTGGCTCTGATGCGATTCACGACACATCTGTTTAAGCGATCTTGATGACCGGGAAGGAATCCAGTTGCATTCATAGACTTGTTTGGCCATTTCAGTGGAAGCTGAAACATAGTTATTGCCGGTTTAAGATTTATAATGAACAAGTAATAAAGCAATGCAAGTTAAAGTAGAGGCGTACGCATATTGTTAAACCGGAGTATCACATTACTAAACTGGAGTCTGATATTGCTAAGCCGGGATCTTACGATGGAGAAGGTGCAAAGATAAATGAATCGGCGGTTTAAGAGGGGGCAAATGGTACCTACCGGGTTATAAATTTTTCAAAGCTAAACCGCCTATATTGGTATGAAAGGTACAGATCTAAAGTACCTAAGTGAAGTAAAAAGAAGTTTCGTAGGTTGATGTGATAATTTCAGATCTGCTGTGTGACAGAAAAATTAGAAAATATCCAGACCTAATTTCAAGTGCTTGAACAGTTCATCAAGTTAAGATGAGTTTTTATATAAAGGAGATGCTCAAATAAGGAAAAAGGGGATTATGGCTACGGCCGCACAAGAAGTATCAGATCCAAACTAGCTGTTTGTTTTACTAAGAAGAACAGGGAAGATCGGCGCCGGAGTTTCTATAAACTCTGATGAACACCGAAACCCTAATGGTCGATCTAGAGAGAAGAAAAGATGAACTTATTGATGCTGAGGGAACAGCGGAGGAGCGCCGCGTTTCTTTGGTGCGGTCAGGTTGATGCAGCGGCCGTCATTGGGGTGGAAGCGAAGGTCGACGGCGGTGGCAGAGCTCCAATGGTCGGGCGTTGCGAGGAAGAGGAAGACATGAAGGGGCACGAAGGGGAAAAGTGAAAAGGACCCCTCGGCCTTATTTATAAGGTGAATGGATAAGTGGCAGGCACGAGAATCGAGGAGCCCAAAAAATGGGATATATGAAAGCTCTGTCGCCTCGATTGTCGGAGGCTCATTAATGAAGGTGAGTTATATGCAATTTTTAAACAAATGATGTCATGGCGGTTTATCATGATCTTGGAAGATGATGTCATGGCGGTTTACAAGATTTATGCGAAGGTATAGAAGAAGAAATTTTCTTAAGTATTGAGGATTGACATGAACCAATCAATCTGGGGCCTAATGTTGGGGATATTACTGCTGGGCGTAAACCGGCCAGGAGAGGCCGGGTTATCCCCATAATGTATTATAATATCTTAAGCCCATGAAGATCAAGATGGAGGCCCTTTATGAAGGCCCAGGGCCCAAAGTCAGTTTCAAGGTCTGTAGATGTAAACCGGCATTGATATGTAAACTTGTGTTGTAAGATAGAAAGAGCAGAGACCGAGCCGGACAAGTTTATGAGCCGGCCTCGAAATCCTGTAAACCGGCGGGCGTCAACCCATGTATATAAGGGGATGACCCGGCGGCGGTTTAGGGACAACAAACGACAACTCGAGACTCAGGCAAAGCGTATTCGCTCCCTGGTCATCGAAACCCTTGCAATCCCACAACAACTGGATCGTAGGCTTTTACCTTCACCGCAAGGGGCCGAACCAGTATAAACTCTCTGCGTCCCTTGTCCGCTTTAACCCCTTTAAGCTAACCCGTTGCGATGGCTCCACGAATAAGTCCTTTCTCTAGGACATCTGCCGTGACAAAACCATGAAACCATCTGCAAATCTGCTGATAGTTGTGACGATCCTCGCGAATTAGTACCAGTAAGTCTATCTTAATTAATATCTTCTACTTCACTCATATGGCACATTCTGATCTTAGAAATACTGCAGCCCATCTTAAAACCGAGGACCCCTGAACCGCTCCCGGCTGGTGAATTGCTGATGGTTCAGAGATTTATCAGTGACTTCTTCCTGGATCACTACATCAATCCCACTTGTGATAGTGAAGATTTCAGCATGCCTTCTCCTAAAACATCGAGTAAGAGTTAGCTGCTAAACATATAACGCATGGATCCATTGTTTTCCGTGTGATGTGGTCTTCGTATTTCGTACACTATGATTAATTATGTAATGCATATATGTGTGGACAAATCATTGGAATTTAGCTACCATATGTTCAATTGCAATTGTTGCGAAATCTGATGAATGTTCTTCCTGTGGACACTATTTGCTCAATTGAATATTGTGGCGAATTTGCTTTTTGCGTGTCGATTCAAAATGGGATATTTTTGTTTTAACCTGGCAATTGCTCTTGACATGGTTCGACTAAATGAGTGTGTGCGATCCACATCAGAAAGCATACGTCAATTGTAGCGGAACCGTCGGTGATACACAGCAGATCGCAAACGATTTGCAGCGCTACTACGTGTGCGTAGGGTCTCCAGAACCGTTTGTAATATCGCGTTATCGCACAAGAGAACTGGGAGTAAACCGTGCCCAATGTAAAATACGAATCCAGTCGTAATTTTTTCAGGAAACGTGTGGGATCCCAAACAAAAAGCACACATCACTCTTGCGGCAATCGTCGGTGATACCCAACAAATCACAAACGGTCTGCAACACTTCTATGTGTGCGAAGGGGCTCCTGAACCGTTTGTGATAGAACATTATCGTAGACGGTAATTGCTGGCAAACGTGTGCGATGGAGTCTAGCATGGCAGACGGGTTACGCAGAAAACTCGTGTGCGATGGGGCACAAATCGCACACAGTTCATATGTTGGCCTGTGTGCCTTACATACTGTTTCCCAAACAGTTCATTACGACAAACAGTATGGTTTCACTGCGTCATTAGAAACGTTTAATCACCGATACCACATGTGTGAAAGAATTTAGTGTGTGCTGCATCGCACATGATTACATTTTGGAAGGCCTCTGGATCACTGCTCCATATCCACGACGGTTTCTGGGTCGTGTGGGAAGGACACCCAATCGCACACACTCACTTGGCGATGGTCCCAAATGCCGTCAAGGAAAGGGGTTAAAAACCGTTTGTATAGCACCGACGCGTACCAGTGTAGTGACATAGTCTAGGATAGCGTGTACCATGCCTCTAAGCTTAAAATCATTGGATCTGGCTCATGCTATGAGGCCGTCTCAAAGCAATTTTTGATTAAAATAATCTTCTGGCCCTACCTGTCATTCTGGTGATTGTAGTTTGCACGCTGATCTGGTCAAGACAAGAATATATATTTTAATTTGTGGTGGGGTAACTGTTAGAGGTTGCAGCAAATATATTGTACACTACGGGTCTTTTAGCCAAGTTTAGAGGCAAGCATGTGGAGCCAGTGCTACGATGTGTCATGTCAACTCGTACAACTAGGAGAAGCTTGATTTTACTACTAGTATGCCCTCTCCCTCGCCCATGCGCACGGTGGCTCGCAGATGAGGAGAGGCTTTTTCTTTTACTACTCCTACAACAAGCTCTCCCTCGCCCACATGATGGACGGGACATGCAGCAGTTGATTTGATACTGTAGAAGTAGTAACATCATTGTTCGACTTCTGGAAGAGGCGAAGAGCCAAGCACAATACGAACGTGGCAGTTGCTAGTAACATGATTTTGTTACTAGTCCATGTTACTACCTTCATAATGGGTAGGAACATACGATTGGTAACATACAAGCCTTCATTAATTGAGACATAGACTCATTTTACCTCACATTTATTGCATCTGCCTCTCATCTTCTCTCTATCTCTTTCCTCACATTTATTGCATCTGCCTTGGAGCACGCATATAGCAAGGCTCTTGCATGAGATTAGACTAGCCACAATGGAGAGTAACATACACTGGTAACATACACATATCCCTAGACTATGTTACTATCTTCATATTGGGTAGTAACATAAGTGTGGTGCCATGCAAAGCTTTATTTATTAGGTTATAGACTCATATTGCATTGGGACATGTGATGAAGTTACTCAAACTAACTCTCTCCTCATTAACTCATTGCCACATAGGCAAATTTGCTGAGTTGGACTCGATGTTACTTCTGAAGTTACTCCCACTGTGGCTAGTCTTACTTTTTTATGTCTCTCTCCTCCACATACACAAAATTGCCATGTAAGCAGGCTATAAGTCCACTATTGTACTTGCTCTTTATAGTATAACCCTATAAACCGGAAAGGAGGGACTACTCGCTCTGTTCCTATATATTTGTCTTTATAGAGATTTCAACAAGTGATTACACCGAAATGAGTACATACGGAGCAACATGAGTGAATCTACATCGTAAATAAATATGTAGTTCTCTCGTTTTTCTCTCCGCCTTGGTCGCGGTGCACAATATTGAGTGTACTACTATTGACTAGTCTCTTTTTGACATGCATTTATGTTGATACGGCTTGAATGTCAATGAGGCAGAGGGTAGCGGTTCCCGAAACATTGAACGGTCAATGATGCCTCCGCATTCAATTAGCATGCAGAAGTAAGTAATTGTAGAAGCAGAATGGAGCCAGCACGATGTGAATGCAACGCAGTTTAGACTCTCATATAAAGGCGCCCCACCACTCCAATCCAGCTACTCCTAGTCTCTGCGCAACACTGTCCACTCTAATCCAAGGCCAAGATGAAGTGACCAGAAGCCACAAGCACCCATGGCATCGATGGACGCGAGCGGTAGTCAGCTGTGCCGTATCGTCCAAGACGCGGGCCTGCGGCCCCGCACCGCATAGCGTTTCCAAATGGTGCTGGCGACCGCCGGTGCCATAGCCCTCATTGACGCCGGCTTCGCCTCTCGCATGTACGAGATGATGGTCGACTCCATCCGCAAGTTCACCACCATCAAGAAGTGCGCGAACGACCTTACCGTACTGCTCCAGCCCGCGCGCCCAGGCTCCTCATTGCTTGCCACCCTCATCGGGCTCCAAGGTGATGAACTCTTTGAAACACTGGTGGCCCTGTAGCTATCGGAGGTCACGATGAAGAATGCCCACCTCGAGGCCGCGCTCGCCTTCCAGCGCCTCGCCATGCAAGGAACCGTCTACCTGCACATCCACGTCTACGAGGAAATTGTCTACTTAGGCCACTACAAGGCCAGCAAGGACAGAAATACATTGGCCTTCTTTCAGCGGCTGGAATCCTTGGACGCCATTGTTCAGAAGCACATTGACCTTGCCATGAATGCCGCTGCTACTTAGCCACCGTTCGGTGGGCCGGCGTCCTGAGTCGAGGAGGTGGACGTTGTCGATGGATGCATCTTTCTTCTTGCCTCCTGTAACCAGCACTACATCGCCTCGTGGCCTTAATGTTTTATTAGTGTATGGAATTTTTATTCCAGTCATAAATGACATGTGTGATCCCTTGCTCTTATTTGGCGTTAATTATATTTAGTATCACTGTCTTCGTCCTGGTGTACTACCTAGGTCCTGGTTATTAGTCCTTTTTTGTAATTTGTGCTAAATTTTGACCAAATATTTAACTGACAAAATGTTAGTGCGTGTCAACAAATATTATATCGTTTGATTTGTATTTGAACATAGTTTTCAATGATATAATTTTGGTGACATGCATGAACCTTTTGTTAGTCAAATTTATGGTCAAAATTTGGCACAGATTACGACAGGGAGCAATAAACCAGGACGGAGGTAGACTGGTCCGCCTCCATCATGTTTTGTGTCTAATTTTGACTTGAGCGACCCAACCTACATGGAAGGAGTACTGTATATATTGGTGCGACAACCAAACTTATATATTCGAAACTGAGCATCACTACAAGTCACGAGTTCAAAACGAGAAAGTGGAACAAGTACAACACGCCCATGCCATTCGCGTCGCACCCCCACACGGTCGCGGTGCACAATGTATTAAATGACTATTCTCTTCTTGACCCGCATTTACATTGATATGGCTTGAATGCCAAGGAGGAAGAGGGTAGCGGTTCCCGGGATGTTGAACGGTCAATGATGCATCCTTAATTAGCATGCAGAGGGAATTAATTGGAGAAGCAGAATGGAGCCAGCACAATGTGAATGCGACACAATTTGACTCTCATATAAAGGCGCCCCACCACTCCAATCCATCTACTCCTAGTTTCGACGCAACACTGCTCACTCCAATCCAAGACCAAGTGACTAGAAGCCACAAGCACCTATGGAGGCGATGGACGCGAGCGGCAGTCCGCTGTGCCAGATCATCCAAGATGCCGGCTGTCGGCGTTCTGGGAACCAGGGTACCCAGACCTGCCTGCCTAGAACCCACGACATGGCTCCGTTGATGGCATGGTGTGGCCCATCTTCACCATCGGCAAGACAAGACCCTCGTGAGGAGCCAAGCCTCGCGAGGCGGACGACACCAAGACTTCCGGAGGGAGCAACCTCCCTAGGCTGGCTCCCGAGGAGCGAAGATTCCTATCCAAGCGCCCATCTCATGAGGTTTGGGTGATGCAAGCTGAAAGTGCAACTAATCCCTGGGTGGTTTTGGTAATTCTTAACAGCATATAGCTCATTGGCCTAATATTCTTTCAAGATAATCATTTCAGAAAGTTCAATGATTGGCATGGCATGGACTAGAGATTTGGACCCCTCAAAATGCTAAGGACACATATTGGCTCAAGCTCAAGACTCTACATTTTCATTTTAGTGATCCAAGATCACATTGAGTCCATAGGAAAAGCCAATACTACTAAAAGGGGACGAGGTGTTGCTTAATGGCTTGCTTGCTCAAAATGATTAGTGATATGCTCCAAAATCCCTCAACCACTTTCTCATATCCACATATGTCCCAAACCAAAAGTCAAACTCGGCCCCACCGATTTGATCTATCCGGCGCCATCGAGTTCATTTGACATAGTTATAGCCAGAAACCCTAATCAGTTCGGTCTCGACCGATAGGGATCTCGGTCTCATCGAGATGGGATTACAAACTCACTGTTTCCCTTCGTAACGTTTCGGTCTAACCGAGATGAGCGATCGGTCCCACCGAGTTCGCAATGCAAACTCTTTGTTTCCTTTTTGTAATGTTTCGGTCTCACCGAAATGACCGATCAGTCCCACTGAGTTTGCCTAACCAACTCTCTGTTTGCCTATTACAGAAATCGGTCTCTCGGAGTTCATGTGATCGGTCTCACCGAGATTACGTTATGCCCTAACCCTAACACAATCGTTCCCACCGAGTTGACATGTCGGTCCCATCGAAAAGCCTAACATTCATATTTTCAACTAAATCGGTCTGACCGAGTTTCAGTATTCGGTCCCACCAAGTTTGGTAAATTGTGTGTAACGGTTAGATTTTGTGTGGAGGCTATATATACCCCTCCACCCATACTACATTCATGGAGAGAGCCATCAGAACGTGCCTACACTTCCAGCATTCATTTTCTGAGAGAGAACCACCTACGCATGTGTTGAGACCAAGATATTCCAATCCAACCACAAGAATCTTGATCTCTAGCCTTCCCCAAGTTGCTTTCCACTCAAATCATCTTTCCACCATATCCAAAACTGTGAGAGAGAGTTGAGTGTTGGGGAGACTATCATTTGAAGCACAAGAGCAAGGAGTTCATCATCAACACACCATCTATTACCTTTTGGAGAGTGGTGTCTCCTAGATTGGTTAGGTGTCACTTGGGAGACTCCATCAAGATTGTGGAGTTGAGCCAAGGAGTTTGTATGAGCAAGGAGATCGCCTACTTCGTGAAGATCTACCCTAGTGAGGCAAGTCCTTCATGGGCGATGGCCATGGTGGGATAGACAAGGTTGCTTCTTCATGGACCCTTCGTGGGTGGAGCCCTCCATGGAGTCGCGCAGCCGTTACCCTTCGTGGGTTGAAGTCTCCATCAACGTGGATGTACGATAGCACCACCTATTGGAACCACGCCAAAAATCTCCGTGTCTACATTGTGTTTGCTCCCTCCAAACTCCTCCCATTTACCTTTATATGCAATGATTTACATTCCACTGCTATACTCTTAGAATTGCATGTGTAGGTTGATTGCTTGACTTGTGATAAGTTGCTAAAATCTGTCAAGACTTAAAATTGGGAAAAGGCTAGATTTTTATTTGGTCAAGTAGTCTAATCACCCCCCTCTAGACATACTTTCGGTCCTACAAGTGGTATCAGAGCTTTGGTCTCCATTTGCCTTAATTTCCATAGCTTTGGTGATCATAGCCTTGGTTTCACAACCTAGGAGACTATGGCGTCTAGCGAGGGAAATTACCACCGTAGAGGTCCTTACTTTGATGGTACTAATTTTGCTAGTTGGAAGTATAAGATGAAAATGCATATTCTTGGACATAACCCCGTCGTTTGGGCTATTGTGTGTATTGGCTTGCAAGGTGAATTCTTTGATGGGAGACAACCGAATCGTGAAGCTACCGCAGAAGAATTGAAGATGCTGCAATACAATGCTCAAGCTTGCGATATCCTCTTCAACGGATTATGCCCCAAAGAGGTCAGCAAAATCAACCGTCTTGAGAATGCAAAGGAAATTTGGGATACTTTCATTGATATGCATGAAGGTACCGACTTTGTCAAGGAATCCAAATTGGATGTGCTTCAAAGTCAGCTTGACAAGTTCAAAATGAATGATGGTGAAGGTGTCGCTGAAATGTACTCTAGGCTTGCTGTCATAACAAATGAGATTGTCGGCTTAGGAAGTGAAGAGATGACCGACAGATTCATTATCAAGAAGATCCTAAGAGCCTTGGATGTAAAATATAATACCGTATGCACATTGATACAAATGATGCCCAATTACAAAGATCTCTAGCCAACGGAAGTCACTGGTAGAATTGTTGCTGATGAGATGTCACTCAAGGATAAAGAAGAGCTTCACAACAAGTCAAGTGGTGCTTACAAAGCCTCATGTGATGCTCCTACAACAATGATTCAACTGTTACATGCTGCGGTAGTTGAACCCCTTTCCTCTGCATGACCTGTCATTGCCACAGTAAATAGATGAAACCCACTAGCATGAGTAGGAGTTGTTTGAGCCCTGATGTGCCTACTCATTCATGCTTGTTTGTCATGCCTGCTACTGCTTAGAGTTGAGTCAGGTCTGATTCATCAGGGTTGAATCGAAGGTGTGTGAACATGTCCTACTGTGTGTGAGCTAAGTGTATGAACACGATTTGGTAAAGGTAGCGGTGAGAGGCCATGTAGGAGTACATGGTGGGTTGTATCATTGCAGCCGTCCTCGAGGCCCAGTTACGTGTTTGTGATCCATGAAACAGTTACTACCATGCATTGGGCCCGAAACCAATGGACCCTCTCGGCTTCTTAACCACCCTTGTTCTCTGTCCGGGAGTTGCAAGTAGTTTCGGTGTTTGTAGTATCTTTGGGGGCATACAATGCTGACCTTAGGGGTGGGTTGTGTTGCGGTAGGCACCATGGCCTAGTGTACCGATTCGCCCGTTTGGTGTCTCGGGAACCCTGCACACATCGTTCGGGGCTGTATGGGAAACCTCGGACGGACTCCCTGCGGATGGAACCCGAATAGGCGATAAACCTGGACTAGGGACTTGTGTGTTTAGGTAGGTCGTGGCCGACACCCACGTTGGGCTTCCACTTGAAGGTTGCCGAGTACATGTCGTGTATGGCAGCGGTAAGTGGTGAGAGCGTTTGTGAAGAAGTACACCCCTGCAGGGTTAATATGATCTATTCGAATAGCCGTGTCCACGGGGAAGGACTTCTGGGTTGCCTATAACAGTTCATAGACAAGTGAAAGTGGACACTCTAAAAATGCGCAAGATAAGCGTGAGTGCTATGGATGGCGTTCTCGTAGGGAGACGGGAGCGGGTCCATAGTGGTGTATTGATATGGTGAATATGTGGACTCGTGTGCGCCACCTCAAAAGAGTTACTTGCGATGTAGTTCAGGATAGCCACCGAGTCAAAGCTGGCTTGCTGCAGTCAAACTCCACCACCCCTTTTGATAATGATGCATATGTAGTTAGTTACGATGTAAGTCTTCTTGAGTACGTTTGTACTCACGTTTGCTTATTCTATGTTTTGCGGAGAGACTTGGTCTCGCTAGTAGTTCCACGTGGACTTGACGTTTAGCTTGTTACCTCGGCTACGATCTTGTGCCCTCGGCGGATCTCGGTAGATAGTCGTGCTTCTCAGCCTTTTTCATTTATAGTTATGCGTACTTTCGAGACATGTTAGTTTCCGCTTGTGCTTTGACTTGTATGCTCTGAGTGTTGGGTCAAGAGACCCATGTTTGTAATATCTCGCTCCTCGGAGCCTAATGAATAAATATTTGAGTCGTAGAGTTATGTTGTGATGCCATGTTGTATTTACACATATTGAGCATATTGTGTATATGTTTGAAATGCTTGGTATGTGTGGGATCCGACAATATAGTTGTTTATCCTTGGCAGCCTCTCATATGGGGAAATGTAGTCTCGTGCTTACGGCGATAGTAGTCCGCTTCTGACCGGGTTCACGAGTCCTGCTAGCCCAGCACTACTGCTTGGACACTTGGTGGCGGCATGTGTTTCACTTCGTTCCTATGTCCGTTCCTTCGGGAAATGTCACGCGGTGTTATTCGTGAGTCCTGCCTAGCTCGCTACAGCCCGGGATACCGGAGTCGTGTTAGCCCAGTGCTACAGCCCGAATTTATACGTTGATGACCGACATGCTCGATGTGATTCATGTATGCCTGTCCCCATAGGTTAGCGCCGCTTTGGGTTCACGACTAGCCATGTCGGCCCGGGTTCTTTGTCACATGGATGCTAGCGACACTATCATATACGTGAGCCAAAATACGCAAACGGTCCCGGGCCATGGTAAGGCGACCCTCGTGGGAATGCCGTGCGTGAGGCCGCAAAGTGATATGAGGTGTTACCGGCTGGATCGATGTGACTTGGAATCGGGGTCCTGACAGCGTTGGTATCAGAGCCTGACTGCCTGTAGGATTACCAAGCCAAACAGGTCGAAGTTGTGTCTAGAAATGCTTTAGTTATGTAAGGGAATTGATTGTGGAAGGGGACGTAAGGCTCTTTTTACTCCTTATATCTCATGGCCTTCTGATCTGAGTCATCCTCTTCTCTTCTACGGGGTTTAAGAACTAGGTTTCTCATCTATCTATCAGGATGACGTGTTACTAATCCGTAGACCTTTAAGATTGTTGGTTTTAAGCCCCAGTTCAGTTCCTACTATTTCTGTATGATAAGCGTGATCTCGGAACCTCGATATTGTGATGTTGAGTGGTTATGCCACCATTTTGCAAGATGTCTCAAATCATTTTGAGCATTTACAGCCGTTATGTTGTCCGAGTCATCCCAGGTCTCTAAATAGTCTGATCCATTTGCAAATCCTTTCCTTCCGTTCCCGATATCCTTTTTGGTCAGAATAAGCACACTAATCGGTAAGTTGAGGTACTTCGTTGCCTCAGCGTAGAAGTTGGAGATATTATTATGACCCTAGGTGTTTAGGAAGTCACCTAGTAAACTAGCCATGTTTTGTGTTCCCCAGTGCGATGATTCTGGCCATTATTCTTGAAAGCATCCCGTGATGTTATTAGTTAGTAGGCATTCTATTCCTGGGTTCTTGAACCCGAGATTCACCCTACTTCATGTTGTTAGTATTTGCTAGTTCCTTTAGGATATTAGTAACTCTGCGATAGTCCTCGAGGTCCGTGGTATTTCCTTCTTCCAAATACTACGAACCGCTTACGGCAGAAGTTCCTTGTTGAACCAAAACATCACAATAAGAGTGCTCTTGAGGAGTTCTCCATTCATAATTGTGAATCTGCCAGTTCTACTTTCCTGCATGGGTTATCCGGAAGAAACCTGTTGAACTTGGTTCGACATACTAATCTATGCATCCACAACTCGAAAAGTTATATGTTCCTTTGAGTTGTACCTCTTCAGTTGTATTCCGACCTTCGTCTATCAATTGATAGAGTATGCGTGCATTCGTTCATCAATGCCTATTTTTCTTGTGGTCCGTCAAGCCATTCTATTCCGGAATGACTAGGATAAACAAACTCCAGTACCCCATCCATATCCAGGATTGGGTCAAAGCACTTGTAATCCGCAGATCAAATGGAATCAAGCTTTTGATTCTGTTCTATCCTGAAGTATTACCCACTTTATGTCCGGAACGTCATGAGAATTGCATCTTCTCTTATGAATTCTTGACGCAGTGATACTTCTCGCCATCACTATCCATTCCTCGGTCCCGAGTTGTCGTAACCGGAATGCCGACAAGTGAACTGTGATGTGTGAAATCAATACTCCGAGCAACTCGTTGCTTGGCAGCTAATGGACAATATCCTCATTCTTAGCGTGTTGGTTATTAAATCATCATCCTAAGATTGATCGTGCTACCTAGTCCTTATTTCTGGTGCACACTTTGATTGATGAGTTAGGATCCTGTCAAGTCCTCACTCATTTGACCGTATCGTCTTGCCCTCAAAAGCAAGATTGTTCTCGAGCTTAGTAACATACCGGTGGTTCGTGATTTTCCAAATATCTTCTTGGAAGTGTTACCGGGTTGTTTCCTGACTGTTATGTTGAGCTCGTGATCAAGTTGGTTTCCTGTGAACCACCCTTTCTCCAAGAATCTGTGTTGAATATCCCTAAGCTAGTTGGTTAAGCTAGACAACAACTTGGAGAATTGGAAGATAAAAGCTTGCCTAACTTAGTTCGTTCCAAAGGGATATTCTTGTGTAGTGTGTGTTGAAGAAAGATGATATCTTCATCGATTGGTCCCTGTGATCGATTCTTTGGACCTATTGTCTTATCAATCCTTTGATTTGAGTGTGGGCTATCGTCAAATCAAATCAGTACCAACGATACTCGTAATGTTGTCTTACCCGTGGTTGATCCCTCGAGCATACACCATTACATCTTTTGGTCTGACCAGTACTATCACCGTGTTCACATGATGGTGGAAGTCCAGTGATATGGAAATCCCGATGAGTTGTTGTTGAGCCCATCAGCAGCATTTTGTCTCCCCCATGAGTCATGTTGAACATCAACCTAGTGTTGGAAATTTGTGTAAGCATTTGTTCGTGTTTTGTTCATGAAGCATGTGTTTGGATGAAAGTAGTGACTTCCTCTAACTCATGTGCATCTGATGCAAGTTGCCGCCGTGAATTCGAGAAAGCTTGTTTTGTTTCCTCTGGAATCGTCCCAAGTTAGTCATGCACGTGCGAAGTGCTCTATGGTTTGATAGGTTGGCCGCCTCCACTCCATATGTGTTCCTAGCACACCAAGCCACTGATTGATTTGTTCAAGGAGAAGGAGTTCCTTCATAACAACTAGTCATGACTTATCTTAGGACTTCGTTATCCTCGATGATGGTTCCCAACCTGAACTCGGTAGTATTTTTATCATAAGACTACTACGTGGTCATGCTTGTCTTGGACAGTGTGTTCATGGGTTTGTAGCAGAACCCGCTCATGTTTTGGAGCTTGCTATCGTAGTTCATTCCCGAGAATCTCGCAACATCTTCTCGTCGATTTGTGTTGCAAACCTTCATTTTTTCTTTCTAGACTCGATGAGTCTGGAGTATCCTATTACCAATCGGATCTGAATCTCAGGCAGATATGATGGTTGGAACATTCCCAACATTGCATGTTGTTCCCAGCTTGCACCCCATTGTGCCAATTTTTCCATGGGATGTCCCTCTCAGTAATTGATGTCTAGGATCATCCTCAAAAGTGAACCTACCATGGGTCCCATTCATTTCCAATGATAAGCAAATCATCCATTGCGTTGTCTTCAACAAGGTAGTCCACATCATCCATTCTAGTCCGAGTATGTCATCCTTTCGAACTCCTTCGAATGATCAATTGTGATTGCCTTAGGCTGGTATAGAGAGTTCCAACGATCTATGGATCAAAAGTAATTCTTTTTGCCACTTAAGGGAGTAGTCCTTTGCGTCACCTTTCCAAGGTGCCCCGTTACGGGATCATGGTAAATATTTCCTCGCCACCTTGACACCATGCACCATTTTACTTAAGCGTGGAATGGTTGCCTACCAATTTGAACCTTCGTCATCCATTTCTTCTCCATCATTCCTAATGTGTGTTTGGTGTCTCAACTCAAGAGTTGTTCTTCGTCTCTCCATGAACTGATCTTGAATTGCTTGATCTTCAAGAAGATTAAATCCGGTAGGGTTTCCCCTTCTTTACATTGTTGTGTCGAGTGAAGATCTCGAAAGCAAAGACGTCAAGACCAAAATGATGGAATGAATCAACATCTTTGAGAAGGGCAAATGGATCATGAAGATTGTGATAGTTCTGTGACTCCCCTTTTCCTCTTACCTCACGTCTTGAATCTCGGGGCGAGATTCTTGTTTAGTGGGGGTGAGTTGTCACAGCCCTAGAGCTTGCTTGTAACTAGTGGCATTGCATCCATGCATCATGTTTAATTTTCAAGAAATTTGAAATGGGGAAGACAGAAAACCCCCAGAACCCCTCTTAATTCAACTAGGGTTTACTAAAAATTATTTCAATGAACACGAAATGCCCTTCAAAATGCTCATCATCTTTGCTTTGGTTCAGAGCCTCTGCCAAAAGTGGTGCACCATTTTCTAGGTCATCCAAAGGTCTTTGAATTAAATCATAGGTATTTGAGTTTGAGCATTTCAAATTATATAAAATATTTCAAATGACCAAATATTGCCAAACCAAAATCTTCCATGTCGGAAATATTCCAACAATGGACTAGGAGCAGTTTGGTGATTTTTGAAACTGTTTTGGTATTTTTAAAAACTCCACAAAGTTGCAGAATAATAGAAAAAGGAAAAAAGGAAAAAAAACTTACCTGGCGCCACCTACCCGGCCCACCTGCCGGCCCAGCCCAGCAGCCGTGCCAGCGAGCTGCTTGGCTCGGCGAGGCAGGCAGCCAGGTGCTCGGCGGCGAGCACCGCATGGGTGCCACGCACCTGGTCGCCGCCTCGCCGCTCCCCTCGCCCAGATGCCGACGTAGTTCGCTCTCCCTCTCTCCCACGAACCCCTCGGACACCTCCTCTCCTCCCCGACTCCTCTGTCTCGCGCTCCCCGCCATGGCCGACGCCACCGCCGCCGCACCATCGCCGTAACCGCGCTCCCCGCCGTCCGCACCCCTCCTCGCCGTGTCTAGGAGCTCCGCCACCCTCCTCTACCCCGAGCTAGCCGAGCCCGCATGCTCAAGTGAGCCGAGGCCACCGCACCGACCTCGCCTCAGTTTGCTGCCGGAGATCCCTTTCAACGCCGTCGTCGCTCCGGTCCGTCCCCGGCCGCACCAAGTGTTCCGTAGAGTTCCCTGTGAGCTTAACCATCTCCCCTTCCCTTCCTCTCGCGCTCTCGAGCTGTGTAGCAACCACATGAAGATCACCCGCACCGCGCCCATGAGCTCGTCAGCCGACGTGCTCCCGGTCACCCTCCGACTACCATTTGGTTTCTAACGCACTCACCGCCTTCTGACACCTAACCACCTACTCCACGCACCTCACCGACCCCTAGCCTCGAGTTCGTCTTGGCCGAACTCCGGCCCCGCCTAGGTAAATCGCCGGGCGCCGATTCGCCACCCGACCCGGCTAACTCCACCAAGAGCTTCGGCTCGTCCCTAGCTCCTCCTAGATGCCCTCCGCGGCCCATTTGGTCACCGGAGTGGCCAAAACCACTCTCGCCGCCGCGTCGGGCACGCCGGCTGCTAGACGCCGGTGCAGCCGACGTGGACTTTGACCACGGTGGGCCCTGGTTGACTCTTATGAGTCAATGACAGGTGGGGCCCAGCCCTGTTAACTAAATAGGTTTATTTTTAATTAAATTTTAGTTAAACTAATTACGCTGACAACCTAGACCCACAGTCAGGTTTGACCTGGACGTCTCCGTTGACTATGATGTCATTCGGCAAGATGGTATCGACGCAGTAATCTAATTACTGGATTTATTCTAATATAGGAAATTCCAGAATATAGTTCAAAATCAAATATTCATAACTTTTAATTTGTAACTCCAAATTAAATAACTTATATATGAAAAATGATCAGAAAAATATGAAGAATCTGTTTATGCCATGATCATGCATGTTTGAACAAGTTAACCTCACTGAATAGGATGAATCATGATTAGGGTAATTTATGAAATAACATTTGGAGTTGGAATTTGTTCTTGTTTGAGTTCCACTTCAATTAACCTGGCTAGACATTGCATTAGGTGAATTCAGTACCTTAACATGACATGTCATTCATGTGAGTGCATTGCATTGATTGTGATCTCTCTTGTTTGCCGATAATTGTCCCCTCTCGGTGAGCGGCGTTAGGCGATTGTTCGATGACACCGATGAAGAACTATATTATCTTCAGAAGTGCCAGGCAAGCAAAACCCCCTTGTTCATTCCGATATAATCCCACTCTCTCGCTCCTGCTCTATTTTACTGCATTAGGACAACAACAACTCATCTGTTACTTGCTGCGGTAGCTTAACCCCTTTATCCTCTGCATGACCTGTCATTCCAAAGTAATTAGATGAAACCCACTAGCATGAGTAGGAGTTGTTTGAGCCATGTTGTGCCTACTCATTCATGCTTGTTGTCATGCCTGCTACTACTAAGAGTTGAGTCAGTCGATTCATCGGGAATGAATTGGAATGGTTGTGTGAACATGTCCCTCATGTGTGAGCTAAGTGTATGAACACGATTTGGTAAAGGTAGCGGTGAGAGGCCATGTAGGAGTACATGGAGGGTTGTCTCATTGCAGCCGTCCTCGTGAACTGAAGTTACGTGTTTGTGATCCATGAAACAGTTACTACCATGCATTGGGCCCGAAACCAATGGACCCTCTCGGCTTCTTAACCACCCTTGTTCTCTGTCCAGGAGTTGCAAGTAGTTTCTGGTGTTTGTAGTATGTTGGGGGCCGCATGCAACGCTGACCTTAGGGGTGGGTTGTGTTGCAGTAGGCACCGTGGCCCGGTGTATCGATTCGCCCGTTTGGTGTCTCGGGAACCCTGCACACATCATTCGGGGCTGTATGGGAAACCTCGGCCGGACTCCCTGCGGATGGAACCCGAATAGGCGATAAACCTTTACTTGGTACTTGTGTGTTTAGGTAGGTCGTGGCCGACACCCACGCTGTGATTCCGCTTTAAGGTTTCCGAGTACATGTCGTGTAAACGGCGGTAAGTGGTGAGCGTGCGTGAAGAAGTACACCCCTGCAGGGTTAATATGATCTATTCGAATAGCCGTGTCCACGGAGAAGGACTTCTGGGTTGCCTATAACAGTTCATAGACAAGTGAAAGTGGATACTCTAAAAATGCGCAAGATAAGCGTGAGTGCTATGGATGGCGTTCTTGTAGGGAGACGGGAGCGGGTCCATAGTGGTGTATTGATATGGTGAATATGTAGACTCGTGTGCGCCACCTCAAAAGAGTTACTTGCAGTCGTAGTTCAGGATAGCCACCGAGTCAAAGCTGGCTTGCTGCGATCAAACTCCACCACCCCTTTTGATAATGATGCATATGTAGTTAGTTACGATGTAAGTCTTCTTTGAAATGCGTTTGTACTCACGTTTGCTTATTCTATGTTTTGCGAGAGAGACTTCGGTCTCGCTAGTAGTTCCACGTGGACTTCGACATTTAGCTTGTTACCTCAGCTACGATCTTGTGCCCTCGGCGAGATCAGTAGATAGTCGGGCTTCTCGGCCTTTTTCATTTATAGTTGTCTGTACTTAGACATGTTCGTTTCCGCTTGTGCTTTGACTTGTATGCTCTGAGTGTTGGGTCATGAGACCCATGTTTGTAATATCTCGCTCCTCGGAGCCTAATGAATAAATATTTGAGTCGTAGAGTTATGTTGTGATGCCATGTTGTATTTACACATATTGAGCATATTGTGTGTATGTTTGAAATGCTTGGTATGTGTGGGATCCGACAATCTAGTTGTTTATCCTCGGCAGCCTCTCATATGGGGAAATGTAGTCTCGTGCTTCGGCGATAGTAGTCCGCTACAGCCCGGTTCACCGGAGTCACGCTAGCCCAAAGACTGGCTTGGACACTTGATCGGCGGCATGTGTTTCCGCCGTTCCTATATACATCCCTTCGGGAAATGTCACGCTGTGTTATTCGGAGTCCTGCCTAGCCTTTCTACAGCCGGGATACCGAGTCCTGTTAGCCAGTGCTACAGCCGAATTTATACGTTGATGACCGACATGCTCGATGTGATTCATGTATGCCTGTCCCCATAGGTTAAGCGCCGCCTCGGGTTCCACGACTAGCCATGTCGGCCGGGTTCATTGTCATATGGATGCTAGCGACACTATCATATACGTGAGCCAAAAGACGCATAAGCGGTCCGGGCCATGGTAAAGCGACACCGTAGAATACCGTGCGTGAGGCCGCAAAGTGATATGAGGTGTTACCGGCTGTATCAATGTGACTTGGAATCGGGGTCTGACGATCGATGACCCGGTGCGGTTGTCTCCACCGACGGTGGGGCGATCAGCGGTGATGTCAATGGGTCGGCCTGGCGTGTGGGGTCCACTGTGTTTAGGCTAAAACTGAACAGGAAATAAACTGTGGTTAATTTATGTCATGGGGCCCACTTGTAAGTGGGTCAGGGGGTTAAATTAGAGACGTCATTAACAGCTAACGACATAGCCACGTCGGCCACTGGCGTTTAGCCGGTGACACAAACCGCGCGGAGGCAGCGTCGGGTTCGCTTCTGAGGCACCGTTTAGGGCGCGGTTGGGTTCTACGGCGATCTGGAAGTGCACCGCATCCAGTGTTGCAGGCGGTTGGGCGTGGGGAGGCCGGGAACAATGACGACGAGCATTTCTGCGGCGGCCGGAGTTCGGGCACCTGCGTTTGGCGTTGTGGTGCGCGGGAGGGGGAGCTGATGTGTGTGTTGGGCTCTGAGGGCTTTTGAGCACGCAGTGGCGCTCCGTTGTGGCGTCTTGTGGCTATATGTACAGCTACGTCATGGCCGCCGCGATAGGAAATGGAGCTAGGGGACGGTAACGGAGGGGCGAAACAGGAGAAGCGGCGAGGGCTCTAACAGATCCATCTGAGGCGGAGGCGAGGCCGGGGGAGCGTCGGAGGCAGCGCAGGGTCGCCGGAGATCTCGACGGCCGAAGGTTGAATACGACGACTTGGACAATGAAGCAGGGCCTCCGGCGTCGTGTAGCTCGGTGGAGAAGGCCGAGGAGGATGCAGCGGAGCTTCTGGACTGCTCGAGGGGACGAGGGAGAGGCGATGGCCGCAGTGGTGTTCGTCGGCGGGGGCGATAATGCTCGGTGGTTGCGTGCGAGGGAGCCAGAGGAGGAGAGGAGCTCGGGGAGAGAGTGAGAGGGCCTGGGGGGTGCGTGGCCATCTCCGTGGCGCTGGAAGGGCCTCGAGGGCGTGAGGCAGGCAGGGAGGAGGCCATGGCGATCGCGCGTGTGTCGATACGCCTCTGCCTACTGGCAGAGCTGGAAGAAGACCAAGGCACCCCTGGTGGGCTGGGCCGATTCTGCTGGGCCACCAGGTAAGTGGGCCTCAGGTAAGCGCCAAGTAAGTGGACCAGGTTGGTTCTTTCTCTCTCTTTTCTATTTTACATTTTCTAATTATTGCAGATTTGTTTTAATTTGGTTTGCTAACCAAATTATTTTTCTTGACTCTCTGGAAATTATTGTGGATGCAATAAGGTTTATCTTAGAGCTCCACAAAACATTCCGGGATCATTGGAGCAATAATAATATTTATAGAATTTATTTGCTCCAACTCAAATACAATTATGATTTAATTCAAAAGGCCCAAAATAAATATTTCAGTCACTCCAAAAATATTGGTTTGCATTTTACCTCATGCCAATATTTTCATAGAATAACAGGAACATTTTCTTGGACTCATTTGATGAGATTTAAATGTTGGTTATTTTTAGAGGTCTTCTGAGGCTTTTGAAAATTCCTCAATTCAAATTTCATTAGAATTTAAACATGATGCTCACATGAAGGGCTAGCCTAGTGCATACCAGAACTAGGGATGTGATAGCTCACCCCTACTAAACAAGAATCTCGTCCCGAGATTCAAGCATAGGGTGAGATGAAGGGGGAACGCAAACTAACATAATCTTCATGATCCAGGTGGCACTTCAAATAACGTTGACTCGGTCACCATCATTGTCTCGATGTCTTGCCCCAAGAACTCCAACTAACATGACAACGAGAGGGAAAGGAAAACTCTAGGGGGATCGATCTTATCGATGGTCGAACAACTCATGATCAACTCACAGAGTGGGACATTGAAACATCTCTCGAGCTGAGACACAAAGCATTCGTCTAGAGAGATGGAGTGAAACACATGACAAAGGTTCACTAGGTAGGCAATAATTCCACACCTAAGAAGGTGGTGAACAATTGTCAACGTAGCGAGGAGTTGAGTTGCCATGATAGCATAACGGGGCGTCATAGAGGAGGTGACTCGTAGGATCATCCCTTAAGTGGCAAAAAGAATTACCTTTGATCCATAGATCATTGTAACCCTTCGTACCAGCCTAAGGCAATTCATAAAGGATCGTTTGAAAGAGGTTCAGGGAAATGGCATACTCAGTTCGGAAAGGAAACTATGGTTATAGAACAACTCGGCAAACGGGAGGCACATTCCAATTGATACTGAGGATATAACCTAGTGACTGAGTGTGCTCTCAAGAACTTGAGCATTTCCATATTCATCAAGGTTTTACCAACATCCATGCCAAAGATCCTGGCAACACATCATACTACCATGATGAATAGTGATGGATGATGCAGATGCAAAAGAAGACATCACTTTCTCGAAATTTTCCTTAGCAATGCCAAAGAAGCAAATCTGGGTGATCGTACCGAGACATTTAGCACTCGCTTCTAATGTTCTCCTTGATGTACCAGTTTAACCCAATACCGATCGGTATCTAGAACATCAAGTAAAGGTCCGCTTCGGAGAACAAAGGATCCATAAGGAACAACTTCTAAATAAGTCACTCGAAATCCTCATGGAGACGATGGTCGATTTGCTCAATCAAGATACTACAATGATAGATCTTAGGCTGGGTGTGTCGGCGTAACATCAACCTTGTCGGGACCTACATCATAGATCTTGGAAAGGTTCCAACCATCATATCTGCCTGAGATTCAGATCTGGTTGGTAACATGATAATCCAGACTCATCAAGTCTAGAAAGAAAAATGAAAGTTTGCAACACAAACCGACGGGATGACGTTGCGAGATTCTCGGGGAATGAACTACGATAGCAAGCTCCAAAACATGAGATGGTTCTGCTACAAACCCATGAACACACTGTCCAAGACAAGCATGACCACGCAGTAGTCTTATAATAAAACACTACCAAGTTCAGGTGGGGAACCATCATCGAGGATATCGAAGTCCTTGCATAAGGTATACTCTTAAGAAGGAGCTTCTTCTGCTTGAACAAATCAATTAGTGGCTTGGTGTGCTAGGGAATTCATATGGAATGAAGATGATCAGTCTATCAGACCATAGAATACTTTGCACATGCATTACTGACTTGGGATGATTCCAGAGGAAGCAAAAACAAACTTTCTCGGATCCACGGCGACAACTTACATAAAATGCACGTGAATTAGAGGAAGTCACTTCTTTCATCCAAACATAGGCTTCATGAACGAAACACGAAGGTAATGCTTACAAAGTTTCCAACACTAGGTTGATGTTCAACATGAATCATGGGGGAGACAAAATGCTGCTGATGGGCCCAACAACAACTCATCGTAATTTCCATATCACTGGACTTCCACCATCATGTGAACACGGTGTGACATTGGTCGGACCAAAAGATGTAATGGTGTATGCTCGAGGGATCAACCACGAGTAAGACAACATTACGAACATCGATGGTACTGATTTGATTTGGTGATAGCCCATACTCAAATCAAAGTTTTGGTTAGGATGATAGGTCCAGCAATTGATCGCGAGGATCATTCAATGAAGACATCACCTTTCTTCAACACACATACAAGATATCCCTTAGAATGAACTAAGTCGGACAAGCTTTCATCTTCCAACTCTCCAAGTTGTTGTTTAGCTTAACCAACTAGCTCAGGGGTATCCAACACAGGTTCTTGGAGAAGGGGGTGGTTACAAGGAACCAACTTGATCACGAACTCAACATAGCGGTCAGGTGAAAACCTGGTGATACCTCCGAGAAGATATTCGGAAAATCACGAACCACCGATATGTTACTAAGCTCGAGAACAATCTTGCTTTTTAGGGCAAGACGATATGATCAACAGAGCAAGCGTTTGACGAAATCCTAACTCATCGATCAAATAGTGCACCAGAAATAAGGACTAGGTAGCACAATCTATCTTAGAATGATGATTCAAGAACCAACACACTAAGAATGAAATTATTGTCCTTTAACTACCAAGCAACGGGGTTGCTAGAAGTATTGATTTCCCACATCACGGTTCACTTGTCGGCATTAGGTTGCATTAACACGGGGCCGAGAAATGAATAATCGTATGAAGTATCACTGTATCAAGAGTTCATAGAATGGTGTGCAATTCCCATGATATTCTTGATATAAATATGGTAATACTCCAGGGTAGAACAGAACAAGAGCTAGATTAGCATTTTGATCTGCGGAACACAACTGCTTTGACCCAATCCTGGATATGGATGAAGTCTTTGGAGTTTGTTTCTCCTAGTCATTCCGGAATAGAATGGCTTGACGGACCACATAAGTCATAGGCATCGATAACATGAATGCACAACTACTCCTGACTACCAACTAATAGATGGGGATCGGAATACAGCTACAATGGAAAAAACTCAAAGGAACATATATCTTTCTGAGTTGTGGATGCATAGATTAATATTTCGAAACAAGTTCAACATGTTTCTTCCAGATAACTCATGCAGAAAGGTAGAACTGGCAGAATCACAATTATGAATGGAGAACTCCTCAAGAGTACTCTGATTGTGAGCTTTTGGTTCAAAGAACTTCTGCCTTAATGGTTCATGGTATTTGGAAGAAGGAAATACCAGGCACCTCGAGGACTATCGCAAAGGTTACTAATATCCTAAAGGTACGAGCAACACTATCAACACGAGGTAAGTAGAGTGAATCTTGGGTCAAGAACCCAGGAGTAGAATACCTACTACTAAATGGCATCACGGGATGCTTTCGAGATTGGTGGCCAGAATCATCACACTAGGAACACAAAACATGGCTAGATTACTAGGTGACTCCCTAAAACACCTGGGGTCATAATAATAGCTCCAACATAAATGTCAAGGCAATGAAATACCTCAACGCACCGGTTACTGTGCTTATTCTGACCATAAAGGACATCGGGAATGGAAAGAAAGGATTTGCAAATGCATCAGACTATTTAGATACCTAGGATGACTCGGACAGCATAACGGCTGTAAATGCTCAAAATGATTTGAGACATCCTACAAAATAGTGGCATGACCACTCAACATCACAATAACAAGGTTCTAAGATCAACAGTTAACATACGGAAGTAGTAGGAACTGAAATGAAGCTTGAAACCATCAATCATATAAGTCTATGGATTAGTAACACGTCATCCTGATAGAAAGATGAGAAGCCTAGTTCTTAATCCCCGTAGAAAAGAAGAGGTGACTCGGATCGAGAAGGGCATAAGGTATAAGGAGTAAAAAGAGCCTTACGTTCCTTCCACAATCAATTCCCTTATATAACTAAAGCATTTCTAGACTCAACTTTGACCGGTTTGGCTTGGTAATCCCTCACGAAGTCGGGCTCGATACCAAAGCTGTCGGGACCCGATTCCAAGTCACATCGATCTAGCCGGTAACACCTCATATCACTTTGCAGCCTCACGCACGGTATTCCCACGGTGTCGACTTACCATGGCCCGGGACCGTTTTAGCCTTTTGGCTCACGTATATGATAGTGTCGCTAGCATCCATATGATAGAGAACCGGGCCGACATGGCTAGTCGTGAACCCAAAGCGAAGCTAACCCATGGGGACGGAACATACATGAATCAACTTGAGCATGTCGGTCAACCGCATGTGAATCCGGTGTAGCACTTTGGGCTAACGGGACTCCGGTAACCCGGGCTGTAGCAGGCTAGGAAGGACTCCGGATGTCACCGCGTGACACTTCCCGAAGGGACGGAACCTGAAAGCGAAGTGAAACACATGCCCGGCCCGATCAAGTGTCACGGCGGTAGTCTTTGGGCTAGCGGGACTCCGTGAACCGGGTTGTAGCGGACTACTATGGCTCAAGGAAGCACTAGACTACATTTCCCCATAAGAGAGGCTGCCAAGGATAAACAACTAGATTGTCGGATCCCACACATACCAAGCATTTCAAACATACACACAATATGCTCGATATGTGTAAATACAACATGGCATCACAACATAACTCTCGACTCAAGTATTTATTCATTTGGCTCCAAGGAGCGAGATATTACAAACATGGGTCTCATGACCCAACATTGAAACATACAAAACAAAGCACACGCGGAAGCTTAACATGTCTGAGTACGAGACATCTACAAATGAAAAAGGTGAGAAGCGACTATCTACCGAGATCTGCCGAGGGCACAAGATCGTGGCTGAGGTAATAAGTTAAGCGTCAAAGTCCACACGGAACTACTAAGCGGGATGACATCTCTCGCAAAACATAAAATAGGCAAACGTGAGTACAAATGTACCCAGCAAGACTTACATCAGAACTAACTACATATGCATCGGTATCAATAAAAGGGGGTGGTGGAGTTTAACTACAGCAAGCCAGCTTTGACCCGGTGGCTATCCTAAACTATGACGGCAAGTAACTCTTTGAGGTGGCACACACGAGTCCACATATTCACCATATCAATACACCACTATGGATCCGCTTCCGTCTCCCTACGAGAGCGCCATCCATAGCACTCACACTTATCTTGCGCGTTTTAGAGTATCCACTTTCACTTGTCTATGATGCATGCGAGGCAACCCGTAAGTCCTTTACCACGGACACGGCTATTCGAATAGATCATATTAACCCTACAGGTGTACTTCTTCACACGCTCTCGCCACTTACCGCCATGTACACCTCGTGTATCTCGGAAACCTTCAAGCGGGCTTTGGCGCGAGTCGGCCGCGACCTGACTAACCACACAAGTCTCTAGTCAAGGTTTATCGCCTGTCGGGTTCCATCCGCAGGAGATCTGGCGAGGGTGTCGCTCACGGCCCCAAGCGATGTGTGCAGGGTTCCCAAGCACACCTCGGACGGGTGGTTCTACGCTTGGTACACCGTGCCATGGTGCCTAGTCTGTCCCAAGCCCACATGCACGTGTGCCACTTGCTAGACTACTAACACTACCTACAAACACCGAAACTAGTTGCAACTCACTGGGCCAGAGATCATGTTGATTAATAAGTCGAGAGGGGTCGAAGTTCACGGAACCCAATGTCTGGTAGTAACTGTTCATGGATCACAAACACAGAACTCAATTCCTGAGGACGGCTGCAATGAGACAACCCACCATGTACTCCTACATGGCCTCTCACCGCTACATTTACCAAATCGTGTTCAAACACATAGCTCTCAACAGTAGGACATGTTCACACACCTCCGATTCATCCCCGATGAATCAGACACGACTCAACTCTAAGCGTTATACGCATGACAAACAAGCATGAATGAGTAGGCACATCATGGCTCAAACAACTACTACTCATGCTAGTGGGTTTCATCTATTTACTGTGGCAATGACAGGTCATGCAGAGGAAAGGGGTTCAACTACCGCATCATGTAACAGTTGAATCGTTGTTGTCCTAATGCGATAAAGAGAGCAGGACCGAGAGAGTAGGATTGTATCGGAATGAACAAGGGGTTTTGCTTGCACGGCACTTAGAAGATAATATAGCTCTTCATCAGTGTCATCGATCTCATCATCGGAACCACGTCTATCGAGAGGGGACAAAAACCAGCAACAGAGAAGAATCACAATCAATGCAATGCACAATATGATGCATGACATGACATGGTAAAATGAGTGTGTTGGGCTAATGCAACTACAACCAGATGGGTTTGAGCTATTTTGAACTAAAGATTCAAAGTTCAAACACATTTGTGATCTTAAATAGTGCTTTATCATGTTTTGCACTAAACAGCAAGTTAACTTGTCTCAACATGCATTAAACTAGTACAGATGGATAAATTGGATTTTTCTGATCATTTTTCATATATAATATGTTTGATTCGGAGCTACGGTTGATTTTCTATGATTTTTAGAAGTTTTGGCTATTTTCTGGAATTTCCGGTAAAAGAATAAATCCAGAAAATGAGTTACTGCGTCAGCCTGACATCATCATGACGTCAGCAGGTCAACGAGGCACGGTCCAGATCAAATCTGACCAGTTGGGCCCGCTGGTCAGTGACCCGGTGCCAGTTTGTCTCACAGACAGGTGGGGCGAGTCAACGGTGACGTCAGTGGGTCAACTGACGTGTGGACCCAGGCTAAAACTTAACAGGAAATAAACTGTGGTTAATTTATGTCACGGGGCCCACTTGTAAGTGGGTCAGGGGGTTAAATTAGAGACGTCATTAGCAGCTAACGACATAGCCACGTCATTACCGGCGTTTAGCGCCGGTGACACAAACCATGGCGGAGCAGCGTCGGATTCAGCGCTTCTGAGGCACCGTTTAGAAGCGCGGTTGGGTTCTCTGGCCGGCTGGAAGTGCGCCGCATCCGATGTTGCGGCGGTTGGAGTGCGGGAGGCGGGAAACGGCAGCCGGCGAGCATTTCTGCGGCGGCGGAGTTCGAGCACCTGCGGTTTAGCGTTGTGGTGCGCGGGAGAGCTGGTGTGTGTGTTGGGCTCTGAGGGCTTTCGAGCACGGTGGCGCTCCGTTGTGGCGTCTTGCTATATGTACAGCTACGCCATGGCCAGCGGCGAAGCTTTTCGACGCGATGGGAAATGGAGCTAGGGGCCGGGAACGGAGGCGAAACACAGGAGAAGCAGCAGGGGCTCACAGCGGATCCATCCGAGGCGGAGGCGAGGCCGGGGGAGCGTCGGAGGCAGCGCAGGGTCGCCGGAGATCTGGGTGGCCGAAGGTTGAAGACGACGACTTGGATGATGAAGCAGGGCCTCCGGCGTCGTGTAGCTCGGTGGAGAAGGCCGAGGAGGATGCAGCGGAGCTTCTGGACTGCTCGAGGGGACGAGGGAGAGGCGATGGCCGCGGTGGTGTTCATCGGCGGCGGCGATAATGCTCGGTGGTTGCGTGCGAGAGAGCCAGAGGAGGAGAGGAGCTCGGGGAGAGAGTGAGAGGGCACAGGGGTGCGTGGCCATCTCCGTGGCTGGAAGGGCCTCGAGGCGTTAAGGCGGGCGGGGAGGAGGCCATGGCGATCAGCGTGTGTCGATCGCCTCGCCCTCTTGGCAGAGCTGGAAGAAGACCAAGGCACCCCTGGTGGGCTGGGCCGATTCTGCTGGGCCACCAGGTAAGTGGGCCTCAGGTAAGCGCCAAGTAAGTGGACCAGGTTGGTTCTTTCTCTCTCTTTTCTATTTTCTGTTTTTCTAATTATTGCAGATTTGTTTTAATTTGGTTTGCTAACCAAATTATTTTTGCAGCTCTCTGGAAATTATTGTGGATGCAATAAGGTTTATCTTAGAGCTCCACAAAACATTCCAGGATCATTGGAGCAATAATAATATTTATAGAATTTATTTGCTCCAACTCAAATACAATTATGATTTAATTCAAAAGGCCCAAAATAAATATTTCAGTCACTCCAAAAATATTGGTTTGCATTTTACCTCATGCCAATATTTTCATAGAATAACAGGAACATTTTCTTGGACTCATTTGATGAGATTTAAATGTTGGTTATTTTTAGAGGTCTTCTGAGGCTTTTGAAAATTCCTCAATTCAAATTTCATTAGAATTTAAACATGATGCTCACATGAAGGGCTAGCCTAGTGCATACCAGAACTAGGGATGTGGCAGCCCACATGTCATTCTCATGAAAGCAGAGCGGCGGTGGGACCGAGAGGGGTGAGGCACAGGTCGGCAAACGAGGCTTGCCTGCTCCCCTCCCACGCTCCGATTTGTACTCCCGCACCACTAATTTTCATCCAACGGTTATAATAGATTTCCTCGTGTGGGTCATCTATATCCTCAAAGAAAGGTAAATACAGGCCATATTTATAGGAAATAATTTCCTACATGAATCTGTACACGCATGCAAGACCCTTTCCTTTCCTGCTCGTCCTCCTTCGGATCATCAGCTGCGTTGACAATGCAGAATAGCCAGCAGTAACATCATAGCAGTGCTGTCTAAGCCATATAGCACGCTGCGGCGCCAGCGAGTACCACCTCCTCCATGCCAACAACGGCGGCTTGGCCTTGCACATGCAGCTGCTCCAGTAGTATTTTACCCGCATGTTTGACTGCAGTACCACACCTATCTTGGACGAGACCATGGAGCTTGTGGCCAACAGAAGTCTCTGCCCGGCCAACGCATGTCGAGGTGCTTGACTGTTGTGACGTGCCGCACGACGTTTACTAGCTCGCGCTCCGGATGAGCGGCAGGGTGCTGCTCGTCAGTGGTGCGACGGCAATGACAACCGGGTGGGAGATCGGGCGGGAGCCAGTGATCTACCCGGGGCACATAGCTTGACTTGGGCTCGAGATTCCGACCGCTTGCACCATCCCGAGGATGTACTACTCAGCGACGAGGCTGGAATGCTGGATACATATAGGAGCGTGCTCGTGGGCGGGAGCAACCTGCTCAACGGATACCGGTTTGAGAACGTGATGTACTCGATGTAGTTGAGCCAGTGAGCCTGGAGGCGTTCCTGCCGTCGTACGTTGACGTGTTGCTCAATGGCGTGCGCCACATGCCAGCATAGGTCGGCTACGAGGAAGCGGCATCGGTGTGGTTCGAGATGCCCAGCTGGCCATTGTCGCGGCGGCGTTTGCGACTCACTCATTCGAGTTGAACCGGCCAGTGGTGGCCTGGCCGTGGCGAGGGTGCCACAGCTAGATGTCAGGACGTTATGAGGCATAGTAGATGTCCATGGAAGGAAACTATGGCAATTTTGCAAAAAGATACCCACACCCCTCTCCAACATTTGAAAATAAGACCTTCCCTCATTCATCCTTTTTTCCCATAAGATAAACTACTCATACAAATGCATCTTGATGTTTCATGCAATGCACATGCATCTTGCTAGTAAGAAACAAATCTCGAGTTTGGCACGAGTTCGTGTAGAGGTAGCACCACAAGGCCTGGCGCGGGAGTTACATTTCCCTCTCGGGGCCCACGGGAGTGAGTTTTAATGGACCCGGTAGGTGGCTGATCCACATGTCATGCTCCCAAAGGTAGAGGGTCGGTGGGGCCAAGAGGGTTGACCGCAGGTCGGGGATGCGTGGTGTCATGGGTTTGAGCGGCGTCGTGGGAATCGCGTGTCGCTATGGTAGAAACTTGATGCTCGCCGCATTTCAGCTGGCCCACATGTCATGGACACAAAGGCAGAGGGGCGGTACAGCTGAGAGGGGTGAGGCGCACGTCGGGGGACGTGGTGCCGTGGGTTGGAGCGGCGTCGTGGGAATCTCGAGTGGCAGTGTATGAAACGTGATGATCGCCGTAGTTCAAATTCCATGGACAAGCTGTCATGTCTACTGACACATGCATTGCATATCGATCACTGGAAGGAGTAGTAGAGAAAGCTAGGCGGATAAATAGTTCCTTATAGTCAAGCGGACCTACGCTGCTACTTGTTCCAAAGACATGAACACCATCGAAATAGTTCATCCATATCAATATACATAGAGAGGAAATATATTTTTTACAAGAGAGGAAATAGTTCATCCATCCATAATGCCCTGCTGCTGGTGCAACTTCTTCTTCTTCTTCTTCTTCTTCTTCTTCTTCTTCTTCTTCTTCTTCTTCTTCTTCTTCTTCTTCTTCTTCTTCTTCTTCTTCTTCTTCTTCTTCTTCTTCTTCTTCTTCTTCTTCTTCTTCTTCTTCTTCTTCTTCTTCTTCTTCTTCTTCTTCTTCTTCTTCTTCTTCTTCTTCTTCTTCTTCTTCTTCTTCTTCTTCTTCTTCTTCTTCTTCTTCTTCTTCTTCTTCTTCTTCTTCTTCTTCTTCTTCTTCTTCTTCTTCTTCTTCTTCTTCTTCTTCTTCTTCTTCTTCTTCTTCTTCTTCTTCTTCTTCTTCTTCTTCTTCTTCTTCTTCTTCTTCTTCTTCTTCTTCTTCTTCTTCTTCTTCTTCTTCTTCTTCTTCTTCTTCTTCTTCTTCTTCTTCTTCTTCTTCTTCTTCTTCTTCTTCTTCTTCTTCTTCTTCTTCTTCTTCTTCTTCTTCTTCTTCTTCTTCTTCTTCTTCTTCTTCTTCTTCTTCTTCTTCTTCTTCTTCTTCTTCTTCTTCTTCTTCTTCTTCTTCTTCTTCTTCTTCTTCTTCTTCTTCTTCTTCTTCTTCTTCTTCTTCTTCTTCTTCTTCTTCTTCTTCTTCTTCTTCTTCTTCTTCTTCTTCTTCTTCTTCTTCTTCTTCTTCTTCTTCTTCTTCTTCTTCTTCTTCTTCTTCTTCTTCTTCTTCTTCTTCTTCTTCTTCTTCTTCTTCTTCTTCTTCTTCTTCTTCTTCTTCTTCTTCTTCTTCTTCTTCTTCTTCTTCTTCTTCTTCTTCTTCTTCTTCTTCTTCTTCTTCTTCTTCTTCTTCTTCTTCTTCTTCTTCTTCTTCTTCTTCTTCTTCTTCTTCTTCTTCTTCTTCTTCTTCTTCTTCTTCGTCTTCTTCTTCCTCTTCGTCTTCTTCCTCTTCTTCTTCTTCCTCTTCTTCTTCTTCCTCTTCTTCTTCCTCCTCTTCTTCCTCTTCTTCTTCTTCTTCTTCTTCTTCTTCTTCTTCTTCTTCTTCTTCTTCTTCTTCTTCTTCTTCTTCTTCTTCTTCTTCTTCTTCTTCTTCTTCTTCTCATATATTGTGGGAGACGGCTTCGCAACAAGCTCTTTGGACCTTGTAGCTATTTCAAAACTCACACGGGCATCGAGGGCAGCATATTTTATCCCCTCGTACGTCAAGTGATAATTCTCCCATCCAGATGACCTTAATGCCACCGTGTCGTCACCCTTCTGAAGATTTGTACCGAGCAAAAAAATTGCTACATCGAATAGGGATGGTGTCTGTTTATCACAATCTTCTACAGGAATTTTGATTCTGGTTTGTAGGTCAGCGATGCTTTTCAAATCAAGGTTGAACGGTGCCAGCTTCTGTTTGTCCCCTTCGATGGATGCCCCACAGAAGTATATATCCTCCCAACACAAGAAATCGTGGAGCTCTCCTGGTATGGAGCTCGCGTGTATGATGTGTGTCGGGGAAAACAGACAGGGGTATATATTTTCCCCTGACTCGTGCACGGACAAGCCATGACCGAGCCAAGATGTACAAGAAACCTAGATCATCGAAGGGCCAACATGCAGATCAGAGGGACCAAGATCAAGCTAGAGAAGCAGGATATCGTCAAGAGAAAGGCCTCCCTTGCCGGGTAGGCGAGCCCGGCAAGAGGCGAGGCTACCCCAAGAAGCAGACAACCAAAGCGCCCCTGTAGGGCCTGCCGGGACTCACGGAGGCAAAACCGCCTCACCAACCACTCCACCACGACCCACGTCATCCATCAGTGCAGTATCAAGCCGCGGAGTGACTAAGTGGCAGCCATTCGCCACATGGCAGCCTCTCCCTAGAGGAAAAACCCATAGATGACACCTGTCCTGCGACGTGTCAAGCGAGCAGGCGCGGAGCTGGCAAGATAGCCCGGCAAGCCTTGTCGGGCAACCAATGATGTGACATTGAGTGGTGCATTTAATGCACCTTGTCAGCCCCAAGAGTTAGGTATGATAGCACTGTTGCTATCTTATCAGTGCGTAATGACTACTTTGCCATTGTGGTAACCCCTTGATCAATAAAAGGAGGCCCGTGGCAACCATAGAAAGGATTAGAAGGTTGGATAACTCACACCCCCATACGCACGTAGCCACTGCCACCCTGAGACAACCCTTGCCGGGCAGGTGTACTACCCTCCACCACCACCTTTCCACCATCAATCCACCAAAGCAGGAGAAGGGTTTTACGCCCCGCGGCTGCCCGAACCTGGGTAAAACTGCCGGCACGATCTCTGCCGTGCTGTCCCACGCTCGTCTGCTCTTTGTGCAATGCGACATCACCTTGCTGAACTAACAAGGGGTCTCCTGGTCCCATAGGCGCCCGTGGTTTCCCGCGACATCTTTGGGGTATATGTTTTCCCCTGACTCGTGCACGGACAAGCCAAGACCGAGCGAAGATGTACAAGAAACCCAGAGCATCGAAGGACCAACATGCAAATCAGAGGGACCAACATCAAGCCAGAGAAGCAGGACATGTCAAGAGAAAGGCCTCCCTTGCCGGGCAGGCGAGCCCGGCAAGAGGTGAGGCCACCCCCAAAAGCAGACAACCAAAGCACCCCGGCCTGCCGGGACTCACAGAGGCAAAACCACCTCACCAACCACTCCATCTCGGCCCATGATGTTGATCAGTGTGGGGTCAAGCTGCAGAGTGACTAAGTAGCAACCATTCGCCACAAGGCAGCCTCAACTACAGGAAAAACCCATAGACGACACCCGTCTTGCGACATGTGAAGCGAGCAGGCGCGGAGCTAGCAAGATAGCCCGGCAAGCCTTGCCGGGCAACCAACAATGTGACATTGAGCGGTGCATTTAGTGCGCCTTGTCAGCCCACAGAGTTAGGTATGATAGCACTGCTGCTATCTTATCAGTGCGTAATGACTACTTTCCAATTGTGGTAACCCCTTGATCTATAAAAGGAGGCCCGTGGCAACCGTAGAAAGGGTTAAAAGGTTGGATAACTCACACCCCCATAAGCGCATCGCCACTGCAACCCTGAGGAAACCCTTGCCGGGCAGGTGTACTACATTCCACCACCACCTTTGCACCATCAATCCACCAAAGCAGGAGTACGGTTTTACGCCTCGCAGCGGCCCAAACCTGGGTAAAACCGCCCGCATGATCTCTGTCGTGCTTTCCCATGCTCGTCCGCTCTTTGTGCAATGTGACATCCCCCTACCGAACCAGCAAGGGGCCTCCTGGTCCCATAGGTAGCCGTGGTTTCCCGCGACATCTTTGGTGCGCCAGGTAGGGGACTCGCTTGTGTGAACCTGAAGGCGTGTGCAGTGCGTTTCTCCCATGGTCGCCCGCTTGAAGCCTCTGGTGTTCGCGGCGCCCACGAAGATACAAAACCAAAGGGGGTCATCCCCGCACCATTTTATTTGTCTCTACACCTCGCCGTAACAACGGTTATGGCGAAGATCGCCGCTGATGGCGATAAACCCGTCCCGGCGACCCATACCTTGTTCCCACCATTCGGGCGCCGTTAGGAGAAACGAGGGGCGAGGCGTGAAGGGCGCGAGCTCCCTCCTTCCCATTCCTTCCCTTCGTCGGCCAGCTTGAATTGCTTTAGCCACAGCACCGTCGATGTTGGCGATTACAGCGTGGCCTTTCGGTCCATTATTTCCCCTATTTTGGGTAATCCTGAGCAAAGCACTGGTATGAGTCCGTCGATTGATGCCCCAACAAGCGTACTTCGGCAAGGATGCTTGTATCGGCACGACCCATGCAATGGCAGCCACCGGACTGACTCGAAAGGAAAGGAGAAAAATGGAGGGGGACTAGAAGAGCCCGACACTATGCCCCGATACCCGCCAGCCGCAAGAAATGCATATCGGTCCCTGCCGGAAATGGAGAAACCATCTGATTGTCTTCCACTCCTCCGGGTATCGCGGGCGCACCTAACGCGCGCAGCCCGACAGAGGAGGAAGAAGCTCAAAAGGAAGGCTAAGTTTACGTTATCACTTCTTGTTGATACATTTCAGAATTTTGCAGTCGTTTATCCCTTAACTCTAGTGAGCGTTCGTATCATGAAAACCCTCGTGTGATGGAACCTTGGCTAGTCTCTTTGGTCGCACCATCGTCCTGTCCAAAGCCATGCTCGTAGGTCGAGAGGCTACATCGAGAACTACCTAGGAAAAACCTGACGTGACGCATCCATGCCAAGATGACTGATAAGGGCCGGACCCTTACGATAATCGCGGCAATATGAAACCGGCAGGCATTCAGAGCATACATAGGGATCGATCATACGAATGCGAACATACATGGCTCAAAGGGATAGACATGCATTCAAAATCCAGCTAGGAATATCAGTTTCGCGCAAACACTAGATATAGAGTGACTAAATGCAAAATGTATGTCATGTTTCATTACAGGGCAACACAGAAGCAACAGTGGCCCGATACTTGGCCCGATGGCCAGATGGAGCGGTTCAAATGTGGAGAGCCCTGTCGGCTCGTGGCGTAGCTTTCTCCTTGACGGTTGCGACGTTAGGACCCGCTGGCGGCTTCTTGAATCTGTCATCAAAATCGAGGTCTGGATGGCTGCATGTGATATTACTCAAGACCATGAAGAGGGCATCACGGGCAAGCTTCTGGGACTCGGTCGCAAAGTAATCGGCCCTCCCCTCTTCATGCACTTTCAGCTTCTTGATCAGCTCGTTGAAGAAGAGTCCCAGCTTTGACGCTTGGGACCTCTTGCTTGGTAACCGAGAAGACTGGGCCGTCCATGCCCATCACCGCAGCATGAGCACCAAGACGCTCGGTCATGTCGATCGGGCTCTTGATCCAGAGGTTACTCAGAGGCAAACCTCGCGAGGTTCTCGTGACGTGAGCCATGATGATTGAGACCAGGCGGGCGCCAGCGCGCATAGTGTACTTGTTTCCTCTTAGGTGCTAAGGAGGCAAGCGCAGGCGCGGAGTATCAAGGCGTCAAGCAAAGATTTCCATATCAGTGCAACGAGACCAAGACCAGCAGGACGGCAAGATGGAGGTCACCCTAGAGCCCAAGGTGGCGTCACCACCAAAGCCTTTTGCAGGCGAAGACTGCTTTTGTGAGGATAAGTTGTACTAGCTATCCCCTTTCAAATTGGCCGTTGTTCGCTCTCTTCCCGCTCAATATTTGGGGAGAGGACCAGGGCCTCTACAAATAGGACTAGCCACCACCATAGACGGGGATGGATCACTCAGATCATCCTCAACCACACAAGTGCACCAAGCACAAGAACACCTCGCCTCAGGAGGCTATTCTTTCCCTTGTACTGTTCATCCTCAGCCCAAGAAGCAATCCACTGCCACCACACTGGAGTTGGGTATTACACCACAATGGTGGCCCGAACCAGTATAAATCTTGTGTCCCTTGTGTTGCTAGTTCGTCGAGTTAGCCCTTGAGATCTTAGCGAAGTTAGGACGTGGATCGGTAGGGGGAGATCTTCGTGCGCACCACAGTGTTCGAACCTTGAGGGTTTTGCCGGAACCCGTGATCCGACATTTGGCACGCCAGGTAGGGGTGCGCCGCAGCTCCCCTTCCGTCGCACCGTGTCCCGTTGCTTTATCGCCTCCATGGCGGATGCACGCCGCGCTCGCGCTGAGCGCCGGGCTGCCCTCGCCGCCCGCGTTGCTCAGATGGCTCCCGTCGGCGGGCCACACCGTCGTTCTACGTCGCATGCCGCCGGCGCCACCACCGGCCCGGCGGGTAACGAGCAGCAAGCATCCTCGCTGCACCCCTCTGTCCCTGACCCGGCCGGTTCGTCCTCCCACGCTCGTCGCGCTTCATGGACCCGCAGGCCGCGCTGTGCATGGCGCGCGAGTTCCGGCGCTACCGCCCCGTCGACGACCTCTACGAGGACTGGCTCGACCGCATCGCCGAGCTTGTCAGCGCCGCAGGGCGCTCCCCTTTGCCGTCCCTCTCGCTGCCTCGCCCTCCGCCAGCCGCGGGCGGCGTAGCCCATGGAGCGCTGATACGTCTCCAACGTATCTATAATTTTTGATTGCTCCGTGCTATTATATTACCCCTTTTGGATGTTTATGGGCTTTATTTTACACATTTATATCATTTTTGGGAGTAACATACTAACCGGAGGCCCAACCCATATTGTTGTTTTTTGCCTATCTCAGTATTTCGAAGAAAAGGAATATCAAACGGAGTCCAAACGGAATGAAACCTTCGGGAGCGTGATTTTTGGAACGAACGTGATCCGGAGAGCTTGGAGTGCAAGTCAAGAAGCTTCCGAGGACCCCACGAGATAGGAGGCCCCCCCCTTTAGGGCACGCCCCCTGTCTCGTGGGCCCCTCGGGCGGCCACCGACGTACTTCTTCCTCCTATATATACCTACGTACCCCGAAAACATCCGGGGCACCACGAAACACAATTTCTACCGCCGTAACCTTCTATATCCGCGACATCCCATCTTGGAGCCTTCGCCGGCACTCTGCCGGAGGGGGAATAGACCATGGAGGGCTTCTACATCAACACCCTTGCCCCTCCGATGAGTTGTGAGTAGTTTACCATAGACCTACGGGTCCATAGTTATTAGTTAGATGGCTTCTTCTCTCTTTTTGGATCTCAATACAATGTTCTCCCCCTCTCTTGTGGAGATCTATTCGATGTAAACTCTTTTTGCGGTGTGTTTGTCGAGATCCGATGAATTGTGGGTTTATGATCAAATTTATCTATGAATAATATTTGAATCTTCTCTGAATTCTTTTATGTATGATTGAGTTATCATTGCAAGTCTCTTCGAATTATCAGTTTGGTTTGGCCTACTAGATTTGTCTTTCTTGCCATGGGAGAAGTGCTTAGCTTTGGGTTCAATCTTGCGGTGTCCTTACCCGATGTAAAGGGTTGCAAGGAACGTATTTTATTGTTGCCATCAAGGATAACAAGATGGGGTTTATATCATATTGCATGAGTTTATCCCTCTACATTATGTCATCTTGCTTAATGCGTTACTCTGTTCTTATGAACTTAATACTCTAGATGCAGGGAGGAGTCGGTCGATGTGTGGACTAATAGTAGAAGATGCAGGCCGGAGTCGGTCTACTTGTTATGGATGTGATGCCTATATACATGATCATGCCTAGATAATCTCATAACTATGCGCTTTTCTATCAATTGCTCGACAGTAATTTGTTCACCTACCGTAATACTTATGCTATCTTGAGAGAAGCCTCTAGTGAAACCTATGGCCCCCGGGTCTATCTCTTATAATATTTGCTTTCAATCTACCTTTGTTTGCATCTATATTATAAAATACCAAAGATATATTTATCTTATCATACTATCTTTATTAAATCTCACTTTCACAAGTGGCCGCGAAGGGATTGACAACCCATTTATTGCGTTGGTTGCGAGTTCTCAGTTTGTTTGTGTAGGTGCGTGGGACTTTTGAGGAGCCTCCTACTGGATTGATACCTTGGTTCTCAAAACCGAGGGAAATACTTACGTTACACTTGCTGCATCACCCTCTCCTCTTTGAGGAAAACCAATGCAAGCTCAAGACGTAGCAAGAAGGATTTCTCGCGCCGTTGCCGGGGAGGTCTTCGCTCAAGTCAAGAAATACCAAGTACCCATCACAATCCCATCTCCCTCGCATTTACATTATTTGCCATTTGCCTCTTGTTTTCCTCTCCCCCACTTCACCCTTGCCGTTTTATTCGCCCTCTCTTTCCCAATCTCCTCCTCTCTTTTTTGCTTGTCGTTTTTCTGTTTGTTTGTGTGTTGAATTACTTGTTGCCATGGCGCAAGATAATACCAAATTGTGTGATTTCTCGAATACCAATAATAATGATTTCCTTAGTACTCCGATTGCTCCTCTTAATGATGTTGAGTCTTGTGAAATCAATACCGCTTTGCTGAATCTTGTTATGAAAGATCAATTCGCCAGCCTTCCTAGCGAAGATGCCGCCACTCATCTAAACAACTTTGTTGATTTGTGTGATGTGCAAAAGAAGAAAGATACGGATAACAATATTATCAAATTGAAGTTATTTCCGTTTTCACTTAGAGATCATGTTAAAGTTTGGTTTTCATCTTTGCCTAAAAATAGTATTGATTCTTGAAACAAGTGCAAAGATGCTTTTATCTCTAAGTATTTTCCTCCCGCTAAGATCATCACTCTTAGGAACGATATTATGAATTTTAAACAATTTGATCATGAGCATGTTGCCCAATCTTGGGAAAGAATGAAATTGATGCTACACAATTGCCCTACTCATGGTTTGAATTTATGGATGATCATACAAAAAATTTATGCTGGTTTCAACTTTTCTTCTAGAAATCTCTTAGATTCGGCCGCGGGAGGCACCTTTATGGAAATCACATTAGGAGATTCTACAAAACTTTTTGATAATATTATGGCTAATTATTCTCAATGGCACACCGAAAGATCTTCTAGTAAAAAAGTGCATGCTATAGAAGAAATCAATGTTTTGAGTGAAAAGATGGATGAACTTATGAATATGTTTGCTACTAAAAATACTCCTCTTGATCCCAATGATATGCCTTTGTCTTCCTTGATTGAGAATAATAATGAATCTATGGATGTGAATTTTGTTGGTAGGAATAGTTTTGGAAACAATGCTTATAGAGGAAATTTTAATGCTAGACAGTTCCCTAGTAATCCCTCTAATAATTACGGAAATTCCTACAATAATTCTTATAGTAATTTTAATAAGATGCCCTCTGATTTTGAGAATAGTGTGAAAGAATTTATGATTTCTCAAAAGAATTTTAATGCTTTGCTTGAAGAAAAATTGCTCAAAGTTGATGATTTGGCTAGGAACGTTGATAGACTTTCGCTTGATGTTGATTCTCTTAAAATTAGATTTTCCCGTCCTAAGCATGATATCAATGAGTCTCTCAAAGTAATGAAAATTTCCATTGACGAGTGCAAGGAAAGAACCGCTAGATTGCATGCTAAAAAAGAAAGCTTTATAAAAGTGTGTTCTTCTAGTTTCCATGAAAATAATGATGAGGATCTTAAAGTTATTGATGCGTCTCCGATTAGATCTATGTTTTGCAATATGAATTTTGATGATTATGGGACTGATGATGAATCAACTTTGCCTAGAAGGCGTCCCGAAAATTTGGAGTCTTTAGATCTTGATGCTAAATTTGGTAAAAGAGAGATTGGAGAATCCTCAACTTCTAATAATGTTGAACCTACTATCTCGGATTTCAAGGAATTTGATTATGATAGTTGATCTTTAGAAGGTTGTATTTCCTTGTTGCAATCCGTTGTTAATTCTCCTCATGCCTATAGTCAAAACAAAGCTTTTACCAAACATATTGTTGATGCCTTGATGCAATCTTATGATGAAAAACTTAATTTAGAAGTTTCTATACCTAGAAAACTTAATGATGAGTGGGCACCTACTATAAAGATTAGAATTAAAGATTACGAGTGTTTTGCTTTGTGTGATTTGGGTGCTAGTGTTTCCACAATTCCGAAAACTTTATGTGATATTCTAGGTTTCCATGATCTTGATGATTGCTCTTTAAATTTGTACCTTGCGGATTCGACCATTAAAAAGCCTATGGGAAGGATCAATGATGTTCTTATTGTTGCAAATAGAAATTTTGTGCCCGTAGATTTTATCGTTCTTGATATAGATTGCAATCTTTCTTGCCCTATTATTCTTGGTAGACCTTTCCTTAGAACGATTGGTGCGATTATTGATATGAAGGAAGGGAACATTAGATTCCAATTTCCCTTAAAGAAAGGCATGGAGCACTTTCCAAGAAAGAAAGTCAAATTACCTTATGAATCTATCATGCGTGCTACTTATGAATTTAGTGCCAAAGATGGCACTCGTTAGATCTATCCTATTTTTATGCCTAGCTAGGGGCGTTAAACGATAGCGCTAGTTGGGAGGCAACCCAATTTTCTTTATGTTTTTTTGTTTTTGCTCCTGTTTAGTAATAAATATTGCATCTACCTTCTGTTTAGCTGTGTTTTTATCTTTTAATTAGTGTTTGTGCCAAGTAGAACCTATAGGATAACCTACGATGATAGTTGATTTGATTCTGCTGAAAAACAGAAACTTTTCACGCACGAATATAATTTTGTTAAATCACAGGAACTTGATTTTGCGTTGGTTCTTTTTTCTGATGTTCAATAAACAAATTTTCCAGGACTTCCTATTTTGGTAGGATTTTTAGAGTTCCAAAAGTTTGCGTTAGTTACAGATTGCTACAGACTGTTCTGTTTTTGATAGATTCTGTTTTCCGTGTGTTGTTTGCTTATTTCAATGCATCTATGGCTAGTAAATTAGTTTATAAACCATAAGAAAGTTGGAATACAGTAGGTTTAACACCAAAATAAATAAATAATGATTTCATTGCAGGACCTTATGTGGTGGTTTTATTTTCTTTCACTAACGGAGCTTATAAGATTTCCTGTTGAGTTTTGTTGTGAAGTTTTCAAGTTTTGGGTAAAGCTTTTATGGACTATGGAATAAAGGGTGGCAAGAGCCTAAGCTTGGGGATACCCAAGGCACCCCAAGATATTCAAGGATAGCCAAAAGCCTAAGCTTGGGGATGCCCCGGGAAGGCATCCTCTCTTTCGTCTTCGTTCATTGGTAAGTTTACTTGGAGCTATATTTTTATTCGCTACATGATATGTGTTTTGCTTGGAGCGTCGTGTATTATATTAGTCTTTGCTCTTTAGTTTACCACAATCATCCTTGCTGTACACACCTTTTGTGAGAAGCCTATTTGATTAGAATTTGCTAGAATACTCTATGTGCTTCACTTATATCTTTTGAGCTTGATAGTTTTTGCTCTAGTGCTTCACTTATATCTTTTAGAGCACGGTGGTGTCTTAATTTTGAAGAAATTGCTAGTCTCTCATGCTTCACTTATATTATTTTGAGATTCTTTTAGAACAGCATGGTATTTGCTATGGTTTTAAAGTTGGTCCTAGAATGATGAGCATCCAAGTTGGGTATAATAAAAACTATCATAGAAAGTGAACTGGATGCTATGATCAATTTGATGCTTGATAATTGTTTTGAGATATGGAGGTAGTGATATTAAAGTCATGCTAGTTGGGTGATTATGAATTTAAAGAATGCTTGTGTTGAAGTTTGTGATTCCCGTAGCATGCAGGTATGGTGAACCGCTTTGTGATGAAGTTGGAGCACAATTTTATTTATTGATTGTCTTCCTTATGAGTGGCGGTCGGGGACGAGCGATGGTCTTTTACTACCAATCTATCCCCCTAGGAGCATGCGCGTAGTGCTTTGGTTTTTGATGACTTCTAAATTTTTGCAACAAGTATATGAGTTCTTTTGATTAATGTTGAGTCCATGGATTATACGCACTCTTTCACCCTTCCACCATTGCTAGCCTCTCTTGTACCGCGCAACTTTCGCCGGTACCATACACCCACCATTTACCTTCCTCAAAACAGCCACCATACCTACCTATTATGGCATTTCCATAGCCATTCCGAGATATATTGCCATGCAACTTTCCACCGTTCCGTTCATATGACACGCATTACTTTTGTTATATTGCCTTTTGCATGATCATGTAGTTGACATTGTATTTGTGGCACGGCCACCTTCATAATTTTCATACATGTCGCTCTTGATTCATTGCATATCCCGATACACCGCTGGAGGCATTCATATAGAGTCATATCTTGTTCTAGCTTTGAGTTGTAAATCCATAAAAGTATGATGATCTTCATTATTAGAGCATTGTCCTAGTGAGGAAAGGATGATGAAGGCTATGATTCCCCCACAAGTCGGGATGAGACTTCCGACTTTACAAAAAAGAAAAAAAAGAAAAAAAAGAAGGCCAAAGAAAAAGAAAAAAAGAAGAAAAAGAAAAGAAAAAAATAAAATGAGAGAAAAAGAGAGAAGGAACAATGCTACTATCTCCTTTTCCACACTTGTGCTTCAAAATAGCACCATGATCTTCATGTTAGAGAGTCTCATATGATTGTTACTTTCATTTACTAGTGGGAATTTTTCATTATAGAACTTGGCTTGTATATTCCAATGATGGGCTTCCTCAAAAGTGCCCTAGGTCTTCGTGAGCAAGCAAGTCGGATGCACCCCACTTAGTTTCTTTTGTTGAGCTTTCATATATTTATAGCTCCAGTGCATCTGTTGCATGGCAATCCCTACTCACTCACATTGATATCTATTAATGGGCATCTCCATACCTTTTGATACGCCTAGTTGATGTGAGACTATCTTCTCCTTTTTGTCTTCTCCACAACCACCATTCTATTCCACATATAGTGCTATGACCATGGCTCACGCTCATGTATTGCATGAAAGTTGAAAAAGTTTGAGATTATTAAAGTATGAAATATTTGCTTGGCTTGTCATCGGGGTAGTGCATGATTAAATACTTTGTGTGATGAAGATAGAGCAACAGCCAGACTATAAGATTTTGTAGGGACAACTTTCTTTAGCCATGTTATTTTGAGAAGACATGATTACTTTGATTAGTATACTTGAAGTATTACTATTTCTTGTGTCAATATGAACTTTTATTTTGTATTCATTTGGATCTGAACATTCATGCCACAATAAAGAAAATTACATTATGAATTATGCTAGGTAGCATTCCACATCAAAAATTCTCTTTTTATCATTAACCTACTTGAGGACGAGCAGGAATTAAGCTTGGGGATGCTTGATACGTCTCCAACGTATCTATAATATTTTATTGTTCCATGCTATTATATTACCCCTTTTGGATGTTTATGGGCTTTATTTTACACATTTATATCATTTTTGGGACTAACCTACTAACCGGAGGCCCAACCCATATTGCTGGTTTTTTGCCTATTCAGTATTTCGAAGAAAAGGAATATCAAACGGAGTCCAAACGGAATAAAACCTTCGGGAGCGTGATTTTTGGAATGAACGTGATCCGGAGAGCTTGGAGTGCAAGTCAAGAAGCTTCCGAGGACCCCACGAGATAGGAGGCCGCCCCACAGGGCGCGCCCCTATCTCGTGGGCCCCAGCGCAGCCACCGACGTGCTTCTTCCTCCTATATATACCTCGTCACGAAAACATCCGGGGCACCACGAACGCAATTTCCACCGGCCAGAATCCTTCAGATCCGCGAGATCCCATCTTAGACCCTTCGCTGGCACTCTGCCGGAGGGGGAATCGACCACGGAGGGCTTCTACATCAACACCCTTGCCCCTCCGATGAGTTGTGAGTAGTTTACCACAGACCTACGGGTCCATAGTTATTAGCTAGATGGCTTCTTCTCTCTTTATGGATCTCAATACAATGTTCTCCCCCTCTCTTGTGGAGATCTATTCGATCTAAACTCTTTTTGTGGTGTGTTTATCGAGATCCGATGAATTGTGGGTTTATGATCAAGTTTATCTATGGATAATATTTGAATCTGCTCTTAGTTCTTTTATGTATGATTGAGTTATCTTTGCAAGTCTCTTCGAATTATCAGTTTGGTTTGGCCTACTAGATTGGTCTTTCTTGCCATGGGAGAAGTGCTTAGCTTTGGGTTCAATCTTGCGGTGTCCTTACCCGATGTGAGAAAGGGTTGCAAGGCACGTATTGTCTTTGTTGCCATCGAGGATAACAAGATGGGGTTTATATCATATTGCATGAGTTTATCCCTCTACATCATGTCATCTTGCTTAATGCGTTACTCTGTTCTTATGAACTTAATACTCTAGATGCAGGCAGGAGTCAGTCGATGTGTGGATTAATAGTAGTAGATGGCAGGCAGGAGTTGATCTACTTCTTATGGACGTGATGCCTATATACATGATCATGCCTAGATAATCTTATAACTATGCGCTTTTCTATTAATTGCTCGACAGCAATTTGTTCACCCACCGTAATACTTATGCTATCTTGAGAGATGCTCTGGTAGTGAAACCTATGGCCGATCTCTTATCATATTTGCTTTCAATCTACCTTTATTTGCATCTTTACTTTTTGCATCTATACTATAAAATACCAACAATATATTTATCTTATCATACTATCTTTATTAGATCTCACTTTACATGAAGTGGCCGTGAAGGGATTGACAACCCCTTTATTGCGTTGGTTGCGAGTTCTCAGTTTGTTTTTGTAGGTGCGTGGGACTTTTGAGGAGCCTCCTACTGGACTGATACCTTGGTTCTCAAAACCGAGGGAAATACTTACGCTACACTTGCTGCATCACCCTCTCCTCTTCGAGGAAAACCAACGCAAGCTCAAGAAGTAGCAAGCGCCTCCACCACCTCTGCCCCAAGATGGAGTCTTGGCGCCAAGGCGCGCGGCCCCACGACGCGACCAACCGCGTCTAGCGCCTGCGCAAGAAGAAAGAAACTGCCAAGAAGTCCCTCGGCCATGAGAAAAATGCCCCCGCGCTCCCTACGCCACCATGCCAAGACCGCGTGCTGCCTGCGGCGGCGGTTCACGGACCCCATCAAGGACAAGTTCCCCACCAGCACAGAGTCCCTGTGACCACGGCAGGCTGCCGCGCCTTCACCCCTGAGCTGCGTAGCGTCACCTGGTCGGGCAAGTTCAAGCCGGATCTGCCTCCTCGCTACGACGGCACCCCCGAACCCGTGGAGTTCCTGCAGCTCTACAGCTGAGCATCGAGGCAGCCAACGGCAACGAGAAAGTCATGGCGAACTGGTTCCCCATGGCTCTCAAGGATGGTGCCCGCTCCTGGCTCCTGAACCTACCTCCAGGCTAGATCTCCTCCTGGAGCGAGATGCGCGATTTTTTCGTTGCCAACTTCCAGGGCACTCGCGACCGCCCGCCGGCCGCGGGTGACCTACATCGCGTCAAGCAACAGCCAGGAGAGACCCTCCAGATGTACATCCCACGCTTCAACAACGCTCGCCTCAATATCCCGAAGGTGACGGACGAGGCCATCATCTCCGCGTTCTCTGATGGCGTCCGCGACGTCAAGATGAAGGAGGAGCTAGCCATCCACGAGGAGATGTGCACGTCTCTGGAGCTATTCAACCTGGCGACCAAGTGCGCAAGAGATAAGGGGGGGAGCTGTCGGTGTCAAAACCGGTGGATCTCGGGTAGGGGGTCCCGAACTGTGCGTCTAGGCGGATGGTAACAGGAGACAAGGGACACGATGTTTTTACCCAGGTTCGGGCCCTCTCGATGGAGGTAATACCCTACTCACCTTGACTAATACTGATGATATGGGTAGTACAAGAGTAGATCTACCACGAGATCAAGGAGGCTAAACCCTAGAAGCTAGCCTATGGTATGATTGTTGTTAGATCCTCTGGACTAAAACCCTCCGGTTTATATAGACACCGGATAGGTTAGGGTTACCACAGTCGATTACAATGGTAGGGGATCTACATATCCGTATCGCCAAGCTTGCCTTCCACGCCAGGGAAAGTCCCATCCGGACACGGGACGAAGTCTTCAATCTTGTATCTTCATAGTCTTGGAGTCCGGCCGCGATGATAGTTCGGCTATCCGGACACCCCCTAGTCTAGGACTCCCTCAGTAGCCCCTGAACCAGGCTTCAATGACGACGAGTCCGGTGCGCATATTGTCTTCGGCATTGCAAGGCGGGTTCCTCCTCCGAATACTTCATAGAAGGTTTTGAACACCAGGATAGTGTCCGGCTCTGCAAAACAAGTTCCACATGCCACCGTATAGAGAATAATTTTTTGCACAGATCTGCTGACGTACTCCGCGGCGTGCCATCACACCATGGCCAGGCCTTTATATGAATCGTTTTTTACTGTTCCACCTTAGCGCGTTTAGCGAGGCGGTTTCCTTGGCACGTCTTATCAAAGCATAGATCATGCCCCCTTATTCCGGGATTCTCATCAATACGGACGTGGGTAACCCATCCGCGCCATTGATTACGGCTCTTGGGAGATAAGCGAGTTTTACCAGGCTGGTGGGGGACGCATAGCTTCGTCTGTCCATATAACGGGATAAGGATCCACCTTTTCACCTACGCCTTCTTCCTCCTTTGCTCATCAACTTCCGCGCACTCGAGCTCCAACGCCCAAGTCCACACATCCCACCTCAACCTTCTCCAACCATGTCAGGAGCGGGAGGCAGGTGGATGGCCTCCTCCGTCACGGAGGGGCACATCACAAGACTGCGGGAGGCCGGATATTTGTCCGGCGACATCAGCGCCTGAGCTGCCCGACGCAGGACAGCTCATTCCAACCCCCAGCCCCATGAGAGGGTGGTGTTTCTCCCCACTTCCTCCATGGACTAGGTTTTCCACTTCACCCATTTGTCCGGGGCTCATGTTCTACTACGGCCTGGACTTCCACGACCTGGCCCCGAATTTCATCCTCAACATCTCGGTGTTTATAAATGCGTGTGCTGAGGCCTTCCTCTGCATCAGCCCCACTTCAGCCTATGGTGAAGACCTTCAATGTCGGCCGAAGGTAGTGGGCGGCCGACAAGCGGAGTGCGGAGGCGCCATGGTCGGCAAGATGGCCAAAGTCCTATGGCTCGAGGGCGCCTTTGAGGAGACAATAAAGGGGTGGCAATCGGGTGGTTCTACATCACCGAGCCACGCGACCCCAAATGGGTGGCGGCCCCCGAATTCAGATCTGGCTTCCCCACACGGCTCTCGTCATGGAAAGAGACGGGCCTGACGTGGGGAATTACGGCGAGCTATCCGGACTCCAAACATGCGTCCGAAACCTGGTGGACAAGAATCTCAGGCTTGTCGACGTAATCCAGGTGATGCTCATCCGCCGGATTCTCCCATGCCAACAACGGACCTTTAATTTTTGGGAGTTCAATCCGGCACAGCACCGAACCTTGAGCCGGCTCTTCGACACTATGTATGAAGATGCCTGGAAGGTGCTGTTCAAGGGCGCCGAAGCCCCCGCATCCGCTAACAAAGATCGCAGATACAGATCGCGGCGTCAAGCCGGCGAGGTAATTTATATTACCCTTTATGGGACTCTTTTTTCATAGATTGACTCTATGTGGGATCTAAAACTCCCTAATCTTTGACAGGACTGGCTGAAGACGTCCTGACAGATTAACTGTCCGGCTCCTTTGCCGGAAGACCTAGCGGACGCCCGATTAGCCAGGCTGCTGGCTCCGTACCCCATGTGGTGCGGAGAAGAATGCCAAGAAGGAGGCCATGGGAACTCGAAGGAGCTCCCGGCGCCAGTCTTTGTCGGATACTGAGCGAATCTTCTCCTCAAGACGAGGAGGAGGAAAAAGCTCCTCCCCCAGCCGGGGAGGAGAGGAAAAGGAAGGCCGCCCCAAGCGGGGAGGCCGGAGGGTCAGAAGGGAAGAACCCTTCCTCCGGACTTCTCTACCAACGTCGACAACGACGAGGAGGATTGGCCAACAAGGGCCAAGCCCGAACAAGATCGTAAGTGTCCGGATACCCATGGCTTTTTATCATTGCATAGTGTTCTCTAATGCCGAACAATCATGCAGCCCGCCCAAGGCGAGTTCGCCGCTTCGCCGTCGGCGGGTCCACGAGTTAAATCGGAAATGGAGAGTACTTCACTTCCGACCGCCTCCTCACCTCATGCCGCAGACGACGGCCTTGTGGTGGGGCCCCAAGGGGGCTTGGTCAAGAGGAGGTGGCGCGAGGCGCCGCAAGGCAACCTCCGGACTCGGCGGCGTGGGGGCGAAACCCCGAGGCTCTAAGCCCGACCCTCGTCCGGACTCCATGCGGAACCTTGATGGTTCAGATTCGGCAAGCGGTCCCTTCATAAGAAGGGTAAGACGCAGTTTCCTCCGGCCCAACGGAGGCACCGAATAACTTCTTTGGGCGCTTAACAGGCGCTTCCATCGAGGAGGAGCACCGCCTTTGTTATGAGTGCGGTGATCCGGACAGTTCGATCTGCCAAGAGCGGGTGACCGAAACTGTACCAGCCTTCTAACGGGCTTTGAGGTAAGTTTAGAATATGTAAAAATATTACCGCATAGACGGTAGCCTGATGCTTAGTTCGGTGTTCAAGAAAAGCGGACTAAGGATCTAAAAGATATCTGTGAGAGTCTAACATAAGTGTGTCAATATGGGAATGCACGGCTATCTTTGACCTCTCTTTGCATTGATCATTGAGGTCGATGCATTGAAGCAAAGCCTCGGCGGTCCGAGAAACGAGCTCGGCTTTGCCAAGAAGCAGCTCGAGGACAAGGAAGGTAAGTAATACCTTATTAAAGAAATACCTTATAGAAAAGGTTTTGGTTGCAAAAATAACAGGAATAACTTGGGTACTCTGAGGGCCCACGAGCGAGGTGGCGACCACGAAGGAAGCGGTGTCCGTGGGTCGAAAACAAAGCGGCGGGCGCAGCGAGAAAAGGGGGAGGCGCAGCTGGCCAAGGTACGGCAAGAGCTCCAAGCTCTCGTGGGAAAACACGAGAGTTTGGAGCGTGACTCGAATACTCGAGAGTCCGAGCTCGCCTCGGCTCTTGATAGTGCCAAAGCTGCTAAGGCCGAGGCCCAAAAAGCCCTCCAAGAAATTGAATCATTAAAGAAAATAGCGGCGGGTAAGGCATTCTTTATCCAAAGCAAGCATGTGAAAGTGAATTACCTATTACTTACCCGGATTCGGAGCTCTCCAGGAGCATTCGCAGATCTGCCTCGTAGTGTATCGGATGCTTTGCGCGTTCTACCGCACCAAGGAGGGAGCTCAGCGGAGAAGGTGTTCTGGTATCAATATCTTTGAGGCGGACATCCGGTGCCCCTAAGCGACCAGCTGAAGCAGCTGGTCGAGCTCCCTAAGGTCGCCCGAACAGGCCATGAAGGGCCTTATAGTTCGGTTGTGGCCATTGGAAGCCATGCACAGGAGCTACTTGGCTCGGTCTGCGGTGGTGGGCCTTTGTCCACGAATTGAAGTCATCAAGCGCTCCGTCTGCATTGAAGGTGTCCGTCGGGCCCTTGCCCGTGCTAAAGTGCACTGGGGCAAGCTGGATGTGGAGAAGCTTGTGACGGACGGGCCACCGAAGGGCAAGGAGCATCGCACGCCCGAAATGTACTATGAGGGCCTCCTGAAGGGTGCCCGCCGAATAGCGGATGAGTGTTCCAAAGATGTAATTTTTAATAGACTCGCATTTGTTAACCTGTACGCTGAAAACTTGTTCATATGCGCTAAGCAACGCTATTTAATTTAAAATATTACCTTCTGTGCAGCCGTTTATCAAATTTGAGAGATGGCAAGTCGTTGGCTTCAGCTCCCATGCCACGAGTGCTCGGGTGTTCGAGATAAACCTGAGCACTCTTGTTCCCATTCTTGGGTCCATCGAGGGAGGCGCTCAACACAACGAACAAGGCAACCGGACTTATAATGCTTGAACACTCTCACTTAGCCATAGAATTCTATAATTTTAAATTTCGGCGAAGCCCCTAGTATTCGAAAGACCGAGTTCGGGGCGCTATCCACGCCTTGGCCGGACAATTCCGGTTCCTCGCTCTAAGCGGCATAAGTCTTTAGGGACCCAAAAAGACCTCTCGAACAGCGACCGGCTCTCGACCTATCATGACGGTCAGTTTTAGCTTTCTCCACTGAGGTGCTCGACCCAGATCAACTGGGGCACAATCGCAGTGGTTCTCCCGGTGCTACCTTAGCCGATATAACGGGCGTAAGGTACCAAAACACGGGGCCGGGCAAATCCAACTATCGACCCAAGACATGATTCGAGCCGATTCATATAATGCTATAAGTTCGGGGTGCCGCACTTGTGAAAGTGTTCGGACTTATCACACCATAATTTTGGGGTACTTAAGCCCCTGGTGTATTGGCCGTACCAAAGTGTACAGGTGCAACATGCCATGAAATGAACATATATATAGATAAAGAAAGGAGTGCAATAATAGGCAAAAGCTATGTATTGTTTATTCAAAAAGGTACTGCAATGAAGGCAAAATGCTACAAATAGTGCGATAAGCAAGGGATGGGACTATCTAACATGTCCCCCTCCAGGGTAAGCTGCGGGATGGTATGTAAAACAGGTATAATGCTCGTAATAGAGACCACCTGAACACTCGGCGTGGCTTTACGCTTCCACGGCTGTTGCATCGTGAGTTCGGTGATTCTAGTGCCGTACATGACTTACGAAGACGGAGTCCTGAAAGTAAGAAAAAGGAAGAAAAGGGAAAAAGAAAAGAATGACACAATCGGGGCCACAGTGCGGTTGAGCCGCATTCCGGCGTGCGTGGTCGTGCCCTCCCTTATGCCCATGGTATCTCCAGGGCGTAGTTATGTACGCGTAGTACCGGCTTCACAATTTCGCGAGGGCTGGGGTTGGGGCGGATTACTCTGGCGATGCTTGAATCGTGCCAGCGGTCTTGTTGTAGGTTACTCGGTAGCGCTTGCAGCGGTGTCCGGGCGCTTAGTGGCGGACTCGAGAATTGCTGTGAGAGGCTGCTTTGTACCTCCGCCGCGAGGGCCGCCGTGTGCTCCTCCGTTCGGAGAGAGCATTCGGTGTTTCCATTGACCGTGATTACTCCTCGAGGGCCTGGCATCTTGAGCTTGAGGTATGCGTAGTGCGGCACCACATTGAACTTTGCAAATGCGGTTCGTCTGAAAGCGGTGCATGATAGCCATCATGAGCGGGACTATGTCGAAGATTAACTCTTGGCTCGGAAGTTATCCGGGATCCAAGACCACTTCGAGTGTAATTGAGCCTGTACAATTGGCCTCTACACCCGGTATGACGCCTTTAAAGGTCGTCTTTGTAGGTTTAATCCTTGAGGGGTCTATGCCCATTTTGCGCACTGTATCCTGATAAAGCAGGTTCAGGCTGCTACCGCCGTCCATCAAGACTCTGGTGAGGTGAAATCCGTCGATAATTGGGTCAAGAACCAATGCGGCGAAACCGCCGTGACGGATGCTAGTGGGGTGGTCCCTTCGATCGAAGGTGATCGGGCAGGAAGACCATGGGTTGAACTTCGGGGCGACTGGCTCCATCGCGTATACGTCCCTTAGCGCTTGCTTCCGCTCCCTTTTGGGTATATGGGTTGCGTATATCATGTTCACCGTCTGCACTTGTGTGGGAAAACCCTTCTGTCCTCTATTGTTCGGCGGCCGGGGCTCTTCCTCGTCATCGCTATGCAGCCCCTTGTCATTGAGTTCAGCACTTAACTTGCCTGCTTGCTTGAACACCCAACAATCCCTGTTGGTGTGATTGGCTGGTTTTTCGGGGTGCCATGTATCGGCACAAGCGATCGAGTATTCGGTCCAAGTTGGGCCGGGCCACAGGTATTTATTTTGAATGGCTCCGTCCGTGACCGGGTTTAGAGCCTCTGAATCCGGCATTGGCGGCGTATTTTCAGCATTATGCGCCGTTAATGCGGCGCTTTGTTCTTGTTGCGGCGACCTGCCATTGCTGTCCTTGGTATCCGGACTATCGTGGTGTTTGGCCAAGTTGTTGCTTGAGCTAGCTAGCTGTCCTCTCCCGCACAAAAGCGGGTCATGAGTGTTGTGAGGGCTGCCATGGATTTTGGCTTTTGCTGTCCTAGGTGCCGGGCAAGCCACTCGTCGCGGATGTTATGTTTGAAGGCAGCAAGGGCCTCTACATCCGGACAGTCGACGATTTGATTGTTCTTTGTTAGGAACCGTGTCCAGAATTGTCTGCCCGATTCTTCTGGCTGCTGAATTATGTGGCTAAGGTCATCGGCGTCTGGTGGTCGCACATATGTGCCCTGGAAGTTATCAAGGAATGCGGCTTCCAGGTCCTCCCAACAACCAATTGATTCTGCTGGCAAGCTGTTGAGCCAATGCCGAGCTGGTCCTTTAAGCTTGAGTGGGAGGTATTTGATGGCATGTAGATCATCACCGCGGGCCATGTGGATATGGAGGAGATAGTCCTCGATCCGGACGCGGAGATCTGTGGTACCATCGTATGATTCGATGTTTACGGGTTTGAATCCCTTGGGGATTTGATGATCCATTACTTCATCTGTGAAGCATAGTGGGTGTGCGGCGCCTCTGTATTGAGCTATATCACGACGTAGCTCATATGAGCTTTGTCTACTGTGTTCGGCCCGGCCGGGTTTCTTTGTATCCGTGCGACGGTAGTCATCCAGCGTTGTTGGGCGCCCGCGATCCGTAGATCGATCTTGTATGTTTTGCCTTATCCTCCAATATATCTCGCAAGTCCGTAGCGTTTTCCCATGCCTTGGTACTTTTTGAGCGGCGTCGGGGTGTGGCTTGAGCGGAGGGGCCGAGAGGCTTCTGTCATGACCACGGGTGGGCGGTCTGCCATGTCGTATGTTGGTGACTTGGTTGCTTCCTCCTCTGATCGAGGCAACGGCCTGCGTTTGGGGTAACTTTTGGAGGGGCGTTCGAGTTCATACTCTTCGGCTGCAAGGACTTGATCCATCATCAGCCTAGCAGGTCTTGGTCAGCTCTAAGTTGTTGCTGCTTTTTCTTGAGGCTGCTCCCGGTGGCTATAAGCCTGCATTTGAAACGCCTCTGTTCGGGCGGGATCCTCGAGCACGACAAATTCGTTGTCGCCGAGGCTTGCCTCATCTTCGGAGGAGGCGCATAATTATCGCCCTCGACCTCTCTTTCTGCGCACTATCGTGCGGACTTGCTTCTCCCTCCTCCTGCTGAGTCCTGCTGGAGGGTTGTCTTCAACCTTTGTCCGGTGTTATTATCTCCCGTGCGGAATCATCGCTTTTATTGTGGCGGGATTTAGAGCGGCGCCACGGCGTCGGCGCTTCTGCTTCTTGGAGGGTCATCCTCCGTTGTTCCATCGCCGTTCCCATCTTTTGGGATGTCCACCATGTATATGTCGTATGTGAGGTGGCCTTCGATTGCCACTGTGGTATTTGGGTCTTGGTCGTCTCCGGCATCGTCGTCCATACCGTCGATTTCTTGAGTCAAAGTCGAGCATGTCGGTTAAATCATCGGCAGTGGCTACAAAGTGGGTGGTGGGTGGGCGTTGAATTTCTTCGTCGTCCGTATCCCAACCTTCCCGTCTGTGGTCCGGCCAGGCTCTCCGGATAAAGAGAGAGACTTTAGTGAATTCAGGATGTCGCCAAAGGCGAGTCTTTGAAAGATGTCCGCGGTAATGAACTCCATGACCGGCGCCCAATCGGATTCGATGGCAGGGGCGCGGAGGGTTCGGAGTCCGGAGAGGAGTCCGGCACCCTGGAGTCGAGGTCTTTGCAAAGGACAGGGACGGAGTTTGCCTCAATAGCCGTAGAGATCATAGCCCCCGAGGCGGTGTCCAACCACTCGTCCTCGATCCGGGATTCCGGCTCCTGATTAAGGGTCGGAGCGGATGCTGGTGCGGCCTCCAGGGCACTGTTCAACTGCAGAGCTAGATCATGCCCATCGAGATAGTGCGGCACGCTCGGCTCCGGCTCGAATCCGTCGAAGATCAAGTCTCCGCGGATGTCGGCCATATAGTTCAAACTTCCAAATCTGACCTGATGGCCAGGGGCGTAGATTTCGATCTGCTCCGGATATGGCTGCTTAATTGCCCGCAGATGCAAAGCCGGGCGAATCTGAAGATCTGTCCGGGAGAAAAGTCTCACCTGGACCGCATCGTTGTTGATGATCGAAGGAGCCATCGGGCCTATCGGTGACGACATAGAGGAACTCTCAATGAAAGCACCAATGTCGATTGTCAAAACCGGCGGATCTCGGTAGGGGTCCCGAACTGTGCGTCTAGGCGGATGGTAACAGGAGACAAGGGACACGATGTTTTTACCCTGGTTCGGGCCCTCTCGATGGAGGTAATAACCTACTCCTTCTTGATTAATATTGATGATATGGGTAGTACAAGAGTAGATCTACCACGGGATCAAGGAGGCTAAACCCTAGAAGCTAGCCTATGGTATGATTGTTGTTCGTCCTACGGACTAAAACCCTCCGGTTTATATAGACACCGGATAGGTTAGGGTTACACAGTCGGTTACAATGGTAGGAGATCTACATATCTGTGTCGCCAAGCTTGCCTTCCACGCCAAGGAAAGTCCCATCCGGACACGGGACGAAGTCTTCAATCTTGTATCTTCATAGTCTTGGAGTCCGGCCGCGATGATAGTTCGGCTATCCGGACACCCCCTAGTCCAGGACTCCCTCAGGAGCCTCTCCCTAATCGAGCTCCCGGCTGCGGACCCGGAGGAGAAGAAAGACAAGGCCAAGGACATGAAGCACAAAGGAGCATCCATGCTCGCGGCGGAGCCAGACACCAAGCGTGGCAGAGACCAGCCCGAGTCATCCAAGAGCAGTTGACCATTTTGCACCTTCCATAACCTGCATAGCCACAACACTAGCGACTGTCAAGAGCTCAGAGCCATTCGAAAGGGACGCTTCGGTCGACGCCCCGAGCGCAACGACCGGGGCTACAGCCGAGGAGGAGGGCATGGTGGCGGGCGCTGGGGTGACCGTGGCCCATGCCAGGAGTGGCGCAACCAGCCTCGTGAGGACCGCTGGCAGGATTAGCCTCACGAGGGCGCCTGGAGGGATCAGCCTCGTGAGGAGCGTCCTCAGGGCAACGCCGGTCTTCCTCCACTACCGCCACCACCAAGAAGGAATGATGACCACCATCAAGATGAGGGGGCTGGGGGCTTCCAGGAGTCGCGTGCTATCGCCTGAGCCTCTCAGCGTATCTTCAAACAGTTTGCTCGTGAAGTGAATGCAGTCCTCCCCAAGCTCGAGGCCACGAGCCCGCTCAGATGGTCCAAGTGCGCCATCATGTTCAGCTCGGCAGACCAGCTCAAGTGCGTGGCTATCGCTGGCGCCCTCCTGATGCTTTGTCCATCAGTCATCCGCAACGTGCAAGTCACCAAGACCCTCATCTATGGCGGCACAGGGCTCAATGTCCTGTCCGTTGACACGTTCGACAACCTCCAAGTGCCGTATGACCAGCTTCAGCCCACCAGGCCTTTCTCAGGAGTGACCGACGGCTCCACTACCCCGATCGGGCAGGTCCGCCTTCCCGTCACCTTCGGATAACGCAACAACTACCGCACCAAGCTCATCGACTTCGACGTCGCACACATCCTTCTGTCGTACAATGCCATCCTCGGGTATCCAGCCCTGGCCATGTTCATGGTAGTGACGTACCATGGCTACAATGTCCTCAAGAAGCCAGGAAGCGGCAGAATCATCACAGTCCTGTGCGAAGAAAGAGACGCGGTGTGCTCCCTCGAGCGTGCCTTCCAAGCTGTAGCAATCGACGACCCCGACAGCAAGGGCGAGTGCCCTCCCGAGGCCACCCCCAAGAAGAAGGAGCAGTTGCTCCATGCACGACCTCAGGAGGGTGGCGTCGCGAGTGGTACCTCGTCAGAATCAGCGCCCGCACCTGGGGCGCCTCCCTCCCTCGCATAGGAAGGCGCGCCTGGCGCCCTTCCCGGGAAGGGCTCGGGGGCTCTCTTCTGGAGGGCCTTAGACCTCACCAACATCACAAGGGAGGCGCTTGGGCACCACTTGGATGCGTGCTTCATTGCACGTTTTCCTCAGGAGAACACAGGGCGAGGAGTGCCCACCGCTCAGGAGTTCATCACCAAGACCACTCAGGAACTTCAAGACGCTAGGGCCATGCGCGGCGACCGCCGCTCACCAGGCGCAGCTCCCCATCCAGGCGAGGATGCCGGGCTGCGCGTCTGCATCGATGTCCCAGGGCTCAACAGGGCCGCATCTCAAGAGCTCTTTCTAGCCTTCGCGCGTGGGACGCTGCGAGGGCCCACTGCACAGCTATGTTCACATGCCTTTTGGCCTGCCGAGCGTGGCGCCTGCCTATCAGCGCAACTTGCGGCGCGCCTTGGCGACTCAGGAGGCCAGGCACCACGCCGTCTTGACGGAGATGGAGACGGTCCTCAAGGAACCGCCTGGACCCCCAGATCCTCCCGAGGTTCAGGACCCCGGTGGCTCGTGAGGAGTGACCCCTTCGCCGCGTACCTTCAGCTGCCCCAACATCCCTTCATCAACAGAACTAGGTGACATTTTCCAAGTTTTTTTAGCTGGGAGCGCCCCCTGGGCTGCATCATTCCCAGGGCACGTGGGTTCGTCCCTGTGGCATGTACCCCCTTTCATGTCTTTAGCTTACCATGCTGGGGTCGCCCCTTGGGCTGCATGATCCCCAAGCCGCTCGGGCCTGACCCAGTGGCATGTATCTTCCCTGCATTTACTTAAAGCTACAATGCTTTCCATGCTTAATCTACCTATGACTATCACCTGCTCGATCGTCACCCACCATGGGAGCCGCACGCCAGCCGTCTTTCTTCAGGATCCTTCACGTGAATAGGTTAAGCATGGCGTCTGTGCTCGGGCCCGTCCCTGCAGCATTGATAAATCCAACAGCTGAGCTCTGTCTAGCGGGTCGGCCCCGTTCACGTCATCTCCTTGGGCCGTTGGTGCTTGGCCTTCTCATGCGATGACCTCAGGAGATTTGTTCGGCGTAGGTTGTCTGACCACCTCGCAGGAACAGCGCAGCAAACAAAAACCAAGACCAGGCGCAACCCGCCTTGAGGTAGGGCCTCGTGAGTCCTGCGCTGGCTCACGAGTGCCCAAATACACCTCGTCTAGCCCTGTCGTGCAAGCCATGTGCCAGGGCGGGGCTGTACACGCCCCGGGGGCTCTCCGTAGTAGGGAGTCCCCCTCTCACGTACCAGTGGAAGGATCATGCTCTGCGCTGGCCGTCGACACTGCCGAGGAGCGGCTATGCCCATGCTCAAGCGGAAGCGCTATGCTCCGCGCTGGTGATAAACAACTGAGGGCGGCCTCATGGCCGCACCAACCTCCCCTCGGGAGAGTCGCGCGAGGGGGCTGGGCACAGGGGCTGCGCGAGGGTCACGCCCAAGCGTATGCTACCCTAGCCAGGTCCCTCGGACCTGATCGTCGCGCGCCCTTCCTGAGTCGAGCCTCGGCGAGGGTAAAGGTATGGAGGTTGTTTGCGCGTCAAGGGGGACTCCTGAGCATCGCGACTCAGGAGCTTAACTTGTCACGTAGCCCCTCACTCCTTGATCTTGTCCTGGTCTCCGGACAACCCAACAGCGGCTGAGGTATGCGCGTGGCCGGGCCCTCCCGACGTAGAACACTAAACCTGTCCTCGCGTCTTCTTCCTATAAGCTATTTGCGCGTCAAGGGGGACTCCTGAGCATCGCGACTCAGGAGCCTAACTGGTCACGTAGCCCCTCACTCCTTGTCTCGTCCTGGTCTCCGGACGACCCAACGGCGGCTGAGGTATGCGTGGGGTCGGGCTTTGCCGACACAGAACATAAAGCAAATAGGAAGAAAATCGCAAAATCGCAAAGCAAATATTACAAACCATATTTTTCTCCCAAATACCGAGCACAAGTTTACACTCCTCCACGAGGCATGATGCATGTTGCAGGAATGAAACAGGAAAGCAGCCGCAGGTCACCCCTGGACACCGCCGTCACCCACAAGAGGCGCTCCTTCCTTGGTGGCACCGCCTCCACCCGCACCACTGGTCGAAGCCGCGAAGCCACAAAACTTCTTCAGCAGGGCCTCCACCTGACCCTTCACGGCCGCGGCGGCGGCCGCATAACGTTTGTCATCCATAGGCTCCAGTAGCTCGTTGTCAGATCCGGGGTTCCGGCAAAACCTTAAGGTTCGTACTCTGGGGTGCGCGCGAAGTTCTTTCCCTCCTATCGATCTACGCCCTAGCTCGCTAAGATCTTGCGGACGAACTCGATGAATTAGCAACATAAAGAAACAAGATTTATACTGGTTCGGCCCACCGTTGTGGTGTAATACCCTACTCCAGTGTGTGGTGGTGGATTGCCTCTTGGGTTGATGAAGAATAGTACAAGGGGAAGAACGGCCTCCTAAGGTTGAGGTGTTCTTGTGTTCGGTGTAGCTAAGGGTTGGATCTCGATTAGATGAGATCAAGCTGCCTCCTTTGGTGGTGGATAGTCCTATTTATAGGGGCCTTGGTCCTCTTCCCAAATATTGAGCGGGAAGGGAGCCAACAACGGCGGCCAATTTGAAAGGGGACAGCTAGTACAAGCTATCCTGACAAAAGCGGTCTTCGACTGCGAAAGGGCTCTGGTGATGACGCCGTCTTGGGCTCCACGGTGACCTCCGTCCTCCTAGCCTGCTGGTCTTGGTCTCGTTGCACTGATATGGAAACCTTTGCCTGATGCCTCGTTACTCCGCGCCTGCGCTGGCCTCTTAGCACCAAAGAGGAAACAAGGACGCTGCACGCACTGGCGCCTGCCTAGTGTCGATCCTCATGGCTCGTGTCACGAGAGCCTCGCGAGGTTTGCCCCGCCTCGATATCTCTGCTCCTCAACAGGTAGCCTGGTGAGGCCGCTCCCAAGGAGGTCTTGCGTCATCCGCCTCGCGAGGCTTTGCCCCTCGCGAGGGTCTCGAATGCCTTGTTGATGAAGATGGGTTGTACAAGACTGCTAGCACAGCCACGCCATGGGCTGCAGGCAGGCAAGTCTGGGGACCCCCATTCCTAGAACGCTGACAGTAGCCCCCGGGCCCAAGGTGCGCTCGGGCATGGCTTTGCGGCGAAGCCAAAGGTCAAGCGTGGAGCGCCGTGGGCCCCAAAAGGATGCGGCGTTGGTCAATGCGTGGCGGTTGATTGGACGTGGGCGTCTCCAATTCCCCATGCTGCCTCGATAACTACTCGATTTGACAAGTCCCTGCGACATGCAAGGAAAATCATCATTACCAGTGATCGTGGGAGGCGCCGGTTGGCCTTCTTCCGCTATAAATAAGGAGGGGGGCGGAGCCCCCGTCACCCATCCCTTCTCGGTTCACTCGCTTCTTCCTCCTTGCTCCACCGCTAGCAGCAATGGCGTCGTCGAAGAGGTTCTCCGCCGCGGAGAAAGGCAAGGCCCCTCGCGAGGGACCCGGCTCCCCGGCGCCCAAGCGAGGACGTGGCCGTCCCGCAAGCATGCCGCGACCACTTCCGTGGCCCCCTGCTCTCGGGGTGGCGCTGCGGTGCATGGCAGGAGTCGCTCTGGTCACGGTAGTCCTGTTGATGAGAGGAGACGTGTCGTGGTTGCGCGACCTCCCCGGCCGCGGTTCCATGCGTTAGAGGTGTTGCCGGAGTTCGTTGTCTGGTTGGAGGATCCGGCCAGGAGCTGGCTCCAGCTTTCCCGCTTCTTTGCCGATGAGGCTGGCTGGCCTTGGTCGAGCGAGGCTCGCTGTGACGACGGTTTTACGCAGCCGGGCTTCTTGGGTCGCGGTCGAGGTCTCCGTCGCGGGCAACATAGCTCTGGCCTGCGGTTGGCAGACGTTCGCCCCCGCGCGCAGCCTTGGCAGGCGGTGCACCCTCCACTTCAAGTTCGACGGCGACGCGACCCTCTTCGTGAGGGTGTTCGGGGAAGACGGTCGCTGCGCCGGATGCTGCCCTGAGGTGAACGACAGCGAGGAGGTGCTCGGCCTTGGCGATGGTCGGGACAAGGAGGAGGACGAACCCGCCGGCCGTGCCTCGTCTGGCTATGGTGGCTCCTCCCTTGGTGACAATTCCAGCAGCGGCGGCCTTGATCAGCCGCCGCACCCACTTCGAAGGTGGTAGCGGGTCGTCTCGTCGCCGCTCATCGGTGAAGCGCGAGGAGGGGTCCGACTAGACCCGGGACGTCGCCAAGGCCCTGCCCCCGTCGGCTACTGTAGGGGCGATGGCAGATTTTGTTATGTTCCCCTTTTCCTTCCTGCATTGGAATGAAACCAGCATGGGCCCGGAGGGGCGTGTATCGAACCATAACTTATTAACCATTATGCTACGCTTGTTGTTTCAGTGCTGTGTGGCTATTTTGCACAAAGATAACTTAGCCTGGTGCATTCGGGGCGCCCTCCTCCTTACGAGGCATTCATTTCCTCGTGTCCATCTTGACCTTGTGGTCTGCGATTGCTCTCAGGAACTGCAAAAAATTCGTTAGGGAGTTTGCCAGGAGATTTGTCGTTCACCCAAGCCTTGACCCAACGCTTTGTATTGCGGTACCCGTGGGGCACGGATTAGGAGAGATGCGCCAGCTTTCGGGCTCGAACGAGGGTGGCTCGCGAGAAGGCAGAGAGAAGAAAAATGGTCGCGAGGGCACCTGCCCAGCCCCCCTTGCAAGGTATGCGAGAGAGAGAGAGAACACGAGCGAACCAGGGCCGGAAAATGAGGTAAGAGGCGAGGGAATCGAATCAGCAAGGAACACCAAAAGCAAACTTCGATTAAGGAAAAGTGAGCCAACTACGGAAAGCAAATGAAAAGCCGCGTCCGGCACCTAATCTAGTCTTCAAGTCTTCTCACCTGCGCGGAGCTAAGTGCTGCCACTAGGCGTAGGAGGGAGCCCCAGGGCCTAAGGCCGGCGCTCCTGAGACTCCGGGGCATGTACAGCCCCACTCATTATTACGTGAGAGTGTCACGGGCGGCGATTCTTCATAGGCACCGGGCCTTCTTCACAGGCTCTCGGCCTTTCTTCACATGCTCTCGGCCTTGCTTCATGGGTAGAACTTCCGGAAGTGCTGGATGTTCCAGGCGTTCTGGATAGGTATCCCGTCCTGCATCCCTAGGCGCGCGGCGCCAGGCCTGGAGACATGGACGACCCTGAACGGGCCCTCCCACATGGGTGAAAGCTTGTGCAACCCTTCCCTGGAGAGGACCCGCATCAGGACAAGGTCGCCCACTTCGAGCATCCTGGAGCGGATGCTACGGCAGTGGTATCACCGCAGCGCCTGCTGGTACCTTGCCGCTCTCAGTGCAGCTTCACGAGGACGCTCCTCCCCCAGCACGAGGTCAATCCCCCGCATAGCGTCCTGCTACGTTTCATCGAACGCCAAGACCCGTGCGGAGTGTCACATCCCAGTTAGACCATGCATTAGTGTGTGCATCATGTTTAAATTTTCATTTGAATTTGAAATGGGGAAGACAGGAAACCCCCAGAACCCCTCTTAACTCAAATAGGGTTTACTAAAAATTATTTCAATGAACCTGAAATGCCCTTCAAAATGTTCATCATCTTTGCTTTGGTTCAAAGCCTCTACCAAAAGTGGTTCACCATTTTCTAGGTCATCCAAAGGTCTTTGAATTAAATCATAAGTATTTGAGTTTGAGCATTTCAAATTATATAAAATATTTCAAATGCCCAAATATTGCCAAACTAAAATGTTTCATCTTGGACATATTCCAACAATGGACCAGAGCAGTTTGGTGATTTTGAAACTGTTTTGGTATTTTTAAAAACTCCACAAAGTTACAGAAAAATAGAAAAAGAAAAATAGTTCAGAACACTTACCTGGCGCCCACCAACCGGCCCACCTGCCGGCCCAGCCCAAGCCAGCTGGTAGCTGCTTGGCTCGGCCAGCGAGCAGCCAGTGCTTCGGCGAGCACCGCATGGGTGCCACCTTTTGGTCGCCGCTTGCCGCCTCCCCCCTCGCCCGCGGCGTGGACCGTCCTCCCTCTCTCCCCGAACCCCCTGGACACCTCCTCTCCTCCCGGCTCCTCTCTCTCGCTCCCCGCCATGGCCGGCGCCACTGCAGCCACGCCGTCACCGTGACGTGCTCCCGCCGTCCGTGCTCCTCCTCACCTTGTCTAGGAGCTCCGCCGCTCTCGACTACCCCAAACTAGCCAAGCCCCGCCTGCCCTAGTGCCCTGAATCCACCACATCGCCCTCGGCCGAGTCCACCGTCGCCGGAGATCCCCTTCAACGCCGTCGTCGCTCCGGTCCGTCCCCGACCTCGACGAGAGCTACTACGCGTCGACCGTGAGCCCATCTACCTCCCCTTCCCTCTCTCTCTCGCTCTCGAGCAGCGTAGCAACCAGACCAAGCTCACCCGCACCCGCCGCCCGTGGAGTTCGTCACGACGTGCTCCGGTCACTCTCCGACCATCTCGTGGTGTCCATCACACTCACCGCACCCCATGGGGTCTAACCATACACCCCGCACCTCACCGACCCCTCTAGCCCAAGTTCGTCTTCGCCGAACCCGGTGGCCGCCCTAGCTCGTCAGCCCGGGCGCCGACTCGACCACCCGACCCAGCCGACTCCACCAATAGCCGCGGCTTGTCCCCGACTACCCATAGCCACCCTCTGTGGCTCGTTTGGTCGCCGGAATCGCCAACGCACTTCCTCCGCCAGCGTCGGGCTCGCTGGCTAGTCGCCGGTGCAGCCGGCGTGGACTTTGACTCGGGTGGGCCTGGTTGACTCCGATGAGTCAGCGGCAGATGGGGCCCAGCCACGCTAACTAAATAGGATTAGTTCAATTAATTTTAGTTAAACTAATTACCACGACACCCCGGACCTTTGTCGGGTTTGACTCAGACGTCTCCGTTGACCACGGCGTCATCTTTGGCGCATGGTCGACGCATTAATCTAATTCTGGATTTATTCTAATATAGTAATTCCAGAATATAATTCAAATTTCAAATGCTTATAACTTTTAATCTGTAACTCCAAATGCAAAGATTTATATATGAAAATTTATCAGAAAAATTCATTCTATCCATTGGTACAGGTTTCATGCATGTTAAAACAAGTTAACCTTGCTGTTTAACCAGAATAAGATAATGCACCTTTAGGGCTAATCCAAATGAGCTATCATTTGAATCTTTGATTCAAATGAGTTCATCCCCTATTATTTCAGCTTGCATTAGGCCAACACACATCCATATTGCCATGTCATAGCATGCATCATATTGTTGCATATTGTCATGTGTGTTTACTTTCGATATGCTTTTTCGTGATAGGTTACGCCCCGAGGATAACCTCGACTATCCATCTGAAGGCAGTACTCTACCCCCGTTCCATCAGGCAAGCAACCCATTGATCATTCCGATACAAACCCATGTTCTCGCTTCTGCTCTTGTTTTACTGCATTAAGACAACGCGATTCAAACTGTTGTGTGCTGCGGTAGTTGAACCCACTTCCTTTGCATGACCTGTCATTGCCACAGTAACTAGAAGAAACCCACTAGTATGTGTAGGAGTTGATTGAGCCATGTTTGTGTTTCCTACCATACTATGCTTTCTATGCTTAGAGTTGTGTCAGGTCTGGCTCATCGGGATGATGAACTGGAGTGAAAGGTTGTGTCGGGTTCGAGAGTGAAAGTGTTGAACACGTTTTGGTAAAGGTATCGATGAGAGGCCATGTAGGAGTACATGGTGGGTTGTTTCATTGAAGCCATCCCTAAGAACCGAGATCTGTGTTTGTGATCCATGAAGCAGTTACTACCACGCATTGGGATCTTAATTGACCCTCTCGGCTTCTTAACCACTCTTGTCCTCGGTCCGGGAGTTGCAAGTAGTTTCTCGTGTTTGTAGCATCTTTGGGGGCCGCATAGCGCTGACCAAGTAGGGGTGGGTTGTGTTGCGGTAGGCACCGTGGTCTGCAGTGTACCCGATTCGCCCGTTTGGTGTCTCGGGAACCTGTACACATCGTTCGGGGCCGTATGGGAAACCTCGGCGGACTCCCTCGGATGGAACCTGAATAGGCGATCAACTGGACTTGGGACTTGTGTGTTTAGGTAGGCTGTGGCCGACACCCACGTTGGGCTTCCGCTTGAAGGTTGCCGAGTACATGTCGTGTAAACGGCGGTAAGTGGTGAGCGTGTGTGAAGAAGTACACCCTGCAGGGTTAATATGATCAATTGAATAGCCATGTCCACGGAGAAGGACTTCTGGGTTACTTATATCAGTTCATAGACAAGTAAATGGATACTACTAAAAGCCTCAAGATAAGTGTGAGTATCGCGGATGGCCCTCTCGTGGGATGACGAGAGAGGATCCACGGTGGAGTATTGTGGTGGTGATTAGTGGACTCGTGTGCGACAAATGCTTTTCAAGTGGTGTCACGTGGGATAGCTTAGCCAAGAGTCAAAGCTGGCTTGTGCAAATAACCCCACCACCTTCTTGAGAATGTGCATGTATGATAGGATTACGTGGTAAGACTTCTTGAGTACCTCCGTACTCATGTTTGCTTAATTAATGTTTTCAGGGCGACAACACTGCCCCTTCCGATGGGTTCTATGTAGACCTTGACATCGACGAGTGAACTAGCCACCCAGGTGGTAATCCAAGGCTTGTGAAGGGCCACTGTAGATAGAAAGGCTTCAACAAGCCTTCTTTCTTTTTAAAGTCTATACTCAGACTAATTTGCTTCCGCATGTGCTTGTATGTTGTATGACTTGAGTGTTGGGTCATGTGACCCCTACCTGTATGAATATGTTATGTATGGCTCCTCGGAGCCTTCTAAATAAAGTACTTGATGCCTTGTTGTGATGCCTTGTTGTATTTACTCATATCGGGCATATTGCGTGTATGATTGAAATGCTTGGTATGAGTGGGATCCGACAAACTAGTTGTTTATCCTTGGCAGCCTCTCATATGGGGAAATGTAGTCTCTTGCTTCCGAGCGATAGTAGTCCGCTTCTGACCCAGTTCACCGGAGTCCTGATAGCCAAAGACTACCGCTTGGACACTTGACTGGCCGGGCATGTGTCTCACGTCGTTCCTATGTCTCTGCTCCTTCGGGAAATGTCACGCGGTGTTATTCGGAGTCCTGCCTAGCTCACATGCTGCCGGTTCACCGGAGTCCTGTTAGCCCAGTGCTACAGCCCAATCTATACGTTGATGACCGACATGCTCGATGTGATTCATGTATACTGTCCCCATAGGTTAGTGCCGCTTTGGGTTCATGACTAGCCATGTCGGCCCGGTTCTTTATCATGTGGATGCTAGCGACACTGTCATATACGTGAGCCAAAAGGCATAAACGGTCCCGGGCCATGGTAAGGCGACACCGTGGGAATACCGTGCGTGAGGCCGCAAAGTGATATGAGGTGTTACCGGCTAGGTCAATGTGATTTGGAATCGGGTCCTGACAGCGTTGGCATCGAGCGAGGGCTGCACTGTGGGTTCGCTAAGCCAAACTGGTCGATGTTGAGTCTAGAAATGCTTTAGTTATATGTAGGGAATTGATTGTGGGAGGAACGTAAGGCTCTTTTACTCCTTTACCTTATGCCTCTGATCTGAGTCATCCTCTTCTCATTCTCTACGTGGGTATAGGACTAGGCTCTTTTCTCTCTATCGAGTTCACGTGTTACTAATCCGTAGTAACTTATAGGATTGTTGGTTACATCCTCAGTTCAGTTCCTATTATTTTGGTATGCTACTAGTTGAACCAGAACCTTGATATGATGTTGTTGTGTGGCTTTGCAATCTGATTATGAATGTCTCAAATCTGTTTTTTGAGCATTTATAGATGTTATGCGGCCCGATTTTCCCTAGAAATTCTAATGTCTTTGCATTATGGCTGTGCTTTCAGATGGCCACCCGTCCCCAGAACCAAGTGGTTCGTCTGACCCGTTGCATTGATGTGTGTGGTCACACGGCAATGTTGGTTGAGTGATGGTCGAGACCGGTTACCGATGGTATCCTGAATATACCGTCGAGGAGCAGTTTAGGGATTTTAATCAAAGCCAATATCTGTGCACGGTCAGGATTTATCCATCTTATCTCGGAGCTACTGAACCGCTTCACTGTTCTTTTGGACTTGGGATCACTATTGGGATGTCCGTGCAAGATGCAGCCTATTCCATGATGACGATTATTCGAGCCAGAACGGCCTTGCTGTGCAACACCGATTTCCGCTATATGCCAGCATCCCTCCCCGGGGCGCATGGTTACCTTCAGGGTATGTACAGCGCTGCATCCCATGAGAACTCACTTCTTCGCACCACCACGGAGATCTTTGGAAGACAAGGACCGTGAAAACCGGGCCTTGCGCATGGAGCTCTTTAATGCCCGTGCTGATCACTGGGCTACTCTAACTCGGTTTGCACCTATTGTGCAAGCCGGATACATGGACATGAGGGACTTGTATCCAGTGCGGGCTGGTCTGCCAGACTTTATGGAGTGGCGTGAGGTAGGAGGCATCACTCCTTCTCGTGGGCCTCGTCTGCCGCCGTTTGTTGGACCACGTCCACATCCGAGCCCCTTTGGTCCGCAAGCCCCACAGGATCGTCTGTTTCCGGATGATCATGTTCCACTTCCAGGCTTGGGTGGTGACTTGTATGAGGACTACTACGGAGCTGTCTGAGTAGTAGTAGTATCACTAGTATTGTAATAGTTGTACTTCCGCCGTCCTGCGTGACTTGTGGAATATGACTTAGTGTGTATCATTCCGGAAGTGTAGAAAAATAATGTATAGGTGTTGGAATGCTTCCGATGAGATGTAACGCCTTTCACTATAGTTGTACTCCGTTGGGCTTGTACTAGACTATGAATGGTGTGTATGACCGTTGGTATATATATGGCAGTTTTATATTACCATGTCATACTGATGAACATCTCTGTGTTCCGTGTTATCCATTACATTCCGCACTTCCTTGCTAAATTCTCCCAACCTGTTTTAAAACATTTTTTTGTTTCCTAGGATGGTCAACACCATAACAATCCTGCCGCTCGAGGCAGGCGGTGAAGCCAGCCTTGGCTGGAAATGCAAATCTGCCTCAACCGCCATCTTTGGCCGAGGTTATCTTTGGAAGCGAGCATAATAAGCGTGAGACCAATCGCCTACTGGAGCGGATTGAGCAAAACACCGCACGCCAGCCAAGAAATGATTCGGTGTCACTCAATGACTTCGTCAAGCTGTATCCACCGAAGTTCAAATATTCCGTTGAGCCTCTCGACGCGGATGATTGGCTTCGCAACATTAACCACAAGTTGCGTTACGCTAACGTGGCTGAAGGCGATAAGGTTACTTTTGCTGCCTATCACCTCGAAGGCCCTGCTAGCCTTTAGTGGGAGAATTATGAGGCTATCGTCCGGTTGGACAAATTACTACTTGGGCTGAATTTAGTGCCGCTTTCCGTGAGCATCACATCCCGAAGGTCTCATGGATCGCATAAAGGGAGGAATTCTGCAATTTCACCCAAGGTAGGTGACGGTGGATACTTACGGCCGTGAGTTTGGGAAATTAGCACGTTATGCTCCGAAGAAGTTTCTACCGATGCCAAGAAGCGGGCAAGGTTCCGCAAGGGACTTAGCCCCGAGCTTCGTCGTGATCTCCGTCTGCATGAGTGCACCTCCTTTCGAAGTTAGTCAATAAGGCTATCGATTGCGGCTGGCGATCTGATTTTGAAGCTTCACGCAAGCACATCCGTGATTCTGGATCTTCATCAGGCTCTGGATCCCGAAGCGCCGGGTTTGGATTCCACATCTTTTCTGCCACCTGTGTTCACCCCGAGGCCATCCTTTGAGGCGCCTCGCCCCAACCAACAATATGCTCCGCCCAAGACTTATGGAGGCCCGCTGCTAGTGCTGCTCCACGCCCCAATATGATAACTTGCTTCAAATGTGGAGAGGCGGGCCACTACATCCATGAGTGTCCCAGAACAACCCCGGTCGGATCGGAAAGTCATTGGCCGTGGTAAGCCCGGGGAAAGGTGCCCTATGCTAAACCAGCTGCCACTGCTCGAGGCCACGTCAACTATGTTTCAGCTGAGGAAACCTATGAGGATCCCAACGTCGTTCTCGGTACGCTCCTTGTTAATTGTCATCCGGCAATTGTTCTTTTTGATACTGGAGCATCTCATTCATTTATCTCTGAGAGCTATGCTCGATTGCACAACACCACATTCTGTGACATGCACACCTCCATGGAAATTCAGACCCCTGGTTCTAGATGGCAAACCTCTAGAATAAGTCATGGGAATGAAATTCTTGTCGACAGGTTAGTCTTTCTTGTTTCCCTAATAGCTCTCAAGTCCTCGGACATAAACATCATCTTGGGTATGGACTGGATGTCAGCCCATTATGCTAAGATTGATTGCTCTACTAGAACTGTTCAACTCACTCATCCTTCGGGCAAGACGGTTAATGTTTTAACTCGAGTGTCCAAGCCAATCCCCTTCCAGACCTCGAAGATATTCCGGTAGTCCGTGATTTTCCGGATGTCTTTCCGGAAGAACTGCCAGGTGTTCCACCTGACAGGGATGTCGACTTCGTGATAGATCTTGTTCCCGGAACCATCCCAATCTCTAGAAGACCTTATAAGATGGCACCCCTAGAACTAGCCGAACTTAAGAAGCAACTCGATGAGTCCTTGCAAAAGGGTTTCATCCATCCTAGTTCATCTCCATGGGCTTGCCCCGTCCTCTTCGTCAAGAAGAAGGATGGTACGGATCGGATGGTTGTGGATTATCGACACTGTCAATTTGGTCACTATCAAGAACAAGTATCCGCTCCCGGGATCAACGACACTGTATGATCAGCTCATTTGGATCCTCGATCTTTTCAAGATGGATTTGAGGTTGGGCTACCATCAAATCAAAATCAAGAACGAGGACATTCCTAAAAGCGGCCTTTGTTACTCGTTATGGCCAATACGAGTACACCGTCATGTCCTTCGGATTAACCAATGCTCCAGCCACCTTTTCTCGGTTAATGAACTCAATCTTCATGGAGTATTTGGATAAATTCGTCAGTGGTATACCTCGATGATATACTCATCTACTCCAAGAATGAGGAAGAACATGCCGAACATCTAAGGCTAGTGTTGATGAAATTTCGAGAGCACCGCCTTTATGCCAAATTCTCTAAGTGTGAATTCTGGTTACCAGAAGTGACCTACCTAGGCCATGTAATCTCTGGCAAGGGCATTGCTGTCAATCCCGAGCGAGTTCAAGCCGTCCTTGACTGGACTCCACCTGAATCGGTCAAGCAAGTTCGGAGTTTCCTCGGTTTAGCGAGCTATTGCCGTCGCTTCGTCGAGAATTTCTCTAAAGTTGCCAAACCTCTAACCGAACTCCTCAAGAAAGATAAGAAGTTCGAATGGTCACCACGGTCGAGTTCAGCTTTCAGAGGCTGAAAAGGCGCACGACATCTGCTCCCGTACTTGTTCCACCAGATTTTTCTAAGGACTTTATTATCTATTGCGATGCCTCGCGACAAGGACTAGGTTGCATACTCATGCAAGATCGTCATGTGATTGCCTACGCTTCCCGACAGTTGCGTCCACATGAGGATAACTATCCCACACACGATCTAGAGCTTGCAGCAGTGGTTCATGCACTCAAAACCTGGCGACATTACCTTCTTGGTAATTGTTGCGAAATCTACACTGATCACCAAAGTCTGAAATACATCTTCACCCAACCGGATTTGAATCTCAGGCAAAGACGTTGGGTCGAGTTGATTACAGATTACGACTTAGGAATATCTTACACCCCAGGCAAAGCCAATGTCATGGCTGACACACTAAGTCGCAAATCTTATTGTAACAATTTGATGTTACAACAAAGTCAACCATTTCTCCACGAGGAATTTCGTAAGCTTAATCTTCACATTGTTCCTCGAGGATTCCTTTCCACCCTGGTGGCGAAACCTAACCTTACGGATCGAATCATAGCTGCTCAGCGGTATGATAGAGGATATCTCGGATCAAGGAGAACATTGCTAGCGGAGCTGCTAAGTGTTTCTCCATAGATGAGCGAGGTGTTGTATTCTTTGAAAACCGCTTGGTGGTTCCCAAGAAACAACAGCTACGACAACTGATCCTTAAGGAAGCTCATGACTCTCCTCTCACCATTCATCCCGGTAGTACTAAAATGTATCAAGACCTACGCCAGAGGTTTTGGTGGACTAGGATGAAGAGAGAAATCGCTCAATACATTGCTAATTACGGCGTCATACGTCGAGGTTAAGGCGAGCATCAACGGCCTGCTGGTACCCTTCAACCTTTGGAAATTCCTGAATGGAAATGGGATAAAATTGGTATGGATTTCATTACCGGGTTTCCCAGGACCAAGAGAGGAATAATGCTATCTTCGTTGTCGCCGATCGTCTTTCCAAAGTAGCCCACTTCCTACCCGTTCGCGGAGAGTATAACCGCTAGCCAGCTAGCTGATTTGTACATCTCTCGAATAGTGTCTCTTCATGGTGTTCCACCGAGATTAACTCAGACCGTGGAAGTCTTTTTCACCTCTCGATTTTGGGAAAGTTTCCAAAATGCTATGGGAACTCGTCTCTCTTTCGACCGCATTCCATCCCCAATCAAGTGGTCAAGTAGAACGAGTCAATCAAATCCTAGAGGATATGCTTGAGCTTCATCATCTCTTCGGCATGAATTGGGAGAAATGCCTCCCATTCACCGAGTTCGCTTATAACAATAGCTATCAAGCCAGCTTAGGCAAAGCTCCTTTCGAAGTTCTTTATGGACGGAAATGTTGAACGCCTCTTAACTGGTCAGAAACCGGGGAGAGACAACTCTTTGGCGGATATGATTCAGAAGCGTAAGAGCAGGTTCGCGTTGTTCGTGAAAAGTTGAAAACAACCCAATCTCGTCAAAAGAGTTAATATGACCGCAAGCATAAGCCTATGGCTTATGAAATTGGCGAGAAGGCTTACCTTCGGGTTACTCCTTTGAAGGGAACCCATCGATTCGGTATCAAAGGCAAGTTGGCTCCTCGTTACATTGGACCCTTTCGCATTCTTGCCAAACGAGGAGAAGTTGCCTACCAATTGGAACTACCTCCGCATCTTTCCAGAGTCCATGATGTCTTCCACGTTTCCCAACTCAGGCGTTGCTTCTCGGATCCTATCCGTGGAGTGGACCACGAAACGCTTGATCTCCAAGATAACCTCACCTATCGAGAATATCCCGTTCATATTCTTGATCAAGCCGAGCGTACCACTCGACGTCAGAATATCAAGTTTCTAAAGGTTCAATGGTCAAACCATTCCGAGCAAGAAGCAACTTGGGAAAGGGAGGATCGTCTTCGACTTGAGTATCCCACCTTTTTCTCAACAGATACTAAATCTCGGGACGAGTTTCTTTTGAGTGGGGGTGAGTTGTCACATCCCGCTTAGACCATGCATTAGTGTGTGCATCATGTTTAAATTTTCATTTGAATTTGAAATGGGGAAGACAGAAACCCCAGAACCCCTCTTAACTCAACTAGGGTTTACTAAAATTATTTCAATGAACCTGAAATGCCCTTCAAAATGTTCATCATCTTTGCTTTGGTTCAAAGCCTCTGCCAAAAGTGGTGCACCATTTTCTAGGTCATCCAAAGGTCTTTGAATTAAATCATAAGTATTTGAGTTTGAGCATTTCAAATTATATAAAATATTTCAAATGCCCAAATATTGCCAAACTAAAATGTTTCATGTTGGACATATTCCAACAATGGACCAGAGCAGTTTGGTGATTTTTGAAACTGTTTTGGTATTTTTAAAAACTCCACAAAGTTGCAGAAAAATAGAAAAAGGAAAATAGTTCGTAACACTTACAGCGCCCCACCACGGCCCACCCAGCCCAACAGCGCCCGGTAAGCTGTTTAGCTCGGCCAGGCAGCCAGTGCTTTCGGCGGCGAGCACCGCATGGGTGCCACGCACCTGTCGCCGCCTCGCCGCTCCCTTGCCCAGCCGCGACGTGGACCGTCCTCCCTCTCTCCCCCGAACCCCCTGGACACCTCCTCTCCTCCCCGGCTCCTCTCTCTCGCGCTCCCCCGCCATGGCCGACGCCACCGCAGCCACGCCGTCGCCGTAGACGTGCTCCCCGCCGTCCTTGCTCCTCCTCACCTTGTCTAGGAGCTCCGCCGCTCTCGACTACCCCAAACTAGCAAAGCCCCGCCTTCCCTAGTGCCCCGAATCCACCACATCGCCCTCGGCCGAGTCCACCGTCGCCGGAGATCCCCTTCAACGCCGTCGTCGCTCCGGTCCGTCCCGACCTCGGCAGAGCTACTACAGCGTCGCCTGCGTGAGCCCATCTACCTCCCCTTCCTCTCTCTCTCGCTCTCGTGGGCGTAGCAACCGAACCAAGCTCACCCGCACCCGCCGCCCGTGGAGTTCGTCAGCCGACGTGCTCCGGTCACTCTCCGACCACCTCGTGGTGTCCATCACACTCACCGCACCCCATGGGGTCTAACCATACACTCCCGCACATCACCGACCCCTCTAGCCCAAGTTCGTCTTGGCCGAACCCGGTGGCCCGCCTAGCTCGTCATGCGGCCGACTCCGACCGCCCGGCCGACTCCACCAATAGCCGCGGCTAGTCCCCAGCAACCCATACCCACCCTCCATGCTCGTTTGGTCGCCGGAATCGCCAACGCACTTCCTCCGCCAGCGTCGGGCTCGCCCGTGACTAGTCGCCAGTCACGGTAAGCGTGGACTTTGATTCGGTGGGCCTGGTTGACTCAGATGAGTCATCAGCAGATGGGGCCCAGCCCTGCTAACTATATAGGATTAGTTCAATTAATTTTTAGTTAAACTAATTACCCGACACCCCGGACCCTTTGTCGGGTTTGACTGGACGTCTCCGTTGACCCTGACGTCATGCTGACGCATGGCTGACGCATTAATCTAATTCCTGGATTTATTCTAATATAGTAATTCCAGAATATAATTCAAATTTCAAATGCTTATAACTTTTAATCTGTAACTCCAAATGCAAAGATTTATATATGAAAATTTATCAGAAAAATCCATTCTATCCATTGGTACAGGTTTCATGCATGTTAAAACAAGTTAACCTTGCTGTTTAACCAGAATAAGATAATGCACGTTTAGGGCTAATCCAAATGAGCTATCATTTGAATCTTTGATTCAAATGAGTTCATCCCCTATTTTTTCAGCTTGCATTAGGCCAACACACATCCATATTGCCATGTCATAGCATGCATCATATTGTTGCATATTGTCATGTGTGTTTAGTTTCGATATGCTTTTTCGTGATAGGTTCTGCCCCCGAGGATAACCTCGACTATCCTTCTGAAGGGCAGTACTCTACCCCGTTCCATCGTGCAAGCAACCCATTGATCATTCCGATACAAACCCATGTTCTCGCTTACGCTCTTGTTTCTTTGCATTAAGACAACGCGATTCAAACTGTTGTGTCATGCGGTAGTTGAACCCACTTCCTTTGCATGACTGTCATTGCCACAAGAATTAGATGAAACCCACTAGTATGTGTAGGAGTAGATTGAGCCATGTTTGTGTTTCCTACCATACTATGCTTGCTATGCTTAGAGATGTGTCGTGTCCGCTCATCGGGATGATGAACTGGAGTGAAAGGTTGTGTCGGGTTCGAGAGTGAAAGTGTTGAACACGTTTTGGTAAAGGTATCGATGAGAGGCCATGTAGGAGTACATGGTGGGTTGTTTCATTGAAGCCGTCCCTAAGAACTGAGATCTGTGTTTGTGATCCATGAAACAGTTACTACCACGCATTGGGATCCTTAATTGACCCTCTCGGCTTCTTAACCACTCTTGTCCTCGATCCAGAGTTGCAAGTAGTTTCGTGTTTGTAGCATCTTTGGGGCCGCCTTAACGCTGACCGTAGGGGTGGGTTGTGTTGCGGTAGGCACCGTGGCCCGGTGTACTGATTCGCCCGTTTGGTGTCTCGGGAACCCTGTACACATCGTTCGGGGCCGTATGGGAAACCTCGGCCAGACTCCCTGCGGATGGAACCTGAATAGGCGATCAACCTGGACTTGGGACTTGTGTGTTTAGGTAGGCTGTGGCCGACACCCACGTTGGGCTTCCGCTTGAAGGTTGCCGAGTACATGTCGTGTAAACGGCGGTAAGTGGTGAGAGCGTGTGTGAAGAAGTACCCCCTGCAGGGTTCATATGATCTATTCGAATAGCCGTGTCCACGGAGAAGGACTTCAGGTTACTTATATCAGTTCATAGACAAGTAAATGGATACTACTAAAAGCCTCAAGATAAGTGTGATTATCGCGGATGGCCCTCTCGTGGGATGACGAGAGAGGATCCACGGTGGAGTATTGTGGTGGTGATTAGTGGACTCGTGTGCGACAAATGCTTTTCAAGTGGTGTCACGTAGGATAGCTTACCCAAGAGTCAAAGCTGGCTTTGCAAATAACTCCACCACCTTCTTGAGAATGTGCATGTATGATAGGATTCTGTGGTAAGACTTGCTGAGTACCTCCGTACTCATGTTTGCTTAATTAATGTTTTCAGACGACAACACTGCCCCTTCCGATGGGTTCTATGTAGACCTTGACATCGACGAAAGTGAACTAGCCACCCGGTGGTAATCCAAGGCTTGTGAAGGGCCATCAGTAGATAGAAAGGCTTCAACAAGCCTTCTTTCTTTTTAAAGTCTGTACTCAGACTGGTTTTGCTTCCGCATGTGCTTGTATGTTGTATGACTTGAGTGTTGGGTCATGTGACCCCTACCTGTATGAATATGTTATGTATGGCTCCTGAGCCTTCTAAATAAAGTACTTTGAGTTGTAGAGTTTTGTTGTGATGCCTTGTTGTATTTACTCATATCGGGCATATTGCGTGTATGATTGAAATGCTTGGTATGAGTGGGATCCGACAAACTAGTTGTTTATCCTTGGCAGCCTCTCATATGGGGAAATGTAGTCTCTTGCTTCCGAGCGATAGTAGTCCGCTACAGCCGGTTCACCGAGTCCTGATAGCCCAAAGACTACCGCTTGGACACTTGATCGCCGGCATGTGTCTCACGTCGTTCCTATGTCTGTCCCTTCGGGGAAATGTCACGCGGTGTTATTCGGAGTCCTTCCTAGCCTGCTACAGCCCGGTTCACCGGAGTCCTGTTAGCCCAGTGCTACAGCCCGAATCTATACGTTGATGACCGACATGCTCGATGTGATTCATGTATGCCTGTCCCCATAGGTTAGTGCCGCTTTGGGTTCACGACTAGCCATGTCGGCCGGGTTCTTTATCATGTGGATGCTAGCGACCTTTGTCATATACGTGAGCCAAAAGACGCAAATGGTCCCGGCCATGGTAAGGCGACACCCGTAGAATACCGTGCTTGAGGCCGCAAAGTGATATGAGGTGTTACCGGCTAGGTCAATGTGATTTGGAATCGGGGTCGACAGCGTTGGCATCGAGCAGGGGCTGCTGTAGGTTCGCTAAGCCAAACTGGTCGATGTTGAGTCTAGAAATGCTTTAGTTATATGTAGGGAATTGATTGTGGGAGGAACGTAAGGCTCTTTTACTCCTTTACCTTATGCCTCGATCTGAGTCATCCTCTTCTCATTCTACGTGGGCATAGGACTAGGCTCTTTTCTCTCTATCGTGTTCACGTGTTACTAATCCGTAGTAACTTATAGGATTGTTGGTTACATCCTCGGTTCAGTTCCTATTATTTTGGTATGCTACTAGTTGAACCGGAACCTTGATATGATGTTGTTGTGTGGCTTTGCAATCTGATTATGAATGTCTCAAATCTGTTTTTGAGCATTTACGTATGTTATGCTGCCCGATTTTCCCTAGAAATTCTAATGTCTTTGCATTATGGCTGTGCTTTCAGATGGCCACCCGTCCCCAGAACCAAGTGGTTCGTCTGACCCGTTGCATTGATGTGTGTGGTCACACGGCAATGTTGGTTCGGGTGATGGTCGAGACCGGTTACCGATGGTATCCTGAATATACCGTCGAGGAGCGGTTTAGGGATTTTAATCAAAGCCAATATCTGTGCACGGTCAGGATTTATCCATCTTATCTTGAGCTCTTGAACCGCTTCACGTTCTTATGGACTTGGGATCACTATTGGGATGTCCGTGCAAGATGCAGCCTATTCCATGATGACGATTGTTCGAGCGAATCGCCTTGTTGTGCAACACCGATTTCCGCTATATGCCAGCATCCCTCCCCGGGGCGCATGGTTACCTTCAGGGTATGTACAGCGCTGCATCCCATGAGAACTCACTTCTTCGCACCACCACGGAGATGCTGGAAGACAAGGACCGTGAAAACCGGGCCTTGCGCATGGAGCTCTTTAATGCCCGTGCTGATCACTGGGCTACTCTAACTCGGTTTGCACCTGTTGTGCAAGCCGGATACATGGACATGAGGGACTTGTATCCAGTGCGGGCTGGTCTGCCAGACTTTATGGAGTGGCGTGAGGTAGGAGGCATCACTCCTTCTCGTGGGCCTCGTCTGCCGCCGTTTGTTGGACCACGCCCACATCCGAGCCCTTTGGTCCGCAAGCCCCACAGGATCGCTCTGCTTCCGGATGATCATGTTCCACTTCCGAGCTTGGGTGGTGACTTCTATGAGGACTACTACGGAGCTGTCTGAGTAGTAGTAGTATCACTAGTATTGTAATAGTTGTATCTCCGCCGTCCTACGTGACTTGTGGAATATGACTTAGTGTGTATCATTCCGGAAGTGTAGAAAAATAATGTATAGGTGTTGGAATGCTTCCGATGAGATGTAACGCCTTTCACTATAGTTGTACTCCGTTGGGCTTGTACTAGACTATGAATGGTGTGTATGACCGTTGGTATATATATGGCAGTTTTATATTACCATGTCATACTGATGAACATCTCTGTGTTCCGTGTTATCCATTACATTCCGCACTTCCTTGCTAAATTCTGCCATCCTGGTTTAAACCATTGTTTTGTTTCCTAGGATGGTCAACACCCGCAACAATCCTGCCGCTCCAGGGCAGGCAGAAGCCAGCCGGAAATGCAAATCTGCCTCAACCGCCATCCTTGGCGAGGTTATGCTTGAAGCGAGAATGCAATAAGCGTGAGACCAATCGCCTCTTTGGAGCGGATTGAGCAAAACACCGCACGCCAGCCAAGAAATGATTCGGTGTCACTCAATGACTTCGTCAAAAGCTGTATCCACCGAAGTTCAAATATTCCGTTGAGCCTCTCGACACGGATGATTGGCTTCGCAAAGATCAACCACAAGCTGCGTTCTGCTAACGTGGCTGAAGCTGATAAGGTTACTTTTGCTGCCTATCACCTCGAAGGCCCTGCTAGCCTTTAGTGGGAGAATTATGAGGCTATGCGTCCAGTTGGACAAATTACTACTTGGGCTGAATTTAGTGCCGCTTTCCGTGAGCATCACATCCCAGAAGGTCTCATGGATCGCAAAAGGGAGGAATTCTGCAATTTCACCCAAGGTAGGCTGACAGTGGATACTTACAGCCGTGAGTTTGGGAAATTAGCACGTTATGCTCCTGAAGAAGTTTCTACCGATGCCAAGAAGCAGGCAAGGTTCCGCAAGGGACTTAGCCCCGAGCTTCGTCGTGATCTCCGTCTGCATGAGTGCACCTCCTTTCCGAAGTTATTCAATAAGGCTATCGGTGCAACTGGCGATCTGATTTTGAAGCTTCACGCAAGCACATCCGTGATTCTCGATCTTCATCGGGCTCTGGATCCCGAAGCGCCGGATTTGGATTCCACATCTTGCTCGCCACCCAGTTCACCCGAGGCCATCCTTTGAGGCGCCTCGCCCCAACCTGCAATATGCTCCGCCTAAGACTTATGGAGGCCCTGCTAGTGCTGCTCCACGCCCCAATATGATAACTTGCTTCAAATGTGGAGAGACGGGCCACTACATCCGCGAGTGTCCCCAGAACAACCCCAGTCAGATCGGAAAGTCTGTTGGTCGTGGTAAGCCAGCAGGAAAGGTGACCTATGCTAAACCAGCTGCCACTGCTCGAGGCCACGTCAACTATGTTTCAGCTGAGGAAACCTATGAGGATCCCAACGTCGTTCTCGGTACGCTCCTTGTTAATTGTCATCCGGCAATTGTTCTTTTTGATCTTTGGAGCATCTCATTCATTTATCTCGAGAGCTATGCTCGATTGCACAACACCACATTCTGTGACATGCACACCTCCATGGAAATTCAGACCCCTGGTTCTAGATGGCAAACCTCTAGAATAAGTCATGGGAATGAAATTCTTGTCGACAGGTTAGTCTTTCTTGTTTCCCTAATAGCTCTCAAGTCCTCGGACATAAACATCATCTTGGGTATGGACTGGATGTCAGCCCATTATGCTAAGATTGATTGCTCTACTAGAACTGTTCAACTCACTCATCCTTGGGCAAGACGGTTAATGTTTTAACTCGAGTGTCCAAGCGCCGACTTTACTCCTTAAATGCCAATCCCTTCCGGACCTCGAAGATATTCCGGTAGTCCGTGATTTTCCGGATGTCTTTCAGAAGAACTGCCAGTGTTCCACAGCGGGGATGTCGAGTTCGTGATGGATCTTGTTCCGGAACCGTCCCAATCTCTAGAAGACCTTATAAGATGGCACCCCTAGAACTAGCCGAACTTAAGAAGCAACTCGATGAGTCCTTGCAAAAGGGTTTCATCCGTCCTAGTTCATCTCCATGGGCTTGCCCGTCCTCTTCATCAAGAAGAAGGATGGTACGGATCGGATGGTTGTGGATTATCGACACATCAATTTGGTCACTATCAAGAACAAGTATCCGCTCCCCAGGATCAACGACCAGTATGATCAGCTCGCTGGACCCTCAGTCTTTTCCAAGATGGATTTGAGGTTGGGCTACCATCAAATCAAAATCAAGAACGGGGACATTCCTAAAACGGTCTTTGTTACTCGTTATGGCCAATACGAGTACACCGTCATGTCCTTCGGGTAAACCAATGCTCCAGCCACCTTTTCTCGGTTAATGAACTCAATCTTCATGGAGTATTTGGATAAATTCGTCGTGGTATACCTCGATGATATACTCATCTACTCCAAGAATGAGGAAGAACATGCCGAACATCTAAGGCTAGTGTTGATGAAATTTCGAGAGCACCGCCTTTATGCCAAATTCTCTAAGTGTGAATTCTGGTTACCAGAAGTGACCTACCTAGGCCATGTAATCTCCGGCAAGGGCATTCTTTGTCAATCCCGGCGAGTTCAAGCCGCCTTGACCGGACTCCACCTGAATCACCAAGCAAGTTCGAGTTTTCTCGGTTTAGCGAGCTATTGCCGTCGCTTCGTCGAGAATTTCTCTTAAGTTGCCAAACCTCTAACCGAACTCCTCAAGAAAGATAAGAAGTTCGAATGGACACCACAAAGGCGAGTTCAGCTTTCGTGAACCGAAAAGACGCTCGACATCTGCTCCCGTACTTGTTCCACCAGATTTTTCTAAGGACTTTATTATCTATTGCGGCGCCGCGACAAGGACTAGGTTTCATACTCATGCAAGATCGTCATGTGATTGCCTCGCTTCCGACAGTTGCGTCCACATGAGGATAACTATCCCACACACGATCTAGAGCTTGCAGAAGTGGTTCATGCACTCAAAACCTGGCGACATTACCTTCTTGGTAATCGTTGCGAAATCTACACTGATCACCAAAGTCTGAAATACATCTTCACCCAACCGGATTTGAATCTCAGGCAAAGACGTTGGGTCGAGTTGATTACAGATTACGACTTAGGAATATCTTACACCCGTGCAAAGCCAATGTCATGGCTGACGCACTAAGTCGCAAATCTTATTGTAACAATTTGATGTTACAACAAAGTCAACCATTTCTCCACGAGGAATTTCGTAAGCTTAATCTTCACATTGTTCCTCAAGGATTCCTTTCCACCCTGGTGGCGAAACCTAACCTTACGAATCGAATCATAACTGCTCAGCAGTATGATAGAGGGATATCTCGGATCAAGGAGAACATTGCTAGCGGAGCTGCTAAGTGTTTCTCCATAGATGAACGAGGTGTTGTCTTCTTTGAAAACCACTTGGTGGTTCCTAAGAAACAACAGCTACGGCAATCGATCCTTAAGGAAGCTCATGACTCTCCTCTCACCATTCATCCCGGTAGTACTAAAATGTATCAAGACCCTCGCCAGAGGTTTTGGTGGACTAGGATGAAGAGAGAAATCGCTCAATACATTGCTAATTGCGACGTCTGCCGTCGAAGTTCAGCAGAGCATCAACGGCCTGCTGGTACCCTTCAACCTTTGGAAATTCCTGAATGGAAATGGGATAAAATTGGTATGGATTTCATTACCGGGTTTCCCGGACCAAGAGAGGGAATAATGCTATCTTCGTTGTCGCCGATCGCCTTTCCAAAGTAGCCCACTTCCTACCCGTTCGTGAGAGTATAACCGCTAGCCAGCTAGCTGATTTGTACATCTCTCGAATAGTGTCTCTTCATGGTGTTCCACCGAGATTAACTCAGACCGTGGAAGTCTTTTTCACCTCTCGATTTTGGGAAAGTTTCCAAAATGCTATGGGAACTCGTCTCTCTTCGGCACCGCATTCCATCCCCAATCAAGTGGTCAAGTAGAACGAGTCAATCAAATCCTAGAGGATATGCTTCGAAGCTTCATCATCTCTTTCGGCATGAATTGGGAGAAATGCCTTCCATTCGCCGAGTTCGCTTATAACAATAGCTATCAAGCCAGCTTAGGCAAAGCTCCTTTCGAAGTTCTTTATGGACGGAAATGTTGAACGCCTCTTAACTGGTCAGAAACCGGGGAGAGACAACTCTTTGGCCCGGATATGATTCAGGAAGCAGAAGAGCAGGTTCGCGTTGTTCGTGAAAAGTTGAAAACAACCCAATCTCGTCAAAAGAGTTAATATGACCGCAAGCATAAGCCTATGGCTTATGAAATTGGCGAGAAGGCTTACCTTCGGGTTACTCCTTTGAAGGGAACCCATCGATTCGGTATCAAAGGCAAGTTGGCTCCTCGTTACATTGGACCCTTTCGCATTCTTGCCAAACGAGGAGAAGTTGCCTACCAATTGGAACTACCTCCGCATCTTTCCAGAGTCCATGATGTCTTCCACGCTTTCCCAACTCAGGCGTTGCTTCTCGGATCCTATCCGTGGAGTGGACCACCAAACGCTTGATCTCCAAGATAACCTCACCTATCGAGAATATCCCGTTCAGATTCTTGATCAAGCCGAGCGTACCACTCGGCGTCGAATATCAAGTTTCTAAAGGTTCAATGGTCAAACCATTCCGAGCAAGAAGCAACTTGGGAAAGGGAGGATCGCCTTCGACTTGAGTATCCCACCTTTTCACAACAGATCCTAAATCTCGGGACGAGATTCATTTGAGTGGGGGTGAGTTGTCACATCCCGCTTAGACCATGCATTAGTGTGTGCATCATGTTTAAATTTTCATTTGAATTTGAAATGGGGAAGACAGAAACCCCGTAACCCCTCTTAACTCAACTAGGGTTTACTAAAATTATTTCAATGAACCTGAAATGCCCTTCAAAATGTTCATCATCTTTGCTTTGGTTCAAGCCTCCGCCAAAAGTGGTGCACCATTTTCTAGGTCATCCAAAGGTCTTTGAATTAAATCATAAGTATTTGAGTTTGAGCATTTCAAATTATATAAAATATTTCAAATGCCCAAATATTGCCAAACTAAAATGTTTCATGTTGGACATATTCCAACAATGGACCAGGAGCAGTTTGGTGATTTTTGAAACTGTTTTGGTATTTTTAAAAACTCCACCAAGTTGCAGAAAAATAGAAAAAGGAAAATAGTTCAGAACACTTACCTGGCGCCCACCAACCGGCCCACTGCCGCCCAGCCCAAAGACCAAGGCCAACAGCTGTTTGGCTCGGCTTGACGAGCAACCAGTGCTCGGCGGCGAAACACCGCATGGAGTGCCACGCACTGGTCGCCGCCTCGCCGCTCCCTCGCCCAACCGCGGCGTGGACCGTCCTCCCTCTCTCCCCGAACCCCTGGACACCTCCTCTCCTCCCCGGCTCCTCTCTCGCGCCCCGCCATGGACGACGCCATCACAGCCACGCTTGCCGCCAGAGACGTGCTCCCCGCCGTCCGTGCTCCTCCTCACCTTGTCTAGGAGCTCCGCCGCTCTCGACTACCCCAAACTAGCCAAGCCCCGCCTGCCCTAGTGCCCTGAATCCACCACATCGCCCTCGGCCGAGTCCACCGTCGCCGGAGATCCCCTTCAACGCCGCTGCCGCTCCGGTCCGTCCCTGACCTCGACGAGAGCTCCTACGCGTCGCCCGTGAGCCCATCTACCTCCCCTTCCCTCTCTCTCTCGCTCTCGTGCAGCGTAGCAACCGAACCAAGCTCACCCGCACCCGCCGCCGTGGAGTTCGTCGCCGACGTGCTCCCGGTCACTCTCCGGCCACCTCGTGGTGTCCATCACACTCACCGCACCCCATGGGGTCTAACCATACACTCCTCGCACCTCACCAACCCCTCTAGCCCAAGTTCATCTTCGGCCGAACCCCGGTGGCCGCCTAGCTCGTCAGCCGGGCGCCGACTCAGCCACCCGACCCAACTCCACCAATAGCCAGCGGCTTGTCCCTAGCTACCCATAGCCACCCTCCTCATGGCTCGTTTGGTCGCCGGAATCGCCAAACGCACTTCCTCCGCCGTCAGGCTCGCCCGGCTGACTAGTCATTAGTGCAGCGTGGACTTTGATTCGGTGGGCCTGGTTGACTCCGATGAGTCATCGATGATGGGGCCCAGCCTCGCTAACTAAATAGGATTAGTTCAATTAATTTTTAGTTAAACTAATTACCCCGACACCCGCCCACTGTCAGGTTTGACCTGGACGTCTCCGTTGACTTGACAGCGTCATCTTGGCGCATGGTCGATTAATCTAATTCTCGGATTTATTCTAATATAGTAATTCCAGAATATAATTCAAATTTCAAATGCTTATAACTTTTAATCTGTAACTCCAAATGCAAAGATTTATATATGAAAATTTATCAGAAAAATCCATTCTATCCATTGGTACAGGTTTCATGCATGTTAAAACAAGTTAACCTTGCTGTTTAACCAGAATAAGATAATGCACCTTTAGGGCTAATCCAAATGAGCTATCATTTGAATCTTTGATTCAAATGAGTTCATCCCCTATTATTTCAGCTTGCATTAGGCCAACACACATCCATATTGCCATGTCATAGCATGCATCATATTGTTGCATATTGTCATGTGTGTTTACTTTCGATATGCTTTTTCGTGATAGGTTACTCGCCCGAGGATAACCTCGACTATCCATCCAAGGGCGATTACTCTACCCCCGTTCCATCAGGCAAGCAACCCATTGATCATTCCGATACAAACCCATGTTCTCGCTTCTGCTCTTGTTTTACTGCATTAAGACAACGCGATTCAAACTGTTGTGTGCTGCGGTAGTTGAACCCATTTCCTTTGCATGACCTGTCATTGCCACAAAGAATTCAGATGAAACCCACTAGTATGTGTAGGAGTTGATTGAGCCATGTTTGTGTTTCCTACCATACTATGCTTGCTATGCTTAGAGTTGTGTCGTCCGCTCATCGGGATGATGAACCGGAGTGAAAGGTTGTGTCGGGTTCGAGAGTGAAAGTGTTGAACACGTTTTGGTAAAGGTATCGATGAGAGGCCATGTAGGAGTACATGGTGGGTTGTTTCATTGAAGCCCTCCCTAAGAACTGAGATATGTGTTTGTGATCCATGAAACAATTACTACCACGCATTGGGATCCTTAATTGACCCTCTCGGCTTCTTAACCACTCTTGTCCTCAGTCCGGGAGTTGCAAGTAGTTTCTGGTGTTTGTAGCATGTTGGGGCATACGCAATGCTGACCGTAGGGTGGGTTGTGTTGCGGTTGGCACCAGGTCTGATGTACCGATTCGCCTGCTTGGTGTCTCGGGAACCTCAGACACATCGTTCGGGGCCGTATGGGAAACCTCGGCGGACTCTCATGGATGGAACCTGAATAGGCGATCAACCCGGACTTGGGACTTGTGTGTTTAGGTAGGCTGTGGCCGACACCCACGTTGGGCTTCCGCTTGAAGGTTGCCGAGTACATGTCGTGTAAACGGCGGTAAGTGGTGAGAGCGTGTGAAGAAGTACACCCTGCAGGTTAATATGATCTATTCGAATAGCCGTGTCCACGGAGAAGGACTTCTGGGTTACTTATATCAGTTCATAGACAAGTAAATGGATACTACTAAAAGCCTCAAGATAAGTGTGATTATCGCGGATGGCCCTCTCGTGGGATGACGAGAGAGGATCCACGGTGGAGTATTGTGGTGGTGATTAGTGGACTCGTGTAATGCGACAAATGCTTTTCAAGTGGTGTCACGTGGGATAGCTTACCCAAGAGTCAAAGCTGGCTTGTTGCAAATAACCCCACCACCTTCTTGAGAATGTGCATGTATGATAGGATTACGTGGTAAGACTTGCCGAGTACCTCCGTGCTCATGTTTGCTTAATTAATGTTTTCCTGCATTTACAACACTGCCCCTTCCGATGGGTTCTATGTAGAACTTGACATCGACGAGTGAACTAGCCACCCGGTGGTAATCCAAGGCTTGTGAAGGGCCATCAGCAGATAGAAAGGCTTCAACAAGCCTTCTTTCTTTTTAAAGTCCTGTACTAAGACTAGTTTGCTTCCGCATGTGCTTGTATGTTGTATGACTTGAGTGTTGGGTCATGTGACCCCTACCTGTATGAATATGTTATGTATGGCTCCTGAGCCTTCTAAATAAAGTACTTTGAGTTGTAGAGTTTTGTTGTGATGCCTTGTTGTATTTACTCATATCGGGCATATTATGCGTGTATGATTGAAATGCTTGGTATGAGTGGGATCCGACAAACTAGTTGTTTATCCTTGGCAGCCTCTCATATGGGGAAATGTAGTCTCTTGCTTCCGAGCGATAGTAGTCCGCTACAGCCCGGTTCACCGGAGTCCTGATAGCCCAGCACTACTGCTTGGACACTTGACTGGCCGGCATGTGTCTCACGTCGTTCCTATGTCTGTCCCTTCGGGGAAATGTCACGCGGTGTTATTCGGAGTCCTGCCTAGCCTGCTACAGCCCGGTTCACCGGAGTCCTGTTAGCCCAAAGGTTACAGCCCGAATCTATACGTTGATGACCGACATGCTCGATGTGATTCATGTATGCCTGTCCCCATAGGTTAGTGCCGCTTTCGGTTCACGACTAGCCATGTCGGCCCGGGTTCTTTATCATGTGGATGCTAGCGACACTGCCATATACGTGAGCCAAAAGACGCAAACGGTCCCGGGCCATGGTAAGGCGACACCCGTGGGAATACCGTGTGTGAGGCCGCAAAGTGATATGAGGTGTTACCGGCTAGGTCAATGTGATTTGGAATCGGGGTCCTGACACGGAGCGACGCTTAACCTCGTGAGGAAGGACAACTTCAGCTCCGTAGACAAGGAAGAATGGGGTCTCGCCCGTTGGTTTGGTGGCGGTGGTGCGGATAGACCACATCACGGACAGGATCTCGTCGTTCCAGCCCCTGCCACATGCCTCGAGCTTCTTATGGAAGGTTCTGGTCTTGAGGCTCCTCAGGACCTCCGCGTTGGCGCATTCGGCCTGACCATTGCTCCTGTGGTGCGCCACCGAAGTGTAGCAGATCTGCGTTCCGAGGTTAGAACAGTAGGTTTTGAAGAGGTTACTAGTGAACTACGAGCCATTATCTATGATGATGCGGTTGGGGAGCCGAAGCGGCTCACGAGGCCCTTGATGAACTTGACAGCAGAGCCAGCTGGGATGGTGCGGACGACTTCCACTTCCGCCCACTTGGTGAACTTGTCGATGGCGACATAGAGGTAGCGGTAGCCCCCAGGCGCTCGAGGGAATGGGCCCAAGATGTCCAGCCCCCAGACCGCGAACGGCCACGTGAGCGGAATGGTATGGAGGCCCTGAGCCGGCTAATGAATTTGCTTGGCGTGGAACTGGCAGGCTTCGTAGGACTTCACCAGCTCAGCTGCATCATTGAGCGCAGTGGGCCAGTAGAACTCACTGCATAATACTTTGCCGACGAGGGTCCGTGATGATGAGTGGTGCCCGCAGTCCCCATCGTGTACGTCAGTTAGTAGCTCCTTCCCCTGGTTCTTGGAAATGCAGCGCGGGGAAACGTCGTTTGGCCGCTTCCTGTACAACTCACCATCCTGGATGCAGTACGTCGTGGCTTGCCGAACCACACGCTCTACATCCTCCTCTTTCTATGGTAGCGCCCCTTGCATCAGATATTCCTTGAATTCCTTGGTCCAACATCCCTCCTGAGGTTCGAGCGCCAAGAGCAAGCGAGCTCCTGAGGTCGGGCCACAGGCCGGGGCTCCTGTGCCGGGAGGCTGTGGGAGCTCATCCCGAGGCTGAGATGTGCTCGAAAGTGGTGGTGTCGCCTATGGCTTGAAGACTCGTTCCTCAAAAACACCGGGCTCTTGTGGCTGCCGCTTGGATGCTCTCCTGGCGATGTCGTCGGCTTCCTTGTTAGTGCCCCGGGGCACGTGCTGCAGCTCCAGGCCCAAGAATTGCTTCTCCATCTTGCACACCTCCGCGAGGTATGCCTCCATATGCTCGTCCTTCACTACAAAAAAAAGACACATCCGTGACATTTTGGGCCGAATGAAATATTTTTCTGTCATACATATGACACTTATATGACGATAATTGTGACAAAACCCGGTATCATCATAGATGTGGTGGGCTCCTACTTCTATGACAAAAAATCATGACAGAAAATGGGCTTTTTGTCTTGGGCGGTCCGGAGACACAGCTGCATGACATTCTTTGGGTTGTCCATGATGGAAAAAACCGTGGTAGAAGCGAGGGGGAGGAAAATTTCGGGGAGTTGCCGGTTAAGGTGGGAGGTCGGGGGCCGAGCGATCCGTGTTTCTCAGACGCACGCTGCGTGTTTTGCGAGGGTTGGCTCTAATCGAACCCGAAGCGAGGCATTGGGCTCTAATCGAACCCGGCGACAGATCGCAGGCTACGCTACATCGAACCCGAGCGATCGATCGATGGCTGTTAATCGAACCCGATGGAGCGATTCGCTTCGCCATCGCTACTAACTCAAGCCGATCGATTGTATGAACAAGTGGCGTTATGGGTGGGGGGTTGGATGAACAGTGAGCAGTGTTTGGCTACAACTAGTCTGACTACACGTCCTCATATAACATATCAAGGATGCACCATCTTACCAGATTAACATTCGACTTACCCATGCAGTGTGGGAAGAAAGAAGTATTGGGACTGCGTATCCAAGCAATTGATGCCATGGACTCCTTTGTACAACCTTGTAAGCAAAAAAGAAGTTGCAGCAGTGCCTGCATAAAGAACTAGCGTAAGTTCGCCATTACCGCTTCTCGGAATTTTAGTTAGCCACTTATTGCAAAATTGTTCAATTACGTTGCTTGGCTTAATTTAGTTTGCTATCGATTACATAAAGGCACAGCCTGTTAATCATACCGTAGATCGCGCCTATCTATGTGTTTGATACTTACTGTTAGGAATTACCTGTTTGCCTTAACTTAAATATCTACTTGTTTGTTTAATCGCTTTGCTGCAACTACGGGTTACAATGATGTTAATAACTAGTACTTTTCAAAGCATCCAATTGAAACTCTTTAATTCCTTGTTTGTTTAACTGGTTTGTCGTTATAACTCCCAGCTTGAGATGTTTTGCTAACTTCAACTTTTCTGAATCCAATAGGAACTTTAATGGCAAAACAGGTTAGCCCAAGATCAAAGAGCGAGGTCCCCATGGACGTTGCATCATCCTACAACAAAGGGCACCGCCCAATCGTGCATTATGAATTGCCAACTCACGATGCTCTAGTGGCTAAACTAGTGGTAGAAAGATATTCGCTTCGCACTTAGATATGAAGTTGACATGTTGAGGAAGCAAACATCACAATCACAAGCAGGACTCAAGACAACCATTAAATATTTGGTGGATTTCAAAACGAAGCAAGCTGAGACTGACCAGATTGTTAAGGTCCTGAAGGAAAAAAGGAAATTAAATTCCTACTTGGTAAATCATAGGTGAAATGTTCTTTCAATAGTTGAATAACCTTTGTGTTGTTTGTTCATGTAATCAATCAAACCATTTGTTTTAGAGTTCATGTAATAAATTTTTTTTGGTTTGTAATTCTATTTGAGCACAAGTCTGTATTAATTGATAAGACTCGGAGACATTTCATTTGGATTGCTGTGCCAGACCTACAAATATGCCAATCGGGCTGAATGTGCATTCAGCAATAGTAGTAGTATAGATGGACCATAAGTGGCACGCATGGGAAAGGGCCATGATGCTGGCTAAATAAAGGATGTTGTTGTAGCCAAAAAAAGTACAGCGGCCTGGCTTATGTATGTTAGTTGATATTATTGATCCATATACTCTATAAGTGTTTATATGTCTGTTAGTTCTGTACATTCTTGGTTGATTGACTCGGTATTTGAATCTTGATACATCGCTTGTGTACATATCTAAATGGGAGTACACATTATGCTGCGTGCGACATTTGAGTTGGATATGAAGTGTTCCAAATATTCGAATTCACCTTAAACTAGATACTAGTTTCTGAATTTGAGTATCGACATTTGTAACCCATCTTCATATATGACAGTGGAATACATCTTTGTCGTCCTTTTGAAGATATATAAAAACACATAGAATGATTTATAAAGATTCATATAGGAATAAAAAATGGATTTGAATTTAGTTGCCAGCATAAACGTGGATGCTTATTGTCCCAAAATTCGAAAGAAGGAGCAAAATGTCCACTCCCACGTCGGCTGCCCGAAGCCAAGTGTTTGGGAGATGGGAATTACTGTCTACCCATTACACGGACAATCCATCGGCCCGATTTCCACTGCTCTAAATAGGGGTAGGTTAGTAACTTCAATTAGACGTGACACGACCGCCTCTGAGCCCATTCTGACACGGTGGGCGTCAAACATGGGCGACAAAACACATTTGATTCAAGCTCGTCCGAAATACCTCTGTTTCTCCCTCCATTCCCCATTCATACACGGTGGGCGGCAAAACAAACTCGACTCGGCCAAAATCGATGTAGGCAAATATTTTCAATAGGGGTAGGTTTGTAACTTCACTCAGACGTGACACAACCGCCCTACCTGTCACCCCGTTCATACACCGTGGGCGCCAACCATGGGTGCCAAACACCCTCTCCTCGCCTGAAATCGCTCTAGGCAAATATTGGCGAGATGCGAGATTACCGTCCTATCCCCAACCGGCGAGACATCCAAATTTTGAACGGGGGCTAAGTTCGTAACTTTCCCATATTTCGCATAAAAGGCGTCCAAAAACATGGTTCCCCGTACCTCTCCCTCTTTTTTCCCATTCATACACCGTTCGCGCTAGAACACCCCATCCCCACACCAGCCTCCGTCCGCCACCCCATCCATCGCCGCCGTCCTCCACCATATCCATCGCCACCGTCCTCCACCATGTCGGAGCGCCTACCAAGACCGCGTCGTCCACTGCTAGAGATGGACATTTCTCATCCATGGCGACGGACCAATAACCTTGCATCGCGTCCTCTCGCTTCATCGACGCCGTCGTCCTCTTTGTCGAGGCCGCTCACACGACCTTCTCTTCCACCGCAACGGGACTTATCCCCCGATGCACCCGTCTAACGTCGCAGATCTGCTTCAACGCCACCGACAGCCATCGCACTTCGATGCCTACACAGCGCCGCAAGAGAGGTGGTACTTCATATCTCCTCAACTCAACCAGAAAATAGATCTTAACTTGGTTACTCTACTTTCTTTTCAGCTCTTAGAATTTAGTTCTTAGTTCGAAGCAAACAATGGATGCTAAATATCATTTCTCCGGTTTGCAGCTTCAAATCTGCCATGGCATAGCCATAATACGGTTTAATTGATCATGCTTAGGGTTTAATTGATCATGTTGGTTCCGTGGTGGTTTCTTTAATAGAAATCAGAGGGGAAACCCTCTTTTGCTAAAAAAATATGCTTAGAGTTTCCCCCTTTTATGATCACTATACGATCAGAATACGTGCTTCGTGTCATAATAACACTGCTCCACACATCAAGTTAAACAAGCTTAGATGTTCAAATACGAATCTGATATTATAAAACAGAGTTGTTTAATTGGTCAGCTAAATGTTCCTAAATTAGTTTCGAAAATGCATGTTCGCCGCTCGGATGTGTATCTCTACAGGGTGCCCACGGTGGGCCAGCCCACCCTGGGATTTTGGGTCGTCCCAGGCCCCGATTCCCCTCTGTTCTGCTACGCGCTTCCGGTATCTACTGCTTCGTACCGCCTCATGACGACTTGCCGCCCCCGGACGGCATGACTCTAGGAGGAGACGCCGGACTAACAGAGGCCAGGAGCCGCCGCCCAACAGCTTCACCGCTGCCGGCGCTGCTGTGCCTACCTTCCCAGTCCGTTCAGGGCTCGGCGCAAAGACCCACCAAGCCAACCCGATTTATCCCGAGATACGTCCTCAACACTCGCCAGCCCACTCCTCATCACCCATTTTCTAATTGATTCACTACTCATTAGGCAGGACTGTCATTAGGGTTTGTTGTGTGCTCGATTGCTACCTACACTTAATGGTTCAGATGTATTTCGGTAATCTTTAGTACCTCTAAAGTTCATAGGGTTTTCAAAATTCCGGCCCTCGATGTAAACTAGTCATTTTGGATTGTTGGTCGTAGTGACATTGACCCAGATTTCTACTGCAAGCCAAGTTTGTTGACAATTTTTCTTGTCTTTCTTACTCATTCGATATAATATCCAATTATTCACGTCGATTAGTTTGCAAACAATAAGTGCTAGACAAACTTCTTCATTCAGATTTTGGACGGTCTCTTACTGCAGTTACAATTCTGCATACTTGTCCTAATAAGCTCATAAGTAAATGATTGATTCACTACATCTATGCTTGCCTTGTCATATTTGTTTTCAATATTCTTTTAGGGTGGACCACCATGTTTCTAAATACTGGAACCATAGACCTGAGTGAATAGTATTTCTCTATGTGATCTCTTCCATCATGTGTGGGTAACGAACACTGCATTGTATAGAAACAAAGTGTCATTTCCAGCTTTTACATAGGTTTCAATCTTTTACATGGAATACAATCTGCCTACTTGCTTTGTGTCGCACTACCAACACTCCACCCTTGAAGCTAAACATTACGCCACTCATAATTGCTTAGTTTATTTGTTCAAATACGAATTTCATATGATTCTAATGTTCCTACTTCAGTTTTGAAATGTGTGCCTGCTGTTATAGAGACATAAGGGGTTTGTATTTACGTGTGGTCTGGTCAGACGGTTGGGGAGGTGAACATTGCATATGCAGGGTTTATAGGGAGACACTCTCCGAGTTGAATCCATAATGCATTCCATAGATAATCTGACTACTTTTTATGTTTTCATGAATCTTAGATTCTGAACAACATCATTATGTTTATGAGCTTGCGCGCATGAAAAGAATAAAGCAGAACAATGCCATGGCTGTCAAACTTGGCATTAAGGGACTGAAATCAAGTCTGGATGCAATGCAATGCAAACGCTCTCCACCTACAGATTCATGCTTAGAATATGATCCTAACAGTGATTCTGAGCTAGAGGGAGACCTAAGTCGATGTAGCTCCCTAGTGGTGGAGTCAGAGGAAGATGCCCTATCTTATTCACCCATCAAGGTACTTGCTCTAACTTTCCAAGGTTACATTGCTCGCACATATCTTGCAACTGATGCTTTGCATTACTTCTACTTTGTTGAACTGCCATTAGCTTAGTTTACACATTGTGTATGTGAATACGCCTGCCTATCCATTTTCGGTACATATTCCATCTGTCATCATACCATATTTATCCATTCAAATGTTGTTCTTGTGTATCGACGTTCAAAAGGAAGAGGGCGATTGCCGATCATGGAGGAGGACAAGCAAAGTATTTGGAAAAGGTAGTGGCACCTAATAAATAAAATAGCCCATTACGTGTAGTTGCAATATCACCAGACCCACAAAATACCCCAACTCTAGCAGACTCTAGCCCTACTACACTAGTCATTTCTGATGCCCCAACTCAGCAGACCCCAACTGCAGCAAACAGTATGATTATGCGAGTTGACATAACACCAAATTGCGATGTAAAACCCCATTCCAAAGCAAAGAGTACACCAAATCCAGTTGCCAAATCCATTTTCAAACGAGAGAGCCCCAATTGCAGCAAATAGAACCCCTCTTCCATTTCTTCCCGCTTAGAAGACGAAGCTTATGTTGTTGTCAGGAACTTTGTGCGCATCTTTCCTTCATGGAAAGATTATACCGCAGACACAGAACAATTTCCGGTCTTCCTCCGCAACTTACGCGTAAGTAATGTACTAATGTTATTCATGGTCATTACTGCATATGTTTCTGCTGACAGAAGACACAAGATTTAATTCTTTTAAATAGGCGAAGAGCAAACTGGATTGTGATGACGAACAAGAGTTGGTTGCGCTTTTCAAGCACTCGTTGATGAAGTATCGTTCCTACCTGAGGCAAGCGCACTTCGATGGCAAGCCTCTGAATGAAATTTCAGAAAGTCTCCGCTGCTACATTTATCCGACGGTGACTGGAATAATCTTGTTACACATTGGTCTCGGCTGCAGCGTAAGGTACTGTCTATGATATCACATCACAATTTGAACTACATTTCTGCATTTGCCTTAATGTCTCACTTGTATGAAAACTGTTAGCAGAAGAACATTCGTTCTCAAGGGACCACAGAATCTCGCAACTATACTGCACACTGCATTGCTCTTGTGAGTACCTCTTGCCCTGTATGACCAAACTTACTTTCATAGCTGTTTGATTATGTAGCATCACCGCACATGTTAGCCTCGTAATCGTCCATTTGGTGGACATTATAAGATTCGTATGGACTCTTACACAAATTTAGAATCAACCCAATGCTTTTGAAGAGGTTTAGCTCTGCAATCCTCTTGTAAGGACTGAACGTGGTCTATCGATGTACTTACATTAACAGCTACTCCCTCCGTCCCATAATATAAGAACGTTTTGTACTGTACACCAGTGTTCAAAACACTCTTGTATTATGGGAAGAGGGATTGGTTCATTTTGTACCATTCTGCATCTTATCTCCCTCGCCCACCATTTACTAAAAAAGATCATATCTATATTTAATCTTACCAACAAGTAGAATACACAGACAATGCCAGTGCAGAAATGTAGCCCATTGCTCTTGTCAGTACATTTTGTCCTGTAATGCTTGTACTTCCAGGGATTGGTAGTTGATTATGTGGCATCAATCTGCATCTTATCTTCATTATCCTCTACCCCTTCCAGTATTATCATATCTATAATTACTCTCTACAAAATGTAGAGTACAGGCAATGCTTATGAAGAAGATTTTGTGCTGAAATTCTTGAGTTATCCTTCCCTTGACATGGAGAAGGGCATTATAAAGCCTGTGTTAACTGTTAATGTAAGTCAGTCCTTCTAAAGCCTTTATCCTCAACTGCTGTTTAATTTGCTCATACTCCCTATCGCTTTCTTGCTGTTTAGTTTGCGTTTCTACCAAAATGCATGTTCGTAAGAACCGTAAGTTCTAAGTTTTACTTGTAAAACCAAATTTCTTATTCATACCATGCACATTACTTAATACTCCCTATATGTATGCTTGGTTTTGTGGATCTATAATCCAGTGTGTGGTGAAGCAGCCCATGTTTGCACCTTGTCATCTCCTGTTTTATCTTACTGATGTGGCTGATGATATGAACAACATGCCATGCACATTATCCAAAATAGATACAATGATTTTCTTTGCCCTTCATCTATGCTTGTTATGTTGACATGGTTATCCAGTAGTGTGGTGAAGCTCCCCGCATTATGAATAATGCCAAATTATGCTATTGATATTTTGAACTTACTCTTTATTTTCTAATTCAAAATTGGATAGAATTGACATAACAGTTATCATCTTTGTTTATACACGTGCAAAACTTGTCATCTCTCTCCTTTGTTTCAGGGTGATATGCCTGATGGCATGCACAAGTCTGCTGAAGGCTATGAGACAAACCAAACATATATTGCAGCAAAGAAGTAAAAACATCTTGAAGATAGCGAGACAACCCCAAAGTCTTGTCTTGATGCAGTGTTCAAGTTACTTGAGACTAACAGTCAGACAAGCTCACAAAATTTGTTGTCTGAATCAGTTCGAGTTCTTCAGTCCCAAGTTCTAGCAAAACGGCATTCTGCAACTCAACTTCGACTTGAAGTCCTACCTCTAAGAAAGATTGCGTAGAACACCAATGAGAACCTCATCGCTAAACAACTACACTTGGAAGCTATGACCGACATGCTAGGCCGGTCTCACAGCCTTGCTCGGCTTGTGCAGCGGTTCCAGCGCCAAGGCTAATCTTTCTTGAACTGTCTTGGAAGTGGTCTCGGTTCAAGATTATTTTGTTACGCTGCAATGGTGCCCAGCTTTTGTAGTCTCGCTTCTTCGCTATGCGCTTTATGATCACTGGTGGTGAACTTCGATGCCCAGTGGATGTAATATACCTTAAATCCTTTATTGTATAGTGTAGGTTTATTTTTAGTTACTATGTCGTAATTTCTTTATTGTATAGAGTAGGTTTGTTCTCAATTCCTACTAGTTACTGCCATCATTCGCTATCTGAAAAAAAATCATATGTACTCGACCGGGCCGAAACATTTGATAACGGGCCAGGTTTTTAGCGGGCCATAATTGGGCCGGCCTGCGTCTTTCTTGGGCCCGAATGATTGGGGCCTTCACACATTGTGCCAGGCCCAAACTTACACCGGCCTATATTTTAGTTGGGCCTTTTGTCGACCCAACATTAGTTTGGCCTGTAGCGTTGGGCCATTAACAGGATGAATATTGTACTGGCCTGTTATGGCCGAGATGAAACCACGGGCCTTTAGCAGGCCAAAATGCATGTTGGGCCTCAATTTTCACTAGTCGTCGACGGGCCTTCAGCAGGCAGAAATGTATACCGGGCCATTATGGGCCCAGTTAGCTCACGGGCTGTTACCAGGCCGAAACATATCTCGGGCCTTAGTTGGCCCACTGATATCATGGGCCTTTAAGAGGCCGAAAGCTTAGTACAGGCATCAACGGGCCGAATTATGCGACATGCCTTTAACAGGCCCAAAGTCACGTTGGGCTTAACTGTTGCCACCTTTAGCACGGGCCATTAGTGGGCCCGATGTCCCGTCGGACCATATATGGCCCATGGGCAGCACGGGCCATTCCTGGGCGAAAGTCACACCGGCTGAAATGGGCCCATGTCTACATCAGCCTCTAACAGCCGAAGTCACTGAGCTGTAGTTGGGCCCGAATATTCGCGAACAATTAACGGGCCAGATCTGGCTTCGGGCGTAAATGGGCCCAAATATTGGGCGATCAATTAATGTGCCAGATCTGGTTTCGGGTACGTAAATGGGCCTGTATTAAGCGAGCCGTTATTGGGCTGGCCCACTAGTACCGATTAAGTTCTATGGGCCTTTGACCGGGCCGCCTTTTTAACCTATATGGGCCTTTGTTGGGCCCAGCCACGTGTCGACGCATTCATAGGCATGTCTCCTCCAATGGACGGGCGACATCTGGCCCACTGACGGCCAATAAGAATTTTACACATGGAAATTTCCCATTGGTCGGGGCTGTTAACGGGTTATCGGATCCAAAATCTGACCCGATAGCTTAACGGTGTTCCGTTACGGTGGATGCCACGTGTCGGTCACCCTTGACGAAAGCACTTTTGTGACACGCGATTTATTATCATGGAAGTGGACACTTCCGTGATGATAATTTTGGTAATGTCATGGAACACTTCTACGACAGCACAGGTATGGCTATCTTGATTCTTTCATAAATTTGTCATGGATGTACATGCATGACAAAAAATGCGACCTACTGTGACAAACTCGTATCATCACGGAAGTGTATTTTTGTTGTAGTGCTTTGGCTCGTACACTTTGTTGGAGAAGTTGACGAGGAGCTGCGAGTCGCCTCTAACGGTAAGGCGCTTCACCCCCAGAGCTGTCGCGGCCTTCAGGCCAGCTATGAGGCATTCGTATTCCGCTATGTTGTTGGAGACCTTCTCGCCCTGCTGAAAGTAGAGATGCACGGCATAGTAGAGCTTATCCTGAGTGGGCGAGATGAGTACTGCTCCAGCCACTTCGCCCTGGTGCGCGAAGGCGCCTTCGAAGTACATGAACCAACCGTCTGGTGCCTCACTTCCTGGCGAGGTGGATCGGTCTTCAAGCGTCAGGACGTCCGTCCATTCTACCACAAAATCAGCAAGCGCGGCTCCCTTGATGACCCTGGTAGTGCTGAACTCTAACTGGAATGCTTGCAGCTCGATGTTCCACTCGGCGACCCTTCCGGCAGAATTGGGGCTCCTGAGCACCCTCTCCAATGGGTAGGTTGAGACAACCTTGATGGGGTGCCCCTGGAAGTAGTGCCGCAGCTTGCGCGAGGCCACCAAGAGTGCGAGCAGAAGCTTCTGAGGCATGGGATATCACGCCCTCGCATCTCGCAACACGATCTTGATTTAAATACACCGGGTGTTCGACGAGTGCTGGCGCGGTGTCTGGGCTCGCGTCTTGCGGAAGTTGAGACGCCTTGTGAGGTGACGGGGCTCCTGACGCCTGATTGTTTGCGGGAATTTTGGCGGCGGCGTCCTGTTGAGTCTGGTCTTCCGTCGGCGCTGCCACGGCTCCTGCGGCGCCTTCCTGATCTTGCATTGCTTCAGTTGTAGCCCGGAAAAGCGTGCCCTTGGCTTGGTGCTCCTCCCGAACTGCCACCAGTGCTGCGCCGGCGGAGTACGGGGTTGCAGCGAGGTAGAGTACTAGGGGCTCGAGTGGTCGTGGCGCTACCTTCAATGGAGGGCTGGTCAGGTATCTCTTGAGGTCTTGAAAAGCTCAGTCGGCCTCCTGGGTCCACTTGAATGGGCCCTTCTTCGTCATCAGCTTGAAGAAGGGTAGGGCGCGTTCCCCTAGCTTGGAGATGAAGCGTCCCAACACAGTTACCCGGCCAGCGAGCTTCTGCATCTCCCTAAGGGTCTGCGGCAGGCTCATGTCCTCGATGGCCTTGACCTTCTCTGGGTTCGCCTCAATCCCTCTATGGGACACGAGGAAGCCCAGCAGCTTGCCGGAAGGGACGCCGAACACGCACTTCTCTGGGTTAAGTCGCAAGTTTACTTGGCCCAGGCTCGCGTAGGTCTCCTCCAGGTCTTGAATCAAGGTCCTTGCCTCCCAAGACTTCACCACAATGTCATCGACGTAGGCCTCTGTGTTTCTCCCGAGCTGCCGCCCCAAGGTGATGTGCATCAGTCGCTGAAAGGTTGCGCCCGTGTTGCGCAATCCAGAGGGCATGCAGGTGTAGAAATACACCCCACACGGGGTCTGGAAGGCTATCTTCTCCACATCTTCTACCGCCATCTTGATCTGGTGATATCCTGAGAACGCATCCAGGAAGCACAGCAGGTCACACTCAGCGGTGGAGTCGACGATCTGATCGATGTGTGGCAGCGGGAACGGATCTTGGGGGCAGGCTTTGTTAAGGTTGGTGAAGTCGACGCACATCTGTTCCTTCCCGCCTTTCTTCAGCACTACGGCGGGGTTCGCCAGCCATTCGGGATACCGAACCTCGCGAATGGCACCCGCCGCCTCCAGCTTGCGGGTCTCTTGGATGATGAAGGCCTACTTCTCAGTGGACTGCCGTCTTACCCGCTGCTTCACGGGGTGTGCATTGGGGCACACCCTTAAATGATGCTGAATCACCTCTCTCGGAACTCCTACCAGCTGATTGGGCTCCCACGCAAATATATCCTTGTTTGCGTGCAAGAACTTCACCAAAGCTTCCTCTTGGCCTTGGTCGAGGCTGGCACCTATGGTAAAGGTGGCTCCTGAGGGAACGTCCTCGTTGACTGGCACCTGCTTGTTTTCCGCCTTGTCTTGTGTGAACAACTGCTTCTTGCCTTGTCTTGTGTGAACAACTGCTTCTTCTTGGTCGGTACGGCTCCCTTGGGCTCAGAGGTGCCTGCCGGCAAGGCTGCGCCCTTGGGCGGTTTTGAGGGCGAAGCTTGAGCGCCGCCAGGCCTCCTTGGCGTCCCCTTTGACAAAGGAGGACGCCCTTGCTCCCAGGCATCTTCATGAGGTTGTAGGCCGGATGAGTCGCTGCCATGAACTGGGCCAGAGTCGGGTACCCAAGAATGGCGTTGTACGGGAGGCTGATGGGGGCAATGTCGAAGTCGACCAGCTCAATGCGGTAGTTGTCGTGCGTGCCGAAGGTGACAGGAAGGAGGATCTGTCCCAGAGAGCGGGCAGTGCCACCACCAACTCCTGAGAAAGCCTTGCTGAGGCCGAGCCGCTCGAGTGGCATGTGAAGAAGGCTGAAGGCCTCCACGGAGAGCAATTTGAGGCCGGCACCACCGTCGATGAGGGTCTTGGTAACAACCACGTTGCAGATGGTGGGCTTGCAGAGCATTGGGAGCATGCCCGAGCCGGCGGTGGAGTCGGGGTGGTCCTCTGAGCCGAAGGTGAGGTCGGCCTCCGGCGCAGCCCAACCCGGCGGAGCCCCCGGGCGCTTGGAAGTGGCACCAATCTGGCGGAGGAACGGCTTGACGTGGCGATGTGAAGGCGGTGCTTGAGAGCCGCCCAACAGGGCCGCGACTGCATGGTGCGCCGGTACCGCGTAGCGAGCAGTGAAGAGGTCACGGAGTTCCCCCCAAGATGCCATCGCGGATCCAGGGAGGTTGAGCAGCCAAGCGCATGGCTCGCCGGCGAGGGCCATGGGGAGCCAGTTGGCCATGACCTTGTCGTCACTCCTGGCCTTGAGGACAGCCTCCTCGTAAGCCAACAGGAAAGCTGATGGGTCCGCTGCACCGTCATAGCGCGGCGGCATCTCTGGCCTGAACTTGGGTGGCCATCGCACCTGCCGCAGGGTGGGGGCCAGGGCTCGGAGCACCCCGGCCCCGTCGTCAGCACCGGCCGCAGGAGCAGGGGGCGGGGCACCTGCCATGGGGGTGAAGTGCGGTGGCGTGGAGCGTAGGCTGGTGGAGAGGAGCTACGGCGCACCCCTACCTGGCACGCCAAATGTCGGATCTGGGGTTCTGGCAAAACCCTTAAGGTTCAGACTGCAGTGCGCACGAAGTTCTTTCCCTCCTACCGATCTACGCCCTAGCTCGCTAAGATCTTGCGGACAAACTCGACGAATTAGCAACACAAAGACACAAGATTTATACTAGTTCGGGCCACCGTTGTGGTGTAATACCCTACTCCAGTGTGTGGTGGTGGATTGCCTCTTGGGCTGATGAAGAATAGTACAAGGGGAAGAACGGCCTCCTGAGGTTGAGGTGTTCTTGTGTTCGGTGTGGCTAAGGGTTGCTCTCGATCAGATGAGATCAAGCTGCCTCCTTTTGTGGTGGCTAGTCCTATTTATAGGGGCCCTGGTCCTCTTCCCAAATATTGAGCGGGAAGGGAGCCAACAATGGCGGCCAATTTGAAAGGGGACAACTAGTACAAGCTATCCTGACAAAAGCGGTCTTCGCCTGCGAAAGGGCTCTAGTGATGACACCGTCTCGGGCTCCACGGTGACCTCCGTCCTGTTGGCCTGCTGGTCTTGGTCTCGTTCCCTTAGGAGGATGGCCCCTGTCACTGCTTCAGGTCGACGTTCATCTGCTCCAACACTAGCATCGCGCGCTCATCAGTAAGCTTCACGTGGGACCACCCCTGGTCGGACTGGGGCATCTCCGTCGGTAGCGCAAATCGCGGGTGGACGCACTTGGCATCCATCATGACCCACTTGGCTCTGAAGTTGTCGGCCTTCTTCCCGGTCTTCGGGATCGTGTTGGCCTTGCCGGCAGCGATGAAATTGGCGCACCCGGAGATGTGACCCTTGTTGACGCAGAGGAAGAAGAGGTGCCACAGCAGAGCCACGGAAAGATCACACCCAGATACGCCTGGCAGTAGAAGGCGATGATCGACGGCAAAAGGATATAGTTGGGATGAAGATGCAACACGTGGAGCCCGTAGTGGCCGAGGACCTCATAGAAGAAGTCAGAAAAGGGGGGAACCAGCCCCGCCGCGATGCTGCTTGTGAAGAAGGGGAAGAAGGTGCTTCCCTCCGGCTCCGGCACGGCGGAGCCAGCCCGGAGCTCAGTCTTCCCCCTCTCGTTGCTTTCCCCTGCCGTCAGAAGGCGCGTGGCGGAGAGAGTCTTCTCTGTGACGCTGGGCGCGTCGAGGACCGGCTCGTACCAAGCCGGCGACAAGGCAAGCTTGACCTTCCGGGGCGCCATTGGTCGCTATGGGGGGAGGATTGGAGCAGATCTGGAGGTTTCAGCAGCAAGGAGCGAGAAAGGGGATCCAGAGCAAGGCGAAGGGAAGCAGTGAAGACAAGCGCTGTCCACGCCAGCCTTTTGTCAAGTCGGGCAGTTACCGAGTGTGACGCCCTCGATTCAATCGTACACTAATCATGCACGCAAATGTGTACGATCAAGATCAAGGACTCACAGGAAGATATCACAACACAACTCTACAAATAAAATAAGTCATACAAGCATCATAATACAAGCCAGGGCCTCGAGGGCTCGAATACAAGTGCTCGATCATAGACGAAGTCATTGAAGCAACAATATCTGAGTACGTACATAAGTTAAACAAGGTGCCATAAGATGGCTAGCACAAACTGGGATACAGATCGAAGAGGAGCAGGCCTCCCGCCTCGATCCTCCTAGGTCACTCCACAGTAAATCGTCGTGAGCTGCCGCGTAGTAGTAGGCGCCTCCCGGAGTAGTAGTCGCCATAGGCGGTGGCGTCGGCTCCTGGGCTCCATCGTCTGTTGCAGCAATCGAGTAGAGGTAGGGGGAAAAAGGGGGAACAAGGCAACCATGAGTACTCATCCAAAGTACTCGCAAGCAAGGAGCTACACTACATATGCAACATTATCAAAGGAAGGCCGTATATGTGAACTGGACTGCAGAAATGCCAGAATAAAGAGAAGGCCTAGTCCTATCGAAGTCTAGCATCTTCCGGAAAACACCATCTTGCAGCAAACAAGAGGGAGTAGAGTAGCATAAAGTAAAGTAGCAGTAGTGTTATCAACCTCGGCCAGAGATCCTTTCTCGACTCCCTGCGAGAAAGGAATCCCAGAGCCATACTATCCAGTTATCATCACAATCCAATTCTCATCGCAATCCTTTGCTCATATCCATGTCTCATCTCAAGTATCCAGTTCTAGTTGTATCGATCGATACAACTCCAAGTGTCCGCTACCATAGGACAGGCTATCGATAGATGTTTTCTTCCTGCAGGTGCACCAACTTACCCACCACGCCGCTTAACTCCGGCGGACACACTTTCCGTGGTCATGCCCGCCTCGCCAAACAATACGCCGCAACCGACCTAGACTTAATAGAGAGGCCAAGACGCCGACTAACCCTATGCCCCTGTGGGTCATGGGCCATCTCCCCGAACTCCTCAGCACGCTATGACGCTGCCGAAGCAAACCTAGCCCATCAGGCGTTCCAGTCCAATCCGGTAGCGCCGCCGATTCGGCGACGTCTATTAAGCTTCGGCTGATGTATACGACGCAGAACGCCCATACTTAGCCCACGTGATGGTTAGTGCTATCAGCCAAAGGCCCTCGGATCAAATATCCAAATCGTAGTGGATTAGGAACGCGGTAACAAGCGAGACTCACGAAGATGTGACCCCGTTGCCCGTCTCGAGGACTTGCGGCAAGGGCTAGGAATGCCCGCCACGCCAGTAATTATCTCGCGGGCACCCTCCAGTCAACCCGTCTCCACATCACTCGCAATTAAGCACGCTGGTACCCCTCGTGGTCGAATTCGCCTTTCCAAGTAACAGTGGTAAAAGTCCAAGTAACCGTGAGTCCAAACATCAAGGGGAAAACACGAGGAATCACCCCCGGTGGATTCCACTCAATGTAGTCATCAAGGTGAACATAAGAGGATTCACCCTCGAGGTCCACACTTGAGGAGTTGCACGACAGAGTCGTATCGGAAGTGGTTAAAGAGGAAATCACCCTCGATGACCACAACCGGATAGCTATACTACGGGGTTAATATCGGCGTCAGTAGAGGTTTCACCCTCGGTACTCGATAGTAACCTAGTAGTGTCGAGCAACTAAGGGAAGTGATGTGCGGTCTTGGGGCCTGGTCTTCGATCCCGCTGATCGGGTCTTCAATGATGAAGCGAGGCAACAAGGACAAGGTGGGGGTCACCGATGGGTCTCTAACCAACCTACACTAAGCAGTTTAGGATAAGGTGTAGGTAACAATAGCAGGTTACAATAAACAAAGCTATGCAATGTAATAGGAGCAAACAATAACAGAGTAAAATCTAATGCAAGCATGAGAGAATGGAATGGGCGATATCGGGATGATCAAAAGGGGGCTTGCCTCGTTGCTCGCAAGGGAGAGGGGTCGCCAACACCGTAGTCGAACCGGCCACCGCAGCTTGGCCGGTCTCGTAGTCTACCGGAGAAAAGAGGGAAGAAACAATGAATACAAAGTAAACAGATGCATATCGATGCATGACATGCCAAGAAGCGATGCTAGGCGTGCCCTAACGTGGTATGAGGGGATACCGTTAGGGGGAAAACATCCGGGAGTATTCCTGCCCGGACGTCTCTCTGACAGATGAACCGGAGAGGAAAGTTTGCAGGTTCGATAGGTTAGAGACGTGTGGTGGACGAACGGACTGCGTATCCGGATTCGTCTCGTCGTTCTGAGCAACTTTCATGTTGAAATTATTTTAATCCGGATTACGGATTAAAAGATATGATTTATAAAAGATTTTATTAAATTCTGGAATTTTAATTAATTATTTAATTAATTTCGAAATTGCATTTATGACATCAGCATGATGTCAAGCTGACATCATCAGTCAACAGGGTTGACTTAGTCAACCCTGACAGGTGGTTCCCGCATGCCATTCTCTAATAACTAATTAACCTAATCAAGGTTAATTAACATTAGTTAATTAAGTTAATTAATGATTAGTTTTAATTAATCATAAATAATTTGATTAATTAATTACTTAATTAATTAATTAATTAATTAATTAATTAGTTAATTAGTTTTAATTTACTTTCATTCTATTTTTATTTCGCTTAATAAAAACCGTTCCTTTTGGGGGTGGGGCCCCATGTCATTGGCCCCGAGGGGCACCTGGCAAGCGGCTGCTGGCAAGGTATGGCGAAGTTCAACCCGAGGCCATCGGGGCCGGGCGCCGAGGTTAAGACGGCGGTCGGGGTCAAGAGCCACGGCGCCGACTGCCGGCGGCGAAGCGGCGCCGGGCGAGGCGACGGTGGTGGGGGGTTCGGCCCGACGGAAGTGCTACGGGTTCTGGGCCGAGCGACGGGCGCGAGGGGCGGAGCCGCCGACGGGAGGCCCCGGGCGTGGGAAGGCCGGATTTCGCCGTGGTGGGGGAAGGGCGCCGAGGGTGGCGTCCGGGCGGCCGGAGGCGCTGCCGACGGGAGGGAAGAAGAGAGGGAACGGGGGTGGGGGTTCGGGCTGGGCGGCAAGCCGGGCGACGGCCGGGCGACGAAGGCTACGGGCACAGACGGGAGAGGAGAGGGGGGCGAGGGGGGAAGGCGGTGCGGTGGCCGCGGGTGGCCGGAGCCGTCGTCGACGGGGGAGGGGAAGAGAGGGGAACCGGGGGGGGGGGGTCGGCGAGCTCACCGAGCGCCGTGGGGTCTAAGCGAGCGGGCTCGGTGGAGGGCGGTGACGACCGGCGAGGAGGCGGTTGGGGGCGAGTTCACCGGCGTCGGGGAGGCGGAGGGGGTCGGGATCGACCCGCGGCGGCGGGAGCTCGTGCTTGGGGGGGCGACGGAGGTCTCGGTCGGGGGTCTCCGCCCCCGATCCAGATCGGGCGAGGGAGAGGGTGGGGCGGCGTGGGGAGGCGGGCGGCTAGGGTTTGCTGCGGGGGTATGTGGTCGGACGGCCGGGCCGATGGGCCGCCCAGTGGGGAAGTTGGGCCAAGTCAGGGTTTGGGGCCAAGGGTTTTCCTTCCACACTTTTTGTTTTAAAATTTTGAAAAACTTTTATTTCTATGCCTATGTTTTCAATATGAAGTTGAACCGGGTTTGAATCAACGAGAGTTTAGTCACAAGAACTGTGTGACGTGGCATGATTAGCGTGGGATTATCAGAGCGTGATTATCCCAAGGCCACAATTCTCCTCCACTACAAGAAATCTCGGCCCCGAGATTTAAGAGGGGAGTAAGGGGAAGTTCTGGTTACGAGATTCTAACGGATCTTCTCGAAGAAGTTAATCCCTTTCGTTGATGTCTTCAATTCTTTATTCCAAAGCATCATGATGAAGTTGTCGCCCTTTCTTCGGGAACTCCATCGTGCTTACGAATAGGTAAGGGCAGCTCTACAATGTTAGGATGTTATAAGGGAAATTCATCTGGGGGGTATCCCAAGAATGAACATATGAGTATCTCTCGAGTTGAACAGATGACACACATCGAGAGTAAAGTAAGACGGTGCAATAAGAAGTTTCAAGCGGATAGGCAACCGTTCATTGCTCAAGCAGAAAAGTAAAGGGGTTCAGAGCAACGGAATAAGTATTGTGTCCGATACTGTAATAGGTCAACAAATAAGTGGCCAGTGAATTGCATACAAAGTCAAGCATGAGGAATAACTCGACAACATGGTGTGCGTGAGAGTCGTGTTTCGATCATGTGGAATCAGGTTATGGGCCCACCATATGGGCTAAAAGTAGGAAAGGGCATTGACATCTTGCATGGTCATGTTAGCAAGCCATGTCGAGGATCAGCCTATCGCTTATGTCGGCAACAACATCGGTACCAAGGGCGAGGTCGAAGAGAACCATCTTGCTGCTCGTTGAACGAGGCGGACCAATAGGCAAAGTTCTCGCCCATCGGTGGCTACCGGAATGTCATCAACAATAGTAACAGTTTCTTACAGACAGAGAAGAACCTCGAGGTGTTTACATAAGCAGAAGAAAATTGTTGCTTAGATCATAAAGATCACAATAAAGGTTCAAACAACCAATGGAAAGTAAAATATGATTATCATATTAAATGTAACAATGGAAAGGAAAATGTGTTTAAACACATATTTCAGGGATATATCCTTACCAAGGACAAGCGAGCATGATATCCGTGGCGGTGATATAATGTAGAAAACTCTTTAGGTAAGGGGGGGAGGAATCTCATGATATTATCCATACAACGATGTTAGGATAAATGATAAATAAAATTTAGCATCGTGCTTCAAATGTTCCTGTTGAAAATCGGAGTACCATTGACATGCTTCGAGATAGCATTGACATGGTCTTCAGGTGAAGATCAGACTTTGGAAACAAGAAGGATTCATAAGTAATAACTTGTAGAATAATTCTTAAAATTTCCTAATGGATGAAAGGATAAACTTTATGAAAAGGAATCTATAATGATAGGTCCTCCACCGGGGTGCTAGGCATGACATCATGTTACCGCGTCAACAAAGGATCAACGCTATAACTCTTGGAAAGTTGTCCCAACCATCATATCCGACCGAGATTCAGATCCGATTGGTGTCGGGATACCTCGGACTTAGGATACCCGAGAAGACAAGGTGCAACGAAATTGGCAAGATGACAATGTAAGATTCTCGGGGAAAGGAACTATGAAGTGATTACCGTTAACAAGAGTCCATCATTAACCCAAGGAGAGGGCAAGGAGGTGTCCGTGAACTCAACGGCAATTAACCGAGATTCCCAAAAGATGGATTTCCGCAATTAAGTGAACAAGGAGATAACATTTGTCAGATCAAATGATATAAGGAAGTATGCTCGAGGAAAACATACACAAGTAAACACTGGTTGAAAGGTGCGCCCGAAATATGGGCCGGGTTGCACGACCAACGTTGGAATGGTGATTCAATAATCAATAGTCTAAGAATTTCACTTCAAAGCAAGAGGCTTGCTAGAAGTTTTGAATTCACACGTCATAGCTCAATTGTCGGTATTCCGGTTGAAAACAATACGGGGGCCAAGGAATGAACGAAGATGGCAAGAAGTATTATGATATCAAGAATTCTTAAGAGGTGGTGAAATTCTCACCACATCCTCGACAAAAGGAGATGGTAATACTTCCGAGGTAAGGAAGACTCAACTGCTGGGTAGCAGGGATCTCAAGGTTTACACAAAACACGAACAACTTGTGTTGAACGGAAGGCAATAAAGTGGTTGATGAGAACAGGAATCATCGAGGGCAAGGATGGTATTACCCATCATGAATTCAATTGAATTCCTGGAAGAGCTCATAAGGTTGATGATGATCACGACACAATTGTCGAGAGATTTCATGCAGATGTAATCGAGTAGCGACGACAACAAGTCAAAGTAATGATGAAGTGAAAGGTTATTGGAACCAAGGGTACGACACAAACTCGAAACCAAGCTTGTTGTTCAAGGCGAAATGATAAGACGATGAGGATCGACGTAAGGTTAGTTCATGGTCGAAAATTGTGCTCCGAGAAGAAGGACCAGTAGCACAGCTTAAAATCATCACGACAATGACATAGCCAAACAGGCTAGGAATGGCGTGGTCGGGTACAAACTCGTACTTATAGAAGTTTATCAAGAGTTGTTGAACTGCGGCGGACTCGGTTCGATTATCGGTGTCTTTGAGTGTTTAATAACTCGTGAGCCCGTGAGGAATTGGAATCAGTGGGGAAGGTAGCACTTGATGAAGAACTCATAAGAAGTTATGCGTTCCACGATAATCTCGAGATATCGTGGAAGGTCTCACAAAGTTATTGAATAAGAAGGATGCCGACGGTAAAATCCAATAATGGACCTGATGGTCCACCAGGGTCCGACGTGAGCATCGATTTAACTAGAGGAAGAAGAATGCAAGGAGATCAGTTTATAGAAACAACTGACTAACTCAATTGTCAAATGCAAAGGAATTATGATTCCCAAATCAAGGGGTCGGGAGCAATGCTCTGATTAGGGATGGATAGATTGAATAGCCTTAGGGTACAATCAACGATAATTGGATTGGTCGAGAACCAATTCCAGATAAATGAATGGCAGCTCAGCCGGAAAAGCAATTTATAAGGATCAATGATGATTATGGTATTCAGAAACATATTGAGTCCACAGACTCAAAATGATAATGACAAGGAATGTCAATAAGACTACCAGATTTATGGGATTAACCATAATGCAAGCAAGCAAGAATTTCAAGATCCGAGGCTCCGAGGACTTTCGGAAGATCGAATAGTATTTTGAAGACTTCGTGAAACACATGAACAACTGGGTTGAGCGGATACTCGACAAGTGCGAGGATTTATTTGAAGGGGTATTCATGTAGTAAGGGACTGCTAGGCAGTAGGCACAAAGTATCCTCGGAACAATAGAGAACACTTCGGGGTATCTTGTAATAACGAGATCAATGGGGGATGATCGTATGAATTGCAAGTGTAAGTAGTTATCCATACGGATTTATTGGTGGTCAGGAATAGCAAAAGTGATGGGCACAACGTCTCGAGAGAACATCAGAGAATATCTTCGGAATCTTCCGAATAATGCATTTATCATCTCAAGTGAGGGCTCTCCGGGAGAATGTACTTGCGAGAACCTAAAGTTAGTCTTGTTTTTAGCAAATTCATTTAACCCGAATAGAAGAGAGTTCGTAGTCCCAGAGTAAAGGTCGAGGAGTAAAAGATCCTAATACCACCCAATGGCGACGTGTGCCCGTAAGGCACACAGCCAAGTTAGTAAAAGTTTTTGCAATGTCTAGACTCGACTTCGGCCAAGGAGTGTGGAAGGGGGATTCCTACAGGCAGTTGGCTCTGATACCAACTTGTGACGCCCTCGATTCAATCGTACACTAATCATGCACGCAAATGTGTACGATCAAGATCAAGGACCCACGGGAAGATATCACAACACAACTCTACAATAAAATAAGTCATACAAGCATCATAATACAAGCCAGGGCCTCGAGGGCTCGAATACAAGTGCTCGATCATAGACGAAGTCAGCCGAAGCAACAATATCTGAGTACGCATATAAGTTAAAACAAGGTGCCATAAGATGGCTAGCACAAACCGGGATACAGATCGAAGAGGAGCAGGCCTCCGCCTCGGGATCCTCCTAGGTCACTCCCCGTCGTCGCCGGGCTGCACGTAGTAGTAGGCGCCCGAGTAGTAGTCGCCATAGGCGGTGGCGCCTCGCCCGGGCTCCATCGTCTGTTGCAGCAATCGCGTAGCGGTAGGGGGAAATAAGGGGGAACAAGGCAACCGTGAGTACTCATCCAAAGTACTCGCAAGCAAGGAGCTACACTACATATGCAACATTATCAAAGGAAGGCCGTATATGTGAACTGGACTGCAGAAATGCCAGAATAAAGAGAAGGCCTAGTCCTATCGAAGTCTAGCATCTTCCGGAAAACACCATCTTGCAGCAAACAAGAGGGAGTAGAGTAGCATAAAGTAAAGTAGCAGTAGTGTTATCAACCTCGTTGCAGATCCTTTCTCGACTCCCGAGAAAGGAATCCTAGAGCCATACTATCCAGCTTATCATCACAATCCAATTCTCATCGCAATCCTTTGCTCATATCCATGTCTCATCTCAAGTATCCAGTTCTAGTTGTATCGATCGATACAACTCCAAGTGTCCGTTACCATAGGACAAAGCTATCGATAGATGTTTTCTTCCGCAGGGTGCACCAACTTACCCACCACGCCGCTTAACTCCGCCGACACACTTTCCAGTGGTCATGCCCGCCTCGCCAAACAATACGCCGCAACCCGACCTAGACTTAATAGAGAGGCCAAGACGCCGACTAACCCCTCGCCTGTGGGTCATGGGCCATCTCCCCGAACTCCTCAAGACGCTATGCGACGCGGCGAAGCAGACCTAGCCCATCAGCGCTCCACCAATCCGGCGCGCCGCTCGGCCGACGCCTATTAAGCTTCGCTGATGTATACGACGCAGAACGCCCATACTTAGCCCACGTGATGGTTAGTGCTATCGTGCCAAAGGCCCCTCGGATCAAATATCCAAATCGTAGTGGATTAGGAACGCGGTAACAAGCAGAGACTCACGAAAGATGTGACCCCGCTGCCCGCCTCGAGGACTTGCGGCAAGGGCTAGGAATGCCCGCCACGCCGTAATTATCTCAAGGGCACCCTCCTGGTCAACCCGCTCCACATCACTGCAATTAAGCACGCTGGTACCCTTAGGGTCAATTCGCCTTTCCAAGTAACAAAGTGGTAAAGGTCCAAGTAACCGTGAGTCCAAACATCAAGGGGAAAACACGAGGAATCACCCCGTGAATTCCACTCAATGTAGTCATCAAGGTGAACATAAGAGGATTCACCTCGAGGTCCACACTTGAGGGGTTGCACGACAGAGTCGTATCGGAAGTGGTTAAAGAGGAAATCACCCTCGATGACCACAACCGGATAGCTATACTACAGGTGGTTAATATCGGAAGTCAGAGGTTTCACCCTCGGTACTCGATAGTAACCTAGTAGTGTCGAGCAACTAAGGGAAGTGATGTGCGTGTCGGGCCTGGTCTTCGATCCCGCTGATCGGGTCTTCAATGATGAAGCAGGGCAACAAGGACAAGGTGGGGGTCATGATGGGTCTCTAACCAACCTATACTAAGCAGTTTAGGATAAGGTGTAGGTAACAATAGCAAGGTTACAATAAATAAAGCTATGCAAATGTAATAGGAGCAAACAATAACAAGAGTAAAATCTAATGCAAGCATGAGAGAATGGAATGGGCGATATCGGGATGATCAAAAGGGGGCTTGCCTGGTTGCTCGCAAGGGAGAGGGGTCGCCAACACCGTAGTCGAACTGCCACCGCAGCAAAGGCCGGTCTCGTAGTTCATCAAGAAAAGAGGGAAGAAACAATGAATACAAAGTAAACAGATGCATATCGATGCATGACATGCCAAGAAGCGATGCTAGGCGTGCCCTAACGTGGTATGAGGGGATACTGGTTAGGGGGGAAAACATCCGGGGAGTATTCCCGGTTCCGGACGTCTGTCGGACAGATGAACCGGAGAGGAAAGTTTGCAGGTTCGATAGGTTAGAGACGTGTGGTGGACGAACGGACTGCGTATCCGGATTCGTCTCGTCGTTCTGAGCAACTTTCATTTTGAAATTATTTTAATCCGGATTACGGATTAAAAGATATGATTTATAAAAGATTTTATTAAATTCTGGAATTTTAATTAATTATTTAATTAATTTCGAAATTGCATTTATGACATCAGCATGATGTCAAGTCGACATCATCAACAACAGGGTTGACTTAGTCAACCCCGACAGTGTGGTTCCGCATGCCATTCTATAATAACTAATTAACCTAATCAAGGTTAACTAACATTAGTTAATTAAGTTAATTAATGATTAGGGTTAATTAATCGTAATTAATTAGATTAATTAATTAATTAATTAATTAATTAGTTAATTAGTTTTAATTTACTTTCATTCTATTTTTATTTTTGTTTTAATAAAACTGCTCCTTTTGGGGGTGGGGCCCCATGTCATTGGCCCCGAGGGGCACCTGGCAAGCGGGCGCACAAGGCGGTAAGCTCAACCCGAGGCCATCGGGGTCGGGCGCCGAGGCCAAGACGGCGGTCGGGGCCGCAGCCACGGCGCCGACCGGCCGGTGATAGCGGCGCCATGAGGCGACGGTGGTGGTGGGGGTCTGGCCCCTGACGGGGAAGTGCTACGGGGCCCGGGCCGAGCGACGGGCGAGGGGGCGTGGAGCCGCCGACGGGAGGCCCCTGGCGCTTAAGGGGCCGGGTTTCAAGGCCGTGGGGGGGAGGGCGCCGAGGGTGGCGTCCGGGCGGCCGGAGGCATCACGACGGGAGGGAAGAGGAGAGGGAACGGGGGTTCAAGGAGGCTGGCGGTCAAGCCGGGCGACGAAGCCGATTTAGGCTACGCAAGGCCAGACGGGAGAGAGGGGGGCGAGGGGAAGGCGGTGCGGTGGCCGCTGGTGGCCGGAGCTGCCGTCGACGGGGAGGGAAGAGAGGGAACCGGGGGGGCGAGGCTCACCGAGCGCCAGGTCTAAGCGAGCGGGCTCGGTGGAGGGCGGTGACGACCGCGAGGAGGCGGTTGGGGCGAGTTCACCGGCCGGGAGGCGGAGGGGTTGGGATCGACCACGGGCGGAGCTCGTGGCTTGGGGGCGGCGGGGGTCTCGGTCGGGGGTCTCCGCCCCCGATCCAGATCGGGCGAGGGAGAGGGGTGGGGGCGCGGGGGGGGGGGGGAGTGCGGGGCGGCTAGGGTTTGCCACGGGGGGGGGGGGTATGTGGCCGGGACGGCTGGGCCGATGGGCCGGCCCAGGGGGGGGGGGAGTTGGGCCAAGTCAGGGGGTTTGGGCCAAGGGGTTTTCCCTTCCACACTTTTTGTTTTAAAATTTTGAAAAACTTTTATTTCTATGCCTATGTTTTCAATATGAAGTTGAACCGGGTTTGAATCAACGAGAGTTTAGTCACAGTAACCCAGGTGACGTGGCATGATTAGCGTGGGATTACTGTAGCGTGATTATCCGGGCGTCACACCGAGGCAGCGTGGGGAAGCGGAGACGCCCACGTCCAATCAACTGCCACGCGTCGACCAAGGCCTCAGTTATTGGGGCCTCAAGGCGCGCCCAAGACTTGACCTTTGGCTTCACCAAAGCCCGAGCCCGCCTTGGGCCCGGGGGCTACTATCGGCGTTCTAGAAATGGGGGTCCCCAGACTTGCCTGCCTGCGGCCCATGGTGTGGCTCTGCGAGCAGGCCCATATGACCCATCTTCACCAACAAGTCATTCAAGACCCTCACGAGGGGCCAAGCCTCGCGAGGCGGACGAGGCAAGACCTCCTCTGGAGCGGCCTCACCAGGTTGGCTCGCGAGGGGCGGAGAGATCAAGGCAAGGCAAACCTCGGGAGGTTCTCGTGACGTGAGCCATGATGATCGAGACCAGGCAGGCGCCAGCACGCATAGTGTACTTGTTTCCTCTTTGGTGCTAAGAGGCAAGCGCAGGCGCGGAGTACCGAGGCGTCAAGCAAAGGTTTCCATATCAATGCAACGAGACCAAGACCAGCAGGACGGCAAGACGGAGGTCACCATGGAGCCCAAGGCGGCGTCACCACCAGAGCCATTTGCAGGCGAAGACTACTTTTCTCAGGATAAGTTGTACCAGCTGTGCCCTTTCAAATTGGCCGTTGTTGGCTCCCTTCCCGCTCAATATTTGGGAAGAGAACAGGGCCTCTATAAATAGGACTAGCCACCACCAAGACGGGGACGGATCACTCAGACCATCCTCAACCACACAAGTTCACCAAGCACAAGAACACCCCGCCTCAGGAGGTTGTTCTTCCCCTTGTACTGTTCATCCTCAGCCCAAGAAGCAATCCACCGCCACCACACTGGAGTAGGGTATTACACTACAACGGTGGCCCGAACCAGTTTAAATCTTGTGTCCCTTGTGTTGCTAGTACGTCGAGTTAGCCCTTGAGATCTTAGCGAAGCTAGGACGTGGATCGGTAGGGGGAGATCTTCTTGCGCATCCAAGTGTTCGAACCTTGAGGGTTTTGCCGGAACCCGTGATCCGACAGACAGGCCTAGGGCTCTAGCTCCGGGTGTCGACAGCACCATGGCCAACGCGCTCGAGGAGGACAGCAGAGTCTCAGCAACGATTTTGGTGGAGGGGAGTGGGTCCATATTCTGGAGCGGGATCTTCGCCTCGACGACCACTTCCTCTACCGGGGCATCCTCCGAAGAATGCTCCGTCACTGCCAAGGAGCCCTATGCACCCCTGGCAGCAAGATCCTGCCCTTCAGCAGAAGCAATCTCCATGGCCTCATCTGCGGCAGCCCTTCCTATATCAGCCACCACGTCCAGCAGCTCTGGTTCATCGGCTTGAGGGGCTGCACATGAAAGGGCCAGTGAATAACGGAGAAACGGAAGTCTTAAGCAAATGGAGGAATCAGGAGAAAGCAACCAGAGCAAGAAAGAAAACAAGAAATAAGTGAAGTACCTGGAGATGTCTGCCGGCCAGGAGTCTCTGTCTCCCTGGCAACAACTGTTGTCGGGTCATGAACTTAGCCCTCTGCCGTGGTGTACTCGGCAGCCTTCTGGGCAGCCTCGTCTGCGGAAGGTTCCACGGCGGTTTCTTTGGCTCGAGTGACGGGGGAAGCATGCCCCTCAGGGAGGGGTTCGCCCTGCGTCATCTCACCTCCTCCTCCGCTTAGGGGAACATGGAGACTATCCCCATCACCTCCGGCAGATGGGACCAAGTCGCCGCTCTCGGGCCGAGGGCTGGACTGGGGGCTCGGCACGGGGTCCTCTACATCACCCCCTGCCAAGGCCGAGCCCTGTGTGCCCTTCAACGACCCAAGATGCCAAAGCCTCTTCCGGGAATGGTGGACGAGGGTCCATGTCCTCCTCCACTTCCCTGCCGACAACAACAAGAGCAAGAGGTCAGTCAGCAAAAATAATTAGATATGCACAAGCTATCCATGAAAGGAAAAAATCTTCCTTACTCTTTTGCAATGAGCATGGAGTTCAAGTTGAACTCCATGGGAGTGGAGACTCCCATCCTCTCTTTAATGATGGAGGGGCAGAACTCCCCGGCAGCTACGGTGCTTACCGTGGCACCAGGAGCTCCGGGGAAGACAAGCTCTGCGAGGAGCTCGAGCCAGAGCGGGGGCTGGACCCCACCTCTGCGCCCGCCGGCCGCTTGGCGGAGGAGGCCTTAGTCTGGGCAAGACGGGGAGATTGGCGACATGCCACCTCGCTCTTGGTAGACTTGGTGGTGGTCTTCTTCACCCTCTTGGCGGCTGGCGTTGGGTTGGAGGTCACCGCCCCTCGGGCTGTGGCGCGCCTGTGGGTGCGCTGATCTGGTTCTTGTTCAGGGGCTTGCGGTCCAGCCGCGAGCCACTCTTCGTCAAGGCCTGCCACCACACCGACATCCCCCTCCTCCTGAAGCTCCATTGCTGCCGTGGCTAGGGCCTCTAGCCTGGCAAAGTTATCCTCGGCAAACTCTTCCCCCGCAACTCCTTTTGTGGTTTTCGCCTCGCTGTCGCCGTGGGAAGAACTCCCGTCCCCAGCTTTCCCTTTTCCCTTCCTGGCCTTTGCGTCCTTCTCCACCTCTGCGAGGCGGGCATCCTTGTCCTCCTTGGCTCTCTTCAGGATATACGCCACCTCCGCAGCAGAGGTGCGCTTATACATCCCAGTTTCATCCCTGGTGGCCCTCTCCTCCAGTGTACTCAACCACTGGAGCTCTTCATCCAGGGTGCGTAGCTGCCAGGTGGTTGCTACCCCTTCGGCATCGCAGTCCGGCATCCATTTCAGTATCTGGTCCCGGGAAGAATTGATGTTCAGAGGGATGACAATTGCTGGGAGCTTGAACAAGTCGAAGCGACCAAATAGTTGGTCGCACAACCAGCCGTGGTCGTAAACTGATAAATTATTGGCTAGCCCTGGGAGCAACCTCATCCTATCTGCAACGTCACCATACAGCCACGCGGGTCTATCCCTTTCCTGCAGCGGCAAGATGCGGCGGAGAAGGAAGTCTACCCCCACATGTTCAATGGTTAACCCGACAGTCCTCAAACGGGTGATCCTATTAATTGCCGGGCGTAGCCTATCCTCCGTGAGGCCTTTGGCACTCCAATCCTTGTCATGCTCGACACATTCCTTCCGTGCTTCGCAGAACTCGGGGGCTTCCTTATCTTGGATCCAGCACCAATCCCCTCTCCATTCGTCCCACCTCTCGCGCTGGTACCCAGGGAGGTAATCCCGGATCTTCGTCGCCACACGCGGCGTCCAACTAATGATTCCGGAGCGGTTAACTTTTCTCTCCACCCGCGGAATGAAATAATGCCGGAACAGATCCACATTGGGCCTAACTCCGACGAAGTTCTCGCACAAATGCGCGAAGATGGCCATGGTCGCCATTGCATTTGGCATGAAATCGAGGAGGTGGAATCCATAGATATTCATGATTGCCTCAAAGAACTTGGAGAAGGGGGGAGAAAAGCGCAGATGAAGTAAGAACAAAAGAATCAATAAGAATCCAGTGGATCTTCCTTCCCTGCCACATAAACTACATGAGCTCCATGCCCTTTTTCGACGGGCCTCCCCCACAAATACCCATACCGCGGCAGCCTCCTTCACTGCCACATAAACTACATGAGCTCCATGCCCTTATTCACTGCCCCCCTCTTGCTTCCCTTGGCGGCAGCCTCCTTCGCCGCGGTCGTCGGCTTTCTCTTCTCCGCGGGTTTCTTCCCCATTCCTGCGGCACTGACACAGAATGGAGAGGGATTCGATTGGAAGGGCAGTGGTGGAAGGGAGAGCGAGAGGAGGAACTGTCGCTTGGCTTGCAGAGGAAGAAGATGGCAGAGCAGGGCAAGAGACATGTGAATCGTGCTGCTCTATTTTCCCCTCTCTTAAGGAGGAAAAGCGGAACGGGGGCGCGACGCTTCTGAAAGTTACCGTTTTGCCTTAACTGCAATAGTCCCACGACCTTACTACGGGCAGTAATTGCGCAAAGTAGATGTTGGATTGACTAGTCGCCATGGCAAACCGGTGCGCACAACCCTTTCCTGTCACGTGTCTGCGCATTGTTTGGGGCCTAAGCTAACGTGCCACGCGACACATGTGGCTTAGGCCCGGGGGCTTATGTCAGGGAAAACAGACAGGGGTATATGTTTTCCCCTGACTCATGCACGGACAAGCCAAGATCGAGCCAAGATGTACAAGAAACCCAGAGCATCGAAGGACCAACATGCAGATCAAAGGGACCAAGATAAAGCCATAGAAGAAGGATATCGTCAAGAGAAAGGCCTCCCTTGCCGGGCAGGCGAGCTCGGCAAGAGGCGAGGCCACCCCCAGAAGCAGACAACCAAAGCGCCCCGGCAGGGCCTTCCGGGACTCACGGAGGCAAAACCATCTCACCAACCACTCCACCATGACCCACGTTGTCGATGAGTGCGGTGTCAAGCCGCAGAGTATCTAAGTTGCAGACATTCGCCACATGGCAGCCTCTCCCTACAGGAAAAACCCATGGACGACACCCGTCCTGTGACGTGTGAAGCGAGCAGGCGTGGAGTTGGAAAGATAGCCCGGCAAGCCTTGCTGGGCAACCAACAATGTGACATTGAGTGGTGCATTTAATGCGCCTTGTCAGCCCACAAGTTAGGTATGATAGCACTGTTGCTATCTTAACAGTGTGTAATGACTACTTTGCCATTATGGTAACCCCTTGATCTATAAAAGGAGGCCCGTGGCAACCATAGAAAGGGTTAGAAGGTTGGATAACTCACACCCCCATACGCGAACATCCACTGCCACCCTGAGGCAACCCTTGCCGGGCAGGTGTACTACGCTCCACCACCACCTTTCCACCATCAATCCACCAAAGTAGGACTAGGGTTTTATGCCTCGCGGCGGCTCGAACCTAGGTAAAACTGCCTGCGTGATCTCTGTCGTGCTGTCCCACACTCGTCTGCTCTTTGTGCAACACGACGTCCCCCTGCCGAGCAAGCAAGGGGCCTCCTGGTCCCATATGTGGCCGTGGTACCCTGTGATAATGTGGTACACCAAAACATCATCTTCGAGGCACAGCTAAAGGACGGCGGCGCGTGCTTGCCAGTGTCACACTTCGTGTACTCTGTGTAGAGACTGATGACCTTCATCTCTACCTTTTGGAGGGAGTTGGATACATTATTGATCCACTTTCGAACAACCCTTGGGTGGTCGGTGATGGTGGCAACTATGCTCAACAAGCCTTCGACGAGGACATGTTGGACGCTAAAAACCTGCATCTGGATCTCTTTCGCCATTTGGAACCGCTGGACCGGAGGGCTATGGTTTGGAGAATTAGGATTAGATGGCTAGTCTAGCTGAAGAACATGACTATTTAAAGGGGCTTCGGATATACTCCAGGAGAATGTGAAGAGGTTAAAACAATGTGAATGCAGTGGGGTTTGGATGCAAATGAAGATGAAGGAGAGGTGAAGAAGCCGAGGAAAATCGGTTCCTGATGGAGAAGTAAATGGGAGAAGTGGTTTCCAGGCAGTTGATTAGACGGCTAGGTAGAATAAAAGAAAAGGCTATGCGGGTAGACTGAGGAGTGGTACATGTCCGTGTATGTGCCCATCCTTCTAGTGCTACATGTGCCACTGGCTAGTTGAGGTCACTCTTTCGAATCACCGTGGTGTGATATTTTATGATTCCTTTTTATTTCTGCACCCCTCCTAACAGGTGGGACCTATGCAAACAAATATTAAAAAATGTGTTGTAGCTGGTTCAAATGGATATTGGTGTGTGCGTGGGAGACACACCATTCTATGGTTAAGGAATATGGGTTATCCTAAAAAAAGAAAAAGGAAACCTTTTCGCGCTTCCGCATGCACAAGAATTTGGTTTTGCTTGCAATATGGATGATACTTGGAGGATGAAGTGAACCCAGAGGCATGCTAGTACGGGAGACCTATTTCCGCTATACAGTACTACTCCGTATGTTCTTACTAGTAGTAGTACAGCTGTGGTACACTTGATGGTCAAAATATTATTCATCTGGTCCTCACAGTGAAGTGACAAGACCCTGTGCCCGAGGTGACACTAGTCCAGGCGGCGTGTTCGGGTTACCAAAGTCAGCCTCACCTTGTGCACTATGCAGTCACTATCACCGCCGCTGTATAGCATGCCTTGACTCATCTCCCTCTCCCCTAGCACCACTCCATCTCCATCTCCATCCCGCTGAAGATCCTGAGGTCACTCTTCATCATCTCACTGTGCCCCGCTGCACTCGCCTCGCCGCCTCCCCCAAGACCACTATTCCCTTGCTAGCCGCTCCAAAGACCAAGAGCCTTCTCCCCGTAAATCAAGCCCCCAAAAAACCCACCTTCCAAACTCCACCATGGCCGAACGTAAACCGCGCAGCATCCATATGAGCCGCGATTGGAGCAATCTCCACAGTGACATCCTCGACCTGTGTTGTTCGTGTATGGATATGTTGAGCGCCGTGCAGCTGGCTGCATGCTCGAGGGACATGCACACAGCCATCATTGAAGCGAGGCCTAAGCCATGTTTGCAATACACCCTACTTGCTTCTATCTGGTCTTGCGAGATTTGCTCAACATGATACGGAGGCATACATGATGCCCCTCGACTTCAATCCGACCTCCATTAGCCGAAACTTCTTTGCAGGTATGTAGTGGGTCACCGTACATCATTTCCCTCAACTTCGATCCGATCACCATCACCCGAAACTTCTTGGTAGGTATGTACTGGGCCGGCATGAACTCCCACTGGATGGCTGCCGTCAGAGAAGGCCGGAAAAATTTGGTGCTCGTGAACTTCCACACCTCCCATGAGATTATCCTTCCTACGTTCGATTACATAGGGTTTTACTATCGCGGTCCAAGTCATCTAGATTACCACGTTAGTTGAATGGACATTGTTTTGCAAAAGATTGTAATCTGCCAAGTGCCCACACGAGATGCGGGTTACGCAGACTTCAAGCTAATTGCCTTGTTCGACCGCGGACTCACCTATCTTTCTGCTGGTGCCTTCTTTAGCTGGAGACAGCTCACCTCGCAGTGGATCGTCAATGTGGATACACACTTCTATGATGTTATTGAACACAATGGCATCATCTACGCGACCGATAAAGCATATGGCACCACATATTTCTGGGACGGCGCGTGCAAGTTGTTTTCGTATAATGTTAATGATAACGCCATGACACTGTTTGAACTTTTTGTGATGATTGGCATATCCCTGTTTGAGCAGAATTTGAGTAGAACTATGGCAATGTATTAGAGACATTGTAAATCAGCTATATTTGGAATGAGTTTAATTCATGCGATTGTGACCATGTCATTACAGCCAATTTGTACCCCTAAATAATCAAACGGTTAGGAAGATATGTGTCGGTGTACAAAAGTAGGGGCTCTGCTTTTGACCCTTTTACTTGTGCACGGGCAGTCAGAGCCTCCCTCCACGGCCACGCACAGACACGGCAGGAAGGGGGAGCCGGAGAGAAGCCGAGGCCACAAGGAAAATGAAGCAATGACAAGGACCAAGGCCAAAAGGATCGGATGGGCGAAGCAGGTTTTCCCGGCAAGGACCCTTGCTGTATAGCTCGAAAGGCCCCCTAAGAAGACCCTTGCCGGGCAGCCCGCCCACACCAGCCGAGCGAGCCACCCTTGAGCCCACCAATGCTCGGGACAAATGCGTTGGGACAGGGCTCGAGGCACCCCTGTGGTGGCATGCGATCTTTGTGAAGACATAGAATGCTCAAGATCAAATGAGGATAAGAGGGCAACCATCCTCACCGAAGAAACCCACAAGACCCCCGGCAAGACTCTTGCCGGGGAGGCCAGCGTGCCACAGCAAGACCCTTGCCGGGCCACCTGACAAGACCATCGCCAAAGCACACCAGCTGGGCCACTGCCAGGCCCGCACTAGATAAGTCTTCACCGCCGTTCGCATGCAGCTGCCGACCCAACCAGCTAGGCAGGCACCTGCGTGGCGGCATGCAATCGTTCGTGGAGGCTCCTCCACCGCGCCACCTCAGCTGACTGCCTGCCTACATGGAACCGCATGCGACGCTGGCCAGGGCACATGTCGAAGCGAGGAGGAGCGGTGACGGACGGGACGGGCCTCGCCCGCGTCCCCAATAAAGCGAAGGGACACCTAAGCCTCACATTAAATGTGTCTTGTCCTGTAAAACTAGCGATAGACTCACGACATTGTAGCACTTTCCACCTCCTGTGTGCCACTGTGGCGGCCCCTTTCGCCTATAAAAGGAGGCCCACGGTTCACAGAGAAAGGATTCGGCTCTTTGGAACCTCGCAGCACCCAGAGCTAGTTCGAGAGCTCAAGAACACTAAATACATCCACCAAAGCAGGACTAGGGTTTTACGCATCCTCGCGGCCCGAACCTGGGTAAAATCCCTTTGTGTTGTCTGTTGGTCCCGCTCTTCTCACGATCCCCGCGCCCCGCAACCATAGAAGGGATTCCAGTGACCCCATCGGTGTCGTTTCCCACCGACATCTTTGGCGCGCCAGGTAGGGGGCACGGAATTATGAGAATATGGTCCAGCAGTTGACTTAGCTGTTCTTCATCGCCATGGCTCCTAAGAAGAAGGCGACCATAGCGATTGGTTCGTCCAGAACCGGGTTGGTACCGGTGCGGACCGGCAGCGGGCCAATCGCGGAGAGGACCCGTGGCGCGGCCCGCGAACATCCACATCGCCCTGATGGTCCGGACCTGGCGAGCAGCGTCGTTCACGTGCCGGGTGGCGAGACACCAGTCGCGGGCTTCGGAGACAGAGTCGGGCCCCCCGCAGGCGGCGCGGGGCCCTCTAAGGGTGCCGCCGTCCCGCTAGGCGGCAGCACGGTGATCTCCACGGCGCGCTCCTCTAAGGTTGTGCGTGATGAGCAGCGTCACCCTGCTGGTGACCCTGCGCGCCACCCTGGGAAGAGTCCCGTGCGTCCGTCACATGGAGGAGAGGGCCAGCATGCGCGTCGAGGTGCTGCTGGAGGTGGCGAATGGCTGCGGAGCCGCGACGTAGCTCCATCTAACGTGGTTAGAAGTCGAGGCGCATTGCGGTCCACCCAGCTTCCGCCGCCACCCACGCCAGCAGAAGCCCTAGCGCGCGCAGCTGCTCCTCGATTTTCCTCCCGCCGCTGAGAAGCTCGACGAATGGAGGGCACCATCCGAAGCCTCGTCGGCATCGCCAACGACGACAGGCTGCGGCCGGCGGAACCCGTCGGCCGTCGCTCCGCCGGGCTACCACCTGCTAGCGGAGGCCACGCTGGAGCCGACGCGGCCACGGTGTACTCCCCACATCCATCCCGGACCGCTTCGGCGTCAAATTGCCGCGGCGACGCCGAGATGATATCTCCTAGCATCGTCCGACCCGCGGACCAACCGCGATCAGCGCCAAGTCCTTCGGGAGCGGGCTCACGAGGACGCTCGAACTACGATCGAGCGCCGACGTGACGCGCGCCACCAGTCGGACAGGCGGGCAGGGCCCGCTACGGACCACCCAGCACCGGGAGGCTACGGTGCCCTACCTTACGAGGTGGTTTGTCCGGCCTTCACCCGTGAGCTGCGGCAGTTCCAGTGGCGCTCCCACCGTACGTTCAAACCTGACGTTGGCGAGAAGTACAACGTCAAGACTCACCCGTCGGAGTTCCTCAGCATTTACACCATCGCGATGCAAGCTGCCAGGGCTCGCGACGACAAGGTGCTTGCCAACTACTTCCCGTTGGCACTCAAGCCTAATGTTATGTCATGGTTGATGCACTTGCCGGTGGATTCCATCTCTTCTTGGGCGGATATGTGCCATGAGTTTGTTGGCGCCTTCACCGGAGGTCACCAAGCTCATGGCCAGGCGACTTATTTACATATCAACCCCCAGAAAGAAGGAGAAAACCTGCACAAGTACATCCAAAGGTTCAGCCGGGTGCAGTACAACATCCCCGATGTTCATCCCGCCGCTGATCGCTATGCTCCATCGTAATACGCGCAAGCGCAAGATGCGTGAAGAGTCGGGCGATGAACAAGGTTAAGGATGTGGCCGAGCTCTATGTTCGCCGACGGTGCGCCGCGTCGAGGAAGGAAGGAAGTACCCCGGCGAAGATGCCGGTGTGGAAACCGACTCCACTGGCGATATCGCCACCCCAGCAAAGAAAGGCCGACACCGTTATAGGAAGCGCAAGGGCAAGGCCGTGCTTGCCGTTGAGGGATCCGACAACACCGGTACCACCAAGAAGACCAAGGCAAGCGACCCCGGCAAAGAGATTGCCGGGTGTAACGCTTGCCGGGCCATGGCGGTTGCCGACAAACCAGGAGGCTCCGACAAGCAGTACTACAAGATCCACTGCACCAAGGGCCACGACCTCCAAAACTGCCGGCAGGTAGAGCTGCTTGCCGAGAAGCATAAAGCCGAGTATGAGCGGCGGGACAAGGAGAAAGGCCCAGATGGTGCCGAAGGATCCAGCAAGAAACGTGGAAGCCAAGAAGGCCGCCGCGGCAAGGAGAGACAGCAAGAGAGGCCCGCCCATGGCCGCGACAAGAAGAAGGAAGACGATGATCATGACGAGGACGACGAGTCCAGCTACCACGAGTTTCAGAAAGCCATTAGAGGCTATGTAAGGCCGATGATGGCGCCACGCACACATCCCACCGCCAACTCAAGAAGTGGGCGCGTGAGATCACAGCGGTGGAGCCATCATTTGACGCACGGAAGCTGCTGAAATGGTCCAGCATGCCCATCATCTTAGACACCGAGGACCACCCTGACCGCACCACTGCGATCGTCAAAGCACAAGTGCTCCCTCGGTGATTTTGGTAATTAATGTCAACATATCTCTTGTTGGACTAACACTTTTACCTAGTATGTTTCAGATAAGTTCAACAATGAAGTGGCCTGGACTAAAGGATGTGGAACCCCTTCAAGATGCTAAGGACAAAGGATTGGCTCAAGCTTCAAGCACAAGACTCTACATTTTATATTTTAGTGATCCAAGATCACATTGAGTCTATAGGGAAAGCCAATACTATCAAGAGGGAATGAGGTGTTGCTTAATGGCTTGCTTGCTCAATGTGCTTAGTGATATGCTCCAAAACCCTCAACTACTTTCCCACATCCACATATGACCTAAACCAAAAGTCCAACTCGACCCCACCGATTCTTTCTATCCGGCGCCACCGAGTTTAGATGTCATAGCCACTGCCCCAAACCCTAGGCAAATCGGTCTCACTGATAGGGATCTCGGTCTCACCGAGATGGGATTGTAATCTCTCTGTGTATGTCCATTACCAAAATCGGTCTCACCGAGTTTGTGTAATCGGTACTACCGGGATTACAATGCAAACTTTCTGGTTAGCTTATTACCAAAATCGGTCTCACCGAGTTTGTGTAATCGGTCCTACCGAGTTTGCCTGACCAACTCTCTGGTTAGCTTATTACCAAAATCGGTCCCACCGAGTTTGGGTAATCGGTCTCACCGAGATTACGTTATGCCCTAACCCTAACCATATCGGTCCTACCGAGTTGCATGTCGATCCCATCGAAAATCCTAACGGTCACTAGATTTGTTGAATCGGTCCGACCGAGTTTCTCAATTCGGTCCCACCGAGATTTGTAAGTTGTGTGTAATGGTTAGTTTTTGTGTGGAGGATATATATACCCCTCCACCCACTCTTCATTCGTGGAGAGAGCCATTAGAACGAACCTACACTTCCAATACACATTTTCTGAGAGAGAATCACCTACCCTTCTGTTGAGGCCAAGATATTCCATTCCTACCATATGAATCTTGATCTCTAGCCTTCCCCAAGTTGCTTTCCACTCAAATCTTCTTTCCACCAAATGCAAATCCTGTGAGAGAGAGTTGAGTGTTGGGGAGACGATCATTTGAAGCACAAGAGCAAGGAGTTCATCATCAACACACCATTTGTTACTTGTTGGAGAGTGGTGTCTCCTAGATTGGCTAGGTGTCACTTGGGAGCCTCCGACAAGATTTTGGAGTTGAACCAAGGAGTTTGTAAGGGCAAGGAGATCGCCGACTTCATGAAGATCTACCGCTAGTGAGGCAAGTCCTTCGTGGGCTTACGACCATGGTGGGATAGACAAGGTTGCTTCTTCGTGGACCCTTCGTGGGTGGAGCCCTCCATGGACTCACAAGAACTGCTACCCTTCGTGGGTTGAAGTCTCCATCAACGTGGATGTACGATAGCACCACCTACCGGAACCACGACAAAAACATCTGTGTCTCCAATTGCGTTTGAATCCTCCAAACCCTTCCCTTTACATTCTTGCAAGTTGCATGATTTACTTTCCGCTGCTCATATACTCTTTGTATGATTGCTTGTTATGTATTGTGATTGTTAAACTTGTGCCAAAATTCCACTTGAACTTAAAGAAGTTAAAAACTCCAACTTTTGGTACTTAGTGTCTAATCACCCCCCCCCTCTAGACACCTCTTCTCGATCCTTTCAATTGGTATCAGAGATTTGGTCTCCATTGCCTTGGTTTAAACACCTTTGGATGAAGATGGATGTGTCTACTTTAGGGAGTCTTAGACATAGGGTGCCTATTCTTGATGGAGAATATTTTCATGAGTGGAAAAATGAAATGCTTGAGATTTTCAATGAATATCATTTGAACAAGTACATTGCTAGACCTTGTGCACCTCATATTGATCCCTTACATCCCACACCCGAAGAGGATCTTGACATGATTCGCAATCTTAGAACCATCAATCTTATCATAAGAGGATTGCCCAAAATCTTGATTGCTAGTTTGCCTACTCTTGATTGTGCCTATACCATATGGAAATTTCTTGAGGAATGATTTCCAGATTATTCCTTGAAAATTTTAGATGAAATTCTTCATAAGTCTATTGCTTTGAGTAAGATGAATTCTAGTGATCCTAGCTTTGGTGATTGTCTATTTGAGCTTACAAATCTCATGTGTGGCATAGGAGATGTTGGAATCATTAGCAATATTATTTCCGAAGCTATTAGAATCCATAAAGACAATCATAGAAATGATCATTTTTCTAATGAATTACCCACTCTAGGAATTGATCAATCACAAGACGATGTTGAACATGGATACTATGATGAGGATGATGATAGTGAATATGACCTTGACGATGCAATGAGACACTTATGGAAAATCTTCACGGCTACATGGCTGAAGGAAAGGAATGGGTCCTTGATAGTGGATGTACTGATCATATGACCGGAGATAAAGACATGTTCCGTGAGCTTGCTGAAAACGACGGCCCTCGAAAATATGTCACTTTTGGTGATAATTCAAAGGGTAAGGTGGTTGGCCTTGGTAAGGTGGCCATCTCACATGATGGCTCCATACAAAATGTCATGCTCCTTGAATCTCTTGGCTACAACTTACTTTCAGTATCTAGACTTGCTGATTTCGGTTTCAATGTCCTATTTACTGAAGTAGATTGCCAAGTGTTTCGTAGAGATAATCATAAAATGGTCTTTACCGGTGTATGTAGAGGTGATCTCTACATTGTTGATTTCACTAAAAAGGCTCAACCTAGAACTTGCTTTATTGATAAATCTTCTAAAGGCTGGTTGTGGCATAGAAGACTAGGTCATGTTGGTATGCGAAACCTTGACAAGCTTATTAAAGGAAATCATATCCTTGGCATTAACAATGTCATATTTGATAAGGATAGACTTTGCAGCGCTTGTCAAGCAGGGAAACAGGTTGGAGGAAGGCATCCCGTGAAGAATATCATGACCACAAGGAGGCCACTCGAGCTACTTCACATGGATCTTTTTGGTCCCAACGCTTACAAAAGTCTCAGTGGAGATTCTTTTGGTCTAGTTATAGTTGATGATTTTTCAAGATTTACGTGGGTGTTCTTTCTCGATGATAAACCGCAGGTCCAAAAGATCTTCAAGAACTTCGTTAGGAAGGCCCAAAATCAATTTGACGTGAAGATCAAGAAGGTTCGAAGCGACAACGGAACGGAGTTCAAGAACGCAAATGTGGATACCTTTCTTGAAGAAGAAGGGATTTCACATGAGTTCTCGGCTACGTACACACCTCAACAAAATGGAGTCGTTGAGACGAAGAACCGGACGCTCATTGAAATGGCAAGAACGATGCTTGATGAGTACAAGACGCCAAAGCACTTTTGGGCGGTAGCGGTTGAGACGGCTTGTCATGCAACAAATCGCTTGTACCTTCACAAGCTACTCAGCAAGACGGCATACGAGCTCCTCACCGGTAACAAACCCCAAGTTGGATACTTTCGAGTATTCGGCTCAAAGTGCTACATTCTTGATAAGCATCGCCGTTCTAAATTTTCTCATAAGTCTCATGAAGGTTTCCTACTTGGTTATGGCTCAAACTCTCACACATACCGTGTTCACAACAATTTCATCCAAAAGGTTGAAGAAACGGTAGATGTGAAGTTTGATGAATCTAATGGCTCGCAAGTAGAGCAATTGCCAATTGATGTAGGAGACAAATATCCCTCGGAAGCAATCCAAGACTTGTCTATTGGCAAGATTCATCCAACGGAGGTGAAGGAGAGTACCTCGTCCGTCCAAGTGGAAGCTTCTACCTCACGACAAGGTGAACCAAGAGTTGATACGGAGGCATCCACAAGTGGGACACACCAAGATGAAGAAAACGACGAACACTAAGACGAACGCCAACAACCTCCTTCTCCACCACGACAAGAGAACGACAATGCCAACAATGAAGAAGGCCAAGAAGAAGAACAAGATGAAGAAGATGTTCAACCAAGACCCAAGCAAAAGCTTTCGCGAGTTCGAGCAAGAATTGCTAAATACCATCCCGTCGAGCAAATCTACAAAGATATCCAAACCGGGAGAATTAATCGCTCTAAAACTCGTTTAGCTAACTCTTGTGAACATTACTCATGCATCTCTAGCATTGAACCTATGAAGGTTCAAGAAGCATTGGAAGATCCGGACTGGATAAACGCTATGCATGAAGAGCTACACAATTTGAGAGAAATCAAGTGTGGACATTGGTTGAGAAGCCCGACAACAACCACAGCATCATTGGTACCAAATGGGTGTTTCGCAACAAGCAAGATGAAGATGGACAAGTAGTTTGCAACAAAGCACGTCTCGTCGCCCAAGGCTACACACAAGTCGAAGGTATGGACTATGGTGAGACTTATGCTCCCTGCTAGACTTGAGTCCATTCGCATCTTACTTGCTTATGCTAATCACCATGATATCACCTTGTACCAAATGGACATAAAAAGTGCTTTTCTAAATGGTGAAATTGAGGAGGAAGTTTATGTTAAGCAACCGCCCGGCTTTGTCAATCCTAAGAAACCTGATCATGTCTACAAACTTCACAAAGCCCTTTATGGTCTTAATCAAGCTCCTAGAGCATGGTATAAATGCTTGACCAAGTTCCTTATTGAAAAAGGCTTTGAAATTGGAAAAGTTGATTCTACTCTTTTCACTAAAAGGGTCAATGGAGAACTATTTGTATGCCAAATTTATGTTGATGATATTATATTTGGTTCTACTAACCCTCATTTTAGTGAAAAGTTTGGGAAGCTAATGTGAGATAAGTTTGGGATGTCTATGATGAGTGAACTCAAATTCTTTCTTGGTTTGCAAATCAAGCAAACTAAGGTAGGTACCTTTGTCTCTCAAACAAAGTACACCAAGGACTTATTCAAGAAGTTCAATATGCAAGAATGCAAAGGTATGACTACACCCATGCCTACAAGTGGACATCTTGATTTGACCAAAGATAGTGAACCGGTTGATCAAAAGGTTTATCGCTCTATGATTGTTTCATTGTTATATCTATGTGCTTCACGCCCCGATATCATGCTAAGTGTGTGCATGTGTGCACGATATCAAGATGCTCCTAAGGAATGTCATCTTAAGGCCGTGAAAAGGATAGTGAGATACTTAATACATACACCAAATTTTGGCATTTGGTATCCTAAGAGGTGTTCTTTCGATCTTGTTGGCTACTCCGACTCGGACTATGCCGATGACAAGCTTGATAGAAAGTCCACTTCGGGTACTTCTCAATTTGTTGGTAGATCTCTTGTGTCTTGGTCTTCCAAGAAACAAAACTCGGTATCCTTATCCACCGCCGAAGCAGAATACATTGCCGCTGGTTCATGTTGTGCTCAATTACTTTGGATGACCCAAACTCTTAAAGATTATGGGATATATGTGAAACATGTTCCATTACTTTGTGACAATGAACGTACTATCAAGATTGCTCACAACCCCGTGCAACACTCTCGAATGAAGCATATTGAAGTTCATCATCATTTCATTCGAGATCACGTTGCTAAGGGTGACATTAATCTTAAGCATGTTCTCACCGACAAGCAATTAGCGGATATATTCACTAAACCACTTGATGAGAAAGTGTTTTGCAGGTTAAGAGGTGAATTGAACATCATTTATGCTTCAAACTTGGAGTAGGAACTCCATTGGATACATGCAAGACTTGAGCTTATGACTAATCCTTGATATTTCTCTTATGATGATTATCTTATGTCCTGGATATATTTGCATCTTGCATGTTATCTAACCCTTGTAGGTACTTGGATGAATCTAAATCTATGAGATCGCAACTCACTCTCATCTTGAGCAATCTCTACATCACCAAGTCTCTACACAATGGTGGTTGAAGACAAGGAAGCACGAAACCATTCAAACATATCCTTTGACAAATTCTATGTTGTGTTTCATGATTGTCATTTTGGATACACAAGTGCTCTTCCTTGTGAAAACTAACCCATGTAGGTAGATGAACTCAAATTCCAAGTGGTGCTCCCAACTCTTGATGAGCTACATCAACCTTGAGAAACCCACACAAGTTCAACTACATGATCACGATCAACACCACCACCCAAGGTATGTTATTCCATCTTAGAGAAGCTTTACTCCAAGTCATGAGTCAAAGCAACTTGACAAGATGTGAGTACATCAAGATGCTTAAACGAAAAATGGCAACCCCATTTTGCGCTTAAACGATGAGTATGACCTATGATCAAGTGATCTCACTTGACTCCTAAGTCAATATACTCTAACATAGGTGACTTTGTTGCCGACCATCTCTAGATGAAGTTTTCTTGTGTTTTCTTTTCTGTGCCCTTGCATTTGTCTCATGCATATTTGTTTCCCCTTTGACTTCATCTAGATTTCCTTCTTTTTTATTCTTTTTTTTCTTGTGTTCTGCATTCCCTGCATCCAATTCATTGCAAATCTTTCAGTTAATTCCTTGCAAATCCTTGTGAGATCTTACTTGTCTAGTGAGCTGAGGTGACAAGTGCTTTTCTCTGTGATGAACTCGGTCCCACCGGTCTCTTGTTTTCGGTCTAACCGAAGTTGTTCGGTGCAACCGAAGCATCCAACTCGCTGCCACCGATTTCACTACAGGAAAAACATTCTACCATTTATTCCTGCTTTACTCTTGGTCCAGCCCCACTCAATGAATCTTGTCCTCTACAAGCATCACATTTACCTTAGTGCTTTGTGCTGTGACTCAAGGAACAAACCATTCACGACAAATTCCATCAGACCCTTCTTGGAAATTGATGTCAAAGGGGGAGAGAGAGATCACATCAAAGCTTAATCATATCTCTAGGGGGAGAGATCTCTAGGGGGAGGGAATACTCAAGGAAAGAGTAATCTTCAAGGATCCCAGATGCTTGATGTTCAAGAGGAGAGATGCCACATGTCTTCTTGAGGGGAAACACATGCTCATATGTGCTTATTTGCATTAGCTCTGTTCATTTGTTTCTTTGAGCTCTAATTTTCTGTTCCCTATCTTCTCCCAGTATCCCATGCTAGATTCAAGGGGAGCAAGACATCTAAGGGAAAGAAATTTCTAAAATTCCTTGCATATCTTTACCTTAGGGGACATGTCATTATCTATTGTGGTACTTAGTACTCACTCCACATGTCATCCCAGTCTTGGTACTCTTGTGGTTTCTTTTGTTTGCTCTGGCTAGTAGGTGTATCTGTGTTATCTAACCTTGTTTACGCAGGTTCATTCCAACCTAAGCCAACTCAAGACCACAAGGTAAGTATATGCATCACAATCATGTCTATGAGGAATTCTTGCTGATGTTCATATTGTTTGCAAGAAGGACTCATGAGCATGAACGTACATTTCCCATATTCACATCTTTTGCTCTGATGCATATAGCCAAGATACATGTAACACATTACCTACTCTGTCATGGTTATGCTCTCACAGGCTTCAATATTCCATATTCACATGATTGCATACATGTAGGGGAGCCTATGCAGGTTACATGTCTTTCCAAAGCCTTACTTGTTATTCTCTATATCTTTATCTAAAGCTTTGATGTATGTTGCCATCAATTACCAAAAAGGGGGAGATTGAAAGCACAAGTGCTCCCTGGGTGATTTTGGTAATTAAAGTCAACATATCTCTTGTTGGACTAATACTTTTACCTAGTATGTTTCAGATAATTTCAACAATGAAGTGGCATGGACTAAAGGATGTTGAACCCCTTCAAGATGCTAAGGAGAAAGGATTGGCTCAAGCTTCAAGCACAAGACTCTACATTTTATATTTTAGTGATCCAAGATCACATTGAGTCTATAGGAAAAGCCAATACTATCAAGAGGGGATGAGGTGTTGCTTAATGGCTTGCTTGCTCAAAGTGCTTACTGATATGCTCCAAAACCCTCAACTACTTTCCCACATTCACATATGACCTAAACAAAAAGTCCAACTCGGCCCCACCGATTCTTTTTGTCCGGCGCCATCGAGTTTAGATGTCATAGCCACTGCCCCAAACCCTAGGCAAATCGGCCTCACCGATAGGGATCTCGGTCTCACCGAGATGGGATTGTAATCTCTCTGTGTATGTCCATTACCAAAATCGGTCTCACCGAGTTTGTGTAATCGGTACTACCAGGATTACAATGCAAACTTTCTGGTTAGCTTATTACCAAAATCGGTCTCACCAAGTTTGTGTAATCGGTCCTACCGAGTTTGCCTGACCAACTCTCTGGTTAGCTTATTACCAAAATTGGTCCCACCGAGTTTGGGTAATCGGTCTCACCGAGATTAGGTTATGCCCTAACCCTAACCATATCGGTCCTACCGAGTTGCATGTCGGTCCCAATTAAAGATCCTAACGGTCACTAGATTTGCTGAATCGGTCCGACCGAGTTTCTCAATTCTGTCCCACCGAGATTGGTAAGTTGTGTGTAACGGTTAGTTTTTGTGTGGAGGCTATATATACCCCTCCACCCACTCTTCATTCGTGGAGAGAGCCATCAGAACGAACCTACACTTCCAATACACATTTTCTGAGAGAGAATCATCTACCCTTGTGTTGAGGCCAAGATATTCCATTCCAACCATATGAATCTTGATCTCTAGCCTTCTCCAAGTTGCTTTCCACTCAAATATTCTTTCCACCAAATCCAAATCCTGTGAGAGAGAGTTGAGTGTTGGGGAGACTATCATTTGAAGCACAAGAGCAAGGAGTTCATCATCAACACACCATTTGTTACTTCTTGGAGAGTGGTGTCTCCTAGATTGGCTAGGTGTCACTTGGGAGCCTCCGACAAGATTGTGGAGTTGAACCAAGGAGTTTGTAAGGGCAAGGAGATCGCCTACTTCATGATGATCTACCGCTAGTGAGGCAAGTCCTTCGTGGGCGACGGCCATGGTGGGATAGACAAGGTTGCTTCTTCGTGGACCCTTCGTGGGTGGAGCCCTCCGTGGACTCACAAGAACTGCTACTCCTTCATGGGTTGAAGTCTCCATCAACGTGGATGTACGATAGCACCACCTATCAGAACCATGACAAAAACATCCGTGTCTCCAATTGCGTTTGAATCCTCCAAACCCTTCCCTTTACATTCTTGCAAGTTGCATGCTTTACTTTTCGCTGCTCATATACTCTTTGCATGCTTGCTTGTTATGTATTGTGATTGTTAAACTTGTGCCAAAACTCCACTTGAACTTAAAGAAGTTAAAAACTGCAACTTTTGGTAGTTAGTGTCTAATCACCCCCCCCCCCTCTAGACACTTCTCTCGATCCTTTCAGGTCGGGTTCTTGCCATTGTTGGTTTAACCAACAATCCGCAACCTCAAGGTGACAAAGATGTTGGTTGATGGCGGGGCCGTCCTGAACTTGATCTCGCCCGTTGTGGTTAGAAGGCTGCAAATCCCTGATGGAGACCTCGAGGAGACGGGTACGTTCCAAGGGGTTAACCCGGGGAGGAGCCAGCCAAACGGAAAGATCACGCTGCTCGTAAAATTCGGAGGCGAGCTGAACCAAGGGACGGAGAGGATTATTTTTGATGTAGCCGAGATCCCCTTGCCTTACAACGGGATCCTCGCCCTCCCGGCACTGGCCAAGTTCATGGTGGCTTCACACTATGCCTACAACATGCTAAAGATGCCCGGGCCGATGAACATCATCACTGTCCCCTCCCACAAGAAAGATGCGTTGATCTGCGCTGACCAACTCTACCGGGAAGGTTGCAGCAGCTGCCACTTGCACTGCCTCCTCGCCAACGGAGTTCTGGGGTGGGGAAGAAGACCGGCGAGACTCCTAGCACCCACTCCGGCAAGCGCACCTTCGGGTGTTGCGCTCCCGTTGAGGACGTGCCAGAGAGCTCCGCCGGCAAGAGCAAGAAGTCCAGAGCCACGCCACCAGAGACCAAGAAGGTGCCCGTGAAGGAGGATGGTACGGGGGGGGGGGAGTTTTTACCATAAGCTCCACCCTTGATGGCAAATAGGAAAGCGAGCTCATCGCCTTCCTGCGGGCGAATGTCGACGTGTTTGCATGGCAAGCCTCTGACATCCCCGGCGTTTCCAGGGAGGTGATTGAGCACCACCTTGTTGTTTGTCCTCATGCGCGGCCTGTCAAGCAGAAGGTCAGGAAGCAAGTTCTGGAGAGGCAGGAGTTCATCACAGAGGAAATCTGAAAGCTAGAGGTGGCAGGCTTGGTGAGAGGAGTACTCCACCCAACGTGGTTGGCTAATCCGGTAGTGGTGCGCAAGGCAAATGGGAAATGGAGGCTGTGTATTGATTACACAGACATCAATAAGGCTTACCAAAAGGATCCTTTCCCGTTGCCGCGCATCGACCAGATTGTTGACTCCATGGCTGGTTGTGACCTCTTATCGTTCCTTGACGCCTACTCAGGATACACCAGATCTTCATGACAAAGGAAGACGAGGAAAAGACAGCATTCATCACCCCATGTGGTACATACTGCTTTTTACGGATGCCTTTCGGGTTGAAGAGTGCTGGCCCGACCTTTGCAAGAGCAGTCCAAATTGGTTTTGAACCCCAGCTACATAGAAATATGGAAGCTTATATGGATGACATAGTTGTCAAAACCAAGAAGAAAGCAACGCTCGTGCAAGATCCGGAGGAAACATTTGGGAACCTGCGCAAGATCAACCTCAAATTGAACCCTGAGAAGTGTGCCTTCCGCATCCCGTCCGTCCAGCTTCTCGGGTTCTTTGTGTCCCAGTGCGGGATTGAAGCAAACCCAGATAAGATCAATGCTATCGAGCAGATTGAGGCACCCAAACGGATCAAGGACGTGCGTCGGCTCACTGGCTGCGTTGCTGCCATGAGCCGGTTCATCTCCAAGTCCGCGGAACGTGCCCTTCCTTATTTCAAGATCTTAAAGAAAGCAGGGCCGATGGAGTGGACCCCAGAGGCTGAGGCAGCACTGCAATATTTGAAGAAATAACTCTCCTCTACCCCAGTGCTGGTTGCGCCCAGACCACAAGAACCGTTGCTACTTTATCTAGCGGCAACGAACCAGGTGGTTAGCGCCGCACTAGTGGCTCAGAGAGAGGTTGATGAGGAGACAGCAGCAGCGGCAGAGTCAATGGTTGGCGGGCCGGAACCCTTCCCGGCAGGGCTCAGCCCCAGCAAGGTTCGGCCCCGGCAAGACTGGCGCATGTGCGACGGGACCTACGCGACCAGGTGAAGAAGCGCAGAAGAAGAAAATGGTGCAACACCCAGTTTACTTCGTCAGCTCCCTTTTGCAGGGGGCTAGGTCGAGGTACTCAGGTGTGCAAAAGCTGCTCTTCGGCCTCCTTATGGCTTCGAGGAAGCTGCGCCATTACTTCCAAGTGCACGAGATCACGGTGGTCACCCGCCTCCCATTGCAACGGATACTGCATAACCCAGATGCAATAGGGAGGATTGTGGAATGGGCCCTGGAGCTATCAAGTTTTGGTTTAAGGTCCGAGAGTACCTCGACCATTCAGAGTAGAGTCTTGGCGGAGTTCGTTGCAGAATGGACCTCAACGCCCGACGAAGAGGTACAGGAGACCACTCTCCCCGGCAAGGAAACGAGTCGCAACTGGATCATGTACTTTGATGGTGCCTTCTCGCTGCAAGGCGCCGGTGCTGGTGTGCTGCTTGTCGCGCCCACCGGAGAGCACCTCAAGTATGTCGTCTAGATGCACTTCCCCCGGGAGATGTCAACCAAAAACACCGCCGAGTACGAGGGTTTACTTGCCTGTCTAAGAATCGCGGCAGACCTGGGAGTTAAAAAGCTCATCATCAGGGGCGACTCACAGCTCGTCGTCAGGAAGATCAACAAGGATTATCAAAGCCCGTTGATGGAATCTTACGTAGATGAGGTGAGGAAAATGGAGGAACGCTTTGACGGTATACAAGCGGAACATGTCCCTCGGGCAAAGAATGACATCGCCGATTACCTGTCAAAGCGCGCTGCCCTCAAGCTACCTGTGGAACCAGGTACTTTTGTGCTTCAGTTAACCCAGACGTCCGTTGAACAATCGACCGGGCAGAAGAAGCGGAGGAAGCTAGGCCCCGGAAAGTACTTCCCCACCGAGCTCCACGGAGCCGCCAGCGAAGATGTTGCTACGGATGCCGATCCTGCCACGGGGCAACCGACTCCGGCAGGACCTCAGGTCATGGCCGTGGAGGCGGCCACTCCCGTGGCAGAAGAGATGCCTTTGGTCCTTGTCGTCGAGCCGCAGGCTCCGGCATGGGCACAACACACCGCCCAATTCCTTCGTAAAGGAGAGCTTCATGAGGAGCAGGAAGAAGCGAAGAGTAGCCTGCCGGGTCTGCTCTGTACCAATTCGCTGACAGCAGACAGGCTGTAAGAAGACCGAATGGGGTGAAATTGATGTGCATCTCCCGGGAGGAAGGACTAAAGCTGTTGGCAGAGATACATGGAGGCATATGTGGCTCCCACATAGGGTCGAGGGCCCTTGCCAGCAAGGTTTCTTCTGGCCCACCGCCCTCCAGGATGCGGCGACACTAGTAACCAAGTGTGAAGCATGCCAGTTCCATTCGAAGAAGCTTCATCAACCAGCTCAAGCCCTCCAAACTATCCCTCTCTCTTGGCCCTTCTTGGTCTGGGGGCTCGACATACTGGGCCCTTTCCCCCGTGCCGTTGGGGGCTTTGAGTCTTGTACGTCGCAATCGGCAAGTTCACAAAGTGGCCAGAAGTGGAAGCAGTAAGGAAGGTGACAGCGCAGTCGGCCATCAAGTTCTTCAAGGGACTAGTGTGCCGTTTTGGGGTGACCAACAGGATCATCACCGACGACAGCACACAGTTCACAAGCCATGCCTTCATGCAGTACATTGATGATCTCGGCAGCAGGGTTTGTTTTGCTTCCGTGGCACATCCACGGAGCAGGTCCTGCGAGGCTTGAGGACAAGAACTTTTGACAGACTGCGCAAAAGAGGGAGGTGATGGATTGATGAGTTGCCAACGGTTCTTTGGTCGAGCAGAACAACGCCAAAACGAGCCACCGGCCAGACACCCTTTGCCCTGGTTTACGGGGCAGAAGCAGTTCTCCCAACGGAACTCACATACGGGTCACCTCGAGTGCTCGCTTATGATGAGCTTGAGCAAGAGCGGTTGCGGCAAGATGACGCGATGCTCCTTGAGGAAGATCGTCTTCGGGCGGCTGTGAGAGCAGCACGCTACCAGCAAGCCCTGCGTCGCTACCATAGCCACAAGGTTCATGCCCGGAGTTTTGAGGAAGGCGACCTTTTTCTTCGGCACGTTAAGTCTGCCAAGAATTCCAACAAATTGACGCCAAAGTGGGAAGGCCCTTATGTCACGCCCAATATGCGACCCTATCCAAAAAGGAACTCGAAGGTCCCACAAAGGATAGACCCGCATATTAAAACGCTTTTGCAAGGTGGATATCATTACATCAACATTACATAATAGATGGGGATACATACATAAGTCACAAATGCCACAAGAATACAACAATACAACATACAAGATCAACATCCGACTACGGATGAATCATAAACAGAAACTCAAACAACATCCACCCTGCTAGCCCAGGCTGCCGACACCGAACCTAACCCCGATCAAGAAGCAGAAGAAGAACTCCAAAACAGTAACACCACTCTCGCATCAAGATCATCGCAAAACCAGTACCTGCAACTTTTGGTGTAGTAATCTGTGAGCCACGAGGACTCAGCAATCCCATTACCATGGGTATCAAGACTAGCAAAGCTTAATGGGAAAGGAAGGGGTAAAGTGGTGAGGTTGCAATAGCGACTAAGCATATATGGTGGCTAACCAACGCAAATAAGAGCGAGAAGAGAGCAAGCGGAATGGTCGTCAACTAGTAATGATCAAGAAGTGATCCTGAACTCCTACTTACGCCGACATAACCCGAAACCGTGTTCTCCTCTCGATCAACCCCAAAAGAGACACTCACGGTTACGCATTAACGGTTGGTGTATTTTAGAAGAGTTTACTTCAAGTTTACTACATCGGATATTAACAAATTCCCATCTGCCACATAACCGCTGCACGGCTTTCGAAAGTTCAAACCTCGCAGGGTGTCCCAACTTAGCCCATGATAAGCTCTCGCGATCAACGAAGGATATTCCTTCTCCCGGGAAGACCCGATCAGTCTCGGAATCCCGGCTACAAGACATTTCGACAAGAATAAAACAAGACCAGCAAGACCTCTCTCAAGGCCGACACCTCGATAGTAGCCGCCAGATCTCGTCTCAGGCCACGACCGGATGAGCAATCCGTACAACTAAAACAAAGCCTCGAGTTTCCCCGAGGAGGCGCTGCAAAGGGCCCTAGTTCGGACCAACACTTAGACAAGCATTGGCCCGGGGGGGCTAAAATAAAGATGACCCTTGGGTTAATTACTCTCAAGGGAAAAGTAGGTGGTGGTGAGGCAAATGGTAAAACCAATGTTGGGCCTTGTTGGAGGAGTTTTATTCAAAGTGAACTGTCAAGGGGGTTCCATAAATCACCCAACCGCGTTAGGGACGCAAAATCCGGGAACATAATACCGATATGACGGAAACTAGGGCGGCAAGAGTGGAACAAAACACCAGGCATAAGGCCGAGCCTTCCACCCTTTACCAAGTATATAGATGCATTAATAATATAAGAGATATTGTGATATCCCAACATAAACCTGTCCACCATGGAGCAATCTTCAACTTCACCTGCAACTAGCAACGCTATAAGAGGGGCTGAGCAAAAGTGGTAACATAGCCAAGCAATGGTTTGCTAGGAAGGGTGTCAAAGGTTAGAGGTTCATGGCAATTTTGGAGGCTTGAAGCAAGTGGTAGGTAACGTAGCATAGCGATAGAACGAAGCAACTAGCATAGCAATGATAGTAGTGAGATCCAGGGTAGCGATCATCTTGCCTGAAATCCCGCTAGGAAGAAGAACGAGTCCATGAAGAAGACGAACGGGTGAAGCCGAACCAAGCGTAGACGAACGAATCCTCACGATCGCAACGAAGCGGGAACTAACAAGAAGAAGCACACAACATAGTAAACACACCACACATAGACAAGACATGATGCACAACCAAGCATGATGCATGACGAGGCTACATGAAGCTACTCATGGCAAAATATGATGCAAACAAGAACAACACATCAAAGCAAGTTTAAATGATGCCGGAAACAACATATAACAACTCCGGTAAGTCCTCATATGCAAATTTCGAAATTGGTCCAGATCTGAATAAACCTTATGTTCAAGTTGTTAAACAGCAATTTAAGATGCACCACGATGATCTACACGAAATTCTAGTCAAGTTACATATAAAGTTCATTTAATTCGGAGCTACGGCCTAGAAGATATGAGCAAAACAAGTGAAACATGGCGTTGATGCAAAATGCATTCAAACATCAAGCAAACACCTCAAAACAAATATGCAACATGATAATATGAAGCTACATGCAAAATCAAGCAAGTTTCATATAGAGCACACTCAAAACGGAGCAACGGTTCAACACATAAACTCTATACAAGTTATAGCAACAATCTGTCCAAAACAGCAGCTAGGCATATTGCAAACACCAAAAAAAAATGCTACAGTACCACAATATAAAAACAAAAGGCATGGACATGATGTACAGGTAAATCATAGCAAAACATGAACACTGAGCTATCTCCAGAAATCACTAGAGCATGCTCAAAAGGACATGGCAAGATTGCATATGCTAACAGTTTCAGACTTAGCAGGAAATAACATCAGGTTGCAATGTTTAGAGCTATCAAACAACATGCTACAGGAACTTAACATGGCAAACAAAGGCATGGAATGAATCTACTAATTGCATAGAACAAAAGTACTTTAGTGACCATGAGCCAAAAAGGATCAGAAGATATGATGGCACCCATGTAAACATGGCAAGTTATATTACAGATTCATACATGGCAGGAACAACAATAAGTAGGCATGTTGGTGAGCTTGAACCACTCACTACAGAGCAATAAATAGCATGGAAAGGCAACTCACAGTAATAAGACATGTTTATAAAGCTAAGCATGGCAAGAGAAAGTTCATAGGGTACATGGATCACTAACAACAATCATGGCAACATTGAACTTAATGTTAACAGGCTGACAGCAACATTATTTAGCAATTTTAGAGCAAGATTACAACAAGCTAAAGCATTCTATAAATGCAATCAGGGGCATGGATGGATAGATCAAGACATATATAACAAAACATCCTTAGTGAACATCTCCAGATTATGCATATAATGACTTGTAGAAGCAGGTTTACATAGCAACAAAATATAACAGAATCAGCCTAGCAAAACAGCAACAGCAAGTACCCTACTTAACAAGCTCGATGCGCTCACTACAGAACCCACAAAAATACATGGATGGCATATATGGAAAGCTAACATGAGATAGCACAAAACACATGTAGAGCTCATGCTCATAAGATGCACACATCAAATGCAACAAAAATGACAAATCACCAAGTTATAACAGTTTCAGCAGGTTAACATCATATAGCACTTTTGCCACGAAGATTCAGGCTTCAATATGATCTCAAATGAACATGGTGCAATGGGATGAAATGAATTACTCGTCGAGGCGAACAATAGGACATATTACACGCACGAAACGGAGCAGTATGCAGAAAGTTATGATGCGATGAACATGGCATGAAAATGCTGAAAACTTGGGGACTTGGGCAGAATCGGGGTCAACCTCGGGGATCCAGATCCGGGCGCGGATCGAGGCGGGGCCGGGCTCGCCAGAGACGACGACGCGGCGGCGGAGGAAACCCGGGATGGGGGCGCCGGATCCGGGCGGCGCCGGCCCGGATCCGATGGCGCGTAGCGGCGGCGACCATGGAGGCGGCGGCGGCGGCGACGCGCTGGCGGCGGCGGGCGCCGGCGCGACGACCGCTGGCGCGGCGGCGGGCCGAGGCGGAGGCGGCGGACGGCGGCCGAGGCGGCGGCGAGGCGCCTGGGGCGCGGGCAACTGGTCGGAGGGCCTGCTGGCGCGGGCCTGCTGGCGAGGCGGCGGCGACACGTGTCGCGCCCGATTGGCGTGGGCGGCGGTGGCGAACGTGTCCGGCTGTGGCCGGACGTGTCCGGTGCGGGAGGAGGAAGAAGGCTAGGGTTTGGGGTAGAATTGATCCGCAAATTTCGAGGGAGGGGCTATATTTATAGGTAGAGAGAGCTAGGAGTGTTCAAATGAGGAACGGTTTTTGCCCACACGATCGTGATCGAACGACCGAGAGCATGGAGGAGAGTTAGATGGGTTTTGTGCCACTTTGAAAGGGGTGTTGGGCTGCAAAGAGAAGGGGGCTTTTGCGGTTACCCGGTTAACCGTTGGAGTATCAAACGACCTCCGAATGACACGAAACTTGACAGGCGGTATACCGGTGGTATACCAAGGCCACTTGGCAAACCTCGGTCCATTCCAAGAAAGTTTAACACCCACTCACAACGAGAGAACAAAAGGGGGACGCCAGGGAACATAGGAGTGCCGGATTGCAAAACGGACAACGGGGAAAATGCTCGGATGCATGAGACGAACACGTATGCAAAATGAAATGCACATGACGACATGATATGAAATGCAGATGATTACATGGCAAAGTGCAACACGCAAGCACATGACATGGCAAAGACGGCGAATAACTGGAAGACACCTGGCGCATCGAATCCGGGGCGTTACAACACTCCTCCACTAACAAGAGATCTCGTCCCGAGATCTTAGGACCGAGACGGAAGGGAAAAAGGGATGAGGTGAAACAAGAACTCAAGAGAAGAAGCAAAGAATCGAGAGCACACGAGAAGAAGAGAGAAACAACGAGGATTACGAGAATTGAAAGCTCACGGAATCAGATAGACTTTGAAACCACTCCGGTTAGAACGAGATAAGAAACGAATAAGGCTGAAAGGATTTAGGCAGCACTCCGGCTGAAACCTGTAGGAATAGAACACGAGCATAAGAAGATGGAATGAAACTTGATGAACTCTTGAAGAATGAATTAAATCATGAAGAACCACCATGAAGAACTGCAGTAACAAAAAGGATGATGAGATAGAATAAAGGAAGAAAGAATAAGATGAGCGTTGCGATGATTTAGATGGATGTTCCAACGAAATGGCCGAGGGCATTTGAACTCCGGAAAAGAAAAGATGAAAACACTTGGAACTAGAATTTATTCCTCAAGAATAAACTCTAAAGGAAGGGATTACTTGCTTGGATGAAATAAGAATAAGCTTTATTGTATGCTTATCCCTCATCTAATTAAATTGATGACAAACAATGGATTTTGCATACTACTTATTCTTCTTGAAAATGATTAAGGGGAAAATATAGCACAAAACTTGAGAAAATCTTCATGAACCACCGGTAGGATTCAAAAGAATGAATGAATTAATGTGATAATCAAGGAAAAAAAATCTTGAACGAACCACCGTAAGAATTCGAAAATGACTGATGAAAGAGAATGAATCACCGGGAAGAATTAGAAGAACCAATAAGCTAGAGGGAACTTAGATGCAAAAGAACAAAGCGATCATGAGTTGATTAAAGAACACTTGAACGAAGCACCGGGATAAATAGAGAACGATAACTGGAATGATGGCCTCCGGAAGAATTAGAAGAATCAGGTAAGATCCTGGGAAAAGACCTGTGGGTTAGGGCCCACTAAAGAGAAAAACACCGTTGGAAAGGATTGTTGAACAGATAGATGATGCACCGGAACAATTGAAATATTTGAATGAGGTGACAACCTCGAATTAATTCGAACACAGACGAATCTCTTGAGATGTCTTGAACACTCCGTAGGATAATCAAGTAGAGGCAAACGAGCAAAGGGAAATATTTGAGCTGAGGTAAAGAATATGATCGACAACGAAGAAAACTTGAATTGTGTGCACCGGAAAAAGAAAGGGATGAAGAATGACGAACGAGACGAGAAATCACCGGTTGAAAGAATTGAGGGAAGACTGAAGAGGCTCCACACGAATGGAATTGATGGTCGAATGAGACTCAAACTCCGGGAATAAGAGGGTGGGAGGGCGGGAAAAACAAAGGCAACTTGGAAGGGGAAACTGACGAATAACTTGAAGGGAAAACACCGGTTGAAATAATGCAAAGGCTTCTCACGAGTAGGAGGGATACTCGATTACGGACTCCGGTTTCGAGAAGAAGAAGGGTGGGCGGGTGGGAAAAGAAAACAACTGAGGATAGAACTTGGCAAAGATGAAGAGGCTCAAGTCAACTTGACAAGAAATGCACCGGATGAAAAGAGCTGAGAGCCAACGATCGGAAAACCAACTGCGTGATCCTAAAGAAAAAATTTGAAGGGGAAGAGGAGTAATTCAAAACACCTTCGTCAAGATTCCTCACCAGAGCGACGAGGGGCTGAGGAGTAAAAAGAATTCCTACTCTCTGATATAACTAGACTCCGAAAATAGTTTTTTCTAGATTCGACAACGGCCAAACTACACGATCAATCAAGGGGGCTCCTAGGGTCGGTCGAGGCTCTGATACCAACTTGTCACGCCCAATATGCGACCCTATCCAAAAAGGAACTCGAAGGTCTCACCAAGGATAGACCCGCATATTGAAACGCTTTTGCAAGGTGGATATCATTACATCAACATTACATAATAGATGGGGATGCATACATAAGTCACAAATGCCACAAGAATACAAAAATACAACATACAAGATCAACATCCGACTATGGATGAATCATAAACAGAAACTCAAACAACATCCACCCTGCTAGCCCAGTCACCGACCTGAACCTAACCCTGCTAAGAAGCAGAAGAAGAAGTCCAAAACAGTAACACCGCTCTCGCGTCCAGATCATCGCAAAACCTGTACCTGCAACTGTTGGTGTAGTAATCTGTGAGCCACGAGGACTCAGCAATCCCATTACCATGGGTATCAAGACTAGCAAAGCTTAATGGGAAAGGAAGATGTAAAGTGGTGAGGTTGCAACAGCGACTAAGCATATATGGTGGCTAACCAACGCAAATAAGAGCGAAAAGAGAGCAAGCGGAACGGTCGTCAACTAGTAATGATCAAGAAGTGATCCTGAACTCCTACTTACGTCAGACATAACCCGTAAACCATGTTCTCACGCCGATCAACCCCGAAAAGAGACAGTCACGGTTACGCACACGGTTGGTGTATTTTAGAAGAGTTTACTTCAAGTTTACTACAACCGGATATTAACAAATTCCCATCTGCCACATAACCACGGGCACGGCTTTCGAAAGGTCAAACCTGCAGGGTGTCCAAAATTAGCCCATGATAAGCTCTCGCGATCAACGAAGGATATTCCTTCTCCCCGGGAAGACCCGATCAGTCTCGGAATCCCGGCTACAAGACATTTCGACAGTAATAAAACAAGACCAGCAAGACCTCCCGGCGTGTCGAGACCCTGATAGTAGCCGCGCGTATCTCATCTCAGGCCACGACCGGATGAGCAGTCCGTACAACTAAAACCAAGCCTCGAAGTTTCCCGAGGAGGCGCGCAAAGAACTCTAGTTCTGACCAACACTTAGACAAGCATTGGCCCGGGGGGCTAAAATAAAGATGACCCTTGGGTTAATTACTCCCAAGGAAAAGTAGGTGGTGGTGAGGCAAATGGTAAAACCAATGTTGGGCCTTCTTTGGAGGAGTTTTATTCAAAGCGAACTGTCAAGGGGGTCCCATAAATCACCCAACCGCGTTAGGGACGCAAAATCCAGGAACATATTCCCGATATGACGGAAACTAGGGCGGCAAGAGTGGAACAAAACACCAGGCATAAGGCCGAGCCTTCCACCCTTTACCAAGTATATAGATGCATTAATAATATAAGAGATATTGTGATATCCCAACAAAATCCTGTCCACCATGGGGCAATCTTCAACTTCACCTGCAACTAGGAACGCTATAAGAGGGGCTGAGAAAAGCGGTAACATAGCCAAGCAACAGTTTGCTAGGAAGGGTGACAAAGGTTAGAGGTTCATGGCAATTTGGGAGGCTTGAAGCAAGTGGTAGGTAACGTAGCATAGCGATAGAACGAAGCAACTAGCATAGCAATGATAGTAGTGAGATCCAGGGTAGCGGTCATCTTGCCTGAAATCCCGCTAGGAAGAAGAACGAGTCCATGAAGAAGACGAACGGGTGAAGCCGAACCAAGCGTAGACGAACGAATCCTCAATATAAAAACATCAGCTAGGCATATTGCAAACACCAAACAACATGCTACAGTACCACAATATAAAAACAAAAGGCATGGACGTGATTTACAGGTAAAGCATAGAAAAACATGAACACTGAGCTATCTCCAGAAATCACTAGAGCATGCTCAAAAGGACATGGCAAGATTGCATATGCTAACAGTTTCAGACTTAGCAGGAAATAACATCAGGTTGCAATGTTTAGAGCTATCAAACAACATGCTACAGGAACTTAACATGGCAAACAAAGGCATGGAATGAATCTACTAATTGCATAGAACAAAAGTCCTTTAGTGACCATGAGCCAAAAAGGATCAGAAGATATAATGGCACCCATGTAAACATGGCAAGTTATATTACAGATTCATACATGGCAGGAACAACAATAAGTAGGCATGTTGGTGAGCTTGAACCACTCACTACAGAGCAATAAATGGCATGGAAAGGCAACTCACAGTAATAAGACATGTTTATGAAGCTAATTATTGGCAAGAGAAAGTTCATACGGTACATGGATCACTAACAACAATCATGGCAACATTGAACTTAATGTTAACAGGCTGACAGCAACATTATTTAGCAATTTTAGAGCAAGATTACAACAAGCTAAAGCAGGCTATAAATGCAACCAGGGGCTTGGATGGATAGAGAAAGACATGTATAACAAAACATCCGTAGTGAACATCTCCAGATTATGCATAGAATGACTTGTAGTAGCAGGTTTACATAGCAACAAAATATAACAGAATCAGCCTAGCAAAACAGCAACAGCAAGTACCCTACTTAACAAGTTCTATGCACTCACTGCAGGACCCACAAAAATACATGGATGGCACCTCTGGAAAGATGGCATGACATAGCACAAAACACATGTAGAGCTCATGCTCCTAAGATGCACACATCAAATGCAACAAAAATGACAAATCACCAAGTTATAACAGTTTCAGCAGGTTAACATCATATAGCACTTTTGCAACGAAGATTCAGGCATCAATATGAGCTCAAATGAACATGGTGCAATGTAATGTAATGAAGTACTCGTCGAGGCAAACAATTTGACATATTACACACACGAAACGGAGCAGTATGCAGAAAGTTATGATGCGATGAACATGGCATGAAAATGCTGAAAACTTAGGGACTTAGGCAAAATCGGGGTCAACCTCGTGGATCCAGATCCAGGTGCGGATCGAGGCGGGGCCGGGCTCGCCGGAGACGACGACGCGGCGGCGGAGGAGACACGGGATGGGGGCGCCAGATCCGGGCGGCGCCGGCCCGGATCCGGCGGGCGCAGCAATGGCGGCGACTTCGGAGGCGGCGGGCGGCAGCGACCGGGCGCGGCTGGCGGCGGTGGCGCCGGCGACGACCGCCAAGGCGCGACGGCGGGCCGAGGCGGAGGCGCCGGACGGCAGGCCGAGGCGGCGGGAGGCGACGGGCGCGGGCGGCGACTGGGGAGGGTTCTGCGAACTGGCGGGCGGGCCCGCGACGGAGGGAGGCGGCGCAACGAACACGTGTCGCGCCCGATTGCCCGGGCGGCGGGCGGACGTCTCATGCGGCCGGACGTGTCCGTCTTGGAGGAGGAAGAAGGCTAGGGTTTGGGGTAGAATTGATCCGCGAATTTCGGGGGAGGGGCTATATTTATAGGTAGAGGGAGTTAGGAGCGTCCAAATGAGGAGCGGTTTTCGCCCACACGATCGTGATCGAACGACCGAGAGCATGGAGGAGAGTTAGATGGGTTTTGGGCCACTTTTAAAGGGGTGTTGGGATGCAAAGAGAAGGGGGCTTTTGCGGTTACCCGGTTAACCGTTGGAGTATCAAACGACCTCCGAATGACACGAAACTTGACAGGCGGTCTACCGGTGGTATACCAAGGCCACTTGGCAAACCTAGGTCCATTCCGAGAAAGTTTAACACCCACTCACAACGAGAGAACAAAAGGGGGACGCCGGGGAACATAGGAGTGCCGGATTGCAAAACGGACAACGGGGAAAATGCTCGGATGCGTGAGACGAACACGTATGCAAAATGAAATGCACATGACGACATGATGTGAAATGCAGATGATGACATGGAAAAGTGCAACACGCAAGCACATGACATGGCAAAGACGGCGAATAACTGGAAGACACCTGGCGCATCGAATCCGGGGCGTTACACCTTATCTGGTAACACGAGTCACCAGGCCCCGCGCAGTCCGACTGGAGACCGAAGATGCCATCCAGTGAGTAACTCCTGGAACATCGAGCATCTTCGCAAGTTTTACCCATAAGGCGCGGCTGCCGGGCCTCCTGGCAAGCCACCCTTTTGTACAAGCCTTGCCGGCAAGGCATGTAACCCTTTGTACAAAGCCAGGCGCAGATCCTAAGCATAAATAAACGAAGCGTTGGCGCCCTAAGTTATTGCATGCATGCTAGGTTGAGTCTCTTCATTGGTTAGGGTTGATAGTGCTTAGCGGCGGCTAACCCCTAGTTTAGAGGTCGAGTGCGCGTCTCTCTGTTCTTCTCTGTCTCCTTTGGTTCGCAGGGCACGTAAGTATTCTTGCCGAGCTATTTTGGAAGGAAGGGAACAGACCGGCACCCGGGCCCCGGCAAGCCAGAGTTGCCAGGGGCTGCAAGAACAAGGGTCCCTCCGCGGCAAGCCAAGATCGCCGGGGGCTGCAGATCCAGATAAGTCCTTTATCCTCTATCATGCATTTCATTATGGACTGGGGTACATGAAACCCCGTTCTATCTCTGAGCTACCATGCTCCCCCTTCTCGGCACCCGAGGATTATCCCCTGGGTCTGGATTTGATCGTAGCCGTGGCAGCAAAGTAGAGGAACGGGGGGCCTAAGCCCACCTCATCCCTGCCTCCGCAAAGAGTGTGAGAAAGGTCGAGCGAAGTGGGGAAACGGCAAGGCCTGTTGCCGGGCGAGAAAACGTTTGTCTTAAAGATAACAAGGATTCACTTCTTGTCGTGGGTTCCTCCCACGAACGAAAGTCCCGGCAAACATCCCTTTTTCATAAAAAAACATCTCGTACAGGTACAGTTCATACGAAATGAAAAACATGAGCAATGGGATTACAAGCTTTAAATTCTACTAAGGCCCGAAGGCTTACAAACTAAAAAGAGATAAGGTGCCCGTAATCCCTTTCTTGTCCCTCTCCTCAGGAAATGGAACAAGAAAAGCAGGAGGGAAAAAGGGGCGCCTAGGCCAGCTACGGGTGGCAAAAGACACCAAGAGAACATCTTGGTGGCCATCCAACGGCTGGATGGTGATGGCGGCGCCGGAGGCAGAGCTCGAAGACGAGGCGGCAGGACGTCAGTACGTGACGAAGGCGTCGGTGCCCGCATACTCCGACTTGACGGTCTTGCCGCCCACCCTCTTCCTCTTCCGCAGCCTCCCAACGCCAGCCGCCCAAGAAGACGACCCCGAGAAGTTCAAGGAGCCGGCGACACGGATGATGGGGTCACCAGTGCCACCCGGAGTGGCGCCCGACGCCTAGTCAGACCCGTCATCCTGCCGCCTACTGGCCTCGCCGTCGCTGCCGTTGTCCTCCTCATCACTCTCGCTCGAGGAGGAATCTTCATCATCAGAAGAGCTCTCCACGCAGCACCTCACGCGGGTCCCGAAGTGCCTGAAGATCTTGACGGAGAGGAAGCCACCCTCCATTAGTTGAAATGGAGAGTGAGCCCATCCGCCAAGCTGTGGAGGCGAGCGAAGGTCTTCCACCCTCGATGAAGGTACATGACGTGAGGGGCGGGGAACTCGACGTCGACCCACGTGCCACTGTTCCCACAACCCCTCATGTGCAGCCGCAGCGCCTGCGGCGGATCCAGCTCCATCTCCCGCGCAAACGGGGTCGGAAGGCGAAGGCGACGGCGCGGCGGATGGCGCAGCCTGACGAAGAATTCGCAGGGGTTGTCCCCAGCGTAGCCCTCCATCGGAGGAAGGACTGCTGGAGGGGGCGAGGCAGATCTACCGCCCCATCCTCCTCTCCCTCAGGCACCACGGCAGCCTCAACCTCGTCACCTCCCCCTTCCTCTAATGGCCGGCTCCGCCACTACGAGTTCTTGGGGAGGAGTAATGCGCTGACGAGCCGAGACCCTCGCCGCCACTGATGAAGCGTCGCGCCGCCCCCTCGCCATGACAGAAGAAAAAAGGAAGCAAGGACGGGGAGAGGCAGATGGCGAAAGGTTGAGAGGCGCCGTCCCTCTCGCACCCCTCCTTATAAAGGGGCAGGAGCGAGGCTCGGCCGCCCCTCTCGGCCAATCTGGCCTCTTGAAGTGACAGCGAGCGTGGCCGTCGACCGCCCTCCCTGCTCCATTGAAGGTGCGTGGGAATTGACCCGCACGCGCGCGACTACCCACGACCCCTATGCCTATCATTCGCTCTGCATGCAGCGAACGTGGAGCAAGGGGCGGGCGCAATAGGACGCGTGGAACGACGGTTCCCGAGCGGGGCAGTAAATGGGAGGCGGCCCGCAGTATCAAAGAGACGCGCAAGCCGCCTCTTTACTATCCACCACGAGGTGACGCCAGCATGCCCATGTCATGCGCGCGCACAATCCCCACATCGCGCGTTCAATGCGGGTCGTGGGAAGCGCAGCGGACGGAACAGTGGCCATGGTAAGAATCCGCGCCAATTGCCCGCGCATCGTTCTAGGCCTGGCCCAACAACGTGCTACGCTTATGTGTGGCCCTGGCCCGGGGGCTCTTGTCGGCGTACAAAAGTAGGGGCTCTGCTTTTGACCCCATTACTTGTGCACGGGCAGTCAGAGCCTCCAGCCACGGCCACACACAGACACGGCAGGAAGGGGGAGCCGGAGAGAAGCCGAGGCCACAAGGCAAATGAATCAACGACCAGGACCAAGGCCACAAGGATCGGATGGGCGAAGCAGGTTTTCCCAGCAAGGACCCTTGCCAGGGCAGCCTCAGCGGCCCCGGCAAGACCCTTGCCGGGGCAGCCCGCCCACACCAGCCGAGCGAGCCACCCTTGAGCCCACCAATGCTCAGACAAATGCGTTGGGACAGGGCTCGGGAGGCACCCCCGTCGTGGCATGTAGATTTTTGTGAAGACATAGAATGCTCAAGATCAAATGAGGATAAGAGGGCAACCATCCTCACCGAAGAAACCCACAAGACCGCCGGCAAGACCCTTGCTGGGGAGGCTAGCGCGCCACGGCAAGACCCGGCAAGACTCTTGCCGGGGAGGCCAGCGTGCCACCGCAAGAGCCTTGTCGGGCCACCCGACAAGGCCCTCGCCAACACACACCAGCTGGGCCATTGCCAGGCCCACACCAGATAAGTCTTCACCGCCGTTCGCATGCAGCTCCCGACCCAACCAGCTGGGCAGGCACCTGCGTGGCGGCATGCAATCCTTCGTGGAGGCTCCACCACCGCGCCACCTTAGCTGCATGCCTACCTACATGGCACCGCATGCGTCGCTGGTCAGGGCACGTGTCGAAGCGACGAGGAGCGGCGAAGGACGGGACGGGCCTCGCCCGCATCCCCAATAAAGCGAAGGGACACCTAAGCCTCGCATTAAATGCGTCTTGTCCTGTAATACTAGCTATAGACTCGCGACACTGTAGCACTTTCCACCTCCAGTGCCACCGTATGGCGGCCCTTTCGCCTATAAAAGGAGGCCCACGGCGCACAGAGAAAGGATTCGGCTCTTTGGAACCTCGCAGCAGCCAGAGCTAGTTCGAGCGCTCAAAAACACTAAATACATCCACCAAAGCAGGACTAGGGTTTTACGCATCCTTGCGGCATGAACCTGGGTAAAATCCCTTTGTGTTGTCTGTTGGTCCTGCTCTTCTCACGATCCCCGCGCCCCGCAACCGTAGAAGGGATTCAAGTGGTCCCATAGGTGTCGTTTCCCTCCGACAATATGGATATTCTCCTTGTTTTATAGTAATCTATATACTACTAAATATGAGTGTGTATTAATGGCCATGTTAGTTTCCTCATTTTCATGATGTAGAAGCATGCATCACATTGTTGGTTTCATCTAACCATACATTAGGGAAGTAAATGTGCATATGAACTCTATATTTGTAAGTAGTGAAATCATGTAACACTTACCATGTGTACATACGTATATTCGCCCTTCAGCAATCAATGGCTAGAATAATATCCTCACAAATTTTTTCCCATAGAACATGAGTATATAACAATGCATGGTTTGTTAGTTTCCTTGAAGAATTTGTTTGTGAGGACAGCACATGATTACATAACATGCATGACATGGTAGTTTCCTGTGAAGAATCGATTACGAGATAACATTAGTATAACCAAGCATGGCACTTCTATATTTTCGAACCCAGTATACATTTCCTTGTATTTTCCTCTTAGTTCCAATAGGGACATATCAATGTTGTTTATTGCATTATCCAACTCATACTCTGAACAATCCTGATCTTACATTAACAATGGCTATCCTTTTTGATATGATTCAGTATCCCTATAGTTACTGCCCTTTGTAATCACACCACCTTTGCCATAAATAAGGAAGCACAACTGCTTCCTCGCTCGATCAGACGACGGCAAAAGACTGATGATCATTCGCACACATGATCCAGAAAAGTTATATTGCAAAAACCCCACTATGTACAAGCACCATGAAATACGTGAGTATCCGGACAGTGGCTGTTACGTCTATGAGCAATATACCAGCTTGTTGGGGCCTTCAGGATTTTTGAGTTGGAGGCGGGTAAACATCCCTGGTTCACACTCTCTGTTTCTCGGACTCAATTATCCGATTAACCAGGAGATCACCGTTGGCAAGGACCTTGATGGCAAAGAGGCTCTATTTGCTATGGAAAAATGTGTCTACATGGCGATCCCTAGGTCTTCGGGAGAAAACTCCCCTGATTTTCAATGATACAACATGTTGCCAAAAGAAGGTGAGAATGACAAAGGCATCTGGATTAACTTTGATCCTTGGATGTCTCAAGTCTGACAGGAAGTGATGTGGTTCAAGCCTTCAGGTTGATAGGTGATTGGGTTGTTGCGTCAAAAGGGTGGAGTACTGGTGTCTCCGGATCACTGGTCGCTAAAGCGGGGCTGCAAATTATGATGGTGTTGGATCATCCCTCTTCGAATGACTTGTTGTCTTTGCTGCTTGTTCTGGATGGGTAGTTCTCTCTTTTGTTATGCATATTCCTTGTCATTTGGTCATCCTCGTCTATGTCACCCTTACTATGTAATAGTTGCCTCTATTTAGAATGTCATTCTCATCTGGATCACGAGAATCTGAGCGCTGCAGATGGGTGTGTTTTGGTGGTGTAGCAAGAGTTCTTATGAACTATAATGTCTTGCTGTTTATGTTAGTAGTAGTCACTAGTCAGTGTTTGTGTAAGTGCATCTAGTGCCACCCCTAGTTTGATTTTGGAGTATTGACGACAAACGTGGTTGAGGGACTAATATGAGCTTCTGAAGAAAACATCCTATGAGCTTCTAACTGGTAAGAAGCCAAACGTAAGCTACTTCAGAGTATTTGGTGCTAGGTGCTGGATCAAGGATCCACATCACACCAAAATTTGCACCGAAAGCACATGAGGGTTTTATGCTTGGTTATGGAAAGTACTTGCACTCCTACAGAGTCTTCAACCTCTTTCACTATAAAGTGGTTGAAACTGTGGATGTGCGGTTCGATGAAACTAACGGCTCGCAAAGAGAGCACCTGCCAAATGTGCTAGATGGAGTACCTGCCAGTGAATCAATCAAGCTAATGGGAACAGGAGAGATCATACCATCAGAGGCCCAGCCTGAAGAGGAACTTATCATTTCTGCACCTGATCAACCTGAAGACATTGCTCAGCCTGAAGACAATCCTCCAAATGATGACAATGATCAGCAGGAGCAAAATCTTCGTCCAGTTCATCCTCGTGTTGCAAATGAAGTACAAATTGAGAAGATAATTGATAGCATCAATGCACCTGGACCACTCACTCGTTCGAGAGCAATACAGCTAGCAAATTTCTGTGGGCACTTTGCATTTGTCTCAATCTCTGAACCCAAGAAAGTTGCTGAAGCCTTCATGGAACCTGAATGGATTCAAGCTATGCAAGACGAGCTTCAACAGTTTGAGCTGAACAATGTGTGGGAACTAGTCAAGCGTCCTGATCCTCGCAAGCACAACATAATAGGCACAAAATGGATATATCGCAACAAACAAGACGAGCATGGTCAAGTTGTCAGAAACAAAGCACGGCTCGTTGCTCAAGGATACACACAAGTTGAAGGAATTGACTTCGATGAAACATTCGCTCCAGTGGCTAGGCTTGAAGCCATTCGCATACTGCTAGCTTACGCAAATCATCATGAAATCCTTCTGTATCGGATGAAGGTACATGACGTGAGGGGCGGGGAACTCGACGTCGACCCACGTGCCACTGTTCCCACAACCCCTCATGTGCAGCCGCAGCGCCTGCGGCGGATCCAGCTCCATCTCTTGTGCAAACGGGGTCGTAAGGCGAAGGCGACGGCGCGGCGGATGGCTTCATACTATCTTCCATCCTGATCCTACTACATAGCTGCTATCAGTCATCATGCTTTAGCTTCATACTTGTTTGACTATGGCTTGTCTAGGGTAGTTCATCTTCCGCTGCATGTTTATAGGTCCAGTTTTCATGTTTGACTTTCATAAAAATTGCCTATTCACCCCCCCTCTAGTCGATAACTAGAACTTTCAATTAGTATCAGAGCAAGGTACTCCCTTGTTCTGTGTGATTCGGTTTAACCACCTGGAGTTTTAGCTATGTCGACTGTAGGGATAATCAAAGTCTCCGCTGCGTGCCCTGTCTTCGATGGCACTGAATATCCCTACTGGAAGAATAAGATGCGTATGCATCTTGAAGCCATTGATGTTGATCTATGGTATGTCGTCAAGAACGGCGTTCCCAAGACTGGTGAAGGTGTCACTCCTACTGATGTCAAGAAGTTCATTCAACTCGATTCTACTGCGAAGAACATCATCTGCGGTCATCTGACCAAAGGGCAGTATGGCCATGTGAGTGCTCTGGAAACGTTGAAGCTAGTCTGGGACTGGCTCTCCAAAGTCAATGAAGGCGTTTCAACTCAGAGAGATCAAAGAATTAGTGTCCTACGCAACCTCTTCAACCGCTTCAAGAGAAATGACAATGAAAATGTCCAGCTCACGTTTGATCGTCTCACTGACATCACAAACGAGCTTCAGGCTCTCGGCGCCACTGAGATCACCAAGCATGAAATCGTCAAGACTCTTCTTAGATATCTTGACAGCTCATTTAACACTCTAGCTCTTATGATTCAAGAACGCCCTAACTTCAAGACACTCGATCCATCTGACATACTTGAGAGGCTCAACACACATGAGTTCCAGCTATCTGAGAAAAGAGATATCTATGGTCCCAACTATGGCCGAACTCGCGCTTTGAAGGCAAAGTCTGTTTCCTCATCTGAAGAAGAATTTGACTGTAGTTCTGGTGAAGTTGAAGAACTTGGAAAGGAGCTTGCTATGCTTGTGAAGAAGTTCCATAAGTTCACTAAGAAGAAAGGCTTCAGAAAGTCTTCACGATCCAGTTCAAGAAGTGATGAAGCTTCTTACAATGACCACAAGAAGAGAACCTGTCACAAGTGCAAGAAACCTGGTCACTACATCTCTGAGTGTCCACAGTGGGACAATGAGAAGAAAAATAAGAAGAGCAAGGAATATGATTCTGATGACAAGAAGAAGGAATACTCAAAATCTTCTTCCAAGTCAACTTCCAAGTCTTCATCACACAAGAGAAGTTCTTCTGGCAAGGCTCGTGCTTTTGTTGGCAAGGAAATGGATTCATAGGAGGAGTCTGCTTCTGAGGAGGCAGAAGTGGTGGAGTCTGAGGAGGAGTCTGACTCTGGCGTTCCATGTCTGGCTTTAGCTTCAGCCTACGTTGCCAGGTCCATCTTCAACGCTAAAGACAATGTATCCATCACCAACACTGATGCCAGTGACAAGGACGACTCCGCTCCCACTTACTACTTCATGGCACGCAGTGCCAAGGTAAACTCACGCGATGCTTACTTTCAAACATCAAGTGATGATGACTCTGATTGTGAATCCAAACCCAGCTACAAAACACTTGCTAAAATTGCAACTGAACAACAGATAGCTATGGAACATATTCAAAAACTGTTAGACAAAAGCGATGATCTGTTGGACACTGAAATGACCCGATCTCAGTCCTTAATTGAAGATATAAAAATCTTCATGTTAAGTACCAAGAGCTTGAAGGTAGTCATGAATCACTCTCAACTACCCATGAAAAGCTTTCCTAAGATTATCTTGAAAGGAAGCAAGATCTTGAGAAGTTGAGAGTGGCTCATGAAGAGCTTCAAAAAGGAAAACGATTCACTTCGCGCTCAGCAGATCAGTCCCGCTCAGGAAGGATTTGAACCACCATGTTTAAAATGTCTTGAGCGTGATATCACTAATTCTGTTGCTGAGTGTTCTACTGCTGCTACTGTTTCAATATCTTCAACCGTCGATGTGGTAACTAACCCCTCTGCGGAGGATGCCACTGCTGTTGCTAATGAAAATGCTAGATTGAAGACATTGCTTGAAACAGGAATGTACCAAAGCCTCAAGGGGCATCAGACACTGTGTGATGTCCTCAAAAAGCAGATCTTGAACCGAAACCCTAGGAAAGAGGGTGTTGGATTCGAGAGGAAAATGAATGTTGATGGTTTTACTGGAAGCCTGAGCAGTACCCCAAAACCACATGGGTTGCTGCAAAGGAACCTTCAATGGATCCATCTACCTTATCTGGATTTACTTGTGCTAACCCAATTGCTATTGATGAATCCTTTGATGCAAACTATAAATTGTTGAAGAATCAGAATGGTGAAGTGTTTGCCAGGTATATTGGTACTAACTGCAGGAATGGACCACCTATGAAGAAGATCTGGGTACCTAAACAGTGTATTGAGAATCTTCCTGTGAATGTCATCATGACACCACCAAGGAAGAAGAAAAACCCCAGACCTATGGCTTCATATGGCCCAAAGGCTTCATATGATATATGACTCACCGAGTCACCCTAACGCCAATGTTTTGCAGGAAACCATACTCGAGACTTATGAATATGAGCGTGTGTCTTCAAATCGCTATGTTCATAGAACTAAGAACTTTTCAGCTTATTCATATGAGTATCGTTCTTCTCCGCAAGGCTATTTGCTAGGGCTCCAAAGCCGAAGTTCTCAGATGCTGCACTTAGACTCATTGCTTCTAAGCCACCCCTAAAGATGTGGGTGGTTAAGAAGAATTAACTTTCTTTTGCAGGGAAACATCTCCATCCGGAAAACAAAGGCGTCCGATGCTATTGCTGGGGACCTAAAACACATTATGGGACGCAAGATAAAATGCCCAAATGGTCTTACTATGTATTTCGTTCCTGAATCGCTTGCCAGTCATACTATCAGTCCTAACCTTGATCTGAGCTTTGATAATCCTCTTGTGCATCAAACGTTTATGCTTCACAATACTCTCTGTGAAGCCTATCCTCCTAATTGCACTGTAGGGTACGACACCTCGTGCTTCAGAATGGATTATGGACAGCGGATGCACTAACCACATGACTGGTGATCGAAGTCTTTTGATGGACTCAACCTTACGTCCATGTGATAAAAGTCACATCACATTCACGACCTTTGTAAAAGCAAGGTATTGGGCCTAGGTAGAGTTGCAATCTCAAGGGATCAGCACATGGACAAAGTAATGCTTGTTGAATCCCTTGGTTTCAACATAATGTCTGTCTCAATGCTTTGTGACTTAAACATGATTGTGCTATTTGAAAAATATCGTTGCCTTGTACTAATGAAATTTGACAAGTCTCTAGTCTTTGAACGGTACAGGAAAGATGATCTGTACATGGTAGACTTCTCAGCAGGACCACAGATGGCCGTATGTCTTCTAGAAAAGTCTTCAGAGTGCTGGCTCTGGCATCGGAGGCTAGGGCATGCTGGCATGAGGAACCTACACACTCTCGCCAAGAAGAATCATGTCATAGGCATCGAAGGCGTCAAGTTCAAGAAAGATCATCTGTGTGGAGCTTGTGAAGCTGGGAAGATGACAAGGGCAAAGCATCCCTCGAAGACAATCATGACTACATCTCGACCTTTTGAGTTGCTCCACATGGATTTGTTTGGTCCCACTCACTACTCTACTCTCAGTGCAACTGCTTGTCTCTATGGTTTCGTTATTGTTGATGATTATTCAAGATATACGTGGGTGCACATAATTCTCTTCAAGACTAAAGTGCAGGATGTATTCATACGCTTCGCCAACCGCGCCATGAACAACTATGGCGTCAAGATCAAGCACATTAGGAGTGACAACGGCACTGAATTCAAGAACACAGGCCTTGACCTTTATCTTGATACCTTAGGCATCGCTCATGAGTTTTCTACTCCTTACACACCTCAGCAGAATGGCATCATGGAGCGCAAGAACAGAACCCTTATTGAGATGGCTCGGACGATGCTTGACGAATACAAGACTCCAAGAAAATTCTGGCCTGAAGCCATTGATACTGCATGCCATGTCATCAACCGTGTTTATCTTCACAAGCTTCTGAACAAAACATCCTATGAGCTTCTAACTGGTAAGAAGCCAAACGTAAGCTACTTCAGAGTATTTGGTGCTAGGTGCTGGATCAAGGATCCACATCACACTTCAAAATTTGCACCGAAAGCACGTGAGGGTTTTATGCACTCCTACAGAGTCTTCAACCTCTTTCACTATAAAGTGGTTGAAACTGTGGATGTGCGGTTCGATGAAACTAACGGCTCGCAAAGAGAGCACCTGCCAAATGTGCTAGATGGAGTACCTGCTAGTGAATCAATCAAGCTAATGGGAATAGGAGAGATCATACCATCAAAGGCCCAGCCTGAAGAAGAACTTATCATTTCTGCACCCGATCAACCTGAAGACATTGCTCAGCCTGAAGACAATCCTCCAAATGATGACAATGATCAGCAGGAGCAAAATCTTCGTCCAGTTCATCCTCGTGTTGCAAATGAAGTACAAATTGAGAAGATAATTGATAGCATCAATGCACCTGGACCACTCACTCGTTCAAGAGCAATACAGCTAGCAAATTTCTGTGGGCACTTTGCATTTGTCTCAATCTCTGAACCCAGGAAAGTCGTTGAAGCCTTCATGGAACCTGAATGGATTCAAGCTATGCAAGACGAGCTTCAACAATTTGAGCTGAACAATGTGTGGGAACTAGTCAAGCGTCCTCATCCTCGTAAGCATAACATAATAGGCACAAAATGGATATATCGCAACAAACAAGACGAGCATGGTCAAGTTGTCAGAAACAAAGCACGGCTCGTTGCTCAAGGATACACACAAGTTGAAGGAATTGACTTTGATGAAACATTCGCTCCAGTGGCTAGGCTTGAAGCCATTCGCATACTGCTAGCTTACGCAAATCATCATGACCTCCTTCTGTATCAAATGGATGTGAAGAGTGCCTTTATCAATGGAAAGATTGAAGAAGAAGTGTATGTAGCACAACCGCATGGGTTTGAAGATCCGAAAAATTCCTATATGGTATACAAGCTCAATAAGGCACTGTATGGCCTCAAACAAGCCCCTCGTGCTTGGTATGACACACTCAAAGTCTTCCTGAAGAGCAAAGGCTTCAAACCTGGTTCTCTAGATCCCACTCTCTTCACGAAGACATATGATGGTGAACTGTTTCTGTGCCAAATCTATGCGGATGACATTATCTTCGGTTGTACCAACAAGAAATACAGTGATGAATTTGGTCACATGATGCAAGAACTATATCGAATGTCCATGATGGGAGAGCTGAAGTTCTTTCTCGGTCTTCAAATCTGTCAGCAACGCAACGGCATCTTCATATCTCAAGAAAAATATCTCAAAGATTGCCTGAAGAAGTTTGGAATGCAAGACTGCAAAGGATTCATGACGCCAATGCCAACCAGAAGTCATCTAAGCCCCGACACCAATGGTAAAGATTTCGATCAAAAGGTACACCGCTCCATGATTGGATCTTTACTTTACTTATGTGCATCTAGGCCAGATATCATGCTTAGTGTTTGCATGTGTGCCCGATTTCAAGCGGCACCAAAGGAGTCGCATCACTTAGCTGTGAAGCGAATTCTTCGATATTTGGCTTACACCCCAACACTAGGATTATTGTATCCAAAGGGCTCAGAGTTTGATCTGGTTGGATTTTCGGATGCTGATTATGCTGGTGACAAGGTGGATCGCAAGTCTACCTCAGGCACATGTCACCTTCTGGGTCGATCTCTTGTCTGTTGGTCTTCAAAGAAGCAGAACTGTGTATCACTCTCAACCGTTGAATCTGAATACATTGCTGCTGGATCTTGCTGCGCTCAGCTTCCGTGGATGAAGAAAACTCTTAAGGACTATGGCATCCATCTGAAGCATGTGCCACTCTACTGCGATAATGAAAGCGCTATCAAGATTGCTAATAACCCAGTTCAGCACTCGAAGACAAAGCACATTGAAATTCGTCATCACTTCCTCAGAGATCATGTTATGAAAGAAGATATTGATATTATTCGTGTCAAGACAGAAGAGCAGTTGGCTGATATCTTCACTAAGCCCTTGGAAAAAGGTTTTGCAAGTTGCGTTGTGAGCTAAATATCTTGGAATCCTCAAATGTCCTGTGATTAGGCACACATCCTAACACTTATGCATTTTGATGACTTAGATGTGCAACACACGAAGTAATGTATATCTTCAATCAATGAAGACATACACTCTAAGTGTGAATACATTAATGCGGAAATTGACTTCAGAGCGCCACGATAATTATGCGCCGTGTCTGGGTCTAATACTTCCTATACGGTGGGTAACGCCACCACCAAACTCTTATGAAGTGTTTCCTCATGGCGCCATATTTGCAAAGTCTTCGCAATTGATTTATGTTCAACATTAATTTGACTTCATGATCATTGATTTGGCTTTACTCTGTCATATATATAAATATACAGTATTATGTCCTCTACAGCATTCACTTATGGCTATGTCTTCTTGTTTGAATCTTTTGAACTAAGTGAATGTGATCGGACCCTAACCTCTCTGTGCTTTCTACCTCAAGCTCTATCTATCCAAATCATATGCATTCTGTTGAAACTGTCGAATGTCTTCTCTGCGTCCTTGTCAGTAGAAGATACAGAGACGAACATTTATATCTAGTTTTAATGAAATATCCTTTTGCCTGAAACCTGGAGAATTCAGAACGACCACCCCGACAATCCAGGCGCGTGTGGGAACCTGGAACAACTCTCAATGAGTTGCATGTTAGCCACGTGTCCTTCAGATGTGAACCGCCAGGGGCACCTGCATAATTGCGCTGTGCTGTCTCTGTCCTTATAAATACCTGTCTCGCCTCGGTCAAAAATCCTTCTTCCTCCTTTGCCATCTTTCGCAAACCCTAGCGTCTCCGCTAGCTCTGGACGACGCCGACGATGGAGCGCTTAGCTGCCGCGACTTCCTCGATGTCGTCCTCACGCCAGCGGCAGACCTCGTCTTCTCCGCCATCGCCGTAGGTGTCTTCCGTCGCCAAGTTAGGGCACGGGAGATCGAACTGCTCGGCATCCATCTTCGCTTCGTCTAGCAGTTCTTCGTGTGGTAATAAAAGTTTACTTTTTACCGTCTTTTTGATCTGATAGATTCATCCTTTCCTACCAAAAGTGGTTTCTAGATCTCCAAACATGAATCTATGTCTTTCTGCATCTCATATTCTGCCTAGTATATTCACTTATGCTTCTTCACAAGTTAGATTCCTCACTTGTACTTATTCTTGGATTTGTACAACTCTGGAACCAACTCTCATCATATAAGTGAATGTCTTTGCGTTATGAGGTCAATGTCTTCAAACTGATTTATCTTCAAAATCTTCTGAGAATGCATATGACCTCTTCCCCTTCCCTCGCACCTTTAATGCTGCCACAGGTAAATGTCCATGGGAGAATCCACAGGTAATTCCTCACTTGTACCTTCGTTTGCAGAATTCTTGTAGAGTCACATCAACTCACCTGAAGCGAGTTCCTGTCAGTCCAGCTATTTGAAGCCAGTGCACGTACTGAAGCCCTTTAGTTTACACTTCATGGCAACTAAAAAGTCAGGAAGAAAGGGAGGCAGACAGCATCGTGGTAACACTTCCAAGGACCTACCTCCAGATTTGCACGAGATGTACAAAACTGATCCAGAAGAAACCTATGCTGAACGCAAGAATCGAATCCAATGGATTCGAAGATATTGGGCAGAAGAATGGTTTAAATATCGCTTCATCACTCAAGAATATGCTGAGAAGAATGCCATCAAGGCACCACAGGGTGATATTCTGTACAAAATCTTCCACCGTGACTCAGTGAAGCTATTGAGCAAGGCTTCTATCCTTGCATGGTGCGCGGACCACAGCCTGAAAATACTGACCCTTCTTCACTGCTCTGGTGTCGTGAAGACAATCTGTTCAAGCGCAACTACCAGTTCGCCAAGGACTCAACTTCAAAGAACAAGAAGGATTTAGGGCTTGACTTCAACCCTGGTACTTCCTCACCTCGGGACAATGGCACCCGTGAAGCCAATGAGAACAGGATCGGCCCCTTCTACAACCTTGCTGGCCTCATCACCCACATCACTGTTCAAGGTGCCAAAGTGGATCATTCTGATGATGATGCTGACACCGATGAAGCTCCAGCTCCTGCTCCAAAGCCGCAGAAGCAAAAGAAGACTAAAGCTTCAAAATCATCTGCTGCTCCAAAAGCTTCAAGAGTGAAGCCATTGGCAACTGCACCTTCTGCTCCCAGTAATAACTCTGAAGATCTCTCTCGCATCTCCATGAGGTGTGAGAAGTCACACAAGACACCTGTTCAGCAACTGAGTCATGCACTGATGCATGCTGCCATTCTGAGGAATGAATCTGAAACCATTGACTTGTCTTTAGATGAAGAATTTGGTGAAGACGCTACGGAGCAGCTGATCAAGAGCAAGCAAGAGGCAGAGATCTTCGACAATCTGCCCCTGTTTGATGTAAACATTCTGAAGAACTTCATTGATAAGTGGTTCGACAATCAAGATCTCAGCTTTGATGACCATCAGCTTCACATTGGCGTCAGTGTTGCTTTCCAAGGCGCCATTGCTCCTGAGCTTGCTCTGGCTCAGTGCATAGTTGAACTGAAGCGAAAGATAGACTTCGAGAAGGAACAGTTCAAGAAGCATGTCGCCAAGCTGAATGTGGCTGATGTGCAAAACTTCAAGGTGATGCTTAATGACCTCAAGGAGTCGTTTCGGAAGAAACGCGAGGAAGCCAAAGGCTCAAGAGAGCGCATGAAAGCACTTTCATGAGACAAATGCGTTCAAGCCTACAATGAAGCTGAAAAGCGCAAGGCACTTGGCCGCCCTGGCATTGACCCCTCAATGGCTGCCAAGAAAAAGAAGTCATCTGAAGCCAACACTGAAGCACCACGGAAGGAAGAACCACACATTGTCTTCCCTGCCAGCAAGCGCGGCTGGAAGCCCAAGGCCCCTTCAGTGGCTTCTGAACAAAAGAAAACCAAGGCAGCTGAAGCCGAAGTGAGGAAGCGGAAAACCAAGCGCACCACAGATGAAGCACCACCCCCAAGAAGAGAAAAACCAAGAAGAGAGATCGCGCTGCTCCCACAGAGCCCCTTGTTGTTGAACCCCTTGCTTTTGTTCCCCCTCCGTCTGCAAACCAAGAGAGTCGGATGATTGTTCATGAGCACCTTCCACAGAGGCTCACGAAGCTCAAGAAGTTCCAGTCGTCGACCCCATCGCGACTAAAGACATTGTACAAGATGATGTAGTTCTTCCTCAGATCGAGCGCCCAACGGTATCATCGCCTGTTCAAATGAACAGTGAGCTTATCAGTATTGGTCGTCCTTTGACGCCAATCTCACAAGATGCATCGTGGGCTGATCGCCCCCAGCAAGCTACCCCACATCAAGACTCACCAAGTACACCCCAACCGTCATCTGTGCCCGTCATCAGCCCCATGTCCAATGATGACAACTACATGGAGACATCACCATCACCAAAGGCATCGCCTGTATTCCAGCGGCTTCGCAAAGGCATGAGGCCATCCGTCTCCATGACTACCAACACAGAAGAGGGCTCCAACTTGTCAAGTTCAGTGGCACGTCAAGTGTTTCCTGAAGACAATCCTTTGGTGACGGTCCCTATGTCTGAAGCCAATGCTGCTGAAGACCCTCTGGCTGCATCAGCCGGAGCAACACAAGAAGAAGAGCGTGTCGCTACTCCCCCTACAACTCAAGAATAAGTTCTTGAAGAGAACCAGTCTATGCCAGAACCTCCAGCTACTCAAGTGGAGGGTGAAAATCCTGAGGCTGCCTCCAATGACATTCCTGAAGCCAATGACGTTGTCATGGCCGAAGCCAATGTGGAGCCTACAGTGGCCAATGCACCAGTGGCCCATGAAGCCAATGAAGCCCATGAGCAGATGAAGTCAATGCCGCACCTGACACAAATCTGCAGCCTGACGTCAATGCCACTGCTCCTGTTCCGCCTCCAAGGCCACATACTATCGAGCAAGCATACAACTATGGCCAGCTTATCACTGTCAGATGGCCCATTCTGATTCCTCTACCTGCTGCTGGTCCTCAATTTGATTACCATGTCGAGCACAGGCCTTAGGTTCAGAAGCCAAAGCCAAGACTGCCCATATTTCCAGGTACTGCCACTTCGCCAAGATCTTTCAATGTCAACTGCTTCATTGCACACAAAACCTTCTTCGATAGAGCAAAGAACCCCTACACCAGGCCCAAGATTTCATCTGATCGGTTTTGGAGTTATCAGCAGCGCAGCTATTATTCATGCATTCTGTACAACCAAGGCCGCATATTTCCGCATATGCGCCTTGATATCGAAGCCATAGCTGGCCTGCCTCGCTTAGAAGAAGCTCTCGATTGCTTCGGTAGAGGCTGGCTTACTGCACTTTGTCATCGATAAGGAGCACCTTTGGAATGAAGAGTTGTCGCTTCAATTCTCGCCACTCTTCATATCGTGAGGCTACTACAGGGATCCTAAAACTTGGGTACTTGAGTGGATGACAGGAAATGTCCATCATGAAGGCAAAGCATTTGATGTCATTGAGCTTACTGGCCTGCCCACTGCAGGGAATCTCTATGAGCCTGGTTGTCAGCTTCACGCTGCAGCTTTGGAAAGCATCTTTCATAAGTCAGAACCCGACATGAGCCAGATGCTAAGAATGATGAAGTCATTGCCTCCAGATGCAGCATATCCTACGGAGTTCTTTGTTGAAGACCTTGAGTATCTGACACGCACAATCTATCACATCATAAGGGGAACTCTCTGGCCCATCAAAGGACATTCTCCAAAGGCTAAGCTAAAAGGTGCAATGAAGACATTGGTCTTCCATATTCTTCATGGCAAAAGCTTCAATGCACATGATTTCTTCATCCGCCAACTTGCTGCATCAGGATCTGCCATTTTCGGCTTGAAGTTCTATGCTCCATGGATCATGCGCCTGATCAAGCTTCACACTGCTTTCAACTATCAGCCATCTATGCGCAACCACATTGTCTTCTTGCCAGATGTCGATTTGTCGGTTGAAGCCATCTATCCCGAGCCTGACAAGGAGCCAATCTATCTTCATAATGTTGATCATCAGAGCTTCACTCAGCCCATTGAAGGTGTGCTGGCTGCCACTCGAGTCTATCTGTTGGCTGGTACTACACGTGCACCTCACCGTGCCCAAACCGACACCACTGACAACGCAATTGCTCAACGGCCTCGAAGGCGATCTCGTGTTCTCAATGACCGAGAGCTTCTCGTTGGCCTGCATCAGAAACAAGATAGGCATCATGATTGTCTCAAGCGCCAGATGCAGAGCATCATGACTGACGTCAATCGCATTTGCAACCTTGCAACCAAGAATGCCTTTGTCGCTCATGAAACATGTCGACGCACATGTAAAGGGCTGATGCTTATGTGTGTTGAGGAAGATCTTCAGGACGATGGCTTCTCAGAAAGATTCAAGTTTGATTCCACTCCGCCCAGAAATGCTGTTCTGCAGCGCACTCCATCTCTTGAAGACTCAGAGTACTCCTCTTCTGCAGCAATCGTGAATGCTCGTGTGATCGATGATCAAGATGATGCCACTTCGCCACCTCTAACACGAATCGACACTGCTCCAAGTTCGTCTGTACCGCCAAACCTCGACACCAACCATGCGACTTCTCCTACTCCTTCTGGGGACGAGTAGAGGCTCAATGTCTTCAACCCTTTTTGGTCCTTACTGACAAAAGGGGGAGAAGCTATGAGTTGCTTTATATTTTGCCTAGTGTTTACAACTCTTTCTCTTGATACATTTGGTTCTCTGAGTTGTAACACTTAAACTCAATGGTCGTCTGCTACTTATTTGCTATTTGGTGATGCGATGATAAATTATGCACTTAAATCATTTTGCAGACGTCCATTTTTCATTATGCATGTCATTATCTTCATTACATCAAATCATGCACGATGAATTGTCGTCATAAGTTGAAGAGGATCTCCACAAGTATAACCTGCCATGTGCATTTGCATTCCAAAGGCAAATTACTTATATGCACATCTTCAGGGGGAGCCTTTTGCTACTTATGAAGACAATACCTCATCCTTTACAATTTCACATATTTCACATACTTATATCCCCGTTGAAAACTTCAACTAGTGTGTCATCAATCACCAAAAAGGGGGAGATTGTAAGTGCATCTAGTGCCACCCCTAGTTTGGTTTTGGAGTATTGACGACAAACGTGGTTGAAGGACTAATGTGTTTGTGAGAATTGCAGGATAACACAGGTAGTAGTCCCTTCTTGATTCGGTTTACCTATCGGAGATGACCCCTGAAAATGTATGAAGACATTGAAGTTAATTGTGGTACGTGAAGATATTCACATTGAAGACTATGACAGAAGAAGACATTGAGTGAAGACTATGGAGCGCGAAGACTTAGCAGTTTCGTTGTTCCTTTTCTTCTTTGTTAAGTCATAGGAACCACCGCACTGTTAAGTGGGGTCCAAGTGAACAAAGTCAGAGTGACTGAAGTGATGATCAACAAAAATCCAATGTCTTAGAGCGAAGACAATGAGAGCAAATCTTATCCAGGGTCGGATAATTCAGCTTTACTTGTAGCCCAAGTCAAGCTGTCGCGTGTGTTTGAAATCTGACCGTTGTGACACGTGTCAGTTCCTTAGTGACCCAGGGTCATTTTGGACAAATCAGGTCGGGTTTCCTAGTGGCTATAAATAGCCCACCCCCTACACCATAAATTGGTGGCTGCTCAGAGTTAGTGCATTGCTTTTGTCGTTTGAGAGCAACTCCCCTCCGAAGCTTTTGAGAGAGAGAGAAATCCTTGTGAGGACAAAGCCCAAACACCCAGAGCCAAAGAGTGTTAGGCATCACTGAAGTCTTTCTGTCCGCGTGATCTGAAGACTTGTTACACTTGAGGACTGTGAATCCTCCAGCCGGTTAGGCGTCGCGTTCTGAGCATCCAAGAGTAATTGTGGATTGCTGGTGAACGAAGCATGTGAGGATTTGGAAGTCTACCTTGAAGACTTACCAGAGTGATTGGGCGGGGACTGTGTGTCCTTAGCTCAAGGGGAATAAGGTGAAGACACGGTCTTCTGAGTTCAATCTCAACCTCCCCAACCAGACGTACAGTTGTCACAGCAACTGGAACTGGTCGAACAAATCCTTGTCTCCACAACACACTGGTTCTATCTCTTACTCTCCTTACTTACAGTTTGTCTTTGTGAAGTCATTGCCTGATTACTCTATCTATTTGTCTTCACTGTGTGACTACTTGTTCTGATTGGCTTCATACTATCTTCCATCCTGATCCTACTACATAGCTGCTATCAGTCATCATGCTTTAGCTTCATACTTGTTTGACTATGGCTTGTCTAGGGTAGTTCATCTTCCGCTGCATGTTTATAGGTCCAGTTTTCATGTTTGTCTTCAAAACTTTCATGTTTTGAAGACTTCCGTAAAAATCGCCTATTCACCCCCCCCTCTAGTCGATAACTAGCACTTTCAGTTTGAATGTTGTATATATCGTTGTTTCGAACTGTTTATTGTCTCGAACTGCTTGTGGGCTAAATGAGGGCATCACCATTCTCCAGTGTTCAGAGTATATCTCCTTTTTTCAAGTTATAATTTGAGCTCATTGTCTTTTCGATGATGTACACTTGTTTGGGCTAGTGAGGTGTCGTTGAATATGGGCCGAGTAGTAACGCAATGCCGAACAGGTCAATTATGACTCTCATGCCGGGCTCTCAAAAGATCCTCAAAAAAGGCCAGGCTCTCAAAAAATAAAGAATAAGTACTCTTAGGCTGACATGTGGGTGCCACCGCTGTTTTCGCGCACTTGCGCGCCGAGAACATATTGGCGCGTGTTCGAAATTCATGCTACCATTTCAACCCCAATCTCCCCCACCTCTGGAATCTCAATTCCTACTGCAGTTCCACCAAATCCCCCTCCTGTACTCCATGTACTCAAGCGCACTATCATGTCGCCAGTCAACATGGATCTCCGAGCTAGAGATCCTGAGGTCCGTCCTGCCTTCGGGAGCTGCGTACTGTCACTCAACTGTGGCATGGCGGCGCTTGACGACCAGTTTTGCTGACAAAGTGCTGATGGTAACCATCAACGGCGACCAGCCTCCCGTCTCGCTGGACGACCTTGTCAAAGCTCTTGGCATTGCGCACGACATCTAAATGAGTGACTTGCTCCTCGAAGTCTGTCCACCACCGACTGATCTCTTCATCGGGTTCCGGACAACTTACGACTGTAGTCGTGTGTTCGAATCTTCCTTTGTTCTGCGATGGCGAGCTGGTGAGCTTTGATCGGTGGCACCCGGGATGGGGCACGGTGCCCTTGGAGCTTGAGTTTTTAACAAAGCTTACCTTCCACGGCATGCCTCGACATGTTTGGAACAGCGAGTCCATGAATGAGCTTATGAGTGACCTTGGAGGACAGCTCGTAAGTATGTTTGTTCCTCCAAACAGGTGGGCTCTGACGGTTATGGCATGGATGAAGAAGCCGTCCACCATGCCGAAGGTGATTGGTGTTGAGATACCGGTGTAGGAACCAGGGTTGTACTATTCGTTGCCATCAAGGCTGCCACAGACCATATTAGGGATGTACCTGTATCGAGTGTTCGTGCATGTCGAAGAAGTGGTCAATCCATCAATCGAAGTCCTGCCGCCGCCGCTGGTGTCAGGGTCGGTCGACGACGTCCATTACGGGAGTCAATGTAAGACTTTCCCTGTGTTTCTCGGAATGATGGATGGCACATGGCCTACTCCATCGCGCAGCGGAGGCCACTACTTCTTTGAGAGAAGAGGAAGGGCTGGCTGCCTGGATGTGCTCTAATTTGAGGTAACTACTGAATCTTGTCAGATACAAGTTAAATCGGAGCTATCAGTGTGAAACACTGATGTGCCAGTACATTTGATTTTGACATGTTCTATTTGTGGACCTGAACTTTTTTTAGAAAGGGTTGTACGTCAACTTAATGTGCTAGCAGAATTTATTGTGTTGTCTGTCTGTTTTCTATGCAAAACGTTCAAGATATTTCCCCGTCATTGATAAAGACGATGAACCGTTATGTACGAGTTCATTGGTTTCAACATAGCCCTACCCATAGTGATCCACTGCCACCGGGAACTTTTCATCCAACCCCCGCCGGGAACTTTTCATCCAAAGCCAACCAACTGGCTCGACTCACCACGTCTCGACTCGTTCTACGTACCGCGCGCACGGTAGCAACAGTGTCGGTGGCCTCGGCCCTTGCCAAGCTCGGCTGCCCGGCTAGGGAGGCCTTTCTCTTGGCGATATTCTGCTTCTCTGGCTCGATCTTGGTCTCTTTGATCTGCATGCTGGTCCTTTGAATCTCTTGATTCCTTGTATTCTGACTTGGGTTGGTGCTTCAATCTTGTTCCCGTGCCTGTGCATAGTCTAGGCAACAGACCCAGGGTTCGTTGCACCGATAGAAGCCCCCGGGCCTGCCCCGAATGCGCTGCCGAGCATCATCGCGGTAGGGCCTAATAAGTGCACAAGCAAGGGTTGCTTGAAGAGGCTGGTCTCTTGAGGTTTCTTGAGGTCTCTTTTGCTTCTTCATTAGCCTTGGTTCCGGGCCAGTTTCTTGTTTCCTCATGCACTGCGTAAAGCCTATAGTGGTGCGGCCGCTCCAGTAATGGCCTGTGAATGACTTTAACGCACGAGGTAGAAACTGCCAATTTACTCTTCCCACTGCGCCCTTATCCTTAGCCACGTATGCTGCATGCATCGCGTGGGGTAGGTAATGGAGGCGCGTGGCGTCGGAGAACATCAAGGCGAGGGCCCGTTAGTCTTGAATTGGTGGAGGAGGGCGGTGGCCGCCCGTTGATGGAGGAGCTTCCCTCCCTCGCCCCGCCTATAAAAGGAGGGGTTGGAGTGAGGTGGAGTCATTCATCCCCGCACCCATTCTCCTTTGTTTCCTGCTTCTGTTGGTCATGTTGAAGAGAAGAGCCTGGGGCCAGCCCCCCGGCTCTTGGTCGGGGCCGATGTGGCCACACGCTAGTGTTGACGCTTGGGGAGTGAGCCTGGTCCTTGCTGCGGCAAACTTCTTGTCTCCTCTGAAGCTCAGCCAGGAGGTGGGGCTGGAGATAATTGGTAATCCCAGTACTGCCCCTCCTAGAGGTCTTGGGGCTGATGCCGACGAGAGGTGCGCCTTCCTGCCCGCCAAGGAGGGGAGTGGCGTGCCTCGAGCCCCCTGGTCGTTCTAGCTACTTGTTGTTTCTCCGCTGGGGGTGCCGGGCTGGAGTCTTGGCACTTCCCGGGAGCAGCGGTGGTGAGGAGAAAGCAAGGGAAGACGGAGAAGGCGGGTGGCAGGGGGTCGGGTCAGAGTACGATGGCGTGGATGCCTTCGCCTCTGACGAGTGACCTGCCGCCTCGTCTTTCCGCTCTTTCCCTCCCTCCCCGGCACCGTCATCACCAGCCTCTTCGGGTGATAGCCGGGGAGGGATGTTCTCTTGGAGCCTTCTCCCTGCTTCCAGCGGTCTTCCGGCTGAGCTTTGGTGGATGAATCCACTGACGCTCAAGCCGGGGCTTCTTGTTGGCTCTGGAGGTGGCGACTAGAAGGCGCCGTCCCTTCCCCCGCACTCCTCCTTCGCAGCCTTGCCACTCCCGGTCATGTTAGGTCGTGCCCAACAGGCCCTAACGTGGCCGGGGTGGGCTCCTGCTTGGGTGCTCCTTTTCTCGTCTTTTCCTCCTTCCGCCGCAGTGCCTGAAGGAGGGAAAACGAAAAGAGGGGATCACGGGGCACTTATGTTTTTTCAAACTTAAATTTGTAGGCAATCGCAAAATTTTAATTCAAATAATGTAATCTCTTGGGTCCATCTTTGTGTTCTCTAATGCTTGTACTTGTATTAGCATATGAATGAAAAAGATGAACCTTGCCGGAAACTTGTGCACGTGTATGTCCATGTAGAGGTGGGAGGCCTCTTTAATGTAAATAAACAAGTTTTATCCTGCAGGTTATCCTGCCGGTACCCTTTTTGTCTGCCGGAGAACTACGTCTGCCTGGGAACAGAAAGAGGGACCAACCCTCCGCCAACCCATTTTCCCCAAAGGCTACTGCGAACATTCTGACTGAAGCGACGTTCGAGTCATGGATGGGAGCATCTAAGTCTCAAAAGTTCACGACAAGGACTTGCAACTTCATGTAGATGAGAATGAATGCAGGATGCGATCCTATCTATATGCATATGCAAATGATCATGAAATGCGTATGCAGTGATCTTGGTGTGCTCATGCATGCATGCAATCTTAGTTGGGCCCCCCTACAGCGCTTCTTTATTTTCTCTTGCACGGGGTCATCGCCCCGGCTTTGTAAAGGGGTTACATGCAGCTGAGGGAAGGCCTATACAAAAGGGTTGCTGCCGGGCAGGGCCCGACAGCCGCGCCTTTCGGGTAGAACTTGTGGAGATGCTCAATATTCCATGATTTTTGCAACTGAGTGCCATCTCTGGTCTCCAGACGGACTGCGCCAGGTCTGGTGACTCGTACTACCAGGTAAGGGCCTTCCCACTTTGGTGACAACTTGTGTGTACCCTTGGCGGACCGAACGCGCCTAAGGACAAGGTCACCTTCCTGAAAACACCGGACATGAACCCTACGGCTATGATAGCGGCGCAAGGCTTGCTGCTAGCATGCAACACACGTAGCAACCCAGAGACGGTTCTTCTCGAGTAGCACAGTGTCGTCATGCCGGTGCTGATCTTGCGCTACTTCATCGTAGGCAAGCACTCGAGGCGACCCGTAACTGAGTTCCATGGGGATAACTGCTTTTGCCTCCTAGACCATGGAGAAGGGAGTCTGCCCGGTAGCTCGGTTTGGTGTCGTTCTGAGGGACCAGAGAACTACCGATAGCTCCTTGGTCCACCGCTTGCCGTGCTTCTACAGCGTATCGAAAGTTCTTGTCTTGAGTCCAGGTAGCACTTCAGTGTTCGCCCTCTCAGCTTGTCCATTGCTCCGAGGGTGTGCCGCAGAGGCAAATGAGATCTTGCATCTGAGGGCATGAACATATTGCATGAAGGCATGACTTGTGTACTGGGTGCCGTTGTTAGTGATGATCCTTGCTGGAACTCCAAAACGACACACCAATTCTTTCAGGAACTTGATAGCTGACTGAGCAGTCACCTTTCTCACGGCAGTCACTTCCGGCCACTTTGTAAACTTGTCGATGGCAACGAAAAAGAATTCAGAGTCCCCGATTGCTCGGAGGAAGGGGCCAGGGATATCGAGCCCCCAGACTGAAAATGGCCATGATTGAGGGATTGTTTGAAGAGCTTGGGCAGGCGGGCGTGTTTTCATGGAATGGAACTGGCAGGCTTATGTCGTGACTAGCTCAACCGCATCTTGGAGGGCTGTGGGCCAATAGAATCCTTGCTGGAATGCTTTCCCAGCTAATGCCCTTGATCCAATGTGGGAGCCGCACATTCCTTTGTGAATCTCAGACAGTAGTTCCTTTCCTTCTTCCCGGTAGACGCACTTCAATTTCACACCATTGGGTCGCCTTCTGTACAGAGTGTCATCGACAAACTGATACATACTGGCCCTTGGGGCTACTTTTTCAGCTTCATCTTGGTTGCTGGGAAGCTCTCCGGTTTGGAGAAAGTGGACAATGTGCCTTGACCAAGTTGGAGCCTGCGGCTCGGCAACAAGGACTAACGGCACCTCCTCTGCGGCGGGAGCACCAGCCTCGTTCGCGGGGTTCGTGGACCCGGCTGGCGGGGGTGGTCCGGTAGGCTCTGAGGGGTTGTTTCCGGCAGCGAATCTGCCGGGAGCAGATGGCTCTACTGGGAGAGGCTTTCCGGTGTCCAACCGTCTCCTCTTCCGGGCCATTGTTGCTGGGGATACGAAGGGCTGAGTGAGATGGAGAACAAAAGTTCCTGGTTCCATAGGAAGCTTCTGCGAAGCACACTTTGATAGATGATCATCAATGTTGTTTTCCGCACGGGGTACGTGCTCTGTTTGCAATCCGTCAAAGTGCTCCTCCAATCTCCTCACTTCCTCGACATATGCCTCCATCAATGGACTTTGGTAATCCTTGTTGAGTTGTCTCACCACAAGTTGTGAATCTCCTCGAATGACCAACTTCTTGATTCCCAATTCAACTGCAATTCTGAGCCCTGCAAGGAGTCCTTCACACTCAGCTGTATTGTTGGTTGCTTCTTCCCGTGCAAAATGCATTTGGACGACATACTTCAAGTGCTCCCCGGAGGGGGCGGCAAGAAGCATGCCAGCTCCTGCACCTTGCAGGGAAAAGGCACCATCAAAATACATAATCCATTCTTGGGGCGATTCCTTGCCGAGGATAGCTGTCTCCATTACTTCCCCATCAGGGGTTGGCATCCATTCTGCATAAACTCTGCCAATGCCCTGCTCTGGATAGTTGATGTGCTCTCAAACTTCAAACCAAACGTGGATAACTCCAAAGCACACTCCACTATTCTTCCGGTAGCCTCTGGGTTTCGGAGTATCCTTTGCAACGGGAAACGAGTAACAACCGTAATCTCATGGGCTTGGAAGTAGCGGCGAATTTTCCTTGAGGCCATAACGAGGCCAAAGATCAACTTCTACCCACCAGAGCACCTCGATCTAGCCCCCTGTAACAGGGAGCTGACGATGTACACTGGGCGGTGCACCACTTTCTTCCTTGCCGCGTCCTTGGGGTTGCTATCATTGTCGTGCTCACTGATGTCTTGATCCTTCCCTAACCCTACCGGTCTATGCTCACTTTCTGCCTCATTCACTTCTCTCTGCGCTACCAAGGCCACACTGTCCACTTGGTTAGTTGCCGCCAAGTATAGCAGCAACGGCTCCTGGGGTTTGGGAGCAACCAAGGAAGGCACAAAGGATAAGTAGGCCTTCAACTCTTGCAAAGCAGTATTTGCTTCCGGGGTCCACTTCATAGGGCCGGCCTTCTTCAAGATCTTGAAGAACGGCAAGGCGCGCTTGGCAGACTTGGAGATGAATCTACTAAGCGCGGCAACACATCCTGCCAGGCGCCTCACATCCTTAACTGTCCTTGGTGCTTGGATCTGCACAATGGCTTTGATCTTGTCGGGGTTGGCTTGGATCCCACGATGGGATACAAAGAACCCAAGCAGCTTGCTGGAGGGAACACCAAATACCCACTTCTCTGGGTTGAGCTTCAGATTGATCTTGTGCAGATTATCAAATGTCTCCTCCAAATCTTAATTAAAGGTGTCCTTATCCTTGGTCTTGACCACAATATCATCCATATAGGCCTCTATGTTTCTGTGTAGCTGTGGCTCAAAACCAATCTGGATTGCCCTTGCAAAAGTGGACCCGGTACTCTTTAATCCGAATGGCATGCGGACAAAGCAGTACGTACCTCATGGAGTGATGAACGATGTCTTCTCTTCATCTTCCTTGGACATGAAGATTTGGTGATACCTAGAGTATGCGTCCAGAAAGGAGAGCAAATCACAACCTGAAGTGGAGTCCACAATCTAGTGGATGCGCGGCAGGGGAAATGGGTCTTTCGGGCAAGCTTTGTTGAGATTTGTGAAATCTATGTAAAGCCTCCACTTCCCGTTAGCCTTCCGGACTACCACTGGATTTGCAACCACGTGGGGTGCAGTACTCCTCTGACCAAACCAGCTGCCTCGAGCTTCTTGATCTCTTCTACAATGAACTGATGTCTCTCCAAGGCCTGCTTCCGTACTTTCTACTTGACAGGTCGGGCGTGTGGGCATACAGCAAGGTGGCGCTTGATTACCTCCCTAGGAACGCCGGGGATATCAGATGGTTGCCAGGCAAACACATCGATATTCGCCCACAGGAAGGCAAGGAGCGTGCTTTCCTATTTTTCATCGAGGGTGGCGTTGATAGTGAAAGTACCATCAACGCCAACCAGCCCTTCCTGGACCTTCTTCACTTGGGGTGCAACAATCTTGGATCTCTTGTTGTTAGAACACTTCGGCACGTCGTCAATGGGTGCCATGCACTCGGTGGGGGCACGCTTCCCGGACTCTTTGTCGAAGGCCTTACAACCTCTCTTCTTTCCTTTGCTTTCCTTGGCGGGAATTGCTGCTGCCGCTACCTCTGCCGTGACAGTGTCCCGGTACATCTTGTCTACACAAATAATTGCATCCTTCTCATCTGATGGGATGGTGATGACTCCCAGTGGCCCAGGCATCTTCAAGGTGTTGTAGGCATAGTGGAATGCTGCCATGAACTTAGCAAAGGCTGGGCGTCCAAGAATCCCATTGTATGGCAGGGGAAGATCAACCACATCAAACACAATCCTCTCAGTCGGGTAGTTCCGTTCTCCCCCAAATGTTACCGGCAACGTGATCTTTCCCTTAGGATGGCTCCTGCCGGGATTAACTCCTTGAAACATGCCAGTAACCTCTAGCTCATCTTCTCCTATCTAAAGCTTGTTGATAACTGCCAGGGAAATCAGATTCAATCTGGCCCCGCCGTCCATCAACATCTTTGTGACCTTGAGGTTGTGAATTGTTGGGGAGACCAACAACGACAAACACCCTACCGTAGTGGTACTGCTATGATGGTCCTCCTCGTCAAAGATGATGGGCATACGGGACCATTTGAGCGGCTTCCCGGCCTCAGGCGCTGGTTCTACAACATTGACCTCTCGTGCCCACCGCTTGAGCTAGCGGTGAGAGGCGTGCAGAGATGCACCTCCGTCAATGCACAGGGTGTCTGTGGCCTTCTGAAGCTCTTGCTCGTTGGTTTCCTCTTCATCTCCTCCATCACTCTCATCATCATAGGTTTCCTTCTCTCGACCTCTGGCGGGATTTCCATGGTTTTGTAAGGGTTTGCCGGGGTGATTTACTTCACCACCTCGGCCCTTACCACCAATAGCATTCTGACCTTTTTCCTTGTCACGCTTCTCATATTCCGCTTTCTGCTTCTTAACAAGGGGCTCAACTTGATAACACTCTTGAAGGTCGTGGCCCTTGTTCCGATGAATCTTGTAGTACGGCCCATCACCTTTCCCAGCTTTCTCGGCAGCCGCAGCCTCCCGGCAATCAGTGCACATGGCAGCTTCCTTGCCGGGGGCCTCATCTTTGGCCTTCTTGTCGGTACTAGGCGTACCAGATCCTTCAACATTCATCATTGCCTTATCTCTCTGCTTCTTACTACGCTTCTTGCTCTTCTTCTGACTAGTTGATTCATCCTCATCCTCTGAATCAACATTGGTGCAATCTTCCTCTCTGGGCAATCTCCTTCCCTCCTCCATCCGAGCACACTTATCCACTAATGTGTAAATCTTATTCACAGTCTTGGGCAACGGCACGTTAATCTTGGAACGAATACGATGGTTGCACACATTGGACTGGAAGGCAGCTATTACGGTTGCCGGATGGATATTTGGGATATTTCAAACTTTGCTGAATCTCTGTAAATACTTACGAAGGGTTTCTCCTTCCTTCTTCTAGAGAAGCTGCAAATCGCTGGGCCTACCGGGTTATTGATGACCGCCAGTGAAGGTGCCAATGAACTCGTGGTACAGGTCAGCCCACAACGAAATGGAGTTCTCCAGTAGGTGCATCAGCCAAGACCTCACATTGGACTTGACGGCCAAAGCGAAGTAGTTGGTGAACATCTTCTCATCTCTTCCCCCGGTAGCCTGAACAGCGATGGTGTAGATGCTCAGGAACTCTGCCGGGTTCAGCCTCCCATCGTACTTCTCAGGTATCTCTGGCTTGAACGTGGGGAAGGACGGCCAACAGACTTGCCGCAGCTCTTGTGTAAAGGCAGGGCAGCCTACCTCGAAAGGTAGGCACCCGCCAACACCGAGTGCAGGCTCATTGACGTTGATGCCGTCGCACCCGTCGGTCCGGCGAAGGTCATCGCGGCGCTGCTCGATGACGACGCGCACGTCTCTTCTCCGCCCATCCTCCGGGGCTTGATGTTGTCCTGGACGTACTCAAGGGTCAGAAGATGCCAACGAGTCGTCATCATGATCTTGATTCGGTTGCGGTCGCGCTGGCTTCCCTGGTGGGGACTGCATCGTGGGGATGTCCCCTTCTGTACGGTAAGTAGCACGAGTTGTTGCTGTTGCTTGGGGAGGTGGTGGCGGGCCAGCTCGCCGCGAGCCCCCAGCTTTGGCAAAACCTAGCAAAATCTGGATGGTGGCATGCCATTCATCCATCTGCTCAGCTACTGGCGGAAACCTCAGCAGCAGCTGAGCTCGCGCCATGGCCTCTGAAGCAATGATTGGCATGGACGTCGATGAATTCGATCGTACCGTCGCGCGGCTCCTTACGATGCCGGCGGTGGTAATACTGCGCCCCCGCTGCCGCTGCGCGGTGACCACCTGGGCATGGTGTGGGGAAGGCGCTTGAGGGCCAGCAGCTTGGTCGGCCCTCCCGGGGGAGGTGCACGCGCGACGACCGCACCCGCGATGGGGGCGGTCGGAGGGCGGCAGTTCGCCCCGGTCCGAGCGCCGTTGTTGTGGATGTGCTCATTGGCGGGGGAGAGGGGCGCAGATGGAGGAACCCCCTCGCCCATACCTTGGGCAGCGTGGCCATCGCGGTGTTGCTGATGCTGCCCTCCTCTAGTGCTTCCAACTCCTGCATCAGCGGCGGGAGAAGTGGTGATGGCGCCGCCTGCTCCGAACACTTCCCCAGCAGCGTCTGTGTCCTCATGCGCCTCTGCACTACCCGCGGCGTTGAAGGCTGCGGGCGGGGGAGCCTTCGAGGTGGATGGCTGAGCTGCTGGACCGGACTTCTTCTTGGACGCCATGGCCGATGGCATCGTCGAAGATGGCAATGATGATGAAGATTACGCGCTGCGCAAGCCTTCGGGTTCGCACAAGCGAGCCCCCTACCTGGCGCGCCAAAGATGTCGAGGTAAAACCACGGCCACCTATGGGACCAGGAGGTCCCTTGCTGGTTCGGCAGGGGGGCGACGCGTTGCACAAAGAGCAGAGGGGCATGGGGCAGCACGACAGAGATCACACAGGATATTTACCTAGGTTCGGGCCGCTGCAAGGCGTAAAACCATACTCCTACTTTGGTGGATTGATGGTGGAAAAGGTGGTGGTGAGCGTAGTACTCTTGCCTGGCAGGGGTTGCTTTGGGGCAGCAGTCACTACGCGCCTCTGGGGGTGTGAGTTATCCAACCTTCTAACCCTTTCTAATTGCCATGGGCCTCCTTTTATAAATCAAGTGGTCATCACAATGGCAAAGTAGTCATTATGCATTGATATGATAGCAAACAGTGCTATCATACCTAACTCTGCGGGCTGACAGGGTGCATTAAATGCACCACTTAGTGTCACATCACTGGTTGCCTGGCAAGGCTTGCCGGGCTATCTTGCCAGCTCTGCGCCTGTTCTCTTGACACGTCGCAGGACGGGTGTCATCTGTGGGTTTCTTCTGTAGGAGAGGCAACCATGTGGCGAATGACTACCACTCAGTAACTTTGCGGCTTGACACCGCATTGATTGACAACATGGGTCGTGGCTGAGTGGGTGGTGAGGTGTTTTTGCCTCCATGAGCCCCGGCAGGCCCTGCCGGGGTGCCTCAGTTATCTGCTTCTGGGGGTGGCCTTGCCCCTTGCCGGGATCGTCTGTCCGGCAAGGGAGGCCTTTCTCTTGGCGATATCTTGCTTCTCTGGCTCGATCTTGGTCTCTCTGATCTGCATGCTGGTCCTTTGAATCTCTTGATTCCTTGTATTCTGACTTGGGTTGGTGCTTCAATCTTGTTCCCATGCCTCTGCACAGTCTGGGCAACAGACCCAGGGTGTGTTGCACCGACAAACGGTCACTGTTCATTGAGAGGCAATACACCGGCTGGCTACGTCTCGCACGGGGGCTCGATCCGCTTCAGTAAGCAGCAGTAGTGATTGATTGCTCGGGTTCAGTTAGCAGCAACAGCGAAGGAATTGCTCGGGGTCAGTCAGCAGTGAATGAATCTCTCGGGTTCAGTTAACATCCAAGGGATCGATCGCTCGGGTTTAGTAACATGCGATCGCTCGAGTTCAGTTAGCCAACGCCTCACACAGACGCGTGTACATGAGAGAAACGCGCAAACCACAATGCATCGCTCGGCCCCGACCACCCACCGCAACCGGGAACTCCGCGATATTTTCCCTGCCCTCGCTTCTACCATGATTTTTTCCGTCATGGACGGCCCAAAGAATGTCATGCAGCTGCGTCTCCGGCCCGCCCTGGACGAAAAGCCCATTTCCTATCATGATTTTTTGTCATAGAAGTTGGAGCCCACCACATCTATGATGATTCCGGGTTTTGTCATAATTATCATCATACAAGTGTCATAAGCATGACAGGAAAAAAATTCATTCGGCCCAAAATGTCACGGATGTGTCTTTTTTTTGTAGTGCATGATGTAGACAAGATAAACTCACTTATGAATAAACCTCATCTTGTTACCCTTAATATCAACGATACATGTGTGTCATGTCTCTTTCTATCACTAAGATTAAGCACCGCAAGATCGAACCCATATATAACAAAGCACCTCTTCCTATGGCAAGATAAATCTATCTAGTTGGCCAAACCAAACCAACATATAATAGAAGAAATATGAGGCTATAACAATCATGCATAAAAGATTTCAACAAAGACTCAAATAATATTCATGGATAGAACTGATCATAAACTCATAATTCATCGGATCCAAGCAAAAACACCGCAAAAAAGGGTTACATCAAATAGATCTCCAAGAACATCGAGGAGAACATTGTATTGCGGATCAAAAAGAAAGAAAAAGCCATCTAGCTACTAACTATGAACCCGTAGGTCTGTGGTAAACTACTCACACATCATCAGAGGGGCAACAAATATGATGAAGAACCCCTCCATGATTGTTGCCCCCTCCGGCAAAGTGCCGAAAAAGGCCTCTAGATTGGATCTCGTGGTTCTGGAACTTGTGGCAATGGAAAAAGTATTTTATCGACTCCCCTAGGGTTTTTTTGCTTTTAGAGTATTTATAGAGTCGGAGGTAGGTCATGAAGTTTCCTGTGGGCCCCACTACCCATCAGGGTGCGCTAGAGGCCCCTGGTGTGCCTTGGTGTCTAGTGGGCCCCACGCACCGCCTCTCGTTTGCTCTGGAAGCTTCCAGGGTCTCTTATCACCAGAAAAAAATCTCCAAAATATTTCGTGGCAATTGGACTTCGTTTGGTATTGATATTCTGCGACATAAAAAACAAGCAAAAAGAACAACGGGCACTAGGCACTATGTCAATAGGTTAGTCCCAAAAAATGATATAAAGTTGCTAGTACATGTATATAAAACATCCAAGATTGATAATATAACAACATGGAACAATAAAAATTTATAGATAGGTTGGAGACGTATCAAACACCCACTTGGTTCCAATGACATTTTGATCATCGTTGGGCTCTCAACCAATGTGCACACTTGGTTTTGCTCAAAGTTGTGTAACTCTTCGTGCATAGCGTGTATCCAATCCGGGTCCTCAAGGGCTTCTTCTACCTTCACAGGTTCAATTCTAGAGATGAATGAGTAGTGTCCACAAAATTTAGCCAAACGAGTTTTAGAGCGAGTGATTCTCCTTGTTTTGATGTTGTCAAAGATTTGTTCAATAGGATGATCCTTTCAGACTCTTGCTCTAACTCGTGAGAGCTTTTGATTGGGTTGTGGTGGAAAATCCTCATCATCATCTTATTCTTCTTCATTGTTGGTGGCATCGTCGTTTGCTTGTGGAGGTGGAGGTGGAGAAGGAGGTCGAGGTGGGTCATCTTGTTATACTTACACATTCCCGTAATCTTGTCATGTTCCGATTGTGGAGGCATCCATGTCAACTTGTGGTTCACCTTGATGTGAAGTTGAGGTTTCCACTTGAACGGACTAAGTACTCTCCTTTACCTCCGTTGGATGGATTTTGCCGATAGACAAATCCTGAATAGCTTCTGAGGGGTCTTTGTATCCTACATCAATTGGCAGTTGCTCTACTTGCGAGCCGTTAGATTCATCAAACTTTATATCTACCGTCTCTTCAACCTTTCGGTTGAAATTATTGTAGACACAGTAAGTGTGAGAGTTTGGGCCGTAACTGAGTAGAAAACCTTCATGAGATTTAGGATAAAATTTCGAACAACGATGCTTATCAGGAATGTAGAACTTTGAGCCAATACTCGAAAGTATCCAACTTGGGGTTTGTTACTAGTGAGTAGCCCGGATGCCATTTTACCGAGAAGCTTGTCAAGGTGTAGTCGATTAGTAGCATGACAATTTGTCTTAACTGCTTCCTCCCAAAAATGTCTTGGCATTTCATATTCATCAAGCATCGTTCTCACCATCCCAATAAGAGTCTGGTTCTTCCTCTCAATAACTCCATTTTGTTAAGGTGTGTACGTAGCCGAGAACTCATGTGAAATGCCTTATTCATCAAGAAAGGTATCCACATTGGAGTTCTTGAACAGTTCCATTATCACTTTGAACCTTCTTGATCTTAACTTCTAATTGATTTTCATCCTTCTTAGCGAAGTTCTTGAAGGTCTTTTGGACCTACTATTTGTCATCAAGAAAGAACACCCGCGTAAATCTAGAAAATCATCAAAAATGAATAAACTGAAAGAGTTACCACCAAGGCTCTTATAAGCATTAGGACCGAAGAGGTCCTTGTGAAGTAGCTCAAGTGGTCTTCTCGTGGTCATAATGTTCTTCACGGGATGACTTCCTGCAACTTGTTTTCCTACTTGGCAAGCACCACAAAGTCTATCCTTGTCAGATATAACATCTTTAATACCAAGGATATGATCATCTTTAATAAATTTATCAAGATTCCGCATGGCAACATGTCCTAACCTTCTATGCCATAACCAATGTTTAGAAGATTTAGCAATTAAACAAGTACGAGGTTGGGCTCTCTTCGTGAAATCAACAACATATAGATCACCTCTCGAATACCAGTAAAGACAATAGTATGATTGTGTCGACAAAACACTTGGCAATGTACTTAGGTAAATAGAACATTGAAATCAAAGTCGGCTAGTCTAGATATGGAAAGGAGATTGTAACCAAGAGATTCAACAAGCATAACATTTTGAATAGAGCTATCATTTGATATGGCCACCTTACCAAGACCAAGTACCTTACCCTTGGAGTTTTCTTCGACAGTTACATACTTGCATGGACCATCATTTTTGGCAAGCTCCCGGAACATGTCTTTATCTTCGGTCATGTGATCGATACATCCACTATCGAGAATCCAGTGTTTTCCTCTGAAAATGTAGTTTCAAAGATTCACCATGAGACCAAGATTCTGCATAATCTTCTCACATTCAATGGAAAATTCTTCATTCTCATCATAATAGCCATGCTCAATATCATCATCATTGTCATGCGTGTGATCATCACCTAGTTCAATGATTCATTGGATTTATGACCATGAAATTGTGCAAGTTTGTGAATTCTAATGGTTTCCGTGATGATGCTATTAATGGTTCCAACATCACCATTGGCATGCATAAGGTCGCAGATCTCAAATAGACATTGATCAAACTTGGGATCACTAGGCTTCATCTTATAAAAAGCAATGGACTTTTGAAGAATTTCATCCAGATTTTTGAAGAGTAATTTGGAAAGCGTTCCTCAAGATAATTCCATATAGTGTATGCACATTCAACAGTTTGCAAGCAAAGAAGCACATTTCTAGGCAATCTTCTAATGATAAGATTGACAGTCCTAAGGTTGTGAACCATGTCAAGAACTCATTGGGGTAGGATGCAAAGGATCGATGGGAGGCACATAACGGCTAAGAATAATTTGCTAAAATTATATTCATTGCAAATCTCAAGCATTTCATTTTTCCAAGAACCATAAAACTCCCCATCAAGAATAGGCACTCTCTAAGACTCCCGAATGTAGACACGTCCATCTTCCTTCAATGGTGGTTAAACCAAAGCAATGGAGACCAACGCTCTGATAATAATTGAAAGGATCGAGAAGAGGGGTCTAGAGGGGGATGATTACACCCTTAACAAGTAAAAGTGGTAGTTTTTAGTTTCTTCAAGTTAAGTTTGAGTTTAGCACAAGTTAATGGGCACACAATACATTTTACACAAGCATAGCAAGAGTATGAGTAGCGAAAAGAGTAAAGTATGCAAGTGCAAGAATGTAAAGGGATGGGATTGGAATGTGCAAACGCAATGGAGACGTGGAGAATTTTTGCATGGTTCCTATAGGTGGTGCTATCGTACATCCACGTTGATGGATACTTCAACCATGAAGGGTAACGGCTGCGCAAGTCCATGGAGCCCTCCACCCACGAAGGTCCACAAAGAAGCAACCTTTTCTATCCACCCATGGCCATCCCCCACGAAGGACTTGCCTCACTCGGGTAGTCTTCATGAAGTAGGTGATCTCCTTGCCCTTACAAACTTCTTGGTTTAACTCCACATCATGTCAGAGGCTCCCAAGCGACACCTAACCAATCTAGGAGACACCACTCTCCAAAAGGTAATAGACGGTGCGTTGATGATGAACTCCTTGCTCTTGTGCCTCAAATGACAGTCTCCCCAACACTCAACTCTATCTCACAGATTTGGCTACGGTGGAAGAAGGATTTGAGTGGAAAAAAATAGGGGAAGGATTGAAATCAAGGTTCAAATGGTAGGATTGGAATCTCTTGATCTCAACAGATCAATAGGTGCTTCTCTCTCAGAAAATGAATGGTGGAAGTGTAGGCACGTTTTGATGGCTCTCCTCTATGAGGAAGAAGGGGTGGGGATATATATAGCCTCCACACAAAATCCAACCATTACACACTTTTGACCAATCTCGGTGGGACTGATTAGAAAACTCGGTGGCACCGATATGTGCAAAAAAGTTAGCGTTAGGAATCTCGGTGGGACCGATGGGAACAACTCGGTGGGTCTGATGTGCTAGGTCTTAGGACAAACCTCATCTCGGTCGCACCGACTGCATCATCTCGTCGGTAACAAAGTGAAGCAATAAGGCAATAGAGAATCAGTCAAGCCATCTCAGCGAGACCGATTGCATCATCTCGGTGGGACCGAAATAATTGCAACAAGCAACCTAGAGCTGGCAAGGCCATCTCGGTGGGACCGAGATCCAGATCGGTGGAACTGAATTGTTAGGGTTTTGGCAGTGGCTAAATCTAGATGAATGATAACCCACAAGTATAGCTGATATCAATAGTTTTTGAGGGTAGAGTATTCAACCCAAATTTATAGATTCGACACAAGGGGCGTCAAACAATATTTGTAAGTATTAGCCGTTGAGTTGTCAATTCAACCAAACCTAGATATTAAATATCTGCAGCAAAGTGATCGGTAGCACAGTAATATGATAGTTTGATAGCAGTGGTAACAGTAGCCATAGTAACAGTAACAGCAGGAACAATATTGTAGCAGTTGTAGCAGTAGCAATAGCAATAGTAACTTAGCAAGAGCAATATGTGGAAAACTCGTAGGCATTGGATCAGTGCATTCTTTGGATGAAATTCATCATATAACAGTCATATCCAAGGGCGACACAGACCTAGCTCCAATTCATAATTATATTGTAGGAACGTGTTCCATAAATAGTCATACGTGCTTATGGAAAAGAACTTGCATGACATATTCTGTCCTACCCTCCCATGGTAGTGGGGTCCATAAGGAAACTAAGGGATATTAAGGCCTCCTTTTAATAGAGAACCGGACAAAGCATTAACACAAAGTGAATACGTGAACTCCTCAAACTACGGTCATCACCGGAAAGTATCGCAATTATTGTCACACTAGGGTTTACGGATCAGAAGATGTAATAGGTGAATATGACTTGAAAGATCGGATCTAGAACATAGATATAATGGTGAAAACATAAGTGGTTCAGATTTGGGATCATGGCACTCGGGCCCTAGTGACAAGCATTAAGCATCGCGAAGTCATAGCAACATCAATCTCATAACATAGTGGATACTAGGGACCAAGCCCTAACAAAACTAACCCGATTACATGATGAATCTCATCCAACTCCTCACCGACCAGCGAGCCTACAAAGGAATTACTCACTCCCGATGGGGCGCATCATGGAATTGGTGATGAAGGAGGGTTGGTGATGACGAAGACCGAAGATTCCCCTCTCCAGAGCCCCAAACGGGCTCCATGGCCTCCCGATGAAGAACAGGAGGTGGCGGCGGATCCGCATCATGAAACGCGATGAAACTTGCTCTCCTATTTTTTTTTCTGAAACTAGGATTTTATAGCGTCGGAATTAGGGTCAGGGGCCAAAAGGGCCCCATAACCCACCACGGTGCGCTTGGAGGGGGTGGCGCGCCCTGGTGTATCGTGGCAAGCCAGGGCACCCCCTCTGGTGGTTCTTGGTTCCAGTATTTTTTTATTCTAAAATAAATCTCTAGAAAGTTTCGTCTAAATCCAAGAACTTCTATTTCTGCACAAAAATAACACCATGGTAGTTTTGCTGAAAACAACATCTGTTCGGGTTAGTTTCATTCAAATCATGCAAATTAGAGTCCAAAACAAGAGCAAAAGCTTTAGGAAAAGTAGATACGACGGAGACGTATCAACTCCCCGAAGCTTAAATCTTTGCTTGTCCTCAAGCAATTCAGTCGATAAATTAAAAGTGATAAAGAAAAAATTTACGAACTCTTTGGTTCTAGTTTACATAAATAAGCTAGCCCGAGCGCGCCTTGGGCCCGGGGGCTACTGTCAGCGTTCTGGGAACCAGGGTACCCAGACTTGCCTGCCCGCGCAAGCTTCCCGCCCGACTCGGTGAAATCCCCCAAAATCCCAATGCTTACCAGCCTACTACATAAACCCTCATGGTCAGCGAGTCCTGCATCGCATTTTCCCCTCCCTCCCTGTAGCTTATCTTGTCTGCTGCTCCCACAATCGCCAATGGCACTGGTCCGTCATCGTCGCTTAGCCACTCCGCCGTCATCAGAGGACAGCTCCAGCTAGGAGGCTACACCGCGGCGGCGGCGCAGTCCCCGGCGTAGTGTAGTGCACGCGGCGTCCCTGTTGGATGTGCGTAGAACACCCACCACACGCTCCACCGCCATTGCCCGTCGGTAGCAGTTGCCGGCCGCCGTTGCTGCCACACCAACATCGAAAGCCAGGGCCATCGCCCACTCCGCCGCCGCGGCCCGAAGGGGGAAGGTGGCCGTCGTGGCCGCCACCGCACTGCCGGCCACCGTGGCCATCACCCACTCTGCCACAGCGGCCCAAAGGCGAGAGGTGGTGGTCGTGGCCGCCAGCCCATCGTCAGCCGCCAGGATCATCACCTGCTCCGCCACCACCGCCCAAAGGAGGGAGGTAGAGGTGGAAGCCCGCACGTGCATCAGCTACCTTGCGTGCTACGTCGAGTTCCTGCGGGAGGAGGAGGAGCACCTCATCGAGCACGCAAAGAGCCTTACTGCAGCCGTGGCCGCAACACATGGCGACGCAGAGGCGAGGAATCAGGAGATCTACGAGTAGTTCGGCCGCTTCGAGAGGGATCGTCTGGAGCGGCAGAGGGTGCTCGAGGTGAGCGTCGCTGAAAGTGCAGCAGCGGCGGGCACCGTATTGCAGTTGTCCAGCTCGTCTGTAGGCTCCTCCTCCTCTTCCTCTTACTGAGCGCGCTCGGCAGAGGAGAGGCTGTCGGAAGTAGTACAAAGCCCCTATGTAGTAGTAGTATTTAGGGGCTATTTTGATCAGTTCATCTGACTATAGATGTGGTGGAACTATACAACGTACTTAAAATTAGCTAGTATATATAGTTGAACTAGCTATTTCAATACGTGGTTGCCAACAATTGGGGAAAAGTTTGGTCCCTTCAGCTTTTGAGTTGAACTATTTGTATAAATTAAGAATGACTGCTTAATCTATGAATGAAATCTATGCTTAGTTACTGAATTTTAGTTGCAAAAATTAGATAGTGCTAGTGATTTTTAGCTGCATATTTGACAAATCGCAGTGTTACAAGGATTGACAAATGGCAATGTTGCTAGACCAACAAATGTCATTCTTTCCAGTTTAACAAATGGCAACATACCCAATATGACAGATGCAAATCTGACCAAATTATTTTTACGTGGTTGCACACGGGTCATCCAAAACAATCGTTTGCGTTGAAGGGATGTACAAATCCTGCTCGGCACATTTTCCCTTGGCTTAGCACCGAAGTCTGGCTTTGCATAGCGTATTCAATCTGAACTGTTTGCGTTGAAGAGATGCACAAATCTAGCGCTGTGAATTTTCCGTTGACATAAGGGGGAAGACCATATCTCTCACTTTGCATACAGGTGTTCTATCTAAAACGTTTGCGATCAAGAGCAGCACCAATCCTGCTCGGCACATTTTCCCTTGGCTTCCTGGGGAAGCTGTCGGTTTGCATACGGGTGTTTTAACTAAAACATTTGCGATGAGTGTTTTATATTTAAAAACCATATTAAACTACGGCTTGGGTGCCATTAATGGAGAGGATGCGAGCAAGGCAGACGACCATGGAAGTCAAAGGGCGAGCTGTCGCTTCCCAGTGAGCTTGCGTGGCGTACAGCTTGCACGCTTCCCGGTGAGCCTGCGCATTGGAGTACAGCTCGCACGCCTCCCATTTAGTCAAGCACCTGTCTGCACGGTACCTCCTAGCAATTAAAAGAGTGAGGTATGGCCTCACATGAATGGTTAACAGAACACACACGATTTAAATTATACAAAACGTTTGAGATGTTACAGTGGCAACTATTTGTTTCAAAATGCCTTTGTTGGTTGTTATTTGAGTGCGCCTTCTCTCAAAATGGACACAAAAAATACCACAGCTTGTGGGGGGCCATTCCATGATAGCATTCCAAGTTTCAGGAATTTCAGACGAGTTTTGGATTTACTAGAATTTAAAAACAAAGTATCTCAACATTTTGCCGGCAATCAACAGTACCCTAGTGTTTGAAATTCATTCCCATTTCTTGCATGGGACCTAAGCATGCACCCAAGGACACATATTAGATTTTAAACCAATTTATATGCACTTGAGCATGTGCATGTAGTTCAAATTTGTATTATGCACATAAAATGCCTAGAAAACCCAGTTAATGTATAAAAATGTCCACACAAACCCCGAAAAATTCCAAAATTTAACATAACACTCCTGTTGTTCTATGTTCACACTAGAAATTTTTTGAAAGCAATAAGAGGCAACTGATATCGTTTCGTCCCCAAAAGGTGGCATGTTCCTTACCGAAACCATCAGGCTTGTTGTGAGAGGCTCTGGTTTGTGTGCCGCTTATACCCAAACCTGCCCCAAATGGGACAAAAAAATTTACCACGACATGTTGATGCCGCTCCATGATAGCATGCCAAGTTTCATGAATTTCTGACAAGTTTTGGATTTACTAGAACTTAAAAACCAGGTATCTCAATGTTTGCAGCCGAGTGACGGTGGCAGGGTGTTTGACATTCACTCCATTTCTTGCATGGGACCTAAGCATGGAACCAAGGACATAGATTTGAATTTTCAACCAATTTATATGTATTAGAGCATGTGCCTGTAGTTCACATTTGAATTGTGCACATAAATGCAATGAAAACTCAACTAATGTATAAAAATGTACAAACGAACCCCGAAAAATTCCAAAATTTCACACAACACTCATGTTGTTTTATGTTGACACTAGAGAAAAAATTGAAATCAAGACGAGGCAATGGATATCGTATCGTCCAGAAAGGTGAAACATTCCCTACCGAAACCATTAGGCTTGTCGTGAGAAGCTCTGGTTTGTGAGAAGCTTATACCGAACCAGCCCCAAATGGGATAAAAAATTTACCACGACATGTTGATGCCGCTCCATGATAGCATGCCAAGTTTCATGAATTTCAGACGAGTTTTGGATTTAATAGAATATAAAAACCAGGTATCTCAATGTTTGCGGCCGAGCGACGGTGGCAGGGTGTTTGACATTCGTTCCCATTTATTGCATGGGACCTAAGCATGCAACCAAGGACACACATTTGAATTTTCAACCAATTTATATGCATTAGAGCATGTGCCTGTAGTTCAAATTTGAATTATGCACATAAATGCATTGAAAACTCAATTAATGTATAAAAAAGTCCAAACGAACCCCAAAAACTTCCAAAATTTAACACAACACTCCTATTGTTCTATGTTGACACTAGAGAAAAAATTGAAATCAAGAAGAGGCAATGGATATCATTTCGTCCAGAAAGGTGAAACGTTCCCTACCGTAACCATGAGGCTTGTTGCGAGAAGCTCTGGTTTGTGAGAAGCTTATACCTCAACCTGCCCCAAATGGGACAATATTTTTACCACTGCATGTTGATGTTGTTCCATGATAGCATGTCAAGTTTCATGAAATTCAGACGAGTTTTCGATTTACAAGAATTTTAACACCATGTATCTCAATGTTAGCGGCCGAGTGATGGTGGCAAAGGTGTTTGACATTTATTCCCATGTCTTGCATGGGACCTAAGGTTGCAACCAAGGACACACATTTGATTTTTCAACCCGTTTATATGCACTGGAGCATGTGCATGTAGTTCAAATTTGAATTATGCACATGAATGCATAGAAAAATCAGTTAATGTATAAAAATGTCCAAACGAACCTCGAGAAATCCCAAAAATTGCACAACACTCATGTTGTTCTATGTTGACACGAGGAAAAATTTGAAAGTAAGAAGAGGCAACAGATATCGGTTCGTCCCCCAAGGTGGCATGTTCACAACCGAAACCATTAGGCTTGTTGTGAGAGAACCTCTGGTTTGCGAGAAGCTTATACCATAACCTGTCGCAAATGGGACAATATTTTTTTACCCCAGCATGTTGATGTTGTTCCATGATAGCTTGCCAAGGTTCATGAATTTCAGACGAGTATTGTATTTACTAGAATTACAAAAGCAAGCACCTCAACGTTTGGCGGAGAGCCACAATGCCGTGGTGTTTGAAATTCATCCCCATTTCTTGAATGGGACATAAGCATCAACCCATGGACACATATATCATTTTACAACCCATTTTGGTGCACCGGAGCATATGCATGTAGTTTAATTTTGAATTGTGCACCTGAAATGCCTAGAAAACCAAGTTAATGTATAAAAATGTCCAAACGAGCCCTGAATAATTCCATTTTTTGACGACACACCTATAGTTGCATGTTCATTGCAGATAAAAGTTCTAGCAATTCAAACACCATCCTTTGTAGTGTGACCCCATTATGTAATTCAAATCAAGATGAAAAATCAAGTAGATCGCACAGAGTTTATTATCACCAACCGTGTGAGATGCGTTACAAAATATCCTAGAGCACCGGTGGTGTATAGTACACAGTTCAAATTTTTTATGTTCAAACTCATCACACACGGTTTAAGCTATCTGAATCGTTTGTGATTTTCACATATCATACACGGTTCTGAATAAGGGATCGTGCCTGACGACACTTTGCACGCCAGTTTTTTCGCTGAACCGATTCAAATTTTAGGCTTCCACGGAAATACCCACTTCCCCACCCCCTCCCCCTTACCAAAAGCCAAATTTCCCCTATTTCCGCCTTCCTTTCCAAGTTGAAACCTTCACTCCTTGCTTGCAGCGCTGCCTCCTCACTGGCGACCCTCCTTCACACTGCTCGGCCTCGTCTATCTGGGCAGGTAATCCACACCCGACCCCGATCCTCCACCTCCTTCCACATCCCACATGCCCCGACCACCGGCGCGACACCTTCCACCCAAATCACCGACCCCTCCACCAAATAAGCACCACCCTAAGCCATGGTGCACGCGGTATAGCCAAGAGCTCAAGGAGCATTTGGCAGCGGGGAAGCAAATCTAGGCCGCACGCACGGATGAGGTCGCGATGGCTGCCATTCATGCCGACCCCCATATCTTGGAGGAGCACCTCGCCGTCGAGGCAACAGTCGACGCCTCGCGCGCTGACGCCACAATGCGGTTGGCTGCTTTAAACGATAGTCCGTGGCGTTGTCTCGAGGCCACCCTCGGTGCCTTCAAGGAAGACTACGAGGTGTTTTCTCAGCGTGTACGTGCTTACCTCATCTCGAGAGCCAGCAAGTTGGTGACTGGAGTGGCTCATGCAACTCACCACTACGACGAGGGTACCCACGATGCGGAGGTCGCGCCCTATTCTATTTCCAAGGAGCCAATCATCATCGATATCTCCGACAATGAGGAGTAGCTTGTCTTATTAGCTCACTATAAGGACCGATGTTCAGTTTGCTAGATACTGCCTTTCCTTAACAAATTCTAGTGAATTGTGCTATCTACTCTTACCATGCAATCTGTTGCTCTAGTGTATATGTTCTATATGTCGTGCAATGTGGTGCTCACTTATTAATTGTTTGGTTAATTAGTTGTCGTGTTCAGTTAACTGTTTGGTTCAATTCTGCAAATGTGATGTTCAATTCTTCAGGGTGAAATTTTGTATTGTCTTCCATGTGAGAAATAAATCAAATTTTTCTTTACAAAATACATGAGAAACAAATACAATTGCTATATTTCCAAGTTGTCAAGCATGCTTGGTTTGGTTAACTGTCTGATCTTCTAGTATGTTATACATTATGCAATGTGGTGCTCAGTTAACGTTTGGTTCATTTGTTGTGGTGTTTAGTTAACTGTTTGGTTCAATTCTGCAATGCGATGTTCAATTGTTGTGGGTGCATTCTGTTATTTTATACCATGTGAAAAATAAATCGAATTTGGTTGTACTAAATACATGAGAAACAAATACAATGGCTATATTTCCAAGTTTTTAAGCATGCTTGGTTTGGTTAACTGTCTGATCTTCTATTACGAGTATGTTATATTGTGCAATGTGGTGCTCAGTTAATGTTTGGTTCATTTTTTGTGGTGTTTAGTTAACTTCTTGGTTCAATTTTGCAATGCGATGTCCAATTGTCATGGTTAGAATTTTGTATTGTTGTGCATGCGAGGAATAATCAAATTTGGCTGCAGTTTATACATGAGAAACATATACAATTGCTATATTTCCTAGTTCTTAATCATGCTTGGTTTGGATAAATGGGTTTTCCATTTGGCTTGAATTAATCTGATGAATCTGCAATGTGCTTATTTTTCATCAATATATGTCCCATGCAAGAAATGGGGATGAAATTCAAACACCACGGCACCGTGGCTCTCCGGCAAACGTCGACGTACTTGCTTTTGTAATTCTAGTAAATCCGAAATTTGTCCGAAATTCATGAAACATGGCATGCTATCATGGAGCGGCATCAACATACCGTTGTAAATATTTTGTCCCATTTGGGGCAGGTTTGGGTATAAGTTTCTCATAAACCAGAGCTTCTCACAACAAGTGTGATGGTTTTGGTAGGGAATGTTTCACCTCTCTGGACGAAACAATATACGTTGCCTCTTCACGATTTCAATTTTTTTCCTAGTGTCAACATGGAACAATAGGAGTGTTGTGTTAATTTTTGGGATTTTTCGAGGTTCGCTTGGAAATTTGTATACATTAACTAAGTTTTCTATGCATTCATGTGTATAACTCAAATTTGAACTACAGGCACATGCTCTAATGCATATTAATTAGTTGAAAATTCAAATATGTGTCCTTGGTTGCATGCTTAGGTCCCATGCAAGAAATGGGAATGAATGTCAAACACACTGTCGGATTTCGGGTTCCGGCAAACCCTTGAGGCTTGAACTCTGGGGTGCGCACAGAGATCTTTCCCCTACCAGCTCACGTCTCGAAGTCTCGCAAAGGATCTAGGCTAGAAAGAAGAACACACAAGGGACACGAGATTTATACTGGTTCAGGCCACCATTGTGGTGTAATACCCTACTCCAGTGTGTGGTGTGGTGGATTGCCTCAGGGGCTGATGATGAATAGTACAAAGGGAGAACAGCCTCGTGAGGGCTGTTCTTGAGCTGGTGCGACGAACTGCTTGGGTGAGTTCGGTCACTTCTCTCTCTCTCTCTGAACGATTCGTTTTCTCCATGCCTCTACTTTGTGGTGGATAGTCCTATTTATAGAGGGAGGCCCTGGGCCTCTTCCCAAATAATGAGCGGGAAGGGCGCCAACAATTAGCCATTTTGAAGGGGAACATCTGGTACACTTATCCTGACTAAAGTTGGTCTTCGGCTGCCAAAGGCTCGACGATGACGCCGTCACTGGCTCCACGATGACCTCCATCCCGCCGCTCACTGGTCTTGGTCTTGTTGCACCGAAACGGTAACCTTTGCTCGATGCCTTGGCTCAGTGCTTGCCCCTTTGCACCAAAGGGGAAACAAGGACATCGCGTGAGTCGGGCGCCCGCCTGGTCTCGATCGTCATGGCTTGCGTCACGGGCTCCTCGCGAGGTGCCCTGCCTTGATCTCTCCGCCTCCTCGCGAGCCTGCCTAATGAGGCTGCTCCCGAGGAAGCTTCCTGTCGTCCGCCCCGCAAGGCTTGGCCCCTCGCGAGGATCTTGAGCTTGAGCTGATGAAGCTGGGCTGCACCGGGCCCCCACTTGAGCCACGCCGCAGGCCGCAGGCAGGCAAGTCTGGGGACCCCCGTTCCCAAAACGCCGACAGTAGCCCCCGTGCCCAAGGCGTGCCTGGACTTGGCTTAGCAGAGAAGCAAAGGTGCAAGTGCGAAGTGCCGCGGGCCCTAATAGCCTGCGACCTTGGGCGCCACGTGGCGGTTGATTGGACGTGGGCGTCTCCGCTTCCCCACGACGCCTCGGCAACCGCGTGACTTGACAAGTCCCTGCATGCAAAATTGGGTCATGATTACCTGCAGTCGTGGAGGCCGACGGTTGGCCTCCTCCGGCTATATGTACGGAACGGTGCGAGCCCTTCCAGTCCATTCCTTCCCACTACTCCTTTTCTTCTTCCTCCTCGCCCTTGCTCCACATTACGCCAATGGCACCAATCCGCCGGTTTTCTGCAGAAGAGAAGGGAAAGCCCCCCCGAGAGGGTCCCGACCCGCTTCCGCCAAAGAAACGGCTAGCCTTCTGCCGCAGAGATTAGGGTGCTCGACAGGAGGCATCGAGGCCCTGGTACGAGCGGCCTCCGCCTGGGTTCCCGCTACCCTTGTACGCCCGCATCGAGGGCCCTAGAGAAGAAGGCGCCGAGCGACACCGGCGGTGCCGCCGTCGACGCCGGCGGGTTACGGCGGTGCGCGTCGTTCCTCCTGGAGTCCATGCCGAGGGCTCCTCTCGCGAGCTTGTGCTCCACGCCGCCATGCCTCCTCGATCTTGGATTCGCCTTCCTCCCTCCTTCACCTTTGAGATCCCGCCGGGGCTCTTGAGCTCGTCCGCAAAGACGCTGACCGCAGCACTTCGCGACCGGAGCAGAGGTTGAGGTTGTCGCTCCGGGCAAAGTCTACATGACCCGTGGCTGGGTCTGCCGGACAGGGGGTGCCCTCGTAATCCATCTCGAGTACGATGGCGCCTCCTTGATGTTCTTCAAGGTCTTCGACGCGGAAGGACGCCGGCTGGAATGCTGCCCCGAGAAAGGCGGCCGGGGCATCGTCGTGGTAAGGACCAGGCCCGCCAGCCGCTTCCCCAGCAGCTCCTCGGGCAGCAGCGAAGGAGCCGGAGGGTCCAGCGACTCCGCCGAGCTTCACGAGACTCCGGAGACGAGCGACGACAGCTACGAGCCCCCGAGCTCGCGTCGCGCTCGGAGCAGGGCGGGTGCTTCAAGCCGCCGGCGCTGCTGATCTGGATGGGGTTGGCGCCGGCGCCTGGTGGCCCACTGTTGATGATGGCGTCTCCTGCGGAGGCGCGTGTATTTAGCGTTCTTTAGGATTAGCACCTTTTGTTCCCTGCGATGAATCGAGTACCACCCCGCGGGGGTATGTAAGGCGCCGGACATGTCTTTTGTGAATATTTTATCCTTATTATGAATCGATGCGAGATGCTTGTCCTGTCCCGGCTCGGCTCCCCCTTTCTTTCCTCACGAGGGCTTGGTGCTCTACGCTGACAGTTCCCGGTCCCCAGGCAGGCTTCAGCCATCACTGGTATGCCAGGTCGCGATGCCGTGGTCAAGCACTACTAGGGAAAAGCCTAGCAGCAGCGCGGGTTTTGGGCCTCTCAGTAGCGCGGGGACCGGTGCTACTAGTAAGGCGCTACAGCTAACATGTAGCAGTAGCGCCTGTTGTCCCACGCTACTGCTATACATGAATAGCTATAGCGCTCTTTAGAGAAGGGCGTAACTGATATTGTCTGCAGCGCTGTTTACTGGGAAGCGTACTGGTAATGCGGCGCTACTGCTAAATTTCCCCCCCTCGCTACTACTAGTTTTATTAGTTTTTTCCCTGCATATTTGTTTTTGTATTTGTTTTGTATTTGAATAGGCTTTATACAATAATCTTTAGCATATCATACACATACAAATGTAATCATAGCATATACATACAATTAGTCTCATCAAATCATGTCATCATCATAATCATCATCCAACACAAAGTGGTCTCTCATCATCATCTCAAAATAGCGATACAAGTCTCGATTACTTGCAAATACATCGTCATCCATCTAAAAAATGATATACGCGAGAAGAGCTATCACTTTGAGTACATGAGTTCAGATCCTCTCTCGCATTAGCGTGAACCTAAACTAACTACTGCCTGTCGCCGAAACCGGAAACCGTACACTGGCCTGACACTCCGGCCACTTGTCGTATATATACTCCTGGCGTAGCAACATCGATGATCTATGCACCTGCATCGTCACATGAGTCGATGATATGCAACATATATAGTTGAGCAACAGAAAGAGACAGACTTGGCAAAAATAGAAATAACATATCATAAGCATAAAGAACAAAGTTCATCGTACCCCAAATGCCCTAACTAGAGTGATTTTCGCTAGTCGAGGAGGAGGACGGTTTAATTACATCACAAATAAAGTTTCACCATGCATAACTCAAAGTTTTATCATACATAAAGTATGGACTAAATGGACACATTGTCATATATCGACAATGACTCCAACATGTCGTTCCATCCATCCATGTCAGGGAGATAGTCCCCGAGCCTATTGAAAGGCTTCAGGTCGAGATGCTGAGCGGCTACCCATGTTCGGACGTCTTCCCGTGACATTTGTCCTTCTTCGTAGAACATCCTTGTTTTTCCGACGACCTCCTTCATGATGATTTGGGCAAGTTCGCGCTGGATGTGATAGAACTCGGCTCGAAGTCGATGATCCTCGATATCTCCTACGTTCTTTGCCCATTGCAGAATATGGGCATCGCCAGATGTAGGTGACATGTGAAGGTTCCGTGATCCCGTCTGTACTCCAGCATGTGGTGTAGGACATTTAATCCATCATTAAGAGAATCGTTCGGTTCTTTGGATGCAGTGAAGTCGGTCTTATGGCCGAAGGCGACCCTGCCGCCCCTTCTCTTCTTGTCCCTAACCTCTCCACCCTTGCTTGGTAGTAAAACATAGCACTATCGAGAACATCCTTGATGTGGGTGTAATCCTTTTTGTGAATGTTCTTCAACGAGTCCAAGTAAAGAGCGTGGGAGAATTGGGGGTATAGGATGATGAGGACGGCGCGCCCGCCGCTGCGCAAAATAAGCACACCTCAAATTACTTAGCCTCCACCATGCAAATGAATGATTGAAATCGAAGTAAGGATAGCAGCGCGGATGACTTACACGGGATAATAAGGCACGAGAATCGCCTCCTTGTCCTTATTGGCGAGCATGAAATTGACGATGTATTCCTCGCAGATACACGATGCTCGTGTGCAGACTCCCAAGAAGCTCTCGTGCATGTAGTATGGTCAGCGACACGTATATGAGATATCTGCTCAAACCCGATGATGTAGTTCATGTGCAAGGCATAAAGGCGGACAAACGTAAAATCCAGCTTCTTCACGTGAAACATGTCGAATATGTAATCGAATCGGAGGAAGAACTTATCTGCGGGGAAGCTGTCGACGCATTTACATTTGCCGCGGAATGTTAACCACATAGAGTGGGTATCATGGATCTGTCGAGGCGATGAGGCCTTTCTCTACCCGCAGCACATCGTCATGAAGTCTCCTTAGATCACCGAATCTGACCCCTAGCGCTGTTGCAGGTAGGATTGGTTGACCGGGGATATGCCATTTATCCGCATCGGGGATATCTATATGGTCCTGAAGCCGAGGCTGCTGAGGCGGCTGGATCATAGAATCAGCTTTTTTGCCTTTCCTCGCTCTCTTCCTAGACTTCTTTACTACCGGAAGGTCGTCCATAATACGATGAAACGGCAATTCAGGCACCGACTCATGATGCTCAAACCCTGGGGAGGCGCCAGTATAGACATACTGTTCAGCGCCACCATCGTCCTCATCCTCATCCATGGCAACATCATCAGCGACTAATGGAGCCTCCTCCTTACCCCGTACGCTATCTGTCGGTGTACTAGAGTAGGGGTACCCTAGTATCCCGAACTTGTGCACGGGCAGTTGCAGCCCTCCGCGGCAGGGCTTACCGGGTAACCGCCAAGATCCTCCGTGGTTCCTTTGGAGCCATTCAAGAACAAAGTATTCAAGCCAAGGAGACAAGGCCCCGGCAAGAGGAGCTTGCCGGGAAGGCCACCCAAGGCACATGGGAGACAAGGCCCCGGCAAGAGGAGCTTGCTGGGAAGGCCACCCAGGCACATACAAGACAAGGCCCCGGCAAGAGGAGCTTGCCAGGAAGGCCCGGTGAGCGACAAGCTTCCGGGCGCGACAAGACAACAACCGCGGCAAGGCGCTTGCCGCGGCAAACCACCTCTCTGTACCTACGCTCCAGCACAACCACTAAGGTGTCGCCCTGGGACCTTTCCAGGCGCGCGTGGCGAGAGGCTGTGCAGCCAGCGGTGCGAGGTGGCAAGCAGCGCTGACAAGTTTGCCATCGTGGCAGACGGTGGCGCCCCCTGACGGTCCCTGTTTGCACTGTTAGGGCGACTAGACGGGCATTTAATGCCTTTGTCCCCTGCCGTCAGGGTTAGGTATAGCGCACTGTACACTGTACAAGTAGGTGTACCAACCACTATTTTTCCATTTGTACCCCCGTCTACGTTGCCACCTGTCGGAGCCCCTTGAGCATATAAAAGGAGGCCCATGCGCAACGTAGAAGGGGTTGGTCGATCAGTTCCCTCCACGCCAGCCTCGTTAGCAGCTCGTGTGTCTTTGTAGCACTCAAGCGCCTCCGAGCAAGAACGCAATACACCTAGAAATGCAGCAAGAGGAGTGTTATCTCCGGAGAGCTCCGGCCGGGTAAACCTCTCGCGTGCTTCGCCTCGATCTGCTCTTCAGGCGACCTCCGCTCCCGCCAAACCGAAAGGGGCTCGGTCCGCCGCCCCATAGGTGTTCGTGGGCTGATCAGCCTGCCCGACATCTTTGGCGCGCCGGTAGGGGCGTCGAGGTTGTGTAAACCTGATTCGCGCCCACGCGAAGCTAGATCTTCATCATCTTCGTCAACATGCCACCGAAGAAGAAGGCTTCGGGCAGAAGCCCCGGCCCGCTGTTAATCCACCACCACCGGAGCAAACAGGTGGTGGGGTAGACACCGGCGGAAGAATGGACGGCGACGGGGGAGCTCACAGTGCTGCCAAGTCCTAGGACAATGCTGCGCAGACCTTGGCGTCCGTACATGCACCACGCCCGTCTTAGGAGACGCGGGACCGACAGCGTCATGGCATTCACAATGCCATACGCTCGTTGGACCAAGATCGAGCTGGAGGATCTCGGGATGCTCAAGACCAGCATGCACACCAACATGCCGGGCGCTGAAGCGAGGCATGCCGCCCGGACGGGATACTGCTCCTTCTAACATAGTTAGAAGTCCGAGCATATCCGGCTCCTTGCGCCGTTTGCCACTGCCACCCACTACTCCAGCAGAAGCTCTGGCGAGAGCTCAACTTCTCCTGGATTACCCTCCAATGGCCGAGAAGGTCGATGAGTGGAGGGCCACCATTCAGAGTCTCATCGGCTTCGCCAACGGTGACGCTCCGCGGCAACCGAGTGCATCGCTGCCGCGGCAAGACTGCCAAACACGAGCTGGTGGCGACGAGACCGGTGGGGGTGCAACCACCGTGCACTCTCCACCCCGAAGGCCAAGATCGCCGACTCGCCGGATCCACCTCAACAGCGACTCCACTGCGTCATCAGATCCACGAGCTCATCGCGATCAGCGCCAAGTTCTTCACGAACGACAGCAAGAGGACGCCGAACTCGTGATCGAGCGCCGAAGAGAAGCGCCGACGTCAATCCGACAAGCGCTGGGACCTTCTGTCGACATGCACGCGCCAGAGGAACCAGCGACTTGCCGTCAGACGCGTAGGTTGCCCCTGCGTTCACTCGTGAGCTGCGGCAAGTCCAAAGCGGCCCAAAGAAGAAAACTTCAAGCCAGACGTACCGGAGAAGTACGACGGCAAGACGCATCCGTCGGAGTTCCTCAGCATCTACACCACTGCGGTGCAGGCTGCCGGGGGGCGAGACGACAAGATCCTTGCTAACTACTTCCCGCTGGTGCTCAAGCCCAATGTCAGATCCTGGCTTATGCACTTGCCGGACAACTCCGTATCTTCTTGGGCAGATCTATGCCATCAGTTTGTCGGCGCCTTTACAGGCGGCCACAAGCCTCATGGCCAAGAAAGCGACCTTCATCTGCTCGCCCAGAAGGAAGGAGAGCCCCTGTGCAAGTATATTCAAAGATTCAGCTGTACAAAGACAACATCCCGGATGTCCACCCCGCCACAGGTGATCAGCTGCTCCATCGAATCGCGCGAAACTGCAGGATGCGGGAGGAGATGGCGATGTGCAAGATCGTAGACGTCGGTGAGCTTTATGCCCTGGCCGACAAGTGTGTATGTGTCAAGAAGGAGGAGACTCCCGGAGAAAATACCGAAGCAAGAGGATCTCGACAAAGGAGGAGACCGCCCGCAAAGAAGAGCCGGGCAAGGGCAACAGGAAAAAGAAAGGCGAGATGTACTAGTTGTCGAGCAGTCCGCAACGGAGGCGCCGCCAAGAACGCCAAGGCTAGTAGCTCCGGCAAGGAGGTTGCCGCCGGCACCAATCGCTGCCTGCGGGCGGCCGACAAGAAGGACGGCTCCCCAAGCGATCTTGCAAGATCCACCGCACCAAGGGTCATGACCTCCAGAGCTGCAAGAAGGTCGAGCATCTTGTCGAGCAAATGTAAAGCTGAATACGAAGCGACGCGACAAGGAGAAGGCCCAGAAGGTGCCGGAGGAGTAAGCAAGAAACGCCCCGGCCGGGAGGACGCCGCAAGGCCAAGCAGCGGCAAGGAGATTGCACCTCCCTGTGGCCGCGACAAGGATGAAGACGAAGACGACGATGAAGACATGGATGATGACGAGACCGATGAGCAGGAGTTCCAGAAAGCCACAGAGGTCCTGTGCGTTGACGGCGGTGCTTCTCTGCACACCTCCCACCGCCAGCTCAAGCAGTGGATGCGGGAGGTCAATGCAGCAGAACCATCCATCGAGTCACGCAAGCCTATGAAATGGTCCAGCACGCCTATCATCTTTGACATTGAGGACCACCCTGATCGCGTAACAGCGGTCGGGTGCTTGCCGATGTTGGTTTCACCAACTATCCGCAACCTCAAGGTCACCAAGATGCTAGTTGACGACGGGGCCGTCTTGAACCTGATCTCCTCTGCGGTGCTCCAGAAACTCCAGATCCCTGACGGCGAGCTCGAAGAGACCGGCACTTTTCAAGGAATTAATCCGGGAAGGTGCAAGCCGAAGGGAAAGATCACGTTGCCGGTAACATTTGTCAGTGAGTTAAACTTCAGGACTGAGAGGGTCACCTTTGATGTTGCCGACTTTCCATTGCCTTACAATGGAATACGTGGCCGTCCAGCGCTCGCCAAATTCATGGCGGCCTCTCACTATGCCTACAACCTCCTGAAGATGCCGGGCCCGATAAGTGTCATCTCTGTCCCTGGCGACAAGAAGGATGCCCTTATCTGCGCCGACAAGATCTACCGGGAAGCAGCAGCCGCGACAGATTGCAAGCCACTTGCCGCTGAAGCTCCCGGAGGGAAGAAGAAGACCAAGTCCGGCAAGAGCTCTGATGCCCACTCCGGCAAGCGCACCTCTTCGGAGTGCTGCGCTACCGTCAAGGACGCACCATCGAGCTCCACCGGCAAGTATAAGAAGACGAGGACAGCTCCACCAGAGACCAAGAAGGTGTCCGCCAAGGAGGACGGCACTAGTGGTACCTTCACCATCAGTGCCTCTCTCGACCCTAAATAGGAAGGCGCCGTTGCTTTCTCAGGCGAACGTCGACGTGTTTGCATGGCAACCGTCGACATCCCGGTGTTCCCGTGAAAGTAATTGAGCACCATCTTGCCGCTTGTCCTCATCGCGCGCCCGGCCAAGCGTAAAGTCGAAGCAAGCAAAGGAGCGCCAAGAGTTCATCGCGGAAGAAATCAAGAACTGGAAGCAGCAGGCCTTGTCAGAGGAGTGCTCCATCCCACGTGGTTGGCCAATCCTGTAGTTGTACGCAAGGCTAACGGGAAATGGAGGCTTTGTATAGACTTTACCGATGTCAATAAAGCTTGTCCCAAAGATCCATTTCCCTTGCCGCGCATCGACCAGATTGTTGACTCCACGGCCGGATGTGATTTGCTTTCATTTCTGGATGCATATTCAGGATATCATCAGATCTTCATGGCAGAAGAGGATGAGGAGAAGACCGCATTCATCACCCCATGTGGCACATACAGCTTTGTACGGATGTCCTTCGGGTTAAAGAATGCTGGTTCAACGTTTGCAAGAGTAGTTCATGATGCTTTTGAGCCGCAAATGCACAGAAATGTGGAAGCATACATGGATGACATAGTGGTCAAAAGCAAGGACAAAGCGACCCTGGTTCAAGATTTAGACGAAACCTTTGCAAATCTGCGCAAGATCAACCTCAAGCTCAACCCTGAGAAGTGTGTGTTTGGAGTCCCTTCCGGCAAGCTTCTCGGGTTCTTCGTGTCTCAGCGGGGAATTGAAGCCAATCCCGACAAGATCAAGGCCATTGAGCAGATTGAAGCACCAAAGCGCGTCAAGGATGTACGAAGACTTGCCGGTTGCGTAGCTGCTCTCAGCAGGTTTATCTCTAGATCTGCTGAGCGCGCCCTGCCATTTTTCAAAATTCTGAAAAAGGCAGGTCCGATGCAATGGACTCCGGAAGCGGAGGCTGCGCTGCAGGACCTGAAGAGATACCTGTCCTCCACTCCAACACTTGTCGCACCTAAGCCACAAGAGAAGTTGCTGCTATATATAGCGGCCACCAATCAAGTGGTTAGTGCTGCGTTAGTAGCGGAGAGGGAGGCGGATGATGAGCTAGCAACCATGGCGTATACATCCAAAGCAACAAGGTGGGGCTTCGCCGCAAGCTCGTCCCGACAAGGACGAATCTGCGAGATCACGAGGACAAGATGCGTAAAAGGATGGTGCGAGGCCAGTTTACTTTGTCAGCTCCCTTCTGCAAGGGGCTAGGTCAAGGTACTCTGGTATGCAGAAATTTCTTTTCGGCCTCCTCATGGCCTCGATAAAGTTGCGCCATTACTTTCAGGCACATGAGATCACAGTTGTCACTCGCTTTCCGCTGAAGAGGATACTGCAAAATCCAGAGGCAACAGGCAGGATTGTCGAGTGGGCACTGGAACTGTCAAGCTTTGGCCTCAAGTTTGAGAGCACTTCAACTATCCAAAGCGTAGCATTGGCGGAGTTCATAGCAGAATGGACGCCAACACCGGATGAAGAAATTCGAGGACGAGCATTCCCGTCAAGGAAGCAAGCAAAGAGTGGCTGATGTACTTTGATGGTGCCTTCTCGCTGCAAAGGCGCCCGGTGCGGCGTCTTTGCTTGTCGCACCCACCGGAGAGCACCTCAAGTACGTAGCCCAGATGCACTTTCCCAAGGAGCAGACAACAAACAATACTGCAGAGTATGAAGGTTTGCTTGCCGGTCTTAGGATCGCGGTAGACCTTGGGATCAAGAAGCTCATTGTCAGGGGTGACTCACAGCTTGTCATCCGCCAAGTGAACAAGAATTATTAGAGTCCGTTGATGGAAGCTTATGTTGATGAAGTGAGGAAGCTAGAAGTGCACTTTGACGGCCTGCAAATGGAATATATTCCGAGAGCTCAGAACGACATTGCTGATGGCAGTCAAAGTGCGCCGCACTTAAGTTACCTGTGGAACCAGGGATTTTTGTGCTCAAGCTGACTCAACCATCTGTAACACCACCAACTGGAGAGAGCAAGAAGAGGAAGTTGATCTCTGGTGACTACTTTCCGGCAGAGCTTCCCGAAGCCGCCGCCAGGAAGGTCCCCAAGATCGACACCAACAGTGCTGAGGGGCAGTCTGCTCCGACAAGCCCCAGGGTTCTTTTCGTTGAAGCAGACGCTCCCGACGAGTTTTGCTCTGGCAAGCTTGCCGGGGAACGTCAAGCTCTGGCTGAGCCGCAGGTTCTTGCCGTGGAAGCCGATGTTCCCGCAGCAACAGATGTGCCTTTAGTCCTTGTTGTTGAGCCGCAACCTCCAGCATGGGAACAACAGATTGTCCATTTCCTTCAGATAGGAGAACTTCCCGAAGAGCAAGAAGAAGCGGAAAGAGTAGCCCGGCAGTCAAGTATGTACCAGTTTGTCGACAGCACACTATACAGAAGAAGACTCAACGGTGTGAAATTGAAGTGTATTCACCGGGAAGACGGACAAAAGCTGTTGGCGGAGATACATGGAGGCATATGTGGTCACCACATTGGCGCCAGAGACCTTGCCGGCAAAGCGTTCTGGCAAGGTTTCTTTTGGCCGACAGCCTCCGTGATGCAACTGCACAAGTAACCAAGTGTAAAGCGTGCGGTTCCATTCCAAACAGATACACCAGCCAGCTCAAGCTCTCCAGACGATCCCTTTATCATGGCCATTTTCGTCCGGGGCTCGACATCCTCGGCCCCTTCCCCGAAGCTATCGGGGCTTTGAGTACTTATGCGTTTCAATCGACAAGTTCACAAAGTGGCCGGAAGTGGAAGCGATGAGGAAGGTGACCGCACGATCGGCGATCAAGTTCTTCAGGTCGATTGTTTGCCGTTTCGGAATCCCTAACAGGATCATCAACGACAACAGCACACAGTTCACAAGCCGCACATTCATGCAGTACGTCCAAGATCTTGGCGCCAAGGTCTGCTTTGCTTCTGTTGCTCATCCGAGAAGCAACGGTCAAGCGGAGAGGGCAAATGCTGAAGTGCTGCGCGGGCTCAAGACCAGAACTTTCGACAGGCTGCGCAAGTGCGGAAGAAACTGGATTGAGGAGCTGCCGGTGGTTCTTTGGTCGACCAGGACGACGCCAAATCGAGCCACTGGCCAGACACCTTTCGCTCTAGTCTATGGAGCAGAGGCAGTTCTCCCCACGGAACTCAGATAACGGATCGCCTCGAGTGCTCGCTTATGATGAGCTTGAGCAAGAGCAGCTGCGACAAGATGACGCGCTGCTCCTTGAGGAGGATCGTCTTCGTTTCTTTGTCTGGCTGCTCGGTACCAGCAAGCTTTGCGCCGCTACCATAGCCGCAAAGTCAATGCCAGAAGTCTCTAGGAAGGCGACCTTGTTCTTCGGCGCGTTCAGTCCGACAAGAATTCCAACAAGTTGACGCCGAAGTGGGAAGGCCCTTATCGGGTGAAACGAGTCACTAGGCCTGGCGCTGTCCGCCTTGAGACCGAAGATGGCATTCCGGTGAGCAACTCCTGGAACATCGAGCATCTTCATAAGTTTTACCCGTAGGGCGCGGTTGCCGGCAACCACCTTTTGTACAAGTCTTGCCGCTGATGCATGTAATCCCTTGTACAAAGCCGGGCGCAGCACTTCTGCATCGATAAAAGCTTAGCGTGCTTCGCACACCTTGTCGATTTCATGCTTTTTACTATTTGCATGCGTTATCTGACACTTTGTGCAGCGCCTACCCCTGGTAAGTGATAACGAGCCACAAGGCTCCATATCTTTATTTTCTCTTCTTTCTCTTTCTCAAAGAAAGGAAGGTTCCCTCGCACACAAGTTTGCCGGGGGGAAAGGAGAAGATAATGGTGTGGACCAAGCGTCGCTCAAGGAAGTCTAGCCTTACCGGGAAGCAAACGACAGAAAAGCTAAGTTGCCAGAAGTTTGAGCAATCAGTTTAAATTTTTTTTTAAGTTATCTTCCTTGAACGACCGAACTTTGTATGGAAAACCTGTGCGCAGAGGAACCAACTCGTAGCTGGTTGCGCCCTTACTTTGTTTCGAGTCCGCTCAACAACTTAAGTGAGCTGCGACTAGTTGCGACAAGGTTGCTTGCCGGAAGCGGCACCGCCAAAGAAGGCCGACGTTCAAGACTGCGGCCTTCATGGCCTCGGTGCCCGCTACCGAAAATTTCACTAAAAGCGTAAGGCAAAAAAATACAAAGGAAGGAATCAATTAAAGGAAATAACATAGCAATTGATACTCAAAATAAAGTTATATTACAAGATAGCTTGCCGCAGCTCTAATGGATTGTTCCTATGACATGACCAACAGCTGACAAGGGAAAGAGAAAAGCAGGCGGCCTAGTCTACGCGATCGCCTCAACCCTCTTGATTCCGCTCACCCTGTCCACAATGGGTGCGACAAGGGTCTTGAGCGTCTCCACATCAGCATCCGTGGCGTAGACTTGAGGACGTTGGTGAGGTTGAGGCCTGGGTTGCGGAAGGCCACCTTCATCGGCACCTTCCGGAGGGCTCCAGCAGATCTGGCGCGACTCCTCGGCCAGCTGTTTTGGGACCTCTTCCCGGAGTCGCTGGAGAGCCGTCACCACGCCCTTGAAGAACAAGCTGAGCTTGGCGCTGGGTTGGAGATGCTCGTCGGAGGAGTATCCAAGATCCACCATCCCCAGCTCCATCAGCTCCCTGTGGATGGCTGCAGCAGTATCCACAAGACCCTCGGTCCAAAGGCTCCACATTCTCCCTCAAGGCACTGGGTGGCAACAAGATTCGCCCAGCTCCTCGTCGGCCTTGATCTTCTCCTTCAAGGCCACCTCCCGCTCCTTGGCGCCGTCCAGCGTCTGAGTCAAAGTAGTTAGCTTCAACTCAAGGTCTGCACTGGAGTCCTTGGTGGCGCTGAGCTCCTTGCTCCTCTCGGCGAGACGGCCCTGCAGCTCGCCAAGAGTGTAGGCGTCCTTCTCGGCTTTCGTGCTTGAGTGCAGCAAGCTCCTCGCCGCTCTTCTTGAGGCTAGCCTCCAACTGCGCCACCTTCGTCTCCAGCTCCTTCTTGGCGGCCTCGGCAGCTGCGGCAGCATCCTTTGCTTCCTTGAGAGCCCCGCCAAATGTTTCCTCGCGCATGGCGAGATCCTCCTCGTGGCTATCAAGGTTAACCTTTTGCTGCGCTAGCTCGCCCTCCTGCGCAGACAGCTTCTCAGCGGCAAGCTGCTGTTTCTCCTCAGCTTCAGCCTTCTCGAGGATGAAGGCCTTGCGCTCCTCGGTGAGTTGCTCCCGCTCCTCCGCCAAGGACCGGAGAGCTTCCTGGTTGTGTCCCCGGAGCTCCTCCGCGCGCTTCTCGATGTCTGCTCCCGCCTTCGCGACAAGCGCCTCCCGAGATGCCAGTTTGGCTTGTCGGGCGCGGTAGAGCGACAGCAGCTTCCGCAGCAGCTGCTCCTCCTCAGGCTCGCCGATGCTGCTGCTTGCGCGTCAACTAGCGTCGGCCAGCCGGAGGCGAGCAGCTCTTCATCGAAGGTTTCTCCTTCGCCGGGCGCCTGAGCTCGACTCCCATGGGAGCTTGATGAAGACGCCGCCGCCGCCTTCAAGTAAGCGACGGGCTGGGGCTCTTCGAGTTCGACGCTGCAGCAGCGGCGGAGGATCGGCGTTTAGCGCCTGGCGCTGGCGCTCCTGCGGCCTCGTGGTCGTCGGCGATCACCAGACCCCTCGCCAGCTTCACGGGCGGCAGCCAGTGGCCTCTTCGTCGGTAGGTTTGCTGGCCGGCTTCTTCTTCCACGGCGGCGGCTTCATCAGTGTTGCCGCGCACGTCCTCCTCGCCGGCGACCTCGGTCTCCATTGGCTCTGTGGCGGATGGATGAAGAAAGTCAAGCAAATATTCAAAGACAAAATCAGAAGAAGAAAAACACAAGGGAAGTGCTCAGGCAAGAAGGGTACCGGCGCCGGGGGCTGCGGTCATGGTCTCCGCCGCCAAGGGATAGCTGGTGCCGTCCCTTGCCGGAGAGCTGCCCTGCGGAGAAGGCTCCTTGTCGGAGAATGCTCCCTTGCCGGGAATCCACCCTGGCGGCGTAGTCGAAGCAAAAGGAGGCTGCTCTGCTCCTACACAAGTCAGCGATCAGCCGATATCAAGAAGGAAAAAGCACCCATGCACGCCTAACAGCAAGAAGTAGACCATATACTTACGCTGGGGGCTGTGCCGGGCTGCTTTGAAGGAGAGTTTCTCATCCGGCAAGGTTGTCTCGGACGCGCCCCCTGCCGTCAGCAGTAGGTTCGCCCTCGACGACAATCACCGGGTCTTGGCTCTCTTCGACATCCTTCCGGGCCATTCCGAAAAGGAACGGATTCAGAATAAAGCAGATCAGATGCAAGACAAGGCAACAAATCAAAGAATTACAAGTACAGCAAGGAATCTTACTCTTCCTCTTCCTCGTCGGAGCTGAGCGCGGAGAGGTCGAATTCTGGCCCGCCTCCGGTACGACGAGGCGGAGGAGTGGGCTCCCTTGGACGCTTGGCGGGAGCGGGACCAGTGGCCTGCGAGGGCCCCGCTCCAGTTGCCGCAGCAGCATGAGGAGCTCCCGCGGCAACAGTGCTTGCCGCGGTGGAGCGCGTCGCGCGGTGCTGCGGCTGTTGGCCTGTCTGCCGCCCCGCTGCGTCTCCGGCCTTGCGAAGACACCTTCTTGGTGCAGCCGGTGGCTCCGCCATGACAAGCTGCTTGGAGGTGGGGAGGATGCGCCTCGGGCTCGCCGACTCGCTTCGTGCTCGGCAAGCTCTTCCTCGCCGACGAACTCCTTTCGCTCGACAAGGCTTGCCGCCTCGGCTGCCTCTGCCTCCTCCACAGTAAAGCCAAACTCGCCCTCGGCAGCGGCTGCTGCCGCCTCTTCCAGCCTGGTGGCGATGCGCTGCATCTCATCGTCAGTAGTGTCGCGGGTAAGGCCCCTCTGCTCGTCGGGGCAGACTGGCATCTCTACCAGGTTGTCAAAGAACTGCTGCACGACGTCATCTGCCGGCTCTTGCCAAGTGGGGACAATTCCATGGGAGTCACACGACGGCATCATTGCACGGATGCGGTCAAGCGACGAGTTGTTGCACAGCGGAACGACGCCTCGGCAACCTAAACATCTCCGGATGATCGTGGATCAGGCTTGAACAGCTCTAAGAGCATTGCGCCAAGCTCCAAGACAAAGTGAAGTTGAAGTTGAGGCCCGGGCGCAGCCTCATGATGTCCGCTATGCTCTGAAATTCCTAGGCAGGTCTCCTTCTCTCCTGCAAGGGGCGTCTGGCGGTGAAGAAAGTCCGCGCCAACAGTGCCTACAGTGAGTCCGGCAAGTCTGAGGCGGAGGATTCGGGTGACTGCGATCTTCAGCCTAGCGTCCTCCGGGGCCAGATTGCTCCAATCATTGCCGCGTACCACTGGGGTTTGGCGCTGGGCGGTAAAAGGCTGCGGGTTCTCCACAACAATCCAGCACCAATCTGCCCTCCACTCCTCCCATTTGCTGGAGACCCAAGCAATTCCTCCGGCAAGGGGCTCTCCTCTCTCGACTCGGGGTAAAAAGAAGTGACGGAACAGAGCTACATTTGGGTGGACTCCGACAAAGTTTTCGCAGAGATGTGCGAAAACTGCCATGGTCAGAACGGCGTTGGGGGTGAAATCAAGGAGGCGGAACCCGTAGGTGTTCATAACATCACAAAAGAACTCAGAGAAAGGCGGGCAGAGCCCGCAGTAGAAGAAGAGCGCGAAGAAAGGATACCCCGTCGGGGCCAGTTCTGCAGCAACGGCGGGGAGTACCTTCGTGCGCGGATGCGCCCGCGTCTCCGTCGACCAGAAGAGGTAGTAGTTCTCCCTCAGCTCCCTCGCGGCGAGCTGAGGGGGGAAGATGGCCCGCCTTCCAGAAGCGCCAAGAAGTCCGCAGCGCCTCGGCCGACTTCACGGTCTTCCCTTGTCGGCTTTCGGGCCCATGGCGGAGGCGGTGGAGGAGATCGACGGCGTTGAGGGTGCTGGTGGCGATGGAGGGCGAGCGCTGCTCTTTTCAGCCTTGAGAAGAAGGGGAGCAGCGGTGGTTTTTCGATGGGACAAGAATCGGCAAGGTAGGCGACGTGCCCTGCTTTCCCTACTTATAAAGAGGGAGGGGCGGATGTTCCGATTTCCGAATAAAGAAACCCCCACGATCTCGCCCCACGATCTCACACGACGCCACGCCTGGCGCGTGCTGCTCGTGGGGGCGTGGTGGGTCCGGGTGAGTTATGGTGTAACCTGGCCGCGTGTGCCTGTGCCTGTTTGGGCCTGGCCCAACAGCCGGGCACTGTGTGTGGCCCAGGCCCGGGGCTCCTGCCGGTGTACTAGAGTAGGGTACCCTAGTAACCCGAACTTGTGCACGGGCAGTTGCAGCCTCCGCGGCGGGGCTTACCGGTGACCGCCAAGATCCTCCGTGGTTCCTTTGGAGCCATTCAAGAACAAAGTATTCAAGCAAAGGAGACAAGGCCCAAGAAGAGGAGCTTGCCGGGAAGGCCACCCAAGGCACATGGGAGACAAGGCCCCAAGAAGAGGAGCTTGCGGGAAGGCCACCCTGTGCACATACAAGACAAGGCCCCGGCAAGAGGAGCTTGCCGGGAAGGCCACCCTGTGCACATACAAGACAAGGCCCCGGCAAGAGGAGCTTGCCGGAAGGCCCGTGAGCGACAAGCTTCCGGGCGCGACAATACAACAACCGCGCAAGGCGCTGTCACGCGGCACTCACCTCTCTCAGACTCTACGCTCCAAAGACAACCACTAACGTGTCGCCCTGGGACCTTTCCAGGCGCGCGTGGCGAGAGGCTGTGCAGCCAGCGATGCAAGGTGGCAAGTAGCGCTGACAAGTTTGCCATAATGGCAGACGGTGGCGCCCCCTGACGGTCCATGTTTGCACTGTTAGGGCGACTAGACGGGCATTTAATGCCTTTGTCCCCTGCCGTCAGGGTTAGGTATAGCGCCTTTGTACAGCATGCAAGTAGGTGTACCAACCACTATTTTTCCATTTGTACCCCGTCTCACGTAGCCACCTGTCGGAGCCCCTTGAGCATATAAAAGGAGGCCCATGCGCAACGTAGAAGGGGTTGGTCGATCAGTTCCTCCACGCCAGTCTCAAGTTAGCAGCTCGTGTGTATCAGAGCACTCAAGCGCCTCCCGAGAAAGAACGCAATTACACCTAGACATGCAGCGAGGAGGGTTATCTCTCCGGAGAGCTCCGAAGCTGGGTAAACCTCTCGCGTGCTTCGCCTTGATCTGCTCTTCGTGCGACCTCCGCTCCCCGCCGAACCGAAAGGGGCTCGGTCCGCCGGCCTCATAGGTGTTCGTGGGCCAGATCAGCCTGCCCCGACACAATCATCCAACCCGACACTCGACGCTAATTGGTAGGTGGGGTGTTGATGTTCATACCTTGCTGAGGCTGCGTGCTCGTGGGTGTGCTCCCGACCGCCTCCGAAGCACTCTTTGGCCTAACAGACCCACCCATTGCAACAATCACCAAGCCGTCGCGGTGTCTCCTTGTCATCCACCAAGTAGTATTGAGGAGGTAAATTCTCGTGGCCCGGTTCGACATCGCCACGGAAACCTTGAAGACGTTCGGGGATCGGTCGGCTGTGGAACAATGGTTCCTTCGGCTCCATTATCGCCGCCTTTCCCCACGCCCACCTTCTCGTCGCAGATGGTGTACAATATGGTGCACGGGTTTCGCTGCCTGCAAAGAAAAGTCTGCAACGTGAGACATCCGAAGGCAACGAAACGGGAGATTATACATTTATATTGAAGGGGGCCGGTGTGACAGATACCGTGAGGGCGCCGAGCTCAGCCAAAAGGCGAAGCTTACCGCCCGAAACACGTCCGGTCACGGGAGCGGTGTGGGAGCAGGTGCTCCCAAGAAGTCAGCAAGGGGAAAGTCCTCTACATTATTTTCTGGATTTTTCCTTGTCCAAGTGAAAACGCCCGTCACCAAGGAAGTAGACAAATCTGAAACCACCTGTTTTGCGGCAGCTACCGTTGTTGCGACTGTCTGAGATGATTTCTTCTCAACGGCAATCTCAACCTTCTTGTCGATGTTTTCTTCAGTTAACCTCCGTCTTTCCTTTCTCTCCTCCATGGTCTCACGGTAGTACTTCTTCCACGTGGCGCCGTCTTCGACACCATGCACGCGTCCATACGACGGTCGAGTATCCACCGGTTGTCGTTTCAATATGTTCAACGCCCGGTTGAATGGAGTGTCCCACTTGGGCCTCGCCAATGCCTTAGACGGCGAGTCGCTTTCGGCCGCAATCCGGTGCTGCTCTTTCTGCAAAAGGCACAAGGATCGTTTACAAATATGACTAACGTGTGCAGTCGAATTGATCAAAAACTAACATTACTAGCAGTCTGATGAACTCCTTATGACCGGTTTTGTCTCGTAAACCTACTTCACTGGGTCCCAACGGTGCCGGGCCCTGAGGACATCACACTCCTGCGGGACGGTCAATTCCGCCAAGGGGTCTGGGATGCCCAGAATCGCGGCTTCCGCGTCCTCCTTGGCCCATTTGGACCTCTTTCCGCCGTAACCACGGCTTCCGAGGTGGTGGCTCCCAATGTTCCTCTCTTGAAGCCCCTTCATGTACTTAGACTTTTTTTGGCAGCTTCGGCCTCGCAAGCCTCCTTGAATATTTGAAACTGCTCTTCCGTGATTGTCGAATTATCCTTTACAATCTCGGAGTAGGGTTCCTTGTCGATGATCTTTGCTTTCACTCGATTTTTCCAGGCGGCCAACGAGTCGCTAAACTTGGTCATGGTGTGTTTGTTTATCTTCTTCATTGCCGGGTCCTCATCTGGATCTTCATAATCCTTCTCATTCAGGCCCGGGAACAAGAATATCTGGTGAAACTTCTTTAGGAGGGAGCTCCTCATATTTTCTATCTGCTGTAGTTTCTCATCGTTGATGGTGGCGGTTGTCCGTACGATGCAGCCTATTTGATTGCCATAGCATCGACGCGCTTCCTCGGGTGCCTTTGGCTCAAAATTGCCGTCGTCCACCTTCGTGACCACCAGTCTAGTAGTCCTGAGTTTGTTAGGAAGTCGTTGCCTCTTTCCTTTCGGTTCTACACCGGCTGCGCTCCCCGAGGCAGATCCGGTCTCATTCTCAGCGCCGTTATCGATGCCGGTCTGAGTCTCAGCACCGGTCTGCGTGTCGGTCTCAGTCCCTGATGCCACCGGTGGGCCCAGCAACAACATTGGTTGATCGCCGGCAAGGCTAAAAATTCGCCTTGCCCGGTAGACGCCGTCGCAATCACCGTAACCATGTCCTTCATCGCTATAGCCATGTTTCCTATGATTAAATCTAGTCAATTAAATCTAGACCTAATAAAATGAATAATGACATAAAAAAAGGCCTATTGTTTTGCAGGAACATTGACTCCTTCCCGGTGCGGCAAATCTCGAAGCGCCGATATGTCCTAGTTTAGAAGCACAATTCATGCCGAAATTCATGGAAAATTTCGCATGACCTTTGCTAAAAGTGGACAAATCGAGAACCTGAAATTTGCCGGAATGGTAAATGAATCAACATTCCGGCAAAACATAGGCCACTCAGCATCATTCCCTGGAAACAGTATTCAAATATCCCTCTTCGACACCGCAACACATGTCCTAATATACACGAGCAACCACATGTCCAAATTTGACAAGCTAATTCAAAAACAAAGTGTAGAAGAAAATTCATTTAACTACTAATAGAACAAAATTCAGTTAACTTTAGTGCTCTATAATGATGAAAGGAAAAAAATCAGTTAATCGCTAATTTCATTCATTTAGGTTATTCATTTAACATCACCTAATTAACCCATCGTACCACTACTACTAGCAGCACTACTAACCTAATTAACCTAGCAAAACTCTAGTGCCCTAACTGAAAAACATCTAATTAACATCAACTAGTACCACTATTGCCCTAACCTAATTAACATCTACTAGTATCACTATATACTATACAAGCAGCATCTACCCTAATTAAACCCTACTTCCCTAACTAACTTTTGTTGTAAACCAAATTTTTTGCTCTAAACTAATTTTTGCTCTAACATCTACTACTTAACATCCTTTGCTCTAAACTAATTTTTTTTCTATAAACAAACTTTTGCTCTACTAATTTTTTTCTCTAAAATGCAGAGAGAGAGGAGTGGGGGGGGGGGGAGGGGTGGGGGACTTACAGAGAGGGGAGAGACGGTGGCGGGGAGGTGCTCGGTGACGGAGGCAGGACGGAAAGGGCGGGCTCGGGCACGGGCAACGGCGGTCCTGGGCGGGCTCAAGCGGTGAGATGGAGGGCGCCGACGGTGATTTGCCGAGGGCGGCTCGGGCGGGCGTACGGTGAGGTTGAGGGCGGCCTCGGGCGGGCAAGGCGGTGAGGATAACGGCGGCCTCGGGGAGACGGTGAGGTTGCGATGCCCACGCCCGGCAGGAGACGGCGGCGAAGTGGGGCGATGGCGGTGGGGAGACGGCGGCGAGGGCGAGGGATTTGGGGAAGAAGTGTGATGGCCGGGGGGCGGGGGGGAAACCGCTATTTAAGTGAAACGTAATGGTAGCGTGTTTCCGAAAACGCGCTATAGCTAAGTTAGCTACATTGCGTTTGCTGGAACCTGCTACTACTATTCCTTTCTCCTTTTTCCCCTTTTTCTTTTATTTTTCTTTACATTTTATTTTTTTTCCTTTCTCCTTTTTCTATTTCTTTCATTTTCATTTACTTCTCTACTTTTTTTTCACTTTATTTTATTTCCGATAGCAGTAGCGCCTTACACGTAAGCGCGCTACATCTAAGGAGAGTAGCAGTAGCGCTGGGCGATATCGCCGCTTATCGCTAGGTTGGGCTAGCCATGTGCGCCCAGTTCAAACATAGCAAAGCAGCGCTTTTTGCCAAAGACGCTGCCATCGCTAAAGTCATAGCAGTAGCGCGGTTTATTTACGCGCGCTGCTACTAAGTAGCAATAGCGTCTGATTTTGTACAGCGCTACTGGTAACATTCTGTGTATAAGGTGTTCCCTAGTAGTGAAGGCCAGGAGGTGAGCGGCCCAAGGTCCAGTAAGAGCCCCTGAGTCGCGATGCTCAGGAGGTCCCCTTTAGCGCTCAAGCAGCCACCGCTGGGCAAGAAAGGTAGGCAACATTGCCGTGACAGAGCTGCACTAGGCGAGGGTTTAGCGCTGAGTCGAATCAGTTTCGCATGACTTATCTCGTGGGTTTGGCGTAGTTTTCGTCGAGGTGCCGGGCCTGCGCGGCGGCAGCTGAGGTGTTGCTGGGTTAGGTCCCCCTGAGCTTCTTCCCTCTCCCCCGCACTTTCCTTGATGCTCTACGTCCTCAGGTCCTGGCCCTCGAGCAAGCTCAGCCACCGCTGGTATGACAGGTCGCGATGCCGTGGGTCAAGGCCAGGGGGTGAGGGCTGGAGAGCCAGTAAGAGCCCATGAGTCGCGATGCTTAGGCGCCCCCATTTTAACGTGCAAGCGGATTGTGCCAGAGAGAAGGAGAGAAAGCTCACGACATCCCCAGCGTTAATTCTGGAGTGGGTCCTGCATACCAATCACGAGGGGAAACAAGGTCTGTTGTTACGGTTGCTAGCCAACCATTGGTCACTCCGAGGGAGTGATTGGGGCACTGAGGGCCTGGTGAGGTGGCGCCTTGCGGGGCTGCCGCGGCCAGAGCTCGACCACTCAGAGCGGCTCCAAAGGTAGGTGTCAATCAAGCAGGCGATTAGGTCAAGCATGTTAAGCACGAAGGAGCAAATCCATTTAGATAGATGCGGAAAAAGCAACTGCCACTGGGTCAGGCCCAAGCGGCTTGGGGATAATGCAGCCCGAGGGGTGCCCCTATAGGTAGGTAGAGAGCATAAGCAAAACGGATACATGCCGCAGGGACGGACCCATGCGACCTGGGAATGATGCAGCCCTGCGGGCGCTCCCAGCTGAAAAATGGAACTTTGAAAGATGTCACCTGATACCGTTGGAGATGAAGTGATGCTGAAGTAGTGGACGACGTGCGGTGAGGAAGCCGACCCTCACGAGCTCCAGGGACCTGGAGCCTCTGGAGGCTCCGGGAGCACGGGTGGATCTTCGAGGGCCATCTCCATCTCCGGCAGGACCGCGCGATGCCTGACCTCCTGAGCCTCTAGAATGCTCCTCAGCAGGCGCTGACGAGCGGCAGCCGCGTTCGGCAGGCTGAAAGGCATGCGAACGTAGCTGTGAGGTGGACCCTCACAACGCCCCACGCGTGAAGGCTAGAGTCACTCCTGAGATGCGGCTCGGTTTAGCCCTGGTACGTCGATGCAGACGCGCAGCCCACCATCCTCGCCTGGATGTGGGGCTACGGCGGGCAAGCGGCGGCTACCGCGCATGACCCTTGACTCGTGTAGCTCCTGAGTGTTCCTCGCGATGAACTCCTGAGGGTTTGGCCCTCCTTGCTTCATACCTTCCTGACGGAAACGTGCCTTGAAGCAGGCCTCCAAGTGGTGCCCGAGAGCCTCCCTCGTGACCTTGGCAAAGTCGGTGGCTCTCCCGGAAAGAGCCCCCGAGCCCTGCCCGAGGAGGGCGCCGGGCGCGCCTTCCTATGCGACAGAGGGTGGCGCCCCTTGGACGCGCGCGGATCCTGACGCAACGCCTCTGGAGGTTCCTGCCTCCTGAGGGTTTGGTCTAGGTGAAGCCTTCTTCTTCTTAGGGACTTCCTCGGGAAGTCTCCCGCTCCTGTGATCTGAGTCTTCGATTGCCGCGGCTTGGAAGGCACGCTCAAGAGAACACACTGCATCCCTTTCCTCACAGGGCACTGTGATGACTCCACCGCTTCCTGGCATCTTGAGGACATTGTTGCCATGGTGAGTCACTGCCATGAACTTGGCCAGGGCTGGGTACCCGAGGATGGCATTGAATGGTAGGCGAATGTGGGCGACGTCGAAGTCAATGAGCTCGGTGCGGTAGTTGTTGCGCTGCCCGAAGGTGACTGGTAGGTGAACCTACCCTATCGGAACAGTGGAACCATCGGTGACTCCTGAGAAAGGCTTGGTTGGCTGAAGCTGATCATGTGGCAGGACGTTAAGTCCCGCTCCGCCATCGACGAGGGTCCTGGTGACTTGCACATTGCTGATGACTGGGGAACAGAGCATCGGGGGGACTCCAGCCGTTGCTGCGCACTTGAGCTGATCCGCTGAGCTGAACGTGATAGCGCACGCAGACCACCTGAGAGGGCGTGTGGCCTCAAGCTTGGGGAGGACTGCGTTCACCTCGCGAGCAAACTGCTTGAAGATGCGCCGAGAGGCTGGGGCCTGAGCGCCGCCCAGGATGCAAGCGATTGCACGCGGCTCCTGGAAGCCCCCAGCCCCCTCGTCCTGATGATGGTCTTCATTCCTCCTTGGTGGTGGTGGCAGATGAGGGAGGCCTGCGTTGCCTTGAGGGCTGTCCTCACGAAGCTGATCCCTCCAACCTCCCTCGTGAGGCTGGTCCTGCCAGCGGTCCTCGCGAGGTCGGTCACGCCACCCTTGGCGAGGGCCACAGTCTTCCCATCGTCCTCCGCCTCTTCCTCCTCCTCGGCCATAGCCCGGTCGCTGCGCTCGGGGCGTCGGCCGATGCGCCCATCTCGCACAGCCCTGAGCTCTTGGCATTCGTTGGTGTTGTGGGTGTGGAGGTCGTGGTACACGCAGTACCGGCTGCCCTTGGATGACTCAGGCCGATCCCTGCCTTGCTTGGTGTCTGGCTCCGCTGCGAGCACAGCAGCTCCCTTACGCTTCACGTCCTTGACCTTGGGCTTCTTCTCTTCTGGGTCGGCAGCCGGAAGCTCGAGGAGGGAGAGGTGCCCTTCCTCAGCCCTGGCGCACTTGGTCGCCAAGTTGATCAGCTCCAGGGATGTGTGCAGGTCTTCATGGATTGCTAGTTCCTCTTTCATCTTGATGTCGCGCACGCCATCGGAGAAGGCTGAGATGATGGCTTCCTCAGTCACCCTGGGGATCTTGAGGTGAGCTTTGTTGAAGCGCTGGATGTACTTCTGCAGGGTCTCTCCTGGCTGTTGCTTGATGCGGCGCAGGTCACTCATGGCCAGGGGCCAGTCACGAGTGCCTTGTAAGTTGGCGATGAAGCGGGTGCGCATCTCGTCCCAGGAGGAGAACGTGCCAAGAGCCAGGTTCAGGAGCCAGGTGCGGGCACCGTCCTTGAGCGCCATGGGAAACCAGTTTTCCATGACCTTTTCGTCCCTGCTTGCGGCTTCGATGCCGAGCTCGTAGAGCTGGAGGAACTCCGCGGGGTCTGCAGTGTCGTCGTAGCGAGGAGGCAGGTCCGGCTTGAACTTGCCGGGCCATGCGACGCTACTCAGCTCGGCGGTGAAGGCGCGGCAGCCTGCAGTGGCCACCGGAGCTCTCTGCTGATGCGGGGCTTGCTCCTGGGGATTCCCGCACGCCGCTGCCTGGAGCAACGCGGGGTCTTGACGTGGTGGCGCAGGGATGCGGTCATGGCACACCGGTGCTGGGAGCATGCAGGCACCTTCTTGGGGACGAGGGATTTCTTGGCAACTCCTTTCTTGTCGCGCTGGCGCCGGACGTGGAGGGTCTCGTCCTGGGGCCGCGCGCCTTGGAGCCAGGGCGCATTCTTGGGGAGGAGGTGGTGGAGGCACCTCCTGATCCTCGCCTCCTGCGCCGGATGGAGGGCGAGGCAGCGAGAGGGATGGCATAGGAGAGCCCCCTGCGGCGCTGACGATCTCGGTGATGCGGGCGAGCCAGTCCTCGTAGAGGTCGCCGACGGACGGTAGTGCAGAGCTCATGCGCCAGAGGAAGCGGCGCTGAGCGTCTTAGCGTCCGAGAAGCGCGACAGGCGTGGGGGCAACGAACCAGCTGGAGTCAGCAACGGGATGGCGGTGCGGCCTTCCCGCCGCACCGAAGATGCAGGGACGAGGCCTGCTGCTCGTTCCCCACCGGGCCGATGGCGGCGTTGGTGGCAGGCGACGGGGAACGACGGGGGTGACAGCCGACAGGCTCCGTCTGGGTGACGCGGGTGGCGAGAGCAGCCCGACACTTGGCGAGCGTCAGCCATGGACACGATGGAAGATAACACGCGACCAGTGGAAGAAAGATTCTGGTGCACCCCTACCTGGCACGCCAAATGTCGGATTCCGGGTTCCAGCAGACCCTTGAGGTTCGAACTCTGGGGTGCGCACGGAGATCTTTCCCCTACCAGCTCACGTCTTGAAGTATCGCAAAGGATCTAGGCTAGAAAGAAGAACACACAAGGGACACGAGATTTATCTTTGGTTCAAAGCCACCATTGTGGTGTAATACCCTACTCCAAAGGTGTGTGGTGTGGTGGATTGTCTCAGGGGCTGATGATGAATAGTACAAAGGGAGAACAGCCTCGCGAGGGCTGTTCTTGAGCTGGTGCGACGAACTGCTTGGGTGAGTTCAGTCGCTTCTCTATCTCTCTGAACGATTCATTTTCTCCATGCCTCTACTCTGTGGTGCCTAGTCCTATTTATAGAGGGAGGCCCTGGGCCTCTTCCCAAATAATGAGCGGGAAGCGCGCCAACAATTAGCCATTTTGAAGGGGAACACCTGGTACACTTATCCTGACTAAAGTTGGTCTTCGGCTGCCAAAGGCTCTGACGATGATGCCGTCCTGGGCTCCACGATAACTTCCATCCTGCCGTTCTGCTGGTCTTGGTCTTGTTGCACCGAAACGGTAACCTTTGCCTGATGCCTTGGCCTGTGCTTTCCCCCTTTGCACCAAAGGGGAAACAAGGACATCACAGTGAGGGCGCCTCACCGCGCCCGCCTGGTCTCGATCGTCATGGCTTGCATCACGGGCTCCTCGCGGGGTTCCCTGCCTTGATCTCTCCACCTTCTCGCGAGCCTGCCTGATGAGGCTGCTCCTGAGGAAGCTTCCTGTCGTCCGCCCCGCGAGGCTTGGCCCCTCGCGAGGGTCTTGAGCTTGAGCTGATGAAGCTGGGTTGCACTGGGCCACGCCGCAGGCAGGCAAGTCTGGGGACCCCCGTTCGCAGAATGCCGACACACCCTACCACCGTCACCCGACCGCAAACAATGAGATACCTGGTTTTCAAATTCTAGTAAATCCAAAACTCGTCTGAAATTCTTGAAACTTGGCATGCTGTCATGGAGCGGCATCAACATGCCGTGGTAAATTTTTTGTCCCATTTGGGGCAGGTTTGGGGATATGCTTCTCACAAACCAGAGCTTCTCTCAACAAGCCTGATGGTTTCGCTAGGGAACGTTTCACCTTTCTGGACGAAACGATATCCATTGCCTCTTCTCGATTACATTTTTTTTCCTAGTTTCAACATAGAACAACAAGAGTGTTGTGTCAATTTTCGGGATTTTTTAAGGTTCGTTTGGACATTTTTATGCATTAATTGAGTTTTCAATTCATTTATGTGCATAATTCAAATTTGAACTACATGCACATGCTCTAATGCATATAAATTGGTTGAAAATTCAAATTTGTGTCCTTGGTTGCAGGCTTAGGTCCCATGCAAGAAATGGGAATGAATGTCAAACACCCTGCCACCATCACTCTGCCTCAAATATTGAGATACCTGGTTTTTAAATTCTAGTAAATCCAAAACTGATCTGAAATTCATGAGACTTGGCATGCTATCATGGAGCGGCATCAACATGCCGTGGTAAATTTTTTGTCCCGTTTGGGGCAGGTTTGGGTATATGCTTCTCACAAACCAGAGCTTCTCACAACAAGCATGATGGTTTCGGTAGGGAACGTCACACCTTTGGGGACGAAATTATATCCATTGCCTCTTATTGCTTTCAAAAAAATTCTCGTGTCAACGTAGAACAACAGGAGTGATGTGTCAATTTTTGTGATTTTTCGGGGTTCGTTTGGACATTTTTGTGCATTAATTGAGTTTTCAGTGCATTCATGTGCATAATTCAAATTTGAACTACATGGACATGCTCTAATGCATATAAATTTGTTGAAAATTCAAATCTATGTCCTTGGTTGCATGCTTAGGTCCCATGCAAGAAATGGGAATGAATGACAAACACCCTGCCACCGTCACTCGGCCGCAAACATTGAGATACCTTGTTTTAAAATTCTATTAAACCCAAAACTCGTCCGAAATTCATGAAACATGGCATGCTATCATGGAGCGGCATCAACATGCCGTGGTCAAAATTTTGTCCCATTTGGGGCATGTTTGGGTATATGCTTCTCACAAACCAGAGCTTCTCACAACAAGCAAGATGGTTTCAGTAGGGAACGTCCCACCTTTGGGGACGAAACGACATCCATTGCCTCTTATTGCTTTCAAAAAAATTCTCGTGTCAACGTAGAACAACAGGAGTGTTTGTCAATTTTTTGTGATTTTTCGGGGTTCGCTTGGACATTTTTATGCATTAACTGCGTTTTCAATGCATTCATGTGCATAATTCAAATTTGAACTACATGCACATACTCTAATGCATATAAATTGGTTGTAAATTCAAATCGGTGTTCTTGGTTGCATGCTTAGGTCCCATGCAAGAAATGGGAATGAATGTCAAACACCCTGCCACCGTCACTCGGCCGCAAACATTGAGATACTTGGTTTTTAAATCCTAGTAAATCCAAAACTCGTATGAAATTCATGAAACTTGGCATGCTATCAAGGAATGGCACCCGACATGTTGTGGTATTTTTTGTGTCCATTTTGAGAGAAGGCACACTCGAATAACAACCAACAAAGGCGTTTTGAAATATTAGCTGCCACTTTAATATCTCAAACGTTTGTATAATTCAAACTGTGTGCGTTCTGTTAGCCATTCATGTAACGCCACATGTCTTGGTTTTAATGGCTATAGGAGGTGCCGTGCGGACAGCTACTTGACCTTGACTGAATGGGAGGCATGCGAGTGCAGTCCAGTGCATAGGCTGACTAGGAGGCGTGCAAGCTGTCCTCCAGTGCACAGGCTCACCGGGAAGCGTGCGAGTTTTACGCTGCGCAGGCTCACTTGGAAGCGAACCCTTTGACTTCCATGGCCGCCCGCCTTCCTGTCACACCCTGATTTTGATGCCACAACACTTAAGCTAATAAATAAAGATAAAGTGTGGTTTGACAAAAACTTTTGAATTATTTGGCTTTTATTTGGAGTTGGTTTTCTCTCTGTGTTTTTCAAGTGCTCTTTAAAGTCAACACAACTCCACCTTCTATACTTCATCTCCTTGCCCCAAACTTCTGCCCAATGGTCATGCCATGTGTATAGTGCAATATAGTATTTTCTTACAAAAATAATTTGGCCAAAAAGTATTTTCTAAAATTAGTTTTCCAAAAACCCCTGAATTGAGGTTTGCACTGCAAGTACTTGATTTGGGGTGTGAAAAATCTTTCAAAAGGTATATTTGAAACCTATTAGATATAGGACTCCCATAAACCACAAAAATATAATTTTAAAAGTTATTTTCCTATTTTATTTAAGAGTTTTTTCTTAAGGCCGGAAATGGTCTTTAATAGGGAAAAATTATTTTATTGTTTCAAAAATATTTGACAAAAATCAGGGAAACTCAGTGGACATATATTGTCCATATATGTGAGTTTCAACGCATGGTCATGTTCAAAATATTGGACAAAACCTCCCAAAATCATTTCTGCCCATTTCAAGGATTTGAAATATTTGTGCAGGAAATATTTTCATAAAAATCCAAGAAAATCCAGCAAGTCACAAATGCATATTGTGATCACCTCGCAAAGCCTCATATCAATCAAGGTCATTTTGGTTCACCAAAATGCCCAAAAACCCTTTCTGACCAGAATCAAATTTGAACAACTTTGTACTACCAACTTTCTCTCCATGACCCCAACTTTTGTGAGCATGGTCACATGACAAAATGAGGCCACTACACCAAGTGGTGCATCATGGGGAAGTGATTTGCTCAACTAGATCTACACAAGTTCATTTATGCTAATTTCTAGGGTTTACAAAAGTTGCATTGGCAACTTTTCCCAAATGAGCTCAAAATTGGTGGAAGGCCCTAATTATATGTGACATTTCACCCTATGGAGTGTCATGACAAATGGAGATCATCTACTTGCCCAAACCAATATCAAACACCGTCTTCCACTTTACCAAAATTCCATTTTTGACCTCTTCGACTAATCTCCATGGGCTCAACTTTGTACCACATCTGCTCCTGGCCCTCTTCTACCTCCAGTAGCAATGGCGGCATCTCAGATCAATTCTTTGGGGGGTAAAACCACCTCTTTCTCTCTCTGTTCACCCATGGCAGCATCTCTCTCTCTCTCCCATTTCTATATTCCAGCACCCCACCTAGCATCTCTCCGCCCCAGGGCATCCAAGGAAACCCCAAGGCACAAAGGGACATTCCCTGGCCCTTTCAAAATGGCCATGCCAGCCATTTGCACGCTCCAGAGCGCGCTACAAGGGCCTCAAGATCAGCCGCCTCGCCAACCACACCCCGGCCACCTCAGCCTCCCAGTAGCGCCCGACGAGGTGCCTCGGCGTCTGCGTCACGCTAAACCACTGTCCCCCTCCTCCTTCTCCCTCCCGCTGCCCCTCCTCGCACGCGCACCGTCCGCCCGAGAGCTCCAATGAGCGGACTCACATGCGCGACATCTCTGGCCTTACCCCACTCTCTCCCTTAGCTCCCCTCGGCGTAGTCCACGCCCAGCAATACCCCAGACACGGCTCCAGCTCCTCCCGAGCCATGTGGCGACGAGCAGGAGCTCGCCGGCGCACGGGTCCACGGCACCCCGCCGTTCGCCTATTTAAGGGCCTCCCCGAGCCCTACTCTCCTCACCACTCGCTCTCTCACTCCCCTAATCACTCCCCTACACCTCTCACCCCTCTCCAGACGAGCCCGAGCTCGAGATCGAGCTCGAGCTCCGCAGCCTCGGGTCACCGTCGATCCCACGGTACAGGCCACCCCCGGCCCTCTTTATTGCTTCTATGGAACGCCCATAGCCCACTTATCGATTCCCCCCTCTTTCCCACTCGTTGTGAAGTCGGAAACGACCGGAGCTTTCGGCCTTGACGCTCCTCCGCCTTGAACCTCGTCACGGCAAACCATCGCTCCCCTCCGCACCACCAACAAATAAATGACGAGGAGTCCAACGGTGCCATCAGCTGACCCCGCCGTGCCCAAAAACGTTGCTGGTGAGATCGCCGGCCCTCTGTCACAGGGTTAGGGATGACAGACGGGCCCCACCTGTCATCCTCTGTTCTCCCTCGCCTCCCTCTCTCTCACTGGCGCCTGGGCCCCACCGTCGAGTTCAAACACTGAAGTGCTGGCTTCATTTCGCCTGGGCCAAATCGCCTATGGGCCTGTCTTGGCCAAGGTTGTTCTCGCCAGTTGCACAGTGGCCTTTTTCCTTTTCTTTTTCTGTCACTTTCCCAAAAATTCCACAGGATTAAATATTCATCCAAATGCAATAATTCCAACTCCCATATTTTTCTAAAAATCCCACCTATTTAATGGTGTAACTTTCATTCATGTCCAACCAACTTTTATGTATTGTTCATATTAAAATTCAAATTTGAATATATTTAAACCCCTCTGAAAATCCATTTCTTCTATTCTGCTACTCCAAATCCAAAACTAGGAATTTCCCCCTTCTTAGTTTTCACCCTAGTATTTAACAAAAATGAGTTGACATTTTTCTGAGCACTTTGGTTTCTGTTTTATTATTGCCTTATTTTTCTCGTTATTATATTACGATGATAGATTGCGTTGCTGACGAAGGAGTTGGACCAGAAGACTTTGAAGACCCAGAAGACTTTGCTTAGCCAGGCAAGCAGCCCTCTGACCAAGTTAATGAAACCCTTTTTATGCATGTCATACATCACTTTTATTGCTTGCATTAGAGACCTGATGATGAGGTGACCCCATGGGGTGATTTTCCACCGTTACTTCCTCATTGATACTTGCATGGTGCATGACCCTACCTCCTTGTGAGGGTTATGCCAGTGGGAGTAGGTAGGATGCTAGAGTAGTTGCTATGCAAAAAGGGACGGGAATATGCATGGTGGTGGAGACAAAGTATATTCAAAAGACTTTTTCGAAAACCTCGTCGGGTGCCACTTATGCCCGAGGGAGAGAGTGAGATGGGTAACCACTTGATGACGAAGTGGTGTACCGAGGCAAGTGTGTGTGTTCTTTTCAAAAACGGATTAGATTTAAGATTTGTCGACTGTACCAACCTTACATGCGTAACCACTCTACCCTTATATGGGAAAGGGCATTATTGATTACCTAGGCCAATACTAGCATGGTGCCCGCATTACTAGTGACGGGAGAGTTGTTGCTCTCTCGGGACAGGGACGTGCCAGGTAGGGCGGCCAAGAACATTTTTATGGGGCACCGGACACACCGTTGGTACCCCGTGCCAGTGGTATGAATATGGGAGCGAGGATCCACAATTCTAAGTTGTGAAATCTTGGGCACAGGGGTTACTAACAATCAAGTGAACTCTATGTTAGTGTCCTCTAGGGAAAGATAGTGATCGGGTGCTTACCTTGGGTACTTGAGGTACCGCGGGTCGTGGATGACACGGAATTTCCCCGGATCTTTTGGGTAAAGTGTGCAACCTCTTCAAAGTGTAAAACTATTCGAATAGCCGTGTCCACGGTCAAGGACAGTTGGGCGGTGCTGCTTAAACTACGTCCAGAGTTTTGCAAATCGTGTGTGTGTGTTGATAAAACTATTTGGGTTAAGTCAGATGGCTTGACACGATGATCAAGTTGGATTGGTGTCCAACTCCGCTTATGTTGATATATGTAACTTGTTCGTATGGATATCTGTACTCTCATGATGCATACTTTACATGTGGATAGATCATGTCATTTCACTCAAAACTAGCTTTCTGCAAACTACCTACATAGTGCTATATCATTGCATTATTGTGCCTTGTTCCAATCATGGGTTGCTTGCGAGTACATTCAAAGTACTCATTGGCTTGCCACTGATTATTTAATTGGCTAGGCATGGAAGAACAGGAGTTCGAAGAAGTGTTCTTTGGAGACGAACATGCGAACTAGGATGTTTCCCAGTCAGAATGCCTGTAGGGTTAAGGCAGATGGCATGGGTTCTACTTATCGACGAAGAATTTCCGCTGCTTAAGTTTATTTGGTATTCAGCCCTTGTGGCTTTATCTATGTAAGACTTGACCCTAATGGTCATAATTTGTGTAAGACGGTATGTATGGATGTAAGACTCTTGTTATTCAGCTTCTGTGTGTTCAGTGAGCATTGATCTCTGGAATCACTTTACACGTGCATTTGGTGATCGCGACTTATGAGTCGGGGTCCCCACATAGCTGGTATCAGAGCCATCATGACTGTAGGAAGCCTTAGTTAGCATGGGCGTTAGATAGGACAAAACCCGTGTTGCAAAACCCTCTATACTCCTCTTCTTTTCTGAGATTTCCCAAACCTAAGGTATATTTTTCCTTATTGGCCTCTCCTATTCAACTTTTGTAGATGGCCGTCGCCCCCTTTAGACTCCTTATGACAGGATTTCCATCACTCCTAAAAGACTGCCTCCAACAATGCCACTATCCCTTGCTGCCCATGTACACCCTTCATGAACTGGAAAATGATGTGCTCAAGAAGGAGTTCTACGCGAAGTTTTTGTGCCTGCCAGGACCTCACCCCAGGGGTGGTTCTTCATTGGACCACCCATGCCAACAAGAGACCTAGCCATCCAGCAAGTGGCATATGAAGCGCTCCTCCGTCTTCGAGACCTCCTTGCAGAAATGAAAGAAGAACATGCCACCCGCTATCTACCTGGCAAGAACGGATTTGGAGCCCCAACTCAAGTAATGATTTCCCCAGAAGATGAGGATTCAACCCTCAAGTACCAGATCCACTTCATCAACGCAGGAGACTACCTTCTACGTCACCTTACCGAAGCATTCCTTAACGCTTGCCAAGACCTCCCTTCACTTCTGCACCTCCACTGCCTCGAGAAGAAGAAGCTGGCCGAGCGAGGAAAGCAAATCACTGCCTTACAAGCCCACATTGCCAATCAGGAGCAACAAATCGAGGAACTTCGGAAAACCCGCAACCAAACCCCATGCGGGAGGCATAGGAATGAATTTCCATATCCACCTCGAAGAAGATCGTCGTCAGGCCACCGACGACATAACCCAAAACTGAATAACAGCCTTTTTTCTTCCGTCACTTGTCATGGGTGTAGTGCACTTGGGCACATTAAAAGGATGTGTCCCAAAAGGCGGCCGACTGTCGCATACCCATTGGCACCACACGGGAACCCGAATCAAGATCAACGCCCTTCTCTCCGAGCAAGCACGACTACTGAGTTCGAGAACCCCTAGGGTAGGATGAGTCGTGTACCCCCATATGCGTAGTCGAGTCCGTGAGATGGTTCGAATGGAACCACGTTTTGTGTTGCTTGTTTTTATTTGTTTTGATATAAGTCGCACATTTGCCCTAGGCAGCTTGTGCGCGACTATATCACCTATCGTGTCTTAATGGAATTGTGTGTGGCCTTTACGGCACTTGTTTGTTTACACTTACACCATAAACCCCCTTTTAGGCATCCCCCTCCTCTATGCTACTTCTCTGTAACATCCCCAACATCATGCTACAGTAATCTCCCCTAATGGTGGCCATGTCATCGTGATTACTATGCAGCTTGCTACTTGTCCAAAAATCAAAGCCTTTTTCAAATTTAAAATAAGTCAAATAAATTATTTCTCCAAACAGTAAAACAAAAATGTTCGCTGGGTTGCAAATTTTCACTAGCTAAATGTCATGAGAGATTCAACATCATTTGAGATAGCTAATTTCCCCTGGGAATTAAAGCGGTTCCAAATCAGCATTTTTAAATGCTTTTCCATTTGTGAAAAATCCAAATCAATTCAAACTCCTCCCAAACTTTTTGTGGCAGGAGCCAAATATTGTATTGTATTTATTTGGCCAAGTCCCACCTTTTACAGAACCCCTTTTGGCACCTCAAATTTTGCAAAGCATTTTCCGTAAAAAGAAATCAGTAAAAGAAAAGGCAAAAAGGGAAAAGGAGAAAGGCCCCCTACCCCTGGGCCTAATCCACCCGAGCCGGCCCATCCAGCTCACTCCCTGCACCGGACACCTCCCTCTCCCTGTTCCTTTATCCTGGGTCGCTACAGGCTCCGTCCCCGCCGGATCACCTCACCGGCATCGCCGCGAGAGGATAAGACCCCGACGCCTCGGTCCTCTCCCCTGCACCCCACTCACTCCCCTGCTCTCCTCTGTCGCCCCACTCCCCTATGGGTTCTCCCTAGATCCCCTTCCCTCCACCTCCACGACGCGCTCGTCGCCGGCCACTTCACCCTGCCGCGACCACCACCACCCCCGCACCTCGTCAACACGTCTACAAGGTCCATCATCGCTCTCTCCATCGACTAGTGCCACCCGTTGGAGCTCCTCAACTCTGCAACGCGAGATCGCCGTCGTCTTCTTCCTCTTCGGTTGCCGGGCGTCGTTGCCGATTCCGCGGCTCGCAGCTCGAACCTTCCAACGAGCCACTGTGAGCTCCTACGTAAGCTCCTCGACCTTTCCCCTATGCTAGCGCCGTCGACCTCGCCCCCTAGTTGCCGTCACCATTGGTGCTGCCCCGCCGCCATGGTGAAGCTCGTCGCCGTGGCCACCGTTGCCGCAGCTCGCGTTCGAGCCCGTAGACGAGCTCGTGAGGTTCCCAGGAGCCCAACACGAACGCTACCGCTGCTTTCCCGAGCCCGCTAACGCCGCCACATCCACGCCCGAACACCCCGCCGCCACGGCTTGTCGCCGGGCGCCACTCCGCCACCCGCCCTGCGCTTGCTCCGTTGGATGCGCCCGCACCGCCAGCCTAGTTTAACCGCAAACCGCAGCGTTTTGGTGCCCGTAGCGCCCGCACGGTGAAGTTCTGCCGTCGTTAAGCGTGCGTCGCTGGCGTAAGTCCGCGGCATCGACGTGTCCGTCGTCATTAGGCGCTAATGACGCTGATTAGGATAGCCTAGAGTGAATGACAACAAGGCCCCACCGTTAAGTAAACTCTATTTAATTTTCGTAGGATTAGATTAATAACCATGGGCCCACGCTACGCCTTTGACGCTGCTACGTGGCGTTTGTCCGCGCGGCGGTCGCTGGCTGCGCCGATGACATGTGGGCCCTTCGACTTCGTTGACCAGTCAACGGTCAACGCCGATCGCTGACTGGCAGTCAACGGGCCCACTGTCAGCCTCTATGCTGCTTTGCTGTGTACACTTTGTGTGTGCACGTAGCTTTTAATCTTTATTTTCAATTAGTTTTAATTCCGAATATTAATAAAACTTTGAATATTCATAGAATATAAACTGTAACTCGGATGAAAATGTTTTCTATATGAAAGTTGCTCAGAAAAATCCAACGAATCCGAATATGCGGTCCGTTCATCTGTCACATGCCCCTAGCATGCTGAACATGGAACGTTCATCTGTCTGGCACAGGTCCGGAACCGGGAAAACATTCCCGGTTGAATTCCCCCTTCACCTATATCGTGTAGCCGTTACGTCACACCCGGCACATCATATTGGCATGCTATGCTTTGTGATGCTTTGTTTGCTTTATATTTATTGTTTCTTCCCCCTCTTCTCTCCGGTAGACCCCGAGACCGATGGTGCCTTCGTGATCGACTACGTCGACGACCACCCTCCTTGCCAGAGCAACCATGCAAGCCCCCCCTTTGATCATCCCTATATCGCCCATTCCATTCTCTCATGCTTGCATTAGATTTTGCTACTGTTATTGTTTGCTCCTATTCTGCTGCATAGCCTGTTTATTGTAACCTGCTATTGTTACCTACCTGCTTATCCTAAACTGCTTAGTATAGGTTGGTTAGAGACCCATCAGTGACCCCCCACTTGACCCGACTGCCCCGCTGGATTATCAGAAGACCCGATCAACGGGATCGAAGACCAGGCCCCGACACCTCACGTCACATCACGCCCCTTCGTTGCTCGACTCTGCAGAGTTACCATCGAGTGCCGAGGGTGGAACCTCATACATCACTCCTGATGAGATCTCTGTAGAGTAGTTATTCGGTCGTGGTCATCGAGGGTGATTTCCTCCTTAACCACTTCCGATACGACTCTATCGTGCAACCCCTCAAGTGTGAACCTCGAGTGTGGTTCCTCTTACGTTCACCTTGATGTTTACATCGAGTGGGAATCCGACAAGGGTGATTCCTCGGGTTTTCCCCCTTGGTGTTAGACACACGGTTACTATGGTTACTATGACTTTGCACTTGACCCTGTTACTAAAGACGGGTTGGCCCTGAGGGGTACCCGTGCGAGCTTAATTGCGAGTGAGTTGGAGTCAGGCGGACCTGGAAGGTGCCCGCGAGATAATTAGGAGGCGTGGCCGGGCATTCCGAGCCCTTGCCGCAAGTCCTCGAGACGGGGCAATGGGGTCACATCTTTCGTGAGTCTCTACTTGTTACCGCGCGTTCCTAATCCACTACGATTTGGATATTTGATCCGAGGGGCCTCTGGCCTGATACCACTAACCATCACGTGGGCATAGTATGGGCATTCTGCGTCGTATACATCATCCGAAGCTTAATAGACATCAGCGACTGAGCGGCGCTCGCCGGGTTGGACTGCGTAAGCGCCTGCCTTGTTGAAGGAGGTAGCTAGGTCTGCTCACCGGCTGCGTCACATAACGTGCGGAGTTCCCGGGGAGATGGCCCATGACCCCTGGGGGCATAGGTTTAGTCCAGCGTGTTGGCCTCTCTATTAAGCCTAGGTCGGGTTGCGGCGTATTGTTTGGCCGAGGCCGGGCATGACCCAGGAAAGTGTGTCCGGCCGGAGTTAATCGAGCGTGGTGGGTAAGTTGGTGCACCCCTGCAGGGAAGAAAACATCTATCGATAGCCTGTCCTATGGTAATGGACACTTGGAGTTGTATCCTGATCGATACAACTAGAACTGGATACTTGTGATGAGAATTGGATGGTGATGAGTAATGGATTGTGATAATAACTGGATAGTATGGCTCTGGGATTATTTTCTTGCGAGGAGTCGAGAAAGGATCTCTGGCCGAGGTTGATAACACTACTACTACTTTACTTTATGCTACTCTACTCCCCCTGTTGCTGCAAGATTGTGGTTTCCAGAAGATGCTAGTCTTCGATAGGACTAGGCCTTCTCTCTATTTTGGCATTTCTGCAGCCCAGTCCACATATATAGCCTTCCTTTGATAATGTTGCATATGTAGTGTAGATCCTTGCTTGTGAGTACTTTGGATGAGTACTCACGGTTGCTTTGCTTCCCCTTTTCCCTCTTCTTTCTTCTTTCTGGTTGTCGCAACCAGATGGTGGAGCCCAGGATCCAAACGACACCACCGACGACTACTACTACCCCGAGGGTACCTACTACTACGTGGAGGCCGCCGACGACCAGGAGTAGTTAGGAGGCTCCCAGGTAGGAGGCCTTGCCTTTTCGATCGTTGCTGCTTTTGTGCTAGCCTTCTTAAGGAAAACTTGTCTAACTCATGTCTGTACTCAGATATGGTTGCTTTCGCTGAATCTTGTGTTTTCGAGCTTATGTATTCGAGCCCTCGAGGCCCCTGGCTGGTAATATAAAGCTTGTATTATTTTAATTTGTGTCTAGAGTTGTGTTGTGATATCTTCCCGTGAGTCCTTGATCTTGATCGTACACATTTGCGTGCATGATTAGTGCACGATTGAATCGAGGGCGTCACATTCTCCCTCTCATCTCTCTCATCAACTGAAGGCTAGCAAGACAAGATGCACCAAGAATTCCACCTCGGCAGCCAACTAGCAATGAAGACTTTTGCTACAACTTCCATGACCGAGTGCTACCCCGTAGAGTTATGTTTAACCCCCCCCCCCCCAGACTAGAAACCCATTTCTAGACCCTTCGAGACTTCACAAGATACCCCAGCTCTAATCCTTAACCATGAGCTTAACCTACGGAATCACAAGAGAACAAGTTAAGCTACAGTAAGCCTTGCTTATCACTGGGTTCATTATGGAACTAGTGGGCATAGTGAGCGAGCACATTACCATCCTAAGGTAGCACCAGAACTGACGATGCCATAGGAAAGACCAATTTGGGGATATATGAACAGAGGACAAATGATTGATGAGTTTATATCAGTGACCTTGAGGAATTATCTGAGACTCTTTGGTGGATTATAAGGCTTCCATGTTGGTAGATGAACTTGGTGGGATCATGATTATAGAGTAGCATAGCTTTCATTACCCCTGGATAAATTGGATTTAGTGGGACAATTAAGACCGCAAGCTGAATTCTTGGAAGTATAAGGATTTGACTTAGCCAGGGGATATTGATAGGAGATGATTGGCATTACCATAATAACTTGAGGGAAACATGTAGGAATTCTCGTTGGACACGAGATTTGGATAGGTGATCCTAGTGGAGTATAGATGTTGAGTGAGTCTACATGGTTCGGAGTAAATTGGATTTAGACTGATGATCTCGATCATGATACCATGTTTCTTGGAGGACAATAAACTAGGAGATTGGATTAATTGTAGGAGTTTATTTAGGGATCTATATAAGCTTGACCTTGGAGTTTACGTGACCATGATAATGGAAATTGGTGGACTAACTATAGTAAGGTAGCCCTTTCAAGTATTTGGGGATTATAGGACATCATAAGATCATGTGGAACACCATAAACATTGGATTTGTAGAACAAATGGATTGTGTAATGACTAATGCAAGTTAATGGGCTGTTGGAGTGGATTCATAGGAAGGAAACCAGATTTTTGGAGTAGCATACGACGTGTTTCCTTAGGATAGAGATGCACTAACATGGACCTTGGAAGAATAGGATGAGCACTTGGATTGTCATGTTTTATTCCAGCTTGGAAGCTTGTATGCTCTACCCATGGATTTTTAGGGGTAGCCATACATATGAGTTTGGGGATCGTAGACATATATGATTTTGTTAGACCTCCTCTCGGGAGTCACGAGAATATAGATAACATGAGTGATGATTGGAGTTGACCTATAGGAGATGATGCTATTGGTGATATGATGTGATTTTTTTAAAGGACTATATAGAACAATTGGCATCTCAAAAACTGTGCTTAAGGATAAGATGATAAACGTTCACTCACACACTATAATCCTTGAAACCCTTAAGCCCTACCAAGCCACAACCAAGTTGGATCAGGACCTTGGGGTCTTAACTCTAGATCGAGAACACCTTGGCCCACACTCAACTATTACCACCACCAATTCCCCAGCCTACCTTATGTACCCCATGAACAGAAACTTCATGGAGTACTTGGTCACGTTGGTTGTCACTTTTAGTTGGTGACCTACTCGTCTAACTGAAGATGGAAGAAGAATCGTTCAGCTGGTTAGGAAACATTTGAAGACCGCCATGCCAAGGAGGAAGAACTATGCCAACCACCATCGTCAAGGAGTGAACTTTCTCATCGAAGACCAGGTGTATCTGCAAGCCACTTCTCTCAAAGCAACCAAGCATTTCCATGTCAAAGGGAAGCTTACACGAAGATTTATCGCCAAGATCACTGCAAGAAGAAGAATAGACGGCTACCAGCTAGAGTCACCACCTGAGTCACCCACTATGCACAACATTTTTACACACAACACCACTCCGAAAATGTTTCCAACTTCCTAACTAGTCCGATCTCTACAAGGACATCGATCACCGAGCCATCGACCTCCAGCCCAATATGACCTACGCGAGAGACCCCAATTGCAATCTGGATCAAGCAGGATGTCATACACGAAGCCACGCCATCGAGTACTTCAAGGTTCAATGGAGCACCACTCGGAAGCACAAGCGGTATGAGGACGTGAAGACTACCCCCGGATCCAGTTTTCGTACTCCTTTCCACACCTAGTTTGGGAATCTCAGGGCCAAGATTCTTGTAAGGGGGGTAGGTCTATCGCACCCTGATTTTCATGCCACAACACTTAAGCTAATAAATAATGATAAAGTGTGGTTTGACAAAAAAAATGCATTATTTGGCTTTTATTTGGAGTTGGTTTTCTCTCTGTGTTTTTCAAGTGCTCTTTAAAGTCAACACAAATCCACCTTCTATACTTCATCTCCTTGCCCCAAACTTCTGCCCAATGATCATGCCATGTGTATAGTGCAACATAGTAGTTCCTTACAAAAATAATTTGGCCAAAAAGTATTTTTAAAATTAGTTTTCCGAAAACCCTTGAATTGAGGTTAGCACTGCAAGTACTTGATTTGGGGTGTGAAAAATCTTTGAAAAGGTATATTTGAATCCTATTAGATATAGGACTCCCATAAACCACAAAAATATAATTTTAAAAGTTATTTTCCTATTTTATTTAAAAGCTTTTTCTTAAGGCGAGAAATGGTCTTTAATAGGGAAAATTTATTTTATTGTTTCAGAAATATTTGACAAAAATCAGGGAAACTCAGTGGACATATATTGTCCATATATATGAGTTTCAACACATGGTCATGTTCAAAATATTGGACAAAACCTCCCAAAATCATTTCTGCCCATTTCGAGGATTTGAAATATTTCTACATGAAATATTTTCATCAAAATCCAAGGAAAATCCAGCAAGTCACAAATGCATATTGTGATCACCTCGCAAAGAGTCATATCAATCAAGGTCATTTTGGTTCACCAAAATGCCCCAAAACCCTTTCTGACCAGAATCAAATTTGAACAACTTTGTACTACCAACTTTCTCTCCATGACCCCAACATTTGAGAGCATGTTCACATGACCAAACGAGGCCACTACACCAAGTGGTGCATCAAGGGGAAGTGATTTGCTCAACTAGATCTACACAAGTTCATTTCTGCTAATTTCTAGGGTTTAGAAAAGTTGCACTGGCAACTTTGCCCAAATGAGCTCAAAATTGGAGGAAGGCCCTAATTATATGTGACATTTCACCCTGTGGAGTGTCATGACAAATGGAGATCATCTACTTGCCCAAACCAATATCAAACACCTTCTTCCACTTTACCAAAATTCCATTTTGACCTCTTCCACTAATCTCCATGGGCTCAACTTTGTACCACAGCTGCTCCTGACCCTCTTCTACCTCCAGTAGCAATGGCAGCATCTCATATCAATTATTGGGGGGTAAACCCACCTCTTTCTTTCTCTGTTCACCCATTGCAGCATCTCTCTCTCCCATTTCTATATTCCAGCACACCACCTAGCATCTCTCCATCCCAGGGCATCCAAGGGAACCCCAAGGCACAAAGAGACATGCCCTAGCCCTTTAAAATGGCCATGCTAGTCGTTTGCATGCTCCAGAGCGCGCTACAGTGCGCTCCCGCACTGTAGCCGCCCCCTGCCAACCACCCCCGGCCACCTCGGGCCTCCCCAGCGCGCCCGACGAGGTGCCTCGGCGTCTGCGTCACGCTAAACCCATGTCCCCCTCCTCCTTCTCCCTCCTGCTGCCCCTCCTCGCACGCGCACCGGCCGCCCGAGAGCTCCAATGAGCGGCCTCACACGCGCAGCATCTCTGGCCTTACCCCGCTCTCTCCCTTAGCTCCCCTCGGCGTAGTCCACGCCCAGCAACACCCCAGACACGGCGCTAGCTCCTCCCGAGCCATGTGCCGACGAGCAGGAGCTCGCCGGTGCACGGGTCCACGGCACCCTGCCGTTCTCCTATTTAGGGGCCTCCCCGAGCCCTACTCTCCTCACCACTCACTCTCTCACTCCCCTAATCACCCCCCTACACCACTCACCCCTCTCCAGACGAGCCCGAGCTTGAGATCGAGATCGAGCTCGAGCTCCACCGCCTCGGGTCGCCGTCGATCCCACGGAACGACCATAGCCCACTGATCGATTCCCCCCCTCTTTCCCGCTCGTTGTGTAGTCGGAAACGGCCGAAGCCATCGACGCCCGACGCTCCTCCGCCGCGAACCTCGTCGCCGGCGAACCACTGCTCCCCTACGGCCAGCTCCGGCACCACCCGAACGGTGACACGACAAGGAGACCAACAGTGCCATCAGCTCACCCCGCCGTACCCGGAAACGTCGCTGGTGAGCTCGCCGGCCCTCTGTCGCAGGGTTAGGGATGATAGGCGGGCCCCTCCTGTCAGCCTCTCTTCTCCCTCGCCTCCCTCTCTCTCACTGGCGCCTGGGCCTCGCCTGTCAGGTTCAAACCCGGCGTGCGCGCGCCGCTCGGCTCGCCTGGGCCAAATCGCCTCTGGGCCTGTGCGCTGCGGCTGTTCTGGCCCAGTTGCACAGTGGCCTTTTTCCTTTTCTTTTTCTGTCACTTTCCCAAAAATTCCACAGGATTAAATATTCATCCAAATGCAATAATTCCAACTCCCATATTTTTCTAAAAATCCCGCCTATTTAATGGTATAACTTCCATTCATGTCCAACCAACTTTTATGTACTGTTCATATTCAAATTCAAATTTGAATATATTTAAACCCCTCTGAAAATCCATTTCTTCTATTCAGCTACTCCAAATCCAAAACTAGGAATTTTCACCTTCTTAGTTTTCACCCTACTATTTAACAAAAATGAGTTGACATTTTTCTGAGCATTTTGGTTTCTGTTTTATTATTGCCTTATTTTTTTCTCGTTATTATATTGCGATGATAGATTGCGTTCCTGACGAAGGAGTTGGACCAGAAGACTTTGAAGACCTGTAAGACTTTCTTTGAGCCAGCAAGCAGCCCTTTGACTATGTCTATGAAACCCTTTTTATGCATGTCATATAGAACTTTTATTGCTTGCATCGGAGACCTGATGATGAGATGACCCCATGGGGTGGTTTGCCACCGTTACTTCCTCATTGATACTTGCATGGTGCATGACCCTACCTCCTTATGAGGGTTATGCCGGTGGGAGTAGGTAGGATGCTAGAGTAGTTGCTACGCAAAAAGGGACGGGAATATGCATGGTGATGGAGACAAAGTATATTCAAAAGTCTTTTTCGAAAACCTCGTCGGGTGCCACTTATGCCCGAGGGAGATAGTGAGATGGGTAACCACTTGATGACAAAGTGGTGTACCGAGGCAAGTGTGTGTGTTGTTTTCAAAAACGGATTAGATTTAAGATTTGGCGACTGTCCCAACCTTACATGTGCAACCACTCTACCCTTATATGGGAAAGGGCATTATTGATTACCTAGGCCGATACTAGCATGGTGCCCGCATTACTAGTGACGGGAGAGTTGTTTCTCTCTCGGGACGGGGTCGTGCCAGGTAGGGCGGCCAAGAACATTTTTATGGGGCACCGTACACACCGTTGGTACCCCGTGCCAGTGGTATGAATATGGGAGCAATGCTCCACAATTTTAAGTTGTGAAATGTTGGGCACGGGGGTTACTACCAATCGAGTGGACTCTATGTTAGTGTCGTCTAGGGAAAGATAGTGATCGGGTGCTTACCCCTGGTACTTGAGGTACCGCGGGTCGTGGATGACACAGAAGTTCCCCGGATCTTGTGGGTAAAGTGTGCAACCTCTGCAGAGTGTAAAACTATTCAAATAGCCGTGTCCACCGTGAAGTACAGTTGGGCGGTGCTGCTTAAACTACGTCCAGAGTTTTGCAAATCGGGTGTGTGTGTTAATAAAACTATTTGGGTTAAGTCAGATGGCTTGACACGATGATCAAGTTGGATTGCTGTCCAACTCCGCTTATGTTGATATCTGTAACTTGTTCGTACGGATATCTGTACTCTCATGATGCATACTTTACATGTGGATAGATCATGTCATTGCACTCAAAACTAGCTTTCTGCAAACTACCTACTTAGTGCTATATCATTGCATTATTGTGCCTTGTTCCAATCATGGGTTGCTTGCGAGTACATTCAAGGTACTCGTTGGCTTGCCACTGGTTATTTAATTGGCCAGGCATGGAAGAACATGAGTTCAAATAAGAGTTCTTTGGAGACGAACATGCAAACTAGGACGTTTCCCAGTCAGAATGCCTGTAGGGTTAAGGCAGATGGCATGGGTTCTACTTATCGACGAAGAATTTCCGCTGCTTAAGTTTATTTGGTATTCAGCCCTTGTGGCTTTATCTATGTAAGACTTGACCCTAATGGTCATAATTTGTGTAAGACAGTATGTATGGATGTAAGACTCTTGTTATTCAGCTTCTGTGTGTTCAGTGAGCATTGATCTTTGGGATCACTGTACACGTGCATTTGGTGATCGCAACTTATGAGTTGGGGTCCCCACATAGCTGGTTAATACGGGCGGCCTTACTGTTCGCCTCCCGTTCCCCTCCCTCCCGCAGACCTCCACCAATGCCATGGTGCAGAAGGATCATCTCCCACTAGTCTTCAAGTTAGGTGAAGTTGACTCCGAGCCGGAGGAGATAGAAAATAAGGAGGAATGGGGCCTCATGGACATGGCCTGTAACAAAGCCTGGCCAGCGGTTGCCCCTACTCCCATCCCAGCTCCCATCCCCACGCCCGCGCCAGCGACCATCCACGTAGCATTGACGGGCTGGTCACCGAGGACTATCACAGAGCTGGAAACCGCGGGCGTCAGCGAGGTCTCCACGGACCCACACGGCTCGTGTACATGCCAGCGCCAGTGCACGTGCACGTGCGTGCCCCTACACCCACCGCGGCGCCGGTCCCCATGCGTTTGGCTGCACCCACCGCGGCGCCGGTCCCCATGCGTTTGGCTGCACCCACCGCGCCCATGCCCGTGCGCGCGCCCCCCTCAGCGGCATGGGACGCCGCCGTCGACCGCTACCTCTCAGCGCTGCCAGCTATCGTCCCCCCACGCCCCGCCCTTCGATCGCTCGACGACACGATGTTTGATTTACAAATGAAAAACATACTGTGCTGCATTGAAGACTTCAACAACGGCATCCCGGAGGACGAGGACGACAACGATGGCGCGGCACGCCGCCTCCGCCACCGCCGAAAATAGTTTTTTTTCTTGGGTTTAATAATGTATCTCGATCATATGAATATAAATTCGCAGTATGATTGAATGAAAGATATGGTTTGACGAACTTATATTTTTCTCTCTTAATGTAAAGACTTATCAAATGATTTTCTTTTGAAAAAAATGTCAATGGCTTTTAAATATAAAACACTCATCGCAAACGTTTTAGTTAGAACACCCGTATGCAAACAGACAGCTTCCCCAGGAAGCCAAGGGAAAATGTGCCGATCAGGATTTGTGCAGCACTTGATCGCAAACATTTTAGATAGAACACCCGTATGCAAAGTGAGATCAGGATTTGTGTATCTCTTCAACGCAAATGGTTCTTTTGGATGACCCGTGTGCGACCACTTACAAATAATTTGGGTATGTTGCCATTTGTCAAACTGGAAAGATTGAAATTTGTTGATCTAGTAGCATTGCCATTTGTCAACCTTGTAACACTGCGATTTGTCAAAATATGAAGCTAAAAATCACTAGCAGTATCTAATTTTTGCAACTAAAATTCAATAATTAAGCATAGATTTCATTCATAGATTAGGCAGTCGTTCTTAATCTATACAAACAGTTCAACTTGACAGCTGAACCGACCAAACTCTGCCCCAATTGTTGCCAACCACGTACTAAAATAGCTAGTTCAACTATATATACTAGCTAATTTTAAGTACGTTGTACAGTTCGACCACATCTATAGTCAGATGAACTGAACACAATAGCCCCGAAATACTACTACTACTACGGAGGGGCTTTGTACTACTTCCGGCTGCCTCTCCTCTGCCGAGCACGCTCAATGAGAGGCAGAGGAGGAGGAGCCTACCGACGAGCTGGGCAACTGCAATACGGTGCCTGCCGCTGCTGCAGCTTCGACGACGCTCACCTCGAACGCCCTCTGCCGCTCGACGACGCTTCATAGATCTCTTGATTCCTCGCCTCTAAGGCGGCGTCTGCCGCGGCCACGGTGGCGGTAAGGCTCTTTGCGTGCTCGATGAGGCGCTCCTCCTACTCCCGCAGGAACTCGGTGTAGCGCGCAAGGTCGCTGATGCACGTGCGAGCATCCACCTCCACCCCCGCCTTCGGGCGGCGGTGGCGGAGCGGGTGATGACCCCGGTGGTCGACGTTGGGCTGGCGGCCACGGTGGCTGACGATGGGGTGGCGGCCACGACCACCACCTCCTCCCCTTCGGGCCGCAGTGGCGGAGCGGGTGATGGCCACGGTGGACGGCAGCGGGGTGGTGGCCACGACGGCCACCTCCTGCCTTCGAGCCGTGGCGGCGGAGCGGGCGATGGCCCTAGCTTTTGACGGTGGTGTGGCGGCAACGGTAGCCAGAAACAGCTGCCGACGGGCAGCGGCGGCGGAGCATGTGGTGGGTGTTCCGTGCACACCCAACAGGGACGCCACGTGCACTACACTACGCCGGGGACTACGCCGCCACCGCGGTGTAGCCTCCCAGCTGGAGCTGTCCTCTGATGACGGCAGAGTGGCTGAGCGACGATGACGGACCGGTGCCATTAGCGATTGTGGGAGAAGCATTTAGATAAGCTACAGGGAGGGAGGGGAAAATGCGACGCAGGACTCGCCGGCCGTGAGGGTTTATATAGCAGGCCGGTAAGCATTGGGATTTTGGGGGATTTCACCAAGTTGGGCGGGAAGCTTGCCGAGGACAAGTACCGAGTGGTCGGCTTCGACCTCGAGTACACCATCGGTCGTGCCTGGCATGATCAGAAGGTTTGCGTCGCCCAGTTGTGCATGCGACATGACGTCCTTGTCTACCACCACCACCTTGCCACATGGCCTTGCAACCGTTTCTCCAGGTTTATCAACAACTCCGACTACAGTTTCTCTACGGTGGACACCACCAACGATGTAAAAGCTCTCAAGGTTTCAGACTTCAAATAACCGAATCTTTTCAACATCCAGCACCACTACAAGGTCTGGGGGAGCGAAAAAAACAAACTGAACTCCCTGGTTGACCTCGCCTCGGCCATCACCGACCCCTACTACATGAAGATGAAGAATGAGAGCAAGAAGGACAAGAACGCCTGGCACAGTGTGTGGCATGAGAGATTGGATGAACAACATGTCAAGTACGTAGCCATGGACGCATACACAAGCTACGAGATGTACAAGCGGATCGTTGACATGAGGAAGTGTCTTCTTCCTGCTCCAGACGACGGATCGAGCCACAGAGCAGTGGCGGGAGTGTCACAAGAAGTTTCTCCTACTTTAGAATGCATGCAATTGTTTATTGAGGTGTGTGCGAATGATCTGTATAGTCACTTAGGTAATTGGATGTTTATTTCAGTTATATATAGATAGATAGATATAGATATAGATATATATATACATGTTATTCTTCTGTAGACAGAGCAAATCACACGGATTATTAGCAGCAATCGTCTGTTTTATTATTGGTCTTCGCGCACATTTCTGATTACGGACATGTTTGTCGCGTATCACACACATCTTGTTCAGTTGAACCATTTCCATTGTTTTGCCTAATCACACACAGTTCATCCTAGTGAACCGTATGATGTATATCATACACACCTTCATCTGGCTGCCCGTTTCTTTTGTTCCTCCTCATCCCAAACAGTTAATTGAACTGAACCATATGCCCTGCATCGCACACGCAACTAAAATCTGAACCGTGTTTGATGCATCCGTCATCGCAAACGTTTTGCACCTTTTTTGACGGTTTTTTACACCACCGTTTGTGATTATGGCATCGCACACAGTTTGGTCGAAGGGTCTCTGATCGTAGTGTCGTGTTTGGACCATCCTGCAGTAGTGGCATCTCACACATACACGTACGCCTGTGTGTGCGAGGCGTTGGGATCTAACTGAACACGAGCTAGGCGTTCACTTACTGAACCCGAGCGATTGCACTAGCTATGTTACTGAACTCGAGCGATCGATCTCTTGGCTGTTAACTAAACCCGAGCGATTCCTTCACTACTGCTGCTAACTGAAGCCAATCGAAAATTGTTGCTGCCTCTTGATGAACAGTGGCCATTGTTGGCGGTTGGATGAACAGTTCCCGGTGTGGGTTGGATGAACAGGACCCCGTTGTAGTAGAGCTTGTTGCCGCTTGATGAACAGGACCCCGACCGAGAGGAGGCCGCCACAGACCACCCGATCGAGCCGGTTGGGGGTGGATGAACAGGACCCCATGGAGGGCTGGTTGAATAGTAGCTGGTGGAGGGTGGATGAACAGGACCCCGTGGAGGGCTGGTTGAACAGTAGCCGTTGGAGGCTGGATGAACATGCCCCCATGGATGAACAATAGCTGGTGGAGGCGGGAGGAAGTCGACGGTGGATGAACAGTAGCAGGTGGAGGCTGGAGGAAGTCGACGGTGGATGAACATTAGCACGTCGAGGCTGGAGCAACGCAGCAGATGGTGGATGAACTGTAGGCCGTGGAGTCCCGTTTTGCGCAGGACCCCGTTCCGACCATAGGCGCTCGATCACAAGTCTGTTTCCTTTGTTTGGCGGTACGCCACACCCCTCCCGATCAACAGGACCCCATTTCTACTGTAGGCACTTGAACAGAAGGCCATTTACTCCATTCTACGGTACACCACACCCCTCCCGACCAACAGGACCCGTTTCGACGTAGGCACTCGAACAGAAGGCCTTTTACTCCATTCTGTGGTATGCCAAACCCTTCCCAATGAATAGGACCCTGTTTCGACCGTACGCGGTCGAACAGAAGGCCGTTTTCCTCCATTATACAGTACGCCAGACCCCGTTCCCTCTGTTACGTCCAAGCCGATTGGCTCTTGATGAACACGACGCGTTTCGACCTAGTGGCTTCGCTCCTGATGAATAGGAGACGTTCCGACCCAGTCGGTTTGCTGTCGATGAACAGGAAGGCATCGTTGTCGTCCATTTCCTCTCCATGTACACGAGCCCTAGCCATAAGTGTGCACGCGTACATGTTTGAGACCCCCCCAGTATGTACGTACGTGGCCATATTTACTTCCCTGCAGCGTGGTTGTACATACGTGCAGATGGGACTGCGTGACATGCTACGTCTGTGCCTCTGCAACAACACGTGCATTTCCTTACTCGGTCGCGGTTCTTCGCTGCAGAGAGAGTGATAGACCAGTATGTATGTACACGTTCGCGACCAGACAGACAACCCTACATACGGTTCGACCCGGTGGGTCCCAGCTGTCAGGGAGGATAAGGAGGCATTTCCTTGTGTGCGAAGATATAGCTAGTGGGTCCCAGCTGTCAGGGGGAAGAAATTTTTTTTTGCCCATAATATGGACGCACTTCCTTGCCTGCAAAGATGTAGCTGTTGGGTCCCATCTGTCAGGGGGGAAATGTTTTTTTGCAAAATATGGTGGTCCTTCCGGTGGGTCCCTGCTGTCAGGTGGAGGAATCATTATTTTGCATGTAATAAGGAGGCACTTCCCTTGTGTGCGGCCATGGACCAAGCTGTCATCCTCTCGATGTTTGACCATGTCGCGCCGAGAGCACCAGGGCAGCCCTGAAACGACGGTGAGGCCTAGGAAGGGAAGGACCCGGCGCCGGAGAAGACTCGGCAGTTGTTTCCCACACAGAGGGGAGTACGAGGGTTTACTGGTTCGTCTACCGTCGCCGGAGAATAACACGAACTATGGGTCCGTAGAGGGATGGCTAGGCCAGCGATGGGAGTAGTGTGGGGGCAATTAGGCCTGTGCGGCAGCACAACCAGCCACAGGAGGCATGAGCAGGCAGTATGGCTGATGCTTGTTTGGGAGGCTGGAGCAAGAAGACCAGAGGTTGAAGAAGCAGCACTGCCATTGGATTAAAAATCCAACGGTCACTGCTGCTAGAATCGTTTGTGGACAAAGTTGACAAAGTTGTTCGTACACATCAACCCTATAGACCCACAAGCCAGCCTCCAAATATGTCCCAAACAGCATACAACCTGATATTTTCTAGCCAGATTCAAATTAATTGAAAAAAGAAGCATACCTTAATGTAAAATCCAATGAAATTTTACACGCACAAAAACAATGCAATTTTATCAAAATCAGAAAGAAAAAAGTAATTTGGAAATAATTGCATGTTTGCTATATTTGTCATTTTACAGACCATTTCTTATTACTTATAGCCCATTTTTCTCAGCAAGCTGAATGGATCCCTCCTCGTCTTAAAAGATTTCAGGCCTAGCAGGCTGTAGAAAAGTAAGTAGACCTCCGTTGCTTATTCTGCAAAAAAAATAGCTGGGCTAGCCATTTTCAGAAAGAAAAAACAAAATTGGGTTGGTCATGTGGTAAACTTATGAAATAAAAGCCTGGGCTGGACGGGCCACAGCTCCTGCACTATCGGCGTTCTGGGAACCGGGGTACCCAGATTTGCCTGCCTGCGGCCCGTGGTGTGGCTCCATCTACGGCCTGCACCAACAAAGCAAGACCGAGGCGAGGCGGACGACGTCAAGACCTCTAGAAGGAGCGACCTCCTCAGGCTGGCTCCTGAGGAGCGGAGATTTATACAAGCCCCCACCTCGCGAGGTTCGGATGACGCGAGCCATGATGACCAAGGCGAGGTGGGCTCCAGCGGGTACAGTACAGCAGGTTTCCCCTTTGGTGCTAAAGGGGCAAGCGCAGGCGCGGAGTCCTGAGGCATCAACCAAAGGTTTCCATTTCCATGTTGTTGGCGTTCTGGGAACGGGGTCCCCAGACTTGCCTGCCTGCGGCCCACGGCGTGGCTCCACCAGCGGCCCTGTACGGCCCATCTTCACCAGCAAACACTCAAGACCCTCGCGAGGGGCCAAGCTTCGCGAGGCGGACGGTGCAAGACCTCCTTAGGGGCAGCCTCACCAGGCTGGCTCGCGAGGAACGGAGAGATCATGGCAAGGGGCACCTCGCGAGGTCCCTGTGACGCAAGCCATGACGACCAGGACCAGGCGGGCGCCAGCGCGCACAGTGTCCTCGTTTCCTCTTTGGTGCTAAAGAGGCAAGCGCAGGCGAGGAGTCCCGAGGCATCAGGCAAAGATTTCCATATCAGTGCAACAAGACCAAGACCAGCATGACGGAAGGACGGAGGTCACCGTGGAGCCCAAAACGGCGTCACTACCAGAGCCTTTGGTAGGCGAAGACTACTTTTGTCACGACAACTTGTACTAGTTGTCCCCCTTCAAACATGGCAGTTGTGGGATCCTTCCCGCTCAATATTTGGGAAGAGGACCAAGGCCTCTATAAATAGGACTACCAACCACCATAGAGAGAGACAGATCTAGACCGGCTAGAGAGACACCACACCAGCTCACCGAGCACAAGAACACCTCTCCTCAGGAGGCTATTCTTCCCTTTTAACTGTTCATCCTTAGCCCAAGAGGCAATCCACCACACCACACTAGAGTAGGGTATTACACCACATCGGTGGCCCGAACCAGTATAAATCTTGTGTCCCTTTGTTCTTTGGGTTCGTCGAGCTAGGCCGTGAGATCGTGGTGCGTGTGAGCTAGGGGGAGGAGAGATCTTCGTGTGCACCCCAGTGCTCGAACATTCTGGGTTTTGCAGGAACCCGTAATCCGACATTTGGCGCGCCAGGTAGGGGTGCGCCGTAGCCTCTCTTCCGGTAGTTGATCCGTCGACACTCCGCGATTCCGATGTCCGGCGACCCGAGGACCAACACCGACCACTGGACAGCTTGGCCAGCCCGGGCGGTGTCATCCGCCCAAGAAGACCTCAACCCCGCGCTCCAGGCAGCACGCGCACCGCCAAACGCTGCGGGGCACGGGCGGCGCGGTCAAACGCCATCCACCCTTACTCTACGGCATGCGCGGGCCGCCGCAAGAGCCTCAAGCTATGTTGCGGCAATGGTGCCGCACACCCGACAGGAACAAGCGAACATGAGGGTCGCGCTCACGGTGGCGCGGGAGTTGCTGCGATGCCGACTAATGGAGAGCGGTGGAGATGCGTTGCTGGAGCGTGTCGCTGAGCTATTGGACGCCGCAGCCAGGGGTACGCCGCCTTTCTGCTCCTCGCGTACGCCTCAGGCTGCGGCCGGATCACACGGTGGGCCGTCGCGCCCGCGTGCTCCCAGGCGCACCAGGAGGTTTCGTCGGCATCGATGCGACCAGCGGCGCCGGGCACCCAATCACGCATGTGCCTGCCCTGATGGGTGCAGGTGTGAGCATCGCCACACACGAACACGGCAGGATGCCGCCCTACCACCCTCGCAGCGGCGCGCCGGGCCGGGCGACGTGGAGCGCGCGGCACTTCAGCGAGGTTTTCGAGGCGACGGCTCAGGAGGCCTATGTGCCCCGCATGATGGACCAAGAGTACACGCCGGAAGATGACCCCGACTCGTTCCTCGAGCCAGGTTGGGAAGAGGAGACACTGGAAGTTGAGGCCTTCCAAGAGCCACCCGGGGGCCTCGCCGACCACGCCGGCGACAGCAGCGACAGGATACCACTAATCTCTTAGGAGCAGGCTTACGCTAACCATGGGTCGCAAGTGAATCAGGTCACAGCGCCGGATGATGGCCCCAGCACGGCAGCCCCCTCCCACCAGGGGAGGCACACTGGGGGCTGCGTGGGAGGACCCAGGAGCAAGGCCCCTCCCCCCGTCGCACGGAGCAAGGCGTCGCCCGGAGGTAGGCCCTATGCCAGGGAGGCGCTGGTGAGCCTTCCCCCGGCAGAGGACCCGTGGTCGCCGAGGGCACCACTAGCGTCCCCTTTGCCCCTTGGCATCGTCCTGGCTTCCGGACGCCCCAACGATGGTCGAGGGCGGCGCAAGGTGGTGCCCTCGTCTGGCGATATGAAGCAAGGCTCACGTGTGTGAAGGTCTTCGCTCGTGACACTCTCACGTAATAATGAGTGGGGTTGTACACGCCCCGGAGTCTCCGGAGTGCCGCCCTCGGGCCTCGGGGGCTCCCGCCCACGTCCTAGTGGAGGCGCCATGCTCCGCGCTGGTGGAAGACCAGAAGACTACACTAGGTGCCGGACGCGTCCATTTGCTTTTAACCTCTTTTCTGTAGCCCCGTTTTCTGGCTTTGGACTCAAGTTTGAAGTTAAATTTTCATTGGTATGCGCGGGGGGTGTCTTTTCTCGTTCGTGCGATTTCTTGCGATTTGGTTCCTTGCCTTAATTCGGACTTCGCACCTGTTGCGAGCGGGGGCTGGGCGCGGCACACGCGCGCTGCGCGCACGTCCTGCCATGGCTGGCGCTTGCTTCTCGCGAGGCCCTCTCGGACGAATCGGCAGGCCCCTCAGAAGCTCATGACCTCACGAGCCGGTTCGGAACTTGTTCTGGCTAAGGTAAATCGCGACAGCAAGCCTGCGGTGGTACTCGTGGGCTCGTAAAAACACATTTCCAACTTGGCCTAAGGGATAGGAGCGGTAACCTATTTACATGAGGGGCTTCCCCTCCTCAAAATGCTCTTACAACTTCCTGGGCCATGCCCGAGCTTTCGCATGCAGGGTCAACGGTAAGGAAGCACGGACTCAGTCGGACATATCGCTCACTGCATCCTCCGGCTCGCGCTCAGGCGCGTCCCTGTCACCGTCACTGGCATCACCGTCACCGTTGCCGGCGTCGCCCTCACCATCGTCGACCGCGCCACCTTCATCCGCCGCGACCACCATCGCATCATCTTCGAAGGTGAAGACACTGACCAGGGCATCCAGATTGTCTTCCACCCAGCGCGCCACGTCGCCCCGGATGGCCTTGGGTACCGGGGGAATTGCAGCGTCAAAATCAAAGTTGGCGTTGATGTTCTGGAGGTGGCTGAAGACACGGGAGAATGCGCGCCCGAGCAGGCCACGATTCTTCTCTTCAATGAGCTCGCGAGCCCTCTCAGATCGGTTCTCCAGGCGTGTCACCACATCGGTAAAAAAGCGATGATGGCTGGCATAATAATCTGCATGGTGATGAGGGGCATATTCGTCGTAGATGGCGCCCAGCGCCACGTTGGCTCTGATCTTGAGGCCTTGGAGCATGGGGGCGTGCACGCGCTCCAGCGTCTGCCAGCGGAGTGCTTCCTCCCTGCTCTGCTACGCGAGGGACTCGGCGGCGGTGACCCGCTACTGGAGTGGGAGCAGTTCGGTGCGGGCAGAGGCCAGTTCAGCCTGCATAGGGATCAGGGCAGCAGCAGCAGCTTTCTCGCGCTGCTCCGCCTCTGCCAACCTCGACCTCAAGGCAGAACCCCGACCATCAGCTTCAGCTCCCACAAGCTCCGGCTTCATGCCATACCTGTTGTCGAGGTCAGCGCGAGCCTCCGCCACCCTGCTGTCGACCTCCTTCTGGATCCTCGCCTCGCGCGCGTTAGCGGCATCCTCCGCTTGGGCAACTTGGCGCTCCCTCGTCTCCAACCTCTCAGCTCAAGGCTGCGCTCCGTGGCTTCCAGTGCCAGTGTCTCCTCGCGCTTCCGGATCTCTTCCTCCTTGGCAGGCGTCCCCTTCATCGACGCTAGGGCGGCCCTGTGCGCCCCCACCTGCTGCTCCAATGAGGCGTTCAAGGCCGGGAGCTCCCACCTGCAATCCTTGGCGATCGCACGGCCACGGTCGGCCTCCCTCGCCTCCTCCAAGGTCTCGGGCGCTGGCCTCGAGGGAGGTTGTCAGGGATGCCTCGGCCTCCGCGTTGGCATGCTCACGCTGGAGGGGCCCGAAGTTGATGGCTACCTTCAGTTGATGCCACTCCTCCGCTAGCCGGAGACCCTCGGCTTCAAGGCGCATGTCAACATCCGCGAGTTCTCCGCCAAGCCGGCTCATCGCGCCCATTGCCTCCTGAAAGAGCTCCTGGCGGACGACACTCCGCTCGCGCGCAAGCTTGAGTGCGCGACCAGGCCCATCTCCCGCAGCAGGGGTTGCTGAAGGGGCCCGAAGCGGCTCGCTCCCTCCCAGCAGGGGGCTGGGGGCTGGCGCTTCCCTGATCACCATCTGGGCCACGATGGAGGCCTGGATGGTTGAGGGCCCACTGCTCGAAGTAGAAGCCAGGAACGAAGCCATCCAGCCGCCGTCCACAACAAGAGGGGGAGCCCTTGGCATGCTTGCCGCGCCCCAGGCAAGGCCACGAAGGAGAGACAGAAAAGGCGTGGGCTCGAGGCGCCAGGCTAGCGTGCTTGCCTCTCCGGCCGACCTAGCGCCGGGTGCGGCACGCTGGCTTGGGGCGCTCAAGGCCAACGACGGATTCAAGGTAGGAGGAGGTTGCTTCCCGGGAGACTTCATGGCCCTAGCAGAAGGGACCCTGAGGAGCCACCGTCAGGAGGAGAAGCAGCACTCAACAAATTACAAAGATAAGGTACTCACTCGTCTATGGTGATATACTTCCTATGCTTCAATGGCCGGACGGCACCACGACAGCAACTTGGAGACACTTTCCTCTTGCGGAGCGCGTCAAAGTCCAGACGGAGCCGGCCGAAGCATTGATGCGGCAACCAGCGCAGGGCGCGGCTGGCGAGGCACCCGATGAGGCGGCCTCGTGAGTGTCGGGCTGAGGGGAGCCCTCGGGCTCCGCCTCATGATGACCTGCTGAGACCATGGAAGCCTCGGCCTCAGGAGCAGCGGATTGCGTCGCCCCCTTAGCAGTCACCCCGGGACAAGAGTCACTGGCTCTCGGAGATGGCACCTCGGGAGCCTCGAGCAGCGTCGACGCGCCAGCACCAGCGCCCCCGGCCTCCAGCGGTGCTCGCCTCCCTGCATCCACTCTCGGGGTGAGTTCAGCGCTGGTGACAAGGAGGGGGACCACGAAGATAGGGTTCTCGCGGGGCCCTTCAAGGCCGACTGGACGTAGCCCCCATTCATCAAAGGCGGGCATCTGCCTCGCGAACTCCGCCTTGTTTGACCAGCAGTACAAAAGACAGCCATCCTGCGGCATATCGGCTGGCGAGGGGTCGCCCGTCAAGACCTCAAGCAACGTTATTCGTGCCTCCGGCGGAAGCCCCGACTCCTGAAGCCTCATGCGATCCTGGCCGCCGGACAGGGCCCACATCAGCCGCGAATGGCGCTGGAGTGGGGCGACGCGGCGTCGGAGGAACTCCTTCACCACCATGGGCGTAGTCACGCCGAGATCTTTCAACCTCTTCAACTGGAGCCAGACAAAGACAAGGCGGGAGTCCACGAGCTTCTCGTGGCCCCAGCCGGAGCTGGGAAAAGCGGGCGCCGATGGTGGAGAGAGCAGGGGGCTGTGCACGCCAACACCCACATACACCCATCGTGTCCGAAACCCGCTCGCAGACGGTGGGAGCTCAAATTCAATTCCCGAGCGGGCCGTCGCGGCCACGGCCTGGAAGCTCAGGCATCCCGAGCTTTGCCGAGGATCAGTCAGGTGCAGCAAGAAGAAATGGCGTAGTAGGGCCATGGAAGGAGCAATGCCCACCATAGCCTTGCATACGAAGGCGAAGACAGCAAGATGGGTGACTGATTGGGGACCCAGGTGAGAGAGTCCTGGATTAGGGGGTATCCGGACAGCCGGACTATATGCATCGTCCGGACTACTGAAGCATGAAGATACAAGACTCAAGACTTCGTCCCGTGTCCGGATGGAACTCTCCTTGGCGTGGAAGGCAAGCTTGGCGATCCGGATATTATATTTCCTTCGTTGTAACCGACTCCGTGTAAACCCTAGCCCTCTCTGGTGTCTATATAAACCAGAGAGGTTGGTCCTTAGAAGGCCGATCACAATTACAATCATACCATCATAGGCTAGCTTCTAGGGTTTAGCCTCTACGATCTCGTGGTAGATCTACTCTTGTACTACCCATATCTTCAATATTAATCAAGCAGGAAGTAGGGTTTTACCTCCATCGAGAGGGCCTGAACCTGGGTAAACATTGTGTCCCTTCCTTCCTGTTACCATCAGCCTAGACGCATAGATCGGGACCCCCTACGCGAGATCCGCCGGTTTTGACACCGACATTGGTGCTTTCATTGAGAGTTCCTACGTGTCGCCAAATGCGCTACAGGTCTCGATGGCTCCTCCGATCATCGTCAACAACCACGATCCAGGTGAGACCTTTCCCGGACAGATCTTCGTGTTGGCGGCTTCGCCTGCGGGGCCAACTCGCTTAGCCATCCGAGCAGATCGACAGCTCGCCCACAGCCACCAGATCAGGTTCGGAAACCTGAACTACACAGCAGACATTCGCGGAGACTTGATCTTCGACAGATTCGGGCCTATGCCAGGAACACCGGCCAGTCACGACGAGCACGGCTTAGACCTGCTGTCGGACAAAGCTCGGGGTATCACCCCCGCAGTAGCCTCGGACATAAATCCGGAGCAGGCTGCACTGCCTAAGGACGGAGGGATGGACCCCGCCCTGCAGGTCGCACACTCATCGGCGGTGGAGCCAAACACGGGTCTTACCTCTGTGGTGACCTGTGACTCTGGACCCCCGGATTCGTATCCAGACGCTGGTTCCAGTCCGTGCACTCCCGAGACAGTCGAGCCAGGTTGGGCTCCGGTAATGGAGTTCACCGCTGCGGATATCTTCCAGCACTCGCCCTTTGGCGACATGCTGGACTCATTAAAGTCTCTCTCTTTGTCAGGAGGCTCTCGGCCGAACTATGTCCGGCTCGAGTGGGAGGCAGGCGATGAAGGAATTCGTTGCCCACCCACCACCCACTTCATTGCCACGGTCGATGATTTAACCGAGGTACTGGAATTCGACTCCGAAGAAATCGACGGTATGGACGACGATGCTGGAGAAGAACATGAACCACCGCTCACTAGGCGGTGGACAGCCACCTCTTCCTATGATATATATATGGTGGACACTTCGAAGGAAACAAATGGCGATGAGGCAACTGAGGATAAAACCTCAGGAAAAAAAGCAAAGAACGGGCGTCGTCGGCGCCACTCCAAGCCCCGCCACAGCAATACTGGCCCATGAGACGAAAACAATCCGAATGGTGCCGAAGAAGAATACAACCCTGATCAGCCCGCCTTCGAGTAGACCGAACAGGAGGATGAGCTGGTCAGCCCAGAAGAACAGGCGACGGATGAATACCCGGAGGAGGACATCTACATGCCCCCCTCCGAAGACGAGATTAGCCTCGGAGATGACGAGTTCGGCGTGCCTAAGGATCCCATAGAGCAGGAGCGCTTCAAGCGTCGGCTTATAGCCACTGCGAGGAGCCTGAAAAAGAAGCAACGGCAACTCCGAGCTGATCAAGACCTGCTCACAGACAGATGGACTGAAGTCCTGGCAGCCGAGGAATACGGACCGAGCGCCATACGGCTGATCGGCCACCTCGTGGCCGGGATAAAACGGCATATCAGTCCGCATACCAGCCAACACCCCCACGCCAACATACTACGGCCCGGGGCAACAGAGCAGGACAGCCAAGATCGATCTATGGATCGCGGTAGCGCCTCGGCCGACGTGGATTTACGGCAAATCACGCCGGATACACCTTCAACAAGTCCGCCGGGCGAACATAGCCACACAGTAGCAACTCGAATCACAGAGCCACATTGCCCGGCACAGAGGCGCGCCAAGACCCCCTCCGCTTTCACCGACGAAGTGATGGATCATGAATTCCCAGAAGGGTTCAAACCCATAAACATTGAATCATACGATGGCGCAACAGACCCCGCGGTATGGATCAAAGATTTCCTTCTCCACATTCACATGGCCCGCGGAGACGATCTACATGCGATCAAGTATCTTCCCCTTAAGCTCAAAGGACCAGCCCGGCACTGGCTAAACAGTCTGCCAGCAAATTCCATTGGCAGCTGGGAAAACCTGGAAGATGCATTCCTCGACAACTTCCAGGGCACATATGTGCGACCACCAGACGCCGATGACCTGAGCCACATTACTCAACAACCCAGAGAGTCAGCCAGGAAATTCTGGACTCGGTTCCTAACTAAAAAGAAACAAATAGTCGACTGCCGGACGCCGAAGCCCTGGCGGCTTTTAAGCATAATATCTGTGATGAGTGGCTCGCTCGACACCTCGGCCAGGAAAAACCCAAGTCCATGGCAGCTCTCACAACACTAATGACCCGCTTATGCGCGGGCGAGGACAGCTGGTTGGCTCGCAGCAGCACTACGCCACATTCTGGCACTTCGGATGGTCGCGACAATAACGGCAAGCCACGGCGTAACAGACATAAGCGACGGAACAACGGCGACAACACTGAAGACACGGCAGTCAACGCCGGATTCAGCGGATCCAAGCCCGGTTAGCGGAAGAAGTCATTTAAAAGAAATAATCAGGGACCGTCCAGTCTGGACCGCATACTGGAGCGCTCGTGCCAAATTCATGGCAGCCCGGACAAGCCAGCCAACCACACCAATAGAGATTGCTGGGTATTCAAACAGGCCGGCAAAATAAGCGCCGAAGACAAAGACAATGGGCTGCACAACGACGATGACGAGGAGCCCCGATGTCCGAACACGGGGGGACAGAAGAAATTTCCCCCTAGGTGAAAACGGTCAACATGATCTACGCCACGAACATCCCCAAGCGGGAACGGAAGTGGGCACTACGGGACGTCTATGCGATGGAGCCAGTCGCCCCCAAATTCAACCCATGGTCATCTTGTCCGATCACCTTTGATCGTAGGTATCACCCTACTAGCATCCGTCACGGCGGCTCGGCCGCATTGGTCCTAGACCCAATGATCGACGGGTTCCACCTCACGCGCGTCCTTATGGACGGTGGCAGCAGCCTGAACCTGCTTTATCAGGACACAGTGCGCAAAATGGGCATTGACCCTTCAAGGATCAAGGCCACCAAAACCACCTTTAAAGGTGTGATTCCTGGAGTAGAGGCCCATTGCACGGGCTCTATAACACTGGAAGTGGTCTTCGGATCTCCAGATAACTTCTGAAGCGAAGAGTTAATCTTCGATATCGTCCCTTTCCGCAGTGGTTACCACGCATCGCTTTCGAACGAACCGCATTCGCTAGATTAAATGCGGTACCACACTACGCATACCTCAAGCTCAAGATGCCAGGACCACGCGGGGTCATAACAGTGAACGGAAATATGGACCGCTCTCTCCGAACAGAAGAGCATACTTCAGCCCTCGCGGCGGAAGTACAATGCGGCCTCCTCCAACAAACGAATCCGGCGACAACAACTTCAAGCACCGTCAAGAGAGTCCGGAGCACCCCGCAACAGGATCCTCAGGCACGCCAAGAGCGCGACTAGCAGTCCGGCCTCCGCTTAAGCCCCATCAAACCAGCATTCGTGCCATGCGTACACAATTACGCACTCAAGATACCATGGGCATAGGTGGAGGTGCAACAACGACTCAGTAAAAAGTGCGGGATAACCGCCACATACCTTCATAACATGTCCTTCTTCTTTTTCAGGACATTGCTTTAGAGCAGCCTCTTCAGAAGAGCCGGATTGTCGGACTTACATAGGAGAGAAAACCAAGGAGGCAACAGGCTTCGCGCATAGAAGAAAACACCCAGGTGGAATCTATTTACGATCGTTATACATGTTTTATATATCCATATGCGGCCTGCCCCTGGATAGGACATGTTAAATAGTCCTATTTATCTCCGCTTAATGCGTTCATTGTAAACATACGATTAAACGAATTTTCATCAATGGGAGATTGTACATAGCGTCAGCTCATTATTCTTATTTGAACATTTCTCTTACAAATGTCTCTTTCATATTGCATCCGTACACTTTGGTACGGTCCGTTTGCCAGGGGCTCCCTATGGCACCCCGTTCTACGGCAACTAAAGTCCGAACACTAAACAGTGCGGCACCCCGAACTTATAGCACTATATGCATCAGCTCTGAATCATGTCTTGGGTCTACAGTTGGGTTAGCCCGGCTCCCTTGTTTTGGTACCTTACGTTCCGTTATATCGGCTAAGGTAGCGCAGGTAGAACTACTGCGATTGTGTCCCGGTTCTTCCGGACGAGCACCTCAGTAGAGAAAGCCGAAACCTGACCGGCATGATGTGGCGAGAGCTGGTCGCTGTTTGAGAGGTCTTAAAATCCTTAAAGATTTTCCGCTTTAGGCAATAAATCGGCTTCGTCCGATCTAGGCGTATATAGCGCCCCAATTCGGTCGTCCGGATTATAGGGGCTTCGCCGAAATTTAAAATTGTAGACTTCTATGGCTAAGTGAAAGTTATAAAGCCGCATAGTCCGATTGCCTTGTTCGCTGCGCCGGATACCTCCTTAAGGGACCAAATATTTGGATAAAGAGTATCCGGGTTTTTCCAGGAACACCCCAGCACTAGTTGCGTGGGGCGAGTTTAAGCACGACTGGCCTACTTTCAGTATTCTATAAACAGCCGCACAGAAGGTAATATTTTAAATCAAACAGTGCTACATAGCACAAGTAACTTCGTCTTTAAATTACAACAGCGGCAGAGGTACATTTAGTCAAAGATCTTGTCCTTGGAACACTCATCGGCCACGAGACGAGCGCCTTTCATAACGCCATCATAGTACTTCTCGGGATGGCGATGCTCCTTGCCCTCTGGTAGACCGTCCTTCACCAGCTTCTCCGCATCCAGCTTCCCCCAATGCACGTTCGCGCGGGCAAAGGCTCGGCGGGCACCCTCGATGCAAACGGATCGCTTGATTACTTCAAGCCGCGGACATGCGTTCACCAGCCGCTTGATCAGGCCAAAGTAGCTAGTGGGCAGGGGCTCACCAGGCCACATCCGGACTATGAAATCTTTCATATCCACTTTGTTCGACCTGTGGAGTTCGACCAACTGCTTCAGTTGGTCACTCAGAGGCGTTGGGTGTTCGGCCCCAGCATACTGGGACCAGAACAGCTTCTCCGTTGAGCTCCCCTCTTTGGCACGGTAGAACTCCGCGGCATCTGATACGCTGCGTGCCAGATCTTCGAATGCCCCTGGAGAGCTCCGAATTCGAGTAAGTAAAAGAAACGCCTCCTCCACATGTTTGCTTTCCACAAAGAATTTCTTACCCTCCACTATCTTTTTGGCCTCCTGGATCTCCTGATGTGCCTTCTCGGCTTCGGCCTTGGCGTCTCTAATACTCACAAGGGCCTTCGCAAGCTCGACCTCATTCATCTTCAGATCATTCTCCACGGACTCAAACTTCTGGCCGAGGTCCTGGAGCTCTTGCTGTACCTCGCCCACTCTAGCACTTTGCTTCTCGCGCTCCTTGCATTCCAAGGCCGCCTTGTCTTCGGCCTCGGATAGCGCTTTCTTCAGGGACGCCACTTCCACAGTGGACCCTGTCACATAGTCACGATGCTTCATCGTCAGATTAAACCAATTTATCTATCTTTACATATATAAGAGCAGAGAATCACTCACCTTTGCTCTCTTCGAGTCGCCTCTTCATGAGATCGAGCTCTCCCTACGCCTGCTCCAGGTCCCACTTTAGTTCGGCAACCTCGGCTGTGCGGGCAGCAGCGGCAAGCAGCACGGCCTGCTTATTCACATAAACGCTTATTAGACTCCTGTGGATTATAATTGACCCTCCGTTTGGCTTTTCTTTCCGAACACCAAACAGAGTATCAGGGGCTACTACCTATCGGGTGGTAATTTCACACATTTTTATTACTTACCTCGAAGCCCGTCAGAGGTTTGTGCGAGCTTTGTTAGTCCGCTTTTGGCGGACAAAACCTTTTGAATCACCGCACTCATAAGAATACGGTGCTCGTCATCCATGGAAGCGCCTCGAAGCGCTTCCACCAGACTATCCGGCGCCGCTGGCGTTACGGAAGCCCTCGGCATGGACGGCTCGCCCTCCCTAACGAAGGGCTGCCCGCCTAAATCTGGAATCGCCAAGGGTTCCGGAATAGTGTTCAGTCGAGAGTCCGCCTTGCTGCGGCTCTCATCGACGCGATCCGCGGGGATCTTGAACCCCGCGTGTCCGACATCTGGAACTCCGCCTTGGAAGCGTCTCGGGGTCACCTCCCCGGCCGGGGAACCTTCAGACAACACCTCCGTGTCATCGGCAGGCCGAGGAGTGGTGGCCGTCGGAGCAGTTCATCTCTGAAGCGCTCAGAGACCCATCCGAAGATGACACCTCCGGATGAGCCCTGGCCGGACTGCATATATGTTCGGCGTCATTAAACAACTAAATTAAAATCACGATAGAGTGCGGACACTTACGATCGCGCTAGGGGCTTCCCCCTCGGCAGCCACTCTTCCTCGCTATGAGCGGCCGTGGTGGAGTAGTCCGGAAGGGATGTCTTTCCCTTCTTGGACGTCCCAGCCTCCCCCTCCGGGGCGGCTTTCCTCTTTTTCTCCTCCCAGTCTTGGGGAAAGGTAGAGTTTCTTCTTGCTTCCCCCGCCTCCTTGAGGAGGAATCTGTTTCGTCGTCATCGGACGACGTGGGTATGACGGCCTTGCGTCAAGGGCCTCTCCCGGCCCCATGGCCCGTCTCCTCAAGCCCCTCATCCTTTCCCGATGGGGCGGCTTCTTCTTCTTCCTCCTCCTCTTTGGGGGAGGAGTGCGCCTCGACGTCTTCGGATGAGGCTTCCGGCACAACCTTACGCAAGAGACCCTTCCTGGTCCCCGGGGCCTTCTTTTCGGCCTTCTTCTCCGGCACCTTGTAGGGCGCCGGGACTAGCATCTCCGTCAGGAGAGCATCAGCTGGGCCTTCTGGCAGCGGAGCTGGACAGTCAATTTGCTCCACTGTCTCCACATAGTCCTGAACAAATATGCACAATTACTTAAGGCTCCCCCGTGAATATATTGGGAAGAACCGAATCTGATGGTGGCCTGCAAACTCACCTGGCTAGGAGGCCGTGCAGCATGGAGCCCACGGTCCTCGGATTTGGGAGGAGGTACTTCGGAGGCCTTGAACAACGCCTTCCACACGTCTTTGTGCTTCATGCCATAGAGCCTCTAAAGCGTCTGGTGTTCGGCCGGGACGAACTCCCACAAATTGAATGCCCGCCTTTGGTACGGCAGAATCCGGCGAACGAGCATGACCTGGATCACGTTGACAAGCTTGATGTTCTTGTCCTTCATGCTCTTGATGCAGGTTTGGAGTCCGGTCAGCTTTGTAGGTTCGCCCCAAGTCAGGCCCTTCTTTTCCCAGGAGGTGAGCCGCATGGGGGCTCCGGATCGGAACTCGGGCGCCGCCGCCCAGTTGGCGCCGCGCGGCTCGGTGATGTAGAACCACCCCGATTGCCACCCTTTTACGATCTCCGCGAAGGAGCCGTCCAACCAGGTGACATTAGGAATCTTGCCCACCATGGCCCGTCCGCACTCTGCTTGCTGGCGGCTTACAATCTTTGGCTTCACGCAGAAGATTTGCAGCCACATGCCGAAGTGAGGCCAGATGCGGAGGAAGGCCTCGCATACGACGATGAACGATGAGATGTTGAGGACGAAATTCGGGGCTAGATCATGGAAATCTAGCCCATAGTAGAACATCAGCCCGCAGACGAAGGGGTGAAGTGGAAATCCCAGTCCACGGACGAAGTGGGCGACAAACACGACCATCTTGTGGGGTCCTGCGGTCGGAATGACCTGCCCGACGTCTGGTAGCCGGTGCGCTATGTCTGCGGCCAAGTATCCGGCCACCCGAAGATTTGCGATATGCTTCTCCTTGACGGTGGAAGCCACCGACTTGCCTCCTGCTCCGGACATGTTTAGCTGTGGGGAGAAGACTTGGGCTTGGGTGCTGGAGCACGAGGGGGCAAGAGTGGGCAAAGGAGGAAGAAAAGCGTGGGTAAAAATGGGGAACTCTTATCCCTTTGTAGAGGCGACGAAAGCGGTGTGCCTCCCCACTTGCTCGTTGGGAATCGCTTGCTTCCCAAGCGCCACGATTGATGGCGTGGTGGGATTTCCCATACTCGTATTGATGAGAATCCCGTGATAAGGGGACACGATCTCTGCTTTGACAAGACGTGTCAAGGAAACCGCCTCGCAATATGCGATGTGGCCAGTTGTGGGAAAACGGTTCGAATAATGACCCGACCGTAATGACATGTCGCGTTGCCTAAAAAGTTGTCAGCAGATTGCATTTGTGAAATGCCATTCTCTCTACGGTGGCATGTGAAAATCATTTCATGGATCCGGACACGGTTCAAGTGTTCGATAATTACTTTGGAGTATTCGGAGAAGGAACCCGCCCTGCAATGCCGAAGACAAGACTGCGCGTCGGACTCATCGTCATTGAAGCCTGGTTGAGGGGCTACTGAGGGAGTCCTGGATTAGGGGGTATCCGGACAGCCGGACTATATGCATCGTCCGGACTATTGAAGCGTGAAGATACAAGACTCAAGACTTCGTCCCGTGTCCGGATGGAACTCTCCTTGGCGTGGAAGGCAAGCTTGGCGATCCGGATATTATATTTCCTTCCTTGTAACCGACTCCGTGTAAACCCTAGCCCTCTCCGGTGTCTATATAAACCAGAGAGGTTGTCCTTAGAAGGCCGATCACAATTACAATCATACCATCATAGGCTAGCTTCTAGGGTTTAGCCCCTACGATCTCGTGGTAGATCTACTCTTGTACTACCCATATCTTCAATATTAATCAAACAGGAAGTAGGGTTTTACCTCCATCAAGAGGGCCCGAACCTGGGTAAACATTGTGTCCCTTGCTTCCTGTTACCATCAGCCTAGACGCACAGATCGGGACCCCCTACCCGAGATCCGCCGGTTTTGACACCGACACCAGGTGCAACATATGGATCTGATAGTGGGAGAGCACAGCATTGAAGAAGGCGGAGAAGGGGGGAATCAGGACAGCCCACGTGGCATTGATGAAGAATTGGACCTCAGTGGCTATCTTGTCGACGGAGGCGCGGGATGCAGGCCAGGCCGCCGTCCTCGCCCATTCGTTGAAGTCAGCGGCGAGCGCGGGGCGCACCTTGTCCATGGCCTCCTGGTTGAGCACCAATGACCGGCCCACACCGGGTTCGATGGTCGGGGGTGGCACGGCTGAAGACTGAGAATTCTTCTTTCCCTTCTTTGTTCGCCAAGGCGCCTGGCGACAAGGAGGGCCAGCTCGGGACAGATTGGAAGAGGAGGTTGCTGATTCAGAAAGGCGGGAGACTCGGAGGGGCGCATCGCCAAGCAATGGGGGATAACTGTGTAAATCATGGTGGCCGCCTAACTAGGCGGATATCAAGGCTGTGTGGGGAAGCGGGGCCGCCCATGTCCCATAGGTCGCCACGCGTCAAGCGGGCCCGCAGGCTGTTGGGGCCCGCGGCGCTCTGCACTTGCCCCTTGGCTTCGCCTTGAAGCCAAGTCCGAGCACGCCTTGGGCCCGGGGGCTACTGTCAGCATTCTGGGAACGGGTGTCCCCAGACTTGCCTGCCTGCGGCCCACGGCATGGCTCCACCAGCGACCCCATACGGCCCATCTTCACCAGCAAACACTCAAGACCCTCGCGAGGGGCCAAACCTCACGAGGCGGACGTGCAAGACCTCCTCAGGGGCGGCCTCACCAGGCTGGTTCGCGAGGAGCGGAGAGATCAAGGCAAGGGGCACCTCGCGAGGTCCCTGTGACGCAAGCCATGACGACCATGACCAGGCGGGCGCTAGCGTGCACAGTGTCCTCATTTTCTCTTTGGTGGTAAAGAGGCAAGCATAGGCGAGGAGTTCCGAGGCATCAGGCAAAGGTTTCCATATCAGTGCAACAAGACCAAGACCAGCATGACGGCAGGACAGAGGTCACCGTGGAGCCCAATACGGCGTCACCACCAGAGCCTTTTGCAGGCGAAGTGTAACATCCCAAATTTCCTATTTGGAATGTTTTACAATTATAGCTAAGCATCATATGCATCCTGTTTGAATTTGAATGCCATTTGAAGTTTCAGAGAATTTTGAGTTTTGAATTTGAATTCAAACTTTGGAAGTGGGAAACATTTCAAAAACTAAGCCTGATAAATACTTGATCAAAAGTATGAGAGGAGTAAACATGACACTCCAAAAATATCAGAGGAAAAACATTGCCAAAGTTTTGGATTCAAATCTGAATTTTAATTGAATTTGAAAAAAATGATTTTTTATAAAGTTTGGATTTTGCCTTTGGAAAAATGTTCAAATGATAGGGAATATTCCCTGATCATTTTGGTATATATATACCCTATATAAAATATTTATAGTTATTGTTTTATTTTAGTTTTTGTTTTATTAAAAAAAATAAAATTCTAAAAAGGAAAAACCACCCCAGCCCAATAGCCGCCACGAGTTCCACCGCCTTGCCCACCCGGCCACCAGTAGCCAGCCGAGCCAGCCCTCGCCTGAAACCCCGGGCTTGGCCACCGCTCGCTCACCACCTCTCTCTCTCTCTCACCCATGGGCCCGCCCATCTTCTTCCTCGCCCACGCATCGCAAGACCGCTGAGATCGCTGGATCCCGAAGGATCCGGATTACTACTCGCCTGATCGTCCCCCTGCCGCCCGAGGCCACAGCTATAAAAGCCGACCCCGCACCCTGCTCTCCCCGAGACCTCGCCAGACCCCTCTCCCTCCCGCTCGACCTCACCGAGACCCGAGCTCCCTCCGCCCAAAGTCGCCGCCCGTCGCCACCCTAGCCCTCCCGACCAACCCCGACCCCACCAAACTCCTCCCGAGCTCCCGCACCCTTGCAGCGACTCCCCGGACCTCCCCGACGCTCGAAGCCCTCGCCGCACTCTCGCCGCCGCCGCCGCCGTCGCCGGACTCCGGTAAGCCACCGGAAACCTCCTCCCCCGTCCGATCTCTAGTGAACGGCCCAGATTAGAACCCCGAAGGGGTATTTTTTTTAAAAAGAACCGGCCGGTTCGTCCGGTTTATTAGTTAGGGTTTTTAGTATTTAGCCGGCCCGTTTTTAGTTTTAACCCGAGGCCCTTTTAGACTAAATTACGCTCAGGGCACAGTTTAGGCCCATTAGGCTTTTTTTTTCTTTTTTTTTTCATTTTCTGTTTTTAACAGAATAGTTCCTGTTTCGAAAAATTCATATCTTTTATTCTGTTTAATATTTTTAGATGATTCTTTTTTTGTCGGTTTGCAAATTTTATGTAGTTTCTGTAGAATATATATTTAGCTATGTTAAAATTAATTAAAATTGCTTTAATTTCGTTTTAGTCAGAATAGTAAATCTGCTATAACTTGAGTTAGAAAAATTATTTTTGGATGATTCTTTTTGTCCCAACTTTATTTTGGCATTGCCAAACCATCAAAATTAACTTGGGTATTTTAGGATTAATAAATAAATAGTTTTAAGCAGAATCTTATTAATCCCAATTAATTAACTAGCTACTGTTTTCCTATTAATTTAATTAGTAAATAAATTTATTTTTAACATGTGATTGATTATTCTAGGATAGTTTCTGTCACTTTATAGGATGAACTTTTATTTATAATAAATAAAAGTTTTAAATTATTTTTCTTAATAGAAATTGAATTAGGCCAAATAGGAGTTACATAATAGGTTTACAATTAATTCTTTTGCTCCTATTTGATTAGTGAAATCTTTTATGATAAGTAAACCTAAACCATGATTAGGTTATGTTAGAAATTTTTTGTTATATAAAACTATTTTTGTTGTTATTTGAAGTAGGAAAACTTTGAGTTGTTTTTCTTTAAGTTTTCCCTTTGGGTTTTGCTTTGTTGGTTTTGGTGTGTTACTTTGTTATGTTATTGTGTTAAGTGATGTTATGCTATGTGCTTATTATAGTTATTGTTTGCCTCGGTAGAGTTTCCTGAGTGCGAAGATTGCTACTCTGAAACCCTAGTTTTCGAAGATCGTCAACCGTGCAAGTTCACTTTGACCATGCTTTTCTTACCTATGTTTTATTGCATTTAGTGGCACCTTTGCAACCACCTCGATAGTGATATTGAAATTCTTGTAGTTGAGTAGTATGCATGAGGTAGGAAGCCATCACCCTGTTACCAAGCCGGGACGATATTTTATTTTAATGCTACGCTATAGTAGACAGGGTTTGGTATGAGTGCACGAGAGTGGTGTGAAGAAGGAGGATTCTACGTCAATGACGACAACTCCATGATGGAATCTTGCAAGGACTGCATCTTCAAGACCTCAAGACTTCAAGACTCGAGACAGAATTCAATACACACTACTTTGGGTGAAGGATCGGTTGACGGGCACCTGGAGAACCCGGTGGTTGGCCGGGATGCATGGAGAAGCGCCATGACATCTTGCGGAAAGCTTCACCCAGACTCAAAGAGACGGAAGAATACTTCATGCCGGAAGCTTACCTGCAACCGCAAGTCATTATGGGCTCGCTTGGTTGACCTTAGTGGTGACTCTGGCTGGGACGGTACTAGCAGATGTAGAACTACGGTAGGATGGGATGAGTACGGACGGTGGTCGAGGAACTCTTCGGAAGACCATGTTTCGTCGTCTTGTTCTCAAACACCCTGAAGTGCGAGAACGTAAAAAGAGGGATCGAATCTTGCGGGTAAAGTGTACAAACCTCTGCAGAGGGTTTTAAACCTAATCGATTAGCCGTGTCCCCGGTTATGGACAATTTGAGCATCTGGACTTGGATCTATCTCGGAACTCTCAACACCGGATTGATAACTTAATTGTGGGCAACATATGATGATTTTGGGCTATGAGACATCGGTTGGCGGAACCATGTCATGATAGAAAACTCCATAGTACAGACTTCATTTATTCCTTTGATGTAGGGAAAATAAAATCAGCTTTTACGCAAACAAAACTCGAATCTGAGCCACAAAGCCAAATTGCATATAGTATAGTTTTACCATCTGTTTATTCATGTTGTGATCTTGCCGTTACATTCAATGTACTGACCTACACGGCTGCAACATATCATGTTGCAGATATTTCCTCGACGAGTAAGAGTTACGATGTTACGGTCTACACTCAACCTGCCGATGGCGTTGATGGGACTCCACACCCGTTTGATTGTTTCCGCTGAGTATTATGAGGTATATATCATTTTAAGTTATTTATACATGTGATTGCACTTTGATATATACATTGATGTACTGTGTGTGCCAGCATACTGATCCAGGGATGGCACATATACACAGAGGCTTGACCGTCTGAGGTCGGGTCGCTACACGAAGACTACTTTTGTCAGGAAAACTTGTACTAGTTGTCCCCCTTCAAACATGGCCGTTGTGGGATCCCTTCTCGCTCAATATTTGGGAAGAGGACCAAGGCCTCTATAAATAGGACTAGCTGCCGCCATAGAGAGAGACAAATCTAGACCGGCTGGAGAGACACCACACCAGCTCACCGAGCACAAGAACACCTCTCCTCAGGAGGCTGTTCTTCCCCTGTAACTGTTCATCCTTAGCCCAATAGGCTACGCACCACACCACACTGGAGTAGGGTATTACACCACATTGGTAGCCCAAACCAGTATAAATCTTGTGTCCCTCTGTTCTTTGGGTTGGTCGAGCTAGGCCGTGAGATCGTGGTGCGTGTGAGCTAGGGGGAGGAGAGATCTTCGTGCGCACCCTAGTGCTCGAACCTTAAGGGTTTTGCCGGAACCCGTAATCCGACACATGCTACAAGACCAAGACCGCCAGGACGGCAGGACGGAGGTCATCGCCGAGCCCACCATGGCGTCACGACCTGAAGCTTTGCAAACGAAGACCACCTTTTGTCAGGATAAGATGTACTAGTTGTCTCCCTTCAAATTTGGCCGTTGTGGGATCCCTTCCCGCCTTCGTTTGGGAGGATGACGAAGGCCACTATAAGTAGAGCCTAGCCACCACCGTAGAGGGGGATCCGGATCCATTCCATCCACACCCTCACTAGCTCACCCAAACACAAGAACAGACCTCCTGAGGTTGTCCTCCCACTATACTAGTTCATCCTCAGCCCACCTCGAGGCCAATCCACCACAAAGCAGGAGTAGGGTTTTACACCGCAAGGTGGCCCGAACCTGGGTAAATTGTTGTGTCCCATTTCCGTCCAGTTCATCGAGCTAGGGCGTGGGATCGACGAGTTGGCAGAATGGGGAGGTTGAGTTCTTCACACACACCCCAGAGTTCGAATATATACAGGGTCCGCAGAGCCCGGAATCCGACATTTGGCGCGCCATATAGGGGTGCATCGGAGCCTCTCTTCTCCGTTTGATTCGCCACCATTTCGCCATCCTATGGTTGATGCTCGTCGAGTTCGTATTGAGCGTCGGGCCTCCCTCGCCGCCTACGTCGCCCAGATGGCGCATGCAGCTGACTGCGCTCCCCGTCGTTCCCCGTCTCCTGCGGCCAATGCCGCCACTGGCCCAGCGGCCCATGAGCAGCAGGCTTCATCGCTGCAACCTTCTGTGCGGTGTGATGGATGCACCGCCACTCCGTCGCTGACTCCAGCAGCTGCTTCATCTTGACATGCTCGTCGCGGGCCAGCGAACGCGCAGGCTGCGTTGCTCATGGCACGGGAGCTCCTGCGCTACCGCCGACCGACGACCTCTATGAGGAGTGGCTGGACTGCATCACCGAGCTCGTCAGTGCCGCGGGGGAGGCCCCCGTGCCGTCTTGCTTGCTGCCCCCACCGCCGCCTCTCGCGGGCGACGTGGACCATGGTACGCCTCCTCCACCTCCCAGGCAAGACGTCGTCCCCGAGCCTAGGCGTGAGCCTCCACGGCGCGTCCCACCGCTCAGGGCACTGGAGCGCGATGAGGAAAGCTGCCAAGTGGTGCAGCGGCCCCAAGGAGAGGCGCGTGCGCTCCCAGCACCGCCACGTCAAGACCATGTGCCGCTTGAGGTGGTGGTGCGCGAGCGCCAAGATCAGGCTCCACCTCCACGGTGGGCTCCGGTGACCAAGGCAGGATGTCATGTGTTCACCCCGGAGCTACGCCGCATCGTCGGACCAGGAAAGTTCAAGACCGACCTACCTCTGCGCTACAATGGCACCCCCGACCCTGCCGAGTTCCTGCCGCTCTATGAGTTGATCATTGAGGCGGCCAACAGCGACGAGAAGGTCATGGCGAACGGGTTTCCCATGGCCCTCAAGGACGGCGCATGCTCGTGGCTCCTGAACCTCCCTGCAGGATCGATCTCCTACTGGGATGAGATGCGAGAGCGCTTCATCGCCAACTTCCAGGGCACTCGCGACCACCCACCGGCTGCGGGTGACCTGGGACGCATCAAGCAGCAGCCAGGAGTGACCTTGGAAAAATACATCCAGTGCTTCAACAACGTTTGCCTCAAGATTCCCAAGGTGTCGGACGAGGCCATCATCTCGGGTTTACTGATGGCGTTCGGGACGTCAAGATGAAGGTAGAGCTCGCCATACACGAGGACCTGTGCACGGCTCTAAAGATGTTCAACATGGCAACCAAATGTGCGAGAGCTGAGGAAGGTCTCCTCTCCCTCCTGGAGCTTCCAGAGGCTGATCTAGAAGACAAGAAAGCCAAGGTCAAGGATGTGAAGCTGTCGGATTTCGGGTCCCGGCAGACCCTCTAGGTTTGAACTCTAGGGTGCGCACGGAGATCACACCTCCTACCTACCTACACCTCGTTGCCTCGCAAGGATCTAGAACTACACGAAGAGCAACACAAGGGACGCAAGGTTTATACTAGTTTGGGCCACCATTGTGGTGTAATACCCTACTCTAGTTTGTGGCGTGGTGGATTGCCTCTGGGGCTGATGATGAACAATACAAGGAAGAACAGCCTCGTGAGGGTCTGTTCTTGGCTGGTGCGATGAACTGCTAGGGGGAGTTCAGTCGCCTCTCTCTCTCTCTCTCTCTCTCTCTCTCTCTCTCTCCAGATTCAAAGGTGCCTCTAGCTCTGTGGGTGGCTAGTCCTATTTATAGGCAGAGGCCCTGGGCCTCTTCCCAAATATTGAGCGGGAAGGGCGCCAACAATTGGCCAATTTGAAGGGGAACATCTAGTACACTTATCTGACTAAAGTTGGTCCTCGCCTTTGTCACAAAGGCTCTGGTGGTGATGCCGGCTTGGGCTCCATGATGACTTCCTTCCTGCCGTTGCGACGGTCTTGGTCTTGTTGCACCGGAACGGGTGCCTTTGCTTGATTCTCTGTCACGACCGGTTTTTCAATAAAATACTTATTGAGAAACCGATCTTTTGGTTCCAGTATAGGAAGAATTCTCCTTACTGGTAGACAAAATACTTGATCCAGAAGTCCAGCAGCATTAAATATATTACAGGGTTGAGCTGAGGTTGCTCAACAATCTATTACAAACACGCCAATATTTTACATAAGGGCGGCTATGACACAGGGGTGTGGTGGCATACTACTGACTCGAGATAAAAGTGGTGGTGGATATATCACAGTGGAGTGGATAACATGACTCCTAAACTGGCAGCTCATCGAGCGTCGAGGTGAGGCTCGATGCATTTATTCGGGTAGCGGAAGCGGATATAATCTGATGACCAAATCCAGGATCGCCTTTGGGTACTGGGACTCCTCTAGGCGTCGGACTCGCTATCGAACTCTTCATCCATGAGATCGCCGTCAACATCTGGCCAAATCAACAAGCTAGGTGAGTACTTTGAAAGTACTACTTAAGACAGTTCGGACATAAGATATAAAAATGCAAGCATGAATGCGTCATGAGAAAATAGCAATGCACACTCAAATAATAAATATTGCACGGCATGATAAGTAAAAGGAAATTGAGGCGGTAGTCCTCCGAAATCCCAACAAAAACTGAAAACCGATCAGATTATGCGGAGGCGACCTAGAAGGGAAAACATATAAATTATCATGCCGCAGTCGGGCGTCTAAGCGACGACACATAAAGGGCTTATATTGAAAGTAAATAACATGCGTGCCACAGTCGGACGTCTGAGCGACATCGCAGAAAGGGCTTATATCGAAAGTAAATAACAAGCGTGCCATAGTCGGACGTCTGAGCGACATCGCAGAAAGGGCTTATAGTGAAAGTAAATAACAAGCGTGCCACAGTCTGACGTCTGAGCGGCATCGCAGAAAGGGATTAAATATCATTATTCATATCTGATAAATTCACGAAGATATAACACTCATAGGAAATATTCAACACATAATAATAAACGGGTTAGTCCATCCACGGGAATAAACATTTAGCCGGACTTAACACTCATGTGGTTCACCGGAGTTTTGTCACCGAGACCGACAATCGACAAGATAAGTTGAACACAATACCTGGACATGGGTAAGATGATTCAAAGGATTTTTGACTCTGCAGAGTTTGTACTAATTATCCACAGCCAACGGATTTCCGTAGTCATGAAGGACTAGTTCCGTTTACGGTATTTCGGTAGAAACACATCTAACTAGTAGACACCCATCCCACCTCACGATACCAGGAATCACCCAAGACAACATTCAAGAAAAACTTTGAGACGGGGAGATCACAACCTCGAATAGCATGGGGTCAAATTTATATACGCGCGCTCTAAGGGGTGCCCCCCTCTCGGTCCCAACCGGAAACACCCATGCCCCCTGACCGGATGACTGGCTTTAATCCAGGGCCATGGAACCCTCATCACGGCCTCTCTAATTGGTGTATACCAGGAAAGCGGTTTGCAACTTACTAAGACATATCCCTTGCGGAAAACATGTGGTAGTACAGGAAGGGAAAATGGATGGAAACTGGACTTGATTCATGATGACACCGAGTCGCAATAGTGCAGCATAAGACTGACATGCTTCAACACTGCCATCTTACCCACTCTCATGCCATCACATGGCCATGCAAACTCATATCCAACAACATATGGATTTTCGAAGCTCACTTGCCTCAACTTTGCATGTAATATAACAATTATCAAAATGCTCATAAACATGCCATGAAACTACTTAATGCAAACATGCAACAAACACTCATCATATCAAAAGTTCAAACATGCTTGCCTGGTTCAGAGTAGTCGGAGTCTAGCTTGGTGAAGTTCGCGGTTCCGTCACCTCCTCTGGTATCTACGGTATAAGAAAATACGTACTAACGTAAATACCGTGAGTGCGCAAAAAACGTGTTCCAAATATTTTTCAAATAAATATGAAAAACAACTAGACATAAAAATAAAGAGGACAGAAAAAGAATCAATCAAAAATCATTTTCTGTTTAAAAGTTATAAAGGTTTTAGTACAGGGACTCATCTGTAATTTAACAGAAAGTTTCCAGGGGCCAGATTATAAAAACAGAAAACGCTTCGGCTAAAAACCCGTCAACTGCAAAGGGAGACGTACTCTGCCCGAAGGCGTTTTAAGAAAACGGTTCAAAAAATAGAAAATACTGACGAGGGGTCCCACCCATCAGGTTTGAATTTCAAACGGGGGAAGAAGCAGAGGGTACCTACGTGATCAGCGTGCCCTTCCGCGTCTGTGGGTGGTGGTGGTGGTCGTCGGCGAGCACCACGTCGACGGCGGTCCTTACTCCAGCGGACGGCGGCTCGGGTGAAGTTGGATCTCGTCGGGGAGGACTGTGGAGGTTAATTTGAAGCTTGGGTTAGAGCACTGGGTGCACGAGAAGGTAACTGACGTGGCTTGGGAGGCGGGGATGGCCTCACCGGAGTGGATCGAGCTGGTGGCCGAGGCGGATCGGGGCGGCCGGAGTCGGGGGAGGAGACCTCCTCGAGGTCCTCCTGGTGACTTGGCGGGGTTCTGGTGAGGTGTAGTGGTAGTGCGTGCTCGAGAACGAGCTCGGGACCTCATTTTATAGGTGATCCGAGGCGGTGGCCGCGAACGGGGATCTCCGGCGATGGTTACGGCGGCGCAGTGCTTGGTCGGGTAGTTTAGGAGGTTGGGCGTCAACGTGGAGGTCCACGGGTTCCATTTAGGTGCTAACCTAGTTTGGATTAGGCGCTCTTGGGTGGTTTCGACAGAACGGGGCGGCGCGGGCCCGTCGGTGGCAGAGGGCGCGCCATGTGCTTGCCGGGCCACAGCGACGGTGCTGCGGTGTGCGCTGGCATGCAGGAGGCCACGCGGAGGGCTAGGGTGCGTTGGGCGGCGCAGGACGGCGTAGAGAGCTGGCGCTAGCTCCTGTTGGCCGCCACGGGTGGCTCTACCACCGCAGAAGCTGCCGGCATTGGCGAGGCTCGCCGCCACCGACACCTGCGCCCGTCCAAGAGAGCGTGCGGTGCTCTGGTGATCGATGACAAGCCACTGACGAAAAACCGACACTGACTAAACTCTGAATCTCTGAATTTACTGAATATGCATAGAAACAGTGCCGGCCAAGTGTTTGATGAAATTATTTAGGCATGAGAAAAAATTATCTGGGGCTGATCTTTGGTGTGGTGGTCTCTCAAAGCACCTAGGCGTTGCCTGATTTTTGGTGGAATTTTTGGAGAAAGGAAAATATGAATTTCACCAAAAATGATGAATCTGGTCCAAACTTGCAGTGGTTGAAACTTGAAAATTTTGAAAGGAGGAAGAGTGGATCTTGATGGTTCTAGGTTGGGGGTTCTAGGAACTATCCAGAGGAGTTGGCTTGAGATCAAAACTCAAAGGAAATAAGGTACTTCCTTTGTAAATCATCTAGGCTTAGAATAATGAACATAATTGTTTTTGGGGATAAAATAAATGAAATAAAATCCAAAAATGGGTTGGACCTGTTGGAATGTAATGTTTGGGTTGCCCCAAAGTGGAGGGAGGGGTTTTGGGAGAATTTACCACATGAGGCATGGTAAAACAATGGATGGTTTCAAAACAAAAGAGTAGCCCCAAAACCCATAGGGTTTCTTTTTAATAGAGAATAAATTCCAAAAATTTATTTGAGGTGGTAAAAGTCAGAAGGAAGGTTTTTAAATAACCAAACACGAAGGTTGAGGAGGATACAAAAATAAAATCCTTGCCATGAGGAAAATTTGAGAGAGAGGGGTTTTTGGAAGGATTTTAAATGACCTCCTTCAAATCAAACAAAGTTTTTGTTGAAAACCAAATTAAAAATTTTGGATTGTCACAACACCTACCCCCTTAGGAAAAATCTCGTCCCCGAGTTTTCAGCTGATCCTCAAATAAGTGTGGGTGCTCTGTCCGAAGAAAATCCTCTCTTTCCCAAGTCGCTTCATTCTCGGTGTGATTGCTCCAATCGAATCGTGAAAAACTTGATGGTTTTCTGTCGGGTCCTCCTTTCAGACTCCTCCAATATTTTTATTTGACGTTCCCGATAGGTGAGGTCTGGTTGCACGTCAATGTCTTCATGGGATACTTGCTTCTCTGGGTTGCTCACACACTTCCTCAATTGCGAGACGTGGAACACGTCGTGGACATCGGATAATTCTTCTGCAAGTCTAGCTGGTAGGCTACCGTGCCTCTTCGTGCCACTATACAGAAGGGTCCGATGAATCTTGGTGCTAGCTTTCCCTTAACCTTGAATCGCTGCAGGCCCCTCATAGGAGATACTTGTAGGTACACAAACTCACCGGGTTCAAAACTGACTCCCCGATGTTTTTGAACGTAATAACTCTTCTGTCGACTTTGAGCTGTCTTGAGTCGATCCCTAATTATCTTAACTTTCTCCTCAGCCTCCTTGAGCATGTCCGGGCCGAAGATATGGCTGTCTCACGGTTTCGACCAATTTAGCAGGTACGACATCTTCACCGCATAAAGCTTCAAATGGTGCCATTTGCAGGCTGGCTTGGTAACTGTTGTTGTATCACGAACTCTGCGTATGGCAAGCTTTCTTCCCAACTGGTTCCATAGGTGAGGACACATGCTCTCAAAGATGTCTTCTAGAATTTGGTTTACGCGTTCAGTTTGTCCATCAGTCTGGGGGTGGTATGCGGTACTAAACGCCAGTTGAGTTCCCAGAGCTTGTTGTAATTGATCCCAAAATCGGGAGACGAATTGAGTGCCTCTGTCTGATATTATAGTCTTTGGAACTCCATGCAAGCAGATGATACGGGAAAGATAAAGCCTGGCAAGCTTTTGAGTGGTGTGGGTTATCTTCACGGGGATGAAGTGTGCCACCTAAGTCAGTCTATCTGTGATGACCCATATGGCATCATTCCCGTGTCGTGACCGAGGTAGTCCAATAATAAAATCCATTCCAATCTCGTCCCATTTCCACTCGGGTATCTTATTTGGTTGTAATAGTCCGCCCGGTTTCTGGTGCTCGGCCTTGATGCGTTGACATGAGTCACAACATGCAATGAACGTGGCTATGTCCCTTTTTATACCGTGCCACCAATTTTTTTCCTGAAGATCCTTGTACATTTTTGTTCCTCTAGGATGGATTGAATACGGAGCGGTGTGGCCTTCAGCTAAAATTTGTTGTTTAAGGTCCTCGATATTTGGTATGCAAAGCCTATCTCCGTACCACAATATTCCCTGCTCGTCTATGATGAATTCTGAGGCCTTGCCCAAACTCACTTTCCGTTTTATGCCTTCAATGCTGGGGTGCCCATGCTGAGCCTCCTTATTCTTTTCTATCGTAGTAGGCTGTATTTCCAAATTCGACACTGCCTTCGGTGACCACCATCAAGTTGAGTTTAGCAAACTCCTGCCGAAATTCAGGTCTCAGGTTTGGTAGGTTGTCGTTGTCCGAGCTAGGGTTCCGACTTAGAGCATCCGCCACTACATTTGCTTTTCCTGGATGGTAGTGGATTCCAACATCATAATCCTTCACTAATTCCAACCAGCGTCGTTGCCGTAAATTGAGTTCCGGTTGTGTGAAAATATACTTGTGGCTCTTATGGTCTGTGTATATTTCACAACGAGTTCCAAGTAGGAATTGTCTCCACTCTTTGAGTGCATGGATGACTGCTGCCACCTCCAAGTCATGAGTAGGATAATTTTCTTCATGCTTGTGAAGTTGTCTGGAAACATACGCGACTACCTTGCCTTCTTGCATCAATACGCATCCGAGGCCCTTCTGGGATGCGTCACAATACACCTCAAAATTCTTGTGTATGTCTGGCACAATTAATACTGGTGTTGTCGTTAATTTCCTTTTTAGTTCTTGGAAACTTTTCTCGCAAGCTTGATCCATTCAAACTTCTTATCCTTCTTGAGTAATCAAGCGTCATTGGCTTTGCTATGGTGGAGAATCCTTCAATAAATCTCCGGTAGTATCCTACCATTCCCAAGAAACTTCGTACGTCCATTACGCTGGCTGGTGGTCTCCAGCCAAGTACGACCTTGACCTTTTTCGGGTCTACGGCAATACCTTCTTGGGTCAGTACGTGGCCCAGAAAACCTACTTGTCTTAGCCAAAATTCACACTTGCTGAACTTGGCGTACAATTGATGTTTCCTTAGTTCTCCTAGTACGATTCTGAGATGTTCAAAGTGCTCTTCTGGTGTCTTGGAGTATATCAGAATATCATCGATGAATACCACAACAAACTTGTCCATAAACTTCATAAATACTTTGTTCATGAGGTGAACAAAATATGTGGGAGCGTTTGTTAGTCCAAACGGCATTACTGTGAACTCATACAGTCCGTGATTCTGGAGGTGAAGGCTGTCTTGGGGATATCTTCTGTTCGTACTTTTAATTGATGGTATCCCGACCTTAAGTCAATTTTTGAGAAAACCTTGGCCTGAGCGAGTTGATCAAATAAATCATTTATTCGTGGCATCGGGTATTTGTTCTTGATTGTGACCATGTTAAGTGCTCGATAGTCTATACACAATCTCGGTGTCCCATCCTTTTTATTGGCAAAGAAAATTGGTGAACCCCAAGGTGAGGAGTTGGCTCGTATATATCCTTTGTCCAGTAATTCTTTTATTTGCTTCTTCAATTCTACCAACTCGGATGGTGCCATTCTGTATGTCTTCTTGTATATGGGGGCGGTTCCGGGTGCTAGCTCAATGCTGAATTCTATCTCTCGGTGCAGTGGCATGCACAGTAGTTCTTCGAAATACATCCGAAACTCACACACTACTGGAACTTCGCTTAACTCAGAAACGTCCACCTTGTTCAATCTCGGTTGCCGAGATATTTGTCTCTCTTTGGCCGAAACTTTTATTGTCTTCCCGTGATGGTGGGTGAGAATTATGGTCCGGTTGGAGCAGTCGATAAATCCTTTGTTGGTGGTTAACCAATCCATCCCTAGGATGACATCCAGTCCTTTATTTTCTAATACAATAAGGTTGACGTGAAACTTCAATCCTTCAAACTCAATAAGCACATCTTGGCAGTAACTCTGAGTAATTTGCTTAATCCCAAGGGACTTGATGATCATGGATTTTTCCAAGGGAAGTATCGAAAAATCATTTTGCAAAGCAAATCTCTTTGAAATGAACGAGTGAGAAGCTCCAGAATCAAACAAAACCGTGGCAGGTATTGTGTTGACAGGGAACATACCGAGTACGATATCCGGGGCATTTTGTGCTTCTTCTCTGGTCATGTGGTTCAGATGACCCTTCCTGTGGTTGTTATTGAGGTTGAAATTGTTTCGCTTGGGCGCTGAATTATTGCCACCGTTGTTCGGCTTTGGGGTCGAGTTCCTTGGCTTGGGGCACTGCTTGTCATAGTGCCCTTCTTCTCCACAAGCGTAGCAAGTAACGCCTGGGCGATATGTGAACTCCTTGCCCCTTGCATGGAAATTCTTGATTGGGTGTGAAACATTCGTCGTGGGTTTGTGTGTCCCACCTTTCTGAAAATCCGTCTTGCTCCGGTGGTTGCGAGCAAGAGTAGTCTGGTCCCTTTTGCGCTTGCGGAAATCCTCCAAGATGCGTCGCTCATTTTCCAAGGTAATCACTTTATCCACCAGTGTTTTGAAAACTGGGAAGGTGTACCGACCAGCCGGCATTTAAGCCGCCGGGTGCCGGAATCGTCCAGGAATTTTTCCATCTTCTTGCTTTCAGTCATACGCTCTTCAAGCGTGAAGCGAGACAATAGAGTAAACTGACTGTTGTATTCCGACACCGTCATGGTCCTCTGCTTGAGGTCATCAAACTCCCTCTTCTTGATCTTCATAACACTTTTAGGAATGTGCGCCCATGAAAACCTTCTTTGAACTCCTCCTGTGTTATATCATTTTTGTTGGGGTGCATGTGTAGAAAATTTTCCCACCATGATGCAAATGCTGCTCCAAAGGAGATAGTGCGGTGCATATAGAACTTTCTCACGGTCTGAACACTGTGCAATAATTAATTTTCTTTCCATGTCATGAAGCCAGTCGTCGGCCTCAAGAGGTTTGTCAGTATGAGAAAATGTGGGGGGACGCGTCTTCTGTAGCTCAAACAATCTGGATTGCTGCTGATACGGTCCACGGTGATTTCCCATATTGATGACTTGGTTCATCATTTCCTGATGTTGTTGCTGACTCTGTTCATAAAGGCGGCATACTTGGGAAAATGTTGTTTCACCGCCTGCTGACTTGACTGCCCCTGTGTGAAGTTGTTACTTGTTTGTGTGCCATAATTTTCCTCTGGCGGATTTGGCATGGAGCGCGTCCAAGGACGAGACATTTTTCACTCTGGGTATATATTTTGTAAAACTCATAAGAAAAGAAAATGAGTCGCAGAAATCAATAAATTCATAAAGACGGGAAATTTTAAATGCTCCAAGATTTTTCAAGAGAATAATCGATTGCGCATGGAGAAGGACTGCTCCTTATATATCTTACACGCAAGCAGTAATTATACAATACATCACTCAGGATATGCATACATATTCCTGACATGTTATTTAGGCTAGTGCACTTCTCCCAGTTCCTACATGATGCGCAAACAAGCTACTTCTCACAACCTATGTACATATAAACATATCATACAAGTCGGTACATCGCATGGAGGCTAAGCGTACTCAGTTGGAGATGGTAAGGATCTCCCTTGGCCTGCCGAGGGTGAGGCGCAGTGAGGCTGGGGACTCAACCTCCTCCTCGCTAATAGGCTCCAGACGTGAAGTGCTGCGCTGAGTTGATGGAGCGGGCACCATAGGTGGAGCAACACGAACAGGAGTGGGCGCAATAGGTGGTGCAGTACGAACTAAAGTGGGCACAATGACTTGGTTGAACTCCTCAGTGGTAGGCAGGCGACGAGTAGTGGCGAGAATGGTAGGTGAATAAGATGCCGAGGATGAGAAGAAAGTCAGTGGTGGTGCCGTGTGCAGGAGCTCCCTCCTATTGGCGGCACAGCCATGGACTGAGTCCATGCGGGCAGCCACAAGGTCGTCCACCAGGTTGTCGAAGGCTTCCTCCAGAGCCTGGAGGTACTCCACAAGCATCTCGATAGCCTCGTCGCGCTCTCCTCTGGGGCAAGCGAATGCGTAGTGACAGGTGTATGGCACGTGGCATGGAAGGTAGCGGTAGCGACGAGTCTTCATTGAAGGAAGAACATCCCGGAGATGAGCTATCGCCTCACGGGCAGCCATCTGCATAGCATGCCTCTCCGTAGGCATGGCTCTCCCCAAGAACCGGAAGCGGCGTAACTCAACACGCCCTCCCTTGAATTGCACCGCGGCCTGGTGCATGGACAGACTGTCGTTGATCTTGTGCTGGTAGAGTGTGAATACTGGGCGCACTGATGGCCCCATCGCGATCTGGACGATGAAGGAGAGGAGCTTGATGAACCCCTCAGGCACGTTGGCGAACACCTGTGACTCACAAATCGTTGCCGACCATCTACAAAAGTAGGCAAAAATTCTGAATGGTCAGATCATAAATTTATGCTGACTGTCAGGAAATGACTACATTTGCAAAAATACAAATTAACACTATTATGCTAATAACCGATTAGCGATCGCACCTAGTGGCTTCCTACAGTCAGCCTGGCTTTGGTACCAAGTTTGTCATGACCAGTTTTTCAATAAAATACTTACTGAGAAACCGATCATTTGGTTCCAGTATAGGAAGAATTCTCCTTACTGGTAGACAAAATACTTGATACACAAGTCCAGTAGCATTAAATATATTACAGGGTTGAGCTGAGGTTGCTCAACAATCTATTACAAACACGCCAATATATTACATAAGGGCGGCTATGACACAGGGGTGTGGTGGCATACTACTGACTCGAGATAAAAGTGGTGGTGGATATATCACAGTGGAGTGATTAACATGACTCCTAAACTGGTAGCTCATCGAGTGTCGAGGTGAGGCTCGATGCATTTATTCGGGTAGCGGAAGCGGATATAATACAGTGACCAAATCCAGGATCGCACGGGACTGACTGGGACTCCTCTAGGCGTCGGACTCGCTATCGAACTCTTCATCCATGAGATCGCCTTTCACAACATCTGGCCAAATCAACAAGCCAGGTGAGTACTTTGAAAGTACTCGCAAGACAGTTCGGACATAAGATATAACAAATGCAAGCATGAATGTGTCATGAGAAAATAGCAATGCACAATCAAATAATAAATATTGCACGACATGATAAGTAAAAAGGAAGTCGGGCGGTAGTCCTCCCGAAATCCCAACAAAACAACTGATAACCGATCCCAGAATTATGCAGGCGGCGCCTCGAAGGAAAACAAATAAATTATGATGTCATGATCAGGCGTCTAAGCGACACCACATAAAGGGCTTATATTGAAAGTAAATAACATGCGTTACCCGCGATCGGACGTCGGAGCGACATCGCAAAGGGCTTATATTGAAAGTAAATAACGAGCGTGCCCGCAATGGACGTCTGGCGATATCGCAGAAAGGGCTTATATCGAAAGTAAATAACAACCGTGCCCGCGATCGGACGTCTGAGCGACATCGCAGAAAGGGCTTATAGTGAAAGTAAATAACAAAGCGTACATACCGATCGGCGTCTGAGCGACATCTCAGAAAGGGCTTAAATATCATTATTCATATGTGATAAATTCACGAAGATATAACACTCATAGGAAATATTCAACACATAATAATAAACAGGTTAGTCCATCCACAGGAATAAACATTTAGCCGGACTTAACACTCATGTGGTTCACCGGAGTTTTGTCACCGAGACTGACACCGACAAGATAAGTTGAACACAGTACCTGGACATGGGTAAGATGATTCAAAAGATTTTTGACTCTGCAGAGTTTGTACTAATTATCCACAGCCAACGGATTTCCGTAGTCACGAAGGACTAGTTCCGTTTACGGTATTTCAGTAGAAACACATCTAACCAGTACACACCCATCCCACCTCACGATGCCAGGAATCACCCTAGACAACGTTCAAGAAAAACTTTGAGACGGGGAGATCACAACCTCGAATAGCATGGGATCAAATTTATATACGCGCGCTCTAAGGGGTGCCCCCTCTCGGTCCCAACCGAAACACCCATGCCCCCGACCGGATGACTGGCTTTAATCCAGGGCCATGGAACCCTCATCACGGCCTCTCTAATTGGTGTGTACCAGGAAAGCGGTTTGCAACTTACTAAGCCATATCCCTTGCGGAAAACATGTGGTAGTACAGGAAGGGAAAATGGATGGAAACTGGACTTGATTCATGATGACACTGGAGTCAGAATAGTCTGGCATGCTTCAACACTTCCATCTTACCCACTCTCATGCCATCACATGGCCATGCAAACTCATATCCAACAACATATGGATTTTCGAAGCTCACTTGCCTCAACTTTGCATGTAATATAACACTTACCGAAATGCTCATAAACATGCCATGAAACTACTTAATGCAAAACATGCAACTAACACTCATCATATCAAAAGTTCAAACATGCTTGCCTGGTTCGGAGTAGTCGGAGTCTAGCTTGGTGAAGTTCGCGGTTCCGTCACCTCCTCCGGTATCTACGGTATAAGAAAATACGTACTAACGTAAATACCGTGAGTGCACAAAAAAAGTGTTCCAAATATTTTTCAAATAAATATGACAAACAACTAGACAGAAAAATAAAGAGGACAGAAAAGTAATCAATCAAAAATCATTTTATGTTTAAAAGTTATAAAGGTTTTAGTCCAGGGACTCATCTGTAATGAAACAGAAAGTTTCCAGGGGCCAGATTATAAAAACAGAAAACGCTTCGGCTAAAAACCCGTCAACTACAAAGGGAGACGTACTCTGCCTGAAGGCGTTATTAGAAAACGGTTCAAAAAAAAGAAAAGACTGACGAGGGCTCCCACCCGTCTGGTTTGAATTTCAAACAGGGGAAGAAGCAGAGCACGTCGGCGCCCGAGAGCTGTGGTGGTCACCGGCGGCGATCCAAAGCGAGTTAGGAGGATCGGAGGGTACCTACGTGATCAGCGTGCCCTTCCGCATCTGTGGGTGGTGGTGGTGGTCGTCGGCGAGTACCACGTCGACGGCGGTCCTTGCTTTGGCGGACGGCGGCTCGGGTGAAGTTGGATCTCGTCGGGGAGGACTGCGGAGGTTAAATTGAAGCTTGGGTTAGAGCACTGGGTGCACGAGAAGGTAACTGACGTGGTTTGGGAGGCGGGGATGCCCTCACCAGAGTGGATCAAGCTGGTGGCCGAGGCGGATCGGGGCAGCCGGAGTCGGGGGAGGAGACCTCCTCGAGGTCCTCCTGGTGACTTGGCGGGGTTCTGGTGAGGTGTAGTGGTGGTGTGTGCTCGAGAACGAGCTCGGGACCTCATTTTATAGGTGATCCGAGGCGGTGGCCGCGAACGGGGATCTACGGTGATGGTTACGCCGGCGCAGTGCTTGGTCGGGTAGTTTAGTAGGTTGGGCGTCAACGTGGAGGTCCACGGGTTCCATTTAGGTGCTAACCTAGTTTTGATTAGGCGCTCTTGAGTGGTTTCGACAGAACGGGGCGGCGCGGGCCCGTTGGCGGCAGAGGGCGCGCCCTGTGCTTGCCGGGCCACGGCGACGGTGCTGCGGTGTGCGCTGGCATGCAGAAGGCCACGCGGAGGGCTAGGGTGCGTTGGGCGGCGCCGGACGGCGTAGAGGGCTGGCGCTAGCTCCCGTTGGCCGCCACGGGTGGCTCTGCCACCGCAGAAGCTGCCGGCGTCGGCGGCCGAGGTTTCGCCGCCACCGACACCTGCACCCGTCCAAGAGAGCGTGCGGTGCTCTGGTTAAGAAGGAGAGGCCGTGCGCAACGCGCCAGGGTGCACTGGTGATCGATGACAAGCCACTGACGAAAAACGACACTGACTAAACTCGGAATCTCTGAATTTACTGAATATGCACAGAAAAAGTATCGGCCAAGTGTTTGATGAAATGATTTAGGCATGAGAAAAATTTATCCGAGGCTGATCTTTGGTGTGGTGGTCTCTCAAAGCACCTAGGCGTTGCCTGATTTTTGGTGGAATTTTTGGAGAAAGGAAAATATGAATTTCACCAAAAATGATGAATCTGGTCCAAACTTGCAGTGGTTGAAACTTGAAAATTTTGAAAGGAGGAAGAGTGGATCTTGATGGTTCTAGGTTGGGGGTGCTAGGGACTATCCAGAGGAGTTGGTTTGAGATCAAAACTCAAAGGAAATAAGGTACTTCCTTTGTAAATCATCTAGACTTAGAATAATGGACAGAATTGTTTTTGGGGATAAAATAAATGAAATAAAATCCAAAAATGGGTTGGACCAGTTGGAATAGAATGTTTAGGTTGCCCCAAAGTGGAGGGAGGGGTTTTGGGAGAATTTACCACATGAGGCATGGTAAAACAATGGATGGTTTCAAAACAAAAGAGTAGCCCCAAAACCCATAGGGTTTCTTTTTAATAGAGAATAAATTCCAAAAGTTTATTTGAGGTGGTAAAAGTCAGAAGGAAGGTTTTTAAATAACCAAACACCAAGGTTGAGGAGGATACAAAAATAAAATCCTTGCCATGAGGAAAATTTGAGAGAGAGGGGTTTTTGGAAGGATTTTAATTGACCTCCTTCAAATCAAACAAAGTTTTTGTTGAAAACCAAATTAAAATTTTTGGTGTGTCACATGCTCTCGCCTGCGCTTGCCCCCTTTGCACCAAAGAGGAAACGAGGACACTGCGCGGGCTGGCACCCGCCTGGCGCCCTTGGTCGTAACGGCTTGCGTCATGGGCACCTCGTGAGGTACCCCGCCTTGATCTCTCCGGGCCTCATGAGCCAGCCTGACGAGGCCGTGCTTGAGGAAGCTTCATGTCGTCCGCCCATGAGGCTTGGCCTCGCGAGGGTCTTGAGCTTGTGCCGATAAAGATGGGCCGTCTTTGGGCCACCCCTTGAGCCACGCCCTTGGCGCGCAGGTAGGCAAGTCTGGGTTCCCCGTTCCCGAATGCGCCACGTATCCCCGCCCAAAGCGCGCTGGACTTGGCTGGCGAGAAGCGAAGGGCAAGTCTGAAGTGCAGCGGAGCCCTAACTACTGCGGCCTCGGGTGCCATGTGGCGGTTGATTGGGCGTGGGCGGCCTGTTCGCCACGCCTCCTTATTTTGCGCCCAGCCTAAGCGGACCCGTGGTTGCACACAGTCGTTCCTCTTTTCCTTTGCCGTCCGTCCCTGCTCTTCCTCCTCTCGAGCTCCGGTCTCCGCTTACAATCCAATCTCGAATCCTCCCCTTCTCGTTGCCATGGCTCCCGGAAGAAGGGAAAGGGAAAAACATGTGCCTCCGCCTCGCTCGCCGTCGTCAACGGCTCCCGCCGTCGATCGGTCGATCATACTCAACCGAGAAGGATTGGACAAGGTCAGCTCTCCTCTGGCCACTATCTTCAATGAGTGCGACAGGATGACGGCCTGGCCCACGCCTCACTTCTCCATTGACGGAATAGTCACCAAGGTCCGGTACTTCGCCGACGCCCTGTGGGCGGGACTGGTTCCCCCCTTTTCTGATTTCTTCAATGTTGTGCTTTCCCATTACCAGATCCATATGATGCATTTGGGTCCTGAATCCATTACTCTTCTTGCAATCTTCGCCTTTGTGCATGCCAGAGGCGATGATGGGCATCACTCCTTCAAATGGCCTTGCTTTGCGTCACTTCTTCTCTTTGCGCCTCATCGACCCCACCCAATGCTCGGGGTGCGCGAGCTTCATTGCCGCACCAGAAACAGCGGCTTTAGGGATTGATTTCAGCCTTCCTCCGCCCGCGTCTGGGTTCCGCGAGCGGTGGCTATACATGGATGTCGGGGTGCCCAGCCCCCTGCTTTCGGAGCCAACATCTCCTGTTGTCCCCAATTCAGGCTGGGGCCAGGAGACGCTCACGAGCCCTCGCCTCGTCCAATGCCCGTCGCCGCTTCGCGTTCCTGAGGGCGCTCGGCGTGACGAAGCCCAAGGTGGTGAAGGAGTTCCTGTTATGCCGCATTGCCCCTCTCCAGCGCCATTCCCGCTGATGTGGGCCTTCAGCGGGCGTGAAGACCGCATGAGGCCTGTGAGGAGGACTCGGCGCTGAAGTGTTGAGGAAGGTGCTCCTGGTCCTGACTGGGGATCCTTCCCCTGGCAGCATCCGGCAAGGGGGTGCTTTGCTGTACTTTTGCTCGAGTAGGGGTGACTTTGTGAAGTAGATGCCCAGCTTCGACAAATGGGGGCTGCGCTCCGCATGCCTCATGGGGCCTCGCGAGAACCCAGTGGTGGTGACTGCCCTTCCAGTCGCCCACGGCGGTCCTTCCTCAAGTGGTGAAGCAGGGAGGCATGGGCCACCGGAGGCTGAGGGGCCTCCGCCGGGATGACGACGCCAGGCGGCACTCCTGAGGTGGAAACTCCTAAGGCCCGCACTGCTGCGGCTGAAGGCGTTGAGCCGCGGCCCGCGGCTCCCGTGGCTGAGGCCCCTGGAGCCTCAGTTATCCTTCTTGGTGAGGCGACCGGTGGCGTGCGCCAGGGCGACGCCCCTGATGCTGGTCGCCTGAATGCTTCTTCCTCGTCATAGGCCGACCCCTACGTTGAACTCCTGGGCCACTTCCGCGTGGACTTCGAGGCTCTCCAGAAGAGAAGGGAGGCCTTGGGTGATGATTACCCTTGCCGCCTGCTGAAGTGTAGGAAGTATTTCGCCATTGATGAGTAAGCCTTCCCCTTTCCTAGTACCTTATCTTCCCGTTGCTTTGGCTGATCCTTGCCCTCCAGGGCCCTTCATGTCGAGCTCACGGAGATGGCTGAGGAGCCATCCCCCCAGGCTTCGCCCTCTCCACCGTCTTCGAGCGCTCCGAGCTCAAGCAGAGCCCTTGTGGTGAGGCCGGTCGGAGAGGTGAGCCGTCCTGTGGCGCGTCGCGGCTCTTCGCACCTCGCGACCCTCCTTCGCGAGCCTTCTTGGGGCATAGCCAGCCTACCTTGGGCTTCTCATCTGGTCGTGGATGGCGATTGGCTGAGGGCGGCCCTTCGTTCTTCATTCGGGGACGAGCCAGCTCTAGGCCGGGCTTCTGGCGGGGCGTGCCCGGCCATCACGAGGGTGCCAGCCCCCAGCCCCCTGCCCAAAGGGGGGCACTGATTCGTGGCCCCCCGCGCTTGCTTGGGCGGATGATGACGCAAAAGACGTGCTCGGGCGTGCTCGGGAGCGCCGTGCCCTTCGCCAAGGGTTTCTCCAGCGGGCGGCTGAAGCGGTGAGCCAGCTTGGCGTAGAGCTCGCCAACGAAGACGCGCGCCTTGAAGCTGAGGGCCTGGGCCTAGCTAAAGAGAGGCGCAAGCTGGAGGTGGCGGTTGCCCTTGCGTGCCACCGGCGTGACCTCGACAACGAGAAAGCCGAGGGTCGCTGGCGGCCTCTCGGGAGGCCCGCTCCCGGGTCATCGAGGAGGCCCGAGAGGCTGACCGGCGGCGTGAGGCGCTGGAGGAGCGGGGCGCGGGAACTCCAGGCCTGGTGCCATTCCCTGGAGAAGCAGGTGGAGCTGCGTGAGACGGCCCTTGTGTCGATGAAGGGGGCTTCGGTCGACCAGGCAGGGCTCCAGAGGCGTGAGGAGGCACTGACGCTGGAAGCTGCCGAGCACGCCAGCGATCTTGAGCGTTTGGAGACGAGGGAGCGCTTGGTGAAGCAGGCGGAGGATGACGTCGCTGCGCGGGAGGCCCGAGTCCTGGAAGAGGTTGAACGCTGGTGGCAACGCCCGCTTGAGCCTTGAGCGCGAAGTTCGAGGAGAGGCTGGGGTTGATCAGGGGTCGAGCTGAAAGGCGGGACCGCCCGCCTGAGGCCAAGCTGGATGAAGTAGCGGTGGGCGGCAGCTTCCCGGGCACGCCCTCGGCGTGGCGCTTGAGAGGAGCTGGCTACCTCCAGCGCCCGGCGCTTCTTCTTTCGCCATCGGGTGGACGAGGCTGAGGTCATTACGCCGCGTAAGCGAGGACAAGATACGCCCGGCGGCGGATCTCGAGAAACCTGAGCATGGCCCCATGCTCTCCACGCTCCGGGAGAGAGCCAACACGGCCTTGGGTAACATCTGCGAGGCGGCCGTTGGCGAGCCTCACGCAGTCAACTATGTTGGCAACCTTCAGTTCTTCATTGACGTGTTGACGCAGCTGGAGGAGCGGTCGGTCAGAGCCAACAGGTTGGTGGAGGAGAGGAGCCGCGCCCTGCTCGGGCGCGCCTTTTCTTGTGTCTTCAGCCATCTTCGGAACATGGACCCCAACTTCGATTTTGACGCCGCCATCGCCCCAGTACCCCAGGCTATCCGGGATGACCTGGTGCACTGGGTGGAAGACAACGTTGATGCCCTCGTCAGGGACTTCGCTTCTGATAACGACGGCATGGTCGTGGCTGCTGATGAAGGTGGCGTGGTGAACGGCCCTGACGCCGATGATGGCAACACGGAGAGCGATGGCGAGGCCAGCGACACCAGCGACGATTTAGGAGGTGCCCTTGAGGATGCATTGGGGAATTTATCCGACTGACCGCGTGTTGTTCCTGCTTTCTTACCCTGCGCAGATAGAGTTCGGGCTTTGCCCTGAAGGTTGTAAGAGCATTTTTGGAGGGGGGGCCCCTCATGTAAAAACTTGCATTCAGCGTATTACTGATGCGATATCACCCATACGCCTGCGCCAAGTGGCTGGCTTTGTGACGAGCTGGCTGGTTTGTTTACCTTCGACCCGCGTGGGCCCCGAGATAGCCTGCGGAGGGCTGTGGTGTCCCGAGGGTCTCCTGCTCGAGCCCATTGAACCTATAATGAAGACCTCCTGAGAGGGCGCGTCAATGGCAGTTCGGGCTGCACGCAAGCTAGGCCTGGCCCGGCTCGCGAGGGGCTCACGAGGGGAGGCAGCTGAGGCAAAGTGGTAACCAGAACGTGAGAGATTGCTCGAACGAGACTAAACACCCCTTCCCCGAACACATGTAAATCTCAAGCTCGAATCCAACTTAAATACAACAGGGAAAACGACAGCCAAGGGGAAAAGCTAGGAAAGCAGAAAAAGGCCGCGTCCGGCACCTAGTCTAGTCTTCGACGTCTTCTCACCAGCGCGGAGCTAAGTGCTGCCACTAGGCGTGGGAGGGAGCCCCAGGGCCTGAGGCCGGCACTCCTGAGACTCCGGGGCGTGTATAGCCCCACTCATTATTACGTGAGAGTGTCACGGGGCGGCGAGCTTCACAGGCACTGGCCCTTCTTCACATGTACCGGCCTTGCTTCATATCGCCAGACGAGGGCCCTGCCTTGCGCCACAATCTAGTGCCACCGACGACGACCGGAAACCAAGGACGCCGCCGATGGGGTAGAGCGGTCGCCAGCGGTTCCCCCGACGACCACGGGTCCTCTGCCAGGGGTAGGCCCTGTGGCACCTCCCCGGCAGAGGGCCTACCTCCTGAGGACACCTTGCTCCGAACGCCGCGGTGGTGATGCCGGATCTCGGCCCCTCTCCTGCAGCCCCCGACGCCCTCCTCCTGAGGGGTAGAAAACTGCGGGAGTGGGGCAGCCGTCCGCTGTGGCGACCTGTACCTCCTGCGATCCATTGTTAGCGTACGCCTGCTCCTGAGGAATTAGCGGTACCCGATAATCGTTGCTTCCAGCGCGGCCGGCGGGGCTTTCCCGGGGCTCCTGGTAGAGCTCAGCTTCTGGTGCCTCGTCCCCCCCAGCTTGGGCCAAGGAGCGAGCCATGTTCGTCCTCCTGCGCGTGCCCTTGATCCATCATGTGGGGCACGTACTCTTCGGGCCGCCATCCCAAGATCGCTTGAGGCGCCCACTGGCGGTGGTAGCGGTGGCGGGGCGAGAAGGCAGCGCCCGCGTCTTGGCCCGGTGCCGACGGGCTGGCGTTCGGGTGGCCTTGGAGTCCGCTTGGAGCAGCAGGGCGTCGTGGAGCCTCCGCGTGGGCCACCCTGGACCTGAGGTGGGAGTTGGGTGCAGAATGGGTGAGCACCCAAGGCGGCGAAGCCCAGGAGCTCTGCCACCCGCTCTAGCAACACGTCGCGACCGCCTTCGGCCTTTGCATTGCGGCAGCTCGGAGCCACCGTGAGCGCGGCCCTTGAGTTTGCCTGCTCCCGTCGGGTGTACGGCGTCGTGGCCGCGGCGTGGTTGGTGGCCCTCGCCGCCGACCGCGCCTACCGTGGTGTGAGAGCTTTTGTCGCCTGTCCGCGTCACCCGCGGCCAGCGGCGCCCTGCGGACCGGGAGCTGCTTGGGGATGGGGTCGCCTGGGGCGAACTCTGCGATGGGCGGGCCAAACGCCCGAGGATAAGGGTTGCCCGCCTGGTCGCCGGACATGATGATGACGATGCGACCGGGTGCGAAGCGGCAGAAGGCGGATTCCGGCGCACCCCTACCTGGCGCACCAAATGTCGGATTTCTGGTTCCGGCAGACCCTCTAGGTTCGAAAGCTGGGGTGCGCGCGGAGATCACACCTCCTACCTACCTACACCTCGTCGCATCGCAAGGATCTAGAACTACACGAAGAGCAACACAAGGGACGCAAGGTTTATACTAGTTCGGGCCTGTCGGCGTTCTGGGAACGGGGGACCCCAGACTTGCCTGTCGGCGTGGCTCAAGGGGCGGCCCAGCAAGGCCCATCTTCAGCACAAGCTCAAGACCCTCGCGAGGGGCCAAGCCTCGCGGGGCGGACAACAGGAAGCTTCCTCAGGCGCAGCCTCGTCAGCTGGTTCGCGAGGAGGCGGAGAGATCAAGCTGGGGTACCTCACGAGGTGCCCATGACGTAAGCCATGACGACCAAGGGCGCCAGGCGGGCGCCAGCCCGCGTAGTGTCCTCCTTTCCTCTTTGGTGCAAAGGAGCAAGCGCGAGAAAGAGTATCAAGCAAAGGCATCCGTTTGGTGCAACAAGACCAAGACACGTCATAGCAGCGGGGAAGGAAGTCATTGTGGAGCCCAAGCCGGCGTCACCACCATAGCCTTTGACAGGCGAGGACCAACTTTAGTGAGGATAAGTGTACTAGATGTTCCCCTTCAAAATAGCCAATTGTTGGCGCCCTTCCCGCTAAATATTTGGGAAGAGGCCCAGGGCCTTTGCCTATAAATAGTAGTAGCCACCCATAGGGTAGAGGCATCTAGAGAGAGGATCCAGCATCTGGGATCAGCAGAGAAAGAGCGACTGAACTCCCCCTAGCAGTTCATCACACCAGCCAAGAGCAGACCCTCGCGAGGCTGTTCTTCCTTGTATTGTTCATCATCAGCCCAAGAGGCAATCCACCACACCACAAACTAGCGTAGGGTAATACACCACAATGGTGGCCCGAACTAGTATAAACCCTGTGTCTCTTGTGTTGTTCTTTTCATAGCTTAGATCCTAGCTAGGCGGCACGGTGCAGGTAGGTAGAGGGCGAGATCTCCGTGCGCACCCCAGTGTTCGAACCTAGAGGGTCTGCCGGAACCTGAAATCCGACATTTGGCGCGCCAGATAGGGGTGCGCCGGAATCCGCCTTCTGCCGCTTCGCGCCCCGTCGCATCGTCAGCATCATGTCTGGCGACCAGATGGGCAACCCTGATCCCTGGGCGGCCTGGCCCGCCCACTTAGAGCCGCTCGCCCCGGGCAACCCCATGCCCCAGGCAGCTCGCGGTCCGCAGGGCACTGCGGGCCGCGGTCGACGCGGACAGTCAACGACAGCTCTCACGCCGCGGCAGGCGCGGTCGGCGGCGAGGGCCTCCAACCACGCCGCAGCCACGGACGCCAGTACACCCGACGGGAGCAGGCGAACTCAAGGGCCGCTCACGGTGGCCCGAGAAATTCTTAATGCAGGTCTGCTGCAGGGCGGCGCGATGTGTCTTGGAGCAGGTGGCGAGCTCTGGCCCACCGCCGCATCGGGGGCTCACCCCTTATGCACCCAACTCCCACCTCAGGTCCAGGGCGGCCCACACAGAGGATCCACGCACGCCCGCGCAGCTCCAAGCGGACTCCAAGGCCACCTCAACGCCAGCCAGGCCGTCAGCACCGGGCCAGCGGTGGCGCTGCCTCCGCCTTCGGCCAGCGAAGAAGGACTCGCCACGACCCACGGCCCCAGTGGGCCACGCGCTACCAACCCCAGGTGGGCGCCTCAAGCAGGACTGCGTGGCACACGGAGCACTACGACGCAGCCTTCGGGATGGCGACCCCGGAAGAGTACGTGCCCCACATGATGGACCAAGGGCACGCGCCTGAGGACGAACAAGGCTCGCTCCTCGGCCCAAGCTGGGGGGACGAGGCACCAGAAGCTGAGCTCTTCCAGGAGCCCCGGGAAGGCCCCGTCGGCCACGCTGGAAGCGACGATTATCGGGTACCGCTAATTCCTCATGAGCAGGCATACGCTAATTATGGATCGCAGGAGGTGCAGGTCGCCATAGCAGGCGGCTGCCCCACTCCGGTAGTTTCCTACCCCTCAGGAGGAGGGTGTCGGGGGCTGCAGGAGAGGGGCCGAGATCCGGCATCACCACCGCGGCGTTCGGAGCAAGGCGTCCTCAGGAGGTAGGCCCTCTGTTGGGGAGGTGCCTCAGGGCCTGCCCCTGGCAGAGGACCCGTGGTCGTCGGGGGAACAGCTGGCGACCACTCTACCCCATCGGCGGCGGCCTGGTTTCCGGTCATCGTCGGTGGCACTAGAGTGTGGCGCAAGGCGGGGCCCTCGTCTGGCGATATGAAGCAAGGCCGGTACCTGTGAAGAAGGCCCAGTGCCTGTGAAGCTCGCCGCCCCGTGACACTCTCACGTAATAATGAGTGGGGCTGTACACGCCCGGAGTCTCGAGGTGCGGCCTCGGAGCCTGGGGCTCCCTCACGCCTGTGGCAGCACTTAGCTCCTTATTTGGTGAGAAGACGCGTCCAATACTAGACTAGAGTGCGGACGCGACCTTTTTACGCTTTCATTGCTTTTTTTCCCTTATTTCGTTTTCCCCGTTGGATTTAAGATGGATTTGAGCTTGAGATTTGCGTGTGTTAGGAAGGGGTGTTTAGTCTCGTTGAGCAATCTCGCTCGTTAAGTTACCACGTTGCCTCAAGTAGCCTCCCTCGTGAGCCCCTCGCGAGCCGGGTCAGGCCTAGCTTGCGTGCAGCCCAGACTGCCGTCGCCGCGCCCTCTCAAGAGGTTTTTATTACAGGTCCTATGGGCTCTATCAGGAGGCACTCGAGACACTGCAGCCCTCCTTAGGCTATCTCAGGGCCCACACGGGTCGAAGGTAAACTAGCCAGCCAACTCGTCGCAAAGCCAGCCACTTGGCGCAGGCGTACGGGTGATATCGCATCTACTAATACGCTGAATGCAAGTTTTTAAATGAGGGGCTCCCCCTCCAAAAATGCTCTTACAACCTTCAGGGCAAAGCCCGAACTCTATCTGCGCAGGGTAAGGAAGCAGGGAAAACACACGGTCAGTCGGATAAATCCCCCAATGCATCCTCAGGGGCACCTCCTGAATCGTCGCTGGCGTCGCTGGCCTCACCACCGCTCTCCGCGTCAGCGTCAGGGCCGTTCACCACGCCGCCTTCATCAGCAGCCATGACCACGCCGTCGTTATCAGAAGCGAAGGCCCTGACGAGGGCATCCATGTTGTTTTCCACCCAGTGCGCCAGGTTGTCCCGGACGGCCTGAGGTACTGGGGCGATGATTGCGTCAAAGTCGAAGTTGGGGTCCATGTTTCGGAGATGGCTGAAGACACGAGAAAAGGCGTGCCCTTGCGAAGCTGCCCTCCTCCTCCACCAACCTGTTGGCTCGACCGACCGCACCTCCGGCTGCGTCACCACGTCGGTGAAGAACTGAAGGTTGCCGGGCGTAGTTCATCGTAGGGGCCAACAGCCGCCCTCGCGAGATGTTACCCAAAGGCCGTATTGGCTCTCTCCGGAGCATGGTGAGCATGGGGCCATGCTCATGTTCCGAGATCCGCCCTGGCGTATCTCGTCCTCGTTACATCACATAGCAGCCTCAACTTCGTCCACCCGTTGGCGGAGAAGAAGCGCCTCAGCGCGGGAGGTAGTCAGCTCCTCCTGCGCCACACCAAGGGCGGCCCGGGAAGCATCGGCCCGCCGCGTCACTTCATCCAGCTTGGCCCTCAGGGCGGCGGTCCTGCCTTCAGCTTCAACCCGAATCAACCCCAGCCTCTCCTCGAACTCGCGCTCAAGGTTCAAGCGGGCCGTCGCCACCCGGCGTCCAACCTCTTCCAGGACGCGGGCTTCCCGCGCAGCAACGTCATCCTCCGCCTGCGTCACCAAGCGCTCCCTCGTCTCCAGACGCTCAAGATCGCGCGCGCGTTTGGCAGCTTCCAGCGTCAGTGCCTCCTCACGCCTCTGGAGCTCTGCCTGCTCGACCGAAGCCATCTTCATCGATGCAAGGGCCGTCTCGCGCAGCTCCACCTGCTGGTCCAGGGAATGGCACCAGGCCTGGAGTTCCCGCGCCCGCTCCTCCGCCGCCTCGCGCCGCCGGTCAGCCTCTCGGGCCTCCTCGACAACCCGGGAACGGGCCTCCTGAGAGGCCGCCAGCGACGCCTCGGCTTCCTCATTGTCGAGGTCGCGCTGGTGGCGTGCAAGGGCAACAACCGCCTTGAGCTTGCGCCTCTCTTCAGCCAGGCGTAGGCCCTCAGCCTCAAGGCGCGTGTCTTCGTCAGCAAGCTCTTCACCAACCAGGCTCACCGCGTTAGCCGCCCTCCGAAGAAACCCTTGGCGACGAGCGCGACGCTCCCGAGCGCGCTCGAGCACGTCTTCTGCGCTGTCGTCCGCCCCAAGTAAGTGCAGAGGGCCATGAACCAGCGCTTCCCGTCTGGGCAGGGGGCTGGGGGCTGGCGCCCTCGTGATGGCCGGGCACGCCTCGCCAGAAGCCCGGCCTGGAGCCGCCCATCCCCAAATGAAGAGGGCAGGGCTAACCTCAGCCAATCGCCATCCACGACCAGACGAGAAGCCCACGGCAGGCTGGCTATGCCACGAGAAGGCTCGCGAAGGAGGGTCGCGAGGCGCAGAGCCGCGATGCGCCTCAGGATGGCTCACCTCTCCTACCGGCCTCACCACAAGGGCTCTGCTTGAGCTCAGGGGGATGGCTCCTCAGCCATCTCCGTGAGCTCGGCAGGAAGGGCCCTGCAGAGCAAGGATCAGCAAAAGCAACAGGAGGATCAGGAGCTGGGAAAGGGGAAGACTTACTCATCAATGGCGAAATACTTCCTGCGCTTCAGCAGGCGACAAGGGTAATCATCACCCAAGGCCTCCCTTCTCTTCCGGCGAAGTCCACGTGGAAGCGGCCCAGGAGTTGAGCGCAGGGGTCAGCCTACGACGAGGAAGAAGCATCAAGGTGACCAGCGTCAGGGGTGTCGTCCTGATGCACGCTGACGGTCGCCTCACCAAGAGGGGTAGCTGGGGCCTCAGGGGCCTCAACCACGGGCGCCGTGGGCAGCGGCTCAACGCCTTCCGCCGCAGCAGCACGGGCCTCAGGAGTTGCCCCCTCAGGAGTGCTGCATGGCGTCGTCATCCCGGCGGGGGCCCCCTCAGCCTCCAGCGGCCCATGCCACCCTGCTCTGCCACTCGAGGAAGGACCGCCGTGGGCGACTGGAAGGGCAGTCACCACCACTGGGTTCTCGCGAGGCCCCAAGAGGCCAGCGGGGCGCAACCCCCATTCATCGAAGTGGGGCATCTGATTCACAAAGTCGCCCCTGTTCGAGCAAAAGTACAGCAAAGCCCCCCTTGCCGGATGCTGCCAGGGTGGGGTCCCCAGTCAAGACCAAGAGCACCTTCCTCGGTAGCAGCGCCAGGTCCTCCTCCTGGAGCCTCATGCGATCCTCACGCCCGCCGAAGGTCCACATCCGGCGGGAATGACGCTGGAGAGGGGCAATGCGGCATAACATGAAGTCCTTCACCACCTTGGGCGCCGTCACGTCGAGCGCCCTCAGGAACATGAAGCGATGCCAGACGAAGATGAGCCGGGGGCTCGTGAGCGTCTATTGGCCCCAGCCTGAATTGGGGACAGCGGGAGATGTTGGCTCCAAAAGCAGGGGGCTGGGCACCCCAACATCCACGTACAGCCACCGCTCGTGGAACCCAGGAGCGGGCTGAGGAAGACTGAAATCAATCCCTGAAGCCACTGTTTTTGGTGCGGCAATGAAGCTCACGCACCCGGAGCATTGAGTGGGGTCGACGAGGCCCAGAGAGAAGAAGTGACGTAGCAAGGCAACTGAAGGAGGGATACCCATCATTGCCTCACAGACAAAGGCGAAGACGGCAAGAAGAGTAATGGATTCAGGACCAAAATGCATCATATGGATCTGGTAATGGGAAACCACAGCGTTAAAGAAATTGGAAAAGGGGAACCAGTCCCCGGCCCATGTATGCGTCAACAAAGTACCCGGACCTCGGTGACTATTATGTCGATGGAGAAGTGAGACGCCAGGGCGGGCCGTCGTCCTCCCTTTTCGTTGAAGATGGTGGCGAGCAGAGCTGACCTTGCCCAAGCCTTCTCGGTTGAGTATGATCGACCGATCGTGGCGAGGGCCACCGACGACGGCGAAAGCGAGGCGGAGGCACGAAGTTTCTTCCTTTCCCCTTCTTCGCCGGAGCCATGGCGACGGAAGGGAGGATTCGAGACTGATTGGAAGCGAGATCGGAGCTTGAGAGGAGGAAGAGCGAGGGACGGTCGATCAACGAAAAAGGGGAACGACTGTGTGCAACCGCTGGTCCGCCCTAGTGGGCGCCAAAATAAGGAGGCGTGGGGGAAACAGCGCCGCCCACGTCAATCAACCGCCACGCTGGCGCCCGAGAAACCGCATGATGTTAGGGGCCCGCGCCGCCGCCTGCCCTTCGCTTCTCTGCTCTGCCAAGTCTAAGCGCGCCTTGGGCCAGGGGAGCTCAGCCGGCGTTTTGGGAGCAGGGGTCCCCGAGTTGTCTGCTGCGGCTGCGGCGTGGCTCGAGGCGGCCCGGCAAGTCCCATCTTCATCGGCTGACAAGCTCAAGACCCTCGCGAGGGGCCAAGCCTCATGAGGCGGACTGACGAGAAGCTTCCTCGGGCGCAGCCTCGTCAGCGCTCGCGAGGCGTAGAGATCAAGCGGGTATCTCACGAGGTGCCCATGGCGTAAGCCATGACGACCAAAGGGGCGCCCGGTGAGGCGCCAGCCAGCCTTGCGATCCTCCTTTCCTCTTTGGTGCAAAGGGAGCAAGCGCGAGCAAGAGTATCAAGCAAAGGCATCCATTTCGGTGCCACAAGACCAAGATAAATGCATAGCGGCGGGAAGGAAGTCATTGTGGAGCCCAAGCCAAGGCGTCACCACCAGAGCCTTTGATGCGAGGACCAACTTTAGTCGGGATAAGTGTACTAGATGTTCCCCTTCAAAATAGCCAATTGTTGGCGCCCTTCCCGCTCAATATTTGGGAAGAGGCCCACGGCCTTTGCCTATAAATAGGACTAGCCACCCATAGGGTAGAGGCATCTGGAGAGAGGATCCAGCATGTGGGATCAGCAGAGAAAGAGCGACTGAACTCCCCCTAGCAGTTCATCGCACCAGCCAAGAGCAGACCCTCGCGAGGCTGTTCTTCCTTGTATTGTTCATCATCAGCCCAAGAGGCAATCCACCACACCACAAACTAGAGTAGGGTATTACACCACAATGGTGGCTCGAACTAGTATAAACCCTGTGTCTCTTGTGTTTTTCTTTTCATAGCTTAGATCCTAGCGAGGCGGCGAGGTGCAGGTAGGTAGAGGGCGAGATCTCCGCGCGCACCCCAGTGTTTGAACCTAGAGGGTCTGCCAGAACCCGAAATCCGACAGGGCCACCATTGTGGTGTAATACCCTCCTCTAGTTTGTGGCGTGGTGGATTGCCTCTGGGGCTGATGATGAACAATACAAGGAAGAACAGCCTCGCGAGGGTCTGTTCTTGGATGGTGCGATGAACTGCTAGGGGAGTTCGACGCTCTCTCTTTCTCTCCAAATTCAAAGGTGCCTCTAGCTCTGGGTGTCTAGTCCAAATTATAGGCAGAGGCCCTGGTCCTCTTACCAAATAACGATTGGGAAGGGCGCCAACACTACGCCAATTTTAAGGGGAACATCAAGTACACATATCCCGACTAAAGTTGGTCCTCGCTCGTCAAAGGCTCGTGGTGACGCCGGGCTTGGGATCCACGATGACTTCCTTCCTGCCGCTATGGCCTTTGGTCTTGTTGCATCGAAACGGGTGCCTTTGCTTGATGCTCGCCGCGCTGCCCCTTTGCACCAAAGAGGAAACGAGGACACCATGCTGGCTGGCGCCCGCCGCGCCTTGGTCGCCACGGTTGCGCCATGGGCACCTCGTGAGGTACCCCACCTTGATTTCTCCGCCTCGTGAGCCAGCCCGACGAGGCCGCGGCTCGAGGAAACTTCACGTCGCCCCTACGAGGCTTGGCCTCATGAGGGTCTTGAGCTTGTGCTGATGAAGATGGGCCGTGCCGGGCCACCCCTTGAGCCACGCCGTAGGCCGCAGGCAGGCAAGTCTGGGTAACCCCTTTCCCAGAACACCGACAGAAGCACAACGGGCCAGCTGTGCTCGTGGCCGAACCATAGATGAAGCCTGGATGCGACTAACCGGAGTCATCCAAGGGCAGCCACCCATTCTGCGTCTTCCACAACGTGCACAGCCACAACACCAATGACTGCCAAGAGCTTAGGTCCATCCGTGAGGGGCGCCTCGGTCGTCGCCCCGAGTGCAACGATCGAGGCTACGACCATGGAGGAGGCCGAGACGGAGGATGCTCGGACAACCGTGACCCCCGCCAGGACTGGCGCGATCAGCCTCGCAAGGACTGCTGGCAGGGCCAGCCTTGCGAGGGTACCTGGAGGGATCAGCCTCTTGAGGACAGTCCTCAGGGCAACACTGGCCTTCCTCCGCTGCCGCCACCACCAAGAAGGAATGATGATTACCGCCAAGATGTTGGGGTGGGGGCTTCCAGGAGCCTCGCGCCATCGCCTGCATCCTAGGCGGCTCTTAGGCCCCTGCCTCCCATTGCATCTTCAAGCAGTTCGCTCGCGAGGTGAACGCGCCCCTCCCCAAGCTTGAGGCAACTCGTCCGCTCAGGTGGTCCAAGTACGCCATCACTTTCGACTCTTTTGACCAGCTCAAGTGCGCAGCCACTGTCGGCGCCCTCCCAATTCTCTACTCGCCTACCCTCAACAACGTCCTCGTCACCAAGACACTCGTCGATGGCGGCGCAGGGCTCAATATTCTCTCTGTCGAGACGTTCGAAAGGCTCCAGGTGCCATACAACCAGCTTCAGCCTACCAAGCCTTTCTTAGGAGTGACCGACGGCTCCACCATCCCGATAGGGCAGATCCACCTCCCTGTCACCTTCAGCAAGCGTGAAAGCTACCACACTGAGCTCATCGACTTCGACGTTTCCCTCATTCGCCTCCTGTACAATGCCATCCTTGGGTATCCGGCCCTGGCTAAGTTCATGGATGCGACTCATCATGGCTACAATGTCGTCAAGATGCCAGGGAGCTGCAGCATTATCACGGTCGCCTGCAATGAGAAGGACGTGGTGTGCTCCCTCGAGCGCGCCTACCAGGCTACGGCTGTCAAGGACCCAGATGACGAGGGTGATATCTACTCTCTTGAGGCCGTCCCCAAGAAGATGAAGCAGTTGCTCTGCCTAGGACCTCAGGAGGATGGAGCGTCTGGTGGCCCTGCCTCATGACCCACACCCACTAACAGGGCGCCTTCCCCTCTCGCATAGGAAGGCGCGCTCGGCGCCCCTCTCAGGCTGGGCTCGGGGGCTCTCCTCTGGAGGGCATCTGACCTGGCCAACGTCACGAGGGAGGTGCTCGGGCACCATGTGGAGGCGTGCTTCAACATGCACTTCCATGAGAAGGGCGCAGGACACGAGGCGGCAGGTGCTCAGGAGTTCATCACCAAGGCGATCAAGGAGCTTCATGAGGCGCAAGCCATCCGTGGCAAGCGCCGTCGCCCACCCCCCAGTGCAGCAGCTGCCCCTGACGAGGGCAGCAAGCTGCATACCTGCGTCAACATCCTAGGGCTCAACAGAGCCGCGTCTCAGGAGCTCTTATGGCCGTCCCACGTCGGCCGGTGCAAGCGCCCCCCTCACAGCTACGTTCGCATGCCTTTCAGCCTACTGAACGCGGCTGCTACATTCCAGCACCACATGTGGGCCGTCCAAGAGGCTCGCGAGGCCAGGTGCAGGGCGATCCAGATGGAGGTGAAGCCAGATCCTTGCGAGCCCCCCGGGCCTCTAGAGCCTCATGAGGTCCAGGACCCGGACGACTCGTGAGGAGAGACTTTTCTAGCACGCGTCTTCAGCTACTTCAACACTTCTTCAGCAACGATGTCAGGTGACATTTTTTGGTTTGTTCAGTTGGGGGCGCCCCTCGGGCTGCATTATCCCCAAGCCGTGTGGGTCCGTCCCTATAGCATGTATCGTTCTTTGCATCAGTCGGAACTGGATTTACCCCTTCCATGAGATGCTTTATGATTATCACCAGTCTGTCTGATGCTTCGTCGCCCTCTGCGACCTCTGCGCGTTGCTAACCCGCAGTTTGCTCATTCCGCCATGGGGGCTGCTGGCATGGTGCTTGTGCTTAGGTCCTTCCCTGAAGCGTCGATAAACCTGAGAGATCAAGATCTGACTCGCGGCCTGCCCCGCGCACGTCACCTCACCTGGTCCTCAGTGCCTTCACCTTATCGCGAAAAGATCAACGGCAGGATAACAAGCGCGGCTATGTGTTATGTTCTCATCCTCAGACTAACTCGTAGGAACCTCCGAAGCTTTATTACGAGCATCCCCGCTGGCCACTCCTTTTTCACGCAATTCGCTTGCACGTTAAAGGGTTGGCTCCTAAGTATCGCGCCTCAGGGGCTCCTACTAGCTCTCGAGCCCTCAGGGAGAAAAGGGGGAACCGGCGTGAGTTCCGCCTAGAAGCGCCGCTACCAGGGCATGGTTGGGCATCGCATACTGGAATCGCAGCGAGTTTCCCGAGATAAGTCACCCCATACATATTGGTGTGAACCTCACAACCCAGTATTTCGACTCTCGCAATCTCGCTCGGGCAATGCCTCTTTCCTATTCGGCCTTCAGACAGCTCCTTGCACGCTAAAGGGGACCTCCGAAGCATCACGCCTTAGGGGCTCTTACTGGACCTAGGGTCGCTCACCTCCTGGCCTTGACCACGGCATCGTGACCTGGCATATGAGCGACGGTTGAAGCCTACCTGGGGACTGGGTCCTGTCGGCGTAGAGCACCAAGCTACCACGAGAACTAAAAGGAGCACCATGCCGAAGCGATGGAATCATGACACCAAACCGGGAGTAATAATGTTAAGGCAAAAGCATTACAGTTTTTCTTACATACCCCCATGGGGCTTGTCCCGATTCCGCACATGGAAAACAAAAGAAGAGGACCTGGAAGAGCCCAGCCACAGGGCATCACCGACGGCGTCGGGCGGACGCCGCTACTGCGCTCCGGGCGCGACGAGAGCTCGGCGGCACGTAGTTTTCGTTGTCACTGGATTCCGGGGAGTCGCCGCTGCTGCTGGAGGAGCTGCTGGCAAGGCCAAGGGAAAGTTCAGCACCTGAGGCCCTGCCGTGTGGACCGCCCCTTCTAGAGCCGCACTCCAGGCGTCGGTCGTCCTCGCTGAAGACATTGAAGAAGAGCGTGGAGGCTCCGTCATACTCGGAGTGGATGGCGAGGGCCCCTTTTGGGCAGCAAGCGCGGGCGATCTCGCCTCACCCTCGAGTCATGAAGACGTCGCCCGGGGGGACATCCTCAACCTCCGCTTCAGTAGCTTGGTTGCGGCACCTGGCGTGTTGCAGCCATAGCTCGGCGGGGCCCCTCAGTGGTATCTCCTCGGCGAAGAATCCTGGGAGCTGAATCCACGTGCGCGGCGGCATTGCCGCCCACACCACGAACTCGCGCGATGTGCCTTCGACGTGAGTTCGCAGGCTGGCTGGCCGTGCAGCCTCCACCTGTCCTCCACGACCCTGGACCGCGCGGCGCTGGGCACTGCCACCCTGCCCAGGGCACTGCGTGCGGGCGTGCATGTGGATCGGGAAACCAGGCGGATGCCGCTAGTACCAAGGCCACGTCACCTCCTTCCCCTCACCGGCTACACGGGAGCGGCCAAGCCTTTTCTTCGGAGGGAGTGGCCCAGGCTCCTCCCGAGGAGTTTTATCCTTCTCTGTCACTGAAAACCTCCTTATCGGCGCCATGGATGCTATGACAAGACGGCAAGACAAGGAAGAATAAGGAGGAGCGTGCAGCGAGAAGTTGGAGATGAGTAGGGGGCTCTGCCTCTCCCCCCATTTATAGCCGAAGGGAGGCCAACCGCCGGCCTTCATGATCCCCCGTAATGATGGTTTTTCTGCATGCAACAGGCTCTAGTCAAGTCGAACAGTTGCCAAGGCTGCGTGGGGAAGCCGAGACGCCCACGTCCCATCAAGCGCCACGCGTCGACTGAGGCCGTAGGAGGTTGGGGCCGCGGTGCTCCGCCTTCGCCCTTTGGCTTCGCCTCGAAGCCAAGTCCGAGCATACCTTGTGCCCGGAGGCTACTGTCGGCATTCTGGGAACCCGGGTACCCAGACTTGCCTGCCTGCAGCCCGCAGCGTGGCTCCATCTATGGCCTGGTACGGCCCATCTTCAGCACCAACAAAGCAAGAACCTCGCTAGGCGGATGATGTCAAGACCTCCAGAAGGAGCGGACTCCTTAGGCTGGCTCCTGAGGAGCCGAGATTTCTATGCAAGCCCCACCAAGCGAGCTTCGGATAACGCGAGCCATGACGACCAAGGCCAGGCGGGCGCCGGCGGGCGCAGTACAGCAGGTTTCCCCTTTGGTGCTAAAGAGGCAAGCGCAGGCGCGGAGTCTCGAGGCATCAAGCAAAGGTTTCCATTTCCATGCTACAAGACCAAGACCGCCAGGACGGCAGGACGGAGGTCATCGCTGGGTCCACCACGGCATCGCGACCGGAAGCTTTGCAGACAAAAACCACCTTTTGTGAGGATAAGATGTACTGGTTGTCTCCCTTTGAATTTGGCCGTTGTGAGATCCCTTCCCGCCTTCATTTGGGAAGAGGACCAAAGCCACTATAAGTAGAGCCTAGCCACCACCATAGAGGGGGGGTCCGGATCCATTCCATACACACCCTCACCAGCTCACTCCTGAGGTTGCTCTCCCACTGTACTAGTTCATCCTCAGCCCACCTCAAGGCCAATCCACCACAAAGCAGGAGTACGGTTTTACACCGCAAGGTGGCCCGAACCTAGGTAAACGGTTGTGTCCCATTTCCTTCCAGTTCATCGAGCTAGGCCGTGGGATCGACGAGTTGGCAGACTAGGGAGGTTTAGTTCTTCACACGCACCCCATAGTTCAAATCTATCTAGGGGCTGCAGAGCCCGAAATCCGACATGCATAACCGAGTTGATACCCTGCTCCAGCCCAAAAAGAAAAAACAATACTGCGCGAGCTATTGGGTCCCGGGTGTCAGCCGCTCCTTGTGCAGTTATCTCGCTTATTGACTATATTGGCAGCGGCATGCGACCCAGATGTTAGGAAACCATCAGGAGGAACCATTTTTTCTTGTAATAAAGGAGGCACTTGCTTGCCTACTACCATGATCTTGGTGGGTCCCTACCGTCATCCTCACCATGTATAGGTATCTCCTTATTCCTCTCCATTGTTGACCAGGTTGACAACACCGGAGGGCGGCACCGTAGCGAGCGAACCAAGGTAGAGGATGATGGTGACGCCTCAGACGGGAACGAACAGGGGCCAGGGAAGATGCGCAGAGTTTTAGGGTGCGATGTGGCCGCGATGCATGCGCGGCAGCACAGCCAGCCGTGGGAGGCAGGAGCAGGCGGTGCCACCGGCGCTGGTTTGGATTTGGCGGCTGGAAGAACAAGAGACTGAAGAAACACGATAGACGTTGAATGCCAATCCAACGTCAAGGTTGGCACAATCGTTTGTTGACTAAGCCGACACAACGTAGCATACTTTTGTAAAGGAAGAAAAGAAAAACTGGGCTCATTCATCAGATAATATTCCCGAAACTGCCACCGTTTGATCTTGCGTCGCAACTAAAACTGCCAGGAAAACATGTCCGTTTGTCGTCCTCCTCCCGGAGAACGTTCGCCACATAACATTCCTGAAAATCAAAGACTTGAGAAGGCGTACAGAACAAGCTAGTGTACTAGTAAAGAGATGTTGCTGAGTTTTAGAAAAAAGAGAGATGTGCTCCTATAGCTGGTTCGAATCAAACCTAAACTAAGACTATATAGAGTGCTATGCTACTCCGCAAGTAATGAAACTGACATATCCAACGTTCTCCTCTTCTCTAGCTACTCTGCCTAGCATCAGAAGCTCCAGCCGTAGAAACCATGTCCGTTGGCGGCTGATCCACCTGCTCTTCAACAGGCAACAACTAGATATGCACCAAGTTGCCACCCGTACCATCCCTTGCGGGTCTCATCACACCCCCACCGGCACACTCACCGTAGCCGATTGCTCATCGCAACCCACTGTCATTGGTGTGGTGCACGGCTGCAAATCATGCATAGTCATCCGTTGCATCTCAACTACAATCCTCAACCCTAGCCGGGTCTTCTACAACTGCCCGAATCATGCGGTAATAATATGTTTAAGTGTTGTTCGCCTACTTTCAGTTGCTGATTTTTTAATAGTTTTGTTGATGATCTTCGAACTTGATTCGTGCAGAAAAGGGACGATTCATGTGATTTGTATGTCTAGGAAGTTGCTGATGTGGGGCAATGGAACTACGTTGATTATTTGGTTAGCCGAGGAATCGCAATACCAGCAGGTTAGGGTGTTGGACAAGTAACTGAAGGAATGGCAGAAGAGGAAGATGCAGAGCAGAAGGTTAAAGATGTAGTTCATCTGATCATGGCCAAGCAACAGTTGCTGAATGGCCTTGATAGCAATGAGGAGATGAAAGATCTTGTGAAGATAATGGGCAAGATCATTGTGCCCTATAGGATGATTGTCTCTTTATTTGTAGTGTATGTAGCACTCGTGATGTATTTAGTTGCTATGACATGAGCACTTTGTTGAAACTAGTAATGAATGAAACATGTTTAGCAGGCTGGGCGTAGTGTTGTGAACATTTAATGTTTTTTATTAACGGAAATCGGGGGGTATCCCCTATTTCTCATAAATAAAAAAGTAGCAGAGGCCCTTCTGCTAATAAATAAATTAGTAGAGGCCCTCCCGGGTCAACTTTGTTCCCATTCGAAGATGTCGAGCAAATTGCAGTCCAACAGCAAACTATGTCATCAAATACAAGTTTCACAGCCAAATATGAGAACAACTAAACAACAATGTCATCATGTTTTAGTCGTCATACTGAAAGTGCAACTATCCCTAGGTGGTTTTGGTAATTCATAACAACATATAGCTCATTGAGCTAATACTATTCCAAGATGAATATTTCAGGAAAGCTCAATGAATGGCATGGCATGGATGATGAAAGTGGATCCCTCAAAATATTAAGGACAAAGGATTGGCTCAAGCTCAAAAGCTCAAGACTCTACATTTTACATTTTAGTGATCCAAGATCACATTGAGTATATAGGAAAAGCCAATACTATCAAGAAGGGATGAGGTGTTGCTTAATGAGCCTCTTGCTCCATGTGCTTAGTGATATGCTCCAAAACCCTCCACTACTTTCTCACATCCACTTATGACCTAAACCCAAAGTCAAACTCGGCCCGACCGATTCTTTCTATCCGGCGCCACCGAGTTCAGATGTCATAGCCACTGCCACAAACCCTAGGCAAATTGGTTTCACCGATAGGGATCTCGGTCTCACCGAGATGGGATTGAAATCTCTCTGTTTCCCTTCGTAACGTTTCGGTCTAACCGAAGTGAGCGAACGGTCCCACCGAGATTACAATGTAAACTCTATGTTTCCCTTTTTTAACTTTTCTGTCTCACTGAAAAAGCAAATCGGTCCCACCGAGTTTACCTGACCAACTCTCTGGTTAGCTAATTACCAAATTCGGTCTCACCGAGTTTACCTGACCAACTCTCTGGTTAGCTAATTACCAAATTCGGTCTCACCGAGTTTGTGTAATGGGTCTCACCGAGATTACGTTATGCCCTAACCCTAACCATATCGGTCCTACCGAGATGCATGTCAATCCCACCAAAAACCCTAACGGTCACTAGGTTTACTAAATCGGTCCGACCGAGTTTGATGATTCGGTCCCACCGAGTTTGGTAAATTGTGTGTAACGGTTAGATTTTCTGTGGAGGCTATATATACCCCTCCACCTCCTCTTCATTCATGGAGAGAGCCATCGTAACAAACCTACACTTCCAACTTACCAGTTCTAAGAGAGAACCACCTACTCATGTGTTGAGACCAAGATATTCCATTCCAACCACATGAATCTTGATCTCTAGCCTTCCCCAAGTTGCTTTCCACTCAAATCTTCTTTCCACCAAATCCGAATCCTGTGAGAGAGAGTTGAGTGTTGGGGAGACTATCATTTGAAGCACAAGAGCAAGGAGTTCATCATCAACACACCATTTGTTACTTCTTGGAGAGTGGTGTCTCCTAGATTGGCTAGGTGTCACTTGGGGGCCTTCGACAAGATTGTGGAGTTGAACCAAGGAGTTTGTAAGGGCAAGGAGATCGCCTACTTAGTGAAGATCTACCGCTAGTGAGGCTAGTCCTTCGTGGGCGACGGCCATGGTGGGATAGACAAGGTTGCTTCTTCGTGGACCCTTCGTGGGTGGAGCCCTCCGTGGACTCACAAGGCAACTGCTACCCTACATGGGTTGAAGTCTCCATCAACGTGGATGTACGATAGCACCACCTATCGGAACCACGACAAAAACATCCGTGTCTCCAATTGCGTTTGAATCCTCCAAACCCTTCCCTTTATATTCTTGCAAGTTGCATGCTTTATTTTCCGCTGCCAATATACTCTTTGCATGCTTGCTTGAACTGTGTGAAGATTGCTTGACTTGTTAAACAATAGCTAAAATCTGCCAAAGTCTAAAATTGGGAAAAGGTTAGGTTTTTATTGGTCAAGTAGTCTAATCACCCCCTCTCTAGACATACTTCAAGGTCCTACAAGTGGTATCGGAGCTTTGGTCTCCATTTTCTTTGATTTCCATAGCTTTTGGTGGTCATAGCCTTGGTTTCACAACCTAGGAGAGTATGGCGTCTAGCGAGGGAAATTATCATAATAGAGGTCCTTACTTTGACGACACTTATTTTGCTAGTTGGAAGCATAAGATGAAAATGCATATTCTCGGACATAACCCCGTCGTTTCGGCTGTTGTGTGTATTGGCTTGCAAGGTGAATTCTTTGATGGGAGAGAACCGAACCGTGAAGCTAGTGCGGAAGAGTTGAAGATGTTGCAATACAACGCTCAAGCCTGTGATATCCTCTTCAATCTATTGTGCCCCGAAGAATTCAACAAAATCAGCCGTCTTGAGAATGCAAAGGAAATTTGGGATACTTTGATTGATATGTACGAAGGTACCTACTCCGTCAAGGAATCCAAGTTGGATGTGCTCCAAAGTCAGCTTGACAAGTTCAAAATGAAGGATGGTGAAGGTGTCGCTGAAATGTACTCTAGGCTTGCTCTTATCACAAATGAGATTGCCCGGCTTAGGAAGTGAAGAGATGACCGATAGATTCATCATCAAGAAGATCCTAAGAGCATTGGATGGAAAATATTATACCGTGTGCACATTGATCCAAATGATGCCCAATTACAAAGATCTCAAGCCTCACGGAAGTCATTGGAAGAATTGTTGCTCATGAGATGTCACTCAAGGATAAGGAGGAACTTCACAACAAGTCAGTGGTGCTTACAAAGCCTCATGTGAAGCCCCCACATCATCAAGTGAGAAACAAACCTTCAATTAAGAATTGAGCTTAATGGTGAAGAACTTCAACAAATTCTACAAGAGTAGAAGCAAAGAAAGAAGCTCTAAGTCAAGGTCCTACAATGACAAAAGATCTTCTAGTCGAGAGCGCAATTGCTACAATTGTGGGAGACCCGGACACTATTCCAATGAGTGTACGGAACCCTACAAAAGAAGAGAAGATTCTCCCAAGAGAAGAAGTAGAAGAGAAGAATTACCACCAAGAGAGAGAAGGAGTAGAGATGATCGTTATGAACGAAGACCCTCACCGAGAAGCAAGGATTCGGAAAGGAAGGACAAGTCATCAAAGAGCTACACAAAACAAAGACATCAAGCTCATGTTGGTGAATGGGTATCCGGCTCCGACTCCGACCATCACTCCGAGAGAAGCGATCACTCCGACTCCGAATACACTCAAGATGAAGGTGTTGCCGGTCTAGCACTTGTGTCAACCAACTCCTACGATATATTTGAATCACCAAATGAAGGAATTGGTAGATGCTTCATGGCCAAAGGTCCTAAGGTAACACACCCTGAGTATGTTGATTTTGATGTTGATGAAGATGACTTGCTAGGTGATGATGATTTACTTGTTGACAACTCTAGTGATGAATACTATGATGAAACGTCAACTAATCATGCTAATCAAGTTGAAACGAATGAGAATGATAAGTAGAAAATTGAGCGTCTAACTAAAGAACTAAACACTCTTAAGTTAGCTCATGAAACTATCTTCGAAGATCATCGAGAACTTTTAAGGGCTCATGAGAAGTTACGCTTTGAAAAGCTCAATCTTGAGCAAGAGCATGAGTTCCTAAAAGCAATCAATGATGATCTTCGTAAGAAAAGTTCTTCTTACATCGCCAAGCGTTTACTCCTATCTACTTACATGCCTCAAGTCAAGTCTAGTAACAAGAACAAGAAAGATTCTTCCTCTAGTAGTAACAATAATAATGCTAAATCCAATATTGTTGCTTCTAGTAGTTCTCTTGATTCCACTAATGATCCTCTTAGCCAAGTTACACTTGAGCAAGAAAACAGCTTATTGAAGGGAATTATAGAGAAAGGTGTATACAAGAGTCTTGCCGGGAGTAAGCAATTTGAGGAAATTGTACGCAAGCAAGGAAGGCACCTGAAGAATCAAGGTGTTGGTTTTGAACGAAAGTTCAATGCCAATGGAGTTGAGTGGGAAGAAGATCAATACCCCAAGACGAAGTTTGTTCCTCAACAAGAGAAGTATGATCCTACTTCCTTCAAGGGAACACAAGCACAAGATGATCTTCCACCACAAGACCACAAGAACAAAGGCAAGGACAAGCTTCAAGAGGAGATTGATGCATTTGAAGAAGCACCTAAGGCCTTGGTCAAGTGGGTTCCCAAGACTACGTCAAGTTCTACTTCATCAAGTACAACTACTATACCAAGGATTCCCATCAAGTTGATGTGGATCCCGAAGAAGCAGAACTAGAGAGTTCTTGAGGGTGACTCCGCCAACATTCTTCACTCATATCATTATGGCAAGGGCAAGTGCAATCAACTTCCATATCTTGCACTAGTTCAAGGAGTCACAAAACCCTCATGTTGGTAAGGCAAGGGACAAGGTAACCTAAAGTTTTCATGGACATCATATTGTGTGTGCATCACTCTATGTCTATGGATATCCTTGTTTGTTCCTTGTGGGACTAACCCATGTAGGTATTGAAAGTGCAACTCACTCCAAAGGATTGCTCCAAACGATCTACATCAACATTAAGCATCCACATCTTCAACACCTACATGAAGTCATCATCGACAAAACCCAAGGTTAGTTTATCCCTCTAATGGGGGATCTCACATCTAGGGGGATCTTAACTCTAAGAATTGAGTCAAAGAAACTCAAATGATGTGAACACATAAATGCTTTATGTAAAAGTGGAAACCCCACTTGAGCTTAAACGATGAGTATGACCTATGATCAAATGTTCTCATTTGACTCCTAAGTCAATATACTCATATATAGATGACCTAGTCATCGCCAATTGTTTGATAGATGCTAGAATTGGTTGTGCATGCTTTGACACATATTTCATTAGTCATCTTATTGTGTGAGCATGTTGGTTGCATATTTACTCATTCGAGGACATCCACTTGTTGTTTTGATTGATTGGCTTCTTTTTTTTGGCCAAGTGGATGGAAAAGAATGCCTAAGAACCTTCTCTAGCTATCTATGCTTTTCTCGTCTCAAACTCTATTCATGCTACATCACAAAATTTGATCAAGTCGATTCGAACCACTCGTGTGAGGAGCACTTTCGGAGTCCCGATTCGTCATAGACTTAAACTTCCAAAACTTCTTTGTGATTTTCGGTCTGACCGATTCCTCCATTTCGGTCATACCGAGATTACTAAGTCGATCTAGGTTTTCATATCGGTGCAACCGATTTGTACTTTTCGGTCACACCGAGTTGTAATAACTGTTCATAGTTTTGCATCTCGGTGCCACCGAGTTGTACCACTCGGTCTCACCGACAGGGTCGGGCTATATATACGCACGGGCAAAATTTGGAAAACTTTCTCTGAATCTTCTCGCCCGCGCATAGCTCGCTCTGCCAACTTGGTCTACGGATCATCGACTTCTTCGCCAGCCGCCTCCTGTCGCTAGTCTCCGCCGCCGTCAACGGAATTCTCCTCCGCCGTTTCCACCGTAGCGAGTTCCCGCCGAACTAGGGTATGAACTCGATCACAGTGCTTTCCTCGTCCAATTCTCAGCACATTGTGTTCATTATGCATCTTGCCACGATTGAAACACTCCTATCCAGTCAAATCAATCCTTAAAATAGTTGCGATTCGAAAATTTAGGGTTAGGTTTCCGCCGAAACCATCTCGGACCCACTGAGTTGAAAAACTCGGTCCCACCGATTTGGATAATGCCATTGTACTAGTAAGTCTCGGTCTGACCGAGAATTGCTAATCGGTGTGACCGATTTTCGAACCTTGTGAAACCCTAGCTGTCTCGGTGCCACCAAACTGTGACTCGGTCTGACCAAGTTCACTAGTTTAGGTTCCAAAACTGCTTCGGTATCACCGAGTTTGAAAATCGGTAGATCCGAAATGTTTTCAGTGGGAAACTAAAACTAAGTTTTTTGAATCATTCTTTTGCAAAAATATCTGCATTTTGTGATGCTCATCCACTCTACCTCATCTATAACTATTCACAGGGTCAGCAGTAAGTTGAACAGCATATGAGACCAAAGTGATAGCCAGAACAAATCTGAAGAGCAGATCCAATTGAGCGAGGGCACTAGTCCCTCAAGCAGCTCAGATGAGGGGAGCAGAAGCACTCCGAGCAATTTGCCCAAGGCTGCCACAAGGACAAGAAAGAAGAAGATCTCAGAGTCTGAGGATGAGGATTATGTGGCAGTGGAGGATGAGGGAAGCTCCAAGAAGAAAGTGCTTAAGAGGGAGTTCAGCTCATCTGCAGTGAAGCCTGGTTTGAAAATCAAAAGGCCAACAGGTAGACAACCAATGTCCAAAGCCAAAGTGTCTACTCAAGCTCCTTTGGAATCCCAACCCAAAGAGCCTGTTGCTGCAGAGGGAAAGAAAAGGAAAGAAAGGGTCAAAAATACCATGGCAAGAGTGATTGGGAAGCCTTCCATGATGGAAGAGGAAGAAGAAGAAGAGGTTGCAGAACCAGCACCCAAGGCACAAAAGCTGATGGGTGACGCTATCAAATCAGGGGCTGCAACTTCCAAGCCCAAAGTTGCCCCCAAGCCCAAGAACGCACCCAAGAGGAATACCAGGAGCATACCAGCAGCTGAAAAGAACAAGGCCCCAATGCCTGAGGTTGAGGCTAAAGAAGATGAAGAAGGGCAGGTCCTAAGGAAGCTCAAACCCAAGATCCCAGACCACAACGATGCTCATCCTGTGGCTGAAAACATGAAGATCAGGAGAGATAATGGGTTGAGGCTATGGAGAGTGTCAGATCCATATGCCACGAGGAGAAGGACAGCTGTGGACTACAGGTTCCACACCAAGGAGCAGCAGGACTATTATGAGACTATCTTGCTGGATAAGAAGCCCATAGTTTGCGATATGAGATGGGTCAACTGGACCTACATGAAGGAGAACGCGGAACACTACCACAGAGTATATGATGACTTCAAGATTACTGTGGAGTTGTAGATTTTGTTGGGCGTAAGTTCACCAACCGGAACGATGAACTTATCATGCAATTCTACTCCAAAGCACATTTCTATCCAGATGGCGTGATAGTGTGGATGTCGGAAGGAACCAGATATCAGTCTACCATAGAGGAATGGGAAAGTTTGATCAATGCCCCAAAGGAAAGTGAGGATGACCTGGACATTTATGGTAAGAAGAAATGGATCATAACTCTATGTCACACATGTACAAGGAGATCCCAGATGATGCACTTGAGACCTTCAAGTTTGGATCAGTCCATTTTCTGTTGTCAGGGCTGCCTACGATCAACTAGATCTTAAGGCATACTCTATTGCCCAAGTCAGGTGACCATAACATGATTAGAGGGCATCCAATCAATTTGCTTCATGTTTTTGATGTGCCTCAGAAATTCAAGGTCATGAGCCCCATAGTCGAGACAATTAAGAGGACATCAGCAGATCAGAAGAGAAGCTGTGGTTATGCCCCACAGATACAGGAGTTGATAAACTCGAAGATGGGCACATGAAAGTATCTATTGGATAAGGAACACATGGTTCTCTATCCTGAATTTGAGGACAATCGAGTTGCATGACTGAGAATGAACCATCATCAGTGCAAGCTCAGGAGAGAAAGGAGAAGGCAAGACAAGAGAAAGTTGCAAAGATGCCAACTCAAGCAGAGGCATCTGATTACTTCTTGAAGAACAAGCAGGAGCAGCTTGGTTACTTAATAGCATCAACTCTACAGATTGAGAAGGGGTTGGCCACCCTAACTTAAAACCAGGAGGGCCTGGGGGAATCATGGAACAAAAATTCTATGATCTTGATGTCAAAGTGACTGAGATTCAGTCAGCTGTGGAGCAGTTACAAGATGATATGCAGGAGAGGAAGGGCAAGACGACAACTGATGCATTTGCCAGAGTGCCTAGAGCTCAGAGGTCAGCTGCAGTGCCAACTCCAGACACCAGAGCAACTTCTTCAGCTCCAGCTACAGCTCCAGCTCAACCAGCTCCAGCTCCAACTTCTTCAGCTCCTACCACGTCTCATCGATGCTCATCCTTGGAGTCCTGTCTACACCACCACCAAGACCAAGCACGAGAGACGACATAGTGCTATGCATTTTCTAGGAACTTTTGGTAACTTGTTGCCAAGGGGGAGAAAAATGTATAGATCATAGGCTTCGAGAGAGAGAGATTTGCTTTTGTTCTCTCTTGTCTTTTTGGTTGAACTTTATTTGCGTTGATTGCTTGAGATACTATGCATTACCTATGAGACATTGATGATCATGTGTTTGATCATAAGCTACACTTATGCCTTTTATGATATTATCTTATTTATCCTTATATGATCATTCACTGTGCTTGGTGATGAGTGCATGTATTTAATCATTATTATTTTTAGCGCTCCATCAAGATGTATGTGACATGGAAGAGTAACCCATGATCCTAATTTCTTGTGCATTTGCAGTCCAAAGCAAATTTTAAAATATGCACAAATTTAGGGGAGCTCTTGCTTATCACATACTTCTCAAAGCGACGATGTTTTTCAATTTTATTACCATTTGTCGAAGCTTTGATCTATATGTTGTCATCAATTACCAAAAAGGGGGAGATTGAAAGTGCAACTATCCCTAGGTGGTTTTGGTAATTCATAACAACATATAGCTCATTGAGCTAATACTGTTCCAAGATGAATATTTCAGGAAAGCTCAATGAATGGCATGGCATGGATGATGAAAGTGGATCCCTCAAAATATTAAGGACAAAGGACTGGCTCATGCTCAAAAGCTCAAGACTCTACATTTTACATTTTAGTGATCGAAGATCACATTGAGTCTATAGGAAAAGCCAATACTATCAAGAAGGGATGAGGTGTTGCTTAATGAGCCTCTTGCTCCATGTGCTTAGTGATATGCTCCAAAACCCTCCACTACTTTCTCACATCCACTTATGACCTAAACCCAAAGTCAAACTCGGCCCTACCGATTCTTTCTATCCGGCGCCACCGAGTTCAGATGTCATAGCCACTGCCACAAACCCTAGGCAAATCGGTTTCACCGATAGGGATCTTGGTCTCACCGAGATGGGATTGTAATCTCTCTGTTTCCCTTCGTAACGTTTCGGTCTAACCGAAGTGAGCGATCGGTCCCACCGAGATTACAATGTAAACTCTATGTTTCCCTTTTGTAACTTTTCGGTCTCACCGAAAGAGCAAATCGGTCCCACCGAGTTTACTCGACCAACTCTCTGGTCACTAATTACCAAATTCGGTCTCGCCGAAGTTTGTGTAATCGGTCTCACCGAGATTACGTTATGCCCTAACCCTAACCATATCGGTCCTCTTGAGATGCATGTCAGTCCCATCGAAAACCCTAACGGTCACTAGGTTTACTAAATCGGTCCGACCGAGTTTGATGATTCGGTCCCACCGAGTTTGGTAAATTGTGTGTAACGGTTAGATTTTGTGTGGAGGCTATATATACCCCTCCACCTCCTCTTCATTCGTGGAGAGAGCCATCGGAACACACCTCCACTTCCAACTTACCAGTTCTCGAGAGAACCACCTACTCATGTGTTGAGACCAAGATATTCCATTCCAACCACATGAATCTTGATCTCTAGCCTTCCCCAAGTTGCTTTCCACTCAAATCTTCTTTCCACCAAATCCGAATCCTGTGAGAGGGAGTTGAGTGTTGGGGAGACTATCATTTGAAGCACAAGAGCAAGGAGGTCATCATCAACACACCATTTGTTACTTCTTGGAGAGTGGCATCTCGTAGATTGGCTAGGTGTCACTTGGGAGCCTCCGACAAGATTGTGGAGTTGAACCAAGGAGTTTGTAAGGGCAAGGAGATCGCCTACTTCGTGAAGATCTACCGCTAGTGAGGCAAGTCCTTCGTCGGCGACCATGGTGGGATAGACAAGGTTTCTTCTTCGTGGACCCTTCGTGGGTGGAGCCCTCCGTGGACCTGCCAAGAACTGCTACCCTACGTGGGTTGAAGTCTCCATCAACATGGATGTACAATAGCACCACCCTATCGGAACCAATGCATACAAAAACATCCTTGCTCCAATTATGCTTGAATCCTCCAAACCCTTCCCTTTACATTCTTGCAAGTTGCATGCTTTATTTTCCGCTGCCAATATACTCTTTGCATGCTTGCTTTAATTTTGTGTATTTTGCTTTTCTTGTTCAACAATAGCTAAAATCTGCCAAAGTCTAAAATTGGGAAAAGGTTTGGTTTTAATTGGTCAATTAGTCTATTCACCCCCCCCCCCCCCCCAGACATACTTCAAGGTCCTACACATACAATCACCAAACACAAATCAACATACATAATAAGTGATGTTCTCACAACGAAATATTAAACAAGAACTTCATAAGGTTTCAGTTGTCATAGCAAACACAATTTCACATAGTTGATAAAAAATCATCTTCTCACAGTCAAATACGACAGAAGCAATCTAATCATCATCCGCTGCAGCTGCGTCAACATCTTATCCATGTGTATCAGTCTGAACCATAATTCCCCCCAGTGTCATCTTCTTCTTCATCCTCAATGGCCTCGAACGTTGGCGTCTTATTGATCAACTTTCGTATGTCCACAGCCCGGCAGGGAATCTTTTCGCCAGCTTTATTGACGTGATGGTTCTGAAAGATATTAGGAACATCTGTGGTATCTTCTACATCAGGAGCAGTGCAAGCATCATCTTGTTGTGCAACTTCGTTAAATGAATTCCTTTGTTCAAACCTTTGCAATACTCCCTAGTCATCGCTACATGCATAAGTGTCTTCCAAGAAAAATATTTGTGTTGCTTGATTTGCCAAAATAAAAGGCTCGTCGGTCTGGTATGCCGCCTTGACATTGATGGATTTGAAATAATCATTGGCTCTGGGTTTTGCGATCCTGTAAAACAGGTTATACCAACGACAGCACAACAGAACCACACATCGATGAACCACGAAACTGGAGATATATTGCAACTGAACAATGTCTGTTGTATTAGCATATATTTCAGTTGTCTCTTCATCGTACTTATCCGTCCTCATGATGGCACTGTTTTGTGTCTTCCTTCCTTCATCGCATGCAATGGTGTTGTAGCGCACATCGCCAACAACGCAAGATTCATAATGTCTTACCCGAGTATCAGGACCCATTGCTAGTACGTAAAGGACATCATTAACTGCTAACCCATCCTCCTGCATCTTCTTAACCTATGGTTAGAAAATAGACAAGATGATCATCTTATGTACTCAATATATTAACAAAACTGATAGTGCAAATGAAAAGCTTACATGGCTCTTGAACCATTTCGTAAATCCTGCCGTAACCAGTTTGTCAGTATTTCTTGGATTATGCGGAAGTAACTCCTTTTTGTAGATGTTGCACAAGTGATTGCATCAAACATCTTAATATATAAGAATGTGTTGCAAGTTTAGTAGATTACGATGTATACACTACTGTAGGATGCTGCTAACGCGACACTACGATCAGAGACCCTTTGACGAAACAGCGTGTGATGCATTAATCGCAATCAGTGATGTAAAATAACCATAAAAATATGCAAAACGTTTGTGATGAAGGATACAACAAACACGGTTCAAATTTTAATTGTGTGTGCGGTGAGGGGCATACGGTTCAGTTCAATTAACTATTTGTGATGAGGTAGAACAAAAGAAACGGGCAGCCAGATGAAGGCGTGTGCAATGTGCGGCATACAGTTCACTCGGGTAAACTGTTTGCGATGAGGCAGAACAACAGAAACAGGCAGCCAGATGAAGGTGTGTGCGATATATGGCATACAGTTCACTCTGATGAACTGTTTGCGTTGAGCCAAGAGAACATAAATGGTTCAACTTAACAAGATGTGTGTGATACGCGGCAAACAGGTCTGTAATCGGAAATGTGTGGGAAGGCCGATAACAACACAGACGATTCTTGTTAACAAGCCGTGTGTGTTGTGAGCAAACGATTGTTGGTATAAAATTGTCAGTGATTGATGAAATCATCACCGACGGGTTCCATTTTTTAGTTTGTGTTTGAAGTGATTTGCTGTGTCTACAAGCATCAAAATATATACTTAAAAAGATAGCATTGCAAAACCAAATTAAGCATAAAATTACACAAGAGACTACACACATAACATTTCTGCACACCAAAGTAAGCAAATACATGCATACTAAACTAGGAGAAACAAGGATTTAATCATCTACTTATTGTTGCGACGACGCTTGCCATTGCTCTGCTTCCGGCTGGATCCCCGGCCGTTTTGGGGAATGAGGCACTTCCTCATGTCAATGATCCACCTGTACATGGCGTAGCTCATGTACGCCTCCTTGGCCGCGTACATGATGTGAGCTTTGTTGAGTTTCTCCATCCAGGCTGAGTGCCACGCACGCTTGTCCTTGTTGCAAGAATCCTTCATGTCTCTGTAGTAGCACTACTAGGGAAAAGCCTAGCAGTAGCGCGGGTTTTTGGCCTACCAGTAGCGCGGGTGGCAGCGCTACTAGTACGGTGCTACAACTAAATGGTAGTAGTAGCGTGGGTTTACCCGCGCTACTTCTATATCCACTTAGTAGTGGCGCTTCCTGGAAAGGGCGCTACTCGTAATTACTAGTAGCGCTTCTTGCAGCCCGCGCTACTACTATTATTCCGTATTATATTTCTTTTTTATTTCATGTTGTATTCATACACCTTTATACAAGTTTTCATACAACAACAACTCAGAGATTGTTTTTACATCATAATGAGTTATTACATCACAGGTTGAAAGAACCCTGGACTAGTTTCAAGTGGATGGACATCCACTTGAAACTAATCTGCGGTTCTTTCACCCAATGATATAATAAATATCATCATCATCATATCATTAACAACTTATCATCATAATACATCATTGTCATATAACACCTCCTCATGATCATCATTTTCATCAATGAGACATCATATAGCAAGTTGGTCACTAGTAATAATCACAACTCCTCCTCATCATCATCAACTCTAACACACTGAACCACATAATAACACATTGTACCTAGGACCTACTACCTTCTCTTAGGTAAAATAGCATAAAACAAGATAGGCCCTGACTCTACATTATGGATAATGGAGATTATCCTGTCTCCAATTCTTTCCCTTCGCACAATGTTGCTTCCAAGTAGCTCCCCATGATTGACCATACATTTTTCCAATCTTTGATTGCCATGTCTTCATCGGTTTTAGAATACGATATGGACAAGAGTGATTCGTAGGATGACCTGGCCGTATGTTCAAAACATCAAGGCGACCTTTCCGAAACATTAGGTGAGGCACACAACCCTTCGGGATTTTCTGTTGAAAAACATAGTAATAACTTCATAGCTAGAAATTTAATTTAGTTTTAGAAGAATTTATACAAAAAATGCACGGATATCGTAATAGTAAAAAATCTTACCATGGAATCTCCATGGATGTTACCGTAGTTCAACACGTGCACTACTGGCACGTATTGACCATAATGTGAAGGAGTTTGATAATAGATATTGTAATTGTCAACATCAGTAATAAATGAGATCAGATGATTTTTCTCCTGATAAGTTAATTCTGAGCCATCAGTGTAGTAGGTTGTCACAGCCCTAGTTTAGCCTTTGCTTGTCCCTGCAAGATCATCATGTCTAAATTCTGAAATTTGAATTGAGGGAATTTTCAAAGCCTCAGAAACCTTTTTAAAATAATCAACATTTAATTCTCATCAAATGAGTCCAAAGAAATGTTCCTGTTACTCTGTGAAAATATTGGTAAGAGGTAAAATTCAAACCAATATTTTTTGAATCACAGAAATATTTATTTTGGGCCTTTGACTTAAATCAATGACATATTTGAGTTGAATTTATTTCTGTTATATAAGAAATAAAGTTCAAATATTTTGTAAGTTGCTTGTGACCTTGGACTAGTTTCTGAGCTCACATAACAATTTACAGAAAGTTCGAAAAAATGATTTGATGTTTTAAATCAAATCAAAACCAATTACAGAAAAATAGAAAACAGAAACTAAATTAGAAAGAGAGAGAGAGAGAGAGAGAGAGTAACCTCACCTGGCCTCCCTGTAGTCTGGCCCAGTTTTTTGCCGGCCCAGCCCACCTCCTCCTCCCTCCTACTGTCTTCAACCTCCTGCCAGAGGGCAGGAGGGCGTGTGGTCGCCGCGCGTGCGCCAGCTCCTGCTTCCAGCGCGACGCCCCGGCTCTTCTGGATGCGCCACGGAGACGCCCGAGACCTTCTACCCCTGTTCCCCTCGCAGCTCTCTCTTCCCCCTCCTCTGGCTCCCTCATTCCCTCTTTCCTGTGAGCCCGAGAGCGCATCGTCGCCGTCGCCGTGGCTATAGGCCACCACCCGCCCAACTAGCGCCACCATGAGCTTCTCCACAACAGCCAGGCGCTACACATCCTACGGCCGCGACCGTAGGATACCTGCAACATCGTCCCCGCCGTCCCCATCGCCGCCTCTGTCCAGTGATCTCCGTCATTCGATTCGTGCCGTCCAGGGCTTCCCTGGCCTCAACCTCGACTCCGTTCGACCTCGATGTGAGCCTCCGTCGTTTACCCCTTGTTTCCCCTCTCCAACTCTTCCTCTAGCCGAGCTTTCCGTTGAAGCTGAGAGCTCCCGCCCGCCGGCCATGTCGCCATCGTGGCTACAGACGCCGTAGCTTGTGCCTGGGCGCGTCATCGTGCTAGGGTTGCTCCCAGGAGACGATCCCGACCACCAGCTGGTCCTGTCGTGCACCAGGACACCGAACCCGTGTGTGTCCGAACTCCGACCACCGCAAAGCTCGACGTCGCCGTCGTTTCGGACCACCCCAGCTGCTGCTTCTTACACCGTTAGATGCGCGAGATCTCCAGCTATGCATAGAGCTCCTCCGCCACTCTTTTGGTCGCCGGAACAACGTTTCCGAGCCCCTCCGTCGTTTCTGCCTTCGCCGGCGGCTTAATGCCGGCGGGTTTGACTCTTTTGACCGGGGGTTTGACCCCGTCTGACCAGGGTTTGACCACCCTGGGTCACTGACGCGTGGGGCCAGCCCTGCTAATTAACCTAGGTTAGTGTTAATTTATTTAGTTAGTTTAATTAACCACTGACAAGCAGGACCCACCGGTCAGGGTTGACCTGGACCTTCTCCGTTGACCGCTGATGTCACCATGACGCTCTGCTGACGCAATAAGTATTTTCTGGATTTTAATCCAGAAAATACTACAAACTTCAAAAATTCATAGAAAATAATCTGTAACTCAGATTGAAATAAGTTATATATGAAAAATGATCAGAAAAATTCAATCTTTCCATCTGTACTGGTTTCATGCATGTTAGAACACTTTAACCTTGCTGTTTAGGTGAAACAAGTTAATGCACTAATATGACTTCATAAAATGGGTTTGCATTTGAATCTTTGGTTCAAATGGACTCATTTCAATCTGTTCTAGCTTGCATTAGCCCAAAACACATTCATATTGCCATGTCATAGCATGCATCATATTGTTGCATATCGTCATGTGTTGATTGTGTTCGATGTATCTTTCGTGGTAGGTTCTGCCTCCGAGGATACCCTCGATTATCCGACTGAAGGGCAGTATCCTACTACCACTCCATCAGGCAAGCAAAACCCCCTTGTTCATTCCGATACAATCCCACTCCCTCGCTCCTACTCTCTTTTACCGCATTAGGACAACAACGGTTCATCTGTTACTTGCTGCGGTAGTTGAACCCCTTTCCTCTGCATGACCTGTCATTGCCACAGTAAATAGATGAAACACACTAGCATGAGTAGGAGTTGTTTGAGCCCTGATGTGCCTACTCATTCATGCTTGTTGTCATGCCTGCTACTGCTTAGAGTTGAGTCAGGTCTGATTCATCGGGGATGAATTGGAATGTGGTGAACATGTCCTACTGTTGAGAGCTAAGTGTGTGAACACGATTTGGTAAAGGTAGCGGTGAGAGGCCATGTAGGAGTACATGGTGGGTTGTCTCATTGAAACCGTCCTCAGGAACTGAGTTATGTGTTTGTGATCCATGAACAGCTACTACCACACATTGGGCCCTGAAATATGACCCCGCTCGACTTATTAACCGCCCTCGTCCCCTGTCCAGGAGTTGCAACTAGTCTCTGGTGTTTGTAGGATATGTGTTGGAGGCCGTGCGTAGCGCTGACCCTAGGGGTGGGCTATGATGCGGTAGATACATCGTGGCCTGGTGTACCTGGTGCCCGTTTGGTGTCTCGGGAACCCTGCACACATCGTTTGGGGCTATGAGCGAAACCCCGGCCGGATCTCCTCGCGGATGGAACCCGAATAGGCGATAAACCTGGACTAGAGACTTGTGTGGTTAGTTAGGTCGTGGTCTACACCCACGTTGGCTTTCGCTTGAAGTCTGCCGAGCACATGTCGTGTGCAGACGCTAAGTGGTGGAAACATGTGTGAAGAAGTACACCCCTGCAGGGTTATAATGATCTATTCGAATAGCCGTGTCCGCAGTAAAGGACTTCTGGGTTGCCTATAACAGTTCATAGATAACTTGAAGTGGATACCCTAAAATGCGCAAGATAAGCGTGAGTGCTATGGATGGCCTTCTCGTAGGGAGACGGGAGCGGATCCATAGTGGTGTATTGACATGGTGAATATGTGGACTCGTGTGCGCCACCTCAAAAGAGTTACTTGCAGTCGTAGTTCAGGTTAGCCACTGAGTCAAAGCTGGCCTGCTGCAGTTAAACTCCACCACCACCCCTTGTTGATACCGATGCATATGTAGCTAGTTCTGATGTAAGTCTTGCTGGGTACATTTGTACTCACGTTTGCCTATTTTATGTTTTGCAGAGAGACGTCAGTCTCGCTAGTAGTTCCGTGTGGACTTCGACGTTTAGCTTGATACCTCAGCTACGATCTTGTGCCTTCGGCAGGATATGGTAGATAGTCAGGCTTCTCAGCCTTTTTCAATTGTAGATGTCTGTACTCAGACATGTTAAGCTTCCGCATGTGCTTGACTTGTATGCTCTGAATGTTGGGTCATGAGACCCATGTTTGTAATATCTCGCTCCTCGGAGCCTAATGAATAATACTTTGAGTCGTAGAGTTTTGTTGTGATGCCATGTTGTATTTACACATATCGAGCATATTGTGTGTATGATTGAAATGCTTGGTATGTGTGGGATCCGACAACCTAGTTGTTTATCCTTGGTAGCTTCTCTTATGAGGAAATGTAGTCTTGTGCTTCCATGAGCCATAGTAGTCCGCTACAGCCCGGTTCACAGGAGTCCTGCTAGCCCAGCACTACTGCTCCGGAACACTTGACTGGCCAGCATGTGATTCACTTCGTTCCTATGTCTGTCCCTTCGGGGAAACGTCACGCAGTGACATCCGGAGTCCTGCCTAGCCTGCTACAGCCCGGTTCACCGGAGTCCTGTTAGCCCAGTGCTACAGCCCAGATTCGCCCGCTGCTGACCGACATGCTCGATGTTGATTCATGTATGCCTGTCCCCGTAAGTTAATGCCACTTTGGGTTCACGACTAGTCATGTCGGCCCGGGTTCTCTGTCATATGGATGCTAACGACACTATCATATACGTGAGTCAGAAGGCGCAAACAGTCCCGTGCCATGGTAAGGCAACACCCATGGGAATACCGTGCGTGAGGCCCCAAAGTGATATGAGGTGTTACAGGCTAGATCGGTGTGACTTAGAATCGGGGTCCTGACATAGGTTCTGTCTACCATCTTCCGCACATTCTTTGAAGAATCAAAATAAGCTGTCAATGGAAATAAGCTGTCAATTATTTTGAAATAAACAATATAAATTACTTAATAACTATGTTTGAGAAACTCACATAGTGGTAGAATTGGAAGCGTATCAACAAGGACCCAAATGTCCATATTGTCTTGGGCGATGTTAGGATCACCAAGATCCATGGTGACAAGCATATCCTCATGAAAATCATACATCTTGCACAGTGCTTCCCAATTCGGGCAACCAAAATGGGTTACGCTGTCAGAATTGTACAGATTTACTTCAAAATCCATACCATGATGGGTCCTTAGGTGAACTTTTTTGTTTCCATACTTTCATGATCTTCAAAATCCATCCTCTCCAAGACATAGCGTCTTGCATGGCATGGGTTAAGCTAGTCTAATTGCAAAGGACGAAAATTACATGTTGAAGTACTTGAAGTCGTGCTTAATTATGAAAAAAACACTTGTCGTCGTTGCGTACTATTTCAACACCGAAGGTCTCCTGGAGCTTAATGCTGAAGCACCGACCTTCGTCCAGGTGAGGCCTGTTGCACAAACCTCGGTCGTCATTATACCAGTCGCACTCCCCCGGGAGACTTTCGTTGTCTGATGAAGACATTTCCTATGTTTATAATTCAAAGATTAAACTTGTACAATTAAATATATGTACTACAAAAACTAAACTAGATTATTATTATTCATGACGGGTTGACTATCGGTCTGCTGAGTCTTTTCTTGAAAACTCTCAGCTCACGTGGTGTATATATTCGACCGTCAGTGATGGTCGCTCCTCCCTTCGTCCCCGAGTGAATTACACCAAAATGTCTAGCACACGGGAACGAAGGAGAAGCGACCCCCACGACAACAGTCAGAATTCTTCGTCCTCTCATATATGGTGGAGACTCTCCCTCACTGATTCCTCTCTGACATTTGCGACCGCCGGTGATGGTCGTTACTCCTCCTTCCCCTAGTGCATAACAAAGGTCTAGCACAAGGAGAATAAAGAGAAACGACCCCCACGACAATAGTCGGGATTCTTCATCCTCTCTCATATATGGTGGACACACTCCCTCACTGATTTTTCGACCATCGTGATGGTCATTATTCCTCCTTCCCCTAGTGCATAACAACGGTCTAGCACAAGGAGAAGAAGGAAAAATGACCCCCACGACAACAGTCGGGGTTCTTCTTCTCTCATATATGGTGCAGACTTTCTCCCTCACTCATTTCTTGACTGTCATGTATGGACCCTCGACAGACTTAAAGTCAACCCGAAATGTCGTTTAATTATCTTTCTAGAAAATCCAGGCCACTCGATATTTCGTACATATTCTAGCACAAGTCATGCCAAAATTCACGGAAAAATCCGGCATGACCTTTGCTAAAAAAAGGACATATCGAGCGCCTGAAATTTGCAGGAACGGAAATTAATCAACACTCCGGAAAAACATAGGCCACTCGGAGGTGTAACCTGCAAACATGGTCGGCCACTTGGGCAAGCACATATCCTATTTGAGCAACACAAGATATACATGTTTATATCTACATCATATGAGCATTCAAACTTGATGGTCATTGCATTTCAATTGTTGAAAATACGAACAAAAACATTTCAAAATATCTTATAGGACGCATATTGACATGGAAATTTGGCTGGTATCACGTCGAGGTCGCAGGGGGTCGGTGACGGGGGCGACGCCGGGGATGGTAGAGGGCTCCTTGATTTCTGTAGAAACAAAAACCCTATAAGCTATCAACTAATCAAATGCATACGCCTTGCATAGTGGGGTCCAATTTGAGCATTCAAAATAGGAGTACTTGTCCAATTTGAGCACTCAAAAAGCAAAACCAAATCGTAAAATAAATAAGTATTCAAATTAGCATGCATTAAATAAGCAAAACTAAATCATCTCTTGCGTCCGTACATCACCGAATATTATCACTAATACATATCGAGTAGTATCATACATATAACATCACTATTATAGCTAAAACCCTAGCGAAATACGGGTATCGGCGCGGGCGATGGACACCCAAAGAGAAGGAACCATCACAGGATCATAGCTCCAGTGAGATCCCTAAAGAACCTGCCAGGTATTGGAGAACCTGCCCTCCAACGCAACCATGTAGCGACGGACGTGCTTGTCCTCCTCGCTGACATGGTGACGTACCACCTCCGCGGGGGACGAAAGCCTCCGCACCATCACTGGCCCACGCGACTGCCACCAAACAAGGTTCGGGTCAACGACGGGCTGGCTCCTCACCAAGCTGCGCCCCCCGAAAGGTAGCACCTTCCAGTACCAGCCCGGCGGAGCCCAGTCCCGGACATGGCCCCTCTGATCAAGCAGGTGTCCTCCACCGAGTCGACGACGAGGATGCGGGATAGGCATCGTCGACGTCGATGCGGGAATAATTGCTTTAACTAAAAAAATAACAACAAATGTGACATGTTCAAAATATGACATGTCCACTTCAAAATGAATCAACCTAAAATATTGTTAAATACACCTAAAAATAAACAGTTTCTGTTAATTTTCTTACTAAAAATAAACTAGTTCTATAGTAAAATTTTAATTAGACTAGTTCTATTAATTCAACTAGTTCAACTAAGCACTTACTATATATAAAAATAAACTAGTTCTTACTAAAAATGAACTAGTTCAACTAGTTCTATTAATTTTCTTACAAATTCTATCAAACACTTACTTAAAACAGTAAAAAAACTACATTATACAATAGTAAAAAAACTACAGTAAAAATGGAAAAAATAGAGATGGAGGAAGGAGGGAGGAGGAGGAGGGAGGAGAGAGGAGGAGGGGGAGGAGGCTGGTGGGATCGGAGGAGGTAGGAGGAGGAGGGAGGAGGGGTGGGAGGAGGGAGGAGAGAGGAGGGGAGGGGGCGGCTGGAGGAGGAGGGAGGGGCGGTGGGAGGAGGGCTGCCAATGGAGGAGGGAGGAGGGACGAGGGGGAGGCCAGAGGAGGAGGGAGGAGTGGGCGGATGGAGGAGGAGGGAGGAGGGCATGGTGGGAGGAGAAGGGAGGGGAGGAGGGAGGAGTGGGCGGCTGGAGGAGGAGGGAGGAGGGCACGGTGGGAGGAGGAGGGAGCGGAGGAGGGAGGAGGAGGGATGGAGGAGTACCTCGGTGGAGGAGCAGCATGACGGCAGCGGCGGACGACGGCGGCCGCGGACGACAGGGTGTGCAGGGGAGAGTGACTGAGAAGGAGAGTGAGTGAGAGGGTCGGGCGCGTGGGGAGGATAAGGTTGGGTTAGTAGTAGCGCGGGTTCGTGAAAAGCGCTACTGCTACGGAGCATAGCAGTAGCGCTTGGTACGGATACGCGCTACTGCTAAATGGGGCTAGCCATGTGCGCCCAGTTCAAACTTAGGAGCAGCGTGTTTTGCCACGTGCTACTGCTAAAATGATAGTAGTAGCGCAGTTTACTTACATGCGCTACTACTAAATAGCAGTAGCGCATGATTTTGTCCAGCGCTACTGCTAAGATGCTGTGTATAAGGTTTTCCCTAGTAGTGTAGGGGTCGATGATGGCCTCGGCGAGGTGAACTAGTGAGTCCTTCTCATGCTCGTTGCTACCCCAGATCTTGTATTGGCCCTGGATGTCGACAAGATTCTGGCAGGCGATGCCCGAATTCTTTAGCACCTTTACATCGTTGGTGATGTCCACCGTAGTGAACATGTTGTGGGGGCTGTTGACAAACCTGGCGAAACGCTCGCAAGGCCTTGTGACTAGGCAGTAGTGGTAGATGGGGACGTGGCTACGCATGCACATCTAGGCGATGACGACCTTGGGACGAGACCCGGCATGAGCGTGGCTGTACTCGAGGTCGAACCAGACCAGCTTGTACTTCTCCTCGGCAAGCAACAGCTCCATAATGTGGATGGAGTGCACCACCTAGACCGGGTTGTTGGTGTACACCACCGAGAGCTCCGTGAACCTTCTGTGGATGTGCACCATGGAATGCATGGTGAACTTCTGCTCGTCGTCGGCTGCCGCTCGGAGCGCCATTGGAGCCGCGGAGGATACCTTCTAAGAATTTTTCATGGTGGTTGTGCATCTTGCAATGGTGGGGCACGATCGAAAGGTTGAAGAGCCACAAGGGTTAAATGGCCGCTGTAATAAATGGGGGTCGGCCGGCCTGTAATCATCACGTCTTGTCACCGCATTCATAGCAAAGGTTTCTAGTGCACGCTTGACAACACCGCACCGCATGCGTTTCTTTGACCATGTGTGGGCTCGAAGAGGTGCGAAATGTATCGTCGATGAGCTCGTTCAGCGCTATCACAAGATTTTACAAGCATAAGCTTCCCGCCCGGCTAGTTTGGCCACGCATCGACTAGAAGAGGGACAAATCATGGGCATTTATTGGCAAAAAGCTTTGTAAAAATGAAGTGTGTGGAATGACTTCGATCATAAGTTTACCCGTGGGTGATGAGGTCAAAGTTACATAGAAGGATGATGATGGACTCTTGAGTGTGATAATTAATTCTACAATGTACAGGGCACACAGTTGAAGAAACCAACTGTGTGCAATAATGTCGAAGATCGCAGTCGAGTTAGCTATACAGATCATGTGCTGTGAGATCGACAAGGTAAACAGATTCTATAATGGTTAATAAAAATCTAAGTCCATTACATATTAAGGTCAAAATAGTGCTACCAATATATGAGTCTCATACGATGTCATTTCAATGATTGTACCACAAAAGCTCGAAATACTACAAGGTTCAAATTCCAGAGTTATATGGCTCAAATTTGAATATTACAAGGTTCAAACTGATATTAGAAATGAAATTCAGCTCATCAGCTACAAACGCTTGCACTGATCTGCTGAACATGGATATCAGAGAGTTTCAAACTAATATTAACACTTATAAGTCTAGTTTTGAAACCTCATAATTTTTGCAAAGGGGTCAGCCATTGAGAAGTCATGTATGGGGTTGACATGATGACTTCCGATTACTCTGTCATGTGAAGTTCCAAAATGAAATTCAGCATTTTCGGAGCCTATTCCATTCTGCTGCAGCCGCTGGTGCTGATCAACAAACCATTCTTTTTTGCAAAATAAATGTAGGGAAAACCTCATTACCTTCAGCACCCTTGCTCTAAAAAGAAAGAACCTGGCGAATATAATCTCCAATAAGGTCCCTCGGTAGGAGTTCAAAGTAATTTCTAAGAGATGCAGATCTAGGCATTCGACGTGATTGTTATATTATATCACATTATCCACCACCGGGCCTAATCTTATCTGCAAAAGAAGAAAACGTGTTAGTGCCTACATGCAGTTTTGAACACTACTACAGGCCTATTTGGTTTGTAGGATTTCTAAAATGCACTAGCATGCCATGTTCGATCCAACATGATTAACATGGGCATTTCATTACAATCTAGAAAAATGTAGCCTTCTTCACAAGAGGTTGGAGTGGATGAAAAGTTCCCTAAGAAAACAACTACAGATGAATCCAAAGGAGAAATGCTTATGGATTGTAACAATATGGATCAATCAACCAATATGGGGGGAACATGTATGTACTGAAATCCTCCAAAAAATCCTTCATAAATCGTAGTACATTGTCATTGCAAACTTGGAAAAAGGTGTCACAAATTGAACTCCCTTATGGTTAACATTTAACAAGAAAGGAACATCACCTCGATATATTGCTTCTCCAGGCACGAAAACCATCTTAGGAAACTGACAACTTGCTCCAGGTTGGGGCCGATAGATTCTAGTGCCAAGACCTTCACTGTGCACAGTTTCGGGGTCAAGCTTCTCGGAATCATTTTCTAGATGACAGACGAACATACATCTTCAAAATTAGAAATATTGTTAATTTGTAGAAGGAGAGGTAGAAGGCGGTTGTTGTACCTGAACGGGTGTGGATCCAATAACAAGTTCGGAGTATTTATCAGACGAGTAGCCCACCACTGTCAATTTTGGCGTAGAAATGACATTGATTCTGTTGGACCTTCGTGATCAACTACAAGTAATATCTCAAGTGAATGTGTGTCCTCAATGACCATACCGTGGTACACATCTTGTGATGTCTTCTGGCCGCACCAGCAACACACATAAATAGTCCGGAGAGTCATGGAGGTGATATGGAAGCTACTCAACCCATTGATCACCTAAAGACGAAGGCACTCAAGTGCGATACAACCATGGAGGAGGTGCTCCATGTCACCATTTGGAAGGCAGGCGGCGACGAGCTAGAGGTGCTTCTGTCTTGATAGAATAAGAGCGGTCGCGTCATTAAGGAGGGGGTGAATGGCAGTTCCTGAACTTGGCGACGTGTAGCGTGGGCGCGAGGCGGAGCGCGGACGTTGGTAGTGAGCGCATATGCCCATCATCAAAAGTGAGCTCCTCGAGCTGATCTAGGGTGGGGGATCGGAACCAGTCGTCAAGCTTGGCTCGGTCCTTGCCGTTGGAACGGAACATGCCCATTCAAAGTCCTCTGGTTGGGCCAGGGTGACTGCCGAGGATCTTGGAGAACGCATCCAAGCTTTTGCGATAGCCATGGCTGAGCTCGTGGGTGTCGATGAAATCGAGAGGGGTGGAGTTCCATAGGGGGGTGCCACCGTCGGGAAAGGACGGTTGTCCGCGCCCCATATTTGATTGGGAGGAGGGAGATGATGACTGTCAACATATCATCAGGGAGGCTATTGATGAAGTCTAGGCCCACTGGAGTAGCTTGCGGCTCCTGCTCGCCCTGCCTCCGCTTGTTGGCAGCTCCATCCCTAGCTTTACCTTGCACTAGGCTAGCACTTGTCTGCTGCATCATGTTTAAATATTATGCAAAGCTGAAATGGGGATTGTTCAAACCCTAGCACTTTGAAATTCAATTAGGTCTAGCAAAAAAATTGCATTCAATGAACCCAAAATGCTCTTCTTTGATGTTTGATATTTTTGGCAATGGTTTTGATCCATACCAAAAATAATGAACATTTTTAAGGAACAATTTGGGCACTGAATTTAAGTCATTAAGTATTTGAATTGGGGCATTTAATTGCTATAAATATTACTAAATGCTCCAACAATTCTAAAAATAGCTAAGGGCCTCTGAGTTAATTCGATAGTTGCCCATAATTAATTTCAGGATTTTTAGAAGTGATTTGGTGTTGTTACTAAATCAAAAACAAATTGCAAATTAGAGAACAGAACAAATTAGAAAAGCGGTGAGAGAGAGAGAGAAAGAGAGAGCTTGCGTGCAACCCACCTGGCGGCCCAATAGGCCGGCCCAGCCGACTTGCCCGTGCTAGCCGTCCCCTTCCTCGCGCCAGGAGGACAGGGGCACGCACCCGGCGCTAGCGGCCACGCGCTCGGCCACCTCCAGGCAGTCTGCCTATCTCTCGACGCCCTCACGACGCCACGTAGCCCCCCGACCTCTCTCGCACTCTCCCTCGCCCTTATCCCCTCCTCTGTCTCTCTCTCACGCGCACGGCCGAACGCCACCGTCTCCGCCACTTGCAGTTGCCGCGGCCAGAGCCACCTCCTCACCCTCCGCCGGAGTCTAGAAGCTCCGCCTCGTCTGCCTTGTCCTCTCCGTCGACTCACACGACGCCGGACGCCTCGAAGCGCCGCCCCCGATGCCTTCTTCTTCCTCGGGTCGCCGATATCACCTCCACCGCCCCGCTCGCTTCGGACCTCCTCCGAGCTCTCCGTCTGCACTGCTGCAAACACCGTGAGCTACTGCCCGTTCCCCCTCCCTCGTTTTGCTTGTATCCATGTCGTAGCACCCTCACCCACGAGCTTCGAGCTCCGGCCGCCGCCATGGCCGACGAACTCCATGCTCCTGCGCTCTCCCGCTCGCCCCATCACCAAAAACATGCTCACCGCGTCCCTGAGAAGCGAACGTGCCGCGCCCTTGGCTCTAGCTCGCGCTGAAACCCCGCACCCGCTAGAGCCTGAGCTACGCCGCCGCTAAACCTTGACGCCGGTGACACACCCAGCCACCCCAGGACTGGCCATAGGCACCAACCAACGCGCCTCGTTGTACCCTTCCAACGCGCCCAGCCACGCGAGCTCCCATCGCCGGAGTTGGCTGGACGGGCGTCGCCATCGTGTTGTGCTTAGCACCGGCGTTTAGCCGTCGACATGGCACCGTCATTAGAGGCTAATGACCCTACTAATTAACCCCCTCTCTCACTGACATAGGGGCCCCGTGCCCAAATTAACCCTGGGATTTATTCCCTGTTTAGTTTAGATTAATCCAGCCGGCCCCACATGTTAGTTTGACCCTGCCACGTCAACGTTGACCTGGCCCCACTGGTCAGCCTCTGTTCCCGCCCTATGCCACTAACGTGTGGACCCCACATGTCAGGTTTGGCCTGGAGCAGGTCTGTTGACCTGTTGACAACACCGTGACGTAATGCTCACGCAGTAAATCTTTTCTGCAATGTAAATAAATCAGGAAATGATTTATGAATTCCAGAAAATAGTTAAAACTTCTAAAAATCATAGACAATCAACCGTAGCTCAGAATGAAATAATTTATATATGAAAAATTATCAGAAAAATCAAATCTATCCAGCTGTACCGTTCTCATGCATGTTTGATCAACTTATGCCTGCTTATTAGGTCAAATCAATTAAATGGCATTTGAATAATCACATATGGAGTTTGAATTTGAATCTTGCATTCAAACCAACTTCATTTAAATTGTTGTTAGTTGCATTAGCTCAAATCACAGCATATTGCCATGTCATGATCATGCATCATATTGTTGCATTGCATTGATTGTGTTTCCTCTCTGTTGCAGGTAATTGTTCCGCCTCAGTAGACGTGGTTCCGACGATGAGATCGATGACACCGATGAAGAGCTATACTATCTTCAGAAGTGCCAGGCAAGCAAAACCCCCTTGTTCATTCTGATACAATCCCAATCTCTCGCTCCTACTCTCTTTTACTGCATTAGGACAACAACGTTTCAATTGTTACATGTTGTGGTAGTTGAACCCCTTTCCTCTGCATGACCTGTCATTGCCACAGTAAATAGATGAAACCCACTAGCATGAGTAGGAGTTGTTTGAGCCCTGATGTGCCTACTCATTCATGCTTGTTTGTCATGCCTGCTATTGCTTAGAAATGTGTCGTCCGATTCATCGGGGATGAATTGGAAAGTTGTGAACATTTCCTCTTGTTGAGAGCTAAGTGTGTGAACACGATTTGGTAAAGGTAGCGGCGAGAGGCCATGTAGGAGTACATGGTGGGTTGTCTCTTTGAAACCGGCCCTTAGGAACTGAGTTCTGTGTTTGTGATCCATGAACAGCTACTACCATACATTGGGCTCCGGGCACTCCAAGCTCTCTCGACTTATTAATCAACCTGATCTTTGTCCAGGAGTTGCAACTAGTTTTTTGTGTTTGTAGGTAGTGCTAGTAGACTACCAAGTGGCACACGGTACAGGTGGGCTTGGGACAGACTAGGTGCTGTGGCACGGTGTACCAAGCGTTGCCCGTTTGGTGGGCTTCGGAACCCTGCTCACATTGTTTGGGGCCGTGAGCGACACCTCGGTCGGATCTCCTTGCGGATGGAACCCGAATAGGCGATAAACCTGGACTAGAGACTTGTGTGGTTAGTCAGGTCGTGGCCGACTCCCTCGCCAGGCTTTCTGCTTGAAGGTTGCTGAGATACGCGACATGTACATGGTGGTAAGTGGCGAGACCGTGTGTGAAGGAGTACACCCCTTCAGGGTTAACATCATTTATTTGAATAGCGCGTTCGCGGTAAAGGACCTCTGGGTTGCCTATACAGTTCATAGACAAGTGAAAGTGGATAATCTAAAATGCGCAAGATAAGCGTGAGTGCTATGGATGGCGTTCTCGTAATGAGACGGGAGCGGATCCATAGTGGTGTATTGATTGGTGAATATGTGGACTCGTGTGCACCGCCTCAAAAGAGTTACTTGCAGTCGTAGTTCAGGATAGCCACCGAGTCAAAGCTGGCTTGCTGCAGTCAAACTCCACCGCCCCCTTTATTGATACTGATTCATATGTAGCTAGTTCTGATGTAAGTCTTGCTGGGTACATTTATACTCACATTTGCTTAAATTATGTTTTGCAGAGAGACTTCAGTCTCACTAGTAGTTCGGCATGGACTTCGACGTTTAGCTTGTTACCTCAGCTACGATCTTGTACCCTTGGGAGGGTCTTGTAGATAGTCGTGTTTCTCAGCCTTTTCATTTGTAGTTATACGTACTTTCGAGACATGTTTATGCTTCCGCTTGTTGCTGGTATGCTCTGTATGTCGGGTCATGAGAACCATGTTTGTAATACTTGGCTCCTCGGAGCCTAATGAATAAATACTTTGAGTTGTAGAGTTTTGTTGTGATGCCATGTTGTATTTTCACATATTGAGCATATTGTGTGTACGATTTGAAATGCTTGGTATGTGTGGGATCTGACAACCTAGTTGCTTATCCTTGGTAGCCTCTCTTACCAGGAAATGTCTCCTAGTGCTTCCACAGATGCATGGTAGCTTGCTACTGCTCCAGAACACTTAGGCTGGCCGCATGTGTCCTTCTTCGTTCCTTTGTCTGTCCCTTCAGGGTAATGTCATGCGGTGTCTACCAGAGTCTTGTTAGCCCAGCTGCTACAGCTCGGATTCACTCGCTGATGACCGACACGTTCGTTGCTGGGTCATGTATGCCTGTCCCTGTAAGTTAGTGCCACTTTGGGTTTACGACTAGTCATGTCGGCCCGGGTTCTTTGACATACGGATGCTAGCAACACTATCATATACGTAAGCCAAAAGGCGCAAACGGTCCCGGGCCAGTAAGATGGCACCCGTGGGAATACCGTGCGTGAGGCCACAAAGTGATATGATGTGTTACATGCTAGATCGGTGTGACTTAGGATCGGGGTCCTGACAGCTTTGGTATCAGAGCCTGACTGCATGTAGGATTACCAAGCCAAACTGGTCGAAGTCGAGTCTAGAAATGCTTTAGTTATATATAGGGGAATTGATTTTGGGAAGGAACGTAAGGCTATTTTTACTTATTTACCTTATGGCCTTCTGATCTGAGTCATCCTATCTTTTCTACGGGGTTAAGGAACTAGGCTTTCTCTTCTTCTATCAGGATCACGTGTTACTAATCCGTAGACTTATAGGTTTGATGAATACAAGTTTCAATTCAGTTTCTAGTATTTCTGTGTGTTAACAGTTGGTCTCGGAACCTTGATTTTGTGGTGTTGAGTGGTCATGCCACTATTTTACAGGATGTCTCAAGTCTTTTTCGAGCATTTACAACCGTTATGCTGTCCGAGTCATCCCAGGTTTCTAAATAGTCTGATGCATTTGCAAATCCCTTCTTTCCGTTCCCGATGTCCCTTTGGGCCAGTTCAACCACACTAATCGGTGAGTTGAGGTACTCTATTGCCTCTACATATATGTTGGAGCTATTATTATGACCCTAGGTGTTTTAGGGAATCACCTAGTAATCTAGCCATGTTTTGTGTTCCCAGTGTGATGATTCTGGCCATCATTCTCAAAAGCATCCCGTGATGTTATTAGTTAGTAGGCATTCTATTCCTGGGTTCTTGCACCTGAGATTCACTCTACTTACCTCGTGTTGATAGTGTTACTCGTACCTTTAGGATATTAGTAACCTTTGCGATAGTCCTCGAGGTTCGTGGTATTTCCTTCTTCCAAATACCATGAACTACTTATGGCAGAAGTTCTTTTGAACCAAAATATCACAACCAGAGTGCTCTTGATGAGTTCTCCATTCTACATTGTGAATCTGCCAGTTCTACCTTTCTGCATGGGTTATCCGGAAGAAATGTTGAGCTTTGCTCGACATACTAATCTATGCATCCACAACTCAGAAAGATATATGTTCCTTTGAGTTGTCCCTCTCTTTAGTTGTATCCTGATTTCCGTCTATCATTTGATAATCAAGATCATTTCATGCATTCATGCTCATCGACACCTCATATTCTTGTGGTCTGTCAAGCCATTCTATTCTGGAATGACTAGGAGAAACAAACTCCAGTACCTTGTCCACTTCGAGGATTGGGTCAAAGTAGTTGTATTCTGTGGATCAAAATGCCAATCCAGCTTTTGCTCTGTGCTACCTTGGAGTGTTACAATCTTTATGTCAAGAATGTCATGATAATTGCACCACCTCTTATGAATTCTTGACGCAGTGATACTTCTCGCCATCATTATTCATTCCTCGGTCCCGTGTTGTTGTAACAAGAATGCTGACAAGTGAACTGTGATGTGTGAAATCAATACTCCTATCAACCTCGTTGCTTGGTAGTTAATGGACAATACTCTCACTCTTAGCGTGCTGGTTATTGAATCATCATCATAAGATTGATCGTGCTACCTAGTCCTTATTTCTGGTGCACTCTTCGATCAATGAGTTAGGATTGTGTCAATCCCTCACTCTTTTCATCATATCGTCTTGCCCTGAAAAGCAAGATTTTTCTCGAGCTTAATAACCTATCGGTGGTTCGTGATTCTCCGAATATCTTCTCGGAAGTATTACCAGGTTGTTCCCTGACCGCTATGTTCAGTTCATGATCATGTTGGTTTTCTCTAAACCAGCCATTCTCCAAGAATCTATGTTGGATACCCCTGAGCTAGTTGGTCAAGCTAAACAACAACTTGGAGAGTTGGAAGATAAAAGCTTTGCCTAACTTAATTCATTTCAAGGGGATATCTCTGTGTGTGTGTGTTGAAGAAAGACAATATCTTCATTAATTGGTCCTCGTGATCAATTGTTGGACCTATTGTCTTACCCGAATCTTTGATTTATGTATGGGCTATCGTCAAATCAAATCAGAACCAATGATGTTCGTAAGGTTGTCTTACTCGCGGTTGTCCCTCGAGCATACACCATTACATTTTTGGGTCTGATCAATACTATCACCTTGTTCACATAGTTTTGGAATTCCACCTATATGGAAGCCTGGATGGATTGTTGTTGAGCCCATTGACAACAATTTCATCTTGTCCATGATTCATGTTGAACATCTAAGTTAGGATTGGAAACTTTGTAAGCATTGCCTTCATGTTCCTCTCATGAGGTATACGTTTGGATGAAAGAAGTGACTTCATCTAATTCACGTGCACTTGATGTAAGTTGCCGTCGTGGATCCGAGAAAGATTGTTTTTGCTTCCTCTGGAATCATCCCAAGTTAGTCACGCCTATGTGCGAAGTACTCTATGGTTTGATAGGTTGGCCGCCTCCATTCCATATGTGTTTCCTAGCACAGCAAGCCACTGATTGATTTGTTCAAGGAGAAGAAGTTTCTTCACAAGAGCTAATCATATGACTTATGTAAGGTCTTCGTTATCCGCAATGATGGTTCTCACCCAGAACTCGGTAGTGTTTTGTTGTAAGACTACTATGTGGTCATGCTTGTCTGGGACATCGTGTTCACATTTGTGTAGCAGAAGCAGCTCATGTTTTGGAGCTCTACCATAGTTCATATCCCGAGAATCTCACAAAATCATCTCGTCGATTTGTGTTGCAAACTTTCCTTTTCAGACATGTTGAGTCTGGAATATCCTGCCACCAACCAGATCTGAATCTCAGGCTATTATGACGGTTGGGGCATCTCAAAGATTTTGATCTTAGTTCCTCTGTAATTCCTGTAAGTCAATGTAGTGGTCATTCTACTGAGTCAAGATATCATCCACTCCCCATGAGGATTTGATTTATAGTCCCCTTCCCAAACTGAGTATGCCATTTCTTCGAACTCCTTCAAAAGATCGATTGAGAGTTGCCTTAGGCTGGTATAGAGAGTTTCAATTATCTAGTTATCAGAAGTAATTCTTTTTGCTACTTAAGGGAATAATTCTACGAGCCACATCCCCTAAGGTGGCAATTATCTCCTCGCTATTTCAAAACCATGCATCATCATACTCAAGCGTGGAATTGTTGCCTACCAAATTGAACCCTTGTCATCTGCTTCTTTTCATGGCTTCTGATGTGTGCTTTGTGTCTCAAATCAAGAGGTGTTCTCACGTCTCACTTCATGAGGTGATCTTGAGTGCTCGATCTTCGAGGAGATCGATTCCTGTAGAGCTTCTGTCTATCTTCATCGTGTTGGATGAAGATCTCAAAAGCAAAGATGCCAAGATCAATTTGAGGCAATGGATCAACATCTTCGAGAAGGGAAGGTGGATCATGAGATTGTGTTAGCATTGTGTCCCCTCTTTCTACTTACCTCGCGTCTTGAATCTCGGGACGAGATTCTTGTTTAGTTGGGGTGAGTTTTCACATCCTTAGCTTTACCTTGCACTAGGCTAGCACTTGTCTGTTCCATCATGTTTAAATTTTATGTAAAGCTGAAATGGGGATTGTTCAAACCCTAGCACTTTGAAATTCAATTAGGTCTAGCAAAAAAATTGCATTCAATGAACCCAAAATGCTCTTCTTTGATGTTTGATATTTTTGGCAATGGTTTTGATCCATACCAAAAATGAACATTTCTAAGGAACAATTTGGGCACTGAATTTAAGTCATTAAGTATTTGAATTGGGGAATTTAATTGCTATAAATATTACTAAATGCTCCAACAATTATGAAAATAGCTAAGGGCTCTGAGTTAATTCAGTAGTTGCCCATAATTAATTTCAAGATTTATAGAAGTGATTTGGTGTTGTTACTAAATCAAAAACAAATTTGCAAATTAGAGAAAAGAACAAACTAGAAAAGAAGAGAGAGAAAGAGAGTGCTTACCTGTAGCCCACTTGGCAGCCCAGTAGGCTGCCCCAGCCGGCTGGCCCCTGCCAGTCGTCCCCTTCCTCGTGCCAGGAGGACAAGGGCACGCGCCTGGCGCTAGCAACCACACGCTCGGCCACCTCCAGGCAGCCTGCCTGTCCCTCGACGCCCTGACGACGCCACATAGCCCCCGACCTCTCTCGCACTCTCCCTCACCCTCATCCCCTCCTCCGTCTCTCTGTCACACGCACAGCCGAACGCCACCGTCGCCGCCGCTTGCAGTTGCCGCGGCTAGAGCCACCTCCTTGCCCTCCGCCTGAGTCCATAAGCTACGCCTCGTCTGCCTCGTCCTCTCCGTCAAATCACGCGACGCCGGATGCCTCGAAGCGCCGCCCCGATGCCTTCTTCTTCCTCGGGTCGCCGAGATTGCCTCTGTCGCCCCGCTCACTTCGGACCTCCTCCGAGCACTCCGTCTGCACTGCTGTAACCACCGTGAGCTACTACCCATTCCCCCTCCTTTGTTTTGCTTGTTTCCGTGCCGTAGCACCCTCACCCGCGAGCTCTGAGCTCCGGCCGCCACCATGGCCGACAAACTCCATGCTCCTGCACTCTCCCGCTTGCCCCATCACCACAAACATGCTCACTGCATCCGCAGGAACCGAACGCACCGCGCCCTTTGCTCTAGCTCGCGCTGAAACCCCGCACCCGCTCGAGCCCGAGCTACGCCGCCGCTAAACCTTGACATCGGCGAGACACCCGGCCACCCCAGGACTTCTCGAAGCCACCAACTAACGCGCCTCGTTGCGCCACTTCCATCGCGCCCAGCCACGTGAGCTCCCATCCCTGGAGTAGGGCGGTCGGGCGTCACCGTCGTGCTGTGCTTAGCACCGGCGTTTAGCCGCCGACGTGGCACCGTCATTAGCGGCTAATGACCCCGCTAATTACCCCTTCTCTCACTGACATAGGGGCCCCATGCCCAAATTAACCCTGGGATTTATTCCCTGTTTAGTTTAGATTAATCCAGCTGGCCCCACATGTCAGTTTGACCCTGCCATGTCAACGTTGACCTGGCCCCACTGGTCAGCCTCTATTCCAGCCCTATGCCACTAAAGTGTGGACCCCACACGTCAGGTTTGGCCTGGAGCCGATCTCTTGACCTGCTGACATCACCATGACGTAATGCTGACGTAGTAAATTTTTTCTGCAATTTAAATAAATCAGGAAATGATTTATGAATTCCAGAAAATAGTTAAAATTTCTAAAAATCATAGAAAATCAACCGTAGCTCAGAATGAAATAATTTATATATGAAAAATTATTAGAAAAATTCAATCTATCCATCTGTACCATTTTCATGCATGTTTCAGCAACTTATGCCTGCTGATCAGGTCAAATCAATTGAATGGCATTTGAATAATCACATATGGAGTTTGAATTTGAATCTTGCATTCAAACCAACTTCATTTAAGTCGTTGTTAGTTGCATTAGCTCAAATCATAGCATATTGCCATGTCATAATCATGCATCATATTGTTGCATTGCATTGATTGTGTTTCCTCTCTGTTGCCAGTAATTGTTCCCCCTCAGTAGACGTGGTTCCGACGATGAGATCGATGACACCGATGAAGAGCTATACTATCTTCAGAAGTGCCAGGCAAGCAAAACCCCCTTGTTCATTCTGATACAATCCCAATCTCTCGCTCCTACTCTCTTTTACTGCATTAGGACAACAACGTTTCAATTGTTACATGTTGTGGTAGTTGAACCCCTTTCCTCTGCATGACCTATCATTGCCACAGTAAATAGATGAAACCCACTAGCATGAGTAGGAGTTGTTTGAGCCCTGATGTGCCTACTCATTCATGCTTGTTTGTCATGCCTGCTATTGCTTAGAGTTGTGTCAGGTCTGATTCATCGGGGATGAATTGGAAAGTTGTGAACATTTCCTACTGTTGAGAGCTAAGTGTGTGAACACGATTTGGTAAAGGTAGCGGCGAGAGGCCATGTAGGAGTACATGGTGGGTTGTCTCTTTGAAACCGTCCTTAGGAACTGAGTTCTGTGTTTGTGATCCATGAACAGCTACTACCATACATTGGGCTCCGGGCACTCCAAGCTCTCTCGACTTATTAATCAACCTGATCTTTGTCCAGGAGTTGCAACTAGTTTTTTGTGTTTGTAGGTAGTGCTAGTAGACTACCAAGTGGCACACGGTACAGGTGGGCTTGGGACAGACTAGGTGCAGTGGCACGGTGTACCAAGCGTTGCCCGTTTGGTAGGCTTGGGAACCCTGCTCACATTGTTTGGGGTCGTGAGCGACACCCCGGTCGGATCTCCTTGCGGATGGAACGCGAATAGGCGATAGACCTGGACTAGAGACTTGTGTGGTTAGTCACATCGTGGCCGACTCCCTGCCAGGATTTCCTCTTGAAGGTTGCCGAGATACACGACGTGTACATGGTGGTAAGTGGCGAGAGCGTATGTGAAGGAGTACACCCCTGCAGGGTTACCATCATTTATTCGAATAGCCGCGTTCGCGGTAAAGGACCTCTGGGTTTCCTATACAGTTCATAGACAAGTGAAAGTGGATACTCTAAAATGCGCAAGATAAGCGCGAGTGCTATGGATGGTGTTCTCGTAATGAGACGGGAGCGGATCCATAGTGGTGTATTGATTGGTGAATATGTGGACTCGTGTGCGCCACCTCAAAGGAGTTACTTGTAGTCGTAGTTCAGGATAGCCACCGAGTCAAAGCTGGCTTGCTGCAGTCAGACTCCACCACCCCCTTTATTGATACTGATGCATATGTAGCTAGTTCTGATGTAAGTCCTGCTGGGTACATTTGTACTCACGTTTGCTTAAATTATGTTTTGCAGAGAGACTTCAGCCTCACTAGTAGTTCGGCATGGACTTCGACGTTTAGCTTGTTACTTCAGCTACGATCTTGTACCCTTGGGAGGGTCTTGTAGATAGTCAGGCTTCTCAGCCTTTTTCATTTGTAGTTGTATGTACTCAGACATATTTATGCTTCCGCTTGTTGCTTGTATGCTCTGTATGTTGGGTCATGAGAACCATGTTTGTAATACTTGGCTCCTCGGAGCCTAATGAATAAATACTTTGAGTTGTAGAGTTTTGTTGTGATGCCATGTTGTATTTGCACATATCAAGCATATTGTGTGTATGATTTGAAATGCTTGGTATGTGTGGGATCCGACAACCTAGTTGCTTATCCTTGGTAGCCTCTCTTACCGGGGAATGTCTCCTAGTGCTTCCACTGAGGCATGGTAGCTTGCTACTGCTCCGGAACACTTAGGTTGGCCGGCATGTGTCCTTCTTCGTTCCTGTGTCTGTCCCTTCAGGGAAATGTCACGCGGTGTCTACCGAAGTCCTATTAGCCCAGCTGCTACAGCCCGGATTCACTCGCTGATGACCGACACGTTCGTTGCTGGGTCATGTATGCATGTCCCTGTAAGTTAGTGCCACTTTGGTTTACGACTAGTCATGTCGGCCCGGATTCTTTGTCATATGGATTCTAGCGACACTATTATATACGTAAGCCAAAAGGCGCAAACGGTCCCGGGCTAGGTAAGGTGGCACCCGTGGGAATCCCGTGAGTGAGGCCACAAAGTGATATGATGTGTCAATTGCTAGATCGGTGTGACTTAGGATCGGGGTCCTGACACCCATTCTCCACCTCTGGAGTCTCCTTGTCAGTGACGCTTTCTGATAGAAGTGGGAGTACACGGAACATTTAGTTAAAACAGGGTAATAGAATTGTGTATTCGTAACTAGAATTTAGTAGGTAGGAATAGAGTAAGAAAATGGAATAACAATTGGTTGCTTAAATACTACACAATTAATTTGATATTGCTAGGTAAGTCAACATGTAGATACTTGGAAAGAACACTTACTTCGAACAAAGTCTGGATGGATGATATCGTCAGGGAAGTTAGCATATATCTCATGACCAGGCTCTTTTATGTGCAGTGCAATTTTAGTGCCCGCGCTCAGTACATAAAACTTAGAAATTTCATTCCAATGGCCAGTGCCAAAATAGGAGTCACCACGTTCATCAAGTCTTTCAGTAGCAACGATTGTAAATCCATGGTTTGTGTTCATATGACATCCCTGCAATCTTGATTTATGTAAAGGGAAAGATATTGTACTATAGATTCTACTGCATAGCAAGGGACGCGCTGCAGAAAATGGTAGGATTGTTAAAGAAATATGGTAACATGCAAATATGGGCCCAAATTGAAAGAACTGTACATTAGTTGAAATCGAAGGACAAAAACCTATAATTAAACAGATAGTGTAAACATGATGTCATGGAAATATGAGAGTAATCGAAAGAACAATATCATTAATTTGCCTAATATAGAAAGAAGAGAAAAAAAATCGCCTTTGACGTATATGGTGCATGTGGCACCTTTTATCCAAATGTAGCAATATTTAGTATATGTCCAGGAAAGTAGGCCATGCCAACCGATTTAGGGTGAGATTGAACATACCGCGCGCATCCTCAAGTCATCTGGTACGGTGAGATGGAACTCCATGGATGTCTGGCGGAGGCCACAAAGTCCTTATGTGTTCGCGCACTGTACACTATATGAATGAAAGAAAACCCTCAAATCAGCTCGAATAAAATGAATTCACGGTCATTTCGGCCGGGTGATTAAAGGAGGCACATGAACTGGGATAAGAGATGAGATAATTAAATTAGTTACCTTATTGTCCATGAGAAAAAAACTCGGTATGGCCGATTCCCCAACCGGGCAGAGCTGGGTCGACCGCGAGCAGTGTCGAGAAAGTCGATGGTGATAGGCGGCGGCAAGCGGAAGTGGCGATATGCGGTGGGGCTTGTCGGCAGCCTGGCGGCGGCGACGGGCCTCGAGCTAAGTGGTTGCCGCCGCGATAGGCGGTGCCATGCATAGACGCGGAGGAGTTTGTGCAGGTGTGAATGGGGACCGGAGGGGGTGGCGGGCGGGGTGATGATTTTTGTGACGTGGGGATGGTGAGGGTTTTCTTTTTTCTTTTTTTGAATTGGGGGGTGAGGGTTTTCTATCCCACAAAGAATTTCGGAGGCAACGGTTTGCTAGAGAAAACCGTGTGTGATTGACGTAACAGGCAAAATGAAAGTCATTGCACATGGTTCCAATTTTGGGAACTGTGTGTGATTGACGTACTACCTCCGTCCTGGTTTATTGGCCCCCTTTGTAATTTGTACCTAATTTTGACCAAATATTTAATTAACAAATGTTTATGCATGTCACCAAAAATTATATCATTGAACACTATGTTCAAATACGCATCCAACGATATATTTTTGCTGACCTGCACTAACATTTTGTTAGTTAAATCTTTGGTCAAAATTTAACACAAATTTCAAAGGGGACCAATAAACTAGGAAGGAGGTAGATTCCATCAACCGAACTGATTGCATTCATATCCCACATTTAGACATAAGTAAACATAGATTAAACATACTCAGACATACATAATAAGCGTACACAAGCATAGTTCAACCATAAGTACATAGTTCAACCGCCATTAAGCTTACTCAAGCATACATAGTTCGATCCCACATCTCATCTCATCTCATCTACCGGCACGATCCCGAAGCTTCTCCAGGTACTCGGCGTACGCGCTGCGTGTCACCCTGCAAGAATACTTCTTGAAGGAGCAAACAGCTCGTCCTCTTGCATGCGCCATAACACTTTCATACGCATCATGAAGCTTGTGGTTGCAAAATTGGCATTGGTAGTCGCAGTCCCAGGTCCTAATACGCCTGTTATGCATTTCCGCATAAAGGTCCCTCAGGATTTGCCTCTTGTACCTCCTCTGGCCATCTTCATCCCCGCTGTCCACCTCGTCAGACAGCACCTATACAAATAGTAAAAAAAAGTGTGGCATCAAATTAATGTTTACAAACTAATCTCTAGCGAACAGTTGGCAGTTGCCAAAATTTGGCATCAAATCAATGTTTACATGCCTGAAGTAGGATTAGGAATTTATGGCTATTTTTTATACATATCCAGATATTATGGTTCAATTTTTAAGCACAATCGTCAATGTAAATACCAATCTTGAAGAAAATAATGGCACAAACATATATGTAGGTCATTGTCGGATTATGGGTTCCGGCAGACCCTCTAGGTTCGAACACTGGGGTGCGCGCGGAGATCTCGCCCTCTACCTACCTGCACCTTGCCGCCTCGCTAGGATCTAACCTATGAAAAGAACAACACAAGAGACACAGGGTTTATACTAGTTCGGGCCACCATTGTGGTGTAATACCCTACTCTAGTGTGTGGTGTGGTAGATTGCCTCTTGGGCTGATGATGAACAATACAAGGAAGAACAGCCTCGCGAGGGTCTGCTCTTGGCTGGTGCGATGAACTGCTAGGGGGAGTTCAGTCGCTCTTTCTCTGCTGATCCCAGATGCTGGATCCTCTCTCTCTCTCTCTTTAGATGCCTCTACCCTGTGGGTGGCTAGTCCTATTTATAGGCAAAGGCCCTGGGCCTCTTCCCAAATATTGAGCGGGAAGGGCGCCAACAATTGGCCAGTTTGAAGGGGAACATCTAGTACACTTATCCTGACTAAAGTTGGTCCTCGCCTGTCAAAGGCTCTGGTGGTGACGCCGGCTTGGTCTCCACAATGACTTCCTTCCTGCCGTTGCGACGGTCTTGGTCTTGTTGCACCGGAACGGATGCCTTTGCTTGATACTCTTGCCTGCGCTTGCTCCCTTTGCACCAAAGAGGAAAGGAGGACACTGCGCGGGCTGGCGCCCGCCTGGCGCCCTTGGTCGTCATGGCTTACGTCATGGGCACCTCGTGAGGTACCCCGCCTTGATCTCTCCGCCTCCTCGCGAGCCAGCCTGACGAGGCTGCGCCTGAGGAAGCTTCCTGTCGTCCGCCCCGCGAGGCTTGGCCCCTCGCGAGGGTCTTGAGCTTGTGCTGATGAAGATGGGCCTTGCTGGGCCGCCCCTTGAGCCACGCCGCAGGCCGCAGGTAGGCAAGTCTGGGGACCCATGTTCCCAGAACACCGACAGTAGCCCCCGGGCCCAAGGCGCGCTTGGACTTGGCCGAGCAGAGAAGCGAAGGGGCAAGGGCGAAGCGCCGCGGGCCCTAACAGCTAGCGGCCGCGTGGCGGTTGATTGGACGTGGGCGGCCCCTGCTTCCCCACGACGCCTCGGCAACTGCACGAATTGACAAGTCCTTGCATGCAAAGCGGGTCATGTTTACCTGCGATCGTGGAGGCCGGCGGTTGGCCTCCTCTGGCTATAAGTACGGAACGGCGCGTGCCCTTCCAGTTCATCTCTTCTTGCTTCTCCTTCTTCTCCGTCCTTGCTCCATCTTGCCGCAATGGCTCCGATCCGCCGGTTCTCCGCGAAAGAGAAGGGAAAGGCTCCCTGAGAGGGTCCCGACCCACTTCCGCCGAAGAAACAGCTTGCCCTATGCTGACGACATGAGGGCGCCCGGCAGGAGGTATCGAGGCCTTGGTGCGAGCGGCCGCCGCCAGGGTTCCCGCTGCCCTTGTACGCCCACCTTGAGGGCCTCGCAGGAGTTGATGCCGAGCGCCATGGACGACGTAGCCGCCGGCGTTGGTGGGTCACGGCGGTGCGCGTTGTCCCTCCTGGAGTCCATGCCGAGGGCTCCTCCCGAGAGTTTGTGCTCCACGCCTCCATGCCTCCTCAGTCTTGGATTCGCCATCCTCCCTCCTTCGCCTTCATGATGCCGCAGGGAGGATACTTGGAGCTCTGGTTGCAGCACGCCGGCTGCAACACCCTCGCGACCGAAGCGGAGGTCGCAGTCGTCGCCCCGGGCAAGGTCTTCATGACCACAGGCTGGGGCGAGATCGCCCGGGTCTGCAGGACGAGGGGCGCCCTCGCGATCCACCTGGAGTACGACGGCGCTTCCATGATGCTCTTCAAGGTCTTCGACGCGGACGGACGCCGGCTGGAGTGTTGCCCTGAGAGAGGCAGTCGGGGCCCTGCCACGGCGAGGACCAGGCTCGCCAGCCGCTCCCTCAGCAGCTCCTCAGGCGGCGGGGGCGTCGGAGGATCCAGCGACTCCGCCGAGCTCTTCGCGACTCCGGAGACGAGCGGCCACAGCTACGAGCCCCCGAGCTTGCGCCGCTCTCGGAGCAGGACGGGCTCGTCAGGCCGCCGCTGCCTCTGATCTGGATGAGGTTGGGGCCGGTGCCCGGCGGCCCACTGTTGATGATGGCATCTCTTGCGGGGGCACATGTAGTTAGCGTTCTTTAGGATATGTTCCCTGCGAGGAATCGAAAAAGAGCGCCCGGTGGGGGCTTGTAAGGTGCCTGTGGTTCTGTTTGTTAATATAGTCCTTGCCATGAAGTAGTGCGAGATGCTCATTCCGTCTTAGCTTAGTGCTTCCTTTCGAACCTCACGAGGGCTTGATGCTCTGCACCGACAGGTCCCGGTCCCAAGGAAGGCTTCAGCCGTCGCTGGTATACCAGGTCGCGATGTCGTGGTCAAGGCCAGGAGGTCAGCGGCCCGGGGTCCAGTAAGAGCCCCTGAGTCGCGATGCTCAGGAGGTCCCCTTTAGCGCTCAAGCAGTCATCGTTCGGTGAGAAAGGAGCGCGATGTTGCTAACACGGGATTGCATTGGGTGCGGGGACGATAGCTAGTGTTTCCGAAGGGTGAATTATCTCGAGAGTCAGGAACCGCTTCCTGGCGCGACGCTAGGTCCGCGCATCGGCAGACGCGGGGTTGCCTGGCGAGGACCCTGCGTGCCCCTTCCCTCTCGCCTTTGCTCCCCTTTCTACTCTACGTCCTCGGGTCCCGGCCCTCGAGCGGGTCTCAGCCGTCGCTGGTATGCCAGGTCGCGATGCCGTGGACAAGCCAGAGGGTGAGGGCTGGAGAGCCAGTAGGAGCCCGTGAGTCGCGATGCTCAGGTACCCCCCCCTTAACGTGCAAGCGGTTTGCGTGGGCGAGAGTGAAGAATACGCCATGAGGGCCTAGCCTGGCGCTGCGCCTTGAAGGGATCATGCAGGCTCACCACAAAGAGAACAAGAGTCTGCTATGACAAGCGTCGGTCAGCTGTTGGTTGCTTTGGAGAGGTGACAAGGCACTGAAGGCCTGACGAGGTGGCGCCAGGCGGGCTGCCGCGCCGAGCTCAGCCATTCAGGTTTGTCGGCGCTACAGGGACGGACCCATGCGCAAGCGCCGTGCCGTTGGGGGAGCAGCTCCATCAGTTGGTGTCAGTTGAGCGGGCAACTTGGTCAAGCACGTTAATCATGAAGAAGCAAGTTCATTTAGATAGATGCAGGGAAGGCAGACATCGCTGGGTCTGGCCCGAGCGACTTGGGGATGATGCAGCCTGAGGAGCGCCCCCAACAAAGTAAGCTAGGAACATGAAGTAAAGGGGATACACGCCGCGAGGACGGACCCATGCGGCCTGGGAATAATGCAGCCCTGGGGGGCGCTCCCAGCTGGAAATGAAACTTGAAGGATGTCACCTAATAATGTTGAAGACAAAAGGATGTTGAAGTAGCGGAAGTCGTGGGCTGCAGAAGCCGGCCTTCACGAGCCCCCAGGCCCAGGAGCCTCGGGAGGCTCCGGAGGCGCTGGTGGCCCCTCGTGGACCATCTCCATCTCCGCCAGGATTGCGGAACACCTGGCCTCTTGAGCCTCCAGGATGCTCCTCATGAGGCACTGGTACGTGGCGGCCGCGTTCAGCATGCCGTAGGGCATGCGAATGTAGCTGTGGGGTGGACCTTCGCAGCCGCCTGCGTGAGGGCCAAGCGCCTCGAGAGGCGGCTCGGTTGAGCCCTGGTATGTCGATGCAGACGCGCAGCCCACCATCCTTGCCTGGATGGGGAGCTACGGCGGGTAAGCGGCGGCTGCCACTCATGACTCTTGACTCCTGCAGCTCCTGCGTGACCCGACTGATGAACTCCTGAGGGTTTGGCCCTCCTTGCCTTGCTCCTTCCTAAGGGGAACGCGCTTTGAAGCACGCCTCCAAGTGGTGCCCAAGCGCCTCCCTCGTGACCTTAGCAAGGTCGGTGGCCCTCCAGGAGAGAGCCCCCGAGCCTTGCTTGAGGAGGGTGTCGGGCGCGCCTTCCTATGCGACAGAAGGAGGTGCCCCTGAGCAGGCGCAGACCCTGAGGGGCCTGCCTCCCGAGGGGCCGGGCCTGGTGATGTCTTCTTCCTCTTGGGAGCGGTCTCAGGGAGCCTCACGCTCCCGCGATCTGGGTCTTCAAGGGATGCGGCTTGAAAGGCTTGCTCCAGGGAGCACACTGCGTCTCTGTCTTCACAAGGCACCGTGATGACTCCGCCGCTTCCTGGCATCTTGAGGACGTTGTAGCCGTGATGAGTCATGGCCATGAACTTGGCTAGAGCTGGTTTCCCAAGGATGGCATTGTATGGCAGGAGAATGTGGGCGACATCGAAGTCGATGAGCTCGGTGCGGTAGTTGTCACGCGCCCCGAAGGTGACAGGGAGGCGGACCTGCCCAATCGGAACCTTGGAGCCATCGGTGACTCCGGAGAAAGGCTTGGTTGGCTGAAGCTGATTGTAAGGCACTTGGAGATTGTTGAAAGTCTCTACGGACAGGACATTGAGCCCTGCTCCGCCGTCGATGAGGGTCCTGGTGACTTGCACGTTGCTGATGATTGGGGAACAAAGCATCGGGAGGACTCCTGCTGTGGCCGCGCACTTGAGCTGATCCGCTGAGCTGAACGTGATGGCGCACGCTGACCACCTGAGAGGGCGCGTGGCTTCGAGCTTGGGGAGGACTGCATTCACTTCGTGGGCAAACTTCTTGAAGATGCGTTGAGAGGCTGGGGCTTGAGCTCCGCCCAGGATGCAAGCGATCGCGCGCGGCTCTTGGAAGCCCCCAGCCCCCTCGTCCTGATGATGGTCCTCGTTTCTCCTCGGCTTGCAGCAGCAAAGGAGGAAGGCCTGCGTTTCCTTGCGGGCGATCCTTGCGAGGCTGATCGCTCCAGTCTCCCTCGCGAGGCTGATCCTGCCAGCGATCCTCGCGAGGTCGATCGCGCCACCCTTGGCGAGGGCCACGGTCTTCCCAGTGTCCTCGGCCGTAGCCTCGATCGTTGCGGTCGGGGCGCCGGCCGATCCTCCCTTCTCGCACGGCCCGGAGCTCTTGACACTCGTTGGTGTTGTGGGTGTGGAAGTCGTGGTACACACAGTACCTGCTGCCCTTGGAAGACTCGGGCTGATCTCTGCCCGCTTGGTGTCCTGGTTCTCACAGCACGGCAGCCCCTTGCGCTTCACGTCCTTGGCCTTGGACTTCTTCTCTTCGGGTCTGTGGCTGGCAGCTCGAGGAGGGAAAGGTGCCCTTCCTCACTGGCGCGCACTTGGTCGCTAAGTTGAACAGCTCCAAGGAAGTGCACAGATCTTCATGCATCGCCAGCTCCTCCTTCATCTTGACGTCACGCACACCGTCGGAGAAGGCAGAGATGATGGCCTCCTCGGTCACCTTGGGAATCTTGAGGCGTGTGTTGTTGAAGTGCTGGATATACTTCTGCAGGGTCTCCCCTGGTTGTTGCTTGATGCGGCGCATGTCGCTCACGGCAGGAGGCCGGTCGCGAGTACCTTGGAAGTTGGCGATGAAGCGGGTGCGCATCTTGTCCCAGGAGGAGATCGTGCCAGGAGCCAGGTTCAGGAGCCAAAGGGCTCCGTCCTTGAGTGCCATGGGAAACCAGTTCACCATGACCTTCTTGTCCCCGTTGGCGGCTTCGATGCCCAGCTCATAGAGCTGGAGGAACTCCGCAGGGTCGGCCGTGTCGTCATAGCGAGGAGGCAGGTCTGGCTTGAACTTGCCGGGCCACGTGACGCTGCGCAGCTCGGTGGTGAAGGCGCGGTTGCTTGCTGTGGCCACGGGAGGCGTTTGGTGACGAAGAGCCTGGTCTTGCGGGTCCCCATGCGCTGCAGCTGGGAGCAGCGCGGGGTCTTGGCGTGCTGGAGCGGGAGCGTGGTTGTGACGAGCCGGCGCAAGGAGCACTCGGGCAGCTTCTTGGGGGTGAGCGACCTCTTGACAGCTCTGCTCTTGCTGTGCTGGCGCCGGACGGAGCGGGTTCCGCCCAGGGGCCACGCGCCTTGGGGCCAAGGCGCCTTCTTGAGGGGGAGGCGGCTGAGGCGCCCCCGGAGCTTCATCGCCCGCATAGGGCGGGGCGCGGTGCAGCAAGAAGGACGGCGCGGGGGAGCCCTCTACGGCGCGGACGAGCTCGGCGATGCGGTCGAGCCACTCCTCGTAGACGTCGTCGACAGGGCGGTAGCGCAGGAGCTCGTTTGCTGCAATGAGCGCAGCTCGAGCCTCCATGGTAGCCTTGGCCTTGACGGCGAACAAGCTGGGTGAGTGAGGGAGTAGCGGCGCGTCTCGCCTCGCCACGGATCGATGCTGGGGCGAGGCTTGTTGCTCGTTTCGCCAGCCGGTGGCGGCGTTGACGGCAAAGCGACGGCGAACGGCGGGTGGCCGCCGACGGGGCCGTCTGGGCGACGCGGCAAGCGAGAGCGGCTCAGCCGGGCGGGCCCGACGAGCGTCGACATGGATGCGATGGTCGGTGAAGAACAGGCGGCGGAAGAATTCGGCGCACCCCTACCTGGCGCGCCAAATGTCGGATTTCGGGTTCCCGCAGACCCTCTAGGTTCGAACACTGGGGTGCGCGGGGAGATTTCTCCCTCTACCTACCTGCACCTCGCCGCATCGCTAGGATCTAAGCTATGAAAAGAACAACACAAGAGACACAGGGTTTATACTAGTTCGGGCCACCATTGTGGTGAAAACCCTACTCTAGTTTGTGGTGTGGTGGATTGCCTCTTGGGCTGATGATGAACAATGCAAGGAAGAACAGCCTCGCGAGGGTCTGCTCTTGGCTAGTGCGATGAACTGCTAGGGGGAGTTTAGTCGCTCTTTCTCTGCTGATCCCAGATGCTGGATCCTCTCTCTCTCTCTATTTAGATGCCTCTACCTTGTGGGTGGCTAGTCCTATTTATAGGCAAAGGCCCTGGGCCTCTTCCCAAATATTAAGCGGGAAGGGCGCCAACAATTGTCCATTTTGAAGGGGAACATCTAGTACACTTATCCTAACTAAAGTTTGTCCTCTCCTGTCAAAGGCTCTGGTGTTGACTCCGGCTTGGTCTCCACAATGACTTCCTTCCTGCCGTTCTGCGACGTTCTTGGTCTTGTTGCAATCAAACGGATGCCTTTGCTTGATACTCTTGCCTGCGCTTGCTCCCTTTGCACCAAAGAGGAAAGGAGGACACTGCGCGGGCTGGCGCCCGCCTGGCGCCCTTGGTCGTCATGGCTTACGTCATGGGGACCTCGTGAGGTACCCCGCCTTGATCTCTCTGCGTCCTCGCGAGCCAGCTCGACGAGGCTGCGCTTGAGGAAGCTTCCTGTCGTCCGCCCCGCGAGGCTTGGCCCCTCGCGAGGGTCTTGAGCTTGTGCTGATGAAGATGGGCCTTGCTGGGCCGCCCCTTGAGCCACGCCGCAGGCCGCAGGCAGGCAAGTCTGGGGACCCCCGTTCCCAGAACGCCAACAGTCATCCATATATTGTTTTTCTATTTGGATGATTAATGATGCTGCTTTATTGGTTAACCAAAGCATGGCATGTATCCATTGTTGGTCTAACGCTCACAGTTCGAATAAATAATCCGTTTGGGATATTGGTTCCTAATTATAATAATCTCCCATTTGTAAGAAGATAAAGATTGCATCAAAACTGGTCTCAAATTTGACAAAAAAAGTACAATGCCACTTTGTATTGGTGTCCATATGACAACACGATAAGTTTCATGAATTTCAAATAAGTTTTGGATGTACTAGAATTGACAAATCAAGATTCTCAATGTTTGAAATGTCTTGCACGGGGAGTAAACATGCACCCAAGGAGACACATGTGTTTTTGCAATCCATTTAGGTGCACTATCACGTGTGCATGTGGCTCAAATTTGATTTTTACACATTATACCCCTAGAAAATCAATCAATGTACTAAACGTTTTAATGATCTATGTTTTTTTAAAATTAAAATGTCTCTCCTTTGGTAACATATGTTCACCGCAGGATAATTTAACATGCATCGTAGTTGCGGTCGACTCATGGTGTGTGTGTGTGTGCGCGCGCGCGCGCGTCTGGGGGGTGGCGGGTGGTTGGCAGTACACTACGAGTCATGAGCCACCGTGTGGGTTGGCCATTTTGTGAGGCAGGTGCCACATCAGAGTCGTGAATTCATTATTTAAAACATTACACAACCCTTTCATACATACATGTTTTGGCCACATGGAGTCGATGGTTGTCATACATGACACTCGATACTTGTGTGTGACGCTTTTTGTGGGCACGCGAGGTCGTCGTCCATCACTTTGACGAACTGCCAACAGAGAGGTTAATTTGACCAGCAAGGTAGAATATTTTTTGTTTGTGTTATGGTGGGAGTATATAGTACGTGTCGAAGAGGTGGGAGGGGACTAGCATATATACCATACGTACGCATCCGTGAACAAGTACACCTCACTCAGTGTCGGCACTTTTCGGTTTCTGAGGCACGTGCCACATCAAAGTTGTGTTGGCTATTCAAACATCACACAACACCTCTTTGGGCCACATGCATGCAGGCGGTGGTTATCCTAGGACACTCATGTGTGACGCTTCCATCTGTGGGCCCACGAGGCTATCGTCGATGCATGCATCACTTTGACCTACATCGGGAGAGGTTAATTAATTTCACCATCAAGGAGGATTCTTTTTGGGTTGTACTGTGGTAGGAGCATATAGTATGCGTCGAAAAGGGGGAGGGGAACATCATATGTAGTACGCTTCATGAACCTTGCTCTGTGTGGGGACTTTACGGTTTTCGAGGCATGTGCCACATCAAAGTTGTGCATTGTGGGTATTCAACATATGTTTGGCCCACATGCAAAGCGATGGTGGTTGTCCTCTTGCACCCACTTAAGTGGTTATCGGTGATATCGATGCTTTCCATTTGTGGGCCCACTTGGTCCATCACTACTTTGCCTGACAATGAGAGAGGTTAATTTGACTTAGGAGGGGATTATTATTTTTGTTTGTAATACGGTATATATATAGGTCTTGCTCTGGGATGACATGATACATATTGAACACACACATGCATGTGTACGCATGAATCCCTCCCATCGAGTCGAAGTGGCTAGTACCACGACACGTCATGAACCGATCTGGCTATGTGTGGGGACTGTATGATTTTTGACGCACGCGCCACATCATTGTTGTGAAATGGTATTCAAACATGCATGCACGCATCACCTCCATACATATGCATGTAATGGTTGTCTTCGAATGATACACTCCCTCGTGTGGTTATCGGCGATAAGCCTATATATTCATGGGCACGCGTGGACATCCATGATCACCTTGACCGATAAAATGATAGGTTAACTTGGTGGATTCTTCCTTCCGTGCATGTTATCGTAGTATAGGTCATAGTGAGATTAAGACCAGATTAACTTTGAGTGCATAATATACACGCATGCATGCATGAATCCCCATCATCGTCTTGAAGTGTGGTGTGACATACATATGCATCGTCAACTAACCCTCACTCAGTGTGTGGATTTCTGGTTCGAAAGCACGGTGCCACATCAAAGTTGTTCCATTGTGTATTCAAACACACCTCTCCATACATATGTTTGGGCGACATGCAGGCAGTGGTTGTCTTTGGGGACTAGCTACTTGTGTGATTATTGGTGAGCTAGCCCATCTCCGGGGTCACATGGACGGCCATCACTTTGACCAACAACAAGAGAGAGGTTGTACGAACAAGGTGGATTATTCATGGTCCATTTTACGACCCATCTTGGTGAGATGCCTCTCTGGCCCAGCAACTGAAAGTGGGTGTGTGTGGGGAGGTGGGACTGCTACTTCACACTTTGCTAGGTGAACCTCCATGGGGGGGCATGCATTCATAGCTTAGGATTCCCTTCCTGCCGACACGAGGGGGGCAAGCAATACCATGCGCTTTTGCAAGATAGATGCCACATTGAAGTTGCATTTGGTATTTGAACATAAAACCACCCTTTTAATACATATATTTGGTCCATTTGCAAGTGTGTTCGTGTTCTGACCCTCTCCCGCATCATTTTTCGCCAAATTTATGAACATTAGACAAGTTGGATGACGTAACAGACGCGGTTCACTCACACTAACCGTGTGCCACGCCGATGCCCCTGTCACGCACATCCGCATAGTACATTGGACTCCACGAGACTTCCCCTCTCAAAAATATCTACCCGCCTGCAGCTTTTTTCTGTTTGATAACACATGGTTATTATGTTTCGAACGTGTGTAAAGTTTCTTGTTCCCGCTCCCGCCTGCATCCCTCGAAAATATCTGCTCGCCTCGAGGGTTTTTCTGTTTCATAACACATGGTTGTTATTACCGAACCATGTGCGATGCACCATCATCCAAATTTTCAATAGCCCCGGCATTTCACTCCTGCGTAGTAAAATTTTCAGTATCTGCGTCATTTCCACAAACACACACCCCTCCATACACACACACACACCAAAACCTCCTCAGGCGCGCGTGCATGCACACACACACACACCCCCCCTCCCTCGCTCGAAACCCTAGCAAGGTCACCGCCGCCGCAAGGCCTCCATTGTCAACATCTGTCGGTTTGCCCATGCAGCTTACCCACCGATCTCCATACCCAGGCCGCCTTGAGTTTCTTAGATGACGCCTGCCAAACACCCTGTTTCCCACAGATCCCCATCCCCATCCCCATCCTCCACTCCATATCATCACAGCCTAAGACCGGCTACACTTCCCGTGGAGCTCGAGGAGCGACTGGCCCAAAAGAGGTGTATCACGGTCTCTTCGCCCGACATCGCCGAGGAAGCTGACGACCATTACTGGCCGCAAGCACTCAATCAGCGGGCTAGAGTATGTGGGTATGTCACGGACGCCGGCTACAACATCGAGATCATCAACAACGACGACCTGACGTGGGTATGTCACAGGTTAAGTGGCCCGCCCCCAACCCCTTGGGTACAACTGTCGTCGATCTCATCCATGGCGCCACCGCTGATCTCCTTTGGCTCGCTGTCAAGAATTTGTCATCGTACATCGCCATCGAGCCCCTTTTGTCATTTCTAAAGGACACGTTCTGCGACGCTGGTTTGGGATCCACATCTTTCAAGTCATACCTCATCAACGGCGACCACGAGGAGGGCACCCTCTCCAGCTCTTCCAAGAGGAAAGAGCCCATCTGCTCTTCCAAGGGGAAAGAGCCCGTCTGCGACATCAGGAAGGGCACCCTACAACAGTGCTCTTCCAAGGGGAAGGAGGCCATCTGCGACAACATGGAGCGCATCCAGGGTCCGTGCTCTTCCCACGGGAATGAGCCCATCTGTGACAAGTGAGGAAACCCATGATTTGTTTTGTCGTGCCGCTTCACAGGCAGAACCCGTGATTTGTTTTGTCGAGGCCCTTTTGTAGTGTAGTGAGAATATGTCCGATTTTAATTGCTATATTTGGTTGTTTACAGCATGCCTTGTTTATTTTAGTTGTTCACAATGTGATGCTCTATCTGTGCAATTATTTATTGTGCAGTACATTTCATCAATCCAGTTTTAAACATACCGATAGGAATGCATATATTTGTTTGTTGTTAAGCCTGTTATAGCTAGCATATGCCTCTTTGAAAGTTTTTTGATTGTTCGGTTGTTTGTAATTAGCATATGTCCAGTTTCAAATGTTATCTTTGGTTGTTTGTAGTATGCCTTGTTTATTCCAGTTATTCACAACGTGTTCTTCTATATGTGCAAGTATGAACTATGTAGTTCAATTTCATCAATACCAGTTTCAACAATACCACTATGAATGACTACATTTGGTTGCTGCATCTTGTAGTTACCACGCCTTTCCATTTTTATTTAACAATAACCAGTGTACTTAGACTGGTACAATACCAGTTTGAATGACTATGTTTCCTTGTTGTTAAAAGTTAGGCCTGTTGCAGTTAACACACCTTTCCACTTGTTTTGCTTTACTAGCGTGCTTAAACCTGCACACTGAAGCTATCTTTTGGAGATTATTTTGTCTGCCAAGGATATATTTGGTTGATGTTTAGCCTGTTGTGCTTATCATGCTTCTCGATGTATCTACACAGGGCAATTTTGGGAACGACTGCTGTTTTCCATCGAGGTTAGTTTCATCCTATGGCTTATATATACTCACTGTTCACGACATCGGTAGCTGGTACCATATAGGCTGGGGGCTGATAAGGGACTAATCGATGAATCAGACTTTTAGTTGAATATATCTGTAACCCATTTATCGTTAGGTTAACTAGGGCCATATGTAATATCTGAGGCTACATAGCAACATGCACTGTACTTAATGTCTAAATATGCAATCCTAGGTTACATAGCAACAAGGAAGAGTGTTACCTTAATGTTCTGATGATGTCTATATGTACATAGAAGAGAAGTAGCAACAACAACAACAACAACAACAACAACAACAACAACAACAACAACAACAACAACAACAACAACAATAACAACAACAACAACAACAACAACAACAACAACATAGCCCTCTTTGGATACTCAACTTAGCTAGAGGTCAGACTTAGTTTCTAGCTCATGACTAACCCTGAACTAACTCCATCCAAAGAGGTGTTTGGATGACAGGGTTAGATTGATAATAAATGCACTAGGAGAACTAGCTCCAATTACCACCTCTTGGGTGGGATAGTTTTTTTGGGTGGGTTAGATGCAACTAGCTCAAACTAGCCCTCATGTTTGGATATACTTTAGGGCTATTTGAGCCCGAACTAGCTCAAACTAACTCTAACCCATGGATACAACAGCAGTTAATCAGCCGATAATTTGTAAAAATGCAGTAAACTCCGTCCGGCCCATAATATAAGATGTTAATTCATCTAATATGTGAGTATATTGGATGTTATAAGATATTATAAAAGAGTGTCGTACTACATCACTGTCCAATTGTTGTTTAGCTTCTAATAATAACTTGGTGCTTTTAGGTACATATGTCATTGGTAAAGATCCGCACTTCGACCCTTTTTGCATGTGGGGCAATGAGATATTGATGAACCAGCATCAAGTGAGGAAGCTAATAAAGATTGTTAGTAAAATGGGTCAAAGGATGGCAATTAAACTATTTGTTTACACTTTATCCAAGACAACAGCGAACTGCAGGATGGTAAGTAAGAACTCTCTAGCATTTTTTTACTGCCCATAATGAGTTGTGTTAGATGACAATGTCTGAATCTTTTTCCTTTGCAGTGGTTCCAAAGCAGTTTACTCAAGATTACCTCCCAAACTACATGATTGGTGGGCATGCAAAGGTTAAAGTATTTCTACCAGAACACGATGATTATCTAGATGTTTTTACGAAGACCGTGAAGGATGGGCGGTCGGCCATCACAAGGGGTTGGACTAGAGTCGTGCGTGCCTTCTGCATGGAGGAGGGCACAATATGGGCATTCCGCTTCACCTTGTTCAAAGAACCAGAATGTATTTCGCCTCTTTCTTTACCTTCTTTAATAGTACAAGTATACAAGCTGTGGTTCATCATTCTTTATTTGGTTCTTATGTAATTCTTGAACATATGTACCTATGAATCGAATAATGCATTGGTTGTTTGAACCTGATGGATATGAATAAATCTATAGCATACATTCAAATTCAAATCCGGGACAATTTGAAATAGCAGCTATTAAATTACGGTGAAATTACGCTCTCAAGGTCGTTATGGCCACATGGTTGGTAAAACACAAACATTTGTGATATGAACCATAATCCGACACGGTTCATAGAGAGGAAACATGTGCAAGCATGCACACAGTTGTCGTTTGCAAAGCGTGTGTGATGTCAGACAATATCACACATGGTGTGGGCAAACTAAACGTTTGTGATAGTTGCCTTATCATACATGATTCGCAACCATGAACTGTTTCTGATGTGGTATGCATCCTAAACGTTGCACCACAGAATAGAGTGTGTGATAGTTGTTGTGTATGACAATGTTACGATGGTCCGATGTTTCGTAATCCTGTTTGACACTCGTACGACCATTAGCTAATCTTCTTAATTAGTTATCGCACACGGTTTGGGAAAAACGAATGTGTGTGATTGTCTCCTTATCATGCACGTTCTATAATCGTGAACCGTTTGTGATGGGCCGCACATCATAAACATAGCACCACAGAATAGCGACTGTGATGGCAATGCGAGCACAAACGAGTAGTGAGTACTGTATATGCATCCAGGCTCCCTATCCCTGAAGGTTTCTGGGTCATGCGGGAAGGACCCCCCTATTGCAGTCACTCACTAGGCGACGGTTCCAAATGCCGTCGCAGAAAGGGGTTAAAAACCGTTTGTATAGCAGCTCGTTGTATGAGTGATAAGTTGTGGTACTTAGCACTTACTCGATATAAGGTACAATCTCAGGATAGTTATTCAACACATACCAAACCATTTTCTCCAAATATTTAGGTTTGTTGTCTTGTCACTCTTCCTTATAACTCGAACAGAACAATCGAAAACATTGAGCTCGGGATTGTATTCACCAACCTCTTTGCTAAGTTGGTTAGCTGTTTCAATGTATTTTGAGCAGAATGTCAACTCTTCTATAGCAATTAAGGCCTCTGCAATGGAACCTTCAGGTCTAGCTCGGTTGCTAACAAAGCCCTTGAAAGTGCCTAGCCACTGATACGTCTCCAACGTATCTACTTTTCCTAACGCTTTTCCTCTTGTTTTGGACTCTAATTTGCATGATTTGAATGAAACTAACCCTGGGCTGATGTTGTTTTCGGCAGAACTACCATAGTGTTGTTTTTGTGCAGAAATAGAAGTTCTTGGAATGGAACGAAACTTTGCGAGGATTTTTTATACAATAAATAAGAATTTCTGGAGCCAAGATCCACCGAGGGGGCACAGGTGGGCACAACCCACCGTGGCACGCCTCCTCTGGCGCCGCCAGTGGGTTGTCCCCATCTGGTGGCCCCGCAGACCCTGAAACCGATGCTATAAAATCCTATTTTTCTAGAAAAAATCAGGGAGAAAGAATTATTGCGATCCACGAGACGGAGCCGTCGTCACCTCCTGTTCTAAATCGGTAGGCCAGATCTGGAGTCCGTTTGGGGCTCCGGAGAGGGGGATCTTCGTTCTTCGTCATCACCAACCCTTCTCCATCGCCAATTCCATGATGATCCCCATCAGGAGTGAGTAATTCCTTCATAGGCTTGTTGGTCGGTGAGGACTTGGATGAGATTCATCATGTAATCGAGTTAGTTTTGTTACGGCCTGATCCCTAGTATCCACTATGTTCTAAGATTGATGTTGCTATGACTTTGCTGTGCTTAATGCTTGTCACTTTGGGCCCGGGTGCCATGAATTCAGGTGTGAACCGTTTATGTTCTCACCATTATATCCATGTTCTATATCCGATCTTGCAAGTTATAGTCACCTACTACGTGTTATGATCCGGCAACCCCGAAGTGACAATAGCCGGGACCACTCCCGGTGATGACCGTAGTTTGAGGAGTTCATGTATTCATTGTGTGTTAATTCTTTGTTCCGGTTCTCTATCAAAAGGAGGCCTTAATATCCCTTAGTTTCCAATAGGACGACGCTGCCACGGGAGGGTAGGACAAAAGATGTCATGCAAGTTCTTTCCATAAGCACGTATGACTATTTACGGAATACATACCCACATTATATTGATGAACTGGAGCTAGTGCCATATCGCCCTAGGTTATAACTGTCTCATGATGAATATCATCCAACAAGTCACCAATACAATGCCTACAAATTTATCTTATATTGATCTTGCTAAGTTACTATTGTTGCTGTTACTTTTGCACTTGTTACAAAACTACTGTTGTTACTGTTACTGCTGTCACTATTATCAAAACTATCATATTACTTTGCTACTGATCACTTTGTTGCAGATAATTAATCTCCAGGTGTGGTTGAATTGACAACTTATCTGCTAATACCTTCAAATATTCTTTGGCTCCCCTTGTGTCGAATCTATAAATTTGGGTTGAATACTCTACCCTCGAAAACTGTTGCGATCCCTTATACTTATGGGTTATCAAGACCTTTTTCTAGCACCGTTGCCGGGGATCATAGCTATATTTGTTGAGTCACTTCGGATTATTATCAATTTATCACTATGAAGGAATTTGAAGGATGATAAGACTAAGATTTTTCCCTCAAAGACGAGGGGAGGTAAGGAACTGCCATCCAGTTCTGCTTTAGATTCGCCTTCTGTTATAAGTAAACTTGCAACACCACCACATGCTATCAATTCTAATATGCCACAAGTTATTGATGATGCTACTTGTGTTATGGATAATGCTTATGATGATTCTAGTACCTTGCTTGATAATGATGATGTGCCACTTGGTGACTTTCTTGATGAACAAATTGCTAGAGTAATACAACATGATGTTGTTGAATCTGATGATGAGCTTGAAAATGAAACTCCTGAAACACATGCTAGAACTAACCTTCCTAGATATTAATTGCCTAAGGTACCGAAAGGTTATGTTATGAATGAGGAGACAACTAGAGATATTCTTGCTTGTAGGGATAGAGATGATCTAGAGAAATTATTATGCAATAAAGAAAAATCTCTGAATGCTAGAATGAAATATGATCCTAAGTTTGCTACTTCACCGATATTTATTGATGATAAGGATTATGAATTCTCTGTCGACCCAGAGTTAATTACTTTGGTTGAATCTGATCCTTTCCATGGTTATGAAACTGAAACTGTTGTGGCACATCTTACTAAGTTGAATGACATAGCCACCCTTTTTACTCATGATGAGAACACTCGCTATTACTTTATTCTCAAATTATTTCCTTTCTCATTAAAGGGTGATGCTAAAGCTTGGTACAATACGCTTGCTCCTGGTTGTGTGCGTAGTCCCCAGGATATGATTTATTACCTCTCTGAAATATATTTCCCTGCTCATAAGAAACAAGTTGCTTTGCAGAAATATTTAACTTTGTGCAAATTAAAGAAGAGAGTCTCCCACAAGCTTGGAGGAGGCTTTGCCAATTACTTAATGCTTTGACTGATCATCCTCTTAAGAAAAATGAAATACTTGATATCTTCTATAATGGACTAACTGATGCTTCTAGGGACTTCCTAGATAGTTGTGTTGGTTGTGTTTTCAGGGAATGAACTGTTGGGCAAGCTGAAGAATTATTGAAAAATTATGATGATTGGACTCTTCCTGAACCACCGCCTAAACCCACTCCGAAGAAGAGGGGTATATCATATCTCCATCCTGAAGATATGCAAGAGGCAAATAAATCTATGAAGGAAAAGGGTATTAAAGCCGAGGATGTTAAAAATTTACCTCCTATTGAAGAAATACATGGTCTTAATACACCACCACTGCCTAAGGTGGTAGAGGTAGATTCTCTAATGAAGTTCAATGATAATGACAATCCTCACAATATGCACCCTAGTCAATGCCTTTATGAGTTTGAAAACTACATTAGAAAACAAGATCACTTCAATGCAAATGTTATGAAACAATTGAAATATAATTCTGATATGATTGCTCGCTTGAGTGACTTGTTATTTAGAATCTCAAATGATGTTAGAGGCGTTGGAAAGCATGCTTCTATGGTTCAAACTCAATTAGAACAAGTTGCTAAATCTCAAAGAGAGTTGCTAGACGAAATGAATAACAATATACATGACTTTGCTGTTAGAGTTGCAACTAGAGGAGGTAAAATGACTCAGGAACCACTTTATCCTGAGGGACACCCAAAAAGAATAGAACAAGACTCACAAAGAAATAACACTGATGCACATAGTCCTTCTATAAAGAAAAAGAAGAAGAAAAATGATAGCACTTTGCATGCTTCTAGTGAACCTGAAATAGAAAAATCTCCTGATAATGATAATGAAACTTCTACCTCTGATACTGAAACTCAGTCTGGTAATGAACACTCACCTTCTGATAACGAAAAGGATAATGATGAGGTTCATGAAGATGCTCAACCAAATAATAAAGAAACAGACAATGATGTTGAGATAGAACCACCTGTTGATCTTGATAACCCACAACCTAAGAATAAAGGATATGATAAAAGTGACTTTGTGGCTAGAAAACACGGTAAAGAAAGAGAACCATGGGTTCAAAAACCTATGCCCTTTCCACCTAAGTCAATTAAAAAGAAAGATGATGAAGAATTTGAACGCTTTGCTGAGATGTCGAGGCCGCCTTTTTTATGCATCGCTTGACTGATATCTTGAAAATGCCTCCTTATGCAAAGTACATGAAAGACATCATCACCAATAAGAGAAAATACCAGTAGCTGAAATCTCCACTATGCTTGCTCATTATACTTTTAAAGATGGAGTACCTAAAAACTTGGAGATCCGGGAATACCAACTATACCTTGCTCTATCAAAAAGAATTATGTGAAAACTGCTTTGTGTGATTTAGGAGCTGGTGTTAGTGTTATGCCTTTCTCTTTATATAAAAGACTTGATTTGAATAAACCCACACCTACTAAAATATCGTTGCAAATGGCTGATAAATCAACTGCCTTACCTATCGGTATCTGTGAGGATGTGCCCGTTGTTGTTGCTAATGTTACTATTTTGACTGACTTTGTTATACTTGAGATGCCAGAGGACGACAACATGTCGATTATCCTTGGTAGACCCTTCTTGAATACTGCAGGGGCTGTTATTGATTGTAATAAAAGCAAGGTCACTTTTCATATCAATGGTAATGAGCATACGGTGCACTTTCCGAAGAAACAATTCCAAGTGAATTGTATTAATGTTATTGAAAAATCTCCAACAATCACTATTGGAAGTTTTCAAATACCTCTACCTACATTCATATCCCCGTTGAGGTAACTTAGTGATTTACGGAAGTTCTTCGGTTTCATGCTAATCGAAAGTGGTTGTTAATAAGACTTGATCAGCCTTATTAACGGATCATTTTTTAGAGGTATGAAGTTGATGAATTTAGTAAGCACTACCTTCTATCCTTACTTTTTTTCTGTTTTTATTAGTTAAATAAAATAAAATGCCATGTTTTGTCTGTTTTCTGAATTTCCCGTGCAATAAAAAATGACCCAAAAATAAAAGTTCTCAGAATGCTCTAAAATTTAATACGATTTTTTCTGAATATTTAAGAATTTCCGGTGCAAATAACATTAGAGGGAGGTGCACCAGGTGGGCACAACCCACCTGGGCGCGCCAGGACCCCCAGGCGCGCCCTGGTGGGTTGTGGTCCCCACGTGGCCCCCCTCACTTATCCCTTCACACCACTTCATCACTTACCTCCAGAAAAAATTCTCCATTGCTCTCTCTCCCGTGTTCTTGCCCTCAAACCCGCGGATTTCGATCTCTTTGCTCGAAGCTCCATTTCAAAGCTGTTTGAGGATTGTTTCTTGGTATGTGACTCCATCGTTTGTCCAATTACTTTTTGTTTTTGTGGTTTATATTTTGAATAATTAGCTACACTTGGTGCTGTTGTAGATGAGCTTGCATGTTGAATTCTTAGAGTTCTAAGTAGTTTCAATGCTTGCTATGGCCTCTATGTATCCTTATGAGTAGTTGCTATCAATCTTATAAAGTTTTGTTGATAAATTTTTGTCACTCAAAAATTTTCAGAAAATTGTACGCGAACATGATGAACCTATTTGGATGGAGTTCTTCGAGGAGGAGATCCTCGGGGCATCTTCTAGTGACAACTCCGCTCGTCTGTCTTATGTTGAACCAAGTGAAAGTTCCATTCGAAATGCAGCCACCAAAACATGCTTATGGCCTTGCGATGATTATATGATACGTGTGGGCATTAAGGAGGAATTTGAGCAATATGTTCACAATGCCGGTCTCGGTCCCTACATTTCAGATAAGTGCGAGCAACGCCACACTCTTACTGAATCGTTTGTCAAAGGATTTAAATTCCATCCCCGTGAATCTAGGGTGTCATTTAAGCTTTATGAAAATCCATTTACCATCTCACTAGAGAATTTTTCTCACCACTACAAACTCCAATTCTAGGTTTCACTTGATGAACCGCCAAGGGCTGAGTACCAATCATTCTTGACTAGTCTTTGCTTGTGAGACGAGGGGACTGACACAAGGTAGAATAAAGAGCATTCATTTTCCCGCAATTCAGTACTTTGCATTATTTAACGGGAAATGCATAGTAGGCAAGCAAGATTGTAGTACACTTTGTGCTCCAGTCTTGAGCCTCATACGCACCGCTCTCACCGGTGAAAGGAGTTATAACCTTGGAGCGATTCTTCTTTTGCTTGTTGGGAGCTTTCCCGTGTAAATAGTTTTTCTTGTTTTTGCTTTTCCCTTTTATTTCATTGTTCAAGAAAACCAAAAACTCCAAAAATATTTGAGTGTGTTTCTCTGAATTTCTTTCCTTTTTTTTGAATATGTATTTCTTTCCTTTTTATTCGAGTCATATCAAGGAGAAGACCATGACGAAAATGTTGAGTGGCTCTCATATGAATAACTATGGATCTAATAAAGAGCCCATTTTACCTTGTCTTCTCCTGTTGAATAAAATGTTTGCAGATTCCAGCTCAGTCCATGGCACTCTTGCACTATTATTATTTTCATATCGTTCGATCGTGCAAGTGAAAACGATATTCACTGAACTGGTCGTGGCAGAGAGAAAAGGGTATGAACTCGACTTGTTCTGTTTGTGTAAATATGTTTAACCTAGTATCCATGATTCAGCCCATTATGATTAAACATGTTTGCAATGACAATTAGAGATTACAGTTTTTCATGCCATGCATAAGTAGCTGGGAGTGGATCATGATTTATCTTGGATATCAACATTGCGTTAAAATGATTGTGATGTAGTATGATGATATGGTATCCTCCTCTAAATGTTCGAGTGGATTGACTTGGCACATGTTCATGCATGTAGTTGAATCAAAACCAACATAGCCTCTATGATATTTATGTTCATGGTGTTCATATCCTACTCATGCTAGTGTCCAATGTTACTTATGCATAATGCATGTTCATGACCATTGTTGCTCTCTACACTACAAAAAAAATACTCTTCCCTAATGATACGTGTTTGTCACAGTAGGTCGCATTTTCTGTCATGCATGTACATCCATGACGATTTTATGACAGAATCAAGATAGTCATACCTGTCCTGTCGTAGAAGTGTTCCATGACATTACCAAAATTATCATCACGGAAGTGTCCACTTCCATGACGATAAATCGCGCGTCCGCGTAAGTGCTTTTCGTCAAGGGTGACCGACACGTGGCATCCACCGTAACGGAACGCCGTTAAGCTATCGGGTCGGGTTTTGGATCCGATAACCCGTTAACAGCCCCGACCAATGGGGATTTTCCACGTGTAAAATCATCATTGGCTGAAGGAAACACGTGTCGGCTCATCGCTGGGACAGATGTCATCCACTCATTGGACAGAAGGTGCCTATGATACATCGACATGTGGGCATGGCCCAACAGAGGCCCATTGCTGTGAAAAGGTCGGCCCGTTTGACTTGGTCAAAAGGTGGCGGGCCGGTCCATGGAAAGCCTGTTAACAGCCTGTTCGCATATAGCCCATTTACAGCCCGCTAACCCAAGGCCCGTTACGCCCTATCCGAATTAGGCCCAGTAGCGTTATCTGGGCCATCCAATATGATTCCAAATTGTTTTCACTTCCGGCCCATGTATGGCCCATGACGTCTTTCAGCCCATATGAGGCCCTATGTAACTCTTGGCCTATTAACGGCCCGTGGTGAAACTGGCCCATAATGAACAATGTATCACTTTACACCCATTAACGACCCGTGGTGAAACTGGCCCGTATAGAACAGTGTATCACTTTATACCCATTAACGGCCCGTTATTCCATTGGGCCGTTTCCAGCCCATGTTATCTTTCGGCCATCTCAGAGCCCATTTATTCTTGGGCTCATTTCCAGCATTCGTTTACTTGCGGCCCGTTACTGTCATTTTCTTCTTGTGGGCCAAATTCAGCTCGTGGTTACAGTCGGCCCGTTTGTGGTCCGTTAAACGTTGGGCCGTTTTCATAGCGTCATCAAATACGACCTACTAACGATGGCCCGTTATGGTCGGCCCATGAACATACGATTCCAACTCTAGCCCGTTTACGGCGAGAATGCGGTCTGATTGGCCAATCGATCATACGGCCCGTATAAGGCCCATTGATGATACGGCCCGTAGAAGGCCCATTGTTTCTATGGCCCGTAGAAGGCCCACTGTTTCAACGGACCGTAGAAGGCCCACTGTTTATACGGCCTGTAGAAGGCCCACTATTTCTACGGCTGAAAGGATCGAGAAGAGGTGTCTAGAGGGGGGGTGATTAGACACTAAGTACCAAAAGTTTCAGTTTTTAACTTCTTTAAGTTGGAGTGGAGTTTAAGCACAAGTTTAACACTCACAATACATATCAAGCAAGCATGCAAAGAGTATATGAGCCGCGGAAAGTAAAGCATGCAACTTGCGAGAATGTAAAGGGAAGGGTTTGGAGGATTCAAACGCAATTTGAGACACAGATGTTTTTGTCATGGTTCACATTGATGGAGACTTCAACCCATGAAGGGTAATGGTTTCGCGAGTCCACGGAGGGCTCCACCCACGAAGGGTCCACGAAGAAGCAACCTTGTCTATCCCACCATGGTCGTCGCCCACGAAGGACTTGCCTCACTAGCGGTAGATCTTCACGAAGTAGGCGATCTCCTTGCCCTTACAAACTCCTTGGTTAAACTCCACAATCTTGTCGGAGGCTCCCAAGTGACACCTAGCCAATCTAGGAGACACCACTCTCCAAGAAGTAACAAATGGTGTGATGGTGATGAACTCCTTGCTCTTGTGCTTCAAATGATAGTCTCCCCAACACTCAACTCTCTTTCACAGGATTTGGATTTGGTGGAAAGAGGATTTGAGTGGAAAGCAACTTGGGGAAGGCTAGAGATCAAGATTCATATGGTAGGAATGGAATATCTTGGTCTCAACACAAGTGTAGGTAGTTCTCTCTTAGAAAATGTAGGTTGGAAGTGTAGGTTAATTCTGATGGCTCTCTCCACGAATGAAGAGTGGGTGGAGGGGTATATATAGCCTCCACACAAAATCTAACTGTTACACACAACTTGCCAAACTCGGTGGGACCGAATTGATAAACTCGGTCAGACCGATTCAACAAATCTAGTGACCGTTAGGATTTTCGTTGGGACCGACATGCAACTCGGTAGGACCGATATGGTTAGGGTTAGGGCATAAGCTAACCAGAGAGTTGGTTAGGCAAACTCGGTGAGACCGATTACACAAACTCGGTGGGACCAATTTTGGTAACAAGCTAACCAGAGAGTTTGCATTGTAATCTCGGTAGTACCGATTACTCAAACTTGGTTAGACCGATTTTAGTAATGGATATACACAGAGAGATTACAACCCCATCTCGGTGAGACCGAGATCCCTATCGGTGAGACCGGTTTGCCTAGGGTTTGTGGCAGTGGCTATGACATCTGAACTCGGTGGCGCCGGATAGAAAGAATTGGTGGGGCCGAGTTAGACTCTTGGTTTAGGACATATGTGGATGTGAGAAAGTAGTTGAGGGCTTTGAAGCATATCACTAAGCACTTTGAGCAAGCAATCCATTAAGCAACACCTCATCCCCTCTTGATAGTATTAGCTTTTCCTATAGACTCAATGTGATCTTGGATCACTAAAATATAAAATGTAGAGTCTTGTACTTGAAGCTTGAGCCAATCCTTTGTCCTAAGCATCTTGAAGGGGTTCCACATCCTTTAGTCCATGTCACTTAATTTGTTGAACTTGTCTGAAACATACTAGGTAAAAGTGTTAGTCCAACAAGAGATATGTTGACATTAATTACCAAAATCACCCAGGGAGCACTTGTGCTTTCAATCTCCCCCTTTTTGGAATTGATGGCAACATACATCAAAGCTTTAGATAAAGATATAGAGAATAGCAAGTAAAGCTTTGGAAAGACATGTAACATGCATAGGCTCCCCCTACATGTATGCAACCATGTGAATATGGAATATTGAAGCATGTGAGAGCATAACCATGACAGAGTAGGCAATGTGTTACATGTATCTTGGCTATATGCATCAGAGCAAAAGATGTGAATGTGGGAAATGTACCTTCATGCTCATGAGTCCTTCTTGCAAACAATATGTACATCAGCAAGAATTCCTCATACACATTATTGTGATGCATATACTTACCTTGTGGTCTTGAGTTGGCTTAGGATGGAATGAACCTATGAAAAGAAACCACAAGAGTACCAAGACTGGGATGACATGTAGAGTGAGTACTAAGTACCACAATAGATATTGACATGTCCCCAAAGGTAAAGATGTGCAATGAATTTAAGAAATTTCTTTCCCTTAGATGTCTTGCTCCCCCTGAATCTAGAATGGGATACTGGGAGAAGATAGGGAACAGAAAATCAGACCTCAAAGAAACAAATGAACAGAGCTAATGCAAATAAGCACATATGAACATGTCTTTCCCCTCAAGAAGACATGTGGCATCTCTCCTCTTGAACACCAAGCATCTGGGATCCTTGAAGATTACTCTTTCCTTGAGTATTCCCACCCCCTAGAGATGAGAGTATTCTCTCCCCCTAGAGATATGATTAAGCTTTGATGTGATCTCTCTCTCCCCCTTTGACATCAATTTCCAAGAAGGGTCTTCTGGAATTTGTCGTGAATGGATTTGGTCCTTGAGTCACAGCACAAAGCACTAAGGTAAATGTGATGCTTGTAGAGGACAAGATTCATTGAGTGGAGCTGGATCAAGAGTAAAGAAGGAATAAATGGCAAAATGTTTTTCCTGTAGTGAAATCGGTGGCACCGAGTTGTATGCTTTGGTTGCACCAAAAAACTTTGGTTAGACCGAGAACAAGAAACAGGTGTGACCGAGTTCATCACAGAGAAAAGCACTTGTCACCTCAGCTCACTAGACAAGTAATATCTCACAAGGATTTGCAAGGAATTAACTGAAAGATTTGCAATGAATTGGATGCAGGGAATGCAGAACAAATAGAAAAGAAAAGAAAAGAAAAGAAAGGAAATCTAGATGAAGTTTTTTTTGAGAAAGGGGAGACAAATATGCATGAGACAAATGCAAGGGCACAGAAAAGAACACAAGAAAAATTCATCTAGAGATGGTCGGCTATATTGACTTAGGAGTCAAGTGAGATCACTTTATCATAGGTCATACTCATCGTTTAAGCTCAAAAATGGGGTTGCCATTTTTCATTTAAGCATCTTGATGTATTCACATCTTGTCGAGTTGCTTTGACTCATGACTTGGAGTAACGCTTCTCTAAGATGTAATAACATACCTTGGGTGGTGGTGTTGATCGTGATCATGTAGTTGAACTTGTGTGGGTTGCTCAAGGTTGATGTAGCTCATCAAGAGTTAGGAGCACCACTTGGAATTTGAGTTCATCTACCTACATGGGTTAGTTTTCGCAAGGAAGAGCACTTGTGTATCCAAAATGACAATCATGAAACTCAACATAGAATTTGGCAAAGGATATGTTTGAATGGTTTCGTGCTTCCTTGTCTGAAACCACCATTGTGTAGAGACTTGGTGATGTAGAGATTGCTCAAGATGTGAGTGAGTTGCGATCTCATAGATTTAGATTCATCCAAGTACCTACAAGGGTTAGATAACATGCAAGATGCAAATATATCCAGGACATATGATAATCATCATAAGAGAAATATCAAGGATTAGTCATAAGCTCAAGTCTTGAATGTATCCAATGGAGTTCCTACTCCAAGTTTGAAGCATCAATGATGTTCAATTCACCTCTTAACCTTCAAAACACTTTCTCATCAAGTGGTTTAGTGAATATATCCGCTAATTGCTTTTCAGTGCGAACATGCTTAAGATTAATGTCACCCTTAGCAACGTGATCTCAAATGAAATGATGATGAACTTCAATATGCTTAGTTCAAGAGTGTTGCACGGGATTGTGAGCAATCTTGATAGCACTTTCATTGTCACAAAGTAACGGAACATGTTTCACATATATCCCATAATCTTTAAGAGTTTGGGTCATCCAAAGTAATTGAGCACAACATGAACCAGCGGCAATGTATTCCGCTTGGCGGTGGATAAGGATACCGAGTTTTGTTTCTTGGAAGACCAAGACACAAGAGATCTACCAAGAAATTGACAAGTACCCGAAGTGGACTTTCTATCAACCTTGTCACCGGCATAGTCCGAGTCGGAGTACCCAACAAGATCGAAAGAGGCCCTCTTTGGATAACAAATGCCAAAGTTTGGTGTATGGATTAAGTATCTCGCTATCCTTTTCACGGCCTTAAGATGACATTCCTTAGGAGCAGCTTGATATTGTGCACACATGCACACACTTAGCATGATATCGGGACGTGAAGCACATAGATATAACAATGAACCAATCGTAGAGCGATAAACCTTTTGATCAACCGGTTCACCATCTTTGGTCAAATCAAGATGTCCACTAGTAGGCATGGGTGTAGTCATACCATTGCATTCTTGCATATTGAACTTCTTGAATAAGTCCTTGGTGTACTTCGTTTGAGAGACAAAGGTACCTTCCTTAGTTTGCTTGATTTGCAAACCAAGAAAGAATTTGAGTTCACTCATCATAGACATCTCAAACTTCTCCGACATTAGCTTCCCAAACTTATCACTAAAATGAGGGTTAGTAGAACCAAATATAATACCATCGACATAAATTTGGCATACAAATAGTTCCCCATTAACCCTTTTTGTAAAAAGAGTATAATCAATTTTACTAATTTCAAAGCCTTTTTCAATAAGGAACTTGGTCAAGCATTTATACCATGCTCTAGGAGCTTGTTTAAGGCCATAAAGGGGTTTGTGAAGTTTGTAGACATGATCAGGTTTCTTAGGATTGACAAAGCCGGGAGGTTGCTTAACATAAACTTCCTCCTCAATTTCAACATTTAGAAAAACACTTTTAATGTCCATTTGGTACAAGGTGATATCATGGTGATTAGCATAAGCAAGTAAGATGCGAATGGACTCAAGTCTAGCAACGGGAGCATAAGTCTCACCATAGTCCGTACCTTCGACTTGTGTGTAGCCTTGGGCGACGACATGCTTTGTTGCGGACTACTTGTCCATCTTCATCTTGCTTGTTGCGAAACACCCATTTGGTACCGATGATGTTGTGGTTGTTGTCGGGCTTCTCAACCAATGTCCACACTTGATTTCTCTCAAAGTTGTGTAGCTCTTCATGCATAGCGTTTATCCAATACGGATCTTCCAATGCTTCTTCAACCTTCATAGGTTCAATGCTAGAGATGAATGAATAGTGTTCACATAAGTTAGCTAAACGAGTTTTAGAGCGAGTGATTCTCCCGGTTTGGATATCTTTGTAGATTTTCTCGACGGGATGGTCTTTAGCAATTCTTGCTCGAACTCGTGAAAAATTTTGCTTGGGTCTTGGTTGAACATCTTCTTCATCATGTTCTTCTTCTTGGCCTTCTTCATTGTTGGCGTTGTCGTTCTCTTGTCGTGGTGGAGAAGGAGGTTGTTGGTGTTCGTCTTGGTGCACTACCTCGTTTTATTCATCTTGGTGTGTCCCACTTGTGGATGCCTCCGTATCAACTCTTGGTTCACCTTGTCGTGAGGTAGAAACTTCCACTTGGACGGACGAGGTACTCTCCTTCACCTCCGTTGGACGAATCTTGCCAATAGACAAGTCTTGGATTGCTTCCGAAGGATCTTTGTCTCCTACATCAATTGGCAATTGCTCTACTTGCGAGCCGTTAGATTCATCAAACTTCACATCTACCGTTTCTTCAACCTTTCGGGTGAAATTGTTGTAGACACGGTATGTGTGAGAGTTTGAGCCATAACCAAGTAGGAAACCTTCATGAGACTTAGGAGGAAATTTAGAACGACGATGCTTATCAACAATGTAGCACTTTGAGCGGAATACTCAAAAGTATCCAGGGTTTTGATACCGGTGAGGAGCTCGTATGCCGTCTTGCCGAGTAGCTTGTGAAGATACAAGCGATTTATTGCATGACAAGCTGTCTCAACCGCTTCCGCCCAAAAGTGCTTTGGCGTCTTGTACTCATCAAGCATCGTTCTTGCCATCTCTATAAGAGTCCGGTTCTTCCTCTCAACGACTCCATTTTGTTGAGGTGTGTACGTAGCCGAGAACTCATGTGAAATCCCTTCTTCATCAAGAAAGGTATCCACATTTGCGTTCTTGAACTCTGTTCCGTTGTCGCTTCGAACCTTCTTGATTTTCATGTCAAATTGATTTTGGGCCTTCCTAGCGAAGTTTTTGAAGATCTTTTGGACCTGCGATTTATCATCGAGAAAGAATACCCACGTAAATATTGAAAAATCATCAACTATAACTAGACCGAAAGAATTTCCACCGAGACTTTTGTAAGCGTTGGGACCAAAAAGATCCATGTGAAGTAGCTCGAGTGGCCTCCTTGTGGTCATGATGTTCTTCACGGGATGCCTCCCTCCAACCTGTTTACCTGCACGACAAGCTACCGCAAAGTCTATCCTTATCAAATATGACATCGTTAACGCCAAGGATATGATTTCCTTTAATAAGCTTGACAAGGTTTCGCATGCAAACATGAACTAATCGTCTATGCAACAACCAGCCTTTAGAGGATTTAGCAATAAAGCAAGTTCTAGGTTGAGCCTTTTAGTGAAATCAACAATGTAGAGATCACCTCTACGTACCTTTGGTAAAGACCATTTTATGATTATCTCTCTGAAACACTTGGCAATCTACTTTAGTAAATAGGACATTGAAACCGAAATCAGCAAGTCTAGATACCTGAAAGTAAGTTGTAGCCAAGAGATTCAACGAGCATGACATTTTGTATGGAGCTATCATGTGAGATGGCCACCTTACCAAGGCCAACCACCTTACCCTTTGAATTATCACCAAAAGTGACATATTTTCGAGGGCCGTCGTTTTCAGCAAGCTGATGAAACATGTCTTTATCTCCGGTCATATGATCAGTACATCCACTATCAAGGACCCATTCCTTTCCTCCAGACATGTAGCCGCGAAGATTTGCCATAAGACCAAAGTGTCTCATTGCATCATCAAGATCATATTCACTATCATCATCCTCATATAGTATCCATGTTCAACATAATCTTGTGATTGATCAATTCCAAGAGAGGGTAATTCATTAGACCAATGATCATTTCTATCATTGTCTTTATGGATTCTAATAGTTTCGGAAATAATATTGCTAATGATTCCAACATCTCCTATGGCACGCATGAGATTTGTAAGCTCAAATAGACAATCACCAAAGCTAGGATCACTAGAATTCATCTTACTCAAGGCAATAGACTTATGGAGAATTTCATCTAAATTTTTCAAGGAATAATCTGGAAGTCGTTCCTCAAGAAATTTCCATATAGTATAGGCACAATCAAGAGTAGGCAAACTAGCAATCAAATTTTTGGCAATCCTCTTATGATAAGATTGATGGTTCTAAGATTGCGAATCATGTCAAGATCCTCTTTGGGTGTGGGATGCAAGGGATCAATATGAGGTGCACAAGGGCTAGCAATGTACTTGTTCAAATGATATTCATTGAATATCTCAAGCATTTCATTTTTCCACTCATGAAAGTATTCTCCATCAAGAATAGGCACTCTATGTCTAAGACTCCCCAAAGTAGACACATCAATCTTCCTCCAAAGGTGTTTAAACCAAGGCAATGGAGACCAAAGCTCTGATACCAATTGAAAGGATCGAGAAGAGGTGTCTAGAGGGGGGAGTGATTAGACACTAAGCACCAAAAGTTGCAGTTTTTAACTTCTTTAAGTTGGAGTGGAGTTTAGGCACAAGTTTAACACTCACAATACATATCAAGCAAGCATGCAAAGAGTATATGAGCAGCGGAAAGTAAAGCATGCAACTTGCGAGAATGTAAAGGGAAGGGTTTGGAGGATTCAACGCAATTGGAGACACAGATGTTTTTGTCGTGGTTCCGATAGGTGGTGCTATCGTACATCCACGTTGATGGAGACTTCAACCCACGAAGGAGTAGCAGTTGCTGAGTCCACGGAGGGCTCCACCCACGAAGGAGCAACCTTGTCTATCCCACCATGTCCGTCGCCCACGAAGGACTTGCCTCACTAGCGGTAGATCTTCACGAAGTAGGTGATCTCCTTTCCCTTACAAACTCCTTGGTTCAACTCCACAATCTTGTCGGAGGCTCCCAAGTGACACCTAGCCAATCTAGGAGACACCACTCTCCAAGAAGTAACAAATGGTGTGATGATGATGAACTCCTTGCTCTTGTGCTTCAAATGATAGTCTCCCCAACACTCAACTCTCTCTCACAGGATTTGGATTTGGTGGAAAGAGGATTTGTGTGGAAAGCAACTTGGGGAAGGCTAGAGATCAAGATTCATATGGTAGGAATGGAATATCTTGGTCTCAACACAAGTGTAGGTGGTTCTCTCTCAGAAAATATAGGTTGGAAGTGTAGGTCTGTTCGGATGGATCTCTCCACGAATGAAGAGTGGGTGGAGGGGTATATATAGCCTCCGCACAAAATCTAACCGTTACACACAACTTGCCAAACTCGGTGGGACCGAATTGATAAACTCGGTTAGACCGATTCAACAAATCTAGTGACCGTTAGGATTTTCGGTGGGACCGATGTGCAACTCGGTAGGACCAATATGGTTAGGGTTAGGGCATAATGTAATCTCGGTGAGACCGATTGCACAAACTCGTTGAGACCGATTTTGGTAATAAGCTAACCAGAGAGTTGGTCAGGCAAACTCGGTGAGACCGATTACACAAAATTGGTGTGACCGATTTTGTTAACAAGCTAACCAGAGAGTTTGCATTGTAATCTCGGTAGTGCCGATTACTCAAACTCGGTTAGACCGATTTTGGTAATGGATATACAAAGAGAGATTAAAATCCCATCTCGGTGAGACCGAGATCCCTATCGGTGAGACCGATTTGCCTAGGGTTTGTGGCAGTGGCTATGACATATGAACTCGGTAGCGCCGGATAGAAAGAATCGGTGGGGCCGAGTTAGACTCTTGGTTTAGGACATATGTGGATGTGAGAAAGTAGTTGAGGGCTTTGAAGCATATCACTAAGCACTTTGAGCAAGCAATCCATTAAGCAACACCTCATCCCCTCTTGATAGTATTGGCTTTTCCTATAGACTCAATGTGATCTTGGATCACTAAAATATAAAATGTAGAGTCTTGTACTTGAAGCTTGAGCCAATCCTTTGTCCTTAGCATCTTGAAAGGTTTCCACATCCTTTAGTCCATGCCACTTAATTTGTTGAACTTGTCTGAAACATACTAGGTAAAAGTGTTAGTCCAACAACAGATATGTTGACATTAATTACCAAAATCACCCAGGGAGCACTTTTGCTTTCAATGGCCCGTAGGTCCAGTGTCAGTACAGTAAATATTAGCCCATGGTTATTGTGGCCTAGTTTTAAAAAATACGTTATTGCTGCCACTAGCAAACCGCAGAAAAAGAACTGCACTGACTACAAGCTAACAAATAAGTAAGACAACAAGGAAATAAATAAGCAAGCAACTTACACTAGGCTATCATGGCTATTACACATATTACATCCACTGGGCATCAAAGTTCGCCACCAGTGCAAATATAGGGAACACAACAGCATATAAACGCCGCAGCAAAACAAGTCCAGAACTGAAACCACTTCGGAAGAGCTCAAGAAACAATATCACAGGTACCCATAATGTCGGGCAAGATGCTTAGCAAGCTTATTAACTTTCTCTTGTTTGGCGCTTAAGTCCTCCAAATAGCTTCTTTGCACCGTAAAGTATACATCTGAATTCTGCAGGACTTCCTCAGTCCTTGACTTCTCGTCGCATAACATCTCGATCGATGTCTTTCAACTTGAAGTTGAGACTCAAGAAGCCGAACTGATTCAGCAACGAGTTCAAGAGTCAGGTGCCGGTGGTAGCCAAGAACTCGAACACTACATCAAGATAGGACTTTGGGGTTGTCTCGGTGTCTTCAATATAGTTTTATCAGCTTCCTTGGAGACCAACAGGGATGTCTCACTATCTTGAACCTTATCTGCATTACTTCCTTTACCATTGCATAACAGGGTACTCTTCTCCAATATTTTACCGGCGTTCTAAAAGAGAAACAAACAAACACATCTCAAGTTTACAATGTAGTATATGAAACTCATTTTGGTAAACCAGTTCAGTAGTAAGGTGGACAGGATAACAGCATGAAAAAAATATATATCTATGTAGTATGGTCACTGTATGGTCTATATCATTCTAGTTTATGTTACCAAATCAAGATAGATACAGTTTGAATCATATCTATTTAAGACAAAGCAGCATAGACAGAATATAAGTGTGGGAAACTACACAGCAATAACAACACTTGTAATGTGCATGGCATGAGAACATAACTGTTTATTCAATTGAAACTGAAATCAGCATAGAGCAAGTTACAACAGCAAACAACCAAACACGTTGAAGAAACAGGTTTAAAACATACTGTTGTGCCATTGGAGTTTCAATTGCATCCTTCAAATTTGAAATTGGTTGGTATCGATGCATACTGATGATGCAAGAGCAAACTAGTATGAACCATAGCTCTGGAACTGACACGAGAACAATTCTTCTTACGCTTTAAGCGTTGACTTCGGGTTCGAGTGGTGGTCCTCGTGAATTGGGCACTGCAGCTTGCCTTACTAACTGCCGTGTTTGGGTGCTTTGTGGTGGAGACGGTGACGTGTCAACGGGAACTGGGTGTCTATCTGCTGGGGTTGGGGTTAGAAGGGGTGTAGCTGGTTCTCTGTCCAACTGGGTAGGGGTACAATCTGCATGAGTGTGGGTTATGTGTGGTGGGGCTAGTTCTTGGGCAAGTACAACCGTGGTTCTATTTGCATCGACAGGTAGCATGATCTTTTCTGAAGACCGTGTTTTTACTCCCACAAATACTGCCCTCACTCCCTCCAATTGAAATGGCTGATAAACAGGAAAAGTAACTGAATGTACAGACACTGTAAGATAGACAGGTTCAATGGATAGTAGGGAAGAAAACAGGGCATGAAATAATTCACATTATGTTGTCTAAGCAAACAGAATAGCAGGACATAATGTCACATATATGATGGCTAATTAAACAGGATAGCATGACACAATTTCACATGTATGATGGCTAACTAAATAGGATAGAATGACATACTTCAAAATATGATGACTATGTAAATAGGATGACATGATATAACTATATGATGTGTCTATTAAAGCGGTTGGCATGCCATAAATCACAAACATGGCGTCGATGGAAACATGATGGCATGATATAATTCATGGATAGAATGACATAATTTAAAATATGATGACTACGTAAACAGGATGAGATGATATAACTATATTACGTCTTTAGAAAATGGGTTGGCATGCCATAATTCAGATACATGCTGTCTATGTAAACATCATGCCATGACATAATTCAAATATATGATTTATATACTAAGGAAGTGAGCAGAGGGCAATCGCATATATGATGTGTCGACTAAGGAGATGGCATTCAATATTGTGTATATGATGTAAAAACTAAGCATTGCAATACAACATATGCATTATATGAGTAATATAACCCTGCGAAGTTTGAGCATACACCTCAGGGGGATAATAGGACTGGTCATCTGCCTCTGAATCCTCCTCTGAAGAGTTATCTGTAACCAGCAAGATATCTGCTTCAGCATGTAGTATTGTCTGATCTGAAGACCTTGTTTTCACTCCAGATTTCTCCATCACCAATTCAAATGGCTGATGCACAGGAAGAGCAGTTGAATATACAAACATTGTTGACAAAAGCAATGAGAAATACAAAAAAAGGACGGCATGATATAAAAAATTGACATATATGACGCTTGCCTAAACAGCATGGCATTGCATAATTCACATACATAATGCCTTGCAACAAGATAACATTGCATAATTCACATATATAATGTCTTGCAACAAGATGGCATTGCATAATTCACATATATGGTAATTAGACACTAAACAAGTGGCATTCACACAAAGCATGTCTAAACTAAGCAAATGACATAGCAATGCAAGATACCATATGCACGATATGAGCAACATAACCCTGCCAAGTTAGGGCATGCACCTCGGGGGGGGGGGGATATGACTGCTCATCTGTCTCTGAATCCTCCTCTGAGGAGCTATCGGTAACGAGCAAGATATGCGCTTCGTCAGATAGCATTGTCTGCTATGAAGACCTTGTTTCCACTCCTAATTTTTCCATGACCGTGTCGAATGGCTGATGCACAGGAAGAGTAATTGAATGTACTAAAATTGTTGACAAATTTAACACGTAATAAAAAAATGATGGCATGATATAATTCACATATAAGATGACTGCAAAATTCACATATATGATGCCTGGCTAGACAAGATGGCATTGCATGATTCACATATATGATAAAGAAACTAAACAGATGGCATTGACACAAAGCATGTCTAAACTAAGCATATGACATCTTTAATGTATACAGTAAGCAATGAAAGGCACCATATGCATGATATTACCAACATCAGCATGCCAAGTTAGAGCGAAGACCTCATGGGGTAAATAGGAGTGGTCTTCTCCTTCTGAATCCCCCTCAGAACAGTTATCTTCCTCTTGATTACGATCCAAAATGGGTGGAGGGGGGCTGCCTTTGCGCCCACCATGGAACGATGTTTGCATGAAATTTTATTGCCACGCAAGGCTTGTCTCTTTTGCTCTACATGATCAGTTCCATTGTGTACAATAACTGGCATGCATAGGAATAAAACATAGTGAGATTATGTAAGGAGTGCATGCACAAATCTAGAGTGATGGTAGCAAACTGTGGATAGACCCAAAATCAATGATAGCAGGCAGATAATAGCTTTAGTTAAAAAATACAGATAATGGCTCCTTTAATGTTTGTTTGCACCCAACAAGAAACTCATAGTAGACACCGGAGATTAACCAGATAGTAGACAAATAGTACTGATTGCTGCCCCAATATGTACCCCACAACCATTTAAAAACTCAAGTTTCAGCATTAGTTTGGACCTGACTCGGAGTCTAATAGGTGAACACGAGAATAATGTAGCATGTCATCATATTAAGCGATGCATAACGTGGCGGAACACGGAAGAGTGCGACCTCTCTTGCGGACCCGTGTAGTCCTCAAGGTCATCTGCTCGATTGATGATGGTAATGCAGTTGTCGTGGCTGCCGGCCAAGTGGGAAGAAGATCTGAGGCGGCGAAGACAGTGGAGAGCGGATCCCTGGTGTGGTGAACCCTTCCATCGTTGGAGCGGTGAGCTGGGGTGGAACACAACGCCAGCAGAGCAGGACAAACCACACAAGGTTTCCTTTGACACATATCTGTAATGAAGTAATTGAGTAAGGGCTTGTTTGAATTTGAGGATTCTAACAATGCGGGGATAGGAAATAGATAGGAATAGGATAGGAATGCACGTGCAAACAGAGAATTTAAAACACAGGATTTACTTGCCAATCTGGGTGTTTGATTCACAACAATTGGAAGATCACAGATGCAAAAAGCATGGTGAGATTAAGTCAAACCACAAGAAAATGTACGGTTATAATGCTATTATGTACTATCTCTTAGTCTTGTGCTTGATGAATAGGAATATGAAAAGGAGGAGAAGTGGAAATTAGAATTCCTATGGTTTTTCTTTCAAGGAGACACTAAAGGAACACATCCTACAGTTTTCCTTTGCTCCATTCCTTTGCACCAAATTCATGAAAAGTAGTACCATAGGAAACATTCCAATTCCTATGTTTTTCATTCACTTTTCCTTTCAAGCACTGGCGATTCTAGTAGGAAGGCTTGAGCAAGGAAAATCCTACACTAAAAAAATGTTTTTGTGCTACTTCTATTACTTTGGACCCAGGCCACTGCCATAGTAGCTCAACTCCCAGACCCATCGACAAATGCACAACTCAAACGCGTAGAGATAAATAATGATGGCATTCAAGAGAGTCAATCACGGATAGCTAAGTTTCCTGGTACCTCACTGCTTGTCATATAGTAGGATAAAATAATCGTATTTCCCGTTACTACGAGTGCTCAGTAGACAATATATATAACATGTAGAGTAAAAAAGAGATGCAACAAGTGTACAACCTCTTTGGCGAAGCCATGTCGATCTTAGCATGATTGGGTTGGCCGGTGAGGATGCTCCGGCTGACTTTGTTGTCGGAGGAGGGGAAGAAGATCTTAGGCGTCTGGAGATGGAGCCCGAGGTACTGCTCCATTGTGATGGAGGGTTTCGTCGTTGGAGCAGCTCCGGTGAGTTGTACGACGCCGAGGCTATAGCAGGACAAGAGAGACAACGAAAAACGTTAACCTGAGTGGAATTCTAATAGCATCTCCAATACATGACGTAAATTACATAACCACAAAGTGCTAGATGTAAAATACATCAGCCACTCATCTCTGAACTTAATTGTCAAAACTGAACTTAACTGTCGAAACTGAACTTAACTGTCGAAACTGAATTTTGCTGTCGAAACTGAATTTTGTTGTCGAAACTGAACGCACTAGCAAGGTGAGGCTACACGTCGGTCGACTGACTTTTTCATCTCTGGTCAGTCGATTTTGCAGCCGTTGGATACGAAATCAAGGGCCTGTGGTTCATCTTCAACCTCCACCCCCTGAGCCGCCAGCCAAACAGCAGCCCCCCACCGCCCGCGGCCGGCGGGTGCGCCGCCCCGCCCACCCCGAAAACACTCCCCACCGCCGGTCCGCCGCCGCCCCGGCCATTCCACTAGGCCCCCCGTGCCGAGCTTTTTCTCCGGCGATCCCCACGCCACAGCCACGCCAACGCCCCGCCACCACCGGCGACCACCGCCCCCATCCTGAACCCTAAGATAAATAGTGGGGCACCTCTCCGGCGAGCCCCCCTCCCCGCTGCGGTTGGTTCTTCCTTCACCCCGGCGAGCCCACCCCTTGAAAATGGACTGACCCGAAAGTCGATTCAACCGATCAAGTGTAGCCAAATCGAGCAGCATCGCAAGCAAGAGCAAGAGCGAGAGCGATGCGAGCAAGAGCAATAGCAAGAGCGCACTGCAGGGACCGAGAGCAAGAGCAGCAGCAGCAACATGAAGCGAGAGCTAAAGCAGCAGCAGCTCCTACTGATGTGGACGTCGCCGTCGAGGAAACGACGCCATGGAGGAAGTGGCCGGCGACGCCGCCGTGGATGGAGTCGCGCCGTGTCGGCTCGGGACCAAGCGCCGGCAGCACCGTGAGATCGAATAAAGAAGAAAATGCGGTGATTAGTGTACAACCTCTTTGGTGGCGCCGATTAGGCCGCAGCTTCATCCGAGGAAACGGTGATGATGATGCTCTTCCGGTGGTGCAGGTGAAGACGGCGGTGTGGGAACGGAGGTGGCGCGGAAGACGAGGGGAACGTCGGGGCAGCTCCTTGGAGGTGGAGGACGGGGTGGATGAACCAGCGGGGCAATGAGATCAACGACGGATCCTCATCCGGTACGGTGGATGAGGGACGTCGAGGTGTTGCTGTGGACGACGTCGTCGGGGAAGAGGCTCATTTGGGTGGCGAGCGGAGCGGGGTGTGGGGTTTCGTCGCGGGTTTTCACGGCCTCAGTGTACGAATGGGTGGGCAGATGGGATGGCAGTGGGGAACCATGGCTTACAGACGCGCTTGTCCGAAATGTGGGGTATGTTACGAAAGTACCCCCCACCAATTTGAGGTTGTTCTTTCGGTTCAGGGGTACCACGGGCATTTTGCGTGTCGGGATTTCACAGGAGGTGGGAGTTTTCACGCGCGTTGTAATTTGGGAATAGCAAGGTGCGGGTTGAGATGGAGGAAGTTGTCGGAGCACAACGAGATAAAGATATATCTTAAATATTTCGGGCTAACAAGGCGCGGGTTGAAGAGGCGGGAGTTTCGCAGCACGATAGACAGAGACGCTAGCTTCAATTTTCGGCATAACAAGGCACGGCTTGAAATTTCGGAAGAACAAGCTTAACATGTACCCAAAAAAAGACAATTTGCACCTCAACACGCACAACACACACACAAAAACCATTTAGACTAGAGTAAGGTACACGTGCATTGCACGCATGAGATTTGGCAACCAAATTATGAATAAATACCACATTATAGCATGCAAGCTTTGAGTCATATATGCATGATGTAGATGTTTGTTTAATTCTTATAGTTCATTTCATTCAAAATCATCTAGTTTTTATAAGAAAGCTAATCTATTTTAAGATTCATGGAATTGTGCGTTGTAAGACATAAAGTAAAACAAATAATGGCAAATCATGTAGAAAAACATTTGGGCAATTCTGATATGGAAGATTCTAGAACAAATAAGAAGTGCTTGTGTTTTGATGTTTGTGCATTATGCTTAAGTTCAACCATGGAGTCTTCTAGATTATACATGTGGCGAAATCTGGTGGAATCTAGATGATATCCAACGGCCAATTGTGCTCAAATTTGCCATCTTTGGACCATCGGATTCGCCTCATCCAACGACCATCTTTCAAAGTTAAAGTTACCCGCACACAGTATAAAAAATATATAATATAATATATATAGGGGTATAGATATAGATATGTGATGCGAAAGCCGCCCGTCATCTCCAATTAGAATAGTGTGTCCATGCACGGATGCGACGTGGCCAAATGATGTCTGCCATCGGTATCTTAAATTCAAATCAGTCTGACCTTGTTCAATGTGTATACATTACAACATGCTCGTTTCCAAACCACACCGTGCAGATCTCCGTTATATTCATGCATGCATGGGTTTCAAACATCAGGATCTCTTATTCAAATATTTGAATTCAACTTTACATTGATTATGACCTCACCTATTCTTTTACACCCACACAGTAGTCTTCTCTTTATAATTGTACCACTAACTTTCTCGTGCATGCATGCACACACACTACCAATCGGCATTATCCATCGCACGCATGCAATCTTTTTCTTGGTCAGTCTCCCATGAAGGCACACACCCACACATCCCCTCTCCATCATATCGGGCATTCTTTATCTCTCACGTGCATGCGCAACGATCGATGTTCCTCTATGTATGTGTGTATATAGCTAGGTCTTTCATAGTTTTCCACACAAACCGATCAATCGATATATCCAGTGAGGTCTCAATCTCTTTCCCACGTCCACATCGATCAATCTATACCTCTCTATATAGGATTAACATATATAGCTAATACACCCATATTAATTATATATCCAACGTCCCCCTCTCATCCATGCCTTCCGCTTCATCTCTCGACGCGTGCACAATGGCGAAGACAGGCGATGAAGGGCCCCTGCCCCCTAACATCACTATATATCGAGGCTAATATGAATGTGATCATTAGACAATTGCTGCTAAAAAGGCTTAATTTCATGAATTGACCCTCCTCGTAAAGGATTAGCAATGCTTGGCCCCTAGCTCATTTATTTTTCATGGCTCCGCCCATCACAGGTACAACAAGCACGTGTTCGCCCCTCTCTCTAAATATCAATATCGCACTTGTGCATTCATTCATAGTCTCCTCCACTCGGCCCCTCGCACCATCTTCTAGCCCCCACCGGATTTTGCCACATGTACAATCTAGCGAGACTCCATGGTTGAACTTAAGCATAATGCACAAACCTCAAAACAACAGTGGTTCTCTTTTGTACTAGAATCTTCCGTATCACAACTGCCCAAACTTTTTTCTAGTTGAATTGCCATTATTTGTTTTTACTTTATGCTTTACAACGCACAATTCCATGAAGCATAAAATAGATTAAGGGCTTCTTTGATTCAAAGGATTCTCAAAGGAATTTTGGAGGATTCTAATCATTAGGAATTTTTCCTATCTTGGTTGTTTGATTCGTAGGATTGTAAACCATAGGAATTTTTCCATATGATTCATTTGCACTAGATTTCATAGGAAACATCCCATCCACTCAAACCTCTTTGAAAGAATTCTGCGTCTTTTCCATGCACAATCAAACACTCGTACAATCCTGTAGGATTCAAGACGACATTCCACTATAATCCCATGTTTTTCCTATTCCCGCGTTCTTAGCTTTTTTATAAAAACTAAGATGGTGCTTGGATCCAAGGGACTTATTTTAGTCTGACTAAAAATTGTCTCTTTAAGAGATTAAAGTTCCAAGCACCCCTGACTAAAGAGGGGCTAAAACTAGTCTTGAGACTAAAAAAATTTAGTCAGGGGTATCCCTACTAAAATGTGGATTAGTCCTCTCTCTCCTCACTTAACTTCTCTCCTTTAACACGGGCGAGTTCTGGATTGGAGGGTTTGGAGGATAATAAATGCTCATTAACTTGATTTTAGTCTCCTTAGACTAGCCACAATGGGTAGTAACTATGTTACTACCTCTATAGTGGGGAGTAACATATGTGTGGTAACATACAACACTTCATTTATTATGCTATAGACTCATCTTGCCTTGATATGTGTGATGTTACTCATACTAGTAGTAACTAGCTATGTTACTACTTGCCTCTCTTTCTTCATTTATTGCTTGCCACATCATCTATTTTATCTAAATATGTGTGATGTTACTATCTATGTTACTCCCACTGTGGGTAGTCTTAGTATTTGGATCCAAGCATGGACGAGGCTACCATGTTTTAGTCTCACTACTTTTAGTCATGGGACTAAAACGTATCCAAGCACCCTCTAATTGATTTTGAATGAGATGAACTATAAGAATTAAACGAAGGGCTACATCAGGCATATATGACTCGGAGCTTACATGCTATAGTGTGGTATTTATTCATAATTTGGTTGCAAAATCTGATGCGTGCAATGCGCGTGTACCTTACTAGTACTTCGAGTAAGTGCAAAACACGTAAATTAGAATACCAATGGCACGCTACACGTTGTCTCTTACAGTTCATGAAGCCACGTGGCACATGTGGAGGCGTTGTCGTGACCTCCTTGCGTGGATTGATCACGGTGGACGTCTTTGCTGGTTCCAGAAGAATGTACTCGTCCTCCCTGAGCCATACTGGCGGTACATGCACGAAGCGAAGATGTGCACGCACGCCACGCATGCACTCATTCCCTCGCACGCACACGCGGGTACACGGGCGGACGCAATTTTGTACCAAGATCCACCCCATGTGATAATTTGACGCGTGTAAAGTCGTTCACTTCATTGATGGTCAATTAATACAGCGCATGCAAATTGAGTGGACGTGAGGGCGGAAGAAAGACATTATTACTCCATGTGTGCATGCGAGTAGTTAAATCGTGGGTTGCTAGTAGTACTTCCATTGGTCTCCTTTGTATTTTGTGCCAATTTTTTACAGTAACATAATATTTACGCATTTGAGCAGTGTAGTACTTGAAATTTATGTTCCTCTAAACTCATCGGAGCCGCTCCGCCCTCGAAACCAAAACCATCAATTAATCTTTACCTTGTTCCCATCACATTTGAAAGCCTGCTCACACTTACTAGTATCGCATACCAAACCTAAACGTGTTCCCACTATGCAGGTATTAGTACTAGTGCTAGTACTTAGGTTATAAAAAGGGGAACTACCTAACCGAAAATTACTCTACCTTTCCTCCTCATAAGTGCTTCTTCTTCGTCCATCGTTGCCATGGCCGGTGAGCAGAGCTCTAGGTCGAGAACTACTCGTGACAAGGGAGCGGCAACCAAGGCTGTCGAAAAAAAAGAGGGCTCGCCGCCATGTAGAGACCTCGAAAGATCTCTCACGGGCAGGCGATGGCTCCCAGGAGCGCCCTAGCCGCGGAGGCGAACATGCCGAGCCGGTGGAGCTGGAGTCGTTATCCCTCGACGGCATGCCCGATTAGCTCAATAAGCACCTCAATAAGCAGAAGGAGTTCATCCAAGGCTTGATCGAGTTGTTGAAGGAGAGCCTCGACGACATGCCCGCTGAGCTCAATCAGTAGTGGGAGTTGACCGCCGGCTTGGTGATGTTGCTGAAGAAGAGCATTGCCTCGGAGAAGAAGGCTACCGGCGAAATCCTGCGACTTCAGGAGGACAAGGCGAAGCTCTTCCACGAGATCGACCTGTTGAAGGAGAAGAACGCCGGCTGGAAGAAGCTGCATGAGAATAGTAGTTCCTCGATGAAGATGCTGCAGGCCCTCATCATGGAACAGAAGGAGGAGTTCGCGAAGCTCCGCATCGAGCACCCGGCTGCTGTCAAGGTACGTAATGCGGCCATGGAACAGATGATGAAGGCTCGTGTCGAGAAATCCCGCGTCATGGACAGAATGAAGAAGATGGCAGAGGAGACGTGCAAGGAGATGGAGGTCGTGGAGGCGATGAAGAAGCAGTTGCGACTCCGCGGCGAATTAGATCATTTGGGGTGATAATCCTCCGTCTTATTTTGCTGTTGTGTTTCATCTTTTGCTTCAGGTGTTTCACCGCACGTGTCATGTTCTCTGCGAGGCATGAATAGAACAATGATTTTTTTAGGGAATGAATAGAAAAATGCTAACAATGTGATGACTAGCAAATTAGATCATTTTTTATCGCCATATGGCATTGGGCTGCCGTGTTTCAGGTTCTCCCTCGCAAAGATTACTCCAAAGGAAAACTTGAGTATACCGCACGGTTCTTTGCTCCTCCTCGATCAGTCGTCAAGCATTTATCTGAAAGCAGTCAAATCACAAGGCCCCGCCTTCCAGCAGTGATGAGCCATCAAATCACAAAGTCCCTCGCCTCTCGTGAAACCCACCAAGCTAGACTGCCCCGCCCTCTAGCCTTTTAAAAAGTGCATACTTTTGTACAGCAGTAGTATCGATGGATTGCGCCATGGAGCAAAACTTGAAATTAAAAAAAAGGTGGTACATATAGAGAGCGCTAAATGCCAAATTATGCATATAGTACTATTAAAAGGCTAGTCACAATAATGGTGTCCAGCACAACCCACCCTCAAATAAAACTAAGCACCACAGAATTCTTTGACAAAACTAAGCACCCTGAAATTCTTTGACAACTAAACTGCTGGCTATATGATGTTGGCCATATATATTGTACGTATATAATTTGAAGAAACGAGTGATAGTACCATACCAACTAAAAGATGAAATGTAAGAAATACTAGTATGTACGTACTGAAGAGTTAAAGTAACAACATAACATAGTTCTGCTGGGGGCTCAGTACAACACACCCCTCCAATTAAATTAAGCACACCTGAAATTAAACTTTGCAACTATTCCGGTAGACACTGCATTAGAACCACCATGAGCAATGACACTACCACCTTACTCTGAGTCCTCGTCCACGTCCTCGACTTCGTCCTTGTCCCTCTTCCTCTTGGCCAATACTTCTTTTCTTGAACCGCCAACTTGGCTGTTGCTCTTCATCCAACCCTTGTAGATATTGAAACAAAGGTAGCCATCCATTGCAGCGTAGTGGATGTGGTCTATATCTAGTACATTGCTGCCATGCATGACGATGAAACGTGTATGGAGGTTTCTCCAGTTTACCGTACGAAGGATGAACCATGGCTCCTGCCAGGGTCAGCATTGAAGGCTGACGAGAGGACACCAGCCATTCTTTTGGAGGTCGAAGGTGTTGCCTACAATGAGGCCTATCCGACGCAGGACTTCTTTGCCGTTACCAAAGTCTACAGTAACGAATTTGACTAGGTTGCTCTTGAGGAAGTCCTTAAAATCCTGGCACTCAACGTCGGCATGGCATATGTGGTAGACCAAGCATAAGTCATGCACGCAAACCTGGATCACAGCGGGCTTCTTCCTCTCTAATTCGTCCTTTAGATCCTTCACGCGTCCCAGGACTGTGGTGTACTCAACATCTAGTCCAGCGACCCACTCATCATCTGAGTCTTCGAACATGCGTCTGAAGCGAGAAAGGCATCCTTTCAACGTCGCGGAAGAACGGGTGTAGATGACGTCGAACTCATCGCCTGTGATGGTTCTAACCTTGTACTCACCGCCGATCGGGGAGATTTGGGACGCCATGGATTTGGGAGGAGGGTTAGGATTAGTGGAACTGCCGCAATGTGAATGGACGGGACGACTAGGAGCGAACCACCGTAGTATTAAAGGACGTGCGGGGACGAGTAGGAGCGAACTGCCAGCGTGCGAACGGCAGGGTAGTGGCTTTCCATTCTCCCATGATACGGGCTTCCGAGAGCCCTTGGATCTGAGATCGAACGGTTGCATGGCGTGATTCTATACCTATGGGTGAATATCCTATCCTGGAGGGTTATTCTGCAGATTTTCAGCAACTTAGCATGCGACCGTTTGATCTCAGATCCAAGGCTGCCAGCAGCCCGTATCATGGTCGTGCCTACCACGACCATCGCATCGCTTGCGCGGTCGCGCCCTTGGAGATTTAACACTGTGTGTTAGGCTATCTGATGTTGGCATGTCATACATAGTCATCACTTAGTCACTCATACTACAACAAGGTTGTCTATAAGTGTATTTTTTTACTCCTCTCTATCTCTTTCTTCAGATTCCACTCTGTCCCGTAATATAAGAACGTTTTTGACACTAGTGTAGTGCCAAAAACGTTCTTATATTATGGGACACAGGGAGTACTTGTATTTATTGCATTTGCCAAGGAGTGACCTCTTCCAATGAAATGGTGTTGCTAAGTTTGCTTCATTTAATTAGCTATAGACTCAAAATTGTCTTTTCACCTAGGTACACGCGCTTAGCACCATTTCCTCCTTGGGGCACCAAACTAGTCTCTCTCTTCTTGATTAACTTGCCACATCAGACTTTATGCCTATGTGGCAAGCTTAAGCACCTGTAGGAGCAAGTAAGTACAATAGTGCGCTTTACATGGCATTTTTGCATATGGGGAGGAAAGAGAGGCAAGGAAAAAGTGGAGAAGTGGACTCTCATGCAAGAGCCAGCCTCTACTACATGGTGGAGCATTGGGAGAGGCACCTGTATGGAGGTGGTCAGGAATCGGGAGACTCACGCCGGTCAGAAGCGCCAGCTTAAAATGATAATGGCAAGTCAAATCACGGGCCCCACCTGTCCAAGAAGAACTCATTGTCAAATCACATAGCCCTACGTTTGCAGCAGCCTACACCCTCGTCTTCTCGCGTCTCTGTCGAACCGACTAGGCGGAACTGCCTCGCCGCCTACCGCGCAGGAAAAGCCCCGCCCTCGACTTTTAAATAGTATACAGTATACTAATTTTGTATCCATGGATTGGGCCCGCGCCATGGAGCAAAGTGTCTAGAAAACGGCGGTACACATGTACAGAGTATACAGCACGCCCGTCGCGTTCGCGTCGCACCCCAGACGGTCGGTCGGTCTGGCACGCTGCTCTCCAAATGGAACGCGCGTCATATTGCGTTCGCACACACATGTGGGACGACAATTGAGAACCGACCATAGGCACACTCCCCGGCCCCGCAAGTCGGGTGACTTAATAGAAGAGGGAGACGAGTGATAGTACTAGAGAAGTGTTGTACTACGTTGGTGCCTGGACGATCCTCGCAAGACACGGAAGATCGGTTCGTCCATGCATGTGACTGCACTCCAGCAGACACGCATGGATTGGCTATCGTCTACATATCGTGCAGGCTGTGTTGTACATGGCTGTAGTTGTGGTTAGAAATCTAAAAAAAGGTTTCTTGTCATCTCGCAAAATTAGGTGTCATGTGCTTCGGATCATTGCGAGGGTTAAACAGCGACAACTGAGTTGGGCTAGTCATTGGGGGCACATGCACGAGCAGGACTACTCGGCTGCCATCTAGGTCAAGCCGGCTATGTTAATTAGGACATCTATCGACGGACCCCTTTTCTACGAAGTTTATCTTTAATTTGAGCTTTGTTCCTTGTCTAGTTTGTCCGTCGGGATTCATGTTGTCTCCTTTGGGCGGTGAGGTTATGATTTCTTGTCATGTGGCATTTTTTCGTGTTATATGTTATAATCCGCGCCTGCATCAAAATGACGACAACTGCGCCTCCGGGCCACATGCATGAAGACTTCTCGACAGTCATTGACGAGGTCAAGCCGGCTCCGGTAGACAAAAGAAAACTAGTACTACTCCACTATATAGGCAGGATCCTCCGCGTTTGCTTGCTAGTGTTGCTCTCTTCACACTGTCTCGGCCTCTCTAGATCTAAACACGACAGCAGTGGCCACACTCTCTCTCTCTCTCTCTCTCTCTCTCTCTGCTCACCGCTGGTCACAGATCCAGCCGGATCCTCTCTGTCGGGGAAGGTGAGTAGGTGCAACTTCACGCGGTCGTCCTCGGCGACGGCTCTTACCCACTGCTGGGCACGTCCCGATCAGCCTGCCTTGCCGTTCTCTCCCAAGGCGAGGGAGGGCCTCCGACCCCTTCATCCTCGCTGTCGTAGTGTGGGCAGATCCGGCCTCCCGCCGCCCACCTAGCGACATCCCGGCGACCATCAGGTATAACTTCCTTCAAAACCGGCCTTGCTCTACTTCCCGAGCTCCTGACGTCGCTGCATTTGTATCTTTTACTATTTCTCAGGCCCCCTCGTAGATAGGATCGATCGGCTGTTCGAAAACCACCTAATTTTTTACGTTTAAGAGGTAAAACTAGTTCATGCACTCGAATCTAGTACTACTTGGTTCAAACAAGGAAGAAAGGGGTGGGGTGGGGGAGGATTTGTTACACGAATCTAGGGCTTGGTCGAAAGAGGAAATAATGAAGTAAAAGTAGCGTAGACCTGCTATCCAACTGGTCTTTAGGTCTAATAGGGAAATAAAGGGAAACGCAGACAAACTCAATATAAACCCGATCTATTGGTTGAAAAAGGAAAGAAAGTGGGGACTGGGGACAAGTCAATGAGTAAGTCCAAGACTAGATTTGCTAGCCTCACACAAGATAAGGTGGCTATCTTGAACAAAAATGGGACCAACCCGGATATCATGTTACGATGTTTGTTGCCCCGAGCCACTCTTATGTAATGCCACCGGTAAAATGTAGCAATCGCCTTTATTAAAAGTAAGGACACGTTAAACCAATGTTGTTTTCAATGTAATGCCTCGATAATATGAATCAATGGCACTTCCTTACATGTCCTGCTAAAATTTCCCATTAAGATAAGTTGGTTCTTTTCGTTAGAAATGCAACTGTCCTGGTCCGCCTACTCTCCCATGCCCAAAGTAATGTCATATTTAACGGTTGTCATAGTTAATCCTAATGCCCACAGTAATATCTAGCAATGCCACTGCTTTAGAAATTGCTACTGTCCTTGTAGGATTGCCATTCAGATAAGGAACATGCTTCTTTTCATTTGATGCATGTTTCATCACTTGTTAGTCACCCTCCTTTCCACCTTTTTGTGCAAACAGAGATATACATTTCACGCTCGATCTTAGTTGAACTACACAAATGATATCCAAATTATAGTTGAGCATTCCAGGAGCTTCACAATCAACCTTGATGTTGCTCAATTTTATTGCAACTAATGAAGAAGAAGCTCTGTGGGTTTTGTTTTCTGATGGAAATGGAACCGGGGTTGGAGCCCTTTTCTTAAAAAATGAAGAGGAAGCTGCTAGCTCACGGGACATTGCTTCATTTTAGGTGAACTACACCAAAATGTCCCATGAATTGAATCATCCATGTTGGTGACTGAAAGAGCTTTAGCATCCCAGTCTAAGCACCCCCGGCCTCCATCCTTGCGGCCTTGCGGTACACCTCGTTTGCCACACCGTCGACCCTAGTGTCACCGATAAAATGAAGTAATAATACAGCTTAAAATTGAGCGAGTGTCATCTCTATCATTTCATTTCCAATGTAGATAAAGAAAGTGCTTCTCTTTGTTAAAGTATGTTTCATCAACTAGTCCCATTGTTAATGTTTAAGCGTTTCAAAGAACCGGGGTGCTTAATTTTAGTTGATATGTACAAAAATAGAGATTTGAATGTCTCAAGGTGCCTCCTTGTACTACCGCTGTACACCGATGTTCATCACTTTGGCGTAAGGTGTATCTGTGAGACTTGGGACGATGTCCAAGATAAGGCGTATCGTATGAGGCGTCAGTAGGCCCATCTCGCCCTCGCAGCATGGCATACTATGATACTATTGCAATATTTTCTTCTATTTATTTTGTGTGTTTCATCAACTAGTGTCACTATAATGTAATCATGCTTTTTCATTATCTGTGCAAACAGGGTTATTCAGCTGCATTTTGGTGGAACTGCACAAATGTACGTATGGAACCGGCATATATGCAGAGTGCGAGGTGTGCCAAGTAACCGACACCAACCATGCTGCATGCACGCATTGGCATCCACCACCACCAGTGGGATGTGTGGCGCTCTCTGTGGACGGATCTTTCTCGGCAGCAAATACTCTAACCAAATACCAGTAGCTTATATTGGCAGTTTTCTAGGGAGTACTCTTTTCTGAAAGAAGCACCAATCTATTTTTCTATATTTGTACACTATGTCACAACTTTGACCCAAAGGTCCAGAGCTATTTTAGGGTGATTGGCGTAGTACTCAGAGACTGATTGTAAGCATGATTTTCATTAGCTGTCACACTGATTGTAAGCATGAGGAGGTGGAAGATTAGGTTAGTGCGAAGCTTACCTTAAACCCTACGCCGCCATTGAAACGAGGCGAGCGTCGAGGGAACCGTGGAGAACGGCGGGGAAGCGATGTCATGCCATCCGGCCTCCTCTTGTGGTGGGAGAACGAATACTCATGTGCCTCCGGCTGGCTCTGCACCCTCACGAACGGCACACCGTACTCGATTTATTCGTTATCCTCTGGGTGCTCGACCTTCGACCTGTACGCCCACCACCTCCGCCTGACTGTCGCCTCGGGCGAATCTGTCTGCTCCATCGCCCATAGGAGATACTCGATGAACTCGGAGGACTACGGCGTGACTGCCGTCGAGGTGTACATGTACATCACCGCCCTCATCGCCGTCGTCTCGCTCTTTCACATACATTGCCACATGGCCCGCACCGTCCTCGAAATCTCCCACTCATTGTCAAACCAACTAAGGATCTCCTTCAACCTGGCTAACTTTGCTTGGTCGCCGCCGGCGATCTGCCTGATTTGCTGCTGCATCCTCTCCATATATGTCCTTCTGAGTGGTCTGGTGCTAGCTTTGGAAGATGGGAGGAGAGACGATGGTCTTGCAATAGATAAGAGGGAGAGGCGAGGCGGTGGTTTTGGAATGGAGATGATGGAGAGGAGAGGAGGTGGTTTTGCAATGGAGAAGATCAGAAGAGGGAGAGGCGAGTCGGTGGTTTTGGAATGGAGATGATGGAGAGGAGAGGAGGTGGTTTTGGAATGGAGATGATGGAGAGGAGAGGAGGTGGTTTTGGAATGGAGATGATGGAGAGGAGAGGAGGTGGTTTTGCAATGGAGAAGATCGAGAGGGAGAGGCGAGTCGGTGGTTTTGGAATGGAGATGATGGAGAGGAGAGGAGGTGGTTTTGCAATGGAGAAGAGGGAGAGGAGCGTGCGGCAGCAATTTAGGATTGGGCGAGAGGGCCGGCGCGCTGTGACTGGATCAAAATCAAAATCAATTTACCCTTCAATTAAGAAAGCGACCCCACATTAACTAATCTCCCTTTTATTCTGGGTCATAATTGACCATGATTTTCGCACATAAAATATATGTTATACATTGCAAAAATAATATAGTTTGAAAGTACATTCAGATATGAACCAAACGATACAATTTTTGGTGACATGCATTCACATTTTGCTTCTCAAATACAGTACGTGGTCAAACTTTCACCCAAAATACGCAAAACAACAAAAAAAATACTTCCAAGACAGCGCCGCTCTTCCGCTCTTCTCCTCTTAAACCACCGCCGCTCCTCTCCTGTTCCAATCTAAATCCAGCGCCGCTCCTCTCCTCTTCCATTTCAAAACCACCGCCCCTCCTCTCCTGTTCTAGTCCAAAACCAGCGTCGCTCCTCTCCCGTTCTAATCCAAAACCAGCGCTGCTCCTCTCCTCTTCCATTCAAAAACCACCGCCGGCGAGTGAAGGTGTTGTGGAGAAGTAGATCGATGGAGGAGTACAACCGATATGTGAGGATCGCAGACGGCGACCATGTGAAGCTAGCTAGGATGTTGGAGATACATTCTTGGTTTTGACAACAAGTACCAACCAGCGGCGACGGCGACATCCATGGCCAAATATCTGCAACAGACCAAAAAGGCGGCGATACTCCCGGAGGGAGTCGCGCCGGAGTACATAGAGCTGCTCCTCTGGGCCATGGAGCAAACAGATTCACCGAATCCGATCGTGAGGGAGCGGTGGTGGGAGTATCGATACCAGATGGAACATCCACCAGAGATTGAAGGATCGAGCATCTACAGGGTGCCGTTTGTGAGGGTGTCCTGCCAGAGCGAGCCGGTGGAGTCTTCGTCGACCGAACCCAACTGCAAGAGGAGAAAAGCAGTTGGCCCGATGATGCTTCCCCGCCATCGTCTCCCTCGCCGTTCACATCGTCTCACGGGGCGGCTGTCTGCCGCCGAGGAATAGGAGGGATTGCCCTCTGCCCCAATAGCTCGGGCAAAAGGTTGTGAATTGTCAGGAGGAGCTTAGGGTTGTCAGTATTTGCAGGTTGTGAATTGTGTTTTGTGTTGTGTATTTTGAGAGTACTTTCAGATATGAATGTCTTTCGAATTTCAGATTTGCAGTTGAGCATATGAAGAATTTTATGAATTCTAGAGATCTATATTTAGCACTTAAAAAAATGTAGTTTCATAGGAGTATAAAAGTGCAGACAATGTGATTCTCAGAGAAGAAACTGCAAGTTTAAGTTTCAGATAAGAAACTGCAAGTTCCGTTTCGTATAAGAAATCGCAACTTTCGTAGGCGAGCATTTATATTAACACGGCCTTTTCAAATAGGGTTAACATCATGTTGGAAGTTTTATTCATGGTCGAAAATGGAACTACCAGCCGATTAACATCATGATGATCAACATTCATGCATAGCACATCTTCATATGATGCATACCAAAATGCCCACACAATGTCGAGTGTGTAAACACAGAGAAAACGAGGGACTAAGTTTTGGCAAGTGTTGGACGTGGTTTTGGGCTGCCCGTCTAGGCTTTCATTTTAACATGTGCAGCCCACGACCTCGGATGGGAGGGCCTGTTTGTATTTTCTTAGGGCCATCATGTATCGACCGCCTATGAACCTCCCATCCGAGGTTTTATTTTTGGCAGCCCAATTTATGTATTTTTTTGAAGAAAACGCAGAGGTCTGTTTCTATTTTTCTATATAAGAATAGGAACGCCAGGTCCAACTTATGTTTCCTTCTAACTATATTATATATATTTAAATTATTTTATATGTTATTATATATTATTTTTATTGTCATCATATATTTAATGATACTTACATATGTAAGAAAACAATATCCCACATCTTATTAACTTATAAAAATAATTTCTTAACAAATAAAATCCTGGATTGTTTTTGCACGAAATTCCTAGTGATTGTGTACAAAAACTTGGTAAGATTTAAGGACGAATGTAATAATATAACTTATTATTTAAATATATTTATAACAAAATGCTCAGCCCCTTTTCATTTTTTATAACATTGCTGGCCCAATCCAACATTATAATTAGAATCAGCCCAATAAAATCGTGTATTTTGAGAAAGTGCAAATGGCCTGTAATTTTTTAGGAAATAAAATTAATGGGCCGCATGGACGCTACATTATTTGTTCACCCAGCCCAGCTAACGGCTCTAATTCAAAAAAAAGATCAAATTGACTGTAAATTCTACCGCGCAAAAAAAAGACTGTAAATTCTGAAAAAATGGGTTGAATGCGTGCCACATTTTTGGAGGCTGAAATGTGGGCCAATAGGTCGAAGCCAACGCAAGTCGTTGTCAATTTAGTCAACAAATGATTCTGACATGTTAGCCGTTGGATTTACATCCAACGACCGGCATCCATCTTCAATCTCTCGTCTTCTTCCTCCGGTAGCCCGACCACCTCCGCCTCTTCTTTGCTAGCAGCTCTGCTTAGCCCGCTTCGCTATGAAGCGCTACTCCACCGTTGGCCAGGCCATCCCTCCACCCCTCCACACCTCATGTTCTTCTCCACCGACTGCAAAACCACACCGCACTAGAACCAGTTAACCCTCGTACACCTCTCCCTCTGCGACTCTACTCCCGCGTCTGCCCATCTCCGGCTCGTTGCTGTCTGGGGCCTCACCGTCGTCCACCACCTTGGATGCGCTCGGCGCGGCGTGGTCAACGTGGTCAACGAACGACACCATCGGAAGTAGAATTTGCGTGGAGAGGATGAAAGCTGGGTCCACGGCCGCACACAAGGAAATGCCTCCTTATTACGCGCAAAATAATGATTCCTCCACCTGACATCTGGGACCCACCGGAAGGGCCTCTCAGATTTCGCGAAAAACGTGCCCTGTTGGGGAACGCGTTGCGTAAAATTAAAAATTTCCTACGGTTTCACCAAGATCCATCTATGAGTTCATCTAAGCAACGAGTCATGGGAGAGAGATTGCATCTACATACCACTTGTAGATCGCGTGCGGAAGCGTTCACTAGAACGTGGATGATGGAGTCGTACTCGCCATGATCCAAATCACCGATGACCGAAAGTGCCGAACGGACGGCACCTCCGCGTTCAACACACGACGGAGCGGATGACGCCTCCTCCTTCTTGATCCAGCAAGGGAAAGGAGAGGTTGAATAAGATGGCTCCAGCAGCAGCACGACGGCGTGGTGTTGGTGGAGGAGCAAGACTCGGCGAGGCTTCGCCAAGCTTCGTGGACGGAGGAGGAAGAGGTGTAGTAGGGGGAGGGAGGCGCCAGAACTTCAGGGTGCGGCTGCCCCCTCGCCCCCTCCCTTTATATAGGCCCCCAAGGGGGGGCGCCGGCCCCTGGAGATCCAATCTCCCAGGGGGGCGGCGGCCAAGGGGGTGGAGCGCCCCCCAAGGCAAGTGGGGCGCCCCCCCCCCCACCCTAGGGGTTCAACCCTAGGCGCGAGGTGGGCCAGGCGCACCAGCCCACTATGGGCTGGTTCCCTCCCACTTCAGCCCATGGGGCCCTCCGGATGGGTGGCCCCACCGGTGGACCTCGGGACCCTTCCGGTGGTCCCGGTACAATACCGGTGACCTCAAACTTTCCCGATGGCGAAACAACACTTCCTATATATAATTCTTTACCCATGACCATTCCGGAACTCCTCGTGGACGTCCGGATCTCATCTGGGACTCGAACAACATTCGTTTACTGCATACTCATATTCATACAACCCTAGCGTCACCGAACCTTAAGTGTGTAGACCCTACGGGTTCGGGAGACACGTAGACATGACCGAGACGGCTCTTGGGCAATAACCAACAGCGGGATCTGGATACCCATGTTGGCTCCCACATGCTCCTCGATGATCTCATCGGATGAACCACGATGTCGAGGATTCAAACAACCCCGTATACAATTCCCTTTGTCCATCGGTATGTTACTTGCCCGAGATTCGATCGTCGGTATCCCAATACCTCGTTCAATCTCGTGACCGGCAAGTCACTTTACTGCATCAGAATGCATGATCCCGTGACCGGACACTTGGTCACTTTGAGCTCATTATGATGATGCACTACCGAGTGGGCCCGGTGATACCTCTCCGTAACACGGAGTGACAAATCCAGCCTCGATCCGTGTCAACCCAATGTACACTTTCGGAGATACCGTAGTGTACCTTTATAGTCACCCAGTTACGTTGTGACGTTTGGTACACCCAAAGCACTCCTACGGTATCCGGGAGTTACACGATCTCATGGTCTAAGGAAGAGATACTTGACATTGGAAAAGCTCTAGCAAAATGAACTACACGATCTTGTGCTATGCTTAGGATTGGGTCTTGTTCATCACATCATTCTCCTAATGATGTGATCCCACTATCAATGACATCCAATGTCCATAGTCAGGAAACCATGACTATCTATTGATCAACGAGCTAGTCAACTAGAGGCTCACTAGGGACATATTGTGGTCTATGTATTCACACATGTATTACGATTTCCGGATAATACAATTATAGCATGAATAAAAGACAATTATCATGAACAAAGAAATATAATAATAATCCTTTTATTATTGCCTCTAGGGCATATTTCCAACAGTCTCCCACTTGCACTAGAGTCAATAATCTAGTTACATTGTGATGAATCGAACACCCATAGAGTTACGGTGTTGATCATGTTTTTCCCGCGGAAGAGGTTTAGTCAACGGATCTGCGGCATTCAGATCCGTATGCACTTTGCAAATTTCTATGTCTCCATCTTGAACATTTTCATGGATGGAGTTGAAGCGGCAACTTGATGTGCTCGGTCTTCTTGTGAAACCTGGGCTCCTTGGCAAGTGCAATAGCTCCAGTGTTGTCACAGAAGAGTTTGTTCGGCCCCGACGCATTGGGTATGACTCCTAGGTCGGTGATGAACTCCTTCACCCAAATTGCTTCATGCGCTGCCTCCGAGGCTGCCATGTACTCCGCTTCACATGTAGATCCCGCCATACGGCCTTTCGCTTGCAGCTGCACCAGCTTACTGCTCCACCATTCAACATATACACGTATCCATTTTGTGACTTAGAGTCATCCAGATCTGTGTCGAAGCTAGCGTCAACGTAACCCTTTACGACGAGCTCTTCGTCACCTCCATAAACGAGAAACATGTCCTTTGTCCTTTTCAGGTACTTCAGGATATTCTTGACCGCTGTCCAGTGTTCCTTGCCGGATTACTTTGGTACCTTCCTACCAAACTTACGGCAAGGTTTACATCAGGATTGGTACACAGCATGGCATACATAATATATCCTATGGCCGAGGCATAGGGGATGACGCTCATCTCTTCTTTATCTTTTGCCGTGGTCGGGCATTGAGCTGAGCTCAATCTCACACCTTGCAAGATGTGCAAGAACCCTTTCTTGGACTGATCCATTTTGAACTTCTTCAAAATCTTTTCAAGGTATGTGCTTTGTGAAAGACCTATGAGGCGTCTCGATCTATCTCTATAGATCTTGATGCCTAATATATAAGCAGCTTCTCCAAGGTCCTTCATTGAAAAACTTTTTATTTAAGTAGGCCTTAATGTTGTCCAAGAGTTCTATATCATTTCCCATCAAAAGTATGTCATCTACATATAATATGAGAAATGCTACAGAGCTCCCACTCACTTTCTTGTAAACGCAGGCTTCTCCATAAGTCTGCATAAACCCAAACGCTTTGATCATCTCATCAAAGCGAATGTTCCAACTCCGAGATACTTGCACCAGCCCATAAATGGATCGCTGGAGCTTGCATACCTTGTTAGCATTCTTAGGGTCGACAAAACCTTCCGGCTGCATCATATACAACTCTTCCTTAAGATAACCGTTAAGGAATGCCGTTTTGACGTCCATCTGCCATATCTCATAATCATAGTGTGCGGCAATTGCTAACATGATTCGGACGGACTTAAGCTTCGCTACGGGAGAGAAAGTCTCATCGTAGTCAATCCCTTGAACTTGCCGATAACCCTTAGCGACAAGTCGAGCTTTATAGATGGTGACATTACCATCCGCGTCCGTCTTCTTCTTAAAGATCCATTTGTTTTCTATCGCTCGCCGATCATCGGGCAAGTCTGTCAAAGTCCATACTTTGTTTTCATACATGGATCCTATCTCGGATTGCATGGCTTCAAGCCATTTGTTGGAATCTGGGCCCGCCGTCGCTTCTTCATAGTTTGAAGGTTCACCGTTGTCTAACAACATGATTTCCAGGACAGGGTTGCCGTACCACTGCAGTGCGGGCGTGTCCTTGTGGACCTCTGAAGTTCAAGAGCAACTTGATCCAAGTACCTTGATCATCATCATTAATTTCCTCTTCGATTGGTGTAGGCATCACAGGAACATTTTCCTGAGCTGCACTACTATCCTGTTCAAGAGGTAGTACTTCATCGAGTTCTACTTTCCTCCCACTTACTTCTTTCGAGAGAAACTCTTTTTCCAGAAAGGATCCGTTCTTGGCAACAAAGATCTTGCCCTCGGATCTTAAGTAGAAGGTATACCCAATGGTTTCTTTAGGGTATCCTATGAAGACGCATTTTTCCGACTTGGGTTCGAGCTTTTCAGGTTGAAGTTTCTTGACATAAGCATCGCATCCCCAAACTTTTAGAAACGACAGCTTAGGTTTCTTCCCAAACCATAATTCATACGGTGTCGTCTCAACGGATTTAGACGGTGCCCTATTTAAAGTGAATGTAGCTGTCTCTAGAGCGCATCCCCAAAATGATAGCGGTAAATCGGTAAGAGACATCATAGACCGCACCATATCCAATAGAGTGCGATTACGACGTTCGGACACACCGTTACGCTGAGGTGTTCCAGGCGGCGTGAGTTGTGAAACGATTCCATATTTCCTCAAGTGTGTAGTGAATTCGTGACTTAAATATTCTCCTCCACGATCTGATCGCAAGAACTTTATTTTTTGGTCACGTTGATTCTCTAGCTCATTCTGAAATTCCTTGAACTTTTCAAAGGTCTCAGACTTGTGTTTCATCAAGTAGACATACCCATATCTACTTAAGTCGTCTGTGAGAGTGAGAACATAACGATATCCTCCGCGAGCCTCAACGCTCATTGGACCGCACACATCGGTATGTATGATTTCCAACAAGTTGGTTGCTCTCTCCATTGTTCCGGAGAACGGAGTCTTGGTCATCTTGCCCATGAGGCATGGTTCGCATGTGTCAAATGATTCATAATCGAGAGACTCCAAAAGTCCATCAGCATGGAGCTTCTTCATGCGCTTGACACCAATGTGACCAAAGGCGGCGGTGCCACAAGTATGTGGGACTATCGTTATCAACTTTACATCTTTTGGTATTCACGCTATGAATATGTGTAACATTACGCTCGAGATTCATTAAGAATAAACCATTGACCATCGGGGCATGACCATAAAACATACCTCTCATATAAATAGAACAACCATTATTCTCGGATGTAAATGAGTAGCCATCTCGCATTAAACGAGATCCAGATAAATGTTCATGCTCAAACTGGGCACTAAATAACAATTATTGAGGTTCATAACTAATCCCGTGGGTAAATGTAGAGGTAGCGTGCGACGGGCGATCACATCGACCTTGGAACCATTCCCGACGCGCATCGTCACCTCGTCCTTCGCCAGTCTCCGCTTATTCCGCAGCTCCTGCTGTGAGTTACAAATATGAGCAACGGCACCGGAATCAAATACCCAGGAGTTACTATGAGTACTGGTAAGGTACACATCAATTATATGTATATCAAATATACCTTTAGTGTTGCCGGCCTTCTTATCCGCTAAGTATTTGGGGCAGTTCCGCTTCCAATGACCCTTCCCCTTGCAATAAAAGCACTCGATCTCGTGCTTGGGTCCATTCCTTGACTTCTTCCCGGTAATGGCGGCTTACGGGCGCTAACCTCCTTGCCGTCCTTCTTGAAGTTCTTCTTGCCCTTGCCCTTCTTGAACTTAGTGGTCTTATTGACCATCAACACTTGATGTTCTTTCTTGATTTCAACCTCTCACGACTTCAAAGATTGAAAATACTTCAGAATGGTCTTCACCATTCCTGCATATTGTAGTTCATCACAAAGCTCTTGTAGCTTGGTGGGAGCGATCAAGGATTCTGTCAATGACCGCCTCGTCCGGGAGGTTAATGTCCAATTTGGGACAAAGCGGTTGTGCAACCTGCATATTTTGAGTATGTGCTCACCGACATAACTATTTTCCTCCATCTTACAACTATAGAACTTGTCGGAGACGTCATATCTCTCGACCCGGGCGTGAGCTTGGAAAACTAGTTTCAGCTCCTCGAACATCTCATATGCTCCGTGCTGCTCAAAACGCTTTTGGAGCCCCGGTTCTAAGCTGTAAAGCATGCCGCACTGAACGAGGGAGTAATCATCAGCACGAGACTGCCAAGCATTCATAATGTCTTGGTTCTCTGGGATGGGTGCATCACCTAGCGGTCCTTCTAGGACATATTGTTTCCTGGCAGCTATGAGGATGATCCTCGTGTTAGGACCCAGTCCGTATAGTTGCTGCCATCATCTTTCAGCTTGGTTTTCTCTAGGAACACGTTGAAGTTCATGTTAACATGAGCGTTGGCCATATTATCTACAAGACATATTTGCAAAGGTTTTAGACTAAGTTCATGATTATTAAGTTCATCTAATCAAATTATTTTAATGAACTCCCACTCAGATTAGACATCCCTCTAGTCATCTAAGTGTTACACGATCCGAGTCGACTAGGCCGTGTCCGATCATCACGTGAGACGGACAAGTCATCGTCGGTGAACATCTTCATGTTGATCGTATCTTCCATACGACTCGTGTTCGACCTTTCGGTCTCCGTGTTCCGAGGCCATGTCTGTACATGCTAGGCTCGTCAAGTTAACCCTAAGTGTTTTGCATGTGTAAACTGTCTTACACCCGTTGTATGTGAAAGTAATGATCTATCACACCCGATCATCACGTGGTGCTTCAAAACGAATTAAATTAGCAACGGCGCACAGTTAGGGGAGAACACTTCTTGATATTGTTGTAAGGGATCATCTTATTTACTACCGTCATTCTAAGTAAACAAGATGCATAAACATAATAAACATCACATGCAATTATATAGTAGTGACATGATATGGCCAATATCATATAGCTCCATTGATCTCCATCTTCGGGCTCCATGATCATCTTGTCACCAAAGATGACACCATGATCTCCATCATCATGATCTCCATCATCGTGTCTTCATGAAGTTGTCACGCCAACGACTACTTCTACTTCTATGGCTAACGTTTAGCAATAAAGTAAAGTAATTTACATGGCGTTCTTCAATGACACGCAGGTCATACAAAAATAAAGACAACTCCTATGGCTCCTGCCGGTTGTCATACTCATCGACAAGCAAGTCGTGATTCCTATTACAAGAACATGATCTCATACATCACAATATGTCATTCATAATTCATCACAACTTCTGGCCCATATCACATCACATGACAATTGCTGCAAAAACAAGTTAGACGTCCTCTAATTGTTGTTGCATCTTCTACGTGGCTACAATTGGGTTCTAGCAAGAACGCTTTCTTACCTACGAATAACCACAACGTGATTTTTCAACTTCTATTTACCCTTCATAAGGACTCTTTTCATCGAATCCGCTCCAACTAAAGTGGGAGACAGACACCCGCTAGCCACCTTATGCAACTAGTGCATGTCACCGGTGGAACCGGTCTCACGTAAGCGTCGTGTAAGGTTGGTCCGGGCCGCTTCATCCCACAATACCGCTGAAGCAAGATAAGACTACTAGCGGCAAGCAAGTTGACAAGATCTACGCCCACAACAAAATTGTGTTCTACTCGTGCAATAGAGAACTACGCACAGACCTAGCTCATGATGCCACCTTTGTTGGGGAACGTTGCGTAAAATAAAAAATTTCCCTACGGTTTCACCAAGATCCATCTATGAGTTCATCTAAGCAACGAGTCATGGGAGAGAGATTGCATCTACATACCACTTGTAGATCGCGTGCGGAAGCGTTCACTAGAACGTGGATGATGGAGTCGTACTCGCCGTGATCCAAATCACCGATGACCGAAAGTGCCGAGCGGACGGCACCTCCGCGTTCAACACACGACGGAGCGGATGACGTCTCCTCCTTCTTGATCCAGCAAGGGGAAAGGAGAGGTTGAATAAGATGGCTCCAGCAGCACGACGGCGTGGTGTTGGTGGAGGAGCGGACTCGGCGAGGCTTCGCCAAGCTTCGTGGACGGAGGAGGAAGAGGTGTAGTAGGGAGGGAGGCGCGGAACTTCAGTGCGGCTGCCCCTCGCCCCCTCCTTTATATAGGCCCCCAAGGCGCCCGGCCCTGAGATCCAATCTCCTGTGGGGCGGCGGCTAAGGGGTGGAGCGCCCCAAGGCAAGTGGGCGCCCCCCACCCTAGGGTTTCAACCCTAGGCGCGAGGGTGGGCCATAGGGGCGCACCAGCCCACTATGGGCTGGTTCCTCCCCACTTCAGCCCATGGGGCCCTCCGGGATGGGTGGCCCCACCGGTGGACCCTCGACCTTCCGGTGGTCCCAGACAATACCGGTGACCCGAAACTTTCCCGATGGCCGAAACAACACTTCCTATATATAATTCTTTACCCGCGGACCATTCCGGAACTCCTCGTGACGTCCGGGATCTCATCCGGGACTCCGAACAACATTCGGTTTACTGCATACTCATATTCATACAACCCTAGCGTCACCGAACCTTAAGTGTGTAGACCCTACGGGTTCGGGAGACACGTAGACATGACCGAGACGGCTCTTGGGCAATAACCAACAGCGGGATCTGGATACCCATGTTGGCTCCCACATGCTCCTCGATGATCTCATCGGATGAACCACGATGTCGAGGATTCAAACAACCCCGTATACAATTCCCTTTGTCCATCGGTATGTTACTTGCCCGAGATTCGATCGTCGGTATCCCAATACCTCGTTCAATCTCGTGACCGGCAAGTCACTTTACTCGTACCGTAATGCATGATCCCGTGACCAGACACTTGGTCACTTTGAGCTCATTATGATGATGCACTACCGAGTGGGCCCAGTGATACCTCTCCGTAACACGGAGTGACAAATCCAGCCTCGATCCGTGTCAACCCAATGTACACTTTCGGAGATACCTGTAGTGTACCTTTATAGTCACCCGCCACGTTGTGACGCTTGGTACACCCAAAGCACTCCTACGGTATCTGGGAGTTACACGATCTCATGGTCTAAGGAAGAGATACTTGACATTGGAAAAGCTCTAGCAAAACGAACTACACGATCTTGTGCTATGCTTAGGATTGGGTCTTGTTCATCACATCATTCTCCTAATGATGTGATCCCACTATCAATGACATCCAATGTCCATAGTCAGGAAACCATGACTATCTATTGATCAACGAGCTAGTCAACTAGAGGCTCACTAGGGACATATTGTGGTCTATGTATTCACACATGTATTACGATTTCCGGATAATACAATTATAGCATGAATAAAAGACAATTATCATGAACAAAGAAATATAATAATAATCCTTTTATTATTGCCTCTAGGGCATATTTCCAACAGTCTCCCACTTGCACTAGAGTCAATAATCTAGTTACATTGTGATGAATCGAACACCCATAGAGTTCTGGTGTTGATCATGTTTTTCCCGCGGAAGAGGTTTAGTCAACGGATCTGCGGCATTCAGATCCGTATGCACTTTGCAAATTTCTATGTCTCCATCTTGAACATTTTCATGGATGGAGTTGAAGCGACGGCTGATGTGCCTGGTCTTCTTGTGAAACCCAGGCTCCTTGGCAAGTGCAATAGCTCCGGTGTTGTCACAGAAGAGTTTGTTCGCCCCGACGCATTGGGTATGACTCCTAGGTCGGTGATGAACTCCTTCACCCAAATTGCTTCATGCGCTGCCTCCGAGGCTGCCTTGTACTCCGCTTCAAATGTAGATCCCGCCACGACGCTCTGCTTGCAGCTGCACCAGCCATCGCTTCCACCATTCAACATATACACGTATCCATTTTGTGACTTAGAGTCATCCAGATGCGTGTCGAAGCTAAGCGTCAACGTAACCCTTTACGACGAGCTCTTCGTCACCTCCATAAACGAGAAACATGTCCTTTGTCCTTTTCGTACTTCAGGATATTCTTGACCGCTGTCCGGTGTTCCTTGCCGGGATTACTTTGGTACCTTCCTACCAAACTTACGGCAAGGTTTACATCAGATTGGTACACAAGATGGCATACATAATATATCCTATGGCCGAGGCATAGGGATGACGCTCATCTCTTCTTTATCTTTTGTCGTGGTCGGCATTGAGCTGAGCTCAATCTCACACCTTGGCAAGATGTGCAAGAACCCTTTCTTGGACTGATCCATTTTGAACTTCTTCAAAATCTTTTCAAGGTATGTGCTTTGTGAAAGACCTATGAGGCGCCTCGATCTATCTCTATAGATCTTGATGCCTAATATATAAGCAGCTTCTCCAAGGTCCTTCATTGAAAAACTTTTATTTAAGTAGGCCTTAATGTTGTCCAAGAGTTCTATATCATTTCCCATCAAAAGTATGTCATCTACATATAATACGAGAAATGCTACAGAGCTCCCACTCACTTTCTTGTAAACGCAGCTTCTCCATAAGTCTCATAAACCCAAACGCTTTGATCATCTCATCAAAGCGAATATTCCAACTCCGAGATACTTGCACCAGCCCATAAATGGATCGCTGGAGCTTGCATACCTTGTTAGCATTCTTAGGGTCGACAAAACCTTCCGGCTGCATCATATACAACTCTTCCTTAAGATAACCGTTAAGGAATGCCGCTTGACGTCCATCCGCCATATCTCATAATCATAGTGTGCGGCAATTGCTAACATGATTCGGACGGACTTAAGCTTCGCCACGGGAGAGAAAGTCTCATCGTAGTCAATCCCTTGAACTTGCCGATAACCCTTAGCGACAAGTCGAGCTTTATAGATGGTGACATTACCATCCGCGTCCGTCTTCTTCTTAAAGATCCATTTGTTTTCTATCGCCGATCATCGGGCAAGTCTCACAAAGTCCATACTTTGTTTTCATACATGGATCCTATCTCGGATTGCATGGCTTCAAGCCATTTGTTGGAATCTGGGCCCGCCACGCTTCTTCATAGTTTGAAGGTTCACCGTTGTCTAACAACATGATTTCCGGTGACAGGGTTGCCGTACCACTCGTGCGGAACGTGTCCTTGTGGACCTCTGAAGTTCAAGAGCAACTTGATCCGAAGTACCTTGATCATCATCATTATTTTCCTCTTCGCTTGGTGTAGGCATCACAGAACATTTTCCGAGCTGCACTACTATCCTGTTCAAGAGGTAGTACTTCATCGAAGTTCTACTTTCCTCCCACTTACTTCTTTCGAGAGAAACTCTTTTTCCGTAAAGGATCCGTTCTTGGCAACAAAGATCTTGCCCTCGGATCTTAAGTAGAAGGTATACCCAATGGTTTCTTTAGGGTATCCTATGAAGACGCATTTTCCGACTTGGGTTCGAGCTTTTCAGGTTGAAGTTTCTTGACATAAGCATCGCATCCCCAAACTTTTAGAAACGATAGCTTAGGTTTCTTCCCAAACCATAATTCATACGGTGTCGTCTCAACGGATTTAGACGGTGCCCTATTTAAAGTGAATGTAGCTGTCTCTAGAGCGCATCCCCAAAATGATAGCGGTAAATCGGTAAGAGACATCATAGACCGCACCATATCCAATAGAGTGCGATTACGACGTTCGGACACACCGTTATTACCGAGGTGTTCCAGCGGCGTGAGTTGTGAAACGATTCCATATTTCCTCAAGTGTGTAGTGAATTCGTGACTTAAATATTCTCCTCCACGATCCGATCGCAAGAACTTTATTTATTGGTCACGTTGATTCTCTAGCTCATTCTGAAATTCCTTGAACTTTTCAAAGGTCTCAGACTTCTGTTTCATCAAGTAGACATACCCATATCTACTTAAGTCGTCTGTGAGAGTGAGAACATAACGATATCCTCCGCGAGCCTCAACGCTCATTGGACCGCACACATCGGTATGTATGATTTCCAACAAGTTGGTTGCTCTCTCCATTGTTCCGGAGAACGGAGTCTTGGTCATCTTGCCCATGAGGCATGGTTCGCATGTGTCAAATGATTCATAATCGAGAGACTCCAAAAGTCCATCAAGATGGAGCTTCTTCATGCGCTTGACACCAATGTGACCATAGGCGGCAAAGGCACAAGTATGTGGGACTATCGTTATCAACTTTACATCTTTTGGTATTCACGCTATGAATATGTGTAACATTACGCCGAGATTCATTAAGAATAAACCATTGACCATCGGGCATGACCATAAAACATACCTCTCAGATAAATAGAACAACCATTATTCTCGGATGTAAATGAGTAGCCATCTCGCATTAAACGAGATCCAGATAAATGTTCATGCTCAAACTTGGCACTAAATAACAATTATTGAGGTTCATAACTAATCCCGTGGGTAAATGTAGAGGTAGCGTGCCGACGGCGATCACATCGACCTTGGAACCATTCCCGACGCGCATCGTCACCTCGTCTTCGCCAGCCTCCGCTTATTCCGCAGCTCCCTGCCAGGAGTTACAAATATGAGCAACGGCACCGAATCAAATACCCGTGGAGTTACTATGAGTACGGTAAGGTACACATCAATTATATGTATATCAAATATACCTTTAGTGTTGCCGGCCTTCTTATCCGCTAAGTATTTGGGGCAGTTCCGCCCAATGACCCTTCCTTGCAATAAAAGCACTCGGCCTCGTGCTTGGGTCCATTCCTTGACTTCTTCCCGTAATCGGCTTATCGGGCGGCAACCTCCTTGCCGTCCTTCTTGAAGTTCTTCTTGCCCTTGCCCTTCTTGAACTTAGTGGTCTTATTGACCATCAACACTTGATGTTCTTTCTTGATTTCAACCTCTGCTGACTTCAGATTGAAAATACTTCAGAATGGTCTTCACCATTCCCGCATATTGTAGTTCATCACAAAGCTCTTGTAGCTTGGTGGGAGCGACTGAATGATTCTGTCAATGACCGCCTCGTCCGGAGGTTAATGTCCAGTGGGACAAAGGTTGTGCAACCTGCATATTTTGAGTATGTGCTCACTGACATAACTATTTTCCTCCATCTTACAACTATAGAACTTGTCGGAGACGTCATATCTCTCGACCCGGGCGTGAGCTTGGAAAACTAGTTTCAGCTCCTCGAACATATCATATGCTCCGTGCTGCTCAAAACGCTTTTGGAGCCCCGGTTCTAAGCTGTAAAGCATGCCGCACTGAACGAGGGAGTAATCATCAGCACGAGACTGCCAAGCATTCATAATGTCTTGGTTCTCTGGGATGGGTGCATCACCTAGCGGTCCTTCTAGGACATATTGTTTCTCGGCAGCTATGAGGATGATCCTCGTGTTCCGGACCCAGTCCGTATAGTTCTTTACATCATCTTTCAGCTTGGTTTCTCTAGGAACACGTTGAAGTTCATGTTAACATGAGCGTTGGCCATATTATCTACAAGACATATTTGCAAAGGTTTTAGACTAAGTTCATGATAATTAAGTTCATCTAATCAAATTATTTTAATGAACTCCCACTCAGATTAGACATCCCTCTAGTCATCTAAGTGTTACACGATCCGAGTCGACTAGGCCGTGTCCGATCATCACGTGAGACGGACTAGTCATCGTCGGTGAACATCTTCATGTTGATCGTATCTTCCATACGACTCGTGTTCGACCTTTTGGTCTCCGTGTTCCGAGGCCATGTCTGTACATGCTAGGCTCGTCAAGTTAACCCTAAGTGTTTTGCATGTGTAAAACTGTCTTACACCCGCTGTATGTGAACGTAAGGATCTATCACACCCGATCATCACGTGGTGCTTCGAAACGACGAACTTTAGCAACGGTGCACAGTTAGGGGAGAACACTTCTTGATATTGTTGTAAGGGATCATCTTATTTACTACCGTCATTCTAAGTAAACAAGATGCATAAACATAATAAACATCACATGCAATTATATAGTAGTGACATGATATGGCCAATATCATATAGCTCCATTGATCTCCATCTTCGGGCTCCATGATCATCTTGTCACCGGCATGACACCATGATCTCCATCATCATGATCTCCATCATCGTGTCTTCATGAAGTTGTCACGCCAACGACTACTTCTACTTCTATGGCTAACGTTTAGCAATAAAGTAAAGTAATTTACATGGCGTTCTTCAATGACACGCAGGTCATACAAAAATAAAGACAACTCCTATGGCTCCTGCCGGTTGTCATACTCATCGACATGCAAGTCGTGATTCCTATTACAAGAACATGATCTCATACATCACAATATGTCATTCATCATTCATCACAACTTCTGGCCATATCACATCACATGACAATTGCTGCAAAAACAAGTTAGACGTCCTCTAATTGTTGTTGCATCTTCTACGTGGCTACAATTGGGTTCTAGCAAGAACGTTTTCTTACCTACGAATAACCACAACGTGATTTTTTCAACTTCTATTTACCCTTCATAAGGACTCTTTTCATCGAATCCGCTCCAACTAAAGTGGGAGAGACAGACACCCGCTAGCCACCTTATGCAACTAGTGCATGTCAGTCGGTGGAACCGGTCTCACGTAAGCGTACGTGTAAGGTTGGTCCGGCCGCTTCATCCCACAATACCGCTGAAGCAAGATAAGACTAGTAGTGGCAAGCAAGTTGACAAGATCTACGCCCACAACAAAATTGTGTTCTACTCGTGCAATAGAGAACTACGCATAGACCTAGCTCATGATGCCATTGATGGGGAACGTTGCCGAAAATTAAAATTTTCCTACGGTTTCACCAAGATCCATCTATGAGTTCATCTAAGCAACGAGTCATGGGAGAGAGATTGCATCTACATACCACTTGTAGATCGCGTGCGGAAGCGTTCACTAGAACATGGATGATGGAGTCGCATCGCCGTGATCCAAATCACCGATGACCGAGTGCCGAACGGACGGCACCTCCGCGTTCAACACACGTACGGAGCGGATGACGTCTCCTCCTTCTTGATCCAGCAAGGGGAAAGGAGAGGTTGAATAAGATGGCTCCAGCAGCAGCACGACGGCGTGGTGTTGGTGGAGGAGCAGCACTCCGGCAGGGCTTCGCCAAGCTCGTGACGGAGGAGGAAGAGGTGTAGTAGGGGGAGGGAGGCGCCAGAACTTCAGGGTGCGGCTGCCCCCTCGCCCCCTCCCTTTATATAGGCCCCCAAGGGGGGGCGCCGGCCCCTGGAGATCCAATCTCCCGAGGCGGCGGCCAAGGTGGAGCGCCCAAGGCAGTGGGCGCCCACCCTAGGGTTTCAACCCTAGGCGCGGTGGGCCAGGGGCGCACCAGCCCACTATGGGCTGGTTCCTCCCCACTTCAGCCCATGGGGCCCTCCGGGATGGGTGGCCCCACCCGGTGGACCTCGGGACCCTTCCGGTGGTCCCAGACAATACCGGTGACCCCAAACTTTCCGATGGCGGTCAAAACAACACTTCCTATATATAATTCTTTACCCGCGGACCATTCCGGAACTCCTCGTGACGTCCGGGATCTCATCCGGACTCGAACAACATTCGGTTTACTGCATACTCATATTCATACAACCCTAGCGTCACCGAACCTTAAGTGTAGACCCTACGGGTTCGGAGACACGTGAACATGACCGAGACGGCTCTTGGGCAATAACCAACAGCGGATCTGGATACCCATGTTGGCTCCCACATGCTCCTCGATGATCTCATCGGATGAACCACGATGTCGAGGATTCAAACAACCCCAGATACAATTCCCTTTGTCCATCGGTATGTTACTTGCCCGAGATTCGATCGTCGGTATCCCAATACCTCGTTCAATCTCGTGACCGGCAAGTCACTTTACTCGCATCAGTAATGCATGATCCCGTGACCGACACTTGGTCACTTTGAGCTCATTATGATGATGCACTACCGAGTGGGCCCAAGTGATACCTCTCCGTAACACGGAGTGACAAATCCAGTCTCGATCCGTGTCAACCCAATGCACACTTTCGGAGATACCGTAGTGTACCTTTATAGTCACCCGATTACGTTGTGACGCTTGGTACACCCAAAGCACTCCTACGGTATCCGGGAGTTACACGATCTCATGGTCTAAGGAAGAGATACTTGACATTGGAAAAGCTCTAGCAAAAGCGAACTACACGATCTTGTGCTATGCTTAGGATTGGGTCTTGTCCATCACATCATTCTCCTAATGATGTGATCCCACTATCAATGACATCCAATGTCCATAGTCAGGAAACCATGACTATCTATTGATCAACGAGCTAGTCAACTAGAGGCTCACTAGGGACATATTGTGGTCTATGTATTCACACATGTATTACGATTTCCGGATAATACAATTATAGCATGAATAAAAGACAATTATCATGAACAAAGAAATATAATAATAATCCTTTTATTATTGCCTCTAGGGCATATTTCCAACAGTCTCCCACTTGCACTAGAGTCAATAATCTAGTTACATTGTGATGAATCGAACACCCATAGAGTTACGGTGTTGATCATGTTTTTCCCTTGAAGAGGTTTAGTCAACGGATCTGCGACATTCAGATCCGTATGCACTTTGCAAATTTCTATGTCTCCATCTTGAACATTTTCATGGATGGAGTTGAAGCGACGCTTGATGTGCACGGTCTTCTTGTGAAACCTGGGCTCCTTGGCAAGTGCAATAGCTCCGGTGTTGTCACAGAAGAGTTTGTTCGCCCCACGCATTGGGTATGACTCCTAGGTCGGTGATGAACTCCTTCACCCAAATTGCTTCATGCGCTGCCTCCGAGGCTGCCATGTACTCCGCTTCACATGTAGATCCCGCCACGACGCTCTGCTTGCAGCTGCACCAGCTTCGCTTCCACCATTCAACATATACACGTATCCATTTTGTGACTTAGAGTCATCCAGATCTGTGTCGAAGCTAAGCGTCAACGTAACCCTTCTGACGAGCTCTTCGTCACCTCCATAAACGAGAAACATGTCCTTTGTCCTTTTCAGGTACTTCAGGATATTCTTGACCGCTGTCCAGTGTTCCTTGCCGGGATTACTTTGGTACCTTCCTACCAAACTTACGGCAAGGTTTACATCAGGATTGGTACACAGCATGGCATACATAATATATCCTATGGCCGAGGCATAGGGGATGACGCTCATCTCTTCTTTATCTTTTGCCGTGGTCGGGCATTGAGCTGAGCTCAATCTCACACCTTGCGATGTGCAAGAACCCTTTCTTGGACTGATCCATTTTGAACTTCTTCAAAATCTTTTCAAGGTATGTGCTTTGTGAAAGACCTATGAGGCGTCTCGATCTATCTCTATAGATCTTGATGCCTAATATATAAGCAGCTTCTCCAAGGTCCTTCATTGAAAAACTTTTATTTAAGTAGGCCTTAATGTTGTCCAAGAGTTCTATATCATTTCCCATCAAAAGTATGTCATCTACATATAATATGAGAAATGCTACAGAGCTCCCACTCACTTTCTTGTAAACGCAGGCTTCTCCATAAGTCTCATAAACCCAAACGCTTTGATCATCTCATCAAAGCGAATGTTCCAACTCCGAGATACTTGCACCAGCCCATAAATGGATCGCTGGAGCTTGCATACCTTGTTAGCATTCTTAGGGTCGACAAAACCTTCCGCTGCATCATATACAACTCTTCCTTAAGATAACCCGTTAAGGAATGCCGTTTTGACGTCCATCTGCCATATCTCATAATCATAGTGTGCGGCAATTGCTAACATGATTCGGACGGACTTAAGCTTCGCTACGGAGAGAAAGTCTCATCATCGTAGTCAATCCCTTGAACTTGCCGATAACCCTTAGCGACAAGTCGAGCTTTATAGATGGTGACATTACCATCCGCGTCCGTCTTCTTCTTAAAGATCCATTTGTTTTCTATCGCTCGCCGATCATCGGGCAAGTCTGTCAAAGTCCATACTTTGTTTTCATACATGGATCCTATCTCGGATTGCATGGCTTCAAGCCATTTGTTGGAATCTGGGCCCGCCGTCGCTTCTTCATAGTTTGAAGGTTCACCGTTGTCTAACAACATGATTTCCAGGACAGGGTTGCCGTACCACTGCAGTGCGGAACGTGTCCTTGTGGACCTCTGATTCGGTAGCAACTTGATCCAAGTACCTTGATCATCATCATTATTTTCCTCTTGAGTTGGTGTAGGCATCACAGAACATTTTCCGAGCTGCACTACTATCCTGTTCAAGAGGTAGTACTTCATCGAAGTTCTACTTTCCTCCCACTTACTTCTTTCGAGAGAAACTCTTTTCGAGAAAGGATCCGTTCTTGGCAACAAAGATCTTGCCCTCGGATCTTAAGTAGAAGGTATACCCAATGGTTTCTTTAGGGTATCCTATGAAGACGCATTTTTCCGACTTGGGTTCGAGCTTTTCAGGTTGAAGTTTCTTGACATAAGCATCGCATCCCCAAACTTTTAGAAACGACAGCTTAGGTTTCTTCCCAAACCATAATTCATACGGTGTCGTCTCAGCGGATTTAGACGGTGCCCTATTTAAAGTGAATGTAGCTGTCTCTAGAGCGCATCCCCAAAATGATAGCGGTAAATCGGTAAGAGACATCATAGACCGCACCATATCCAATAGAGTGCGATTCTGACGTTCGGACACACCGTTCTGTTGAGGTGTTCGGTGGCGTGAGTTGTGAAACGATTCCATATTTCCTCAAGTGTGTAGTGAATTCGTGACTTAAATATTCTCCTCCACGATCTGATCGCAAGAACTTTATTTTTTGGTCACGTTGATTCTCTAGCTCATTCTGAAATTCCTTGAACTTTTCAAAGGTCTCGGACTTGTGTTTCATCAAGTAGACATACCCATATCTACTTAAGTCGTGCGTGAGAGTGAGAACATAACGATATCCTCCATGAGCCTCAACGCTCATTGGACCGCACACATCGGTATGTATGATTTCCAACAAGTTGGTTGCTCTCTCCATTTTTCCGGAGAACGGAGTCTTGGTCATCTTGCCCATGAGGCATGGTTCGCATGTGTCAAATGATTCATAATCGAGAGACTCCAAAAGTCCATCAGCATGGAGCTTCTTCATGCGCTTGACACCAATGTGACCAAGGCGGCGATTGCCACAAGTATGTGGGACTATCGTTATCAACTTTACATCTTTTGGTATTCACGCTATGAATATGTGTAACATTACGCTCGAGATTCATTAAGAATAAACCATTGACCATCGGGGCATGACCATAAAACATACCTCTCATATAAATAGAACAACCATTATTCTCGGATGTAAATGAGTAGCCATCTCGCATTAAACGAGATCCAGATAAATGTTCATGCTCAAACTTGGCACTAAATAACAATTATTGAGGTTCATAACTAATCCGTGGGTAAATGTAGAGGTAGCGTGCCGGCGGCGATCACATCGACCTTGGAACCATTCCCGACGCCAAGATCGTCACCTCGTCCTTCGCCAGCCTCCGCTTATTCCGCAGCTCCTGGCATGAGTTACAAATATGAGCAACGGCACCGGAATCAAATACCCAGGAGTTACTATGAGTCTTTGGTAAGGTACACATCAATTATATGTATATCAAATATACCTTTAGTGTTGCGGCCTTCTTATCCGCTAAGTATTTGGGGCAGTTCCGCTTCAATGACCCTTCCCTTGCAATAAAAGCACTCGGTCTCGTGCTTGGGTCCATTCCTTGACTTCTTCCCGTAATGGCGGCTTATCGGGCGCTGCAACCTCCTTGCCGTCCTTCTTGAAGTTCTTCTTGCCCTTGCCCTTCTTGAACTTAGTGGTCTTATTGACCATCAACACTTGATGTTCTTTCTTGATTTCAACCTCTCACGACTTGACATTGAAAATACTTCAGAATGGTCTTCACCATTCCACGCATATTGTAGTTCATCACAAAGCTCTTGTAGCTTGGTGGGGCGATCGAATGATTCATCAATGACCGCCTCGTCCAGGAGGTTAATGTCCAAAGGACAAAGGTTGTGCAACCTGAACATTTTGAGTATGTGCTCACCGACATAACTATTTTCCTCCATCTTACAACTATAGAACTTGTCGGAGACGTCATATCTCGACCGGGCGTGAGCTTGGAAAACTAGTTTCAGCTCCTCGAACATATCATATGCTCCGTGCTGCTCAAAAGCGCTTTTGGAGCCCGGTTCTAAGCTGTAAAGCATGCCGCATCAGCGAGGGAGTAATCATCGGCCGCGAGACTGCCAAGCATTCATAATGTCTTGGTTCTCTGGGATGGGTGCATCACCTAGCGGTCCTTCTAGGACATATTGTTTCCTGGCAGCTATGAGGATGATCCTCAGGTTCCGGACCCAGTCCGTATAGTTGCTGACATCATCTTTCAGCTTGGTTTTCTCTAGGAACACGTTGAAGTTCATGTTAACATGAGCGTTGGCCATATTATCTACAAGACATATTTGCAAAGGTTTTAGACTAAGTTCATGATAATTAAGTTCATCTAATCAAATTATTTTAATGAACTCCCACTCAGATTAGACATCCCTCTAGTCATCTAAGTGTTACACGATCCGAGTCGACTAGGCCGTGTCCGATCATCACGTGAGACGGACTAGTCATCGTCGGTGAACATCTTCATGTTGATCGTATCTTCCATACGACTCGTGTTCGACCTTTTAGTCTCCGTGTTCGAGGCCATGTCTGCATACATGCTAGGCTCGTCAAGTTAACCCTAAGTGTTTTGCATGTGTAGAACTGTCTTACACCCGTTGTATGTGAGCGTAAGGATCTATCACACCCGATCATCACGTGGTGCTTCAAAGCAGCGAACTTTAGCAACGGTGCACAGTTAGGGGAGAACACTTCTTGATATTGTTGTAAGGGATCATCTTATTTACTACCGTCATTCTAAGTAAACAAGATGCATAAACATAATAAACATCACATGCAATTATATAGTAGTGACATGATATAGCCAATATCATATAGCTCCATTGATCTCCATCTTCGGGGCTCCATGATCATCTTGTCACCGCATGACACCATGATCTCCATCATCATGATCTCCATCATCGTGTCTTCATGAAGTTGTCACACCAACGACTACTTCTACTTCTATGGCTAACGCGTTTAGCAATAAAGTAAAGTAATTTACATGGCGTTCTTCAATGACACACGCAGGTCATACAAAAATAAAGACAACTCCTATGGCTCCTGCCGTTGTCATACTCATCGACATGCAAGTCGTGATTCCTATTACAAGAACATGATCTCATACATCACAATATGTCATTCATCATTCATCACAACTTCTGGCCATATCACATCACATGACAATTGCTGCAAAAACAAGTTAGACGTCCTCTAATTGTTGTTGCATCTTCTCTGATAGCTACAATTGGGTTCTAGCAAGAACGTTTTCTTACCTACGAATAACCACAACGTGATTTTTTCAACTTCTATTTACCCTTCATAAGGACTCTTTTCATCGAATCCGCTCCAACTAAAGTGGAGAGACAGACACCCGCTAGCCACCTTATGCAACTAGTGCATGTCGATTCGGTGGAACCGGTCTCACGTAAGCGTCGTGTAAGGTTGGTCCGCCGCTTCATCCCACAATACCGCTGAAGCAAGATAAGACTAGTAGTGGCAAGCAAGTTGACAAGATCTACGCCCACAACAAAATTGTGTTCTACTCGTGCAATAGAGAACTACGCATAGACCTAGCTCATGATGCCACTGTTGGGGAACGTTGCAGAAAATTAAAAAATTTCCTACGGTTTCACCAAGATCCATCTATGAGTTCATCTAAGCAACGAGTCATGGGAGAGAGATTGCATCTACATACCACTTGTAGATCGCGTGCGGAAGCGTTCACTAGAACGTGGATGATGGAGTCGTACTCGCCGTGATCCAAATCACCGATGACCGAAAGTGCCGAAGCAGACGGCACCTCCGCGTTCAACACACGTCACGGAGCGGATGGCGTCTCCTCCTTCTTGATCCAGCAAGGGGAAAGGAGAGGTTGAATAAGATGGCTCCAGCAGCAGCGACGGCGTGGTGTTGGTGGAGGAGCAAGACTCGGCGAGCTTCGCCAAGCTTCGTGACGGAGGAGGAAGAGGTGTAGTAGGGAGGGAGGCGCCAGAACTTCAGGTGCGGCTGCCCCTCGCCCCCTCCCTTATATAGGCCCCCAAGGGGCGCCCCCTGAGATCCAATCTCCCGAGGCGGCCAAGGGGGTGGGCGCCCCCAAGGCAAGTGGGCCCGCCCCCCCCCCCTAGGGTTTCAACCCTAGGCGGGGGGGGGCCAGGGGGGCGCACCAGCCCACTATGGGCTGGTTCCCCGCCCACTTCAGCCCATGGGGCCCTCCGGGATGGGTGGCCCCACCGGTGGACCCCACAGGACCCTTCCGTGGTCCGGTACAATACCGGTGACCCGAAACTTTCCCGATGGCGAAACAACACTTCCTATATATAATTCTTTACCATGACCATTCCGAACTCCTCGTGACGTCTGGATCTCATCCGGGACTCGAACAACATTCGGTTTACTGCATACTCATATTCATACAACCCTAAGCGTCCACCGAACCTTAAGTGTGTGTAGACCCTACGGGTTCGGGAGACACGTAGACATGACCGAGGCGGCTCTCGGGCAATAACCAACAGCGGGAACTGGATACCCATGTTGGCTCCCACATGCTCCTCGATGATCTCATCGGATGAACCACGATGTCGAGGATTCAAACAACCCCGTATACAATTCCCTTTGTCAATCGGTATGTTACTTGCCCGAGATTCGATCGTCGGTATCCCAATACCTCGTTCAATCTCGTGACCGGCAAGTCACTTTACTCGTACCGTACTGCCTGATCCCGTGACCAGACACTTGGTCACTTTGCGCTCATTATGATGATGCACTACCGAGTGGGCCCAGTGATACCTCTCCGTAACACGGAGTGACAAATCCGATCTCGATCCGTGTCAACCCAACAGACACTTTCGGAGATACCGTAGTGTACCTTTATAGTCACCCGATTCGTTGTGACGTTTGGTACACCCAAAGCACTCCTACGGTATCCGGGAGTTACACGATCTCATGGTCTAAGGAAGATATAGTTGACATTGGAAAAGCTCTAGCAAAAGCGAACTACACGATCTTGTGCTATGCTTAGGATTGGGTCTTGTCCATCACATCATTCTCCTAATGATGTGATCCCGCTATCAATGACATCCAATGTCCATAGTCGAAAACCATGACTATCTATTGATCAACGAGCTAGTCAACTAGAGGCTCACTAGGGACATATTGTGGTCTATGTATTCACACGTGTATTACGATTTCCGGATAATACAATTATAGCATGAATAAAAGACAATTATCATGAACAAAGAAATATAATAATAATCCTTTTATTATTGCCTCTAGGGCATATTTCCAACACCCCCCGCTGACATGTCGGACCCACCAGCTATCTTCGTGTGCAAGGAAGTGCCTCCTTATTACGCACAAAAAAATGAATACTCCCCCTGCCAGCTGGAACCCAGCATAGTGGGAGGCTGACATGTGGGCCTACCAAGTTGACGGGGACGGAGGGCTTTGTCAACTTAGTCAATATGAATGATTCTAGCTCCTGTTACCGTACGATGTTCATCCAACGGCCGTAGTGCTTCTTCAACCTCTGGTCTTCTTGCTCCAGCCGCCCAAACCAGCGCTAGTCGTGTCGCGTGCTCCTGCCTCCCGTGGCCGGCTGTGATGTCGCGGAGGCCTCACCGCCCCCTACTACTCCCACCGCTGGCCAGGCCATCCCTCTACTCACCCACACCCCCTGTTATTCTGTGGTGACACCAGCCTCACACCGCAGCCGAACCAGTGAACCCTCGTACTTCTCTTCGCGTGGGCATCCACTGCTACATCTTCCCCGGTTCCGAGTCATCCCCTTCCTAGGCCTCGCCGTCGTCCACCGCCGTGGTGCTCTCGGTGCGGCGTGGTCAATGTGGTCAAGGAACGACTTCCATCGGATCTGAACTATACGTGGAGAGGCTGACAGCTGGGTCCACGACCGCAGCAAAGAAGTGCCTCCTTATTACGCGCAAAATAATGATTCCTCCACCTGACAGCGGGGACCCACCGGACGGGCCACCATATTTCATGAAAAAACGCTTTCCCACATTGCTGGGACCCACTGGCTACATCTTCGCATACGCAAGGAAGTGCGTCAGGAAAAAAAACGATTCGCCCCCTGACTGCTACGACCCACCAGCTACATCTTCGCACGCAAGGAAGTGCATCCGGGCAAAAAAAATTGATTCGCCCCCCTGACTGCTGGGACCCACCAGCTACATTTTCGCACGCAAAGGAAGTGCGTCTGGGCAAAAAAACGATTCGCCCCTCTGACTGCTGGGACCCACCAGCTACATTTTCACACGCAAGGAAGTGCGGCGGTCGGGACCCACACGGTCGGGCGTATGTAAGCGTTGTCATTCTGGTCGCGAACGTGTATGCGTACATCTTGGTCGCCGAGAGGCGCGCACATGTCGTAGTAGAGGCGCCGCACGTAGCATGTACACGCACGTCTGGCGAGTGCAAGAAAGAAAATCTGACCCGCGTCACGTACATACGGGCAGGGTCTCGAACGCCTACTCGTGCATACGTACGGCCAGGTCTCGTGTACATGGCTGGGTCGGAATGGAGAAACAGCGTCGTCGTCATGTTCATGGGGAGCCAACCGGCTGGGTCAGAACGGAATGTGTGGTCGTGTTCATCGGGAGGGCTTGGACGAAACAGGCGATGGAAATGAGGCCTAGCGTACCGCACAACGGAGGAAACAGACCTCCTACATTACGAACAGGGTCTTGTTGATCGGGAGGGGTGTGGCGTACCGCAAAACGGAGGAAATGGACCTCCTACGGTCGAAATGGGGGTCATGTTGATTGGGAGGGGTGTGGCATACCACAAAACAGACGAAACGGACCTCCTACGGTCGAAACAGGGGTCCTGTTGATCGGGAGGGGTGTGGCGTACTGCAAAACGGACGAAACGGACCTCCTACGATCGAAACGGGGGTCCTGTTCATCGGGACAGGTGTGGTATACCGCAAAACGGGACTCCACGGGATATTGTTCATCTCCACCGTTGATCTCCTCTAGCCTCCACGGGCTACTGTCGACCTCCTCCAGCCTCCACGGGCTACTGTCGACCTCCTCCAGCCTCCACGGGCTCCTGTTCATCCAGCCTCCACCGCGCGCTACTCCACCGAATACTGTTCAACCACCCCTCCATCGTCTACTGTTCATCTAGCCCTCCACACCACGGGGTCCTGTTCAACCACCCCTCCACGGGCACCCCTCCACCGTCTACTGTTCATCCAGCCCTCTACACCACGAGGTCATGTTCATCCAGAGGCAACGCCACCACTCACTGTTCATCCAATCGATCGGCTTCAGTTAGCAGCAGTAGCAAAGGAATCGCTTGATCGGGTTCAGTTAACATCCATCGATCGATCACTCGGGTTCGATGCACGCGTAACTGCGGTGCAATCGCTCGGGTTCAATTAGAGCCCAACGCCTCGCTCGGGTTCAGTTAGAGCCAACGCCTCGCTCACACACGCGTATGTGTATGAGAGAAACGCGCATCGCTCGGCCCCCGACCTCCCACCGTAACCAGCAACTCCAAATTTTCCTCCCCCTCGCTTCTACCACGGTTTTTTCCATCATGGACGGCCCAAAGAATGTCATGCAGCTGCGTCTCCGGCCCGCCCAGGACGAAAAGCCCATTTCATGTCATGATTTTTTGTCATAGAAGTAGGAGCCCGCCACATCTATGATGATACCGGGTTTTGTCACAATTATCGTCATAGAAGTGTCATATGTATGACAGGAAAAAAATTCGTTCGGCCCAAAATGTCACGGATGTGTCTCTTTTTTTGTAGTGCTAGTTGGCCGCTTCTCAACTTATTTGCTAGCCTTCGCCTGTACTAAGTGGGAATTCTGCTTGTACATCAAAAACCTTGAACCCAAAAGTTATTCCAAATGAGTCCACCATACCTACCTATATGCGGTATTACCCTGCCGCCCTAAGTAAATCTGCATGTGCCACCTCTAAAAATTTCTAATAAATATCATTTTTGTGTGCCTGGATCGTTCATGGAACAAGAGGAGGTGGTCGGTATCTTCCATGCTAAGCGGGTTATTCTCAGGTCGAGTGTTTATTCACTCGCCATCGCATGAGAAAAGGGCGGTAATAGAGATGCCCAGTTCCAAACTACAAACAGAAAAAGCTTACAAATAATCAAACAAAAACTCCCAATGGAGTCAAAACCTTTACTTTTATCGCTTGGGAACCGCCACTAGCGTGCTTGGCATGGAAGATATTGATAACTGATAGTCGTGAAGTAAATGAGAAGGGTGCATGTCTCAAAATATCATTTACCTCTGTTTTAAAAAACTTGAGCTCTAGCACCTCTGCCAATCACTGCTTCCCTCCGTGAATGGACTATCTATTTACTTTTATGTTGTGTCATCACCTTCTAAAACAAGCGTCAGAACCTGAGAGCACTGCTGTCAACAAATGCATTGTGTGTAGCTAATGTTGGGTGCATCATGACTGGATCTTTTCTACCATGAATTACAATGTTTAGTCGCCGCTTGAACTTTGGAGGTGCTCTGCATTTTTGTTTTGCGGTCTCAGAAACGGCTAGTGAGATACCACTATTGTCATATTATATCATGGTTGTTTTGACAACATGTTGTTGTATGGGGTATCTTATTATTGCTCGCTAGCTGATTATGTCATTGATATGAGTTAATATAATCTTTAAGAGTTAATGTCGGCATGGTTAGTTATAATGTTGGCTGAAAACCTGGGTGTTGTTTAAGCTTATTTATGCAAACAAGAGCAAAAGAGTTCGTAAGTTTTTCTTTTTCACTTTCAGTTTATCAACTGAATTGCTTGAGGACAAGCAAAAGTTTAAGCTTGGAGGAGTTGATACGTCTCCAACGTATCAACTTTTCCTAACGCTTTTCCTCTTGTTTTGGACTCTAATTTGCATGATTTGAATGAAACTAACCCCGAACTGACGCTGTTTTTAGCAGAACTACAATGGTGTTGTTTTTGTGCAAAAATAAAAGTTCTCGGAATGGAACGAAACTTTGCGAGGATTTTTTATACAATAAATAAGAATTTCTGGAGCCAAGATCCACCAGAGGGGGACACAGGTGGGCACAACCCACTGTGGCACCCCCTCCTCGGCGCGCCTATCGTGGGTTGTCCCTGATACGTCTCCAACATATCTATAATTTATGAAGTATTCATGCCGTTATATTATCATTCTTGGATGTTTTACAATCATTTTATAGCAACTTCATATCATTTTTTGGAACTAACCTATTGACCCAGTTGAGTGAGTCCTTGATTAGGGGGTCCTCGGACAGCCGGACTATATACTTCTACCGGACTATTGGACTACGAAGATACAAGACTCAAGACTTCGCCCCGTGTCCGGATGGGACTCTCCTTGGCGTGGAAGGCAAGATTGGCAATACGGATATGTAGATCTCCTCCCTTGTAACCGACTCTGTGTAACCCTAGCCCCCTCCAGTGTCTATATAAACCGGAGGGTTGGACAACAACAATCATACCATAGGCTAGCTTCTAGGGTTTAGCCACTATGATCTCGTGGTAGATAAACTCTTGTAATACTCATATCATCAAGATCAATCAAGCAGGAAGTAGGGTATTACCTCCATCGAGAGGGCCCGAACCTGGGTAAACATCGTGTCCCCGCCTCCTATTACCATCCGCCTTAGACGCACAGTTCGGGACCCCCTACCCGAGATCCGCTGGTTTTGACACCGACACCAGTGCCCAGTGCCAGTTGCTATTTTTTGCTTGTTTTTTACATCGCGGGAAATCAATATCAAACGGAGTCCAAACACCGTGTAACTTTTTGGAGATTTTTTTTATGGACCAGAACACCCAGGATGGGCCAGAGAAGCACCTGGGGGTGCTTCGAGGGGGCACAACCCACCAGGGCACGCCTGGGGGCCCAGGCGCGCCCAGGTGGGTTGTGCCCACCTCGGTGATCACCTGCACACCCCCCCCCCCTTATCGTATAAATTCCCCAAAATTCCAGAAACCCTCGGGGTGAACCTAGATCAGAAGTTCCGCCACTGCAAGGCTCTGTAGCCACCGAAAACCAATCTAGATCGCGTTTTGGCACCTTGCCGGAGGGGGGAATCATCTCCGGTGGCCATCTTCATCATCCCGGCGGCCACCGCGATGAGGAGGGAGTAGTCCACCCACGGGGCTGAGGGTTTGTACCAGTAGCTATGTGTTTAATCTCTCTCTCTCTCTCTCTCTCTCTCTCTCTCTTGTGTTCTTGAGATGTCACGATCTTGATGTATCGCGGGCTTTGTTAATATAGTCGGATCATATGGTGTTTTCCCCTCTCTATCTTGTTGTGATAAATTGAGTTTTTTCCTTTGAGATTTCGTTGTTATCGGATTGAATACTTTTATGGATTTGAGAACACTTGATATATGTCTTGCAATTGAATACTTGTGGTGACAATGGGTTGTCGTATTGATTCACTTGATATATGTTTTGGCACTCAACTCGCGGATTCCCGAGGTGACATTGGGGTAATATATGCATAGGGGTTGATGCACATTCTTGTTTTTGTTTCTCCGGTAGAAATCTTGGGCACTCTTTGAAGTTCTTTGTGTTGGATTGAGTATTATGAATATGAATTTGCTTTGGTGTTATTTTAGTACGAATTCTAGGATAGATCGAACAGAAAGAATAGCTTTGTGTTATTTTAGTACGAACTCTTGAATAGATCAAACAGAAAGAATAGCTTTGAGGTGGTTTTGTACCCTACAAACAATTTATTCTTATGTTCTCCGCTAGATAGGACCTTTGGAGAGATTCTTCATCGCACTTTGAGGGATGGTTATATGATCCAATTATATTAGCACTGTTCAGAGATTGCACTAGCGAAAGTACGGACCCTAGGCCTCATTTTCAAGCATTGCAATACCATTTTTGTGCTCGTTTGCTATTTGCTACCTTGTTGTTTTAATTTATTCAGATTATAAAAATATATTTCTACCATCAATATTACACTTGTATCACCATATCTTCGCCAAACTAGCGCACCTATAAAATTTGCCATTGTATTGGGTGTGTTGGGGACACAAGTGATTTCTTGTATTTGGTTGCAGGGTCGTTTGAGAGAGACCATCTTCATCCTACACCTCTCACGGATTGATAAACCTTAGGTCATCCACTTGAGGGAAAATTGCTACTGTCCTACAATACTCTATGCTTGGAGGCCCAACACATGTCTACGAGAATAAAGTTGCGTAGTAGACATCGGTCCCCACCTGGTGGCCCCGCAGACCCTGAAACCGACGCTATAAAATCATATTTTTCCAAAAAATGAGGGAGAAAGAATTATCGTGATCCAAGAGACGGAGCCGCTGTCACCTCCTATTCTTCATCAGGAGGCCAGATCTGGAGTCCGTTTAGGGCTCCAGAGAGGGGGATCTTCGTTATTCGTCATCAGCAACCCTTCTCCATCGCCAATTCCATGATGCTCCCCACCGGGAGTGAGTAATTCCTTCGTAGGCTCGCTGGTCGGTGAGGAGTTGGATGAGATTCATTATGTAATCGAGTTAGTTTTGTTAGGGCCTAATCCCTAGTATCCACTATGTTCTAAGATTGATGTTGCTATGACGTTGCCATGCTTAATGCTTGTCACTTTGGGCCCGGGTGCCATGAATTCAGATCTGAACCATTTATGTTATCACCATTATATCCATGTTCTAGATCCGATCTTGCAAGTTATAGTCACCTACTACGTGCTATGATCCGGCAACCCCGGAGTGACATTAGTCGGGACCACTCCCGCTGATGACCGTAGTTTGAGGAGTTCATGTATTTGCTACCTCTTGAGCACTGCGTTGGTTTTTCCCTTGAAGAGGAAAGGTTGATGCAGCAAAGTAGCATAAGTATTTCCCTCGGTTTTTTATAACCAAGGTATCAATCCAGTAGGAGACCACACGCAAGTCCCTCGTACCTACACAAACAAATAAGAACCTTGCAACCAACGCGATAAAGGGGTTGTCAATCCCTTCACCGCCACTTGCAAAAGTGAGATCTGATAGAGATAATAAGATAAATATTTTTGGTATTTTTATAATATAGATTGAAAATTAAAGATTGCAAAATAAACGGTGACAGAAATAGCTAGTTGACGAGAAATTAATATGATGGAAAATAGACCCCGGGGCCATAGGTTTCACTAGTGGCTTCTCTCAAGATAGCATAAATATTACGGTGGGTGAACAAATTACTGTCGAGCAATTGATAGAATAGTGCATAGTTATGAGAATATCTAGGCATGATCATGTATATAGGCATCACGTCCGTGACAAGTAGACCGAAACGATTCTGCATCTACTACTATTACTCCACACATCGACTGCTATGCTATCCAGCATGCATCTAGAGTATTAAGTTCATAAGAACAGAGTAACGCATTAGGCAAGATGACATGATGTAGAGGGATAAACTCAAGCAATATGATATAAACCCCATCTTTTTATCCTCGATGGCAAGAATACAATACGTGTCGTTTCCCTTTCTGTCACTGGGATCGAGCACTGCATGATTGAACCTAAAGATAACCACTTCTCCAATTGCAAGAAAGATCAATTTAGTAGGCCAAACCAAACTGATAATTCAAAGAGACTTGCAAAGATAACCAATCATACATAAAAGAATTTAGAGGAGATTCAAATATTGTTCATAGATAATCTTGATCATAAACCCACAATTCATCGGATCTCGGCTGCACACACCGCAAAAAGAGTTACATCAAATAGATCTCCAAGAAGATCGAGGAGAACTTTGTATTGGGATCCAAAGAGAGAGAAGAAGCCATCTAGCTAATAACTATTGACCCGAAGGTCTGAGGCAAACTACTCACACATCATCGGAGAGGCTATGGTGTTGATGTAGAAGCCCTCCGTGATCGATGCCCCCTCCGCCGGAGCACCGGAAAAGGCCCCAAGATGGGATCTCACGGGTACAGAAGGTTGGCGGTGGAAATAGGGTTTCGTGGTGCTCCTGATGTTTTCGGGGTATATGGATATATATAGGAGGAAGAAGTAGGTCGGTGGAGCTGCGAGGGGCCCACGAGGGTGGGGGCGCGCCTCCCTGCCTCATTGCTTCTTTCTTGACGTCCACTCCAAGTCCCGTGGATCACGTTTGTTACAAAAATAATTCTCCTGAAGGTTTCTTTCTGTTTGGACTCCGTTTGATATTCCTTTTCTGCGGAACACTGAAATAGACAAAAAACAACAATTTGCACTGGGCCTTCGGTTAATAGGTTAGTCCCAAAAATAATATAAAAGTACTTAGTAAAGCCCATTAAACATCCAAAACAGATAATATAATAGCATGGAACAATCAAAAATTATAGATACGTTGGAGACTTATCAAGCATCCCCAAGCTTAATTCCTGCTCGTCCTCAAGTAGGTAAATGATAAAAACAGAATTTTTGATGTGGAATGCTACCTAGCATAATTCTTAATGTAATTTTCTTTATTACGACATGAATGTTCAGATCCGAAAGATTCAAGATAAAAGTTTAATATTGACATGAAAATAATAATACTTCAAGCATATTAACAAAGCAATCATGTCTTCTCAAAATAACATGGCCAAAGAAAGTTATCCCTACAAAATCATATAGTATGGCCATGCTCTATCTTCATCACATAAAGTATTTAATCATGCACAACCCCGATGACAAGCCAAGCAATTGTTTCATACTTTTGATGTTCTCAAACTTTTTCAATCTTCACGCAATACAAGAGCGTGAGCCATGGACATAGCACTTTATGTGGAATAGAATGGTGGTTGTGGAGAAGACAAAAAGGAGAAGATAGTCTCACATCAACTAGGCGTATCAACGGGCTATGGAGATGCCCATTAATAGATATCAATGTGAGTGAGTAGGGATTGCCATGCAACGGATGAACTAGAGCTATAAGTGTATGCAAGCTCAACAAAAGAAACTAAGTGGGTGTGCATCCAACTCGCTTGCTCACGAAGACCGAGGGCATTTTTTTTGAGGAAGCCCATCATTGGAATATACAAGCCAAGTTCTATAATGTAAAATTGCCACTAGTATATGAAAATGACAACATAGGAGACTCTCTATCATGAAGATCATGGTGCTACTTTGAAGCACAAGTGTGGTAAAAGGATAGTAACATTGTCCCTTCTTTCTTTTTCTCTCATTTTTTTATTTAGGCCTTTTCTCTCTTTTTTATGGCCTCTTTTTTTTCCTTTTTTTATCTTTTCGTCCGGAGTCTCATCCCGACTTGTGGGGGAATCATAGTCTCCATCATCCTTTCCTCACTTGGGACAATTCTCTAATAATGATGGTCATCACACTTCTATTTACTTACAACTCAAAAAATTACAACTCAATACTTAGAACAAAATATGACTCTATGTGAATGCCTCCGGCAGTGTACCGGGATATGCAATGAATCAAGAATGACATGTATGAAATAGTTATGAATGGTGGCTTTGCCACGAATATGATGTCAATTACATGATCATGCAAAGCAATATGACAATGATGAAACGTGTCATAACAAATGGAACGGTGGTAAGTTGCATGGCAATATATCTCGGAATGGCTATGGAAATTCCATAATAGGTAGGTATGGTGGATGTTTTGAGGAAGGTATATCGTGGGTGTATGATACCGGCGAAAGGTGCGCGGTATTAGAGAGGCTAGCAATGGTGTAAGGGTGAGAGTGCGTATAATCCATGGACTCAACATTAGTCATAAAGAACTCACATACTTATTGCAAAAATCTATTAGTTATCGAAATGAAGTACTACGCGCATGCTCCTAGGGGGATAGATTTGTAGGAAAATACCATCGCTCGTCCTCGACCGCCACTCATAAGGAAGACAATCAATAAATAAATCATGCTCCGACTTCATCACATAACGGTTCACCATACGTGCATGCTACAGGAATCACAAACTTTAGAACAAGTATTTCTCAAATACACAACTACTCAACTAGCATGACTCTAATATCACCATCTTCATATCTCAAAACAATTATCAAGTATCAAACTTCTCATAATATTCAATGCACTCTATATTATAGTTTTTATTATACCTATCTTGGATGCTCATCACTTAAGGACTAAAATTTTAGCCAAAGCAAATTACCATGCTGTTCTAAAAGACTCTCAAAATAATATAAGTGAATAATGAGAGATCAATTATTTCTATAAAATAAAACCACCACCATGCTCTAAAAAATATATAAGTGAGGCACTAGAGCAAAATTTTCTAGCTCAAAAGATATAAGTGAAGCACATAGAGTATTCTAATAAATTCCGATTCATGTGTGTCTCTCCCAAAAGGGGTGTACAGCAAGGATGATTGTGGAAACTAGAAAGAAAAGCCTCAAATCATACAAGACGCTCCAAGCAAAACACATATCATGTGGTGAATAAAAATATAGCATCAAGTAAAGTTACCGATGGACGAAGACAAAAGAGGGGATGCCTTCCGGGGCATCCCCAAGCTTAGGCTTTTGTTTCTCCTTGGATTTTTCCTTGGTGTGCCTTGGGAATCCCCAATATTAGGCTCTTGACACTCCCTATTCCATAATCCATCAAATCTTTACCCAAAAACTTGAAAACTTCACAACACAAAACTCAACAGAAAATCTCATGAGCTCCATTAGTGAAAAAAAACAAACCACCACTTTAAGATACTGTAATGAACTCATTATTTATTTATATTGGTGTTAAACCTACTGTATTCCAACTTCTCTTTGGTTCATAACCTCCGATACTAGCCATAGACTCATCAAAATAAGCAAACAACACACGAAAAACAGAATCTGTCAAAAACAGAACAGTCTGTAGTAATCTGCATCTAACGCAAACTTATGGAACTCAGAAAAATCTACCAAAATAGGAAGACCTAGATAATTTGTTTATTGATCTACTGAAATTTGAATCAGTATTTTATCACGTTCTGGTGATTTTTAACAATGTTTTTCGTGTGCAGAAAGTTTCTGACTTTTTCAGCAAGATCAAATAACTATCATCCAAGAAGATCCTATAGGTTTTACTTGGCACAAACACTAATTAAAACATGAAACCACATAAAACCAGAGGCTAGATCAAATATTTATTAATAAATATAACCAAAAAGCAAGGAACAAAAATAAAATTGGGTTGCCTCCCAACAAGCGCTATCGTTTAACGCCCCTAGCTAGGCATAAAGCAAGAATAGATCAAGGTATTATCATAATAATGATAGGGTAAATCGTGAAAAATCCTATCATATTACCTACGTTCAGCAGCAAGTTTCCTTTGTGGCAAGAAAAAATAATCAAAGGGGCTAAATTTAATGGGACAAAAGTCCCCAAGATCAAGCTCGGGAGGTATGGGTTCCTCCTTTGGCCCCTTATATTGCACAACCAATTCATCATTATAAGCGTTGTTTTGGCAAAAAGTCATGAGCCTACGTTCAAGGAAAAACCCTAACCCATTATTCTGAATAGCAAAATCATCATTGAGTTCAGAAATTCTATCAACGAGAACATCAGTAGGAACCTTCTTTCTAAGGTTTTCATTATAGGCGACATGATCTAAAGATCGTAAACGCATTAAGTCTTCTTGATTAAAAAGGATAGATTCTATGGGAGGACGTCCAGCGTCCACCCTATAATGTGCAAAAAAATCATTGGCTTCTTTCATTATAAATCTAAACTCATGTGCCAAAAAGATAGTAGCTGCTCGCTTAATAGAAGAGTGCTCAATATTGGAAAATTCTAGAAAAATCATTTGAATGCAAGGATGCATATGAATAAACTGTCTTTCAAGTTCAACTACGAGCAAAGATGTAGCATCCGCAAGACTACTAGTTCTATGAAAGATCAATCCACCCATAGTGGGCAAAGCATTGGCGCAAGTAAAGAAATCTTGAATAACTCCTTTTCCAATAATATTACCACTACCGATACGAAACCTTTTAGTATGTAAGATAGTGGGTTCTTCAGGAGGATCATCAAAAGCATCAAAGTTTCTCATGTTATTACCATTGTCCTTATCAATGATAGCCTCCCCAGATTCAGACATAATGGCAGCAAATACAAGGGACAAGCGAAAAAGAGGCGAACGAAAAAAGAGGGCGAATAAAAAGGCAAGGGTGAAGTGGGGGAGAGGAAAACGAGAGACAACTGGCAAATAATGTAATGCGAGGCATAAGAGTTTGTGATGGGTACTTGGTATGTCTTGGCTTGTGTGTAGACTCCCCGGCAACGGCGCCAGAAATCCTTCTTGCTACCTCTTGAGCACTGCGTTGGTTTTTCCCTTGAAGAGGAAAGGGTGATGCAGCAAAGTAGCGTAAGTATTTCCCTCAGTTTTTGAGAACCAAGGTATCAATCCAGTAGGAGACCACACGCAAGTCCCTCGTGCCTACACAAACAAATAAGAACCTTGCAACCAACGCGATAAAGGGGTTGTCAATCCCTTCACGGCCACTTGCAAAAGTGAGATCTACTAGAGATAATAAGATAAATATTTTTGGTATTTTTATAATATAGATTGAAAAGTAAAGATTGCAAAATAAACGGTGACAGAAATAGCTAGTTGACGAGAAATTAATATAATGGAAAATAGACCCTGGAGCCATAGGTTTCACTAGTGGCTTCTCTCAAGATAGCATAAATATTATGGTGGGTGAACAAATTACTGCCGAGCAATTGATAGAATAGTGCATATTTATGAGAATATCTAGGCATGATCATGTATATAGGCATCACGTCCGCGACAAGTAGACCGAAAAGATTCTGCATCTACTACTATTACTCCACACATCGACCGCTATCCAGCATGCATCTAGAGTATTAAGTTCATAAGAACAGAGTAACGCATTAGGCAAGATGACATGATGTAGAGGGATAAACTCAAGCAATATGATATAAACCCCATCTTTTTATCCTCGATGGCAACAATACAATACGTGTCGTTTCCCTTTACATCGATCGAGCACCGCATGATTGAACCCAAAGCTAAGCACTTCTCCCATTGCAAGAAAGATCAATTTAGTAGGCCAAACAAAACTGATAATTCGAAGAGACTTGCAAAGATAACCAATCATACATAAAAGAATTCAGAGGAGATTCAAATATTGTTCATAGATAATCTTGATCATAAACCCACAATTCATCGGATCTCGACAAACACACCGCAAAAAGAGTTACATCGAATAGATCTCCAAGAAGATCGAGGAGAACTTTGTATTGGGATCCAAAGAGAGAGAAGAAGCCATCTAGCTAATAACTATTGACCCGAAGGTCTGAGGTAAACTACTCACACATCATCGGAGAGGCTATGGTGTTGATGTAGAAGCCCTCCGTGATCGATGCCCCCTCCGGTGAAGCGCCGGAAAAGGCCCCAAGATGGGATCTCACGGGTACAGAAGGTTGTGGCGGTGGAAATAGGGTTTCGTGGTGCTCCTGGATGTTTTCGGGGTATATGGATATATATAGGAGGAAGAAGTAGGTCGGTGGAGCTGCGAGGGGCCCACGAGGGTGGGGCGCGCCCAGGGGGGCAGGCGCGCCTCCCTGCCTCGTGGCCTCCTTGATTCTTTCTTGACATCCACTCCAAGTCCCCTGGATCACGTTTGTTCCAAAAATAACTCTCCTGAAGGTTTCATTCCGTTTGGACTCCGTTTGATATTCCTTTTCTGCGAAACACTGAAGTAGACAAAAACAGCAATTTGCACTGGGCCTTTGGTTAATAGGTTAGTCCCAAAAAAAATATAAAAGTACTTAGTAAATCCCATTAAACATCCAAAATAGATAATATAATAGCATGGAACAATCAAAAATTATAGATACGTTGGAGACGTATCAGTATTCACCGTGTGTTAATGCTTTGTTCCGGTTCTCTATTAAAAGGAGGCCTTAATATCCCTTGGTTTCCAATAGGACCCCGCTACCACGGGAGGGTAGGACAAAAGATGTCATGCAAGTTCTTTCCATAAGCATGTATGACTATTTACGGAATACATGCCTACATTATATTGATGAACTGGAGCTAGTGTCGTATCGCCCTAGGTTATAACTATCTCATGATGAATATCATCCAACAAGTCACCGATCCAATGCCTATGAATTTATCTTATATTGATCTTGCTAAGTTATTACTGCTGCTCTTACTGTTGCACTTGTTGCAAAACTACTGCTATCACTATTATCCAAACTATAATATTACTTTGCTACTGATCACTTTGCTATAGATAATTAATCTCCAGGTGTGGTTGAATTGACAATTTAGCTGCTAATACCTTCAAATATTCTTTGGCTCCCCTTGTGTCGAATCTATAAATTTGGGTTGAATACTCTACCCTCGAAAACTGTTGCGGTCCCCTATACTTGTGGGTTATCAGCTGCCTTTCAATAGGGTACATCCAGCCATACTGTACTGGACCTCTAAGTAGTGCCTCATCAGGTGGAAGAACAACCAAATGCACCATCACGTCAAAGAAGGATGGAGGATATATCTTCTCAAAGTCGCATAGGATAGTTGGTATCTTGTCTCTAAGACGCTCCAAAGCATCTATCCTGATATTTCTACTGCAGAGTTCCCTGAAGAATTGTCCCAACACTGCAACTGTTGTGTATAAGTCAGGGTGGCCCAATCCTCTAAGGATAACATGTAAAACCATTTGAAGTAAGACATGGCACTCATAAGTTTTCAACTCTTGTACCTTGTTTCCATCTGCACCGACTCTCCTTTCAGGGTTGGAAGAAAATCCATGTGGGAATCTCACACGTGACAGGACCTTGTAGAATTCTTTTCTTTTTACCTTGTCCAAGACGTACACAGCTGGTGCCATATCCTGTGATGCACCATCATCTTCCACCTGCAAATCCCTTCTGATACCCAGGTGTGTCAAATCAATCCTAGATTTTAAGGTATCTTTCATATTTCCTTCAATATTAAGAAGTGTGCCGATAATGCTATCACATATATTTTTCTCGATGTGCATCACATCAAGATTATGCCGCAGATCCAAATCGTTCCAATACTCCAAGTCCCACAAAGTGGACCTGTGGGTAAACAATCTCTCTTCTGCCCTGCCATGCTTCCTTTTCCCGCTACCATTATCAGGATGGTTTCCTGGTGTAATATGCCTGACCTTCTCTAATTCCACTTGCAACTCATCACCGGTGATCCTCTTTGGTGCATCACGGTATTGATGCTTTGCATTGAACACATGTCTTCGGTATTTTAGGACACGACTTGTCCTTGGCAAGGAAATAACGGTGTCCAATGTAACATATCTTGCTAAGTATTGTGTATGACAGCGGATTATTGTCACAGCGAGCACATGCATTGTAACCATGTGTCATTCGCCCTGACATAGTGCCCAAAGTCGGATAATCATGGATGCACCAAAGTATAATAGCACGCAAAAAGAAATCAGCTGGTGGGCTGGTATATAGGTCTCGAGTGAGAACACCCCTCCATAGTTGTTGAAGTTCCTCCATAAGAGGCTCCATGAATAAATCAAAATCCTTTCCAGGACTTTTTGGACCTGGGATGAGCAAGGCCACCATGTTGTTTGATTCTTTGATGCAGACATTTGGTGGCATGTTGTAAGGGATAACAAGCACTGGCCACATGCTATATGTGGCACTCTAGTGGCCAAATGGGTTAAATCCATCTGTAGCTAAGCCAAGTCTAATGTTTCTCGGTCAACAAAGAAACTTATTGTGTTTCTGATTGAAGCTTTTCCAGTCACTACCATGAGATGTATGGCTCATTTCATTCTGATCTCTGTACTCCGGGTTCCTAGAATGCCACAGTACATCCTATCTTGTTTCAGCATCATGAAATAACCTCTGCAATCTTGGTATAATTGGAAAATGTCTTAGAACATTATGAGGAATCCTCTTCACAGCATCACCATCTTTCCATCTTGATGATTTGCATTTTTGGCATTCACTTAAGTTGGCATAATCCTTCCAGAACAGAACACAATTATTCTTACAAACATGGATCATATCATATCCAATTCCAACTGCACGAAGGAAATTCTTCATTTTACTGTAGGTGTGTGGCAGCTCAGACGCATCTGGGAAAGATTTGTGGAATGCAGCCAACAAGGCATCGAATGATTTGTTGGTCATCCGCTCAAATGTCTTCACCTGAAGAAAGGTGGCCATAGTTGAGAATACTGACAGCTTATTTCCTGGGGTGACTGCCACGTTGCATTGTTCCAACAAGCGGACCCAGCATTTTTCTTCTGCAGGTGAAAGTTCACGAAATGTGTGAGCATTTAGTAGCATTGTTTCAATGTTGGTCAAACTCACTGGCTCCGCCGCCACCACCTCCTCCTCCTCCTTTTCCACCTGAGCTTCAGGCAGATCAAGTTGGTGATCTGCTGCTTCTACATAGTCAGTAATATTGACGTTCACAGCTTCACCATGATGAACCCACCTAGTATATGTGACCGACATCCCATACAAGTGTAGATGATTTTGCACAGTTGGTGAGGGTCTTGTAACTGAATTCATACAAGTGCTGCACAGGCAGAGCACATCTGATTTCGGACCACCGTACTCAGCTCTGATAAAGTTCATGAAGTTTTTAACCCCCTCGACATATGCAGCAGAGAATCTTCAAGCAGAAGTCATCCAAGTAATGTCCATCTGTTAGACATACAAATTAGTTCTTCTACTAGATATTACAGGAAAAACATATATGCGTTTTTATAAAGTCCAGTAAAAAATACCTAGGTCGATGTCTAAAGCTATGGCAAGATATTTGGACAAACAGATCTAAGTAGTGAAATATATGTAAAGCTAATTTAGCAAACAGATTTCAATGCTAAATTATGGCAAGCTATTTCAGCAGTCAATGAGGTCGAGCACACAGCCATCAAAGGCCATCTCAGGAAAAAAGATCGAGTATAAAACGGTGTCGAGCTATTTCACCTAACAGATTGGCTACTAGACCATGGCAATCTACTTCACAATAAATATATGGCAAGATATTTTAGCAACTAATCAGGCGTGGCATGCCATCTCAGCAAAGCAAATTGAGTGCAAAACAGGGCAAGGAAGCTTCTTAAGAAGAGCATATTGACTATAATTTTTTTTGGCAAACAGTGAGATTAACAGTGTCTATCAGCTAACATTCAGCGCTACTTCGAAGAAAAGCTAACATCCGCGTCCGGCTACACCGGTATTGCGTTGCGAGCGGCGATTTGAGTGAGGGCGGCGACCTTGAGCTTCATCCCCGAAGAAAAGCTCTCCGGAAGAGCATTCCCGCTCGTGGTCATGGTGGATATGGTGCCAGGTAGGAGGATGCGCTATGGTGTGGAGTTTTACTGGGCATTGCCGCTTTAAGTAGCGCATTCCGGTGAGGCCAAGTGTCCGGGTGCATCAATAAGTCGCCGGACTTGGTTTCTTGGGCAGCGATCGTGCTTAATGACGGCATATGGTTGGACGGCATGAGTGCGGGCAGCTGGCGCTGGCTAGGAACACACGCGCGCTACGGCGTGAGGGACGAGGGTTTTTTTGTGCCAGGGTAGTCTGCTGTGGGCGTGGCAATGTTGGACATGCCCTTTGCTCACATGTGATCTCACATGTCATTGAAAGACGACCCGGCATGGTCTCAGGTCCTGGGGATGTAGTTGGCCGCGCTAGAACACTCCACGGACGCGTTGCGGCACGCGCGCACTTCGGTGCCCCCTGTATCCTCGACGAGCCGGGTGTTCATCTGCTAGTTGTGCCACAGCGACAGCACCACCCTCAGCACCCTGAAGCCAAGCGTGTCCAGCAGCGATGAGCATGTCGCTCACCGTGGTGCCGGGTCCAGAGGCTGTGCGGGAGCTGCGCCATGTTGCTGGCCCGCATGACCCACATGAACGGTTGCCGGTGGCGAGGAGGCCATGGGTCAGGTCCTCCATTGGACTAGTCTACGCCACGTCATCCCGACAGGTGTGCCCCACATGTCGGTTTCCCTATTTTCCCAGCCAAATTCGAGCATCAGTATGGCTCATTAACACTCGGCCGACCTCTCTCTCTTGTAGTCTACTAGTATCCGTAAATGACGCGGGTGGGGGAGGGGGAGGGACGTCGGTTGCTCTCAACTGCGGTCCCACAAGTGAGCAAAAATGCAAGACAAAGCGTGTTCCATTCGGTGAGCAACGTGCAGGGTCCACCATGCCAGGGTGCAACGCGAACGCGATAAGAGTGATGTACACCATCCGTTCCTTATGAACTTGCATACTTCGAGTACTCCTTTTTTTAACACAGTACAGACGCAAGCGCTCATATACGCGCGCATACACTCAACCCTATGAACACACACACGCACAACCCTATGAGCACCTTCGAGAGACTGAGCCGTCATATCTATAATATATATCTACTCTTGGTGATGATGGTGTGCCTGCCATCTTGCAATATAGACCACCCGATCTATATCTGACGGATAGAAAGCAAACTATGGCAATTTTGCAAAAGGATACCCGCACCTCTCTCGTTCATCCTTATCTCCCACAACTTCATTGTTGAGTAATTAAAAAAGGAAGCCTCTGGAACAGTCTGGCATGGTGGCCGCTGCCGGCATCGTCCATCCCCATGCCTCCGCCAAGTCCGACCACCAATCACCACCGCGCCCCACTCCTCCTCACCTTATCTCTCATCTTTCTCAGGATATCATTTTTCGATGAACTTCTCGAGATATCATTAGTTTTTACACATGTGATTACTCCTGCGTGGGTCAATCACAACAGGTGTTTTGTAGAAAAATGCATCCTGATGTTCCATGCAAAGCACGGGCATCTTGCTAGTCATCTTGAGATTTACGAAGTCACCGACTCGTCATCGACAGGAACGGTGGGGAGGTCCAGACATATGCCACGTGAAACTCCAAAACTTTGGTTCCATCCCACCCCACAACTCTCCAGGCTCCAGCCGTCCGGCTTTGCAAACTCCGCACATTCAAAACCGATTGACCGGTCGTCACCGGAGCCACTATTCACACCAGAAACTTCGCCGATGCAGCTATATCTCGCACGTCTCGAGGCACGACTTAGAGGCATAACCGCATTTTGGTTTTGTCGCAAGAGGGGTAATCTTCACACAATCCCATGTACTGAATAAGGAAGGGATAAAAAGAGTTGGTTTACAATCGCCACTTCACACAATGATCAATTAATTCATACATCATTCAGAGTACACACATAGGTCCGACTACGGAACCAAAAGAAAAGAAGACAACCCCAAATGCTAGATCCCCAATCGTCCCAACTGGCCTCCACTACTGAACATCTGGAAACAAAACATAGTAATGACCAAGTCCTCGTCGAACTTCGACTTGAGTTCGGTAGCATCACCTGCACTGGTATCATCAGCACCTGCAACTGTTTTGGTAGTATCTGTGAGTCACGAGGACTCAGCAATCTCAAAACCCGCGAGATCAAGACTATTTAAGCTTATGGGTAGGAAAGGGGTAATGGGGTGCAGCTGCAGCAATCACTAAGCATATATGGTGGCTAACATACGCAAATGAGAGTAAGATGAGAAGCTACGCAACAGTCGTGAAGCTAGAAATGATCAAGAAGTGATCCTGAAACTACTTATGTTCAAACATAACACAACACCGTGTTCACTTCCTGGACTCCGCCGAAAAGAGACCATCACGGCTACACACGCGGTTGGTGCATTTTAATTAAGTCAAGTGTCAAGTTCTCTACAACCGGATATTAACAAATTCCCATCTGCCACATAACCATGGGCACGGCCCTCGAAAGTTTATACCCTGCAGGGGTGTCCCAACTTAGCCCATCACAAGCTCTCACGATCAACGAAGGATATTCCTTCTCCTAGAAAGACCCGATCGGTCTCGGAATCCCGGTTACAAGACATTTCAACAATGGTAAAACAAGACCAGCAAGACCGTCCGAATGTGCTGACAAATCCTGATAGGAGCTGCACATATCTCGTTCTCAGGGCACACCGGATGAGACATCCTACGAGTAAAACTAGCCCTCATGTTTCCCCGAGGTGGCCCCGCAGTCTACTCAGTTCGGACCAACACTCACAGGAGCACTGGCCCGGGGGGGCTAAAATAAAGATGACCCTCGAGGCTGCAGACCCCAAGGGAAGGGAATAGGTGGTAGGCAAATGGAAACCCAATATTGGGCCTTGCTGGAGGAGTTTTATTCAAAGCGAACTGTCAAGGGGGTCCCATAACCCCAACCGCGTAAGGAACGCAAAATCAAGGAACATAACACCGGTATGACGGAAACTAAGGCGGCAAGAGTGGAACAAAACACCAGGCATAAGGCCGAGCCTTCCACCCTTTACCAAGTATATAGATGCATTAATTAAAATAAGAGATATTGTGATATCCTAACATAATCTTGTTCCAACATGGAGCAATCTTCAACTTCACCTGCAACTAACAACGCTATAAGAGGGGCTGAGCAAAAGCGGTAACATAGCCAAACAACGATTTGCTAGGAAGGTGGGTTAGAGGCTTGATATGGCAATATGGGAGGCATGATAAACAAGTGGTAGGTAGCGCGACATAGCAATAGAATGAACAACTAGCAAGCAAAGATAGAAGTGATATCGAGGGTAATGGTCATCTTGCCTGAGATCCCGCAAGGAAGAAGAATGAATCCATGAAGAATCAAATGAATCCCCACAACTCCGGAACAAAACCGAAGCTAACGAGAGAAGCAAACCCGAAAGAAGCAACCAACATGGTAAACAACCATCACATAAACATGGCATGATGCACAATCAAGTACGATACATGTCCAGTTTAAAGAGGCATGGCATGGCAAAGTGCACAAACAATACTACAAATTATGTGGAGCTCAATATGCAACGAGTTGCATATTGACGAAACACCACATCAATTATTTATTTCTCTCTCGTTTATGTACCCAACAATATTAAATTTATTAAACATGGCAAGGGGTGAAGCATATGAAAACTACCTATCTAGGCAAGTTTAAATGAGGCCGGGACAACAAACAATAATTCCGGAAAATCCTCATATGCATATTTCGAATTTGCTACTGTTCTGACCTAAACCATATTTTAATATTGTTAAACAGTAAAACAAAGTGCACCAAGTTAATCTATGCATTATTCCACCACATTTATATATAAATTTTTTTAAATTCAGGGCTACGATTATTTAGTAATGAAATAAATCATTTTAACATGGCATTTATGCAAAAATAAACAAATATCAAGTTTAAACAATTTAACATGGATGAAAGTGGCATATTATGAAACTAGATGAAATTCTAAGCATTTTACATGTTTAAAACATTTTAAACTGATGCATGGTTTGGGAGTTATTAAATGCATGAACAATGAGGATTTTTCTACAAAACAGGTTTTCTCTGGATAACTGATAAAATTGCCAGGGACAAGAAAAAAAACATGCTGGGCCGAAACTGCTGGTTGCTAGGGCGCTCACCATGGGCTGAGGCCCAGGTCGGTGTTGGTGGCTGAGGGCGGGCGGGCAAGCCGCGAAGGAGGCTGGGCCTTCCTGGCGCTGGCTGGGCCTTGCTGCTGATGCGCAGGAGGCGCGGTCAACGCTCGGGACGAGCGAGCCGCTGCTGCTCATTACCAACAGAGGCAATAGCAGGCCATGGCGATGCAGAAGACGAGCGGCACGGCAACGGGGCTCCGGCGACCTGGGTGTCGGCGAGGCAGGGGCACGGACGAGGATGGCCAACTGGTTCTGGCAACTAGCGATGGCGGGGACGAGGTTCTCGGGGAAGGGGAGCAGCGCGGCTACAGGAAGGGGGCGACAGAGCACTTCCTCTGCACTTGAATAGAGAGAGATATTCAGAGAGTATGGAGCAGAACGGAAAGGGGAAGAACAGAGAAGGCGAGGGTGACGGGCGCGCGACCTGCGGGACTCCGGCATCACGCTCGCCGACACTGCAGAGGAGGCCAAGACGGCGAGGTCGTCGGGACTCGAGACCTTGGACGACGTCGGCTTGAGGAGCTCGGATGGCGGCATCCATAGCGGCGAATAGAGGAGGCTTGGACGAGCGGGACGGCGATGGAGCGCGAGGAAGCTGGGGCTCGCGAGGAGCGCTCGGGGTTGCGAAGGAGGAACGGTGACGCGGGGCTCCGGTGACGCGGGAAAGGCGAGGGAGGCCGGAGTTTGGCATATCCGGGCGAGGAAGGCCTTGGACGACCGAGGCACAACGGATCCAGGAGACAGGACGGTGGTGAAGCTCCAGGGCCATGGTGTTCCTGTGAACCAGAGAAGAGGGAGACATCACGCTCAGAGAGGAGAAGAACCTGGGGAAGGGAGAGAAAGGAAAACGAGGTGACGCGACGAGCAGTTCCTGTTGGTGCTCGGCGTCGAGGTTCGCCGGCCTGGAGTTGTTGCTGGCTTGTTGCAGCGGATTGGCTGGATCTGAAAACAAGGAAGGAAGGTGGCTGAACACGAGGAGGGAGACGTTTCTGCTGCAGGTGGATCTGGATCAGGAGGATCCCAAGGTGGAGAGGATTGGCGGCGGGGAGAAGGATTGGATGGGACAGCCCTCCTAGGATCTAGGGTTAGACTAATTTTATAGTGAGTGGGTTAGGTTAGGGGCTATTCTAGCCCCTCCGATCGCAATCGGACAGCCGAGAAATAAATAGGTAGGAAGTCCAAATAAGAAAACAGAGATGTCTTAGGAATGCTTGGGGATGATCCGGACCCGTTGGTCATGACTGTGCGGGTCAGGTTCGGGAGAGGTTTCGGACGCACGCGAGGGGTTTGCGGGCTGTGCAGAGAGGTTAGGAAGCCAGGAAAGAGAGAGACAAAACCTAGCTGGTCTCAGAACGGTCAACAAAGGAAAGGGGAAATGCGACAACTACGAACGGATGCAAGTTTGAAAAAGAAAGACGGCAACGGAGTGCCGATGCAATGCAAATGATGACATGAAGGATGTAACAAACAAACGAAACACATGACAACAACGAAAAACATGGAAGGTGTCTGAAGCGTGAGTCTCGGGGCGTTACAACACTCCTCCACTTGCAAGAGATCTCGTCCCGAGATCTAAGGATGGCACCTGTCACAGCCCTAGAATATCTGAGTGTAATAGTTGCATTAGTGAGCATGCATCATGTTTAAATTTCAAAAGCCTCAGAAAACCTCTAAAAATAACCAACATTTAAATCTCATCAAATGAGTCCAAGAAAATGTTCCTGTTATTCTGTGAAAATATTGGCATGAGGTGAAATTCAAACCAATATTTTTGGAGTCACTGAAATATTTATTTTGGGCCTTTGAATTAAGTCATAAACTATTTGAGTTGGATTTATTCCTGTTATAAAAGAAATAAATGTCCAATTATTCTGAAACTTGTTGAGGGGCTTTGGAATAATCCATTTAGTCCCTGCAAGAATTATCAGAAGCAGAAAAAGTAGTTTGGTTCAAAAACCAAATTAAAAGAAAATGTCAGAAATAGAAAACAGAAAGAAATGGAAGAGAGAGAGAGAGAGAGAGAGCGAAAACCTTACCAAACTTACCTGGCCCACTCCTGTAGCATCTGGCCCAACAGAAGAGGCCCAGCTCAGGGGCTGGGTTGTCTTCTTCCTGGCGCCAGTAGGAGCTGCTGCGTGTCGACGCGCGCGCGGCCACCCCTGGCCACCTCCTGCTTGCCACCGAGGCGCCCCCGAGCCTACCAAATGCGTCTGGAGACGCCCCGCAGCCCTCTCTGTCTCTCCCTCTCCCCCTGGACCCCCTCCTCCTCCTCTTCTCCCTCTCCCGAGCACACCTGAATGCGTCGTCGCCACCATCATCGTTCATCGTGGCCACCAAGCCCCCTCCGCCGAGACGCCGCGTCCAGAAGCTCTATCGTCGAGCACCTCGTCTCCAAGCCGAAGGAAACAAGCCGGGACGCAGCGCAGCGTCGCCAACGCGGCCTTCTTCAACCTACAGCCGCGAGATCGCGGGCACCCGTTCCTCACCTCCGGTGCTTCCCCGAGCCATCCGACACTGCCAAACGGCGCTCCGTGAGCCCCTGCCCCTTTCCCCTCTCTCCCGCTGCCGCTTCACGCCCTTCTAACCACCACGGCCATCGGAGCCGATAACTCCTTGCCGCCATGCCTTGTCACCGTCGTGGCTGGAGCCGTTGTAGCTCAAACGAGCACACCACCGCGCTCAATGCATCTCCAGGAGCCCGTAGCCAGCACCAGCTTCTCCCCACATGCCCCCTAGCTCCAACCCGAGCACGCCCGTAGCTCCGGCCGCCGCTCGACTCATCGCCGGCGTCGATTCCGGTGACCCCCGCGACCAACTCCACCACTGCTTGATGCGGGCGAGCAAGGGCTATGCCCTGGTGCCTTCAGCGCACCAAACCACCGCCAGTGGCTGCTCATGAGCCGCCGCCAAGACCGGATGGTCGCCATGCCTAACCCCGGCCATGCCCATGTGGCACCATCATTAGTTGCCAAAGACGCCACTAACTAACCCCCTAGCTCACTGACACAAGGGCCCCACGCCCTAATTAACCATGGTTTATTTCTGCTTAGATTAGTTTATAACCAAGCGGGACCCACATGTCAGGGTTGACCTCACCGACGCGGGCCCTTTCGATCGATTCCCACGTGTCGACCCTAACCAGCCTGGGTCACCGACTGGGTCCCAGTCGTTTGACCTGGACCTGGCGTGTTGACCTGCTGATGTCACACTGATGTCATGCTGACGCAATAAGCTTTTTTCTGGATTTAATTTATTTCAGGAAATTTCAGAAAATGTCCTAAACTTCTAAAAATCATAGAAATTCAACCGTAGCTCAGAATGAGATAATTATATAGGAAAAACGATCAGAAAAATCCAATCTATCCATCTGTACTGGTTTCATGCATGTTTAAGCAACTTAACCTTGTTGTTTAGCTCAAAACATGTTAATGCACTTTATAAACCCATAACTTGAGTTTGTATTTGAATCTTTGATTCAAATGAGCTCAAACCACCCTGGTTGTAGATGCATTAGCCCAACACACTCATTTTGCTATGTAATATTCATGCATCATATTGTTGCATTGCATTGATTGTGTTTTCTCTCTGTTGCCGGTAATTGTCCCCTCTCAGTAGACGTTGCTTCGATGATGTGATCGATGACACCGATGGAGAACTATATTATCTTGAGAAGTGTCAGGCAAGCAAAACCCCCTTGTTCATTCCAATACAATCCCACTCTCTCGCCCCTACTCTATTTTACTGCATTAGGACAACAACGATTCAACTGTTACATGTTGCGGTAGTTGAACCCCTTTTCCTCTGCATGACCTGTCATTGCCACAGTAAATAGATGAAACCCACTAGCATGAGTAGGAGTTGTTTGAGCCATGATGTGCCTACTCATTCATGCTTGTTTGTCATGCCTGCTACTTCTTAGAGTTGAGTCAGGTCTGATTCATCGGGGATGAATTGGAATGGTGGTGAACATGTCCTACTGTGTGAGCTAAGTGTGTGAACACGATTTGGTAAAGGTAGCGGTGAGAGGCCATGTAGGACTACATGGTGGGTTGTCTCATTGAAGCCGTCCTCAGGAACTGAGTTCTGTGTTTGTGATCCATGAACAGCTACTACCACATGTTGGGCCCTGAAATATGACCCCACTCGACTTCTTAACCACCCTAGTCCTCTGTCCAGGAGTTGCAAGTAGTTTCTGGAGTTTGTAGTATGCTAGAGACCGTGCGTAGCGCTGACCCGAGGGGTGGGCTATGATGCGGTAGGCACGTGGCACGGTGTATCGGGCGCCCGTTTGGTGTCTCGGGAACCCTGCACACATCGTTCGGGGTCGTATGTGGAAACCTCGGCCGGACTCCCTGTGGATGGAACCTGGATAGGTGATAAACCTGGACTAGAGACTTGAGTGTTTAGGTAGGTCGTGGTCTACACCCACGTCGGCTTTCGTTTGAAGTCTGCCGAGCGCATGTCGTGTGCAGACGCTAAGTGGTGGAAACATGTGTGAAGCAGTACACCCCTGCAGGGTTATAAATGATCTATTCAAATAGCTGCGTCCACGGCAAAGGACTTCTGGGTTGCCTATAATAGGTCATAGACAAGTGAAAGTGGATACTCTAAAATGCGCAAGATAAGCGTGAGTGCTATGGATGGCGTTCTCGTAGGGAGACGGAAGCGGATCCATAGTGGTGTATTGATATGGTGAATATGTGGACTCGTGTGCACCACCTCAAAAGAGTTACTTGCAGACGTAGTTTAGGATAGCCACTGATTCAAAGCTGGCTTGTTGCAGTTAAACTCCACCACCCCCTTTGATGATACTGATGCATATGTAGCTAGTTCTGATGTAAGTCTTGCTGGGTACATTTGTACTCACATTTGCCTATTTTATGTTTTGTAGAGAGACGCTGGCCTCGCTTAGTAGTTCTGTGTGGACTTGACGCTTAGCTTGATACCTCAGCCACGATCTTGTGCCCTCAGCAGATCTCGGTAGATAGTCGCTTCTCACCTTTTTCATTTGTAGATGTCTGTACTCACACATGTTAAGCTTCCGCATGTGTTTTGACTTGTATGCTCTGAATGTTGGGCCATGAGACCCATGTTTGTAATATCTCGCTCCTCGGAGCCTAATGAATAAGTACTTTGAGTCGTAGAGTTTTGTTGTGATGCCATGTTGTATTTACATATATCGAGCATATTGTGTGTATGATTGAAATGCTTGGTATGTGTGGGATCCGACAACCTAGTTGTTTATCCTTGGTAGCCTCTATTATGGGGAAATGTAGTCTTGTGCTTCCATGAGCCATAGTAGTCCGCTACAGCCCGGTTCACCGGAGTCCTGCTAGCCCAAAGACTACCGCCTCCTAACACTTGATCGGGCCGGCATGTGATTCACTTCGCCTCGTGGTTCTGTCCTTCGGGAAATGTCACGCGGTGACATCCGAGTCCTGCTTAGCCTGCTACAGCCGGTTCACCGGAGTCCTGTTAGCCTAGTGCTACAGCCCGGATTCGCACGTCACGACCGACATGCTCGATGTTGGTTCATGTATGCCTGTCCCCGTAAGTTAGTGCCACTTTGGGTTCACGACTAGTCATGTCGGCTCGGGTTCTCTCATCATATGGATGCTAGCGACACCGCTATATACGTGAGACAAAAGGCGCAAACGGTCCTGGGCCATGGTAAGGCGACACTCATGGGAATACCATGCGTGAGGCCGCAAAGTGATATGAGGTGTTGCCGGCTAGATCGATGATTCTTGGAATCGGGGTCCTGACAGCACCAGAGAGAAACGGAAGAGGAAGAGGTAAAAAAAGTTGCTTCTTCGACAAACGAGTGAAACCATGAACCTTGAGAGCTTGGACAACTTGAAAGAAAGAATACAGTGGAGATGAATGAAGTAGAGAGCACTCCGGTAGAAAAGAGGAACACCATGAGAAACTTGGAGGTTGCACATGCATGAATGAAAAACACAATGAACGAGAATTACTTTGAAAACCACTCCGGTCAAAACGAAATAGAGTAGGAATGAGAGCGAAAAGAATTTAGATAGCACTCCGGTAGGAAAGGGAAGGAAAACTTGATAAGCTGGAAAGAACACGATCCTCACAATTCGAGATGATGAGTGAAAATAGCAAGATCACAATGCCTCCAGAAGAAAGAATAGAATATAGATCATTGTAATAACAGAATGGAGAAGAAAATGCCATCTTCTGCCACAAATGAACTAGGAAAGCCTCCTTGTAAGAAGGTTAGAACGGAGTTGTTGGAAAACTACCAAGAATAAGCTTGAAGTGGGCTTATGGAAACAACTCAAAACTTAGAGGTGAATACATGCCACTACGGAAAACAATTGATTGCTTGAGAGCAACACGGAGATGAATAACTTGTTTCGCCGAGAGAATAGGAGAAAAACTTGGATCATTGATAAGCACCATGAATAGCAACATTCCCAATGAAAGGCTTTAGGTGAAATATAACCCAAGATAACTCCAATGAAGAAACGATGGGTTTAAATATCTCATTCTTAACAACTTGTGAACCTTGAAACACGAAGGAAAATTGTCAAGAATGATATAACACCATCTCAAAAGATAAGGTAGAAAGAATTGCACTTAGGAATGCAAGATGAAGACTACTTGAACTCCTCAAAACAAAATATGTGTTGAGCACCATGTTTAATTTTGAGTATAACTTGGCGGATCATAACTTCGAGAGAAATCTTGAAGAACGGTTGAAGGATGAAAAGAATCCTTGATGAACCACCATGTAGAGCCTCCAAGAAGAACTCCGGTAATAAAAAGGATGATAATAAGAAAGAGAAGTTGAGAACACAAGGTGAAGCCTTGCGATGATTTAGATGGAGCTTCGTGACGAGATAATGTGGAAAACTTGGAACTCCGGATAAGAAAAGATGAAGGATCTCGAACCGAGAATGTGACATGATGAACAACTCTGGAAAGAAGAAATTAGATCACTTGGATGAAACAATAATAAGAATTACGTTATGCATATCCTTCACCAATTTATATTGATGATAAGCAATGGATTTGGCATACTACTTATTCTCGTACAAAGGATTAAGAGAGATATAGCGCAACTTGGGAAGGTCTTCAATGAACTTGGGTAGGATTGTAACAACAAATAAATTGATATGATAACGAAGGAAGAGAAATCTTGAACGAACCACCGTAAGAACTGAAAATGAAAGTAGCAAAGGCACAATTCATCGGTAAGAATTGGAAAACGAATGAAGATACTTGAGGGATTTTAGATGCAAGTGAACGAAGAGATCACGAGCTGATTAGAGAATACTTGAATGATGCACCGGTAGGATTTGGAGAACAAGGGTTGAAAGCTGGAATGAATAATTCTGAGATGATGGCCTCTAAAGAATCAAACTAAAAAGGCTTTTGAATTGCTCTGGATGGGTGAAGGAATTCTCACAATCGAAAACAATTATGAGAGGATGGCATCAAGCTTGAACTACGCATCTTTAAGAGAACGAAGCAAAATTTAAGAGAAAATCTTCTTTAGTCTTCAAATGCAGAGAATGACAATGAGAAACACCACCACGAATTGTTGAGATACTCCGGGAGAATGGAAAAAAAAATAGGTTGAGCCAACAATGAAAGAATTTGAAAGATCTTGGAGAAAGACATATGACTGATGATAATTCATTCTTACGTCAAACTTGGAAAAGAATCACAAAGAATTTCGGGAAAATTAGAAGATTCAGGTAAGATCCTGGGAAAAGACCTGTGGGTTAGGGCCCACTCAAAAGAAACACCGTTGAACGATTACTTGAAAGGGAGATTGCACCGGTTGAATAAAATGGCTTGAATGAGATAGCATCCTCGAATCAGTTTAAATGGATCTAGAATGGAAGCACGAATCTTTCGAGATATCTTCAGCACTTCGGAACAAATGGAAAGCGAGAGGTGAATTATTAAGAGGTGCACTGGCATGAGAAAACATTTGAAACGAGGAAAGGATATGATCGACAAAGCTTTAATTGAATCCACCGAAGAAGGAAACGAGTGAAGAATGACGAACTTGAAGCTCCCTTAGCATCTTCGTAAGAAACACCGGGCAAAAACATTAAAGGAAAAGAATGAAGAAACTTCACTCAATAAAATGGATACTTAGTTATGGATATATGAGTCCTTGAAGAAAAGGGTGGGAGGGCGGGAAAAAAATGGCAACTTGGTACGGATGAAACGAACACCGTTGAGAAAAAAGCTTAGAATTGATCTTGCGGATGTCGGAATGATCGGATGCACTTGAAGAGAAGCACGGTTGGAAAAGAATTGACATGAAAACCTCAGGATCAAGAAGGATTAGCACTCCCATAGAAATATGTGAACACCGTTTAGGGAAGGTATGGAATCAACACTTGACTTCAAAGCAACTCGAATACCACAAACCAAAACAAAACAAAGGATTTGACTTGCAAGATAAGCCGGAACAAATACTTATGATAGAGATTTACCCAATCCCATATCATGTGTCTGTTAGAAAGATATCCTGCTGGATACTTGAACTCCCACCTATAAACTCCCGAAACTTTCTGGTTATGCAACCTGGTGTTGGGGATACAGGGGAAGCATAATATATCACCCAAACTAACAATCCCTACATCCAAATGTATCCATCCGTCAACACATAACCAATAAAACTCTGGAAATCGTGTACCTCAACCTTCAAAAAGCATCTATTATAAGAGTTATGGAAATACTACCGGACTCCCGCCCCAGTACTGGGTGGCGTCGAGGTTATCTCACCAACAACTGCATAAAAGAGATTTTCGATGTCAGCGAAACTCAGGTATTCCAGAACTACAATGATAAAATTGTGACGACAACACCTCGGAGCTCAACTCCCCGGGACACTGCCACAACCCCTAAATGTCAGGAGTCACCAAGAACAATGTTCTCGTCACAAGAATATCGAAACGATTCCAATATACCCGCGTGATCCTAAAAACTTTTAGTGAAATTTGAGGAGAGGAAGGACAAATCTGAAGGAAATATGCCCTAGAGGCAATAATAAAGTTATTATTTATTTCCTTATTTCATGATAAATGTTTATTATTCATGCTAGAATTGTATTAACCGGAAACTTAGTACATGTGTGGATACATAGACAAACATAGTGTCACTAGTATGCCTCTACTTGACTAGCTCATTGAATCAAAGACGGTTAAGTTTCCTAGCCATAGACATGACTTGTCATTTGAGTAATGGGATCACATCATTAGATAATGATGTGATTGACTTGACCCATTCCGTTAGCTTAGCACTTGATCCTTTAATATATTGCTATTGCTTTCTTCATGACTTATACATGTTCCTATGACTATGAGATTATGCAACTCCCGAATACCGGAGGAACACTTTGTGTGCTACCAAACGTCACAATGTAACTGGGTGATTATAAAGGTGCTCTACATGTGTCTCCTATGGTACTTGTTGAGTTGGCATAGATCAAGATTAGGATTTGTCACTCCGATTGTCGGAGAGGTATCTCTGGGCCCTCTCGGTAATGCACATCACTATAAGCCTTGAGTTTATGCAACTAATGAGTTAGTTGCGGGATGATGTATTATGGAACGAGTAAAGAGACTTGCCAGAAACGAGATTGAACTAGGTATTGAGATACCGACGATCGAATCTCGGGCAAGTAACATACCGATGACAAAGGGAACAATGTATGTTGTTATGCGATTTGACCGATAAAGATCTTCGTAGAATATGTGGGAGCCAATATGAGCATCCAGGTTCCGCTATTGGTTATTGACCGGAGACGTGTCTCGGTCATGTATACATAGTTCTCGAGCCCGTAGGGTCCGCACGCTTAACATTCGGTGACGATCGGTAATATGAGTTTATTTGTTTGATGTACCGAAGGTAGTTCGGAGTTCCGGATATGATCACGGACATGACGAGGAGTCTCGCAATGGTCGAGACATAAAGATCGATATATTGGATGACTATGTTTGGACTTCCAAAGGGTTCCGAGTGGGTTTGAAAGAATACCGGAGTACCGGGCGGTTACCGGAACCCCCCGGGGAGTGTAATGGGCCTCATGGGTCCTGGTGGAGAGAGGAAGGGGCGGCCAGGGCAGGCCTCACACCCCCTCCCCCTCTAGTCCAAATTGGACAAGGAAGGGGGCGGCGCCCCCCTTTTTCCTTCCCCTCTCTCCTCCTTCCTTCCCTCCTACTCCTACTCTTGGAAGGGGTGGAATCCTACTCCCGGTGGGAGTAGGACTCCCCTTGGGGCGCGCCTAGGAGGCCGGCTTCTGTAAGTGCATCTAGTGCCCCTTAGTGATTTTGGTGTATTGAAGACTTATAGGTTAAGGGACTAATGTGTTTATGAGTGTACACAGGTCTATAAGTCTATGAGGAGTTTGATATTTACAGAGAAAGTCGACCCCTAAAATGAAGTTCTTCGATCAAGACTTTGGTATTCTCAAGACTTTCAAGACTTTGAAAGTGAAGAAATTGGTGTGACATTGAAGACTTGGTATTCTTTTGAGGATCATGAAGCGTGAAGACTTTTGTTTTCGTAGTTTCGTTTTTCTCTTCCTTGAGTCATAGGAAACACCGTACTGTTAAAGGGGGTCGAGGAAATACTAAGGAAAAATTTCCATGTGATGCTCAACTCAAAATCCTACACCTACCAATCCCTTCGAGTGAAGCCTTTGGAAATCTCATACAGTTCGGTCAATTTCTTCAGTGACAGAGACGAAGTTCTTCTGGTCGCTGAGGAATTTGTTCTGACTGAGGAGTTAGGAATTCGCTAGTGCGGATTGCCTACACAGTGAGGATCATGATAGCCCTAAGGAATTTGAGAGTAAAATTCCCGGCCGTTGTTGTGTTGCGCGGCAGCTGTCCCAAAATATCTTATCCACCTAAGGGTCATATCATTGAAGGGCATTTATGTCTTATCATGTCGGGCTGCTCCCTAGGCTAAAAATAGCCGCCCCCTACAACCACTAGCTGGTTGGCTGCTCCGAGAGAAACTGACACTTGTCATTTGAGAGCATCCCATCCTCCGAGGACTTTGAGCGAAAATCATCGAGTGAGGAAAACCCAAAACCAAACACCTACAAACCTAAAAGTGATTGAGCATCACTAAAGAGATTGATCCTGCGTGGATCCGACGCTTGTTACCTTTGAAGACTGTGCTTCTTCCAGACGGTTAGGCTTCATGGTCTAGAGCATCCAAGAGGAATTGTGGATCGCCGAGTGACCGAGTCTGTGAAGGTTTGGAAGTTGCCTGAAGACTTACCACGAGTGATTGGACGAGGTCTATGTGAGCTTAGTTCAAGGAGAATACGATGAGGACTTGGTGTCCTGAGCTGCGTGCTCAATGATCGGGTGTCCGGACTCAGTGTCCTCGAGTTTAAATACTCACCGCTCCAACCGTGACGCATAACCGAGACAAAGAAGCTTGAACTGGTCTACCAAATCATTGTCTTCAACAAGCTTATCGTTCTATTTCCTCAACTCTTTCATTTCCTCATTATCGTGTTGAGTGTTTGTTCATATCTGTGTTTGAAGACTTTGATCAAGACTTTCTCAATTTCCTCGGTTCAATTTCTTCACCGCTTTGTCTTCATCTTGTGTTATCCTCGTGATTACGCTTTTCAGACTGTGATTGTCTTCATTTCATCATGATGACCATGCCTATATTCTGGTATGCTTATTTGTGAGTACTTATTCCGCTGCAAGTAGTTCTTCGCTAAGGAATTTCCTCACCGGCAAATTCCTCGTTGAAGAATTCATAAAAATCGCCTATTCACCCCCCCCCCCCTCTAGTCGATATAACGCACTTTCAATTGGTATCAGAGAAAGGTACTCCCTTGTTCTGTGTGATTTTGGTTTAACCGCCTGGAGTTTTAGTTATGTCGACCGCAGGTATGAAGAAAGTGACATGCCCTATCTTTGACGGTCATGATTATCCCAAGTGGAAGGCCATGATGAGGAAGCGCCTCATGGTAATGAACAGCGAGCTGTGGACCGTCACTGAGATTGGTCTTACCGATCTATGCAAGAAGGTGAGCGCTGATGACATTCACAAGTACACTTGACTTGACATCATGGCGAAGGACATCATCTGTTCCTGCCTATCCAGAGATGAATTGAAGCGCATTATGCATCTTTGCAATGTGAAGATTATCTGGGACCGAATCTCTGACGTCTATGAAGGTCATCGAACCCGTCATGATCCTTGGTTTGAGGACTTCAAGGAATCTCTCAAAATGATGACTTTCGAACCAGATCCATCATCTTCTGTACCATGCCTCATGGCAAACGGTGTCAAGGTAACCAAATGTTCCTCATCCGAGTTTAGTGACGATGAATCTGATGATGATGTTGAACCTAGTTATACCAAACTTGTTTGCATTTCCACTAAACAACAAACGGCCTTGGAAAAGTTTCAAAACATGCTAGACAAAAGTGATGATATGTTGGGTGAAGAAATGGATCGCACTAAAGCCCTGACTGAAAATCTTCAAAGACTTCAGTCTAGGTTTGACAAATTTTCAAGGTCATCATAACACTCTCTTGTCTCGATCATGAGAAGCTTTCTTATGAATTTATTCAAAGAAAGCAAGATCTTGAGAAGCTAAGAGTGAGTTATGAAGATCTTCGTATAAAGACGATTCATTACTTGCTCAACAAATCAGCGCTGACTCAGAAGAATTTGTTCCTCCATGCTTAAAGTGCATTGAACGTGAATCTGCTAATTCTTCACCTGAATGTTCAAATGCTTCAATTGTTACAAATTCTTCTCCTGCCTATGTTATCACTAATTCCTCATCTGAGGACATTGCTAGTATCACTGACAATGCAGGGCTGAAGGAATTGTACATGACAGGCATGTACAAAAGCCTCAAAGGGCATCAGACTCTTTGTGATGTGCTTAAAAGCAGATCCTCAACAGAACCCTAGGAAAGAGGGTATTGCCTTTGAGAGGAAACTCAATGCTGATGGAACATATTGGAAGCCTGAGCAGTACCCCAAAACCTCATGGGTTGCTACAAAGGGACCTCCAGTTGATCCATCTAACTTATCTGGCTTTACATGTGAATCTCTTCATTCTTCTGATGAGTCATTTGACTCTAACTATAAAATGTTCAAAAATCAGAATGGTGAAGTATTTGCTAGATATGTTGGCACTAACTACAGGAACGGTTTTCCTATGAAGAAAATCTGGGTTCCCAAAAGGTGCCTTGAAAGTCTTCAGGTGAATGTCCTCATGACACCACCTGTGAAGAATTGGAACCCCATATCAAACTCTTCATATGGATCCAAGTCCTCGTACGGACCAAATTCCTCAAAAGGATCAAAGTCCTCATATGGTTATCATCGTGCTAACAACTCTTTTTCGCAGGGTAGAGCTAAGGGCTATGAATATGTGCATTATTCTTCAAACCATTATGTTCATAAGTCCTCGAAGAATTTCTCTGCTTATTCATATGCTTACCCTAACCCCTCTTGTGTGAAACGAAATGGATTGGCTTCTATGCCACCATTCCCATATGGAGCTCGTAGAGTGATGAACTCTTTGCCACCCCTTCAGATGTGGGTGGTGAAGAAAAAGAACTAATCTCTTTTGCAGGGTCAGGTCTCCAGACGTTCTTTAATGTCTGAAGAATTTGCTGGGGGCCTGACAAAATTTCCTGAAAGGACGCAGGCTAATCATGAAGAAATGAACTTTTATTTCACACGTCCTCCTACTGCTATATCTATTTTACTGCTTGATGAAATTCATCTGATGAATTTGATATCATATTCTTCATTGATGAAGTATATGAGTTCGTAAGTTGCACTAATTCATCTGCAGGATGATCTTCCCAAAGCCTCTGAGTGGGTCCTCGATAGTGGATGTACAAATCACATGACTGGTGACAAGAATCTATTGATGGATGCTCCCTTATCACCATCACATCTGAAGCATATCATCTTTGCTGACAAAGGCAAAAGTGATCTTGATATGGTTGTTGTCTTTGGCAAGTATCGTTGTGTTGTGATTATGGAAGCTGACCATTCCAAAGTCTTCGAAGGCTTTAGGAGAGGAGACTTGTATATTGTTGATTTCTCTACAGGACCACAACCACCGTGGTGCCTACTTGCAAAGCTTCGTAGGCTGGCTATGGCATCAACGACTTGGTCATGCAGCATGAGGAATTTGCACACGCCATGCGAAGAAGAAGCATGTCATTGGCATTGAGAATGTCAAATTCCTCAAGGATCACTTGTGTGGAGCCCGTGAAGCTGGAAAAATGACCAAGGCCAAGCATCCAAAGAAAGACTATCATGACCACTACTCGACCATTCAATTGCTTCACATGGACCTCTTTGGTCTTAATCATTACTCAAAGTCACTAATGATGCATCTCTATATGGCTTTGTTATTGTTGATGATTACTCTCCTTACACATGGGTACACATTGTTACTTACAAACGTGAAGTGCAGAAGTCTTCAAACGATTTTCCTCGAGGGCTTCAACCAACTTTGGTGTGAAGATCAAGCACATCAGAGTGACAATGGAACCGAAGTTCAAGAATTCTGGTCTTGATGACTATCTTAATGAACTTGGTATTACTCATGAGTTATCTGCTCCTTATACTCCTCAGCAAAATGGCGTCGTGGAGCGCAAGAACAGGACTCTTGCTGAGATAGCTCACACTATGCTTGATGAATACAAAACGCCTCGTTGTTTCTGGATTGATGCAATTGATACTGCGTGCCACATCATCAATAGAGTATATCTTCACAAATTCTTCAAAAAGACTGCCTATGAACTCCTCACTGACAAGAAACCCAATGTGAGTTATTTCAAAGTCTTCGGTGCTAAATGTTGGATTAGAGATCCTCATCATAATTCAAAATTTGCACGAAAGCACATGAAGGGTTTATGCTTGGTTACGGAAAGGACTCGCACACCTACACAGTCTTCAACAGTGTTCTTCACAAGGTTCTTGAAACTGTAGATGTGTGGTTCAATGAAACTAATGGCTCGCAAAGAGAGCACCTACCTTCTGTGATAGATGAACAAGCACCTGAGGATTCTATCAAGTTCAAGGCGATCGAGGATGTCATTCCTATCAAGAATCTGCTGAAGAATTCATTCCGTAACGTGAAGAACGCCGAATGATGCACTCAAGAAAATGTCAAGAAAATGGTGTCAAGAAAACGCCGATCAAATTCCTCGACGACAACCAGCTCATCCTCGCATTGCAAAAGAAGTGCAAGTTGAAAAGATCATCAATGACATTGAAGCACTGTGTCCTCTCACACGCTCAAAAGCTTCACATTTATCTAACTTTTGTGGGCACTATGCTTTTGTCTCTATCACAGAGCCCACTAAGGTAGATGAAGCATTTCGAGCCTCGAGTGGATTCAGGCCATGCAAGAAGAATTACATCACCGAGCTCAACAATGTCCTGAACCGTCAAACGTCCAGATCCTCGCAAGCATAATATCATTGGCACAAAGTGGATCTACCGCAACGAACAAGATGAAAATGGCCTTATGGTGAGGAATAAGGCACGACTTGTAGCTCAAGGCTACACACAGGTTGAAGGAATTGATTTCGATGAAACTTTTGCACCTGTTGCTAGACTTGAGGCTTTTCGTGATATTACTTGCTTATGCTAACCATCATGATATCACTTTATATCAAATGGATGTGAAAAGTGCTTTCCTCAATGGTAAGCTTGAGGAAGAAGTATATGTTGCTCAACCCCTGTGTTTTGAAGATCCAAAGAATCCTGACAAAGTCTTCAGACTCAACAAGGCCCTCTATGGCCTCAAGCAGGCCACTCGAGCGTGGTATGATACTTTGATGGAATTCCTCATGAAGAATGGCTTCACACCCGGTTCACTCGACCCTACTCTCTTTACTAAATCTTATGATGGTGAATTGTTTGTGTGCCAAATATACGTTGATGATATTATCTTTGGCTATACTGACCAACGTTATAGTGATGAATTGCCTATATGATGAGTGAAGAATATCAAATGTCTATGATGGGAGAGTTGAAATTATTCTTAGGTCTTGAAATTCGTCAACAAACAAGAATGGCATATTCATATCTCGTGAGAAATACCTCAAGGATGTTCTCGAGGAAATTCGCATGCAAGATTGCAAAGGCGCTAAAATTCCTATGCCCACAAATGGCCATCTATGCAATCGATGAAAATGGTATTGACTTTGATCACAAGGTATACCGCTCCATGATTGGTTCTTTATTGTACTTATGTGCATCTAGGCCAGATATAATGCTTAGTGTTTGCATGTGTGCCCGATTTCAAGCTACACCAAAGGAATCACACCATAACGCTGTGAAGCATATTCTTCGATATCTAGCTCACACACCAACACTAGGATTATGGTACCCCAAGGGCTCTGCTTTTGATCTCATTGGATATTCTGACTCGACTATGCCGGGTGATCGTGTGGACCGCAAGTCAACATCTGGTACTTGTCATTTCCTCGAACGATCTTTTGGTCCGTTGGTCCTCGAAGAAATAGAACTGCGATCACCGCTTCATCGCAGGTGAGTACATTGTCAGCCGGTTCTTGGTCAGGCTCAATTGTTGTGGATGAAGCAAACTCTCAAGGACTACGACATCAACGTGAAGAATGTGCCTCTCATCATGACAATGAGAGTGTCATCAAGATTTCTCACAACCCAGCTTCAGCACTCAAGACAAAGCACATTCAGATTCGTCATCATTTTCTTCGTGATCATGTGTTGAAGGGCGACATCTCCATCGAGCATGTGAAGACCAAGAACAGCTAGCCGATATCTTCACAAAGCCCTTGGATGAGAAAAGATTTAGCAAGTTGCGATGTGAGCTAAATATCTTAGAATCTTCAATGTTCTTTGAAAAGGACACTCATCCTAACACTTATGCAAAATTGATGACTTAGATGTGCAACACATGAAGAAACGTTTTCTTCAATCAATGAAGAACAACACTCTAAGTGTGAAGAAATTAATGAAGAATTTGATTCTCGTAACCCTACGACAATTGTACGCTGTGTCTGAAATCATCATTCTTATACGGTGGGTCACGCCACCACCAAAGTTGAAAATCTTCAATTTGAGTTTTTCCCAGCTTTGAAATTCTTCATTTTCAAATTCTTCAACTTTGCAAAATCTTCACCGGTTCCGCTGCTTTTTTCTTCATTGGCTATATATATATATATATATATATATATATATATATATATATATATATATATATATATATATATATATATATATGAGTTTATGTCCTCTACATCATTCACTTATGGCTATTTCTTCAAGTTGCATTTTCTGCTAAGTGAATGTGATCGGACCCTTCCCCCTCTATGCTATACTCAACCCAATCTATTCACAAATTCTTCATGGGCATTCTATTTGAAACTCGTTCAAAATCTTCACTGTGTCCTTGTCAGCTGAAGAAATTGCGAAAGGAACTTTAAAACTAATCTTATCCAAATTTTCGGCTTTGCCGCTCAAACCATTCCGCTTCCTACGATAGACTTATCTATTCACCCACGATCTAACACAATCTCCACTTTTCAAGACGTGGGTGACACATGTCAGTTTAATGAGAAGGGTCAGGCACGCTCGTCCCAAATCTTCGGCGAACAGTTTTTCATCGCGACTATAAATACCCCTCTCCCTTCATCACTTCATTTACTCCGCTCGACCGCCTCTCTCCCGCCGAGCTTCTCAAACCCTAAGCGCCGCCGCTTACTCCATCGTCAGCGGTGAGGAAGAGCTTCACCGCCTCGACCTCGTCGCCGTCAGACTTTCAAGGCCGTCAAGGAAATCTTCACTCCGCCGCTGTCAGAAGTTGTCTTCCTCCGCCGAGTTAGGGCGTGGAAGATCTGAACCGACGAAGCTTCAAATCTACACTTCTCGGTTAAATGCGTGTTCTTCATCCAGGGTAATTAAAAGTTACTTTTACTGCCATCTTTGATTCAAATTTTCTCTACAAAATCTTCAAAGGTGTTTTATTCTTAAAATCCTCACACACAAAACACCTCACTAGTCATCTGTTCTTGATTCGTTTCTCTAAGCATCATTTTTCTTCAAGATTCCTCAATTGTGTGGATCCTCGATCTATACAACTCGAACCTAAGACAAAGAATGCTTAGTGAAATTCTTCAAGGCTCATCCGTCAAATTCCTCAAACTTGTTCTTTTTGAAAAACCTTCGAGAACGAGCATATGACCTCTCCAAATTCCTCGCAAATATACTCATTCACAGTGTACTCATGTCCGCTGCTGAATCACTAGGTTCTCATCAACTTAACTCATTTGCCGCTGCTCCTCGAAGAAAAGTTGCATACTTCTTCAGAGAATTCGATTGTTCAAATTCCTCAACTGAAGAATATGGCAGACGGTAAGAAGCCACAGAAAGGAGGAAAGAGGCCCGAGGTCATGACTGCTTTTGAAATACCTGAGGACATCTATGCTGACTATTGCACACCTGATGAGGCCAAGTTCGAAAGGAGAATAAAAATCAGCGCAAGGTGCGACACAGAGGATTGAAAGGAGATGGGCAAGAGAATGGAGGAGTATGTATGTAACTCCAAAGTATATGAACAAATTCGCACTTAATCCTCCATGCCCAAGAGCTCCATTGGCACCGGCCAAGAAGTCGACCCCACCAAAGATCAAGCGTGGTGAGGATTTTCCTGAAGAATGGGCCAAGCGCCAAGCCAAGTTGGCAAGACAAGCCAAAGAAGCAGTGAGGAAATTCAATGAAGACTCTTTTGCTGCTACTGCCACTAAGGCCTCTATCAAGCCTAGGAAATCAATGGCAAAGAAGCCCGTGCACAAGCCAAGTGCTTCACCAACAGCGCCCTCACGGCCAGAATCTTCAAAGCCCTCACGGCCAGTTCCTCATGCTACTCCTGATCCTCCAAAATCCTCAGCTCCTCCTCCAAAGTCCTCAACAAGCCCGCAAAGTCCTTAGCACCTCAAGATCCGCCATGTGCCAAAGGATCAGAGGGCATCTCTATTGCCTCCGTGTATCAACAGTTCCTCACCGCACCAAATTCTTCATCGTGCCCCACTGCTGAAGACAAAGGCACCTACCGACGAGGTCCTCGCCAAGTCCAAGAAGAAACAGGTTGCCTTCCAAGTGCCATCTGGCGATGAAGCTGATGATGATGAACTTGCGTAAATCATCGAGATGCATAAGAAAGGGCCGCTAGAGCCAAAGGCACACCCTGCTAACGCTTTTGGATCCCGAGATGATCTTCGATTATATTGATCTCTCGCACAAGGATCCGTATACCCCTATGCCTGATTTTCATTTGACTCCTGGCCAAAGTCACATGTCGACCCATTTCATCTCTCAAGAGAAATGGAAATTTGAAAAGGCCGACAGATCAAGAAGGCTCGGCCAGAAAGAGAAGTTCTCGAGGAAAAATGTTGTCAAAATGACAACCGATGAACTCATCAAAATTCAGTCGAAATCAAAGCCCTCAATGACAACTTCAACGCCTACTATGTTGATTGGCAAGGAGCCAAAGTCAGTTTGTTAAACTGACCGAGAAGTTCACCAATGTTGCAGCTCCAACGCAACAAGAAGTTCCTTAGGTCAAGCCTCCGCTCAGCCCTCATCAAGAACATGCCAGACCATTGATGACCTTCTGATCTTGAAGAAAATGCTAGTTCCAGGCTGATGACTCCATTCCACCATTGAAGAAACTGCCAGGCATCCACTAGTGGTGCGCCTGGAGAAAATGAAGAAGTCGTGGCAATCGTGCATCGGGCCATGCTTTGAGGCAAATCAACCAGATTCCTCAGCTCCTCATGCGCCTACACCAACTCCTATCCTTCCATCTGCATCAGATGTGAAGAAGACCAAGGCTGCAGAGCGAGCTGCAGTGAAGAAAAGGAAAGCATCAGCTGCTTCAGATTCTTCAGCTCCAAAGAAAATGAAGCCTATTACCAGCTCGTTTGAGAAACCCATTGATGCTATTCCGATCTCAACCATGCCATCAAAGGACCTTGTTCCTTTTGGTGAAGAAAATCATTCTGCTGCTTCGTCAGAGCAGATTGATGAAGAAATTGAAGTGGATGCGATCCCTTCTCCACTGGGCTTGTTTCTCGCCAATGCCTCACCACACCGAAGAGGTCAAGGCGTTGAAGAAATTGAAGATGAAGACGTGGATATTGGATGCACTACGCCAGTGATGAATGATGACTTTTGGGAAAGTCAGCACCTTAATTCTCCACTCTTCACCCCAATACAACAAATACATCAGTCCCCTGCACCAACCGTTCAAATGGGCTCTGAAGAAACTCACCCTACCTCACATATGCATGAAGAAATTCCAGCCACTAGTGCTGAAGAAACCGCTGTCACGATCCTTTGAACACGCAGACTGCCACTGAAGAGGAACCAGAAATTCCTCAGCCTGAAGAACCTGACATTGTGATTCCTGAGGTCGTGATGCAACTCACTGACAAACCACTGCATCTACTTGCCTCCGATTGAAGTCCTCAAACGGACTTTTTCCTCAGCTGATGACAAAGGCAAGGCAACTGCTGTGATAGATGAAGGCATTCGTCCATTGGATGGTCAATTTCGCAAGGCTGCATCCTACTCCACCAATGATGACTCTGCCAAACATGACTCGCCGCCAACAACTCGCCAAGCAAAATCCTCAAGCCACAAAGACCTGTGGTGATGATCGATCGTGAGTTACTCCTCGCCTTCATCGTAAAGTTGATCGCAATCATAAATGGGTCAAGCGTCGGCTTGGTTCAATTCTTCACAACATGACCTCAACACACAATGTAGTGAAGAAAACCAATACTACCTCCATGAAACCTTCAACCGCACTGGCTGTTCTGCCTCATGTCTACAACAAGAAAAGATCCAAGAAAATGGGTCTCAAGGAAGAATTTGACTGGTCTGCACCTCCACCGAAGAAATACAAGAAGGTCAAGGTTCCTTCCTTGGTGGCCAGCTCCTATTCTTCATCGCATCGACATCGATGAAAATGAAGACTTGGACGACATCAAGGCAGCCCTACTACGACAACCGACTCGATAACGCCGGGCGCTCCTCCATCAACTTGATATTCTTCAGGTGTTAGTCCTCGCCGATCCTTTTGGTCATTCGATGACAAAGGGGAGAAATTTGAGTTAGTCTTCAAGCGGGTCTATTATATGGGCGTTATATGCTTTTTTGCTAAGTTACAACTCTTGCTCTTCTCAAACTTTTATCGATCGAGTTGTAATCTTAAACCCGATGGTGCTCGATACTTTTGATGTGTTCCTGTGCATGCTTATTCCTCATTATATGTTAATACACGCATGCTAAATTACATCACCACCATATTTCATCATGCATTTCAAATTCTTCATATTATATGTCAAATGCGTATGAATTACAAGATATAGGGGGAGATCTCCATGATTCAACTCTTCAAATGTGCATTGCCTCAAAAGCAAATTCCTCACTATGCACATCTTCAGGGGGAGTTCTTCTATATCTTGCAATCAAATTCCTCAATATATTTACACTTCATATGTTTATCCCCGTTGAAAACTTAACCTATATTGTCATCAATCACCAAAAAGGGGGAGATTGTAAGTGCATCTAGTGCCCCTTAGTGATTTTGGTGTATTGAAGACATATAGGTTAAGGGACTAATGTGTTTATGAGTGTACACAGGTCTATAAGTCTATGAGGAGTTTGATATTTACAGAGAAAGTCGACCCTAAAAATGAAGTTCTTCAACGTAAGACTTTGGTATTCAAGACTTTCAAGACTTTGAAAGTGAAGAAATTGGTGTGACCTTGAAGACTTGGTATTCTTTTGAGGAACATGAAGCGTGAAGACTTTTGTTTTCGTAGTTTCGCTTCTCTTTCTTGAGTCATAGGAAACACCGTCATCGTTAAAGGGGGTCGAGGAAATACTAAGGAAAAATTTCCATGTGATGCTCAACTCAAAATCCTACACCTACCAATCCCTTCGAGTGAAGCCTTTGGAAATCTCATACAGTTCAGTCAATTTCTTCACTGACAGAGAAAAAGTTCTTATGGTCGCTGAAGAATTTGTTCTGACTGAGGAGTTAGGAGTTCGCCAGTGCGGATTGCCTACATAGTGAGGATCATGATAGCCCTGAGGAATTTGAGAGTAAAATTTCCGATCGCTGTCAAGTGCTACTACCTGTCCCAAAATATCTTATCCACCTAACGGTCATATCATTGAAGGGCATTTATGTATTATCATGTCGGGCTGCTACCTAGGCTATAAATAGCCGCCCCCTACAACCACTAGCTGGTTGGCTGCTCTGAGAGAAACTGACACTTGTCAGTTGAGAGCATCCCATCCTCCGAGGACTTTGAGCGAAAATCATCGAGTGAGGAAAACCCAAAACCAAACACCTACAAACCTAAAAGTGATTGAGCATCCCTGAAGAGACTGATCCTGCGTGGATCCGACGCTTGTTACCTTTGAAGACTGTGCTTCTTCCAGACGGTTAGGCGTCATGGTCTAGCGCATCCAAGAAGAATTGTGGATCGTCGAGTGACCGAGTCTGTGAAGGTTTGGAAGTCGCCTAAAGACTTACCATGAGTGATTGGACGAGGTCTGTGTGACCTTAGTTCAAGGAGAATACGGTGAGGACTTGGTGTCCTGAGCTGCGTGCTCGGCCGATCGGGTGTCCGGGACTGTGTCCTCGAGTTTAAATACTCACCGCTCCAACAAGACGTACAACCGAGACAAAGAAGTTGAACTGGTCTACCAAATCATTGTCTTCAACAAGCATACTGGTTCTATTTCCTCAACTCTTTCATTTCCTCATTACTGTGTTGAGTGTTTGTTCATATCTGTGTTTGAAGACTTTGACTGAAGACTTTCTCAATTTCCTCATTTCAATTTTTTCAATCTGTTTGTCTTCATCTTGTGTTATCCTGTGATTACGCTTTCTGTACTCTGTGATTGTCTTCATTTCATCATGATGACCATGCCTGTATTCCGGTATGCTTACTTCTGAGTACTTATTGCCCTGCAAGTAGTTCTTCCCTAAGGAATTTTCTCACCGGCAAATTCCTCATTGAAGAATTCATAAAAATCGCCTATTCACCCCCCCCTCTAGTCGATATAACGCACTTTCAGCCTCCTCCCCCTCCTCCACTCCTTTATATACGGGGAAGGGGGGGCACCCCATAGACACACAAGTTGATCATTGATCTCTTAGCCGTGTGCGGTGCCCCCCTCCACCATAATCCACCTCGGTCATATCATAGCGGTGCTTAGGCGAAGCCCTGCGTCGGTAGCTTCATCATCACCGTCATCACGCCATCATGCTGACGGAACTCTCCCTCGAAGCTCTACTGGATTGTGAGTTCGTGGGACGTCACCGAGCTGAACGTGTGCAGATCGCGGAGGTGTCGTACGTTTGGTACTAGGATCGGTCGATTGTGAAGACGTACGACTACATCAACCGCGTTGTCATAACGCTTCCGCTTACGGTCTATGAGGGTACGTGGACGACACTCTACCCTCTCGTCGCTATGCATCACCATGATCTTGTGTGTGCGTAGGAATTTTTTTTTTAAATTACTCCGTTCCCCAACAGTGACATTCGAGACAGGTTTATGCGTAGATGTTATATGCATGAGTAGAACACAAGTGAGTTGTGGGCGATACTAGTCATACTGCTTACCATCATGTCATACTTTGATCCGGCGGTATTGTTGGATGAAGCGGCCCGGACCGACATTACGCGTACGCTTACGCGAAACTGGTTCTATCGACGTGCTTGGCACACAGGTGTCTGTCGGGTGTCAGTTTCTCCAACTTTAGTTGAATCGAGTGTGGCTACACCCAGTCCTTGTTGAAGGTTAAAACAACACATACTTGACGAAAAATCGTTGTGGTTTTGATGCGTAGGTAAGAACGGTTCTTGCTCAGCCCGTAGCAGCCACGTAAAACTTGCAACAACAAAGTAGAGGACGTCTAACTTGTTTTTGCAGGGCATGTTGTGAAGTGATATGGTCAAGACGCGATGAGATATAAATTGTTGTATGAGATGATCATGTTTTGTTAAAGTTATCGGCAACTGACAAGAGCCTTATGGTGGTCTCTTTATTGCATAAGATTCAAGTGCCATGTAATTGCTTTACTTTATCGCTATGCGATAGCAATAGTTGCAAAAGCAATAGCTGGTGAGACGACCATGTGATGACATGTTGATAAAAGATCAAGATGATGGAGATCATGGTGTCATGCCGGTAACAATGGAGATCATGACAGTACTTTCGAGATGGAGATCAAAAGCACAAGATGATGATGGCCATATCATGTCACATATTTTTGCATGTGATGTTTATCTTTTATACATCTTATTTTGTTTAGTTCGGCGGTAGATTTATAAGATGATCCCTTACTAAAATTTCAAGGTATAAGTGTTCTCCCTGAGTATGCACCGTTGCCAAAGTTCGTCGTGCCGAGACACCACGTGATGATCGAGTGTGATAAGCTCTACGTTCACATACAACGGGTGCAAGCCAGTTTTGCACACGCAGAAATACTTGGGTTAAACTTGACGAGCCTAGCATATGCAGATATGGCCTCGGAACACTGGAGACCGAAAGGTCGAGCGTGAATCATATAGTAGATATGATCAACATAGTGATGTTCACCATTGAAAACTACTCCATCTCACGTGATGATCGGACATGGTTTAGTTGATTTGGATCACATGATCATTTAGATGACTAGAGGGGTGTCTATCTAAGTGGGAGTTCTTAAGTAATATGATTAATTGAACTTTAAATTTATCATGAACATAGTCCTGATAGTATTAGCATATCTATGTTGTAGATCAATAGCTCGCGTTTAGCTCCCCTGTTTTATTTTTGATATGTTCCTAGAGAAAACTAAGTTGAAAGATGTTAGTAGCAATGATGCGGATTGGATCCGTGATTTGAGGATTATCCTCATTGCTGCACAGGAGAATTATGTCCTTGATGCACCGCTAGGTGACTAACCGATTGCAGGAGCAGATGCATACGTTTTGAACATTTGGCAAGCTCGATATGATGACTACTTGATAGTTTAGTGCACCATGCTTTACGGCTTAGAATCGGAGCTTCAAAGACATTTTGAATGCCATGGAGCATATAAGATGTTCCAAGAGCTGAAATTGGTATTTCAGACGCATGCCCGAGTCGAGAGGTATGAGACCTCTGACAAGTACTTTGCCTACAAGATGGAGGAGAATAGCTCAACCAAAGGAGCATGTGCTCAGATTGTCTGAGTACTACAATCGCTTGAATCAAGTGGGAATTAATCTTCCAGATAAAATAGTGATTGACAGAGTTCTCTAGTCACTATCACCAAATTACTAGAACTTCTTGATGAACTATAATATGGAAGGGATAACGGAAACAATTCCCAAGCTCTTCGCGATGCTGAAATCAGCAAAGGTAGAAATCAAGAAAAAGCGTCAAGTGTTGATGGTTGACAAGACCACTAGTTTCAAGTAAAAGGGCAAGGGAAAGAAAGGGAACTTCAAGAAGAATGGCAAGCAAGTTGCCACTCCCATGAAGAAGCCCAAAGCTAGACCCAAGCCTAAACTGAGTGCTTCTACTGCAAAGGAAGGTCACTAGAAGTGGAACTGCCCTAGATACTTGGCGGATAAGAAGGATGGCATAGTGAACAAAGGTATATTGGATATACATGTTATTGATGTGTACTTTACTAGTGTTTATAGCAACCCCTCGGTATTTTATACGGGTTCAGTTGCTAAGAGTAGTAACTCGAAATGGGAGTTGCAAAATAAACAGAGACTAGTTAAGGGCGAGGTGATGATGTGTGTTGGAAGTGATTCCTAGGTTGATAAGATCACCATCGCACACTCCCTTTACCTTCGGGATTAGTGTTGAACCTAAAATAAATGTTATTTGGTGTTTGCGTTGAGCATGAATATGATTGGATCATGTTTATTGCAATACGGTTATTCATTTAAGTCAAAGAATAATTGTTGTTCTATTTACATGAATAAAACCTTCTATGGTCATACAATCAATATAAATGGTTTATTGAATCTATGTTTATGTGTTTTGATGTACCGAAGGTAATTCGGAGTTCCGGATATGATCACGGACATGACGAAGATTCTCGAAATGGTCGAGACATAAAGATCAATATATTGGATGGCTATGTTTGGACTTCAGAAGGGTTCTGAGTGAGTTTGGAAGAATATCGGAGTATCGGGGGGTTACCGGAACCCCCCGGGGAGTGTAATGGGCCTCATGGGCCTTGGTGGAGAGAGAATGGGGCAGCCAGGGCAGGCCACGCCCCCTCCCCATCTAGTCCGAATTGGACAAGGAAGGGGGGGGCGGCGCCCCCCCTTTTTCCTTCCCCCTCTCTCCTCCTTCCTTCCCTCCTACTCCTACTCTTGGAAGGGGTGGAATCCTACTCCCGGTGGGAGTAGGACTCCCCTTGGGGCGCTCCTAGGAGGCCAGCCTCCTCCCCCTCCTCCACTCCTTTATATACGGGGGAGGGGGCACCACATAGACACACAAGTTGATCATTGATCTCTTAGCCGTGTGCGGTGCCCCCCTCCACCATAATCCACCTCGGTCATATCGTAGTGGTGCTTAGGCGAAGCCCTGCGTCAGTAGCTTCATCATCACCGTCATCACGCCGTCATGCTGACGGAACTCTCCCTCGAAGCTCTACCGGATCGTGAGTTCATGGGACGTCACCGAGCTGAACGTGTGCAGATCGCGGAGGTGTCGTACGTTCGGTACTAGGATCGGACGATCGTGAAGACGTGCGACTACATCAACCACGTTGTCATAACGCTTCCGCTTACGGTCTACGAGGGTACATGGATGACACTCTCCCCTCTCGTTGCTATGCATCACCATGATCTTGCGTGTACGTAGGAATTTTTTTAAATTACTACGTTCCCCAACAAAAACATCTACGTCAGGAGACCTCACCAGAGCGATGAAGGGGCTGAGGAGTAAAAAGAATCCTACTCTCTGATATATATAATCCTAAAAATCAAAACATTTTTGTTCTAGGCTCAACAACGTCAGCGATTCGATCAAGCAGGGGGCTCCTAAGTCGGGGATGGCTCTGATTACCAACTTGTTACGCCCAAGATGCGGCTATATCTCCCACGTGTCGAGGCACGACTTAGAGGCATAACCACATTTTGGTTTTGTCGCAAGAGGGGTAATCTTCACACAATCCCATGTACTGGATAAGTAAGGGATAAAAAGAGTTGGCTTACAATCGCCACTTCACACAATGATCAATTAATTCATACATCGTTCAAAGTACACACATAGGTCCGACTACGGAACCAAAAGAAAAGAAGACAACCACAAATGCTAGATCCCCGATCGTCCCAACTAGGCTCCACTACTGAACATCTGGAAACGAAACATAGTAACGACCAAATCCTCGTCGAACTTCGACTTGAGTTCGGTAGCATCACCTGCACTGGTATCATCAGCACCTGCAACTGTTTTGGTAGTATCTGTGAGTCACGAGGACTCAGCAATCTCAAAACCCGCGAGATCAAGACTATTTAAGCTTATAGGTAGGAAAGAGGTAATGGGGTGGAGCTGTAGCAATCACTAAGCATATATGGTGGCTAACATACGCAAATGAGAGTAAGATGAGAAGCTACGCAATGGTCGTGAAGCTAGAAGTGATCAAGAAGTGATCCTGAAACTACTTACGTTCAAACATAACACAAAACCGTGTTCACTTCCCGGACTCCGCCGAAAAGAGACCATCACGGCTACACACGCGGTTGATGCATTTTAATTAAGTCAAGTGTCAAGTTCTCTACAACCGGATATTAACAAATTCCCATCTGCCACATAACCGCGCGCACGGCCCTCGAAAGTTTATACCCTGCAGGGGTGTCCCAACTTAGCCCATCACAAGATCTCATGATCAACGAAGGATATTCCTTCTCCCGGAAAGACCCGATCAGTCTTGGAATCCCGGCTACAAGACATTTTGACAATGGTAAAACAAGACCAGCAAGACCGCCCTTATGTGCCGACAAATCCTGATAGGAGCTGCACATATCTCGTTCTCAGGGCACATCGGATGAGACATCCTACGAGTAAAACCAGCCCTCAAGTTTCCCCGAGGTGGCCCCGCAGTCTACTCGGTTCGGACCAACACTCAGAGGAGAACTGGCCCGAGGGGGCTAAAATAAAGATGACCCTCGGGGCTGCAAACCCCAAGGGAAGGGAATAGGTGGTAGGCAAATGGAAAACCAAAGTTGGGCCTTGCTGGAGGAGTTTTCTTCAAAGCGAACTGTCAAGGGGGTCCCATAACCCCAACCGCGTAAGGAACGCAAAATCAAGGAACATAACGCCGGTATGACAGAAACTAAGTCGACAAGAGTGGAACAAAACACCAGGCATAAGGCCGAGCCTTCCACCCTTTACCAAGTATATAGATGCATTAATTAAAATAATAGTATTTGTGATATCCCAACATAATCATGTTCGAACATGGAGCAATCTTCAACTTCACCTGCTACTAACAACACTATAAGAGGGACTGAGCAAAAGCGGTAACATGACCAAACAACGGTTTGCTCGGAAGGTGGGTTAGAGGCTTGACATGGCAATATGGGAGGCATGATAAACAAGTGGTAGGTAGCGCGACATAGCGATAGAACAAACAACTAGCAAGCAAAGATAGAAGTGATATCGAGGGTAATGGTCATCTTGCCTGAGATCCCGCAAGGATGAAGAACGAGTCCATGAAGAGTCGAACGATTCCTCACAACTCCGGAACGAAATCGAAGCTAACGAGACAAGCAAACCAAAAGAAGCAACCAACATGGTAAACAACCATCACATAAACATGGCATGATGCACAATCAAGTATGATGCATGTCCGGTTTAAAGAGGCATGGCATGGCAAAGTGCACAAACAATACTACAAATTAAGTGGAGCTCAATATGCAACGAGATGCATATTGACGACACACCACATCAATTATTTAGTTCTCTCTCGTTTATGTATCCAACAATATTAAATTTATTAAACATGGCAAGGGGTGAAGCATATGAAAACTACCTATCTAGGGAAGTTTAAATGAGGCCGGGACAACAAACAACAATTCCGGAAAATTCTCATATGCATATTTCGAATTTGCTACTGTTCTTCCCTAAACCATATTTTAATGTTGTTAAACAGTAAAAAAAATTGCACCAAGTTAATATATGCATTATTCCACCCCATTTACATATAAAGTTTATTAAATTCGGGGCTACGGTTATTTAGTTATGAAATAAATCATTTTAACATGGCATTTATGCAAAATTAAACAAACAGCAAGTTTAAACATTTTAACATGGATGAAATTGGCATATTATGAAACTAGATGAAATTATAAGCATTTTACATGTTTAAAACATTTTAAACTGATGAATGGTTTGGGAGTTATTAAATGCATGAACAATGAGGGTTTTTCTGCAAAACAGGTTTTCTCTGGATAACTGATAAAATCGCCAGGGACAAGAAAAAAACATGCTGGGCCGAAACTACTGGTTGCTGGGGCGCTCACCTTGGGCTGAGGCCGAGGTCGGTGTTGGCGGCTGAGGGCGGTGCGGGCAGGCTGCGGAGGAGGCTGGGCCCTCCCCGCGCTGGCTCGGCCTTGCTGCCGATGCACTGGAGGCGCGGTCAACGCTCGGGTCGAGCGAGCCGCTGCTGCTCATTACCAACAGAGGCAACAGCAGGCCATGGTGATGTAGAAGACGGGCGGCGCGGCAACGGGGCTCCAGCGAGCTGGGTGTCGGCGAGGCAGGGGCGCCGACGAGGATGGCTTGCTGGTTCCGGCGACTAGCGATGGCGGGGACGAGGTGCTCGGGGAAGGGGAACAGCATGGCTACAGGAAGCGGGCGACGGAGCACTTCCTCTGCACTTGAACAGAGAGATATATTCATAGGGGATGGACCAGAACAGAAAGGGGAAGAACAGAGAAGGCGAGGGTGACAGGCGCGCGACCTGCGGGCTCCGGCGTCGCGCTCGCCGGCACTGTGGAGGAGGCCAGGACGGCGAGGTCGTCGGGACTCGGGACCCTGGACGGCGTCGGCTTGAGGAGCTCGGATGGCGGCATCCATAGCGGCGAACAGAAGAGGCTTGTACGAGCGGGACGGCGATGGAGCGTGAGGAAGTAGGGGCTCGCGAGGAGCGCTCGGGGTTGCGAAGGAGGAATGGCGACGCGGCTTTCGGGAAGGCTGGGGTCGCGGGACTTGGACACGGGGCTCCAGTGGCGCCGGAAAGGCGAGGCGTATCCGGGCGAGGAAGGCCTTGGATGACCAAGGCGCAACGGATCAAGGAGACGGGACGGTGGTGAAGCTCCAGGGCCATAGTGTTCCTGTGAACCAGAGAAGAGGGAGACATCACGCTCAGAGATGAGAAGAACCAGGGGAAGGCAGAGAAAGGAAAACGAGGGGGCATGACGAGGTTCGCCGACCTGGAGTTGTTGCTGGCTTGCTGTGGCGGATTGGCTGGATCTGAAAACGAGGAAGGAAGGTGGCTGAACACGAGGAGGGAGACGGTTGGCTGCGGGTGGATCTGGATCGGGAGGATCCCAAGGTGGGAGAGGAGTGGCAGCGGGGAGAAGGATTGGATGGGACAGCCCTCCTAGGATCTAGGGTTAGAGTAATTATGTAGTGAGTGGGTTAGGTTAGGCGCTATTCTAGCCCCTCCGATCGCAATCGGATGGCCGAGAAAGAAATAGGTAGGCAGTCCAAATAAGAAAACGGAGATGTCTTAGGAATGTTTGGGAATGATCCAGAGGTTAGGAAGCCAGGCAAGAGGGAGACAAAACCTGGCTGGTCTCGGAACGGTCAACAAAGGCAAGGGGCAAATGCGACAACTACGAACGGATGCAAGTTTGAAAAAAAAGATGGCAACGGAGTGCCGATGCAACGCAAATGATAACATGAAGGATGTAACAAACAAATAAACAAAACACATGACAACAACGAAAAACATGGAAGGCGTCTGAAGCGTCGGTCTCGGGGCGTTACATGCTCGGTCCACGCCAGCTACTTGTCGGCTGGTCATCACTGCCCCAAAACCACACCTCCTCTCCAGCCCATTCCCCCACCTTTGCATTCCCCTAGCCTGCATCAGCCGTCCCCTAGTTCGTTGAAAAGCCATGGTGCACCGCAAGATCACATACTACAAGATGCTGACACCAGAGCGCCGTGCAGAAATCGCGGCAGCGGTCGGTGCCACAGACCTCCATACCCAAGCTCGCTTTGCGGCGGGCCAATCCCCGAGTTCTCTGGAGCCCATCTCCGAGGAGGAGGAAGCTGATCTGATGTTCACAGCGGAGGTCGCGGTGTGGAAGGCCCCCGATGCTTATGAGACGATGGACGTCGACTTTGTGCCAGCGTCCGGGTCCCCCATGGTGCAGGCGGACCAGTAGTTCAACCTCGCGATCCTAAAGGAGGACCAGGAGGTGTAGGCTTAACTCGACGCGGAGCGCACGGATGTTGCCGCCATCGAGGCCCTCCTGTAGGTGGAACCGGATGTCATGGACCTGAACCGGGAGGTGGAGGCTCAACTTGATGCGGAGCACGCGGATGCCGCTGACATCGAGGTCCTCCTGCAGGCGGAACCGAACATCCTGGACTTGAACCGGGCGGCGGAGGCTTAACTCGACGCAGAGCGCGCAGATGTCGCAGCCATCGAGGCCCTCCTGCAGGCAGAACCGAACACCATGGACGTGAATCGGGCGGTGCCCTCGTCCGTGCAGAGCGCCCCCACGCTCTGCGTGAACGAGTAGATGGAGGCCGAGGACAACCACGGTGCGGAGACACACGTCGGCAGCTATGGCTGGTTCACGCCGGTAGCCAAAGACGACGAGTCCGTCTCGTTCTGCGAGTAGTGATAGTTTTTTCTTTATGTTATTGTTTTTAGGGATCTTTTGGTGTGTAAAAACATATATTTATGCAAGTCACTTGACTTTCATCATTTGGGTCAGTCGACAATTTCAGGCGCTTGGATGAATATCATACGTCTCCTGACCCATCTTCTTCCTTACCTCTTCTTCCCCCCCAATAGACCACCGCTCAGGCTGCACGAATCTTCCCCAACATGTAGTTGGATAAACTTACTGTATGAACAAAAATTATGTGTCAGCGGTAGGATGGCTGAATTTGGTTTGATCACATGCGGTAGCACATGTCAGTGAGGGTGTGTTCCCTTGGTTGAGTTTGCAGCGTGCAGGAGCGGCTGTGTGAGGGTGCGGTGCAACCAGGACAGCCGTGCACAAGTGTACCTCCTTTTCATTATGAAAAACTTTAGGCAAGCTTGGCAAAAATGTGTGGCAAAGTATGGCATTGCAAGGCCTAGACCCAAACAGGAGACAAGTACGTACTACTTGTGTTAAAAAGGAAAGGCGGGGTTTTCCTTGACAGGATTGATCGATACACATCCTCGTTTGACGTGTCAATTAATGCGTATTTTTTAACGCCCAAAGAGCTAACCATCTCACTCCTCATTGCTTGATTAATGTAGTGCCATGCAAAACCAACCTTCTCACTTTCGCATTCATGCAAGGGTATATTAATGTCCTTGGTTGCTAGTATGAGGCAAACCCCATCAATTTTGCCTCGATTAGTGTTAGTGGCCTTCTGCAAATTGTAATTTTGATATTGGCCTTGTATACAAAAAAATGGAGGTAGTAACTATTTGACTTCCTTCCCCATTGTGGTGACGTTGACGATATCCCGAATGTTGTGGCTTTGGCGAAGTGCGTTCGACGGAGCACACCGTTGACGGAGACCACAGTAAGTCGTTCTCAAGTGCCGCCTACAAGCCGAGAAAACCGCCTTCTATGCATCCAGGAAGTTCGTTGAACTGAAGGAGGCGTAAATGTACTACTACACAATAGCGTTGTCCGTCCAGCTTAGTGCGGTAAGGTGGTTTTTTGAAGAAGACGACGGAGAAGCTAAGTCAGCGAAGAGTGAAATGATGGTTGCTTCATCCGTGCTTTGTGATTTGATGCCTCACTGCTTTGTGATTTGTGATAGAAGGGACAGGGGAGTAGACTTTGTGCTCTATACTGTACATGCATCTAAGCACGGGAGAAACAGGAAAAAGGTTGCATTTTTCTATTCGTTCAATCAATCAATTAGGGAGCTTTGGTTCCCTCTTTTTGGCTTTGGCAGCACCCTCCACAATGGTTCCCATCAATGCCAAAAGCTATTTTCACATTTGGCTACACATTGTGGATTCCCTTAACCGTACCAATTGGTTTTGCTCTTGTGTGTTATCTATACAAATCTCGATTGTATTGATCTAAAAAATTATATCAAGATTAGTAAAAAGGAGGTGATTTTGCCGCGAAGAAGGCGGGGGAGGTTTCTTATTTTTAGAGGACGTTGGCCTGGCGGTTTGCTAACATGCGGTCCCACATGTTAGTGATTTACCAAGCCGATCTGCGTCCCACATGAGGCAGAACAACGACAGAAGCAACACGTGGTTAACTTGAAGAAGACGAGGGAGAAGCGGATTTAGCAACGAGTGAAATGATGGTTGCTTCATCCCTCCAACTTCTTTTTTTAGTATCACCTCATCCCTCCAACTTAATTGCAGGAAAGGTGCAGCTTTGTGATTTGATGCCTCATTGCTCATTACTATGTCGGCGCCATGACCAGGGTGCTTCACCCCTGCTGCTCTGCACTGTTATTTTGTTATGGCACGTGGACCCGGTTGCTTGATGTCCCACATGTCAGCGAAAGGGACTAGAACATTTATGAAAGCGAGCGCTCCACTCTCTGACGAAAGCAAGACACGACACGGTGGCCTAGTGAACTGTTACTTGTATTGTAGTACTACTATAGTTTTGTTGTTTCGCACGATCCGTCAATACAAACCCGATTAAACAGGTAAGGGCGGGATATTTCCCGCGCGGTAGATAATACTAGCCATACATTTCAAAGGCAATTTTAATGTATGCAAACTGAATAATTAAGTAACAATATGAGATCTAGTTAAACTACAAACACATATGATTTATTGTGTTAGAGTGTAGTAGTAGTGCTGTATCGCATAGTTGTTAGATGCAACATGCGAGAACATGTAGAGATGTACTTTTGGAGGGCCTATAGAGAGAAATTGGGCATAAAGTGGATTCAAATATTTGTATTCGTCTTCATAGCATTTGTAACTCATTTCTACAGTTTTTACGATAGACGTGAATGCTTGTTCGCTCTTACGAAACCAATACAACAATAATGGAGTGGCATGCACCAATTTAGGCACTCGCACGTTGGCCTACTTGGCTCCACAAAGAGAGTGAGAGAAGAGATAAATACACTGGCTGTCAGTGTATTTCAAGCCAAAAGAGTAATACGGTCATCGGACATCAGAATACGCTCATTACAGTCACTATATACGTTTTGCGGTGATTATACAGTCACTTGCTCACCGTTTCAAAGCATCGGATTGCACTCATTGACCGGTCAAATAGTGTGCGTGGCACTATGTTGACTGGTTAAATTGACCATGTTCTTTGTGGGTCCCACCTATCAGTTCGCATAGGAAAAAAGTAAGATAAACACAAATTTACACAGGCGCGACAAGACTCCAATCCGTGCGCGGTAACCACCTGGTTGTGTATGTGTCTGTCAGGGCCTGATGTGTGCGCATGCACGTGTATGTTGAGCACTTTAGCATGAGCGTATGTGTTGGTCGTGTGGTGTGTGCATGCATGTGTGCGTGTGTGTGTGCATGGTTGCGTGTGTGCGTGTGAGTGTTGCGTGCATGCAGTTCGTGTGCATGCATGCGTGTGTGTATAATCACCACACTAGCTCATGTGTGTTAACATAGACGGCTCAGCATAGCAATACAAGGCCACGTTGTCCACTGTGCCTGTAGTCATGACTTTGAACCACCGTCCAATATTTTTTTATCGTTTGTTTTCATTCTTATACACGCCGACAGGTGGGCCAAATGGTAGTGAGATAATGTGATGCAACACTAGAGGTGCCACGTGGAGCGTTTAACTAGTCAACTAGTCATGTCTTGAACAACTACATAGTTGTACGGTGAGCCCGTGACTGTATAATAACCACAAAACGTAAATGGTGACCGTAATGAGTGGATTCTGAAGCCCAATGTACGTATCGTGCTTTTCCTTCAAATACAATGATCGTCAATGTATATATCACGAGAGAAATATGAAACATGTGTGACTATGCTGGGGTGTACTTTAGAGGACCTGGAGATAGTTTGTGTGCGTACGTGAAAGGGGCGTAGAGGGGGGGTGCGATGGAGAGAGAGATGCTCTTCGTTTCTCTTTATTATGACTAACTTTATATATAGTATAAAAATATAAAAATTCACAAGTCTTGAAATAAATATCATTGGGTGCACCATGCAATGCAAATTAACTTTCATACTCCATATACCTTTGTAATGTTGTATATATGTAGAAATTCTAAAATAAATTTTTGGCCACACTTTGTGTGGTTTTATTCAAAAGGAATGTTGTATGCGAAGTAAACATGAAGAGAGGGCTTTCGAGATCAATCGGGTACGTGATAAGATGTAACATTTGTGAATGTGTAGTTGCCGTATTTGGTAGGGCTTAGAGAGGCTATGTGTACGTATTCGAGAGAGGCATGGATAGAGGGGCCGATGGGGGAGCGTGGGAGAGATAACACGAGAAATGAAAGAGGTCTAGAGAGAGATGAATAGGATGTCACGACGAGAGATGCCCTTGAGTGTGTACATGCAAGCGGAAGGGGATAGAGGCATGAGGAGAAACTATTATGTGTGGTGTCTGTAGGGGTATGTCTGGGTGTGAGAAGATAACGAGACCTAGGGGCAGAGGGTGTGTCACCGTTGAGGTCCGGTGGGCCGAGGTGAGGCCCTTGGGTCGGTTCCGTCATGCGCCACATTGGTCGGCCCGTGACGCATTTAGGGAGACCCATGGAGGACTAGTCGTACAATACAAAGATACCAGATTCGTGAAGGTCTCAGTGTCCACTAACAATGCCGACTAGGATTTGTAACCCTAGGTCCTCAGACTAAGGTAACCCCTTCTCTCTGATATTACCATTCATCCAACCTAACTTTAAGGGGCATCATATTTTTTTTGACTATACACAGTAGGGCAAAACCCCACTGCAATTTTAAATTATAACAGCAAAGAGATCCAGCAATACAAAAAGGCTTGAGATAAGCCAAGAAACAAGAAGACAGAAAGAAAGAAAGAAAGAGAAAATGAAGCTACCAGCTAACAGCTACTAAAAAACAAAAGATTACAGGACAAGGTTGTCAAGCCGCAGATGTAAAGCTCTAGCATAGCTCTTCTTAATTCTGAATCTTAGCAAATTGAGTTCCTCCAAGAAGATGCCTTTCCATCCTTGAATGCTTGGTTGAATGTCTTGAAAAATGAGATTGTTCCTAGTGATCCCCATGAAGCCAGGATGATGATTTCCATGAAGAAAGGCACATGAAGTTTTAGTTTTAGATCAGCAAAAGCCTCAAGAACTGAGGCATTGGCCTGCCTAGTGGGACAAATCATATCCCAACACTGCGCAGCAAAAGGACATGTCCAAAAGAGGTGTTGAAGTGTTTCCTCCTGCTGGCAATTGTTTACAGCACAATTGTAATTGTCCAAGTGAAAAGTTTTCCTTCGAAGGAGATTCCTGGTATTGAGTCTGTCATGTAGTAATCTCCAAAAGAACACCTTGTGCTTGGGTTGACAAGAGCTATTCCAGATCCAGTTAAATTTTTGTGGCACTATTTTAACTCCCATCATCGCTTATATGCCTTTGCAACCGAGAATTGATCACTTCCCCAAATATAGCTCGGTATCAAGACATTCCAGATATTCGTAACCCCTCAAAGCTATACAAATGTCTTCCATTGCTTCAAATTCTTGGAATGCTTCCACTGTCAATGGTAAGTGAAAGAGATCCTCCGTAAATTCAAAGGTGAATAATGGTATACACAAAGGAGTTCCTATTCTTCACAAAAGAAAAGAGATGAGGGAACATGTCTTGCATGCAAGCTGAGTGCCAAAGGTCGCACCAAAAAAGGCACTTTTGCCATCTCCAATGTGGCACCTGGCCATGGATTTGAAATTGTCAATGAGCTTAAGATTAGCTTTCCACCAGAAAGAATCTATCCAATTGTTGCCAGGCAGTGAATCAGCATTGTAATGTGCTTCCCAGATCAAGTTAACACATGGAATGTTGTGTCTGTTATAAAACTTGTGCAGATTCTTGAGCAGCAGAGCTTTGTTTTGGACAAAGATATCCATCACTCCCAAGCCTCCTTGGTCCTTTGGCCTCATGAGACAAGACTCCAAGCCACCATGGCAGGCCTATGATCCTCCAAATCGGGGCCTCTCCAGAGGCAAAGGCCTCAACAATTTAATAGTTTGAGCTTTAATGGTGACAGGTACATCAAGACATCCCATAAGGTAAATCAGCAAAGAGTTAAGCACAGATTTTTACCAACAAAAGTCTTCCAGCCATGGTCAAAAAAGATGATAGGCCCATAAGCTTCTTCTGTAGTCTTGTGACCATAGGTAAACATTGCTCAACAGTTGGTTTATAAATACCCAGAGGTGCACCCAAATATTGGATGGGAAAGAATTCCCTTTTACAATGGAAAGTATTAGTCAGAATTTCAACTTTCTCTTCAGGTACATTGAGTGGCATGAGGCTAGATTTAGAGTAATTAACTTTCAATCCAGTAGCATCAGCAAAAGAATTGAGGAGGGCCTTGAGGCAGTGAAGTTGTTTCGCATCTGCTTGAAGGGGCATCATATTCGTCAATCAGGACAAGAGGTGGAGACAATGCGTGCGAGACAGGCCTAAAGATAATGTATGTGCGGGAGACACGCAGGCAGGTCTATGTATAGAGAAAGGGTCGATGGGGATTGTGTGTGCATATGCTTGTGAGAGGAAGAGTGCTCGTGATAAAGGTTAGTGAAAACAGTTGTAAATGGTTGCGAGGGGGAGGGAGGGTGATATAGGGAGCATGTGTGCGAAAAAGACACCTCGGGAGAGAGTGCGTGAGCATGTGTGAGAGACCAACGATGGGTATACATCGTGTGCGCATATATGTGAGAGAGAAAGTTAGCGCGTGTGTGAGGAGGGGCCTATGGAGAGTGAAACTACACGTAAAAGACTGATGGACACATTGATTAAAAATATAAATTGTATCCAAATATTAGGATGGGATCATGATATTTGCAATTCGCATAAGGAACGGTCATTGATCCATCAAACATCTATATTTTATCAAATTTGAGCACGTCTATGTTATTATTTGACATAATTGATTCATAGAGTCTGTCATGAAAGCACAAGTGCTCCCTGGGTGATTTTGGTAATTAATGTCAACATATCTCTTGTTGGACTAATGCTTTCATCTAGTGTATTTCAGATAAGTCCAACAGTGGAGTGGCATGGACAAGAGGATGTGGAACCCCTTCAAGATGATAAGGACAAAGGATTGGCTCAAGCTCAAAGCTCAGGACTCTACATTTTTCATTTTAGTGATCCAAGGTCACATTGAGTCCATAGGAAAGCCAATACTATTCAGAGGGGATGAGGTGTTGCTTAATGGCTTGCTTGCTCAAAGTGCTTAGTGATATGCTCCAAAGCCTTCAACCACTTTCTCACATCCACATATGTCCCAAACCAAAAGTCAAACTTGGCCCCACCGAATCTTTCTATCCGGCGCCACCGATTTCACTTGACATAGCCACTGCCAGAAACCCTAATCAATTCAGTCTCACCGATGGGATCTCCGTCTCACCGAGATGGTCTTGCAAACTCTCTGTTGCCTATTGCATTAATTTCGGCCTCACCGAAATATGAAATCGGTTCCATCGTGTTTGCTTGGCCAACTCTCTGTTTTGCTTATTACCCAAATCGGTCCCACCGAGTTTGTGTAATCGGTCAAACCAAGATGAGGCTTTACCAAAACCCTATCACATCGGTCCTACCGAGTTGATTATGTCTGACCCACCGAAAATCCTAACGTACACATTTTGAACTAAATCGGTCTGACAGAATTTTCTTATTCGGTCACACCGAGTTTGGTGATTTGTGTGTAACGGTTAGATTTTGTGTGGAGGCTATATATACCCCTCCACCCACTCTTCATTCGTGGAGAGAGAGCCATCAGAACATGCCTACAATTCCAACATACATTTTCTGAGAGAAAACCACCTACACTTGTGTTGAGGTCAAGATATTCCATTCCAACCACATAAATCTTGATCTCTAGCCTTCCCCAAGTTGCTCTCCACTCAAATCATCTTTCTACCAAATCCAATCCTATGAGAGAGAGTTGAGTGTTGGGGAGACTATCATTTGAAGCACAAGAGCAAGGAGTTCATCATCAACACACCATCTATTACCTCTTGGAGAGTGGTGTCTCCTAGATTGGTTAGGTGTCACTTGGGAGCCTCCATCAAGATTGTGGAGTTGAACCAAGGAGTTTGTACGGGCAAGGAGATCGCCTACTTCGTGAAGATCTACCCTAGTGAGGCAATTCCTTCGTGGGCGATGGCCATGGTGGAATAGACAAGGTTGCTTCTTCGTGGACCCTTCGTGGGTGGAGCCCTCCATGGACTCAAGGCAATTGCTACCCTTCATGGGTTGAAGTCTCCATCAACGTGGATGTACGATAGCACCACCTATCGGAACCACGACAAAAACATTTGTGTCTCCTATTGCATTTGCACACTCCAATCCCATCCCTTTACATTATTGCAACTTGCATGATTTACTTTCCGCTGCTCATATACTCTTGTCATGCTTGCTTGATATGTATTGTGAATGTTTGAACTTGTGCTAAAACTCCACTTCAACTTAAAGAATTTAAAAACTGCAACTTTTCTTGCTAAGATTCTACTCACCCCCCCCCCCCTCTAGACACCTCTTATCGAGCCTTTCAATTGGTATCAGAGCATTGGTCTCCATTGCTTTGGTTTAATCACCATTGGAGGAAGATGGATGAGTCTACGTTGGGGAGTCTTAGACGTAGAGTGCCTATTCTTGATAGAGAGTTCTTTCATGAGTGGAAAAATGAGATGCTTGAGATTTTCAATGAATATCATTTGAACAAGTACGTTACTAGCCCTTGTGCACCTCATGTTGATCCTTTGCATCCTACCCTTGGTGAGTATATTGACATGATGCGCAACCTTAGAACTGTTAATCTTATCACTAGAGGCTTGCCTAGAAACTTGATTGGATGTTTACCTACTCTTGATTGTGCCTACACTATATGGAGATTTCTTGAGGAAAGATTTCCAAACTATTCCTTGCAAAACTTAGATGAAATTCTCCATAAGTCTATTGCCTTGAGTAAGATGAATTCCAGCAATCCTAAGTTTGGTGATTGTCTATTTGAGCTTACAAATCTCATGCATGCCAAAGGAGATGTTGGAATCATTAGCAATATCATCTCCGAAGCTATTAGAATTCATAAAGATGACCATTGTGATGATCATTTATCTAATGAATTACCCTCTCTAGAAATTGATCAATCACAAGACGATGTTGAACATGGATACTATGATGAGGATGATGATAGTGACTATGATCTTGATGATGCGATGAGACACTTTTGTCTTATGGCCAATCTTTGCAGCTACATGGCCGGAGGAAATGAATGGGTTCTTGATAGTGGATGTACTGATCATATGACCGGAGACAAGGATATGTTTCGTGAGCTTGCTGAAAACGACGTCCCTCGAAATTATGTCACTTTTGGTGATAACTCAAAGGGTAAGGTGGTTGGCCTAGGTAAGGTGGCCATCTCACATGATAGCTCCATACAATATGTCATGCTCGTTGAATCTCTTGGGTATAATTTACTTTCAGTATCTAGACTTGCTGATTTCGGTTTCAACGTTCTTTTTACTGAAGTAGATTGCCAAGTGTTTCGTAGAGATAATCATAAAATGGTCTCTACCGGTAATGAGAGGTGATCTTTACATTGTCGATTTCACTAAAAAGGCTCAACCTAGAACTTGCTTAATTGCTAAATCCTCAAAAGGCTGGTTGTGGCATAGAAGGTTAGGTCATGTGGGCATGCGAAATCTTGATAAGCTTATTAAAGGTGATCACATCCTTGGAGTGAAAGATGTTATATTTGACAAGGATAGACTTTGTAGTGCTTGTCAAGCAGGAAAACAAGTTGGAGGAAGTCACCCCGTGAAGAACATTATGACCACGAGAAGACCGCTCGAGCTACTTCATATGGATCTCTTTAGTCCCAATGCCTACAAGAGTCTCGGTGGTAACTCATTTGGTCTAGTCATAGTCGATGATTTTTCAAGATTTACGTGGGTGTTCTTTCTTGATGATAAATCACAGGTCCAAAAGATCTTCAAAGATTTTGCTAGGAAGGCCCAAACCAAATTTGAACTGAAGATCAAAAAGGTTCGGAGCGACAACGGAACGGAGTTCAAGAACGCAAGTGTGGATACCTTTCTTGACGAAGAAGGGATTTCACACGAGTTCTTGGCTACGTACACGCCTCAACAAAATGGAGTTGTTGAGAGGAAGAACCGGACTCTTATTGACATGGCAAGAACGATGCTTGATGAGTACAAGACTCCAAAACACTTTTGGGCGGAAGTGGTTGAGATGGCTTGTCATGCAACAAATCGCTTGTATCTTCACAAGCTACTTGGCAAGACGGCATACGAGCTTCTCACCGGTAACAAACCCCAAGTTGGATACTTTCGGGTATTTGGCTCAAAGTGCTACATTCTTGATAAGCATCGTCGTTCTAAATTTGCTCCTAAATCTCATGAAGGTTTCCTACTTGGTTATGGTTTCGAACTCTCACACTTACCGTGTCTACAACAATTTCACCCGAAAGGTTGAAGAGACGGTAGATGTGAAGTTTGATGAATCTAACGGCTTGCAAGTAGAGAAATTGCCAATTGATGTAGGAGATAAAGATCCTTCAGAAGCAATCCAAGACTTGTCTATTGGCAAGATTCGTCCAACGGAGGTGAAGGAGAGTACCTCGTCATTCAAGTGGAAGCTTCTACCTCACGACAAGGTGAACCAAGAGTTGATGCGGAAGCATCCACAAGTGGGACACACCAAGATGAAGAGAACGAGGAAATACACCAAGATGAACCTCATCAACCTCCTTCTCCACCACGACAAGAGAACAACAACATCAACAATGAAGAAGGCCAAGAAGAAGGACAAGATGAAGAAGATGTTCCACCCCGACCCAAGCAAAAGCTCTCACGAGTTAGAGCAAGAGTCGCCAGAGACCATCCCATCGAGCAAATGTACAATGACATTCAAACCGGGAGAATCACTCGCTCTCAATCTCGTTTGGCTAATTTTTGTGAACACTATTCATTCATATCTAGCATTGAACCTATGAAGGTTGCAGAAGCATTGGAAGATCCAGATTGGATAAATGCTATGCATGAAGAGCTACACAACTTTGAGAGAAACCAAGTATGGACATTGGTTGAGAAGCCCGACAACAACCATAACATCATCGGTACCAAATGGGTGTTTCGCAACAAGCAAGATGAAGATGGACAAGTAGTTCTCAACAAAGCACGTCTCGTCGCCCAAGGCTACACTCAAGTCAAAGGTATGGACTACGGTGAGACATATGCCCCCCTTGCTAGACTTGAGTCCATCCGCATCTTACTTGCCTATACTAATCACCATGATATCACCTTGTACCAAATGGACATTAAAAGTGCTTTTCTAAATGGTGAAATTGAGGAGGAAGTTTATATTAAACAACCTCCCGGCTTTGTCAATCCTAAGAAACCCGATCATGTCTACAAACTTCACAAAGCTCTTTATGGTCTTAAACAAGCTCCTAGAGCATGGTATAAATGCTTGACCAAGTTCCTTAGTGAAAAAGGCTTTGAAATTGGTAAAATAGATTCTACTCTTTTTACTAAAAGGGTTAATGGAGAATTATTTGTGTGCCAAATTTATGTTGATGATATTATATTTGGTTCTACTAACCCTCATTTTAGTGAAAAGTTTGGAAAGCTAATGTCGGAGAAGTTTGAGATGTCTATGATGAGTGAACTCAAATTCTTTCTTGGTTTGTGTCGGCGTTCTGGGAACGGGGGTACCCAGACTTGCCTGCCTGCGGCGTGGCTCAAGGGGTGGCCCACACGGCCCATCTTCATCAGCACACGCTCAAGATCCTCGCGAGGGGCCAAGCCTCCCGGGGCGGACGACAGGAAGCTTCCTCAGGCACGGCCTCGTCAGGCTGGCTCGCGAGGAGGCGGAGAGATCAAGGCGGGGTACCTCATGAGGTGCCCATGACGCAAGCCATGACGACTATAAGGCGCCCAGGCGCCCGCCGCAGTTGTCTTCGCTTCCTCTTTGGTGCAAAGGGGCAAGTGCGGTAGAGCATCAAGCAAAGGCACCCGCTTTGGTGCAATAAGACCAAGACCGCCGCAACGGCAGGAAGGAAGTCATCATGGAGCCCAAGCCAAGGCCACCACCAGAGCCTTTGACAGGCGAGGACCAACTTTAGTCAGGATAAGTGTACTAGATGTTCCCATTAAAAATGGCCAATTGTTGGCGCCCTTCCCGCTCAATATTTGGGAAGAGGCCCAGGGCCCCTGCCTATAAATAGGACTAGCCACCCACAGAGCTAGAGGCACCTTTGAATCTGGAGAGAAAGAGAGAGAGGCGAATGAACTCCCCCTAGCAGTTCATCGCACCAGCCAAGAACAGACCCTCGCGAGGTTGTTCTTCCTTGTATTGTTCATCATCAGCCCCAGAGGCAATCCACCACGCCACAAACTAGAGTAGGGTATTACACCACAATGGTGGCCCGAACTAGTATAAACCTTGTGTCCCTTGTGTTGCTCTTCTTGTAGTTCTAGATCCTTGCGAGGCGACGAGGTGTAGGTAGGTAGGAGGTGTGATTTCCGCGCGCACCCCTGTAGTTCGAACCTAGAGGGTCCGCCGAACCCGAATCCGACATTTGGCGCGCCAGTAGGTGCGCCGAATCCGCCTGCCGCTTCACCCCATCGCATCGTCATCATCATGTCCGCGACCAGCGGGCAACTGATCCTCGGGCTGGCCCGCCCACACAGAGCCGCTCGCCCCGGGCGACCCCATGCCCCAGGCAGCTCGCGGTCCGCAGGGTGCTATGGGCCGCGGCGACGCGGACAGGCGACGACAGCTCTCATGCCGCGGCAGGCGTGGTCGGCAGCGAGGACCTCCAACCACGCCGCGGCCACGACGCCGTACACCCGACGGGAGCAGGCGAACTCAAGGGCCGCGCTCACGGTGGCCCGAGAGCTGCTGCAATGCAGGCTGCTGGAAGGCGGTCGCGACGTGTTGCTAGAGCGGGTGGCAGAGCGCCTGGGCTTCGCCGCCTCGGGGCTCACCCCTTCTACACCCAACTCCCACCTCAGATCCAGGGTGGCCCACGCGGAGGCTCCACGCACGCCCGCGCAGCTCCAAGCAGACTCCAAGGCCACCCCAACGCCAGCCAAAGCCACAAGACGGGCCAGAATGCGGCGCCGCCTCCGCCTCAGCCAGCGAAGAAGGACTCGCGCGACCCACGACCCAAGTGGGCACATCCGCTACCACCCCTGTGGGCACCTCAAGCGTAATCATGCGTGGCGCACGGAGCACTACGGCGCAGCCTTCGGGATGGCGGCCCCGGAAGAGTATGTGCCCCACATGATGGATCAAGGGAACGCGCAGGAGGATGAACATGGCTCGCTCCTTGGCCCAAGCTGGGGGGACGAGGCACCAGAAGCTGAGCTCTTCCAGGAGCCCCGGGAAAGCCCCGTCGGTCGCTACTGAAGCAACGATTATCGGTACCGCTAATTCCTCGTGAGCAGCGACGCTAACCATGGATCGCAGGAGGTACAGTGTCGCCATGGATTTGTTGCTCCCCACTCCCGCAGCTTCCTACCCCTCGTGAGGAGGGCGCTGGAGCTGCAGGAGAGGGGACGAGATCCGCATCACCACCACGGCGTTTCGGAGCAAGGCGCCCTCGTGGAGGTTGGCCCTATGACGGGAGGTGCCTCAGGCCTACCTCGGCAGAGGACCCGTGGTCGCTTGGGAACTGGCCGGCGACCGCTCTACCCCATCGGCGGCGTCATTGGTTTCCGGTCGTTGTCGGTGGCACTAGAGTGTGGCGCAAGGCGGGGCCCTCATCTGGTGATAAGAAGCAAGGTCGGTACCTGTGAAGAAGGCCCAGTGCCAGTGAAGCTCGCCGCCCCGTGACACTCTCACGTAATAATGAGTGGGGTTGTACACGCCCCGGAGTCTCAGGGGTGCCGGCCTCAGGCCCTGGGGCTCCCTCCCACGCCCAGTGGTAGCACTTAGCTCCGCTGGTGAGAAGACGCCCAAGATCGGACTAGGTGCCTGGACGCGCCTTTTTCTCGCTTTCCTTGCTTTTCCCTTCTTGTCGCTTTTCCCCGCTGGATTTAAGTTGGATTTGAGCTTGAGATTTGCGTGTGTTCGGGAAGGGGTGTTTAGTCTCGCTCGAGCAATCTCTCGCTCGTTACCACTTTGCCTCACCGCCTCCCCTCGTGAGCCCCTCACGAGCCGGGCCAGCCTAGCTTGCGTGCAGCCCGAACTGCCATCACCACGCCCTCTCGTGGAGGTTTTCAAGCATGTGTTCAATGGGCTCATTCAGGAGACACTCGAGATACCACAGCCCTCCGCAGGCTATCTCGGGGCCCACACGGGTCGAAGGTAAACAAGCCAGCCAGTCCGTCGCAAAGCCAGCCACTTGGCGCAGGCGTACGGGTGATATCGCATCTACTCATACGCTGAATGCAAGTTTTTACATGAGGGGCTCCCCCTCCCAAAATGCTCTTACAACCTTCAGGGCAAAGCCCGAACTCTATCTGCGCAGGGTAAGGAAACAGGAACAACACGCGATCAGTCGGATAAATCCCCCAATGCATCCTCAAGGGCACCCCCTGAATCGTCGCTAGCATCACTGGCCTCGCCATCGCCCTCCGCGTTGCCGTTAGCGGCGCCAGGGCCGTTCACCACGCCGCCTTCATCAGCGGCAACGACCACGCCATCGTTATCAGAAGCGAAGGCCCTGACGAGGGCATCCATGTTGTCTTCCACCCAGTGCGCCAGGTCGTCCCGGACGGCCTGGGGTACTGGGGCGATGGCGGCGTCAAAATCGAAGTTGGGGTCCATGTTCAAGATGGCTGAAGACATGAGAAAAGCGGCGCTCGAGCAAGGCGGCTTCTCTCCTCCACCAACCTGTTGGCTCGACCGATCAAGACTCTCCACCAAGGCCACCACGCCGCTGAAGTAATCAAGGTTGCCAAAGATAGTTGACCGCGTGAGGCTCGCCAACGGCCGCCTCGCAGATGTTACCCAAGGCCGTGTTAGCTCTCTCCCGGAGCGTGGAGAGCATGGGGCCATGCTCGTGCTCCAGGATCCGCCGCTGGCGTATCTCGTCCTCGTTACATCGCGCAGCCTTCCTCGTCCACCCGTTGACGGAGAAGAAGCGCCTCGGCACGGGAGGTAGTCAGCTCCTCCTGCGCCACGCCGAGGGCGGCCAGGGAAGCGTCGGCCCGCCGCGTCACTTCATCCAGCTTGGCCCTCAGGGCGGTGGTCCTGCCTTCAGCCTTGACCCGGATCAACCCCAGCCTCTCCTCGAACTCGCGCTCAAGGTTCAAGCGGGCCGTCGCCACCCGGCGTTCAACCTCTTCCAGGACTCGGGCCTCCCGCGCAGCGACGTCATCCTCCGCCTGCGTCACCAAGCGCTCCCTCGTCTCCAGACGCTCAAGATCGCGGGCGCGCTCGGCAGCTTCCAGCGTCAGTGCCTCTTCACGCCTCTGGAGCTCTGTCTGGTCGACCGAAGCCCCCTTCATCCATGCAAGGGCCGTCTCATGCAGCTCCACCTGCTGCTCCAGGGAATGGCACCAGGCCTGGAGTTCCCGTGCCCACTCCTCCGCCGCCTCATGCCGCCGGTCAGCCTCTCGGGCCTCCTCGACGGCCCGGGAACGGGCCTCTCGAGAGGCCGCCAACGACGCCTCGGCTTTCTCATTGTTGAGGTCACGCTGGTGGCGCGCAAGGGCAACCGCCGCCTTCAGCTTGCACCTCTCTTCAGCCAGGCGCAGGCCCTCAGCCTCAAGGCGCACGTCTTCGTCAGCGAGCTCTTCACCAAGCTGGCTCACCGCGTCAGCCGCCTTCCGGAGAAACCCTTGGCGAAGAGAGCGGCGCTCCCGGGCGCGCTCGAGCACGTCTTCTGCGTCATCATTCGTCCCAAGTAAGTGCGGGGGCCACGAATCAGCACTCCCCCTCTGGGCAGGGGACTGGGGGCTTGCACCCTCGCGATGGCCGGGCACGCCTCGCCAAAAGCCCGGCCTGGAGTCAGCCCATCCCCAAATGAAGAGCGCAGGGCTGACCTTAGCCAATCGCCATCCACGACCAGACGAGAAGCCCAAGGCAGGCTGGCTATGCCCCGAGAAGGCTCACGAAGGAGGGTCGCGAGGTGCGCAGGGCCACGATGCACCACAGGGTGGCTCACCTCTCCGGCCGGCCTCACCACAAGGGCTCTGCTTGAGCCCGGAGCGCTCGAAGACGGTGGAAGGGGCGAAGCCTGGGGGGATGGCTCCTCAGCCATCTCCGTGAACTCGGCAGGAAGGGCCCTGCAGGGCACGGATCAGCCAAAGCAACGGGAAGATAAGGAACTCGGAAAGGGAAGGCTTACTCATCAATGGCGAATACTTCCCTACGCTTCAAAGAAAGCGGCAAGGGTAATCGTCACCCAAGGCCTCCCTTCTCTTCCGGAGAGCCTCAAAGTCCACGCGGAAGCGGCCTAGGAGTTCAACGCAGGGGTCGGCCTGCGACGAGGAAGAAGCATCAAGGCGACCAGCGTCAGGGGCGTCGCCCTGGCGCACGCCGCCGGTCGCCTCACCAAGAAGGATAGCTGAGGCTCCAGGGGCCTCGGCCACGGGAGCCGCGGGCCGCGGCTCAACGCCTTCAGCCGCAGCAGTGCGGGCCTCAGGAGCTGCCACCTCAGGAGTGCCGCCTGGCGTCGTCATCCCGGCGGAGGCCCTCACCTCTGGTGGCCCATGCCTCCTCGCCGCCCACCACTCGAGGAAGGACCGTCGTGGGCGATCGAAGGGCAAATCGCCATCGGGTTCTCGCGAGGCCCTATGAGGCCTGCGGGCGCAGCCCCTATTCGTCAAGTTGGGCATCCGCTTCACAAAGTCACCCCGCCGAGCAAAAGTACAAAGAAAGCACCCCTTGCCGGATGCTGCCGGGAAGGATCCCCGGCCAGACCAGGAGCACCTTCCTCAAGACTTCAGCGTCAGTCCTCCTCCCGGAGCCTCATGCGTCTTCACGCCTACCAAGGCCCACATCTGGCGGGAATGGCGCTGGAGAGGGGCAATGCGGCAAAACAGGAACTCCTTCACCACCTTGGGCGCCGTCACGCTAAGCGCCCTCAAGAACGCGAAGCGACGCCAGACGAAGACGAGCCGGGGGCTCGTGAGCGTCTCCTGGCCCCATCCTGAATTGGGGACAGCGGGCGATGTTGGCTCCAAAAGCAGGGGGCTGGGCACCCCGACATCCACGCATACCACCGTCATGAACCCAGACGCGGGCGGAGGAAGGCTGAAATCAATCCCTGAAGTCGTTGTTTCTGGTGCGGCAATGAAGCTCGCGCACCCCGAGCATTGGGTGGGGTCGATGAGGCGCAAAGATAAGAAGTGACGCAGCAAGGCCACTGAAGGAGTGATGCCCATCATTGCCTCAAAGACAAAGGCGAAGACGCCAAGAAGAGTAATGGATTCAGGACCCAAATGCATCATATGGATCTGGTAATGGGGAAGCACAGCATTGAAGAAATCGGAAAAGGGGGAACTAGTCCTCGCCACGTATGCGTCGGCGAAGTACCGGACCTCGGTGAATATTCTGTCAATGGAGAAGTGAGACGCGGGCCAGGCCGTCGTCCTCCCGCACTCGTTGAAGATAGTGGCCAGAGCAGAGCTGACCTTGTCCAAGCCTTCTCGGTTGAGTATGGTGGCCCGAACTAGTATAAACCTTGTGTCCCTTGTGTTGCTCTTCGTGTAGTTCTAGATCCTTGCAAGGCGACGAGGTGTAGGTAGGTAGGAGGTGTGATTTCCGCGCGCACCCCAGAGTTCGAACCTAGAGGGTCTGCCGGAACCTGAAATCCGACAGTTTGCAAATGAAGCAAACTAAGGAGGGTACCTTTGTCTCTCAAACAAACTACACCAAGGACTTATTCAAGAAGTTCAATATGCAAGAATGCAAAGGTATGAGTACACCCATGCCTACTAGTGGACATCTTGATTTGACTAAAGATGGTGAACCGGTTGATCAAAAATTTTACCGCACTATGATTGGTTCATTGTTATACCTATGTGCCTCTCGTCCCGATATTAGTCTAAGTGTGTGCATGTGTGCACGATATCAAGCGGCCCCTAAAGAATGTCATCTTAAGGCTGTGAAAAGGATAGTGAGATACTTAATACATACACCAAATTTTGGCATTTGGTATCCTAAGAGGTCCTCTTTTGATCTTGTTGGCTATTCCGACTCGGACTATGCCGGAGACAAGGTTGATAGAAAGTCCACTTCAGGTACTTGTCAATTCTTGGTAGATCTCTTGTGTCTTGGTCCTCCAAGAAACAAAACTCGGTATCCTTATCCACCGCCGAAGCGGAATACATTGTCGCTGGTTCATGTTGTGCTCAGTTACTTTGGATGACCCAAACTCTTAAAGATTATGGGATATATGTGAAACATGTTCCTTTGCTTTGTGACAATGAAAGTGCCATTAAGATTGCTCATAATACCGTGCAACATTCTCGAACTAAGCATATTGAAGTTCATCATCATTTCATTCGAGATCATGTTGTTAAAGGGGATATTGATCTTAAGCATGTTCGTACCGATAAGCAATTGGCGGATATATCACCAAGCCACTTGATGAGAAAGTATTTTGCCGACAAGCAATTATTAATAATATTAATAATATGAACTAAGCTTCTCTAAGATGGTCTCACTCACATCTTCAGCAATCTCTACATCACCAAGTCTCTACACAATGGTGGTTGATGACAAGGAAGCACGAAACCCTTCAACATATCCTTTGACAAATTCTATATATCAAATTTCATTTGGTATCAAGTTTCATGATTGTCATTTTGGATACACAAGTTCTATTCCTTGCAAGACTAACCCATGTAGGTAGATGAACTTCAATTACAAGTGGTGCTCCCAACTCTTGATCAGCTACATCAACCTTGAGCATCCCACACAAGGTCAACTACATGGTCAAGAACACCACCACCCAAGGTATGTCATTCCATCTTAGAGAAGCTTTACTCCAAGTCATGGGTCAAAGCAACTCAACAAGATGTGAATACATCAAGATTCTTAAACGAAAAATGGTAACCCCATTTTGAGCTTAAACGATGAGTATGACCTATGATCAAGTGCCCTCACTTGACTCCTAAGTCAATATACTCTAACATAGGTGACTTTGTCACCGCCCAATTCTAGATGAAGTTCTCTTGTGTTTCTCCGTGCTCTTGCATTTGTCTCATGCATGTTTGTTTCCCTTTCAAAAAAAACTTCATCAAGATTTTCTTTTCTCTGTTTTGTTCTGCATTCCCTGCATCCAATTCCTTGCAAATTCTTCAGTTAATTCATTGCAAATCCTTGTGAGATCTTTCTTACCTAGTGAGCTGAGGTGACAAGTGCTTTCTCTGTGATGAACTCGATCACACCGATCTGTTGCTTTCGGTCCAACCGAATCCTTTCGGTGCAACCGAAGCACACACCTCGGTGCCACCGATTTCACTGCAGACAAAACAACTTGCCACTTGATCCTGCATTCCTTTTTGCTCTAGCTCCACCCAATGATTCTTGTCCTCTACCAGCATCACATTTTATACGCTGCTTTGCTCTGTGACTCAAGGACCAAACCTATTTTGACTCACACTCCAGATGATCCCTTCTTGGAAATGATGTCAAAGGGGGAGAGAGAGCTCACATCAAAGCTTAATCCTTCAAAAAAAGGGAGAGAATGCTTCAAACAGGGGGAGAGAGGAATTACATACCCCAGATGCTTGGTGTTCAACAGGAGAATAGTCACATGTCTTTAGAGGGGAAAGACATGTTCATGTTGTTTGTGTGTTTGCTTTGCTCTGATTTTCTTTTCCCTATCTTCTCCCAGTATCCCATATAAGATTCAGGGGGAGCAAGACGTCTAAGGGAAGAAAATATTCGAATTCATTACATATCTTTACCTTTGGGGACATGTCTATATCTAATAGAGTATCCAGTGCTCACACTCTACATGTCATCCCAATCTTGGTACTCTTGTGGTTCGTTATGTTTTCTCTGCCTAGTAGTGGTATATGTGTTATCTAACCTTGTTTACTCAGGTTCATCCCTTTCTAAGCCAACTCAAGACCACAAGGTAAGTATATGCATCACACTCATGTGCATGAGGATTGTCGGCGTTCTGGGAACGGGGGTACCCAGACTTGCCTGCCTGCGGCCTACGGCGTGGCTCAAGGGGCGGCCCATCAAGGCCCATCTTCATCAGCACAAGCTCAAGACCCTCGCGAGGGGCTGAGATTGCAGGCGGACAACAGAAGCTTCCTCAGGCACGGCCTCGTCAGGCTGGCTCGCGAGGAGGCAGAGAGATCAAGGTGGGGTACCTCACGAGGTGCCCATGACCCAAGCCATGACAACCAAGGGCGCCAAAGTGGCGCCACTCGTCAAAGGTCCTCCTGTCCTCTTTGGTGCAAAGGGAGCAAGCGCAAGCAAGAGTATCAAGCAAAGGCATCCGTTTTGGTGCAACAAGACCAAGACCGTCGCAACGGCAGGAAGGAAGTCATCGTGGAGCCCAAGCCGGCGTCACTGCCAGAGCCTTTGACATGCGAGGACCAACTTTAGTCAGGATAAGTGTACTAGATGTTCCCCTTCAAAATGGCCAATTGTTGGCGCCCTTCCCACTCAATATTTGGGAAGAGGCCCAGGGCCTTTGCCTATAAATAGGACTAGCCACCCGCAAGGTAGAGGCATCTAGAGAGAGGATCCAGCATCTGGGATCAGCAGAGAGAGAGAGCGACTAAACTCCCCCTAGCAGTTCATCGCACCAGCCAAGAACAGACCCTCGCAAGGCTGTTCTTCCTTGTATTGTTCATCATCAGCCCAAGAGGCAATCCACCACACCACAAACTAGAGTAGGGTATTACACCACAATGGTGGCTCGAACTAGTATAAACCATGTGTCTCTTGCGTTGTTCCTTTCATAGTTTAGAACCTAGCGAGGCGGCGAGGTGCAGGTAGGTAGAGGGCGAGATCTCCGCGCGCACCCCAGTGTTCGAACCTAGAGGGTCTGCCGGAACCCGAAATTCGACAATTGGCGCACCAGGTAGGGGTGCGCCGGAGCTTTCCCTTCCGCCGACCCGCTCTCCGCCGACACCGTGACTCGCCCTGCGATGAGCAGCGCGTCGCCCGCTCCGTCGCCGCGCCAGTCTGAGGCGAGGCTTGAGCCTTGGCCCGGCCTTGCGACAAAAAGTGTGGCGGACAAGTTCAAGCGAGACGCGCCGCGCGCTTACAACGGCACAACTGATCCATCGCCTTCCGCCGGGCGACGAGGAGGCCATCCTCGAGGCGGGAGGCAACGACAGGGTCATGGCTAACTGGCTTCCCATGGCCCTCACCGACGCCCCGCGCATGTGGCTGCTCCACCTACCGGCGGCTTCCGTGAACTCTTGGGAAGAGCTGCGCAACCTCTTCCTCGCAAAGACGCAGCGCCGGGCGCCCCAGCCGCGGCTCTCTGGGCGGCTCGCAGCGCCACCTTCAGCCGCCACGTCAAGCCATTCGTCCCCAGTCGGCGCTGCCTCCACGCGGCGGGGCTCCCCAGTCTGTCGGCGCCCAAGGCCGATCGGCCTTCAGCCCGAGGACCACCCTCCAACTCAACTCTGCTCGGGCGCGCTCCCAATGTCAGTGCACCCCACCATCTGCCAGTGGCCGTCACCAGACACTCATCGACGGGCGGCGCTGGCCTCAACAGGTTTTCGGTTGAGGCCTTCAGCCTCCTCCACATACCACCGGAGCGGCTTCAGCCCAGCCGGCCCTTCTTGGGCGTCGGGGGCGGGTCGTCTAGCTCCCTGGGGCAGATCCGACTCCCGCTAACCTTCAGCACCTACGACAACTTCCGCACGGAGCTAATCGACTTCAACATCGCCCCCATCGGCCTCCCTCACATCGCCCCCAAGTGAGACCTTCTCTGCGGCCGAGAACCTCTTTGGCGGAGCCATGGAGAAGAAGAAGAAGCAAGAGGAGATGGACTAGAAGGGCAGGCGCCGTCCCGTACTTATAGCCGGGGAAGGCCAACCACCGGCCTCCATGATCACAGGTAATCATGACCCGCTTTACATGCAGGGACTTGTCAATTCGTGTAGTCGCCAAGGCGTCGTGGGGGAGCAGGGCCGCCCACGTCCAATCAACTGCCATGCGGCGCCCAAGGCCGCAGGCTATTAGGGCCCGCGGCGCTTCGCACTCACCCCTTCGCTTCTCTGCTCAGCCAAGTCCAGCGCCGCTTTGGTCCCGGGGCTACTGCCGGTGTTCGGGAACGGGGTACCCAGACTTGCTCGCTGCAGCTGCGTGGCTCAAGGGGCAGCCCATCAAGGCCCATCTTCATCAGCACAAGCTCAAGACCCTCGCGAGGGGCCAAGCCTCGCAGGGCGGACAACAGGAAGCTTCCTCAGGCACGGCCTCGTCAGGCTGGCTCACGAGGAGGCGGAGAGATCAAGGCGGGGTACCTCACGAGGTGCCCATGACGCAAGCCATGACGACCAAGGGCGCCAGGCGGGCGCCAGCCCGCGCAGTGTCCTCCTTTCCTCTTTGGTGCAAAGGGAGCAAGCGGGCAAGAGTATCAAGCAAAGGCATCCGCTTCGTGCAACAAGAACAAGACCGCCGTGAACGGCAGGAAGGAAGTCATCATGGAGCCCAAGCCGGCCACCGCCAGAGCCTTTGACAAAGCGAGGACCAACTTTAGTCGGGATAAGTGTACTAGATGTTCCCCTTCAAATGGCTAATTGTTGGCGCCCTTCCCGCTCAATATTTGGGAAGAGGCCCAGGCCTTTGCCTATAAATAGGACTAGCCACCCGCAAGGTAGAGGCATCTAGAGAGAGGATCCAAGATCCGGGATCAAGAAGGAGAGAGCGACTGAACTCCCCCTAGCAGTTCATCGCACCAGCCAAGAACAGACCCTCGCGTGGCTGTTCTTCCTTGTATTGTTCATCATCAACCCAAGAGTCAATCCACCACACCACAAATTAGAGTAGGGTATTACACCACAATGGTGGCCCGAACTAGTATAAACCCTGTGTCTCTTGCGTTGTTCCTTTCATAGTTTAGATCCTAGCGAGGCGGCGAGGTGCAGGTAGGTAGAGGGAGAGATCTCCGCGCGCACCCCAGTGTTCGAACCTAGAGGGTCTGCCGGAACCCGAAATCCGACAAGGATATCTTGCTGATGTACATACTGTTTGCAAGAAGGACTCATGAGCATGAAGGTACATTTCCTATATTCACATCATTTGCTCTGATGCATATAGCCAAGATACATTCAACTCATTGCTTGCTCTGTCATGATTATGCACTCATATGCTCTTATGTTCCATATTCACATGATTGCGTACATGTAGGGGGAGCCTATGCATGTTACATGTCTTTCCAAAGCTTTACTTGTTATTCTCTATATCTTTATCTAAAGCTTTGATGCATGTTGTCATCAATTACCAAAAAGGGGGAGATTGAAAGCACAAGTGCTCCCTGGGTGATTTTGGTAATTAATGTCAACATATCTCTTGTTAGACTAATGCTTTCATCTAGTATATTTCAGATAAGTCCAACAGTGGAGTGGCATGGACAAGAGGATGTGGAACCCCTTCAAGATGATAAGGACAAAGGATTGGCTCAAGCTCAAACCTCAGGACTCTAAATTTTTCATTTTAGTGATCCAAGATCACATTGAGTCCATAGGAAAGCCAATACTATTAAGAGGGGATGAGGTGTTGCTTAATGGCTTGCTTGCTCAAAGTGCTTAGTGATATGCTCCAAAGCCCTCAACCACTTTCTCACATCCACATATGTCCCAAACCAAAAGTCAAACTCAGCCCCACCGAATCTTTCTATCCGGCGCCACCGAGTTCACTTGACATAGCCACTGCCAGAAACCCTAATCAATTCAGTCTCACCTATGGGATCTTGGTCTCACCGAGATGGGCTTGCAAACTCTCTGTTTCCTATTGCATCAATTTCGGCCTCACCGAAATATGAAATCAGTTCCACCGAGTTTGCTTGGGCAACTCTTTGTTTTGATTATTACCCAAATTGGTCCCACCGAGTTTGTGTAACCGGTCAAACCGAGATGAGGCCTTACCTAACCCTAACACATCGGTCCTACCGACTTGATTGTGTCGGTCCCATGAAAAATCCTAATGTTCACATTTTGAACTAAATCGGTCTGACCGAGTTTTCTGATTCGGTCACACCGAGTTTGGTGATTTGTGTGTAACGGTTAGATTTTGTGTGGAGGCTATATATACCCCTCCACCCACTCTTCATTCGTGGAGAGATCCATCAGAACATGCCTACACTTCCAACATACATTTTCTGAGAGAAAACCACCCACACTTATGTTGAGGTCAAGATATTCCATTTCAACCACATAAATCTTGATCTCTAGCCTTCCCCAAGTTGCTTTCCACTCAAATCATCTTTCTACCAAATCCAATCCTATGAGAGAGAGTTGAGTGTTGGGGAGACTATCATTTGAAGCACAAGAGCAAGGAGTTCATCATCAACACACCATCTATTACCTCTTGGAGAGTGGTGTCTCCTAGGTTGGTTATGTGTCACTTGGGTGCCTCCGTCAAGATTGTGGAGTTGAACCAAGGAGTTTGTACGGGCAAGGAGATCGCCTACTTCGTGAAGATCTACCCTAGTGAGGCAAGTCCTTCGTGGGCGATGGCCATGGTGGGATAGACAAGGTTGCTTCTTCATGGACCCTTCATGGGTGGAGCCCTCCGTGGACTCAAGAGCAATTGCTACCCTTCGTGGGTTGAAGTCTCCATCAACGTGGATGTACGATAGCACCACCTATCGGAACCACGACAAAAACATTCGCGTCTCCTATTGCGTTTGCACACTCCAATCCCATCCCTTTACATTCTTGCAACTTGCATGATTTACTTTCCGCTGCTCATATACTCTTGTCATGCTTGCTTGATATGTATTGTGAATGTTTGAACTTGTGCTAAAACTCCACTTCAACTTAAAGAATTTAAAAACTGCAACTTTTCTTGCTAAGAGTCTATTCACCCCCCTCTAGACACCTCTTCTCGATCCTTTCAAGTCAGTATTTTGTATTCGTCCTCATAGCATTTGTAACTCATATCTACTTACGAAACCAGTACAACAATAATGGAGTGGCATGCGCCAATTTAGGCACTGGCACGTTGGCCCACTTGGCTCCACAAAGAGAGCGAGCGAAGATATAAATACACTGGCTGTCAGTGTATTTCAAGCCAAAAGAGTAATACGGTCATCGGACATCAAAATACGCTCATTATGGTCACTATATACGTTTTGCGGTGATTATACAGTCACTTGCTCACCGTTCAGCATCGGATTGCACTCTGTTGACCGGTCAAATAGTGTGCGTGGCACTATGTTGACTGGTTAAATTGACCATGTTCTTTGTGGGTCCCACCTATCAGTTCGCATAGGAAAAAAGTAAGATATACCAAATTTACAATAGCGCGACAAGACTCCAACCTGTGCGCGGGAACCACCTGGTTGTGTATGTGTATGTCAGGGCCTGATGTGTGCGCATGCATGTGTAGGTTGAGCACTTTGGCATGAGCGTATGTGTTGGTCGTGTGGTGTGTGCATGCATGCATGCGTGTGTGCGTGCATGGTTGCGTGTGTGCGTGTGACTGTTGCGTGCATGCAGTTTGTGTGCATGCACGCGCGTGTGTATAATCACCACACCGGCTCATGTGTGTTAACATAGACGGCTCAACATAGCAATACAAGGCCACCTTGTCCGCTGTGCCCGCGGTCATGATTTCGAACCACCTTCCAATATTTTTTTATCGTTTGTTTTCATTCTTATACACGACGACGGGTGGGCCCAATGGTAGTGAGATAATGTGATGCAACACTAGAGGTGCCACGTGGAGCGTTTAACTAGTCAACTAGTCATGTCTTGAACAAATCCAGAGCTCTACGGTGAGCCCGTGACTGTATAATAACCACAAAACGTAAATGGTGACCCTAATGATGGATTCTGAAGTCCAATGTACTTAACGTGCTTTTGCTTCAAATACAATGATTGTTAATGTATATATCGCGAGAGAAATATGAAACATGCGTGACTGTGTTGGGTGTGTACTTTTAGAGGACCTGGTGATAGTTTGTGTGCGTACGTGAAAGGGGCGTAGAGGGGGGTGTGCGATGGAGAGAGAGATGCTCTTCGTTTCTCTTTATTATGACTAACTTTATATATAGTATAAAAATATAAAAATTCACAGTGCGAAATAAATATCATTGGGTGCACCATGCAATGCAAATTAACTTTCATACTCCATATACCTTTGTAATGTTGTATATATGTAGAAATTCTAAAATAAATTTTTGGCCACACTTTGTGTGGTTTTATTCAAAAGGAATGTTGTATGCGAAGTAAACATGAAGAGAGGGCTTTTGAGATCAATGGGGTACGTGATAAGATGTAACATGTGTGAATGTGTAGTTGACGTATTTGGCAGGGCTTAGAGAGGGTATGTGTACGTATTCGAGAGAGGCATCGATAGAGGGGCCGGCGGGGGGAGCGTGGGAGAGATAACACGAGAAATGAAAGAGATCTAGAGAGAGACGAATAGGATGTCACGGCGAGAGATGCCCTTGAGTGTGTACATGCAAGGGGAGGGGATAGAGGCATGAGGAGAAAATATTTTGTGTGGTGTCTGTGTTGGTATGTGTGGGTGTGAGAAGATAATGAGACCTAGGGGCAGAGGGTGTGTCACCGTTGAGGTCCGGTGGGCCGAGGTGAGGCCCTTGGGTAGGTTCCGTCCTGTGCCACATTGGTCGGCCTGTGATGCATTTAGGGAGACCCATGGAGGACTAGTCGTACAATACAAACGTACTAGAGTCATGAAGGACTCAGTGTCCACTGACAAAGCCGACTAGGATTTGTAACCCTAGGTCCTCGGACTAAGGTAACCCCTTCTCTCCAATATTACCATTCATCCAACCTAACTTTAAGGGGCATCATATTCGTCAATTAGTATGAGAGGTGGAGACAATGCGTGCGAGACACGCCTAAAGATAATGTATGTGCGGGACACACGCAGGCAGGTCTATGTATAGAGAAAGGGTCGATGGGGATTGTGTGTGCATATGCTTGTGAGAGGAAGAGTGCTCGTGATAAAGGTTAGTGAAAACAGTCGTAAATGGTTGCGAGGGGGAGGGAGGGTGATATCGAGAGCATGTGTTCGAAAAAGACACCTCGGGAGAGAGTGTGTGAGCATGTGTGAGAGACCACCGATGGATATACACCGTGTGCGCATATATGTGAGATAGAAAGTTAGCGCGTGTGTGAGGAGGGGCCTATGGAGAGTGAAACTACACGTAAAAGGCTGATGGGCACATTGATTAAAAATATAAATTGTATCCAAATATTAGGATGGGATCATAATATTTGCAATTCGCATAAGGAACGGTCATTGATCCATCAAACATCTATATTCTATCGAATTTGAGCACGTCTATGTTATTATTCGACATAATTGATCCATAGAGTGAGTCAGTATTTTGAAATCCAGACAATGCATCGCTTTAGCAATTCGTATATAAACGTGAGTATAGTTCATGTTGAGTGTGTAAAGCACATTATACATACAAAAGTTACACAATGAACATTATAAATAGCTAGCTATAAACTAGCATACATTTGAATTCAACTTAAGGTGGTTTAAAAAATTCAAATTCAACATGAAGTCCATTTAATTATTTGAACTCGAGATCATGACATTTGTAAATCATACCTAAATTATGGGGGCACCAATCTTTGCTCTACTATTGTACATAATAGTATATATAGTCGTGTACAAAATAGAATAAAATTTACCTCCTCCATTCCAAAAAAATCATAGTTATAGAATTTTCAAGTGTCAAAATTTCAAAATGAAGAGAATAATTTAATGAATTTTTCAAACATACAAGGTCAAATTTAACGTTGTCTATTTAGGTCAATCCTCAAAGTTCAAGAGTACTCTAAACGTGAATGCTTCTGTTTCAAAATTTTGAACGAAGCGCCAAAAGAGCCTCTACTCGCCCGAAACCGTGTGAGACCAATGTTTGGTTGAAGGAAATTACTTTTCTAACTCCGACCCGTGAAACCTACCGGCCCGATGTCCAAAGGTCTAAACCTGGTTAGGTTTGTAACTTCATCTAGTCACCACGCAACCGCCTCCAAAAACATTCATACACCATGGCCGCCTATTCCACATGTGCTCGACCGAAATCGCTCCCGCCCACAATTTGGGACACTTGGGATTATCGTCCTACCCCCGACCCGCAGTAGGTCCGAAATTTAAGAGGTGGGAAAAGTTTGTACTTTCCCCAAATTTCAAACAAGCGCGTCCCATCTGTTCAAAAAAAACAAGCGTGTCCTAGATCAAAACATTCTTCCCCCTTAGCTCCCCCCGCCGCCTCCCCCCCCCCCCCCGTACGATTCCCCATTCGTAATCCGTGGGCGCCAAAACTACCTCTTCACCAGCTGTGAAACCCCGGCGTCCTCCGTCCGCCATCCCATCCCACCCATCAACCACCGCCCTCCTCCATCACGATGGAGCCGATACCCCGACATCGTCGTCCACCGCAACTGCAACCGCAAACGCCCTCCACGGCTAGTAGTTGAAGCCGAGGCCGAGCTGCCTCCAGGACGCTGACGTGCGCCGTACCCAAGCCAGTTCAACCACGCCGTCCTACGCCTCACCGCTGCCACTCCAACATCGCCACCATCCATCGCACCGGAGTTGTTCCCGCTACGCCGTCCTTCGCCGTCTCGGATCTGCTTCCCCTCTGCCGACAGACAGCCAACGCAAAAAGGTCAACAATTTGGCCATGGATTCGTCCAAGGCTCCACTCTCCTCCAAAAAATTGGTTCCCTGGTAAAAAGAAAAACATCGCCGCGAAATAAGGATGGCACAGCACAGGCAAATCTTACGTGTCTGCTTGCATGGTATTCATCCCACAAAAGACACTTGTTGACCGCTTCTTCCTATACCTTCTTCCTGATACTAGATGTTCCTATTAACTCGCGATGCACAAGGTTTCTCCTCATATACTATTTCACTTTAGCTAGAGGTTCGTCGCCCCCCTGGATTTCAATTCCTAGTCGGTTGCTTCCCAATTAAAGGAAGCATTCCCCGTCATAACAGGCGCTAGTCCACCTATTACATCAGGGAAGCAGCGCCTCGGTGTATATCTTAGGGGTGTGTGGGGCCTAAGAGCTACTGGCGCCCGATCTGGAGGTCGGTCGGGCTTAAGGGATGGCCGGGGGCCGCTGCCAAGCACGGCGGTGGTGTGAGGTCAAGGGGAGAGCGGGGCGGCGGAGGCACGGGTCTGGGCCGGTGGTTGCTGGTGGTTCGAGAAAGATCGTCAACACTAACTGGCGGGACATAGATGAAGGCCATCTACCCGTTCCCTGTATACCGGACGGTTCATAAGAAAATCGACTGACCTATTTATTTTCAGTCGACTGTTATTCTGATAGGACCACATGTGGTGGTGTGCTGGAGGATGATGTCTACTATGCAACCTTCTTCTTGTAGACTCGTGTTGGGCCTCCAAGCGCAGAGTTTTGTAGGATAGTAGCAAATTTCCCTCAAGTGGATGATCTAAGGTTTATCAATATGTGGGAGGCGTAGGATGAAGATTATCTCTCTCAAACAACCCTGCAACCAAATAACAAAGAGTCTCTTGTGTCCCCAACACACCCAATACAATGGTAAATTGTATAGGTGCACTAGTTCGGCGAAGAGATGGTGATACAAGTGTAATATGGATAGTAGATTTAGGTTTTTGTAATCTGAAAATATAAAAATAGCAAGGTAACAAGTAACAAAAGTGAGCGAAAACGGTATTGCAATGCTTAGAAACAAGGCCTAGGGTTCATACTTTCACTAGTGCAAGTTATCTCAACAATGATAACATAATTAGATCATATAACAATCCCTCAACGTGCAACAAAGAGTCACTCCAAAGTAAATAATAGCGGAGAACAAACGAAGATATTATTGTAGGGTAAGAAACCACCTCAAAGTTATTCTTTTTATCGATCTATTGGGCTATTCCTATAATTGTCACAAATAGCCCTAGAGTTCGTACTAAAATAACACCTTAAGATACACATCAACCAAAACCCTAATGTCACCTAGATACTCCAATGTCACCACAAGTATCCATGGGTTTGATTATACGATATGCATCACACAATCTCAGATTTATCTATTCAAACCAACACAAAGAACTTCAAAGAGTGCCCCAAAGTTTCTACCAGAGAGTCAAGACGAAAACGTGTGCCAACCCCTATGCATAAGTTCACAAGGTCACAGAACCCGCAAGTTGATCACCAAAACATACATCAAGTAGATCACGTGAATATCCCATTGTTACCACAAATAAGCACATGCAAGACATACAACAAGTGTTCTCAAATCCTTAAAGACTCAATCTGATAAGAAAACTTCAAAGGGAAAACTCAATACATTACAAGAAGGTGGAGGGGAGAAACATCATAAGATCCAACTATAATAGCAAAGCTCGTGATACATCAAGATCGTGCCAAATCAAGAAAAGCGAGAGGAGAGATCAAACACATAGCTACTGGTACATACCCTCAGCCCCGAGGGTGAACTACTCCCTCGTCGTCATGGAGAGCGCCGGGATAATGAAGATGGCCACCGGTGATGATTTCCCCCTCCGGCAGGGTGCCCGAACAGGGCCCCAATTGGTTTTTGGTGGCTACAGAGGCTTGCGGTGGCGGAACTTCTGATCTAGGTTCTGTTCTGGAGGTTTGGGGACATATAAGAGGTGTTGGCGTCGAGAACAAGTCAGGGGAGTCCACAAGGTCAGGGGGCGCGCCCTAGGGGGCCCACCCTTGTCGTGGCATCGGGACTCCTCTGGTGCATCTCCGGTACTCCGTGGGTTTCTTTAGGTCCAAAAACAATCATTGTAAAGTTTCAGGTCAATTGGTCTCCGTTTGATATTCCTTTTCTGCAAAACTCAAAAACAAGGAAAAAGCAGAAAACTGGAACAGGCCTCTAGGTTAATAGGTTAGTCCCAAAAATCATATAAAATAGCATATTAATGCATATAAAACATCCAATGCTGATAATATAATAGCATGGAACAATCAAAAATTATAGATACGTTGGAGACGTATCAAGCATCCCCAAGCTTAATTCCTGCTTGTCCTCGAGTAGGTAAATGATAAAAATGGAATTTTTGATGTGGAATGCTAGCAAGTGCACAAGTTTGATCAATGATAATTTCAACCACTTTTTCTAGCATCATTATATGTCATAACAGTAGCTCATATCATAAATCTTATCATGATCAAGTAACAAGCTATTCACATGTTAAAGCATAGACCATAAACTTTCTTGAAAACTAACAAACTATGTTCTCAGTCATCAAACAATTGCAATTCAACTTATTTTCAGGAAGGGTCTATGTAAGAGCTTTGATTTAGCAAATCCCACATACTCAACTATCATATAGTCTTCCATGATTGCTACCACTCAAAGCATATTTTTAGAACAAATAGCATCAATCGAACACATAGAAAGATAGGGGATTAATGTTTAGCCTCCAAACATATATATCATATAGATAATTGTCAACAATAATAATTCATGATCAAATATATTTGAATGGTCGTATATGCTTAGATCTTTCCCCACCACATGATGCTTGCCAACTAAAGAGTAGGTTGGAATGAGAAGGAATACTATTGAGTGTTGCATAAAAGTAAAATATAGGCCCCTTCGCAGAGGGAAGCAAGGATTTGCAGAGGTGCCAGAGCTCGAAGCTTTAAAACAGAGATGAAAATAATTTTGAGAGGTATGCTTTCATTGTCAACATAATGACCAAGAGTTCCCAATATCTTCCATACTAGATACATTATAGGCGGTTCCCAAACAGAAAGGTAAAGTTTTTACTCCCCCTCCACTAACAATCACACTCCACGGCTTGTCCGAAACAACGGGTGTCGTCCAACTATCAACAATCCTGGGGGAGTTTTGTTTAAATTATTTGCGATTTTGTTTTTGATCTTTTGATCATAGGACTGGGCATCCCAGTTACCAGCCATTTTCTCGTGAATGATGAGCCGAGTCCACTCGTCATGAGAATAACCCACCTAGCATGAAAGATACTGACAGCCCCTAGTCGCTACATGAGCGATTCGGGCATACAAAACAGATTATTATTTGAAGGTTTAGAGTTTGGCACATGCAAATTTACTTGGAACGACAGGTAAATACCGCATATAGGTAGATATGGTGGACACTCATGGAAGAAACTTGGTTCAAGGATTTTGGATACACAAGCAGTATTCCTGCTTAGTACAGACATTTTGGCTAGCAAAAGTTTCTAAAAAGCAAGCACCACATGTTGGAGGATCCATAACAATATAACTTCTATACAAATATACCCAAGCATAACTCATTATGTTGTCTTCCCTGTCCAACTTCAACTAATTTGATCAAGTTTGAAAATAATTAATGGGGCTCACAATCATAGAAGATGTCCAAGATAGTATATTTATATGTGAAACCTCTATTCCTTCAATATTCTTTCATGAATTGTTCAAGTGACCAATACTATGTTTGCTAACTTTCAATAAATTTACCACCTATACTCCTTAGATGTGAAGTCATTACTCCCCATGGGGTAAGCATATGAAGCATATATAATGTCAGATTTATGATATTCAATTCATTCAACCATTTACTCATAGGATATAAGTCAAGCACGATAGTAAATGAAAAACTACTCCAGAAGGATAAAAGTGAAGATCAATGAGTAGTCGAATAATTATGTAACTATGTGAAGACTCTCTAACATGTAAGAATTACAGATCTTGGGGTACTTTATTCAATCAGCAAGCAAAACAAAATAAAAGAAAATGACGCTCCAAGGAAAACTCATATCATGTGGTGGATAAAAATATAGCGTCAAGTAAATTTACCGATGAACGAAGATGAAAGAGGGGTGCCATGCGGGGAATCCCCAAGCTTAGGCTCTTGCCACTCCTTATTCCGTAGTCCATCGAAACTTTACCCAAAACTTGAAAACTTCACAACACAAAACTTAACAGAAAACTCGTGAGCTCCATTAGTATAATGAAACAAATCATTCACTTTGGTACTGTCAATACAAGGTTCATAATTTTTCTCACATGATTCCTACTCTACCCTATTATTTCTACAATTTATATTAAGCAATATAAGCCATAGAAACTAGAAAACAAGCAAACTATGCATCGAAAACAGAATCTGTAAAAAACAAAACAGTCTGTAAAGATCTGAATTGAAATCATACTTCTGTAACTCCAAAAATTATGAAAAATTAGGACAGTGTAGAAAATTTGTATATCAATCATGTGTAAAAAATTCAGAATTTTATCATGCTCCAGTGAGTTTAAAAAAAATTGTGACTGGGCGCAAAGGTTTCTGTTTTTGGACAGAATTGAATCAACTATCATCCACACTATCCCAAAGGCTTTACTCGGCACTTTATTGAAACAAAAGCTATAAAAGATGATTATACAGTAGCTTAATCTTGTGAACATGCAAAAAAGTAGGTAATGGTGTTGGGTTGTCTCCCAACAAGCGCTTTTCTTTAATGCCTTTTTAGCTAGGCATGATGATTTCAATGATGCTCACATAAAAAATAGGAATTAAAACATAATGGGAGCATCATGAAGCATATGACAAGCACATTTAAGTCTAACCCACTTCCTATGCATTTGTATTTTGTGATCAAACAATTTGTGGGAGCAAGAATCAACTAGCATAGGAAGGTAAAACAAGCAAAACTTCAAAAATTTAAGCACATAGAGAGGAAACTTGATATTATTGCAGTTCCTACAAGCATGTACTCCTTCCTCATAATAATTTTCAGTAGAATCATGAATGAATTCAGAAATATAACCACCAAATAAAGCATTACTTTCATGATCCAAAAGCATAGAAATCTTACTACTCTCCACATAAGAAAAACTCTTCTCATTCAGAATAGTGGGAGTATCATAAGAAAATTGAATACTATAAATTGTTTCCACATTAGAAGAGTAATGTTCAGTAAAAGGATATTCAAAATTATGACAATAATTATCACTACTTGTTGTAACATAAGTCAATAATCATCATAAGTAGCGACTTTGTTCTCATCATAGTCAATTGAAACCTCTTCCAAAATAGTGGAATCATTACTAAATAAAGTCATGACCTCTCCAAATCCATTTTTGTCATTATAATAAGATTCAACACCCTCCAAAATAGTGGGATCACTACTTACTAAAGTTGACACTCTTCCAAACCCACTTTCATAAATATTGTAATCATCATAAACAGGAGGCATGCTACCATCATAATGAATTTGCTCATCACAACTTGGAGGACTAAAAATATCATATTCATTAAACATAGCATCCCCAAGCTTGGGACAAACATTAATTGGAGCAAATAAATTCTCAAACATGTCATTCTCATCAAACATAGCATCCCCAAGCTTGGGCCTTTGCATATCATAAGCATAATCACTCTCATCATTAATAATATGAATAACACCAATAGTATAGCAATTATTATCATCACAACTTTCTAAGTTGGTGCCAAAAAGATTTTCAAGATTATAACAAGTATCATTACTTTCCCAATCATAATCATCACAATGAATAATAGGTATAACGAAATCATCCTCAATAATTTCTTCGGACATAGTACCATAAGGCAAAGAATCAATATCATCATCAAGTATATCATCATCCACATTTATTTTTGATTCACTCTCAAGAGGCATAACAATAATAGGAGCAACATCATTTGGGAGAGATACCTTTTTACTTTTGCTTTTCCGTCTTTTCTTTTTCTTCTTCACATCATGTGTGGGTTTAATCACCCTTTTGGAGCTCCTTATTGATAAGATTGGTTGAATAAAAAGCTCCTCCCCGTTACCTAATTCATCATAAGAAAAAAATAGGAGGATATTGGTAAACCTCTTCCCATTCATTAGTATTATCTTCATCTTCTATTTGTTTTCTTGTCTTTAAGTAATTGGCAATATAAGGATTCTCAATGCAATTCACCGCATAATACATATAAATTTCATTTAGATCAAAATCAATCATTTTCATGAGAACCCAATCTGGAACATCGCTAGTTTTATATTTCGTTTATTCATACCCCAAAAATAGACTAAGTTAATTATGATTCTCAAGGGTAATGAGGTTATCACAATTTTTGGACACAATTTGATCATGAAATAATTCACATTGGAAATTAAAATGCCCACTTTCATTGCAGAGTTCACAAGGACGGATAGAAATATTAAGCTTGCAGCACAAACATATAGCCTCTCTTGCAACCATTTAGTTTCTAAATACATATGCCTCTTAAAAAATCTATCTTCCCTTCTTGGTATATATTTGCAAACTCTATGCACTCCACAAAAGTTGACATGCTTATAAGAAATTTTTTTATCATGACTAGTGCAATCATCATTAGCACTATGGTTATTCAAAGAATTCATACAAATAAAATTGCAATCATGCTCATCATTCAAAGATTGTATGCCAAACATTTTATTGCATTCTTCTTCTAACACTTTGGCAAAATTATCGGAATCCTTATTTTCATGAAAGATATTAAAAAGATGAAGCATATGAGGCAAACTCAATTCCATTTCTTTGTAGTTTTCTTTTATAAACTAAACTAGTGATAAAACAAGAAACTAAAAGATTCAATTGCAAGATCTAAAGATATACCTTCAAGCACTAACCTCCCCGGCAATGGCGCCAGAAAAGAGCTTGATGTCTACTACGCAACCTTCTTCTTGTAGACTCGTGTTGGGCCTCCAAGCGAAGAGTTTTGTAGGACAGTACCAAATTTCCCTCAAGTGGATGACCTAAGGTTTATCAATCCGTGGGAGGTGTAGGATGAAGATGGTCTCTCTCAAACAATCCTGCAACCAAATAACAAAGAGTCTCTTGTGTCCCCAACACACCCAATACAATGGTAAATTGTATAGGTGCACTAGTTCGGCTAAGAGATGGTGATACAAGTGCAATACGGATAGTAGATATAGGTTTTTGTAATCTGAAAATATAAAAATAGCAAGGTAACAAGTAAAAAGTGAGCGAAAACGGTATTGCAATGCTTAAAAGAAGGCCTAGGGTTCATACTTTCACTAGTGCAAGTTCTATCAACAATGATAACATAATTAGATCATATAACAATTCCTCAATGTGCAACAAAGAGTCAATCCAAAGTCACTAATAGCGGAGAACAAACAAAGAGATTATTGTAGGGTACGAAACCACCTCAAAGTTATTCTTTCTGATAGATCCATTGGGCTATTCCTATAAGTGTCACAAATACCCTAGAGTTTGTACTAAAATAACACCTTAAGATACACATCAACCAAAACCCTAATGTCACCTAGATACTCCAATGTCACCACAAGTATCCGCTGGTTTGACTATACGATATGCATCACACAATCTCAGATTCATCTATTCAAACCAACACAAAGAACTTCAAAGAGTGCCCCAAAGTTTCTACCGGAGAGTCAAGACGAAAACGTGTGCCAACCCCTATGCATAAATTCACAAGGTCACAGAACCCGCAAGTTGATCACCAAAACATACAGCAAGTAGATCACGTGAATATCCCATTGTCACCACAGATAAGCACATGCAAGACATACATCAAGTGTTCTCAAATCCTTAAAGACTCAATCCGATAAGATAACTTCAAAGGAAAACTCAATCCATTACAAGAAGGTCGAGGGGAGAAACATCATAAGATCCAACTATAATAGCAAAGCTCGCGGTACATCAAGATCGTGCCAAATCAAGAACACGAGAGAGAGAGAGAGAGAGAGATCAAACACGTAGCTACTAGTACATACCCTCAGCCCCTAGGGTGAACTACTCCCTCCTCGTCATGGAGAGCGTCGGGATGATGAAGATGGCCACCGGTGATGATTTCCCCCTCCGGCAGGGTGACGGAACACGGTCCCGATTAGTTTTTGGTGGCTACAGAGACTTGCGGTGGCGGAACTCCCGATCTAGGTTCTATTCTGGAGGTTAGGGGATATATAAGAGGTGTTGGCATCAAGAACAAGTCAGGGGAGTCCACAAGGGGCCCACAAGGTCGGGGGGTGCGCCCTAGGGGGGCAGGGCCCACAAGCACGGGGGGGCGCCCTAGGGGGGCGGGCCCTAGGGGGCGGAGCCCCCACCCTTGTGATGGCCTCGGGACTCCTCTGGTGCATCTCCGGTACTATGTGGGCTTCTTTTCATCCAAAACAATCATCGTAAAGTTTTAGGTCAATTGGACTCCGTTTGATATTCCTTTTCCGCGAAACTCAAAAACAAGGAAAAACAGAAAACTGGCACTAGGCTCTAGGTTAATAGGTTAGTCCCAAAAATCATATAAAATAGCATATTAATGCATATAAAACATCCAAGATTGATAATATAATAGCATGGAGCAATCAAAAATTATAGATACGTTGTAGTCATATCAGAGGAGTACCTACATTTCCCGGCCATCTCTGTGCTCATATATTACAAAATCATTCGGAGTAGAATCGAATTTTGTATGCCATGCTATCCATGGTCAGCCTGTTCGATCACGTTTGATCGCAGGGACCATCTGACCAACATACGCCATGGAGGGTCTGCAGCCTTAGTGCTCGACCCTATCATTGATGGATTTCACCTCACTAGAGTCCTCATGGATGGAGGTAGCAGCCTCAATCTGATGTACGAAGATACAGTGAGGAAAATGGGGATCGATCCGTCAAGGATCAAACCTAGTAATACCACCTTTAAGGGGGTCATTCCGAGAGTGGAGGCCTGCTACACAGGCACTGTAACGCTTGAAGTAGTGTTCGGGTCTCTGGATAACTTTCGAAGCGAGCACTTGATCTTAGACATCGCACCTTTTCGCAGCGGCTATCATGCCCTCCTCGGCCGAACAACCTTTGCCAAATTCAATGCCATCCCGCACTACGCGTACCTCAAGTTGAAGATGCCTGGTCTCTCAGGCGTCATAACTATCAACGGCAACAAATAGCACTCACTTCGAAAAAGAAGAGCATACTGCAGCCCTAGCGGTCGAAGACCACACCGGCCCATATAGGCCCGGATGCCGACCCGCCATAAAGGCCGGCGATAATAGCAAACGGGTTCAAACCCGTTCCCCATCATGGGAGCCCGCATGCGTTTGCCGCAAATAGGGATACGCGCCCCACGGCACACCCACTTTCTTCGCGCTCCACGTGCCTCGTAAGCACAACTTGGCACTCAAAATACCATGGGCAACCATGAGGCACACAATAACAAATCTGAAGTAAATGTTCGGTTAAACCCAAACTTCGGAAGTACCTTGTCTTCGGACGACCCGGGGACCAATTCCGGACACCCCCAAGCAATAAAGCCTCATCGGCAGGGTGCTCACCCATCAAGGTTTTAACGAAGGTCCCAACCCCCACCCACCAGAAGCAAAGGCTAAGATGTGCAGCAGGGCACAGTGAAGGCTTCAACTCACGCATCAAGGCCCCGCGTTAACCTTTACTCTGTAAATTTTCTTTTTCTTTTTCTCTTACAAGTACTGCCTTCGCAGTTCGAATTGTATGGTCAGACGTCCTGAGCCTACAAGAAATAATAAAAATACCTTTTATGGAGTTTGGATATCCGCATCTTGCGATTTGACTATTCCTTTCCCGATTCTCCCCCCGCTCTTCGAACACCTCGGCATAAACACAATACCGGAGCTCGATTTCCTCTATCAGCTCGGCACACCAAGTCTGACACCGCTTACCGCTGAGTGTTCGATGTCCCGGATATTGCATTATATGCATCAAGTTTTGAACCATGTCTTAGGTCAATAGTTGGGTTGCCCGGCTCCTGTGTTTGCCCCTTATGTTCCGCATCTTTGGCTAAGAGGGCAAAGGGAGAACCCCTACGATTGTACTTCTGGCTCGCCCGGTCAAGTACTTCAGGAGGAGAAAGCTGAAAACTGATCGTCATGATAAGCGCGAACTGATCAGCGATCCGACGACGAGGCTTGACTCCAGAAATAGTAAGTACTCGGCACTATGGTGACAGGAGCCGTATAATGACAGGAGATCTGAGAAGCCATGGTGTGCCCTCCAAGTCAAGAAGGCACAGGATCTCTTTAAACCCTTATTGTAATCTATCTTCGGTGAGCCTAACCCTACCGCTGTCTATATAAACCGGTTTTTAGTCTTTAGGGCTAGAGCTACATTGATCACCTCATCGCCTTAGGGTTTAACTCATGCTGATCTTGAGGTAGATCTACTCTGTAAACCATATCATACATCCAATACAATCAAGCAGGACATAGGGTTTTACCTCTTCGAGAGAGCCTGAACCTGGGTAAACACTGTGTTCGTCGTCCCTTGTTCCTCATCGATCCTAGATCCACAGCTCGAGACCCCCTAGCCCGAGGTCTGTCGGTTTTGACACCGACATTGTGCAATCCCCATGCCTTCTGCATCGGTCGTTCAAGCGCATACATGTTCAGGTGACGTGGAGAGAAAGATTTCCCCACAACCGACCACTTGGGAACCCTTGTTTGAGAAGGGCCTCAAGCTTCTCGACGGCATCCTGGAGCTCCACTTGGACTTCGGTTACCCGAGCCTCATGCTGCTCGGCAGCACGCCTGGCCTGCCCAAGCTCGGCCACCGCCTTCTCAGTGGTCATCTTCTTCTCGGCCGCCCTGGCCTAGGCTTTCTTCAGGGCCTCCCTGAAGCCCTCGAACTCAACGGCAGCAGCTGCAAGATCATCAAGATAAAGGATTAGTAAACAGTACGGCCCGTCAATATCCGGCAAATACACATCTTCTCATAGGGCTTACCTTGCACCTGGTCAAGCCGTTTGTTGACAAGGTCAAGCTCCTGATAGGAAAGCTTGAGCTTCCACTCCATCTCCTCTAACGCCGCGACATTAGAAGCCGCGGCCACAGAAGACGCCTGCGTCAGTAGAAGAAATGTCGACATCATTAATCGGCCTACCGAATTTGATCCTCCGCAAGTTTACTTCGAAGCCCTTGCAGAGTCTCAGGGGCTGCTAGGTATACAACCTACCCAAACTAACTATTACAACCGCGTTATGAGGAAAAAATCATTACTTGACTTACCTCAAAGCCTGTCAGAAGGCCTTGAACAGCGTCGTTCAATCCGTATTGGATGGACCGAACACCCTGCATAACCGCACTCATAAGAGTGCGGTGTCCGTCAAAGATGCCGGAGTTGTCCATCAGCTCCTCCAGCACATCTAGCCAGCCAGCCGCCGCCCGAATCAAGGTGTTCGGCGCTAACGTCACCCCACTCCAGCCCCTTCCCCGCTGGGAGGAGCCTATGCCATCGGAGGCCTTGGGGGCTTGGGAGTGATCGAGGGATGGGGTCCGGATGGTCTAGACTCCTTTCCGTGTCAGCCAGGAGGGATGCTCCCTCCTGGTATTCGATGACTGAGGTGTTAACCTCGGCCATTATGGCGTCAGCCTCCCCCTCTATGCTCGGAGGAGGAGGAGTCCTTCGGGACTGCACCTCCTTGGTCTCTTCAGGGATCAGAGGAGGCGCAGAGTGCGCCATAGACCCATTGTCCGCCAGTTCGGCGGACGGAGATGTCCCCTCCGAAGTCTGCTCGGTGGGGCGTTCATGCGGGGAACTGCAATTCGGAGGGGTTAACCTTCAACTAAAACAAATTACTAAAAACAGAATAGCTAAAAATACCAACGCCTTACCTACTGGCAGGGGGCTTGACCCTGGATCCCTTCTTCGGGAGCTCCTCGGACGCCTCATACTCCTTGTCAGAGCCCGAGCTGTCGGACAAAACCATCTTAGGCCGGCATTGTCTCTTCTGGGCCGAAGAAGGTCGGACCTCCTCGACGTCCTCGGCCGCCGCCCTCTTCTTGGAGTGCAAGGAGGCGCTCTCATCCTCGTCCTCATCCTTGCCCCATCCTGTACGGATGAGGCCGCAGCGTCTCCGGACCGGTTGCCCAAACGAACCCTGCGGCGGAGGCCCTCCCTGGCCTCCGGCACTTCTTTCTTCTTGCCCTTCTTGGAGGGCGCCTTGTAGGGCACCATGACCAATAGCTTCTCCAGCTGCTCTGATCGGGGCCCTTCCGGCAGAGGCGCCCGACCGCTGATTTTTTGGCCTTGGCGAGGCAGCCCTGCAAAAACCCGCATACAAGGTTAGACCGAATTAAATGTGGTATGTATATTCGAACACTCCTCGAAGAAAAATGCCACTCACCTCCTTTGGGGGGTTCGCGGCGTCAAGGCTGATGTCCTTCCCTTCGACTAGCCACTCCTTCTGGGACTGGAATAATTGACCCCATATTTTGTCAGGGGTCATGCCGTAGAGGTGTAGCACGGTGGCCGGATCCTCGGGCTCATGCTCCCACATAGGCTTGGCCCTCTCTTGGCAAGGGAGGAGCCGACGGTGGAGCATGATCTGGACCACATCAACCAGCTTCGCGCCGATCTCTATTATGCTGTCGATGCACTTCTGCAACGACTTCGTGTGGGCGACACCCCCCCCAGTCCGGAGCCTTGGTGGTCCGGACCTAAATGCGGGGGCCGCTCCCCATGCGGCCTCCCTCGCTCGGTGATGTAAAACCACTCCTTTTGCCACATCCGGATGGTGTCGATGAAGTGGTCGTCCGGCCACTAGACCCATGTCAGTTTACTGATCATGGCCCCTTCGTAGTTCGCATGCTCACCGCCAACCACCTTAGGCTTGACGTTGAACACCTTCAGCCACAAACCAAAGTGTGGCTGAAATCGAAGGAGTGCTTCACAGACAACAATGAAGGTCGAGATGTGGAGGAGGGAATTGGGAGCTAGATCATGAAAAGCTAGCCCATAAAAGAACATCAACCCCCGCATGAAGGGTGCAAGGGAAATCCTGGCCCTCTAAGAAAATGGGGAAGAAACACGATCTCTTGCCCGGCTGGGGCGTGGGGATGACCTGGCCCTCTTCGGGGACCCGATGAGCAACATTGGCCGGCAAATAGACGGCTTCCTTCAGCTTCAAAATGTCCCCCTCAGTGACACTGGAGACCTCCCACTTCCCATTGGCTTCGGATCCAGCCATGGTTGAACGAGGCAAAGAGGGATTCACTGTGGAAGCACAGAGAATGGGCGTTGGAGCTTTGGAGGTCTGCGTAAGTGGGAGGTGGAAGAGGGCGTGAGATGCAGCTGTAGCAGCCCCCCTTTATAGGCCGATGACAGGCCTGGGGTTTCCTTTTTCCATGTCGTTGGCTTCTCCACTTCCCGATATGCTCGCGATATTATGAGTGGGGAGGGGAATCAAAATCATTAACCATATCCCCCGAAAAGCGGGACACGATCTCCACCTCGATGGGACGTGTCGAACATGGTGTCGGCCTCGAGCCGCGCTTCAAGAAATAGTAACTACTCGACATTATGGCCGGAAGCGACCCTTCGTTGAAAGAGAAAAGATTGTCAGATGGAGGCATCATTTGCGCTTGAGCATTATTTTTTATTATTACCTTTGGTGTTAAGCAAAACTGCCATTTCAGATTCCGGACATCGCCTGGTTCCGAACAGGGGAGAGACATACTAAAGAACTCACCTTGCAAGCCGAATACTGGTTGGATGAATGGATACCGGATACAAGTCTTGGTGTTGGAGGCAAGTTCGGGGGCTACTGAATGAGTCATGGACTAAGTGGTCCTCGGGGCGACAGCCCATTGTACATGGGCCGGACTGGTGGAGCCGTATAATGGCAGGAGATCTAAGAAGCCGTGATGTGCCCTCCAAGTCAAGAAGGCGCGGGATCTCTTTAAACCCTTATTGTAATCTATCTTCGGTGACCCTAACCCTACCATTGTCTATATAAACCGGTTTTTAGTCTTTATGTGCCCTCCAAGTCGTAGGAACCACCGTACTGTTAAGTGGGGTCCAAGCGATCATAGTCAGAATGACTGAAGTGATGCTCAACCCAAATCCTATGTCTTCGAAGCGAAGACAATGAGAGCAAAACTTATCCAGAGCTGGATAAGTCAGCTTTGCTTGTAGCCCAAGTAAAGTTGCCGTGTGTGTTTGAAATCTGACCGTTGGAACACGTGTCAGTTCCTTAGTGACCTGTGGTCATTTCGGACATATCAGGTCGGGTTGCCTAGTGGCTATAAATAGCCCACCCCCTACACCATAAATTGGTGGCTGCTCAGAGTTAGTACACGGGTTTTGTCGTTTGAGAGCAACCCACCTTGAAGCCTTTGAGAGAGAGAGAAATCCTTGCGAGGACAAGCCCAAACACCCAGAGCCAAAGAGTGTTAGGCATCACTGAAGTCTTTCTGTTTGTGTGACCTGAAGACTTATTACACTTGAGGACTATGAATCCTCCAGCCGGTTAGGCGTCGCGTTCTGAGCATCCAAGAGTCATTGTGGATTGCCGGTGAACGCAGATCTGTGAAGGTTCTAAGTCTACCTTGAAGACTTACCAGAGTGATTGGGCGAGGACTGTGTGTCCTTAGCTCAAGGGGAATAAGGTGAAGACGCCGGTCTTCTCGAGTTGAATCTCAGCCTCCCTAACTGTGATGTACAGCTTGTCACAAAGAATCGAACTGGTCCAACAAATCATGTGTCTTCAACAAGTGGCGGTTCTATCTTCTCCTCACCTTACTTAGAGTTTGTCTTCGTGAAGTCATTGCCTATTTGTCACACCTGTTTGACTTCATTGCTTGACTACTTTTGTTGATTGGCTTCTCACTACCTTCCATCTTGATCCTACTACCAAGCTGCTATTAGTCTTGTACTTTCATGTTATTGCATACTAGACTATGGTTTGCTTGTTGTAGTTTATCTTCCGTTGCATATCAATTAGGTCATTTCTATTGTTTGTCTTTGAAACATCCGTGTTTTGAAGACTTTCCTAAAAAAATCGCCTATTCACCCCCCCTCTATTCGATAACTAGCACTTTCAATTGGTATCAGAGCAAGGTACTCCCTTGTTCTGTGTGATTCGGTTTAACCACGTGGAGTTTTAGCTATGTCGACTGCAGGGATAATCAAAGTCTCCGCTGCTTGCCCCGTGTTCGATGGAACTGACTATCCCTCTTTGGAATAATAAGATGCGCATGCATCTTGAAGCCGATGATGTCGACCTACGGTATGTCGTCAAGAACGGCGTTCCCAAAAGCTGGTGAAGGTTTCACCCTGGCGATGTCAAGAAGTTCATCCAACTGGACTCTACTGCAAAGAACATCATCAGTGGTCTTCTGACCAAAGGACAGTATGGCCGTGTGAGTGCTCTGGAAACGTCGAAGCTAGTCTGGGACTGCTATCCAAGGTCAACGAAGGCGTCTCAACCCAGAGAGATCAAAGGATCAGTGTTCTTTGCAACCTCTTCAACCGCTTCAAGAGAAACAACAATGAAAATGTCCAGCTCACGTTTGATCGCCTCACTGACATCACAAATGAGCTTCATGCTCTCGGCGCCACTGAGATCACCAAGCATTAAATCGTCAAGACACTACTGAGATCACTTGACAGCTCTTTTGACACCCTTGCCCTCATGATACAAGAACATCCTGACTTCAAGACACTCGATCCGTCTGATATACTTGAGAGGCTCAACACACATGAGTTCCAGCTTTATGAGAAAAGAGATATCTATGGTCCCAACTATGGCCGAACTCGCGCTTTGAAGGCAAAAGTTGTTTCCTCATCTGAAGAAGAATCTGACTGCGGTTTTGATGATCCTGAAGACATTGGAAAGGAACTTGCTATGCTTGTGAAGAAGTTCCAGAAGTTCACTATGAAGAAAAGCTTCAGAAATTCTTCATGATCCAGCTCAAAAAATGATGAATCTTCCACTCATGACTACAAGAAGAGAACCTGTCACAAGTGCAAGAAAACTGGACACTATATCTATGAGTGTCCACAATGGGACAATGAGAAGAAGAAGAAGAAGAAGAGCAAGGAATATGATTCTGATGACAAGAAGAAGAAGAAATCTTCAAAGCCTTCTTCCAAGTCCTCATCAAAGTCTTCATCTCATAAGAAGAGCTCATCTGGCAAGGCTCGTGCTTTTGTTGGCAAGGAAATGGATTCAGAGGAGGAGTCCGCTCGAGGAGGTGGAGGTGGAGTCCGAAGAGGAGTCGACCTGGCGTTGCAAGTCTGGCTTTAGCCACGACCTATGTTGCCAAGTCCATCTTCAACATCAAGACAATGACTTCTACACCAACGTCAAGCCGATGACAAGGACGACCTTGCTCCCACCCTCTTTGCTTCATGGCACGCGGTGCCAAGGTAAAATCACGTGATGCTTACTTTCAAACATCAAGTGAAGATGACTCGATTGTGAATCTAAACCCAGCTACAAAACACTTGCTAAAATTGCAACCGAACAACAAAGAGCTATGGAACATACTCAAAAACTGTTAGACAAAAGCGATGACCGTTGGGCCGCGGAAATGACACGTTCACGATCCTTAGTTGAAGACATTAAAAATCTTCATGCTAAGTACCAAGAACTTGAAAGTCGTCATGAAACGCTCTCAACTACTCATGAAAAGCTCTCCTATGATTATCTTCAAAGGAAGCAAGAGCTTGAGAAATTGAGAGAGGCTCATGAAGATCTTCAAAAAGAGAATGAGTCACTTCGCGCTCAACAGATCAGTTCGCCAGATGGATTTGAAGCACCATGTCTAAAATGTCTTGAGCGTGATATCGCTACCTCTGTTGCTGAATGTTCAAGCTGCTCTTTGTCGCATTGTCTTCAACTACTAATGTGGTAACTAACACCTCTGCGGAGGATACCACCGCTATTGTCGATGAAAATGCTAGGTTGAAGACATTGTTTGAAACAGGATGTATAAAAGTCCGAAAGGGCATCGGACACTTTGCGATGTCCTCAAAAGCGACATCTTGAACCGAAACCCTAGGAAAGAGGGTGTTGGGTTCGAGAGGAAAATGAATGTTGATGGTTCCCATCGAAGCCCGAGCGAGATCCCAAAACCATATGGGTTCTTTGCAAAGGGACCTTCAAGGATCCATCCACCTTATCTGGCTTTACTGTGCTAACCCTATTATCATTGATGAATCCTTTGATGCAAACTATAAGTTGTTCAAGGTATATTGGTACTAACTGCAGGAATGGACCGCCTATGAAGAAGATCTGGGTTCCCAAAAGCTGTCTTGAGAATCTTCCAGTGAATGTCATCATGACACCACCTGGGAAGAAGACAAACCCCAGACCTAAGGTGTCATATGGTCCAAAGGCTTCATACATATAGAGGACTCACCTGAGTCACCCTAACGCCAATGTTTTGCAGGGAAACCGTACTCAAATTTATGAATATGAGCGTGTGTCTTCAAACCGCTATGTTCATAGAACTAAGAACTTTTCTGCTTATTCGTACGAGTATCATTCATCTCCTGCAAGGCTATTTGCTAGGGCACCAAAGCCGAAATTCTCAGATGCTGCACTTAGACTCATTGCTTCTAAGCCACCCCTGAAGATGTGGGTGGTTAAGAAGAATTAACTCTCTTTTGCAGGAAAGGGTCTCCGGTAGAAAATCAAAGGCGTCGATGCTATAGCTGGGGACCTAAAACATCTTGTAGGGCACAAGATCAAATGCCCAAATGGTCTCACTATGTATTTTGTTCCTGAATCGTTTGCCATTCATCCTATCAGTTCTAATCTTGATTTAAGCTTCAATAATCCACTTGCCCGTCAAATGTTTATGATTCACAATGCTCTTGGTGAAGCCTATCCCCCTAACTATACTGTAGGGTATGACACCTCATGCTTCAGAATGGATTATGGACAGTGGATGCACTAATCATATGACTGGTGATGGAAGTCTTCTCATGGACTCAACCTTACGTCCATCAGACAAGAGTCACATCACATTTCTTGACCTTTGGTAAAAGCAAGGTATTGGGTCTAGGTAGAGTTGCAATCTCAAAGGATCAACACATGGATAAAGTGATGCTTGTTGAATCCCTTGGTTTCAACTTGATGTCTGCCTCAATGCTTTGTGACTTGAACATGATTGTGATATTCGGAAAATATCGCTGCCTTGTACTAATGGAATCGACAAGTCTCTAGTCTTTGAAGGGTATAGGAAAGATGATCTATACATGGTAGATTTCTCGTGAGTCCACGACTTGCCGTATGTCTTCTTGCAAAAGCTTCAATGTTGGCTCGCATCGAGGTGGGGCATCTTGGCATGAGGAACTTACACACACTCGTCAAGAAGAAGCATGTCATAGGCATCGATGGTTTCAAGTTCGAGAAGGATCATTTGTGTGGTGCCTGCGAAGCTGGAAAGATGACTAGGGCAAAGCACCCCTCGAAGACAATCATGACGACATCTCAACCCTTCGAGCTGTTACACATGGATTTGTTTGGCCCTACTCATTACTCTACCCTCAAACAACTGCTTGTCTCTATGGCTTCGTCATTGTTGATGACTACTCAAGATACACATGGGTGCATATAATTCTCTACAAGATCAAGTGCAAGATGTCTTCAGACGCTTCGCCAATCGAGCAATGAACAATTTTGGCGTCAAGATCAAGCATATCGTAAGTGATAACTTGACCGAACTCAAGAACACCGGACTTGATCTTTATCTGGATACCATGGGAATCACTCATGAGTTCTCTGCTCCATACACATCTCAAAGAAATGGCATCATGGAGCGCAAGAACGTAACCCTCATTGAGATGGCTCGAACAATGCTCGACAGTACAAGACACCAAGAAAGTTACGGCACGAAGCTATTGATACAACTTGTCACGTCATCACCCGTGTTTATATCCATTAGCTTCGAACAAAACATCCTATGAGCTCCTTATTGGCAAGAAGCCAAATGTCGCCTACTTGAGTATTTGGGGCTAAGTGCTTTGGATCAAGGATCCCCATCACAAGTCAAAATTTGAACCTAAAGCTCACGAAGGCTTCATGCTCGATTACGGAAAGGACTCGCACTCCTACTGAGTCTTCAACCTTTATCTCTACAAAATCGTCGAAAGCTGTAGGCGTGCGATTTGATGAAACCAATGGTTCACAAAGAGAGTTCATGCCAAGTACACTAGACGAAGCTCCTACCAAATAATCTATCAAGCTGATGGGGCGGGTGAAATCATGCCTTCAAGCACGTACTGAAGAAGAACTTATCATTTCGCACTTAACCAAATCGAAGACAATGCTCACCAAGACAATCCTCCCAATGATGACGGTGATCGGCAAGAGCAAAGTCTTCGTCCGATTCATCCTCGAGTTGCAAATGAAGTACAGATTGAGAAGATAATCGATAGCATCAATGCACTGGTCCGCTTACTCGCTCAAGAGCAACACAGCTAGCAAATTTACGTGGGCACTTTTCTTTTGTGTCGATGTCGTAACCCAAGAAAGTTGTTGAAGCCTTTATGGAACCGTAATGGATACAAGCTATGCAAGAAGAACTTCAACAGTTCAAGCTAAACAATGTTTGGGAACTTGTCAAGCGTCCCGACCCTCGCAAGCATAACATTATTGGCACCAAATGGATATATCGAAACAAGCAAGATGAGCATGGTCAAGTAAATCGAGAAACAAAGCACGGCTTGTGGCTCAAGGATATACTCAAGTTGAAGGAATTAACCCGATGAAACATTTGCTCCTCTGTAGCTAGGCTTGAAGCTATTCGCATACTACTAGCCTATTCTAATCACCACAACATCTTGCTCTATCAAATGGATGTGAAGAGTGCATTTCTCAACGGCAAGATTGAAGAAGAAGTATATGTCGCTCAACCACCTGGCTTTGAAGATCCAAAACATCCCGATATGGTGTACAAGCTAAATAAAGCAATCGTATGGCCTCAAACAAGCTCCTCGCACTGGTATGATACGATCAAAGACTTCAAGAGCAAAGGCTTCAAACCTGGATCCCTTGATCCCACACTCTTCACGAAGACATATGATGGTGAACTGTTTGTATGCCAAATATATGTGGATGACATTATCTTCAAATTTGCACCAACCGTAAGTATAGTGATGAATTTGGATACATGATGCAAGAACAATATCGAGATGTCCATGATGGGAGAGCTCAAGTTCTTCCTTGGTCTTCAAATTCACAAGAAAGGAATGGCATCTTTATATCTCAAGAAAAATACCTCCAAGATTGTCTCAAGAAGTTTGGAATGCAAGAGTGCAAAGGATACACGACGCCAATGCCGACCAAACACCATCTGGGTCCCGACGACAATGGTAAAGAGTTCGATCAAAAGGTATACCGCTCCATGATTGGTTCCTTACTTTACCTATGTGCATCTAGGCGGATACTATGCTTAGTGTTTGCATGTGTGCTCGATTCCAAGCGGCACCAAAGGAATCGCATCACTTAGTCGTGAAGCGAATTCTTCGATATTTGGCTCACACCCCAACACTCGGATTATGGTATCCAAAGGGCTCAAAATTTGATTTGGTTGGATTTTCGGATGTTGATTATGCTGGTGACAAGGTGGATCGCAAGTCTACATCAGGCACATGTCACTTTCTGGGACGATCACTTGTCTGTTGGTCTTCAAAGAAGCAGAACTGTGTATCACTCTCAACTGCTGAATCTGAATACATTGCTACTGGATCTTGCTGTGCTCAGCTTCTATGGATGAAGCAAACTCTCAAGGACTATGGCATCAATCTGAAACAAGTACCTCTCTTCTGCGACAAAGAAAGCGCCATCAAGATTGTCAACAATCTAGTCCAGCACTCGAAGACAAAGCACATTGAAATTCGTCATCATTTTCTCAGGGATCATGTCATGAAGAAAGATATTGACATCATTCACGTCAACACTGAAGAGCAACTGGAAGATATCTTCACAAAGCCCTTGGATGAGAAAAGGTTTTGCAAGTTACGGTGTGAGCTAAATATCTTGGAATCCTCAAATGTCCTGTGATCAAGCACACATCCTAACACTTATGCATGTTGATGACTTAGATGTGCAACACACGAAGTAACGTATATCTTCAATCAATGAAGACTTACATTACGAGTGTGAATACATTAACGTGGAATTTGACTTGAGCGCCCACGATAATTGTGCGCCGTGTCCGGTCTAATACTTCCTATACAGTGGGTAACGCCACCACCAAATTTCTCTGTTTGAAGTGTTTCACTCATGGCGTTACTTCTCAATATCTTCGCATTTGATTTGTCTTCAACTTCAACCTATCTTCATGATTTTCGTCACTATGTTGAGTTGGTGGCTTTCTAATATATATATATATATATATATATATATATATATATATATATATATATATATATATATATATATTGTTACATCCTCTACAGCATTCAGTTATAGCTATGTCTTCCAAGTTGAATCTTTTGAACTAAGTGAATGTGATCGGACCCCAATCTCTCTATGCTTTCTATCTCAAACTCTATTTGTCCAAATCATATGCATTCTATTGAAACTGTCGAATGTCTTCTTTGCGTGCTTGTCAGCAGAAGACACAGAGACAAACTTTAAGTCTATTTTAAATGATTCATCCTTACTGTTGAAATCCGGAGAAGCTGTAATGACCATCCGACAAACCTGGCGGGCGTGGGAACGTGGGACAACTCAGAGTACGTTGCATGCTTGCCACGTGCCCCTCAGATGTGAACCGCCAGGCACTCACAGAATTGCGCTGTGCCGCACACCTCCTTATAAATACATGTCCCCTGCGGTAAAGAAAATCTTCTTCCACCTCTCCACATCGTCAAAACCCTAGTGCCACCGCTAGCTCTCGACGACGCCGGCGACGAAGCGCTTAGCTGCCGTGACTTCTCCAACGCCGTCCTCACACTGGCCACGAACATCGTCATCTCCGCCGCCACCGTAGGTGTCCTTCGTCGCCAAGTTAGGGCACGGTGGATTGAACTGCTCGGCCTCGTTTTCTTCCCGTCTAGCAGTTCTTCGAGTGGTAAATATAACTCTATTTTTACCATCTTTTTGATCTTCAAGATTCATCCTACTTACCAAAATCGGTTTACGCCCATACAATGTTAGATCTATTCATGCGCATCTCATATCGCCTAGTTTATTCACTTAAGCTTCACAACTAGTTAGATTCCTCACTTGTACTTATTCACGGATTCGTACAAATCTGGAACCAACTCTCAGCATATAAGTGAATGTCTTCGCATCATGAGGTCAATGTCTTCAAATTGATTTATCTTCAAAATCTTCTGAGAATGCATATGACCTCTTCCCCTTCCCTCGCATCTCTAATGCTGTCACAGGTACATGTCCGTGGGAGAATCCCTTGGTTCTCATAGTCTGCATTCGTTTGCATAATTCTTACAAAGATCAAACTAACTCTCCGAAGCCAGTTCACTGTTTATCCGACAGCGCAAGCCTTTGAAGCCTTTGAGCGTATTGAAGCCATTCAGTTTGAAGTTCATGGCTGCGGATAAATCGATCGGGAAGGGCGGCAGCGTCGTGGGGAACCTCAAAAGATCACTGATGACCTCGCAGAGCTTTACAAGACAGATCCTGAAGAGAATTACAATCAGCGCAAGACGCGAATCCAATGGATTCGACGATATTGGGCTGAACAATGGTTCAAGTACAATTCCGTGACCCAGGAATATGCCAAGAAGAATGCTATCAGAAGCCCTTGGGGTGATATTCTCTTTCGAGGCCTTCCACCCAAGAACATGGCTGAAGCTATTGCACAAGGTTTCTATCCTTGTATGGTCCGTGGACCTCAGCCTGAAAATGCCGACCCAACGTCATTGCTCTGGTGTCGTGACGATAATCTCTTCAAGCGCAACTTCCAGCACGCAAAGGCTTCGGCCAAGGAAAACAAGAAGTCATTGGGATTAGACTTCAACCCTGGTCCCTCTGCTCCCCGTGCTGACGGCTCACGTGATGCTGAACCCAATGTCATCGGTCCCTTTTCAAACCTTGATGGCCTCATCACTTACATCTTGGTCCAAGGTGCCAAAGTGGATCACTCTGATGACGATGTTGAGTCTGATGAAGCCCCAGCTCCTGCTCCTGCTCCTGCTCCAAAGCCGCAGAAGCAAAAGAAAGTCAAGGCTTCAAAGTCAGCTGCTCCTCCAAAAGCTTCACGTGTGAAGCCACTGGCTACTGCACCTCCTGAAGCCAGTGCACAGTCTGAAGATCAATCACGTATCTCCAAGAGGACAGAGAAGAAAAAGAAAATTGTCAAGAATACTGATTTGACACTGACTCCTGCTGCCATTTTGCGCGAAGAGCACGTTGATCTGTCCAGCAATGAAGATCTTGCAGATGATGCACTAGAGCAACTAATCAAGAGCAAGGAAGAAGCAGAAATCTTCAACAATTTGCCTCTCTTTGATTTGGAAATCATCCATCACTTCATTGATGAGTGGTTTGACACCCCAAACATCAGCTTTGAAGATCTGCAACTTCCTATTGGCCTCGGCGTCTCCTTGATGGAGCCATTGCTTCGAAGCTAGCTCTTGCTCGGCGCATTGTTGAACCGAAGAACAAAATCGACTATGAAAAAGCTCGGTTCAAGAAGCATATGGCTGCACTCAGCGTGCAAGATGTCAAAAACTTCAAGGTCATGCTGCACGAGCTCAAAGAAGCCTTTCTCAAGAAGCGAGAAGAAGCCAGAGGCTCTCGTGAGCGCATGAAGAGTCTGACTAACAAGTGTGTGCTTGCCTACAATGAAATTTGAGAAGCGCAAGGCTCTTGGTCGATCTGGCATTGACCCAGAATGGCTGCAAAGAGGAAGAATTCTTCAATGACCAAGCTGCACCTTCAAGGCAGGAAGAACCCGCATAGTCTTCCCAAGCAGCATGGTGGATCGAAGCCAAAGGTCCTGGCCAACCGCTTCAACGTAAGAAGACGAGGGCTGCCGAGGCTGAAGCGAAAAAGGAAACTTCACGAAGCCTCGATGCTGCTCCCTCCAAGAAGAAGCTCAAGACCAAGAAGAATCGGGCTGCTCCCACAGGCCCTTGGTTGTTGAACCCATTTCGATTGGTTCGTCCAGCGTCTGCAACCCAAGAACTTAGCATGACTGTTCATGAGCACGCTTCCACAGAGGCTCCACTGGTGAAGAGATTCCAAGCTTGATCCCATCATCTGAAGACATTAGTCACCATGACAATGTTGAAGATGATGAAGTTCTTCCTCAAATTGAATACAATGTGGTATCATCGCTTTGTTAAATACGTAACAACGAAATCATCGACATTGGTCGCCCTCGACGCCAATTGCTCAGATGCTTCATGGGCTGATCGCCCGCAACAAGAAGACTCCCTAGTACTCCCCAACAACAAGTCACTCCCCAACAACAACAACAACAACAAGAAGAGGAAGACTTTGAGGCCAGACAACCCCATCTCCAAAGGCGTCGCCAAAGATTTCGCAGCTTCGCAAAGGTCAAAGGCCTCAAGTACCTCTCTCGGCGTTCGGAAGGAGAAGTGCACCACCAACCTGTTGCACGTCAAGTGTTTTCGAAGCCACTCCAACTGTGAATGTCTCCAGTCTGAAGCCAAAGCTGCTGAAGACAATCCATTGCATCGGTAGAAGACACCCAAGAAGAAGAAGAACGTGTCCCTACACCTGTAATTGAAGAAGTTATTCCTGATATCAACGTGCCAGTGCCCGACCCTCCAGCTCCTCAAGTGGAGGTTGAAAACATTGAGGCTACCACCTCCAACACCAATGAAGCCAATGACGTGGTCATGGCTGAAGCAAATGTGGAGCCTGCACCAACAGCTCCTGAAGCCAATGAAGGAAATGTGCCTGAGGCCAACGAGGCAACTGCTCCCGAAGCATCTGCTGAGCAGCCTGAAGCCTCAATTGTTGCCACTGCTCCAGTTCCGCCACCAAGGCCCTACACAATTGAGCAAGCATACAACTATGGTCAGCTAATCACAGTAAGATGGCCTGTTCTGGTCCCTCCGCCTCATGCCTCTGGTCCTCAGTTCAACTATCATATTGCGCATAGGCCTCAGGTCCAGAAGCCGAAGCCAAGACTGCCAAGATTTCCAGGCACTGCCACCTTAGGCTTGACGTTGAACACCTTCAGCCACAAACCAAAGTGTGGCTGAAATCGAAGGAGTGCTTCACAGACAACAATGAAGGTCGAGATGTGGAGGAGGGAATTGGGAGCTAGATCATGAAAAGCTAGCCCATAAAAGAACATCAACCCCCGCATGAAGGGGTGCAGGGGAAATCCTGGACCTCTAAGAAAATGGGGAAGAAACACGATCTCTTGCCCGGCTAGGGCGTGGGGATGACCTGGCCCTCTTCGGGGACCCGATGAGCAACATTGGCCGGCAAATAGACGGCTTCCTTCAGCTTCAAAATGTCCCCCTCAGTGACCTTTGGAGACCTCCCACTTCCCATTGGCTTGGATCCAGCCATGGTTGAGCGAGGCAAAGAGGATTCACGTGGAAGCACAGAGAATGGGCGTTGGAGCTTTGGAGGTCTGCGTAAGCGGGAGGTGGAAGAGGGCCTGAGATGCACCATGCAGCCCCCTTTATAGGCCGATGACAGGCCTGGGGTTTCCTTTTTCCATGTCGTTGGCTTCTCCACTTCCCGATATGCTCGCGATATTATGAGTGGGGAGGGGAATCAAAATCATTAACCATATCCCCTGAAAAGCGGGACACGATCTCCACCTCGATGGGACGTGTCGAACATGGTGTCGGCCTCGAGCCGCGCTTCAAGAAATAGTAACTACTCGACATTATGGCCGGAAGCGACCCTTCGTTGAAAGAGAAAAGATTGTCAGATGGAGGCATCATTTGCGCTTGAGCATTATTTATTATTATTACCTTTGGTGTTAAGCAAAACTGCCATTTCAGATTCCGGACATCGCCTGGTTCCGAACAGGGGAGAGACATACTAAAGAACTCACCTTGCAAGCCGAATACTGGTTGGATGAATGGATACCGGATACAAGTCTTGGTGTTGGAGGCAAGTCCGGGGGCTACTGAATGAGTCATGGACTAAGTGGTCCTCGGGGCGACAGCCCATTGTACATGGGCCGGACTGGTGGAGCCGTATAATGGCTGGAGATCTGAGAAGCCGTGATGTGCCCTCCAAGTCAAGAAGGCGCGGGATCTCTTTAAACCCTTATTGTAATCTATCTTCGGTGACCCTAACCCTACCATTGTCTATATAAACCGGTTTTTAGTCTTTATGTGCCCTCCAAGTCGTAGGAACCACCGTACTGTTAAGTGGGGTCCAAGCGATCATAGTCAGAATGACTGAAGTGATGCTCAACCCAAATCCTATGTCTTCTAGCGAAGACAATGAGAGCAAAGCTTATCCAGAGCTGGATGAGTCAGCTTTGCTTGTAGCCCAAGTAAAGTTGCCGTGTGTGTTTGAAATCTGACCGTTGGAACACGTGTCAGTTCCTTAGTGACCCAGGGTCATTTCGGACATATCAGTTCGGGTTGCCTAGTGGCTATAAATAGCCCACCCCCTACACCATAAATTGGTGGCTGCTCGGAAGTTAGTACACGGCTTTTGTCGTTTGAGAGCAACCCACCTCGAAGCCTTTGAGAGAGAGAGAAATCCTTGCGAGGACAAGCCCAAACACCCAGAGCCAAAGAGTGTTAGGCATCACTGAAGTCTTTCTATCTGTGTGACCTGAAGACTTATTATACTTGAGGACTGTGAATCCTCCAGCCGGTTAGGCGTCACGTTCTGAGCATCCAAGAGTCATTGTGGATTGCCGGTGAACGCGATGCAGGAAGGTTCGGAAGTCTACCTTGAAGACTTACCAGAGTGATTGGGCGAGGACTGTGTGTCCTTAGCTCAAGGGAATAAGGTGAAGACGCCGGTCTTGAGTTGAATCTCAGCCTCCCTCACCAGATGTACAGTTTTCACAGCAACTGGAACTGGTCCAACAAATCTTGTGTCTTCAACAAGTGACTGGTTCTATTTTCTCCCTCACCTTACTTAGAGTTTGTCTTCGTGAAGTCATTGCCTATTTGTCACACATGTTTGACTTCATTGCTTGACTACTTTTGTTGATTGGCTTCTCACTATCTTCCATCTTGATCCTACTACCAAGCTGCTATTAGTCTTGTACTTTCACGTTATTGCATACTAGACTATGGTTTGCTTGTTGTAGTTTATCTTCCGCTGCATATCAATTAGGTCATTTCTATTGTTTGTCTTTGAAACATCCGTGTTTTGAATACTTTCCTAAAAATCGCCTATTCACCCCCCCTCTAGTCGATAACTAGCACTTTCACTTGTTACTATGGAAAGTAATCCTCTGAGGGGCTTGTTCGGGGTATCTTCACCCCGACCAGTAGAGCAAAGAGTTGCTCCTCAACCTATTGAACCTACTAAAAATGAAAATGTCTACTTTGAAATTCCTTTGGGTATGGTAGAAAAAATACTAGCTAATCCTTTTGCAGGAGATGGAACATTACATCCTGATGAGCACCTAATATATGTGGATGAAGTTTGTGGATTATTTAAGCTTGCATGTATGCCCGATGATGTTATCAAGAAGAAGGTCTTCCCATAATCTTTGAAGGAGATGCATTGACATGGTATAGGCTATGTGATGATATGGGGTCATGGAACTACAAAGCGATTGAAATTGGAATTTCATCGGAAGTTTTATCCTATGCATCTTGTTCATCGTGATCGCAATTATATATATAATTTTTGGCCTCGCGAAGGAGAAAGCATCGCTTAAGCTTGGGGGAGGCTTAAATCAATGTTATATTCATGCCCCAATCATGAGCTCTCAAGAGAAATGATTATTCAAAAAATTTATGCTCGACTTTCTGATAACAATCGCACCATGCTCGATACTTCTTGTGCTGGCTCTTTTATGATGAAGACTATTGAATTCAAATGGGATTTATTGGAAAGAATTAAATGCAACTCTGAAGATTGGGTTCTCGATGAAGGTAAGGAGTCAGGTATGACACCTAAGTTTGATTGTGTTAAATCTTTTATGGATACCGATGTTCTTCGTAAATTTAGCACTAAATATGGACTTGACTCTGAGGTAGTAGCTTCCTTTTGTGAATCTTTTGCTACTCATGTTGATCTCCCTAAGGAGAAGTGGTTTGATTATCATCCTCCCATAGACATAAAAGTAGTTGCACCTATTAAAGTTGAAGAAAAGACTATAACTTATAATGATCCTATTGTTCCTACCGCTTATGTTGAGAAACCACCTTTTCCTGTTAGGATAAAGGATCATGCTAAAGCTTCAACTGTGGTTCGTAAAAGCAATATTAGAACTTATACACCTCCTGAGCAAGTTAAATTTGAACCTAATATTACTATGGTTAAAGATCTCTTGGCTGATAATATTGATGGGCATGTTATTTATTTCTGTGATGAAACTGCTAGAATTGCTAAACCTTGTGCTAAAGATAAACATAGACCTGTGGTAGGCATGCCTGTTATTTACATTAAAATAGGAGATCATTGTTATCATGGCTTATGTGACATGGGTGCTAGTGCTAGTGCAATACCTATTGACTTATACAAAGAAATAATGCATGATATTGCACCGAAAGTTAGAAGATATTGATGTCACAATTAAACTTGCCAATAGAGATACTATTTCACCAATTGGGATTGTTAGAGATGTTGAAGTCTTGTGTGGGAAAACTAAATATCCTGCTGATTTTCTTGTTCTTGGTTCCCCACAAGATAGCGTTTGTCCCATTATATTTGGTAGACCCTTCTTAAACACTGTTAATGCTAAGATAGATTGCGAAAAGGATGTTGTTACTATTGGTCTAGGTGATATGTCTGATGAGTTTAATTTCTCTAAATTTCGTAGACAACACCGTGAAGAGTAATTGCCTAGTAAAGATGAAATTATTGGTCTTGCTTCTATTGCCGTACCTCCTAATGATCCTTTAGAACAATATTTGCTAGACCATGAAAATGATATGTTTATGAATGAAAGAAGGGAAATAGATGAAGTGTTCTTTAAGCAGGGTCCTATTTTGAAACACAACTTGCCTGTTGAAATCTTAGGGGATCCTCCTCCACCCAAGGGTGATCCAGTGTTTGAGATTAAACCATTGCCTGATACTCTTAAATATGCTTACCTTCATGAAAAGAAGATATATCCTGTTATTATTAGTGCTAACCTTTCAGAGAAGGTGGAAGAAAAATTATTGAAAACTCTGAAGAAGCACCGTGCTGCTATTGGATATACTCTTGATGATCTTAAGGGCATTAGTCCCACTCTATGTCAACACAAAATAAATTTGGAGAAAGATGCCAAACCAGTTATTGATCATCAACGACGGCTGAATCCAAAAATGAAAGAAGTGGTAAGAAAGGAAATACTAAAGCTCCTTGAGGCAGGTATAATCTATCCCGTTGCTGATAGTCAGTGGGTAAGTCATGTCCATTGTGTCCCTAAGAAGGGAGGTATTATTGTCGTTCCTAATGATAAAGATGAATTGATTCCGCAAAGAATTATTACAGGTTATAGGATGGTAATTGATTTCCGCAAATTAAATAAAGCTACTAAAAAGGATCATTACCCCTTACCTTTTATAGATCAAATGCTAGAAAGATTATCCAAACATACACATTTTTGCTTTCTAGATGGTTATTCTGGTTTCTCTCAAATACCCGTGTCAGCTGATGATCAAGCAAAGACCACATTTACTTGCCCTTTCGGTACTTTTGCTTATAGACGTATGCCTTTTGGTTTATGTAATGCACCTGCTACCTTTCAACGATGCATGATGGCTATATTCTCGACTTACGTGAAAAGATTTGTGAGGTTTTGATGGGCCGATTTCTCCGTTTATGGATCCTCTTTTGGACGATTGCTTGAGCAACCTTGATCGAGTTTTGCAGAGATGTGAAGAAACTAATCTTGTCTTGAATTGGGAGAAGTGCCACTTTATGGTTAACGAAGGTATTGTCTTGGGGCATAAAATTTCTGGAAGAGGTATTGAAGTTGATAAAGCTAAGGTTGATGCTATTGAAAAGATGCCATGTCCTAAGGACATCAAAGGTATAAGAAGTTTCCTTGGTCATGCCGGGTTTTATAGGAGGTTCATTAAGGACTTCTCAAAAATTTCTCGGGCTCTGACTAATCTATTACAAAAAGATATACCATTTGTCTTTGATGATGATTGTGTAGAAGCATTTGAAATACTTAAGAAAGCATTGATCTCTGCACCTATTGTTCAGCCACCTGATTGGAATTTACCCTTTGAAATTATGTGTGATGCTAGCGATTATGTTGTAGGTGTTGTTCTAGGGCAAAGAGTTGATAAGAAATTAAATGTTATTCAATATGCTAGTAAAACTCTAGACAATGCCCAGAGAAATTATGCTACTACTGAAAAAGAGTTCTTAGCAGTCGTATTTGCTTGTGAGAAGTTTAGACCTTATATTATTGATTCTAAAGTAACTATTCACACTGATCACGCTGCTATTAAATATCTTATGGAAAGGTAAGATGCTAAGCCTAGACTTATTAGATGGGTTCTCTTGCTACAAGAATTTGATTTGCATATTATTGATAGAAAGGGAGCTGAGAACCCCGTTGCAGACAACTTGTCTAGGTTAGAGAATGTTCTTGATGACCCACTACCTATTGATGATAGCTTTCTTGATGAACAATTAAATGTCATAAATGCTGCTCATACTGCTCCATGGTATGCCGATTATGCTAATTACATTGTTGCTAAATTTATACCACCTAGTTTCACATACCAGCAAAAGAACAAAAAATTCTAGGATTTAAGACATTACTTCTCGGGATGACCCACATCTTTATAAAGAAGGAGTAGATGGTGTTATTAGACGTTGTGTACCTGAGCACAAACAAGAACAGATCCTACGCAAGTGTCACTCCGAGGCTTATGGAGGGCACCACGCTGGAGATAGAACTGCACAGAAGGTATTGCAATCCGGTTTTTATTGGCCTACTCTCTTCAAGGATGCTCGTAAGTTTGTCTTATCTTGCGATGAATGTCAAAGAATTGGTAACATCAGTAGACGTCAAGAAATGCCTATGAATTATTCACTTGTTATTGGACCATTTGATGTTTGGGGCTTTGATTATATGGGACCTTTTCCTTCCTCTAATGGGTATACACATATTTTAGTTGTTGTTGATTACGTTACTAAGTGGGTAGAAGCTATTCCAACTAGTAGTACTGATCATAACACTTCTATTAAAATGCTTAAAGAAGTTATTTTTCCGAGGTTTGGAGTCCCTAGATATTTTAATGACTGATGGTGGTTCACATTTTATTCATGGTGCTTTTCATAAAATGCTTGCTAAGTATGATGTTAATCGTAGAATTGCATCTCCTTATCATCCACAGTCTAGTGGTCAAGTAGAATTGAGCAATAGAGAACTCAAATTAATTTTGCAAAAGACTGTTAATAGATCTAGAAAGAATTGGTCCAAGAAACTTGATGATGCATTATGGGCCTATAGAACTGCATATAAAAACCCTATGGGTATGTCTCTGTATAAAATGGTTTACGGAAAAGCATGTCACTTGCCTCTCGAACTAGAACATAAGGCTTATTGGGCTATTAAAGAGCTCAATTATGATTTCAAACTTGCCGGTGAGAAGAGGTTATTTGACATTAGCTCACTTGATGAATGGAGAACCCAAGCCTATGAAAAGCCAAATTGTTTAAAGAAAAAGTTAAAAGATGGCATGACAAAAGGATACAAAAGCGTGAGTTTAATGTGGGTGTGTATGTATTATTATACAACTCTCGTTTAAGATTTTTTGCAGGAAAACTTCTCTCTAAATGGGAAGGTCCTTACGTTATCGAGGAGGTCTATCGTTCCGGTGCCATAAAAAGCAACAACTTCGAGGGCACAAATACGAAGGTGGTGAACGGTCAAAGAATCAAACATTATATCTCAGGTAATCCCATAAATGTTGAAACCAATGTTGTTGAAACCGTAACCCCGGAGGAATACATAAGGGACACTTTTCGAAACGTTTCAGACTCCAAAAAGGAATAGGTATGTGGTACGGTAAGTAAACCGACTCCAAAACAGTTCTAATGGCAATTTTTCTCCGTTTTGGAATATTTAGAAAAATAGAAAAATAAGAAGCAGTCTGAGAAGGACGCGAGGCCTCCACGAGGGTGGAGGGCGCGCCCTACCCCCCCCCCAGGGCGCGCCCCCCTACCTCGTGGGCACCTCATGCGCTCTCCTGGCTCCGTTTTCTTGCAAATTACATATTTTGGTCGGTAAAAATTAATTATATAATCTCCCGAAGGTTTTGACCAACGTATCCCGCAATTGTCCTCTGTTCTTGTTTCGAGCTGTTTTCTATCAGGGTTGTCAAGGCCAGGCATCATGTCATCCCCCTCCTCCAACAATGGTGACAACGATGCTTGGCTAATGAAGATAGAGTTGAAGAGGGAAGAACCCATGGAGATCAATAAGGATGAAGGGATCAAGAAGGCCACGCAGGACCAAGTTAAAACCTTGAAGACATCCTTCAACTTGATCACAATCTTCTTACCCCAACTGAGGTCGAAGCTTTCAAGATGATTGAGTTAGCTCGTATACAAAACAAGTATCTCACACGTGAAAATATTTTGTTGAAGGAGAATACCGTTGCACTCAAGGGCATTATCCGCAAGTTGGAGGATCTCTTACGCTCGATGTGCGACTACCCATCATCACCACCATCTTCTTCACCAGCAAAAGAGATATAATCACATGGGTATGGGCACTCCCCTTGGCAATTGCCAAGCTTGGGGGAGGTGCCCCGGTATCGTATCACCATCACATCTCTATCTTTACCGTTTTTCTTAGTTCAATCCTTTTAGTAATATCTTGATCTAGTAGAATAAAGTTTTGGTATGATCTAGTTTTGAGTTTTGCTTTATGATCCCTCAATGTAATCGAGTCCGTGATTTATATAATAAAGATTAGTGTTGTGTCAAGGGCTTGATTATCTTGCTATGATCTTGAGGGAATAAAAGAAAAGAGAAAAAGAATAAAAAGAAACAAAGAGATCATATTGATCTTATGGAGAGTAATGACTTCACATAGACAGAGTATGATGATTAAAAGTTGTTGAGAGTTGACAAACATAGTTTTGGTCATCGTTGCAATTAATAGGAAGTAATGAAGAAGGAGAGGCTTCATATATAAATATACTATCTTGGACATCTTTTATGATTGGGAGCACTCATTAAAATATGACATGCTAAAGAGTTGATGTTGGACAAGGAAGACAACGTAATGGGTTATGTTTTCTTATATCTGAGATAAAGTATATTGTCATGGATTATCCAACATGTTGAGCTTTCCTTTCCCCCTCATGCTAGTCAAATTCTTTGCACCAAGTAGAGATACTACTTGTGCTTCCAAATACCCTTAAACCAGTTTTGCCATGAGAGTCCACCATATCTACCTATGGATTGAGTAAGATCCTTCAAGTAAGTTGTCATCGGTGCAAGCAATAAAAATTGCTCTCTAAATATGTATGATTGATTGGTGTGGAGGAAATAAGCTTTATACGATCTTGTGATGTGGAAGAAATAAAAGAGATGGACTGCATAATAAAGGTCTATATCACAAGTGGCAATATAAAGTGACGTTCTTTCGCATTAAGATTTTGTGCATCCAACCCTGAAAGTGCATGGCAACCTCTGCTTCCCTCTGCGAAGGGCCTATCTTTTATTATTATCTTCTACCTTATGTAAGAGTCATGGTGATCTTCACCTTTCCTTTTACATTTTATCCTTTGGCAAGCACGGGATGTTGGAAAGATCCTGATATATATATATATATATATATATATATATATATATATATATATATATATATATATAATTGGATGTAGGTTAGCATGAACTATTATTGTTGACATTACCCTTGAGGTAAGAGGTTGGGAGGCGAAACTATAAGCCCCTATCTTTCTCTGTGTCTGGCTAAAACTCTGTTACCACAAGTATTGCGTGAGTGTTAGCAATTGTGAAAGACTAAATGATAGTTGAGTATGTGGACTTGCTAAAAGGCTCTGACATAGACTCTTTCTAATGTTATGATAAATTGCTATTGCTTCAATGACTGAGATTATAGTTTGTTAGTTCTCAATAAAGTTTCTGATTCATACTTTGCATTGTGGATAGATTATTACTTGAGCATAAGAAATCATATGACAATATCCATATATGTTGCTGTTATAAGATTAATCATGATGCCCTCATGTCCGTATTTTATTTTATCGACACCTCTACCTCTAAACATGTGGACATATTTATCGTTATCGGCTTCCGCTTGAGGACAAGCGAGGTCTAAGCTTGGGGGAGTTGATACGTCCATTTTGCATCATGATTTTATATCGATATTAATTGCAATATGGGTTGTTACTACACATTATGTCACAATACTTATGCCTATTCTCTCTTATTTTACAAGGTTTACATAAGGAGGGAGAATGCCGTAATTTGGAATTCAGAATTTGGAAAAGGAGCAAATATTAGAGACCTATTCTGCACAACTCCAAAAGTCATGAAACTCCACAAAAGTTGTTTTTGGAAATAATAAAAAATACTAAGCGGAAGAAATACCAAAGGGGGCCCACACCCTAGCCATGAGGGTGGGGGGCGCGCCCTACCCCCTGGGCGCGCCCCCCTGCCTCGTGGGCCCCCTGTTGGCCCTCAGGTGCCCCTCATCTGCTATAGAAGTCTTTCATCCAAGAAAAATCATAGGCAAGCTTTGGGACGAAACTCCGCCACGCAATGGAACCTTGGCGGAACCAATCTAGGGCTCCGGTAGTGCTTTGTTCTGGGACACTTCCCTCCGGGAGGGAAATCATCGCCATCGTCATCACCAACGCTCCTCTCATCAGGAGAGGGCTAATCTCCATCAACATCTTCACCAGCACCATCTCCTCTCAAACCCTAGTTCATCTCTTGTATCCATATTCTTGTCTCCAAGTCTGGGATTGGTACCTGTAGGTTGCTAGTAGTGTTGATTACTCCTTGTAGTTGATGCTAGTTGGTTTATTTGGTGGAAGATCATATGTTTAGATCCTTTATGCATAATACTCCTCTGATTATGAACATGAATATGCTTTGTGAGTAGTTACGTTTGTTCCTGATGACATGGGAGAAGTCTTGCTATTAGTAGTCATGTGAATTTGGTATTCGTTGGATATTTTGACGAGATGTATGTTGTCTCTCCTCTAGTGGTGTTATGTGAACATCGACTACATGACACTTCACCATTATTTGGGCCTAGAGGAAGGCATTGGGAAGTAATAAGTAGATGATGGGTTGCTAGAGTGATAGAAGCTTAAACCCTAGTTTATGCGTTGCTTCATAAGGGGCTGATTTGGATCCATATGTTTCATGCTATGGTTAGGTTTACCTTAATACTTCTTTTTGTAGTTGCTATGCTTGCAATAGGAGTTAATCATAAGTGGGATGCTTGTCCAAGTAAGGACAGCACCCAAGCACCGGTCCACCCACATATCAAATTATCAAAGTACCGAACGCGAATCATATGAACGTGATGAAAACTAGCTTGACGATAATTCCCATGTGTCCTCGGGGCGCTTTTCTCTATATAAGAGTTTGTCCAGGCTTGTCCTTTGCTATAAAAAGGATTGGGCCACCTTGCTGCACTTTATTTACTTTTGTTACTTGTTGCTCGTTACAAATTATCTTGTCACAAAACTATCTGTTACCTATAATTTCAGTGCTTGCAGAGAATACCTTGCTGAAAACCGCTTATCATTTCCTTCTGCTCCTCGTTGGGTTCGACACTCTTACTTATCGAAATGACTAAAATAGATCCCCTATACTTGTGGGTCATCACCAAACAATTGTTTCATACTTTTGATGTTCTCAAACTTTTTCAATCTGCACGCAATACATGAGCGTGAGCCATGGACATAGCACTATATGTGGAATAGGATGGTGGTTATGGAGAAGACAAAAAAAGGAGAAGATAGTCTCACGTCAACTAGGCGTATCAACGGGCTATGGAGATGCCCATTAATAGATATCAATGTGAGTGAGTAGGGATTGTCATGCAACGGATGCACTAGAGCTATAAGTATATGAAAGCTCAACAAAAGAAACTAAGAGGGTGTGCACCCAACTCGCTTGCTCACGAAGACCTTGGGCATTTTGAGGAAGCCCATCATTGGAATATACAAGCCAAGTTCTATAATGAAAAATTTCCCACTAGTATATGAGAGTGATATCATAGGAGACTCTCTATGATGAAGATCATGGTGCTACTTTGAATCACAAGTGTGGTAAAAGGATAGTAACATTGTCCCTTCTCTCTTTTTCTCTCATTTTTTTATTTGGGCCTTTTCTCTTTTTTTATGGCTTCTTTTTTTTTAGTCCGGAGTCTCATCCCGACTTGTGGGGGAATCATAGTCTCCATCATCCTTTCCTCACGTGGGACAATGCTCTAAAATATATGATGACGTCACACCTTTATTTACTTACAGCTCAACAATTACAACTCAATACTTAGAACAAAATATGACTCTATGTGAATGCCTCCGGCGGTATACCGGGATATGCAATGAATCAAGAGTGACGTGTATGAAAGAATTATGAACGGTGGCTTTGCCACAAATACAATGTCAACTACATGATCATGCAGAGCAATATGACAATGATAGAGCGTGTCATAATAAACTGAACGGTGGTAAGTTGCATGGCAATATATCTCGTAATGGCTATGGAAATGCCATGGTAGGTAGGTATGGTGGCTGTTTTGAGGATGGTATATGGTGGGTGTATGATACCGACGAAAAGTGCGCAGTATTAGAGAGGCTGGCAATGGTGGAAGGAAGAAAGTGTGTATAATCCATGGACTCAACATTAGTCATAAAGAACTCATATACTTATTGCAAAAATCTACAAGTTATCGAAGCAAAGTATTACGCGCATGCTCCTAGGGGGATAGATTGGTAGGAAAAGACCATCGCTCGTCCCCGACCGCCACTCATAAGGAAGATAATCAATAAATAAATCATCTTTGCGACTTCATCACATAACGGTTCACCATACGTGCATGCTAAGGGAATCACAAACTTTAACACAAGTATTTCTCAAATTCAAAACTACTCAACTAGCATGGCTCTAATATCACCATCTCCATATCTCAAAACAATTATTAAGTATCAAACTTCTCATAGTATTCAACACACACATAAGATTTTTTTACTAATCTTTAATGCCTATCATAATTAAAGCAAATTACCACGCTGTTTTGTAGGACTCTCAAAATAATCTAAGTGAAGCATGAGAGAACAATAGTTTCTATAAAACAAAACCACCACCGTGCTCTAAAATATATAAGTGAAGCACTAGAGCAAAAACTATATAACTCAAAAGATATAAGTGAAGCACATAGAGTATTCTAACAATTTCCGAATCATGTGTGTCTCTCTCAAAAGGTGTGTACATAAAGACTCAAATAATAGAATACGCTCCAAGCAAAACACATATCATGTGATGAATAGAAATATAACTCCAAGTAAAGTTACCGATGGAAGTAGACAAAAGAGGGGATGCCTTCCGGGGCATCCCCAAGCTTTGGATTTTAGGTGTCCTTAGATTATCTTGGGGTGCCATGGGCATCCCCAAGCTTAGGCTCTGGCCACTCCTTGTTCCATAATCCATCAAATCTCTCACCCAAAACTTGAAAACTTCACAACACAAAACTCATCAGAAAATCTCGTGAGCTCTGTTAGCGAAAGAAAACAAAACACCACTTCAAGGTACTGTAATGAACTCATTATTTATTTATATTGGTGTTAAACCTACTGTATTCCAACTTCTCTATGGTTTATAAACTATTTTACTAGCCATAGATTCATCAAAATAAGCAAACAACACATGAAAAACAGAATCTGTCAAAAATAGAACATTCTGTAGTAATATGTAACTAACGCAAACTTCTGGAACTCGAAAAATTTAGCCAAAATAGGAAGACCTATAAAATTTGTTTATTGATCAGCAGCAATTTGAATCAATATTTTATCACGTTCTGGTGATTTTTAACAATTATTTATGTGAACAGAAAGTTTCTGGAATTTTCAGCAAGATCAAATAACTATCATCAAGAAGATCCTATAGGTTAAACTTGGCACAAACACTAATTAAAACCTAAAAACAAATCTAACCAGAGGCTAGATCAAATATTCATTCCTAAACAGAAGCAAAAAGAAAAAAAGAAAAAAGAAAATTGGGTTGCCTCCCAACAAGCACTATCGTTTAACGCCCTTAGCTAGGCATTGATAATTTTAATGATGCTCACATGAAAGACAAAAATTAAAGCACAAAGAGAGCATCATAGAACACGTGATAAACACATATAAGTCTAACATACTTCCTATGCATAGGCATCGTATAGGCAAACAAATTATCATAGCAAGCAAAAACTAGCATATGCAAGGAAGCGGAAAGAAACGATAGCAATCTCAACATAACGAGAGGTAATTTATTATTATGAAAATTTCTACAACCATATTTTCCTATCTCATAATAATTACATGTGGAACCATAAGCAAATTCAACAACATAGCCATCACATAAAATATTTTCAACACGATCCACATGCATGTGAAGTTGACACTCTTCCAAAATAGTGGGATTAACATTAACTAAAGTCATGACCTCTCCAAACCCACTTTTACAAAAAAAAGCATAAGATTGAACATTCTCCAAATATGTGGGATCTAAAGTTGACACTCTTCCAAACTCACTTTCAATATTATTTCAAACACTATTATCAATCTCATATTCATCATGGGGCTCAAATAAATTTTCAAGATCATAAGAAGAATCACCCCAATCATGATCATTGCAACAAGTAGTAGACATAGCAATTTTAGCATCCCCAAGCTTAGGGTTTTGCATATTATTAGCACAATTGACATCAAGAGAATTTATAGTAAAATAATTGCAATCATGCTTTTTATTCAAGGAGCTATCATGAATCTCTTCATAAATTTCTTCATCACAATTTTCAGATTCACGAATTTCAAGCAAAACCTCATAAAGACAATCTAGTGCACTCAACTCACTAGCAATAGGTTCATCATAATTGGATCTCTTAAAAATATTAACAAGTGGATGGGGATCCATAAACTCTTAGCAAGCAAAGATGCAAGCAAAAATAAGGCACATGGTAACACAAGATCGAACGGAAGAAGGGCGAATAAAACGGCAAGGGTGAAGTGGGGGAGAGGAAAACGAGAGGCAAATGACAAATAATATAATGCAGGAGATAAGGGTTTGTGATGGGTACTTGGTATGTTGACTTTTGCATAGACTCCCCGGCAACAGCGCCAAAAATCCTTCTTGCTACCTCTTGAGCACCGCGTTGGTTTTCCCTTGAAGAGGAAAGGGTGATGACGTAAAGCAGCGTAAGTATTTCCCTCAGTTTTTGAGAACTAAGGTATCAATCCAGTAGGAGGCCATGCACGAGTCCCTCGCACCTACACAAACAAATAAAATCCTTGCAACCAACGCAATAAAGGGATTGACAATTCCTTCATGGCCACTTACGAAAGTGAGATATGATAGATATGATAAGATAATATTTTTGGTATTTTTATGATAAAGATGCAAAGTAAAGAAAGCAAAATAAAAACGGCGCCAGAAATAGCTTGTTGTCGGGAGATTAAATATGATGGAAAATAGACCCGGGGCCATAGGTTTCACTAGTGGCTTCTCTCGAGAGCATAAGTATTACGGTGGGTAAACAAATTACTGTTGAGCAACCGAGAATTGAGCATAGTTATGAGAATATCTAGGTATGATCATGTATATAGGCATCACGTCGCGACAAGTAGACCGACTCACTGCTGCATCTACTACTATTACTCCACACATCGACCACTATCCGGATGCATCTAGAGTATTGAGTTCAAAAGAAGAGCGAGTAACGCTTTAAGTAAGATGACATGATGTAGAGGGATAAACTCATGCAATATGATATAAACCCCATCTTGTTATCCTCGATGGCAACAATACAATACGTGCCTTGTTGCCCCTAATGTCACTGGGAAAGGACACCGCAAGATTCAACCCAAATCTAAGCACTTCTCCCATTGCAAGAAAGATCAATCTAGTAGGCCAAACCAAACTGATAATTCGAAGAGACTTGCAAAGATAACCAATCATACATAAAATAATTCAGAGAAGATTCAAATATTGTTATAGATAACCTTGATCATAAACCCACAATTCATCGGTCTCAACAAACACACCGCAAAATAAGATTGCATCGAATAGATCTCCACGAGAATCGTGGAGAACTTTGTATTGAGATCCAAAGAGAGAGAAGAAGCCATCTAGCTAACAACTATGGACCCGAAGGTCTGAGGTAAACTACTCACACATCATCGGAGAGGCTATGGTGTTGATGTAGAAGCCCTCCATGATCAATGCCCCTCGAAGAGCTCAGGAAAAGGCCCCAAGATGGGATCTCATGGAGTACAGAAGGTTGCGGTGGTGGAATTAGGTTTTGGCTCCGTGTCGGTAGTTTGAAGTACGTAGGTATATATAGGAGGAATAAGTACATCGGTGGAGCAACATGGGCCCCACGAGGGTGGAGGGCACGCCCAGGGGGGTAGGCGCGCCCCCTACCTCGTGCCCTCCTGGTTGCTTTCTTGACGTAGGGTCCAAGTCCTCTGGATCACGTTCATTCCAAAAATCACGTTCCCGAAGGTTTCATTCCGTTTGGGCTCCATTTGATATTCTTTTTCTGCGAAACTCTGAAATAGGCAAAAAACAGCAATGGGCTGGGCCTCCGGTTAATAGGTTAGTCCCAAAAATAATATAAAAGTGTATAATAAATCCCATTAATGTCCAAAATAGAATATAATATAGCATGGAACAATAAAAAATTATAGATACGTTGGAGACGTATCACCTATATAAATAGGACTAGCCACCACCATAGAGAGAGACAGATCTAGACTGGCTGGAGAGACACCACACCAGCTCACCGAGCACAGGAACACCTCTCCTCAGGAGGCTATTCTTCCCTTGTAACTGTTCATCCTTATCCCAAGAGGCAATCCACCACACCACACTGGAGTAGGGTATTACACCACATCGGTGGCCCGAACCAGTATAAATCTTGTGTCCCTTTGTTCTTTGGGTTCGTCGAGCTAGGTCGTGAGATCGTGGTGCGTGTGAGCTAGGGGGAGGAGAGATCTTCGTGCGCACCTCAGTGTTCGAACCTTAAGGGTTTTGCCGAAACCCGTAATCCGACATTTGGTGCGCTAGGTAGGGGTGCTCGGCTTCACCGACGACTTCGCCTCTCCGACCGACTCTCATCGACGGCGCCACTTCTCCGACTGGATCGACAGGCGCCATTAGCAGCGCCATGGGGCTCCGGACCTTCACCCCCGCCTTGCGGCGGGTGCGGTGGCTGGACAAGTTCAAGCCGGAGATGCCGCCCTGCTACGATGGTGCGGCGTATCCGGCGGCCTTCCTGCTAGCATACGAGGAGGCCGTTCTGGAGGCTGGGGCGATGATAAGGTCATGGCCAACTGGCTCCCCATGGCCCTCGCTGGCGTGCCACACGCTTGGCTCCTCCATCTGTCGGGATCTTCTGTGGCCTCCTGGGGGAAGCTGCGCGACCTCTTCATCACGCGCTTCGGGGGACCAACACCCCCCGCCGTCGTGGCTCTCCTCCGCGGCTCATAGGCGCTGCCCTCGGACCGTCACACCAAGCCGTTCTTTCGCCAGATCGGCACCGCCTCCACGCGGCAGGGGGCTCCCCCGGGTTGGGAGACGCCCAAGGCCGACCTGACCTTCGACTCGGGGGATCACCCAGTCACCACCGTCCGTCGGCTCGGGCGTGCTCCCAATGCTTTGCACGCCCACCATCTGCAGCGTAGCCGTCACCAAGACCCTCATCGACGGCGGCGCCGGCCTCAACATGCTCTCTGTGGAGGCTTTTAGCCTCCTTCACGTACCGCTTGAGCGGCTCCGCCCCAGCAAGCCCTTCTCCGGGGTCGGCGGTCGCTCCTCCAACCCCCTGGGGCAGATCCGTCTCCCCGTGACCTTTGGCACACGCAACAACTACCGCACCAAGCTAATCAACTTCAACATCGCCCGCATCGACCTACCGTACAACGCCATCCTCGGGTACCCGACGCTGGCCCAATTCATGGCAGCTACTCATCCTGCCTACAACCTCATGAAGATGCCAGGGAGCAAGGGCATCCTCACCGTGGCCGGAGACACCAAGGAAGCCTTGGCGGCCCTCAAACTCGCTTTCAGGGCCACGACGGCAGCTTGCTCGGCCGACAAGGCCGTACCCGGGACCAAGGGGGCTGCGCCGACCAAGAAGAAGCAGCTATTCACTCAAGGTCAAGCCAAGACGAAGCAAATACCGGTCGACGAGGACGGGGCCTCATGCGCCACCTTTACTATAGGCGCCGACCTCGCCCTAGATCAAGAAAGGGAGTTGGTGGACTTCCTGCGGGCGAACAAGGAAGTGTTCGCCTAGGAGCCCAAGCAGCTAGTTGGTGTCCCGAGAGGAGTGATTGAGCATCATCTGAAGGTATGCCCCAACGTGTGTCCTGTGAAGAAGAGGGCGAGGCGGCAGTCCACGGAGAAGCAGTCTTTCATCGTCCAGGAAACCCGCAAGCTGGAGGTAGCAGGTGTCATTCGCGAGGTCCAGTACCCAGAGTGGCTGGCGAACCCGGTCGCCGTGCCAAAGAAAGGAGGGAAGGAGCGCATGTGTGTCGACTTCACCAACCTCAACAAGGCCTGCCCTCAAGACCCATTCCCGCTACCGCGCATCGACCAGATTGTCGACTCCACCGCCGAGTGCGACCTGCTATGTTTCCTGGATGCGTTCTCGGGCTACCACCAGATCAAGATGGCGGTAGAAGATGTGGAGAAAACGACTTTCTTGACCCCGTGCGGGGTATACTGCTACACTTGCATGCCATTCGGGCTGCGCAACGCAGGAGAAACCTTCCAGCGGCTGATGCACATCGCCTTGGGACGGCAGCTCGGGAGAAACGCTGAGGCCTACGTCGACGACGTTGTGGTGAAGTCTCGGGAGGCGAGAACTTTGATTCAGGACCTGGAGGAGACCTTCGCGAGCCTGCGCCAAGTGGACTTGCACCTCAACCCGGAGAAGTGCGTGTTTGGTGTCCCTTTTGGCAAGCTGCTGGGCTTCCTCGTGTCCCACAGGGGGATCGAGGCCAACCCGGAGAAGGTCAAGGCAATCGAAGACATGAGCCCACCACAAACCCTCAAGGAGCTTGCGGGCTGCGTGACTTCGCTGGGGCGCTTCATCTCCAGGCTGGGGGAGCGCGCCTTGCCGTTCTTCAGACTGATGAAGAAGAAGGGTTCGTTCGAGTGGACCGCCGAGACCGACCTGGCATTTCAAGACCTCAAGAGATACTTGACCAGCCCGCCGGTGATGGTGGCACCTCGTCCTCTCGAGCCCTTGGTACACTACCTGTCTGCCACACCCCACTCTGCCAGCGCGGCGCTGGTGGCCCTCAGAGAGGAGCGCCAGGTCAAGGGCCCGCCAAGTGGAGCCGCCAAGCCGGACGAGGCAACGCAACACAGAGGCGATGCTCCTGAGACAGCGGCTGCCCCGAAAAGTCATCAAGCCCCTGAAGCTGGAGATCCAAAGGAAACACCTCAGTCCCCGGGGGCCAAAGACTCCGTCGGCTCTCCCGCCCTCGTCAAGCACCCGGTGTACTTCATCAGCACAGTGCTACAAGATGCGAGAGCACGATACCCCATGCCTCAGAAGCTCTTGCTTGCGCTCCAGGTGGCCTCGCGTAAGCTGGGCCACTACTTCCAGGGTCACCCCATCAAGGTCGTCTCAGCTTACCCGCTGGAGAGAGTGCTCAGGATCCGCAATGTTGCGGGAAGGGTTGACGAATGGAACATCGAGTTGCAAGCGTTTGACTTGGAGTTCAGCACGACCAGGGTCATCAAGGGGGCTGCACTCGCCGACTTTGTGGCAGAATGGACTGACACCCCGGAACTCAAAGCAGGCGAGAACCGATCCCTCTCGCCAGGGAGTTAAGCGCCGGATGGGTGGGTCATGTACTTCGACGGCGCGTTCGCATGCCAGGGCGCGGGGGCTGGAGATGTGCTCATCTCGCCCACTCAGGACAAGCTTTACTACGTCGTGCAGCTCTGCTTCCAGCGGGGCGAGAAGGTCTCCAACAACATCACAGAGTACGAGGGCCTCATCGCTGGCCTCAAGGTTGTGGTGGCCCTGGGGGTGAAACGCCTCACCATCAAGGGAGACTCGCAACTCCTCGTCAACTTCTGCAACAAGGTGTATGAGCCGAAGGATGAGCACATGGAGGCATACCTCGCGGAGGTACGCAAAATGGAGAAGCAGTTCCTGGGCCTGGAGCTACAGCATGTGCCTCGTGGCACCAACAAGGAGGCCGACGACATCACCAAGAGAGCATCCAAGCGGCTACCCCAAGAGCCCGGCGTCTTCGAGGAGCGGCTCTTCAAGCCTTCGGCAGCACCTCCGCCTGCGAAACCGGCGACACCTCAGGAGGAACTCCCCCAGCCACCAGCCTCGGGAGCCCCCGCCCATGCCCGACCTCGAGGCGCTTTGCTCTTAGCGCTCAAGCCTCAGGAGGGGTGCTGGATCGAGGAGTTCAAGGCATACCTGATGCAAGGCACGTTGCCGGAGAAGGAACAGGACGCGGAGCATGTGGCCCGGCAGGCTACGGCGTACTGCATTCGGGATGGTGAGCTATACAGGAAGCGGCCAAATGATGTTTCACTATGATGCATCTCCAGGGAACAGGGGAATGAGTTGCTGGCTGACATACATGGCAGAGACTGCGGGCACCACTCGTTGTCGCGCACCCTAGTCGGCAAGGCCTTCCGCATCGGGTTCTACTAGCCCACGACACTCAACGACGTGGCCGAGCTAGTGAAATCCTGCGAGGCTTGCCAATTCCACGCCAAGCAGATCCACCAGCCAGCTCAGGGCCTCCGGACTATCCCACTCTCATGGCCATTCGCGGTCTGGGGGCTGGATATCCTGGGCCCATTCCCTCGAGCGCCTGGAGGTTACCGCTACCTCTACGTCGCCATTGACAAATTCACCAAATGGGTGGAAGTGGAAGTCGTCCGCACCATCCCAGCCGGGTCAACAGTTAAGTTCATCAAGGGCCTCGTAAGCCGCTTTGGGGTCCCTAACCGCATCATCACTGACAACTGCTCACAGTTCACTAGCAATCTCTTCAAAACGTATTGTGCTAACCTTGGAATGCAGATCTGCTACGCTTCCGTGGTGCACCCCAGGAGCAATGGCCAAGTTGAAGACGCCAACGTGGAAGTCCTGAGGGGCCTCAAGACCAGGACCTTCAAGAGGAAGCTCGAGGCCTGCGGCAAGCTCCAGTCCGTGCTGTGGTCCATCCGCACCACCGCCACCAAGCCGACATGCGAGACCCCGTTCTTCCTCATCTATGGAGCAGAAGCGGTTCTCCCACACGAGGTCAGGCATCACTCCGCACGGGTCCTGGCGTTTGATGAAACCTAGCAGGACGCCATGCGGGGGATGGACCTCGTGCTGGGGGAGGAACGCCGCCGTGAAGCCTCGCTCCGAGCCGCAAGGTATCAGCAGGCGCTGCGGCGGTACCACTGCTGCAGCGTCCGCTCCAGGACGTTCGAGGTGGGTGATCTCGTCCTGAGGTGGGTGCTCTCCAGGGAAGGGCTGCACAATCTCTCACCCATGTGGGAGGGCCCGTTTCGGGTCGCCCATGTCTCCAGGCCTGGCGCCGCGCGCCTGGAGACGCAGGACGGGATCCCCATCCAGAACGCCTGGAACATCCAGCACCTCCGGAAGTTCTACCCATGAAGCAAGGCCCGACGCCTATGAAGGAAGGCCCAGTGCCTGTGAAGGTCTCCGCTCGTGACACTCTCACGTAATAATGAGTGGGGTTGTACACGCCCCGGAGTCTCAGGAATGCCGCCCTCGGGCCTCGGGGGCTCCCTCCCACGTCCTAGTGGAAGCACTTAGCTTCGCGCTGGTGAGAAGACAACAAGACTAGACTAGGTGCCGAACGCGGCTTTTCATTTGCTTTCCGCAGTTGGCTTGCTCCTCTTTAATGAAAATTTACTCTCTGGTGTTCCTTGCCTGATTGGTTCCATCGCCTTTTGCCTCCTTTTTCTGCCTTCGGTTCCTCGTTTTGGCCCGTACTCTCCTTCGCATGCCTCGCGAGGGGGCTGGACAGGTGCCCTTGTGAGCATTCTTTCCTGTTCTTCGTGACGCACCCTCGCTCGAGCTCGCAAATTGGCGCACCCCTCTCAATCCGTGCCCCTCGGGTACCGCGATGCGAAGCGCTGGGTCGTGGTCGGCTGCGCCCGCGACCAGGGCTCGGAAGGGCTCGGAAGAATAAGAGTTTCCTAACGAATTTTTGCAGTTCCTAGACACCTCCCAAGTTAAGGAGGCCTCGCCAGGTACTGGGAAACACGCGCCTCACGAGGCAGAAACTGCTTGAAGCGCGTCGAGCTAAGTTATTTCTACGCGCTTACATAAAACATTGATGCTGCAGCACGACACGGGAATGATAAACATAGCATAACAACTTGGAAATCACGGTTCGTTGCACGCCCCTGCGGGGCCCCATACTTGTCTCTCTCTTAATGCAGGAAGAAAAGGAAGAACGAAACAAAAGTGGCGCGTGCTCCCTCGACAGTTCACGAGGATGGGCCCATGGCCCTCTCCTGGGATCCATGGCGCTCTCTTGGGCTCAACCAGACCCCTCCTCGCGCTTCACTGGGGCGCGGCGACGAGACGACCCACCGCCGCCCTCGAAGCGGGCGCGGCGGCGTGGCGGCTGGTCGTAGCCGCCGCTACTGGAGCTGTCGTCGAAGGAAGAATCGCCGTAGCTGGACGAGCAGCGGCCAGCGCCGAGGGCAAGACCATCCTCACCCTCGTCACGACCGTCGCCAAGGTCGAGCACCTCGCCGCCGTCGTTGTCCTCGGGGCAGCACCCGACGCGGCGGCCATCTTTTCCGAATACCCTCACGTAGAGGGTCGCGTTGCTGTCGTACTTGAAGTGGAGGGTGTTGGGGAACGTAGCATAAATTCAAAATTTTCTACGCATCACCAAGATCAATCTATGGAGAAATTAGCAATGAGGGAAGGAGAGTGCATCTACATACCCTTGTAGATCGCTAAGCGGAAGTGTTCAAGAGAACGGGGTTGAAGGAGTCGTACTCGTCATGATCCAAATCACCGGAGATCCTAGTGCCGAACAGACGGCACCTCCGCGTTCAACACACGTACAGCCCGGTGGCGTCTCACGCCTTGATCCAGCAAGGAGAGAGGGAGAGGTTGAGGAAGACTCCATCCAGCAGCAACTGGCAGGCGTGGTGGTGGTGGAGGAGCGTGGCAATCCTGCAGGGCTTCGCCAAGCACCGCGAGAGAGGAGAAGGGACTTGGGAGAGGGGGAGGGCTGCGCCAGAACATGTGGTGCGGCTGCCCACCCACCCCCCACAAAAATATAGGGCCAAGGGAGAGGGGCGGCCCCTCGGATCCAATCTGAGGAGGCGGTGGCCAAGGGGAGGTGCCTCCCAAGTCAAGTGGAGGCCCTCCCCTTAGGGTTTCCCTTCCCATGCGCATGGGCCTTGGGGGGGCTGGTGCCCCTGGCCCATTAAGACTAGGGCGCCCCCTTACAGCCCATGCTACTGTATTGGACGTGGTGGAACAATTTCCGGACCTCCGGACCCCTCCGGAATCCTCCGGAACCTTTTCGAAGCTTCCCGGTACAATACCGAAAAAACCCGAACTTTTTCCAGAACCCGAACAACTTCTTTCCATATATAAATCTTTACCTCCGAACCATTCCGGAACTCCTCGTGACGTCCGGGATCTCATCCGGGACTCCGAACAACATTCGGTAACCACATACAAACTTCCTTTATAACCCTAGCGTCATCGAACCTTAAGTGTGTAGACCCTACGGGTTCGGGAACCATCTGCAGACATGACCGAGGCGTTCTCCGGTCAATAACCAACAGCGGATCTGGATACCCATGTTGGCTCCCACATGTTCCATGATGATCTCATCGGATGAACCCACGATGTCAAGGACTCAATCAATCCCGTATTCAATTCCCTTTGTCTAGCGGTATTGTACTTGCGAGATTTGATCGTCGGTATCCCGATACCTTGTTCAATCTTGTTTTAAGCAAGTCTCTTTACTCGTTCCGTAACACATCATCCCGTGATCAACCCCTTGGTCACATTGTGCACATTATGATGATGTCCTACCGAGTGGGCCCAGAGATACCTCTCTGTTTACAGTGACAAATCCGATCTCGATTCGTACAACCCAATGTACACTTTCGAAGATACCGTAGTGCACCTTTATAGCCACCCGATTCGTTGTGACGTTTGGTACACCCAAAGCATTCCCTACGGTATCCGGAGTTGCACAATCTCATGGTCTAAGGAAATGATACTTGACATTAGAAAAGCTTTAGCATACGAACTACGATCTTTGTGCTAGGCTTAGGATTTGGTCTTGTCCATCACATCATTCTCCTAATGATGTGATCCCGTTATCAACGACATCCAATGTCCATGGTCAGGAAACCGTAACCAACTATTGATTAACGAGCTAGTCATCTAGAGGCTTACTAGGGACTTGGTGTTGTCTGTGTGCCCACACATGTATCTGAGTTTCCTATCAATACAATTATAGCATGGATAATAAACGATTATCATGAACAAGGAAATATAATAATAACTAATTTATTATTGCCTCTAGGGCATATTTCCAACAGTCTCCCACTTGCACTAGAGTCAATAATCTAGTTCACATCATCATGTGATTAACGCTGATAGGTCACATCGCCATGTGACCAACATCCAAAGAGTTTACTAGTGTCTGTAAACTAGTTCACACCATCATGTGATTAAGACTCAATGAGTTCTGAGGTTTGATCATGTTTTGCTTGTGAGAGAGGTTTTAGTCAACGGGTCTGAACCTTTTAGATCCGTGTGTACTTCGCAATTCTCTATGTCATATTGTAAATGCTGCTTCCACGCTCCCCTTGAAGCTTATTCCAAATGGTTGCTCCACTATACGTATCCGTTTTGCTACTCAGTCATTCGGATAGGTGTTAAAGCTTGCATCGACGTAACCCTTTACAATCGAACTCTTTATCAGCTCCATAATCGAGAAACATGTCCTTATTTACTCCAAGGATAATTTTGACCGTTGTCCAATGATCCATTCTGGATCATTCTTGTACCCTTAGTGACTCATGGCAAGGCACACTTTCGGTGCGGTACACAACATAGCATACTATAGAGCCTACGTCTAAAGCATAGGGGACGACCTTCGTCCTCTCTCTCTTTTCTGCCGTGGTCAAGCTTTAACTCTTAACTTCATACCTTACATCTCGTGCAAGAACTCCTTCTTTGGTGATCCATCTTGAACACCTTCAAGATCATGTCAAGGTATGTGCTCATTTGAAAGTATTATTAAGCATTTTGATCTATCCTTATAGATCTCGATGCTCAATGTTCAAGTAGCTTAATCCAGGTTTTCTATTGAAAACATCTTTCAAATAACCCTATATGCTTTCCGAAATTCTACATCATTTCGATCATCAATATGTCAACAACATATACTCATCGAAATTCTATAGTGCTCCCACTCACTTCTTTGGAAATACAAGTTTCTCATAAACTTTGTATAAACCCAAAATCTTTGATCATCCTATCAAAGTGCATATTCCAACTCCGAGATGCTTACTCCAGTCCTTAGAAGGATTGCTGGAGCTAGCATACCTTTTAGCATCCTTAGGATTGACAAAACTTTTTTGATTGTATCACGTACAACCTTTCCTTACGAAAACTGGTAAGGAAATTCGTTTTGACATCCATCTGCCAGATTTCATAAATGCAGCTTGTGCTAACATGATTCCGACGGACTTTAAGCATCGTTACAGATGAGAAAATCTCATCGTAGTCAACTCCTTGAACTTGTGAAAAACTCTTCGCCACAAGTCGAGCTTCATAGACGGTGACATTACCGTCCACGTCCGTCTTTTTCTTAAAGATCCATTTATCTCAATGGCTCGCCGATCATCGGGCAAGTCCACCAAAGTCCATGCTTTGTTATGATACATGGATCCTATCTCGGATTTCATGGCTTCTAACCATTTGTCGGAATTTGGGCCCACCATTGCTTCTCCATAGCTCGTAGGTTCATTGTTGTCTAGCAACATGACCTTCAAGACAGGATTGCGTACCACTCAAGTAGTACGCATCCATGTCACCCTACGAGGTACGTCAGTGACTTGATCCGAAACTTCATGATCACTATCATAAGCTTCTACTTCAATTGGTGTAGGTGCCACGGGAACAACTTCTTGTGCCCTGCTACACACTAGTTGAAGTGATGGTTCAATAACCTCATCAAGTCTCCACCATCCTCCCACTCAACTTTTCGAGACGAACTTTTCCTCAAGAAAGGACCCGATTCAAGAAACAATCCCTATTGCTTCCGGATCTGAATTAGGAGGTATACCCAACTGTTTTGGGTGTCCTATGAAGATGCATTTTGTCCGCTTTGGGTTCGAGCTTATCAACATGAAACTTTTCCACATAAGCGTCGCAGCCCCAAACTTTTAAGAAACGACAACTTAGGTTTCTCCAAAGCGGTGTCGTCTCAACGGAATTACGTGGTGCCCCATTAAAGTGAGTGCGGTTGTCTCTAATGCCTAACCCATGAGCGATAGTGGTAATTCGATAAGAGATATCATGGTACGCACCATATCCAATAGAGTGCAACTATGATGTTCGGACACACCATCACACTATGGTGTTCCAGGCGGTATTAATTGTGAAACAATTTGCACAATGTCTTAATTGTGTGCCAAAACTCGTAACTCAGATATTCATCTCTATGATCATATCATAGACATTCTACCCTCTTGTCACGAAGATCTTAAACTTCACTCTGAAATTACTTGAACCATTCAATAATTCAGACTTGTGTTTCATCAAGTAAATATACTCAACATCTACTCGAATCATCTGTGAAGTAAGAACATAACGATATTCACTGCATGCCTCAGCACTCATTGGACTGCACACATCAAAATGTGTTACTTCCAACAAGTTGCTATCTAGTTCCATATTACTGAAACCGAGGCTATTCAGTCATCTTGCCCATGTAGTATGTTTTGCATATCTCAAGTGATTCAAAATCAAGTGAGTCCAAACGATCCATCTGCATGGAGTTTCTTCATGCGTACACACCAATAGACATGGTTCGCATGTCTCAAGTTTTTCAAAACGAGTGAGTCCAAAGATCCATCAACATGGAGCTTCTTCATGCGTTTTACACCAATATGACTTACATGGCAGTGCCACAAGTAAGTGGTACTATCATTACTATCTTATACTTTTGGCATGAAAATGTGTATCACTACGATCAAGATTCAATAAACCATTTATTTAGGTGCAAGACCATCGAAGGTATTATTCAAATAAACAGAGTAACCATTATTCTCCTTAAATGAATAACCGTATTGCGATAGACAAATCCAATCATGTCTATGCTCAACGCAAACACCAAATGCAATTATTTAGGTTTATCACCAATCTCGTTGGTAGAGGGAGCGTCACGATGCTTGATCACATCAAGCTTGGAAAAACTTCAATACATATCGTCGACTCACCTTTAGCTAGTCTCCGCTTATTCCGTAGCTTTTATTTCGAAAGTTACTAACACTTAGCAACCGAACCGGTATCTTAATACCTGGTGCTACTAGGAGTACTAGTAAAGTACACATTAACATAATGTATATCCAATATACTTCTATCGACTTTGCCAGCCTTCTCATCTACCAAGTATCTAGGGTAATTCTGCTCCGATGGTTGTTCCCCTTATTACAGAAGCACTTAGTCTCGGGTTTGGGTTCAACCTTGGTTTTCTTCACTAGAGCAGCAGCTGATTTGCCATTTCATGAAGTATCCCTTCTTGCCCTTGCCCTTCTTGAAACTAGTGGTTTCACCAACCATCAACAATTGATGTTCCTTCTTGATTTCTACTTTCGCGATGTCAAACAACGCGAATACCTCAAGGATCATCATCTCTATCCTTGATATGTTATAGTTCATCGCGAAGCTCTAGTAGCTTGGTGGCAATGACTTTGGAGAAACATCACTATCTCATCTGGAAGATTAACTCCCACTCGATTCAAGTGATTGTTGCACTCAGACAATCTGAGCACAAGCTCAACGATTGAGCTTTTCTCCCTGAGTTTGCAGGCTAAGAAAATCGTCGGAGGTCTTATACCTCTTGACGTGGGCACGAGCCGGAAATCCCAATTTCAGCCCTTGAAACATTTCATATGTTCCGCGATGTTTCGAAAACGTCTTTGGTGCCTCAACTCTAAACCGTTTAGCTGAACTATCACGTAGTTATCAAAACGTGTATGTCCGATGTTCGCAACATCCACAGACGACGTTTGGGGTTTAGCACACTGAGCGGTGCATTAAGGACATAAGCTATCTCATCGTCCGCATAATCGCTCTTGTCAACTTTCAACTATATTTTCTCTAGGAACATATCTAAACAAGTGGAACTAAAACGCGAGCTTACGACATAATTTGCAAAAGGTCTTTTGACTATGTTCAGGATAATTAAGTTCATCTTATGAACTCCCACTCGAATAGACATCCCTCCGGGTCATCTAAGTGATTACATGATCCGAGTCAACTAGGCCGTGTCCGATCATCATGTGAGACGGACTAGTCATCATCGGTGAACATCTTCATGTTGATCGTATCTACTATACGACTCATGCTCGACCTTTCGGTCTCTGTGTTCCGAGGCCATGTCCGTACATGCTAGGCTCGTCAAGTTAACCCTAAGTGTTTCGCGTGTGTAAATCATCTTACACCCGTTGTATGTGAACGTAAGAATCCATCACACCCGATCATCACGTGGTGCTTAGAAGCGACGAACTTTAGCAACGGTGCACAGTTAGGGGAGAACACTTCTTGAAATTATTGTAAGGGATTATCTTATTTACTACCGTCGTTCTAAGTAAACAAGATGCATAAACATAATAAACATCACATGCAATTATATATAGTAGTGACATGATATGGCCAATATCATATAGCTCCATTGATCTCCATCTTGAGGCTCCATGATCATCATCGTCACCGGCATGACACCATGATCTCCATCATCATGATCTCCATCATCGTGTCTTCATGAAGTTGTCTCGCCAACTATTACTTCTACTACTATGGCTACCGGTTAGCAATAAAGTAAAGTAATTACGTGGCGTTGTTTAATGACACGCAGGTCATACAATAAATAAAGACAACTCCTATGGCTCCTGCCGATTGTCATATTCATCGACATGCAAGTCGTGAATCCTATTACAAGAACATGATCAATCTCATACATCACATATCATTCATCACATTCTTCTTGGCCATATCACATCACATAGCATACCCTGCAAAAACAAGTTAGGCGTCCTCTAATTGTTGTTTGCATGTTTCTGATGGCTGCTATGGGTTTCTAGCAAGAACGTTTCTTACGTCATAAAACCACAATGTGATATGCCAATTGCTATTTACCCTTCATAAGGACCCTTTTCATCGAATCCGTTCCGAGCTAAAGTGGGAGAGGCGGCACCCGCTAGCCACCTTATGCCCCAAGTGCATGTCGATCGGTGAACTCCGTCTCACGTAAGTGTACGTGTAAGGTCGGTTCGGGCCGCTTCATCCCACAATACCGTCGAAACAAGATTGGACTAGTAACAGTAAGCATATTGAACATCATCAACGCCCACAACTACTTTGTGTTCTACTCGTGCAAAGAATCTACGCAATAGACCTAGCTCATGATGCCACTGTTGGGGAACGTAGCAGAAATTCAAAATTTTCTACGCATCACCAAGATCATTCTATGGAGAAACTAGCAACGAGGGAAGGAGAGTGCATCTACATACCCTTGTAGATCGCTAAGCGGAAGCGTTCAAGAGAACGGGGTTGAAGGAGTCGTACTCGTCGTGATCCAAATCACCGGAGATCCTAGTGCCGAACGGACGGCACCTCCGCGTTCAACACACGTACAGCCCGGTGGCGTCTCCACGCCTTGATCCAGCAAGGAGAGAGGGAGAGGTTGAGGAAGACTCCATCCAGCAGCAGCACAACGGCGTGGTGGTGGTGGAGGCGTGGCAATCTGCGGGGCTTCGCCAAGCACCGCAGGAGAGGAGAAGGGACTTGGGAGAGGGGAGGCTGCGCCCGAGAACATGTGGTGCGGCTGCCCTCCCACCCCCACATATATATAGGGCAAGGAGAGGGGCGGCCCCTCGGATCCAATCTGAGGGGGCGGCGGCCAAGGGGAGGAGGAGTGCCTCCCAAGTCAAGTGGAGGCCCTCCCCCTTATGGTTTTCCCCTTCCCATGCGCATGGGCCTTGGGGGGGGCTGGTGCCCCTGGCCCATTAAGGCTAGGGCGCCCCCTTACAGCCCATGCTACTGTATTGGACGTGGTGGAACAATTTCCGGACCTCCGGACCCCTCCGGAATCCTCCTAACCTTCCGGAAGCTTCCGGTACAATCTAAAAACCCGAACTTTTTCCTAACCCGAACAACAACTTTCCATATATAAATCTTTACCTCCGAACCATTCCTAACTCCTCGTGACATCCGGGATCTCATCCGGACTCCGAACAACATTAGGAAAACACATACAAACTACCTTTATAACACAATCGTCATCGAAACTTAAGTGTGTAGACCCTACGGGTTCGGGAACCATCTTGAGACATGACCGAGACGTTCTTGATCAATAACCAACAGCGGGATCTGGATACCCATGTTGGCTCCCACATGTTCCACGATGATCTCATCGGATGAACCACGATGTCAAGGACTCAATCAATCCCGTATTCAATTCCCTTTGTCTAGCGGTATTGTACTTGCCCGAGATTCGATCGTCGGTATCCCGATACCTTGTTCAATCTCGTTTCCGGAAAGTCTCTTTACTCGTTCCATAACACATCATCCCGTGATCAACCCCTTGGTCACATTGTGCACATTATGGTGATGTCCTACCGAGTGGGCCCAGAGATACCTCTCCGTTTACACGAAGTGACAAATCCCAGTCTCGATTCGTGCCAACCCAACAGAGACTTTCGGAGATACCAGAGTGCACCTTTATAGCCACCCGATTACGTTGTGACGTTTGGTACACCCAAAGCATTCCTACGGTATCCGGGAGTTGCACAATCTCATTGTCTAAGGAAATGATACTTGACATTAGAAAAGCTTTAGCATACGAACTACGATCTTTGTGCTAGGCTTAGGATTGGGTCTTTTCCATCACATCATTCTCCTAATGATGTGATCCCGTTATCAACGACATCCAATGTCCATGGTCAGGAAACCGTAACCATCTATTGATTAACGAGCTAGTCATCTAGAGGCTTACTAGGGACTTGGTGTTGTCTATGTACCCACACATGTATCTGAGTTTCCTATCAACACAATTATAGCATGGATAATAAACGATTATCATGAACAAGGAAATATAATAATAACTAATTTATTATTGCCTCTAGGGCATATTTCCAACAGAGGGTGCACCGCCCGCCACTTGCTGGCAACGTCTGCCACCAAGGGCCGTGGTTGTGTTACTGCATCGGAGACCTCCACCGCAACCCAAGAAGCCTTGCTGCAGCAGCCGTCAGCCTGCAGCCAGAGCCCGCCTGGACTAGTGGCCGGTAGCTCACCGGCGAAGAAGCGCGGGAGCTGAAGCCAGGTGCCGGCCGGGTTCTTCGACCACACGACGAACTCCGGCAGCACCTCCGCCGAATGGAAGCACGGCCGAGGAGGGCGCGCGACCAAGGCACGCCTCCCTTCATCGACGGGGCTGCCACGACCTGGGTGACTCCCACCACGCGAAGAGGCGCGGCCGCGGCCGCGAGGGACCACGGCAGGGGTCGCGGTGTGCTTGCGGGGGCGGCCGCGCCCCCTCTTGGGCAGCGGTAAGCCGGGCCCCTCCTGGCGGGCGTTCCCCTTCTCTGCAGCCGAGAACCTCTTCGTGGGTGCCATGGGTGTCGCTACTAGTAGTGAAGCAAGGGAGAAGAAACAAGCGGAGCAGGAAGAGATGAACGACGGGGGCTTCGCCCCCTCCACGTTTATAGCCACAGAAGGCCAACGGGCGATCCCCACGATCACATGCAATGATGATTTTCTCTGCATGCAACAGGGACTCGTCAAGTCGGGGAGTCGCCGAGGCAACATGGGGAAGCGGAGACGCCCACGTCCAACCAATCGCCACGCGTCAAGCGGGCCCGCGGGCTGTTGGGGCCCGCGGCGCTCCGCACTTGCCCCTTGGCTTTGCCTCGAAGCCAAGTCCGAGCGCGCCTTGGGCCCGGGGGCTACTATCAGTGTTCTAGGAACGGGGGTCCCCAGACTTGCCTGCCTGCGGCTATAGGATCTTGAGAAGAGGTGTCCAGAGGGGGGTGATTAGACACTAAGTACCAAAGTTGCAGTTTTTAACTTCTTTTGGTTTAAATGGAGTTTAGGCACAAGTTTAACATTCTCTGTCCATAACAAGCAGGCATGCAAAAATAAAACGCAATTGGAGACACGAATGTTTTTGTCGTGGTTCCGATAGGTGGTGCTATCGTACATCCACGTTGGTGGAGACTTCAACCCACGTAGGAGTAGCAGTTCTTGTGAGTCCACAGAGGGCTCCACCCACGAAGGGTCCACGAAGAAGCAACCTTGTCTATCCCACCATGGCCATCGCCCACGAAGGACTTGCCTCACTAGCGGTAGATCTTCACGCAGTAGGCGATCTCCTTGCCCTTACAAACTCCTTGGTTCAACTCCACAATCTTGTCGGAGGCTCCCAAGTGACACCTAGCCAATCTAGGAGACACCACTCTCCAAGAAGTAACAAATGGTGTGTTGATGATGAACTCCTTGCTCTTGTGCTTCAAATGATAGTCTCCCCAACACTCAACTCTCTCTCACAGGATTTGGATCTGGTGGAAAGGAGATTTGAGTGGAAAGCAACTTGAGGAAGGCCGGAGATCAAGATTCATATGGTTGGAATGGAATATCTTGGCCTCAACACATGAGTAGGTAGTTCTCTCTCAGAAATAGGATGCTGGAAGTGTAGGTTTGTTCTGATGGCTCTCTCCACGAATGAAGAGGAGGTGGAGGGGTATATATAGCCTCCACACAAAATCTAACTGTTACACACAATTTACCAAACTCGGTGGGACCGAATCATCAAACTCGGTCAGACCGATTTAGTAAACCTAGTGACCGTTAGGATTTTCGGTGGGACTGACATGCATCTCGGTAGGACCGATTTGGTTAGGGTTAGGGCATAACATAATCTCGGTGAGACCGATTACACAAACTCGGTGAGACCGAATTTGGTAATTAGCTAACCAGAGAGTTGGTCAGGCAAACTCGGTGAGACCGATTACTCAAACTCGGTGGGACCGATTTGAGTAATAAGTTAACTAGAAGGTTTGCATTGTAATCTCGGTAATACCGATTGCACAAACTCGGTGAGACCGATTTTGGTAATGGACATACACAGAGAGATTACAATCCCATCTCGGTGAGACCGATTTGCCTAGGGTTTGTGGCAGTGGCTATGACATCTGAACTCGGTGGCGCCGGATAGAAAGAATCGGTAGGGCCGAGTTTGACTTTGGGTTTAGGTCATATGTGGATGTGAGAAAGTAGTGGAGGGTTTTGGAGCATATCACTAAGCACATGGAGCAAAAGGTGAAGGAAATATGCCCTAGAGGCAATAATAAAGTTATTATTTATTTCCTTATATCATGATAAATGTTTATTATTCATGCTAGAATTGTATTAACCGGAAACATAATACATGTGTGAATACATAGACAAAGCAGTGTCACTAGTATGCCTCTACTTGACTAGCTCGTTAATCAAAGATGGTTATGTTTCCTAACCATAGACATGAATTGTCATTTGATTAATGGGATCACATCATTAGGAGAATGATCGATTGACATGACCCATTCCGTTAGCCTAGCACTTGATCGCTTAGTATGTTGCTATTGCTTTCTTCATGACTTATACATGTTCCTGTAACTATGAGATTATGCAACTCCGTTTCTGGGAGGAACACTTTGGTGCTACCAAACGTCACAACGTAATCGGGTGATTATAAAGGAGTACTACAGGTGTCTCCAAAGGTACATGTTGGGTTGGCGTATTTCGAGATTAGGTTTTGTCACTCCGATTGTCGGAGAGGTATCTCTGGGCCCTCTCGGTAATGCACATCATTATAAGCCTTGCAAGCAATGTGACCAATGAGTTGGTTACGGGATGAAGCATTACAGAACGAGTAAAGAGACTTGCCGATGACGAGATTGAACTAGGTATTGGATACCGACGATCGAATCTCGGGCAAGTAACATACCGATGACAAAGGGAACAACGTATGTTGTTATGCGGTTTGACCGATAAAGATCTTCGTAGAATATGTAGGAGCCAATATGGGCATCCAGGTCCCGCTATTGGTTATTGACCGAGAATAGTTCTAGGTCATGTCTACATAGTTCTCGAACCCGTAGGGTCCGCACGCTAAGGTTTCGATGGCGGTTATATTATGAGTTTATGAGTTTTGATGTACCGAAGGAGTTAGTCCCGGATGAGATCGGGGACATGACGAGGAGTCTCGAAATGGTCGAGACGTAAAGATCGATATATTGGACGACTATATTCGGAGTTCGGAAAGGTTCCGAGTGATTCGGGTATTTTTGAAGTACCGAGAGTTACGGAATACGTATTGGGCCTTATTGGGCCATATGGGAAAGAAGGAAAAGGACCTCAAGGGTGGCCGCACCCCTTCCCTTGGTCTGGTCCGGGTGGACTAGGGAAGGGGGCCCCTTCCTTCCTTCTCCTTTTCCCTTCCCTTTCCTTCTCTCCTACTCCTACTACATGGAAGGTTTCCTAGTTGGACTAGGAAAGGGAATCCTACTCCGGTGGGAGTAGGACTCCCCTAAGGCGGCGCCATAGAGAGGGCCGCCCTCCCTCCTCCACTCCTTTATATCACGGGGGGGCACCCCATGGACACACAAGTTGATCCTTGAGATCGTTCCTTAGCCGTGTGCGGTGCCCCCATCCACCATATTCCACCTCGGTCATATCGTAGCGTTGCTTAGGCGAAGCCCTGCGTCAGTGAAACATCAAGATCGTCACCACGTCGTCGTCTTGTGAACTCCCTCTCCCGGAGCTTTCTTTGGATCGGAGCCCGAGGAGCGTCATCGAGCTGAGCGTGTGCCAAGAACTGAGGCGCCGGAGTAATGCTGGCTGGGATCGGCTGGATCGCGAGGAGAACGTCTGACTACTTCCTCTACGTCATCATCGACTCGGAGGTGCCGGAGTAACGCACCGGATCGGCAGGATCGCGAGGAGAACGTCGACTACTTCCTCTACGTTGTGATCGCTTCCGCTTTGGTCTACGAGTGCGTAGACAACACTCTCCCTTCTCGTTGCTATGCCATCACCATGGTCCCTGTGTGCGTGGGAAAATTTTGAAATTACTACGTTCCCCAACAAAGTGGCATCCGAGCCTGGTTTTATGCGTTGATGTCATGTGCACGAGTAGAACACAAGTGAGTTGTGGGCGATACAAGTCATACCGCCTACCAGATGTCATACTTTGGTTCAGCGGTATTGTGAGATGAAGCGGCCGGACCGACATTACGCGTGACGCTTCACGAGACCGGTTTCACCGTTCACGAGCACTGCGTGCTTAAAGGTGGCTGGCGGGTGTCTGTCTCTCTCACTTTAGTTGAACCGAGTGTGACTACGCCGGTCCTTGCGAAGGTTAAAAGCGAGTCTATTTGACAAACTATCGTTGTGGTTTTGATGCGTAGGTGAGAACGGTTCTTGCTCAGCCCGTAGCAACCACGTAAAATTTGCAACAACAAAGTAGAGGACGTCTAACTTGTTTTTGCAGGGCATGTTGTGATGTGATATGGTCAAGACGTGATGCTATATTTTATTATATGAGATGATCATGTTTTGTAACCGAAGTTATCGGCAACATTTGGAGCCATATGGTTGTCGCTTTATTGTATGAAATGCAACGCTCAGAATTGCTTTACTTTATCACTAAGCGGTAGCGATAGTAGTAGAAGCAATGGATGGCGTAACGACAACGATGCTAAGATGGAGATCAAGGTGTCGCGCCGGTGACGATGGTGATCACGACGGTGCTTCGGAGATGGAGATCACAAGCACAAGATGATGATGGCCATATCATAACACTTATATTGATTGCATGTGATGTTTATCCTTTATGCATCTTATTTTGCTTTGATTGACGGTAGCATTTTAAGATGATCTCTCACTAAAATTATCAAGTAGTGTTCTCCACGAGTATGCACCGTTGCCAAAGTTAAATGCGTCTTAGAGACACCACGTGATGATCGGGTGTGATAAGCTCTCGTCCATCTACAACGGGTGCAAGCCGGTTTGCACACGCAGAATACTCGAGTTATACTTGACGAGCCTAGCATATGCGAGATATGGCCTCGGAACACGGAGACCGAAAGGTCGAGCGTGAATCATATAGTAGATATGATCAACATAAGATGTTCACCATTGAAAACTACTCCATCTCACGTGATGATCGGTTATGGTTTAGTTGATTTGGATCACGTAATCACTTAGATGACTAGAGAGATGTCTATCTAAGTGGGAGTTCTTAAGTAATATGATTAATTGAACTTTAATTTATCATGAACTTAGTCCTGGTAGTATTTTGCAAATTATGTTGTAGATCAATAGCTCGCGTTGTTGCTTCCCTATGTTTTTATATGTGTTCCTAGAGAAAATTGTATTGAAAAATGTTAGTAGCAATGATGCGGATTGGATCCGTGATCCGAGGTTTATCCTCATTGCTGCCTGTAAGAATTATGTCCTTAATGCACCGCTAGGTGACAGACCTATTGCAGGAGCAAATGCAGACGTTATGAACGTTTGGCTGGCTCAATATGATGACTACTTAATAGTTTAGTGCACCGTACTTAAACGGCTTAGAATCGGGACTTCAAAGACGTTTTGAACGTCATGGACCATATGAGATGTTCCAGGAGTTGAAGTTAATATTTCAAGCAAATACTCGAGTTGAGAGATATGAAATCTCCAACAAGTTCTATAGCTAAAAGATGGAGGAGAATCGCTCAACTAGTGAGCATGTTCTCAGATTGTGTGGGTACTTCAATCGCTTGAAGCCCGCGGGAGTTAATCTTCCGGATACGATAGTGATTGACAGAATTCTCTAGTCACCATCACTAAGTTACTAGAACTTCGTGATGAACTATAGTATGCAAGGGATGACGAAAACGATTCCCGAGCTCTTCGTGATGTTGAAATCGACGAAGGTAGAAATCGAGAAAGAGCATCAAGTGTTGATGATTGACAAGACCACTAGTCTCAAGGAAAAGGGCAAAGGAAGAAGGGGAACTTCAAGAAGAACGGCAAGCAAGTTCTTTGCTCGAGTGAAGAAGCCCAAGTCCGGACCTAAGCACGAGACTAAGTGCTTTTCTTTGCAATGGAACCGGTCACTAGAAGCGGAACTACCCCAAGTTTTTGGCGGATAAGAAGGATGGCAAAGTGAACAAAGGTATATTTGATATACAGATTATTGATGTGTATTTTACTAGTGTTCGTAGCAACCCCTCGGTATTTGATCTTTGGTTCGGTTGCTAAGAGTAGTAACTTGAAAGCAGGAGTTGCGTAATGAACAGAAACTAGTTGAAGGGAAGTGACGATGAGTGTTGGAAGTAGTTCCAAGATTGATATGATCATCGCCATACCTCCCTATACTTTCGGGATTAGTGTGGAACCTAAATAAATGTTATTTGGCGTTTTCGTTGAGCATAAATATGATTTGATCATGTTTATTGCAATACGGTTATTCATGTAAATTAGAGAATAATTGTTGTTACATTTTACATGAATAAAGACCTTCGATGGTCATACACCCAATAAAAATAGTTTGTTGGATCTCGATCGTAGTGATACACATATTCATAATATTGATGCCAAAAGATGCAAAGTTAATAATGATAGTGCAACTTATTTGTGGCACTTTGCCGTTTAGGTCATATTGGTGTAAAGCGCATGAAGAAACTCCATGCTTGATGGGTTTTTCAAATCACTTGGTTATGAATCATTTGATGCTTGCGTAACCGGGCCGTTTGGGCAAGATGACTAAAACTCCGTTCTCGGAACAATGGAACAAGCTCTTGACTTATTGGAACTAATACATACCGATGTATGCGATCCAATGAGTGTCGATGCTCGTGGCAAGTATCGTTATTTTCTAACCTTCACAAGATGATTTGAGCAGATATGGGTATATCTACTTGATGAAACATAAGTCTGAAATAATTGAAAGGTTCAAAGAATTTTAGAGTGAAGTGGAAAATCATCGTAACAAGAAAATAAAGTTTCTGCGATCTGATCGTGGAGAGGAATATTTGAGTTACGAAGTTTGGTCTTCAATTAAAACAATGTGAAATAGTTTCACAGCTCACGCCACTGGAACACCACAACGTTATGGTGTGTCCGAATGTCGTGAACCGCACTTTATTGGATATAGTGCGATCTATGATGTCTCTTATAGATTTACCAATATAGTTTTGGGGTTATGCATTAGAGACAATTTGCATTCACATTAAAAGGGCACCATCTAAATCCGTTGAGACGACAACATATGAACTGTGGTTTAGCAAGAAACCCAAGTTGACGTTTCTTAAAGTTTGGGGCTGCGATGCTTATGTGAAAAGTTTCATCCTGATAAGCTCAAACCCAAATCGAGAAGTGCGTCTTCATAGAATACCCAAAGGTAACTATTGGGTACACCTTATATCACAGATCCGAAGGCAAGTTTTTCGTTGCTAAGATGGATCCTTTCTAGAGAAGAAGTTTCTCTCAAAAGAAGTGAATGGGAGGAAAGTAGAAACTTGATGAGGTAATTGTACCTTCTCCCTTATTGGAAAGTAGTTCATCACGTAAATCGGTTCTAGTGATTCCTACACCAATTAGTGAGGAAGTTAATGATGATGATCATGAAACTTCGATCAAGTTGCTACCAAACCTCGTGGGTCTTCCAGAGTAAGATCCGCACTGTAGTGGTACGGTAATCATGTTCGGAAGTCATGTTACTAGACCATGATGAACCTACGAACTATGAGGAAGCGATGATGAGCCCAGATTCGCGAAATGGCTTGAGGCCATGAAATCTGAGATATGATCCATGTATGAGAACAAAGTATGGACTTTGATTGACTTGCTCGATGATCGACAAGCCATGTTAAATAAATGGATCTTCAAGAGGAAGACGGACAACGATAGTAGTGTTACTATCTACAAAGCTCGACTTGTCACAAAAGGTTTTCGACAAGTTCAAGGTGTTGACTACAATGAGATTTTCTCAACCGTAGCAATGCTTAAGTCTGTCCGAATCATGTTAGCAATTGCCACATTTTATGAAATCGGCAAATGGATGTCAAAACTACATTCTTTAATGGATTTATTAAAGAAGAGTTGTATATGATGCAACCGAAGTTTTCATCAATCCTAAAGGAGCTAACAAAATATGCAAGCTTGACGATCCATCTATGGACCTGCAAGCATCTCGAGTTGGAATACATGCTTTGATAAGTTGATCATAGCATATAGTTTTATCTGCACTTGCGGTGAAGCCTGTAATTACTAGAAAGTGAGTGGGAGCACTACAGCCTTTTTGATAAAGTATATGTGAATGACATATTGTTGATCGGAAATAATGTAGAATTATTCTGCAAAGCATAAAGGAGTGTTTGAAAGGAGTTTTTCAAAGAAAGACCTCGGTGAAGCTGCTTACATATTGAGCATCAAGATCTATAGATATAGATCAAGGCGCTTGACAAGTTTTTCAATGAATACATACCTTGACAAGATTTTGAAGTAGTTCAAAATGGAACAGTCAAAGAAAGAGTTCTTACCGTGTTACAAGGTGTGAGATTGAGTAAGACTCAAAACCCGACCACGGCAGAAGATAGAAAGAGAATGAAAGTCATTCCCTATGCATCAGCCATAGGTTCTATAAAGTATGTCATCTTGTGTACTGGATCTATTGCATACCCTACCACTAAGCTTGGCAAGGAGTGCAATAGTGATCTAGGAAGTAGATCAATGGACAGCGGTCAAAATTATCCTTAGTAGAATAAGGATGTGTTTCTCGATTATGGAAGTGAAAAAGGTTAAAGTAAAGGGTTACGTCGATGCAAGTTTTAAACACTAATCTAGATGACTCGAGTCTCAATCTGGATACATATTGAAAGTGGGAGCAATTAGCTAGAGTAGCTCCGTGCGAGCATTGTAGACATAGAAATTTTGCAAAATACATACGGATCTGAATGTGGCGGACCCGTTGACTAAACTTCTCTCACAAACAAAACATGATCACACCTTAGTACTCTTTGGGTGTTAATCACATAGCGATGTGAGCTAGATTACGACTCTAGTAAACCCTTTGGGTGTTGGTCACATGTCGATGTGAACTATGGGTGTTAACCACATATAGATGTGAACTATTGATGTTAAATCACATGGCGATGTGAACTAGATTATTGACTCTAGTGCAAGTGGGAGACTGAAGGAAATATGCCCTAGAGGCAATAATAAAGTTATTATTTATTTCCTTATATCATGATAAATGTTTATTATTCATGCTAGAATTGTATTAACCGGAAACATAATACATGTGTGAATACATAGACAAACAGAGTGTCACTAGTATGCCTCTACTTGACTAGCTCGTTAATCAAAGATGGTTATGTTTCCTAACCATAGACATGAGTTGTCATTTGATTAACGGGATCACATCATTAGGAGAATGATCTGATTGACATGACCCATTCCGTTAGCCTAGCACTTGATCGTTTAGTATGTTGCTATTGCTTTCTTCATGACTTATACATGTTCCTGTAACTATGAGATTATGCAACTCCGTTCTGGGAGGAACACTTTGGTGCTACCAAAGCGTCACAACGTGAATCGGGTGATTATAAAGGAGTACTACAGGTGTCTCCAAAGGTACATGTTGGGTTGGCGTATTTCGAGATTAGGTTTTGTCACTCCGATTGTCGGAGAGGTATCTCTGGGCCCTCTCGGTAATGCACATCATTATAAGCCTTGCAAGCAATGTGACCAATGAGTTGGTTACGGGATGAAGCATTACGAGAATGAGTAAAGAGACTTGCGGTGACGAGATTGAACTAGGTATTGGATACCGACGATCGAATCTCGGGCAAGTAACATACCGATGACAAAGGGAACAACGTATGTTGTTATGCGGTTTGACCGATAAAGATCTTCGTAGAATATGTAGGAGCCAATATGGGCATCCAGGTCCCGCTATTGGTTATTGACCGAGAATAGTTCTAGGTCATGTCTACATAGTTCTCGAACCCGTAGGGTCCGCACGCTTAAGGTTTCGATGGCGATGCTTATATTATGAGTTTATGAGTTTTGATGTACCGAAGGAGTTCGGAGTCCCGGATGAGATCGGGGACATGACGAGGAGTCTCGAAATGGTCGAGACGTAAAGATCGATATATTGGACGACTATATTCGAGTTCGGAAAGGTTCCGAGTGATTCGGGTATTTTTTGAGTACTGGGAGAGTTACGGGAATACGTATTAGGCCTTATTGGGCCATACGGGAAAGAAGGAAAAGGACCTCAAGGGTGGCCGCACCCCTTCCCTTGGTCTGGTCCGAATTGGACTAGGGAAGGGGGGCGCCCCCTTCCTTCCTTCTCCTTTTCCCTTCCCTTTCCTTCTCTCCTACTCCTACTACATGGAAGGTTTCCTAGTTGGACTAGGAAGGGGAATCCTACTCGGTGGGAGTAGGACTCCCTAAGGCGCCGCCATAGAGGGCCGGCCTCCCTCCTCCACTCCTTTATATACGGGGCGGGGCACCCCATGGACACACAAGTTGATCCTTGAGATCGTTCCTTAGCCGTGTGCGGTGCCCCCTCCACCATATTCCACCTCGGTCATATCATTAGCGGTGCTTAGGCGAAGCCTGCGTCAGTGAAACATCAAGATCGTCACCACGCCCGTCGTCTTGTGAACTCCCTCTCCCGGAGCTTTGCCGGATCGGAGCCCGAGGAGCGCCATCGAGCTGAACGTGTGCCAAGAACTCGAGGCGCCGGAGTAACGGCGCTGGGATCGGCCTGGATCGCGAGGAGAACGTCTGACTACTTCCTCTACGTCATCATCGACTCGGAGGTGCCGGAGATGCAACCTTTGGGATCGGCAGGATCGCGAGGAGAACGTATGACTACTTCCTCTACGTTGTGATCGCTTCCGCTTTGGTCTACGAGGGTACGTAGACAACACTCTCCCTTCTCGTTGCTATGCCATCACCATGGTCCTGTGTGTGCGTAGGAAAATTTTGAAATTACTACGTTCCCCAACAAAAGGCTCATTAAGCAACACCTCATCCCTCCTTGATAGTATTGGCTTTTCCTATAGACTCAATGTGATCTTGGACCACTGAAATGTAAAATGAAGAGTCTTGAGCTTGAAGCTTGAGCCAATCCTTTGTCCTTAGCATCTTGAAGGAGTTCCCACATCCTTTAGTCCATGCCACTCCATTGTTGAACTTGTCTGAAACATACTAGTTAAAAGTGTTAGTCCAACAAAAGATATGTTGACATTAATTATCAAAACCACCTAGGGAGCACTTGTGCTTTCAATCTCCCCCTTTTTGGTAATTGATGGCAACATACATCAAAGCTTTAGATAAAGATATAAAGAATAGCAAGTAAAGCTTCGGAAATACATATAACAAGCATAGGCTCCCCCTATATGTATGCAATCATGTGAATATGGAATATAGAAACATGTGAGAGCAAAACCATGATAGAGTAGGCAATGTGTTACATGTATCTTGGCCATATGCATCAAGCAAAGAATATTAAAGAAAATACCTTCATGCTCATGAGTCCTTCTTGCAAAACAGTATGTACATCAGCAAGAATTCCTCATACACATGAGTGTGATGCATATACTTACCTTGTAGTCTTGAGTTGACTTAGGGTGAAATGAACCTGCACAAACAAGGTTAGATAACACAGGTACATCCACTAGCCAGAGCAAACATAAGAAACCACAAGAATACCAAGACTGGGATGACATGTAGAGAGTGAGTACTGAGTACCACATTGGATTAGACATGTCCCCAAGAGTAAAGATATGCAATGAATTTGAATGATTTCTTTCCCTTGGATGTCTTGCTCCCCCTGAATCTAGCATGGGATATTGGAGAAGATAGGGAACAGAAATTCAGAGTTGAAAGAAATAAATGAACAGAGCTTAAAGCAAATAAGCACATGAACATGTCTTTCCCCCAAAAAGACATGTGGCATCTCTCCTCTTGAACACCAAGCATCTGGGATCCTTGAGAAATACTTCTACTTGAGTATTCTCTCCCCCTGGAGATCTCTTTCTCCCCCTTAATACTCTCTCGATGTGATCTCTCTAAGTAATAAGCTTTGATGTGATCTCTCTCTCCCCTTTGACATCAATTTCCAAGAAGGGTCTTCTGGAATTTGTTGTGTATGGGTTTGGTCCTCGAGTCACAACACAAAGCACTGGATAAAATTGTGATGCTTGTAGAGGACAAGATTCATTGAGTGGAGCTGGATTTAAAAGAGACACAGAATAAGTGGCAAACTGTTTTTCCTGTTGGGAAATCGGTGGCACCGAGTGGTATGCTTCGGTTGTACCGAAAAGATTCGGTTGGTCCGAAAACAACACAACGGTGAAACCGAGTTCATCACAGAGAAAACATTTGTCACCTCAGCTCACTAAACTAGAAAGGTATCACAAAGATTTGTAAGGAATTGGATGCTGAAAATGCAGAGCAAATAGAAAGAAAAGAATGATATCTAGATGAAGTTTTTTTTAAAGGGGAAACAAATATGCATGAGACAAATGCAGAAACGCAAATAAGAACACGAGAGAACTTCATCTAGAGATGGTCGGTGACAAAGTCACCTATGTTAGAGTATATTGACTTAGGAGTCAAGTGAGATCACTTGATCATAGGTCATACTCATCGTTTAAGCTCAAAATGGGGTTACCATTTTTCGTTTAAGCATCTTGATGTATTCACATCTTGTCGAGTTGCTTTAGCTCATGATTGGAGTAAAGCTTCTCTAAGATGGAATGACATACCTTGGTTGGTGGTGTTTTCCATGTAGTTGAACTTGTGTGGGTTGCTCAAGGTTGATGTAGCTCATCAAGAGTTGGGAGCACCACTTGGAATTTGAGTCCATCTACCTACACGGGTTAGTTCTTGCAAGGAAGAGCACTTGTGTATCCAAAATGACAATCATGAAGCTCAATCATAGAGTTTGTCAAAAGGATATATTAGAATGATTTCGTGCTTCCTTGTATTCATCCACCATAGTGTAGAGACTCGGTGATGTAGAGATTGCTCAAAATGTGAGTTGATTACAATCTCATGGAATTTGATTCCACCAAGTACCTACATGGGTTAGATGACATGCAAGATGCAAATATATCCAAGGTATAATATATTCATCATAAAAGAGATATCATGGATTAGTCATAAGCTCATGTCTTGCATGTATCCAATGGAGTTTCTACTCCAAGTTTGAAGCATCAATGATGTTCAATTCTCCTCTCAACCGCAAAACACTTTCTCATCAAGGGGTTTAGTAAATATATCCGCTAATTGCTTTTCAATGCGAACATGCTTAAGATTAATGTCACCCTTAGCAACATGATCTCGAATGAAATGATGACGAACTTCAATATGCTTAGTTCGAGAGTGTTATACGGGATTATGACCAATTTTGATAGCACTTTCATTGTCACAAAGCAATGGAACATGTTTCACATGTATCCCATAATCTTTAAGAGTTTGGGTCATCCAAAGTAATTGAGCACAACATGATCCAGCGGCAATGTACTCCGCTTCGGCGGTAGATAAGGATACCGAGTTTTGTTTCTTGGAGGACCAAGACACAAGAGATCTACCAAGAAATTGACAAGTACCCGAAGTGGACTTTCTATCAACCTTGTCTCCGGCATAGTCCGAGTCGGAATAGCCAACAAGATCGAAAGAGGCCCTCTTAGGATACCAAATGCCAATTGGTGTATGAATTAAGTATCTCACTATCCTTTTCACGGCCTTAAGATGACATTCTTTAGGAGCAGCTTGATATCTTGCACACATGCACACACTTAACATAATATCGGGACGTGAAGCACATAGATATAACAATGAACCAATCATAGAGCGATAAACCTTTTGATCAACCGGTTTACCATCTTTGGTCAAATCAAGATGTCCACTAGTAGGCATGGGTGTAGGCATACCTTTGCATTCTTGCATATTGAACTTCTTGGATAAGTCCTTAGTGTACTTCGTTTGAGAGACAAAAGTACCTTCCTTAGTTTGCTTGATTTTCAACCCAAGAAAGAATTTGACTTCACTCATCATTGACATCTCAAACTTCTCCGACATTAGCTTTCCAAACTTTTCACTAAAATGAGGGTTAGTTGATCCAAATATGATATCATCAACATAAATCTGGCATACAAATAATTCTCCATTAACCCTTTTAGTAAAAAGTGTGGAATCAATCTTCCCAATTTCAAAGCCTTTTTCAAGAAGAAACTTGGTCAAGCATTTATACCATGCTCTAGGAGCTTGTTTAAGACCATAAAGAGATTTGTGAAGTTTGTAAACATGATCTGGTTTCTTAGGATTGACAAAGCCGGGAGGTTGTTTAACATAAAATTCCTCCTCTATTTCACCATTTAGAAAAGCACTTTTAATGTCCATTTGGTACAAGGTGATATTATGGTGATTAGCATAGGCAAGTAAGATGCAATGGACTCAAGTCTAGCAACGGGAGCATAAGTCTCACCATAGTCCATACCTTCGACTTGTGTGTAGCCTTGGGCGACGAGACGTGCTTTGTTGCAAACTACTTGTCCATCTTCATCTTGCTTGTTGCGAAACACCCATTTGGTACCGATGATGTTGTGGTTGTTGTCGGGCTTCTCAACCAATGTCCAAACTTGGTTTCTCTCAAAGTTATGTAGCTCTTCATGCATAGCATTTATCCAATCTGGATCTTCCGATGCTTCTTCGACCTTCATAGGTTCAATGCTAGAGATGAAAGAATAGTTTTCACAAAAGTTAGCTAAACGAGTTTTAGAGCGAGTGATTCTCCCGGTTTGAATATCATTGTAGATTTGCTCGACAGATGGTCTTTAGCAATTCTTGCTCGAACTTCGTGAAAGCTTTTGCTTGGGTCTCGGTTGAACATCTTCTTCATCTTGTTCTTCTTCTTCTTGATCATCTTCATTGTTGGCGTTGTCGTTTTCTTGTCGTGGTGGAGAAGGAGGTTGTTGACGTTCGTGATGTTCTTCCTCGTTTTCTTCATCTTGGTGTGTTCCACTTGTGGATGCTTCCGTTTCAACTCTTGGTTCACCTTGTCGCGAAGTAGAAGCTTCCACTTGGATCGACAAGGTACTCTCCTTCACCTCCGTTGGACGGACCTTGCCAATAGACAAGTCTTGGATTGCTTCCGAAGGTCTTTGTCTCCTACATCAATTGGAAATTGCTCTACTTGCGAGCCGTTAGATTCATAAAACTTCACATCTACCGTCTCTTCAACCTTTCGGGTGAGATTGTTGTAGACACGGTATGTGTGAGAGTTTGAGCCATAACCTAGTAGGAAACCTTCATGAGATTTAGGAGCAAATTTTGAACGACGATGCTTATCAAGAATGTAGCACTTTGAGCCGAATACTCAAAGTATCCAACTTGGGGTTTGTTACCGGTGAGGAGCTCAGATGCCGTCTTGCCGAGTAGCTTGTGAAGATACAAGCGATTTGTTGCATGACAAGTCGTCTCAACCGCTTCTGCCCAAAAGTGCTTCGGTGTCTTGTACTCATCAAGCATCATTCTCGCCATTTCGATGAGCGTCCGGTTCTTCCTCTCAACAACTCCATTTTGTTGAGGTGCGTACGTAGCCGAGAACTCTTGTGAAATCCCTTCTTCGTCAAGAAAGGTGTCCACATTTGCGTTCTTGAACTCTGTTCCATTGTCGCTGCGAACCTTCTTGATCTTCACTTCAAATTGGTTTTGGGCCTTCCTAGCGAAGTTTTTGAGGATCTTTTGGACCTGCGATTTATCATCGAGAAAGAACACCCACGTAAATCTTGAAAAATCATCAACTATAACTAGACCAAAAGAATTTCCACCGAGACTTTTGTAGGCGTTGGGACCAAAGAGATCCATATGAAGTAGCTCGAGTGGCCTCCTTGTGGTCATGATGTTCTTCACGGGATGCCTTCCTCCGACCTGTTTACATGCTTGACAAGCACTGCACAGCCTATCCTTATCAAATATGACATCGTTAACTCCAAGGATATGATTTCCTTTAATAAGCTTGTCAAGGTTTCTCATGCTAACGTGACCTAGTCGCCTATGCCATAACCAACCTTTTGAGGATTTAGCAATGAAGCAAGTTTTAGGTTGTGCCTTTTTAGAGAAATCAACAATGTAAAGATCACCTCTATGCATACCGGTAAAGACCATTTTATGATTGTCTCGACAAAACACTTGACAATCTACTTCAAAGAATAGGACATTTAGACCGAAATCGCCAAGTCTAGAATCTTTGAAAGTAAGTTGTAGCCAAGAGACTCAACGAGCATGACATTTTGAATGTAGCTATCTTGTGAGATGGCCACCTTACCAAGGCCAACCACCTTACCCTTTGAGTTGTCACCGAAAGTGACATACTTTCGAGGACTATCATTTTCAAAGAAGCTCACGAAACATGTCTTTATCTCCGGTCATGTGATCGGTACATCCCTTATCAAGAACCCATTCCTTTCCTACTGACACATATCCCCGAAGATTTGCCATAAGACCAAAATGTCTCATTGCATCATCAAGATCGAAATCACTATCATCATCCTCATCATAGTATCCATGTTCAACATCGTCATGTGGTGGATCAAGTCCTAGAGAGGGTAATTCATTAGAGTGAGTTTGACAAAGATCTTGCTTATGAATTCTTATAGCTTCGGAAATAATATCACTAATAATCCCAACATCTCCTTTGGCACGCATAAGGTCGGTAAGTTCAAATAGACGATCACCAAACATAGGATCACTAGTATTCATCTTACTCAAGGTAATAGACTTGTAGAGAATCTCATCTAGATTTTCAAGGAATAATTTGGAAAGCGTTCCTCAAGGAATTTCCATATAGTGTAGGCACACTCAAAGGTAGGCAAGATTCTAATCAAGTTTCTAGGCAAGCCTCTAGTGATAAGATTAACAGTTCTAAGATTTCTAGTCATGTCAATAGATTCATCAAGGGTAGGATGCATAGGATCAACATGAGGTGCACAAGGGCTAGCAATGTACTTGTTCAATTGATATTGATTGAAAATTACAAGCATCTCATTTTTCACTCATGAAAATACTCTCCATCAAGAATAGGCACTCTATGACTAAGACTCATGAAGTAGACTCACCCATCTTCCTCCAATGGTGATTAAACCAAGGCAATGGAGACCAATGCTCTGATACCACTTGTAGGATCTTGAGAAGAGGTGTCTAGAGGGGGGTGATTAGACACTAAGTACCAAAGTTGCAGTTTTTAACTTCTTTTGGTTTAAATGGAGTTTAGGCACAAGTTTAACATTCTCTATCCATAACAAGCAGGCATGCAAAGAGTATATAGGCAGCGGAAAATAAAGCAGGCAACTTGCAAGAATATAAAGGGAAGGGTTTGGAGAAATAAAACGCAATTGGAGACACGAATGTTTTTGTCGTGGTTCCGATAGGTGGTGCTATCGTACATCCACGTTGGTGGAGACTTCAACCCACGTAGGGTAACGGTTCTTGTGAGTCCACGGAGGGCTCCACCCACGAAGGGTCCACGAAGAAGCAACCTTGTCTATCCCACCATGGCCGTCGCCCACGAAGGACTTGCCTCACTAGCGGTAGATCTTCACGAAGTAGGCAATCTCCTTGCCCTTACAAACTCCTTGGTTCAACTCCACAATCTTGTCGGAGGCTCCCAAGTGACACCTAGCCAATCTAGGAGACACCACTCTTCAAGAAGTAACAAATGGTGTGTTGATGATGAACTCCTTGCTCTTGTGCTTCAAATGATAGTCTCCCCAACACTCAACTCTCTCTCACATGATTTGGATCTGGTGGAAAGGAGATTTGAGTGGAAAGCAACTTGGGGAAGGCTAGAGATCAAGATTCATATGGTTGGAATGGAATATCTTGGCCTCAACACATGAGTAGGTAGTTCTCTCTCAGAAATAGGATGCTGGAAGTGTAGGTGCATTACGATGGCTCTCTTCATGAATGAAGAGGAGGTGGAGGGTATATATAGCCTCCACACAAAATCTAACTGCTACACACAATTTACCAAACTCGGTGGGACCGAATCATCAAACTCGGTCGGACCGATTTAGTAAACCTAGTGACCGTTAGGATTTTCTTGGGACTGACATGCATCTCGGTAGCACCGATTTGGTTAGGGTTAGGGCATAACGTAATCTCGGTGAGACCGATTACACAAACTCGGTGAGACCGAATTTGGTAATTAGCTAACCAGGGAGTTGGTCAGGCAAACTCGGTGAGACCGATTACTCAAACTCGGTGTGACCGATTTGGGTAATAAGTTAACTAGAAGGTTTGCATTGTAATCTCGGTAGTACCGATTGCACAAACTCGGTGAGACCGATTTTGGTAATGGACATACACAGAGAGATTACAATCCCATCTCGGTGAGACCGAGATCCCTATCGGTGAAACCGATTTGCCTAGGGTTTGTGGCGGTGGCTATGACATCCGAACTTCGGTGGCGTCGGATAGAAATAAGCAGTAGGGCGAGTTTGACTTTGGGTTTAGGTCATATGTGGATGTGAGAAAGTAGTGGAGGGTTTTGGAGCATATCACTAAGCACATGGAGCAAAAGGCTCATTAAGCAACACCTCATCCCTCCTTGATAGTATTGGCTTTTCCTATAGACTCAATGTGATCTTGGACCACTAAAATGTAAAATGAAGAGTCTTGAGCTTGAAGCTTGAGCCAATCCTTTATCCTTAGCATCTTGAAGGAGTTCCCACATCCTTTAGTCCATGCCACTCCATTGTTGAACTTGTCTGAAACATACTAGTTAAAAGTGTTAGTCCAACAAAAGATATGTTGACATTAATTATCAAAACCACCTAGGGAGCACTTGTGCTTTCAGCGGCCCATGATGTGGCTCCACCAGCGGCCCCGTATGGCCCATCTTCACTAGCAAACACTCAAGACCCTCGCGAGGGGCCAAACCTCGCAAGGCGGACAACACAAGACCTCCTCACGGGCGGCCTCACCAGGCTGGCTCGCGAGGAGCAGAGAGATCAAGGCAAGGGGCACCTCGCAAGGTCCCTGTGACGCAAGCCATGACGACCATGACCGAGCAGCGCCCGGCACAAGAAGGTCCTCGTTCCTCTTTGGTGCTAAAGAGGAAAGCGCAGGCGAGGAGTCTCGAGGCATCAGGCAAAGGTTTCCATATCAATGCAACAAGACCAAGACCAGCATGACGGCAGGACAAAGGTCACCGTGGAGCCCAAGACGGCGTCACCACTAGAGCCTTTGGCAGGCGAAGACTATTTTTGTCAGGATAACTTGTACTAGCTGTCCCCCTTCAAACTCGGTCGTTGCGGGATCCCTTCCCGCTCAATATTTGGGAAGAGGACCAAGGCCTCTATAAATAGGACTAGCCACCACCATAGAGAGAGACAGATCTAGACCGGCTGGAGAGACACCACACCAGCTCACCGAGCACAAGAACACCTCTCCTCAGGAGGCTGTTCTTCCCTTGTAACAGTTCACCCTTAGCCCAAGAGGCAATCCACCACACCACACTGGAGTAGGGTATTACACCACATCGGTGGCCCGAACCAGTATAAATCTTGTATCCCTTTGTTCTTTGGGTTCGTCGATCTAGGCCCTGAGATCGTGGTGCGTGTGAGCTAGGGGGAGGAGAGATCTTCGTGCGCACCCCAGTGTTCGAACCTTAAGGGTTTTGCCGGAACCCGTAATCTGACATGGGCCGAATTGGTGGAGCCGTATAATGACAGGAGATCTGAGAAGCCGTGGTGTGCCCCCCAAGTCAAGAAGGCGTAGGATCTCTTTAAACCCTTATTGTAATCTATCTTCGGTAACCCTAACCCTACCGCTGTCTATATAAACCGGTTTTTAGTATTTAGGGCTAGAGCTACATTCATCACCTCATTGCCTTAGGGTTTAGCTCATGTTGATCTTAAGGTAGATCTACTCTGTAAACCATATCATACATCCAATACAATCAAGCAGGACGTAGGGTTTTACCTCTTTGAGAGGGCACGAACACAGGTAAACACCGTGTTAAATGGTCCCTTGTTCCTCATCGATCCTAGATCCACAGCTCGAGACCCCCTACCCCGAGGTCTGCCGGTTTTGACACCGACATTGTGTAATCCCATGCCTTCTGCATCGCTCGTTCAAGCGCATACATGTTCAGGTGACATGGAGAGAAAGATTTCCCCACAGCCGACCACTTGGGAACCCTTGTTTGAGTGGGATTCGGATCCGCAAAGATAAGCCCCCTCTTCTCTTTCTCCGTTAGAACCAACCTCCCCAATTTCGCCGAAAGGCTAGAAGCTGCCTCAGAAGTTTTGCCGTCAGCCAGAGATGCCGTCGATCCCCGACTGGCTGCTCCAGCTTTGCCGGTCAAGGTAGCCACCTTCCTCGAGGCTACCTCTCCTTCCTTTTCCCCCACACTCCTCCATGGCCTTGCCACAAGAAGTAGATCTTGCACCGATCGACCTGCTAGATGGCGCCGTCGTCACAGGTCACCCGAAGAAGCACCACCCTCGCTTTAGAACCCTAGCAAGACGGCGGCCTTGCGATCTCCAGATCGCCTTTTCCGTCGCCTCCAGGGTTTCCTCAAACGAGGTGGACCCGCCAACGAATGAGCGTACGTTTCAACCTTTTATATACTCCCTCCGTCCGGGTTTATTGTGCCCGTGGGAGGAGGGAGCGCGTCCGCTCTTATTAGCCCCCTAGTTGACCCGACTGCCAAAAGTAAGCATGCTCCATTTCTTTCTCGATCTCCTAGGCTACGGTTCATCTTACGGAGCGCAATCAATTACCAGTCATTGGCATGCAAAAACTGATGTACATTAAGCATACTAGTACTTCTCCTAGTCTCCGAGCCAGCCAGTGCATGCGCTTCTAATCATCTTTTCATTGGGCATGCATGCGCCATGCAGTGACAGAGCGCGCGCGAGCTGGCGCCTTGTTCGAAAGCGGCAGGAAAACTAGCTGAGCCTAGGTTTGCATGCGCGTGAAGCAGTTCGCTTTGGACAGTGGTACCTGTGTTTTGGCCGGGGGCCTAATAAACCCGGACCGAGGGAGTATCTGTTATATACGTCCACCTCCGGAAAGGCTCCAAGGGTAATCCGGTCCATCCAACCCGGATACGTATCCTTACCCACCAAACGGAAGGAAATCGAGTATTAATTGGACGGCCCTCCAAAATCACTGAAAAAATATTATGGTCTTCGTCTTCTCCTCCCACCCTCCGCAGGCGGCGAAGTAGAACAAGGAAAGGGTCCAATAGAAAAGTCTGGAGCAGCCGTGGCGACGGCCACGGCCAGGCCACTTTGGGCGCAGGCAAGGGCAGTCGGGACTCACCGCCGATCGTTTCGTCGCGTGCCTGGCCAGGCAGGGTGAAAAGGGTCGAAAAGTAGCGGGGAATTTCTTCCAGCCGCAGCGCACGCAAAGAATCCAGCCACCAAGGGAACGGAGCGAATGGGAAGGAAGGGTTTGGATTCTAGCTGAGCCCGGTGCGCGCACCCACGCACGCACACACGCGCAGGACGGAGAGCGGAGGCAGCCGGAGGCGGCGGTGCTGTGTTTGATGAGGAAGTCTGGAATAAAAGGTATACGCAACCCTAGATCTTAGAAATCTCACTAGTCTCTCTACCTGCTGCTTGGCTAGCTCCCCTGCCTCCCGGATCAGGTCGGTTTTACAGGTCAGCTTGGGTCTGGCGGCGGCCGCCGCCACGGTGACCACGCTGTTTCTCGCTGGTTCCGCCACGGTGACCACGCTGTTTCTCGCTGGTTCCGCCACGAGCTACGGATGGAGGACATGTTCTCGCCGTTCGGGTGGTAGATCTGCTTTGTCCGAGGATTTTGGACTTCTGGCAGCGCAGTTTGTCTCAGGTCAATCTGGGGCCTGTAGCTCTTGTTTATCCTTTCTGTGCATCTGGCAGCGACAGGTTCTCCTCGGAAATTCCTCATCTTTCAGATCTACCTGCTTGCTGTGGTTCTCTATGCGATGGAGGAGGCCAATGACTCAAGGATGAAGGCAGTTGACTTGACTTGTGGTGGTCTTGTTCTGGTACCAAGGGTGTTCAGTCCTGGCAGGAGAAACCACATAGTTTAGCTTCTGGCGTGCTGTTGGTGCTGCAGGACAAATGTGCTTGTTTGTAGCCTAATGTGCTTGTTTGTAGCCTGGTCGGAAGCTCAAAGTTTCTTATTTTGCCACTGAAAACTGACTCAGAAACTCAATGTTTTCCTTAATTTGGTGCTGATTTGGTTCAAGGAAGTGGCTGTTGATGGTTGCCAGGGGGGGCAGTGGCATTGCTGAGGAATCCTCTTTTACTTTTTAACTCTTGCTTATGTGCATACTCTGTGGACTGTCACACTATTATTCTTCAAACAGTATCCTAAGCATTGGTGGTATGGTGCTCAACAACAACCTTCTGTTGTTTTTGTTTTCCAGAGGGTATCGAGGGATCTATTGGATTTAAGCATGGGATTGATGTGAACCCATCTTCTGTTTCTACTCAAACAGGAGGAACGCGATCTGATTTGATGGTATGCACGTGATTTTCCAGCACTTTGTGCCGTGCTAAAAGCTTGCCATTGTCTTGAGTTTGCTATAAATATCTATTGTTTGCCTCATCTTTGATTTCTAACTTCTGCTGTTCGATTCTCTTGCCAGATTCGAGTGTGCAGTTGTACTAGAAGGTCCTCGTCACTTCATAATCCTAATACCAGAAATATTATGATGACCTGCAAAAGCTGTGGTGGCAAATCAACAGTGGACAGAGGTGGGCCATCGTGTAGCAGCAACCTTAACACCAGCGGCTTGGAGCTCCCCAGACCTATAGATCCTGAGGTGAGATGGAAGACTGTAAACAGAAGGCAAAGAGCTGCAAGGAGAGCAAGGACCTTTTCTGGAGGAGATAGATTGAAGGATGAAATTAGATCTTTCTATGCATGTGGCAATCCCACGAGCCTAGAAGTGGTTCAAGAAGAGGATTCGGCCTCTGAATCTGAGAAGGTATTTATTTCCTCCTTGAGAATACGGTGAAATGAGAGTCAATTGCCCCATTTAATGAATATCAGTATTCTTGACTATTTAATTATCCGTCTGCAGCTTGGGGTATCTATTCTTGGTCGGCGCTTTGGTGATCCCATGGAAAATGTTCCAATAAAAAAGAGAAGAGTTCATATGGATTGTTCTCCATCACCTCCATCCACCCCACTGCTAGTGGATCCTTATGAAAAAATACCGAGCCGATCTGGTGGAGGCATTTCATCATATGGCAAGCACCGCAAGGTTAAAACACTAGGAGGCAAGCACATGGAAGAAAAGAGAGGACCTCTTGAAGCTGCTGATTTTTCTGGTATATCAATACTGGCTGCTGCTGCCTGTGAAAGTGAGATGGATGTTGCTAAGTTAAATGGTGAATGCTCGAAGTCAGCCCGCTCTCTTGATGAAAGAAAGCCAGAAATTATCTCTGGCAGTTCACTGTTGGATCCTCTACATGAAATTAAGGGGGATAAGCTAAATATCCCAGACAGGACCCTGAAATTATCTGAAACTGCTCCTGACATGAGGCCTTTGTTTCCCACTACATTAAATAGCTCTGAGTCTGCTCCTGACATGAAGCCCTTGTTCCCCACAACATTAAATGGTCCAGAGAATCTTGTTGGATCTGCAGCTGCTCTGGAGGGTAATACTGCACTTTATTCTTTGTTGAGCAATGCAAACAAAACCGATATTTTTCATCTGTTTCTGATGCTAAATCTTCGGATGTTACCATGTCAACTAACTCAAGCAATCCAGGCAAATCAGTAGGCTGCTTTGGAGATACAGTTGTGCACACGAAGCATTCCAATGCGGCTCATGATTCTAGACTGCACTGGGATCTTAACATTGCGATGGAGGCGTGGGACACCCATTGTGGTGATGATGATAATCATGATATGGTTGGTCCTGATCCTGTAGCTTCTGTAAGTGATTGTAATGATGCTCAAAAGGAGATGAACAAATCACAGGTGTGTCGGGATCTTTCTCAGTCAACAGTTGCTGAGGTCATACTTCGTCATTCTGTTGATAAAATTCATGTGGCTGATGCAGCAAAAGATGGTAACACAAAGGGTGAAACTGATTTCCCAGGTGATGGTTCATTTCATCCTTTGTGCAGTCGGTCTCCCCCGAAAGTTCAGCTATTGGAATCCGAATGTTTAGATGGAAATGATTCCTCTGCCGAAACAAACAATTTGCTTGATCTGCAGAAGAGTAGTTATGTTTCTAATGTGGCATTGCATATCGGATCTAATCCAGACTTGAGTTCTCTGTCTCTTACTAAGGAACATTTCGCTTTTGCTGCAAATGTGGAGAAACTTGATGTGTCACACACTTCACCCCTTGATTGTGAAGGTTTGTCTCACTTGACTTCTGAGGATGCTCATGCTGGAGGTAGTTCAATTCAAACAAGTGTTCTGGGCTCCAGAGTGAAGCCTATGACAAGCAGATTAGTTTCTGAGGAAAGCACAAATATTGCAACAGTTTCCAGTAGAAGTTTTACTGACGCTGGGTGGAGCGATGATAAACTTGGGCAAGCTTCACTACAGAGCATATCTGAATTTAAAAACCATGAACTTTTGGATGTTGATTCAGGAACTAGTAAAATTGATCAGTCCGTCAATGAGAAGGCTGAACATGACACTGAAGTATTGTGCGTTGACAAGAAAGCTGCAGATGCAGACAATGATTCAGACCTCCCTGATTCTCATCCAGAGGATAACCTACGCACTTCTGATTGCGTCATGTCCTATGCGCATATAGAGGGTGGTGTGGATGCAGCAATCGATTACAGAAATCGTTTACTTGCTTGTGCCAACGCTACCAGTGCAGAAACATGTTACATCACCAGTGATATTCATGCTCATGGTCTCAATTCAGAGTGCACTAAACAAGCAGATACTGACATGGACAATATTGTGGATTCAAAATCTAGAGCACAAAGCCAACCAAGTGGTTACAAACATGATCTTCAGAAGGTCACATCAAATAATTGCCTTGAACACTGCTATCGGACAGACACGTCTCGTTTTAGCAAAGATCTTTCTGTGACCGGAAAAGTTGACGTCGAGGAAGATGATTCTCAGTATGAGGATGGGGAACTTAGGGAATCTGGTGACCGTTATTGGGCCGATGACATTTATGAAGAAGTTAAATGTGCTAATTATCAGGTATCAGATTACAAGGATGAAAAAGCTGCCCCAGACATTCATCATGTACCTGTTGGCTCTGTTTCAAACAATATGGTTATGCCAGTTGCTAATTACAATGGAACATTATCCAGGAAGGAAGATTGTGATGTTTCACCCGTCTCATCGAAGCGCTCATGGTCAAGTAACTGCTTGGATGGTGGATCTGGAATAATGTGTGCTGCAAGTGCTCGGAGCATTCATGTGAATATGAAAAATGAGACTCGAATGTATGACAACCTAGACCTTACAATAGCTCGATCTGCTGGGACCGTTAGCCAGTCTGAAAGAGGTGGTGATGGTTTAGGTGAGGATCCATTGAATATCAGATCAAAGCCCGTGGGATGGGATATGTTGCCTGAAGATCAGAGTCACTCTCGAGATTCAAGAGACAGAGTTGATTCTTCTAACCTGTGTGTTTTAGGTACATTAGAGGCAGCTGAAGCCTGTGAATCATTTCGACCAATGGGATTACCAAATAGAGACGTGCAATCACGACTTGATCGGCTAAGATCATTTGACAGACCCCACAGAAATGAGCACTGCAGGTAAATTTGAGTTAATATGTTTAGCTATCATCTTAGACATAATTAAATCCTTGTTTGTGCAGTATCGTAATCCTAGTGACTAATGCCGCATACTCTCTTAATCCAGATCTGATGATGGCTATGGTTCTGGCTCAAAAGCTGAAAGGTCTGTTGATAGGCCACATGGCAGGGGCGGAGCATCTCGGCATATTCAAGCAAACATCCGAGGGGAGCAGTGGGCTGAAAATTCAAATAGTTCTCGTTCTACCCAGCGAAGATCACCTGATTATAATAATTATGGCCCAGCTGGTCCAAGAAATGCTGCTGAAGCTGCTGTTGCAAAGATGGAGAGCAGTGGCTTTGTTGTTGCAGCTGATGGCACTTTGGTAAGAGCTGTTGATGCAGCAAATACAAGTACCATGTCCAGAAGGATGAGAAACAAAAGTAGCTTCTATCACCCTTTGTCTAGACGGTGTTCCCCAGTTGACAGAGATGGAAGTCGTGGGTTGTCCAGAGAACCTGCACATGCTAGGGAAGCACCTCCAGAACGATGCTTTGGTGCTAGTGGCAACCGGTCTGGTCGATATGGTCCTCAGATGGATAAAGATCATGCCATTGATGAAAATTTGAGTTCAGTTCATAGCTCACTGTCTAATAGACAACGGAGGTTCCCAGCACATAGAGCCTCACTCGACCTGTCACGTGCTCACAGCAGATCTCCTTCAGGATCTAGATCTCGATCACCACATGCTTGGACATCCAACGGAGGCTCAAGTATACGGAGGCATAGTAGATCTCCTAATTACATGACTGAAGTTAGAATTGGTAGAATGACTTCACCTCAAAGACAACATCGATTCAATGATCGAGTTATGCGTGGTAGTCCATCAAGAAATTCCACTTACTCTCAACATGATTCAACATGGGTTGAAGGAAGGAGCTGCTCAACACTAGATATTTCTTATCACAAGAAACGGTATTCTCGGAGGAGCCCACCTCTGAGAATCACCTCAAGAAATGACATGTTCGATTTAATGGATTCCCAAGGACGGTCAAGATCTCGAGAATTCCATCGCCCAACACGTGACTTCAAAAGGGGAAATAAGCATGATGGGAATGGTGATGATAAAAGATGTAATGATAGATATGGAACTGTCAAACCATATGAACATAATGGTGCTGTGAAGCAGTTCAGGAATCATGCTGGAGATAAACTTCATCCACACACTTCTGCACCCAGATCACCTGAACCGCAAAGAGGAAGCCCTCGGCGATTTTGACGAGGACTTTCAGAGGAAGCTGGTTGTGTATTTGCCTCGTTTTGGAACTAAAGCAGATAAGAATCCTTGAGTTTTGATTGAACTGGAAAGGACCGAACTGCAAATCCATGATATGAGTCATTACTATTTGCCAAAGGGATGTCTGTTCAAGCCACATAACAGCTGAAATTATGCACCTCACGGAGTGAAATGCAGATTAACTTCACAATTTTCCAGTTTTCCCTTGTAAATATTTATATCAGTAGTAGGACCACAGTTTCATGTTTCAGCCTTTTGGCATTTCTTTTTTTTTGATATTTTTTCTCACTTTGCAATCTTATTTAATGGGCATTATCCCTGTATGAGATTCACTTAAACAGGTTCAATCAATTGAAGCATCCTGGATCCTGGCATCACTTCTGTCATTTTGCATCACGGAGCTGTCAGTTCTCTAAGTTGTACTCCCTCCGTTTGGAATTACTTGTCGTAGAAATGAATGTATCTAGACGTATTTTAGTTCTAGATACATCCATTTTCAAGACAAGTAATTCCGAACGGAAGGAGTACGCGTGAATGGAGGTTGTATTGGTTTGACACATATTTGGCCACCAGAACCAAGTTCTGGATATTTCTTCTTCAGGAATACCACATGTTAAGTACAACCTGTGGTAGATGGACAACTCACATCTCACGATTGCCATCCGTCAACAGAGTGCCATGCACAGTTAGTTCACGAGCTAATGTCATACCCCAAATGCTTAATAATGTAGCTGCACTATTTTGTTGAAACGAGCGTACCCTCACATTGCTGTCCAATGTCGTACATGTGACTGTGGTAGGAACCGCGTGGTACTAGTGTTGGTAGTGCACAAGGTTAGGGGCAAGGATTAACTACATGCGTGTGCTTTTTTGAAAAGCTACAACTTTTTAAACGGGAGTCGGAATAAAGATCCGTTTCCACTGTTAGGTTTCTCGCGACGAGCTCTTTAAAATTAAATCCCATATGGAAATGTATTAATGATTTTTTTCAAAAGCAACTTTGGTTCTAGATTAGTCAACTTTAGTGCTAAATAGAAGCAACTTTCTTGCATCATATGTACTAGTGAATTTATCTAGCAAGTATATCATAGACGACATGGAGACCATGACACAAATTTTCACCGTATATAGGCAACTAAGTATAATTGTAGGCAACTTTGGCATTACATTGAGGCAACTTTCAGCACTAAATGAGGAAACTCCCGCTTCGAAGGTGCATACAACATACATTACGCGTATGTGATCCTATTATCGCCTATCCATGTTTTGTAAAAAGCATATTTCTTCTGGTTGTCTACCATAATTAAGAAGTTGCCTATAACATCACTGGTAGGCAACTAAGCATCACCAGTAGGCAACTTCATAGTGTTTGTAGACAACATAGAAAAACAAGGATAAGCAACTTCATAATATTGTACTCCCTCCGTTCCCAAATAATTGTCTTTCTAGCCATCTCAAATGGACTACAACATACGGATGTATGTAGACATATTTTAAAGTGTAGATTCACTCATTTTGCTCCGTATGTAGTCACTTGTTGAAATATCTAGAAAGACAATTATTTAGGAACGGAGGGAGTAGATAACTAATTCACAAAGTTAGGTAACTAAGCAGCAATGATAGGCAACTAATTACCAATGGCAGACAACTAGGCATCAATGGTGGGCAATTTCATAGAATTTGTAGACAACTAAGCATCAACCGCATGCAACTAACCATCATCGATAAGCAAGTTGGGATAATGTTAGCAAAATTAACAGGTACACATAGTGCAGTGAAATTGCTTATATGAGTACTAAAGGCACCTCATGTTTTGTGTGATTTTCCTGTTTCATACAAACCAACCTAATTGGTAGTTGTACTAGGCCAAAAAGAAGAAGTTGCTTCTCTATATCATTAAAGTTGCCTCCATTGCACCCAAAGTTACTCATGTTTTTTTATGAAACCTATCCATATGAGATCTAGTTTTGAAGAATTCGTCGTAAGAAACCCAATAGTGAAAAGGAATCTGAATTCTGACGCTCGAATCAAAAGTTACGACTTTTTTTTATTAAATGGAAAATAAATGCACGTGGGACAAAGGTCTTGGTTGATTATATGATGGCGTAAGTAGACACACAGAAGGTGGTAGGAGGGGGGGGGGGCAGGTGGCTTCCTATTTTTGTGCCATCTTTAGGACCTGGTTGTCTCTTTTCAAAAAGGGGGTCTGCTCGATCAAACGAACGAGCGCGCATGCGCTCCCTAGCCACGTCCATAAAACACCTAGCAGCTCTAGATCATAATAACTTGATCTAATAGCTTTCTTCAGTACTGTTGAATCTGTCTCCAGAATCATGTGTTTACACCCCATTGATGAGGAGATTTGCTGAGACCATTTAATCTTCTGTCCTCGACTGTAAGACTTCTTTCAAGTGATACTCTTAGTTCATCCTAGTACCCCCTCCGTAACATAATATAAGACGTTTTCTGACACTATGCCACACTTTCAAGAAACGTCTTATATTATCTTATGGAGGGAGTATTATTTTTTATATAGAAATTTGCTTTAATAGTTTTCTTGCTTGACAGAAATCGGATTTGCACCCAGTTTCTTACCTGTACCCCCTTTTTTTATCTAGGGACAAGGTTTGGACCCGGCAACTAGACACGCATGTGTCCGGGCTGTTTGATACCCCTCAAACCAAGCATATATGTGGGGAGGATTTGAGACCGTTCGGATGTGGACGCCACGTTGGAAACAACACACTAGACCCACCCCAAATGTCATCAAATTTGGCAAAATCGCCCCCTCTCCCACGCAAGTCCTCCATTTTGCGTTCACATCGTAACCCTCCCTCATCCAAGCCATCAACGCTTGCTTCGCCTTGCAAACGCCGCCATGGACACCAAGTCAGTGTTATTCGTCGGTGTCTCCATCGTTCCAGTGGCCAACGCAGAGAGCATTGCCCGCAAGGATTGACAAGTTCGGTAGCGCGACTGCTGCCATGGACACTGGGTCAGTGTAGTCCTTGGGTGTCTCCACCATTCTGGCGGCCAATGCGGAGAGCGTCACCCAAAATGATCGACATGTTTGGTAGCGCGTCCGTGGGAAGGACGAGATGGTCGAGAAGACCGGTTGCAGCGAAGGAGATCATCGACGTGGAGTCTGCTTTGATGGCATCCACCACAGTCGCGCCCTTGGCTATGCCCATGTTCAATGGTGTTCCAACTTCGCATTGGACGGGCATCCCGGATGCATTCACGCAAGACCCGAACGCCTTCCTGAACAAGACGTATGAGTCATCGCAGCTTCAACGGTCATGGACAACATCTGGAATTCCGCAGGTGGACATGCCCACGAATTGTTCGAGGATATTTCTCAACCAAATTTCACTTAACTTGTAAAAAAATATCCTTAAATGTTGCACTTGATCTTTGAAGGAAATATGCCCTAGAGGCAATAATAAAGTTGTTATTTATATTTCCTTATATCATGATAAATGTTTATTATTCATGTTAGAATTGTATTAACCGGAAACTTAGTACATGTGTGAATACATAGACAAAGCAGTGTCCCTAGTATGCCTCTACTTGACTAGCTCGTTAATCAAAGATGGTTAAGTTTCCTAGCCATAAACATGTGTTGTCATTTGATGAACGGGATCACATCATTAGAGAATGATGTGATAGACAAGACCCATCCGTTAGCTTAGCATTTAATGATCGTTTAGTTTTATTGCTATTGCTTTCTTCATGACTTACACATGTTCCTCTGACCATGAGATTATGCAACTCCCGAATACCGGAGGAACACCTTGTGTGCTATCAAACGTCACAACATAACTGGGTGATTATAAAGATGCTCTACAGGTGTCTCCGATGGTGTTTGTTGAGTTGGCATAGATCAAGATTAGGATTTGTCACTCTGTATATCGGAGAGGTATCTCTGGGCTCTCTCGGTAATGCACATCACTATAAGCCTTGCAAGCAATGTGACTAATGAGTTAGTTACGGGATGATGCATTACGGAACGAGTAAAGAGACTTGCTGGTAATGAGATTGAACTAGGTATGATGATACCGACGATCGAATCTCGGGCAAGTAACATACCGATGACAAAGGGAACAACCTATGTTGTTGTGCGGTTTCACCGATAAAGATCTTCGTAGAATATGTAGGAGAAATTATGAGTATACAAGTTCCGCTGTTGGTTATTGACCGGAGATGTGTCTCGGTCATGTCTACATAGTTCTCGAACCCGTAGGGTCCGCACGCTTAACGTTCGATGACGATTTGTATTATGAGTTATGTGATTTGATGACCGAAGTTTGTTCGGAGTCCCGGATGAGATCACGGACATGACGAAGAGTCTCGAAATGGTCGAGAGGTAAAGATTGTATTGGAAGGTTATATTCGGACACCGGAATAGTTTGGGGAAGTATCAGATAAGTTTCGGAGCACCGAGAGGTTACCGGAACCCCCCGGGGAAGTAATGGGCCTTATTGGGCTTTAGTGGAAAGGAGAGAAGGGCCACAAGGGGAGGCAACGTGCCCCCCATGGGCTGGTCCGAATTGGACTAGGAGGGGGCGGCGCCCCCTCTTTCCTTCTCCCCTCTTCCTCCTTTCCTCTCTCCCCTTGTTGGAATAGGAAGGGGGGGGGGGGAGGGAACCCTACTTGGACCGGGAGTCCAAGTAGGACTCCCCCATGGCGCGCCTCCTCCTAGGCCGGCCTCATCCTCCCCCTCCTTTATATATGGGGAGGGGGGCACCCAAAGGCACAACAGACAATCTCTTAGCCGTGTGCGGTGCCCCCTCCACAGTTACACACCTCGGTCATATCGTCGTAGTGCTTAGGCGAAGCCCTACGCCTGTAACTTCATCATCACCGTCGCCACGCCATCATGCTGACGGAACTCTCCCTCAACCTCAACTGGATCAAGAGTTCGTGGGACGTCATCGAGCTGAACGTGTGCTGAACACAGAGGTGCCGTATGTTCGGTGCTTGGATCGGTCGGATTGTGAAGACGTTCGACTACACCAACCACATTACTAAACGCTTCCGCTTTCGGTCTACGAGGTACGTGGACACACTCTCCCCGCTCGTTGCTATGCTTCTCCTAGATAGATCTTGCGTGATCGTAAGAATTTTTTTGAAATACTATGTTCCCCAACAATCTTGCCATAACTATTGCATGTTAATTTTTTTGAGCAACCTATTGCATGTTAATTCAACTTAACTTGCATCATGATGCATTAAATTAGTACTCCCTCAGATCCATCTTAGTTTGCCACTAAAATGGATGTATCTAGATGTATTTTAGTGCTAGATACATCCATTTGAGCGACAACTAATATGGATTGGAGGAAGTACTACACTCATCTATGCTATGTCATTCATTGCATGTTGGATCTTTTCCGTAGTAGTAAGATTGCATTTGTAGTGTTTGTGATTCTTCCTTGCAATAAGCCTTGCAGATGGTGTGAGCAATGATGCAAGGTCTGAGAATGTACCAAGCACAGAATACAAGCAAGAAAAACCTCCATGAACATTCCGACACATCCTCTACTTTCTCCCTTATTCATGCATTAGTGTAGCGATGCTATAGTGAGTCGTCGATGCCTATTCTTATGCATAGGCTTATTATTGTCACTTGATATTGCCTTTACCTTCCATTCCTAGCATGCCAAGTTAATTGCTTGCTTTTTTTGCTTTGTCAACCCTGCTGATGTCGTAGTATGCATGCTTAGGGTGTTGCTTGAGTCGTGTGTATCTATCTCATGTTGTTGGTGGGTAGCTGTTAACCTCTCTCTGGTACAGTCTTTTTATTTGTTATGCCATTACTCCTATAAAGAATGCTGGAGTATCCACCTCCCTGGGCTCTTTGCGCATGAAGAGCGCCTCTGAGCTGTTGGTTGCTCGGTGGTGTGCAGTAGGAGCCTCTTGGACGTGCTTCGAGCCGTCCGATCTTCCCGGAAAACTCAGACCTGGGCGATCCGGTTGGAGGGTCCATGGCGGGTGGACCGTCCAGCGCGCACGAGGCCACAAACATTGGGCAGCGTCGGTGCACTCATGGGTGAGGCACCGCGTGCTTTCTTGCGCGCGAGCCGTGCTAGACCTGCCTGGTGGCATGTATGCCCCGCGCGGGGCTAAAGACTCGGGGCTGAGTCGGTCACGTTGGACCTGGGCGACCTCGCTTGAAGGTGATACAGGGAAAATCCTATGGAGGCCTGATCTTCACGAATTGGAGGTGGACTCGAGGAAAAACACGAAGAACACGAGGGGAAACACATGTAGATGAAAATAAATATACGCATGGATAGATACTTGATCCAAATCATCCAAAGAGAAGAGAAGGAACAAGATAGGGTTCTTCCCCAAGTCCTCGGACAAGGAGGGAAAAATACATAGATTGATATTCCCATATATGGGCCTTGAATCCACTAGGGAACTTCTCCAATGGAGTCTTCTCTTTCTCAAGAGGAGTCCCACAAGGGGAGATACATGAGCTAAGATCTAGTGTAGTTCTAATCTTAGCTAACCCTAGAAATGAGAATGTGGAGGTCTACTATAGTGCTAGTCACAAAGGGGTAAGTGGGAGAGAGATACAAGACCAAAGGCCTGTGACTGCACACAGGCAGGTACCAGACATCCGGTGTTTACCAGATGTCCGGTCGGTCGCGAGGGACTGGACTTTCGGTGGTCATCGGATGTCGAGGGACTTGGAACCTTGTTTAGTGTTCTCTAATTGGTGTTGAAGATGTTCGGTGTAGCTTGAAAACTCTCACCGGATAACTTTCTTAATCTTGGGCCAACTCATCTGAAAGCTCTTCGAAGGTGTGTGAAGCCACATGTACGCATAATGATGGAAGTTACTTGTGGTGCAGTTCACTTGATATTCGGAGGGGACTTGAAGTAGCTTGAGGTAGGTGTTCATATTGTGCTCCCACTCAAGGTGCTCTTCGGGTTCTTGAGTCCCTGATACGTCTCCAACGTATCTATAATTTTTGATTGTTTCATGCTATTATGTTATCAATCTTGGATGCTTTATATGAATTTTTATGCTGTTTTATATCATTTTTTAGGACTGACCTATTAACCCAAAGCCCAGGGCTAGTTGCTGTTTTCTACTTGTTTTTGGCTTTTCAGAAAATCAATACCAAACGAAGTCCCAACATGATGAAACTTTACGATGATTTTTTCTAGACTAGAGGGGACCCTAAAAGGTTCGGGAGGAGGCCAGAAGAGGTATGAGAGAGACACGAGCTCACAGGGCATGACCTGGGGGGGGGGGGTGGTAGAGCGTGCCCCCTGAGCTTGTGGGCCCCACGCAACTCCGTTTGACCTAGTTCCACCTCTATAAGTTCACATATATTCCCAAACCAACAGAGAGCCACCCGAAATACTTTTTCCACCGCCGCAAGCTTCTTTTCTTCTGCGATCCCATTTGGAGGCCTTTTCCGGTACTCTGCCGGAGGGGAAATCGATCATGGAGGTCTTCTACATCAACCTTGCTGCCTTTCGATGATGCATGATTAGTTTACCACAAACCTACGGGTCCATAACTAGTAGCTAGATGGCTTCTTCTTTCTCTTTGATCTTCAATACAATGTTCTCCTCGATATTCTCGGAGTTCTATCCGATATAATCTTCTTTTGCAGTGCGTTTGTTGGGATCTGATGAATAGTGGCTTTATGATCAAATTATTCATTGAAAGCAACTAAGTCTTTTTTGAACTTTATTATGCATGATTGTTATAGTTTTGTATTTCTCACCAATCTATCCATTTGGTTTGGCCAACTAGATTGATTTATCTTCAGTGGGAGAGGTGCTTTGTAATGTGTTCAATCTTGTGGTGTTCTCACCCAATGACAGAAGGGGTAGTGAGGCCCGTATAGTGTTGTTGCCATTAAGGGTAAAATGACGGGGTTTAATCATATTGCTTGAGTTTACTTTGTCTACATCATGTCATCTTGCTTAAGGCGTTACTATGTTTGTCATGAACTTAATAACATAGATGCATGCTGGATAGCGGTCGATTGGTGGAGTAATAGTAGTAGATGCAGACAGGAGTCGGTCTACTTGTCAGAGATGTGATGCCTATATACATGATCATTGCCATGAATACGTCATAACTATGTGCTTTTCTACCAATTTCTCAATAGTAATTTGTTTACCCACCGGATGCTATGTGTTTGAGAGAGAAACCTCTAGTGAAAACTATGGCCCCCAGGTCTACTTTTATCATATTATTAAAATCAAAATACTTTGCGGCAATTTTACTCTTTTTATTTTTATTTTCTTTTTATCTATCTATCACTATCAGAATTAATCCTTGCAAGTAACGAGTTCAAGAGGATGGACAACCCTCTTGCCTGTGTTGGGTGCAAGTATTTGCTTTTGTATGTGTAGGTACCGAAGACATGAATTTGCTTGGTGCTCCTATTGGTTCGATAACCTTGGTTCTCACCGAGGGAAATACTTATCTCTATTGTACTGCTTCACCCCTCCTCTCAGGGGAAAATCCCAATGCAGTTTACAAGTAGTAGTCCCACAGAAATGGATCTCATGGTCAGTGTCGAAGTCATAGTAGCTCGTGGAAGTCGCGGACTTGAGCTTGGGGGGGGGGGGTTCTTGAGCATATTCTTAAGGTTCATGTTGGCGAAGATGCCACATATCCAAAGGATAAGATGCCTTGAAGTTGCATGGCGAAGATGCCAAGGTGGGCGGTGAACTCATACAACGGTTGGTGGTGTCGAGCTCTTAACCTTCATGCTTTCGCGTGGTTGGAGGCCTTGATGTGGGCATCGTTATTTCTTCATGACAGTGATTGTGTCGATGCTGGTGTGACCTTGCCAGAGATGTTAGCTTGAGAGTATGTGCACTTGAGCATCTTCTCGAAGATCAGGAAGACCTCTTGCTGGTGTTGATAAGGACTTTGAGATCCTCCATTCGAGCATCCATCTTGGAGTCGATGAAGGTGATCATGGCATCAAACTCGTCATTGTAGTTGTAGACTGAAGGAGATGTGTGATGCCTGCAAGCCTAACAGGGTAGTGTAGCACTTTCCCAGAAGTATCCCAATGAGTAATCATTCCAACGAAGAGCGGAGAAGAGTATTTATACGTAGCGTTTCTGTCACACACAAGGTGTCTCAGTTCTTGTGTGAAGTAACTGCTTGGGCTTCTGCAAATATTGTTACCGTCCTGGATCACGGATAAACTAGTTTGACAAATATAAGGAGAGTTTGAAAGTGACTGCTAGAGTAACTACTAAAAGTAAATAACATGATTAGGGCTATAGGTTGTGTTTCCTGCAGTGAAGAGATTAGGTGCGGAGAGACTTCAGTTCATGGTAAGAAATATATAAAGTGTGCCAGTGTGACAGTAATACCAATTACCTTGTACTGTACTCATAGAATTTGATATATGTGTTCTTTAGGTGGTCCCCCCCTAAAGTTATGAAACTCCTCCATGCAGGATTATATTTCATTTTGTGGTCCTACTTCGCTGTTTCCATAGAGTGGTCATTCCCACAATTAAGGTCCTTAGACCGGAACCAAGCATTAAGTTCAATGGATCACCGTTATCTCGTATTGTCTTCGGTCCTCATAGATATCTCCACCTGTCACATCAGAGGTCACAGATTTCCTAAACAATATGTGTTACCTGTGTAGGTCTTGAGATCATGTTGCCTAGGCCCTTAAATTGGACGACATGCATAGAGTTCATCTCATCATAACAACATACTAGATAGATCACACTACTACGAATGCAAATGAAGACATATAGAATAGGCACAGATTAATCTTACCACTTACCTACATCTCCCACACCTAGGGGGGGGGGGGGTCACTCAGACATCATATGTAACGCCCCGAGACTGATGCGCCAGGTGTCTTCCAGTTATTCGCCGGCGTTGCCATGTTTTTTGCTTGCGTGTTGCATTTTGCCATGTCGTCATATGCATTGCACCCTCATATTTTCAAAACTTGCATCCGGTCCTTTTTCCCCGTTGTCCGTTTCGCGATCCGACACTCCCACATGCGCCCGTTGCACCTCTCAGACCTCATTTTGTGAGTGGCTATAAAATGTTCTCGGATTGGGATGAAACTTGGCGTGCGGTGTTGTTTTAGAGTAGGTAGACCGCCTGTCAATTTTCGTTCCATTTGGAGGTCGTTTGGCGCTAGCAGTTAGCAAGTGTAACCCGTAACCCCTCTCCCTTTGCAGCCCAACACCCCTCCACCACAGCCCTTGAGCCCATCCTAACCTCCTGCATCCTCTCGGTCATTCGATCACGATCGCGTGGCCGAAAACCGCTCCCCATTTGGACTTTCCTAGCTCCCTCTACCTATAAATATACCCTCTCCCCCGAAATTTGCGGTTGAACCCTACCCCTAATCCTAGCGTCTTCCTCCTCGCGCCGCCGGACACGTCCACGCCGCGCCGGACATGTCCGCCGCCGCCCCCTCAGCGAATCGCGTCGCGACACGTCGCCGCCGCTCTCTCTTCCCAGCGCCTCCGGCCGCGCGGCTCATGGAGCCATCGCGAACCCGCACTGGCGGATCTCGCCCGCCCCGCCCGCTCCGCCCGCCGCCAGCGCCTCCCGCCCGCCACGCCGCCCGGCGCCACCGCCGCCGTCGCCGCCGCCGCCCTACCGCACTTTCGCGCCGCCACCTCCCGACGCGCCCGATCGCCGCCCAGCGCCTCCTCCTCGCCGCGCTTCGCCCGCCGCTGCTCCGTGCCGCGCGCCAGCCCTGCGCCTCCCCGCGCCGCCCTGCGGTGCCCGCCGACCGCCGTCGCATCCCGCGTCCCCGCGTCTCGCCGCCGGCGCGCCGTCGACAACTCCTGCCGGATCCGGCGAGATCCGGCCCGGAACCCCGCAGGTGGATGAGATCCACCAGGAGGTGAAACAAACGGCATCCCGCGTCCCCGGATCCCTGCGGCACGCACCGTCCCGTCCCGCGTTGACTTTTCGCGAGTTGAAGTTCGTCTAGTCCCCGGATCTGCTACATTTTCATGCCATGTTCATTGCATCATAGCTCCTTGACCGTAGTCTGTTTTGTGCATATAACATTTTGAAAATGTTCACTGTGAGATGATCTTAACTTTGTTCCATTTTGCCATGCTTGTTTGAATCCATCTTTATGCCCTTATCATCGTTGCAAGAGTGCTATGTGTTGTTGTCTGCTGTAGTTTAACAGAACTTGCTCATTTGTCATTTTTGTATCTTTTTGTGTGAATTTATTTTGAGCATGAAGTCTATATGTGTTATGAGCTACAACATGCCATCTTTTCTGTGGTGCAATCCACTCTTCATGATATGCCATGTGTTGATTTTTACAAGCTTTCAAAGTAGCCTCCGTGATGTTGCTGATTTCTGTGACAAGTCATTTCTGCCAAGTCTGAAACTGATATATTGTGATGCTATGTAAACCTGTTGATACCATGAGTTCTATGCATAATCTGGAGATGTTCACTAAGGGTGTTTTGTTACACATATTGTGATGCATCCATCCATGCCTTGATTTGCATTTATAGCCTATTGTAGCTTGTTGTTATCATGATCCAAAATTACTAAATAATGTTTCTGTCAGCCTGTTAACATTAAGTTCAGTTTTGCCATGTGTTTTGCTAGTGGTCCATGCACCCTATGAACTTTCTATTGACATGATTAACTTCATGAGCATGTCTTATTATTGTTGTTTACCTATTCACTTGCCTCCTACGTTCCACTTTGTTCCACTTTGTTCGGCTAGGTGTGCCAAGGGAGAACCACTACGATTTTGCTTCCAGCTCGCATGGTTAAGCTCCTCAGTGGAGAAAGCCGAAAACTGACTGTCACAATAAGTGCAAATTGGTCAGCAATCTGACGACTGTGTTAAACTATAAGATCGATAGGGGTCATCCCCACTATAAAAAAAAACATCCGTGACATTTTGGGCGAGCAATTTTTTTTCCTGTCATGCTTATGACACTTATATGATGATAATTGTGACAAAACCCGGTATCATCATAGATGTGGCGGGCTCCTACTTCTATGACAAAAAATCATGACAGAAAATTGGCTTTTCGTCCTGGGCGGGCCGGAGACGCAGCTGCATGACATTCTTTGGACCGTCCATGATGGTAAAAACCATGGTAGAAGCGAAGGCGAGGAAAATATCGGGGAGTTCCCGGTTACGGTGGGTGGCCGGGGGTCGAGCGATATGCTTTTCTCTCGTACACGTACGCGCGTGGGTGCGAGGTGTTGGGCTCTAATTGAACCTGAGCGAGGCGTTCGCCTACTGAACCCGAGCAATTGCACTGCAGGCTACACATTACTGAACCCGAGCGATTGATCGATGGCTATTAACTAAACCCGATTGAGCGATTCCTTCGCTACTGCTGCTAACTAAAGCCGATCGAACCCTGCTGCCTCCTTCCCTTGATGAACAGTGAGCGTTGTTGGGGGGGTTGGATGAACAGTTCTGGTGGGGGTTGGATGAACAGGACCCGTGGTAGTAGAGGCCGTTGCCGCTGGATGAACAGGACCCCGATCGAGCCGGTTGGGGGTGGATGAACAGGACCCCGTGGAGGGTTGGATGAACAGGACCCCGTGAAGGGCTGGTTGAACAGTAGCCGGTGGAGGGCTGGATGAACAGTAGCCCCGTGGAGGGGTGGTTGAACAGGACCCCGTGGAGAGGACTGGTTGAACAGTAGCCGGTGGAGGAGCGGTGGAGGCTGGATGAACAGGAGCCCGTGGATGAACAGTCGCAGGTGGACGTTGGAGGAGGTGGACGGTGATGAACAGTAGCCCGTGGAGGCAGTCGACGGTGGAGATGAATAGTATCCCGTGGAGTCCCGTTTTGCGGTACGCCACACCCCTCCCGATGAACAGGACCCCCGTTTCGACCGTAGCGCTCCAACAGAAGTCCGCTTCCTCCGTTTTGCGGTACGCCACACCCCTCCCGATCAACAGGACCCCGTTTCGACCATAGGATGTCCAAGAGAAGTCCATTTCCTCCGTTTTGCGGTACGCCAGACCCCTCCCAATGAATAGGATCTTGTTTCGACCGTGGACGGTCGAACACAAGGCCGTTTCCTCCGTTCTGCGGTACGCCAGGCCTTGTTTCGATGGCTGTTCTGTCCAAGCCGATTGGCTCCCGATGAACACGATGACGATGTAGTTTCTCCGTTCCGACCCAGCCATGTACACGAGCCCTGGCCGTACGTATGCACAAGTAGGCGTTGGAGACCCCGCTTGTATGTACGTACGTGGCCATATTTACTTTTAATTTCTTGCACCCTGGCTGCTGTACGTACGTGTACACGATATTAACGGGACTACATGACATGCTACGTGCACGCCTCTACTACGACACGTGCGCACCTCTACTACGACACGTGCCCTTCCTTACACGGCCACGGTTCATCACTGCAGCCTGCAGACAGACCGGACGACCAAAGAGTGTATGTACACGTTCGCAGCGTAATGACAACGCTACATACGCCGACCAGGTGGGTCCCGATCGCCGTGCACTTCCTTCCGTGTGAAGATGTAGCTGGTGGGTCCCAGCAGTCAGGGGGCGAATCATTTTTTTTCCCGTAATATGGACGCACTTCCTTGCGTGCGAAGATGTAGCTGGTGGGTCCCAGCAGTCAGGGGGGAAACGTTTTTTTTTCACGAAATACGGTGGCCCGTCCGGTGGGTCCCTACTGTCAGGTGGAGGAATCATTATTTTCCGCGTAATAAGGATGCACTTCCTTCCTGCGGCCGTGGACCCAGCTGTCAGCCTCTCCACATACAGTACTCTTTCGATGGAAGTTGTTCCTTGACCATGTTGACCACGCCGCGCCGAGAGCACGAGGGTGGTGGACGACGGCGAGGCCCAGGAAGGGGACGACGCAGAGCCGAGGAAGTCGCGACAGTGGAAGCCCACGCAGAGAGGAGTACGAGGGTTCACTGGTTCGGTTTCGGTGTGAGGCTGCCTCCGCCGCGGAATAACAGGGGGCGTGGGTAAGTGGAGGGATGGCCTGGCCAGCGGTGGGAGTAGTAGGGGGCGGTGAGACCTCTGCGGCATCACAACCGACCACGGGAGGCAGGAGCACGCGGCACGATTGGCGCTGGTTTGGGCGGATGGAGCAAGAAGACCAGAGGTTGAAGAAGCACTACGACCATTGGATGGACATCTTACGGTCACTAGAGCGAGAATCGTTCATATTGACTAAGTTGACAAAGCCCTCCATCCCCGTCAACTTAGTAGGCCCACAAGTCAACCTCCCACTATGGTGGGTCCCAGCTAGCAGGTGGGGTATTCATTTTTTTGTGCGTAATAAGGAGGCACTTCCTTGCGTGCAAAGATATAGTTGGTGGGTCCGACCTGTCAGCGGGGTGAACATTTTTTCACGAAATACAAAGGCCCTTCCGGTGGGTCCGAGCTGTCAGGTGGAGGAATCATTATTTTGCGCGTAATAAGGAGGCATTTCCTTGCGTGCGGCCATGGACCCAGCTGTCAGCCTCTCCACGTACTGTCCACTTCCGATGGATGTCGTTCGTTGACTACGTTGACCACACCGCGCCGAGAGCACCAGGGCGGTGGACTACGGTGAGGCCTAGGAAGGGAACGACACGGAGCCAGGGAAGACTCGGAAGTTGTTTCCCACGCGGAGGGGAGTACGAGGATTTATCGTCTGCCCGCCGTCACGGAGAATAACATGAGGTGTGGGTGAGTAGAGAGATGGCTAGGCCAGCAATGGGAGTCTGGTGGGCGGTGAGGCTGCTGGCAAAGACAGCCGGTCATGGGAGGAGGGAGCAGGCAGTCCGTCGGCGCTTGTTTGAGCGGGCCGAGCAGAAGAGCAGAGATTGAAGAAGACGACGGCCGTTGGATGGACATCCAACGATCCACCGCCTCGTGTGTTGACTAAGTTGACACGGCGTTGCATGTGTGTCAACCTTTTTTTAGGAAAGCATACGCGTCAACCTGTAGTAGGCGCACAAGTCAGCCTAAAATCCGTGGAAAACAACATACAACCCATCTGCCATTATTTCTAATAATTTACATCCCATTTGCTAATTCTTAAGAATTTTTTTGGAGCCCATCTTCTTTTTGTTAGCATTACACCCCATATTGTAGCCACGGTTAAAAATTAGACGAAATTTTTGCATATTTCCGTGCAGTCAGTTGTTTTTAATCCCGAAATATCAAGTCACATTCAAACTATTTTGAAAAATATTTTGTATAAATATAAAATCCAAATAATTGTCCACGCATAAAAGTCAATGGAATTTAAAATCTTGTAATGAAAAAAAATTGAAACTAATTCCCGGTTTGATGTGTTAAAAAAATGTACAACCCATTTCTGGGCAAGCCGAATGAAACTCTCCTCATCTTGAAAGATTTGCAGCCCAGCAGGGCTAATAAAGCAAGTAGGCCTCGTTTGGGTATTTCTTAAAAAAATTAGAACTGGGCTAGCCATTTTCAGCAAGAATAAAACACAACTGAGCTCATGATGTGGTAAACATAAATAAAACCACAGCTAGACGGGCCCTGACCCCGCACAGCCCGTTGTTACCACGATCATCGCTAAAACTAGTATAAATAACAACTGCTTGTTCCTAAAAAAAGTAAATAACAACTGCGTGACCTTCTGGGTTCATGGTGTCAGCCGCTCCTTGTGTAATTCTCTCGTTTATTGACTACGTTGACAATGGCATGAGCCCCAGATGTCCAACCATTAGGAGTAACAATTTTTTTGGGCTTGTAATAACGAGGCACTTGCTTGCATACTGCCATGACGCTGGTGGGTCCCTACTGTCATCCTCTCCATGTACAGTCATCTCCTTGTTCCTCTCAGTTGTTGACGACATTGACAACGCAAGAGGGCGGCACACCGCGCACGGCGAGCGAACCAAGGCGGAGGACGATGGCGAGGCCTCGGACGGAACAAACATGAGCTGTGGAAGATGCTCCAGTCCAACGAAGCGGAGGGAGTACCAGGTTGATCGGTTCGGAGTGCGTGTTGGGGCGGCGTCACCGGAGAATAACAGGACATGTGGGGGAATAGAGGAAGGGACTGGCCAATGTTGGAGGGTACGATAGGGCTGCGGAGGCGCAGCCAGCCATGGGAGGCGGGAGTAGGCAGAGCCGGCGGGGTGGTTTAGTTTGGGCGGCTGGAGGGAGAAGACAAGAGATAGAAGATACACGACAGAAGCACACAAAGTTTAAGACCAAGTTCGGATTGGCACAAAACCTTGATTTAGTTCGGACGTAAAGTTTTTAGGTTTTCCAAGCTTATGGCACTTTTAACCTATTTATGTGCTTCCAGCATAAGTCCCGCAGTACAACGCCGGACACATTTAAGGCTTCGACAATATCAAAGAGGGGCTGCGGCTAGAGCCGAACCCACGAAAAGCCAAGGTATTCCATGGACTCCTTGGCAAAACATTCTCGGATACTGCTTTATATGCATTGGTTTCGAATTGTGTCTTCGGTCAATAGTTGGGTTGCCTGGCTCCTGTACTTGCCTCCTACGTTCCACTTTGTTCGGCTAGGTTTGCCAAGGGAGAACCACTACGATTTTGCTTCCAGCTCGCATGGTTAAGCTCCTCAGTGAAAAAGCCGAAAACTGACTGTCACAATAAGTGCAAATTGGTCAGCAATCTGACGACTGTGTTAAACTATAAGATCGATAGGGGTCATCCCCACTATAAAAAAAAAGACACATCCGTGACATTTTGGGCCGAACAATTTTTTTTCCTGTCATGCTTATGACACTTATATGATGATAATTGTGACAAAACCCGGTATCATCATAGATGTGGCGGGCTCCTACTTCTATGACAAAAAATCATGACAGAAAATTGGCTTTTTCGTCTGGCGGCCGGAGACGCAGCTGCATGACATTCTTTGGACCGTCCATGATGGAAAAAACCATGGTAGAAGCGAAGGCGAGGAAAATATCGGGGAGTTCCCGGTTACGGTGGGTGGCCGGGGGTCGAGCGATATGCTTTTCTCTCGTACACGTACGCGCGTGGGTGCGAGGTGTTGGGCTCTAATTGAACCCGAGCGAGGCGTTCGCCTACGGAACCCGAGCAATTGCACTGCAGGCTACGCGTTACTGAACCCGAGTGATCGATCGATGGCTGTTAACTAAACCTGATTGAGCGATTCCTTCGCTACTGCTGCTAACTAAAGCCGATCGAACCCTGCTGCCTCCATCCCTTGATGAACAGTGAGGGTTGTTGGGGGGGGGGGTTGGATGAACAGTTCCCGGTGGGGGGTTGGATGAACAGGACCCCATGGTAGTAGAGGCCGTTGCCGCTGGATGAACAGGACCCCGTGGAGGGTTGGATGAACAGGACCCCGTGGAGGGTTGGATGAACAGGACCCCGTGAAGGGCTGGTTGAACAGTAGCCGGTGGAGGGCTGGATGAACGGTAGCCCGTGGAGGGGTGGATGAACAGGACCCCATGGAGAGGGCTGGTTGAGCGATGGCGGTGGAGGAGCGGTGGAGGCTGGATGAGCAGGAGCCCGTGGATGAGCGATCGCGGTGGGACGCTGGAGGAGGTGGACGATGGATGAACAATAGCCCGTGGAGGCAGTCGACGGTGGAGATGAATAGTATCCCATGGAGTCCCGTTTTGCGGTACGCCACACCCCTCCCGATGAACAGGACCCCCGTTTCGACCGTAGCGCTCCAACAGAAGTCCGTTTCCTCCGTTTTGCGGTACGCCACACCCCTCCCGATCAACAGGACCCCGTTTCGACCATAGGATGTCCAAGAGAAGTCCGTTTCCTCCGTTTTGCGGTACGCCAGACCCCTCCCAATGAATAGGATCTCGTTTCGACCATGGACGGTCGAACACAAGGCCGTTTCCTCCGTTCTGCGGTACGCCAGGCCTCGTTTCGATGGTTGTTCTGTCCAAGCCGGTTGGCTCCCGATGAACACGATGACGATGTAGTTTCTCCGTTCCGACCTAGCCATGTACACGAGCCCTGGCCGTACGTATGCACAAGTAGGCGTTGGAGACCCCGCTCGTATGTACGTACGTGGCCATATTTACTTTTAATTTCTTGCACCCTGGCTACTGTACGTACGTGTACATGATATTAACGGGACTACGTGACATGCTACGCACACGCCTCTACTACGACACGTGCGCACCTCTACTACGACACGTGCCCTTCCTTACACGGCCACGGTTCATCACTGCAGCCTGCAGACAGACCGATTGACCAGTATGTATGTACACGTTCGCAACCAGAATGACAACGCTACATACGCTTCGACCAGGTGGGTCCCGACTGTCAGGCACTTCCTTGCGTGCGAAGATGTAGCTGGTGGGTCCCTGCAGTCAGGGGGCGAATCATTTTTTTTGCCTGTAATATGGACGCACTTCCTTGCGTGCGAAGATGTAGCTGGTGGGTCCCAGCAGTCAGGGGAAACGTTTTTTTTTCACTAAATACGGTGGCCCGTCCGGTGGGTCCCTGTTGTCAGGTGGAGGAATCATTATTTTCCGCGTAATAAGGATGCACTTCCTTGCTGCGGCCGTGGACCCAGCTGTCAGCCTCTCCACATACAGTACTCTTTCAATGGAAGTCGTTCCTTGACCATGTTGACCACGCCGCGCCGAGAGCACCAGGGCGGTGGACGACGGCGAGGCCTAGGAAGGGGACGGCGCATAGCCGGGGAAGTCGCGACAGTGGAAGCCCACGCAGAGAGGAGTACGAGGGTTCACTGGTTTGGCTTCGGTGTGAGGCTGCCTCCGCCGTGGAATAACAGGGGGCGTGGGTAAGTGGAGGTGATAGAGGCAAAGGTGTCCCGATGTTTCGATGAGATGGTGGCTATCGTTTCTGTGGGAGTCGACCTTGACGATCCGACTACGTACGTGCGAGACGTCGCGCCTTAGCAATCTCTAAACCAACTACCGAGGGTATTTCGTGTCCCTTGAGGGAGGGGTCCGAAACCAACCCTAACTCTTGTTTGCCCACACATACGGACTCTAAAAATAGCCTACACTTAAGTATTTGGAAATTACATGGGCCTGGCCCAATATTAAGGTGACACAGCACCTAGAATAGCCTATGGACGAATATTATGAAGTGGCATCTTGTATATTTCGTCCAAGGCCTCATGCTCTCATTAGGGTGGCTTCAAAGTCCTGGAATCATCACTTGTAACTCCGTTCTTGTTCCCCTTATGCATGCCAACATCTCCATGCTTGAACTTGCTCCAAGGTTCATCTTTCTTGTCCATGGTAGGCCCTTCATTTGTAAGCAAAACAAATGTATCCAATTTAGGCAGCATCATATTCTCATGAACATTGGAATCGTTACCAAGAAACGAAAGTACCGATAATTCAATTGGCGTCTTGTGAGCTCTAGTAATTGGTCCAGTATGTATAGCAGCAGGGGCTGTGGGTGTAACAATGGTATTGATGTCCTCATCAGGAGGGATGGCCTGGCCAGCGGTGGGAGTAGTAGGGGGCGGTGAGACCTCTGCGGCATCACAGCAGACCACGGGAGGCAGGAGCACGCAGCACGATCGGCGCTGGTTTGGGCGGATGGAGCAAGAAGACCAGAGGTTGAAGAAGCACTACGGCCATTGGATGGACATCGTGCTGATCCTTTGGAGCGAGAATCGTTCATATTGACTAAGTTGGCAAAGCCCTCCATCCCCGTCAACTTAGTAGGCCCACAAGTCAACCTCCCACTATGGTGGGTCCCAGCTAGCAGGTGGGGTATTCATTTTTTTTTGTGCGTAATAAGGAGGCACTTCCTTGCGTGCAAAGATATAGCTAGTGGGTCCGACACATCGTCACCGGGTGAACATTTTTTCACGAAATACAGAGGCCCTTCCTTCTTTGTAAGTTCATTGAGAGGTGCAGCAATGGTGCTAAAGTCTCTCACAAAACGCCTATAGAAACCAGCGAGTCCAAGAAAACTCCTCACTTGTGTGACCGTTTTGGGCTGCGGCCAACTCTCAATAGCTTCAATCTTGGCTTTATCAACTTCAATTCCTGTGGTGTAACAACATAGCCAAGAAAAGATACTCGGTCGGTGCAAAAGGTGCACTTCCCAAGGTTACCAAACAAACGTGCATCACGTAGAGCATTAAAAACAACACGTAAATGTTCCAAATGTTCTTCCAAAGATTTGCTATAAATCAGGATATCATCAAAATAGACTACCACAAATCGTCCAATGAAAGCACGTAAAACTTCGTTCATTAGTCTCATGAAAGTACTAGGTGCATTAGTTAACCCAAAAGGCATGACTAACCACTCATATAAACCAAACTTAGTTTTAAATGCTGTTTTCCATTCATCTCCCAATTTCATACGAATTTGATGGTATCCACTACGCAAATCAACTTTGGAGAATATTGTAGAGCCACTCAATTCATCAAGCATATCATCTAGCCTAGGAATAGGATGACGATAACGAATAGTAATATTATTAATGCCTCTACAATCAACACACATACGCCGACGTACCATCCTTTTTAGGCACTAGTATAATAGGAACAGCACAAGGACTAAGAGATTCGCCGTATATAACCTTTTGTCGAGCAGCTCCTGTACTTGACGCATAATCTCCTTCGTCTCCTCTGGATTGGTACGGTATGGTGCACGGTTGGGTAGTCAATTTGATGCTCAATCCCTCGAATAGGTGGTAATCCCGGTGGTACGTCTTGTGGGAAGACGTCAGCGAACTCCTGCAAAATTTTAGTGACAGAAGGGGGCAAAGAGGAAGGAACGTCCTCGAATGAAAATAATGACTATTTGCACGCAAAAGCATAGCAAACAGATTTGCTAGAATCTAGCTCCTCAATATCAGATTTGGTGGCAAGTAAACATGCACTTTTCAGGTTTAATTTCGAAGCAACATTAGATGGTTTATTATTAGGCTTCATTTGTTGCTCAAATTCTTTTGCCACAATCTGATTTTCACTCTTATTTTCTCTCTGTTTTGCGTTATTAGCTCTATTAATATCATATTTCAAAATTGAATCAGAGTCATAGGAAGCAAAGTAATATTTTTATCCTTGTGAACAAGAGTATACCGATTGTTTCTACCATGGTGTACAGAATTTTTATCAAATTGCCATGGTCTACCAAGTAATAAGGAACATGCTTGCATAGGTACCACATCACAATCAACATAATCAGCATATGTAGAGATACTAAAATACACACGAGCGATGCGTGTTACCTTAACCTTGCACTGTTGTTGAACCATTGGATGTAGTAAGGATGTGGATGTGGTCTTGTGGTGAGAGAAAGCTTCTCCACCATATCCATGCTAGCCAAGTTGTTGCAGCTCCCTCCATCTATGATGACGCTTGAATAGAACGTTCCTTCACAACTCCCTTTGTATGGAACAAGTTATGCCTCTAATTTTGCTCAGCTTGTGTAACCTGCACACTCAAAACACGTTGAGCAACTAAACATTCATACTGTCTGGCATCTTCAAGAGCCATGTATTGCTTCTCATGATCGTAATCATCTCCACCATGTTCTTCATGTGTAATAAGAGCCAAAGTCTCTTCATCATAGTCACTAGCGGACTCATACCCACCATCCTCGGTAGCAATCATCACACGCTGAGATTGGCATTCTTCCGCAAAATGTCCTCTTCCCTTACAACGACGACGACAAATAATATCACTTGTGTGCCATGTTGATGCCATGGAAGAAGAAGAGCTCTGTGTAGGCCCAAAGAGTGCGCTCTTGGCGGAGATAGTGGTGGTTGTGCCCGCTTTCTTGTATCACGGTTGGAGGTGGCAGCCAGCGGAGGTGCCGGTGTAGTAGAACGTGTGGAAGTAGATGATGCACGTGGTGTCCATGATGAAGGTCGACCTGCAGAAAAGTTAGTCCGCGCCAACGACTGTCGATCCTGCACTTCACGTTCAGCTTTACAAGCAAGATGGAATAATCGAGTGATATTAGTATAATCCTTGTAGTCTAGAATGGTCTGAATATCTCTATTTAATCCACCCAGAAACGTGCAAGCATAGCTTCATTCTCCTCAACAATACCACATCTAATCAAGCCAGTTTGTAATTCCTGATAATATTCTTCTACCGAATTTTTTCCTTGTCTTAAGCGCTGCAATTTTTGAAGTAATTCACATTGATAATATGGTGGAACCCAACGATGCACGCATAGCAGTTTTCAAAGCAGCCCAAGTAGCTGGAACAGGATATAATCTACAATGTTCAGACCACCAAACACATGCAAAGCTAGTGAAAGCACAAACAAAGAAATGGAACACGTCTCTCCTCGTGATATTGTAAACATGTAAATCGTTGTTCAGTTTCTAACTCCCAAGTAAGATATATATCGAGAACATATCTACCCTCAAATGGTGGAATATTCAACTTCAATTTAGGGAGATGGTCATGATCTCGCACTGAGGGAGCCCTAACATTGCCATTATTTGCATGTGGACGACCGGGTGGTTGTGGTGCTTTGGTGGTTGCACGTAGTTCGAAGTTGATCAACCTCATCCTCGTACTCTCTCACATAATCATCCTCCCCACATCGCCAGCAGGAGCCATAGAAGTATCAACAAGCACCAAAGCAGCTTGGCCAGTGAAGAGGGACACGGCTCGCTTCGGCGGAGGGCTGCTTCAGCGATGTGGAGGTAGTCGTTGTTGTTGTTGTAGAGGTGCATTAGGTGCAGCCGGTGGTGGTGGTAGACGTGCGAGCAATTCATTAAACTTGTTATCGAGCTTTGTTTGACGCCTTCTCAATGCCATCTATCTTCTCCATGGCCTCTTCAAATCTATTTAGAACATCTTCCACCTGCCCACTCATCATTTGTTGAAACTTATCATGTAGCGCTTTGTTTGTCATGTTCTCCCGGTCGGTCTAAATCGACTTGTGATCCTGCCATGGTTAGCGACAATAGAAACACACAAGAATATGATTCGACAGACTACTAGGAAGTGGTGGTGGTGGTGTGGTGGACAGTCACAAATCCGTCAAGCAAATCTCAAATTCTTACCAGTTCTTACCCAACAGCAGGCGGTGATCGGCAATCGATGTAGTCAAAACTCTCAAAGCTTGGATAGAGCGATTACGGGGAGAGTCAAACGCATACGATGTAGATGTATGTGGAGCTGGGAAGGCTTATAATATGGTAGCAAAAAGGGTCAGCAATAATCAATTCAGAGATGCAAAGTTGAATAAACGCTAACGACGGTACTGTGCTGGTCCTAGGCTAGACCGTGCTAGAGACGCGAGCCTAGAACACTAACAAAATCACGGCGCTGCACGGAAACAACGGAAAAGCACACTCTGGGAAAAAATTTTTCGCTCTTTTTTTTGCGCTGCTCTTTTTTTTTTGCGAAAAATCACTATAATGGCGAGTGTCTCAAAACTCTTCCCAGGTCAAACTGACAGGATGGGCATGAAAATTTTTCGACCAATTTTTTTTTTGACTGCCCGGACCCAAAAACTGGAAACGGGTCAAAAAAACTTTCTATAATGGCGACTGTCTCAATACGCTTAGAAACACCTAAAAATAGGATAACCAGAAATTTTTTCGACAAGTGCGTTTTCGGAAAATTTTGGGCCTAAACGGAGGGTGGTTTCCAGACTCAGGCAAGGAAACGCGAATCTCCACCATGTTTTTTTTTCCGAAACCTACTCCGGCTAGGAAACGCGAATCGGAAACTAGATGGATCTCGAAAACAAACCTAATATGAGAAGAACTCGGATTGGTGGTGGATATGTGGTGGTGGTGGTGGTATATGGTAGCGGTGGTGGTATATGGATACGGATTCAGAGCGGTGGCGGATAAGCAATGGTGGTAGATGGCAAGGCGATGATGATGGTGCGGCGGCGGCGTGAAAACTTATGACCAGAACTCGAAACTCTAAAAGACTAGACGCTCAGACCAGCAACTAAACACGACGAAGCAACCGCAAATTCAACAAAGCAAAACCCTAAAAAGATTATGCAAAGGCTCAGATTGGTTCGGATATGATGAACTAACCCTAATTTTTTTTGTGGCTTTTTCGTGGACTTTAGGTACGAAAAACAGACTCGATCTAATCTACGAAAAACAGACTCGATCTAACCCTAAGGGCTGTATATATGGAGAGAGAGGAGGGAATTTCGTGGCCCTTGAGGGAGGGGTCCGAAACCAACCCTAACTCTTGTCTCCCCACACATACGGACTCTAAAAACAGCCTACACTTAAGTATTTCGAAATTACATGGGCCTGGCCCAATATTAAGGTGACGCAGCACCTAGAATAGCCTATGGACGAATATTATGAAGTGGCATCTTGTATATTTCGTCCAAGGCCTCATGCTCTCATTAGGGTGGCTTCAAAGTCCTGGAATCATCACTTGTAACTCCGTTCTTGTTCCCCTTAGCATGCCAACATCTCCATGCTTGAACTTGCTCCAAGGTTCATCTTTCTTGTCCAGGGTAGGCCCTTCATGTGGAAGCAAAACAAATGTATCAAATTTATGCAGCATCATATTCTCATGAACATTGGAATCGTTACCAAGAAACGAAAGTACCTGATAATTCAATTGGCGTGCGCGAGCTCTAGTAATTGGTCCAGTATGTATAGCAGCAGGGGCTGTGGGTGTAACAATGGTATTGATGTCCTCATCAGGAGGGATGGCCTGGCCAGCGGTGGGAGTAGTAGGGGGCGGTGAGACCTCTGCGGCATCACAGCAGACCACGGGAGGCAGGAGCACGCAGCACGATCGGCGCTGGTTTGGGCGGATGGAGCAAGAAGACCAGAGGTTGAAGAAGCACTACGGCCATTGGATGGACATCGTACGGTCACTGGAGCGAGAATCGTTCATATTGACTAAGTTGGCAAAGCCCTCCATCCCCGTCAACTTAGTAGGCCCACAAGTCAACCTCCCACTATGGTGGGTCCCAGCTAGCAGGTGGGGTATTCATTTTTTTTTGTGCGTAATAAGGAGGCACTTCCTTGCGTGCAAAGATATAGCTGGTGGGTCCGACCTGTCAGCGGGGTGAACATTTTTTCACGAAATACAGAGGCCCTTCCTTCTTTGTAAGTTCATTGAGAGGTGCAGCAATGGTGCTAAAGTCTCTCACAAAACGCCTATAGAAACCAGCGAGTCCAAGAAAACTCCTCACTTGTGTGACCGTTTTGGGCTGCGGCCAACTCTCAATAGCTTCAATCTTGGCTTTATCAACTTCAATTCCTGTGGTGTAACAACATAGCCAAGAAAAGATACTCGGTCGGTGCAAAAGGTGCACTTCCCAAGGTTACCAAACAAGCGTGCATCACGTAGAGCATTAAAAACAACACGTAAATGTTCCAAATGTTCTTCCAAAGATTTGCTATAAATCAAGATATCATCAAAATAGACTACCACAAATCGTCCAATGAAAGCACGTAAAACTTCGCTCATTAGTCTCATGAAAGTACTAGGTGCATTAGTTAACCCAAAAGGCATGACTAACCACTCATATAAACCAAACTTAGTTTTAAATGCTGTTTTCCATTCATCTCCCAATTTCATACGAATTTGATGGTATCCACTACGCAAATCAACTTTGGAGAATATTGTAGAGCCACTCAATTCATCAAGCATATCATCTAGCCTAGGAATAGGATGACGATAACGAATAGTAATATTATTAATGCCTCTACAATCAACACACATACGCCGACGTACCATCCTTTTTAGGCACTAGTATAATAGGAACAGCACAAGGACTAAGAGATTCACGTATATAACCTTTGTCGAGCAGCTCCACATTTGACGCATAATCTCCTTCGTCTCCTCCGGATTGATGCGGTATGGTGCACGGTTGGGTAGCGATGCACCGAATTAAGTCAATTTGATGCTCAATCCCTCGAATAGGTGGTAATCCGGTGGTACGTCTTGTGGGAAGGCGTCGTGAACTCCTGCAAAATGTTAGTGACAGGGGCAAAGAGGAAGGAACGTCCTCTAATGAAAATAATGCCTCTTTGAACACAAAAGCATAGCAAACAGATTTGCTAGAATCTAGCTCCTCAATATCATATTTGGTGGCAAGTAAACATGCACTTTTCTGTTTAATTTCGTAAGCAACATTAGATGGTTTATTATTAGGCTTCATTTGTTGCTCAAATTCTTTTGCCACAATCTGATTTTCACTCTTATTTTTCTCCTGTTTTGCGTTATTAGCTCTATTAATATCATATTTCAAAATTGAATCAGGAGTCATAGGAAGCAAAGTAATATTTTTATCCTTGTGAACAAGAGTATACTGATTGTTTCTACCATGGTGTACAGAATTTTTATCAAATTGCCATGGTCTACCAAGTAATAAGGAACATGCTTGCATAGGTACCACATCACAATCAACATAATCAGCATATGTAGAGATACTAAAATACACACGAGCGATGCGTGTTACCTTAACCTTGCCGCTGTTGTTGAACCATTGGATGTAGTAAGGATGTGGATGTGGTCTTGTGGTGAGAGAAAGCTTCTCCACCATATCCATGCTAGCCAAGTTGTTGCAGCTCCCTCCATCTATGATGACGCCTTGAATAGAACGTTCCTTCACAACTCCCTTTGTATGGAACAAGTTATGCCTCTAATTTTGCTCAGCTTGTGTAACCTGCACACTCAAAACACGTTGAGCAACTAAACATTCATACTGTCGACATCTTCAGCCATGTATTGCTTCTCATGATCGTAATCATCTCCACCATGTTCTTCATGTGTAATAAGAGCCAAAGTCTCTTCATCATAGTCACTAAGCGGACTCATACCCACCATCCTCGTAGCAATCATCACACGCTGAGATTGGCATTCTTCCGCAAAATGTCCTCTTCCCTTACAACGACGACAAATAATATCACTTGTGTGCCTGTTGATGCCATGGAAGAAGAAGAGCTCGTGTAGGCCCAGCAGTGCGCTCTTGGCGGAATAGTGGTGGTTGTGCCTGCTTTCTTGTATCACGGTTGGAGGTGGCAGCCGACGGAGGTGCCGGTGTAGTAGAACGTGTGGAAGTAGATGATGCACGTGGTGTCCATGATGAAGGTCGACCTGCAGAAAAGTTAGTCCGCGCAAACGCCTGTCGATCCTGCACTTCACGTTCAGCTTTACAAGCAAGATGGAATAATCGAGTGATATTAGTATAATCCTTGTAGTCTAGAATGGTCTGAATATCTCTATTTAATCCACCCAGAAAACGTGCAAGCATAGCTTCATTCTCCTCAACAATACCACATCTAATCATGCCGGGTTTTAATTCCTGATAATATTCTTCTACCGAATTTTTCCTTGTCTTAAGCGCTGCAATTTTGAAGTAATTCACATTGATAATATGGTGGAACCCAACGAGTACGCATAGCAGTTTTCAAAGCAGCCCAAGTAGCTGGAACAGGATATAATCTACAATGTTCGGACCACCAAACACATGCAAAGCTAGTGAAAGCACAAACAGCAGCGGGAACACGTCTCTCCTCAGGATATTGTAAACATGTAAATCGTTGTTCAGTTTCTAACTCCCAAGTAAGATATATATCAGAAACATATCTACCCTCAAATGGTGGAATATTCAACTTCAATTTAGGGAGATGGTCATGATCTCGTACTGAGGGGAGCCCTAACATTGCCATTATTTGCATCTGGACGACCGGGTGGTTGTGGTGCTGGTGGTTGTGGTGTTGGTGGTTGCACGTAGTTCTGAAGTTGATCAACCTCATCCTCGTACTCTCTCACATAATCATCCTCCCCCACATCAGCAGCAGGAGCCACAGAAGTATCAACAGCAGCACCAGCAGCTTGGCCAGGCTGAAGAGGGACACGGCTCGCTCGGCGGAAGGCTGCTTCGCCATGTGGAGGTAGTTGTTGTTGTTGTTGTAGAGGTGCATTAGGTGCAGCCGGTGGTGGTGGTGGTAGACGCCAGCGAGCAATTCATTAAACTTGTTATCGAGCTTTGTTTGAACGCCTTCTCAATGCCATCTATCTTCTCCATGGCCTCTTCAAATCTATTTAGAACATCTTCCACCGCCCACTCATCATTTGTTGAAACTTATCATGTAGCGCTTTGTTTGTCATGTTCTCCCGGTCGGTCTAAATGCGGCTTGTGATCCTGCCATGGTTAGCAGCAATAGAAACACACAAGAATATGATTCGACAGACTACTAGGAAGTGGTGGTGGTGGTGTGGTGGATAAATCACAAATCCGTCAAGCAAATCTCAAATTCTTACCAGTTCTTACCCAAAGAAGAAAGGTGATCGGCAATCGATGTAGTCAAAACTCTCAAAGCTTGGATAGAGCGATTACCAGGGAGAGTCAAACGCACGATGTAGATGTATGTGGAGCTGGGAAGGCTTATAATATGGTAGCAAAAAGGGTCAGCAATAATCAAATGGATCGGTCACAAAACCTAGGTTGAAAAGGGCAACAACATCTAACTCCAGCACTGTTTTCGGCAGTCACAGTCAAATGGATCGGTCAGGTCCATAGAATGAACATCCTGGGTCGTAAAATTTACTGGATTATGACCACAATATGTTGTAAATAGAAGCCCGTCACGTTCAGAAGCTCTTTTGCCCACCTGAAACTCCTTTTTTTTCTCTTTGACATACCCATCCGTCAAAACCATGCTGCTGATAAACTTAAGCCTGATGGATAATAGTAACCTCGCATTCAGCAGGAAGAATGTGACAAATTTAGTGTTTACATGGTTGGCTACATATCGTTCTAGCGTTATTGTCTTCAATCGAATGTCATGAGAAGTGAGAAAATCCCGCTGCTTACGAATCCACTGATTGGTTATAACTTTCTTACCCCGTCCTGTTGCCTAAATAGACATGAAGATTGAAAACAATTATGGTCTAAAAAAAGAGTGGAGAAAGAGCAACAGCTGAACAATTAATTCTAGTACACTATATGCGGGCTTCCAATGTGCGTGAATTTATCATCTTTACATACAACTTCTCCAGACATGGAAAGCATTGCAGCAAGCCAATAATCTTGTTCAGATCAAAACTATTCATTTGGATATATAAGATCTTGACAGAATCGAGCACCATTGATAGGCTATCCATGGAGAAACTCTTCATTGAGCATAGAACATAATATTAGTACAAAATGTGTACTCCAAGATGATATATAACTTATGCGCAGAAATTTAAAATGCAGCTTATGGTTACAAGTGTAGATGATAATATAAAGTACCTGAAGAACTGTGGAGCCAAACACCATTTTGAAATGAGCACAGAGATCATGTATTACACCCAAGGTCTCCAGTTTAGGCGTAGAGAGGACGGTTATTTGCGACGCTGAATAACTAGAATCAAGGATCAACCTTTGAAGTGAAGGGGCATCTTGGATGATGAGCTGCCTTCCGTCAAAAGAAATTCCAATTCTTACAAGGTTAGGCGACTTTATTTGGAGACAATCGATTCTAATCGTGAAAACAAGCACCAAGCACTCCGAGGCAGGGCAACTAGAGTGGACGATCTTTGTGCAATGAGGCCTCCGATATCTGAACCCGCACAAGTGAAAGTTTCTTGAGAAATGGGAGTTGAAGGTTTAGTACCAGTTATTGTCTGGTAGGTAGCACAAGTAAAGGTGGCGGTGTGGAGAGAGGAGGAAAACCATGAGATGGACATCGGTCTTTGAGGGCACAAGTACATGGCGTTAGGTATCTGGTAGGTGATTTCCAGGGGAATAGTAGAACTCAAGCAGCTGTAGTTCTATGAATTCAGGGGATTTCAGCCAGGCGTCCATCATGCAGGGCATGTTATGCTTGCTCAGGTAGCATGATGGGATGCAGAGGCTTTGAACGGAGCCCTGGTGGGAGGAAATGATAGCTCTGGGGATTTCAAAATCATTGAAGAGAGATAGCTAACGACAGTCGAGATTAAGGGGCATGGCGCACCATAGAGGGCGCCACCGATTGAGAGGACTTGGGTGCGGCAGCAATCCTTGGTGGGGAGAAGCGAGATGATCTCCCCAAGGACGGTGTTCGGGAGATTGCTGATGCGGTCCACCCAAGATTCTATGGGTTCCTGGGATCCGGTGGGGGCAGGGTCGCCGCTTCTCCCCATGCTGCTGGGTGCGGGATCTACAACTGGCGTCGCCACTGGCGGGAGCCTCATCTTCTTGGCGCTGGGGTCAACCGACTTCATTTTCCTCGAGGGTGTCGCATCGCGTTCACGGAATTGAGCAGAGTAACGAATGACAAGCCTAGTTGTAGTGCGAGTGAAGAAGAAGGGGAGATGGGGTTTTTTTAGTAGTGAGGAAGAAGGGGAGCTGGGGTTTTCTATAGGAGTGAGGTGAGGAATTTGGGGGTACGAGTGGAGCGAGCTGACGTGAGGTGGGTGGAAATGAGGAGGAAGAAGAGCACCCAGGTTTTTCTGGGGGGCGGTGTGCTGGGTGTGGGTAGCGCCTCTCATTATGTAAATATATGGGCTTTTGAATTGATTTTATTATTTACTAGGCTGGATGGGCTGTTTTGTCTTGGGACCAAATAAATAATTACTACTAGTACAGTGGAGACACTCTACAGCTACTAGGAAAAACAATTACTACTAGTACAGTGGATACACTACCGCTTCTGGCTCCTCCTAGGTCATCAAAACATCTCCCTCTACTGAATGCCATTTTACTTTTGTTCACCGACATGCGGGCCATGCAGCGCGCGGTCCCAAATGCCATCCACCAAATTAGAAGGCAGTATGTAGGCGGAGAGTCACCCCGGTCATAGAGCGACAGTAATGAGCCGTCGAATCACAAAACCCCACCTCCCCACAATCTAAGTTTGATGGACGAAGCAACCATCATTTCACTCTTTGCGGAATCCCCTTCTCCCTCACCGTCTTCAGAAAGCCAACACTCGCATCTGCCACTGTTCTTCTCTCCCAATGAAGGGAAGGTAAGCGGATCCGTGATGTTGGTATATTTTCGATTAGAGAAAAGAAAAGAATTTTTGCATAGCAGTAACCGATCCTCACTCTCTTTTTTGTTTCATTGTCATTGCGATTGTGTTTTCCTTTCAGTGGTCTCCTAGTATTCGTCAGATTCATGATGGACCAAGGAGAACCAGGCAAAGATCTACTGATATTGGAGCAGACGCAGGAGGCTGATCCCCGTGATATAGAGGGCTCCAAGAAGATGGAGGCAGCCACCAAGTCGACCCCAGATATGCTGAGATGGTCAACGCCCCGTTTGAGGTTACAGCCCCCATGGCCCTGCAGGAGCAGTTTCCCCCCTTCGAGGATGTGTCCCCCCCGCTGAGCTGCCCAAGGTGATTTTCTTCTTTGCCGATCTCGATTGTGATTTTTCATCTAAGTATGTGGTGAAGAATAATGAAAAATTCTATTAGCTTCCATGCCATGGTATACATAGTGGTTTAAATAACTTGTGTTTCTTATACTAAAAGTAATTCAGAATTTTTTTCTATTTCAATTAGAGCCTTGATGCAGACAAGGATTGTGTGGTTGTACATGTCACTCGCTATGAGGCGGATGACCTGAATATACGCATTGGGAAAAAGAGTTCTTAGGCTGTTTGATCCTGGAAGCCATTTGCGCTTATACCGATGTTGAGTTGTATTCCAGCCTCACTGTTGTCAGGCGTGTTGTCCAGGGTGTATTGGAGCACAAGATGTTCAAAGCTAATCCTTTGTTTGTGAGGCATACTATTTTTGTCAAGCTTACGCAGGAAGATGACATGGCATGCATCCACAAACAAGTTTATGAGTGGCAAGGCCACAAGGTTGTCTTCATGAAGGTTCACAGGATTGAGATGCTGCCGGACGTCCTCGATGATGTTCATGGCAAGGTTCGTCTTGTGTCCAGCCCAAATTAGACCGAGGCATGAAATAGTTGCCCCAGCTAGTGTTTAATAGTAGTTTGGATTGTGTCGAATTATTCGAACCTTGCCTATTATCAAGCCCTCTAGGCTAGTACTCTGTTTGAATCCGTCTATGGGAACTGCTGCTACTTTTGTGTGCCCGTGAATCATGTGAGAACCATCATAATTGTTGCCGAAACATATGCGTCCTCACTAGTTTTTTCATGAATATGGCATGGTAAGACATAAGTTGTCACGGTTTATCATTCGAGCAGTGTGTGTTTGATGAAATAGAGTACTCGTTCGAGAACTGTGCGCCGACGTATGCATATGTACTTACTGTTGGTGCTACCCCACTTGTAAGCAGTTGTGCAAAACACGGTACATTGGCTCAGCTCGCTTCAACACTAGGCTATCGACAAGCTAACAATCAATAATCTGCTATCTGACATATAAGCAACTACGTATCTTGTTACAGTGGTTCATGCAGTTAACTGAGACCACAATGTAAATTCCAAACGTTCACACGCTAGTCCAACGTTCATGTGGAACACTCACATTAAACTCGGCTTCATAAAAAACTTGAAAAGCATAAGTTAAGCAATTTTATACATCTCAATGATTCATAGAACATAGCAAACATATACTAGTTCACAGCAAAAGACAAAGTTGTGAGAAGGTTTACAAATCAGGAAAAACAAGCAAGGCTTCTCTGAGCAAAGGGTCTCGCGGCAGGCTTAAATTTCCTGGAGTTCACTCTGGTTTTTTCTTGTTGCCACCATCCAGGGCTAGGTTCTCTCATTCCATAATAACCAATTATAATTGTGTTCTCAGCTGGAATGCTGAACTGAACCATGTAGTGTACTGACTAGCTGAAATTCTTGTGCATTCCACTAAATTTAAGCACCACTATTTGCAGAAATAAGCAGACCACAATGCCTCTTGTCCGGCAAGACCTTTTGTCCCAAAAACCTCCCAGTAACCGCCCGTGCTAGTCCTCGGCCCATGGATGAACTGGTAGAAAGTGCATTCCGGACTAAGATGCAGTTGTTTTCGCTCGTCCCTGCTTTGCAATCAGGAAGTAAAACGTACGAATCAACTTCTTTTAGATTGCATTGGTCATTCTACCTAGTTACTACCAATGTAGGAATACCGGGAACACTGGTGGTTAGAGGACGGCGGCTAGGAATAGCCATCTCATTTTGTGCAGTTGTAGTAAAACTGAGGTGTGTACTTTTGATTGCGCAGATAGAAATGATACGGAGACAGACATCCGTGTTTGCGCAAATACGAAATACCGTTATTTAAACAATGACAGATATTTGCAGTGGCATATGATTAACAACAACATCTATTGTGTTATAATTGGCACTAGATTGACAGTATGAAAGTGACCTTAAGTAAGTAGCATCACATCACATCAACACTGCCGCTAGATTAACATGCAGAACAATAGCATTAGTATTACTATCATGAGAGTAGCACATGGTCAAGAATGTGCAATCAAATTTGTGCAGTTCCACTGGGATGAAGCAATGTTAGAGGTGTGAGATTTAAGTGTAACTGCAAAAACACAATTCATGGGAAATAAAGCAAGACATAAGCACTTCATAAAATGGTGGTGGCATTGCTTCAATTTATTGATGGCACTATACCATTACTTATAGTGACATTAGGTGGCATTGCTTAATGCTTCATGTGATTTTACATTAACGACAGTGATATGGGTATAGGGACAGCAGGGGCATAAAGTGGTGAGGCAGATGTGGTTGCCGAGAGCGGCAAACACTCAGGCAGCATGTCTGCATTTGTCCCATTTTTTATCTCCTCGGCGACATTTTCCTATGTGAGCACAGGAAATCTAGACCTGCTCATTCTCATTTGCGTTGTCCCCCAACACCCCTCACTTTCTTTCCTTTTTCAACCAAGAGATAGGTCCACTTCCCCCACCCTTCGCCATCCACCATGCTTTCTTCGCCTTTTCAACCAAGAGACTGGTTGGGTGTGACGCCCGGGTAATTAAGCTACAGTGATCCCCGCTAATGATGCCACGTCACCTCGGTTACTGTGGATAAACTCGCGTTAGTTCGGAACCTAGTTCGAATTTCAAATTTAAAACCGAGGCAAACAATAAAAGTTTTCAAACATTAAAACTAAAATGTTCGAGTGTGCCAATTAATGCTTAGGTATTTATGGTGAAGAAACCACACTTTTACAAAATGCCTAAATACTTTAAAATAAATTAAAACAGAAAATAATAAATAGAAAGAAAAGGAAAGAACCCCCTCGGGGCTCCTACCAGCCCCGCCCACTGGCTAAGCCGGCCAGCCGCCCACCCCATGGCCCCTTAACCCCCACCCCGACCGAACCCTAGCCTCGTCACCCCACTCACCCTTGACCCCCACCTCTCCTCTCGCCCCCTCCCTTCCCCGATCCAATCGGGATCGGGCCCAACCCATCGCCGCCTCCCGACGCATCACAGCGCCGCCCGCCCGTCGCTCGCCGTCGTCCTCACCCTCCTCCCTTTCACTGGACGGAAGGGGCCCCCGTCGCCGTCACGCGCCGGCCCAAGCGTCGCCGCCTCGCCCTCGCCCGACGGCCTTCTCGTCGGCCCCTCCTCCTCGCCGGGCCGCCCCTCTCCCTCGCGTCCCCGTCCTCCTCCTCGACCACCGCTGCCACGATCCCTACGGCCCCACTGAGCCTCGCCCCTCTCCCCTTTGCCTTCCTGCTCGCCTCGTCACCCAAGCCCTTTGTTGCCACCGTGGCCTCCACCCCGTTCGCCGCGGCGGTTGTGCCTCGCCGCTGCTCGGCCACCCCGTCGTGTGCCCCCTTTCCCAGCTCACGTCTGCGGCTGGCCGCCCTCACCCAGCCACGGCGCCCGCGCCCGCTCTCTCCCATCTCCGCATCTCGACCCCGCCCATGCCACCCCTGCTCCGCCTCCTGCCACGACTACGGTCCCCGCCCGCTCGGCCCGTTCCGACCTCGCCTGCTGCCGCTCCTCCTGCACCATGACGCCGGCGCCCGTCCCCTCCCTCTATCGACACAGGCGGGTGCACATCACCCGCTCCAAGCGCCCGTAACCCGCACGCCCGCTAAGCCACCGCTGGCCCAATGACAAGTGGGGCCCAGCCCCAGAACAAATGTAAAAAAAAACAAACAAAGAAAGTAAAAAAATAAATAATTAAATTGATTAGAAAAATGAATTAATAAATAATAATTAAAATGATAATTAATTAGTAAATTAAAGAATTAATTAAACTAATTAAACCTGATTAGATTAACCTAACCACTAATTAAACTAATTGACACTGTTTAATTAACCTACTAGTTAAACAGGCAATGATTTGTGGGCCCCACTCGTGGTTGACCTAATCAACTACACAGTTGACTGCTGACGTCAGCATGATGTCATGCCGACGTCATCATTTGCTATTCTGGATAATGTTGAAGTAATTAAATAAATTCCAGAAATTAATAAAATCTTTAGAAAATCATATCTTTTAATCCGTAACTCGGATTAAACTATAGCTTTACCTCTAATAATAGTAAAAGTCTAGGTGGCTTTGGAACAGCCGACGGAAGTAGAAAAAGATCCACACGCAGCAACGTGGGGAGCTAGGGCAGTAGAGCAAGGCAGGTTTCGAAGGAATATATATCTGAGGGTCGTCGGCATGTGGCAAAGACGGCGTCGGGAGGCCGCATCTTGGCCACAATACAGCAGGGAGGAAGAAGGGGTCGAAGGCCCTCCTGAGCCCGCGCTCTCTCGGAGAGAACGGTGCGGCTGCCGATCGGGACGCGCGGGCAGCCGTTGGTCTCCTCCCTCGCCGCCGACGATAGCGTGAACGATGCACCTACACCCCTGCCCCGGTCGAGGTGGTCCGGCCGGATTTGTGACCAATCGTGAGTAGAGAGAGAGAGAGAGAGAGAGAGAGAGAGAGAGTGGCCACCTATGTCTTGCTTAGATCTCGAGAGCATGAGAGAGTGAAAGAGAGGAACCCTAGTAAAGCAAGCGCTAAGGCTCCTGCTGTAACGCCCTGGATGTAACTTTCCATATTTGTAACTCCAACTCTTGCCATTTCCGGCTATGTGATATGATATTTTCCTTCGTGGTTGGGTTTTGTCTTTCGTTTTGCTTTTTGTTTTGTTCATGCATTCATCTTTGCATCATTTGCATTGCATCATGTCATCATGCCACTAAATTTGCAACTCAAATAAATTGAATGGATCTCTGATTCATTTAAATTGAGGGAAATGCACATGGTGATTTCTCTTTAAAACCTATTCAAAGTCTCCTACTATTATTACGGAGCTATATTAAAATATTCAATTAACTTTGGAATCACCATAACACACTTGCAATTCAATTCTCATGCCTTTTTGCTTCATGTTTGTTCTCCAAACTTTCTCCATAATTCTTTCTCCATTTATCGAGGCTCCTCCCAAATTCTCAACATTTTTGGGCACTTCGAAATCCTCGTCCTTGTTCAAACCATTTGAATTAAATTCAAATGAATTTGAATTTAATTCTTGCAATCATGATCAGTTCTATTTTCTTGGGACAAGCGCATTTTTTGTGAGTTCGGGAAAATAATCCCCTTGCACAAATTCTTGTCCACTCATTTCTTTTCTCTCCTTTTCTTTCTTTGCTTTTCTGTTTTTGGGAGAGATTTGAAGAGAGAAAGATGCCAACAACAACAGCCGACCAGGCCACTGGCCTTTTCCCTCTCCGCGGTGTGGCCCAGCAGATCGAGGCCCAACCAGCAGCCCAGCCCCACCTAAACCTATAACCCTAGCCCCTCACCACACTCTCTCCCGATCCCCATCTCTCCCTCTCGTTCCCGTGCCCGCCGCCACACCCAAGATCAAGGCTCGATCCCATCACCCGCTCGACCTCCTTCGTCCCGATCGGCAACAGAAGCGCCACCGAGCCCTCATGCCCATGAATGTCCTCTGCCGCCCGCCTCCGTTCGCTGGTGTCCCTCGCCGCGGGACCTTCCCTCACATCGTTCTTCTGCTTCCATGCCGCGCACCACCCAAGCCATGGCGCTGTGCCGCCCCTTGTCTCGCCCGCGAAGGCGACCACCTGTCTCCGCCGCCTCCTGCCTAGTCTGCATCCCCGTCGCTCCTCCTTGGCTTTTGCGTGGACCTCGTCGCCAAGACCCCAAGACACAGCCCCGGCCTCATGTACCCGTGCTGCACCACTACGACCCACATGCCCTGTCCGCCGTAGTGGATGACCACGACGCCCCCCTGTCATCATGCACCTGCGATGGTTGTTGCTGTTTGACTCAAAGTTCGACTATGTTTTGCTGCCTCGACCAAGACCGCCAAGTACCATGACGCCCGGAGCTCTGGGATCCGTCAAGTTCGACTACCTTCGTGTGTACCTCTACCCTCAGACCCCGTGTACATCAAGTTCCTCGTCATGACCCTGAACATCTACGAAACGTGTATCCCTACTTTCACTACCGTTGCGTGAAGGACTACTTCCACTACGACCCGTGAACGACTACTTCCCTAGACGTTTTTGAACCGCCTCGAAATGCATGCTTTGAAGGTATACCCCGAGACGACGCCCGTGAATGAATGCATGAGTGATGTATGAGATGCCCGTGTTTGTACCGTGTCTGAACTGTCGTTGCACGTTCCTCATTTGCCATGTCGTCGACCCGTGGGAACCCGGTTACCGAGAGCACCCCACCATCTCTAGCATGCTCCGCACACTTCCTGTTGCACCGGTATCTCCATGAGCTACCGGAACCAATATGTTGCGTGGCATCATTTTCAGATTCGTCGCCGTGACACCCTTTCTTTCTGCCACGGTGACAAATGCCTCAGATCTTGCTCATGTTAACATTTTCATAAAATTGCTTAAAACTTGCATATGTCATTTGCATCATGATAACAACATTTAAAATGTTTAAAATTGTGTTTGTATTAAATTTCTAAATGACATGAGGATTTACCGGGATTGTTGTTTGATGTTTCCAGCCTCATTTAAATTGCCTAAAATGTGTAGTTACTTATGCTTCACCTTTTACCATGTTAACCAACATTTAATATTGATGTGTACCAAAACATGAGTGAACTAAATATTTGAATGTGGTGTTTCGTCAATATGCAACTCGTTACATATTGAGCTCCACTTAACTTGTAGTGTTGTTTGTGCACTTTGCCATGCCATGCCTCATTAAACCGGACATGCATCATACTTGATTGTGCATCATGCCATGATTATGCTTGTTGGTTTACCATGTTGTTTGCTTCTTTCCGGTGTTGCTTCTTCTTGATAGTTCCGGTTACACTGCGTTTGTGAGGATCCGTTCGACTACGTTGGTTCGTCTACTTCATGGATTCGATCTTCTGATTTCAGGCAAGATGACCATTACCCTCGATATCACTTCTATCTTTGCTTGATAGTTGTTCGTTCTATCGCTATGACTCCCATATTGCCATGCCAAGCCTCTAACCATCCTTCCTAGCAAACCGTTGTTTGGCTAAGTTACCGCTTTTGCTTAGCCCCCTCTAGCTAGTTGCAGGTGAAGATGAAGCTGGTTCCATGGTGGAACATGATGATGTTGGGATATCACAATATCTCTTATTTTAATCAATGCATCTATATACTTGGTAAAGGGTGGAAGGCTCGGCCTTATGTCTGGTGTTTTGTTCCACTCTTGCCGCCTTAGTTTCCGTCATACCGGTGTTATGTTCCTTGATTTTGCGTTCCTTACGCGGTTGGGGTTATGGGACCCCCTTGACAGTTTGCTTTGAATAAAACTCCTCCAGCAAGGCCCAACCTTGTTTTTAACTTTTGCCGCCTAAGCCTTTTTCCATTGGGTTCTGCAGACTCAAGGGTCATCTTTATTTTAACCCCCCCGGGCCAGTGCTCCTCTGAGTGTTGGTCCAAACTAGAGCCCTTTGCAGCGCCACCTCGGGGAAACTTGAGGTTTGGTTTTAGTTGTACGGATTGCTCATCCGGTGTGCCCTGAGAACGAGATATGTGCAGCTCCTATCGGGATTTGTCGGCACATTCGGGTGGTCTTGCTGGTCTTGTTTTACCATTGTCGAAATGTCTTGTAACCGGGATTCCGAGTCTGATCGGGTCTTCCCGGGAGAAGGAATATCCTTCGTTGATCATGAGAGCTTGTGATGAGCTAAGTTGGGACACCCCTGCAGGGTATAAACTTCTGAAATCCATGCTCGCGGTTATGTGGCAGATGGGAATTTGTTAATGTCCAGTTGTAGAGAACTTGACACTTGACTTAATTAAAAAGCATCAACCGCGTGTGTAGCCGTGATGGTCTCTTTTCGGCGGAGTCCGGGAAGTGAACACGGTTTGGGTTATGTATGAACGTAAGTAGTTTCAGGATCACTTCTTGATCACTTCTAGCTTCTCGACCGTTGCGTTGCTTCTCTTCTTGCTCTTATTTGCGTATGTTAGCCACCATATTTGCTTAGTGCTTGCTGCAACTTCACCTCATTACCCCATCCTACCCATAGGCTTAAATAGTCTTGATCTCGCGGGTTTTGAGATTGCCGAGTCCTCGTGACTCACAGATACTACCAAAATAGTTGCAGGTGCCGATGATAACAGTGCAGGTGACGCAACCGAGCTCAAGTGGGAGTTCGACGAGGAACTTGGTCGTTACTACGTTTCGTTTCCTAACGATCAGTAATGGAGCCCAGTTGGGACGATTGGGGATCTAGCATTTGGAGTTATCTTCTTTTCATTTGTATTTGTCCATAGTCGGACTATGTGTGTACTCTGAATGAGTATGTTTAATTAATGTATTGTGTGAAGTGGTGATTGTAAGCCAACTCTTTATCCCATTCTTATTCATTACATGGGATTGTGTGAAGATGACCCTTCTTGCGACTAAACCACCATGCAGTTATGCCTTCAAGTCGTGCCTCGACACGTGGGAGATATAGCCGCATCGTGGGTGTTACACCTGCTTATATATATAGTGGAGTGATTTTGTTGTACCGGCTTCAAAAAAATGCGCTCCTACGTGTACCCGTGAGTGGGCGTGAGAGAACTAGTGCGTGCGTGCACCGCTTCTCTTTGTGAGAGTACACTATACTATGCCCAAAGAACGTTCGCCATAAGAGTAATAGTATAAGTTTGTGACGTGTGAGCTAAAATAAAAGGTGCGCGACGTCTTTTGTTTTTTAGAAGTTCTGAGGGTAGGGTGTGAAGAGCACATATGTGTGTGACGTCTACCTGTAGATAGACGGTGGGTGCGAGAGGACTTGGGAGAGTCGTGACTCGTGAGGGTGCGTGTGTGCGTGAGAGAGAGGGGGCATGTATCAATGCAATGCATATGTCCGTAAATCATTATCCGACAAATGTTCGCCACAAACCGTTTCTTGACGAACGCCGTAAGAACCGTTAGATCGGCATCCGACAATGTCTGTTTTGCCATGTCATTTAACAGAACAGCCACTCCTCCTACACACAAATCTTCCACGTGAGTCTTAGCAACTGCCGTATGCTCCTCCCTCTGTTCCAAAATGCAGTGCATATAGCTTTATTGAAAATTCGAACGTTGCAAACTTTTACCGAGTTTTCGTGTACCAAAATGCACATATAGAATACCCAGTATATATCATTTCACTCATCTTCGAGAGGTAACTATAAAGATGGGGGAGGAGTCTACAAAGAAAGACCGTTGTATCACCTGCAACAATTTCAACCATCCTTTGGTGTGGAGGAATATCATAGGAACTCTATATGATATGATTTTTATAGGATTTTTCCTTTAGAGCCAATTGGTTCATAGGAATAGATTCATATACTCCACATTTAAAAGGAAATAAACACGATATCATTTTTATAGCTTTAGAGCCACTTGGTTCATATGAATGGATTCTTATACTCCCATAATTTCAAAGGAAAATAAACATTAGTGTATATTCAATAGAAAAGTTCCTATGATGTGAACCAAATGACATCTCTTTTCTAATCCCTCCTCATAGGAATTGATATACATGTCATCTCTATATTCAATAGAAAAGTTCCTACGATGTGAAGCAAATGACATCTCTTTTCCAATCCCTACTCATAGGAATTGAGGTACATGTCATCTCTTTCCCTACAACTTCCATGTATACATCTTCTATTCCTAAATAGCTAGTACAACCCACTAGTAGCTTTTTTCCTAGACATGCAACTATGGCACAAGAACACGTCATGCATGCAAGTCATAAATCACATTGTTTTTGTACTCTATGCATGCAAGCACCACATCATCAATTTGTGCATGTTACTCATAAGTTATTTCTTGCATTAAATTTTGTATTGACAATGTATGTGCTGGTCACGTGCCCACATATGTAGTTCACATTCACATTTTTGTTAGAAATGTCATTCTCTAACTGCAATTCATTTTTTCTCTGTGTACTCCCTCCATCTAGGTGTGTAAGTCATCTTTCGAAAACCAAATAATCCCAAAACACTTAGGCACGATACATTAACTCCCTCCTCGTTTCTTGTTTCGTGACATATCAACCAATAAGAGATGTGGGCCGTGCATGCTTTCAATGGCTTGAGACTTTCAAACATGACATGCAGTGGTTAATTCATTGCATGAAATGCTATTAACTAGCAAAAAAACCTAAGATGACTTGTACACCTAGACAGAGGGAGTATTACATTTTTTTTCATTTTAAGCATACATTCACTTCCCATTAGTTATAGATGTTTTTGAGGAACTTTTATGCATTATCTATACCCCTATATAGTGTGCGAATAACTTTGAAAGATGGTCGTTGGATGAAGCTAATCCGACAGTGCAGAGATGGCAAATCCGAGCACTACTGGCCATTGGATATCATCAACATTCCACCAGATTCTGCCACATGTACAATCTAGAAGACTCCATGGTTGAACTTAAGCATAATGCACAAACCTCAAAACACAAGCACTTCTCCTTTGTTCTAGAATCCTCCGTATCATAAGTGCCCAAACTTTTTTTCTAAATGAATTGCCATTATTTGTTTTTTACTTTATGCTTTACAATGCACAATCCCATGAATCTTAACCTTTTTTATAAAACTAATTGATTTTTAATGAGATGAACTATAAGAACTAAACGAACATCTACATCATGCATATATGACTCAAAGCTTTACATGCTATAGTGTGTATTTATTCATAATTTGGTTTCCAAATCTCATGCGTTCAATGCATGTGTACCTTACTACTCCCTCCATTCCAAAATAGATGACCCAACTTTGTACTAACTTTAGTACAAAGTTGGGTCATCTACTTTGGAATGGAGGGAGTAGTTTTGAGTAGAGTAGTAAATTTCACGCGGCCGCGGGTATATCAAAATGCAGGGCCTATGCATCATTGCCTTTCGGTCGAACCTACGTCCACAATTTTTTGTACGTATATCTCCACTGGTCTCCGAACCCAAAATGCTGCCTCGTTCCCGTAAAACCAAGCGGCCCACACATATTAAGGTGTCTACTCGAACTCAATCCCTCTCCCATTTACTACGACGTGGCCCCACACGCCGTAGTACTCCTACAAACCCTACCGCTGCACACATCATAGGGTTTTCTTCAAGAGGACAAGGGAGAAGCGGATTTGTAGGGGAGGCGCTTTAAAAGAAGTATTTGTAGTGGAGGCCCCTACCCTAGGGTGCCCTAGGTAGCTGCCGCACGCATCATTAGTTTTCTCTTTTCTTTGTGCTCTTGCGCCCTAGAGTGAAATGATGGTTGCTTCGTCCGTCCAGCTTAATGCGGGAAAGGTGGGGCTTTGTGATTTGACCCGTCATTGCTCATTTAATACTACTGCGGTGCTACGACTGGGGTGCCTCCAAGTCCAACCGCTGCTCTGAACTGTAATTTGGTGCATCGCACGTGGAACAAGACGGTGGATGAGCCACATGTCGGCCAAAGGGGTCCTGTTAAGTGTGTCGCCATTTAGGTATGCGGACTAACCTCGCTTGAGTTGCTACGCCAACACGGCGGAGCAGCCTACCACTTGGTTTTGCTCCTTGGTGAATCCCGACTATATTGATCTAAAAAGATACGTACCGTACTACCCTCTCTGTCTCGGTTTATAGGGTGTGCATGTAGTTCTAGGTCATCCATTTGACTAAATAAATATGAGTTACTATGTCACAAAAAGTATATCATTGGATTCTTAAGCGGATGTAGTTTCTAAACATATACTGTTCATCACATATATATCTAGTTAAATTCTCAACCTAGAACGACGTGCATGCCCTGTAAATCGATACAAAGGAAGTAGTAAAAATGAGGTGATTTTACCGAGCGATGGGCGGGGGAGAATGGCCTGTCATGCGGTCCCACGTGTCATGATGTACCAAGGCGATGTGCGTGTCCCTCCTGAGGCAGAACAACGACAGAAGAAATACTACATGGTTTTCTTGAAGGAGATGATGGCGAAGCGAAGTGTGAGATAATGGCTGCTTCGTCCGTTTGGGAAGCTGCGGCATTGTGATTTGACGTCTCATTGCTCATTACTACTACTGGGGCATATGACTAGGGTGCGTCCCCTTGCTGTTCTGCGCTGTTATTTGGTGCATGACACGTCGACCCGGTTGCTATATGTCCCACATGTCGGCGAAATGAAGTACATAATTCTCGAAAGCGAGCATCGACGGAGGAGTACAAGACACGACTTGGTTTTTGCTGCTTCGCACGATCCATCGATACAAACCCGGACTAAAAAGGCGAGGCGGGTCTTTTCTGCAGCAGCATGGGAGTTTGGCATAGTCTATTCGAGGCAACGAGGCAGGAAGGGAAACAAGCAAATAAAGGTTGAGCGACTTAGTTTTGGGAAAATATGATTTTATGGAGTACGTACCCACTATGGAGGTAGTACTACTTACTACTCCCTCCTTTCCGGTTTATAGGGCTCATCTGAAAAAATTCGTTTTTCCGTTTTATAAGTCTCAATTCTACTAGTAGTAGTAGGACCATCACATGTTTGGATTTCGAGGTGCGTTAAATCACCCGATGCAAGCAGTGTCAAGAGAAAACTCACCAATGCATGTAGAAGTTCATGGAAATTTAGTGGTCATGCGTGCATTCATTCTAATTAATGCCTCGGTAAACATAACTTCTTGAGAAAAACGAGCGTACTAATTACTTGTGCAAACTATGAAATGAATTCCACCACTCACCGTCTACCTTGGTTGAAGAGATTTTGAAATTGAGCCATAAACTAGAAAGGAGGGAGTAGTAACATAGCCTAGGGTAGCTTGCTGCACCACGAACTCCAAGGAAATTGTTGTAGTAGTACTACTCCTATATACCATTGTACTACTCCTACTACTAAAATACATACTCCCTCCTTTCCGATTTATAGGGCTTATCTTAGAATTTTAATTTTTCCATTTTATAAGGCTCAATTTGGTTGTTCCCCATCACATGTTCAGATTCCAAGGTGCATTAAATCATTGCATGCAAGTATTAAGAGAAAATTGACCAATGCATGTACTTTATGCATGCATGCATTGCAATTAATGCATTGATAAACATAAGTTTTTGAGGAAAACAAGAGCATTAATTAGGTGCTTTTGCAAACTACAAAAAATATTCCACCACTCACCATCTACCTTGGTTGGTGAGATTTTTGAATTGAGCCCTTTTAGCCGGAAAGGAGGGAGTATGTTTCAAACAATATGATAATCTCTCTAACCAAGGCAGGGACGAGGAGTAAACGGAGGGAGTAGTAAAATTTTCTCCTCATCCCGCGAGCCACTGCGCGCGTGGGCGAGGGAGCGGGCGTAAGGCATACTCTAAGCAAGGTTCACCTCTCCTGCGAGCCACCATGCCCGTGGGCGGGGGAGACAGCGTACTAAGCAAGCTTATCCTCATTTTGCGAGTTGACGGGACACATAAAAACTAATACGTACAGAGCATCTCGAGTGTATAGAGCCTTGCCTCTAAGGTAGGCCCCACATGGTTTGCCTCTTTTTTAACTTAACGCGTCAAGTCACAATTTGTTTGTTCATCCGTGGTAGACGATCCTCCATCAAGTGGACAACCAGTACACGTGTCAAATTACCACGTGGGCTGCCTTTTCGTACATAAATGAGCTCCAACGTGTACCCGCGCGGGTGTGGTTGGGAAAGAGAAGGGAGTACATGCGCCGTGTGCACCTCTTCTCTTCGTGCACGTCCCCCACCTACATGGGTGTGTGTGTGAGAGATACAAACCTATACATAATGCGCCGTCCATCCCCATGCCTCCGCCTAGTCCTACCACCAGTCACCACCACGCCCCACTCCTCCTCACCTTATCTCTCATCTTTCTCGAGATATCATTTTTTCGATGAAATTCTCGAGATACCATTTTTCTAATAAAGTTCTCGAGATATCATTAGTTTTACACATGGGATTACTCCTGCATGGGTCAATCACAATAGGTGTTTTGTAAAAAATGCATCTTGATGTTCCGTGCAATGCATAGGCATCTTGCTAGTCCATGTAAACAACACATGGCAAAATTTCACGGCGAACGAGGGATTTGAATCTGCTGGGAGGGGCTGTTTGGATCTTGCCCGGGGTAGCCAAACTATTGGCAACCCTTTGGCACAGATGAACGAGGAATGGCTCGGGTGCTCATGCATCCTCCAACCCGCACGTTGGAGACGAGCTCGCACGAGCTGTGCTTTATTTGTCGCACCACGCCGCCCAAGCCGGTCACAGTCCGACCGACGACCCGCAAATTACGCCATCCAACGGTAGCCGCACACATTCTGATAGCAACCCAACCAACTAGACAAAATTCATGCAAACACAGCGATATTTCATATAAACAATGACGAAATTCATATAAAATACCGGATTTTCATACAAACATGACGGATTTCATTACATTCAAATCAACTAAGCGGTGCTAGTTCTGGACATCACAAGTATATAATACCTGGCCTAAATGGTCGTCCGCTGATCCATTTGTGTTCCTCATGTCCGGCAGCATGATCACTGGATTGCCAGGAGCCCCGAAGGTATATGCTTCAGCGCAAAGGACAGCTCACTTCCCCACTGCCCAACTGATATCGTTGGCTGATGCCCAAGATGATGGTGGAAGGGGGCTTCTTCGCTTCCGTGGAGCCCATGTGGGGTCGATGAAGGTCCTCGCAACAAAAGGATCCGGAAAGACACCTACTGTGTACGCCGGCGTCGCCTCGACGGTGGACTTCATGGGACCCAAGCAGCAGTGGCCTCCCGTGTTCTACTTCTCCTCGATGATGGCGGCGGACGCGGAGGCGCTGGCCACCGACTCATCGCTCTCTGCGCACCCGGCTTCTGTCTCTGCTTGCATGGCGCGGCCGCTGGCATGGGAGTCTCGGCCACAGAAACGGGAGACGCGATCGCAGACACGGGAAGCATGGTATGAGGCGGCGGCATGGACGGCAGCGACGACGCCCGTGCGCCACTCATCATCGAGCTGGCCTAGAGCGGCGAGTTGCTGAACCGCGCGCCAGCTTGGGGCGGCAACTGGCTCCGTTGGGGAGGGGAGGGAGGTGGATCAGCAAGCTGCATAGCTCATATCCGGCGGGCTCGGCAGGCCACCTAGCCGGCTCGGATGCGGGATAACTACTCTTCGTAAGCCATTGTAAGAGTGGACAAAATGGAGAAGGAGAAGATAGGGGAGCGGCGGAGGTGTGCGATTCTTGGCCGGCGTTTGTCCTCATTTAAATAGGAGATTAAATAGACGGCGGACGGGAGGAGCTCGGCCGACGTTGCGTTTAATGCCGGCCCGGTCATGAACGGACATGTGTCCAGAGTGGGTTTCTCGGCTTCCACACGGGTTTCATGGAGGCGTTTGAATGCGGCAAGGAGGCGTGTTCAGCCGGGCGTGCAGCGAGTGGCGCCCTCGACTCTGATGTACGACACCGCACCGTTCTTCCACTGACGTGTGGCTCTTTGGGTACATGGCCTGCATGTCAGTGACCCAACGCAGGCAGCGCACGATAGAGGAACTTTTGGTGGGCCAGGGCGGTCAGAAGCGGGCATTTCATAAACCGATGATTATTCATTGAGTGTGACATCATCTATTTCATGTAGATAAGCCTACTATATAATGTAAGAGAATTTTAAAATTTTCATATATACGTTGATAGCCCGTTCGATACATTGTGATTCATAAAGACCGCTGCAAACATCAATGTTCTGCTGATCATAGATAAGATTGATTAATACCCGTAACAATCCATGTCCTTAACAAAGGGTGCATGCACGTATAGGTTGAGCGTGTGTCTTGCGTCGTGTGCTTTGTGCATGCAGGTGTGCGAGTGTTGCGTGCGTGCATGTGTACGTTTCAGTGTTGCATGCATGTGTGCATACGTGCGTGTGTTCGTGAGTGCATGTGTACGTGTCAGTGTTGCACGCCTGCATGCGTGCGTGTGTTCATGCGAGTGTTGCGTGCGTGCATGTGTACGTGCGGGGTGAGGCTACACATTAGTCGACTGACTTTTCCATCTCTGGTCAGTAGATTTTCCAGCCGTTGGATACGAAATCAAGGGCCTGCAATTTATCTTCCACTGGTGCGCGTCGGTCCTAAACAAACGGTTTTTAACCCCTTTCCGCGACGGCATTTGAAACTATCTCCAAGTAAGTGTGGGCGATAGGGGGGTCCTTCCCAGACGACCTAGAAACCGTCGGGGATATGCCCTCTTGGCACACACTTTCGGCAAAATGAGGTCGTGTGCGACCGGTGAGCGCTCAAATATGGAAATACATATAGTAGAGCTAAAAAACATACAATTATACGGCAAAATTGTTTCCGGTTGCAAGTACATCCCACACAGTCAGTCCCCGCTAAAATCGGTCTATCAGACACTCATACTCTATAGAATTCTAGCATGTGCATGTGTTTAGTTCATATTATCGATCCATAGAGTGGGAGCGGTTTGTGTCGGCGTCCTGGGAACGGGCATCCCCAGACTTGCCTGCCTGCGGCCCACGGCGTGGCTCCACCAGCGGCCCTGTACGGCCCATCTTCATCAGCAAACACTCAAGACCCTCGCGAAGGGCCAAGCCTCGCGAGGCGGACGACGCAATACCTCCTGGGGGGCGGCCTCACTAGGCTCGCTCGCGAGGAGCAGAGAGATCAAGGCGAGGGGCACCTCGCGAGGTCCCTGTGATGCAAGCCATGACGACCAAGGCTAGGAGGGTGCCAGAGCGCGCAGCTTACTCGTTTCCTCTTTGGTGCTAAAAAGGCAAGTGCAGGCAAGGAGTCCCGAGGCATCAGGCAAAGGTTGCCATATCGGTGCAACAAGACCAAAACCAGCAGGACGGTAGGACGGAGGTCACCGTGGAGCCCAGGACGGCGTCACCACTAGAGCCTTTGGCAGGCAAAGACCACCTTTAGTCAGGATAACTTGTACTGGTCATCTCCCTTCAAATTTGGCCAAAGTTGGATCCCTTCCCGCCTACATTTGGGAAGAGGACCAGGGCCTGTATAAATAGGACTAGCCACCACAGTAGGAGGCAACTGATCTTGGGCCATTCGGATCATCCTCAACCACACAAGTTCATCAAGCTCAAGGACACCTCTCCTCAGGAGGCTGTTCTTCCTTTGTACTTGTTCATCCTCAGCCCAAGAGGCAATCCACCACACCACACTGGAGTAGGGTATTACACCACATCGGTGGCCCGAACCAGTATAAACCCTGTGTCCCTTATTCTGCGAGTTCGACGGGCTGAGCTTTGAGATCGTGGTGAGTGTGTGAGCTATGGGGGGATCTTCGTGCGCACCGTGATGTCTACTACACAACCTTCTTCTTGTAGACGTTGTTGGGCCTCCAAGTGCGGAGGTTTGTAGGACAGTAGCAAATTTCCCTCAAGTTGATGACCTAAGGTTTATCAATCCGTGGGAGGCGTAGGTTGAAGATGGTCTCTCTCAAACAACCCTGCAACCAAATAACAAAGAGTCTCTTGTGTCCCCAACACACCCAATACAATGGTAAATTGTATAGGTGCACTAGTTTAGCGAAGAGATGGTGATACAAGTGCAATATGGATGGTAGATATAGGTTTTTATAATCTGAAAATATAAAAACAGCAAGGTAACAAGTAATAAAAGTGAGCATAAATGGTATTGCAATGCGTTGAAACAAGGCCTAGGGTTCATACTTTCACTAGTGCAAGTTCTCTCAACAATAATAACATAAATGGATCATATAACTATCCCTCAACATGCAACAAAGAGTCACTCCAAAGTCACTAATAGCAGAGAACAAACGAAGAGATTATTGTAGGGTATGAAACCACCTCAAAGTTATCCTTTCTGATCGATCTATTCAAGAGTCCATAGTAAAATAACATGAAGCTATTCTTTCCATTCGATCTATCATAGAGTTCGTACTAGAATAACACCTTAAGACACAAATCAACCAAAACCCTAATGTCACCTAGATACTCCAATGTCACCTCAAGTATCCGTGGGTATGATTATACGATATGCATCACACAATCTCAGACTCATCTATTCAACCAACACAAAGAACTTCAAAGAGTGCCCCAAAGTTTCTACCGGATAGTCAAGAAGAAAACGTGTGCCAACCTCTATGCATAAGTTCACAAGGTCACTGAACCCGCAAGTTGATCACCGAAACATACATCAAGTAGATCACGTGAATATCCCATTGTCACCACAGATAAGCACATGCAAGACTTACATCAAGTGTTCTCAAATCCTTAAAGACTCAATCCGATAAGATAACTTCAAAGGGAAAACTCAATCCATTACAAGAGAGTAGAGGGGGAGAAACATCATAGGACCCAACTATAATATCAAAGCTCGCGATACATCAAGATCGTACCACCTCAAGAACACGAGAGAGAGAGAGAGAGATCAAACACATAGCTACTGGTACATACCCTCAGCCCCGAGGGTGAACTACTCCCTCCTCGTCATGAAGATCGCCGGGATGATGAAGATGGCCACCGGAGAGGGATCCCCCCTCCGGCAGGGTGCCAGAACAGGGCCCGGATTGGTTTTTGGTGGCTAAATGGGCTTGCGGCAGTGGAACTCCAGATCTAGGTTATTTTCTGGAGGTTTCTGTATTTATAGGAATTTTTGGCGTAGGTTTCACGTCAGGGGGGGGGGGTCTCCGAGCCGTCCACGAGGCAGTGGCCCACACCCAGGGTTGGTGGGCGCGCCCCCCCACCCTCGTGGATGGCTCGGGACTCTTCTGGCCCAACTCTTTTACTCCGGGGGCTTCTTTTGGTCCATAAAAAATCGTCAAAAATTGGCACGTCAATTGGACTCCGTTTGGTATTCCTTTTCTCAGAAACTCAAAAACAAGGAAAAAGCAGAAACTGGCACTGGGCTCTAAGTTAATAGGTTAGTCCCAAAAATCATATAAAATAGCATATAAATGCATATAAAACATCTAAGATGGATAATATAATAGCATGAATACTCCATAAATTATAGATATGTTGGAGACGTATCAGCATCCGTAAGCTTAATTCCTGCTCGTCCTCGAGTAGATAAATGATAAAAGAAATAATTTATGAAGTGCGAATGCTAGCAGGTGCACAAGTTTGATTAATGATAATTTCAATCACCTTTTCTAGCATCATTATATGTCATAAAAGTAGCTCATATCATCAAGCTTCTCATGATCAAGTAACAAGCTATTCACATGTTAAATTATAGATCATAAACTTTCTTGAAAACTAACAAACAGTTCTCAGTCATCAAACAATTGCAATTCATCTTATTTCCAGGAAGGGTCTATGTAACAGCTTTGATTCAGCAAATCCCACATACTCAACTATCATATAGTCTTCCATGATTGCTACCACTCAAAGCATATTTTTAGAACAAATAGCATCCATCAAACACAGAGAAAGATAGGGGCTTAATGTTTTGCCTCCCAACTTATTTATCATATAGATAATTGTCAACAATAATAATTCATGATCAAATATATTTGAATGGCCATATATTCTTAGATATTTCTCCACCACAGGATGCTTGCCAACTAAAAAGTAGGTTCGAATGAGAAGGAATACTACTGACTCTTGCATAAAAGTAAAAGATAGGCCCTTCACAGAGGGAAGCAGGGATTTGCAGAGGTGCCAGAGCTCGAAGCTAAAACAGAGATGAAAATAATTTTGAGAGGTATGCTTTCATTGTCAACATAATGACCAAGAGTTCCCAATATCTTCCATACTAGATACATTATAGGCAGTTCCCAAACAGAAAGGTAAAGATTATACTCCCCCTCCACCAACAATCACACTCCACGGCTTGTCCGAAACAACGGGCGCCGTCCAACTATCAACAATCCTGGGTGAGTTTGTTTAAATTATTTGCGAATTTGTTTTTGATCTTTTGATCATAGGACTGGGCATCCCAGTTACCGGCCATTTTCTCGTGAATGATGAGCGGAGTCCACTAATCGTGAGAATAATCCACCTAGCATGGAAGATACTGACAGCCCCTAGTCGCTACATGAGCTATTCGGGCATACAAAACAGATTATTATTTGAAGGTTTAGAGTTTGGCACATGCAATTTTACTTGGAACGGCAGGTAAATACCACATATAGGTAGATATGGTGGACACTCATGGAATAAACATGGTTCAAGGAATTTGGATGCACAAGCAGTTTTCCCGCTTAGTACAAATATTTTATCTAGCAAGGGATTCTAAATAGCAAGCACGACATGTTAGAGGATCCATAACAATATAACTTCTATACAAATATACCCAAGCATAACTCATTATGTTGTCTTCCTTGTCCAACTTCAACTAATTTGTTCAGGTTTGAAAATAATTAATGGGGCTCATAATCATAGATGATGTCCAAGATAGTATATTTATATGTGAAATCTCTCTTCCTTCAATATTCTTTCATGAATTGTTCAAGTGACCAATACAATGTTTGCTAACCTTAAAAAAATTTACCACCTCTACTTCTTATATGTGAAGGCATTACTCCCCATGGGAAAGGCATATGAAACATATATAATTTCAGATTTATGACATTCAAATCATTCAACCATTTACTCATAGGATATAAGTGAAGCACACGAGTAAATGACAAACTACTCCAAAAAGATATAAGTGAAGATCAATGAGTAGTTAAATGATTATGTAGCTATGTGAAGACTCTCTCTCATTTAAGAATTTCAGATGTTGGTATTTTATTCATACAGCAAGCAAAACAAAAGAAAACGACATTTCAAGGATAGCACTCATCATGTGAAGAAGCAAAAACTTAGGCTCAACCGATACTAACCGATAATTGTTGAAGAAGAAAGGTGGGATGCCTACCGGGGCATCCCCAAGCTTAGATGCTTGAGACTTCTTGAAATATTATCTTGGGGTGCCTTGGGATCCCCAAGCTTGAGCTTTTGTGTCTTCTTAATTCCTCTCATATCACGGTCTCCTAAATCTCGAAAGCTTCATCCACACCAAACTCAACAAGAACTCGTGAGATAAGTTAGTATAAACCAATGCAAAAATATTATCATTTTCTACTGTAACATATCACTAAAATTATTATTCAACATTGCATACGAAATGCCTTTGCATATTTAATACTGCTATCGTCAAATAGAATCATTAAACAAGCAAACATATGCAAACATAACAGCAATCTGCCAAAACAGTACAGTCTGTAAAGAATGCAAGATTCATCATACTTACCTAACTCCAAACATTATGAAATTCTAGCACACTGTAGAAAATTTATCAGATCTTATTACGCAAAAAGTTTCAACATTTTATCATATTCTGGCTTTTCTAGGGAATTTTTGCAACAACGACAAACTTTCTGTTTTGAAACAGCAACATGTATACTTGCAAAATAAGCATGGTAAAGGCTATCCTTGACTTTTTATTGAAAATAGAGATTCAAAACATTATTCTAAATAACAGCAAGCAAATACTAACAAAATAAAATGACGCTCCAAGCAAAACACATATCATGTGGTGAATAAAAATATAGCTCCAAGTAAAGTTACCGATGAACGAAGACGAAAGAGGGGATGCCTTCCGGGGCATCCCCAAGATTAGGCTCTTGGTTGTCCTTGAATATTACCTTGGGATGCCTTGGGAATATCCAAGCTTAGGCTCTTGCCACTCCTTATTCCATAGTCCATCGAATCTTTACCCAAAACTTGAAAACTTCACAACACAAAACTCAATAGAAAATCGTATGAGCTCCGTTAGTATAAGAAAATAAATCACCACTTAGGTACTGTTGTGAACTCATTATAAATTCATACTGGTGTAATATATACTGTTTTCCAACTTCTCTATAGTTCATACCCTCCGATACTACTCATAGATTCATCAAAATAAGCAAACAACACATTGAAAACAGAATCTGTCAAAAACAGAACAGTCTGTGGTAATCTGTATCAAACGTATACTTATGGAAATCCAAAAAATCTGAAATAAATTGGTGGACCTGAGGAATTTGTTCATTAATAATATTCAAAAAGAATCAACCTGAAATCACTCTCCAGTAAAAAATGGCAGCTAATCTCGTGAGTGCAAAAGTTTCTGTTTTTTACAGCAAGATCGCATAGACTTCACCCAATTCTTCCCAAAGGTTCTACTTGGCACAAACACTAATAAAAACATAAAACCACATCTAACCAGAGGCTAGATGAATTATTTATTACTAAACATAAACAAAAGTCAAGGAAAATAAAATAAAATTGGGTTGCCTCCCAACAAGCGCTAACGTTTAACGCCCCTAGCTAGGCATGATGATTTCAATGATGCTCACATAAAAGATAGGAATTGAAACATAAAGAGAGCATGATGAAGCATATGACCAACACATTTAAGTCTAACCCACTTCCTATGCATAGGGATTTTGTGAGCAAACAACTTATGGGAACATGAAACAACTAGCATAGGAAGGTAAAACAAGCAAATCTTCAAGATTTTCAACACATAGAGAGGAAACTTGATATTATTGCAATTCCTACAAGCATATATTCCTCCCTTGTAATAATTTTCAGTAGCATCATGAATGAATTCAACAATATAACCAGCACCTAAAGCATTCTTTTCATGATCTACAAGCATAGAAATTTTATTACTCTCCACATAAGCAAATTTATTCTCATCAATAGTAGTGGGAGCAAACTCAACAAAACAACTATCATGTGAAGCATAATCCACGTGAAAATTAAAATCAAGATGACAAGTTTCATGGTTATCTTTATTCTTTATAGCATAGGTGTCATCACAATAATCATCATAAATAGGAGGCATGCTTTCATCATAATAAATTTGCACATCAAAACTTGGGGGACTAAAACTATCATCAAACATAGCATCCCCAAGCTTGTGGCTTTGCATATCATTAGCATCATGGGTATTCAAAGAATTCATACTTACAACATTGCAATCATGCTCATCATTCACATATTCTATGCCAAGCATTCTATGTAATTCTTCTTCTAGTACTTGAGCACAATTTTCCTTTCCATCATTTTCACGAAAGACATTAAAAAGATGAAGCATATGAGGCAACCTTAATTACATTTTTTTGTAGTTTTCTTTTATAGACTAAACTAGTGATAAAACAAGAAACTAAAAGATTCGATTGCAAGATCTAAAGATATAACTTCAAGCACACACCTTCCCGGAAACGGCGCCAGAAAAGAGCTTGATGTCTACTACGCAACCTTCTTCTTGTAGACGTTGTTGGGCCTCCAAGTGCAGAGGTTTGTAGGACAGTAGCAAATTTACCTCAAGTGGATGACCTAAGGTTTATCAATCCGTGGGAGGCGTAGGTTGAATATGGTCTCTCTCAAACAACCCTGCAACCAAATAGCAATAGTCTCTTGTGTCCCCAACACACCCAATACAATGGTAAATTGTATAGGTGCACTAGTTCGGCGAAGAGATCATGATACAAGTGCAATATGGATGGTCGATATAGGTTTTTGCAATCTGAAAATATAAAAACAGCAAGGTAACAAGTAATAAAAGTGAGCATAAACGGTATTGCAATGCGTTGAAACAATGCCTAGGGTTCATACTTTCACTAGTGCAAGTTCTCTCAACAATAATAACATAATTGGATCATATAACTATCCCTCAACATGCAACAAAGAGTCACTCCAAAGTCATTAATAGCGGAGAACAAACGAAGAGATTATTGTAGGGTACAAAACCACCTCCTTTCTGATCGATCTATTCAAGAGTCCATAGTAAAATAACGTGAAGCTATTCTTTCCGTTCGATCTATCATAGAGTTCGTACTAGAATAACACCTTAAGACACAAATCAACCAAAACCCTAATGTCACGTAGATACTCCAATGTCACCTCAATTATCCGTGGGTATGATTATAGGATATGCATCACACAATCTCAGACTCGTTTATTCAACCAAGACAAAGAACTTCAAAGAGTGCCCCAAAGTTTCTACCGGAGAGTCAAGACGAAAACGTGTGCCAACCCCTATGCATAAGTTCACAAGGTCACTGAACCCGCAAGTTGATCACCGAAACATACATCAAGTAGATCACGTGAATATCCCATTGTCACCACAGATAAGCACATGCAAGACATACATCAAGAGTTCTCAAATCCTTAAAGACTCAATCCGATAAGATAACTTCAAAGGAAAACTCAATCCATTACAAGAGAGTAGAGGGGGAGAAACATCATAAGATCCAACTATAATAGCAAAGCTCGCGATACATCAAGATCGTACCACCTCAAGAACATGAGAGAGACAGAGAGAGATCAAACACATAGCTACTGGTACATACCCTCATCCCCGAGGGTGAACTACTCCCTCCTTGTCATGGAGATCACCGGGATGATGAAGATGGCCACCGGAGAGGGATCGCCCCTCCGGCAGGGTGCCGGGACAGGGTCCCGATTGGTTTTTGGTGGTTAAATGGGCTTGCGGTGGCGGAACTCCCGATCTAGGTTATTTTCTGGAGGTTTCTGTATTTATAGGAATTTTTGGCGTATGTTTCATGTCAGGGGGTCTCCGAGCCGTCCACGAGGCGAGGCCACGCCCGGGGGTGGGCGCCCCCACCCTCGTGGATGGCTCGGGACTCTTCTGGCTCAACTCTTTTACTCTGGGGGCTTCTTTTGGTCCATATAAAATCGTCAAAAATTGGCACGTCAATTGGACTCCATTTGGTATTCGTTTTCTGTAAAACTCAAAAACAAGGAAAAAACAGAAACTGGCACTAGGCTCTAGGTTAATAGGTTAGTCCCAAAAATCATATAAAATAGCATATAAATGTATATAAAACATCTAAGATGGATAATATAATAGCATGAATACTTCATAAATTATAGATATGTTGGAGACATATCAACCCCAGTGTTCGAACCTCAACGGTTTTGCCGGAACCCGAAATCCGTCATTTGGCGCACCAGTTAGGGGTGCACTGAAGCTTTCCTTCCGTCGATCCACCTTCCACCGCTCCACCGCATCCATGGCAGACGCATGTCGAGCCCGCGCCGAGCACCGGGCCGCCCTCGCCGCCCGTGTCGCTCAGACAGCTCCTGTTGGCGGGCCTCCCCGTCGTTCTCCGTCACCAGCCGCCAACGCCGCCACTGGCCCGGCAGGAAACGAGCAGCAAGCATCCTTGCTGCACCCCTCCGTGCGGCAGGACGGCCGCACCTCCACTCCATCGCTAACTCCGGCCGGTTCATCGTCTCACGCTCGTCTCGCGCCCACGGACGCGCAGGCCGCGCTGCTCGTGGCACGCGAGCTCCTGCGCTACCGCCCAGTCGACGACCTCTACGAGGACTGGTTGGACCGCATCGCCGAGCTCGTTAGCACCGATGGGGGCTCTCCCGCACCGTCCCTCTCGCTGCCTCGCCCTCCGCCAACTACGGGCGACGTGGCTCACGGAGCACCTCCACCACCTCCGCACCAGGACGGTGCCCTGGCGCCAAGGCGCGCGGCCCCCCGGCGCGACCCACCGCACCAGGCGCCCGCGCGAGAAGAAGGAAACTGCCAAGAGGTCCCCCGGCAGCAAGATAACTCTCCCGCGCTCCCAGTACCACCACGACAAGACCGCGTGCCGCTTGCTGTGGCTGCGCGCGGACATTGAGGGCAGGCCCCACCTCTGCAAAGAGCCCGAGTGGCCACATCAGGCTGCCGCGCCTTCACTCCGGAGCTGCGTAGCGTTGTCTGGCCTGGCAAGTTCAAGCCAGACCTGCCTCCATGCTACGACGGCACCCCCGACCCTGCGGAGTTCTTGTAGCTCTACGAGCTGAGCATCGAGGCGGCTAACGGCGACGAGAAAGTCATGGTGAACTGGTTCCCCATGGCTCTCAAGGACGGTGCTCGCTCGTGGCTCTTGAACCTGCCCCCGGGCTCGATCTCCTCCTGGGGTGAGATGCGCGACCGCTTCGTCACCAACTTCCAGGGCACCCGCGACCGCCCGCCGGGCGCGGGTGACCTATGCCGCATCAAGAAGCAGCCAGGAGAGACCTTGCAGAAGTACATCGAGTGCTTCAACAACGTTTGCCTCAAGATCCCCAAGGTGACGGACGAGGCCATCATTTCAGCATTTTCTGATGGTGTCCGCGACATCAAGATGAAGGAGGAGTTCGCCATCCTCGAGGAGCTATGCATGGCTCTGGAGCTGTTCAACATGGCGACCAAGTGTGCAAGAGCTGAGGAAGGATGCCTTTCCCTCCTTGACATCCCTGCTACCGACCCAGAGGAGAATAAAGCCAAGGCCAAGGACGTGAAGCGCAAGGGGGTGGCCGTGCTCGCGGCGGAGCCGGACACGAAGCGCAGCCGGGACCACCCCGAGTCGTCCAAGGGCAGCCGTCCGTTCTGCACCTTCCACAACGTACACAACCACAACACCAATGACTGTCAAGAGCTTAGGGCTATTCGAGATGGACGCTTCGGTCGACGCCCCGAGCGCAACGACCGGGGCTACGACCGAGGAGGAGGACGAGGTGGAGGATGTTGGGACGATCGTGGCCCCCGCCAGGAGTGGCGCGACCGGCCTCGTGAGGACCGCTGGCAGGACCAGCCTCGTGAGGGCGCATGGAGGGATCAGCCTCGCAAGGACCACCCTCAGGGCAATGCTGGTCTCCCTCCACTGCCACTACCACCAAGACAGAACGATGACCACAATCAGGACGAGGGGGCTGGGGGCCTCCAGGAGCCACGCGCTATCGCCTGCATCTTGGGCGGAGCTCAGGCCCCAGCATCCCAGTGCATCTTCAAGCAGTTTGATCGCAAGGTGAATGCAGCACCTCCTAGGCTCGAGGCCACGCACCCGCTCAGGTGGTCCAAGTGCGCCATCACCTTCAGCTCGGCGGATCAGCTCAAATGCGCGGCTACCGACGATGCCCTCCCGATGTTGTGCTCGCCCGTCATCAGCAACGCCCAAGTCACCAAGACCCTCATCGACGGCGGTGCAGGGCTTAACGTCCTGTCCGTCGAGACGTTCGACAGCCTCCAAGTGTCGTATGATCAGCTACAGCCTACTAAGCCCTTCTCAGGAGTGACCGACGGCTCCACCACCCCGATAGGGCAAGTCCGCCTCCCTGTCACCTTCGGCCAGCGCGACAACTACCACACCGAGCTCATCGACTTCGACGTCGCCCACATACTTCTGCCGTACAACACCATCCTCGGATATCCAGCGTTAGCCAAGTTTATGGCAGTGACCCACCACGGCTACAACGTCCTCAAGATGCCAGGAAGCGGCGGGATCATCACAGTCCCCTGCGAAGAAAGAGATGCGGTGTGCTCCCTCGAGTGCGCTTTCCAAGCCGTAGCAATCGAAGACCCTGACAACGAGGGCACATAGTACCCTCCTGAGGCAATCCCCAAGAAGAAGAAGAAGCGGCTACTCCTCACAGGGCCTCAGGAGAGCGGCGTCTCCAGTGGCGCCGCCTCAGGATTAGCGCCCGCACCTGGGGCGCCTCCATCCCTCGCATAGGAAGGCGTGCCCGGCGCCCTCCTCGGGCGAGGCTCGGGGGCTCGCTTTTGGAGGGCCTCAGACCTAGCAAGCATCACGAGGAAGGCGCTCGAGCACCACGTGGAGGCGTGCTTTGCGGCACGTTCCCTCAGGAGGGCACCGGGCGAGGAGCGCCCAGCGCTCAGGAGGGCACCGGGCGAGGAGCGCCCGACGCTCAGGACTTCCTCGTGGAGGCCACCCAGGAGCTTCAAGAAGCAAGAGCCATGCGCGGTGACCGCCGCCCACCACCCGGCGCAGCTCCCCATCCAGGCGAGGATGGCGGGCTGCCGTCTGCATCGACATCCCAGGGCTCAACGGAGCCGCATCTCAGGAGCGCTTCTGGCCTTCGCGCGCTCGGCCTTGCGAGGGTCCACCTCACAACTATGTCCGCATGCCATTTGGTCTCCCGAATGTGGCGGTCGCCCACCAGCACCACCTACGGAGCATCCTGGCAGCTAAGGAGGCAAGGCATCACGCAGTCCTGGCGGAGATGGAGACGGTCCTTAAGGAACCACCCGAGCTCCAAGAGCCTCCCGAGGCTCGGGGCCCTTGATACGTCTCCAACGTACCTATAATTTTTGATTGCTCCATGCTACTTTATTTACTGTTTTGGACTATATTGGGCTTTATTTTCCACTTTTATATTATTTTTTGGACTAACCTATTAACCGGAGGCCCAGCCCAGAATCGCTGTTTTTTTTTGCCTATTTCAGTGTTTCGAAGAAACAGAATATCAAACGAAGTCCAAATGGAATGAAACCTTCGGAAACGTGATTTTCTCACCGAACGTGATCCATGAGACTTGGACCTTACTCCAAGAAGTAACAGAGGCGGTCACGAGGGTGGGGGCGCACCCCCTGCCTCGTGGGCCCCTTGTTGCTCCACCGACGTACTCCTTCCTCCTATATATACCTACGTACCCCCAAACGATCAGAACAGGAGCCAAAAACCTAATTCCACCGCCGCAATTTCCTGTATCCACGAGATCCCATCTTGGGGCCTGTTAGGAGCTCACGAGGGGGGCATCCACCACGGAGGGCTTTTACATCAACACCATAGCCTCTCCGATGAAGTGTGAGTAATTTACTTCAGACCTTCGGGTCCATAGCTAGTAGCTATATGGCTTCTTCTCTCTTTTTGGATCTCAATACAATGTTCTCCCGCTCTCTCGTGGAGATCTATTCGATGTAATCTTCTTTCTGCGATGTGTTTGTTGAGACCGATGAATTGTGGGTTTATGATCCAGCTTATCTATGAATAATATTTGAATCTTCTCTAAATTCTTTTATGTATGATTGGTTATCTTTGCAAGTCTCTTTGAATTATCCGTTTGGTTTGGCCAACTAGATTGGTAGTTCTTGCAATGGGAGAAGTGTTTAGCTTTGGGTTCAATCTTGCGGTGTCCTTACCCAGTGACAGAAAGGGTTGCAAGGCACGTATGTATTGTTGCCATCGAGGATAACAAGATGGGGGTATTAATCATATTGCATGAATTTATTCCTCTACATCATGTCATCTTGCTTAAGGTGTTACTCTATTTTTAACTTAATACTCTAGATGCATGCTGGATAGCGGTCGATGAGTGGAGTAATAGTAGTAGATGCGTAATCGTTTGGTCTACTTGTCTCGCACGTGATGCCTATATACATGATCATACCTAGATATACTCATAACTATGCTCAATTTTGTCAATTGCTCAACAGTAATTTGTTCACCCATTGTAGAATACTTATGCTCTTGAGAGAAGCCACTAGTGAAACCTATGGCCCCCGGGTCTATTCTCATCATATCAATCTCCATCACTTTAATACTTGCTTTGTTTTTACTTTGCCTTTTACTTTTCACTTTGCATCTCTATACCAAAAATACCAAAAATATTATCTATCATCTCTATTAGATCTCACTCTCGTAAGTGACTGTGAAGGGATTGACAACCCCTAATCGCGTTGGTTGCGAGTAGCTATCGTTTTGTGCAGGTACGAGGGACTTGTGCATGGCCTCCTACTGGAGTGATACCTTGGTTCTCAAAAACTGAGGGAAATACTTACGCTACTCTGCTGCATCATCCTCTCCTCTTCGGGGAAAACCAACGCAAGCTCAAGACGTAGCAAGAAGGATTTCTGGCGCCATTGCCGGGGAGGTCTTCGCTCAAGTCAAGACATACCAAGTACCCATCACAAACCCATCTCCCTCGCATTTATATTATTTGCCATTTGCCTCTCTTTTCCTCTCCCCCACTTCACCCTTGCCATTTTATTCGTCCTCTCTTTTCCGTTCGCCTTTATGTCTTACTTGTCCCGTTTGCTTGTTTGGTTGAAATAGTTGGGTATTTATTCCTAAAAAGAGTAGCTAATATCTATGGATCCTCATCCGCTTGCCAATCTTTTTAAGAGATGCAATTATGATGAACCATTTCCTAGTGATTTGGATGCACTAGATTATCTTTATAAGGTTTTGCCTGAAACCCGTGAAGTGACTCACGATAGATCTTTGAATAAAAAGCATGATTACAATGATTTTATTATAAATTCTTTTGATGTCAATTGTGCTAATAAGATGCAAAACCCTAAGCTTGGGGATGCTAATTTTGCTATGTCTACTACTTGTTGCAATGATCATGATTGGGGTGATTCTTCTTATGATCTTGAAAATTTATTTAAGCCCCATGATGAATGTGAGATTGATAATATTGTTTGCAATAATATTGAAAGTGGGTTCAGAAGAGTGTCAACTTTAGATCCCACATATTTGGAGAATGTTCAATCTTATGAAGTTTTTGATAAAAGTGGGTTTGGAAAGGTCATGACTTTAGTTAATGATAATCCCACTATTTTGGAAGAGTATCAACTTTGCATGCATGTGGATAGTGTTGAGAATATACTTTGTGATAGCTATTTTGTTGAATTTTCCTATGATCCTACATGTAATTATTATGAGAGAGGAAAATATGGTTATAGAAATTTTCATGTTACTAAATTACCTCTCGTTATGTTGTGATTGTTATTGTTCCTTTCCGCTTCCTTGCATATGCTAGTTTTTGCTTGCTACGATAATTTGTTTGCCTATAATATGCCTATGCATAGGAAGTATGTTAGACTTAGATGTGTTTGTCACGTGTTTTATGATGCTCTCTTTGTGCTTCAATTCTTGTCTGTCATGTGAGCATCATTAAAATTATCAATGCCTAGCTAAAAAGGCTTTAAAGAAAAGCGCTTGTTGGGAGACAACCCAATATTTTTCCTTGCTGCTTAGTAATAAATAATCCATCTAGCCTCTGTTTAGATGTGGTTTTATGTTTTAATTAGTGTTTGTGCCAAGCTAGACCTATTGGATCTTCTTGGATGATAGTTATTTGATCTTGCTGTAATTTCCAGAAACTTTGCGTTCAGTGCCCGAATTATTAAAAATCACCAGAACATGATAAAATACTGATTCCAATTTCTGCTGATCAATAAACAAATTTTCTAGGTCGTCTAATTTTGGTAGATTTCTTTTGAGTTCCAGAAGTTTGCGTTAGTTACAGATTACTACAGACTGTTCTGTTTTTGACAGATTCTGTTTCGCGTGTGTTGTTTGCTTATTTTGATGAATCTATGGCTAGTAAAATAGTTTATGATCCATAGAGAAGTTGGAATACAGTAGGTTTAACACCAATATAAATAAAGAATTATTTCATTACAGTACCTTAAAGTAGTCTTTTGTTTTCTTTCTCTAACGGAGCTCACGAGATTTCTATGGAGTTTTGTGTTGTGAAGTTTTCAAGTTTTGGGTGCATTCTTTTGATGGATTATGGAACAAGGAGTGGCAAGAGCCTAAGCTTGGGGATGCCCATGGCACCCCCAATATAATCCAAGGACACCAAAAGTCAAATCTTGGGGATGCCCGGAAGGCATCCCTCTTTAAATCCACTTCCATCGGTAATTTACTTGGAGCTATATTTTTATTCACCACATGATAAGTGTTTTGCTTGGAGCGTCTTGTATTATTTGCGTCTTTGCTTGTTAGTTTACCACAATCATCCTTTCTGTACACACCTTTTGAGAGAGCCATACATGAATTGAAATTTGATAGAATACTCTATGTGCTTCACTTATATCTTTTGAGCTTGATAGTTTTGCTCATAGTGCTTCACTTATATCTTTTGAGCGTGATAATTTTCCTCTAGTGCTTCACTTAGAGATTTTAGAGCACAGTGGTGGATTTGTTTTAAAGGAACTATAGATCTCTCATGCTTCACTTAGATTATTTTGAGAGTCGTTAATAGCATGGTAATTTGCTTAATGTTAATATACTTGGTATTCAAGATATGTGAAACTTTCTTTTGAGTGCGTTGAATACTAAGATAAGTTTGATGCTTGATAATTGTTTTGAGATATGAAGATAGTGATGTTGGAGTCATGCTAGTTGAGTAGTTGTGAATTTAAAGAATACTTGTGTTGAAGTTTGTGATTCCCGTAGCATGCACGTGTGGTGAACCGTTATGTGATGAACTCGGAGCATGATTTATTTATTGATTGTCTTCCTTATGAGTGGCGGTCGGGGACGAGCGATGGTCTTTTCCTACCAATCTAACCCCTAGGAGCATGCGTGTAATACTTTGCTTTGATAACTTCTAGATTTTTGCAATAAGTATATGAGTTCTTTATGATTAATGTTGAGTCCATGGATTATACGCACTTTTTCCCATCCTTCCACCATTGCTAGCCTCTCTAATACCGCGCACTTTTCGCCGGTATCATACACCCACCTTATATCTTCCTCAAAACAGCCACCATACCTACCTATTATGGCATTTCCATAGCCATTCCGAGATATATTGCCATGCAACTTTCCACCGTTCCGTTTATTATGACACGCTCCATCATTGTCATATTGCTAGCATGATCATGTAGTTGACATCGTATTTGTGGCAAAGCCATCGTTCATAATTCTTTCATACATGTCACTCATGAATCATTGCATATCCCGTTACACCGCCGGAGGCATTCATATAGAGTCATATTTTGTTCTAAGTATCGTGTTGTAATTGTTGAGTTGTAAGAGAAATAAAAGTGTGATGATCATCATTATTAGAGCATTGTCTCAAGTGAGGACAGGATGATGGAGACTATGATTCCCCCACAAGTCGGGATGAGACTCCGAACGAAAAAAAGAGGCCATAAAAAAAGAGAAAAGGCCCAAATAAAAGATGAGAGAAAAGGAGAGAAGGGACAATGTTACTATCCTTTTACCACACTTGTGCTTCAAAGTAGCACCAAGATCTTCATGATAGAGAGTCTCTCATTTTGTCACTTTCATATACTAGTGGGAATTTTTCATTATAGAACTTGGCTTGTATATTCCAATGATGGGCTTCCTCAAATGCCCTAGGTCTTCGTGAGCAAGCGAGTTGAATGCACACCAACTTAGTTTCTTTTGTTGAGCTTTCCTATACTTATAGCTCTAGTGCATCCGTTGCATGGCAATCCCTACTCACTCACATTGATATCTATTGATGGGCATCTCCATAGCCCGTTGATACGCCTAGTTGATGTGAGACTATCTTCTCCTTTTTGTCTTCTCCACAACCACCATTCTATTCCACATATAGTGCTATATCCATGGCTCACGCTCATGTATTGCTTGAAGATTGAAAAAGTTTTGAAAATGTTAAAGTATGAAACAATTGCTTGGCTTGTCATCGGGGTTGTGCATGATTTAAATATTTTGTGTGGGCAAGATGGAGCATAGCTAGACTATATGATTTTGTAGGGATAACTTTCTTTGGCCATGTTATTTTGAGAAGACATAATTTCTTAGTTAGTATGCTTGAAGTATTATTAATTTTATGTCAGTATGAACTTTTGTCTTGACTCTTTCGGATCTGAATATTCATACCATGATTAAGAAGATTTACATTGAAATTATGCCAAAGTATCACTCCGCATCAAAAAATTCTCTTTTTATCATTTACCTACTCGAGGACGAACAGGAATTAAGCTTGGGGATGCCTGATACGTCTCCAACGTATCTATAATTTTTGATTGCTCCATGCTACTTTATTTACTGTTTTGGACTATATTGGTCTTTATTTTCCACTTTTATATTATTTTTGGGACTAACCTATTAACCGGAGGCCCAACCTGTAATTGCTGTTTTTTGCCTATTTCAGTGTTTCAAAGAAAGCAGAATATCAAACGGAGTCCAAATGGAATGAAACCTTGAACGTGATTTTCTCACCGAACGTGATCCGGAGACTTGGACCCTACTCCAAGAAGTAAAATGTGAGGCAACACGAGGGTGGGGCGCCCCTAGGGTGCGCCCACCTCGTCAGGCCCCCTGTTGCTCCACCGACATACTCCTTCCTCCTATATATACCTCATTGCCCAAACGATCGTAACAGGGGCCAAAACCTAATTCCACCGCCGCAATTTCCTGTATCCACGAGATCCCATCTTGGGCCTGTTAGGAGCTCCATGGGAAGGCATCCACCACGGAGGGCTTCTACATCAACACCATAGCCTCTCCAATGAAGTGTGAGTAGTTTACTTCAGACCTTCGGGTCCATAGCTAGTAGCTAGATGTCTTCTTCTCTCTTTTGGATCTCAATACAATGTTCTCCCCTCTCTCGTGGAGATCTATTCGATGTAATCTTCTTTTTTGCGGTGTGTTTGTTGAGACCGATGAATTGTGGGTTTATGATCCAACTTATCTATGAATAATATTTGAATCTTCTCTGAATTCTTTTATGTATGATTGGTTATCTTTGCAAGTCTCTTGAATTATCCGTTTGGTTTGGCCAACTAGATTGGTAGTTCTTGCAATGGGAGAAGTCTTTAGCTTTGGGTTCAATCTTGCGGTGTCCTTACCCAAAGGATGTAAAGGGTTGCAAGGCACGTATTGTATTGTTGCCATCGAGGATAACAAGATGGGGTATTTATCATATTGCATGAATTTATTCCTCTACATCATGTCATCTTGCTTAAGGTGTTACTCTGCTTTTAACTTAATACTCTAGATGCATGCTTTGGATAGCGGTCGATGAGTGGAGTAATAGTAGTAGATGCAGAATCGTTTGGTCTACTTGTCTCGGACGTGATGCCTATATACATGATCATACCTAGATATACTCATAACTATGCTCAATTCATCAATTGCTCAACAGTAATTTGTTCACCCACCGTAGAATACTTATGCTCTTGAGAGAAGCCACTAGTGAAACCTATGGCCCCGGTCTATTCTCATCATATCAATCTCCATCACTTTAATACTTGCTTTGTTTTTTACTTTGCCTTTTACTTTTCACTTTGCATCTCTATACCAAAAATACCAAAAATATTATTTATCATCTCTATTAGATCTCACTCTCGTAAGTGACCGTGAAGGGATTGACAACCCTAATCGCGTTGGTTGCGAGTAGCTATCGTTTTGTGCAGGTACGAGGGACTTGTGCGTGGCCTCCTACTGGATTGATAACTTGGTTCTCAAAAACTGAGGGAAATACTTACGCTACTCTGCTGCATCATCCTCTCCTCTTCGGGGAAAACCAACGCAAGCTCAAGACGTAGCAGCCCTGATGGCTCATGAGGAGCCACTCCTTCGTCACGCGTCTTCGGCTACCCCAACACTCCTTCGACAACGGAACCAGGTGACATTTTCCAAGTTTATTTAGCAGGGAACGCCCCTCGGGCTGCATTATTCCCAGGTCACACGGGCCTGTCCCTTCTGTCGGATGTGGGGTTTCGGAAAATCCTTGAGGTTCGAACACTGGGGTGCGCGCGAAGTCTTTCCCTCCTACCGATCTACGCCCTAGCTCGCTAAGATTTTGCGGACAAACTCGACGAACTCACAACACAGAAAGACACGAGGTTTATACTGGTTCAGGCCACCGTTGTGGTGTAATACCCTACTCCAGTGTGGTGGTGGTGGATTGCCTCTTGGGTTGATGATGAACAGTACAAGGGAAGAACAACCTCCTGAGGTTGAGGTCTTCTTGTGGCTAGGCTCTCGATCGGGTTGGATCAAGCTAAGATGAGATGCCTCTACTATGGTGGCTAGCTCTATTTATATAGGCCCTGGTCCTCTTCCCCAAATATCAAGCGGGAAGGGAGCCAACAACGGTGGGTAAATTTGAGGGGGGACAGCCAGTACAAGCTATCCTGACAAAAGCGGACTTTGCCTGCGAAAAGCTCTGGTGGTGACGCCGTCTTGGGCTCCACGATGACCTCCGTCTCGCCGCCCTCCTGGTCTTGGTCTCGTTGCACCAATATAGCAACATTTGCCTGATGCCTCAGTACTCTTCGCCTGCGTGGACTCCTTAGCACCAAAGAGGAAACAAGGACGCTGCGCGCGCTGGCGCCCGCCTGGTGTCGTGCATCATGGCTCACGTCACGAGGGCCTCGTGAGGTTTTGCCCCGCCTTGATATCTCCACTCCTCGTGAGCCTGCCTGGCTAGGCTACTCCAGAGGAGGTCTTGCATCATCCGCCTCTCGAGGCTTGGACCCTCGCGAGGGTCTTGGATGCCTTGTTGATGAAGATGGGTCGTTCAGCCCACTTGCTTAGCCACGCCGTGGGCCGCATGCAGGCAAGTCTGGGGACCCCCATTCCCAGAACACCGACAGTAGCCCCCGGGCCCAAGGTGCGCTCGGGCTTGGCTTCACGGCGAAGCCAAGTGTCAAGTTAGGAGCACCGCGGGCCCCAAAAGCCTGTGGCCTCAGTCGACACGTGGCGGTTGATTGGACGTGGGCGTCTCTGCTTCCCCACGCCGCGTCGGCAACTGCACGAATTGACAAGTCCCTGCGACATGCAAGGAAAACCATCATTACCTACGATCGTGGGAGACGCCGGTTGGCCTTCTCTTGCTATAAATGGGGAGGTGGGGGGGGGGGGGCGGAGCCCCCGTCGCCCATCTCTTCCTTGCTTGCTTGCTTATTCTTTGCTTCATTGCTCGCAGTGCCTCTGATGGCGCCAGAAGAAAGTTCTCTGCCACCGAGAAGGGGAAGGCCCCTCGCGAGGGCCCCGGTTCCCCGACACCCAAGCACTGTCGCGGCCGTCCGCGCAACCACGCCGCGACCCCCGCCGTGTCCCACTGTCGAGGCGGCACCACGGCACGCGGAGGGGACCGTCCCAACCATGGTGGTCCAGCTGATGAGGGGAGGCGCGCAATGGTGGCGCGGCCTCCTCGACCGCGCTTCCATTCAGCGGAGGTGTCGCTAGAGTTCGTCGTCTGGTCGGAGAACCCGGCCGACAACTGGCTCCAGCTTTCGCGCTTCTTTGTCGATGAAATGCCGGCCCCTGGTCCAGGCGGGCTTTGGTTGCAGGCAGATGGTTGCTGCAGCAAGGCCTCTTGGGTCGCGGTCGAGACTTCCGCCACGGGCAACATAGCCCTGGCCCGCGGCTGGCAGACGTTCGCCCACGCGCGCGGCCTGGGCAGGCGGTGCACGCTCCACTTCAAGTATGACGGTGGATCGACCCTCTATGTGAGGGTGTTCGAGGAAGATGGTCGCCGCGCCGGGTGCTGCCCCGAGACGAACGAAGGTGAGGAGGTACTTGGCCTTGGTGATGGTCGCTACGAGGATGAGGGCGAGCCTGCCCTCGGCGGCGACCGCGTCTCTTCCAACTACGGCGGCTCTTCCTCCGGTGACAGCTCCAGTAGCGGTGGCTACGACCAGCCACCGCCCCCGCTTCGAAGGAGGTAGCGGGTCATCTCGTCGCCGCGCCTCCATGAAGCGCGAGGAGGGGTCTGGCTAGGCTCGGGGCGTCGCTGAGGGCCTGCCACCGCGGATTGATGCAACGCCGCTTGGTTTAGCTTTTTCTTTTTTCCCTGCATCAGAAAACAAAACTAGTATGGGCCCAGAGGGGGGTGTATCGAACTGTGGTTCTTTGGTTAATGCATTGTGCGTGTTATTCCCATGTCGTGTTGTTATTTTGCGCAAGGATAAATTAACCTGGCGCGTTTGGGGCGCCCTTTCCCTCACGAGATGTCTGCGTTGGTCAGAAACTGCAAAAAATTCGTTAGGGGTGCGTTAGAGGATTTGCCGTCCACCCAAGCCTTGATTTGGCGCTTTGTATCACGTTACCCGAGGGGCATGGATTAGGAGAGATGTGCCAGCTTTCAGGCTCGAACGAGGGTGGCTCGCGAGAAGGCAGAGAGAAGAAAAATGCTCGCGAGGGCACCTGCCTAGCCCCCTCGCGAGGCATGTGAGAGAGAGAACATGAGAAAACCAGAGCCAAAAAATGCGGTAAAAGGCTATGGAATCAAATCAGCAACGAACACCAAGAGCAACTTCAATTAAGGAAAAGTGAGCCAACTACGGAAAGCAAATGAAAAGCCGCGTCCGGCACCTAATCTAGTCTTCAAGTCTGCTCACAAGCGCGGAGCTAAGTGCTTTCCACTAGGCGTGGGAGGGAGCCCCAGGGCCTGAGGCCGGTGCTCCTGAGATTCCGAGGCGTGTACAGCCCCAACTCATTATTACGTGAGAGTGTCACGGGCGGCGATTCTTCACAGGCACCAGGACTTCTTCACAGGCTCTGGGCCTTTCTTCACAGGCTCTGGGCCTTGCTTCATGGGTAGAACTTCCGGAGGTGCTGGATGTTCCAGGAGTTTTGGATAGGTGTCCCGTCCTGCGTCTCCAGGAGCGCTGCACCCGGCCTGGAGACATGGACGACCCTGAACGGGCCCTCCCACATGGGCGAAAGCTTGTGCAGCCCTGCTCTGGAGAGGACCCACCTCAGGACGAGGTCGCCCACCTCGAGCGTCCTGGAGAGGATGTTGCGGTAGTGGTATCACCGCAGCGCTTGTTGGTACCTTGCCGCCCTCAATGCGGCTTCGCGACGGTCCATCCCCTGCATTGCGTCCTGCTGCATTTCATTGAACGCTAGGACCCGCGTGGAGCGATGCTTGACCTCGTGAGGAAGGACTGCTTCAGCTCCGTAGATGAGGAAGAATGGAGTCTCGCCCGTTGGCTTGGTGGCGGTGGTTCAGACCACAACACGGACTGGAGCTCGTCGTGCCAGCCCCTGCCGCAGGCCTCCAGCTTCTTCTTGAAGGTATGGTCTTGAGGCCCCTCAGGACCTTCGCGTTAGCGCGTTCGGCCTAACCGTTACTCCTGGGGTGGGCCACCGAAGCGTAGCAGATCTGCGTTCCAAGGTTAGCACAGTAGGTTTTGAAGAGGTTGCTAGTAAACTGCGAACCGTTATCTGTCATGATGCGGTTGGGGACCCCGAAGTGGCTCACGAGGCCCTTGATGAACTTGACAGCAGAGCCGACTGGAATGGTACGGACGGCTTCCACTTCCGCCCACTTGGTGAACTTGTCGATGGCGACGTAGAGATAGCGGTAGCCCCCTGGCGCCCGGGGGAACGGGCCTAGGATGTCCAGCCCCCAGGCCGCAAACGGCCATGTGAGCGGGATGGTTTGGAGGCCCTGAGCAGGCTGATGGATTTGCTTGGCGTGGAATTGGCAAGCTTCACAGGACTTCACCAACTCGGGCGCGTCGTTGAGTGCTGTAGGCCAATAGAACCCACTACGGAACACCTTGCCGACGAGGGTCCGTGACGACGAGTGGTGTCCGCAGTCGCCGCCGTGTATGTCAATCAGCAACTCCCTTCCTTGATCGCTGGAGATGCAGCGCAGCGTGACATCGTTCGGTCATTTCCTGTATAACTCGCCGTCTTGGATTCAGTATGCCGTGGCTTGCCGGGCCACGCGCTCCGCGTCCTCTTCCTTCTCCGGCAGCGTCCCGTGCATCAGGTACTCTTTGAATTCCTTTGTCCAGCACTCCTCCTGGGGCTCAAGCGCCAAGAGCAGCCGAGCTCCTGAGGTCGGGCCACAAGCTGGGGCTCCCGTGGCCGGGGGCTGTGGGGGCTCCTCCCGAGGCTGAGTCATGCTTGAAAGAGGTGGTGTAGCTGATGGCTTGAAGAGCCGCTCTTCGAAGACGCCGGGCTCTTGCGGTTGCCGCTTGGATGCTCTCCTGGCGATGTCATCGGCTTCCTTGTTGGTGCCCCGGGGCACGTGCTGCAGCTCCAGGCCCGAGAACTGCTTTTCCATCTTGCGCACCTCCGCGAGGTAGGCCTCCATGTGCTCGTCCTTCGGCTCGTACACCTTGTTGGAGAAGTTGACGAGGAGCTGCGAGTCGCCTTTGACGGTGAGGCGCTTCACCCCTAGAGCTGCCACAGCCTTCAGGCCAGCAATGAGGCCTTCGTATTCTGCGATGTTGTTGGAGACCTTCTCGCCGTGCTGAAAACAGAGTTGCTCGGCCTAGTAGAGCTTGTCCTGAGCGAGCGAGATGAGCATTGCTCGATCTCCAGCATACAGTGCGCTGGCGCCATCGAAATACATGACCCAGCCGTCTGGTGCCTCGCTTCCTGGGGAGGTGGACCGGTCTTCTCCTTCCTCAAGAGCCGGGGCATCTATCCATTCTGCCACAAAAGCGGCGAGCACGGCTCCCTTGATGACTCTGGTAGTGCTGAACTCCAACTGGAATGCTTGCAACTCGATGTTCCACTCAGCGACCCTTCTGGCTGAGTTAGGGCTCCTGAGTACCCTCTCCAATGGGTAGGCTGAGACGACCTTGATAGGGTGGCCCTGGAAGTAGTGCTGCAGCTTGCGCGAGGCCACCAAGAGTGCGAGCAGGAGCTTTTGCGGCATGGGGTAGCGCACCCTCGCGTCCCGCAGTATGGTGCTGACGAAGTACACCGGGTGCTCGACGAGGGCTGGCTCACTGTCGAGGCTCGGGTCCTGTGGAGATTGTGGCATATCCTGAGGTGGTGGGTTTCCTGAGACCTGACCGTCCTTAGGAGCTTCTGCGATATTGCCCCGCTGAGCTTGGTCTTCTGCCACTGACGGCCTTGCTGCGCCTTCCCCGACCTGCCACAGATCACTGCTTGGCGCGGCACACCCTTGTCTTGGCGCTCCTCCCAACTGCCACTCAAAGGTTGCCAACCAAGTGAGGCTGTGGTGGTGACAAGGTAGAGCACCAGAGTCTCTAGAGGCCGTGGTGCCACCGTCACTGGGGGCTGGTGAGGTATTTCTTGAGGTCTTGGAAGGCCCGGTCGGCCTCCGGGGTCCACTCGAACGGGCCCTTCTTCTTCATGAGCTTAAAGAAGGGTAAGGCGCGCTCGCCTAGCTTGGAGATGAAACGCCCTAACGCGGTCACCCGCCCTGCTAGCTTCTGCATCTCCTTGAGGGTCTGTGGTGGGCTCATGTCTTCGATGGCCTTGATCTTCTCTGGGTTCGCCTCGATCCCTCTGTGAGATACGAGGAACCCCAGTAGCTTGCCGGAGGGGACGCCAAACACACACTTCTCCGGGTTAAGCCTCAAGTTCACTTGGCGCAAGCTCTCAAAGGTCTCCTCCAAGTCTTGAATCAATGTCCTCGCCTCGCGAGATTTGACCACTATGTCATCAACGTAGGCCACTGTGTTTCTGCCGAGCTGCCGCCCCAAGGCGATGTGCATCAACCGTTGAAAGGCCGCGCCCGCGTTGCACAGACCGAAGGGCATGCAGGTGTAGCAGTACACCCTGCATGGTGGCAGGAAGGTTGTCTTCTCCACATCTTCCACCGCCATCTTGATTTGGTGGTATCCCGAGAATGCATCCAGGAACACATAGCAAGTCGCACTCGGCGGTGGAGTCGACGATTTGATCGATGCGTGGAAGCGGGAACGGATCTTGGGGGCAAGCTTTGTTAAGGTTGGTGAAGTCGACGCACACCCGTTCCTTCCCGCCTTTTTTTGGTACTACGACGGGGTTCGCCAGCCACTCAGGGTATCGAACTTCTCGGATGGTACCTGCCGCCTCCAGCTTGCGTGTCTCTTGAACGATGAAGGCCTGCTTCTCAGTGGACTGCCGTCTTGCTCGCTGCTTCACAGGGCGTACGTTGGGGCACACCCTTAGATGATGCTGGATCACCTCTCTTGGGACCCCTACCAGCTGATTGGGCTCCCATGCGAATATCTCCTTGTTCGCACGCAAAAACCTCACCAAAGCTTCTTCTTGTCCCGGGTCAAGGCCGGTTCCTATGGTGAAGGTGGCTCTTGAATACCCGTCCTCATTGACCGGCACCTGCTTGGTCTCCGCCTTGTCTTGAGTGAACATCTGCTTCTTCTTGGTGGGCGCGGTCTCCTTGGCCCCGGGCGTACCGGCGCCGGCTGGCTGTGCTGCTGCCGCGGTCTTGAAGGAAAGCATGAGCGCCGTCACGGTCTCCTTAGTGTCCCCCTTGATGGTGAGGACGCCCTTGCTCCCTGGCATCTTCATGAGGTTGTAGGCCGGGTGAGTCGCCGCCATGAACTGAGCGAGAGCCGGGTACCCGAGGATGGCATTGTACGGGAGACCGATGCGGGCGATGTCAAAGTGGCTTGCTGAGGCCGAGCCGCTCGAGCGGCACATGAAGAAGGCTGAAGGCTTCTACGGAGAGCAAGTTGAGTCCGGCGCCGCCGTCGATGAGGGTCTTGGTAACGGCCACGTTGCAGATGGTGGGCGTGCAGAGCATCGGGAGCATCCCGAAGCCGGCGGTGGAGTCGCGTGGTCTTCCGTGCCGAAGGTGAGGTCGGCCTCCGGCGCAGCCCAACCCGGCGGAGCCCCCGGGCGCTTGGAGGCTGCCCCAATCTGACGGACGAAAGGCTTGACGTGGTGATCTAAAGGTGGTGCTTGAGAGCCACCCAACAGTGCCGCGACTGCGTGGTGCACCGGCACCGTGTAGCGCGCGGTTAAGAGGTTGCGGAGTTCCCCCCAGGATGCCATCGTGGATCCCGGGAGGTTGAGCAACCAAGCGCGCAGCTCGCCGGCGAGGGCCATGGGGAACCAGTTGGCCATGATCTTATCGTCGCCTCCGGCTTAGAGGACAGCCTCCTCATACGCCAGCAGGAACGACACCGGGTCTGCCGCGCCGTCGTAATGCGGCGGCATCTCCAGCAAACCCTTGAGGTTCGAACACTGGGGTGCGCGCGAAGTCTTTCCCTCCTACCGATCTACGCCCTAGCTCGCTAAGATTTCGCGGACAAACTCGACGAACTCGCAACACAGAAAGACACGAGGTTTATACTGGTTCAGGCCACCGTTGTGGTGTAATACCCTACTCCAGTGTGGTGGTGGTGGATTGCCTCTTGGGCCGATGATGAACAGTACAAGGGAAGAACAACCTCCTGAGGTTGAGGTGTTCTTGTGGCTAGGCTCTCGATCGGGTTGGATCAAGCTAAGATGAGATGCCTCTACTATGGTGGCTAGCTCTATTTATATAGGCCCTGGTCCTCTTCCCAAAATATCAAGCGGGAAGGGAGCCAAGAACGGTGGGCAAATTTGAGGGGGGACAGCCAGTACAAGCTATCCTGACAAAAGCGGTCTTTGCATGCGAAAAGCTCTCGTGGTGACGCCGTCTTGGGCTCCACGATGACCTCCATCTCACCGCCCTCCTGGTCTTGGTCTCATTGCACCAATATAGCAACCTTTGCCTAATGCCTCGGTACTCTTCGCCTGCGCTGGCCTCCTTAGCACCAAAGAGGAAACAAGGATGCTGCGCGCGCTGGCACCCGCCTGGTGTCGTGCATCATGGCTCACGTCACGAGGGCCTCGTGAGGTTTTGCCCCGCCTTGATATCTCCGCTCCTCGTGAGCCTGCCTGGCTAGGCTACTCCAGAGGAGGTCTTGCGTCGTCCGCCTCGCGAGGCTTGGACCCTCGCGAGGGTCTTGGATGCCTTGTTGATGAAGATGGGCCGTTCGGCCCACTTGCTTAGCCACGCCGTGGGCCGTAGGCAGGCAAGTCTGGGGATCCCCGTTCCGAGAACGCCGACACCTGCGGCATGTATCCTTTTGCATATTTAGCTTACTCTGTTGGGGCGCCCCTCGGGCTGCATCATCCCCAGGCCACTCGTGTCCGTCCAAGTGGCATGTATCGTTCTCACATCTATCTAAGCTGGTTCGCTTCCTCTCATGAGTTATTTAAGGTTATCACTCGCCTGCCCGGCGCCTTGCCACCACGGGAGCCGCGCACCGATCGTCTTTCTTCAGGATCCTCCACATGAGAAGCCTAGGCACGGCGTCTGCGCTCGGGTCCGTCCCTGCAACGTCAATAAACCCAACGGCTGAGCTCTGTCTGGCGGGCTGGCCCCATTCACGTCACCTCATGGGGTCGTTGGTGCTTGGCCTTCTCATGCGATAGCCTCAGGAGATTCATTCGGCGCAGGTTGCCTAACCATCTCGCAGGACCACCACAGTCACCAAGAACCAAGACCAGGCGCAACCCGCCTTGAGGTAGGGCTTCGTGAGTCCCGCACTGGCTCACAAGTGCCCAGCCACACCTCGTCCAGCCCTGCCGTGCAAGCCATGTGTCGGGGCGGGGCTGTACACGCCCCGGGGGCTCCACTCAGAGGGAGTCCTCACCCACGCACCAGTGGAAGCACCATGCTCCGTGCTGGCAGTCGACACGGTCGAGGAGCGGCTATGCCCGTGCAAGTGCGGAAGCGCTATGCTTCGCACTAGTGATAGGGCGGCCCCATGGCCGTACCAACCTCAGGGAGCCACCCGGTTCAGTGTCCAGCTTCACCGCAACGCTTTCCCCTCGGGCAAGCCGCACGAGGGGGCTGGGCACGGGGGCTGCGCTCAGGTCACACCCAAGCGTACGCCACCCTGCCAGGTCTCTCGGACCTGGTCGTCACGCGCCCTCCCGAGCGGAGCCAAGGTATGAAGGTCGTTTGGACATCAAGGGGGACTCCTGAGCATCGCGGGTCCGGAGCCTAACTGGCCACGCAGCCCCTCACCCCTTGGTCTCGTCCTGGTGATCCGGACGACCCAACGGCGGCTGAGGATGCGCGGGGTCAGGCCCTGCAGATGTAGAACACTAGGCCAACTCCTGCATCTCATTTCTGTAAGTTGTTTGCGCGTCAATGGGGACTCCTGAGCATCGCGACTCTAGAGCCTAACTGGCCACGTAGCCCCTCACCCCTTGGTCTCGTCCTGGTGATCCGGACGACCCAACGGCGGCTGAGGTATGCGCGGGGTCGTGCCCTGCCAATGTAGAACATGAAGCAAACATGAAGGAAATCGCGGAAATTACAAAACATATTGTTCTTTAAAATACCAAACACAAGTTTAACGCCTCCACGAGGCATGGTACGTGTTGCAGAGGCAAGGCAAGGAAAGGAGTCACCAGCAAGTCATCCCATCGTCCCTGGATGACGCCGTCGCTCGCGAGAGGTGCCCCTTCGACAGTGATGTTGCCCTCACCTGTGCCGCCCGCCGGAGTTGCAGGTTCGGCAACACCACCAGTTGAGGGCGCAGGGTCGAAGGCGCGAAACTTCTTCAGCAAAGCCCCCACTTGGCCCTTCACAGCTTCGGCAATAGCTACGCAGTGCTCGTTATCCACAGGCTCCAGCAGCTCGTCGAGGTTGGCGTCAGGATCACAAAGATGGAGGTGGCTGAAGACGCGCGTCAGTGCAGCCGAGGAAAGCGTGTGGGCTTCTCCCTCCACCAAAGGGCCGATTCCGCCCACGACCTCCTCAAGGGCATCGACCAGATGAGGAAGCAGCTGGGTGGCGCCCTCGTTGTCAGTAGCCAGCGGCTCCTCCAAGCCCTTCTTGTAGAGTGCCCGCAGCGCCACACGAGACCTCTCCTCAAGGGACTTGAATGCCACGCGGTCCTCAGCCAGGATCTTTGCCTTGGCTTCCAGCTCGGCCTTCTCTGCTTTCATCTTCTGCTCCAGCTTCTCCAGCCGGCTATGCTCCATAGCCCGCGCCTTCGCCAACTGCCCCAGCTTGGCATCACGACCCATGACGATGTCCTCTCGGGCCTTCATCTTCTCCTCCTACGCCTGGCAACCTCGAGCTTCATCCACACGCTCCCTGCACATGGTCTCCAGCTCGGCCTCCAGCGACCGACAGCGATCCTGGGCGGCCCCGGCGTCCTGTAGCACCACCTCGCGAAGCGGTCGCAGCTTGGGCGAAGGCCTGCTTGTCCTTCTCGGAGGCCACCGCAGCCTGGCTCAGCGCCACCCAGACGGACGCATCAGAGTGAAGCCAGTCGGAGACCAACTCCAGGCGCCCGGCCACCAGGTGAAGGTCGGTGCCTTGAAGATCCTTCCACAGCAGGGTCAGCGCAGAAAGAGCGTGCTCCCGGACGTCAGGGGAGGCAGAAGGATGCGGGGTCAGCAGTGCAGTGGGAGAAGGAGGAGGCAACATCATCACCATGGCCTGGGAGGCTGTGAGCTCTTGAGCCTTGGCGACCCCAGCAACTGAGCCGGGCATTGGCACTTCCGGAGCCAGCGGGGCTACGGGGGCTGCCTCCTCCGGAGGATGCTCCCCCAAGTCTCGCAAGGACGATCGGGCCGGGGAAGCGCGAGCGCCATCACTTCCCTTCCCCACGGAGGTGGGTGCGACAGCCCCAGGCGATTTGGTCCCGAGCAGTACCACCGCGTCCTCCTTCCTTTTCTTCGCTGCGGGCGTCGGTCTAATTGCACAACAAAGAAGCATCAAGAATCAGCAGCAGAAGCAAGAACAAGGCAGGACGAGAATACTTACTGGTTCACCGCGGCGTTGTCTCTCCGCTTCTTAAGCTTGAAACCTGAGAGCCTCACGGCCTGAGGCGTAGGCGTGCGGGCTCCAGGCGCAGAAGAAGGGGCAGCAGATGGCCCAAAAGCAGCTCCAGGCAGTGTCAGAACAGGGGCGTTGTCTCGGGAGATCAGCGCCAACCTTCCCTTTGTCGGAACGTCGTCCGGTGACCTCCTCCGAGGACCGACCTTGGACCTCATGGAGCCCCCTGCCACGTGCAGCTCGCCCGCTCCGGGGGGACATTGGCCTCATCATCGTCATCAGGAAGGGTGTGGAGGATGTCGGCCTTGTGCAGAGGGGAGGTCTCCCCCACCCCTTCGCGGGTCGCCTCCGAGGTGCGAGACTCGCCGGAAGACACGTCCACCGAAGTCGTCGCCACCGGGACGTTTGTAGGACCTTGAAGTATGTCTAGAGGGGGGTGATTAGACTACTTGACCAATTAAAAACTTAACCTTTTCCCAATTTTAGACTTTGGCAGATTTTATCTATCTTTGCACAAGTCAAGCAATCTTCACACAATTCAAGCAAGCATGCAAAGAGTATATGAGCAGCGGAATTTAAAGCATGCAACTTGCAAGAATGTAAAGGGAAGGGTTTGGAGGATTCAAACGCAATTGGAGACACGGATGTTTTTGTCGTATTTCCGATAGGTGGTGCTATTGTATATCCACGTTGATGGAGACTTCAACCCACGAAGGGTAACGGTTGCGCGAGTCCACGGAGGGCTCCACCCACGAAGGGTCCACTAAGAAGCAACCTTGTCTATCCCACCATGGCCGTCGCCCACGAAGGACTTGCCTCACTAGCGGTAGATCTTCACGAAGTAGGCGATCTCCTTGCCCTTACAAACTCCTTGGTTCAACTCCACAATCTTGTCAGAGGCTCCCAAGTGACACCTAGCCAATCTAGGAGACACCACTCTCCAAGAAGTAAAAAATGATGTGTTGATGATGAACTCCTTTCTCTTGTGCTTCAAATGATAGTCTCCCCAACACTCAACTCTCTCTCATAGGATTTGGATTTGGTGGAAAGAAGATTTGAGTGGAAAGCAACTTGGGGAAGGCTAGAGATCAAGATTCATGTGGTAGGAATGGAATATCTTGGCCTCAACACATGAGTAGGTGGTTCTCTCTCAGAACTGCCAAGTTGGAAGTGTAGGTTTGTTCTGATGGCTCTCTCCACGAATGAAGAGGAGGTGGAGGGGTATATATAGCCTCCACACAAAATCTAACCGTTACACACAATTTACGAAACTCGGTGGGACCGAATCAACAAACTCGGTCGGACCGATTCAGTAAACCTAGTGACCGTTAGGGTTTTCAGTGGGACCGACATGCAACTCGGTAGGACCGATATGGTTAGGGTTAGGGCATAATGTAATCTCGGTGAGACCGATTACACAAACTCGGTGAGACCGATTTTGGTAATTAGCTAACCAGAGAGTTGGTCAGGTAAACTCGGTGGGACCGATTCGCTCTTTTCGGTGAGACCGAAATGTTACGAAAGGGAAACAGAGAGTTTACATTGCAATCTCGGTGGGACCGATCGCTCACTTCGGTTAGACCAAAACGTTACGAAGGGAAACAGAGAGATTACAATCCCGTCTCGGTGAGACCGAGATCCCTATCGGTGAAACCGATTTTCCTAGGGTTTGTGGCAATGGCTATGACATCTGAACTCGGTAGCGTCGGATAGAAAGAATCGGTAGGACCGATTTTGACTGTTGGTTTAGGTCATAAGTGGATGTGAGAAAGTAGTTGAGGGTTTTGGAGCATATCACTAAGCACATGAAGAAAGAGGCTCATTAAGCAACACCTCATCCCTCCTTGATAGTATTGGCTTTTCCTATAGACTCAATGTGATCTTGGATCACTAAAATTTAAAATGTAGTCTTGAGCTTTTGAGCTTGAGCCAATCCTTTGTCCTTAATATTTTGGGGGATCCACTTTCATCATCCATGCCATGCCATTCATTGAGCTTTCCTGAAATATTTGTCTTGGAATAGCGTTAGCTCAATGAGCTATATGTTGTTATGAATTACCAAAACCACCTAGGGATAGTTGCACTTTCAATCTCCCCCTTTTTGGTAACTGATGACAACATATAGATCAAAGCTTCGACAAATGATAATAAGATTGAAAAACATCGTTGTTTTGAGAAGTATGTGATAAGCAAGAGCTCCCCCTAAATTTGTGCATATTTTAAGATTTGCTTTGGACTGCAAATGCACAAGGAATTAGGCTCATGGGTTACTCTTCCATGTCACATACATCTTGGTGGAGCGCTCAAAATAATAAAGATTGAATACATGCACTCATCACCAAGCAAAGTGAATGATCATATAAGGATAAGTAAGATAATATCATCTAACAAGCATAGGTGTAGCTTATGATCAAACACATGATCATCAATGTCTCACAGATAATAGCATAGTATCTTAAGCAATCAAAAGCAAACAAAGTTCAACCAGGAAGACAAGAGAGAACAAAAGCAAACTCTCTCTCTCTCTCTCGAAGCCTATGATCTATACATTTTTCTCCCCCTTTGGCAACAAGTTACCAAAAAGTTCCTAGAAAATGCATTGTACTATATCGTCTCTCAGGCTTGGTCTTCAGTTGGTGGCATAGAGATGGATCCTTGGACGAAGACTTCAGTTGATGTGGAAGGAGCTGAAGGAGTTGGTGCTGGAGCTGGTTGCGCTGGAGCTCTAGCTGGAGCAGATGAAGTGACTCTGGTGTCTGGCATCGCTCTGCTGATCTCTGAGCTCGAGGCACTCTGGCAAATGCATCAGTAGTTGTCCTGCCCTTCCTCTCTTGCATGTCATCCTGTAGCTGCTCCACAACTGACTGAATCTCAGTTACTTTGACATCAAGATCACAGAATTTTTGTTCCATGATTCTTTCCAGACTCTCCTGGTTTTGAGTTAGGGTGGCCAACCCTTTCTCAATCCTTAGAGTTGATGCTATCAAGTAACTAAGCTGGTCCTGCTTGCTCTTCAAAAAGTACTCAGATGCCTCCTCTTGTGTTGGCATCTTGACAACCTTCTCTTTCTTTGCTTTCTCCTTCTTCTCTTGAGCTTGTACTGGTGATGGTTCATTCTCATTCATCACAACTTGATTGTCCTCAAAGTCAGGATAGAGAACAAGGTGTTCCTTATCCAACAGATACTTTCCTGTGCCCATCTTTGAGTTAATCAACTCCTGAATTTGTGGGGCATATCCACAACTTATCTTTTGGTCTGCTGCTGTCCTCTTGATAGTCTCAACCATGAGGATCATGACCTTGAATTTCTGTGGCACATCAAATATGTGTAGCAAATTAATTGCATGCCCTCTGATCATGTTGTGGTCACCTGATTTGGGCAAAAGAGTGTGCCTTAGGATCCAGTTGATCGTTGGCAGCCCTGACAGAAGAAAATGGACTGACCCAAGCTTGAAAGTCTCAAGAGCTTTGTGCAGGATCTCCTTGTACATCTGTGACATAGAGTTGTGATCCATATTTTTCTTTGCATAAACGTCCAAGTCATCTTCACTCTCCTTTGGGGCATTGATCAGACTTGCCCATTCCTCAATAGTTGATTGGTATCTCGTTCCTTCAGACATCCAAACTATCCTGCCATCTGGATAGAAATGTGTTGTGGAGTAGAATTGCATAATGAGCTCATCATTCCAGTTTGTGAGCTTCTGCCCAACAAAGTCTGCAACTCCACACGCATTGAAGCTGTCATACACTCTAGGATAATGTTCTTCATTCTCCTTTATGTAGGTCCAGTCGACCCACCTCATATCACACACTATGGGCTTCTTGTCCAACAAGATTGTCTCATAGAAATCCCGTTGTTCCTTTGTGTGGAACCTGTAATCAACAACAGTCCTTCTCCACGGTGGCGTATGGATCGACTCTCTCCATAGCCTCAACCCTAAGTCTCTCCTGATCTTCATGTTCTCAGCCACGGGATGAGCATCATTGTGGTCTGGAATCTTGGGTTTGAGCTTCCTTAGGACTTGTCCTTCATCATCTTCCTCGGCCCGGCAACATCAGGCACTGGGGCCTTGTTCTTTTTAGCAGCTGGTATACTCCTGGTATTCCTCTTAGGTGCACTCTTGGGCTTGGAGGCAGCTTTGGGTGCTACTTTAGGCTTTGATGTTGCAGCCCCTGACTTTATAGCATCACCCATCAGCTTTTGTACCTTGGGTGCTGGTGCAACAACCTCTTCTTCTTCTTCTTCCATCATGGAAGGCTTTCCAATCACTCTGGCCATGGTCTTCTTGACCCTTTCCTTCCTTTTCTTTCCTTCTGCATCAAGCTCTTTGGGTTGGGATTCCAACAATGCTTGAGTGGAGACTCTGGCTTTAGACATTGGTTGTCTTCCTGCATGCCTTTTGATCTTCATCCCTGGCTTTACTGCAGTTGAGCTATACTCCTTCTTGAGCACTTTCTTCTTTGAAATGGCCTCATCTTCTATTGCCACATAATCCTCATCCTCAGATTCTGAGGTTCTCTTCTTCCTTGTCCTGGTGGCAGCTTTGGGCAAATTGCTGGGAGTGATTCTGCTTCCATCATCTGAGCTGCTAGAGGGACTAGTGTCCTCACTCATCTGTATCTGCTCCTCTGACTTGTTCTGGCTGTCACTTTGGTCTGACATGCTGCACACACTAACTGCTGACATTTTGAATAGTTATAGATGAGATAGAGTGGATGAGCATCACAAAATGCAGAGATTTTTGCAAAAGAATGATTCAAAAAACTTAGTTTTAGTTTTCCACATAAAGCATTTCGGATCAACTGATTTTCAAACTCGGTGATACCGAAGCAGTTTTGGAACCTAAACTAGTGAACTCGGTCAGACCGCGTCACAGTTCGGTGGCACCGAGACTCCTAGGGTTTCACAAAGTTCTAAAATCGGTCACACCGATTAGCAATTCTCGGTCAGACCGAGAGTTACTAGTGCAATGGCATTAGCCGAATCGGTGGGACCGAGTTTTTCAACTCGGTGGGTCCGAGATGGTTTCGGCGGAAACCTAACCCTAAATTTTCGAATCGCATCTATTCTAAGGATTGTTTTGACTGGATAGAGGTGTTTCAATCGTGGCAAGAATCATAATGAACACAATGTGCTGAGAATCAGGTGATGATAGCACTGTGATCGAGTTCATACCCTAGTTCAGCGATGAACTCGCTACGGCGGCAACGGCGGAGATGAAATCCGTTGACAAGTGAGACCAAATGACGGAGGCGGTGGCGACAAAGTCGACGATCCGGAGACACTGGAAGGCAGAAGCGAGCTATGCGCCGCGAAGAGGTTTGGAGAAAGTTTTCCAAAATTTTGCCCGTGTGAATATATAGCCCGACACCGCTTGGTGTGACCGAAGTGGAACAACTTCGGTGGCACCGAGATGCATAACTGTTGACAGTTACAACAACTCGGTGTGACCGAAAAGTTCAAATCGGTTGCACCGAGATGAAAACCTAGATCGACTTAGTGATCTCGGTATGACCGAAATGGAGGAATCAGTCAGACCGAAAAGCACAAAGGAGTTTTGGAAGTTTAAGTCTATGACGAATCGGGGACTCCGAGTGCTCCTCACACAGAGTGGTTCGAACCGACTTGATCAAATTTTGTGATGTAGCATGAATAGAGTTTGAGACGAGTAAAGCATAGATAGCTAGAGAAGGTTCTTAGGCATTCTTGTCCATCCACTTGGCCAAAGAGAAGAATCAAATCAATCAAAACAACAAGTGGATGTCCTCGAATGAGTAAGATATGCTACCAACATGCTCACACAATAAAATGACAAATGAAATATGTGACAAAACATACACAAACAATTCTAGCATCTATCAAACAATTGGCGATGACTAGGTCATCTATATATGAGTATATTGACTTAGGAGTCAAATGAGAACATTTGATCATAGGTCATACTCATCGTTTAAGCTCAAGTGGGGTTACCACTTTTACATAAAGCATTTATGTGTTCACATCATTAGAGTTGCTTTGACTCAATTCTTAGAGTTAAGCTCCCCTAGATGTGAGATCCCCTTAGAGGGATGAACTAACCTTGGGTTTTGTTGATGATGACTTCATGTAGGTGTTGAAGATGTGGATGCTCAATGTTGATGTAGATCTTTTGGAGCAATCCTTTGGAGTGAGTTGCACTTTCAATACCTGCATGGGTTAGTCCCACAAGGAACAAATAAGAATATCCATAGACATAGAGTGATGCACACACAAGATGATGTCCATGAAAACATTAGGTTACCTTGTCCCTTGCCTTACCAACATGAGGGTTTGTGACTCCTTGAACTAGTGCAAGATATGGAATATGATTGCACTTGTCCTTGCCATAATGATATGAGTAAAGAATGTTGGCGGAGTCACCCTCAAGAACACTCTAGTTCTTCTTCTTCGGGATCCACATCATCTTGATGGGAATCCTTGGTGTTGTAGTTGTACTTGATGAAGTAGAACTTGACGTAGTCTTGGGAACCCACTTGACCAAGGCCTTAGGTGCTTCTTCAAATGCATCAATCTCCTCTTGAAGCTTGTCCTTGCCTTTGTTCTTGTGGTCTTGTGGTGGAAGATCATCTTGTGCTTGTGTTCCCTTGAAGGAAGTAGGATCATACTTCTCTTGTTGAGGAACAAACTTCGTCTCGGGGTATTGATCTTCTTCCCACTCAAATCCATTGGCATTGAACTTCCGTTCAAAACCAACACCTTGATTCTTCCGGTGCCTTCCTTTCTTGCGTAAATTTTCCTCGAATTGTTTACTCCGGCAAGTCTCTTGTATACACATTTCTAGATAAGTCCCTTCAATAAGCTGTTTTATTGCTCAAGTGTAACTTGGCTAAGAGAATCATTAGTGGAATCAAGAGAACTACTAGAAGCAACAATATTGGATTTAGCATTGTTATTGTTACTACTAGAGGAAGAATCTTTCTTGTTCTTGTTACTAGACTTGACTTGAGGCATGCAAGTAGATAAGAGTAAACGCTTGGCAATGTAAGAAGAACTTTTCTTACGGAGATCATCATTGATTGCCTTTAGGAACTCATGCTCTTGCTCAAAATTGAGCTTTTCAAAGCGTAACTTCTCATGAGCCCTTAAAAGTTCTCGATGATCTTCGAAGATAGTTTCATGAGCTAACTTAAGAGCGTTTAGTTCTTTAGTTAGAAGCTCAATCTTCTCCTTATCATTGTCATTCGTTTCATCTTGATTACCATGATTAATTGACGTTTCATCATAGTATTCATCACTAGAGTTGTCAATAAGTAAATCATCATCACCTAACAAGTCATCCTCATCACTATTAAAATCAACATACTCGGGGTGTGTTACCTTAGAACCTTTGGCCATGAAGCATCTTCCAATTCCTTCATTTGGTGAGTCAAATATGTCGTAGGAGTTGGTTAACACAAGTGCTAGACCGGCAACACCTTCATCTTGAGTATATTCGGAGTCGGAGTGATAGCTTCTCTCGGAGTGATTGTCGGAGTCGGAGCCGGTTACCCATTCACCAACATGACCTTGATGTCTTCATTTTGTGTAGATCTTTGATGAATTGTCCTTCCTTTCCGAATCCTTGCTTCTCCGTGAGGTTTTTCGTTCATAACGATCATCTCTACTCCTTCTGTCTCTTGGTGGTGATTCTTCTCTTCTACTTCTTCTTTTTGGAGAGTCTTCTCTTCTTTTGTAGGGTGCCGTACAGTCATTGGAATAGTGTCCGGGTCTCCCACAATTGTAGCAATTGCGCTCTCGACTAGAAGATCTTTTGTCATTGTAGGACCTTGACTTAGAGCTTCTTTCTTTGCTTCTACTCTTTTAGAATTTGTTGAAGTTCTTCACCATTAAGCTCAATTCTTCATTGAAGGTTTTTTCTCACTTGATGATGTGGGGGCTTCACATGAGGATTTGTAAGCACCACTTGACTTGTTGTGAAGTTCCTCCTTATCCTTGAGTGACATCTCATGAGCAACAATTCTTCCAATGACTTCTGTTGGCTTGAGATCTTTGTAATTTGGCATCATTTGGATCAATGTGCACACGGTATCATATTTTCCATCCAATGCTCTTAGGATCTTCTTGATGATGAATCATCGGTCATCTCTTCACTTCCTAAGCCGGCAATCTCATTTGTGATAAGAGCAAGCCTAGAGTACATATCAATGACACCTTCACCATCCTTCATTTTGAACTTGTCAAGCTGACTTTGGAGCACATCCAACTTGGATTCCTTGACGGAGTCGGTACCTTCATGCATATCAATCAAAGTATCCAAATTTCCTTTGCATTCTCAAGACGGCTGATTTTGTTGAATTCTTCGGGGCACAAGCCATTGAAGAGGATATCACAAGCTTGAGCGTTGTATTCCAACATCTTCAATTCCTCCGCACTAGCTTCACGGTTCGGTTCTCTCCCATCAAAGAATTCACCTTGCAAGCCAATACACACAATAGCCCAAACGGCGGGGTTATCTGTCCGAGAATATGCATTTTCATCTCATGCTTCCAACTAGCAAAATTAGTGCCATCAAAGTAAGGACCTCTACGGTGATAATTTCCCTCACTAGACGCCATACTCTCCTAGGTTGTGAAACCAAGGCTATGACCACCAAAAGATATGGAAATCAAAGCAAATGGAGACCAAAGCTCTGATACCACTAGTAGGACCTTGAAGTATGTCTAGAGGGGGGGTGATTAGACTACTTGACCAATTAAAAACTTAACCTTTTCCCAATTTTAGACTTTGGCATATTTTAGCTATCTTTGCACAAGTCAAGCAATCTTCACACAATTCAAGAAAGCACGCAAAGAGTATATGAGCAACGGAATTTAAAGCATGAACTTGCAAGAATGTAAAGGGAAGGGTTTGGAGGATTCAAACGCAATTGGAGACACGGATGTTTTTGTCGTGGTTCCGATAGGTGGTTCTATCGTACATCCACGTTGATGGAGACTTCAACCCACGAAGGGTAACGGTTCTTGCGATTCCACGGAGGGCTCCACCCACGAAGGGTCCACGAAGAAGCAACCTTGTCTATCCCACCATGGTCGTCGCTCACGAAGGACTTGCCTCACTAGCGGTAGATCTTCATGAAGTAGGCGATCTCCTTGCCCTTACAAACTCCTTGGTTCAACTACACAATCTTGTCGGAGGCTCCCTAGTGACACCTAGCCAATCTAGGAGACACCACTCTCCAAGAAGTAACAAATGGTGTGTTGATGATGAACTCCTTGCTCTTGTGATTCAAATGATAGTCTCCCCAACACTCAACTCTCTCTCACAGGATTTGGATTTGGTGGAAAGAAGATTTGAGTGGAAAGCAACTTGGGGAAGGCTAGAGATCAAGATTCATGTGGTAGGAACGGAATATCTTGGCCTCAACACATGAGTAGGTTGTTCTCTCTCAGAATTGGCAAGTTGGAAGTGTAGGTTTGTTCTGATGGCTCTCTCCACGAATGAAGAGGAGGTGGAGGGGTATATATAGCCTCCACACAAAATCTAACTGTTACACACAATTTACCAAACTCGGTGGGACCGAATCAACAAACTCGGTCGGACCGATTCAGTAAACCTACTGACCGTTAGGGTTTTCAGTGGGACTGACATGCAACTCGGTAGGACCGATATGGTTAGGGTTAGGGCATAACGTAATCTCGGTGAGACTGATTCCACAAACTCAGTGAGACCGATTTTGGTAATTAGCTAACCAGAGTTGGTCGTAAACTCGGTGGGACCGATTCGCTCTTTTCGGTGAGACCGAAATGTTACGAAAGGGAAACAGAGAGTTTACATTGCAATCTTGGTGGGACCGATCGCTCACTTCGGTTAGACCAAAACGTTATGAAGGGAAATAGAGAGATTACAATTCCGTCTCGGTGAGACCGAGATCCCTATCAGTGAAACCGATTTGCCTAGGGTTTGTGGTAGTGGCTATGACATTTGAACTCGGTGGCGCCGGATAGAAAGAATCGGTAGGACCAATTTTGAATTTAGGTTTAGGTCATATGTGGATGTGAGAAAGTAGTTGAGGGTTTTTGGAGCATATCACTAAGCACATGAAGAAAGAGGCTCATTAAGCAACACCTCATCCCTCCTTGATAGTATTGGCTTTTCCTATAGACTCAATGTGATCTTGGATCACTAAAATGTAAAATGTAGAGTCTTGAGCTTTTGAGCTTGAGCCAATCCTTTGTCCTTAATATTTTGAGGGATCCACTTTCATCATCCATGCCATGCCATTCATTGAGCTTTCCTGAAATATTTGTCTTGGAATAGCGTTAGCTCAATGAGCTATATGTTGTTATGAATTACCAAAACCACCTAGGGATAGTTGCACTTTCAACGTTCGAGGGCGCAGGCGGCAAAAGCCCACGCCCGTCAAAGACGAGCATGGCGGCAGCAGCCTCCGCGCCATCTGAGCGGAGGAACAAGGGAACGAAGGAGTCCGGTGGGTACCGTTGGTCGTCCCCAACCAAGGAGCGGAGGGCCGAGCGCAACTCCTCGTTAGAAAGGGCCTCCGGGTGCAGGCGAAGGTCGTCCCTTCGTCTCCAAGCTTCCACAAGGGGCGCGAGCGCGCCTGAAGGGGAGCCACATGCTGCGTCATGAATTCTTTGACGATCATGGACCCCGTCAGCTTCACCGCCCTTGAGTCACCAGGCCTCAGGTCGGCGGTCATCCTCTCCAACACCTGCGCTGCCCGGGGGTCGGTAAGCTTCACGCAAAGCCACACCTTTTGGGACACAGGCATCTCCATCGGCAGCACCAGCCGGGGGTGGGAGCACTTGGCGTCCATCAAGACCCACTTGCTCCTGAAGCCCTCGGCCTTCGTCCCAGCCTTCGAGATGGCGTTGGTCTTGTTGGCCGCGATGAAGCCAACACACCCCGTGCAGTGGCCCTCCTTGATCTGGAGGAAGAAGAAGTGGCGCAGCAGCACCACAGACGGCATCACTCCAACGTACGCCTCGCTGTAGAAGGCAAAGATCGACAAGAGGAGGATGGAGTTGGGATGAAGATGGAGGGCATGGATCTTGTAATGGCTATGGACAGAGTAGAAGAAGTGGAGAAAGGGGAACCAACCCGGCTGTCAACGTTCTAGGAACGGGGTCCCCAGACTTGCCTTCCTGGGGCCCACGGCGTGGCTAAGTCAGCGGGCCGTACGGCCCATCTTCATCAACAAAGCATTCAAGACCCTCACGAGTGGCCAAGCCTCGCGAGGCGGACGACACAAGACCTCCTCAGGAGTGGCCTAGCCAGGAGGGCTCACGAGGAGCGGAGATATCAAGGCAGGGCAATCCTCACGAGGCTCTCGTGATGTGAGCCATGACGATCGAGACCAGGAGGGCGCCAGCGTGTGCAGCGTCCTTGTTTCCTCTTTGGTGCTAAGGAGGCAAGCGCATGCGAGGAGTACCGAGGCATCAGGCAAAGGTTGCCATATCGGTGCAACGAGACCAAGACCAGAAGGACGGCAGATTTGAGGTCATCGTGGAGCCCAAGACGGCGTCACCACCAGAGCCTTTTGCAGGCGGAGACCACTTTTGTCAGGATAGCTTGTACTAGCTATCCCCTTTCAAATTTGCCCGCCATTGTTGGCTCCCTTCCCGCTCAATATTTGGGGAGAGGACGAGGTCCTATATAAGTAGAGCTAGCCACCACAGTAGAGGCATCGAGTCCTCACTCACACAAGTTCGGCAAGCACAAGAACACCTCAACCTTAGGAGGTTGTTCTTCCCCTTGTACTGTTCATCATCAGCCCAAGAGGCAGTCCACCACCACACACTGGATTAGGGTATTACACCACAATGGTGGCCTGAACCAGTATAAATCTCGTGTCTTTCTGTGTTGCGAGTTCGTCAAGTTTGTCCGCGAGATCTTAGCGAGCTAGGGCATGGATCGGTAGGAGGGAAAGACTTCGCGCGCACCCCAGAGTTCTAACCTTAAGGGTTTACCAGAACCCCACATCCGACATTTGGCGCGCCAGGTAGGGGTGCGCCGTGGCTTCCCTTCCGTCAACTCGTCACTCTGTCGCTCCGTCGTCTTCATGGCGGACGCTCGCCGTGCTCGAACTGAGCGCCGGGCTGCCCTCACCACCCGCGTTGCTCAGACGGCTCCCGTCAGCAGGCCACCTCGTCGTTCTCTGTCTCCCGCCGCCAACGCCGCCACCGACCCGGCGGGGAACGAGCAGCAGGCGTCCTTGCTGCATCCGTCGGTGCGGCAAGATGGCCGCACCGCCACTCTGTCACTGACCCCAGCCGGTTCTTCGTCTCATGCACGCCGCGCTTCCATAGAGGCGCGAGCCGCGCTCCTCACGGCAAACGAGCTCCTGCGCTACCGCCCAGTCGACGACCTCTATGAGGAGTGGCTCGATCGCGCCGCAAGGGGCTCCCTGGCGCCGTCCCCCTCTCTGCCTCACCCTCCACCAACCACAGGCGACATGGCTCGTGGTGCGCCTCCACCACCTCTGCCCCAAGACTACGCCTTGGCGCCAAGGCGCGCGGCCCCACGGCGTGATCCGCCACGTCCGGTGCCCGCGTGCGAAGAGAGAAGCTGCAAAGAAATCCCTCGGCCGCGAGAAGCCGCACCTGCGCTCCCCGCGCATCCTCGCCAAGACCGCCCGCCGCCTGCAGTGGCGTCGCGCGGACCTCATCAAGACCAAGCTCCACCTCCAAGGCGGGCCCCGGAAACCACTGCCGGCTGCCGCGCCTTCACCCCGAGCTGCGTAGCGTCGCGTGGCCAGGCAAGTTCAAGCCTGATCTGCCTCCTTGCTACGACGGCACCGCCGACCCCGCGGAGTTCCTGCAGCTCTACGAGCTGAGCATCGAAGCGGCCAACGGCGACGAGAAAGTCATGGCGAACTGGTTCCCTATGGCTCTCAAGGATGGTGCCCGCTCCTGGCTCCTGAACCTGCAGCACGACTCAATCTCCTCCTGGGATGAGATGCGTGACCACTTCGTCGCCAACTTCCAGGGCACTCGCGACCGCCCGCCAGCCGCGGGTGTCCTGTGTCGCATCAAGCAACAACCAGGAGAGACCCTCCAGAAGTACATCCAGCACTTCAACAACACTCGCCTCAAGATCCCCAAGGTCACGGATGAGGCCATCATCTCCGCGTTCTTAGACTGCGTCCGTGACGTCAAGATGAAGGAAGAGCTCGCTATCCATGAGGAGCTATGCACCTCTCAGGAGCTGTTCAACCTGGCGACCAAGTGCGCAAGAGCTGAGGAGGGGCGCCTCTCTCTCCTCGAGCTGCCAGCCGCGGGCACAAAGGAGAAGAAAGCCAAGGCCAAGGACGTGAAGCGCAAGGAAGCGACAGTGCTAGCAGCAGAGCCCGACAACAAGCGGGGCAGGGATCAGCCTGTATCGTCCAAGGGCGGCCGACCGTTCTGCGTATTCCACAATCTGAACACCCATAACACCGGTGACTGTCAAGATCTCGGAGCCATTCGTGAAGGATGTTTCGGTCGACGCCCCAAGCGCAGCGACCGGGGCTACGTCCATGGAGGAGGACGTGGAGGCGGACACTGGGACGACCGTGGCCCGCGCCAGGAGTGGCGCGACACGCCTCGTGAGTACCACTGGCAGGACCGTCCTCGCGAGGGTGCCTGGAGGGACCAACCTCGTGAGGATCGCCCCCAGGGCAACGCTGGTCTTCCCCCGCTGCCGCCACCAAGAAGGAACGACGATCGCCATCAGGATGAGGGGGCTGGGGGCTTCCAGGAGCCGCGTGTAGTCGCCTGCATCTTGGGCGGTGCCCATGCCCCAGCCTCTTAGTGCATCTTCAAATAGTTCGCTCAAGAAGTGAATGCGGTGCTCCCCAAGCTCGAGGCCACGCACCCGCTCAAGTGGTCCCAATGCGCCCTCACTTTCAACTCGGCAGATCAGCTCAAGAGCGCAGCCACCGCTGGCGCCCTCCCGATGCTGGGCTCCCCAGTCATCAGCAATGTGTAGGTTACCAAGACCCTCATCGACGGTGGCACAGGGCTCAACGTCCTATCAGTCGACACGTTCGACAACCTCCAGGTCCCGTATGAGCAGCTTCAGCCTATCAAGCCTTTCTCAGGAGTAACCGACGGCTCCACCACACCGATAGGGCAAGTCCGCCTGCCTGTCACCTTCGGAGAGTGCAAGAACAACCGCACCGAGCTCATCGACTTCGACGTCACGCACATCCGCCTGCCGTACAATGCCATCCTCGGGTATCCAGCCCTGGCCAAGTTCATGGTAGTCACCCATCACGGCTACAACGTCCTCAAGATGCCAGGAAGCGGCAGAATCATCACGGTCCCATGTGAAGAGAGATATGCGGTGTGCTCCCTCGAGCGCGCCTTCCAAGCTGCAGCAATCAACGACCCCAAAAGCAGGAGTGAGGGCCCTCCGGAGGCCATCCCTAAGAAGAAGCAGCTGCGCCGAGCAGGATCACAGGAGGGCGGCGACGCAGCTGGAGCCTCGTCAGGATCAGCGCCCGCTCCAGGGGCGCCTCCCTTTGTCGCATAGGAAGGCGCGCCCGGCGCCCTTCTCGGGCAAGGCTCGGGGGCTCTCTTCTGGAGGGCCTCAGATCTTGCCAACCTCACGAGGGAGGCGCTTGGGCACCACTTGGAGGCGTGCTTCGCGGCACGTTTCCCTCGGGAGAACACAGGGCAAGGAGTGCCCACCACTCAGGAGTTCATCACCAAGACCACTCGGGAACTTCAAGACGCAAGATCCATGCGCGGCGACAGCCGCTCATGAGGCGCAGCTCCCCATCCATGCGAGGATGCTGGGCTGCGTGTCTGCATCAACGTCCCAGGGCTCAACAGGGCCGCATCTCAGGAGCGTTTCTGGCCTTCGCGTGTGGGCCGTTGCAAGGGCCTGCCACACAACTACGTTTGCATGACCTTCGGCTTGCCGAGCGTGGCGTCAGCCTATCAGCACAACATGCAGCGTGTCCTGGCGGCCCAGGAGGCCAGGTACCACGCCGTCCTGGAAGAGATGGAGATGGTCTTCAGGGAACCACCTGAGCCCACAGAGCATCCCGAGGGACAAGGCCCCGGTGGCTCGTGAAGAGTCATTCCTTCGACGCACGCCTTCAGCTGCACCAACTCTACTTCGTCTACAGAACGAGGTGACATTTTCCAAGCTTGTTTAGCTGGGAGCGCCCCTCGGGCTACATTATTCCCAGGCCGTGTGGGGTCCGTCCCCATGACATGTATCCCTTTTGCTTATGTCTTTAGCTTACCTTGCTGGGGGCGCCCCTCGGGCCGGACCCAGTGGCATGTATCTTCCTGCATTTACCCAAGCTGATTTGCCTTCCATGCTTAACCTGCCTACGGTTATCACCTGCTCGATCGCCACCCGCCGCGGGTCCATTCACCCCGTGCAATTCGCTTGCGCGTTAAAAGGGGGGCTCCTGAGCATCGCGACTCAGGAGCTCTTACTGGCTCTCCAGCCCTCACCCCTGGCCTTGACCACGGCATCGCGACCTGGCATACCAGCGCCGGCTGAGCTCGCTCGAGGGCCGGGACCTCAGGACGTAGAGTGCTTGCACCTAACCACCTTGCAGGAACATAGAATCACCAAGACACAAGACCAGGCGCAACCCACCTTGAGGTAGGGCCTCATGAGTCCCGCGCTGGCTCATGAGTGCGCAGATACACCTCACAGCCCTGCCGTGCAAGCCACGTGTCAGGGCGGGGCTGTACACGCCCCGAGGGCTCCTCCCGGAGGGGGGCCCCCATCCCACGCACAAGTGGAAGCACCATGCTCCGCGCTGGCCATCGACAGTGCCGAGGAGTGGCTATGCCCATGCACAAGCGGAAGCACTATGCTCCGCGCTGGTGATAAACAACTGAGGGCGACCCCACGGTCGTACCAACCTCAGGGAGACCAGAGCTCAGCATCCAGCCTCATCGCAACGCCTCCCCTCGGGAGAGCCGCGCGAGGGGGCTGGTCACGGGGGCTGCGCTCGGGTCACGCCCAAGCGCACGCCACCCAACCAGGTCTCCCGGACCTGGGCGTCGCGCGCCCCTCTCGAGGCCTCGATGAGGGCAGGCATGGAAATTGTTTGCACGTCAAGGGGGACTCCTGAGCATCGCGACTCAGGAGCCTAACTGGTCATGTAGCCCCTCACTCCTTGGTCCGTCCTGGTCTCCGATCGGCCCAACGACGGTTGAGGTATGTGCGGGGCTGGGCTCTGCCGACATAGAACATTAATCTATCCTCGCGTACTCTCCCTATAAGCTGTTTGCGCGTCAAGGGGGACTCCTGAGCATCCGACTCAGGAGCCTAACTGGTCATGTAGCCCCCCACTCCTTGGTCCGTCCTGGTCTCCGGTCGGCCCAATGGCGGTTGAGGTATGCGCGGGGCCGGGCTCTGCCGACGTAGAACACAAAGCGGATAGGAAGAAAATTGCAAAATCTAGAAGCATATATTACAAACATATTGTCCTCACAATATCAAATGAAAAGTCTAAACGCCTCCACGAGGCCTGATGCATGTTGCAGGAACAATACAGGAAACTAGGTGCAGGTCACCCCTGGACACCGCCGTCGCCTGCAGAAGGAGCTTCATCCCGGGTAGCGACGCCTTCACCTGCACTTCCAGCTGCAGGGTCGGCGGCATCACCAGACAAGGGTGAGGAGGCACAACCGCGGAACCTCTCCAGCAGGGCCTCCACCTGACCTTGCACAGCTGCGGTGGCGGCTTCGTAGTCATCCTCGGCCACATGCTCCAGCAGCTCGTCAAGGCAAGTGTTGGGGTCGCGAAGGTGCAAGTGGCTGAAAACGCGGGTGAATGCAGCTGAAGATAGGATGCGAGCCTCTGCCTCCGCCATAGGACCGATGCCATCAATGACTTCCTTGAGCGCCTTCACCAAGGGAGGACAACTGGGCGGGGCCGTCCTCATCAGTGGCCAGCGGCTTCTCCAGGCCATGGACGTAGAGCATCTTCAGCGCCTTGCGAGATCTCTCCTCGAGGTCGGCAAAGGCCACGCGGTCTTCAGCCAGGACCTGCGCCTTCGCATCAAGATCGGCCTCCTTCGCCTTCACCTTCCGCTCCAGCTCTTCCAACCGGTTGCATTCGGAAGCCTGTGTTTTCCCCAACTCCGCCAGCTCAGTGTCGCGGTTCTTGATGGCGTCCTCCCGGGCCTTCACCTCCTCCTCCTTTGCCAGGCGGCCACGCGCTTCTTCGGCATGCTTGTCGCGCAAGCTCTGCAACTCGTACTCCAGCACTTGGCAGCTGTCATGGGCGGCCTTGGCGTCTTTCAGCGCCGTCTCACGATCGACTGCAGCATCGGCGGCACTTTGCTTCTCCTTCTCGGAAGCCGCAGCTGCCTGGCTAAGTGTCGCGCGAACCGCCAGGTCAGAGTGAAGCCAGCCAAAGGCCAGCTCCAGGCACCCTGCCACCAGGTGTGGGTCTGCGCCCAGGAGATCTGCCTGCAACTGGGTCATTTCCGAAAGAGCACGTTCCAGAACAGCAGCGGGAGCAGAAGAACCAGGGAGTGGAGGTGCAGCAGTGGGAAGAGCCAACATTGTCGCCAGTACTTGGGAGGTTGCGGGTTCCGGAGCAGGTGGGACCTCATCAACCACGCCAGACGCCGGCACTTCAGGAGCCAACGGGGCCATGGGGGCTGATTCCACATGGCGATGTTCCTCTTGGCCTCGCGAGGACGACCGGGTTGGGGAGGTGCGGGCGTTGCTGCCTCCTTCCTCTGCGGAGGAAGGCACGGCCACCGTACCCTCCTTCCTCTTCTTCGCTGAAGGCGCCGGCCTGATCGACCGAGGGTGAATGTCAGGAAATAACAAGTACAATAGGGACAAGGCGAAGCTTAAGACACTTACCGATCCACCGCAACATACTTCCGCTTGGGGAGCTTGAAGCCTGCAGCATCGGGACCTGAGAAGCAGGCGTGCAGGCTCCGGCGGCGGAAGGCGGTGCGGAGGCAGCGCCGGAGCTAGACCCAGGAGGTGTCAGAACAGAGGCGGCATCGCGAGGCACCAGCAACGACCTACCCCTCGTCGGGATGATGGGCTGCTCCCTCTCCTCCTAGCGGGTGTCGGCCTCGGCATCGTCAGGAAGGGCATAGAGGATCTCGGCCTTGCTCAGAGGGGAAGTCTCCCCCACCTCTTCAAGAGTCTTCTCTGAGTCCACCTCCTCTTCCTCCTCCCCACGGGACTCGTCAGAGGACACCTCCACCGGCTTCGGTGCCTTGAGGCTCACAGGAGCACCGGCGGCACCAGCCCGCGCGTGTCAAAGGTCGGCCTGGAGGCGACGAATTCCTCCCGGTCCCTGCGTTGGAACAGGGGAACGAAGGCGCTTGGCGGGTACTCCTAGTTGTCCCCAACTATGAGACGCATGACAGTGGCCAATTCGTCGTCAGGCAGGCCCCCGTCCTCAGGCGGGTCTTGTTTCCCTCTTCTTCAAGCTCCCACAGGGGGCGCGTGCGCGCCTGGAGCGGGGAAACTCACACCGTCAAGAACTCCCTCAGGAGCATGACCCCCGTCACCTTGGCCGTCTTCGCGTTGCCCGGCTTCAAGTCGGTCATCATCTTCCCCAACACTAACGATGCCCGCTCATCAGCAAGCTCCGCCTTGGGCCACCCCCGTTGGAAGAGGGCGCCACCGTTGGCAACACCAGACACGGATCTGCGCGCTTGGCGTCCATCATGACCCATTTGGATCTAATGTTGTCGGCCCTCTTCCCGGTGCTCGAGATCGAGTTGACCTTGCCGGATGTGACAAAATTAGTGCATCCAGAGATGTGCCCCTCACTGACACGGAGGAAGAAGAAATGGCGCAGGAGCACCATGGATGGCATCACACCCAGGTACGCCTCACAGTAGTAGGCGAAGATGGACATGAGGAGGACAGAGTTGGGATGGAGATGCAACGCCTGCAGCCCGTAGTGGTCGAGGACTTCATAAAAGAAATTGGAGAAGGGAGGAACCAACCCGATGGCAACACTGCTCGAGAAGAATGGGAAGAAGGTGCTTTCCTCAGGCTCCGGCACGTCGGAGGCAAACCGGAGCTCGGTCTCCCCCCACTCATTGCTCTCACCCGCCGTCAGCAGGCGCACGGAGGCGAGGCTCTTCTCCGTGACGGTGGGTACTTCAAGGGCCGACTCATACCAAGACAGTGCTGAGGAAGTCCTGACTTTGCACGGATGCAGGATGAGATTGGAGCGGATCTGGAGGTAGCGGTGGCGAGGAGCGAGAAAGGGGATCTGGAGCGAGGCGAGGAAGAAGCAATGAAGGCAAGTACTGCCTGTGCAAGCCTTTTGTCAGGTCAAGCAGTTGCCGAGGCAGTGTGGGGGAAGTGGTGACGCCCACGTCCAATCAACCGCCATGCGTCAACCGAGGCCGCAGGATTTTAGGGCCCGCGCGCCCAGATTAATTTAGGCTTCGGCCAGAAGCCAAGCCCGAAGCGCACCTTGGGCCCGGGGCTACTGTCGGCGTTAGGGAACGGGGTCCCCAAACTTGCCTCGCCTGCGCCCACGGCGTATAAGTCCGGGCCGTACGACCCATCTTCATCAACAAAGCATTCAAGACCCTCGCGAGGGGCCAAGCCTCGCAAGGCGGACGATGCAAGACCTCCTCAGGAGTGGCCTAGCCAGGTGGGCTCACGAGGACCGGATATATCAAGGCGGGGCAAACATCACGAGGCTCTCGTCACGTGTGCCATGACGATCAAGACCAGGCGGGCTCCAGCGCGCGCATCGTCCTTGTTTCCTCTTTGCTGCTAAGGAGGCAAGCGCAGGCGAGGAGTACCGAGGCATCGGGCAAAGGTTGCCATATCGGTGGAACGAGACCAAGACCAGAAGGACGGCAGGATGGAGGTCATCATGGAGCCCAAGATGGCGTCACCACCAGAGCCTTTCGAAGGCGGAGACCACTTTTGTCAGGATAGCTTGTACTAGCTGTCCACTTTCAAATTTGCCCGCCGTTGTTGGCTCCCTTCCTGCTCAATATTTGGCGAGAGGACCAGGGCCTATACAAGTAGAGCTAGCCACCATAGTAGAGGCATCAAGTCCTCACTCACACAAGTTCGGCAAGCACAAGAAAACCTCAACCTCAGGAGGCTGTTCTTCCCCTTGTACTGTTCGTCATCAGCCCAAGAGGCAATCCACCACCACACACTGGAGTAGGGTATTACACCACAACGCTGGCCCGAACCAGTATAAATCTCGTGTCTTTCTGTGTTGCGAGTTCATTGAGTTCGTCCGCGAGATCTTAGCGAGCTAGGGCGTGGATCGGTAGGAGGGAAAGACTTCGCGCGCACCGCAGAGTTCGAACCTTAAGGGTTTTTCGGAACCCCACATCCTACACCGGTGACGATGCTGCTCATGAAGAATGGGTAGAAAGTGCTGCCTGAGGCCTCCGGCTCGGCGGAGCCAGCCCGGAGCACGGTCTTCCTCTTCACATCACCCTCCGCTGTCATCAGGAGCACGGCGACAAGGTTCTTCACCAAAATGCTCGGCGCATCGAGTGCCGGCTCGTACCAAGATGACGAGGGAGCGACCCCGAGCTTTCTTGGGCGCCATTGGCGGCAGGCTTGAAGGAGGATTTGGGCAGATCTGGAGTCTCTAGAAGCAAAGAGCAAGAAAGGGGATCTGGAGCAAGGCGAAGGAAAGCAATGAAGGAAAATGCATCCCGCGCCAGTCTTTTGTTAGTCGGGCAGTTGCCGAGTAAGTGTGGGGAAGCAGAGACGCCCACGTCCCTTCAATCGCCACGCGTCAACCGAGGTCGCAGGCAGTTGGGGCCCGCGGTGCTCCGTGCTTGCCCCTTGGCATCACCTCGAAGCCAAGTCCGAGCACGCCTTGGGCCCGGGGGCTACTATCGACGTCCTGGGAACGGGGGTCCCCAGACTTGCCTGCCTGCGGCCCACGGCGTGGCTCCACCAAATGACCTGTCGACCCATCTTCATCAGCAAACACTCAAGACCCTCGCGAGGGGCCAAGCCTCGTGGGGCGGACGACGCAAGACCTCCTCGGGGGCGGCCTCACTAGGTTGGTTCGCGAGGAGCAGAGAGATCAAGGCGAGGGGCACCTCGTGAGGTCCCTGTGACGCAAGCCATGACGACCAAGGCGAGGCGGGCGCCAGAGCGCGCAGCGTACTCGCTTCCTCTTTGGTGCTAAAGAGGCAAGCGCAGGCGAGGAGTCCCGAGGCATCAGTCAAAGGTTAACATATTGGTACAACAAGACCAAGACAAGTAGGGCGGCAGGATGGAGGTCACCGTGGAGCCCAGGACGGCGTCACCACCAGAGCCTTTGGCAGGCGAAGACCACTTTTAGTCAGGATAACTTGTACTGGTTGTCTCCCTTCAAATTTGGTCGTTGTTGGATCCCTTCCCGCCTACATTTGGGAAGAGGACCAGGGCCTCTATAAATAGGACTAGCCACCACAGTAGGAGGCAACTGATCTTGGGCCATTCGGATCATCCTCAACCACTCAAGTTCAGCGAGCTCAAGGACACCTCTCCTCAGGTGGCTGTTCTTCCTTTGTACTTGTTCATCCTCAGCCCAAGAGGCAATTTGTAACGCCCCGGATACAATTTTCCACATTCGTAACTCCAACTCTTGCCTTTTCCGGAGTTGCAATATGTTATTTCCTCCGTGGTTGGGTTTTTGTCTTTTGTTTTGCATTTTGTTCATGTCTTGCATTTCATCTCATAGCATCATGCACATTGCATCTGCATGTTTTCATAAAACTCGTAGCCGTTCGTGGTTGCGCTTTCTCTCTTTGCCTCCGTTGTCACTTTGTCAGGCCCTTGTCCTTGTTGACCTCTCTCAGACCCCTCGTGTGCGTGTTCGAAACTTCCCCAAACCTGACCCGAGTTGTCGTTACCAATGGATCCGGATCATCCCCAAACATCTATAAAACATCTCCGTTTTCTTAATTGGACTTCCTAACCTATATTTTTCTCAGCCGTCCGATTACGATCGTTGGGACGAGGTAGCCCCAAACCTCTCCTAACATCCTGTATAATCAGATCAAACCCTAGCCCCTAGCTATCTCATCCACCCTTTCCCATCGTGCCGCCGCCAGCCAACCAACCTCCCCCTTCTTCCTCGGGATCCTCCCAGATCCACCCAACCGGATCGCTCTGATCAGCTCCCTTGTTTTCCGCCGCCACCCAATTACAGCAAACCACCACCTTCTTCTGCTCGTCTCTGCAGCGAACCCAACCAGCACCTCCAGTGCCTCCCCGACGGCTTCCTCTCCGCCGAACCAGGCCAGTGCCGCCGCTCGCCCTACCTTCTTCTCCTCCCTCCCGCAAACTCCCTTTTCCTCCGATCTTTAACCTCTCGGACCTCTCTCTTTTCTTCAACAGGAGCTGCCGCAGCCGTTGTCGTTCCTGGCCTCGCCCGCATCCTGTTGCCGCGTTGACAGAGACTGCATCCCTCCAGCCAGCGTAAAGTCGCTTGCCTCAAGCTTCACATACGCTCGGAGTTCAAGCTCGCGCCCGCGCTTCCTCTCCTCCGCCTGGATCCGTCTGCCTTCGCGCCTCCCCCGCCTTGGATTCGGCCGTCCCCGCGTCGCCATGCCCTGCATCCCACGGCTAGCCGCGCCAAGTCCCTCGTCGCGCCTTTCGCCAAGACGTTGCCGCTGTTCTGCTTCCTGATGAGCAGAAGACGAGGCGCCCGTTCGCCCACGCCTCGCGTTGACACCGCCTTCACCAAGTCCAGCTCTGCCTCGCGCCGGAGTTGACCCAGCCGAGCGCCTCCTCTGCTTCCCGCTCACCCGCACGCGACCGCATCGACCTCCCCTGCTCCGTTCATCATCGTCTCTGCCAGATCCGGCGAGTCCCTGCACCCCGGCCTCGTCCCCGGCTCCAGTGTCGCCAGCCGCCCACCGGAGACCCCCAAGTCCTCCGCGCCAAGTCCCTGGCCGCCTTTCAGATCGCCATGGGTGTGCAGCTGTTTTTGTTCTTCAAAAAGCGAGCAGTAGCATCGCTCGACCCACAGCTCGCCTGCTGACCGAATCTTGGCTGGGTCACAGCCACCCCAGGCCCAGCGCTCCTTCCGGCCTCACCTCCCGCACCGCATCGGGCCCAGATCTGCCAGCTCCCTGGAGCCCAATGTGAGCAGCCCAGATCCATCTATCTCGGCCCGTAGTATTTTTTCCGTGCACTGTGATTTTCGCATTTATCCAGAAAACTGCATATTTACAGATTGACCCCTGTTGTTCATGCATATAATAACTCCACAACCGTGCATCGGATTAAAATGTTTCAAACATGTAAAATGCTTAGAATTTTGTCTAGTTTCATAATATGCTGCTTTCATCCATGTTTAAAATGTTGTTTGATTCAATTTGCTCAAATGCCATGTTAAAATGGTTTTTTTCATAACTAAATAACTGTAGCTCGGTTTTACATAAACTTTATATGTAAATGGGGTGGTAAAATGCCTAGTTTAACATGTTGCACTTTATTTTCCTGTTTAACAACAATAAAATATGCTTTAGGACAGAACAGTAGCAAATTCGAAATATGCACATGAGGATTTTCCGGAATTGTTGTTTCTTATTTCCGGCCTCATTTAAATTTGCCTAAATAGTTAGTTTATTTATGCTTCACCCCTCGCCTTGTTTAATAACATTTAATTTTTTTGGGTACATAACCGAGAGAGAACTAAATAACTGATGTGGTGTTTTGTCAATATGCAACTCGTTGCATATTGAGCTCCGTTTAACTTGTAGTATTGTTTGTTGCACTTTGCCATGCCATGCCTCATTTAAACCGGACATGCATCATACTTGATTGTGCATCATGCCATGTTTATGATTGTGTGTTTACTATGTTGTTTGTTTCTTTTCGGTGTTGCTTCTTAGTTCCGGTAATGTTGCGATTGTGAGGATTCGTTTGACTACTCCCATTCATCTTCTTCATGGACTCGTTCTTCTTCCTAGCGGGATTTCAGGCAAGATGACCGTCACCTTGGATCTCATTACTATCATTGCTATGCTAGTTGCTTCGCTCTACCGCTATGCTGCGTTACCTATCACCTGTTTATCAAGCCTCTCAAATTGCCATGTCAGCCTCTAACCTTTTCACCCTTCCTAGTAAACCGTTTTGGCTATGTTACCGCTTTTGCTCAGCCCCTCTTATAGCGTTGCTAGCTGCAGGTGAAGATGAAGATTGCTCCATGTTGGATTATGTTCATGTTGGAATATCACAATATCTCTTATATTTTTTTAATGCATCTATATACTTGGTAAAGGGTGGAAGGCTCGGCCTTATGCCTGGTGTTTTGTTCCACTCTTGCCGCCCTAGTTTCCGTCATATCGGTATTATGTTCCTGGATTTTGCGTCCCTAACGCGGTTGGGTGATTTATGGGACCCCCTTGACAGTTCTCTTTGAATAAAACTCCTCCAGCAAGGCCCAACCTTGGTTTTACCATTTGCCTCACCACCACCTACTTTTCCCTTGGGAGTCGCTCTCTCGAGGGTCATCTTTATTTTAGCCCCCCGTGCCAATGCTTCTCTAAGTGTTGGCCAGAACGAGCATCAAGGGCCACCTTGGGGAAACTTGAGGGTTGGTTTTACTCATAGGATGTCTCATCCGGTGTTGCCCTGAGAACGAGATATGTGCAGCTCCAATCAGGATTGTCGGCACATCGGGCGGTCTTGCTGGTCTTGTTTTACCATTGTCAAAATGTCTTGTAAACCAGGATTCCGAGACTGATCGGGTCTTCCCGGGAGAAGGAATATCCTTCATTGATCGCGAGAGCTTATCATGGGCTAAGTTGGGACACCCCTGCAGGGTATAAGCTTTCGAGAGCCGTGCCCGCGGTTATGTGGCAGATGGGAATTTGTTAATATCCGGTTGTAGTAAACTCTTCGAAAATACACCAACTGCGTGCGTAACCGTGATTGTCTCTTTTCGGGGTTGATCGAGAGGAGAACACGGTTTCTTTGGGTTATGATTGACGTAAGTAGGAGCTCAGGATCACTTCTTGATCATTACTAGTTGACGACCGCTGGTTTTGCCTCTCTTCTCGCTCTTATTTGCGTATGTTAGCCACCATAAATTCTTAGTCGCTGCTGCAACCTCACCACTTTACCTCTTCCTTACCCATTAAGCTTTGCTAGTCTTGATGCCCATGGTAATAGGATTGCTGAGTCCTCGTGGCTCACAGTTTACTACAACAACAGTTGCATGTACAGGTTATGCGATGCTCATGACGCGAGAGCGATGTTTACTTGTTTTGGAGTTCTTCTTCTACTTCTTCTTTGATCAGGGGACAGGTTCCAGGTCGGCAGCCTGGGCTAGCAGGGTGGATGTTGTTTGAGTTTCTATTTATATTTCATCCGTAGTCGGATGTTGATCTCTTGTATGATGTTGATGTTTCTTGGAGCGTTTGTGCCTTATGTATGTATCCCCAACTATTATGTAATGGTTTGATGTAATGATATCCACCTTGCAAAAGCGTCTTCAAGATGCGCTTCTATCCTTGGTGGGACCTTCGAGTTCCTTTAGGATAGGGTCGCATCTTGGGCGTGCCAAGTTGGTATCAGAGCCTCGACCGACCATAGGAGCCCCCTTGATTGTTGGTCGTTGTTGAGTCTAGAAGAAAACTATTTTGAGTCTTAGGATTATATATATCGGAGAGTAGGATTCTTTTTACTCCTCACTCCCTTCGTCGCTCTGGTGAGGCCTCCTGACGTAGATGTTTTGTCTTTCCTCTCCTCAAATTTTCACGAATTTTTTTTAGGATTACGCGGGTATCTTGGGATCATTTTGATAGTGTTGTGACATTGTTCTTGGTGCCTCCTGACATTTAGGGGTTGTGGTAGTGTCCCGGGGAGTTGAGCTCCGAGGTGTTGTCGTCACAATTTTATCGTTGCAGTTCTGGAATACCTGAGTTTTGCCGACATCAAAAATCTCTTTTATGCAGTTGTTGGTGAGATAACCTCGACGCCACCCAAGATCTTGGGGAGTTCGGGAGTATTGCCATAGCTCGTATAACGGATGCTTTTCGAAGGTTGAGGTACATGATTTCCGAAGTTTTCTTGGTTATGTGTTGACGGATGGATACAGCTGGATCTAGGTATTGTTAGTTTGGTTGATATATTTTGTGTCCCCTGTATCCCCAACACCTGATTGCATAACCAGAAAGTTTCGGGAGATTATAGGTGGGAATTCAAGTAGCTCCTAGAATATCTTTTCGACAGATGCATGATATGGGATTGGGTAAATCTCTATCATATGTTTGTTTTCCGGCTTATTCTGCAAGGCAAATCCTTTGTTTTGTTTTATTTGTGGTATTCGAGTTGCTTCGATGTCAAGTGTTGATCCGTACCTTCCCTAAACGGTGTTCTCATATTGCTATGTGAATACTAATCCTTCTTGATCATCGAGGTGGTCATGTTAATTCTTTTTCAACCGTCATGCTTCTCTTTAAGTGGATCCGATCATTTCAACATCCGCAAGATAAATTCTAAGTTTTTCTCAACGGTATCCGTTTCATCCGTCCCCAAGTTGCCTTTGTTTTCCCGCCCTCCCACCCTTTTTCTTCAAGGACTCAGATTTCTTAATCATGTATCCTTTTATTTGTGGGAAGTCTCTTCATTCTTTTCTTTCAATGTTCTTATCCGGCGAAGTCTCGTCGAGTTCATCATTGTTCATCGCATTTTCTTTCCGGTGGATCCAATTTCAAGTTTTATTTGTTGTCGATCATATTCTTTCCCTCAGCTCAAATATTTCCCTTTGCTCGTTCGCCTCTCGCCGCTCTATCATTCCGGAGTGCTGAAGACATCTCAGAAGATTCGTGTTTGCATCCATTTAATTCGAGGTTGTCACCTCATTCCAATTTTTCAATCGTTCCGGTGCATCATTTCACATTCAACAATCTTTTCCAACGGTGTTTCTTTTCAGTGGGCCCTAACCCACAGGTCTTTTCCCTGGATCTTACCTGACTCTTCTAATTTTCATGGAACTATTCTCAAATTCATTTCGAAGTTTGACGTAAGAATGAATTTCATCGGTCATATACCTTTGTCCAAGATCTTCCAAATTCTTTTCATCGTTGGTTCAACCTTTCTAATTTTCATCCCGGAATATCTCAACAATTCATGGTGATGTTTCTCATCGTCATTCTCAACATTTGATGACCGAAGAAGAGTTTCTCTTAAATCTTGCTCCATTCTCTTCAAGATCCATGGTTCTAGCTTGATGCCATCCTCTCATAATTGTTTTCGATTGTGGGAATTCTTTTCACCCATCCGGAGTATTTCATGAGTTGTTTCCATTCTTTCCTCCGAAGGCCATCATGTCATAATTCTTCATTCTCAGCGTGTAGCTACCGTTCGCCAAATCTTACCGGTGAATCATTCAAATATCCTCTAATCAGTTCATGATCTCTGCATTCTCTTGTATCTAAATCCCCTCAAGTATCTTCATTCGTTTTCCAATTCTTCCCGGTGATTTGTGCCTTTGCTACGTTCATTTTCAATTCTTACGGTGGTTCGTTCAAGAGTTCTCTTCCTTCGTTATCATATAGACTCATTCGTTCTTTCCAATCCTACCGGTGGATTGTTGAAGACCTTCCCAAGTTTGCGCCATATCTATCTCAATCCTTTCTATGAGAATAAGTAGTATGCCAAATCCATCGCTTGTCATCAATTTAATTGGTGAAGGATGAGCATAATGTAGTTCTTATTCTTGTTTCATTGAGTAAATTCAATTCCTTATTCCGGAGTTGTTCATGATATCATTTCTCGGTTCTAAGTTGCTCATCTTTTCTTTTCCGGAGTTCCAAGTTTTTTTTCCGCTTTATCTCGTCACAAAGCTCCTTCTAAATCATCGCAAGTCTTCACCCTGTGTTTTCAATTTCTCTTTCTTTTTATCATCCTTTTATTACCGGAGTTCTTCATGGAGGCTGTACATGGTGGTTCGTCAAGGATTCTTTTCATTCTTCAATTGTTCTTCAAGATTTCTCTTGAAGTTATGATCCGCCAAGCTATACTATAAAATAAACATGGTGTTCAACACATGTTTTGCTTTGAGGAGCTCAAGTATTCTTCATCTTGCATTCCAAAGTGCAATTCTTTCTACCTTATCTTTTGAGGTGGTGTTATGTCACTCTTGACAATTTCCTTCATGTTTCATGATTCATATGTTGTCAAGAATGAAGTATTTTAAATCCATCATTTTCTCTTCGTTCAAGAGATTTTTTCTACCAATCAATCTTTTTGTTGGAGTTATATTGGGTTATATTTCACCTACAACCTTCCCTAAGGAATGTAGCTATTTGTGGTGCTTATCAATGATCCAATTTTCTCCTTCTCATCTCGGTGAAGAAGTTTTTCATCTCTTTGGTGCTCTCAATCAAATCAATGGTTTCCATTAGTGGTCGGTTGTCACCTCATAGTCTCGAGATGTTTTCCATACGCCCACTACAAGCTTATTCGATTCATTGTGGGTTTTCCAACAACCCCGTTGTAACCTTCTTGGAAGAGTGCTTTCCAAGCTCATTTGTGGCAGAAGTTGGCATTTTCTTCTCCATTCTTTTATTTAAATGATCTATCTTCTATTCTTTCTTCCGGAGGCATGGTGATGTTGCTCTCTTCACTCATCATCTCGAATTGTGAGGACCGTGTTCTTTTCATGCTTATCCTTTTAACCGGAGTGTTGTGTCATCTCTTCAAGTTTTTTTCATCTTATCAAGTTTTCCTTCTTCTTTCAGTCGGAGTGCTGCCCAAATTATATCAATCTTATTCCTTCTCTATCTAGTTTTATCCGGAGTGGTTTCAATATCTATCTTATCACTAAACCTCTTGGTTCTCGTCGTATCCCTTGTTCCTCTTTTCTAACGGAGTGTTTTCAACTTTGCTCATCTTCGTTGTTTTCTTTCTTTCATTTTGCTCAACATCTCAAAGTTCATGGTTTCACTCGTTTGTCGAAGAAGCAACTTAGTTTACCTCTTATCTTCCTCTTCCTTTTCCCTCCTGTGCCATCCTAGATCTCGGGACGAGATCCTCTCGTAGTGGTGGAGTGTTGTAACGCCCCGGATACAATTTTCCACATTCGTAACTCCAACTCTTGCCTTTTCCAGAGTTGCGATATGTTATTTCCTCCGTGGTTGGGTTTTTGTCTTTTGTTTTGCATTTTGTTCATGTCTTGCATTTCATCTCATAGCATCATGCGCATTGCATCTGCATGTTTTCATAAAACTCGTAGCCGTTCGTGGTTGCGCTTTCTCTCTTTGCCTCCGTTTTCACTTTGTCAGGCCCTTGTCCTCGTTGACCTCTCTCAGACCCCTCGTGTGCGTGTTCGAAACTTCCCCAAACCTGACCCGAGTTGTCGTTACCAATGGATCCGGATCATCCCCAAACATCTATAAAACATCTCCGTTTTCTTAATTGGACTTCCTAGCCTATATTTTTCTTAGTCGTCCGATTACGATCGTTGGGACGAGGTAGCCCCAAACCTCTCCTCACATCCTATATAATCAGATCAAACCCTAGCCCCTAGCTATCTCATCCACCCTTTCCCATCGTGCCGCCGCCAGCCAACCAACCTCCCCCTTCTTCCTCGGGATCCTCCTAGATCCACCCAACCGGATCGCTCTGACCAGCTCCCTTGTTTTCCGCCGCCACCCAATTACAGCAAGCCACCACCTTCTTCTCCTCGTCTCTGCAGCGAACCCAACCAGCACCTCCAGCGCCTCCCCGACGGCCTCCTCTCCGCCGAACCAGGCCAGTGCCGCCGCTCGCCCTACCTTCTTCTCCTCCCTCCCGCAATCTCCCTTTTCCTCCGATCTTTAACCTCTCGGACCTCTCTCTTTTCTTCAACAGGAGTTGCCACAGCCGCTGTCGTTCCTGGCCTCGCCCGCATCCTGTTGCCGCGTTGACCGAGACTGCGTTGGCCTCCAGCCAGCGTCGAGTCGCTTGCCTCAAGCTTCACAGATGCTCGGAGTTCAAGCTCGCGCCCGCGCTTCCTCACCTCCGCCTGGATCCGTCTGCCTTCGATCCTCCCCCACCTTGGGTTCGGCCGTCCCCGCGTCGCCATGCCCTGCATCCCGCGGCCAGCCGCGCCAAGTCCCTCGTCGCGCCTTTCGCCAAGACGTCGCCGCTGTTACGCTTCACGGCGAAGCGAAGGCGAGGCGCCCGTTCGCCCACGCCTCGCGTTGACCCCGCCTTCACCAAGTCCAGCTCTGCCTCGCTTCGGAGTTGGCCCAGCCGAGCGCCTCCTGTGCTTCCCGCTCGCACGCACGCGACCACATCGACCTCCCCTGCTCCGTTCATCATCGTCTCTGCCAGATCCGGCGAGTCCCTGCACCCCGGCCTCGTCCCCGGCTCCAGGTCACCACGCCGCCCCACCAGAGACCCCCAAGTCCCCGCGCCATGTCCCGCTGCCGTCGTCTTCTGCATAGCCATGGGTGTGCTTCTGTTTTTGTTCTTCAGAAACGAGCAGAGCAGCTCGCCCGACCCCTCGCTCGCCCGTTGACCAATCTGGCTGGGTCACAGCCACCCCAGGCCCAGCGCCCCTTCCGGCCTCACCTCCCGCACCGCATCGGGCCCAGATCTGCCAGCTCCTTGGAGCCCAATGTGAGCAGCCCAGATCCATCTATCTCGGCCTGTAGTATTTTTTCCCCGTGCTGTGATTTTCGCATTTATCCAGAAAACTACATATTTACAGATTGACCCCTGTTGTTCATGCATATAATAACTCCACAACCGTGCATCAGATTAAAATGTTTCAAACATGTAAAATGCTTACAATTTTGTCTAGTTTCATAATATGCTACTTTCATCCATGTTTAAAATGTTTAAAATGTTGTTTGATTCAATTTGCTCAAATGCCATGTTAAAATGGTTTTTTTTCTTAACTAAATAACCGTAGCTCGGTTTTACATAAACTTTATATGTAAATGGGGTGGAAAATGCCTAGTTTAACATGTTGCACTTTATTTTCCTGTTTAACAACAATAAAATATGCTTTAGGACAGAACAGTAGCAAATTCGAAATATGCACATGAGGATTTTCCAAAATTGTTGTTTCTTATTTCCGGCCTCATTTAAATTTGCCTAAATAGTTAGTTTACTTATGCTTCACCCCTTGCCTTGTTTAATAACATTTAATTTTGTTGGGTACATAACCGAGAGAGAACTAAATAACTGATGTGGTGTTTTGTCAATATGCAACTCGTTGCATATTGAGCTCCACTTAACTTGTAGTATTGTTTGTTGCACTTTGCCATGCCATGCCTCATTTAAACCGGACATGCATCATACTTGATTGTGCATCATGCCATGTTTATGATTGTGTGTTTACTATGTTGTTTATTTCTTTCCGGTGTTGCTTCTTAGTTTCGGTAATGTTGCGATTGTGAGGATTCGTTCGACTACTCCCGTTCATCTTCTTCATGGACTCGTTCTTCTTCCTAGCGGGATTTCAGGCAAGATGACCTTCACCTTGGATCTCATTACTATCATTGCTATGCTAGTTGCTTTGCTCTACCGCTATGCTGCGTTGCCTATCACCTGTTTATCAAGCGTCCCAAATTGCCATGTCAGCCTCTAACCTTTTCACCCTTCCTAGCAAACCGTTGTTTGGCTATGTTACCGCTTTTGCTCAGCCCCTCTTATAGCGTTGCTAGCTGCAGGTGAAGATGAAGATTGCTCCATGTTGGATTATGTTCATGTTGGGATATCACAATATCTCTTATATATTTTTTAATGCATCTATATACTTGGTAAAGGGTGGAAGGATCGGCCTTATGCCTGGTGTTTTGTTCCACTCTTGCCGCCCTAGTTTCCGTCATATCGGTATTATGTTCTGATTTTGCGTCCCTAACGCGGTTGGGTGATTTATGGGACCCCCTTGATAGTTCGCTTTGAATAAAACTCCTCCAGCAAGGCCCAACCTTGGTTTTACCATTTGCCTCACCACCACCTACTTTTCCCTTGGGAGTTGCTCTCTCGAGGGTCATCTTTATTTTAGCCCCCCTGGGCCAATGCTTCTCTAAGTGTTGGCCCGAAACGAGCAGACTGCGGGGCCACCTTGGGGAAACTTGAGGGTTGGTTTTACTCGTAGGATGTCTCATCCGGTGTTGCCACGAGAACGAGATATGTGCAGCTCCTATCGGGATTAGCCGGCACATCGAGGCGGTCTTCTTTGGTCTTGTTTTACCATTGTCGAAATGTCTTGTAAACCGGGATTCCGAGACTGATCGGGTCTTCCCGGGGAGAAGGAATATCCTTCGTTGATCGCGAGAGCTTATCATGGGCTAAGTTGGGACACCCCTGCAGGGTATAAACTTTCGAGAGCCGTGCCCGCGGTTATCTGGCAGATGGGAATTTGTTAATATCCGGTTGTAGTAAACTTGAAGTAAACTCTTCTAAAATACACCAACTGCGTGCGTAACCGTGATTGTCTCTTTTCAGGGTTGATCGAGAGGAGAACACAGTTTCTTGGGTTATGATTGACGTAAGTAGGAGCTCAGGATCACTTCTTGATCATTACTAGTTGACGACCGCTGGTTTTGCCTCTCTTCTCACTCTTATTTGCGTATGTTAGCCACCATAAATGCTTAGTCGCTGCTGCAACCTCACCACTTTACCTCTTCCTTACCCATTAAGCTTTGCTAGTCTTGATGCCCATATTAATGGGATTGCTGAGTCCTCGTGGCTCACAGTTTACTACAACAACAGTTGCAGGTACAGGTAATGCGATGCTCATGACGCGAGAGCGATGTTTACTTGTTTTGGAGTTCTTCTTCAACTTCTTCTTTGATCAGGGGACAGGTTCCAGGTCACAGCCTGGGCTAGCAGGGTGGATTTGTTTGAGTTTCTGTTTATGTTTCATCCATAGTCGGATGTTGATCTCTTGTATGATGTTGATGTATTCTTGGGGCGTTTGTGCCTTATGTATGTATCCCCAACTATTATGTAATGGTTTGATGTAATGATATCCACCTTGCAAAAGCGTCTTCAAGATGCGCTTTTATCCTTGGTGGGACCTTCGAGTTCCTTTAGGATAGGGTCGCATCTTGGGCGTGACACAATCCAACACACCACACTGGAGTAGGGTATTACACGACATCGGTGGCCCGAACCAGTATAAACCCTGTGTCCCTTGTTCTGAGAGTTAGACGGGCTGAGCTTTGAGATCGCGGTGAGTGTGTGAGCTAGGGGGGGGGGGGAGATCTTCGTGCGCACCCCAGTGTTCGAACCTCAAGGATTTTGCCGGAACCCGAAATCCGACAGTTTGAAATACAGGCAATGCATTGCTTTTGAAATTAATATATGAACATTAATTAGTGCACTCCTTGTTGTTAGTGTGAAGCACTTTATACATTTGTCACTTACATGGATACATTCCAAATTGCTAGCTGTGAAATAGAATACATGTTGAATTCAACATGAAGGGGGTTTCGAAGATTCAAATTCATAGGAAGTGCATTCATCTATTTGAACCTGAGGTAATGACATTTGTAAATCAGATCTAAAAGGGGGCATCAATCTTTGTTGTGCGTTTGAACATGCTATATATTCATACGCATGTCTAACTATTTTTTTGCAACAAGGGGATTATATCTGGAACCATGCATGAACTGAGGTAAGTTGCATATTTTTTAATATATACCCGTGTACAATGTATATTCAAATGTACCCCCTCCATTCCAAAATAATCGTAGTTTTAGGATTTTTAAGAGTAAAGAATTGTGAAGTTTGACAAATCCTGAAAGTTCAATTCAAGAGAAACGAAAATGTTAAAGCTTCTGCTCCCAAATATTGAACGAAGCGCCAAATAAGCCTCTGGTCACCCAAAACCGCGCGAGACTAATGTTTGGTGGTAAGAAATTACTGTCCTGACTCTGGCCCGTGTAGCCTATCGGCCCGATGTCCAAAGGTCTAAACCGGGGTAGGTTTGTAAATTCACCAAGACGCCAGTCTCAATTGCCTCCGAGAAGCATTCATACGCCGTGGGCGCCTAAACACCCATGCGCTCGGCCAAAATCTATGCCGCCCACCATTTGGGACACTTGAGATTACTGTCCTACCCCCAATCCGCAATATGTCCAAAATTTTAGATGGGGGCAACGTTTGTAACTTTCCCCATATTTCAAACAAGCGCATCCCAAACCGAAACATTGTTCCCCCTTAGTCCCCCCTCCCACCGTTTCCCCATTCATACTCCGTGGGTGCCAAAACGCCCTCTCCACCAGCCATGGAACCCCAGCCTCCTCCGTCCTCCACCCCATCGTGCCCAATCCACTGCCGCCCTCCTCCATCACGCCGGAGCCGGTACCCCGACGTCGTCGTCCAACGCAACCACAACCGCGAGGCCCTCAAGGACATAGCAGCTGAAGCCGAGGCAAAGCTGCCTCCACGACGCCGACGCCGACGTGCGCTGTACTAGAACCAGTTTGACCACGCCGTCCTGCGCCTCACCGCTGCCGCTCCACTGTCGCAACCATCCACCACATCGGAGCTGTTCCCGCTACGCCGTCGTTCGCCGCCTCGGATCTGGTTCCCTGCCGCCGATAGACGGCCACCACACCACACTCAACAACTTGGCCATGGGTTCGTCCAAGGCTCCACCGTCCTCCACAACTTCTCGTTTCCAGTGAACCACAAGAAGATCGTTGGAAAAACAGAAGGAGGACACAGCACTGCCAGCAGAAAGAGGTACTCCTCTTCCCTTATTCGTGCAAATCTTACGTCTCTGCTCACACCATATTCATCCCACGAAAGAAACTAGTTGAGCGCTTCTTACTGCATCTTCTTCATGATACTAAATGCACAAGGTTTCCTCCCATTTACTATTTCACCTTTGCTAGAGGTCAGTAGCCCGCCTGGATTTCAATTCAGGGTCAGTCAAATAGCAATTAAAAGAAGTAGCACTCGCTTAGGCGCGCCGAGCACCTAGTCCGCCTGTTCGTCGGGGAAGCGGAGCATTGGTGTCTATCATCCGGGTGTGGGGCGCAGGAGCTGCTTGCGCCCAATCTGGAGGTTGGCAGGGCTTGAAGGGATGGTCGGGGCGGTGCCAAGCACGGCGGTGAGGTGAGATCGAGGGGAGGGCGGAGGCAGGGGACTGGGCCAGTGGTCGCTGGCGTTTCAAGGAAGATTGTAACACTAACTGGCTAGAGGTAGATGAAGGCGATCTACCCGTTCTTTGTACATCGGACGGTGCAGAAAAAATGGACTGACCTATTTGTTTTCAGTTGATTGTTATTTTGTTAGGACCACACCTTGTGGTGTGCTGGAGGAGCATCTGCATTTCCTAGCCATCCCTGTGCTCATATTTCAGAATCCTAGAATCTAGTAATTTCGTGTGCCATGCATGTTGTAGAGCTATCATATGTCTCCCGTCATTTATTTCTCACCGACCTGCTATCTGCTACCTTTACATTGTACTACTTGTGCACGCACTTCACCCATACTCACACTATTGTTTTTTATGCATGGGTATTTCAGACTCTGACGCAGTGTTGATGAATACAAAAAAGAAAAGACATAAGTCACTCCAGTGTAATTCTAAGATAAGCACTAAGCGTTTCAGTGCTCTAAAGGGTGCAGTGTCAGCAGATGGAGACAGTAAACGTAGCTCTGCAGTTGATGATCTCAATTGCCACACACAACCATCCCAGGTGCTTGATTTAACTTCGCGTTGTCAAATGTGGTTACATGTTGCATATGGTGTCTAGCTTGTATTGCTTCCAATTTGGTTAAATTGCATCTGCTTACTTTACACATTATACCTTTGATAATGACATGCCTTCCTGTTTTTGATACATACTACATATGTCTATTAACCATGTTCGTATATCAAAGTAATGCTCTTTTGTATCCCTCATCAATCACTTATGATGAGACAGTCACCCCAGTGGGTTACTGTGAGACACGCTACTCCTTTAAAGAGTGCAGTGTCATCCTCCCCACATGATTCTCAAGAAACAACAAGGCTAAATGAAGATAGTCAACATAGCTCTCTAGTTGATGACCGCAATTCCCCCACACCATCGCAGGTGCTTGCTCTTACTTGGCAGTGTGATATGTGGTTGCATGTTGCATATGGTGTCTACCTTGTAATGCTTCTAATTAGGGTAAATTGCATCTGCTTAGTTAACACATTATACCTGTGAATATGACATGCCTTCCTGTTTTTGGTACATACTACGTCTTTATATTAACCATGTTCTTACATCAAACTACTTTTCTTGTGTATCCCTCATCAATCACTTCTGACGAGACACTTTCAAGTTGACAGTGTAATATTGGTTGCATCTTGCATATCATTTCAAACATGTATTGCCTCTAATTTGTTGAAGTGCCACTTATAATGAGACACATCTAACTTGGTAGAGTGATTTTGGTTGGATCTTTCATATGGTGTCTAGATTGCATTGCTTCCAATTTGTCAAAATGCCTTCTGCTTAGCGTTTTCAGACATATTCCATCCTCCTACAATGTGGTTGCCATACATAAAAGTTGTGTTCAAAAGATCATGCATCAACTAATTTGGAAGTGCGAATTTCATTCCTTTTTCTTGTGTGTTTACTTGACAAGGAAAAATCTAAAAGGAGGAAGGCACGGAATGATGGTGGTCCTCTGGAGAAACCGAAACAGATGATCTGTGCAGATTCTCCTGCTACTCCTACTACAGTGCAGGTTCCAAATCTCATCTCCCCTACTCCACAACCCTAGGTGCTTGCTCTAACATGGTAGTGTGATATCTGGTTGCATGTTGCATATGGTGCCTAGCTTGATTTTCTCCTAATTTGTTAAATTGCATCTCCTTAGCTTACACATTATACATGTCAATATGACACACCTTCCTGTTTTTGGTACATACTACATCTGCCTATCACACCATGTTCTTACATCAAACAACTGTTCTTGTGTATCCTGCATCTATTGCTTATGATGAGACAGTCATGCCTGTGGGTTAGTATGAGACACACTACTCTTAGAAAGAGTGCAGTTTCATCCTCTCCACATGATTCTCAAGAAACAATAAGCCTAAATGAAGATATTGAACGTAGCTCTGTACTTGAAGACCGCACTTCCCCTACACCACCATCGCAGGTGCTTGCTCTAACTTCGCAGTGTGATATGTGGTTGCATGTTGCATACGGTGTCTAGCTTGTAATGCTTCTAATTAGGGTAAATTGCATCTGCTTAGTTTACACGTTATACCTATGAATATGACATGCCTTCCTATTTTTGGTACACACTACATCTATGTGTTAACCATGTTATTACATGAAACTACCTCTCTTCTGTATCCTGCATCAATCATTTACGATGAGACACCTTTATTCATTGCATATTGCATATTATTTCTAGCCTGTTGCCATGTATTGCTTCTAATTTGGTCAAATACATTTGTTAGGCCACCCTTTTAATTTGGCAGAGTGATATTGGTTTCATCTTTCATATGGTTTCTAGCTTGCATTGCTTCTAACTAGTTCAAACACCTTGTGCTTAGTTTACACTTTATACATCATACATGTCAATATGTCATGCCGTCCTATTTTTCATACATATTCCATCCTCCTATCATGTGGTTGCCTTACATGAAAGTAGTGTTCGTCAGTATCATGCATCAATAAGTTCTGAAGAGCAAATTGTATTCCTTTTTCTTGTGGGTTTGACTTGACAAGGAAAAATCAAAAAAGAGGAAGGAAAAGAGTAAGGAAGCCAATGATGGTGGTCCTCTATAGAAACGTAAACGTAGCATCTGTACGGATTCTCCTTGTACTGCTAGTGCATTACAAGTTCCAAGTCTCCGCTCCCCTACTCCACCATCCAAGGTGCTTGCTCTAACTTGGCAGTGTGATATCTGCTTGCATGTTGCATATGGTGTATAGCTTGTATTGCTCCGCATTAGTGTAAGCTGCATCTGCTTAGCTTACACATGATACGTGTGAATATCACACGCTTTCCTGTTTTTGGTACATACTATATCTGTCTATCACACCATGTTCTTACATGAAACTACTCTTCTTGTGTATCCTACATCAGTCACTTATGATGGGACACCTTCAAGTTGGCAGTGTGATATTTGTTTGCGTCTTGAATATGATTTCTAGCATGTAGTGCTTCCATTTTGATGAACGCCACCTATGACGAGACAGTTTTGCAGAGTGATATTGATTGCACCTTCCATATGGTGTCTAGCTTGAAGTGCTTCTAATTTGTTGAAGTGCCTTCTGCTTAGTTACCACATAATAGGTGTGAATATGTCAAGCCGTCCAGTTTTTCGTACATATTCCATCCTCGTATCATGACTTTGCCTTTCATCAGAGTAGTGTTCGTCAGTATCATGCATGAATGAGTTATGAAGAGTGAATTTTCTTCCTTTTTCTTGTCGGTTTGACCTCACAATGCAAAATCAATAAAGCGAAAGGAAATTGGTAAGGCATTGGATGATGGTGGTCCTTCCGAGCAACTGAAACGGCGGGTCTCTATAGATTCTACTCTGACATCCTCCCAACAAGATTCGCAAGACAATGCAAGGCTAGACAGTCAATGTAGCTGCGTAGATGATGAGCACATCTCCCCTACTCCACCATCATAGGTGCTTGCTCTAACTTGGCACTATTATATGTGGTTGCATGTTGCATATGATGTCTAGCTTGTATTGCTTCTAACTTGGTTGAATTGCATCTTCTTACTTCACACATAATGCCTGTGAATATGACACTTGTTCCTGTTTCTAGAACATACTATATCTGATCACACCATTTTCTTACATTAGACTACTGTTCTTGCATATCCCGCATCAGTCACTTATGATAAGGCACCTTTAAGTCACCACTGTGATATTGGTTGTGTCTTGCATATGATTTCTAGCATGTACTGTGATGCGGAGCATCCCACAATCATCCCCATGAACGCATCTACATCTCCTATGACTCCACTTGGACCAATGACAAGATCTCGAGCAAAGGCTATCGAAGATAAGGTGAACTCGCTCCTTTCCGAACTACCACTTTCGACACATGAGACATGGATAGTACCTCAAACGGAAACACTATGTGTGCTCAGGTACTTGGAGGAAAGCCACGGAACATCTACATCCAATGGACAAGATAACGAGGACACCAAGCGCGAAGGACAAGAAGAAGAGCTACCACGTAAGCTACAGGCACTGGACGACCGGCCCAGCCCAGACGTCCGACCCCTAAAGGTCAGGCCAGCCCAGGGAACTCAGGCCTACGAAAGCTACATCAGCCGGACGTCCGACCAGGACCGAACGTCCGACAACTCCCGGGCTCCGGACGATCGAACCCCTCCGAATGACCGACGCTACGCCAACAGAACGAAATTAGCGGAAGTCCGAGGAAGACCGGACAACCGGCGACCAGACGACCGGACACCTACGAACGTCCGATTCCATGGCAACATAACCTAATCTATGGAAATCTGAAGATCTACGGACGTCCGGACCTCCGCGAGCCTCCGGACTACTGGTGCCTTACGGACGTCTGATCCCTTGCTGTGTCCAGTTACGGGATGAGGCCCATGTACCCCTTCACTTCGCCCCCCATTTGCACTAATACTATAAATAGACCACCTCCTCCTCCTAGTTAGGGTTAGCATTGGTTTACCTCAGATGTGAGATAGAGCTTTTCTCATCCATTACGGATCTACTCCACGAGAGAGACCGCGGCCCCTCTACGGAGAAGATCCCCTTGGATTCAAGACCCCCTCTTGGGTGGCCCCATCAAGACCTCCTCATGGAGAAGAACCGGTTACCTCTTGTATCGTCCCTTGTTTACTTTGGATCGTGTATCTCCCCTTGTGTTTCGAGAATCTAGCACATGTGTAATCGAATCTTGTTGGTTTGAGTGATTCTCTCGTGTTCTTCGTGTTCTTTGTTGGGATCTGCTCCTTTCGTGAAAGATCGGCCATATAGGGTTCCACCCTACATCGTCTTGGTATCATGAGCCACGTTGATCACGATTTCGGAGCCTCCCCTCTTCATTTTCTACCTTGATTTTTTGTTGATTTTGTCCCAAATTCAAAAATCCCCCCAATTTTTTTGTGATTTGTTGGTGTGATGAAATTTTGTTGGATTTGATCCATGGATTTGTTTTGCCTTGAGTGGATCTAGCTTTTCCCCCATCATCTCCACCATTCCCATCCACAAAATCGCCCGGATTTGACCAATCTCGCCACTTCCACGACGAACCCTAGCAGTTCATCCTGTGCCCGATTTCGCATAGGCACTGGATGTCCGACAGCCTCCACACGTCCAACAATTGGACGACCGTAAAACCCCGGATGTCCGTAATACACTGACGAAACTGAATTCCCCCCCTCCCCCGCCCCCGGAAATTTTCAGCCACCGCCCCACTCCTGCATACACCTTCCAATACCAGCACCACTTCCGCATACCACCTTTTTCGTTTTTCCACTACTCAACTCCGACGATTTTGACATGTTTTGGTCTTGGAAAATTTGAGTTGTGGTAACCGTGTCCTTTTGTGTTTCGGCTATCTAGGTACAGTTCGACATCGACATCACCGCCACTCATCTTTGCCACGGACTCGTCATCATCGGTAACCTCATCTCGATATTGTGATATCATCATACATTCTTGCCATTGCATTGATAACCCCATAGCCTTACTTTTTGCGTAGCTTACCCATCGAGACTAGTCTTTGAGTATTTCCGGCAATGTGACTTGTGCACATTAGTGATCATACTTCCCATAGCATACATTCCATACCATTGTGGTGCATATCTTGGTATCATCTCTTGTGTCACAAAGTTGTCAGCGCATACACTCAATTGCTATCTAGGTTCGTGAAGCATTGCCTGAGAAAAGAGCTCACACACAAAGAGCCAAGCAAGCTTTTAAGCAAAAGGGAAAGATAAGCAAAGATCTTATAAGCAAGAACCATAGAATCATACAACATTAACATACTCGACCATCTTGGATCATATCATCGGAATACCATACATATAGCATACTTGGGATAGAAGTCGTTGCATTTTTGCTTAGTAGGTTGTGCACAAGTTTCGTATCCGCCTATTGTCCAATCGTGCTAGCGTCTCTCTAGTGTTGTGCAACACGAGCATTTTTCGTGGATTCCACATTTTGGCTTCATTCCTTGGTTGCACGGCCCCACTTATCTATTTGCGTGTGTGTTTCCGTGTACCACATCTTGCTATTGGTCTACTTGTTGCATTTTCAAATTTGTGAATCTTTTCCAACATTATTGAGTCCCATTCACAATTGCATCAAATTTTGTGCCACCATCCTAACCAAGCTCCACCATAAGCTTTTACTTGTGTAGGTGTGAGAAACCGACAAGAATTGGTACCAATTGTGCTATTTCCTTGTCACACATTGAGTGATCATTGATCCATCTTCAACATTGGTCAAGGTACATTTGGTATAAGTTTTTATCTTTCTCCCACTCACATATTTTGTTTGGAATGATGGATAGGCCAAGTACTTCTACCAACCCACTCTTCTTGGAGCAAGATGACGACATGTCATCCTACGTCACAAAGAGCCACCTCTTTGGTGCACAATGAGCTTTGCATCAAGAGCAACAAGCAATGAGCGACCGCATCGACAACCTCGCCACCGACTTGCGACTCTCCGAGCAACACACAAGAGACTACTTCAACAACAAGATCGACGAACACAAGCACGAGAATGATGCAAGAATGGACGAGATTTGTGCCTTGTAGGTCAACCGCTCTTCTACCGCTTCGTCCTACTCAAGAAGGAGCCGCTCAAGTCGACAGTCCGACGACACTATCTTCGGCTCAAGTACCCCGACATCGAACACTCTTAGTCATGCCGCGCATCAAGATCGTCAAGCCAACCGTAATCCTCTACACGACACCGACTCTCAAGAGCATCAACATCATCAAAACCAAGCTACATTCGCACAAGCACAAGAACGGCAATGTCAACGCCAACAAGAACAAGAGGAGAAAGCGCGTCAACACCAAGATGCACAAGATGCCGAGGCACAATGCCAAGAACAACAACTTCATGAAGCTCAAGCACTTGAGGCACAACGTGCCCTCCGTGATTCAATTCGAGCTGTAGCCAATCGAGGCCGCCAAGCTCATGAGCACCAATAAGAGCTTCATGAAGAAGTTCAAGAAAGGCTTTATCAATCACGTGTGCATCGTCAAGTTCCTCATCAAGATCGACAAGCGCCTCCTCAAGCTCAACAAGAACGTCAAGTTCACCAAGAGCATGAAGACAATGGAAATCCTCCAAGACAAGAGCAACATGAGGTCGACAACCCTCCTCGCCAAGAGCAACATGAGATTGCCAATCCTAAATGACATGGGCGTCATCATCCTCGACCCCAACACAATGAATAGCAATGATATGGCAGCTAAAGTTCACCATGCCCAAGTTCACCGGAAAGCAATGAACCTGAAGAGTACATATCATGGGCATTGAAGGTTGACAAAATCTTCCGCTTGCACAACTATGAAGAAGAGAAGAAGATCGCAATGGCATCCCTTGAGTTCCAAGACTACATCCTCATTTGGTGGGAACAAGTCCTTGAGCACCGTGGAGCAAGAGGTGAACCACCCATCACAACTTGGGCGCAAACGAAGGATGTCATGAGAGCATGTTTCGTGCCAACCTACTACAACCGCGACCTCCTCAAGAAACTCCAACTCCTCAAGCAAGGAACCAAGAGCGTTGAAGAGTACTACAAGGAAATGGAGATTGCCATGATAAGAGCCAATGTCACGGAAGATGATGAGCAAACTATGGCACGTTTCTTGAATGGACTCAATCATCCTATCAAGAAGATCGCCAACTTCCAACCATACTCGAACCTCATCGAGCTAGTACATTAAGCTACCAATTCGGAACGTCAAGTGCAAGATGACTTCAAATATGCCAAGTTCTCATCCAAGTCCTATGGTTTCTCCAACTCTCAAGCTTCAACGACTCCAACAACTTCTACCTCAACCAAGCCATCTATAAGCAACGGCGACAAGTCAAGTTACAAGAAAACTTCGACAACCTCAAGTCGTCCACCTTCTACAAGCAACTTCAAGCCGAGAGCTTCATCATCATCTACCCCAACCGATGAGACCATCAAGACAAGTTCCTTCAAGTGCTTCACATGTGGCGGCTGAGGCCACAAGTCCTTCGAGTGTACAAACAAGCGCACCATGATCCTCAACGACGACGAAACCTATGACTCCATGAGTGAAGGAGAAATGGAAACCCTTGACCAAGTGGCCATGCACCGACAAGTGAATGAAGACGAAGATGATCAAGTCTTTTGTGACGAAGATTCGAGCCCCGCTCTTGTTGTCTCCAAGGTCTTGACTCTTCACCATCAACAAGACGAAGACCAAAGATGCCATATCTTCCACACCAAGGCCGGCATCAATGGAAGGTTCGTCATGGTCATCATCGATGGACGGAGTTGCCATAACTTAGCAAGTGAAGAATTATGCTCCAAGCTCCATTTGGTCAAGATGAAGCACCTGCACCCCCTACAAGGTTCAATGGCTAAGTGACACCGGCACCATCCAAGTCGAGCATAGAGTACAAGTTTCCTTCAAGATCGGAGCTTACGAAGACAATTTGGAGTGTGATGACCTTCCAATGACTGTTTGCCACCTCCTTCTTGGACGCCCATGGAAATTTGACCGAGGTGTCATTCACAAAGGGCGTACAAACCACTATAGCTTCAAGATGAAAGGAAAGGAGTATGTGCTACGACCTATGTCTCCAAGCCAAGTGATCGCCGACAAGCAAGCCACCCATCATGGAGAGAATAGTGAGAGAGCGAACCACCAAAAAGAGAGTGAGCGCCACAAGCCAAAATTGAGTGCCTCCACGATGAGCGACAAGAAAAACATAGTTCTATTTGCCACCAAACATGAGATGAGAGAAGTGTGTGAGAACCCATCAAGTGTCCTAGACTATGTCCTATTGTGCAAGGACGAGGCACCAAAAACTAACACCACTCACAATCTACCTTTTGTGTTATCTTCCCTATTGCAGGAATTCCAAGATGTTTTCCCCGATGAGCTACCTCCGGGTGTACCTCCACTACGAGGCATCAAGCACCGCATCGACCTCATCCCCGGAGCACCTCTTCCAAACAAGGACCCATACCGCGTCAACCCCGATGAAACCAAACAAATACAAAGGCAAGTAAAGCATCTCATAGACCATGGACATGTGCGTGAAAGTTTGAGCCCTTGTGCCGTCCCGATCATTCTTGTGCCAAAAAGAGACGGTAGCTTTCGCATGTGGTCCAATTGTAGACCTACAAATGCTATCACCGTTCTCTATAGGTACCCCATTCTACGCCTTGATGATATGCTAGATGAACTTAGCGGTGCCACTATTTTCTAAAAAATTGATCTTAAAAGTGGTTACTATCAAATACACATACAAGAGGTTGATGAATGGAAAATCGCTTTCAAAACAAAGTTTGGCTTGTATGAGTGGTTAGTCATGCCTATGGGTTTATCGGAAGCACTCGGTACTTTCATGCATCTTATGCATTATGTGTTTCGCCCTTATATTGGTGAATTTGTTGTTGTCTACTTCGACGCTATCCTTGTGTTTAGCAGATCTCTCAAAGAGCATGTCACTCACCTTCGAACCCTTCTACAAACTCTTCGAAAAGAGTGTCTCTATGCTAATATGGAAAAAGGCCTCTTTGGTGTTGATAAGCTTGTTTTCTTAGGTTTTGTAGTATCTTCTAAGGGTGTTCATGTTGATGAATCTAAGATCAATGCTATTAAAACTTGGCCCCAACCAACCAATTTTCAACACGTGCGTAGTTTCCTTGGTTTAGCCGGTTTCTACCATAGATTTGTGAAGGATTTTAGCACCATTGCTTCACCTTTGCATGCTTTGAGTAAAAAAACGCATCGTTTGTTTGGGGAACATCCCAAGACACCGCTTTCAATGAGCTTAAGAATTTTCTTACTCATGCTCCCGTGCTTGCATTACCCAACTTTGACAAACCCTTTGAGATTCATTGTGATGCTAGTGGTAATGGCATAGGAGGTGTGTTAACGCAAGAGAAACGCCCAATAGCATACTTTAGTGAGAAACTTTCCGGAGCGCAACACAATTACCCCATCTATGACAAAGAGCTATATGCTTTAGTGCGAGTTTTGCATGAATGGGAACATTATCTCCGCCCTCACGAATTTATCATCCATACCGATCATGAAACGCTTAAATACCTTAAGGGTCAAACTAAGTTGAACAAGCGTCATGCTAAGTGGAGTGAATTTATAGAGTCTTTTCCTTATGTCATCAAGTATATTAAAGGTAAGGAAAATGTTGTGGTAGATGCGCTTTCCCGTATATGCATGCTTGTTACTCAACTTGAATTGAATGTCATTGGCTTTGAGCACATAAAAGACTTGTATGTGCATGACCCTACTTTTTCTATTCCTTATGCAAAGTGTTTGACGCATCCATCTTGGGAACGCTATTACATCAAAGATGGTTATCTTATGAGAGCTAACAAACTTTGCATCCCCGAGTCTTCTCTTTGTTTGTTGCTTTTGCAAGAATCTCATGGAGGAGGACTAATGGGACACTTTGGACGCGACAAGAAACTTGCTACACTCTCCAAGAACTATTTTTGGCCGAAGATGTTCCGCGACGTCAACCGATTCACCAACCGATGCTCTACATGTCGCAAAGCTAAGTCTAAAGCTCAATCTCATGGCCTATATATGCCTCTTCCAATTCCGTACCAACCGAAATGGCAAGGATTCTGTTTTTGTTGTTGTGAACCGATTCTCCGAAATGGCTCATTTCATTCCTTGCAACAAGATAAACGATGCTTCACATGTTGCCAATCTTTTTTGTAGGGAAATCTTGCGACTTCCTGGAGTGCCAAAGACGATTGTCTCGGACCGCGACGTCAAGTTCTTGAGTTTCTTTTGGAAGACTTTATGCACCAAGCTCGGAATCAAGATATTATTCTCCACGGCATACCATCCACACACCGACGGCCAAACGGAGGTGACGAACCGTACACTCTCCACTCTACTACGTGTGTTGATAAAGAAGAACATCAAGGAGTGGGAGGAGTGCTTACCTATCTCCGAGTATGCCTACAACCATGCAAGACATTCGACTACCGACAAGTCCCCTTTTGAGGTCGTCTACGGCTTGAACTCGTTGTCCCCATTGGACATTCTACCTCTACCATTCCAAGAGCGCATCAACATGGACGCGAGTACCCGAGTGAGCTAACTCAAGAAGATGCATGAACATACAAGGCACACCATCGAGCGCCAAGTACAATGACTCGCAACCAAGCTCAACGTCAACGAGCAACCCATGATATTCAACATTGGAGATCTTTTGTGGCAACACCTTCGCAAGGACCGCTTCCCCAACGAACGCAAGTCCAAACTTCTACCACGAGCTGATGGACCCTTCAAGGTGCTAGCATGATACAACAACAACGCTTATAAGATCGCCCTCCCGCACGACAAGTACAATGTGAGCGATGTCTTCAACGTCAAGGACCTTTCGACCTACCATGGTGATGAAGATTTTGATCCGAGGTCGGATCATTCCCATTGGAGGGGATATGATGCAGAGAATCCCACAATCATCCCCATGGACGCATCTACATCTCCTACGGCTCCACTTGGACCAATGACAAGAGCTCGAGCAAAGGCTATCAAATATAAGGTGAACTCGCTCCTTTCCGAACTAACCCTTTCGACACATGAGACATGACTACTACCTCAAACGGAAACACTATGTGCACTCTGGAACTTGGAGGAAAGCCATGGAACATCTACATCCAATGGACAAGATGGCGAGGACACCAAGCGCGAAGGACAAGAAGAAGAGCTGCCACGGAAGCTACATGCACCGGACGACCGGCCCAGCCCAGACGTCCGACCCCTGAAGGTCATGCCCGCCAAGGGAACTCAGGCCTACGAAAGCTACATCGGCCGGACGTGCGACCAGGACCGGACGTCCGACAACTCCTAGGCTCCGGACGACCGAACCCCTCCGGACGACCGACGCTATGCCAACAGAACGAAATTAGCGGAAATCCGAGGAAGACCGGACGACCGGACACCTATGGAGGTCCGATGTCGTGGCAACATAATCTAATATATGGAAATCCGAAGATCTACGAACGTCCGGACCTCCGGGAGCCTCCGGATGACCGGCGCCTTACGGACGTCCGATCACTGGATGTGTCCAGTTACGGGCTGAGGCCCATGTACCCCTTCACTTCTCCCCCCATTTGCACTAATTCAATAAATAGACCACCTCCTCCTCCTAGTTAGGGTTAGCATTGGTTTAGCTCATATGTGAGATAGTGGTTTGCTCATCCATTACGTATCTACTCCATGAGAGAGACCGCGGACCCTCTACGGAGAAGATCCCCTTGGATTCAAGACCCCCTCTTGGGTGCCCCATCAAGACCTCCTCACGGAGAAGAACCGGTTACCTCTTGTATCATCCCTTGTTGAGTTTGGATCGTGTATCTCCCCTTGTGTTTCGAGAATTTAGCACATGTGTAATCAAATCTTGTTCGTTTGAGTTATTCTCTCATGTTTTCCTCATGTTTCCCCTCGTGTTCTTCGTGTTCTTCGTTGGGATCCGCTCCTTTCGTGAAAGATCGACCATATAGGGTTCCACCCTACATCATACTGCTTCTAATTTTTTTAAACGCTAGACAGTTTGAACTTGGCAGAGTGATATTGGTTGCACCTTTCATATGGTGTCTAACTTGTAGTGATTCTAATTTGTTGAAGTGCCTTCTTCTTAGTCATCATAGGTGTGAATATGTCAAGCCGTCTAGTTTTTCGTACATATTCCATCATCGTATCATGACTTTGGCTTTCATCAGAGTAGTGTTCATCAGTATCATGCATGAGTGAGTTCTGAAGAGCTAATTTTATTCCTTTTTCATGTCGGTTTGACCTCACAATGCAAAATCAATAAAGCAGAAGGAAATTGGTAAGGCATTTGATGATGGTGGTCCTTACAAGCAACTAAAATAGAGGGTCTCTACAGATTCTACTCCGACATCCTCCCAACAAGATACGCAAGACAACACAAGGCTAGACAGTCAACGTAGTTGTGTAGATGATGAGCACATCTCCCCTACTCCACCATCATAGGTGCTTGCTCTAACTTGGCACTATTATATGTGGTTGCATGTTGCGTATGATGTCTATCTTGTATTGCTTCTAACTTTGTTGAATTGCATCTGCTTACTTTACACATAATGCATGTGAATATGACACGTCTTCCTGTTTCTAGAACATACTATATTTGATCACACCATGTTCTTACATTAGATTACTGTTCTTGCATATCCCGCATCATTCACTTATGATAAGGCACCTTTAAGTCGCCACCGTGATATTGGTTTTGTCTTGCATATGATTTCTAGCATGTACCGCTTCTGATTTGTTGAAATGCCAAACAGTTTGAACTTGACAGACTGATATTGGTTGCACCTTTCACATGGTGTCTAGCTAGTAGTGCTTCTAATTTGTTGAAATGCCTTCTGCTTAGTTACCACATCATAGGTGTGAATATGTCACGCCATCCTATTTTTCGTGCATATTCCATCCTCTCATCATGTGTTTGCCTTTCATCCGAGTAGTGTTCGTCAGTATCATGCATGAATGAGTTCTGAAGAGCGAATTTTATTCCTTTTTCTTATCGGTTTGACTTCACAATTCAAAATCAATATATCTGAAGGAAATTAGTCCGACAGTGGATGATGGTGGTCCTTTGGAGCAACTCGAACAGAGGGTCTCTATAGATTCTACTCCGCCATCCTCCCAACAAGATTTGCAAGACAACACAAGGCCGATACCAACATAGCTGCAGTGATGATGAGCACATCTCCCCTACTCCACCATCACAGGTGCTTGCTCTAACTTGGCACTATTATATGTGGTTGCATGTTGTGTACGATGTCTAGCTTGTATTGCTTCTAACTTTGTTGAGTTGCATCTTCTTACTTTACACATAATGCATGTGAATATGACACCTGTTCCTGTTTCTAGAACATATGTGTAGATGATGAGCACATCTCCCCTACTCCACCATCAGATGTGCTTGCTCTAACTTGGAACTGTTATATGTGATTGCGTGTTCCGTATGATGTCTGGTTTGTATTGCTTTTGATTTTGTTGAATTGCATCTGCGTAGCTTACAACTTATACATGCAATGATCACTTAACCATAAGACACATTTAACTTGGGAGTGTGATGTAGGTTGCATCTTGCATTGTCTTCTAGCTTGTACTGCTTCTAATTTCTTGAAATGGCACTTACGACGAGACACTTTTTACCTGATAGAGTGATATTGGTTGCATGTTCATATGGTGCCTAGCTTTCATTTCATCTAATTTTGTTGAAATGCCTTCTACTTACTGTTTTTCATACATATTGCATCCACCTATCGTAGGTCTGAATATGCAATGCTATCTTTTTTTGTATATATTTCATCCTCCTATCCTGCGCTTGCCTTACATTAAAGTAGTGTTCATCTATATCATGCATCAACCAGTTATGCAGAGCTAATTTTATTCATCTTCTTTTGGTTTTGACTTCATAAGGCAATATCAGAAAATAGGAAGGAAAAGAGTAAGTTAGGGGATGTTGGTGGTCCTCCGGACCGACACAAACAGAGACTCTCTAGATTTGCCACTACTACTACTAATGAAGTTGAAGTCCCAAGTCTACATGATGAGTTCATCTCCCGTACTCCACCATCGCATGTGCTTGCTCTAAGTTGACAGTGTGATAATTGGTTTCATGTTGCATATGTTGTCTAGCCTGTATTTCTTCTATTTTGATTAAATTGCACCTGCTGAGTTTATACGTTATACATGTGCATATGACATGCTTTTCTGTGTCTATAATAAACTGCATCTATCAATCATACCATGTTCTTACATCAAAGTACTGCTATTGTGTATCCCGCATCAGTCACTCATGATTGGGCGCTTTTAACATGGCAGTTTGATAGTGGTTGCATCTTACATTGATTTCTACGTTGTACTGCTTCTAATTTTTTGAAATGCCACTTATGACAAGACACTTTTAACTTGGCAGAGTGATATTGGTTGCATCTTTCATATGGTTTCTAGCTTGCATTATGTCAGATGTGGGGTTCCGGCAAACCCTTAAGGTCCGAACACTGGGGTGCGCGCGAAGTCTTTCCCTTCTACCGATCTACGCTCTAGCTCGCTAAGATCTCACGGACGAACTCGCCGAACTTCGCAACCACGTAAAGACACGAGGTTTATACTGGTTCGGGCCACCATTGTGGTGTAATACCCTACTCAAGTGTGGTGGTGGTGGATTGCCTCTTGGGCTGATGATGAACAGTACAAGCGAAGAACAGCCTCCTGAGGTTGGGATGTTTTTGTGATTGTGTAGTTGAGGATGATTTGAACCAGTTCGGGATCAGATGCCTCCTACTGTGGTGGCTAGTCCTATTTATAGGGGCCCTGGTCCTCTTCCCAAATATCGAGCGGGAAGGGAGCCAATAACAGCGGGCAAATTTGAAGGGGGCAGCTAGTACAAGCTATCCTGACAAAAGCGGTCTTCGCCTGCGAAAAGCTCTGGGATGACGCCGTCTTGGGCTCCACGATGACCTCTGCCTTGCCGTCCTCCTGGTCTTGGTCTTGTTGCACCAATATGGCAACCTTTGCCTGATGCCTCGGTACTCTTTGCCTGCGCTGGCCTCCTTAGCACCGAAGAGGAAATAGGGACGCCACAAGACTGGCGCCTCACTGCACCCACCTGGTACCGTTCTTCACGGCTCACGTCACGAGAGCTTCGTGAGGTTTGCCTTGCCTTGATATCTCTGCTCCTCGTGAGCCTGCCTGGCTAGGCCACTCCAGAGGAGGTCTTGCATTGTCCGCCTCGCGAGGCTTGGACCCTCGCGAGGGTTGTCGGTGTCGAAACCGGCGGATCTCGGGTAGGGGGTACCGAATTGTGCGTTTAAGGCGGATGGTAACAGGAGGCAAGGGACACGATGTTTACCAGGTTCGGGCCCTCTCTATGGAGGTATACCCTACTTCCTGCTTGATTGATCTTGATGAATATGAGTATTACAAGAGTTGATCTACCACGAGATCGTAGAGGCTAAACCCTAGAAGCTAGCCTATGGTATGATTGTTGTTATCTTACGGACTAAACCCTCCGGTTTATATAGACACCGGAGGGGGCTAGGGTTACACAGAGTCGGTTACAACAGAAGGAGATCTACATATCCGTATCGCCAAGCTTGCCTTCTACGCCAAGAGAGTCCCATCCGGACACAAGACGAAGTCTTCATTCTTGTATCTTCATAGTCCAACAGTCTGGCCAAAGGATATAGTCCGGCTGTCCGGATACCCCATAATCCAGGACTCCCTCAGTAGCCCCTGAACCAGGCTTCAATGATGACGAGTCCGGCGCGCAGATTGTTTTCGTCATTGCAAGGCGGGTTCCTCCTTCGAATACTCCATAGAAGATCTTGAACACAAGGATAGTGTCCGGCTCTGCAAAACAAGTTCCCCATACCATCGTAGAGAGAATAATATTTCCACAAATCTAATCTGCCGACGCATTATAGCATGACACCACACCATGGCCCCGTCATTATTCAAACCGTTTTTCACAACCAGCCACCGCACATATCGCGAGGCAGTTTCCTAGGCATGTCTTGTCGAAGGAGAGATCATGTCCCCTTATCACGGGATTCTCATCAATACTGACGTGGGTAACCCAACCGCACCATCAATTACGGTGCTTGGGGATCAAGAGAGTTTTACTAGGAAAGTGGGGGCGCATAGTTTCGTCCGCCTTTATAAAGGGATAAGGACTTCGCCTTTTTCACCCATGCCTTCTTCCCTCTCGCATATCCATTCTTGCGCACTCGAGATCCAACGCCCAAGCTTGCACCTTTTCTCCTCCAACCGCTCCAATCATGTCTGGAGCGGGAGGCAAGTGGATGAAATCCTTCGTCACGGAGGAGGACATCAAGAAGCTGCGGGGAGCCGGATACCTGGCCGTGGACATCGCGCACCGGCTGCCCGACGCGGGGCAGATCGTCCCTACCCTGGAACCTTGCGAGAGGGTAGTCTTCCTCACCCACTTCGTCCGCGGACTGGGATTTCCTCTCCACCCGTTCGTCTGCGGCCTCATGTTCTACTATGGGCTGGACTTCCATGACCTGGCCCCGAACTTCATCCTCAACATCTTGGTGTTTATCGTCGTGTGCGAGGCCTTCCTCCGCATCCAGCCCCACTTTGGCTCGTGGGTCAAGACCTTCAATGTCAAGCCGAAGGTTGTAGGCGGCCAACAAGCGAGAATCTTGTGGCGCCATGGTGGGAAAAATGCCCAATGTCACATGGCTCGAGGGCTCCTATGTGGAGACCATAAAGGGGTGGCAATCGGGGTGGTTCTACATCCGAGCCGCGCGACACCAACTGGGTGGCGGCCCCCGAGTTCCAATCTGGAATCCCCACGCGGCTCACCTCCTGGAAAGAGAAGGGCCTGTCCTGGGGTAACCCGGTAGAGCTGACCGGACTCCAGACCTGCATCAAGAACATGATGAACAGGAAAATCAAGCTTGTCAACGTGGTCCAGGTCATGCTCTTCCGCCGGATCCTCCCGTGTCAACAACGGGTATTCAATTTGTGGGAGTTCGACTCGGCCGAGCACCAGACGCTGCAGGAGCTTTTCGACACGACGCACAAGGACGTCTGGAAGATGCTGTTTAAGGGCGCCGAGGTACCTCCTCCCCTTACCGAGGACCGCGGACTCAGCGCAAAGCGCCGTGCCAATCCGGTAGGTTTTTACACATCACAAGATGTTTAGTTTCCTCAGCTTAATCATATGCAGGATCTAAGCCCTCATGCCTTTGACAGGACTGGGTGGACACGGCCGAGCGGATTGACTGCCCAGCCCCCCTACCCGAAGATCCAGCAGACGCTCTCCTGGCGGAGATGCTGACTCCGGTACCTTACGAGGTGCCAACGAAGACGGCCAAGAAGAAGGCCACGGGGACCAGACAGGGTCTCCGGCGCAAGGTTGTGTTGGACTCATCGTCCGAACACTCCGAGGCGCACTCCTCCCACGATGACGAGGAGGAAGAGGAAAGTTCTCCCCCAGCCGGGGGAGACAAGAAAAGGAAGGCCGCGCCAACCGGGGAGGCCGAAGGGTCCAAGAAAGGAAGGACCCTCCTTCCGGACTGCTCCACGACCGCCGCCCATAGCGACGATGAGTGGTTGCCCGGGGACAAGCCCCTGGAGAAGTCGTAAGTATCCGGATACCATAATAATTCTTGATATATTTTATCGCACTGCTTCTCATCACGCCGAACATGACTATGCAGTCCGTCCCGAGCCCATATCGACGTATCTTCGTCGGATGGTTCCTTGGACCCGTCGGATATGAATAGTGATTCACTTCCGACCGCCTCCACCCCTCGCCCTACAGACAACGCCGAGGTGTTGTCTCAAAGGGCACCGAGCTGGGGGGAGGTAGTCCTGGAGGCACCTCAGGGCAACACTCCGGACCCTGGGTGCAAAGGGAGCAAGACTCCCGTGGGCTCCGAGTTCGTCCTCCAGCCGAACACCGCGCCGGAACCTTCAATGGTTCCAGACTCTGTCAGGCGACCCCCTGCAAAGAGGGGCGAGCCGCCCGTGCCGGTGACCTCTGTCCATCCAGAGGCACCGGACAACTTGCTGGAAGCGCTCCAAGGCGCTTCCATCAACGAAGAGCACCGCACTATCATGAGTGCGGTGATGGAGAAGGTTCAGTCCGCCAAAAGCGGACTAACTGAAGCTTGCGCCAGCCTCCTAACAGGCTTTGAGGTAAGTAATTAAATTATAGGGAAATATCACCGTGTAGACAGTAGCCCCTGATGCTCTGTTTGTCGTTCATGAAGAAAAGCCGAATAGAGGATCGAATAATAGTCGCACGAGTCTAATTATAGTATGTCTATGTGAATCTGCAGGCTTCCCTGCTGGCCGATGTCGCACGTACTGTGGAGGTCGCCGCACTACAGCAGGACCTTGAGTGATCCAAGGAAGAGCTCGGCCTTGCCAAGAGGCAGCTCGAGGAGAACAAAGGTAAGCAATACCTTGTCAATATGAAAAAAGAAAGAGTTGGTTGCAGAATAATAGGATCATCATGAATTTTGCCAAGGGCCACGATCAAGTGGCGACCCTCAAGAAGGCGCCAGACGAGGCCGAAACAAAGCGCCAAGGAGCACACCGAGCGAGGAAGACACGGGCCGGGTAGGTGAGGTGCAGCAAGAGCTCCAGGTGCTCGTCAAGAAGCATGAGTCCCTGGAGCTTGACTCGAGGACGCGAGAGTCCGAGCTTGCTCAGGCCCTCGAAAGTGCAAAAAATGCCAAGGCCGAAGCCCATAAGGCCCTCCAGAAAGTTGAGGCGGTGAAAAAGATAGCGGCGGGTAAGGCATTCGTTATGCAAAGTAGGCATGCGGAAGAAAATTTCCTTTTACTTACCCGAGTTCGGACCTCTCCAGGAGCGTTCGCAGATCTGCCCCGTAGTGTGTTTGACCCCGCGGAGTTCTACCGGGCTGAGGAGGGAAGCTCGACGGAGAAGTTGTTCTGGTCTCAATATACTGGGACCGAACACCCGATGCCCGTGAGCGACCAGCTGAAGCAACTGGTCGAGCTCCACAAGGCAGCCGAACAGGCCATGAGGGGCCTTATAGTCCGGATGTGGCCTGGCGACTCCCTTCCCAACAGCTACTTCGGCCTGGTGAGGCGGCTTGTAGATGCCTGCCCACGGCTGGAAGTCATCAAGCGGTCCGTCTGCATCGAAGGTGCACGCAGGGCTCTTGCCCGTGCAAAGGTGCACTGGGCGAAGATGGACACCGAAAAGCTGGTGAAGGAGGGGCCACCGCAGGGCAAGGAGCATCGCCACCCCCGAAATGTATTATGAATGTGTCCTGAAGGGTGCCCGCCTCGTATGATTTAATGTACCAAAGATGTAATCTTTAAATAAACTTGCTCATGTGATCCTTGTATTTATGAAAACTAGTTCATGTTCGTTATGCAACGCTTTTGTATTTAAAATATTACCTTCTGGGCGGCCGTTTATAAATTCTGAGAGTTGCTAGTCGTCGGCGTCTGCCCCCATGCAACTAGTGCTGGGGTGTTCGGGATAAATCTGAGCACTCTTTTTCCCATTCTTTGGTCCTTCGAGGGAGGTGTTTAGCGCAACGAACCAGGCAATCGGACTATAATGCTTTATCGCTCTCACTTAGCCATAGAAGTCTACAATTTTAAATTTTGGCGATGCCCCCTAGTCTTCGGAAAGCCGAATTTGGGGCGCTTTACACGCCTAAGCCGGACAAGGCCGGCTCCTCGCCCGAAGCGGAAAAAGTCTTTAGGGACCTTAGACCTCTTGAACAGCGACCAGCTCTCGCCTCATCATGACAGTCAGTTTTAGCTTTCTCTACTGAGGTGCTCGGCCCGAAGAACCAGGGCACAATCGCAGTAGTTCTCCCAGTGCTACCTTAGCCGATATAGCGGAACGTAAGGTACCAAAACATGGGAGCCGGGCAAACCCAACTATTGACCCAAGACATGATTCGGAGCTGATGCATATAATGCTATAAGTTCGGGTGCCGCCTTTGTCGAAAGTGTTCGGACTTCTCACGCCAATTATGGGGTATCTGGTAGCCCACAGGCGTATTGGCCGTACCACAGTGTACGGGTGCTGATTGTCATAGATAAGCATATATATAAAAGAATATAGGATGCAATAATAGACTAGTACTATGCACTGTTTATTTAAGAAATGTGTCAAAGCATACTGATACAAGTAGTGTGGTAAGCAAACAATAGGACTATTTGACATGTCCCATCCAAGGGCAAGATGCGGACTGGTATCTTAAAACAGGTATTTAGCTCGTTATCAGAGACCACCTGGGGATTCCGTTGTACGACGTAGCTTCCTGCCTCCTTGGGTGTCAGATCATGTGTCCGCCACCGTGATCGCCAGATAAGGCTTCCAGAGAGTAGAGTCCTGAAAGAGAGAGAGTGATGAAGATAGTAAGCCCCAGTGCGGTTAAACCGCATTGTGGGACGCGTTGTGATCGTGCCCCCGCCTATACCCATGGTATTTTCAATGCGTAATTATGCACGTGTGGGACGGACTTTGCCGTTGTACTAAGACTAGGGCGGGGGCCGAATTGCTAAGCGAAGCTCGAGCGTGCCAAAGCGATCCTTGTAGGTTATTCCGGACGCGCTTGATAAAGGTCCGGGCTTGATCGCCGAACTGGTGGATTGCCTCAAAAGGCTGCTTTTTGCTTCTGCTGCGAGGGCCGCAGTTTGCTCCTCCGTACTAAGCGAGCGTTTTGTGTTTCCATTGACTGTGATGACCCCCCTAGGTCCTGGCATCTTGAGCTTGAGGTATGCATAATGCGGTACCGCATTGAATCTTGCAAATGCGGTGCACCCGAGCAGTGCGTGATAGCCGCTGCGGAACGGGACGATATCGAAGATTAACTCCTCGCTTCGGAAGTTCTCCGGAGATCCGAAGACCACTTCCAGTGTGATTGAGCACGTACCATGGGCCTCTACACCTGGAATAACACCTTTAAAGGTCGTTTTGGTGGGTTTGATCCTCGAGGGGTCTATACCCATTTTGCGCACTGTATCCTGGTAAAGCAGGTTCAGGCTGCTGCCGCCGTCCATATGGACTCGAGTGAGGTGATATCCGTCGATGATTGGGTCTAGGACCAATGCGGCAGATCCGCCATGACGGATACTCGTGGGGTGGTCCCTATGATCAAATGTGATCGGACAAGAGGACCATGAGTTGAAATTTGGGGCGATGGGCTCCATCGCGTATACGTCCCTTAGTGCACGCTTTCGTTCCCTTTTGGGGATGTGGGTTGCGTATATCATGTTTATTGTCCTCACTTGTGGGGGGAACCTCTTTTGTCCTCCCGTGTTCGGCGGTCGTGGCTCCTCCTCGTCATTGCTGTGCAGCCCCTTGTCCTTGTCTTTGGCATTTAACTTGCCGGCCTGCTTGAACACCCCGCATTCTCTGTTGGTGTGATTGGCTGGCTTATCGGGGGTGCCGTGTATTTGACACGAGCGATCAAGTATGCGGTCCAAACTGGACGGGCCCAGAGTACTTCTTTTGAATGGCTTTTTCCGCTGACCAGATTTAGAGCCTCTGAACCCGGCATTGACTGCCGTGTCTTTGGCGTTATCACCGTTGTTGCGGCGATTGTGTTTGCTGCGATGTGACCTGCCGTTGTTGTCCTCTGTATCCGAAGTGCCAAGGTTCCTTAATATGTTATTGCTACGAGCCAACCAACTATCCTCTCCCGCGCAAAAGCGGGTCATGAGTGTCGTGAGGGCTGCCATTGATTTCGGCTTTTCCTGGCCGAGGTGTCGGGCGAGCCACTCGTCACGGATGTTGTGCTTGAATGCCGCTAAGGCTTCTGCATCCGGACAGTCGACAATTTGGTTTTACTTTGTTAGGAACCGTGTCCGTAATTGCTCGCCGATTCCCCCGGCTGTTGAATTATGTGGCTCAAGTCATCGGCGTCTGGTGGTCGCACATAAGTGCCCTGGAAATTGTCGAGAAATGCGTCTTCCAGATCCTCCCAACAGCCGACGGAGTCTGCTGGCAGGCTATTCAGCCAATGTCGAGCTGGTCCTTTGAGTTTTAACGGGAGGTACTTGATGGCATGTAGATCATCACCGCGGGCCATGTGGATGTGGAGGAGGAAGTCCTCAATCCATACCGCGGGATCTGTTGTACCATCATATGATTCAATATTTATAGGTTTAAAACCTTCTAGGAATTCATGCTCCATTACTTCGTTGGTGAAGCATAGGGGGTGTGCCACGCCTCTGTGCTGGGCTATGTCGCGATGCAGCTCGTATGAGTCCTGCCTGCTGTATTCCGCCCGTCCGGAATTGCTTTTACTGTATCTGGCGAGACGGTCACCGTCCCTTGTAGGGGCATGGTCCCGTGATCCATAGATCGATCTAGCGTGTTTTGCCCTATCTTCCAATACGTCTCGCTGGTCTCGCGTGTTTCCCGTTGCCTTGGTATGTTTCTTTGAATGGCGGCGGGGTGCAGGCTGATTTTCAGGCCGTACTGCCTCTCTATCTCGGCCACCGGGTGGCCGATCAGCCGCATCAAATGCGGGGTGACCTCTGGAAGGGCGTTCGAGTTCAGACTCCTCGATCGCAAGGACTTCACCCATCTATCTGCTAGCAGATCCTGATCAGCTCGAAGTCGTTGTCGCTTTTTCCTCGTGCTATTTCTTTGTGGAAATAAGCCGGGCGCTTAAAGCGCTCTGCCGACGGGATCCTCAGGCACGACAAATTCTTCGTCGTCGAGGCTCCCTTCGTCTTCGGAGGGAGGCATATAGTTGTCGTCCTCCGTTTCTCCCTCTGCCGCTCTCTTAGGAGGGCTGGCTTGTTCATCCTCCGGCTCTTGATCATTCTGGAGGGGATTGTCATCATCTTCGGCACTGTCCGGAGTACTGTTATCTCCTGTGCCGGTATCACCGCTTTTGCTGTGGCGAGACTTAGAGCGGCGCCGCTGACGTCGGTGCTGGGGTTGCTTCTTGGAGGGGTCGTCCTCCGTTGTCTTGTCGCCATTGCCTTCTTTGGGTGTATCCACCATGTACATATCATATGATGAGGTGGCGGTCCAGTGCCCTGTGGGCAGTGGTTCCTGTTCATCTCCGGCATCGGTGTCCATACCATCTATGTCTTCGGAGTCGAAGTCGAGCATGTCGGTTAAATCATCGACAGTGGCTACTAAGTGGGTGGTGGGTGTGGATTGAATTTCTTCGTCGTTCGCATCCCACTCTAGCCGGACATAGTTCGGCCAAGGTTCTCTAGACAGGGAGAGAGATTTCAATGAGTTCAGTATGTCGCCTAAGGGCGAGTGCTGAAAGATATCTGCGGAGGTGAACTCCATGATCGGCGCCCAATCGGATTCGATAGGTATGGGCGTGGGTGGTATGGAGTCCGTGGCCGAGGACGAGTCCAGCAGTTCGGCGACATGGCTCTCGTGAAGGGTAAGGTCAGTATTCGGCTCTATCGCCACTGAGGGCGCGGCCTTCATGGCGGAGTCTATCCTCCTGTCCTCGGATGGCGCGATCTGCTCCAGACTAGAGGCTGGAGTAGTTGCTGGCGTGATCTCCTGAACACGGTCCGACGGCAGAGCTATATCGTGCTCGTCGTGATCGTAAGCACACACTGGCATGGGCCCGAATCCGTCGAAGATCAAGTCTCCGCGGATATCGGCAGTGTAATTCAAGTTTCCAAACCTGACCTGATGGCCAGGGGCGTAGCTCTCGATCTGCTCCAGATGGCCAAACGAGTTGGCCCGCAGTGCGAAGCCGCCGAACACAAAGATCTGTCCAGGGAGGAAAACCTCACCCTGGACCGCATCGTTGTCGATGATCGAAGGGGCCATCGAACCTTGCAGCGACGACACAGTGGAACTCTCAATGAAAGCACCAATGTCGGTGTCGAAACTGGCGGATCTCGGTAGGGGTCCCGAATCGTGCGTCTAAGGCGGATGGTAACAGGAGGCAAGGGACACGATGTTTACCCAGGTTCGGGCCCTCTCTATGGAGGTAATACCCTACTTCCTGCGTGATTGATCTTGATGAATATGATTATTACAAGAGTTGATCTACCACGAGATCGTAGAGGCTAACCCCTAGAAGCTAGCCTAAGGTATGATTGTTGTTGTCCTACGGACTAAACCCTCCGGTTTATATAGACACCGGAGGGGGCTAGGGTTACACAGAGTCGGTTACAACAGAAGGAGATCTACATATCTATATCGCCAAGCTTGCCTTCGACGCCAAGAGAGTCCCATCCGGGCACGAGATGAAGTCTTCATTCTTGTATCTTCATAGTCCAACAGTCCGGCCAAAGGATATAGTCCGATTGTCTGGATACCCCCTAATCCAGGACTCCCTCAAGGGTCTTGGGTGCCTTGTTGACGAAGATGGGCCGTACGGCCTGCTGCTTGGCCACGCTGTGGGCCGCAGGCAGGCAAGTCTGGGGACCCCCGCTCCCAGAACGCCGACACATTACTTCTATTTTCTTGAAAATCCTTCTCCTTAGTTTACACATCGCAGCTGTGAATATGTCGCGCCGTCCTGTTTTTCTTACATATTCCATCCTCATACGGTTGTCTTACATCAAAGTATTGCTTGTCTGTATCATGCATCAATGAGTTCTGAAGAGCAATTTTATTCTTTTGTGTTGTGGGTACGGCTTGACATGGCAAAGTCAAAAAAGAGCATGGAAAAGAATATAGTACACTACAAAAAAATACACTTCCGTGATGATACGTGTTTGTCAGAGTAGGTCACGTTTTCTGTCATGCATGTACATCCATGACGATTTTATGACAGAATCAAGATAGTCATACCTATGTTGCCGTAGAAGTGTTCCATGACATTACCAAAATTATCATCACAGAAGTGTCCACTTCCATGACGAAAAATCGCGCGTCACAGAAGTGCTTTCGTCAAGGGTGACCGACACGTGTCATCCACCATAACGGAACGTTGTTAAGCTATCGGGTCCGGTTTTGGATCCGATAACCCATTAACAGCCCGGACCAATGGCAATTTTCCACGTGTAAAATCATCATTGGCTGGAGGAAACATGTGTCAGCTCCCCGTTGGCACAGGTGTCACTCATCCAATGGGCGAGATGCGCTTATGAAATGTTGACACGTGGACCGGCCCAAAAGTGGCCCATAAAGTTTAAATGGGCCAGCCCAACTAAAGGCCCACAAGATTTTGCGGTCCATAATGGGCCAGCCCAACAAAAGGCCCACGAGATTTTGCATACCATAATGGGCCGGCCCAGCTAAAGGCCCGCGAGATTTTGTGGGCCATAATGGACCGGCCCAGGTAAAGGCCTGCGAGATTCTGCGGACCATAATGGGCCGGCCCAGCTAAAGGCCCAAAAGATTTTGCAGACCATAATGGGCCGGCCCAGCTAAAGGCCTTCGAGATTTCACCGACCATAATGGGTCGGCCCAGCTGAAGGCCCAAAAGATTTTGATGACACTAGTAGGCTGGCCCATTAACAGGCTACCATGTTTTGGGCAAAATGCCGGCCCATATTTGATCCGGTCCATTAACAGTGTGCCACGTTCCGGACCTAATAAAGGCCCATATGAGATCCGACCCGTTAAAAGCCTACCACATTTTGGGCCAAATTACGGCCCAGATCAGGTCCGGCCCTTTGAGAGGCTTTGGGCTAAATTATGGCCCATATCAGATCCGGCCCGTCAACTGGACGCTATGCTTTTGGGCCCACTTGATAAAGGCCCATTTAGTAATTCGACATGATAGATAAACAAGGAGACAGATGACAGGTTTTGCACATATAAGTATCAGTGCTGACAATTCATCACATTTCTTACCGACAAATAAAGTGACACAGTTTAAAATAGCATTAACACAATATGGTATTGTTCAGGTCAAGACATGGCAGTAAATGACATTGTGAAGGAGTTGGCAGCTTCACGACACCACTGGATTATAGATCAAGAACTCATAAGTATCAATGGTTAGTGTGTTGTCAATTTATCCCATTTCAGATTGGCAAAATAAGATCACTTGCTCTGTATAGTTTAATTTACATGGTATGAAGAAGGAACTTGGTTGTACAACTGAAAACTTAAATTGAGAAGGACAAACTTTTGTTTATGAAGTACATAATAAACTTTAAACATGCAATTTGATGCAAACACCAAAAATAAACTGCTTTTGCAGTCATGCCTAATTAAATATACACCACAAAGTTTGAAGGCTTGAGAAGTACAAACTTACATTATTGGTGAAGGCAGGCTCTATAAAGCCCTTGTCCATGCTGATGGGGGGGGGGGGCAAATCAAGAAGTTTATCAAAAAATCTTCTTCATAATCATTGCCTTTATTCTACATTTTGTTAAGAGTAAATATAAGTGTGACAATATAAGAAAAAATGGAGAATATTTAAGATAAGATGAAGAGTTATGATACATAACCAAGTAGCTATAAATGTAAGTACAATGATACAGGCAAAAGGTACAACCAAGAGCAATGCAGAGCTAAACTTCTTCAGTACCATCGGTGTTATCCAACCTTATGGTAAGAGTAAATATAGATCTTATGTGTAGAAAATGGAGGGCAAAGGAAAATAAGCTGCAGAGTGATGGTACATGAACAACTACCTATCAACATAAGTACACTAATAAAGGACATCAAGTACTTACAAGAACAATGCAGAGCTAAAAAATTTCATTGGCATTGGATATATTCTACACTAATGTAACCATTCATACAGATCAGATAATTTGGAGCAAACAATTGATAAGCAAGCTATCATGAATACTGCTGTCACATAATGAACCAGGTATGTATGCAAGTACAGTGATACAGGACAACAGGTACTAACAAGAGCAAAGCAGCGGGCAGCATATTTGCGATATCCTGTCGTTCTTTTCAAACCGAAATTCCTTTTCGAGTAGATTTCCTGCAAAAAAGATCTGTAGTGCACATGCAGAAAAGTAGAAGTTCAATTTTTCATGCTATATCATAGAAAGTACCTCATCCTTGAACGAGACAAGGGCATAATAAGGTTTTTCCATTCAATGTATTCTAAATTTAGCACAGGAGACTTCACCAGAAATTCGTTTATAGACTTGCCATCAAAGTGTCATTTCCTCAGGTAACACCGATACTGGTGCAATGCTTCCTTGAAAAGCGCAAGCAAGCTTTGCTCGTCATGACTGTCCAGATTGATCGTCGCCTACTTACAACAATGTAATGTAAATCATTGATGAGTTCAATCTGTAGAAAACAGGAAAATAATCACCATGAATAATAACACTTACACGTAAGTGGGACGGGAAGATGTGAAAATGGTGTTTGTCTTCACTATAATCTTCCCATGATGGGAATATATGCGCGTAGTCCCTAACAACATTGAAAGCATTGTCTTTTAAACTGGGAATAACTGGAATGGGGTTCCAATCTGCAGGATTTGGCCGTCTCGCAATTGGGATAGGTCTTCGCCAAAGGACTTGCTGTACTTTTTGCTGGAGTGGGATTTTTCTGTGGTACGGCTGGTGCTATGGCAACTGAAATCGGCATACCTTTTGCTGGAGTGCGGGTCCTGTGTGGTGAGGCTAGTGGTGTGGCCAGTGAAGTATGGGTACAGTCTGCTGGAGTCGGTCCTACATTTTGTGTCACTGGTTGTACAACCAATATAAGTGGGATGCTATCTAATTTCTCCGGCACAACCACGTTTTTCAAGGACTTTGCTGGTGCTCCTTCAGGTTCGGCAATCACCCTCTTCCTTTTTGATGTCTGATGCACAAGAACAACATTTGAGTGAAAAAACATGGTATGATGACAGATGGAATATGTATTGATAATGGATGGGCATGGCATCTCGACATATATGATGAGTAAACTAAGCAGATGGATGTGCAACAAAGTAGAAGAAATGCAAGACAACATATGCAAGATACGCGCAATCAATAAAACCTTGCCAAATTCGAACAGGCACTTTGATGGGTGAACAGGACATGCCATCTGCCTTTGACTCCTCGAGGTTAGAATAGTCGTTAGGATCATATTCTGAACAAGAATCAACAGGTGGGGAGCGTATGAGTTTCATTGCATCCAGAATGGCACTCAATGCCTTGGTGCCAATTTTGTAAGTCATTGCAGTGTTTAGCTTCAAGAGTGGACTGCTGCTAGTGCGACACAAAGTAGCTACACAGATCATAGTGTAGATATAACGGGAAACCCGTAAGCATCGGAGTAAAATTAGCAAAGTGGAACTTGCTGGAATATATGTGCTAGTATTTCCAGTACGGCTAGAAAGGCTTCGGATACCAGCTCTCTTCAACTGAAGGTGCGGTACTGTTAATATCAGTGCAACTCTCAAAGGCGACACAGCTCCCCGCATTTCCTTGCTATTCTTATAGGATTCAAGTGGGCAGGCCACTACAATCCTATTCCCATGTTTACAAAATCCTATGAATCAAAGAGGCCCAAAGAGTTCAAAGTGTCCATCACAACCGACCGAATAGAACTCTACACTGCAAATGTCCCTGCTCATCTTCACTACTAGGAACATACTGTACTATTATCATACTCCCTCTGTTCCAAAATACAAGTCTTGGTAGAGATTTCCACTATGGATCACATACAGATGTATCCAGATACATTTTAGAGTGTAGATTCACTAATTTTGCTCCATATGTAGTCAATGGTGGAATCTATACAAAGACTTGTATTTAGGAACGGAGAGAGTACTTATTAAAGAAGAACGGAAGAGGAACATGCTAAAGAAGAGCAAGCAGATTTTGGATAATAAAATGTTCGTTGTGCAGTGCCCACACATGATGAACCAGAGGGCATTAAGAAAGCAACTCCCTGTTGTCTCTCTATATGTGGTGCACGTTCTTTTCAAAAGTAAAGTAGGAACATTAGCTGACCAATTAAATGTTATCTGTTTTAGTAATATCAGCATCATATCAGATTCGTACTTGAGCAACAAGTTTGGAATTATGAGTGGCACGTTGTTTAGCTTGATGGATTCAGGAGCAGTGCTAAGCAGGTACGATGATGGTACTGAATAGAAAGGCATCTATGCATGCAAGTTGCATGAATTTTGTCATTTGGGTCAGTCGACCATTTCAGGCGGTTGGATGAAGATCCTACGTCTCCTAACCCTTCTTCTTCCTCGTCTCTAATTCTTCCCATACAGAACACCGCACGGGCCGCCGGCCGGACCACCGCCCCCCACCACCTGTGTTCCTCCGCTACCCCCACCCCCACCCCCGCCCCCACCCGCGTTGAGTTTTCTTCGTTCAGTGAGGCCCCACTGCTACCTCTTGAGCATTGCGTTGGTTTTCCCTTGAAGAGGAAAGGGTGATGCAGCAAAGTAGTGTAAGTATTTCCCTCAGTTTTTGAGAACCAAGGTATCAATCCAGTAGGAGGCCACGCACGAGTCCCTCGCACCTGCACAAACAAATAAATCCTCGCAACCAACGTGATAAGGGGTTGTCAATCCCTACACGGTCACTTACGAGAGTGAGATATGATAGATATGATAGAATAATATTTTTGGTATTTTTATGATAAAGATGCAAAGTAAAATAAAAGCAAAATAAAAGGCAACGAAAATAGCTAAGTGTTGGAAGATTAATATGATGGAAAATAGACCCAGGGGCCATAGTGGCTTCTCTCGAGAGCATAAGTACTTACGGTGGGTGAACAAATTACTATTGAGCAATTGACAGAATTGAGCATAGTTATGAGAATATCTAGGTATGATCATGCATATAGGCATCACGTCCGAGACAAGTAGACCGACTCCTGCCTGCATCTACTACTATTACTCCACACATCGACCGCTATCAAGCATGCATCTAGAGTATTAAGTTCATAAGAACAGAATAACGCTTTAAGCAAGATGACATGATGTAGAGGGATAAACTTATGCAATATGATATAAACCCCATCTTGTTATCCTCAATGGCAACAATACAATACGTGCCTTGCTGCCCCTACTATCACAGGGAAAGGACACCACAAGATTGAACCCAAAGCTAAGCACTTCTCCCATTGCAAGAAAGATCAATCTAGTAGGCCAAACCAAACTGATAATTCAAAGAGACTTGCAAAGATAACCAATCATACATAAAAGAATTCAGGAGATTCAAAATATTGTTCATAGATAAACTTGATCATAAACCCACAATTCATCGATCTCAACAAACACACCGCAAAAGGAAGATTACATCGAATAGATCTCCAAGAGAGAGGGGGAAAACATTGTATCGAGATCCAAAAAGAGAGAAGCTAATAACTATGGACACGAAGGTCTGAGGTAAACTACTCACACATCATCGGAGAGGCTATGGTGTTGATGTAGAAGCCCTCCGTGATCGATGCCCCTTCCGGCGGAGCTCCGGAACAGGCCCCAAGATGGGATCTCACGGTTACAGAAGGTTGTAGCGGTGGAATTAGGTTTTTGGCTCCGTATCTGGTAGTTTGGGGGTACGTAGGTATATATAGGAGGAAGGAGTACGTCAATGGAGCAACAGGGGGCCCACGAGGGTGGAGGGCGCCCCTGGGGGGTAGGCGCGCCCCCTACCTCGTGCCTTCCTGGTTGATTTCTTGACGTAGGGTCCAAGTCCCCTGGATCACGTTCGTTCCAAAAATCACGTTCCCGAAGGTTTCATTCCGTTTGGACTCCGTTTGATATTCTTTTTCTGCGAAACTCTGAAATAGGCAAAAAACAACAATTCTGGGATGTGCCTCCGGTTAATAGGTTAGACCCAAAAATAATATAAAAGTGTATAATAAAGCCCAATAATGTCCAAAATAGAGTATAATATAGCATGGAACAATAAAAAATTATAGATACGTTGGAGGCGTATCAAGCATCCCCAAGCTTAATTCCTGCTCGTCCTCGAGTAGGTAAATGATAAAAACAGAATTTTTGATGTGGAATGCTACTTGGCATAATTTCAACATAATCCTTCTTATTGTGGTATGAAATGTTCAGATTTGATATGATTCAAGATAAAAGTTTAATGTTGACATAAAAACAATAATACTTCAAGCATACTAACTAAGCAATTATGTCTTATCAAAATAACATAGCCAAAGCAAGTTATCCCTACAAAATCATATAGTCTGGCTATGCTCCATCTTCCCCACACAAAATATTCATATCATGTACGACCCCGGTTTTAGCCAAGCAATTGGTTCATACTTTTAATGCTCTTCAGCCTTTTCAACTCTTACGCAATACATGAGCGCAAGCCATGGATATAGCACTATGGTGGAATAAGGTATAATGGTAGGGGTTATGTGGGAAGACAAAAAAGGAGAAAGTCTCACATCAACGAGGCTAATCAACGGGCTATGGAGATGCCCATCAATTGATGTTAATGCGAGGAGTAGGGATTGCCATGCAACGGATGCACTAGAGCTATAAGTGTATGAAAGCTCAAAAATAAAACTAAGTGGGTGTGCATCCAACTTGCTTGCTCACTAAGACCTCGGGCATTTGAGGAAGCCCCTCATTGGAATATACAAGCCAACTTCTATAATGAAATTTCCCACTAGTATATGAAAGTGACAAAAATGAGAGACTCTCTATTATGAAGATCACGGTGCTACTTTGAAGCACAAGTGTGGTAAAAGGATAGTAACATTGTCCCTTCTCTCTTTTCTCTCATCATTTTTTATTTGGGCATTTTCTCTTTTTATGGCCTCTTTTTTATTTAAGTCCGAGTCTCATCCCGACTTGTGGGGGAATCATAGTCTCCATCATCCTTTCCTCACTTGGGATAATGCTCTAATAATGATGATCACACACTTTTATTTACTTACAACTCATGAATTACAACTCAATACTTAGAACAAAACATGACTCTATATGAATGCCTCCGGCGGTGTACCAAGATATGCAATGAATCAAGAGCGACATGTATGAAATAATTATGAACGGTGGCTTTGCCACAAATACAATGTCAACTACATGATCATGCAAAGAAATATGACAATGATGGAGTATGTCATGATAAATGAAACAGTGGAAAGTTGCATGGCAATGTATCTCGGAATGGCTATGGAAATGCCATGATAGGTAGGTATGGTGGCTGTTTTGAGGAATATATAAGGAGGTTTATGTGTGATAGAGCATATCATATCAGTGGATGCACCGACGAAGTTTGCACCAACTCTCAAGGTGAGAAAAGGCAATGCGCGGTACCGAAGAGGCTAGAAAACTGCGGAAAGGTAAGTGTGCGTATAATCCATGGACTCACATTAGTCATAAAGAACTCATATACTTATTGCAAAAATTTATTAGCCCTCGAAGCAAAGTACTACTACGCATGCTCCTAGGGGAAGGGTTGGTAGGAGTTAACCATCGCGTGATCCCGACCGCCACACAAAGGAAGACAATCAACAAATACTTCATGCTCCGACTTTGTTACATAACGGTTCACCATACGTGCATGCTACGGGAATCACAAACTCCAACACATGTATTTTTCAATTCCAAAATTACTCAACTAGCACAACTATGATATTACTACCTTTATATCTCAAAACAATTATCAAGCATCAAATTTCTCATGATATTAATTAAAGCAAATTTCCATGCTATTTAAAGACTCTCAAAATAATATAAGTGAAGCATGAGAGATCAATAGTTTCTATAAAACAAATCCACCACCGTGCTCTAAAAGATATAAGTGAAGCACTAGAGCAAAAACTATATAGCTCAAAAATATAAGTGAAGCACATAGAGTATTCTAATAAATTCCGAATCAAGTGTGACTCTCTCAAAATGTGTGTAAATCAAGGATGATTGTGGTAAACTAACAAATAAAGACTCAAATAATACAAGACGCTCCAAGAAAAACACATATCATGTGGTGAATAAAAATATAGCTCCAAGTAAAGTTACCGATGGAAGTAGATTTAAAGAGGGGATGCCCTCCGGGGCATCCCCAAGGTTTGGATTTTAGGTGTCCTTAGATTATCTTGGGGTGCCATGGGCATCCCCAAGCTTAGGCTCTTGCCACTCCTTGTTCCATAATCCATCAAATCTTTCACCCAAAACTTGAAAATTTCACAACACAAAACTCAGCAGAAAATCTCGTGGAGCTCCGTTAGCGAAAGAAAACAAAAGAACACTTCAAGGTACTGTAATGAAATCATTCCTTATTTATATTGGTGTTAAACCTACTGTATTCAAACTTCTATATGGTTTATAAACTATTTTACTAGCCATAGATTCATCAAAATAAGCAAACAACACACGAAAAACAGAATCTGTCAAAAATAGAACAGTCTGTAGTAATCTGTAACTAACGCAAACTTCTGAAACTTCAAAAATTCAGACAACATAGGACGACCTATAAAATTTGTTTATTGATCATCAGCAATTGGGATCAATATTTTATCACGTTCTGGTGATTTGTAACAATTATTTTCGTGAACAGAAAGTTTCTGGAATTTTCAGCAAGATCAAATAACTATTATCCAAGAATCCTATAGGTTTAACTTGGCACAAACACTAATTAAAACATAAAAACACATCTAACCAGAGGCTAGATCAAATATTTATCCCTAAACAGAAGCAAAAAGCAAAAAAACTAAAAAATAAAATTGGGTTGCCTCCCAACAAACGCTGTCGTTTAACGCCCCTAGCTAGGCATAAAAGCAAGGATAGATCTAGGCATTGCCTTTTTTGGTAGGCAATCCATAAGTGGATCTCATAATAGATTTCGTAAGGTAATTTTATTTTCTTTATATGGAAGTATTCCATGCCCTTCTTTAATGGAAATTGGAACCTAATATTCCCTTCCTTCATATCAATAATTTCACCAATCGTTCTAAGGAAAGGTCTACCAAGAATAATGGGACATGAAGGATTGCAATCTATGTCAAGAACAATAAAATCTATGTGCGCATAGTTCCTATTCGCAACAATAAGAACATCATTAATTCTTCCCATAGGTTTCTTAATGGTGGAATCCGCAAGGTGTAAGTTCAAAGAGCAATCATTAAAATCACGGAAACCTAGGAAATCGCACAAAGTCTTTGGAATCGTGGAAACACTAGCACCCAAATAACACAAAGCATAGCATTCATGATCTTTAATTTTAATTTTAATAGTAGGTTCCCACTCATCATAAAGTTTTCTAGGGATAGAAACTTCCAACTCAAGTTTTTCTTCATAAGATTGCATCAAAGCATCAACGATATGTTTGGTAAAAGCTTTATTTTGGCTATAAGCATGAGGAGAATTTAGCACGGATTGCAACAAGGAAATACAATCTATCAAAGAGCAGCTATCATAATTAAATTCCTTGAAATCCAAAATAGTGGGTTCATTAATATCTAATGTTTTGATCTCTTCAATCCCACTTTTATCAATTTTAGCATCAAGATCTAAAAACTTCGCATTTCTAGAATGCCTTCTAGGTAAAGGTGGATCATATTCAGTCCCATCATTGTCAAGATTCATATTGCAAAACAAAGATTTAATAGGAATCACATCAATAACTTTTAGATCTTCATCTTTCTTTTCAAAGTTTTCCGGCTTAGCGGCCATCTTATTAACTAAGGTGGCCTACTTGTCAGAAATTTCAGCTATTAACTTCTCAAGATGAGCAATTTGGGACCTCAAACCATCAATTTTTTAAACATATCATCGAGCTCTTTATTCATATAACTCACAAAGCTTTTTTGTTCCTTAAGCTCGTTCCTAAAGAAATTGTTATGTTCAAATTGTAAGACCATGAAACTCCTAACGTTGCCTTCGACTATTCTAGCCTTTTAAGGTGAGGATCACCAAATCTTGGTAGAGCCATCGAGACAAGCAAGCAATCCAACACACGAGCAAACAAGAGACGGGAAAAAAGAGGCGAACGAAAAAGAGAGGGCGAATAAAACGGCAAGGGTGAAGTGGGAGAGAGGAAAACGAGAGGCAAATGGCAAATAATGTAATGCAGGAGATAAGGGTTTGTGATAGGTACTTGGTATGTTGACTTTTGCGTAGACTCCCCAATAACGGCGCCAGAAATCCTTCTTGCTACCTATTGAGCACTGCGTTGGTTTTCCCTTGAAGAGGAAAGGGTGATGCAGCAAAGTAGCATAAGTATTTCCATCAGTTTTTGAGAACCAAGGTATCAATCCAGTAGGAGGCCACGCACGAGTCCCTCGCAACTACACAAACAAATAAATCCTCGCAACGAACGCGATAAGGGGTTGTCAATCCCTACACGGTCACTTACGAGAGTGAGATCTGATAGATATGATAGAATAATATTTTTGGTATTTTTATGATAAAGATGCAAAGTAAAACAAAAGCAAAATAAAAGGCAATGGAAATAGCTAAGTGTTGGAAGATTAATATGATGGAAAATAGAACGGGGGCCATAGGTTTCACTAGTGGCTTCTCTCGAGAGCATAAGTATTTACGGTGGGTGAACAAATTACTGTTGAGCAATTGACAGAATTGAGCATAGTTATGAGAATATCTAGGTATGATCATGTATATAGGCATCACGTCCAAGACAAGTAGACCGACTCCTACCTACATCTACTACTATTGCTCCACACATCGACCGCTATCCAGCATGCATCTAGAGTATTAAGTTCATAAGAACAGAATAACGCTTTAAGCAAGATGACATGATATAGAGGGATAAACTCATGCAATATGGTATAAACCCCATCTTGTTATCCTCGATGGCAACAATACAATACATGCCTTGCTGTCCCTCATCCTTTGGGAAAGGACACCGCAAGATTGAACCCAAAGCTAAGCTCTTCTCCCATTGCAAGAAAGATCAATCTAGTAGGCCAAACCAAACTGATAATTCGAAGAGACTTGCAAAGATAACCAATCATACATAAAAGAATTCAGAAGATTCAAATATTGTTCATAGATAAACTTGATCATATGCCCACAATTCATCGGTCTCAACAAACACACCGCAAAAGAAGATTACATCGAATAGATCTCCACGAGAGAGGGGGAGAACATTGTATTGAGATCCAAAAAGAGAGAATCTAATAACTATGGATCCGAAGGTCTGAGGTAAACTACTCACACATCATCGGAGAGGCTATGGTGTTGATGTAGAAGCCCTCCGTGATCGATGCCCCTTCCGGCGGAGCTCTGGAATAGGCCCCAAGATGGGATCTCATGGGTACAGAAGGTTGCGGCGGTGGAATTAGGTTTTTGGCTCCGTATCTGGTAGTTTGGGGGTATGTAGGTATATATAGGAGGAAGGAGTACGTCGGTGGAGCAACAGGGGGCCCACGAGGGTGGAGGGCGTGCCTGGGGGGGTAGGCGCGCCCCCTACCTCGTGCCTTCCTAGTTGATTTCTTGACATATGGTCCAAGTCCCCTGGATCACGTTCATTCCTAAATCACGTTCCCGAAGGTTTCATTCCGCTTGGACTCCGTTTGATATTTTTTTTCTGCGAAACTCTGAAATAGGCAAAAAAACAACAATTCTGGGCTGGGCCTCGGTTAATAGGTTAGTCCCAAAAATAATATAAAAGTGTATAATAAAGCCCAATAATGTCCAAAACAGAATATAATATAGCATGGAACAATAAAAAATTATAGATACGTTGGAGACGTATCACCCACCACCGCCCCCACAACCATCGCCCCCACCCGAGCTCCTTCGTTCGCACCGGCGAACTCCGGCGAGCTCTGAAATATCGACTGACCCAATTTTGAAATTTAGTCTACTATGATTTAACTAGTGTGGAATATAAAAGGAGAAAACCATAAGCATTGGGAGTATATTGTTGAGCATGCCATGGCGGATCTGAAGGTCCAAACCGGACAAAGGACACTTCGTAACCAATGTATTCTTTCAACTAGCAAGTAAGTGATGGACAAGAAATCAGAGTAAAGTAGTGGCGATCTATTTTCTTGCTGCGATAAATAAGTTGAGCAGATACGAAAGAGTACCGCCTCTAGTGCGGCGCCGTGTATGCATCTGCTGAGAATTTGATCTTCTTGATAGCGATAATTTGTCGTGGCGTGGAAGCAGATCTAGGATGGTAGATGGTGGCGGTGGGGCGCGGTGGACGAGACGGTCGTAGGAGCGGCGCCGGCAAGGTGGACGACGGCGGGGATGAAGCGAGAGGACGGGATGCAAGGATCCCGGTCTGAAGCCATGGATGAGAGAGGTCAATCTCTTGTAATGGACGGTGGCGTCGGGGTATCAGCTCCAGCATGGTGGTGGAGGACGACGGTGGATGGGGTGGCGGGTGGAGGAGGCCGGGGTGGAGAGGGTGTTTTGGCGCCCACGGAGTACGAATGGGGAAATGGAGGTAGAGAGGAAGGGGGGACCATGTCTTTAGGGCGCATTTGTCTCAAATGCGAGGAAATTTACAAACTTAGCCCCCATTTCAAATTTCCTACATCACAGCAATATTAGCCGGTTGGGGATAGTACGGTAATCTCGCATACACCGAATATTTGCTGACGAGAGTTTGTTTTTGGCGCCCACCGTGTATGAATCGGGGAAGGAGTCGATTTCGGCCGAGGACACACTGTGTTTTGGCACCCACCGTGTATGAATCCGGGTGAGAGGCGGTTATGTCACGTTTGAGTGAAATTACAAACATACCCCTATCAAAACCTATAGAAATCAAGCAGATATGCTTTGCATGGCAGGGATAGGCAGTAGTAATTTCCATCTCGCGGATTTTGGTTTCGGGCGGTTACTGTGACTTTCCCCGCTTCGTTAAAATTTTGCAGAGTGCACGTTTGCCATGCCAACTCAACTCAAATCCCGTTTGTATTCTATTTTTTCGGGCGGGATCCATTTTCGATTGGAATAAAATTCTATATACATCATTTTTTATATATACTTTCAAAAGCACAACACCCTTTATACATAAATATGGTTTACACATGGCATGATCTCAGATTCATAAGGTTGTTCCATCAATTTGGATTTTCAAATATTTGAAACCACTTTATGTTGAAATCCAATGTATGCATTCCTCGCTAACTGTCTACAATTAATGTGTGTTTCATGCGGGTTTTTTTTACTTCTCAAACATGTATAATGTGTTTCACACAAGCAACATATAGTGTAATCCCGTTTAGACATTAATTGCATATAAATCATGCATTGTTTCTAATTAAAGAATCTATGGATCACCAATATTGATAAACTATATAACATTACACGTGTCCCCAAATTCAAATGAATATGCATGTTCGATACTCCAATTTGCGTTATGATATTATCGATGTCGCGATCTCCAATTTAAATATTTGAATCCCATCTAATCCAGATATTCGTCTCATATAACTATCACTCATGCTTATATAGGACTATCTCTCTAGACCTATACGCGTTCATCGTCTCTCGGGTATCTCTCGTGCTACCTGTATGTCGACAATGATCTTTTATCTTAAATAACGCATCGGTACTCTCTCCCTCGACCTTCATCACTCTATTTCTCTCTAAGTATATCTCGCTCCCTGCTATGTGTCTCTAACTATGATTCTCCATGTGGAATCTCTTTCTCTCACACAAACACAAAACTTTGTCTCATTTCTCTCTACTATTCCCCTGTGTGCCACTCGCACACCCCTCATACGGAGATGTCTTTCGCTCCTTAGGTATGAGAACCTACGACTCTTCCTCTTAAATATCTCTTTCTCACACACAAACACAAACTCTGTCTCCCAGGGTCTCATATTTCTCCACTGTTCTCTAGTATGTCGCTCACACACACTCTCTCTCCCTAGAGATATCTTGTGTTCCCTCATGTCTCTCTAGCTATCACTCTCGTTGTGAAATATCTTTCTCTCTCGCAGACACAAAACTCCGTCTCTCGGGATCTCATTTCTATTTGATATTTGTTTGTATGTGAGTCACATGCACCCTTTCTTCACCTCTCTCACACCCACATGCATAACTCAGCCTTCTGATCCACTCGACTCCTATCTCTAAGCACACTAGCTAGCATCTTTATCTTTCTATTTATCTGTTTCTCCATCAACCTTCTTTCATTTATAGGTTGATCTCTTTTGCGCAATCGTTGTGCCTCACTCCCTCTGCTCACCATAGATCCATGCTCCAGCCCACGCCACTATCTCTTAATGACAAAAACACATGCTCAATTGTCGGGCCTTCTTCCCTGCATTCTCACATGCATGCATATTGTCATACCGATCCGTCTCTCCCATGTCGTTGGTCTTATGACTTATGTCTTCTTTCTTTTATCTCGATCATCTACCACACACACACACATCCCACATATACATGTATACCTCTCACACATGCACGTTCAAGGTCTCTATGTCTCCATACGTAGTTAATTACCCTCAACCCTAATGCCACATCGAATCATTCTCTTCTTGCATGCACATAACTTCCGTCTGGATGGGTAAAACACACACTCACACTTAACAATCTCCTTCTAGCTACCCCCTCTCACTCTTCCCCTATATCCCCGAAACCAATAAGACCATCCCTTTGTCTAATTCCCGCCTACATGCACCATCGATATATAGTAGTCTTCCTCGGTGTCTCTCAAACAAACACGTTCTCTCGACGTCGACTCCTCTCACGCCACAAGACACCTTCTCTTCCCTCTCTCTGGGCATTTTCTCTCTCGCACCCCGTCGTTGGTGGCCTCTTCCATACACATCACCTCTCTATGATGAAGCCATGCACACTTAAATTACATCCGCCACCGAGGACCCCGCGACACACGCACACACACCCACACACACACACACACGCATGCACCCACCCACCCACACACACACACAAACACACACACACACAAACACACACACACTAAGACTCCATCACACACACACGCACACACACACACACTAAGACTCCATCTCTCTCTCTCTCTCTCGCACACACACCCACACACACCGACACACACACACACACACACACACACACACACACACACACACACACACACACACACACACACTAAGACTCCATCTCACACACACATGCTCTAGGCGGAGCATTTGTTCCTACCACCCTTCATCCAACCTTACCCGTATGATAAACAATCACCTTAATTTACTTGTATAACATGGACAAATTCCACTTTCTGTAGTAGTTAGCAAACTTATCATCATGCCCTTATAAAAAACCGAGTTGGCGATGATGGTGTGCCTGCCATCTTGTAATATAGACCGTCTGATCTATATCGGCGGATAGAAAGCAAACTATGATAATTTTACAAAAGATACCCGCACCTCTCTCCACATCCTTATCTCCCACAACCTCATTGCTGAGCAATTAAAAAAGAAAGTCTCTGGAACAATCTAGCATGGTGGCTGCTGCCGCCTGCCGGCGCCGTCCATCCCTATGCATCCGCCCATTCCGACCACCAGTCACCACCACGCTCCACTCCTCCTCACCTTATCTCTCATCTTTCATTTTTTCAATGACATTCTCGAGATACCAGTTTCCTGATAAAATTCTTGAAATATCATTAGTTTTTACACATGGTATTACTCCTGCATGGGTAAATCACAATAGGTGTTTTGTAAAAAAAATGCATATTGATGTTCCATGCAATGCACGAGCATCTTGCTTGTAATTATATAACGCAAATCACAAGCAGGAAGTGGCATTTTTTTACACAACCACGTTAACATGGCCACGTAAATCGCTAGCTAAAGTAAATACCATTATACTTATATCCCGATGCAAAAGGTTGAGTACATGTCCGAAGAGTAGAGTCATACACATGCACTCTGTCTCTCAGAATCACACACACACACCACGATTCGTGGCGCCCACTTAAGCGGAACCGTATGTTACAATTTGTGCACCCGCGGGTACACGTGATGCTGCGCATTTATTTAAGCTGGACAGCGAACCCAAACAGTAGCTGCATTCATTCCCCTCCCGCCGCCTCTTCTCTGGTCGCCGTCGCCCGGTAGCCATGGCCCGGCCGAAGGTAACAACATACGCATACTCCCGCCGGAAAGGCGCTTTAATCTGGAAATTTTAGTGGTCATGCAAGCATCTTTTTGTGCTAGCACTCCTATATAAGGGTTGACCGGTCACTTCCCGCGGACGTACGCGGGCGGTGGAAGAGGAAGGAGAAGGGAAGCGGGCTGTGGAGTAACATTTTTTACCACAATTTCTTAGGAATCTGAGTGCAATAATTGAGTAGTTTTGCAAACTACAGGTACTACACCAAAGCGGTTCAAAACCTATACTCCCTTGCCATCGCGGCGCTTCCAGCGTGAAGCAGTCGGCGTCGCCTGGAGGCGTCGATGCCGCATTAATGCCCGGCCAGAGCGGAGGCGACCTCTCACTGGCGCCGGCTTTGAAGCGGCACGACGGCCGAGAGAGCGCCGCTTCCCGGTGAACGCGACTGCTCTGCGTCGAGGCTGGCCATAGGCCCTGTTTGGATCCATGGGCTAGAGTTAGTTTGAGCTAGTTGGGGCTCAAATAGCCCTAAAGTATCCAAGCATAAGGATTGAAATTGGAGCAAGTTGCACCGAACCCACCAAAAAGAACTATCCCACCCAAGAGGTGCTAACTCGAGATAGTTCTCATTGCGACCACTGAAAAATCACTTTTCTCTCTCCATCAAGTGCATTTATTGTCAATCTAACCCTATCACCCAAACACCTCTTTGGCTATAGTTAGTTCAGGGTTAGTCACAAGTTAGTCTAACCTCTAGCTAAGTTAGAGTATCCAAACCGGAGCAGTATAGGACATGCAAGTTGCTCAAAGCATACAGTCAAATTCATACGTGAAAGGATTTTTTATTTTTGAAAACGGAACGTGAAAGGAATTTTTTTAGAGGCATGTTGCTAACATGTGATGAGTTAACCGGCCTCAATAGACGGTAAAAACGCCAGCTCGCCGCACTTTGAGAGAGACGAGGAGGGAGAAGCGATACGGGCTGCTGGATTACTAGAGATACGCGTCGCACGGAAGCCAAGAAATATGGTGATAACGTGGGTTAGCCATGTACTAGTATGACGTAACTACACTGGGCTGCTGTGTTTCGTACTCTTCCAGTCCACTGTGGAGATGATTGGTTGATTTTATATCGCTGAATAATATAAAATATTATGAGTGCAGACGCTCCACCACGAGGTTCCTTGCTCCTTCTCGGTCGTCAGGAATCTATGTTCTTCCACTCTATTTTTTTATGTGAGCCTTGTTCATCCATTTGACTGTTCGAAATTACTTTCACTGCTGATCTGATGTCGAGGTAATTGCTGCATCGCCACCAAAACCCACCATCTCATAAGCTAAAGTAGACCGAGCTAACCCCTATATTAGCATATTACTAAGATAAATGTAAGGCAATCGTAGAATCATTTAGGGCGTGAGCTTGTCAATCTGAATGTGGAGGGACACCAGCTTAGCCCTGTCCAAGGCTTTGGGCGAAACTATGAAGAAGGTCGGCTCACCTTGCGGCGATGTCGCCGGGATCCCTGCTGCTTGTCACCTCCATTTCCACCTTGATGGCGTCGGTCCTGCCTTTGGGCTCCCCCGGCGGGCCGTTCGCCCGCAGCTTGGCCATGTAGTGCGGCAGTGGGGATGCCCCCGCTCTGATGCACACGACCGACACGGTGATAGGCACGCCGATGTCGAGCACGCCGCCGACCAAGAAAAACATGCAGCCATCCTCCTCCGTGAATAGCAAGACCCGTGGCTCCGACGGTGGCACTTGTAGTTGGAGCGCCTTGCCGTATTGGATCCTATGCATGGGCATGGGATGCACGGTGCTGATGTGGTGGGAGAGCACCGGCGGCGGGCCTTCGTAGCCGCAGACGGGCATGGGACATTTGCAGGGCGCGAGCGGACACATGCTCTGGTGATCAGCGAGCTTGTGGTAAGTGAGGTAGAGCCCACAGCCTTCGTGCGGGCACTCCACCCTCACCGAGGAGAGGACAGCGTCCACCGCCGTGTTCCGGACATCAAAGCCACCACTGCCTTTCGCGCACAGCGCGCCCATGGTTCTGAGGCGCTCGACGCGGCAGTCCATGCAAGCCAGGTGCCCTCCCTTGCACTGCACAAATGAATCGAACAACACATCAATCAACAAACCTACACCTTGCTCGATCAGCCGAACGGACGAGGTGTATTCGTACCTCATACACTGGAGGCTTCAAGGGACGGAGGCACAAGGGGTAGTGGAGCAAGGTGAGGTCCATTGAGACCATAGAGAGCTCCATCGTCGGGTCCTGTTCCGTCTGCATGATCTCGCCCTCCTCGTGCACAACCATCTTTCGCTTTATTAGGGCCGGGGCATTACAAAGCTTTATCGTCACATATTCATACTACTTCAAGGTGCATTAAATCAACACATGCAAGTATCAAAAGGAGAGTCACGGCATGCATGCATGCATGCGTTGTAATTAATGCATTGGTAAACGCAAATTATTGAAATATATCGAGTGCAGTGCTTTAATGTGTACAACGCCCTCTTGCCTTAAGCGCACCTGCCTTTGGCTGCATGACAGGTGAGCCACCGACCTGTTGGGCCCACCTGTCATAGACGCAAAGGCAGGAGCAGTAAGTCAATGAAGCTGCGTCCCTCCCTTGCCCATGAGCGTGGAGGCTGGCAGGACTAGGAGAAGCTTTCGTTCGCTACACGCTCTCCGTCCTACACGTGGTGGACATGCAGCAGCTCAATCGGTGTCAGATGGCCAGAAGCATACTGTAGTACTCCTCCACCATAGTAGTAATCCATCATTTGGCTACTTTGGACCCTATTTCATGCTGGATTTGGCGGAGCGAGCCTGGCCGATGCAGATGGGGACGCGCCCGGCAAGGAGCCGTGCTGGCCTCTCGCGCAACCCGCCGACCGAATCCGCCATCCCTGTGCAAGGAGTCGCGCTGGCCGAGACCGACGGGGACGGGCCGTGCAAGGAGCCGCGACTGCTTACCGGCGGGCGGACGGGCCGCAGGGAGACGAGGGGGTATGCTGCGGGGAGAGTGAGAGAAAAGGTGTTTTTTTAGTGGTCCCAAGAAGAACTAACCCAAATAAGCACCTCTTGGGTGGGTTAGATTTTTTGATGCGTTAGATGCATCTAACCCAAACTAACCCTCCCGTTTAGATAATTTTGAGTTAGTTGAGTCCAAACTAACCCAAACTAACTCTAACTCATGAAACCAAATAGGGCCATTGTTCGACTTCCTGAAGAGGCAAAGAGCCAAGCGCAACCCGGACGCTCGTGTGGCAGTTTCATGTGTAGAGTAGTCTAGGATAGCATGTACCGTGCCCGTAAGCTTAAAATCATCGGGGTCGGCTCCATGCTTTATTTTTTTGATTAAAATAATCTTCTGGCCCTAACTGTCATCCTGGTGATTCTAGTTTGCACGCTCATCTGGTCAAGACAGGAATATATATTTTAATTTGTGGTGGGGTAAATGTTAGAGGTTGCAGCAAATGGAGTATTGTACACTGCGGGTCTTTCAGCCAAGTTTAGAGGCAACCATGTGGGGCCAGTGCTATGATGTGTCGTGTCAACTCGTACAACGAGGAGAAGCTTGATTCTACTGTACACGCCTTCTCCCTCGCTGATGGAGTCCTGGATTAGGGGGTCTCCGGACAGCCGGACTATATCCTTTGGCCAGACTGTTGGACTATGAAGATACAAGATTGAAGGCTTTGTCCCGTGTCCGGATGGGACTCTCCTTGGCGTGGAAGGAAAGCTTGGCAATACGGATATGTAGATCTCCTCCCTTGTAACCGACTCTATGTAACTCTAGCCCCCTCCGATGTCTATATAAACCGGAGGGTTTAGTCCGTAGGACAACAACAATCATACCATAGGCTAGATTCTAGGGTTTAGCCTCTACGGTCTCGTGGTAGATCAACTCTTGAAATACTCATATCATCAAGATCAATCAAGCAGGAAGTAGGGTATTACTTCCATCGAGAGGGCCCGACCTGGGTAAACATTGTGTCCCCCGCCTCCTGTTACCATCCGCCTTAGACGCACAGTTCGGGACCCCCTACCCGAGATCCGCCGGTTTTGACACCGACACTCGCCCATGCGCGCGGTGGCTCGCAGACGAGGACAAGTTTTTGCTTATAGTACTACAACAAGCTATCCCTCCCGCTCGCGGTGGACGGACATGCAACAGTGGATTCGATAATGTTTTTTTGTGAATCCGTGGATTCGATACTGTAGAAGCGGTAGTAGTAGCATCATTGTTCGTCTTCTCGAAGAGGCGAAGAGCCAAGTGGAACCCTAACATGGCATTTGCGAACCTTGGAGCACGCATATAGCCAGGCTCTTACATGAGACAAAATTGCTATGTGAGCCCACTATTGTAGTACTTGCTAGTATAGCCCTGTAAACCAGAAAGGAGTATTTGCCTTTCTAGAGATTTGAACAAGTGACTAGACTACACCGAGACGGAGTACATATGGAGAAAAATGAGTAAATCTACATCGTAAATAAATACGTAGTTCTCTCTTTTCCTCTCGGCCTTGGTCGCGGTGCACAATATTGACTATACTAGTACTATCATCTTGAAATTTACGAAGTTACCATAGGCACCTCGTCGTCGACGGGAACGTCTCCTGACACGCGATAGGCAGCGGCGGCGATCGCCTCCATAGGTGCTTGAATGCCAAGGAGGGAGAGGGTAGCGGTTCCCGAGACGTTGAACGGTCAATGATGCATCCTCGAATTACATGCAGAGGGAATTAATTGGAGAAGCATAATAGAGCCAGCACAATGTGAATGCAACAGAGTTTGGGTTCTCAGATAAAGGCGCCCCACCACTCCAATCCATCTAATCCTCCTTAGTCTCTGTGCAACACTGCTCACTCCAATCCAAGACCAAGTGACCTGAAGCCAGAAGCACCTATGGAGGCGATGGACGCGAGCGGCAGTCGGCTTTGCCAAATCATACAAGGCGCCGTCCTGCGGCCCCGCACCGCACAGCATTTCCAGACGGTGCTGGTCCACTGGCGTCGTAGCCCTCACCGACGCCGGCTTCGCCTCTCGCATGGATGACATGATGGTCAACTCCATCCGCAAGTTCGCCGTCATCAAGAAGCACGCGGACGACCTTGCCGAACTGCTCCAGCCCGCGCGCCTAGGCTCCTCATTGCCTGCCACCCTCATCGACCTCCATGGTGATGAACTCTTTCAAGCCCTGGTGGCCCTGCAGGTGCCGGAGGTCGCGATGAAGAAATGTGCACCTCGAGGCCGCGTTCATCGTGCAGCGCCTCGCCATGGGAGAAGAGCTAGCTGTAGCACAGAGGCTGTTGTCAGATGGGACTCGCATTGATAGAATAGGAGTACTGAGCACTCATACCTCTTTTTTTATAGGGAAAAAGCAGTCGTATGTCTAGTACTACCACTAGTTGGGTGCGTGCGACCTATACCTGTCATCACTTTAGGTCTCCTTTTCGAACCGCAGCTACGCTTCATCATACATATTTTTTTAGTGCGGGCAGGGGAGATTTTTTAGTTCTCTTTTAGTGGGCCCGAGGAGAAATAACCCAATTAGAACCTCTCCATTGGGCTAGTTTTTTTAGATGGGTTAGAGCAAACTAGCTCAAACTAACCCCTCCTGTTTGGATAATTTGAGGCTATTTCAACCCAAACTAGCTCTAACTCAGGGATCCAAACAAAGAGGAATGGTACTATACATGCTATAGTCTGGACCGTGGCACATTGTTTTTTATGGCCATATCAGCACATTGTTTTCTACTGCTGATTCACTGGGCTGCCGTGGTTCACACTCCTCCGACGTGAGTAGTAGTACTACAACTCCCTTCGTTCCTAAATATAAGTCTTTTTAGACATTTCAAATTGACTACAACATACGGATGTATGTAGACATATTTTAGAGTGTAGATTCACTCATTTTGCTCCGTATGTAGTCACTTATTGGAATCTCTAGAAAGACTTATAACGCATGATTCTTTGCTCCTTCTTACTACTACGTACTACTTCGCCGACATGTGGGACAGCCAGCAGCATTCGGGTCGACGTAATACGTTTCATGCACCAGATTAGAGTGCGGAACGGAAGGGGGGCATCACCCCGGTCGTACTGCCAGTAATTCATGACTATAGTGAGTAGTCATATCACAAGTCTTTCCAGCAGTAACGCACCGTCAAATCGCACAGCCCGACCTTTCCAGCAGTAAGTAAGTTTAATCCGCTACTCCCTTACCCTCCTCGCCTCTTTGTCAAACCGCCTCTGAAACTGCCACAGCGTCTTGCCGGGAAAAGCCCGCCCTCAACTTTGAACTATGCGAAAATAGTTTGAGCTTGTTCGTTCTATATAAATACTAGTACTGTATGTTTATTCACCCGTGGGGTTGTTCAATGAATGGAGGGCCGGGGAGCACAAGTGAACAAAACTACTACTAGTAGTACTCCCTCCATTCCAAATTACTTGACCAATATTTATCTAGACACGGATGTATCTAGACACTAAATAAGTATAGATACATCCGTATTTATACAAATTCAAGTCAACTAATTTGGAACGGAGGGAGTAGTAGAAAGTAGGAGTCGTACAGTTAGTCACCTTAAATACGGAGTTTCTTTTCTTTAATGCTGTCGGGGATATACCCCGCGGTATGACCCGACCGGAATTATAACCCGGCCAGACTTGGCGACTCACCAGAGACATGGCTGGAGCTTGGTGACTCATTGGCGATCCGCCCGAACATTGCGGTTTACAGGTAACCCGCCTGGACATTGTGACTCACTGGAGACCCGACGGGTGGATCAGACGGACGACAAGGCCCAAGGCCCGGCCAGGCGGCTATACTGCAGTGGCCGGCTTAATATGAAAGGCGTGAGGAATATTTCCCTTACAAAGAATCAAGACCCGGATTTGTATCCGGATTGTAATAGAGAATAAGCTAGTTCTAATCCTACTAGGACTCTACATGTAAGCCGCCCCTTCAACTTATATAAGGAGGGGCAGGGCTCCCCAAAGAGGGGCAAGTAAGAAACAATATCTAGGGCTAGACACAAGAAAGGAGAGCCGGCTTATGCGGCGACTTCCTCATGAGCATAATGAGACCTCGCCACAAACAACATGTAGAGTTGTTACCGGATGATGTTTCCCAGGGCCCGAAGCTGTCTAAATCCTTGTCTTGTGTGTTGCGTCTCTCATCCCGATCAACCCCTCTCAAGCTACTACATAGAGGCATTGGCCTCACGACTAAGTCCTCATACTAGGACATCTGCCGTGACAATTCCACGACAGTTGGGGCCCACCATGGGGCTCGCGCACGGTGGTGTTGAGTTCTTGAAAGGATCTTTTCCAGGGTCTCGAGAAGTTCGTAATTGGTCGGATGAAGAAAGTTTGGCAGGAGATAAACTTCGGCAGAGCCGACAAATTAGGGTTTGGGGTTTCTGCGGGGCGCCGCCGGCGCAACATGATCCATTGAATCCGAAGTTAAAGATTAATTTTAGTGTAGTCGCTTAGGCCGACAGGAATTGTGATTCAGCCGTTGTGCGCTGTGTCAGGTCAGTCAACAAACGCGTGTACATGCAAGGGTCAAACTCCGAGATGGTTTTGTAAAGTGATCCGCTACTACTGTTCGGAGTACTATTTTGATTATGTTATTGTCCGCATGAAGGCGATATTACTGCAGTAATACTCTGCGGCGGCTGTTGGGATAAAGTGATCCACCAAGTACTTAAATACTGCCTACAGGAAAACTCAGATTTTTTGGGAAGGAGTAATCTATACAGCAAGGTCCAGATTCGTTTTTTAATCACTCCTTTGATCAAGCCAGCCACGAGCACTAGTACGTGAATCTACTAATAGTATTGTTCAGTACCAAAGGGAAGAAGACCACGACCCGGAGTCTACACCATTGTCGGGTCGCCCGCGGCATTCAAGCCGCCTCCTCTACGGCGGGTCAATGACGAGCCACGCCTGGCCTCGTCTGAGCAGTCGTGAAGGATAACCTGGTGTAAGACAGTATGAGGTTAGAGCCGGCAAATTCATCATTCATCTACAGCAACTCACGGACAAGAAGAAAACATTTATTGATGGAAATTTGAGATCGAGAAGGATTGCGTGTGTTCCCGCACGCGTTGATAGGCGATCCGCCAAGTTGTGAGTTTCTGCTGTTGTGCCTTGCACGCAACCGGGCAGTCCATCTGGGTCGATTTCAATTACTGTCTAATGGAGAGATCCGCCGAGTCCAAGACAAAAGTTTTTGGTTGTGGCAGTTTTTGGCGATCCATCAAGTTGTAAGCTGATGGAAAAAAGAAATCTCAACGATGACGATGGCAATTGCTTTCGTATGTGAAGGGCAGCCAACGAAAAGTCAAACCACCGCTCCCATCTGGCGATCCGAAGTCAGGTCGATCAAATCACGGAGACCGACAGGAGTACGGCGGGCTGTGTGCCTCGCAGACCATCAGATCATAACTCGCTGAGCTACAGATATACTATATGAGGGTGCAGCTATTGTTAATAGTTTCCCATGGCAACACGTCCGTGATTCCTAGACTTCGTGTCCTGAGGCAATAAGCTACTACTGCTGCTACTTTTTGTTAATATGGTGATTAGTTAAATCCAAGAAACAAAGTGCTACATATAGTAGTACAGACGAAGGCAGAAGTGCACTCACCACCCTCAAAATCAGGGTAATCATCTGCTATAAAAATGGCATTATACCGCGGATACAGAGCGCACGGTGTCGTCATTTTGCACTGGTGTTTTTCCATATTGCCATGATCAATGGAAGCACCCGAAGTCGTCGCCCCTGCGGTCCGGACTACATCAACTCACCGGGACCGCGCCTGCAGTCGGTTCATCCGACTGTACCCGCGCCGACTCAACTGTCCGCATCCATGGCCGATTTTTCTGTCCGCACGGCCTGCAATGCCACAGCCGACTCACTCGTACGCTCTATCTTCTAAATGTCGCGGTTGACTCTGATATATATGTCAACAAATCAGAGCCACGTCAGTTCACACAAGCTGTCCAATGGACATATGCAAGCCACCCCTGCTGCGTTGAGCCGCCGGGGCCGTATTGCGCTGCCTCTGCCGTGTTGCGCCGCTTCTGCCGTGTTGAGCCGCCGGGGTCGCGTTGAGCTGCCTCTGCCGTGTTGAGCCACCAGGGCTATATTGAGTCGCCGGTCTGCCTGAGTTGTTTCTGTCGTTTTGAACGGATCGTCCGTCAACCAAATAGATCAGGAGATATCCATCTAAAATTTATTTTTCTTAAACACATATTGTTTTATCAAAGAACAATTACTTGGTCTATGATATTTTTTCGCAGGACCATTATTCCTTACAAAAAGGTGTTGCAAAAGGGGCGTGAGCAAATATTATTTTTGCACTAGCGCTCGTTCTGCGCAAAGTTGCCGCCCCCGCTACATCAGCACACGTGATTGACTTATGGTCCATGCCCACGGCCAACTCACCCGCGTCTGTGCCGTTTCCAGCGTCACGTCCGACTCTCTCGTCCACACCGGCTTGCAACACCGCGGCCGACTCATCTGTCTGCTCCCATGGCCGACTCGCCCGTCATTGATTTCAGCTTCACCGCAGTGATTATTAACTCTGCGATGGATAATTTCCGGCCTAACATATCAGGTGAAATCCATCCAGTATATTTTTATTACATATTATTTTCTTTAAAAAGAGCAATTACTTTGGCTTGCAAGTTCTCCAATACAGGACTCAAACCGGTCAATATCACGGTCAACTATGGAGAATCTCAAGCTAATTCATTGAGTTGTCTTAAAGACTTGGGGGCTACATGGACATAGTTCAGTAAATGTTGCCGGTTTAAAGGCCGTCAGAAAATTTCCGGCTCAAAATGAAGAATTCCGGTTTAAAATCCAGCTTAAGGGAAATCTGTCTCCCACAAAACTCTGAAGCTTTCAAAATCCGGCTCAAGGGAAATCTGTCTCCCACAAAGCTCTGAAGCTTTCAATATCCGGCTCACTACCCGGTTCAATAAGAATTCATTACTCACAAAGTTCGAGTTCTCATAAAAATTAAAGGGACCAAAGAGAGTCTGTTGCAAAGCACAACTCAAACCAGGTACCCTGCTTCAATGACCATTGGGGGTTGGATCGTATTAGAGTCATAGCTTAACCACTTTTGGGTTCGACTTTGATCGTATTCGAATCAGAGTCGTTAAAAAACTCTCAAGGTCATTTGGGGGCTTCCTGTTCAAACATAGGTCGTATTCGAACCAAAGAGAACATAGTTGTCGGTACCCTCTTGATCGGCATAATGCCAAACCCACTAGGGGGCTTCTTGATCGTATTCGAATCATAGCTTAACCCCTTTTGGGTCCGACTTTGATCGTATTTGAATCAGAGTCGTTAAAAAACTCTCAAGGTCATTTGGGGGCTTCCTGTTCAAACATAGGTCGTATTCGAACCAAAGAGAACATAGCTGTCGATACCCTCTTGATCGGCGCAACGCCAAAGCCACTGGGGGCTACATGATTGTATTTGAATCCTAGCTTAACCCCTTTGGTCCGGTTTACTGATCCTATTCGAATCTGAAGCCTCAAAATTTTCTTTCTATTTGACTTAAGTTTTTTGAAAGCAGTCTTTTGGGTTTGTCTTGAGACTTTGTGCTTATATCCGAAGCATATATATGTGGTTTCTATTAAACCCGGCCTGGCTTTCGACGACAAGTCGCCAGCATATGACAATATTAATACTTGGAAGGTTTGGCTTCTAAGTTTTGGGTTATCACCCTTCTTGCATGTATCATAAGCCGGTAGTACGATTCCATATCACAGGTATGATATTGTTTATACATGATTATGTTTAAACCGGCCCTGGCTATGGACTTTAAGCCGCCGGTATATTTTGAATTGCGCCATTGGAATCATGCGCGCTCCAATCATTGGATTACTGCCATTATTGGATACGATGATATAAGCCGACGGTATGAGCCAATTCCACTGGTATGTTTTCCTGATTATATAAATATGTGAGGTTTAATAACCCGCCCTGGCTTTTGACGTTAAATCGCCAGTATGTTTAAGCTTGAATGGCCTTAATTCTAGTCTTTTCCATACTTGCATAAAGACTATATTTTGTTTGGGTTGTTACCCGCCCTGACTTTTGACATTAAGTCGCCAGGGCGTATGTTGTTTAAACTCTATGCAGGATTTGCAGAACTATGACTTATATAAATGCTTAAGTCCAAGCTCATCATTAAAATTGATGCTTCAAAATGATTATCCGTTCTAGATTTTCTCAAAGGCTATAAGCCGCCGGGTTATAAAAATTCCGGCTTAGAATGGAGGCGTATTAAATCGCCATCGGCCAAGAGCCGCCGGGTATTTAAACTCTGGATTCACTTGTCAACAGATAAGGTATTCAAAGTTGCTTTGGCGCAATGGCTATTATTTTATCAATGGATATGATTTATTCTACAATGGAAAGAATAGCCCCGAGTCACTGCAGGCTTACGATCCGGCACTTGGGGGCTACATTATTCAGATTGAGATTATATCAAATATGCAAGTCCTATGTCACTGCCAGCATGCACCATGGCACTTGGGGGCTAATGCAAAGTCATTTTTGGCTCACTTTATTGAAGATCCGACTCATCACATTGTAATAAGCCGGCCCTTGGGGCTACCAATTGCTCCTGTCGAAAATTCAAGGTACACAAACCTTTAATCCATTATATTGAAAGATCCACTCCTCAGTTGGTAGAGTACAAAGCTCTTAACCTTGTGGACGTGGGTTCAAGCCCCATGGGGGAGATTACATCATATGATGTTATTATCAATGAATCATATATAAAGTCCTAGCTCAGTAATATCTTAATGAGCCGGCCCTTGGGGGCTACACATTGCTGCTTGAATCTAGATGATCATACATACTAAGTCCCTGCTCATTAAGGACAGTATAACCGCACCAAAAGCGAGCCCTCTCAGCGCTTTGCGTTTCTGGCCGTCCGTTTTCTTGATATGGGACTTCTGGCCGTCAGATCTCGTCTCTGTGTCGTTAATTCCCGCGATCTGTGTTAACTGCGCTTGGCTGTCATGTGGGCTGCTGCTCCACGGGCTGAAACGGTCGCCTGTGGTGCATTGGGCCTTAGGGCGAACCGGCAGCCCATTTGAAAGGAGGGAGAGCGTGCCCAACCGAGCGAACCTCTCTAATCCAGTCGCCGGCAGCCCGAAGTAGGCAGAGCGACGGCGTCTCGCGAGCCCAAACGGGCGAACCCTACTCCAGTCCCGATCGAGGTGAGGGGAACGGAGAGCATCCATCCAGAATCGAGGAGCGGAGAGGGGCGGCCGGTTCCATCGATCGCCTGATGCGTCCGTTCGTTCAGGGATGGGATCGACCGTTCAGGGATGGGATCTACTCCATCTGGTCCATCCCAGCGACCGGATGAGCGGGATCCAGGTGAAGACGGTCAGCGACCGGCGGAGCAGATCCGGGTCGAGCCGATCCAATCCAGTGCGTCGCGTGGCGGCGGCGACGGCAACTGCCCTCTGGCGCTGCGCTACGGCTGGCAGCCTCATGTTCCACATCAAGCAAGTAAAGGAGACTCCTCTCCCCATTTATCCAATTTGGAAATCTGAATACTCCTGCCAAATTCATGCTTCCCCTGTTCTTTCCTCCAGGATCTCTTCGTGGGAAGCCTCCTCTCCTTCCTGCATAGTCAAATATGGGACCGGTTCGAGTCGAGTCCGGTGGCCCACAGACATCCAGCGATTGCAGGCGGCGGTTGCTCATGTACAACACAGATTATTTTCGAATAGACCAGAAAAAAGGGCTAGCCTATAATTCAGCACTAGCAATTTCATTTAAAATTTGTTCCAAAAGTATGTTGTGAAGTGGAACACTTGATTCTTGGGATATTTCTTCTCACGAGGATTTAAGGTACCGGATGTATACCTCACTCCGCTTGCTGTTATTTCTGTCATTTTTGGAAGTTCGGTCAGCAGGTGCAATAGAATTCACATGCAATGGTTATATCTTGATCTTAGTTTTTCGCATACTTCCCTGTTTACATGGATGGATGAAAAATCTATATGAAAGCAATAGTCTTTGGGTTGTCTGAATTTGTAAAGCCATGTCATTTTTAAGAGTTAGTCAGAGCGCCATCGGTTGGCCTGCCCAATCACTTTTGATCGCAGGGACTACCCGACAAGCATCCGGCATGAAGGATTGGCGGCATTGGTGTTAGACCCAATAATAAATGGATACCATCTCACACGAGTCCTTATGGACAGCGGCAGTAGTCTTAATCTGATATATCATGACACAGTCCGCGAAATGGGGATAGACCCGACAAAAATCAGCCTGATTAATACTACCTTCAAGGGAGTAATACCAGGCCCAGAGGCCCGCTGCACGGGCTCTCTATTACTAGATGTTGTATTCGGTTCTCCCGACAACTTACGAAGCGAAAAGTTAACCTTTGACATCGCTCCATTCCGAAGTGGCTATCAAGCACTACTCGGAAGAGCGGCTTTCGCTCGTTTTAATGCAGTACTGCATTACGCTTCTCTCAAGCTTAAGAGGCCCGGTCCATGTGGCATTATCACCATTAGCGGAAAATGTTGAACGTTCCTTACAAGCGGAAGAATGTGCGACGGCTTTAACAACCGAACACTAAATGGCCCTCTAACCAGAATAAAGGATTGGTCGTCAAGACCGCGGACACGACTAGACGAGTCCGATGCATTACTAGCTATAACAGCTTGGATAAACCTGAGAATGGTTTGATGGTTATACCCCCACAGACGGCACCAGGGGCTTCCCGCGTGTAATCAGGGCTAGTTTGGCTCAAATGGTTTATTGAGAATAACCAAATTTTTTGGCACGACAACTTTCACCTAAGTTCCTCTCTTTTACAGATGACAATCGTGCCACACCCGTCCAGGATACGGCACAACGGAGACACAGGCGCAGACGTGCAGCAGGGACCCGCTCAAAGGTTTCTTTTTAGATTAAGACCCTGCGTAAACCTTTTTTACTGTCTCTTGTTGTTCACATCCTCCGGATACTTAATATAACCGAGAAGGATGTTGACGTTATAGGTATTTCACCACATCAGAGCATTGCACGTACCTGGACACTCGGGGTTTATTACCAAGGGCATTGCTTCGCCCGGCATATGTTATAAAGATCGAATACCTTAGGGAGTGTTCGGCGTCGCGAGTTTGTCCCTATATGCATCAGCTCCGAATCATGTCTTTGGTCAAATGTTGGGTTTGCCCGACTCCCATGTTTTGCTACCTTACATTCCGCTCTATCGACTAAGGTGGCACCGGGAGAACTACTGCGATTGTGCCCTGGTTCATCCAGAGGAGCACCTCAGTAGAGAAAGCCGAAAACTAACTGTCATGATAAAGCGCGAGACTGGTCAACCACTCGATGACTTAGTGGAATCTTTGGGATTCCTCCGCATTAACGAAGGGACGTTTCCCGGTCATGTACGTACGCGCCACGTATTCGGACGAGCGCGGAGGTACCAGGGGCTATATAGTAGTCCCACTGGCAAACTCCTATGGCTAAGTGAAAGTGTTAAAGCAATATAGTCTGATTGCCTCGTCCGCTGCGCTACCACCTCCTTAATGGACTAAGACATTGGATCAGGTGTGAATATGCATTTTTTGCGAACACCCCCCCCATTATATGCGTGGGGGCTGAAGCCGACGACTGCAAACTTTCAGGTTATATACATATATACATAAACGGCCGCATAGGAGGCATCATAATTGTCGGATTTTGGGTTCCGGCAGACCCTTAAGGTTCGAACTCTGGGGTGCGCGCGGAGATCCAACCCTCCACCATCTCGTACCTCACCGAGTCGCAGGGATCTAAACTACTAACAAGAACAGCACAAGAGACGCAAGATTTATACTGGTTCAAGCCACCATCGTGGTGTAATACCCTACTCCGATTATGTGGTGTGTGGATTGCCTCTTGGGCTGATGAGGAATAGTACAGGAAGAACAACCTCGCGAGGGTGCATTCTTGGTGGAAGCGATGAACTGCTAAGTGGTGTCCCGTCGCTCTAGCTTGAGGCTCGGGTCTCTCTCTCTCTCTTCGGGTGCTTCCCACTCTATCCGATCGTCCCCCCTTTACTATGGTGGCTAGCTCTACTTATATAGACGAAGGCCCTGGGCCTCTTCGCAAATATTGAGCGGGAAGGGCACCAACAATTGGCCATTTTGAAGGGGAACAACGGGTACACTTATCCTGACTAAAGTTGGTCCTCGCCTGCCAAAGGCTCTGGTGATGACGCCTGCTTGGGCTCCATGATGACTGCATTCCAGCCGTTGGGGCTGGTCTTGGTCTTGTTGCATCGAAACGGATGCCTTTGCTTGATGCTCTCGCCTGCGCTTGCTCCCTTTGCACCAAAGAGGAAAGGAGGACACTGCGCGGGCTGGCGCCCCTGGTCGTCATGGCTTGCGTCATGGGCACCTCGTGAGGTACCCTGCCTTGAACTCTCCTCCTACTCATGAGCCAGCCTGACGAGGCCGTGCCTGAGGAAGCTCTTGGTCGTCCGCCCCTGAGGCTTGGCCCCTCGCGAGGGTCTTGAGCTTGTGCAGATGAAGATGGGCTGTCCTGGGCCTCCTTTGTGCCACGCCGTAGGCCGCAGGCAGGCAAGTCTGGGGACCCCCGTTCCCAGAACGCCGACAGTAGCCCCCGGGGCCACGGTGCGCCCGACCTTGGCCGTGCAGAGAGGCGAAAGGGCAAGTGCGAAGCGTCGTGGGCCCTAACAGCCTACGGCCTTGGGCTCCGCGTGGCGGTTGATTGGACGTGGGAGCCTGCTCCCCCACGACGCCTTGGGTACCGCCCGGATTCGACAGGTCCTTGCATGCAGAGTTGGGCATGATGGCTGGTGATCGTGGAGGCCGACGGTTGGCCTCCGCCGGCTATAAGTACGGAACGGCGTGAGCCCTTCCAGTCTGTCCTTCTGCTTCTCCTCTTCCTCGTCTCGTCTGGTTGCCATGGCTCCGATCCGCCGGTTCTCCAGGGAAGAGAAAGGAAAGGCTCCTCAAGAGGATCCTGACCCGCTCCCCCCAAAGAAGCGGCTTGCTCTCTGGTGTCAGGGCAGGAGCGCGCGCGAGGAGGCGCCCGTGCCCTGGTGCGTGCAGCCGCCACCAGGGTTTCCTCTTCCCTTGTATGCACAGATTGGCGGCCCTGAAGGAGGTGACACCGGGCGCCACGAGCGGCGCCGTCGGCGACGCCGGTGGGTCACGAAGGTGTGCGTCTTCCCCCTGGAGTTCACGCCGAGGGCTCCTGCCGGGAGTTCGTGCTTCGCGTCGCCGCGCCTCCCAAGTCTTGGATTCATCTTCCTTCTTTCTTCGCCTCCGTCGTCCGGCGTGAAGGAGCCCCTGGGACTCGGCTGCAACCGCCGGCTGCGGCACCCTGCGGACAGGCGTAGGTTGCAGTGGTGCCTCGGGCGAGGTCTTCATGACTCGAGGCTGGGACGAGGTCGCCCGGGTCTGCAGGACGAGGGGCGCCCTCACGATCCACCTGGAGTACGACGGCGCTTCGGTGATGTCCTTCAAGCTCTTCGACGCGGAGGGCCGCCGGCTGGAGTGCTGCCCCGGGAGAGGTGGTCGGGGTCCTGCTGTGGTGAGACAGAGGCCAACCGCCCGCTCCCTTGGCAGCTTCTCAGGCGACGAAGGCGCCGGAGGACCCAGCGACTCCGCCGAGCTCTTCGCGACTCCGGAGACGAGCGACGACAGCTACGAGCCCCCGAGCCTGCGCCGCTCCCGGAGCAGGGCGAGCTCGTCAGGTCGTCGCCACCCCTGATCTGGATGGGGTTGGCTCCGGACCGGGTGGCCCACTGTTGATGATGGCGTCTGCCGCGGTGGTCCATGTAGATAGGACTCCATAGGATTCGCGTCTTTTGTTCCTGCGAGGAGCCAAGAATGTACCCCGCGGGGGCTTGTAAGATATTTGTAGCTTCGTTTGTCAATATGATCCTTATTGTGAGGCAATGCGGGATGCTCATTCCGTTCTAGCTCAGTTTCTTCCTTTCAGACCTCGTGAGGGCTTGATGCTCTGCGCCGACAGGTCCTAGTCCCAAGGCGGCTTCATCCGTCGCTGGTATGCCAGGTCGTGATACCGTGGTCAAGGCCAGGAGGTGAGCGGCCCGAGGTCTGGTAAGAGCCTTTGAGTCGCGATGCTCAGGGGGTCCCCCTTGGCGCTCAAGCGGCCATCATTCAGTGAGAAAGGAGAGCGACGTTGCTAACACGGAGTTGCATTGAGTGTGGGGATGGTGTTGCGATGACAGTGTGGACTGAAGGGTGACTTATCTCGAGGGCCAGGACAATGCTTCCTGGTGCAGCGCCAGGTCCGTGCCTTGGCCGGCGAGAGATCGCGTGGCGAGGTTGTTCCGGGCTCCTTGGAGGGACCCTGCAGGTTCACCACAAAAGGAACAAGAGCTCGCCGGGGCGATCGTTAGTCCTGTCGTTAGTTGCTTTGGAGAGGCGCGAGAGGCCTCGCGAGGTATGTCGGGGCACCCGTGGGCCAGCGCGGGACTCACGAGGCCCTACCTCAAGGCGGGTTGCACCTAGCTCTAGGCCTTATCTTCGAGTGTGTTCCTGCAAAATTGGCCAGATGCCGGTGCTCTACCTCTTCGGGTCCCGGCTCTCGGGCTGGTCTCTACCATCGCTGGGAAGCCAGGTCACGATGCCATGGACAAGACCAGAGGGTGAGGGCCTGAGAGCCGGTAGGAGCCCTGAGTCGCGATGCTCAGGCACCCCCCCTTTAACGCGCAAGCTAGGTTAGATGACGCAACTCTACGTCCTCGGGTCCCGGCTCTCGGGCTGGTCTCTACCGTCGCTGGCAAGCCAGGTCGCGATGCCATGGGCAAGACCAGAGGGTGAGGGCCGGAGAGCCGGTAGGAGCGCTAAGTCGCGATGCTCAGGCACCCCCCCTTTAACGCGCAAGCTGGATTGGATGACGAAACTCTACGTCCTCGGGTCCCGGCTCTCGGGCTGGTCTCAGCCGTCGCTGGCAAGCCAGATCACGATTCCATGGACAAGACCAGAGGGTGAGGGCCGGAGAGCCGGTAGGAGCCCTGAGTCGCGATGCTCAGGCACCCCCCCTTTAACGTGCAAGATTTCGCCACCCAGGAGAAGGCACCAAATAACATGCATGGTGGAACGAGAGCATAATCCTAAGGAAAACACATGAAGGATACATGTCACTGGACTGGCCCGGCGGCTTGGGGATGATGCAGCCGAGGCGCCCCCAACAGATAAGCTAAAGACATGAAATAAAGGGATACATGCCGCAGGACGGACCCACGCGGCACAGGAATATCACGACCAAGGCGCTCGGTCGGAAGTAAAACTTAAGGATGTCACCTGGTGATGTTGGGGATGAAGGGTTGTTGATGTAGCTGACTCGATGGGCTTCAGGAGCCGATCCTCACGAGCCCCTGTGCCCGGGGCCTTGGGAGGCTCCGAGGCGCCTGGCGGCCCTCATGGGCCATCTCCATCTCCGCCCAGGCTGCGGCGTGCACGACCTCTTGAGCCTCCATGATGGTCCTCATGAGGCCAGTGGCGCCAGCAGCGTTTGGCAGGCCATAAGGCATGTGTACGTGGGCTGTGGGGCGGACCTCGCTATGTCCCACTCATGAGGGCCGAGGCGCTCTTGAGATGCGGCTCGGTTGAGCCCTGGTATGTCGATGCAGATCATGAGCCCACCATCCTCGCCTGGATGGGGGCCACAACGGTAGGCGCGGCGGCTGCCCTCATGACCCTTGACTCTCATAACTCCTGAATGGCCTTGGCGATGAACTCTTGGGGTTTTGTCCTCCTGGTCTTGCTCACTGCTTGCGGGAAGCGTGCTTCAAACACGCCTCCATCGTGGTGCCCAAGCGCCTCCCTCGAGACCTTGGCGAGGTCGGCGGCTCTCAGGGAGAGCCCCGAGCCCTGCCGAGGAGGGCGCCGCGCTTCCTATGCGATGGAAGGAGGCTCCCCTCGCCCGATGTCTGGTTCCCTGAGGGGCCTGTCTCTTGAAGAGCCGGGCCGGTCGATGTCTTCTTCTTCTTCGGGGCTGCCTCGGGAGGCATCCTGCTGCTGTGGTCTGGGTCTTCCAATGATGCGGCCTGAAAAGCTTGCTCCAGGGAGCACACTGCATCTCTCTCTTCACAGGGCACCGTGATAACCCCGCTGCTTCCTGGCATCTTGAGGATGTTGTAGCCATGGTGGGTTACGGCCATGAACTTGGCCAACGCTGACCTGAGGATGGCGTTATCTGGCAGCGAATGTGGGCGACGCGTCGAAGTCGATGAGCTCGCTGTGGTAGTTGTCGCGGGCCCCGAAGGTGACAGGAAGGCGGACCTGCCTGATCGAGATCGTGGAGCCGTCGGTGACTCCGGAGAAAGGCTTGGTCGGCTGAAGCTGACTGTAGGGCACTTGAAGATTGTTGAATGTCTCCACGGACAGGACGTTGAGCCCTGCTCCGCCGTCGATGAGGGTCTTGGTGACTAGCACATTGCCGATGATTGGGGATCAAATCATCGAAAGAACTCCGGCTGTGGCTGCGCACTTGAGCTGATCTGCTGAGCTGAACGTGATGGTGCACGCCGGCCACCTGAGAGGGTGCGTGGACTCGAGCTTGGGGAGGACTGCATTCACTTCACGGGCGAACTGCTTGAAGATGCGGTGAGAGGCTGGGGCTTGAGCTCCGCCCAGGATGCAGGCGATCGCACGCGCTTCCTGGAAGCCCCTAGCCCCCTCGTCCTGATGACGGTCTTCGTTTCTCCTTGGCGGTGGCGGCAGCGGAGGGAGGCATGCGTTCCCTTGCGGACGATCCTCACGAGGCTGATCCCTCGAGCCCCCCTCGCGAGGTGGGTCTTGCCAGCGGTCCTCGCGAGGTTGGTCACGCCACCCTTGGCGCGGGCCGCGGTCTTCCCAGCGTCCTGCATTCTTTCCTCCTCCTCGGCCATAGCCCCGGTCGCTGCGCTCGGGACGTCTGCCGACCCTTCCTTCACGCACGGCCCGGAGCTCTTGACATTCATTGGTGTTGTGAGTGTGGAGGTCGTGGTACACGCAGTACCGGCTGCCCTTGGAGGATTCGGGCTGATCTCTGCCTCGCTTGGTGTCTGGTTCGGCTGCGAGCACGGCAGCCCCCTTGCGCTTCACGTCCTTGGCCTTGGACTTCTTTTCTTCGGGATCCGCGGCAGGCAGCTCGAGGAGGGAGAGGCGCCCCTCCTCAGCCCTGGCGCGCACTTGGTCGCCAAGTTGAACAGCTCGAGGAGGTGCACAGATCTTCATGCATCGCCAGCTCCTCCTTCATCTTGACGTCGCGCCGCCCGTCGGAGAAGGCGAAGATGATGGCCTCCTCCGTTACCACAGGGATCTTGAGGCGTGCGTTGTTGAAGCGCTGGATGTACTTTTGCGAGGTTTCCACAGCTGCTGCTTGATCTGGCGCATGTCGCTCACGGCGGGTGGCGGTCGCGAGTACCACGGAAGTTGGCGATGAAGCGGGTGCGCATCTCGCCCAGAAGAGATCGTGCACAGGGCCGATTCGAAGCCGTGCGGGCTCCGTCCTTGAGCGCCATTGGAAACTAGTTCGCCATGACCTTTTCATCTCCGTTGGTAGCCTCGATGCCCAGCTCGTGGAGCTGGAGGAACTCGATGGGGTCTGCCGTGCCGTCGTAGCGTGGAGGCAGGTCTGGCTTGAACTTGGCGGGCCACGCGACGCTGCGCAGCTCGGTGGTGAAGGCGCGGCAGCTCGCCGTGGCCGCGGGGGGCCTCAGACGGCAGAGAGCTTGGTCTTGCTGGCCTCCCTGCGCCGCGGCTGGGGGCAGCGCATGGTCTTGACGTGCTGGAGCGGGGAGCGCTCGGGCAGCTTCTGGCGGGCGAGGAACTTCTTGGCAGCTATGCTCTTGACGCGCCGGCGCCTGGCGGAACGGTTTCCTCCCAGGGGCTGCGCGCCTTGGTGCCAGGGCGCCGTCTTGAGGAGGAGGCGGATGAGGCGCCCCGGGAGCTTCATCGCCCAGCGAAGCGAGTGCGGTGCGGCGAGACGGACGACGCTGTCGCCTCTGCAGCAGCGGACGAGCTCGGCGACGCGGTCGAGCCATTCTTCGTAGACGTCATCGACGGGGCGGTAGCGCAGGAGCTCATTGGCCGCGATGAGTGCAGCTCGGGCCTCCATGGCCGCGCGGGGCGCACACGACGAAGAACCAGCGGGGGTGAGCGAAGGCGTGGCGGTGCGGCCGTCCCGCCTCATGGACGGGTGTTGGGACGACGCTTGCTGCTCGTTCCCCGCCAGGCCGGTGGCAGCGTTGACAGCAGGTGACGTGGAACGACGAGGACGCCCGCCGACCGGAGCCGTCTGGGCGACATGGGAGGCGAGGGCGGCTCGGTGCTCAGCCTTGAGCCCGACGAAGCGTCGAACATGGTTATGCGGTGGTCGGGAAGAACGAGGCGACGAAAGGCGGATTCCGGCGCACCTACCGCACGCCAAATGTCGGATTTCGGGTTCCGGACCCTTAAGGTTCGAACTCTGGGGTGCGAGCGGAGATCCAACCCTCCACCGTCTCGTACCTCACCGAGTCGCAGGGACCTAAACTACTAACAAGAACATCACAAGAGACGCAAGATTTATACTGGTCCAGGCCACCATCGTGGTGTAATACCCTACTCCAGTGTGTGGTGTGTGGATTGCCTCTTGGGCTGATGAGGAACAGTACAGGGAAGAACAGCTTCGCGAGGGTCTGTTCTTGGTGGAAGAGATGAATTGCTAAGTGGTGTCCCGTCGCTCTAGCTTGAGGCTCGGGTCTCTCTCTCTCTCTCTTCGGGTGCTTCCCACTCTATCCGATCGTCCCCCCTTTACTATGGTGGCTAGCTCTACTTATATAGATGAAGGCCCTGGGCCTCTTCCCAAATATTGAGCGGGAAGGGCGCCAACGATTGGCCATTTTGAAGGGGAACAACGGGTACACTTATCCTGACTAAAGGTGGTCCTCGCCTGCCAAAGGCTCTCGTGATGACGCCTGCTTGGGCTCCACGATGACTGCATTCCAGCCGTTGGGGCTGGTCTTGGTCTTGTTGCACCAAAACGGATGCGTTTGATTTATGAGCTCTCATGCGCTTGCTCCCTTTGAACCAAAGAGGAAATGAGGACTCTGCGCGGGCTGGCGCCAGTGGCGCCTCGGGTCGTCATGGCTTGCGTCATGGGCACCTCGCGAGGTATCCTGCCTTGAACTCTCCGCCTCCTCGTGAGCCAGCCTGACGAGGCCGCGCCTGAGGAAGCTCTTGGTCGTCCGCCCCGCGAGGCTTGGCCCCTCGCGAGGGTTTTGAGCTTGTGCAGATGAAGATGGGCTGTCCTGGGCCTCCTTTGAGCCACGCCGCAGGCCGCAGGCAGGCAAGTCTGGGGACCCCCGTTCCCAGAACGCCGACAATAATACTTTCAGGAAAAAGTATAGACACAGCCTTTATAATTCAATAAAACACTATTTTTACAATGGGAATACATGTCACTAGAACATAATATTCTTCGAGCACTAAGCCTCTATTGAACAAGCGCCTTCAAGGACTTCTTCAAAGTAATGCTTGACAGCTACTCGGCCCACGGCCGAACTCTGGGTTGCAATAGCGGTGGCCTCCATCTCTGCCCAGTATGTCTTGACACGGGCAAGTGCCATCCGCGCACCCTCTATGCACGCCGACCTCTTCATAGCATCGATGTGCGGCACAACACCAAGGAACTGTTGCACTAAACTAAAATAACTATTTGGCCTTGGCCCTTTCGGCCACAGATGATCCACAAAAGACCTCATGGCAAGCCCGGACAACCTATGGAGCTCGGTCCATACGACCATTCGCTCATTCAACAGCAGCGGAGGCACTGGACCATTGAACTGTGACCAGAACAACTTTTCCACTTCACGATCCTTTTGATCCTTGAAGTACTCGGCCGCATCAGCATCACTGGCTGCCAAATCCACGTATGCGTCTGCAGAACTCCATAGTTGATCAAGAGGGGCATACTTTGGATCTCCAAACTTCATCCGCAACAAAAAGGGCTTCCCAGCCGCGATATCTCCAGCTTGATGCAGCTCCTCCTTCGCCGCTCTGATTTTAGAGCGGGCTTCCTTGGCTGCTACCATGGCCTTCTCCAGGTCCGTCGCCTTCGCTCGGCTTCTTTTTCAAGAAGCTGGTAACGGTCGGCAGCATCTTTCAACTCAACGACCATCTTGGCCATTTTTCCTTGCTTTGGCAATGCGCAGCCTGTTCGGCTCTTTGCTCTTCGACCGCCTTTAGAGCGGCTGCATCACTATTCCTGGCTTGTTCTTTGGCTTGGGCAAGTTCCACCCGAAGGGTCTCCACGGCGGCAGCTCCATCTGCAGTCACAAACATATTAAAGATACTAGCATCATGCTCCTCTTACTATGTGTTGCTCACTGGAGAAATCACATACCCTCGCCTCGTCGAGCCGCTTGTTGACAAGCACGACGTCGGCATCTGCCGCATCAAGTTGCCGCTTCAGCTCGGCAAACTCACCAGTCCGGCTAGCCACCGGACCTTCAGCCACCTGCACATGAAGGCGTCCTGATTATTACACAGGACTATGATCCTCTGTTTGCCGCCCGTTCTCGACGGCAACCAGAGTCTCGAGCTACTATCGCATAGGGCACACCTAAGCGCGTGCGATCAGTAAAAACATGCACTATTTCACGTCGCCAAAGCCTTTCAAGAGACTCATAAAAGCTTCATGCAACCCGCCGCTGACGAAATCCTCTGGATCACCGTACCCATTAGCGCATTTATGCGCTTACGAGATAGCCGCTTGCTCCGTAAGATCGCCGGTCGTCCGATCGCACATCGGACGGTTCAGGACTCTTTCTGTTGCTCTCCTTAGGAGCCAAATACTGAGGACTTCGGGTGGCCGAGGGATTACCCTCTGGCCTTGGCGGATCAGGAGAAACCCTTCGCGACAACACTTCAGCGTCGCCCGCCTCATGAGGCGGGGTGGCATGGGGAGGTGTTTCGCTCTCCATCATTTCCGGAAGAAGATCCCCCGAAGATGAACTCTGTCGAGAAGGGCTACGATCCGAACTACAAGATATATGCTTCGGTTATTGTCCTCAGAGGTAAAGCAAGATATTTTTTACTATTAAGTACTTTTTGTTTACTTAAAGCTCGGTGGAAGGTTGATCCCCTTGCGAACACTGTGCGGCAAGGGTGCCCTTTGAGGCAGGACCCTCTGGCGAAGGTTTCTTCCCTCGTTTGGAAAACTTTGTTTCCGGGTCTTCAGAGGTGGTCCTCTTCCTTCCTTGGGGAGAGGGAATTTCAGATTCTTCTCCCCGGTTATCCTCCTTCACGGAGGCGCTAATTCCCCCGGTTTGGATGAATAATGAGTGAGGCCTGCTTTCAGCCTCTTTATTCCCCCCTTTATCTTCCCCTGAGGGCGCCTGATAAGGCGCCAGCTCGAGCATTCTTGCCTGTACTGGATCTGCTGAGCCTCCGGGAAGGGGAGCCGAACACCTGATCATCTTCGCCTTTGTTACACAGTCCTGATCAAGGAGCGACTTTTCAGAATGATGTTGTGATAAATAAAAAGACAACGTATTTGGCCACAGGATTACTTACTTGGGTATCTGGGCGATTGCAGCTCAGACCCGCATCCTCGGTGAGGTCCGGACACCTTATTTGTGGTCTGAAGAACAATTTGTACATCTCTTCAAGCGTCATGCCGAAGAAGTGCTGAATAGCTCGCGGTCCTTCTAGGTTGAACTCCCACATTCGAAGGAGTCGATGTTTGCAAGGCAGGACCCGACGAACTAGCATGACTTGCATTACCGTGGCCAAGCCGACATCTCTCTCGAGGAGATCTCGGATGCGATTTTGCAATATCGGGACATCATTTACTGGCCCCAGTCCAGCCCCTTGTTGATCCATGACGTCAGTTGTGGTGGCGGGCCCGAGCAAAAGGCAGGGGCAGCCACCCACTTGGTACCCTGGGGAGCTGTGATATAAAACCACTCCCGTTGCCATAAACTGGACACCTCCGGGAAGGAACCCTTTGGCCACGGAACATCGGTGCCTTTGCTTATTACGGCACCTCCGCACTCTGCATGTCACCCCTCAATCATCTTCGGCATCACATTGAATGTTTAGAGCCACAGGCCGAAGTGTGGGGTAATGCGGAGGAAGGATTCACACACGACGATGAACAACGAGATGTGAAGGATGGAATCCGGGGCCAGGTCATGGAAATCCAGCCCGTAATAGAACATGAGCCCCCTAACAGAGGGATCTAGAGCAAGGCCTAGCCCTCGGAGGAAGTGAGAGATGAATACAACGCTCTCGCCGGGTTCGGGAGTAGGAATGACCTGCCCTCGAGCAGGCAACCTGTGCGAGATTTTGCCGGTCAAATACCTGGCCTCTCTTAGCTTCTTGATGTCTTCCTCTGTGACAGAGGAAGGCATCCACCAACCTTGAAGGTTGGATCCGGACATGGTTGAAGGTCCGAAGCACCTGACCTTAGCCTTGGGTGTTGGAACTCGAGGTGGGGGAAGTATTTGATTGAGTGCACGAAGAAAAAGGACAGACCTTGGCCTCTTTACAAAGGGGATGAATATCAAGCGTCCTCCGCATGGCCGTTTGGGACTTGCCTAAAATCGAGGAGTCATACCAACGGGCACGATTGGGTTACCCACATCCGTATTGATGAGAATCTCGTACTAAGGGGGACACAATCTCTGCTTCGACATGACGTGCCAATAAAATCGCCTCGCAAAACATGCAGTGGCAGGCTGATTGAGAAAGACAGTCCATCATGGCCAGACCACGGCAATACGTCACATTATGAAAAATGGTCGGCATATTGGATTTGTGGAAATATTATTCTCTCTACGATGGTATGTGGAATTTGTTTTGCAGAGCCGAACACTATCCTTGTGTTCAAAATCTTCTATGGAGTATTCGGAGGAAGAACCCGCCTTGCAATGCCGAAGACAATCTGTGCGCCGGACTCATCGTCATTGAAGCCTGGTTCAGGGGCTACTGAGGGAGTCCTGGATTAGGGGGTCTCCGGACAGCCGGACTATATCCTTTGGCCGGGCTGTTGGACTATGAAGATACAAGATTGAAGATTTCGTCCCGTGTCCGGATGGGACTCTCCTTGGCGTGGAAGGCAAGCTTGGCAATACGGATATGTAGATCTCCTCCCTTGTAACCGACTCTGTGTAACCCTAGCCTCCTCCGGTGTCTATATAAACCAGAGGGTTTAGTCCGTAGGACAACAACAATCATACCATAGGCTAGCTTTTAGGGTTTAGCCTCTACGATCTCATGGTAGATCAACTCTTGTAATACTCATATCATCAAGATCAATCAAGCAGGAAGTAGGGTATTATCTCCATCGAGAGTGCCCGAACCTGGGTAAACATCGTGTCCCTCGCCTCCTGTTACCATCAGCCTTAGACGCATAGTTCGGGACCCCCTACCCAAGATCTGCTGGTTTTGACACCAACATCGTCATTAAGACTAGGCACGTCGAAACACTAATAGATGACTTACGTCTCACGTTTGACAAACTTCGGGTATAAGACATTAAGCTCAACCCGGAGAAGTGTGTCTTCGGCGTCCCCGCTGGAAAACTGCTGGGCTTCATAGTTTCCAATCGAGGAATCGAAGCAAATCCGGCTAAAATCCGAGCTCTGTCACAATTAGCTACACCAACAGACCTGAAACAGGTCCAAAAACTGGCAGGATGTGTGGCAGCACTAAGCCGCTTTATCTCCAGACTAGGAGAAAAGGCACTCCCACTCTATCGCCTCTTACGGCGCACAAATAACTTCGAATGGACAGACGCAATGACTGCCGGACTACAGGAAATAAAGACCCTCCTAGCAAGCAATCCAATCCTGGCTGCACCAAACGCAGGCGAACCCATTTTGCTATACATATCGGCAACGCATCAAGTGGTAAGCGCCGTGCTCGTCGTCGAACAAGAACAGGACGGACACAAATTTCCGCTCCAAAAGCCGGTGTACTATGTATCCACCGTCCTCATACCATGCAAATCCCGATACCCTCACTATCAAAAGATAGCATATGCAGTCTTCATGGCATCTCAAAAATTGCAACACTACTTTCAGTAGTGCTCAATCACGGTGGCTTCTGAAGTGCCCCTCAATGATATAATCAACAACCGGGATGCAACGGGCTGGATTGCCAAATGGGACATTGAGCTCCTGCCATTCGACATCACATACAAACCACACCGAGCCATCAAATCCTAGGTACTGGCTGACTTCGCGCATATTCCAACTAGGTGATGCATTTGATAGCTCAAAAATGTTGGCAGGGCTGGGGGCGGGCGTCGTATTAACGTCCCCCACAGGAGATATCGTCCAGTATGTACTCCAAATATTATGCACAGATTCCAACAACGCAGCCGAATACGAGGCCTTGCTACATGGCCTTTGGATGGCCGTATCAATGGGCATACAACGCCTGGAGGTGCGCGGGGACTCAAACCTCGCAATATCCCAAATTAATGTAGACTTTGATGCCAAAGATCCAATGATGGCAGCTTATCGCAATGCCGTCTTGAAGATGTCGGTTCGATTTGAGGGACTCGAATTTCGTCACGTCGCCCACGAAAGTAATCAGGCGGCAGACGTCCTTGCTCGCATCGGCGCTAAGAGCGACCCCGTCCCACCTAACATCTTCCTCGAAAGGCTCTTTAAGCCATCCGTGGTGTGGCAAGGGGGAGACAACAATGACAGTCCCGTTCCAAACACAAACACAGATAGCGAACACGCCGATATCATCGGAGGCTCAGCCACTGAAATAACACCATCGGCCCACCTCATCATGGCAGTCATTGCCCCATGGACCGAACCATTCTTGGCCTACCTTAATAGGAAGAAGCTCCCAGAAGATCAGAACGAGGCTCGCCGCATCGTCCGGTGTTCAAAGGCCTATAAAGTTCACGAGGGAGAGCTCTACAAGAAAAGCACCGCCGGAGTCCTTCAAAGGTGTATCTCCGAGGAGGAGGGGCAGAAACTCTTTGCAGAAATTCACGCCGGTCTCGGTGGGCACCACGCCGTAGCCCGGGCACTTGTCAGCAAGGCCTTCCGGACAGGATTTTATTGGCCTACGGCCCGGGCAGACGCACAGGACCTCGTCCAGCGCTGCGTTGGATGCCAACTCTTCGCCAACCAAAGCCATATGCCCCCAACCGCCCTACAAACAATCCCCATTACATGGCCCTTTACGGTCTGGGGCTTGGACATGGTTGGACCCCTTAAAGGGGAAGCCATAAGAAAAAATATCTGCTAGTCATGGTGGACAAATTCACCAAGTGGATAGAGGCTAGACCAGTCAAAACGGCCGAATCCGGACCGCTGATCGCATTTATATCCGATGTGGTGCACCGTTACAGTGTACCGCACAACATCATCACTGATAACGGTTCCAATTTCACAGCTGATGAGGTGAAAAGCTGGTGCGCTAATCTGGGCATTAAGATCGATTACGCCTCTGTCTACCACCCGCAAACAAACAGTCAAGTCGAGCGAGCTAACGGTCTTATTATGAGCGGCATCAAACCCAGGCTAGTGTGGTCTTTAAAAGAATCAGACAAACACTGGGTCGAGGATCTTGACTCCGTACTCTGGGGGCTGCGGACCACGCCCAACCGTACTACCGGATACACACCTTTCTTCATGGTGTACGGTGTAGAGGCTGTATTGCAAAGTGCAACTATCCCTAGGTGGTTTTGGTAATTCCTAATAACATATTGCTCATTGAGCTAATGCTATTTCAAGATTAATATTTCAGGAAAGCTCAATGATTGGCATGGCATGGATGAGAAAAGTGGACCCCTCAAAATGCTAAGGACAAAAGGATTGGCTCAAGCTCAAAGCTCGAGACTATAATTTTCTATTTTAGTGATCCAAGATCACATTGAGTCTATAGGAAAAGCCAATACTATCAAGGAGGGATGAGGTGTTTCTTAATGAGGCTCTTGCTCAAAATGCTTAGTGATATGCTCCAAAGCCCTCAACTACTTTCTCACATCCACATATGACCTAAACCAAAAGTCAAACTCGGCCCCACCGATTCTTTCTATCCGGCGCCACCGAGTTCAGATGTCATAGCCACTGCCACAAACCCTAGGCAAATCGGTAGGGATCTCGGTCTCACCGAGATGGGATTGTAATCTCTCTGTTTCCCTTCGTAACATTTTGGTCCGACCGAGATTGCAATGTAAACTCTTTGTTTCCCTTTCGTAACATTTTGGTCTCACCGAAATGAGCGAATCGGTCCCACCGAGTTTACCTGACCAACTATCTGGTTAGCTTATTACCAAAATCGTTCTCATCGAGTTTGTGTAATCGGTCTCACCGAGATTACGTTATGCCCTAACCCTAACCATATCGGTCCTACCGAGTTGCATGTCGGTGCCACCGAAAATCCTAACGGTCACTAGATTTGCTGAATCGGTCCGGCCGAGTTTATCAATTCGGTCCTACCGAGATTGGCAAGTTTTGTGTAATGGTTAGATTTTGTGTGGAGGCTATATATACCTCTCCACCTCCTCTTCATTCATGGAGAGAGCCATCAGAACGAACCTACACTTCCAACATACATTTTCTGAGAGAGAACCACCTACACTTGAATTGAGGCCAATATATTCCATTCTTACCATATGAATCTTGATATCTAGCCTTCCCCAAGTTGCTTTCCACTTAAATCTTCTTTCCACTAAATCCATATCCTGTGAGAGAGAGTTGAGTGTTGGGGAGACTATCATTTGAAGCACAAGAGCAAGGAGTTCATCATCAACACACAATTTGTTACTTCTTGGAGAGTGGTGTCTCCTAGATTGGCTAGGTTTCACTTGGGAGCCTCCGACAAGATTGTGGAGTTGAACCAAGGAGTTTGTAAAGGCAAGGAGATCGCCTACTTCGTGAAGATCTACCGCTAGTGAGGCAAGTCCTTCGTGGGCGACGACCATGGTGGGATAGACAAGGTTGCTTCTTCATGGACCCTTCGTGGGTGGAGCCCTTCCTGGACTCGTGCAGCCGTTACCTTCGTGGGTTGAAGTCTCCATCAACGTGGATGTACGATAGCACCACCTATCGGAACCACGACAAAAACATCTGTGTCTCCTATTGCGTTTGAATCCTCCAAACCCTTCCCTTTACATTCTTGCAAGTTGCATGCTTTAATTTCCGCTGCTCATATACCCTTTGCATGCTTGCTTGAATTGTGTTAAGATTGCTTGACTTTTCCAAAGTTGCTAAAATCTGCCAAGAACTAAAATTGGGAAAAGGATAAGTTTTTATTTGGTCAAGTAGTCTAATCACCCCCCCTCTAGACATACTTTTGATCCCACAAGTGGTACCAGAGCTTTGGTCTCCATTTGCTTTGTTTTCCATAGCTTTTGGTAGTTATAGCCTTGGTTTCACAACCTAGGAGAGTATGGCGTCTAGCGAGGGAAATTACCACCGCAGAGGTCCTTACTTTGATGGTACTAATTTTGCTAGTTGGAAGCATAAGATGAAAATGCATATTCTTGGACATAACCCCGCCGTTTGGGCTATTGTGTGTATTGGCTTGCAAGGTGAATTCTTTGATGGGAGAGAACCAAACCGTGAAGCTACCGTGGAAGAGTTGAAGATGCTGCAATACAATGCTCAAGCTTGTGATATCCTCTTCAACGGATTGTGCCCCGAAGAATTCAACAAAATCAACCGTCTTGAGAATGCAAAGGTAATTTGGGATACTTTGATTGATATGCACGAAGGTACCGACTCACAAGGAATCCAAATTGGATGTGCTTCAAAGTCATCTTGACAAGTTCAAAATGAAGGATGGTGAAGGTGTCGCTGAAATGTACTCTAGGCTTGCTCTTATCACAAATGAGATCGCCGACTTAGGAAGTGAAGAGATGACCGACAAATTCATCATCAAGAATATCCTAAGAGCTTTGGACGGAAAATATGATACGGTATGCACATTGATCCAAATGATGCCCAATTACAAAGATCTCAAGCCAACGGAAGTCATTGGAAGAATTGTTGCTCATGAGATGTCACTCAAGGATAAGGAGGAGCTCCATAACAAGTCAAGTGGTGCTTACAAAGCCTCATGTGAAGCTCCCACATCATCAAGTGAGAAACAAACCTTCAATGAAGAATTGAGCCTAATGGTGAAGAACTTCAACAAGTTCTACAAGAGTAGAAGCAAAGAGAGAAGTTCCAAGTCAAGGTCATACAATTACAAAAGATCTTCTAGTCGAGAGCGAAATTGCTACAATTGTGGAAGAGCCGGACACTATTCCAATGAGTGTACGACATCCTACAAGAGAAGAGAAGATTCTCCAAAAAGAAGAAGAAGAAGAGAAGAATCACCATCAAGAGAGACAAGAAGTAGAGATGATCGTTATGAATGAAGAACATCCCGGAGAAGCAAGGATTCAGAAAGGAAGGACAAGTCATCAAGGAGCTACACAAAACGAAGACATCAAGCTCATGTTGGTGAATGGGTATCCGCTCCAACTCCGACAATCACTCAGGAGAGAAGCTATCACTCCGACTCCGAATATACTCAAGATGAAGGTGTTGCCGGTCTAGCACTTGTGTCAACCAACTCCTACGACATATTTGATTCACCAAATGAAGTACTTGGAAGATGCTTCATGGCTAAAGGCCCAAAGGTATCACAGCCCGAGTATGTTGATTTCAATAGTGATGAAGATGACTTGTTAGGTGATGATGATTTACTTGTCGACAACTCTAGTGATGAATACTATGATGAAAGGTCAATTAATCATGCTAATCAAGATAAAACGAATAACAATGATAAGAAGAAGATTGAGTTTCTAAGTAAAGAACTAAACACTCTTAAGTTAGCTCATGAAACTATCTTAGGACATCATCGATAACTTTTAAGGACTCATGAGAAATTACGTTTTGAGAAGCTCAACCTTGAGCAAGACCATGAGTTCTTAAAGGCAATCAATGATGATCTTCGCAAGAAAAGTTCTTCTTACATTGCCAAGCGTTTACTCTTATCCACTTACATGCCTCAAGTCAAGTCTAGTAACAAGAACAAGAAACATTCTTCCTCTAGTAGTAACAATAATCATGCTAAATCCAATGTTGTTGCTTCTACTAGTTCTCTTGATTCCACTAATGATTCTCTTAGCCAAGTTACACTTGAGCAAGGGAATTATAGACACATGTGTTTACGAGAGCCTTATCGGGAGTAAGCAATTCGAGGGAATTGTACGCAAGCAAGGAAGGCACCGGAAGAACCAAGGTGTTGATTTTGAACGAAAGTTCAATACCAATGGAGTTGAGTGGGAAGAAGATCAATACCCCAAGACGAAGTTTGTTCCTCAACAAGAGAAGTATGATCCTACTTCCTTCAAAGGGACACAAGCTCAAGATGATATTCGACCACAAGACCACAAGCAAAAAGGCAAGGATAAGCTTCAAGAGGAGATTAATGCATTTGAAGAAGCTCCTAAGGCCTTGGTCAAGTGGGTTCCCAAGACTACATCAAGTTCTATTTCATCAAGTATGACTACAACTCCAAGGATTCCCATCAAGATGATGTGGATCCCGAAGAAGAAGAACTAGAGAGTTCTTGAGGGTGACTCCGCCAACATACTTCACTCTTATCATTTTGGCAAGAACAAGTACAATCAACTTCCACATCTTGCACTGGTTCAAGGAGTCACAAAACCTCCTGTTGGTAAGACAAGGGACAAGGTAACCTAATGCTTTCATAGACATCATCTTGTGTGTGCATCACTTTATGTCTATGGATATCCTTGTTTGTTCCTTGTGGGACTAACCCATGTAGGTATTGAAAGTGCAACTCACTCCAAAGGATTGCTCCAAATGATCTACATCAACATTGAGCATCCACATCTTTAACATCTACATGAATTCATCATCGACAAAACCCAAGGTTAGTTCATCCCTCTTAGGGGGGATCTCACATCTAGGGGGAGCTTTACTCTAAGAATTGAGCTAAAAAAACTCTAATGGTGTGAACACAACAACGCTTTATGTAAAAGTGGTAACCCCACTTGTGCTTAAACGATGAGTATGACCTATGATCAAATGTTCTCATTTGACTCCTAAGTCAATATACTCATATATAGATGACCTAGTCATCGCCAATTGCTTGATAGATGCTAGAATTGGTTGTGCATGCTTTGCCACATATTTCATTTGCCATTTTATTTTATGAGCATGTTGGTTGCATAATTTACTCATTTGAGGACATCCACTTGTTGTTTTGATTGTTTGGTTCCTTTTTATTTTGCCAAGTGGATGGACAAGAATGCCTAAGAACCTTCTCTAGCTAGCTAGGCTTTTCTTGTCTCAAACTCTATTCATGCTACATCACAAAGTGTGATCAAGTCAAATTCGAACCACTCTGTGTGAGGAGCACTCGAAGTCCTCTATTCGTCATAGACTTAAACTTCCAAAACTTCTTTGTGCGTTTCGGTCTGACTGATTCATCCATTTCGGTCATGCCGAGATCACTAAGTCGATCTAGGTTTTCAATCTCGGTGCAACCTATTTGAACTTTTCGGTCACACCGAGTTGCAGTAACTGCTTGCAGTTATGCATCTCGGTGCCACCGAGTTGTTCCACTCGGTCACACCGACAGGGTCAGGCTATATATATCCCCGGGCCAAAATTTGGAAAATTCTCCGAACCCCTTCGCCCGCGCTCAGCCTGCTCTGCCTCCCTGGGTCTCCGGATCGTCCTCCTCATCGCCAGCTGCCTCCCGCCGCTGGTCTCCGCCGCTGTCGACGGAAATCGTCTCTGCCGTTGCCGCCATAGCAGGTCCATCGCCGCACTTAGGGTATGGACTTGATCCTTGTGCTAATCTCACTCCGATTCCTAGCACATTGTTTTGACATGTATCTTCCCACGATTGAGATCACTCTATCCAGTGAAATAACTCTGTAGTTTAGTTGTGGATTGAAAATTTAAGGTTAGGTTTCCACCGAAATCATCTCGGACAACCGAGTTTTTGAAATCGATTCCACCGATTTGGCTAAGGCCATTGCGCATGTGATTCTCGGTCTGACCGAGAATTGCAAATCGGGGTAACCGAGTTCAATTCTTTGTGAAACCCTAGCAGTCTCGGTTATCAACTGTGACTCGGTCTGACCGAGTTCACTAGTCTAGGTTCCAAAAGCTGCTTCGGTATCACCAAGATTTCAAATCGGTAGATTTGAAATGCTTTCTGTGGAAAACTAAAACTAAGTTTTTTACTCATTCTCTTGCAAAAACCTATGCACTTTGTGATGCTCATCCAATCTATCTCATCTATATCTATTCACAGGGTCTGGCATTGGTGTTTGCATCATGTCGATCAGAGTGACAAATGTAACAAGTCTGAGGAGCAAGTTCACATGAGTGAGGGCACTAGTCCCTCTAGCAGCTATGATGAAGGCAGCAGGAGCACTCCAAGCAACTTGCCTAAGGCAGCCACCAGGGCCAGAAAGATGAGAACCTCAGATTCTGAGGATGAGGACTATGTGGCTGTTGAGGAAGAGGCCACCTTAAAGGAGAAAGTTCTGAAAAATGAATATGGCACAGCTGCTGCAACTAAGCCAGGTCTGAAGACTAAGATGCCAGCAAGAAGACAACCCATGTCTAAGGCAAGGAAAGTTGCCACAGGAGAAACAATGGAGTTCACTCTTGAACCCAAGGAAACTGGAGATGGCAAGAAGAAGAAAGAAAGGGTCAAGAAGACCATTGCCAGAGTAACTGGGAAGCCCTCAATGATGGAAGATGAAGAGGAAGAGGTTGCTGCACCAGCACCTAAAGCTCAAAAGCTTATGGGAGATGCTATAAGATCAGGGGCTGCTCCATCTAAGCCCAAAGAAGCTCCCAAGGCAGCTGCTCCAAAACCCAAAGCTGCACCCAAGAGGAGTACAAGGAATATTCCAGCTGCAGAGAAGAACAAGGCCCCAGTGCCTGAAGCTGCTATAGAAGAAGAAGATGATGAGTCAACTGTCTTGAGAAAGTTGAAGCCTGAAATTCCAGATCACAATGATGCTCATCCAGCAACTGAGGACATGAAGCTCAGGAAGAATGCAGGACTCAGACAGTGGAGATTGACTGATCCCTATGCAGTCAGGAGAAGAACTGCTGTGGACTACATGTTCCATACAAAGGAACAGGAGGACTTCTATGAGACAGTGTTGCTTGACAAGAAGCCTATAGTCTGTGATATGAGATGGGTGGACTGGGGGTACATCAGGGAAAATGAAGAATACTATCCTGAGTCTATGATAGTTTCAAGTCTTTTGGAGTAGAGGACTTTGTTGGGCAGAAGCTCACAAAGTGGAATGATGAGCTTATTATGCAGTTCTACTCCACAGCTCATTTCTACCCATATGGAAGGATTGTCTAGATGTCTGAAGGTACTAGGTACCAGTCAACAGTTGAAGAATGGGAAAAATTGATCAATGCTCCTGAGGAACATGAGGATGACTTGGATGTCTATGCCAAGAAGAAGAAAGACCACAACTCTATGGCAAATATGTACAAAGAGATCCCAGATGATGCTCTTGAGACACAAAAATTTGGATCAGTACATTACCTTCTGTCAGGTTTGCCAACAATCAACTGGATCCTCAGGCACACTCTATTGCCAAAGTCAGGTGATCAAAAGATGACCAGAGGCCATGCAATTAACCTGCTTCACATATTTGATGTGCCTCAAAAGTTCAAAGTCATGAGCCTAATTGTGGAAACTATAAAGAGAACATCTGCAGATCAAAAGAGAAGTTATGGTATGCCCCATGCATCCGTGGAGCTAATCAACTCCAAGATGGGCACTGGCACATATCTCTTGGATAAGGAACATATGCCCATCTACCCAGACTTTGAGGACAACACTGTGGTAATGAATGAGAATGAACCATCTTCTGTGCAAGCACAAGCAAAGAGGGAGAAGGCAAGGACTGAAAAGGCTGCAAAGATGCCACCCAATGATGAGGCATCTCAGTATCTTCTGAAGAGAGAGTGTTGTTCTTTGTTCTCTCTTGTTTTTTGGTGGTTGAACTTTGTTATTTTCTTGTTTGAGATACTTTATGCTTTTGTGTGATACTTGGATGATCATGTGTTTGATCATATGCTACCTTAATGCTTGTTGGATGACATTATCCTTTTATATCCCCATATGATCATTCACTTTTCTTGGTGATGAGTGCATGTATTTAATTATTATCATTTTGAGCATCCACCAAGTTGTATGTGACATGGAAGAGTAACCCATGATCCTAACTCATTATGCATTTGCAGTCCAATGCAAATCTTAAACTATGCACAAATTTAGGGGGAGCTCTTGCTTTTCACATACTTCTCAAAGCGACAATGTTTTTCACTCTTATTATCGTTTGTCGAAGCTTTGATCTATATGTTGTCATCAATTACCAAAAAGGGGGAGATTGAAAGTGCAACTATCCCTAGGTGGTTTTGCTAATTCCTAACAACATATAGCTCATTGAGCTAATGCTATTTCAAGATTAATATTTCAGGAAAGCTCAATGATTGGCATGGCATGGATGAAAAAAGTGGACCCTCAAAATGCTAAGGACAAAAGGATTGGCTCAAGCTCAAAGCTCAAGACTCTACATTTTCTATTTTAGTGATCCAAGATCACATTGAGTCTAAAAGAAAAGCCAATACTATCAAGGAGGGATGAGGTGTTGCTTAATGAGGCTCTTGCTCAAAATGCTTAGTGATATGCTCCAAAGCCCTCAACTACTTTCTCACATCCACATATGACCTAAACCAAAAGTCAAACTCGGCCCCACCGATTCTTTCTATCCGGCGCCACCGAGTTCAGATGTCATAGCCACTACCACAAATCCTAGGCAAATCGGTCTCACCGATATGGGATTGTAATCTCTCTGTTTCCCTTCGTAACGTTTTAGTCCCACCGAGATGAGTGATCGGTCCCACCAAGATTGTAATGTAAACTCTCTGTTTCCCTTTCGTAACATTTCGGTATCACCGAAATGAGCGAATCAGTCCCACCGAGTTTACCTGACCAACTCTCTGGTTAGCTTATTACAAAAATCGGTCTCACCGAGTTTGTGTAATCAGTCTCACCGAGATTATGTTATGCCCTAACACTAACCATATCGGTCCTACCGAGTTGCATGTCGGTCTCATAAAAAATCCTAACGGTCACTAGATTTGCTGAATCGGTCCGACCGAGTTTATCAATTCAGTCCTACCGAGATTGGCAAGTTGTGTGTAACGGTTAGATTTTGTGTGGAGGCTATATATACCCCTCTACCTCTTCTTCATTCGTGGAGAGAGCCATCAGAACGAACCTACACTTCCAACATACATTTTCTGAGAGAGAACCACCTATACTTGTGTTGAGGCCAAGATATTCCATTCTTACCATATGAATCTTGATCTCTAGACTTCCCCAAGTTGCTTTCCACTCAAATCTTATTTCCACCAAATCCATATCCTGTGAGAGAGAGTTGAGTGTTGGGAGACTATCATTTGAAGGACAAGAGCAAGGAGTTCATCATCAACACACCATTTGTTACTTCTTGGAGAGTGGTGTCTCCTAGATTGGCTAGGTGTCACTTGGGAGCCTCCGACAAGATTGTTGAGTTGAACCAAGGAGTTTGTAAGGGCAAGGAGATCGCCTACTTTGTGAAGATATACCACTAGTGAGGCAAGTCCTTCATGGGCGACGACCATGGTGGGATAGACAAGGTTGCTTCTTCGTGGACCCTTCGTGGGTGGAGCCCTCCGTGGACTCGCGCAGCCGTTACCCTTTGTGGGTTGAAGTCTCCATCAACGTGGATGTACGATAGCACCACCTATCGGAACCATGACAAAAACATCCGTGTCTCCTATTTTGTTTGAATCCTCCAAACCCTTCCTGATGTGGACACAAACCTAGGGTAGGGTAATAGGCCTGACCTATACGTCCAACCTAAGGTCCTTGTCCTAAGAACGAAGAAGTTCAAGAATCAGAAGAAGGGATCCAAGAAGGTGTCGAGTGAAGTCCACTCGACCTACCATCCACTCGGAGACCCCACTTTATCCAGGTCACTCGACCATCAAACCACTCGATAATAAGAAGACCTAAAGCCGCTCACAAGCAAAGAACGGTCGGGCATTTACTCGTGTATTTAATGACCATTTGTGGCACTTCAATACAGGCGTTACCTGTAACGCCACCTCTTTATGTACATTGAATCCTATGTAACGGAGGGGAGCTGGGGTCCTGGCGCACTCTATATAAGCCACCCTCCTCTGCAGGACAAGGGTTCGCATCGCCTGTAACTCACACGCTTATAATCCAATCGACCGCCTCCGGGCTCCGAGACGTGAGGCTGTTACTTCCTCCGAGAAGGGCTGAACTCGTAAAACTTGCATGTACAACTCCTCCATAGCTAAGATCTTGCCTCTACATTCCTACCCCTATTCTCTTTACCGGGACTCAGAACCACGACAGTTGGCGCCCACTGTGGGGCAGGTGTCTTAGCGACGTGTTGGAGAAGTTGCAATCTTTCCGATCCCCTTCATCATGGTTTCAGGCGGAGGTTTGGCTGAGGGCCGTGAGATCCGTCTCGGCGCGCTCGTGTTCGTCGCCGATGACTCCGCTTGGCTTCAGGAGGCTCCACTCGACGTTGATGCACTCCCCGTCCGCGGGGCAATGCACTTTCGCGCGTGCGTCCGCGACGTCCTCCTGAGGCAGCCGTCGACCCAGTACCGGTTGGCACATGTGGCGTCCTCCCGCCCTGTCACCCGCCGGTGCAAGCGCTCTGGTCGGTCAAGGCTTCAGCGGTGGATGAGGCACGCGGTGGCTCGCCAGACGGCCACCCCCAAGTCACGGCAATCGAGCCCGACGAATCTCTCTACGGCCTGTTCGACTGGCTCCGCAGAGACCGCATCCGAAAAGCGATGATGATCCAAATGGCGGAGGTCCTTATGGTCGATAGACCTCGCAGTCCTCCCGGCTTCCCTCGCGCCGACGATGGCTACGGCAGAGGCGATCCATCGCATGCCCATGAGGATTACCTCCCCGAGCCCCTCTCTTCGGAGCAGAGGGAAGAACTTCGCCGCTGGAACATGGATGCTCTTCATACTCCTATCGTTGGAGAAACCCCCGAGGCCCGGGCCTTGGAGGACGCGCCCTGGCCAATCTGGCTGAGCGCACTCGAATGGAAAATCTCCAGCGAGTACTCGACGAGTGTGCGTGGCAAAGGGGTCTAGAATCCAGTCGACGCCAACTTTTTCCACCTCCGACTCAGGTACATCGAACACTGATCCAAAATCTTACAGCTACAGCTCGAATTGCAGAGTCAATTCAGCCCTCCCAGTCAGAAGCTGGCAGAGGTTTAATGCAGATCAGAGCTTTACTCCGAGAAGCAGGAGAGCAGAATACGGCCGTGTCACAATCACGGAATAGGATCCATAGCCGGTCCGTTGTTGCAGAAACAGTCCAGACGACAAAGCGATAGCGTGGCGATGCTGGCAAAGGTTGGCTCGCTGAGGCAAAGCCCTCGGTCCGGCTAACGTGATGGAGCTGGTCGGCTAGTGACGCCGAAGTCTCCGGAGTATAGGTTGATGAAGAGATGGCGGAGCCCCTGGTCCAGGCGAGATGTTGAAGCCTCGATGCCAGCCGAGAGTTGAAGTAGGTCGGCGTGATGGACACCGGCTTGAAGAAGCAATAGTGTGGCCCTGCCGATGCAGGTTGTGACATGGTCAATGTCGGGCATAGTTCGCCGGGGGTCTCCGCACAGGGATAGAGATTTCAGTAAACTTAGCAAATCACCCAAGGGCGAGTGCTGAAAGATATCCGCGGAGCTGAACTCCATAATCAGTGCCCAATTAGATTCGATAGGCACGGATGCGCGCGGTTTGGAGCCTATAGCCGGAGACGAGTCCGAGGGTCCGATGGCACATACTTTATTGGAGGCGAAGTCTGTGTTCGGCTCTATTGCCGATGAGTGTGCGGCCTCCATGGCGGGGTCTATCCCCCCATCCTCGGATGGCACGTTCTACTCAGGATCTAAAGCCAGGGCAGCTGCAGGTGCGTTCTCCCGAACACGGTCAGACGGCAGATCTAAGTCATGCTTATTGGGACTGTGCGGCGCACCTGTCATGGGATCGAATCCGTCGAAGATCAAGTCTCCGGGGATGTCGGTCGTGTAGTTCAAGTTTCTAAACCTGACCTGGTGGCCAGGGGCGTAGCTGTCGATCTGCTCCAGATGGCCAAGCTAATTGGCCGGCAGTGCGAAGCCGCCGAATACAAAGATCTGTCCGGTGGGGAAAACCTCACCCTGGATCGCATCGTTGTGGATGATTGAAGGAGCCATCAAGCCTTATCGTGGCGACACAGAGGAACTCTCAATGAAAGCACCAATGTCGGTGTCAAAACCGGCGGATCTCGGGTAGGGGGTCCCGATCTATGCGTCTAGGCTGATGGTAACAGGAAGCAAGGGACACAATGTTTACCCAGGTTTGGGACCTCTGGATGGAGGTAAAACCCTACTTCCTGCTTGATTAATATTGATGATATGAGTATTACAAGAGTAGATCTACCACGAGATTGTAGAGGCTAAACCCTAGAAGCTAGCCTATGGTATGATTGTTAGCTCTCTCTATCGACTAGCCCGGCCTCGGTTTATATAGTGCACCAGAGGCCTAGGATAACAAGAGTCCTAGCCGAATCTTCCAGTGGGGGAGGAGTCCTTGTCTTGATCGGCAAGTCTTGTGGAATCTTCCTTGTATGCGGCAGCTGTCCGAACTGGCCCATGAGTATACGACCATGGGGGTCCTCGGCCCAATCTAATAGATCGGCAGATGATGTGGTGAGTACCCCCTAGTCCAGGACACCATCACCAGGTGACATCTTTCAGGCTCGTTTAAGCTGGGAGCGCCCCTCGGGCTGCTGTCGGCGTTCTGGGAACGGGGGTCCGCAGACTTGCCTGCCTGCGGCCTGCGGTGTGGCTCAAAGGAGGCCCAGGACAGCCCATCTTCATCTACACAAGCTCAAGACCCTCGCAAGGGGCCAAGCCTCACGGGGCGGACGACCAGGAGCTTCCTCAGGCACGGCCTCGTCAGGCTGGCTCATGAGGAGGCGGAGAGTTCAAGGCAGGGTACCTCGCGAGGTGCCCATGACGCAAGCCATGACGACCAAGGGAGCCCGGTCAGGCGCCCACCGTCTGGCGTCCTCCTTTCCTCTTTGGTGCAAAGGGAGCAAGCGCAGCAAGAGCATCAAGCAAAGGCATCCGTTTCGGTGCAACAAGACCAAGACCAACCCCAACGGCTGGAATGCAATCATCGTGGAGCCCAAGCAGCTCATCACGAGCCTTTGGCAGGCGAGGACCAACTTTAGTCAGGATAAGTGTACCCGCTGTTCCCCTTCAAAATGGCCAATTGTTGGCGCCCTTCCCACTCAATATTTGGGGAGAGACCCAGGGCCTTCGTCTATATAAGTAGAGCTAGCCACCATAGTAGAAAGACGATCAGATAGAGAGGGAAGCACCTGAAGAGAGAGAGAGAGACCCGATCCTCAAGCTAGAGCGACGGGGCACTACTTAGCAGTTCATCGCTTCCACCAAGAACAGACCCTCGTGAGGCTGTTCTTCCCTGTACTATTCTTCAACAGCCCAAGAGGCAATCCACACACCACACACTGGAGTAGGGTATTACACCACGATGGTGGCCTGAACCAGTATAAATCTTGCGTCTCTTGTGCTGTTCTTGTTAGTAGTTTAGGTCCCTGCGATTCGGTGAGGCACGAGACGGTGGAGGGTCGGATCTCCGCGCGCACCCAGAGTTCGAACCTTAAGGGTCTGCCGGAACACGAAATCCGACAGCTGCATTATTCCCAGGCCACATGGGTCCGTCCCTGTGGCATGTATCCCTTTTGCTTATGTATATAGCTTACCTTGCTGGGGGCGCCCCTCGGGCTGCATCATCCCCAAGCCGCTCGGGCCGGACCCGGCGGCATGTATCTTGCTACATTTACCTAAGTTGATCTGCTCTCCATGCTTAACCTGCCAACGGCTATCGCCCGCTCGATTGCCGCCCGCCACGGGTCTGTTCATCCTATGCAATTCGCTTGCACGTTAAAAGGGGGGCTCTTCAGCATCGCGACTCAGGAGCTCCTATAGGCTCTCCAGCCCTCACCCCCTGGCCTTGACCACGGCATCGCGACCTGGCATACCAGCAGCGGCTGAGCTCGCTCGAGGGCCGGGACCTGAGGACGTAGAGTGCTTGCATCTAACCGCCTTGCAAGGACATACAGTCACCAAGACTCAAGACTAGGCGCAACCCGCCTTGAGGTAGGGCCTCGTGAGTCCCGCGCTGGCTCACGAGTGCCCAGATACACCTCGCAGCCCTGCCATGCAAGCCACGTGTCAGGGCGGGGCTGAACGCCTGGGCTCCTCCCGAGGCGGGCCCCATCCCACGCCCAAGTGGAAGCACCATGCTCCGCTGGTCGCCGACACTGCCGAGGAGCGGCTATGCCCATGCACAAGTGGAAGCACTATGCTCCGCGCTGGTGATAAACAACTGTGGGCGGCCCCATGGTCATACCAACCTCAGGGAGCCCAGAGCTCAGCGCCCAGCCTCACCACAACGCCTCCCCTCACGAGAGCCACACGAGGGGGCTGGGCACGGGGGCTGCGCTCGGGGCACGCCCAAGCGCACGCCACCCAACCAGGTCCCCCGGACCTGGGCGTCGCGTGCCCCTCCCGAGGCCTCGGTGAGGGCAGGTATGGAAATTGTTTGCACGTCAAGGGGGACTCCTGAGCATCGTGATTCAGGAGCCTAACTATTCACATAGCCCCTCACTCCTTGGTCCGCCCTGGTCTCCGGTCGAACCAATGGCGATTGAGGTATGCGCGGGGCCGGGCTCTGCCGACATAGAACATTAGTCTACCCTCGCGAACTCTCCCTATAAGTTGTTTGCGTGTCAAGGGGGACTCCTGAGCATCGCGACTCAGGAGCCTAACTGGTCACGTAGCCCCTCACTCCTTGGTCCGCCCTGGTCTCCGGTCGGCCCAATGGCGGTTGAGGTATGCGCGGGGCCGGGCTTTGCCGACGCAGAACGCAAAGCAAATAGGAAGGAAATCGCAAAATATCGAAGCAAATATTACAAGCATATTGTCCTCACAATACCAAATGAAAAGTCTAAACGCCTCCACGAGGCCTGATACATGTCGCAGGAACGGAACGGGAAGAATGGCCGCGGGTCACCTCTAGACGTCGCCGTCGCCTGCGAAAGGTGCTCCCCAGTGAGCAATTTTGTCTTCACCTTGACCACCAGCTACAAGGTCGACGACATCACCGGACAGAGGAGCGAAGACAAAGCCATGGAACTTCCTCAGCAAGGCCCCCCACCTCATCTTGCATGGCCGCTTCAGCCGCCTCGCATTGATCTTCAGCTACAGGCTCTAGCAGCTCGTCAAGGCAAGCGTTGGGGTCGCGAAGGTGCAGGTGGCTAAAGACGCGACATGACGTGAGCTTCTGCCTCCGCCATTGGACCGAGACCATCAACAACCTCCTCAAGTGCCTTCACCACGAGAGGAAGCAGCTGGGCGGGGCCGTCCTCGTCGGTGTCCAGAGGCTTCTCCAGGCCGTGCTCGTAGAGCGTCTTCAGCGCCTTGCGAGATCCCTTCTCGAGATCGGGAAGGCCACACGGTCTTCAACCAGGACTCGCGCCTTGGCATCAAGATCAGCCTCCCTCGTCCCCATCTTCCGCTCCAACTCTTCCAACCGGTTCCGCTCGGCGGCCTGCTTCTTCCCCAGCTCTGCCAACTCAGCATCACGGTTCTTGATGGCTTCCTCCCGGGCCTTCATTTCCTCCTCCTTCGCTTGGCGGCAGCGCACCTCTTCGGCGTGCTTATCGTGTAGGCTCTACAACTTGCCCTCCAGCACTTGGCAGCGGTCACGGGCAGCCTTGGCGTCTTCTAGCGCCGCCTCACGATCGGCTGCAGCACTGGCGGCTCCTTGCTTCTCCTTCTCGGAAGCCGCAGTAGCCTGGCCCAACGCCGCGTGAACTTCTAGGTTGGAGTGAAGCCAGCCAGAGGCCAACTCCAGATGCCCGGCCACCAGGCGCGGGTCCGCGCTCAGGAGATCCGCCTGCAGATGGGTCATCTCCGAAAGGTTACGCTCCAAGATGGTAGCAGGAGCAGAAGAACCAGGAAGTGGAGGTGCAGCAGTGGGAGGAAGCGACATCGTCACTAGGGCTTGGGAGACCGCGGGTTCTGGAGCAGCTGGGACCTCGTCAGCCGTGCCAAGTACCGGCACCTTTGGAGCCAGCGGGGCTATGGGGGCTGATTCCACGCGGCAATGCTCCTCTTGGCCTCGCGAGGACGACAGGGCTGGGGAGACTCGGGCGCTGCTGCCTCCTTTCTCTGCGGGGGGAGGCACGACCACTGCGTCTTGCTTCCTCTTCTTTGCCGAAGATGTCGGCCTGATCAACCAAGGGCGAGCATCAGGAAATGGCGAGCACAAACAAGGACAAGGCAAAGCTTAAGACACTTACAGATCCACTGCGATGTATTCCACTGACCGCTTGGGAAGCTTGAAGCCTGACAGATTCGGGACCTGTGGAGCAGGCGTTCGGCCACCGGCGGCACCAGGCGGAGCAGAGGCAGAGCCGGAGCCAGCCCCAGGAGGTGCCAGGGCAGAGGCGGTACCACGGGCCACCAGCGACGACCTACCCCTCGTAGGGACGAGAGGCTGCTCCCTCTCCCCTTGGTAGCGTCGGCCTCGGCATCATCAGGAAGAGCGCGGAGAATCTCGGCCTTGCTCAGAGGGGAAGTCTCCCCCACCTCTTCCAGGGTCTTCTCCGAGTCGACCTCCTCTTCCCTCTCTCCACGGGACTCGCCAGAAGACACCTCCACCGGTTTCTGCGCCGAAGGAGCTCCCGGAAGAGCCGATGGCACCAGCCCGCGTGCATCAAAAGTTGGCCCGGAGGCGACGAATTCCTCCCGGTCCCTGCGTTGGAACAGGGGAACGAAGGCGCTAGGTGGGTACTCCTGGTTGTCCCCAACTATGAGGTGCAGGACGGCGTCCAATTCATCGCCAGGCAGGTCCTCTGGCCTCAGGCGGGTCTTGTTCTCCGCTTCTTCAAGTTCCCAGAGGGGGCGCGCGCGCCTGGAGTGGGGCAACCCGCAGCATCAAGAACTCCCTCAGGAGCATCGCCCCTGTTATCCTGGCCTCCCTCGCGTTGCCCGGCTTTAGGTCGGTCATCATCTGCCCCAACACTGACGATGCCCGCTCGTCGACAAGCTCCGCCTTGGGCCACCCCTTGCCCTGCCGGGGCGCCTCCATCGGTAGCGCCATGCGCGGATCGGCACGCTGGGCATCCATCTTGACCCATTTGGATCGGATGTTGTCGGCCCTCTTCCCGGTGCTCGAGATCGAGTTGGTCTTGCCGCATGTGACGAAGTTAGCGCATCCGGAGATGTGACCCTCACTGACGCGAAGGCAGAAGAAATGGTGAAGCAACGCCACGGACGGCATCACGCCCAGGTACGCCTCACAGTAGTTGGCGTAGATGGACAAGAGGAGGACAAAGTTGGGATGGAGATGCAACGCATGCAGACCGTAGTGGTTGAGTACTTCATAAAAGAAATCAGAGAAGGGAGGAACCAACCCGACGGCGACACCGCACGAGAAGAAGGGGAAGTAGGTGCTTCCCTCGGGCTCCGGTACGTCGGAGGCAAGCCGGAGCTCGGTCACCCCCACTCATTGCTCTCGCCCGCCGTCAAGAGGCACACGGAGGTGAGGCTTTTCTCCGTGACGGTGGGCGCCTCCAGGGCCGGCTCATACCAAGCCAGTGATGAGGAAGTCTTGACCTTGCGTGGCGCCATGGATTGCGGGTGCAGAATGAGATTGGAGCGGATCTGGAGGTAGTGGTGGCGAGGAGCAAGAAAGGGGATCTGGAGCAAGGCAAGGAAGAAGAAATAAGGGAAAGTGCTGCCTGCACCAGCCTTTTGTCAGGTCAAGTAGTTGCCGAGGCAGCGTGGAGAAGTGGAGACGCCCACGTCCAATCAACCGCCACGCGTCAATCGGGGCCACAGGCTTTTGGGGCCCGCGGTGCTCCGAACTCTACCCTTGGCTTCACCGCGAAGCCAAGCCCGAGCGCACCTTGGGCCTGGGGGCTACTGTCGGCGTTCTGGGAACGGGGGTCCCTAGACTTGCCTGCCTGCGGCCCACAACATGGCTAAGTTAGCAGGTCGTATGGCCCATCTTCATCGACAAGGCATCCAAGACCCTCGCGAGGGTCCAAGCCTCGCGAGGCGGATGATGCAAGACCTCCTCTGGAGTAGCCTAGCCAGGCAGGCTCACGAGGAGCGGGGATATCAAGGCAGGGCAAAACCTCAAGAGGCTCTCGTGCCATGAGCCATGACGAACGGCACCAGGCAGGCGCCAGCGCACGCAGCGTCCTTGTTTCCTCTTTGGTGCTAAGGAGACCAGCGCATGCGAAGGGTACTGAGGCATCAGGCAAAGGTTGCTATATTGGCGCAACGAGACCAAGACCAGGAGGACGGCAAGACGGAGGTCATCATGGAGCCCAAGACGACTTCACCACCAGAGCTTTTCGCACGCGGAGACCGCTTTTGTCAGGATGGCTTGTACTAGCTGCCCCCCTTCAAATTTTCCTACCGTTGTTGGCTCCCTTCCCGCTCAATATTTGGGAAGAGGACCAGGGCCTCTATAAGTAGAGCTAGCCACCATTATGGAGGGCATCACATCTTAGCTTGATCCAATCCGATCGAGAGCCTAGCCACAAGAACACCTCAACCTCAGGAGGTTGTTCTTCCCTTGTATTGTCCATCATCAGCCCAAGAGGCAATCCACCACCACCACACTGGAGTAGGGTATTACACCACAATGGTGGTCCGAACCAGTATAAATCTCGTGTCTTTCTGTGTTGCGAGTTCGTCGAGTCCGTCCGCGAGATCATAGCGAGCTAGGGCGTAGATCGGTAGGAGGAAAGACTTCGCACAAGACCCCAGTGTTCGAACCTTAAGGGTTTGCGGAACCCCCATCCGGCAGAGACCCCGCAGAGCAGGACTAGGGTGTTATCTCCTAGGAGAGCCCGAACCTGGGTAAAATGCCCAGCGTTCGTGTCTACGCCTCATCCCGCTTCCGGGCACCGGCGACGTTCTACTCGCTCCCACCATGATAAGCCATCCCTTGGCATATGTCGCACCCAGCCCCCGACATATTGCGTAGGTGTCATTGAAGAGTGAAATGATGGTTGCTTCTTCCGACTAACTTGCTGTGTGATTAGACTGCTCCTTTAGTGGCCCCTACACGTACTCCCCCTACGTGTATGCAATAGTCACACGTACACATGGATGCAAAAATGCGCGCGACGCCCTAATGCATGCATGTCCAAGCACACGACGAAACACACACGGTCATGCTCAAGTGCTCAACCTACACGTGCATGCACACACATACTCAGCTAGGGTGAGCTAGTGACCGTATAAACACCGGAAATGTATATATTGAGTGCAATGAGCGTATTATGAAGTCCACTGACCGTATTTTTACAAATATACAGTGACAGACCGTGTATTTATCTCGTTTGAAATTAAGCCATATTAACCGGAGAGGAGGCAGTATGGACTAGCATTACTTTGCCGTGTCCTGTCAACTTGCCGAACAAGGAGAAGCTTCAGGACGGGAGAACCTTGCGCGTAGTGGCTCACAAGACAAGGAGAAACTTTTGACTAATGCAAGCTCTCCCTCGCTTAGGCGGTGGACGTGCAACAGTTAATTCGGTGTCAGATTGCTAGAAGCATACACTATACTAGTACTATTATTGTTCGACTTCCCGAAGAGGCGAACAGCCAAGCGCAAAGTTTACTAGTACTAGTGAGGGAGTCCTGGATTAGGGGGTCCTCGGACAGCCGGACTATATCTTTGGCCGGACTATTGGACTATGAAGATACAAGACTCAGGACTTTGACCCGTGTCTGGATGGGACTCTCCTTGGCGTGGAAGGCAATCTTGGCAATACGGATATGTAGATCTCCTCCCTTGTAACCGACTATGTGTAAACCTAGCCCCCTCCGGTGTCTATATAAACCGGAGGGGTTTAGTCTGTAGGACAACAACAATCATACCATAGGCTAGCTTCTAGGGTTTAGCCTCTACGATCTCGTGGTAGATCAACACTTGTAATACTCATATCATCAAGATCAATCAAGCAGGAAGTAGGGTATTACCTCCATCGAGAGGGCCCGAACACAGGTAAACATTGTGTCCCCGCCTCCTGTTACCATCCGCCTTGGGCCTTGCAGTTCGGGACCCCCTACCCGAGATCCGCCGGTTTTGACACCGACATTGGTGCTTTCATTGAGAGTTCCACTGTGCCGTCACCGTAAGGCTTGATGGCTCATTCGATCATCGGCAATGATGCGATCTAGGGTGAGGTTTTCCTCCCCAGACAGATCTTCGTATTCAGTGGCTTCTTACTGCGGGCCAATTCGCTTGGCCATCTGGAGCAGATCGGAAACTTGAACTATACTGCCGACATCCGCGGAGACTTGATCTTCGACGGATTCGAGCCGATGTCAGGTGCGCCGCACAATCACGACGAGCATTATTTAGCTCTGTCGTCGGACAGTGTTCGGGAGATCACACCTGCAACCATTCCGGCCCTCAATCCGGAACAAATTGCGCCATCTGAGGACGGGTGGATGGACCCCGCCACGGAGGCCGCACACTCAGTGGCGATAGAGCCGAATGCTAACTTCACCTCCTACGAGACCCTGTTGCCGAACCGTTGGATTCGTCCCCGGCCACGGACTCCGAGCCGCCTGCGTCCGTGACCATCAAATCCGATTGGGCACCGATCATGGAGTTTACCTCCGCGGATATCTTTCAGCACTCGCCTTTTGGCGATGTACTAAACTCATTGAAGTCTCTCTCCCTGTTAGGAGACCCTTGGCCGAACTATGTCCGGCTAGAATGGGACGCGGACGATGAAGAAATTTGCTCCCCACCCACCACCCACTTAGTAGCCACTGTCGACGATTTAACTAACATGCTCGACTTCGGCTCCGAAGACATCGACGTTATGGACGACGATGTAGGAGACGAACAAGAACCACCGCCCACAGGGCGCTGGACTGCCACCTCATCGTATGACATATACATGGTGGACACCCCCAAAGAAGGGGATGGTGATAAGACGACGGAGGATAATCCCTCCAAGAAGCAACCCAAGCACCGACGTCAGCGGCGCTGCTCTAAGTCTGACCATAGCAAAAGCAGTGATACCGGCACAAGCGACAATAACGCTCCAGATAGTGTCGAAGATGACGATAATCCCCTTCAACCAGACCTCGAGCGGGAGGATGAACAAGCTAGCCCTCCAGAACAGGCAGCAAACGGAGAATCAGAGGATGACAATTACGTGCCTCTCTCCGAAGACAAAGTGAGCCTCGGCGACGAAGAATTTATCCTGTCTGAGGATCTCGTCGAACAGGAGCGCTTCAAAAGCCGGCTTGTAGCCACAACAAACAACCTGAAGAAAAAGCAACAACAGCTTCAATCTGATCAAGATCTGCTAGCGGATAGATGGACTGAAGTCCTGGCGGCCGAGGAATACGAACTCGAGAGCCCAACCAAGAGTTACCCAAAGCGAGGTTGCTACCTCGACTCGAGGAGGAAGCACTAAAACCTACATCACCAGCGTATGATGCGGCTGATCGGCCACCTCGTGGCCAAGATAGAGAGGCATTTCAGCCCGAACTCCAGCCCGCACCCCGCCGCCATTCAAAAAAAATACCAATGCCCGGGGCAACACGCGGAACCTCCGAGATGTATTGGAAAACAAAACAAAACATGCAAGATCGATCTACGGATAATGGGGTCGCACCCCAACACGTGACGATGATCGTCACGCCGAATACACTAAAAGCAAATCCGGCCGGGCCGAATACAACAGACAAGACTCGTATGAACTGCGTCGTGATATAGGTCAGCACAGAGGCGCCGCACACCCCTTATGCTTCACCGATGAAGTAATGGATCACGAATTCCCAGAGGGTTTTAAACCCGTAAACATTGAATCATATGATGGTACAACTGATCCCGCAGTATGGATCGAGGATTTCCTCCTCCACATCCACATGGCTCGCGGTGATGATCTACATGCCATCAAGTACCTCCCACTAAAACTCAAAGGACCAGCTCGGCATTGGCTGAATAGCTTTCCTGCAGACTCCATTGGCAGTCGCGAGGATTTGGAAGATGCATTCCTTGACAACTTCCAGGGCACTTATGTGCGAGCACCGGATGCTGATGACTTGAGCCATATAACTCAGCAGCCAGGAGAATCGGCCAGGCAATTCTGGACCCGGTTCCTATCTAAGAAAAACCAAATTGTCGACTGTCAGGATGCAGAGGCCTTAGCGGCATTTAAGCATAACATCCATGACGAGTGGCTCGCCCGGCACCTCGGCCAGGAGAAGCCGAAATCTATGGCAGCCCTCACGGCGCTCATGACCCACTTTTGCATGGGCGAAGACAGCTGGCTGGCTCGCAGCAACAACACATCAAGAAGTCATGGCACTTCAGATACAAAGGATAATAATGGCAGGCCACGTCGTAACAGACACAAGCACCGCAACAACGGTGACAACGCCGAAGACACGACAGTCAATGCCGGATTCAGTGGCTCTAAATCCGGTCAGCGGAAAAAGCCTTTCAAAAGAAGAAATCCGGGCCTGTCCAGTTTGGACCGCATACTCGATCGCTCGTGTCAAATTCACGGCACCCCGATAAGCCAGCCAATCACACCAACAGAGAATGCTGGGTGTTCAAGCAGGCCGGCAAGTTGAATGCCGAAAACAAGGACAAGGGGCTGCATAGCAACGATGAGGAGGAGCCTCGGCCGCCGAACAAAGGAGGACAGAAGAGGTTCCCTCCACAAGTGAAAACGGTGAACATGATATACGCAACCCACATTCCCAAGAGGGAACGGAAGCATGTACTAAGGGACGTCTATGCGATGGAGCCAGTCGCCCCAAAGTTCAATCCACGGTCCTCCTGTCCGATTACCTTCGATCACAGGGACCACCCCACTAGTATCCGTCATGGCGGATCTGCCGCATTGGTCCTTGTCCCCATCATCGATGGATTTCACCTCACTCGAGTCCTTATGGACGGCGGCAGCATCCTGAACCTGCTCTATCAGGATACAGTGTGCAAAATGGGTATAGACCCCTCGAGGATCAAACCCACTAAAACCACCTTTAAAGGTGCCATCCCAGGTGTAGAGGCCCATTGCACGGGCTCAATCACACTGGAAGTGGTCTTCGGATCTCCGGACAACTTCCGAAGCGAGGAGTTAATCTTCGATATCGTCCCGTTTCGCAGTGGCTTTCACGCACTGCTTGGGCGAACCGCATTTGCCAGATTCAATGTGGTACCGCATTATGCATACCTAAAGCTCAAAATGCCAGGACCTCGCGGGGTTATAACAGTCAATGGAAACACAGAACGCTGGCTCCGCACGGAGGAGTACACTGCGGCCCTCGTAGCAGAGGCACAAAGCAGCCTTTTAAGGCAAACCGTCAATTCGGTGATAAAGCCCCTGGACACCTTCAAGCGAGTCCGGAGTAACCTGCAACAGGATCGCCTGGCACATTCAGAGCTCGCCTAGCAATTCGGCCCCCGTCCTAGTCCCAGTCAAGCGACAAAATCTGTGCCGCGCGTACATAATTACGCACTAAAAATACCATGGGCATAGGCGGGGGCACGACCAGGGCACGTCCCACAATGCGGCTCAACCGCCCCAGGGGCTGTATACCTTTATCATTTTCTCTCTTTCAGGACCTTACTCTCTAGAAGCCCTTTTTGGCAGTCTGATTGCTGGACACATTACAGGAAGGAAAACCCAAGGAGGCAAGAAGCTAAGACGTACAAGGGAACCCCTAGGTGGTCTCTGATAACTATCGAAATACCTATTTTAAATACCCATACGCAGCTTGCCCCTGAATAGGACATGTCAAATAGTCCTATTTTTTGCTTATTGCACTACTTGTATCAGTACGCCTCGACGTATTATTTAATAACAATGCATAGCATTAGTGTATTATTGCATTACCCTTCCCTTTTTTCCTTGTCTGTTTATTTACGCCAAATTGCACCCGTACATTCTGGTACGATAAGTACAACAGGGGCTTCAGTATACCCCATAATACGGTGTGAGAAGTCCGAACAATTTCGACAGTACGGCACCCTGAACTTATAACATTATATGCATCAGCTTCGAACCATGTCTTGGGTCAATAGTTGGGTTTGCCCGGCTACCATGTTTTGGTACCTTACGTTCCGCAATATCGGCTAAGGTAGCGCTGGGAGAACTACTGCGATTGTGTCCCGGTTCTTCTGGACGAGCACCTCAATAGAGAAAGCCGAAAACCGACTGTCATGATAAGGCGAGAGCTGGTCGCTGTTCGAGAGGTCTCAAGTCCTTCAAGAATTTTTTCACTTCGGGCGAGAAGTCGGCCTTGCCCGACTTAGGCGTATATAGCGCCCCATATTCGGCCTTCCGAATACTACGAATACTAGGGGCTTCGCCAAAATTTAAATTTGTAGACTTCTATGGCTAAGTGGGAGTGATAAAGCCTTATAGTCCGATTGCCTGGTTCGTTGTGCTGAACACCTCCCTCGAAGGACCCAAAATTGGGATAAAGAGTGCTTAGGTTTATCCCGAACACCTCAAGATTAGTTACATGGGGGCGTGTTTAATCGACCAACTCTCACATTTTATAAATGGCCGCATAGAAGGTAATATTTTAAATTCACAAGCGTTGCATAGCGCAAATGAACTCGTTTCATATTACGGGATCACATGAGTACATTCATTCGAATATTACATCCTTAGCACATTCCTCCGCCACAAGGCGAGAACCCTTCAGGACACTGTTATAATACATCTCGGGGTGGCGATGCTCCTTGCCTTCCGGAGGCCCCTCCTTCACTAGCTTCTCGGCGTCCAGCTTCGCCCAGTGCACCTTTTCCCGGGCAAAAGCCGTGTGCGCACCCTCGATGCAGACGGACCGCTTTATGACTTCAAGCCGTGGGCAGGCATTCACAAGCCACCTCACCAGGACGAAGTAGCTATCAGGCAGAGGATTGCCAGGCCACATCCGGACTATAAGACCCTTCATGGCCTGTTCGGCCGCCTTGTGGAGCTCGACCAGTTGCTTCAGCTGGTCGCTCAAGGGCATGGGCTGTTCGGTCCCAGTATACTGAGACCAGAACAACTTCTCCGCCGAGCTCCCCTCCTCGGCCCGATAGAACTCCGCGGCATCTGACACACTGCGGGGTAGATCTGCGAATGCTCCTGGAGAGCTTCGAACTCGGGTAAGTAAAAGGAAATTTTCTTTCACATGCTTGCTTTGCATAATGAATGCCTTACACGCCGTTATCTTCTTAACCGCCTCAATTTCCTGGAGGGCCTCTTGGGGCTTCGGCCTTGTCATGTTGTGCGCTTTCGAGGGCCTTCACAAGCTCGGACCCTTGCATCTTAGAGTCACGCTCCAAGGACTCATGCTTCTGGACGAGGGCCTGGAGCTCTTGCTGCACCTCGCCTACTCGGGCTTCTTGCTTTTCTCGCTCGATGCGCTCCTTGGCCGCTTTGTCTTCGGCCGCGGATAGCGCCTTCTGCAGGGACGGTCGTGGCCCCTAGCAAAATTCATGATGATCCTATTATTCTAAAACCAATTTTTTTATAATATACAGATGAGGTAGCACTTACCTTTGTTCTCTTCGAGTTGCCTCTTGGCAAGGCTGAGCTCTTCCTTGGACCGCTCAAGGTCCCGCTTCAGTGCGGCAACCTCTGCAATACGTTTGGCAGTGGCTAGCAGTGAAGCCTGCATATGCACATAGACATATTTCGATTAGACTCCTGCGATTATTATTTGATCCTCTATTCGGCCTTTCTTCACGAACTCCAAATAGAGCATCAGGGGCTACTGTCTATGCGCTAACATTCTCTTATAATCTGGTTACTTACCTCAAAGCCTGTTAGGAGGCTGACACGGGCTTCACTCAGTCCGCTCTTGCGGACTGAACCTTCTTGACCACCGCACTCATGATAGTGTGGTGATCTTCATCAATGGAAGCCCCGCGAAGCGCTTCCAACAAATTGTCCGATGCCTCTGGTTGGACAGAGGTCATCGGCACAGACGGCTCGCCCCCCTTAGTGAGGGGTCGCCTGACAGAGTCCGGAACCACTGGAGGTTCCGATACAGTATTCGGCTGGGGGCGAAACTTGCTGCCCCCGCCATTGGAGCCCTTGGGAGTTTTGCTCCCCTTGCGCCCAGCGTCCAGAATGTCGCCTTGAGGCGCCTCTAGGACTACCTCCCCTGGGTTCGGTGCCCTTTGAGACAACACCTCGACGTCATCCGTAGGGCGGGGGGAGGAGGCGGGCGGGGGCGAATTGCTGTTCATCTCCGATTGGCCCAAAGACTCCTCCGAAGAGGATACGTCGATGTGGGCTCGGGATGGACTGCATGATCATGTTCGGCACGATGAGAAACAACAAAACGAAACATACCAGAACTATTATGGTATCCGGATACTTACGACTTCACCAGGGGCTTGTCCCTGGGCAACCACTCCTCTTCGCTGAAGGCGGCGATGGTGGAGTTGTCCGGAAGGAGGGTTCTTTCCTTCTTGGACCCTTCGGCCGCCCTGGACGGGGCGGCCTTCCTTTTCTTGTCTCCCCCGGCTGGGGGGGGGGGAAGAACTTTCATCTTCCTCCTCCTCGTTTTCGTGGGAGGAGTGTGTCGGAAATATGCCCTAGAGGCAATAATAAATTAGTTATTATTATATTTCCTTGTTCACGATAATCGTTTATTATCCATGCTATAATTGTATTGATAGGAAACTCAGATACATGTGTGGGTACATAGACAACACCATGTCCCTAGTAAGCCTCTAGTTGACTAGCTCGTTGATCAATAGATGGTTACGGTTTCCTGACCATGGACATTGGATGTCATTGATAACGGGATCACATCATTAGGAGAATGATGTGATGGACAAGACCCAATCCTAAGCCTAGCACAAAGGTCGTAGTTCGTATGCTAAAGCTTTTCTAATGTCAAGTATCATTTCCTTAGACCATGAGATTGTGCAACTCCCGGATACCGTAGGAATGCTTTGGGTGTACCAAAGCGTCACAACGTGGCCCTGGGTGACTATAAAGGTGCACTACAGGTATCTCTGAAAGTGTCTGTTGGGTTGTACGAATCGAGATCGATTTGTCACTCCGTGTAAACGGAGAGGTATCTCTGGGCCCACTCGGTAGGACATCATCATAATGTGCACAATGTGACCAAGGGGTTGATCACGGATGATGTGTTACGGAACGAGTAAAGAGACTTGCGATAACGAGATTGAACAAGGTATCGTGGATACCGACGATCGAATCTCGGGCAAGTACAATACCGCTAGACAAAGGGAATTGTATCACGGGATTGATTGAGTCCTTGACATCGTGGTTCATCCGATGAGATCATCGTGGAACATGTGGGAGCCAACATGGGTATCCAGATCCGCTGTTGGTTCTTGACCAAGAACGTCTCGGTCATGTCTACATGTCTCCCGAACCCGTAGGGTCTACACACTTAAGGTTCGATGGCGCTAGGGTTATAAAGGAAGTTTGTATGTGGTTACCGAATGTTGTTGAGTCCGGATGAGATCCGGGGCGTCACGAGGAGTTCGGAATGGTCCGGAGGTAAAGATTTATATATGGGAAGTCCTGTTTTGGTCACCGGAAAAGTTTGAGGCGATATCGGTAATGTCTGGGACCACCGGGAGGGTCCCGGGTCCACCAAGTGGGGCCACCTGCCCCTGTAAGGTTGCGTGGGCCAAGTGTGGGAGGGACCAGCCCCTAGGAGGGCTGGTGCGCCCCCACAAGGGGCCCAAAGCGCCAAGGGATCTTGGGAGGGCAAACCCTAGTTCGAGATGGGCCTTAAGGCCCACCTAGTGGGCACCTCCCTCTCCCCCTCTTGGCCGCCCCCAAAACCCATCTAGGGCTGGCCGCCACCCCTAGGGGTGGAAACCCTAGAGGGGCGCAGCCCTCCCTTCCCTATATATATGAGGCCTAGGGGCTGCCCATAAGACACGAGAGCCTCTCCCTCTCCAGGCGCAGCCCTGCCTCTCCTCCTCCTCGTCTCCCTTGGTGCTTGGCGAAGCCCTGCGGGATTGCCACGCTCCTCCACCACCACCACACCGTTGTGCTGCTGCTGGATGGAGTCTTCCTCAACCTCTCCCTCTCTCCTTGCTGGATCAAGGCGTGGGAGATGTCACCGGGCTGTACGTGTGTTGAACGCGGAGGTGCCGTCCGTTCGGCACTAGGATCTCCAGTGATTTGGATCACGACGAGTACGACTCCTTCAACCCCGTTCTCATGAACGCTTCCGCTTAACGATCTACAAGGGTATGTAGATGCACTCTCCTTCCCTCGTTGCTAGTTTCTCCATAGATAGATCTTGGTGACACGTAGGAAAATTTTGAATTTCTGCTACGTTCCTCAACAGTGGCATCATGAGCTAGGTCTATTGCGTAGATTCTTTGCACGAGTAGAACACAAAGTAGTTGTGGGCGTTGATGTTGTTCAATATGCTTACCGTTACTAGTCCAATCTTGTTTCGACGGTATTGTGGGATGAAGCGGCTGGACCGACCTTACACGCATCTTACGTGAGACAAGGTTCCACCGGTGACATGCACTTGGTGCATAAGGTGGCTAGCGGGTGCCAGTCTCTCCCACTTTAGTCAGAACGGATTTGATGAAAAGGGTCCTTATGAAGGGTAAATAGCAATTGGCATATCATGTTTTGGTTTTGTGTAGGTAAGAAACGCTCTTGCTAGAAACCCATAGCAGCCACGTAAAACATGCAAACAACAATTAGAAGACGTCTAACTTGTTTTTGCAGGTATGCTATGTGATGTGATATGGCCAAGAAGAATGTGATGAATGATATGTGATGTATGAGATTGATCATGTTCTTGTAATAGGATTCACGACTTGCATATCGATGAGTATGACAACCGCAGGAGCCATAGGAGTTGTCTTTATTTATTGTATGACCTGCGTGTCATTAAACAACACCATGTAATTACTTTACTTTATTGCTAACGGTAGCCATAGTAGTAGAAGTAATAGTTGGCGAAGACAACTTCATGAAGACACGATGATGGAGATCATGATGATGGAGATCATGGTGTCATGCGGTGACGATGATGATCATGGAGCCCGAAGATGGAGATCAATGGAGCTATATGATATTGGCCATATCATGTCACTACTATATATAATTGCATGTGATGTTTATTATGTTTATGCATCTTGTTTACTTAGAACGACGGTGGTAAATAAGATGATCCCTTACAACAATTTCAAGAAGTGTTCTCCCCTAACTGTGCACCGTTGCTAAAGTTCGTAAACTTCTAAGCACCACGTGATGATCGGGTGTGATGGATTCTTACGTTCACATACAACGGGTGTAAGACAGATTTACACACGCGAAACACTTAGGGTTAACTTGACGAGCCTAGCATGTACGGACATGGCCTCGGAACACGAGAGACCGAAAGGTCGAAAGCACGAGTCGTATAGTAGATACGATCAACATGAAGATGTTCACCTATGATGACTAGTCCTTCTCACGTGATGATCGTACACGGCCTAGTTGACTCGGATCATGTAATCACTTCGATGACCAGAGGGATGTCTATCTGCGTGGGAGTTCATAAGATGAACTTAATTATCTTGAACATAGTCAAAAGACCTTTTGCAAATTATGTAAATGGCTCGCGCTTTAGTTCCACTGTTTAGATATGTTCCTAGAGAAAATATAGTTGAAAGTTGAAAGTAGCGATTATGCGGACGGTGAAAGCGATTGTCCTTAATGCACCGCTCGGTGTCTTTGAACCCCAAACGTCGTCTGTGGATGTTGCGAACATCGGACATACACGCTTTTGATAACTACGTGATAGTTCGCTTAAGCGGTTTAGAGTTGAGGCACCAAAGACGTTTTCGAAACATCGCGGAACATATGAGATGTTTTGAGGGCTGAAATTGGGATTTCAGGCTCGTGCCCACGTCAAGAGGTATAAGACCTCCGACGATTTTCTTAGCCTGCAAACTGAGGGAGAAAAGCTCAATCGTTGAGCTTGTGCTCAGATTGTCTCGAGTGCAACAATCACTTGAATCGAGTGGGAGTTGATCTTCCGGATGAGATAGTGATGTTTCTCCAAAGTCATTGCCACCAAGCTGCTAGAGCTTCGTGATGAACTATAACATATCAGGGATAGATATGATGATCCTTGAGGTATTCGTGATGTTTGACACGCGAAAGTAGAAATCAAGAAGGAGCATCAATTGTTGATGGTTGGTAAAACCACTAGTTTCAAGAAGGGCAAGGGCAACAAGGGATACTTCATGAAGCGGCAAAACAGTTGCTGCTCTAGTGAAGAAACCCAAGGTTGAACCCAAACCCGAGACTAAGTGCTTCGTAATGAGAGGAACGGACAAGAAAGCGGAACCACCCTAGATACTTGGTAGATGAGAAGGGCTGGCAAGGTCGATAGAAGTATATTGGATATACATTATGTTAATGTGTACTTTACTAGTACTCCTAGTAGCACCAGGGTATTAAGATACCGGTTCGGTTGCTAAGTGTTAGTAACTCGAAATAAAAAAAGCTACGGAATAAATGGAGACTAGCTAAAGGTGAGCTGACGATATGTGTTGGAAGTTTTTCCAAGCTTGATGTGATCAAGCATCGCACGCTCCCTCTACCAACGAGATTTGTGTTAAACCTAAATAATTGCATTTGGTGTTTGCGTTGAGCATAGACATGATTGGATTATGTCTATCGCAATACGGTTATTCATTTAAGGAGAATAATGGTTACTCTGTTTATTTGAATAATACCTTCAATGGTCTTGCACCTAAAGGAATGGCTTATTGAATCTCGATCGTAGTGATACACATTTTCATGCCAATAGATATAAGATAGTAATGATAATACCACTTACTTGTGGCACTGCCATGTGGGTCATATTGGTATAAAACGCATGAAGAAGTTCCATGTTGATGGATCTTTGGACTCACTCGTTTTTGAAAAGTTTGAGACATGCGAACCATGTCTATTGGTGTATACGCATGAAGAAACTCCATGCAGATGGATCGTTTGGACTCACTTGATTTTGAATCACTTGAGATATGCAAATCATACCACATGGGCAAGGTGACCGAAAAGCCTCGGTTTTGAGAAGATGGAACAAGATAGCAACTTGTTGGAAGTAACACATTTTGATGTGTGCAGTCCAATGAGTGCTTTGAGGCATGCAAAGTGAATATCGTTATGTTCTTACTTCACAGATGATTTGAGTAGATGTTGAGTATATTTACTTGATGAAACACAAGTCTGAATTATTGAAAGGTTCAAGTAGTTTCAGAGTGAAGTTGAAGATCTTCGTGACAAGAGGGTAAAATGTCTGTGATGTGATCATAGAGATGTATATCTGAGTTATGAGTTTGGTACACAATTGAGACATTGTGGAAATTGTTTCACAAGTAATACCGCCGAACACCATAGTGTGATGGTGTGTCCGAACATCATAGTTGCACCCTATTAGATATGGTGCGTACCATGATGTCTCTTATCGAATTACCACTATCGTTCATGGGTTAGGCATTAGAGACAACCACATTCACTTTCATAGGGTACCACATAATTCCGTTGAGATGACACCGTGAGAAATATGGTTTAGAGAAACCTAAGCTGTCGTTTCTTGAAAGTTTGGGGCTGCGACGCTTATGTGAAAAAGTTTCATCGTGATAAGCTCGAACCCAAAGCGGATAAAATGCATCTTCATAGGACACCCAAAACAGTTGGGTATACTTCCTAATTCAGATCCGGAAGCAATAGGGATTGTTTCTTGAATCGGGTCCTTTCTCGAGGAAAAGTTTCTCTCGAAAGAATTAAGTGGGAGGATGGTGGAGACTTGATGAGGTTATTGAACCATCACTTCAACTAGTGTGTAGCAGGACACAGGAAGTTGTTCATGTGGCACCTACACCAATTGAAGTAGAAGCTTATGATAGTGAACATGAAACTTCGGATCAAGTCACTACCGAACCTCGTAGGACGACAAGGATGTGTACTGCTTCAGAGTGGCACGGTGATCCTGTCTTGAAGGTCATGTTGCTAGACAACAATGAACCTACGAGCTATGGAGAAGCGATGGTGGGCCCATATTCCGACAAATGGTTAGAGGCCATGAAATCCGAGATAGGATCCATGTATCAGAACAAAGCATGGACTTTGGTGGACTTGCCCGATGATCGGCAAGCTATTGAGATAAATGGATTTTAAGAAGAAGACGGACGTGGACGGTAATGCCACCGTCTATGAAGCTCGACTTGTGGCAAAGAGTTTTTCACAAGTTGACTACGATGAGATTTTCTCATCCGTAGCGATGCTTAAGTCTGTCGGAATCATGTTAGCATTAGCTGCATTTATGAAATCTAGCAGATGGATGTCAAAACGAGTTTCATTACCAGTTTACGTAAGGAAAGGTTGTATGAGATACAATCGTAAAGGTTTTGTCGATCCTAAGGATGCTTTGAAAGGTATGCTAGCTCGATTGATCCTTCCATGGACCGGAGTAAGCATCTCGGAGTTGGAATATACTCTTTGATAAGATGATCAAAGATTTTGGGTTTATACAAAGTTTATGAGAAACTTGTATTTCCAAAGAAGTGAGTGGGAGCACTATAGAATTTCTGATGAGTATATGTTGTTGACATATTGATGATCAGAAATGATGTAGAATTACTGGAAAGCATATAGGGTTATTTGAAAGATGTTTTTCAATAGAAAACCTAGATTAGGCTACTTGAACAATAAGCATCAAGATCTATAAGATAGATCAAAATGCTTAATAATACTTTCAAATGAGCACATACCTTGACATGATCTTGAAGGTGTTCAAGATGGATCACCAAAGAACAAGTTCTTGCACGAGTTGTAAGGTATGAAGTTAAGAGTTAAAAACTCGACCACGGCGTAAGAGAGACAAAGGGCGAAGGCCGTCCCTCACGCTTCAGACGTAGGCTCTATAGTATGCTATCTTTGTGTACCGCACGGAAGTGTGCCTTGCCATGAGTCGATCAAGGGGTACAAGAATGATCCAGAACGGATCATTGGACAGCGGTCAAAAATTATCCTTAGAAGAACAAGGAAATATTTCTCGATTATGGAGGTGATAAAAAGTTCGGCGTAAAGGGTTACGTCGATGCAAGCTTTAACACCTATCCGAATGACTCTGAGTAGCAAACCGGATACGTATGGTGGAGCAACCATTTGGAATAGCTTCAAGTGGAACGTGGAAGCAGCATTTACAATATGACCTAGAAATTTGCAAAGCACACACGGATCTGAAAGGTTCAGACCAGTTGACTAAAACCTCTCTCACAAGCAAAACATGATCAAACCTCAGAACTCATTGAGTCTTAATCACATGATGATGTGAACTAGTTTAATGACACTAGTAAACTCTTTGGATGTTGGTCACATGGCGATGTGACCTGTGAGTGTTAATCACATGGCGATGTGAACTAGATTATTGACTCTAGTGCAAGTGGGAGACTGTTGGAAATATGCCCTAGAGGCAATAATAAATTAGTTATTATTATATTTCCTTGTTCACGATAATCGTTTATTATCCATGCTATAATTGTATTGATAGGAAACTCAGATACATGTGTGGGTACATAGACAACACCATGTCCCTAGTAAGCCTCTAGTTGACTAGCTCGTTGATCAATAGATGGTTACGGTTTCACGACCATGGACATTGGATGTCATTGATAACGGGATCACATCATTAGGAGAATGATGTGATGGACAAGACCCAATCCTAAGCCTAGCACAAAGGTCGTAGTTAGTATGCTAAAGCTTTTCTAATGTCAAGTATCATTTCCTTAGACCATGAGATTGTGCAACTCCGGATACCGCAGGAATGCTTTGGGTGTACCAAAGCGTCACAACGTAATCGGGTGACTATAAAGGTGCACTACAGGTATCTCTGAAAGTGTCTGCATTGGGTTGGCACGAATCGAGATGGATTTGTCACTCCGTGTAAACGGAGAGGTATCTCTGGGCCCACTCGGTAGGACATCATCATAATGTGCACAATGTGACCAAGGGGTTGATCACGGATGATGTGTTATGGAACGAGTAAAGAGACTTGCCGGTAACGAGATTGAACAAGGTATCAGGATACCGACGATCGAATCTCGGGCAAGTACAATACCGCTAGACAAAGGGAATTGTATACGGGATTGATTGAGTCCTTGACATCGTGGTTCATCCGATGAGATCATCGTGGAACATGTGAGAGCCAACATGGGTATCCAGATCCCGCTATTGGTTATTGACCGGAGAACGTCTCGGTCATGTCTACATGTCTCCCGAACCCGTAGGGTCTACACATAAGGTTCGATGGCGCTAGGGTTATAAAGGAAGTTTGTATGTGGTTACCGAATGTTGTTCGAGTCCCGGATGAGATCCGGGACGTCATGAGGAGTTCCAGAATGGTCCGGAGGTAAAGATTTATATATGGGAAGTCCTGTTTTGGTCACCGGAAAAGTTTGAGGCGATATCGGTAATGTCTGGGACCACCGGGAGGGTCCCAGGGGTCCACCAAGTGGGGCCACCTGCCCCAGAAGGTTGCGTGGGTCAAGTGTGGGAGGGGACCAGCCCCTAGGAGGGCTGGTGCGCCCTCCACAAGGGGCCCAAGGCGCAAGGGAGACTGGGAGGGGGCAAACCCTAGTTCAGATGGGCCTTAAGGCCCACCTAGTGGGCGCCTCCCCTCTCCTCCCTCTTGGCCGCCCCCCAAAACCCATCTAGGGCTGGCCGCCACCCCTAGGGGGTGGAAACCCTAGAGGGGGCACAGCCCTCCCCTTCCCCTATATATATGAGGCCTAGGGGCTGCCCATAACACACGAGAGCCTCTCCCTCTCGGCGCAGCCTGCCTCTCCTCCTCCTCCTCTCCCTTGGTGCTTGGCGAAGCCTGCTTGGGATTGCCATGCTCCTCCACCACCACCACGCCGTTGTGCTGCTGCTGGATGGAGTCTTCCTCAACCTCTCCCTCTCTCCTTGCTGGATCAAGGCGTGGGAGACGCCACCCGGGCTGTACGTGTGTTGAGCAGCGGAGGTGCCGCCCATTCGGCACTAGGATCTCTGGTGATTTGGATCACAACGAGTCTGACTCCTTCAACCCCGTTCTCATGAACGCTTCCGCTTAACGATCTACAAGGGTATGTAGATGCACTCTCCTTCCCTCGTTGCTAGTTTCTCCATAGATAGATCTTGGTGACACGTAGGAAAATTTTCAATTTCTGCTACGTTCCCCACAGAGTGCTCCTCGGCGCTTTCGAACAATGAGTCCGATATAACCTTGCGCCGGAGACCCTTCCTGGTCCCCGTGGCCTTCTTCTTGGCCTTCTTCTCGGGCACCTCATAAGGTGCCGGAACCAGCATCTCCGTTAGGAGAGCATCTGCTGGATCTTTGGGCAGGGGAGCCGGACAATCGATCCGCTCCGCTGTCGCTACCCAGTCCTGTTAAATGGCATGGAGGCTTAGATCCCGCGCGTGGTTATACTAGGGAAATGAACATCTTATAAGATATAAAATATTTACCGGATTAGCAGGGCGCTTTGCGCTGAGTCCACGGTCCTCAGTAAGGGGAGGAGGTACCTCGGCACCCTTGAACAACACCTTCCAGACGTCCTTGTGCGTCATGTCGAAGAGCTTTCGCAGCATCTGGTGCTCAGTCGGCTCGAACTCCCACAAATTGAATGCATGTGTTTTACACGGGAGGATCCGGCGGAAGAGCATGACTTGGACCACGTTGACGATCTTGATTTTCTTGCTCATCATGTTTTTGATGCATGTCTGGAGTCCGGTCATCTCTACCGAGGAACCATGGGAAAGGCCCTTCTCTTTCCAGGAGGTGAGCCGCATGGGGATTCCGGATCGAAATTTGGGGACCACCACCCAGTTGGTGTCGCGCGGCTCGGCGATGTAGAACCATCCCGATTGCCACCACTTTATGGTCTCCACATAGGAGCCCTCGAGCCAGGTGACGTTGGGCATTTTGCCCACCATGGCGCCTCCACCCTCCGCTTGCTGGCCGACCACCACCTTCGGTTTAACATTGAAGGTCTTTAGCCACAGGCCGAAGTGGGGCTTGATGTGGAGGAAGGCCTCGCACACAACGATAAATGCCGAGATGTTGAGGATGAAATTGGGGGCTAGATCGTGAAAATCCAGCCCCTAGTAGAACATGAGCCCGCGGACAAACGAGTGGAGCCGAAATCCCAGTCCGCGAATGAAGTGGGTAAGGAAAACCACCCTCTCATGGGGTTCTGGAGTAGGGATGATCTGCCCCGCATCTGGCAGTCGGTGCACGATATCCACGGCCAGATATCCGGATCCCCGCAGCTTTGTGATGTTCTCCTCCGTAACGGAGGAGACCATCCACTTGCCTCCCGCTCCGGACATGCTTGGAGTGGTTTGAGGAGAAAAACGCGAACTTGGGCGCTGAAGCTCGAGTGCGCAAGAATGGATGAGAAAGGAGGAAGAAGGCGTGGGTGAAAAGGGTGAATCCTTGTC